>OU862872.1:110058144-114858144 GCA_917880715.2 Matsumyia berberina
CCGATTGCTAAGCTGCGATCAGAAGCATAGACTCTGTCAAAGGCGGACGAGGTTGCTCGCGGCTTTTTCAAGAAAAAATTTCTTGATGTGATTTGCGGGCTCGTCTATACCGCGGCATCGACTTAGCCAGAAGAGTGAAGCTCCACCGACTGACGTGACACCGGATGGGCATCAATGCTTCGGCCCGAAAAATCTTCGATTCCACGCCCGAGGGACGGCGCGAGAGAAAGACCGCTACCGGTACTCAGGTGGCGCCCGAAAGTGGAAGGAGACCTTAACCAACTTGGCGTGCGAAACTGGAAGTAGCTGGGTTAAAATCGAGCTGGCTGGAGACGCTTCTTGGGTGAGGCCCAGAGCACTGCCCATTCATCGATATTGCTGGACTGTTTGGCAATACCTCCTACTCTTCTACTGAAAGAGGAGCAACCAAGCAGCTACAGATGAACCTGTTATCAAATGAATCTTCGCCAAGCGACAGGACTGTTTCCGTTGCCCTTAAAGCCAATAAAAGCGCCCTTTCACCCTTGCTCTGATCTATAATTATCGACCAGCTCCTGAAAACCTGAAGCAATTCCGCCCACTCACGGTTATGCCAATGACTTTGTTCGAGTCGTTATCATCAGAGGCAACAATGAGAACAGTATCAGCAGTATCAAAGGAGGAGGTCTTCATTCGATGCCACACAAAACCATCATACAATAGTTTCCTAGGCAAAGAAGAGGTCAGCTCTATAAAAGACCAAAGAACTTGTCTCTTTTGACAGAAGACAGATTTTTTTCATTTAATTGTCATTTTAAGAATCTGTTCAAGTTCCCTTGGATCAACAGATAAAAGACTGCTGAGCACATCCATTTGTATACCTTGTGAGCGTGCCTACGCTTTGCTCGAAACAGATTCAAAGACCAAAGGCAAAGAATTCATCTTTATGATTCTTTTATAGCCCAGATCTTCTAAGCGACGAAAAGTCCACACTTACAAGTGAAGGAGTATGAGCGTATTTAAACTGTGCTATGTGACATCCTTTACCTCAATTTTTTGGTTAACCACGTACTTAACAATGGAAAACCATCTGAACTGGTATAACTTAGGGAACCTGTCGCTACTTTCTCATATTCAGTGGCCTTCTAAAAACTTGGACGACTACTTGAAATATACGTGCGCTTTAAGGTTGCACCTCCTGTCAGAACTGCAACATGTCTATCAATCAAAATAAAACTTCGCGCGACTTTGTTTCAAAATCTGTGACAGGGAAGAGTTTACGGTAGACATTTTAGAGGCACAGAGCTTGCCCTCGAGGCTGTAATCAGTTTTTACTGCTATGGAACCACGCAGAGCTAATGCAACAATTAGATGGAAAAAGTGTAAAGCTATGCCTAAACTTTAAAACCCATAAACCATTATCCCACTCCAGAAAGTGTACACAGAAGGGCGACAGGACAAAAGTAAGTAATCACAACCCTCCTTCAACATCATCACAATGCAAAAGTTCCCACTCACCATCTATAATTGGTTATCCATTCTTTCCAAGGATCTATTTATAGAACATATTTCATACTGATTCCGGAACGTCATTCAAACGTCAATGTGTATCCGCCTCGTTGATCTTAATCAATGCTTTCATCTCCTAACAGAGATACAGTTCCATATAAATTCCCAACCACTAGCCAACGCTGGCCGGAAGGAAGGTTACACACCACACAACGAAATTGAAGTCAAAGATCGATTTCTTGTGCCAAAGTCCACCCTTCGAAGGACAATCTAACTTCCTCGTCCTGAGTCCTGTGTGGAAAATGTGAGATAGCACCATCGTCTGCAGGAATGTGCAATAAATTACCCCTTTTTTGGCGAAACGAGTTCATATGGTGACTTTTGCAGCTTCCCGATGGCACAAACTACTTCCAAATGTGTCGTCGACTTTGGGGAGTAATTTCTTCTGACATTTTCCCCGGCACATTACTTCCGAGAAATATGTTTGAAAATTCCCCCCAAAGTCAGATAAATGTCCTTTTGGAAATTCATTACAAATTGTTTTATCACTCGTCCAAATAAGGGGAAGTGGTTCTTTTTTATGGCTGCTTGTGGTAAATTTGACATTTTAGCGAGTAATTGTAAGAAAAAGTAACAAATACAAGCTCAGTGCGAGTGTCACAAACACTTTTACTTATCAGATTGACATTTGTCTTCTTGATTTGCATTCTTCACGTCAATATTGACAGAACATGTTTGCCACTGTCAAATTGTTGTCAAGCACTCTCATGTAGGAAGTAATTTCGCTAACGACTGAGACGGAGATGCTCTGAAACGTCAACGACGTGTTAAAATGTTTTTATATCCTCTTCTAGAATTTAATATACGATATTTTCAAAATCAGCTTCGAAACGTAAAAAGTCAAAGTTCAAGCGCCGCGAAGTTGCCTTCGAAGTCACGCTGAAGGAGGAAGTAATCACTAGTTATGATTTCTTCTCGCCTTTTTCTGTCACGTTTAACGTGTACGTGAGTGAATTTTAGAATTTTAATTCGTTTCACACAGCTTTGAAGTGAGTTTGAGGACTGAGGACATAAAGAGTCTCGCTCTTGAACTGTTGCAGTGGTTTTATGTCAAATTATAGAGGTATGGGGGAAAAGGAAATTTCAAGAAATTGGAAGTGCATCAGCTGATAAACAGCTGACATTTTAAGGTTTCACTTAGGTACATGACTTTAGTCTTTAATTTTTCATCCCAATGTGCGTCAAAGGTTTGTCTTGCTCCACCTATACTTAAGTATGCCAGTGTTGTGTGTTGGCAAGGTGCCACCAAAACCACCAATCTCAAGGCCACCACGAAAATAGCTGGCATGCATAGCAACGACTAGTGTCATGAGAACCAAGCCAACACTCCAACGGCTATTCTCAACCTGCTTCCACTAGACCTGTTTATACAGGAATCTGCGGTGCCTTGAGAATCAGCCAAACGAATGGCTGGAAGTAAGGCATGCCCAGATCCTAAGTAAGGACATGGCAATGTAGCAACCACTGATTAAACGGTGCCCTACCTAGACTTCAAAAGACCATTCTCTTGCTCATGCCGAGGCAGTGAAGAATGGATAAGGGGAACAATACCAAACACGCGAACCAAAGCCTATACTGATGGGTCCAAAGTGGACATTGGCGTGGGTGCAGATATATTTTCAGACAAACTTAACCTCTATCTCAGTTAAACTCACGGACCATAGGAGCGTATCCCAGGCGGAGGTCCTAGCAGTGAGAATTGCTGATCATGAGGCTGCATTGAAGGTAATACCTCGCGATGGCACACCTTCATCGACAGCCAGGTAGCACTAAAAGCAAAGAGCTTAGTGCTCTTGCCACACAGCATGAGGTGAAACTGTGCTGAGTCCCTGGACATAGGGGCATACCAGGGAATGAGAAGGCTGATGAATTGGCAATTGGCCTCCATGTAAACTCAAATATAAAGCATGGATCAGGGTTCTAGCGGAAGCTAATGAAAGATGGAGTTCTTTGGACTGTAAAAAAAACTAGAAAGCTATGGCCAAGATACAGCGGTGCCAGAATTAATACTTCCATGCAGATGGACAAAAAAACCCTCATAATACTCTGCGCTATAACATGAAAAAACTAAGGTTAAGTAAGGACGACCTTTGCAAGAGTTTCGGAGAAGAAGTTAATGACGACACAACCCACTTCCTCTGCCGCTGACAATGTCTTTGCCGCCTCAGACATAAATCCTTTGGAATACATTTTTCCCAGGATACCGAAGAACTAACGAACGTACATATCAGCGACATCTGGAGGTTCATTAAGGCTTCAAAATGGTTCGAAACTCTGGTGCAAGAGAGTGCTTAGGTTATTGCTCCACGAGGATACCTTCCTCACTAAAATGGCCATCACAATGTGTCTCTACTGACCTGAGTGAGACGCAGAGAGCTTCTTTACCCTCGCCAACCCATCTACCCAACCTAACCTTGTCTTGCTCCATATGTGTCATTCGTTTGAAGTGTGATCCACTGTTTTTTCAAAATGGATCAGTTTCTATGAAGGATTCTGCTACCCTTGTCTATTTAGACTGTTTTCTGCCTTGT
Organism: Matsumyia berberina; assembly: GCA_917880715.2. Taxonomy (NCBI): domain Eukaryota; kingdom Metazoa; phylum Arthropoda; class Insecta; order Diptera; family Syrphidae; genus Matsumyia; species Matsumyia berberina. The sequence continues at coordinate 110,062,224 of OU862872.1, forward strand.
TACCCTCTATCCCGATGTGCACTGGGTAACCGAGGAATTACTTTGTTATTTCTACCCAATTCGTAGACATTCGCACATAAGTTCAGATATCACAAGATCCCTGACTATCGAACATCATGTCAAGATTGACTTGGAACATGTTTTAGCCCAGAAGATGCTGACGTACTTGTTCATGGATTTAAAGTCATTTGTTCCTGACCCAAATACTCCTCAGTTCTTGATTCGTCTGTATATCACTTAGACACCATCGTACCAGTTTTTCTATTTGACGAGCTTCGTGAGCTAAGAACCGGGCCTACTAGAGAGGCTTGTTGGTTGAGACACAGATTTAACCCGGACTGTAGCGCCACCTAAGCAAGGGCTTGTCAAGAAAAAGTTTCGAGGCAATTTCTTCAATACAATGTTCTTTCCGATTCCCACTTTTACCGCCCTTATGAGCATTAGGTGTCTTATAAGGTTTCCTGATTTTTTCTGATCGATTTTTATACAAAACAAAAAAATGTTTGAGACCCATTATGAGGAAAAAAAAACCCCAATCTAGCCACAGTGACTCGTACTGATGGCTTCCATGGCTTTTGTTGGAAAGCTCTGGTAATTACAGGAAAATCAATTCTTCGAAGCTTTAGTGCAAAGAAGCAGACGAGGCAATTTGAGCATCAGGACAATGGTTGCGAACGTGAGGATGGGTCTGGCCTAAGTTCACCATATAAGCGTCGATAGATCTACAAGGTTCTAGTAACGCGTTTTGGCGCGAATTCTAGCTTAGAATTCCAGTTAAGACCCTTACCCTGACCAAAACTACTCCTATGCAATCGCTCTCATTGAAGTAGTCAAGTGTAGACAATTTGAGAGAAAAAAGTTAAAGGTTTGGAAAGGCGCTCGAACGCACTTACAGACACTGATTGGAAGTCGTGAAATTTCCATTGCTCTCAAAATCGTCAACAAAACCAATAGCGTCAGGAGCTAAGCTAAAGAGTTCCACCAGCAGTTTGTCGATGAACAGAGACCACAGTGAAGGCAACAGAATGTTCTCTTGACGGCACCCTTTATGGCTTTGATCAAAACCTACACTTCTCCAGAAAAAGAAGAAGAAAAGCAGACTTTCTTACAAGGCCTTATACATCTCCTGGTCGAATCTCCGATTTTTCTATAGCCAAGGCCCTTGTTAAAGAGCCAAATTCGTTCTTATCATCTGCGCCCTCTATATCTAGAAAAAGGCAGTCAGCTATGGATATCCTTGGAGTGACAAGCTTCTTCCACCTCTTAATATACCCGCTGATACTTTTTGCCAGACTTCAGGTTAATAGATGGTAGTTCATAGCTCAAAGGTGTACGGTTCCAGAAGTATACTGTCTCTAGGACCTTCAGTATTTACGGTGCCTAACCAATGGTAGGAATACATCTTTGCCAACAAAATTCTTCACATGTACGCTGGACTATCCCACTAACCAATCATGCCAATGCCTTTATCCTTCCCAAGGGCATTTAGTTTTATTGCTGAACACTTCACTATGTTTCATCACATGTTAAGGAGAAACAGGATGCGAAACTGATTTTTCCTCAGAAAAAAAACCAATTAACTGAGCTCGGGGATAAAATAATCCCAATGCTCGTCAATAGTTCGTCTACATGCTGTGTTGTTACGAATCCGTATTCACTTTGTGTGGAAACATTTTATGAGTATTGCCTTTGCAATTCGTTGTGAAATTTATTTGCCATCCCTGGTGTTTCTCGAAATTTCCTCTAGGATTCGCCCAAAATGCTTTTGGAAAAACTTTTCCAATCTGCATCGTCTTGGGGGCAAACAACGATGGTTCATCCCATCCTTGGACTGCATTTCAAACAAAAAAAAAATCATTAAATCGTGTGAAGACTTTTTGATTAATTTCCCTCTTCGCTGGTGCTGTACCAAACAATCTTGATGCACTCGAACGTCGTGGGATTATACAAACGATGCAGCTGATCAATGCCGCCTGAGGCATTTGGAGCAAAGTCCATGACGAAAAACTTTCTCCATCGTTCCACAAATATGTAACTTGGAATAAACTTTGTCAAACAATAATACCGAACCAAAACACAAAATGCTTCCTCAAACAGTAGATTGGTGACGGTGAGGTTTAATTCACCTGACAGATGTCATGAACCCCGACGTCCTCATTTTGGTACAAACAATGCACCATCATTCGATTTGCGATTCCTGACACTTCAACCGGACAATTAGTGGCACAAAATGGAGTTATGACTCCGACATGCAACTGGTCGTGCACCTGAATCACTCCTAAGCCATCTCTCTGACTACACAATGTTTGTGTATCTTCGATTGCCGAGATAACGAAAACACTGGCAACCGGGTGGCTATCGAGGACAAAACAGAATGAATGCCAGTCACTGTGAGGTGCTTGGATAACTTTGTATTTTGAAATTGACCCCCTTGGAGCCGGTGGCAGACTTTTGTTGGTTCCATTTGGATAATTGAATGAGCAGAGCAGGCCCGCCTCGTGAATTCGTGATGTCGGTCGGGAATGACACACACTCGTGCTTATTCAAATGGAATTCGGATAGCAATGACAGTGCTCGGCACAGTGTTGCAAATCTATTTTCCGGGCAAATTTGTTTTACAATTACTGGCTGGCGATGTGCACTGTGCATGCCCGGCTGTGGTTGGTGGGAGTAAACCGATTGTGTACGTGGTAAATAGACCAACATGAGGTGAAACATTCGAAATAATTTAAATGGACACGTTGTAGAGTGGATTGCGTGATTGTAATTAGACGATTGTATGACATTTGCCAACGGGGCAAGGATTACATTTTGTAACTGACTTGGAGCTGTTTTTACATATTTCTAAGGCAGGCTGCCGAAAACTAGAAGACTCCTGAGAAAACTCAAAATTGAAAGAAATTCAATTCGAGAGAAAATTGACTGGTTGGCTCTGCCGGATGTGCTGACCCTGGTCTTCCACTTTTTCCCTTCGATCTGCATAGTCAGACTCAGAGAATCTTATTGCTGGACTGCACAAGCCTAAGGCCACAGCAACATCTTGGATGTTTAGATATCTAACTACTAATGTGGAAAGAAAAAGTGGTGATTGTCGTGATTGAGCAGCACTCTGTAGGATAAACTTCATGTGGAAATTCCAGGATCACTGTTCGATATCTGAATCAGTCAAGGAGTCTATGGGATCAAGTTTCCTTCTTTTAGTGAAAATCAATATAACAAGGATTGATTGGTAGATTTTTCCTGTGGCATGCTTCCTCAGAACAATGATCGCCAGGTTATTAGCCTAGCTACTGGCGTATAGCCTTGACTAGAGAGTTTATTTAAAAGATTGTCGAAGGCAAGAAATAAATAAACAAATAGCTTGAGCGACTGCTTGAGGTGGCTCCAGGCTTAGCTTCTTCCAGCCATTCCCGTTGTGCGTATTATATTTTCCTTGCGACAAATTATTGTTTTGGAGGTTTGTCGTCGCCCACTGGTGCTTCAACGTGAGCAGCTCATACAGCAGCCCAACGCACTCAGCACTCACCTCAAGATGCCGTCTATCCTTAATGCTTTAAAATGACTAAAGGTTCTCCTGAACGATTTTTGTAATCTACTTGCAACGTTGACTCTGTGGTGAGTAACGTTCAAGTTTGTGTCGATAGACTAACCTGGGAGATAAGTCCATAACAAGGTTTTCAGTGATTTCATTCGATTCGACGTGTTGGTACCATCAAATTACAAGTCTTCTAACAGACCATAGGCTTAACAACTGCGTCATATCAAGGAAGATCTGACCCGGTTACAACAAACAAACAAAACAAAAAAACAAACGAACTACTACGCAGATCAAGGCCAGATATTGCAAGAATCGTAGTCGCTAGCACAAGCCACTGGCCAGTAGAAGACCACACAGCCCAGCTAGGTTTCCCCCAAACACTTTCTGCCGTAGTTGCAAAGATAACAACAAAAAAGAATCTCTGCACCATTTCCTGCGTAAATGTACGGCACTAGCGAGGGTCAGGCAGCGCACTCTAGGCAAATCCTTCTTCAACGGCCTCAAAGATATTTCCAGGAAAAAGATTGGTGAATTAATCCTGTTCCTTAATTCTACAGGTTGGTGAAATGAGTTGTGGTTTCAAAACGGCGCCACCCAGCGCTAGTTGGGTTCTTTAGAACTGCCACCTCTACCTCTACCTCTACCTAACAGACCATTGTGGGATTAAAGAACATCCCAAGGAATTATTAGTAGAGGGGAGTCCCTAGGAGACACATCCTTAAGAATTGTAGGGCACTGATTTGTAAAAGGAAGGAGGATGAGTAGGATATTCTTCTCTTAGGCCTGAGTCGGGCTCTTTTTTCGTCGAAATTGTACAAATAGCTCGAGTATAGGATCGAATGGCACCAGAACACGTATGATCAAGAGCCTTCCTTCCACATAAAAGCATATCATCTCCAAGAAAGTGAATCCTCGTCGTTGGATTCTATTCAGATTTTCTATTTCATTAAACAGATGAACTGGAGGAAGTGATGTTGTTTAAGAGTCTTATCCACTGATACAAGATAGGAGCAAATGGATCTCTAAAGATCGCAGTGCATTACCACAGCTATCAGGTACTGGGTGGACTGTACCTCAATGAAAAATCAGCCAAAAAAAAATGTGTGTTCGCAAGAGATTGCCACCTTTGTGATGGGTATCGCTCCTGTCACATCCAATTTTGTTCAACAATCATTCGCCTTTCCAGCGCTTTAATTGCCTCAGATCCTTCTAAAGAAAGGACGACGACTTATTCCTGTGCGACAAGTGCATAAGTAAAGAAGAAATATTGACACAAAACCCCAATTTATCATGTTTTCAGAAATCAGTCCTTAATTTGGTTTTCATTTGCAAAAGTCTCTTCAGACAAGTCAAATCCGCACTTTGACCCACAAAAGCAAGGGATATCTCCCATCTCCATCCGAATTTTCTTTTTTTAAATTTGTTTCTCTAAAATCGAATGAAACGATTCGTCGGCACGTACATTTTCAACAAATTCAATTCAATTCAAATTGAGACACCATTTCGCCAGCACTTGCCTTACTTCAAAGCACACAAAGCGAAAGCTCTGCACAAAATGGACTTCAAATGGAAAAAAAAAAAAATATCTCGTTACTGTACAGACCACAATTGACACACTCTGTGGAGTGTGCAGAGAACTCAGACTCTACTCTGAAGGAGGCAATCTGATTTGATGTCATCACAGGATTTGATGAAACCTCCCTCCACCCCCATAGGAAGGATTCATCTTTGCTGAGATGGATGGTAGGAGTACTCATCAGATGCCTATATAGCTTTCAGGCGTAAAATTTAATCATATCCGCTCAATATCATCGTAAGGATGATGGTTTCGGTTACCCGTTGTTCTAAAGGAAATGCGGTTCGTGTGGAGGCGTATATTTTCCACTTCCGTTTATTGTTTCTTAAGCATTCGCCGGAGGTATGTAGGCTGGGTAACCATTCTTGTGTTGTGAGCTAATGATGGAAACGAGGCTGTAAATAATGAAATTTTGCGGGATTTGCATTTGAAGTGGTTTTCCTAAGTATTTTACCCGTAAATTTGGTTTTTTTTTTTTTGCTATTTTATCGCGGCGCGTTTACACCTAATACACAATGCTAATGACGTTGTCATCAATGACAGGATAAGAACAGATAGCTGTTGGAATTATAGCGCAAAAAATTTATTGAAAAATAATTCACACTGTCATCTTTGGATAATGAGTCCCCAATGACTTTCGATCAAGTGTCGGTTTTTAAATCGTTTTTGGTGCGTAATGTATACTATAAGGATTACGGTCAACGCGTAGATGGTGGTACCGAAGTAAACTAACTTTTGACCAATCAATCATATATTTCCAATGCCTACTGCCGACTGAGGTTGGTAATGATCCTCAATAATTGGTTAAGGATATTGAAGAGAAGGCGATGGCGTCTGGCCAACAACAGCGCACAATGCCTCGTAAGAAACACCTACTCAGGCAACGACTGGACAAATCTATGATCAGCACTTATGTCACACAGTTTTCAGATACATGCAACTCGACTAAAAATTTGTTTCCATTCGGTGTCGATACGTTGTGAAATTTCAGTGCAATTTGTCAGGCAATTTATTGCAATGGCATGGTCATCGTTAGATTACGTTAGACAACGTTGTGAAGAGATATTATTTTGGATGACACTCAGTAACTTGCCCGAGGCAATCCTGATGAATGTCCTTCGCTTCAGCCGAGCATAAATGTGGGCAAAAGTTAGTTTTATAGAAGTTAACTTGTGCACGGGAATCTCGGACAAAATTTCCTTAATCCAAATCCCCTTCTAAAGTGGAGTTTGGTTCATCACTTGACTGGCGAAGAAAATTAGCTTCAGTCTTCTTGGGTGGAGATTCGTTTGAACTAAGGGTTCTCAAACTGATTGCCATCGTCGTAGCACTCCTTCTCGCAATCAAAACCGAAGGCAAAATTTGCTGAGGTTGGGAAATAATTTCAAAAATCGATCATAGGAAGTTCCACTTCCAAACTAGAGCGGGATTTCTATGGTGGCCTGAAATATCTTTGATCTTCTCCAATTAAAATTGGTCGCCGTGGCTAAAAGATTAGTTCGTTAAACTGCTGTCCAGCAGTATCCACCAAACATTTTTCATGGCACCACCTCTCATAGGGGAAAAAAGGAATCTCTGGGAGAATATTTTGCCCTGAAGAAGCTTGTCAAGACGCCGCTAATCAATAGTGAGTCCCTTTCGAGAAGTTGAGTCTATTTTTTCACTCCTATATTTTGTATATTCGCCTTGCCTCCAGCTTCGACAACTTTTGGTTCAGAAGACTTGGCCGTGGTTAGGGAGAAGGTGAAATCAGTTGGTGTCATAGATTCACAGACGATTGATGCAAGGTAAAATAGTGCAATTTGTGCTTAGACTGCAGAAAGCTTTGTTTGTTGTTGGAGTACAAATCGTAGTGAATGCAATTGTGTTCGAGGGAAGTCAAGGGAAATTTAAGTTAATTAAAGGGAAGCTGAAGAACGTGTGAGTTGATGGCGATGTGATGAGCTGGAGAAACTCGTTGTCGGTGAATAGAATGGATTGACGGGTGGTTTGCTGAAACCAATATTTGAAGACAACTAGCAGGCTATCGAGACGGTAACATTCGAAGATGCTTTTTGTGACAAAGAGTGTTTGCTTTTTTAAAGTAAATCCGTTCTTAATTTTCAGAGCTATATTTGGCGTAGAAAGTACCGAGTGGTTGACTGGTAGAAGTGTTCCACTGTCTTGATTCGTTGACCTCACCGTCCCTAATGTTATTTTTTCAACGATTTCTGCTCGTGTATTCATTTTTGTTGAATTGTTACAGGTATAACACGATACTTGATGATGAACCTTGAATCATTTTATTCTCCACCATCCGCGTTGCTTTGTTGTTTCGTTTGATTGCTACCTGCTCAGTGTCCCGGCGGTTTCCAGGAAGAGCTTGGACAAACTATTGTCGAAGTAGTCAAAGAATTGGTTTTCCACTCAATGCAGATTTTGAGTAGGAATCTTACTTTCGGCGTCAAGATTGACTGTACTCCTCCGTTGTGAAGATATTGTTCAGATTTTCTAGTCTGAACTGACGAAATTCGAAATGTTTTCAATGGATCCCAAGCTACATGCAGAGCACTTTATAAACTTGGCTCCTGCAGTTTTAATTCATTTTTCTGACATACAAAAAGCTGAGTTCACATTGCTGTGCCATTTTGCTGATAAGAAAATTTGTTGATGAAGTGGTTCGAAATTAGGATTATTTTTTAAGGGCGTGCAGACTAACTGGGGACAATTTTTGTTGGTGTTGTTGTCATTACTTATAATTCAAGGGTTTTAATTGGTCTTTGATCGCACTCTCACGGCAATACAAACTAAAATACCCTGGTGGATTGGATTTGTAAGATGTCTGCTATCAATGTAACGAAAACAATGTAAAAGAGTAGCTATATCGACCTCAATCGAACTCGGAGAAGAAAAAGCGTCGAAAGATATTGCCTAATATAAACTTCTAAGGTCCAACGTTGGTCGTGAGGAATTTATTGTAGGACCAAACCGACATAGCAGTCAATATTTTGGTTTTAAAGCTTCTTTCAAGTCTTTTCGGTGTTTAACACTCAATGTGTCTAGCCTAGCAATACCAAACTTTGTTCCACTTTAACAGAAAATTTCACACATCAAAAATTGATTTCGGGTTCCTTTATTTTATTTTTAAACGTGCTGATTGATTGAATATGAGAGAATGCTACGTTAACGTATTTTTATTTTGTGGTCATTCAGGAAATCGATCAAAATAAACTTTTAATGCGTAGCTACCGCAAAACCTTTTTATGTGATAAGTGCATTCACCGCAACTCATTTAACAGCTTTTTTGACATGAGCAGCACTTTCACGATAATCTCACGGTTCTTTATGCATCCACGTTCAACTATAGGTTTTACATTAAAATCTACTTAATTGAGTTATTACCAAGAGTGTAAATAATTTATAGTTTTAAGTTAAGCGGACATTTTATAGGAAACAAATTTACGATTTGTTTGAGGTAGACACAGTGTCTGGACTGTGTCAGACTCTAAGATTGCTTTTCATTAAATAATTAACAACTAACAGAGTAGTACTTGGTAATTAATTGATAAATCTTTCGCAAACGCGAGAAGGGAAGGGTTGTCATTGGTATAGCCATTGTTTTAAAAACTTTCAATGTTTGAGGTGGGACTACGATCAGCAAATGAATAAAAGTACAGTTTGTACTTCCTGAGAGTAAAGTTGTAAGTGACAGAAAATTTCAACTGTCATGATGTCATTATTTCATATCATCGAGAGATGGGAATACAGCCGTCACCGCAGCGCAGCTGGCATGAGTGATTATATGTCAAATTCACGTCAGTTTTCACTCTTTAGAAAAAAAAATCCGTCACGAGTGTATAGTCTGACAGCAATTTTGACTTCGAGAGCAATTTGTTACCGCCCAAGCAAAGCACACCACGATTATTAAATCAGAAAAAATACGAATCATGTAACAATTAAAGGTAGATAACCCCTTCCAGAGATTAATGAGTTTCTCACAAGCAATTGAGTATACAATTACTCCTGTCAGAGATGTCATTGACACTTTTGAGAATAATCATCATCACTTTGTCATTAAAAGATGCAACTGACCAAGAAAAGGCGGCAGAACAATTTTTCAATGCCACCATGCAATATATTCGTCTCTATTCGATAAATTGCCAATTGCCACTGTGCACCAATCAATAACAAATCGAGAAGTGATATTTGTAAACCAATTGACATGCACATCAACTGGGCATAGAAATACGCGCAGATAAATTGCAAATAAATCAAGAAAGTTACAGATGTCACACCTATGGAATAGCCATCACTTACCGATGACAAATAGTTAAATCATCCGACAAGTATCTAACCGTGTCTGCCAAAATTGTCTCGGACTGATGAAAACCGAATTTTACCAACCACAGATGATTCACCATGAATCTCTAATGAATGTGTACACTCTTTCAGACAGCAACAGGACAAAATGTCCTTTCGTTGTGACAAGTCGGTTGGATTTTGTGCTTATCCTCGATGTGACAGATATTTTGATTTAGAAGCTTAGATGTCAAGTGCGCAATCACAATGCAAATTTTGTTGGAAAGTGAATGACAAATAACCATGTAGGTTGGTCATTTGTGCGACACAAAACAGATGCTGAAATCTTTTGAGAAAATGCTATTGTGTCCCAGATTGGAGGAGAAAGAATGGAATACATGGTTGAATTCTATGAGTTGTACCAAAACGCATCAACTACGTTGATTCATCCACTTTGATGGACAATAATGCCTTAGCTCTGAGGATCTGAGAATCCCATGTTTGAGGGGACAAAGAAGACCACAGATGTGGAAAGAGTTGATCTAGAGAACTAGGGACCGCATGTCCAAAGGAAACAGAACGTAGTGCTTTAAGGTTTTATGCAGAGATAATAATTGTAAAGGCTCCTGTCAATATCACTAGAAAATTAGGTTCTTCACAGCAGTTGTACCTGGATTTCACAAAACAATTTTTTAACACGTACTCGAGCAAGGAGAAATGGAAAAGCAGGCAAATGCCGAACGCTATCTACACTGATGGATCCAAAATGGATACTCGTGTGGGTCCAGGTATCGTTTCCGAAACGCTGATCATCTTCAAGTCCGCCCGCCTTCCGAACCACGGCAGTGTTTTTCAAGCGGAGGTCCTAGCAGTGGGACTACCCGCCCGTGAGACTGCGATGATGGCAATACCACTAGAGGATGTCACCTTTTTCATCGACAGCCAGGCAGCGATGGTACGAGAATCGAAAGACTTCTGCAGATTGATAGAAGATCCCTATCTACCCTTAAAGGAGTAATCACAAGGCATTATACCCTGCGGTGCCATATGTAAAACCGTCGAATTACAGAAGAATACCTTTGTAGAGGGTGTGGCGATGAGGTGGTCCACGGGGATACCCTGGTCTCTACCATCTAAGAAATAGGTTCCTCGGACGACATTTTTTCGAGGACATTGAAGAATTATCCGATACACCGGTGGACCAAACAATGGAAGTGTATCACAGATGCAGTGATCAGTGGTTATGTAACTATTGGGTAGCGTTTTTGAGAATAGAGGACATCTCTCTTCCCTCAACAGGTATCCCGAAGGATAGAGTGTGGCGGAATGGTTTCTTTCTTTCGCGCTAACCCAACAGCAGTTGTACAGGCTTTACTTCATAAAGTTATTCTTAGCAAATTCCTGATATCTATTCCAACACGTCCTGTCGACAAAAACAGTTGTGGCAACAGTATTTGTACATCCCTGTCGTTGTCTTCATTAAATTAAAATTGCCTTGAACCTTCACTCGTACCGAGGGAGAATTCTCGGTTTACACCCACCCTGCAACAAAGTGTCAATTCACATGACCCCTGTCAGAAGTGACATAACTCCACGGTCCTGGTGTTTTATGTCGGCTTAGTGACAACCCGCACTTCTGACACCGTGAATTATTACACTGACAGTTAAAAGAAAAATTAAATGACGGCAAAACGTCGACTGGACGAGATTCCATCAAGTTGAACAGGATACAACTCTCATCTGAACGTAGCACAGTCAGATTCTCTTTCCGTTCTTCTGCCATTAAATATTCACCGCTATACAAAATGCTGGCTGGCAAAACCGCTTATAATCGCCATCATTACTCATTCCCTCTCGTAAATACCTCGGTTCACTGTTTACCGAGCAACGCAATCCAAAAATTCAAAGCGAATACGTAGTTCTACATGTAGTGCCACCAACACCTCTGGTGTTGTCCGCTGACAAGCGAAAAAATAAATTATACTTCTCTCTAATTCAACTTTAATTGCTTTTGTACAAGTTCGCTGTGAGGGACGCCTTTGTCCGGCCCACACAAGGGCAAGTGGAAAGGATTAATTCAACGAAACCTCAGACCCCCTGCAAACCACTGACTCTTGCCTTTTTGTAGTCATTTGCACGGCAAATTCTAGTTCTTTTCGAAAGCGGATTAAAGACTTTCGAGGTTCCTGTTCGCTTTTAAATTGAAAACTAATTGCACATCAAAAGCGCTAATGTGCCTCCATAAAACGCCTTATCTTTGCCGTCAACTAATAATAATCGAAACAGAATTAATCAGCACCCGTAAGATGAACAGGGATAAACACCATTCTCAGGGCTTTTAGGGGAACGAACAGATGCTGTCAGTGTAAACTGCTTTAGTTTGCCTCTTGACATTTTTTTCACCCCCGTTCCCATCTTGGGGATAGATAGATTGAAGTCGCTGGGATGCTGTCAACTAATGACATCGCAAAAAGCATCACATCCCCTAGGAGATGTCGGGTGTAGAGTAGTGGTGTGTGTATCACTAGGTCGGAAAATCCCCTTGACGATGCAAGAAAGGATATCATTTCTTCAAGCACGGTGGTGTCAACAGCGTGTTTGTAACACTGACATAGGAAAACAATGCACACGGTTGTATTGTTTGCGTTGTTTGATTCAGTACAACAATCGATACAACGAAAGGATGTTTCTTTCGATTGACATACTTCTCTCTGGAAAGGATATGATGCCACTAAGGGAGCTGAATTGTTTGGTATAAGTTTTTCGTGTGTGTACTTAGAGTGATTTAGGAAAATTGAAAAATTGGACTACTGTATCTTCACAGTGTAGGGAGGTGTCAAAAGCTGTACAAAATTTGATGAACGACTGTAAGCGAAACGTCAAATTAAAATAAAAAAAACTGGGCGCATTCATCGCTTACAATCACGAAGAACTGGTGAAATCTTTACTTTCACAGATTGATAAGTCACTGATCAAGCTCCCAACCCAATTCATAGTCAATCTCTGTCTCAGTCACTGATCAACCTCCCAACTTAAAATATGGTGACTCTCTGTCTCAGCCTTCCATCCTTCTTGACGCTGAGTATGTTCCTTCCAGCTATCCAGACTAATCCTTCTGGCTTCAGTCATTACTCTTTCTCATGAAGTTTCGGATTTGTCTTTGTCTACACCCTGGCGGCTAAGATTCAAAGATCGTTTTAGCTGGAAAAAATGTCCATTCTCTTGAAATTGCCGTGGCAATGAAGTTGATGTGACTTCTTGGCCTACATCCCTTACTTGATGCATTAGTCTTCTTTTTCCCTCCTCACATATGGGACTTAGTATCCTACCAAATACTTTTTCCCTCGATGGCTTTCAATATCTACTCTGTTTTCTTAGTTAAGGTTCAGCACTCAACGCAGCTTGTGCCCTTGACTGGTAACATCAGCGCTCGGTAGGCCATCAATTTTGTCCATCACGTGGAGAGTGCTAATCTCAGTTGTGTCGAATCTAAGTCAAAAGCGATTCTATGATCTACGATTTTCCTTCCCAAATCCTCACGAGAACGCCATTTGAGGGGAGTGCCTGAAACACCGGAACCACCTCTTAGTCCTCTAACCTCATCCATCTTTTCCAGTTTGATTTGCAGTCCAGACCCCTTCTGCCATGATCTTCTTATCATTCTTGGCCTTCCAACTCGTCGTACATTCTCATTTAATTTAAAGAATCCCTTCGTTATCGTCATCGATTCCATAGTGATGTGAACATCCACCCCTCCTTTTCATATCACTGTTCCTACCCTCAAATCACCTCTCATCGTCAATCTATTTGTGGCCTTTGACTTTTGCATTTCATCTGTCAATAGTTGATGTACAAACAATTCCTATCGAATCGCTGCTTAATTTAAAATTCCTCTAACGTCAACACCCACTGTGAAGCTGATATATTAAACGTCAAACTGACAGCAAAAAAAATCCATCCAATCTTTGTATAAATACAATAATGTTCACAACCATCGGCCAAAATAGCTTCCGACTACACGCCAACCATCTCTCAACCATCTCTGTAGGCCAAATATTTGTTCAAATTTAAGTAAATACTCGTCCTGTCGGCGTGCACATTCCGGCGGAGTGCACAACCTTGACATTGAATGCATAAAATATGTATCCGACGACCACCATCACGGAAGCTGGCAAATGTTGAAAGTTAAACACATCCTCATCCCCTGTGTGAGCGTTTAAATTCACGCGATTATCGCTCGAATTGCCCACACACAGCCTTCCGGTGATTTATCCTGCGCCGCTTCTTAAAGCTGGTTGCAGGGATAATGGACTGACTTTGCCGACTTAAAGACTTGCGCTACGAATTAATTTAATGGTCTTGTTTGTACTTCTACTGGAAGGAAGTAGCTCCTGTTTACTTGGGCTTCCTCTAGTTCGTTCGTTCGGCTTTCTTTTTTTTTTGGTCGGCAAACATTACGATGGAAAAAGGCAAATTGGTGTGGGAGGTTTTTTTTTATCAAAGGATGCGCTCTCTTGGCTGCAACTGACAGTGGATGTTTATGCTCATTTTCAGTTTTAAAGTTTTTTGTTTACACACGTAATTTTGCTTATAACAAGTTCCGGACTGAAGGAATCATTAAAATAATTTAAAAAAAAAACTGCTTGTGTGGATGTGGTCTGGATGCTTTGAGACTTTGAGCATGTTGATGCTGAGAGAGGTTCCACAGCGCGATGATTCCCCAGACACGAGTGATTAGTATTGTTTGGCGAATGAATGGAACGAAGAAAACCACCACAGGCTATGGTAAGGAAATGCTTGTAATTTTGAGAAGTTTGTGGGCGACTTCAGGCAATTCGAGAAACAAATGAACCGCTAAGTTACCGGAAAATGTGTTGAGGAAGGAATAATCCATTATGAGATTTTGTTTGACAATTATAAGGAAGAGATTTGGGATTTGAAGATTCATAAGGGGTGGACGTAAAGAGAGTGAGAGTCGGTGGTTTGTGGGAGGTTGATGCCTTGGCTGTCATTAACTTCAGCTTCGTTTTGAAGGCTCATTCTTCTGATCGTTTTTCCTCAAGACATAATCTACACGACGCATTTGCTAAAAGGTTTATGTGGCGAAAATGGTTTTTGAGGACTCTGTCGTAGCTCCTGTCAAAATAACCGAAATCCAGGCCCTATACGGCAGCGCTTTGCTAGTCCGAGTCACTTGATCCACACTTCCCCCTTATCAGCTTGCGTTGGAAATATAAAAAGTTATTCGAACCTTCATTACACAGACCAATTGGTCACAGCTGCAAGAAGGCTTGGCCTAAAGAATTGAAGGTATCGCGTTCGTAATCGCTTGACAGAGACGGCAGCAATGAACGCTGCTCCACCCTACAAAAACGACGGCCTCACACAGAGATTCTTCAAAGTCATGATAGACTAAGAAAACTCAAAGATGTCAGATCTAGCAAGGAGCAGAGATACTTCTGACGTCGATAATCGGAATGTAACTGATAACATCAAAGAAAAAGGAGGACAGGTGTACAACAAATGAAAGACAATGTTATTTCGAAAGAGGTCTAGGGCACCAGTAAAAGTACTGATCTGCGATATTTTTAACAAAGCCAAGCTGTTGGAACGATTCAAGATCAAAAAAGAGTTTTGAACAGTATGCACATCCCGGGATTCTATACAAGATTTGGTACAATCACCTATCATTGGGTACTAGATCTCAGAGAAAAGGGGAAAACATGCTCACTCGACGTATATCAAAACTTAAATGCTTTCGAGTCGATGCTTAGCCCAGTTTTGTGTTGATAATCCTGCCCGCAAGCAGTATAAGGTAAGTGTCGACAAATCAATATCAACATGCATCAGTGATTCCTTCTGACCTCACACTGTTTTAGCCGCAGATTTTGTAAAGATGCTCAGTAGTCTTAACCGATTTGCCTTCATTCTTCCTCATAGATTCTGTGTTCCCATTTGGATATTAGGGCATCTACCACGCCCACGCGATTCCTGGCGATGTGCCTTCATTTTTATAGGTTGTTTCCATGATTTGTTTGATTTATTCGGGTTGCAATACATAGCTTGGCTGACTATCTAAGCATCGCCTCTTCGGAGCGTGATCCATTACATTCTTGACCCATTTCTTTATATTGTTGTCCATTTGTTCTGTCAAACACTCGTCGAACACGGCATTAACATAAATTTGAAGCTTTTTGTGACATTGGCGGCCTCTTTTTAGAGACTACATCTATATCCACATCCCTTATCTTTGACTGAAACAATCACAGCTTGGTGTTAAGAATGATTGCGATCCTTCTTCAGATTTTCGATCGTATGACCAACTTCCGATTCGGTGGAAGGTAATTTTGAGCCGTGTTTGGCCGATGCAATTGTCTCAAGGTGACAATGGTTTGCAATTTACCTCCACTTTCTGGATGCTAACCCCTCCACTGAGCCTACGAGCCTTCGCCTCTTGTATGGTTTCTGGTGTCTGCTTTCTCTGTTCCGCATAAAGTATTTCTCTATCGATCGATTCCTCTACCACCTTAGGGTAGTGAATTCCATGGTATGGCGTAGTTAGAAATCACCATTGCAGTTGCCTGGTCCATGCTACCCAATACATTCGTTAAGGCATTGTGTCCTAGAAGTTCTTATTCTTATCCGTTGAAACTTCCGGATAGAAATTCCAGGCAGAAGTTCTAGCCGTGTTCAAAGCTGCAGAACAACTGGTGTTTAAGGCATTATCCGACAGGAACATCGCCATTTACCTCGATAGCCAGGCCGTACTCAAGGCGTTAGAATCGAACGTCGTTCGATCCAGACTAATTATGAATTGCCGCACAGTACTTAAGGCACTATGCGTGCGGAACTAGGTCAGACTATGCTGGGTGCCTGGACAATGCAACATAAGGGGTAATGAACTTGCGGATCAACTACATAGCTAGAAACGGGAGAGGACGACCCCAAGGCGACGCTGTAGTCGTCAAACCGCCATCCTGCGCGTTTAAGGTGAACTTTTTAGACAACATAAACAGGCAAGCTGAACATAGGGTATCCAAAGCTAGCTTTATGGCTGGTGTTAGATAAGAAAAAGACGAGGAAAACCGAACTCAAGTTCGGGCTCAACACAATAGATTCTAGAGGTCACAGTGCATCTGGGCCTGAGTATCGTTAACGTAAATCTCAGGCTGGTGTTGTATGGAGAACGAAGGATATGTGCGAGAGTGTTCTGCTCTTGGTTTGAAAACCACTTCTCGACCCACAGTTTAGGAATGTTGACCAGATCCAGACAATCCGTAACGTGAGTACCTAATAAAAGATCTATGGTTTGCATATCAATTACCTATAGGATAGCTTGGGGTTAAATGCGCTTTGGAAAGGATTTTACGCAGCTTAGACACCTCTGAGGGCTTCACAATGATACAAAAATCTACAGGAAAGTCGATGCTTACAGAGAACTGAATGATTAATTTAGATACATGTCCAACCACGTCAAAATTGGCCCGCGGATGAAACTGCATTTTCTACAAACAGCCCTCCTAGCCAGGCCTAACCTTCTCAGGGACTTTTAAGAGACCGTGCGTCCCAATTTTGATTCGATGGACAGAAATTTGATCGATTATCGTCCAAATTGAAGGGGTAATTCTAGTGGACAGCCGTCATAACCCTTTCTCAGCGCAAAAGGCTTCTTTAAGAGCTTTGTAGCCTTGGCATGTTTTTCTCATAAAGCGTTTGAACGTCATTCATGCCCTATTCACGAGGCCATTTTACCCAAATCAACTCTGTAGCTTAATTAATCACGACTTACATAGTTTTTAAGCTCAAATTGGCTACAAATTGGCTTAGATTGATTACCATCTCTATCTAATCGGTTCCCCAAAAAAAAACATATTCTAATGACAACCATCCATCTACACTTGGACTTTCCCAATCGACTCCCTCTGGGTGTTCTTCCTTATTCGTCAGCCAAACAATAAACAAACAAAACAATCACAAGCGGTAAACAAGCGACAATAAGATTCCTAACAACGAATTAATGCTAATCGAAGCGCGCTAATGCGTGCCCAAATAGCATTAATTTGGTTCGTGACGCTTATTCAAATGTATCCGAGCCATCTGCCAACCACCAAATGTCATATTGCCGCGTCGAAATTTAATTAGCTCGCCTCGTTTGGCATTACAAAGCGGAATTCAAACGCCAAACAATATTTTATACTGTTGACAATAAATCCCATTAATCGATTATTTATTCATTTGAAATAAAATTAATTGACCTAACGCACGGCTAATCCCATTCGTAATTACATCTCATATTCGCAATTAAAATCCAAACAAGCCCGAGCACCGCAGAGCCGAAAATTTCATATGTGCGGGAATAAATCACCCGGCAGAAGTGTGAACTCCCCAGGGGGTGATTTTACTGAGAGGTGCGCGCTGTCAAAACCCGATGTTCTTCACTTGAACGAGAGCTAAATGCTCGCGTCTTTGAAATTGTCCGCCCATAAATTATGGTCGTCTTCCAAGGGATGCACGAGGATGAAACACTCGAGCTATTGCAGATGACACATTAAATCAGTTGGCGGTTTCCATTGGGGAAAGGCGTAATCGCCCATTAATAAGACAAGTAATCGGCCCATAAAAATTGTTTAATAGAATTGTGAAAGCATTAGGCCCGGCATGGCGGCATCCAGGAAGGACGATTACGGGTGTGTTTATTCGGTATAAATGTGCTATCTGTCGGGGGTTGCTTCCGGGGATGAGAAATTGTTTGTTGTTTTGACTGTGCCACTCGGATTGCAGACTGGGGTAATTTCTAATTTTAGAAATGTAATCTTTTTTTTCTGTTTTGACAGGAGAACCTGTTAACAGAAAGCAGCTCATCCGGATTGCTCGGGGGTCAGTGGGCTGACCAGGTGATGAGTAATATGAATTTTTCAGATTTTTATTTGAGAAGTTGAGCTTTTAATGGTTTGGCAATTATATTTTTGGATGACATTTCGGGATGAAATACAGAAATATTAAAGGTTACTCATCGCAGTAGAAGATTTCGAGGGAAGTGGAGGATGAAATGAGACTACCTACAACCTACATACGTGGAATATCTTTTGACATACACACCTGCATACGAAGCTGATAGCCGAAGAACTCTGCGGTCAATTGCAGGTGGTGGGTTTACTCCCGAAGTCCAATCCATGACTGTATTTCAAACAGACATCTTCGCGATATTCAAGGGCGTTACACTCTTTAGTACCAGAACCCATAGTAATAACAAATTTGCTCATTAAGTCAGGCAGCCTTAAAGGCATTCGAAACCCGAATAACCAACTTGAAACCTGTGAAAGAACGCAAGGAATAACTTAACTTCCCGGAAACTTCTTCCACGGTTAACCTGTCACTGTAATATGCTAGGGAACCAACCCAAAGACTCCTCAACGGTTATAACCAAAGGCGTAGCTTGGAAGGTTATAATAGATCACTTGCAAAACTCCTTGAGATTTTATGGAAAAGGCTGCAAACCTGCAAAGCGGCCAAAGCCATGCTCTTGACTAGCAAGGAGAGAGAGAGAGAGAGTTGAAAGCAACTAAAATTGATGATTGGTCGGTACGCCAAACATCCTGTGTACCAACCAGTATGACTACAGATTGGCACTGATGACATCTTGCACTTGCCCGGAGAAAGAAGGGAGCCTCGAGTATTTTCTCTAGTGCTGAAATGCACCATTTTGTTACCACAGTTCTCGTGACCGGTTTGTTAGATAAGTGTGGACGGGTATTGACAGACCATGTTGAACTTACATCCAACCTGTGGAGGTAAGGTAGAGTAGAAGAAGTGTTCTAGGGTTCCCATCTCATTTGTGTCTTTGCAACAGCGACAGTAGGGACTAAACTACCAACCTACTAGTGTAAGTTGATTTTTCTATTGACAGTTCCTAATGGGATGCAACAGGAGTGCTAAGATACAAATAGTTGGGAAGACATGTTCGGCCTAAACTCTGTTAGTTTCGGGAAAATCCTGGAATTTTTCGAATCATCCCACGCAACTCTCCATACCCTCATGTCAAACAGCATTTGACGTACAATCTCTCATGTAACCTGACTCTCCTAAACCTACCCACTATTCCGGCCGTAAGCCGGACAATCGTACAGATAATATCCCACAATTTGCCTTCATTGTAACGCACGCGCCCAAGTGATTTTGACTGCACTTATTACGAAACACAGTGCCAGTGCAGGTGTAGGGAAAAGTCAGGACAGGTTAAATCTTCTACATGAAGGCTCCAGCATCAGGTTATTGACTGCTATTGGGCTTTAGGAAATAATAGGAATTACCGATTCTATGACGAAGATAACCCTGTCGCTGCACCTATCCTTGCAGATGGAGAAATGGACCGGAGAAGGAGTCTTCCCAGAATCAGAACTGCAGTGTCCTTCCAACTGAGATTTATGCGCTTGAGAAGATGGCATTTAAATTACCCGCAGAGGAAACCACCATATGAGCGGACAGTCAAGCAAAACTCAAGGCACTAGACTCCAAGCTCACGAGCTCCACCACAATAGACCTCTTAGGTCTTAGGGCCCCTAATACAATAATACAGTAGTATATAGAGCAGGAAAATACCATCTCTGCTGGGTTTCTGGACACGAAGGATTGGATGGGAATTAAAAAGGACAATGAATTGGCAATGAGCTGGCCGACAGTCTGTCGACTATATTTCCTTGAACAGAAGCCCATGCTTCAAACATGAAGTTGAGAACTATTGAATTTGCTGTGCAACAAAACTCGCATTCACTTCAGTGCTATTCTCTCACATCTGTAGGTATATTCGTTTAAATTATTGACACACTCGTCAATTTTCCCAGATGTTTACACAAATAGACGACAAACAATTTGAAAATCAACTCTGCTGCATCACTTGTGCCGATTATAACGATCGACACTCTCATTCACCTAGTGTCATCCCTAATTCATTCGTTTTAGTTAATTCGAATTCGCAGACACGTCCGCACACGCTCATTGATATGCACATGTCAAACGAAATCTTCCATCTCATCGGGATTCATATCACAGCATATGGTTCTCGAAACTTGTAACTCACACCCACGGAGCACTGTGCTGCAGAATAAAGTTCGTCAATTACATCGGAATATATTCCATTAGGCGTGTGCAGTCTGATGCCTGTGTGTAGTCACTCTTCAGATCGATAAATCGCACATAGGTGAGTCAGTAAACGACAGCCCGTGCGGCTGTTTTTTGATTTCATTAAGATCCCAATCATGCACATCGGCGATCCGCCTCATTTGTTCAAACAACGCAACCCACCCTCACCTGCGGCTGGCATCGTAGGTATCTCTGGTATCTTTGACACTCTGTCACTCGCAAAGGTTGCTATGAAAGCCTTCGGGTTATCTCGGATGATTCATTGGCATTCATAGGTGTCAACCGGGGGTGGTGCTTCTCCTCCTTCCTTCGGACGATTTGCATTTTCATCTCGAGTGTCTAATAATAATTTGTTATGAATCCCATTAAATACGGATACGTTCTATGAGTTCGTTCAATATCTCAACGAGGTGGCACATTAATTACGAATTCATCCGCCCGTTCTGACACACGGCTCATGAGCCATCGAGAAATGTATCTACGAGATCACCTGTAGGAACTATTTTTATTCTAAACAAATCAGGGATTTCTGTTTTGTTTGAAATCATTTCTGCACGATACATACAACACCTGCTATTTTGCCGGTTCAGGCTTCTGTTTGACTTCACTCCGACGTGACGAGATATTCATACACATTATCGAGTATCTGCGAATTGGCCAAATGTGCTGGCAGCGATAATGTGAACTTTAATTGAACATTAGTCAATGGACATTCAATTAGCTAATGATAATTGAACGTTATGGATGGCTGCGATATGCACTCTAGTTTGACATTAAATAATCTGATTATGTTTGCTAACCACTGGTGGGTGGTAGAGCACAGTCCCATGGAGGACTGTAAATTTGTCGTATGCTGGTCAAATTAATTATGCCGGCGAAATGGATGTAAAATGGATTACAGCACTGCGATGGTTGTTAAGAGCAGAATCGACATTTTTTTTATAATTCACTTATTAGATTAAATGAAATGGCGTATGCTCGTTTGAAACTGGATTGCATTGATCTGACCTGTAAGTGACTTTAGAGACACGATTTGTTTACACAAGTCGGAGTGAATTCATTTGAATTTTTCTTAGTGCCATGTGTTCTATGTTACATCATGATCTGGTTCTGGTTATTGCACAGATATTCTATTAAATCCTGGAGAAAGACTGACGAAACAGACACAGATTCTAATTTGCGTCGTGGAACTACAGTGCATTCACGGACATTACGTCTTAGGGTTCTGCCACGAAATGAGCGGAAAGCGGCAAAGCGGCAGAAAATATGCTCAGATATGACACTTGTCGCTCAACGACTGCATGGCCACAATCATACGATTTCATGAGTTTCAATTTTGCCGCTTTGCCGCTTGCCACTCAAGGACGCGAATATCCATGGCTGATATAACGTTTTTCTTCAGCCAAGATAAGACTTCTCTGAACGCCATGACTGAACGCTAGGCTGAGGTTAAGCCTTTCAAAGAAAAGTCGACTTATCTTCCGAGAATACAACCTCGTCCCAAAATGACCTGGGGGGGATGGTTGCCTCGAAGTTCTTGTCAAAACTTAGCTTGGATCAGGTGTAGTTCTGTAGTTCTGGACGAAATTTTGACATTTTTCAGAATGGAGGCGTGGCCAAAAAAAAAGTGTATGGAGTTAGGTGAAGGCAAATGCCCATAACTGGAATTCGTACCTGGTACCTGCAGCTCGATGAACGACGACGCTACCAGTTACGCCATATCTACCCGCCATCATACAGCCAAATTGCTACAAGAGACAGACATCTTTTGTAATGGGACGGTTACAGAAAGAGAGTGTTGGCTCTTTGGCGATGGGCTACAACTTGCACTGCACCTTTGAAGAAGGTGGGCAAAAGATCCTGGAACACCTTGTGTTTGTATAGAAACATGCTGATCTAGCACTCACCAGCCGCCCAATACGCTCTGAGTTTATAGAAGGTCAAATTATGTAAAAGAAAAACTTGGCTTCAGATGAGGATATGCGCTCCTAGAAGTTATCTATTTTGGTGACAGCTAAACCATTTTGAATTGAATTCTTTTTTTCATCTCTGCAGGTCTGCAAAGTCTTTGGAAGGGACTTCCATTCGAGTGTGATGCCTTTCAGTGGCCAGTTCTTACTTAAATTGTGGAACTAATATTCTTCCTGTTTATGGAAAGAAGCCGCCCTGACTTTTATCAATCTAGTGCGGGCCAAACTTGCTTTCTGCGTCTGCAAGTTTTAAGGTTGAGCGACTTGTTGTCAGCGTTTTTATAGTTTTCGTCAACAAGCGGAGCTTAAGCGACTAGTATTTCTCTAGGCAATCGTATAGAAAAATCTATCGACAAAGTAGGTAGACTATTGGACTTGCAATTGTAATTTTCGATAACAATGGTCGGTCTTCCCTTCTATATTTGAAGACTTGCAGAATCTCCTAAAAAAAACTGAAGGTTTTCACTTAAACGTCGACCGCAGAAAATGACTTCAACAGAAATCCACGATGTACTCTCATTTCTTTTGCAAAAAGCAATAAAATCCATACATTTCCCCCTATGAATCATCACAATTCCATTAAATATAGATCCTGCAGCCAAGGTGAAAACATCCACTGATCCATGAATCACGTTTGTGTCGTCGTAAAAAGCAAACTTATAACTAGCGCACGCAATCCACCGAATGGAATCTAATATGCAAATTGCATGCAAGAAAAAAAAACTCTTCATCTTTACATCTCTCGCTGATGTATCTTTTGTCCATGTATTTCATCTTTTACGATTCAGAAAATATTCACTGTATATTCGTTTTATCAAATCCCTCAGCTACGGGAACTTGAGAGATATCACTTTCGGGAATAGCTTTGCTTATCACAACGAAGGGAGGTGTTTCTTTGGAAAAGTTTATGGTTCCACAGGACACTAGTAGCATACATAGTTCCACCAGCGCGAAAATCCTTTTACCCGGAACAACATTAAGGACGATGACGCTCACCTACATATGTGTTTGTGTGCTTCCTGTGAAAAATCGTGTTGAATACGATACAAGAATTTTTTGTTTACATACTCGTATCCTCAAGAACCACCGGTATGTGTGCACACTTGACAGCTTGACATTTAGCTACTCTATACGGAAGTTGATGGCCGGCGTATTTATGGGATTGTTTTGCCATAAAACCGCGTTTATTATCGCCTTCAACCTGTTGGTGGTTATGGTGAAATTTGTGCGCTTTATACAGCGACAGAGTGTTTTGAAATTTTGGGAACACACTCGTAAATCGTATTCCTCAAGCCCAATCAAGTGAAAGTGTCGATAAATTTTAACAACCCACAGTGCGATGGAGCGTCCCACAAGAGGCGACAAAACGATATTTCCACGAATCCAAACTGAATTTCTTATTGATAATAACAAAATCTTTTGGCGAAGTGATTACGACTTGGGCGCCTAATGCATCCTTTTCTGGAATGTGTCATAAAAACGTAGGAATTTCTGAAGGTCAGACACGACAACAATGTGCAGAAGTGGTACTTGAAAGAGTCATACGTGAAGTATGACCGACGTGAAAGTCATTAGAGTCAGGATGTGTGACAGCTGGAAGATATTTTCACACGAAGTGATGTACATAAATGTATATTCCATGAGAAGTAGAAGTTTTCGTGTTACTGCATATTTTGCACTAGACATCGTGCTGGAAAGAAAATGCTGCTGCAGAATATTGTTGCATCTTGTACGATGAAATGTACTGACATCTGTCAGTTGAATGACTTAAGATGGAAGAAATAGATGCTTTCAGGCGGTTTGTCAGTCATTTCTGATTCTGAAGAACATTTTCTCCAAAATTGATCCAGTAAAGGAAGACTGACTACAGAAAGGATCCTGTGAACTTGGACGAGTCAAATAATATGATTGTAACAAAAGGTCTCAAAAACCCTCCTGTCACCTTACGTTTTCCCATTTTTCATTACAAAGTCAGAAAAGCAGAAAAAGAAGTTGAACTCAGATCAATTTTCCTGTCAAAATGAAAGAAAATATGACATTTTTCTGTTGTTTTCTCTGTCTGTTCTGAAGTAAGGATGTCTACTGTCAACACTTTCAAATACTTGCTTACACATTGCAGCTTGTTTTTCAAAAATTTTTTACTTATATCCAAGGTAATGCACTTCGATTTAAATGAAAATGCAATTGTCGTATGTGGGACAATGCAATTCCTTGAAACACTCATCATGTGAGATTGCATCCAGAACTTGTGACAACTGTACTCGTATTGTTGGCATTGAAAACAATGCTTTTGTAAGAGTGAATGGGTGTAGCACAGAACAATTGCTCTTTGCCCGATGATTTGTTCCTCTTGGAAATGCATGGTTATAACGAGATTTCAGACACCCATTTGCCATATAAGGACCAGCAATCGCATGCCCACGAACTAAAAAAAGAAAGAATCCTCAAGGACAGTCTACACTTTCGACACCAAGTAAGGAATTTAGGAAGTTTTGCCCTAGAGACCTCTATCAGCGAAAGTAAATTTTATACATATCAAAAGTTTTGGCGGAGTAACATTTACGGCTCACCCTGTACTTAATAAAAAAAATTAAAAAAAAAAAATTTTATTGCTGTGTATAAAAAAAATATACCATTCGATGAAACAGTCTAAAAGGTTTCATTGGTCATTGGAGCAACCCGTGCAATGAGACCTACACTAACGCCAGGCTTTCCTCAAACTGCTTCGATTAGATCTTGTTTTGCAAGAATCGATGACCGAAAGTGTCTAACGAGTGCTTGTTTTTCTAGACCTTTTCATATAAAAGTCGTTGATCACAAGTGACCTCCTCACAGACCTTCGCTAGACCTGAATGTCAGAGTCGCAGCCACAGTCAATGACCGAGAGTTTCAGCAGCAATGATGCCTCGTTGGCAATATTACCACTTCCTCTGAATTCGATCTGAAAAATGTTACGTAAACGCCACCGCCGAATCAAGGAATTTTATTGGTACTGAATGTCCGAGTCACAGTCAATGACAGAGAGTTTGGGCAGCAATGATGCCCTATTGGCAAAATTACCACTTCCTCTGATCCCTTCCAATCTTGTAAACAATACAACACGCACAACATGAGGGGTTGCGAGAAGCTAGGCCTTGGCCTCGAACTGTTGATGCCAGTGATTTATTTTTTCTTTTAGACGAGGGGCCACTTTCATGAATCCGACCAACTTTCAGAAGGTCAGAGTTGATTTACTATAGATGTCCTTAGATCCTAGTATAATATAACTCCTGATAGCGCTTAAATGTTCAGATTCCTTATCATGACCCCAACGAGCTTTGTGACATGATTGACATAGTGACGACGCTGTGATACCACAAAAATGATTCAATGTGGCCGCGGGAACTCTTCACATCAAAGGGAGCTTCGTATGATTTGTTTTTTGCATCTGTTGGGTGTAATCTATGTTCCACAATGAATCGTAGTACTTCAGTATTTTAACTGTGGCTTAGTACTAAATCCCCACTCAAATTTATGCCCACAACCTTGTTGTTTTTAGCTCTTTTCATAAAACCGCCTTGATAAATTCGATCAACTCTCATGAATTGCCTGCCAGGGTCCGCGAAAATGTTTCACATCAAAAGGACGTTAAAAATGTTCCTTAATCTCTCTGCCAACAACTTTGACGAATGTTATCACTCTGCAGCACACAGTGAGAGTGACTCAGTACAGTTCATCACACTCATCACACAGAAATATATTGCCGACATCACGCCCGGATTTAGGCTTATTAATGAGGCACTTTGACACCCGCGAGATAAAGGACGTTTTCAGTGAATTAAATTGGTTAACTCCTGTGAATTTGGTATTTACATTTTCATTTGTCAACGAGATTTGTGTTCTGTGCGAAATCTTGAAATCAAGAAAGAAGCCAATGCCAATGCCAATCTTTCATCGTAATTTCCGTTTACATGTCAGATTGTTCTCTCAATGTTTGCATAGATATTTATTTCGGTTTCTGATTTGTTTACACACAGATTTCAAATGAAAAATTGACGGAAAATAACAGGATCCATTGATGGGAAAGGACATCACAATCAAGTCGAATTTTATCAGCCCCCAGTTCAATTGAATTTCGGTCAATGAAAGTTTCCTGAGGAAATAATATGAGAATAAATCTTTTGTACACCGGAACTGGGATACAGTCGAATCTATTCCACGATAGATAAATATTTTCGGATAAAATATTTCATCCACTGATGTTTGTATTGATATAAGCCACGCGACAGTACACAGCATTCTGTTTTTATTTCAAATGGAGGAAATAAATGGGGGTACTCATGCATATTTATGAAGTCGAAAGCTGGTGCTTTATCATGGACGTGGTTAAGGAAGATGAAGAGGAATATTATGCCAAAATTTTTGTCAAATGTTCTCTTTAGAGTTGGACGTAAAGGATTCTGGGTGATTCAGTAAGAGGTGTGTGGTTAGTTTTTCAATGGAATGCTAAATCGTGAGGAAATTCAAAGTTTCTTGACTTTGAAATAAAGTTTCAACTAGGGAGTTACGTTTGAAATACAACAAACCCTCATCCTCGATGGCATATTGCAGTCCTTTTGTATCTTAGTAAGCTACCTGCCATGTCCACCGAACATTTCTCGTGGCACCACCTCTCATAGGGGAATGACAAACCTCCAGGAGTATAATTGGTCATGAGAAAGCTTCTCAATTCGCCATTCGGAGTCGGAAATAAATTGTAGATCCCTCCCATTCGTGAAAGGTTGCGAGAAGCAAGGCCTTGGCTCATCCCGAGCTGTCACCCCGGCTATTTAGTGTTTAAACTATTTTCTGCCGTTTTATCGTTGACCAGGGTACGCCTTCTAAGACTCAAGCGAGCTTTTTGGTGGATTCTATCAATCTGAATCCACAAAGTGGTGAAATAATAACGTGGTCGTATATCGACCTGTACTCTGTATGTATTTAGGGGCTCAGAGAATCCTCCCACCTGATCAGCACAGCAACGGCTCATTCTAGGATCCTCAAGGGCAACCAAACTAGTGCTAGTAAAACGGACTAGGTTGTCCCTCATATTCTGACTTCAACGTCAGGTACAAAACTCAGATTTCTAGCAGAAGCTCTTAGGAGTCTGGCACAGTTTTGAGAGATTCTGCGCTATAAATCGCCTAGGAATCGCTGACAATGGGATCAAGATTGCTAAAGCAATGTCGCAGATCGTTCCAGGCAACTGCAGAGCGGACGAGATGGCAAAAGAAGCCGCAGGACGGAATCTCCCCGAAAACCTGTGGGAACCACCTGTGCCTATCGAATCGATCAAATTTCTGCTTGATACGGATGCCAAGAAACTGGCAAACAACAGATGGAAAACATCAACACTTGTGTCAGAGAGATTTTTATCCACTAACCAAAAGAACCTATATTCACTAACAGGGGTCCTCTCTGAACATTGCTTGATAAGCAGACATGCACTCAGACTGGGGGTCCCCTCCAATGATTTCTGTAGAAGCTGCAGAGACGAGAAGGAAGAAGAAACTAGAACGCACCTACTGTGCACGTGTCCTGCCCTTGCGACGCTAAAAAGAAAAACCCTCGGGGAATACCTCTACGATGATCATAACGATCTGGCCGAACTCAACATCAAGATGATAGGAAACATCATCTCTGGGACGAAATGGCCCAATTCTAAGAGTTAAGACCGTTACGGTTGCCCATCTCGAGCTCTGTGTTACATACTCTGGTTCCTGGTGCTGGTAAGCCGGTTCTTCATCGTGGTATCACAAGGGGCAAATCTGGTCTAAGTGTGTCCCTGTCTGAGCAGGGAGAGCAACCTAACCTAACCTAACATGTATTTAAGGGATGGAAGCGAATTGCCACTTTCACACAGTGCCCTTTGGATAGATGGGAAGATACCCGTAAGACGAACATTGAGCTCATGTCACCGATTAATCGTGTCACCGCTCAGAAAGCAATTGACGAAGAACCGAACAGAAAATCGTGTCACTTGGGCTCTCTTTTCAAGAAGTTGGAGACGCATCGAAAGTCGCCAATAAAAAATCGGTTAAGGGTCCAAATCACGCATGACTAGTTGACCACGAAAGAAAAGTTATCTTACGTATACAAGCTTTGGATTACGATTTAAGAATCTGCATGTGGAATGCTGGAACACTAAACAGACCATGGAAAACTTTCGAACTCGTCTTGTGCTATCAACTCTGCCAACGACAGAAGCAAAGAGACGTAGAATAACACTTTCCAATTGTCGTTACAATGGCCTAAGGAGATAACCAACGAAACGCTGTGTAGGACCCCATCATCCCCATCCTGCTCTAAGCCGTATGGATGAAACCAACCCTTAGATATTCGAGAGAAAAGTTCTACCTGCAAGTGGAACTTGGAATAGACAATTGGTGACAACTGACAAACTGCATCCCGGAAACAATTTCAGAATCCAACTGTATACACACATTTCCGTCGCTTAGTGTATTCAAATGTTTTAATCAGAATCGTTTTGTGTGCCACCATAAACAACATCTTAATTGCGAATACTGATTGATGGCTTGATAACGACGGGTACTTTGTTACAGAATAGTGACTTTAACACACTTCAAAACATGCTAATGGTCTGTGCTTCGTCCTATGTCTTCCTCGTTCCGAGATTTCGTCGCCAATGAAACCCGTTTCATTATGAAAACAAAAACTTTTGGCCAGCTAACGACTGAACTTTCTTAATGGCTAAAATAAGAATTGCAAATTGTCTTCACAGTAACACAGCAAAATGATAACCTCGACTCAACCCCTACCCAACCACTACTGTGAGATACTTCTTTGAAGTCTACCCTCATGGTTCGCCATAGAGGGCAGGACTTCATCAGACAAATCGGCTCCATGGGCAGGGGGAGAATGTTGCTTCCACATTTTCTATTTCTGTTGCAGCAAAGTAGAGCACACGACTTGCGATTATTCCGCTCTGTGAAAGCGTTAATTTATTTGATTTCAATGTATCCATCCCCCCGTTTTCCTGCTTCACGTGAGTACGAATGTGGAGTCATAAAATATTTTATTACCTCAAATTACACAAGCACAGCCGATGCCAGGTGTGCCGTCGTCGGAGGGTGTGAGAACTTCAAGGGATAATCATCGAATGAAGTTATTCCCTGGAATCGCGTGCCCCGCATTAGCATACCACACACACGGATGGTGGGTACATATTTACAGATCGTGATCGAAAATGTATCTAAATACACACTAGACGGGCGGCGAGAGTTTATTTATACGAATCAATGTTTTAGTGATTAATTGACATGGTTCCTGGCATGAGTTGCGGCCAATTGTTTACGGGGAATGTTTGCTCTGCATGATTGAGAGTTTATCCATGGAGTTCCTCTAATGAAATTAATTGAGATTTTTTGTTTTAGTAAATATTTGGTGGAATTTGTTTAGAATTCAGATGCAGATGCAATGAGGTATTTTTTGGAAAAAATTTAGAAGTTTCTAATGTGTTTGGCCTTACGAACCTAATCGGTCTGAACGCTACGTCAAAATATAGTTAGTGTTCACCCATGATACACTTAACGCTTCTAGTTCTTGAGAGTACTCTCGCTCTCTAATCCCGTCGGCTT
This sequence comes from Matsumyia berberina, assembly GCA_917880715.2. Taxonomy (NCBI): domain Eukaryota; kingdom Metazoa; phylum Arthropoda; class Insecta; order Diptera; family Syrphidae; genus Matsumyia; species Matsumyia berberina. The sequence goes on from OU862872.1 coordinate 110,092,341, forward strand.
TAGGTCGTTTGCTTGAAAGGTGGTAGAGGGCTTGGTCAGTGCTTCTAAGTATTTAATTTTCAGATCTATACCATCGTTGATTGGCTTGTTTACCACTTCATGGTAGAATTTTCGGTGTAAGCCACATACTGACCAGAGAGCACTGCACTTGTGATGCTATCCGCATGAAGAAGAGCGTTCTGAGTCGAGACTTACTCGGGTTTATCCTATCAAATATGTGGTGCATAGGTAGTAAGGGCACCTACATATGATACCGAGGAATGTAAGCCCAAAGCATAGCACAAGCTACCGGACAGAAGCGTCTGTAGTCAGAGCGAAGATCTTTTTAACGAGTCTATCGCTATCTTTACGGACGGCTCTAAAACAGCCGAAGAAGTCGGTGTAGGTGTCTTTTCAGAAGACCTGGACATCCATCACTCCTTCAGTCTCCACAACCTCTGTAGTGTCTTCCAAGCCGAAGTCACAGCTATTAATCAAGCTGCTGCTTGACTGAGGGCTAATCCAAAATCACAACAAATATTGCGATTAACATCGACAGCCAGGCTGCCATGAGGTACCTCGTAGCCAACACAATCAAATCTGGTGCAGTGAAGAACCGCCACGTGTCTCTAAACGAGATCGCTAACCAGAATAGAGTAACACTCTGTTGGATCCCTGGTCACTGCGACGTTCAAGGGAACCGTACGGCTGACGAATTAGCTAGACTAGGCTCCCAATGTACAGACGGCAGGAAGCTCGACTGTTTCAAAGCGCCTATGTCGTTTGTTAAATACCTGACTCATACCGAGACTCTGTCAAAATCAAGTCGTAGATGACCTCGATTATTGCAACAATGCCAGGACTGTTTTGGATCTGAAAAGATCAAAAGCAGACCAACTTCAAAAATGATCAACATCCTCACGGGGCACTGCATCCTAGACAGGCATGCTCAACGCCTGGGTATAGCATGTCACGATTTCTGCAGGAGCTGCAGAGGTGAGTAGGAGGAGCAGTCCACTGCATATTTCCTCAGGAAAGCCACCCTAGGCCGACACTTTTTTAATGATCTAAATGATCTGAACTCCGCCAGCACGGCCGTTGAGATCAGCTAGCTAAGTGAGGAAATCTAAATGATTTCAGATTGAACTACTTTCTGGTCTAAGTATACCTCTTCTTGGAGGACCACTTTTAACTAACTAGCTAACTAAGCCCAAAACATCATTTTTGTCCTTAGACCCCACTTTTTTCCGAATAATCTGGAGAACACCCAAAGGCCTATAGAGCTGTGGACGGTACGGTGAGGGTTCTTTTAATGTAAGTCTTTGTAGTTAAGCTGCTCCTAAATGCTTGGCTTGGTTTGAGAACAAAATTTGAACGCCTTGTTCTTTGCCTGCGTTACGTTGTGACTTCTCACGACACTCCTTCCGCATAATCGTTGGCACAGTCTCGCTTACTATGTTCCAAACGTCTTCTGTGTCCATATTGGTTATGTTGTCTGGGGTTAATCTTTAGCCCAGTTTCCCTTCCAGCAGATGTGGCTTTGCCTCATACCGACATCAATGGACAGTGGTGTGTTCCGAGCGATGGAAGTTGTTGTCGTGCACAATCCGGTGAAGGTGGACATGTTAGCAGTTCCATCCGATAAAAGTTTACCTCTTCACGTCTTCTGTTGATCCATCCGTCGATTCTGGGGGTAAGTCCAATCACCTTTTTCCCAGTGATCTCAAATCTACTACCATTCATATGAACTCACCGGCCTTAAGCTTTCCAGTGCTATACGGCCGAGGTACTTCCCTTGCGATTCCTTTGCAAGACATTCGATTGGTGCGATACTAGCCACTATGCATGCCGAGTCGTAGGATATTTTCTAGAACGTACTGCTTGCTCCTAATGAGCTAATTCATTAGGCCGCCTCCGCCTTTCTTGTATAGTAGTTAATCCCCAAGGCATGGACACATATGTATTTACCAACTGCAGACCTTTATTGAAGCCAAGGCTTTTGTACGCAACACTCTCTTTCTTTTTTTTATAATCCTTTTAATGTTGTGCACACACCGCGAGCGAGGTGCAATGGTTTGAAGCTCAGGTAGTGTTGGGTTTCATTCGCGTCCAAGGGTGGGATCCAGGCTAGCTGGGGACATTTGTGGTGTAATTCACAGGAATTTTTTCGAATCCCCTGATGTCATTATCAGTGTCACCTCAATCAACTTTTCAAGCCAGTAGGTCGCCTACATTTTCTGTCACGTATATGGGACCCGTAGAACTTCATTTTTCGCTGAAACTTTTGATAGATTTTCAGGCTCCCAAGTCTGACCGATGATATCCACGAAATCAAAGTGGACATGGTCTAACAATCTATTGGGGGATATTATGATCACAAACGTATGTAGAACACGAGGGACGGAATCCGCTCAGTCCTTCTTCCTTCAGCCTTCTTCTAGCTGCTTTTCTATTAACATTTGTCTTATAAATATATATAAGATAAGAAGCTGTGACCTGAGAAGCCATGGTGACTCCTCAAATCATTGACTATGCGGGAGAGTGTGCATCGTTGATCATTTACTGAATTCGATGAAGCCAACACCGTAGATAAGATGCTAAGTCCCTCATGTCCTTCAATAACGAGGATAAATTTCAGACAAATAATTTCTTCCCTCCCAAAAATATGTTCAATTAATCACCGTTCATGTTGCAACCATTCACCAACCAGATCAACGATCTTCAGTTTTGACAGGTAAATGTCAAACGCAAAAGTGTTCTCAAATCGTTCACCTTTCGTTATCGCCTTCTCATTGCGATGCAACATCTGTTTGTATTTAATCAACTAATTGACGAGTAAAGTATATTTTTAATATTTGCGCGATGCAATTGGACATTTAATTGCTTTTTTTCTGCTAAAATTTACCATCACTGCTGCAGATGCAATGAACTGTCAAATAAAAAAAAATGTTTTTTTCATGTGAAATTCCCTTAGGGGAAACAATTCTATACCTCACAGTCGTTTTTGCATAAAAATCAACAAAAACTGGACAAACGGGTACATAAGAGTTCAATTCAGTTCAAAATGGAATACATCGTATCTTTTGATAAATACTCAACGGATTTGATGTGAAAAGAGACGTAAAAAACGAAGAAAAAAAAAAACACAAAAAGGAACCAAAAAAAAAACAGAAAAGGGATCCCCCCCAAACAAAAAAAAAAACTCTAAGATTTTGGCCATGAAAAGGAGGCATACCATGTGCGCCAAATACAAAAGGCCAAAGGGGAGCATTGACCCAACTTGGCAATCCTTGCAAACATACAGTATGCGGGATCTTCATTCCAAACAAGATGGCAGATTGCTTTTGAATGGGGCGAAGGCAAAGTACTCAAAGGAAAGTGAAATTCAAGTCATTTTGGGACGACTACGAACGCCATGAAAATGTCGTGATTGAATGTTAAAAGAATTTCTTCCAGATGTTTGAACTTAATGATCCGGAGCGTGGGAGCAATCTACGACATGAGCATAAGAATGAACGAAGATACAAGAGTTCCGGGACAATTGGTTTTTGCTCTTAACGATATTACACTGCCTTTTCAATTTCATCTTTAACTTATTTTCTGTCGCAGCCTTACATCCTATTTGGAATTCATTCAGAAGCCATGATTCGCTGCCATTTAATTGCATTTGCTTCTTCCGTTTCTGATGTCATTTGGACCAAAAAACATACAAAACTTTTTTGTCTGGTCAACAGCTCATATTTCTCGACAAATGAATCACTACGGAAGAGCAGAGTAAATATGTTGTTTTGTGGGACAAGTGCATTCTTTAGAAGGTGGCCAGTGTAGTCTGAAATATCAGTATGTAGAGATGGGGCGGACAGAAATGACGCTGTGGTTGCTATTTACGTTTTTTTTTTTTCGAGGCCAACTGCTGTATACAAAGCGAGGAGTGAGACATGATGGAATGTGCAAAGGATGTTCTTTATGAATTTCTGAATGAAGTCAGCAGAGTGGACGTCAGCAGATGACCCAGTAAGGAGTGTGCACCAGCTCATCTCCATGCAAGATGCGGTCTGATGAAAGTATTCTCGATTGGAATGCTTTCAGCGTTCTCTTAGAGGATAACTCATCAAGGAGTGCAATAACCTTACCTACGGCACGCATTGATTAAACACTTCTGTGTCTTTTCACCCACGACAAAGCTTCACTTGTAACTTTGAGATATTTAAGGACTTTGATTACCTAGGCTTCGCTATCAGTTCACCAAAGGCACCAGCGATGAGATCAAACGAAGAATAACTCTTGTCAATCGCTGTTTCTTTGGGCTAAATTGAGTTGCAAACGACTAAAGTGACCCTTCATAAGGCGTTAGTCCCAGTCCTGCTCTATGGCACAGAAGCATGTTTTCTGTCAAAAGCAGATGAGGTTGCTCTTTGCTTTTTCGAGAGGAAAATTGTTCGGGTGATTTTCGGTCCCGTCTGAATAGACGGTGAATGCGGGAGGATATACAATGACGAGCTGTACGGGATGTAGAGCGACATCGACTTAGCTAGAAGAGTGAAACTCCATCAACTGAGGTGGCTGGGTCATGTAAAGCGGAAATTTTTGAATCAACACCCGAGATACGGCGCAGTAGAGCAAGACCGCGACTCAGGTGGCGCACGCAAGTGGAAGGTGACCTTAACCGACTTGGCGTACGAAACTGGAGGCAGCTGGCTAAAGATCGAGCTGGCTGGAGGCGGTTGTTGGTTGACGTCCAGGTCCACCTCGGATCTATCAGCTGGCACGGAACCTCTTAACATGGGAGAACTCTCAACAGCAACAATCACTGTGCTGCTGCATTCTCATCTGCGATCGCTGGAGAAGCTTCTAGCAGCGCCCATCGCTTTGAACAAAATCAACCATCAGTCACTAGTTCCCTTATTGTCTCCCAAAGTAATTGTTTGAGTGTAAAATCTATTGAGTGCTTGACCAAACAAACGTCAAAATATTCATCAACACCGGTGAAATCAATACTCCCCACGAGTATAGTTTCAATTCACCACGATAAGGGATGCACCACCACTCACCAGTCGCGCACGCCACACAATCCCAATCTGATGATAAGCAAAGATTGTTTATCTCATAGATACGAAATTCCCGGCCCCCCTACCGCAGCCGAAGACATTGAGTAATCTCTTTTGTATTCACCACAATCGCGCGTCAGAGATGCCCATTTGTCACTTTTGTTGTTATTGAATCCGAGTTATTTCTTCGGCATTTTTCTCGTTTCGAAATTCCCCGTCGAAACAGAGCTGAAGCAGATACTTTTCTGATTCTTTTCTTCTTCAGTTTCTTTTTCCATTTTCGTTTTTTATTTCGTTTCACTGAGAGAGTGGGTAAAGCCGAGGAGAGAAGTAAAGTAGAAGAAAAATTCACCTCACTCGATCATTTCTGGAAATGAAACTTGTTCTCAGTTCAGTTTGAGTAGTTTTAGCGATCGATCGTGTGCTGTATGTGCGCCGCGCTTAATTGCTTTACCGGATTGTTTAACGCGAAAAAAAAATTATTTTTTTTTATTATATATACGAGTGTATTTTTAAATAAATATTTAATAATAAATCGATATCTGTGAGTGGTGGGAGGATTTATATTTTCCATTAAACTCCACACGGAGGAATGTCAACTTGACAGCGCAATTAAAATTATCGTTTGCGTTTAAAAATAAAAAAAAAATTAAAATAAAATATATAGAACACTACGCAGGAGATACAAAAAAAAATTTCAAGTGTAATGTATTTTTTTTTCAAAGTGAATAGAGTTCTTTTTCGAATGTAACAAGCGGCAACCAAACGGCCCGCGACAGTGATAAATTGTGTCAAGTGCCTTTATTTGATTTTTTGTTTTCGCTTTTCGTCTATAGTGCTACCTCATGGGTTAAATGCAATAAATTGAGAGCCAATATCAATGTCAGTGTCAACGAGACGTTGAGAATAAAATTTTCCGTGTGTTTACATTAATTTTTGTTTAAAAAAAAAATTCATCAGACCAAAGGTGTGTGTGAAAATGTCGTGCTTTTGAACAAAACTGGCGCGCAAAAATCCCGACTGTCTCTGAGAAGATAGTCAGATATATCTGAAGTAAAATTTTGGTGAAGGAATATTATAAATTGGTGATCTAGTTGCGAGGATTTATGACAATTACTGGGGCGAGACATGAAAAGAATGGTTCTGCGTGGGCATTTGTCTTTGAATTGGGATGTCTCCGACTGCTGTCACATGAGAGTATAGTGGGTGAATCTTAGGATGCTTTTCTCAATTTTTTAAGCTTATTTTGTCATCACAGCATGAGGATATGTATCTGTTGGATCTATCACTAGATTTTGTGATTAAATTAATTGTTCTTCATTCAACGAGTTTTCCCATGTTAAGCGAAGCCAATTGACAAGTTTAAGTGGGAGTTTACCGATCAAAGTTTCCAAAAACAGTTGAAGATCAATCCTTTTTGGTGACAAGTTAAACTGATGTGAAATGACTCGATGAATGGAACGCAGGCGTTTTGATGATCTACAGTCGTTTAAGCGAACTTAAGACAAAATCACACAAAGTGGGTGTTATGACTTCTCAAGCGAAGAGAATGACTGCAAACAGTTGGAGAGTACTTGTTGTTACCGGCATCTTTGCCGCGCATTTTCTATGTAATTTTTTTGGCTTCAAGGGAAAATTGCATGCGTTAAACTTAATTATTCCCGCAGAGTTATGAGGCAGTTCTATCAGAACAATAGCTGCTTCAGCTTCTAGCTCATTCACAGCTTTCCACAATAAACAATAAAGAGGTAGGCAGCCAACCAATTCACAGTAAAGAACTCTAGCTACTTTGTAGGGTACGAATTCATATTGAATAACAATTTGCCCGCTTACACCTCCTCCTATCGAATATTGCCCGCCGACAAAATGAAGCTCTGTCAAGTCTCTGCACATCAACTAAATGGCTAAGGGTCTACGTAGTTCTACGCAAGCCCTCAGCTAGTCTCTTCTTAACTCCAGAATATAAATAGCCTATCTCCCATCTTTTGTTCAGCAAATTGCCACTACTGTGAAGCACAGTGGAGAAGCGTTCACGTACTGAGAAGAAAACCATCACAGTGGACCTACTTTTAGTCTAAGCATACCTCTCTCTAGAGGACCACTCCAAACTATCGAGGGACAAGAACGTCTGTGTGCCATCTTGTGCTGACTTAAACCTCCTTTAGCTCATCCCCAGCAACCACGTTTGCTAAGGGCGACTCACTCTTCTACTGAATTCCATCGACACGGAAATGTCTCTGCGAGTTAAGAGGTATCCTATCGACAGAACACCAGTTCGATGCCACAGTCAGCCAGGACCATACTTGCTCGATTCTGAAAGCGTTTAAGCGAAAATTTTAGCCTCGATTTCCAACTGGACCATTAGTTTCTTGGTATGAAAGAAGGAAGATATCGTTGTGCAGTAACCACTGAACCATGGGGATCACACAATTTAGAGGGAAATCCGAATCACGTCAGATTCTCACAGTGCATTTTGCGAGAGGAAATCAAACAGAACAACCTCATATACCACAGAAGCTGCAGCAAATAAGACGTATGCATCTGCCACACACTAGCCACCAGGAAATTCAGTGCTGTTGGTAATAGCTTCTTCCAATGACTGAAGGGCTCAGACATCACTGAGATTCCTAATCCTCTCTAGATGGATCCCGATTTATCCGTCATTTTATAGACTCCCATGCATAATATTTGGAGAAAAAATCCAGCACCCGACATGCCCTGTGGATATCAAATCATTGTCAGTCCCTCAAAGACAGAATGGAGTTCTATGTTACTTCCTGTCGCTCGGCCAGTAAGTCAGGGAGCTGTTCGTCGAGCATTGGATTTGACGATTCAAAAAAAGTTAGAAAGACCGTGATCTGACTATTAGAGTCGAGATATATGCACATGACACAGTTTCGCGCAAATGTTGACAATTAATTTTTTTTTTTGTGACAACACCTAGATTCCTAGACTAATCACAATCTGGACCAATATCTGATCCGTTCTAAGAAACGTGATTCCATGCACGTCAAACTTGCTAAATTCTGTGATAAATCCCCTCCACAAAGAGATATTCACAGTTTACACATCACAATTTATATCTGCAAAAAAGTAAGTCACTGCTATCGTCACATTTTTTCCGCCTTATCATACTAAGACCGTTGACTATTCTATTGCCACAGTGACTTACTTTTGTCTAATAATAAATAAAATCATAAAGAATTCGCCGAAAATTGCGTTGGGAATAGTCACTCAAGGTCGCCCGTATCGTTTCACGGAAAGATAAATAGAGGTAAATACCGACGTTAGATGGCGCCTATAGTTCTCTGTAAGATAACCTTATCCATCAAACTTTTAGGTATTCATCACGAAATTAGTGAATCAAGGTCTGTTTTCCTTGTTGAAGATGGTCTTCCTGTCTTCAAGTCTGTGGGAATTCATAGACTCATTTGCTTGTGTCAATTTTTGTAGCAAGTTCATCATGCTTCTGTCCAAGTTCATCTGCTTCTGTCCTCGAAGAAGGAGTGTGTTCAAATGCTCTTTCCTTCTTAATATTGAACTGAGAGTGGAAGACAGCGCTTGACAAGGCTGACATAACGGGGGACTCTAGTCCTCATGTCCCGTACCCACTGTTGACGTTTAGTGGGACAGACCCACACTGCAATCGCATTTCTCTCGTAAGGACTCTGAATCACCTTGAAGAGTTTTTATATGATTCCTACCGAGTTTGAGAAGGAGGACAAAACTGTCGATGGTATCAAACCTGAAACTCGGTCTAGAATAATTCTTGTAAATACTCAACGAATCACCGAGTTCAAGAACGTGGTCCACAGTGTCGCCGCCCTCTACACAGGTGTTGCAGATACTGGTGATTAGCACTCATGTGCTCAGCCCGTAAGTTGCCTACAACCTTTTCTGCTCAGGGATAGCAATGAAGTCGTAACTGTCCTAGAAAAGTTAAGGGCGTATTTGTTTAGCCTGGAGAGTCATGCCACCTTTATTAGAAAATCAACGATCAGCAGAAACGCTAACCGAGAAAGCTGGGGAACACAGCATCCTGAGCAATCCTCTTCCGAACATTGTCTATCAAATTCATCAGAGATCTCATATCAGCGATAAAGTGTCTTGGATTCAGTGAGAACATCCTTCTGACCGAATTCGAGGAAAGTTTTGCAAGTGAAAGTGGTAAAAGGAGATTGAGCAAGACTGACTGTGTGTATGTATAGGAACATTTGGTTAGAAGGCAAACTTATCTTTTCCCAATCAGAAGTGAAACCTAACGTTGCCGCTTTTCACGTTCACATCGATCAAAGAAATTAACTACATTCCCTTCCAGGTTAAAACTGGCCAAAGCCAGCTGAGGAAAGTCGACTTTGAATTTGCCCAGCAGTCGTAACTCTGGTGTCATTGCATCAGACTCCCTTACGCAGTCATACATTTGAGTGTAAGTGATCCCAGATACCTTTTTTTAGCTCATAGTGTACAGCCCATAAAATAAATATCAGGGGGAAGGTCCATCAAAGCAAGCTTAGCATAGAATCAAAAGATTAAGAAAACTTTGAATCCACTCCCCGGTAAAAAATGATCCCCTTGCTCTACAACACCCTACTTCAAGTCTTTCTAACCACAAAAATATCCCGACAACCGGCGATTTGACAACCAATCTAAACGCGGAAAAAATTCTCATTTTCTCGCAGCGAATTTCTTATAATCTGTGTCCGCAAATAAATTTCAATTTCACCCAGTCGTGATTCGTATCGCATTCTTTGTGTGTAAACAACGCGTAATACACTTTATTATGTCCGCGTCGCGCCGCATTTAAAGTGACCTCTGCAATAAAATTTTAAAAATAAAATCAACAAATACACATACACCTTTTTTTTGCATCGAAATAATTAAAAAATCACACAAAAAGGAGAGATACCCTCTCGGAATGCGGCAATGATCCATATTAATCTGACACCGCTGACGTTTCGAATCAACTAAACATTTTGACGTAATCCTATGAAACACAAGACTCGTCGCGTAGGCGTCAAATTCCGTCTTAGCATCCGCATATACCCATCAAACCCATTGCCCACCCCCTTCAATGGTTTAAAACAAAATAAAATTCAGAAACGCCGCATGCATTATTTACGATCTAAAAGAAAATATTTTAATTCTTTCTGAACAAGCAACACTCGCCGATAGTGTTGAATTCTTTCCGACAGTGGAGAATAAAGATATCTCCAAACGCTGCCGGTTTGTATGTGTGTATTTTGACGCTGTATAGAGATAGATATACTCTCTCACTGTGTGATTCAAGGAAATTAAACGTTCTCACCCCGATTTGATTTGCGTCCGACCTTGTAGTGTAAACAGTTTTTTTTTTTCTATATTTACACCGATTTTCTATTTTCCCCAACGATTATCAGCTGTTTTAGATTCAGATTCAGTTTTTTTTTTTAAATTTATTCACGGTTAGTGGGGCGTGTTCCAAGACAATATATTTCGCCAATTTGACGTTTGACATTACATTCGTGTGTGGAGAATTTTGTAATGTCAAAATCGTACGGCTGACAGATGTTCGCAGGCGAAAAAACTTGTCTTTTCAGTGATTTACGGATCAATAGCGGAACGAAATTGATTAGTTTTTCGTCTTTTTCTCACTTGAAAGCGGTCCGAAAATGTAAGAAGATTACTTAGCGAGAAAAATGGAAGAAATTATTATTTTTTTGTTGTTGTTACCGATTGATCATGGATTGAGTTTGAGTATTTATCTTTCAATTGAGATGCGGTACGCTCTTAATGTTCGATTTCTTTTTATAAATTCAAGTTTGCCGATCGATGACGAAACAATTTTTATTATAATGAACTCTATAGGAGTTGATGGGGGAAAAAAGGAAAAAAAATTTAAAAAAATAATTGCGTGATCTTGTAAGCAATTACATGCATGTATCTTTCCACCTTGAACTTGAAAGATACTTTAAAAGCAATCAAGAAAAAAAAAGCTTTTAATGTGTTCAGTGTTGAGGAATTCATTGATCTCAGAGTAAGTGGATCTATTTTAAGTTCAACGTGGAACCTGTCTATTACGTTGGAGTCATGGATTATTTAAATTTTACAGTCACCCGGTGGTATTACACATCGTTAGTTGCAAAATTGAAAAGATGTTGGAAAGTGTGGTGAATTCCATATTGATAGTTGACCGCAAATTTGCAGAATTATTTAGTTACACAGTTTAACGACGTTGACACTTAACGCAAGTCGAATTACCGAGTATATTTTAGAGCTCTTGAATCTCCTGAGGCGGTTTAGGTTTAAAAGAGTGTTTAATGGATTGAAATCACATTACTTTCACCCAGAGACCCAAAAGGTTCATTGCGAGTCCCTTGTCGATATTTATGAGCAAAAGAAAACTAAGAACCTAGACTGTAGCACCAGAACCTAGACGAGAACCACTTTGTGCTCCTTATAAAGCTCTAAAGGTCTGTTTGCTATCTCTGGGAACCTTGATCCCAGTGAGATAAGTCGTGCGTCTTGAAAAGTGGGGCAGTGACACAGTCGGTGTTGAACTAACTCCACCTCACTAGTTTCCCCAACCATTGCCTAGATTGTTGGTTTCAATGTTCCATTTACAATGGCAGTGTCCAGTATTTGCTCCAGGTAGCATGAGGATAGAGGATCGGTTCATTGATAAAAGGCTTTCACTTTTATCTTTGTTAGGCGCAGTCTTCCCTGTGTGACCAGGAAAGGTTGGTTTCGTTTTCTATTTTTTTATAGATTATACAAAACAATGCTCCGATTCACTAATATTCATAGCTGACCCCAGCCTTGACATTTTATCGCTTTTTCATTACCATGTATATTGCTATGACGGGGAACCCAACAGAATTTGACTTTGTGGTATGGTGATGGTGATTTGACTCTGTTGGATTGTATTGGCAATAGAGCAGCTTGGCTGTCTACGAAGATGGTTGCATCCGACGGAGCGAGGTGACTGTCTTGTAGGCATCGTGCTGTCTTTTCTGTTGCCAGTGTTTTAACTTGAAAGACACTGTAAGCATCAGGTGTATTCGTGTTTTTACAGTGCTCCTGTGTATAGGCCTTGCAATACTTGGTGACTATACACAGGTGCTATACACTATACACAGAGCTATTTCCTACTAATGACTCTGTTCCGCTTCCAGAAAAACTGGGGCTTACATAAATATTACCGCTCCTAGTTGAAGGAACTTTTTTGCCATTCTGATTGATGGACTTATTTCGAATAAGATGGGCTATGCTATGGGCTAAAGAGGTCACTCCACTATTGTGGTTGCACACTAGAAGATAATCTGTGCTCTTAAAGATTGACTTGACCTTGAGGGCGAAGGGTCTGTTCATGGAAGCATTATCAGAATAAGATGAGGGAGTCTGTACTAGAACACCCACATGGGTTTCTCGTTCGTTGAGGGACAATTTCAAGTGTAACAGTGGGAAAGTACACTGCTGAACTCACAGATTTGTACTCTATTTGTTTCCCTTCAAAAACGAGTGATTATGTCTCATTAATGATGTGCTTCCTGGTCATTTTAAGTGGTCCAACTCCCACAGAGAAGAAGATTTTGATTGGGATTCTCCACACTCTCCTCAATTTTGTGGCAATTTTCACCTCCTTAAACGACCAATTTGTCATGATAGCTTTACCCATGCAAAATTTAACCACGTGACCGGAATTAAGATTGTTTTTCCTGGGTCAACAAAAAAACAGTCAACTGCTGCAAAGTCCCCTTTGCAATCGGCATAGGAAAAGAAAAGAAAATTGTGTACACAACAAATATTTTTTTTTATTGGAAATATTAATGAAGAATGAAGTCATTCCATCGAATATCATTAAGGAAATTTCTTAGAAAATTCACCATTTCTCAGAAAAATGCCGGAAAGTTGAAAGGCGATTGGAAAACAACATGAACTGTTTGACTTTATGGATAGACCCTATGAGCAATATGTTGATTTGAACAGAAGTCATTATTTCATTTCTTTTAATGACCTGCACATGTGTCATTGTGTAATCCTCTAGGAATCGGAATACTTTGGTTGCTCTTTTGAAACAGTCGACGTACCTGTGCTGACTTTGGTTGATTGGTCATATTTAAGTTTTCTTTTCTAATGAAACTTTTTTCCTACTGTTCACCGAGTTCAAGTTTTGTAAGTTAATTTGATGTGGTCCTCCAGAGAGAAGTGCACTTAGACCAAAGGTAGGTCTATTGTGATACCACTGTGAGCCCTAGAATTGACCCCCAGTCTTTTCAGAGAAACTCAAGTTCGAAAGTTGGTAAACACCCCTTGTGATGCACATTAGAAGGCGCAATTTAATAATTGTGACCAATCCAACCGTATGATGTGAGACAGTGGATCACCCCAAGTCTCCTCCTGAGACAATTTTGATTGTCCTACGGAAATTTAGCATCCTGACTGCCATGTTGACAAATCACTGCAGGGTCAAGCAGTACCTTAAAAAACTGAATATAGATCAACATAACCACTGCCGATTCCGCAGGTATATCGAAGAAGTATCAGCACACGTTCTCATTGAATGCGATACAAAATAAGAATCCATCTGGAAACGTCTACTTTAGCAGAGAGTGATGTCCAGTTCATCGAAGCAGATCAACAGGAGTAGGAGCTTATACTTGAGTATTACATCGACTAAAGGCCAAGTACGAGGCAAAATAGATCTCCAAGGTTGCAGTGTTACTACACCTACACTTTACATCTACATCCAGAAAGAGCCATTGATTGATCCGTTTCTGGCACAGGAATCTGTGATCATTTTGTGTGGACTGACATTAAGCCATTCAACTTGGCACCACTGCCACACTAAATTGAACGTCCCATGCATGGAATTGCTGATAGTGTTCTTGTGGTTGTCTATTGTGATAAAGACTTTTCACAATTTTGTGTGGTGTAATTCAATGACTGACCTAAGCAGGGCTGACAGGAAACCTCTTGGATGATTGGTATAACTGCTGTCGAGCGCTCTAGCAATATCGATGAGTTCTAAAGCCATTCGGTTACGTACATAGGTAGGCAGGCAAGCTGCCCTTGCAATGCACAGAAATGTGTACATAGGGCGATGCAGGACCCTTGTGGTACCACATGGATCTATTTTTCGGAAGTGTCACGCACTTATATCAAACCAGCCGGAGGTCTATATGAAGCTGAGGATACTTTTAATGTCAGTATGTGGTAGTTTGTCTAAATGATCGAATTGAAAGGCTTCTTTGGGATATGGTTCTCCTCACCTGTGCAAGTCCTGCAGAAAAGTAGTAGAAAAGGCCCACCCCAATGGTACCGATAAGCGACCTTTTAAAAAAGATCAGTTTTTAGATCGAGTGAGGCTTAAAAAAAAGCTCGCACGACAGCACAGTGAGGCTTAAAAACATGCTGGCAAGCCAGCTCGGGATGAGCCAAGGCCTAGCTTCTCGCAACCATTCATGTTGTGCATGTTACTTTTTACGCACGAATGGAAGGGACCTGCATATGTACAATTTATTGCCAACTCCGAACGGTGAATTGAGAAGCTCTTTCATAACAGATTATACTCCCGAAGGCTTGTCGTTCCCCGACGAGTGGTGGTACTGCGAAAAATGTTCGGTGGACATGGCTGGAGCTTGAACACCCGCCGCTCGGTCAGCAGTCCAAGGCACTAACGACTGAGCCACGGCGACCCCAAGTGAGGCTAAGCATGGGTCAAATCTCGCTGGAGGTACGACAACTGAGTTCATTCCCCCATATCTGGAGGAGATCTTGCTGAACGCATCGTACTCTATGTAAGTGTAGCTTACACGCAGCGAGTGGAATTCCCAAATTCTGCCATTTTAGCTTAACGGCTTCAAAAAGCTCTTCAATGTTCCTATGATCGGGTGGAGGGTACCGGTCCTGCCATCTAAGTGATAGAAGAGCAACCATCTGAAGTGGCTTTTGCTGATGTTAGGAATTTGATAGCAGCCTTACAGGACAAAACTGTTCTTCAGCCGGTCTCAGGCTTCTTTAATCGCCGTGATTTGCACCTGAAAAAAGCAACAGTTGCAGGGTAGACGGAAGAAAATTCTCAGCTTCAGCATTTCAGCACAAAGAACTCCTCCTCAGTTTTTGAACCGTTCTTCGGTGTAGCAGTGAGTGGGAACACATTTCTAGAACGTTTAAGACTATCGTTTAGCAGAGTCATTAATTCATCTGCCGCCACGTAAGACTGCTGTTGGCTTTGAAGTGTTAAAATAATATTCAAATAAATTAATATCCCAATCAGAACTTTTAGGTTTTTTTTTTTCTCTAAATCATTTGCATTCCGTCGCATGGCATTTAAAAGCTTAAAACAAACTTGCAAATGACTACATTCCAAGACGTCTGCACGTTTCCACGTTATAATGACATGTATTTCCGATATGAATACAATTATATTCACCAAAAAGATTTATTAAGTAGCGCTAGAGTCCTATAAAATATTCAAAAATCACGCCGCAGATATCGCCATGCGCAACTATCAAATAATAGATTATGGACAAGCAAAACACCGCACAAGTGTATATTGATTTAGTGCTAATGGTCGATTATTTAAATTGACAAAACAAGTAAATATAAATCACACAGAGTTTTATGAAATTTAATAGAAAAAAAAAAAAAAAACAGAAACAGTTCAACTTATGAATATTGACAGTTAAAATTAGAAGCAAATTAAACAGAAAAAAAAATCCTTAAGCAACTTGTTAAATTCTAATTAATGCTAAGACTCGCTTGTGGGAATAGCGATTCGGAACTAAATTTAGAAAGTCGCTAGATTATAGATTCACTTGACTGAAACTCTTGCTAATTATGCAATACTACGTCCAAATGTTCGCATTAAATTCCTATTAATAGGATATTCCCTCCCCGTATGGTGTATTTGGTTGACCATGCTTTGTGACTGTTAATAGTGCTTTGACGTAGTCAAATAAGCGTATGCGTGCTGGAATGACAGTGGAAATATGTTCCCACTATCTAGTGACGTTTGTGTACCATTCGAAAGGCTCTAATGGTCTAATAATTTAAAAAAGATTTGACAGGCACGAGCCGGAGATATTTGCGGTCACAAGGCACCCAATTGGCCCCCAATTTAATGTTCCCACTATCTAGTGACGTTTATCGACATTCGACAGACTCTAATGGTGTGATAACTTTTAAATTTGACAGGGCAGATGCTTGTGTGGTATTTGCGGTCTACTGCTACTTAATTCTTTTATCTTATTTCTTGTGAATTGAAAAATCTCCCCTGCCACTTACTATCCGATACAATGCGCACGCGCTTACTTGATTTTGATGGAACACAAAGGACACGGATTTCTTTTGACGTCAATAGGTTCTTTTCACTAAAGACCCCCCACCTTTCCTTCCCCTTTTCCTGCCTCTCTGACTATCGCACTCAATCTTCCTTGAAGGTTCTTACTGACCGGTTGCCACGCGTTTCTCAAACGCGGCATTGTCATATTGGGCCAAACCCATACCCAAATTTTCATAAAAATGCAAATTGGACTAAGCATCTTCAGCCCAGGCAACTTCAAGCCAAAATCCTGTCAAGGAGGTCACCTATCTCTGCTTGAAACAGAGAAGCACAACACGGATTGTTGGGATCAAGAACTGCTTCGACAGAAATTGTCAATAATCATCCCATAGAGATCTCTTCCATAGAAGAAAACTTCACTTGAAGGTGCCTTTTTCTACAACGATCTAGGCGATCTGATCACTACAGGTGCTTAAAGCCTCCTATGCTTCATCAGAAGCTCGAATTGGTTCAATAAGTAGGTCAAGGAAATATTCCAAAATCCATGTGAAGCTACAATCGGTTCAAAGAGTAGGCAAGAGATCTTTCTGATCACAACGGACCCATCGTGGGTCTAAGTGTGTTGGCTTTAGATGGCCGTCACTTCAACCTAACCTAACTTAACCGATGTGGTATCAAAACGGGCCTATCATTGGTCCAAGTGTGCTATAGCTGTCAGCCCCCTTAACCTAATCTAAACTAACCTATCCCACCCGACAGAATCCAATCTATAACTTCTGACCTGGTGTGGTATGCAAATGAATCAAAAATGGAGACAGGCACTTTTCGCTCAGCCTTATCAAATGCAGGCCCATATTCCCAGTTTTCATTCGAAGGATTCCAGTTCACAGAGGATTTACCAGTAACAAAACAGCTGACACACAGGCAAAAGATGGCGCACTTACAGCCGTGAACCCTTCTATGAGGTGAGCAAAACCTATTACAAAAAGCCATGTGAAAAAGGAATCAGTCCAGCCTAGTCAAGTATACATCAAGTCAAGTATACACCAAGCAAAACTTTCGATCACAGCGCTTAGAAGAATGCTCCCTACGATTACATGTGGATTCTTGAGCATCACGAGAAAGATTTCATCCTTATGCTGATGCTTGTGAACCCTTGCATTTTTTTTTTACCCAACGACGTCTGTGCAGCTCAGGGAAAGAGTGATTATCAGTAAATCTAGTGATTTTGTACCAAAATCTGCTCATTTTACATGGATTTTCCGGAACACTTGGGATTTTAAGGAACTCGGACAGGTCTTTTTATAAACTCTGTGGTGTTATCCAAACTGTGCTAGAATCTACCTTGAATCTTGCTAGCACCTTTCCTAAAGTGAATCAGGCTGTTGATTTCTCACCTAATTTTCTAAGGCTAGTTGAAGTCCTTGCTCGGACTGAAAAGCGTAGAGCTCTCTATTCCATCACATATACGTTTTTCGACTCTTGTCCTGACTGCAAGACAGGATTTCGTCTAGTTTCTGTTTTTTAACGAGTCTGTAGTTCATCGGTTGTGAGGAAAGTACAGAATCTACAGACTGAATTCTACCTAGCGACGACCTAAGAAAAATGGACATTGCAAGACAATTCAGTCTACAATTTTTGGGTAAATATTTGAAGGGACAAAGATGACATATAAATGTTAGTGTAGAGCAGTGAAAGTACAAGACGTCTTCGGAACTTAGCTCCTTAGGGACAGAATCACAAGCCTTAGAGGAATTGCACTACGATTTTAGGTGGAAAATAGAACTAAAGGAGAAGTAAGAGTTCAGTTTTGGGGTAGGAGTTCAGTTTTGAAGTTGCTTTGACGAGCATTGAAAACATTTGAAACCACTTAGTGGGTCAAACTGTTTGCGGTAAAGTGTTCAAATAATTTCACATAATTTAGGTCGATTCACTTTGGGTCTCATCAGATACTGAATGCCATGATTCGCTTTCTAAAATGAGTTCCTTACAGCAGAGATCGCTTCTTGCATAGACCCGCAATAAAGCCCATTCTCCCATCAAACTTAGAAAAAGAAATTGGTGAGTTCGAAACACCATGAGGTAGCGCTGCAAGTTCCACAGTCTTTAATGGGATAATCAGTGACCACCTGCTATATGAAAAAAACATCTTCGCCTTGAATTTTTCATTCAATTCACTGAGTGCGGTAAACCTTAAGAATGACGAAACTATTTTTTATATTCTCACAGAACGCCCTGGCCTTTTACAATAAAAGCCTGGCTGCCATTTTTCCAGATACACTTGACTTTCTGACTGCAATCTCGACTTCTAACGTCTAAAATCTTTGTTCAATCTATGTGTCTCAGTATCTAAGAAATACTAAAAATCTAAATCCTCTCAACCTCATATCGAGCAATATTAGCATCGGAAGTAACAATGTTCACAACGTACTACACCAAAGTCACACCAGTTCACCCCACTGACGTCTGTCAGTTCAACTGTACAATTTCATTATCTAATTTAACTGACATCAATAATTAATATAACTCGTAAATATTCATTGTCATTAATCAAAATAGCAAAATAATTGAGTGTCACTAATTGGCATTATTCAATGAAGTTGCGATAACCACACTTATTATGTCAATTACAAATGTCATCTCTGACAGCTCACTTTCCTAACTTCTACTATGCTTTCAGGTTTAGCAAGTTTGATTGCCTAACAAAAGTTTTCCCTGAGCCTTGTTTGCTTTTCAATTTTTCTGTCATATTATGACATTTGATGAAAATGCGTGCTACTGAAATGAAGACACTAATTTGTTTTGAATAATAGAAGACCCGCGTTTTAACGCTAAAGAGCTGTCTAAAGTTGAGTCCGTTGCAGGTTCGAAACTGGCATTAAAATGACAGCAAGGTTCAAAATGTAGGGAATGACAGCAAAAGCTATAGAATGATGGCAAAATAAAATGAAATGCAACGCCATGTGGACTTGGCATTTAAAGGTTTTAAAAGCGTTTGGATAGAAACGAAATATGCCATTTCCACTAGCACACCAGCTGCGAGCTTAAAGCCAAAACGGCTGAAGAGTCGAAATAGAGACCGAGGACACTTGGTTACGAACTCGGTTGTGGCGCTATTGTCTCATTCTACTGAATCAGTAGTTGCCATCTTCAAATTGTTGTTCGCTTCAAATGAATTTGAACATTGTTCAACTTCTGCCTCGCACCCAATGTTTTCCATTATAAATGCGTCACTTCCTTTAATTTCCACCGCCTAATAATCCCCTGGACTTTGCAAAACATCTGCTTGTTTGTTTACCTGTCAAATAACCGAATGCCTTACACCTACACAATGGATCAACCACACCATGGATGATGACACATTACAAATATGTATAATCAAATAATTAACAAGTCAACTGCCCACAACACCACGAACGTGAGGTTTTCACCTATCACCAAAGCACATGTTTAAGACGCACCCTTTGTCGGAATTAGATCGTAAACACTTTTTACAATTAGCAACATCTGAGAACTTGCATTCACCAACGATGACAGATAAACGCAAAATCAAATACAAAATGTCATAGTTAACCTAATTTGATAATCTGTCAATTTTACTGTCAACATATTTGTTTCCATGATTATCTCTTGGAGTTGCCTTTGGTCTCCACTTGGTTCTGGAGTAGATTCAACTGGTAGCTTAATTTGCTCCATTTGTCTATACTTGCGTCAATGCTCTGATTGTATAGATTGTCTTGTTTGATAACTCGACACTAAAGTGGGATTATGGCTGAATTAACTGAGGCAACGTCTTACCTGACAGTAAATTTGAGTTATAAAAACCAAAAAAAAAAATCTGTTAAAATGTTTCGACCATAACTTTTTATGATACTCCTTGACGCTTGGAGAGAATTTCAATAACTCTCGAAAGATAATGTCATGTTGATGAAGTTTTGCTAGCACATTAAACTTTTGTTTTTTATTCGTTCGACCTTCTGCAGTAAAAATAGACGAACCGGTGCGCTTTTAACATTTCATTTAAATTGTGTGAATATTTCAAAATGTTTTTCCTTTTTTGGCACATCGTTGACAACCGGAACTTGGCCCACCACAGTGACATTTCTTTGACAGAAAATGAAGCGAATTTAATTAATGTGCATCGTTATACCCTGCTCACATCCTTAAAGTTATTCGACAATAGCACATGAAAGTAGAAAACATTTTTGTGCCACCATCCGCTTTCGTAACTTTGTCGGTTATTTCCGCTTGCAGAAATGTCGGTGTGAAATTACAAAAAGGATGTCTTCGTTGCACTCATGTATGAGAAAAGTTTCTCCTTTCATGTGTCGAAGAAAAAAATAACGGACAAAACGAGTGAAAAATGATAATTGTCTGCGTTGACAATTCGCTCGGGTATTTTTAAACGAATGGCGGCCAACAGGTCTGGCTTGGAAAATATGAATTCATTACAATAATTTGAGGGCATAAATAATTTCATTTGAATTTTGTTTGCTAAACAATTCAATTATTTGGTTTCTGATTCGGTAAGTGTTGCCAGAGAAATGTTTGTTGAAAAGAAGAAACAGAAACCATCGCTTAAAAAAAGTCCGAGTCGTACTTGACGGAGTGTGCAAGAGAATGTCAGAAGCTTTTAGGGTGGTCTCCACGTAGACTCACCCATCCCTTACAGGACCTAACATCTATTCTCTCCGTACAAATCGCTGGAATTCGATAGTACAGCACCACCCATTTCCCTTCAAAAGTCTCAAAATGAAGATTCCATTGGTAATGTTCGTCAAGGGTTTATACCTAAAGCAGGAAAACTAGGTCATGAATTTACAAAGGAAAGTCCAGCACACGAGTATGCTAAGACATATCCATCGGTACGTAGAGCACCTCTTGGTGTTTGCCGCTTTCACTCCTCAAATCATGACGTATTTTGTGAAATTATTCACGGTGACAAGTAGAAGATTTCTGGTACCTCGCTTTTCTTGAATGAATCTTCCTAAGTGATTCAGATGTATCATGTCGAATGCCAGTACACATTTCTCTGTCCAAGATGTGGCCTTCCATTCGTCGGTTTCGACTAAATGCAGTTTACGTAATGAACCTTCTGCCGGGCAAAGCATACCCTTCCTTGACATTTAGCACGTCTCTACACATAGGGACCCACATAGTCGTGTGTTATAAGGCAAAGCACGCCACAGAGCCCTTTTTAGTGAGCATGTACAGAACAGTGAAACATACGACTAGAAGATAGCCATACCAAACGCAAGCGTACCATCGTCGTTCTGCCCTCGGCACCTACTTTGACTCGTAACACGTGACAGACAATTTTAAATTAGAGCTTGAGCATGAAAAAGTAGCGTGCCCCTATCTTCTTAGGTGATGCGCTAGATTCTAGAATATGGCTCTGGGTGAACATGGACTACATCCAACAAGACCCTTGTCAGCTCACCGCCTCCAGTTTCTGTCTTGCAACAGATAGAGGTTCCCTTCATCATGTACGCGCCAGGTCTTCCTTTTTTGCGTTACCCCTGGGTTAGATTGAAAGACTTTTAGGGCCGGAGCGTTTCCATTCGCTTTTCATGTCCTAGCCATTTCAAGCGACGTTGTTTGACTCGGGTAGATATGGCTATACAACTCGTATACGAGTAGTTCGTCCTGCAAATGGGATCGAATGTTTTAGGAAGAATTTTTCACTCGAAAAGACCAAGGAAATTTGCATTCGCCCTCGATTGAGTCCATGCTCGGGCGCGTTACAACATGACTGGGATAGGAATGGGGACTTCTCAGTCCAAGAAAACGGCGATTAACAAGAATTATTCTTCGTTTTAGATGTGAAGAGATCTCGTTGTCAGAAGTAAAAGCAACGCACACATTGCTGCGAAGACTGTGTTGTGTAATAGACAAAGTTAAGGAAATCCTGAGATTGTATTCCTCATGCTCTGGTTCTGCATGCTTTCTACCAAGTGTAACTTCTTTCAATAGTTTTGATTGGGAGTCTTTTTGGACTTAAACTTCAATATTTCTACCCTCACTGCGATTGGCTCTCAAAAATACATCCATTTTCTTTGCTTCTCTGTCACGTCCTAACCTTTTGACATATCTTCCGTTCATAGTCCATTTGGGATATTATGTCTCATCGGTTTAGCTTGGAACCTTCAATGACAGCTGTCAGTTTTAAACCTAATAAACTTCCCCACTGTTTACCTCCGCATTTTCTCACTGATTACCCATTTCACAAAGTATATTCATATTCTGACACTCTCAACTGTCAAATAAAACCACAATTCCAATTGACAATTATTTGACAGATGCTTTAGTAAACAAAGTGTGACTATTCTATTAGATGTAAACACTTCCCCATTCAAGTTTTGTATATGTAATCTCATCGTTACCGGCACGTCAGGCCACAATAAAAATGTCACACATATTTTTTAGCACGTCGTCTTGTTAGTTCATTTCGTTATTATTTTTTGTAATTTCAATTATAACGTCTTAATTTGACGTATAATGACGTCGTTAAATATTTACACGTGGGCCTTTAAAACTGCGTTGCCAGTCATTGGATTTTATCGTTATGAATAATTCAAGTTCTCTGCTCTTCTCTTTTTTGTTTCTTGTAATTAATTTATTTTATGCAAAGTTATTAGTCACACAGAGATGGTGAATCGTGGTTTTTTATGTCATTTGGTAAGAGCTATCAGTGAACATCAGTGAGCTTTACATATCGAAGTTGCAACATATAACGACAAACAAGGACAAAGAATCAAGGACAGGGAATAGGGTACAATTAACCCGACAGGAGCCCAAGTAAGTCCTCGAAGAATGGTCGAAACAGTCAGAATATTTGTAAGGAAGACCGGATAATGAGAATCAGAAAATTAATCCACACGAAGGATGTACATCCCTCAAGATACCGGCACCACAATGAGCCCAACTTAAGTGAGTAAATGACACGACCTGACACATCTTAAATGGCTCTGTTGAGATGCAGTCTAGAGTGATTAGATGCCAATCATTTCCTTAAAATGTCAAACTTTGATCCCCCACTGTTCGTATGGTGTCACAGTTTCTTCCATTTTTTTTACATTTTTTTTGCATAAAGAATTTATTTTTAGAATCTCTAAAGCTAACGACGCGAATAAAACAAAAAAAAACTCGAATAAAAATAAAAACTAATAAAAAAAAACTATCTTATCACTTTGGCCTTTCGAACAAATCAAATGCTGATAGTATGCAAACAAGAAACGCATTTCTGTATACACATTTTGTTTTTATATTTAAAATGAAAAAAAAAATAAAATAAAATTAAAATTAGGTGAAGTTATGTCCGGAATGTTGGTGTGTTATCATTGTTTTAGCATCTCAATATGAGTGTGTCTATTTTAGGCTAAGGATCTAATCGGAAAAAAATGTTTCCATCACCCGACATTGTCAAGTTGGACATGGAATCATTTCTTAAGATATTCGTGGGTGGTTTACTGAACAAAGACCTTCGAAGAGGCTCAACGCCCTCAAGGGGAGAGAATTTATTCACGTGTGAATTTTCGGGCCTATTTAAGCTGTGCATGTTTTTAGATAATTTTCTTGGTGGATAACTCCATAATGCCCAGGGCAAACAGTCAAGTACACACTAACTCTTAACGGAGCGATATTCAATTAGCATAGTCTGTAGTGCATACTTAGTACGAGGTATTGCCGGTAAATAAAGACAGATGAAACCTGAAATGTTAGCAAATAAGCTTTTGAATTTTATTACTAGACAGATGGATCGGATGGGTGTGTTGTGTGGTGTGGAATTTTCTAGTGAGAAAATGTTTTCTTTAGATTTCTGACGCAATATGTCTCGTGCTTTTTTGCTATTTTCATAGCGCCAATAATTTATTAAAAAAGCGACGGAAAAAACGGCACACACATAGAATACAATAGAGTGATGAAATTTGTATGAATAGCTTAGGCAACACTGTCTTTGAAAATGTGGTTTCCAAAATGGTCGTCTATATAAGAGGGACAGCTGTCGGATATCTGTCAAAAAGATGTCATTATTGACCTTCTTTGAAAGAAACGTCTTTGAGCAGAAAGCTAATGGATTCAATTTGAGATTAAGACACGAATCTTTAAAAGGTCTGGTTCCAGCATCTCCCCTTCTCTATAGTAAAAAACATTTGTTCTTTGGAAACGCGATATAAAGCAAAATTTCAGGTTTTATCTGAGTGCATGTTTGCCTATCAAGCAATGTCCGGTGAGGATCCCTCTTAGTCTTAAAACGTTACCAAACTCCCAAGACCTTCTACTACGAATCTGAGTTTTGTACCTGACGTTGAAGTCAATGTGGGGAGCAACGTAGTGCGTTTTACTAGGAATAGTATGGTTTCCCTTGAGGATCCTAGATTCCCTTGCTGTGCTGATCAGCTGGAAGGATTCTCTAAGCCTTAATGCTGCTTTGACTACCATTACCTTCCGAAAGATATCAACAGGAAGCAGATGGAGCTTTGCCTCCAGTGCATCAGTTTGGGTTGTTCTCAAGGCACCCATTATGCAGATGCACGATCCCCTTTGTATCTTTTCAAGCTGGCTTTTGTTTTTTTTTTTATCGAGTGCTGTCCATCAGACCAATACTCCTTACATAAGAATCGGCATCACTATCGCCGTATATATCCTACTACTATAGGCCGCAGGCCCCATTTAGGGCCCAGAACTTTCCGGCAGGAATCTAATGCAATTGAGGCTTTCCTGGCGGGGTCCTAATATTCAATATCCAGCTAAGTTTCATATCAAGTAAGGCCCCCAGGTATCTGGTGTGGTTTACAAATTGGATTTCCGTGCCTTCTAATTTGGGAAGGGCGATTTACGGAACCTTGCGTCTTGTGAAAAGAACTTGTTCGGTTTTTGACGGATTAACTCAGAGGCTTACCTTTTTCGTCCATCTTGTCAATATGTTTAGGGCAGATTGCATAACGTCTCTTGTTGTAGGCAGGAAGTTACCAGTGATTGCTATTGCAATGTCATCAACATTTAATTCCGTTTCCCTATCCAATGTCATTAACAGTTCGTTTAATACTGTCAGACAAGGGTGATAGTTCCCCACCTTGCGGTGCACCTCTGCAGACCGTCCTGAATCAGCCTGCTTTTAAGCACTTGCTCGATCCAAAAGCAGTGGGAGTTGCCAACCTTCAGGAGCGCAGCGGAAATTGCCTCTGTTCTGAGGTTGTTGAAGGCTCCCTCAATATCGAGGAAGAATACCATTGTGCATTCTTAGCTACGCAGTTCAGGAGTGCTGTAAAGCCAAACCTTCCTGCAGTTCCACTAGAACTATCCCATCCGCACTCGGTGGTTTAAAAGCGTGGAAGCTGCGCACTGCTCAACTTATCTTTTGCGCAGTGCCAACTCCGTTTGACGATTGTAGGGGGCATCAACATTTTCCAGAAAAGTGGAATACTTTGTGTCCAAAGCAAAGAGTACAACTGTTACACTGAAACCAAAACACCGGGCTTCACCATCCTCCGTATAACACTGGTCAAACTTCAATTCACTCTCTAAAGGGCTCACCTAACGCAACATACATACAACCCCACTGACAAAAGCAAAAGTATAAACCAGTTTCGAGTTTGCCTCACTCATAGGGCACAGTAATCACAAACAAATTTTCTACACAACATAATAATTCACCACCCAACTAGCTAGACTATACGAAAATTATCTCAAGCGTTAAGGCGTATAAAATAGTTAAGCGACAAACTTTAAACACGTCAAAGGGTCATTAAAAATTTATTGAGACCTCACACGGAGTCACAACACAGCGACGAAACGTACCATGAATTAAAATTAATTATGTTTTCCACCTATTAATTTACACCTAAAGTTGAGAAAAAAAAAACTAAAGTAATATGTAGCTTGCTGACGTTCTATTATAGTTTATAACAAACAAGTTCAGTATTTTTACGGAATTATGTACTCTCTCAAGGCTGACTAAAAAACAAAAGAGTAATAACACGCGCTGAATCTGACAAAACTTTCGCGGGAACTACTTATTATTCTTGGATAATCCCCCCAAAAGAAACTTCTTTCAAGAATTTCTAGTTGGGGTAGGTCATGGAAACGGTAGATTTCAACATTTATCGTTTTCATTTTGTTCATCTTCTAAGCGGAATAGCTGAAATGACTAAACGTATGCGAAAAGTTTGTGTTTAAAATTTCTCTGTGTGAAAATTGTTTTCTTGTGAAAATATCCTCTGTGCACAGTTTGGAATTAATTTCGAAACTCTATGCAAAGCAAAAACTTCTAATGATATTTTGTTTCGAGTAAAAGGTAAAACTTACGAGCACTGCCTGACAGTGACATGTTATTGGATGTGAACCGTTCACACAAGGCTTGTGTGTAGAATATAGTTTTCGGGATCAAATCTGGCAGCACAAATAAAACTTTAACCCAGAAGCTGAAGGGACCTTGCCCTAAGGGGCATCAAAAAAATCACCATTGTTGTAAGACTTCACTAACTAGCTACTTCTACCCAAGGAATAGCCTGCAATGCCTCTAAGGACACTGCGTTAGTAGTTTCAACTTGTAAAAAAAACTCCAGAGCGTCAGCCTGTGCTCAGGATGATAATTTAAGGAATTGGCTTTCCGACAGGTCCGATATGCCAGCCTTGTGTCCCAGCACTTCAACAGAATGCCCGATAACAGTAGACGAATAGTCCCTTAACTAGAAAAGGGAGACGATCTGAATTAAGGGAACAGATCAAAAAAGACGGCCAGTTTATGTAAAAAGAAAAAACTGACACGGAGCAAAGTCTGATGGCAACATAGCACCTGATTGTTCGAACTGAGTGTGACTTAAGACCAGGAAAGTCCACGACCTTGGAATGAATGGCGAACTATTGCCTCACAAATTAGAATAAGTGTCATTTGGGCAGCTTTAAAACCCTCCACCCGAAAAGGATACACACGCCTCGAATATGGATTGGATTCTTGCACACTGGGCCCCTTCTCTATTCAAAATGCCAGATTCCTCCAACTGAATTGAGAAGGTTCTTGATGACAAATTATACTCCTGGAGGTTTGTCATTGCCTGGCGAAGAAAGGTCGAATGATGCTTGAACCTACTCAGTTTGCACAGTAGTCCAAAACACTAACCATGGCTACCACCAGACAATACCGCTCGCCAACTAAAAACGCTATCTTGCTCTATTCTAGATGAGCAACCAGAACCATTCGTGAATCCAAGGTAGGAGTAATGCTAGCTCGAACCGCAGGTGGGAGCTTCTTATCTAGAAAATCTCACAGCGTCTTGATATTTACGACAATCTTCCAGAGCAGAGTAAAAAAAACACAATCAATCAGTGCTCTGAACAGACTCAGGAGAAGGAGAATTTTGAGTATGAAATTACAAAACCTTGGCCTGTAACTTAAGCCTACCTGCAGACTATGTTTGGAGAGCGACGAAAGCTCGCTCCACATCGTCACAGAATACCCCGCCCTCATTCATATGAGAAAGCAGATTCTAGGCAGTGAATTCGCTTCACCAACTGCACTTGCCACGCTCCACCCAGAGAAGCTGATTAGCTTCCTGACAGCCTTTGGAACAGACAAACTGATCTAAACAGCACAATAGGCCGAAACTGCAATGCTAGAGTGGACAAACCGTTTCCCACCAATAATAGGTGCCACTTGGGGTGTGAACTGTGAGTATCATAATAGTGATGAAGCATTCAAATTAGAAGGCAGAAAACGACATCATCGCATGATGGGAATTTCCGACCTCGAAGACCGAAAGCAGACGACAATGCCGACAGGTTTGGGGACTTCTGCAATACCAACCACCTACATAGTCATTGGGGGCACAGTGTTTTAGAACAAGACCTTCCACAAGGTCAGTTGCGTTGCATCTGATGAACAAAAAAATCCAATCAGATCTACCACATTGCGATCAGTCGAGTTGTCATGCCTCTGTGAGGTCCCAAGCCGACTTGGAGCCGACATCGGCATGACACGGGACCATTATCTACAGACAGCTCTTGATACGATATGGTATCGAAAGATACAAGGGATCCTCCTCACTAAGAACATAGTCGGACCCGTTATACTTCCTTCGTTTTCCAACCCGAACTTTAGGAATCGGTCAGGTTTGAGATGTCTGTTGGGAGGAACTTCGATAAAATGGGTACATTTGTGGAGTTTAAACTAGTATGCATGTAGTCGGTTTCCTTGGTGAAAGCCTAGATGTAACTGATGCTTCAGATACAGTATTTAAATTATGTGGGAGGCAAGAAGTCTGTTTAAAATGTAACTATCTGCTCGGGAACGAATCAAAGATGTTGCTGTCACTGTATGGATTAGCAGTTTTCAAAGAATATGGATTGGACCTCTATAAACAGTCTGAAGTCCAAAATGAGTTTCAAAAAGGTTTATGGCGTAGGCTCAAGTCTTTGGAGAATTATCTTTCAAGGGCCGTCAACCTGGTCCTACTTCGACTTGGAAATCGCAAGGAAAATGGGTGGAACTTGTCGTAACTTCTACTCGTTTTGGGTACATTTCTATCAGGTGGGCCTCTTTCAATGGGCTATCTGCCAGAATCATTTGTCACGAGTTTTGACAGAATCAAAAACAGAGTTCTTATGCCAAATTTACAATTCAGACGTCAAACTATCGATACTTGTGTGGTTTTCATGGCTAAATATGCAAAGTTCTTGAAACCCATTACTTTTAACTCCCACTGTGTGCACTCTTTATATGATTAATTGCACAGCCAAAAATATATAACTCGCCCAGCAAGTAACATTTTTGGAATCATCCCGCGGCAAGATTTGTGCCCCCCCGTTCGAACAACTTGTTTTCTTTCTTCTGTTTCGAGGGTCGAATACTTAAAACGAGAACAATTTGTTGTTACGATAAAAAAAAAATGAAAAATTTATTTATAGCAACTAATTGGTAGAACATTTTTCTGTTCTCTTTTTCCGCAATGACTACGAGTGTGTGTACGCAATTCAGAGCTAATTGCCGGCAACAATGTGTAAAACAAAATTAAATCGACGGAATCCATGTGCGGCCACGTACAGCACCGCACTCTGGTCAATTTTGTCGTAGATACTTTTGTAAAAATCTATTTACGTTTCATTGAGGAAAAATTGTGTTTTCTTTTCCACAAATTGTTACAATGTTACTCAGTCAGATGATGGGGGGCCTTCCGGCTCTGTATTGGTATATTTTTCTTTAGCCAGGGGGAGGCGACCGCCCCAAATTCTGCACCAATGATGTTTTCGAAAAAACAAGAAAACAAAACCTCAAGGAATCTTATTATTAATATTTTTTTCGTTTGTTTACAAGAAAGAAAGAACAATAAAGTGAAATTTCTCCTTTTTTTTCTTTTTGTTTCTTAGGAAACTTGTTTGGTTCGGCGATATTTTTAGCCGGAACCAGTTTCTTTTGTAAATTCTAAGTTAATGCAGACTGGATTGTCCATTAATTTTTAGTATTTTGCATTTAAAAAGAATTTATAATTATTAAAATTGATATGTTTTTTCTTTTTTTCTGCTACTAAAAACAACTTGAAGCTTGTGTTCCTGAAATGAGTTTTAGTCATTGAGTAATAAGATGTCAAGGTGGTATTTCTACAAAAATTCAAGCGCTGATAGACTGCATAGATAGTGTGAATAAATCTTTCGAAGATTTTTGACCCGAAAAGACCTCTAATCAAACGGTTTGACAAGTCAACGGTGGCTTGTTGATGACAGATGGACGTTATTCGGGGATTTTTCAATAAGAACGCTATGATGTTAAAATGCAATAAAACAAAAACTATCTGAGATACAACCAACATTTTTTGTTTGTTGTGAAGCACGATTAATTCCAATATGTTCTGAGTGAAAAGTCACTTAACAAACTTCGATGAAGTGGATTTTCAGTGACTTCATGCAATATCTTCTGCAACAATAGCTCTCACAGCAGCAAAATTCTCTTCATTTCATTTCATCATAAAGAATAAGATTTCTTCAAAAAATTTCAATGATTCAACTGATAGCAATCGAATTCATTACTTAGTTGCTGAGGCTCTGAGAGGAGCATAAGCCGTCGACAACGAGTGCCCGTCTTCTTGTTCAGAGTTCTGCAATGTGCTTCAATCCTCTATAACTTACTCCCAAAGATCCTCCCAGTTGATCAGGACAGCAACGGGTCATTCTAGGATCCTCAAGGATCCTAATAAAACGGACTACGTTGTCCCCCTTATTGACTCCAACGTCAGGTACAAAACTCGGATTCCTGCAGAAGCTTTTGGAAGTCCGGTACAGTTTTGAGCGAATCCGCGCTAGAAATATTCACGGACGGATCTAAGAAGGCGTGTGGTACGGGGGCGTGTGGCAACAAAGGGCGCAGGATGGCATCTCCCTGAAAACTTGGGGGAGAACCACCTGCGCCTATCGAATCGATCAAATTCTTCATTGACACGAATGCCAAGAAACTGGCAAACCACAGGTGGAACAACGTCAGCACTTGTTTCTTGTCAAAACAAATCTGGCCTAACGTGGATTTAAGAAAGACGGAGAGACTATCCACAAATCGGAAACATCTAGGTTCACTGGACATTGTTTGATTGGCAGACATGCACTCAGACTGGGGGTCCCCTCCAATGAAATCTGTAGAAGCTGTAGAGACTATGAGGAGGAGGAAATGCACCTATTGTGGACGTGTCCTGCCCTTGCGAAGCTAAGAAGGAAAACCCCCCGTGGTCTTAACGATCTAGCCAAACTCGACACTAGAAGATAAGAAACTTCATCTTTGGGACAAAATGGTTCAAATCTTAGGGTTAATACCATTATAGTTGCCCATCTTGACGTACTCTGTGTTACATACTCTGGTTTATGGTGCTGGCAGGCCGGCTCTTCATCGTGGTATCACAATGGGCCAATCTGAGTCTAAATGTCTCGCTGTCTGAGCGGGGGCAGCCACCGCAACCAACTTACTCCCAAAGCTCTAAATTGATTTTCAGTCATTCGGCGCCACATATCTATGTATGTACACGCGTCTGCAGGGGTTGTGGAGACCAGGAAGTCAATAAGGATACAACCGACTTCCTCTGCCACTGCCCAGGCCTCTGTCACCTCAGACATATTTCCTTTGGAAGGCACTTTTTCCAGGATCTAAGAGACCTACCCATCAGGGACATCTGGAGGTTCATTAAGGCTTGAAAAGGGTTCGGAAGCCTGGGGCAATAGTAGAATGCTTTGGGTTCTGCTCCACGAGCAAGGGATACCTTCCCCCCCCCCAATTAATGGGCATCACAATGGGTCTCTACTGACCTGAATGTGGCGCTGGGGGCCTCCCTCCCCTCGCCAACCCATCTACCTAACCTAACCTAACCTATATACCCACCTTGAGCGACTCTCTATTCTGCTTGATTGGATAAGAGGATGGCATAGCATGCTCTGGCCGCAAGGTCTGACCAATGCATTCTCATTTCCTTCGCCAAATTGCAATGTCAACAGATTCCCAGCAAAGTATAAATAATCATTCAAGATGCGATTAGGCCATCAAATCTCCGGCTTTACTCAAATCCAGTGGGATCTAGATCTAAGCGTCAGGACAAGTGTACCAAATACTTCTTTCGTATTCTGTCTCAAAATACAGTTTCTTATGAATCTAAGCAGAAACTACCTTGAAACACTAACCAGTGTCTTGAATGGCCAATGCCTATTGAAAATGTGTCCCTACAGCCAGCTTAAGAATTAACGAAACCCTTTGACTGCCAGCTCAGAACAATAAGCTCTTAGCAAAGTCAACGTACAAACTTCATCAGCCTTGATGGTTGGAATATTCTAAATCTCACGCCATACACCAATTATAACACTTCAGCGCATGATTCATTGGCTTTGTTCGAACTAATTTCGACAACCATTAGCACAATCTCTCAATTATTGAGAAACAGTCATTAATTCCAATGAACGCTAGTTAAGTAGGGCACGAGAACAGACCATTTATTATAATTAGTAACGGCGACTATTCCCTTTAATTTAACCAACAAGTTAACGATAATTTTACATGTTTCCTTTTTCTTAACACTGAGTGGAACGAACACCAAAATAACCCGGTTATCTCAAGAGATTGTGTCGAAGCCGGGCTTTAATGAAACCAATTCAACAAAGTTTCAGTCTATAGTCACCGTGCTATGGGTTTTTTTTCTAACAACCACATCACTTTGAACCCCTTCACCATGAACAGTCTTAAATCCCCTCTAAGGCGCAGTTCCAACACACACATATATAACTGTCTCCCTCTTCATTAGCTCAGACTTCAAAGTCCAATCATCCGTCCCTTCAACAGTCAATACAGCCTAATCCTAATTTACAATCTTATAAAACATCACCGCATATGACTAATTTGTTTGTCATCTCATAACTTTGTATGCCGCGAAAAAACAAATCATTTATTCCGAATACACCTCATCCCTGCCCAGTGAGACCAAACCAAACCAAACCAAACTAAAAATCCCCCATTTAAACTCATCAAAAAGCAGTTACGAGCAATTACATACATCCACCATGCCGAATCGAGTAATGTCCTCCTCCCGCCCAAAATAAAGGCTCTCGCACTCGCCGAGCACCAATTTACATAATTAGATTCGAAAACACTTCACCAAAGTTCTATTTCGGTCTCAAGACGACCTTAAACTCTTTTTTTTCCCTCTTATCCGCCTCCAACTCTGAATTTAGAAGGAAAAAACAATAAAAACAAAACTCGTTTTAATTATTTTTTGTATATTTTTTCTCGGTTTAGTATTCCTCGGTGCTTCCAAATCGAACGCACACTCGGAGAAAATCTCAAAAATACAGTCAATCATTGTTGTGTTTATTTGTGAAAAACTATTCTTATTCCCACTAGGAACGCGCTCTTTTCTGCGTTAAGCCGCGTCTAATCGAAAAGTCTGCTCCCGACTGTCAGAAGCCGACAAAAGAGTCACAACAAAATCGAAGTGAATGTTGAAAGTGCGTACGCAATGACATCATACGAATTAATGCTGTCAAAATAGCCGGGCGACCGCGAGAGAGAGCCACATCAAGCCAATTGTGACCAAATTGGCCGCACACGGTGATGCCAGAGGACGGCGGTGTAATTAAGTGAATCAATTTTGTTTCATTGAGTGAGAGTCTCATTAAAAATGTGTATCCGAGACGAGATAAATCCAAAATGAGCAGAAAAAAAATGTAAAGTCCCTTTTGTGGTTTGCAGTGAAAGTTTTTCGCGTTCAGAAAAAAAAAATCATCAGTTTGACATTTGTGCTGCTGTCCGTTAGTTTGTCAAGCGATGGGCTTGAGTCGAATGCTACGCCTAGTAATTCTAATCGCCGCACTTCATGAATCAGTGACAGTTACCGCTAGCGTTGCCGAGGAGGAACGCACCAAAAGCTCACGCACCGAAGTGATACAGATTTTCAACGCCAGTGACTTTTATCCTGATCCAACAGTGTTGCGGAAGAATCTGACCTTTACAGTTTTGCTGACCAACAAGGAGGCGGACAATCAAAATGACTGTATCATGCCGAAAGTTATGCCCGCTCTGGAGTTGGCCATTCGTGATGTACAGAGTCTTGGATTTCCGGGAGTGAATTTCGACGTGACGCTCATTTCGCGCGATTCGTTCTGTTCGTCGACATACGGAGCGATAGGATTCTTTGAGATTTACTCACGCTGGCGTGACATAAACGCTGTCTTCGGACTGTCGTGTGATTATTTATTGGCACCGATTTCACGGTATTCGGGGGTTTGGGAGATTCCAGTGCTATCGACTGCGGGCCGGTCGATATCGTTCGACGTGAAAGCCGGGCAGTATCCAACCCTAACGAGATTGATGGGGGGTTTGACAGCGGTGGGCTATGCCATTCGTGGTATGTTGGACGGGTTTAATTGGACGCGAGCAGCGTTGATGTATCAGAATACGGACGCGAAGACGTCGGGTAATTCGATATGTTTCTTTTGTATGTCGGCCGTGCACAGTGGACTGGGGAAAATCTCTGTCTATCAAATTGGATTCGAGGAGCGCGCATTTCACAGGGCGAACATAACCATGCAGTTGCAGAAGATCGCACGCTATTCCAGAAGTAAGTTGAGTTTTACTTTTCACTCTTTTTTTGCATGCGAATAAAATGTTTATGGAAATGTATTTAGGGGTTTGACAGATTTATTGTGTTTACTGACAGCACGGCTCATGTGTATAGCTCGGTCGAGTGTTATTTGCGTACCGACAATACGGTTATGGACCAGAAAGAAAGTCAACGTCGTCAAAATGATAGAAATAGAAATGTTAGCACACGGTGCCCTCTCTCCAAGACTTGTCTGTCAATTGGTGAAATTTGACTTTTGTCAAAGTTTTACACAAAAAGTGAGCGAATAAATTTTATTTGCTTAAAATTGCAATTGCCATTCGCTTGTGCCACCTTTGGGAAGAGAACTAAGCCAATCTTAACAGTCTGAAAATCGACATATAATTTATAGTCTTTCCTGACCCAAAGTGTCCTTTTCTCGGACGATTGTCCTTATTCAACGTCAACTTTCGCTGTCAAGGGGATAAAGAAAAATTAAAACGTATCCCCTCTTTCCTCGTCCCTTTCTTCCTGTTCTTTTCTCCTCTTCCAAATCGTGAAGCACAAAATTCAGAAATAACTAAACAGTTTATATTATTTTTATCTGAAAAATTAGGTCCTTGCACTCCACTTAACCGCAAGACGATAAAAGAAACCAACGACCACTAAGCGCTTTGAAATTGTGCACACAGTGTGACTGTACTGCCAGTCCAACTGCAACATGCAAAGCAATTTGTATTCGCATTATGCATTCGTAGCATTTTTTACTGTCCACCGATTAAGTAATGTGGATTGTAATTTTATTATTTTTGCAAGGAAAATGGAATTCGTATTTTTTTCGTAAAACGACTCTTCGTGGACCTTAGCTTGTTTTTGCTGATTTTTTTGCCCAACCTCGAGATAATTTTCTGTAAGTGACATTTTTAATTAACAAGAAAATAATTGCTATGGGTCCAACAATGAAAGTTTAAACATGGCAGCACTGGAATAATGAAGAAATTTAAAGCAGCATGACTTACAGTCTTCGTCTAACTTAAAACTGCAGTCTGATAGA
The DNA here is from genome assembly GCA_917880715.2 of Matsumyia berberina. Classification (NCBI taxonomy): domain Eukaryota; kingdom Metazoa; phylum Arthropoda; class Insecta; order Diptera; family Syrphidae; genus Matsumyia; species Matsumyia berberina. Next base: position 110,127,744 of record OU862872.1, read on the forward strand.
CATCTTCTATGCAAAAAAAAACCAATTCTTCTCTTGACACTTAAGAAAAACGATGTACAAACATTTACACATACATATGTACATCCTCAGGGAGCCAAGCTGACAAGTGTGGTTTATGTCAGACTTTTGAGTCACAAATTGATGTGTAAAAAATAGTTCTGATTGACTGACATTAAATTTGGGTGCATCCAAGATCGTCCCTTGACTCATATCAACGACTTGGCACGAATAGCACTGGCACAGGCTTGAAAGGTTTTTTTCTTCGTCCTCCTGGCGGCACTGGCACAACCTTTTTTATTCAGTTGCTCATGGCAAAATAAGAAGTGGCCTTAGATCATCTAACATTCCCACCACATTGTTGGAGTTAAGCAAGACGGCCTATGCTCCCCTCAAGCTGCCTCGCAGTCTAATCCAATCAGAATCTCCTTTGTGTACAATACAGAGCAAAGGCACTACGAGGCATAATAGAGTTTTGAGGCTTTAAGGAGAACCGTATCACCGTGCTGCTAGATACGGGCTTCTTTCAGACTTTGCGAGTCGTGCTCAGAGGAATCTGTTATCCAGAAGTCACTCTCCCATAAAAATATCGTGAGACCATGTCACCGTGCTTCTAGATACGGGCTCCTTATAGGCGAGTAGTGCTCAGAGGAATACGAGGCCTCTGTGATCCAGAAGTCACTCCATCTTGAGAAAATCGTGAGTGTTAGCTTGAGAGGTGATGTATTTGCTGGCCAATTCTACCGAGCTACTGTAGCCGGCATCGCAGCCAAAATTGACCTTGATATGGAGAATAAGATGAAGAAATCTACAGAATGGCCGTGCGAGTGTGACATTTTGAAAAACAACATTTCTAGTGAGCACAGAGCCTTAATAGATGCCTATCTGCCTACAAAAATGGTCTACTCTTCATCACTCATCGAGCTCATCACTTTGAGCATTGGCTTCTGTATGCCGGTGATCGCTGTGGCTCAGTGGTTAGTGCGTTAGACTGTGATTCGGCCTGCGTAGGTTCGAACTCTAGCAAGATCCAACGAAAATGTTTTGCGGCACCACCTCTCGTCGGAAAATGGCGAACCTACGACTAACTATTTAATCATGAAAAACTTTTCTATTCGCCGCTTGGTCCCTTTCATTCGTGCGAAGAATGTAACACGCAGAACATAGACGGTCCGAGGAAGCTAGGCTCTGACCCACCAATGGACTGTCGTGCCAAATATTTTTTTTTGTGCCAGCAAATGTAATGCTTTGAAGGAAGTTTCAAGATTTTCCAGTACTTTTTGACGGTTCCCCAAGGGAGTGTGTGACTAGTGTTCTTATGACAGCCTAGCTCTATAAAGCCTTCCCGATTCAACTAAACCTAATCCACATCAGTGGGTGGTATCTATTTTAGCTTTGTTTCCTGCAACCTACTCCAGGAATCCTGACCACAATTCATTCTATTCCCATTCCCATACATTGGTTTACACCAGCTTTCAGAAAATTTGAAGCCTATTGTTGATGAGGCGTCGTTCTTGGTTATCAATTCTGCTCCCCACCGAGTCTCCGAGTCTAAATACCCAACTCGAAAAAAATTACGCAAAGTGATACTCAGAGAAACCCCATGTCTGTCTGCGAAAAAATTGACATAATCATTCTGCAGTCGTCTGGATCTCTGGCTACGAATTATCCTGCTGTAAAATTTCTGAGAAAATTTTCCCAAAATGCATCCACAGGACACTAATTGGCTGAAGGATTACGAGTTCAGCTTACAAGTTCACCACAGTGTCTGGCATTATGACCTCATTTTCTGTCATACAAGTATGGTAGCTAAATGAATGCTGACATTGTTCGCTCCTCGAATACTGCATGGGTGGCATTTTGGCATTCACCCAGATGCGGCATATCGTAAAGTATTTATGGACAAAATCTTCATCATATCCTAAGGACGTCTGCCGCCTTGGGTGGTCTTTCATGGGTGGATTTTTCATTTTTATTAACACAAATGTGCAGTGAAAGCGATTAAAACGTCTGTGTTAAATGCAAGCACACATCATTTTGTGTCAATTAAAAGTTGAATCTTTGTGTCTTACTTAGCTGACACTTTAGACAGTTATTACCCCCCGACAGCAATAATAGATTTAATGAGTCGACTACAATTTTGCCTTACAGCACACTGATAGCGAATGTGATCGTTAACCCCTAGGACTGTCATTAAACGCGCTGTCGATTGATTAACTCAACAGATAAGCACTTAAAGTTAATTTAAATGTTAAAAGTTATTTGCATAAATGAAAAAATTGAGAGAGATTTTCGAGTACGAAGTTCATTTACGAAAGGTGAATTTGTATTGGGAAAACATGTGAGAAGACTATTAATGGCGACGGGAGACAATTATCATAAGTAAACGAATTGAGTGTAATTTTCGCTAAAATTTGAGCTGCTAAATGGAAAATAATTTACATGCTAATTGACACTTAAGAGGGAGATTAATTAATTTGTTGTAATTTGGTTAAAAAAGTGGAATAAGTAGCTTAAGAACAGTCTATACAAGAATCGAAATCAAAAAGCCTGGACCTGAACCACTCCATGACAGCGTGTTCTGTTTTAGTCACGCGGATATAGGGGGGATATAAATACCCTTTTAATGTTATATACACATCGTGAGCGAGGTTCAGTGGCTATGAAACTCAGGTAGTGGTAGGTTTCATTAGCGTCCAGGCTAGCTGTAGAGATTTGTGGTGTTTGTCTTTGCTATAATTCACAGGAATTATTCGACTCTCATGATGTCATAATCAGTGTCAGCTCAATCAACTCTACAAGCCATAACAGCCTACTGCCAGTGTTATGCCTTGGCAGTAGAGTCGCCATCAGCTTTTACAGTTGATCGATTTTTATTATATTGCTTTTGACCCAAATGAGAAGCCACTTCTAAGAAAACGATTCAGTTGGTTGAAGCTTGTCTAAAGCGAAGTCTAATACCTGCTGATATATAATTTAGACAATTCGGACCATGGATATTCAAACAACACTCAACAAGTCTCCAATCTGACCCCAAGCGCACCCTAGCGCTAATTGAGTTTCTAGGAACCGCTACTCTACCTATCAACCTGACTCCAAGCATTCTAAATTCGGTATTAACCACATTGGGAGAAGCTCTTAGACCATTGCCACACGAGCTCTTTTCGGTCGCACGTCCTGAGTATACAGCGAACCAATGGAACTGTACACACAATCGCCCACGACCAAAAAATCCAGTTTCATCGGTTTTCTGTAGATTCCCAAATGGGAACACTGAAAAAGGACCCCGACTGGCATCGGCTTAAGAGTTTGGAAAAAAGAACTCGTGAGGCATTGGCCTTTACGTATTGGACGTGTTTCCCTTTCGGGAGGTAAAGTCAACCACCAAACATGAGGTATGAAACCCTGCCATTGGAAGTCTTTCATATCTAGAGACAGTAATATCCCCTACAGACTATCTCACCCCCTGTATTGCGTCCATCAAAAACTTCCCTATGCGTATTCCATCAAAAGTGAAACAAAACAACGATGAGGTGAAAAAAGAATGCGATCCATCAATTGTAAAGAACGGTTCAAAAATTAAATGTGGGGTCGGTTCGCAAATCCATTAAACGGCCCTAAAAAGATATCCAAGTCGTACAGATTTCCAATGACTTCACCAATGGCTTAACGAAGACCCTACCCTAAGCGAAACATGCCATCTTCTGCGATAGCCAGGCAACCATCAAGGCTCTCGTCTTGACAACGATCACCTCAACGAAGTTAGGTAGGCTAAATCGAGCTATGGCGCCTAGGGGCGTTAAAAGGAACGAGGTGGCTAATGAACTATCCAAGCGAGTATCGGCCTTTGACAGTTCACTTGCAAGAGAAGTTTTCACCCCACTAGGACCTGTCCAGGGAAGAATCAACTCACTCATCTTTTTAAAAGCCAAAGCAGGTGCCCTTTGCAGGTGTCTTGCACTTGCCAAAGCAAGGTATCGTGCGTTGAGCAAACCTTTCCTCGACAGCCTGACTGAACTTTGAAAGAAAAAAAATCAAACATACTACTCTTCCTGTCTATCGACTTATGAACAACCTAAGGGGAAGTCTCAATTCACTGCCTCAGAGTTAAATTCAAAGACTTTTCCAACTGCGATTGATTTGGGGACGTTTTTGTTTTCTTGCACTACTACTGTATCTATTTCAGAGTAAAAACTAGCTTTCTAGCCCATACACGAGTCAGCCAACTACGACAATGTTGTATAATAATATTTATTGTCACTCACTGACGCCATAAAAGGCAAAATATCTTCATCACCTCGACTTTGGAATGCATCCACTGACAGTTGATTTTACGACTGACATTTATGTTGACACGAACTTTGATTATATTCCGTAAATCAAATGCAAATAGCTGACTAAGAATTATTAATCAATCTGTCTACTGTCTTGGGCTGAAGTTACACCTTTAGAATGACGTGTCAATTATCTGACAGAGCGTTAATTTTTCAAAATTCCATCTGCATACTAAACTGTTGCCGGTGTTGCAATGGAGATGCATTAGCTTGTTTATAGTCATTTAGATAGTTAGTGCCTGGACTGAGGTAAAGGTAGTTTTTATACCCAAAGCGGGTAAGGCCTCGCACACACTCCCTTAGGACTTCAGGCCGATAAGCCTGACTTCGTTTCTATTGAAAACGCTGGAGAGAATCCTCGACCTCTCCGTGAAGAACACCGTGGATTGCAAACGTCTGTCCAAAGCACAGCGCGCCGACCAAAGGGGTAAATCTGTCGAAACGGCCCTTCACTCGATCAGACCGTCTATAGAAAGATCTATCGCGCTCAACGAATTCACTATGGTTGTATTCCTAGGTATTGAGGAAGCATTACATAACATTAACACGCTTTCGCTTTTGGTAACAGTCGAGCCAGGAAGAAGCCACATCGGGCACACCCCAAGGAGCTGTGTTATCTCCGCTTCTTTGGAATCTTGTGCTCAACAAACTACTTCTGAAGCTAGAGGATGCGGGGTGGGAAGTGGTAGCACATGCAGATGACGTCGCCATCGGCCTGACGGGCAAGTATCCTCAAACACTGGCAGATATTCTTCAACATGCTCTTAACAACCTCACTACGTGGACAAACAGCTGTGGCCATAGTCTCAATCCATCTAAAACGAAGCTGGTCCTTTTCACTATTAAAATCAAAATTCCAAGCCCAAGGGTACTCCTCTGAACTTTTCAGGCAATGCCAAATATCTAGGACTCATTCTAGACGGGAAGTTACTATGGATGATAATATTGCCAGGAAATCCCTAGTAGCACTCTACTCATGCAACAGAGCTATATGTACCAGATGAGGCCTACAGCCGAAAATTAAGCACTGGCTCCATACTGTAATTGTAAGGCCGATTCATACCTATGGCATAATGGTTTGATGGCCGGTTCTAGAAAAGCAAACCGGCATTAAAGTTCTCGAGAAAGTCCAACGTGTGGCTTGCCTCAGCTTTACTGGTGCGCTGATAACTTTTTCTACAGCTGCGCTTCAGACCATGCTCCACTTACTGCATATAGATATCTATGGCATGCAACAGACCACTAACGCGGCACTAAGACTGAGAGAAATCCACCAATGGTGTGAGAAAAATTTGGGATGTGCCAGAATCTTATGAACTGACCACAGCCTTCCCAAATCAACAGGCATCGAAAACGACTTCAACATGAGCTACAAGCACAAAATAGCTTACAGAAGCGCCTGGAGTCAGCACTATGTTCTCTTCAATGAGTCTACATATCTATATCTTTACGGGCGGCTCTAAAACAGCCGAAGGAGTCGGTGCCGGTGTCTTTTCAGAAAACTTTGACATCCAGCACTCCTTTAGTTTCCCCAACCACTGTAGTGTCTTTCAAGCCGAAGTTAGCTGAAGGCTAACCCAATATCACGCACAGATATTGCGGTCTACATCGACAGCCAGGCTGCGATCAGGTCCCTCGTATCCAACACAATAAAATCTAGGGCAGTAAAGGACTGCCGCGTGTCTCTAAACGAGATCGTTAACCAGTATAGCGTCACACTCTATTGCATCCCTGGTCACTGCGACATTCGAGGGAATTGCGCGGCTGACGAATTAGCCAGACGAATTAGTACAGACGACAGGATGCTCGACCATGTCAAAGCGCCAATGTCGTATGCTAAACACCTGACTTACACCGATGCCCTGTCGGAAGCAAATCTTAGATGCCAACACCTCGATAATTTCAACAATGCCAGGCTGATGTGGCCTGTCCTGGATCTGAAAAGATCAAAAGCATTAAAACACTGCATCCTAGGCAGGCATGCTTAAGAAAGGAGGAAGAGTCTACTGTACACTACCTCTGCACGTGTCCCGCCCTTGCCAACATTTGGAAAGCCACATTAGGCCAATATTTTTTTGACGATCTAAATGATCTGAACTCTGCCAGCATGGCCGATCTCAACAGTTACGTTAGGTAATCTAAATGGTTTCAGGAGTAAGCAGGGGTCAAACCCCAGTACTCAGTGGTATCACAATGGACCTGCTTTCTGGTCTAAGTGTGCCTCTTCTTGGAGGACCACTCTAACTAATTTATAATGGAGTACAGTACTCCAGATGACCACTGCTTACTTACTTTGGAGACCACCAGGAGGGGAGCCTTCCCATCGTCTTTAAAAACTTAAGCTACCGAAAATTGTTTGTTTTGAACAAATATTGATCTGTCCCCAGGTTTGCTTCCTCTTTGGAGGCTGGGTATTTTTCTTAAAGAGAGAGAGAGAGAGGGAAGAATGAGGCAGAGCCCTTATTTCCTTTTTAAAGGAACAGAAATGTCAGCAAAACGTTGTGTTTCCTTTCGAATTAAATCCTTAATGGGGTTTAACAGATGTTCCTGGAAATTTGTTGCTGAATATCACTTCCTTGACGGAGTCTATATCGTAAAATTTTCCGCACGATGTTAAAGGACGAAAGAAGGCTGATACGTATGAAATACACACACCAGTGCTACCAGAGTGTATAAATTATTTCTTGGAATATACCGAAATTGATTTCATATGAGGGCACACATCTGTCTATCTACTCGTTGCTTATATTTTTTCCTTAATGATTGGTAACCTCTTTGAGAACGGGTGCGAAAGATGTAAACGATATTCACATGGATATCATAAAATCCCATTTCAAAAGCTGTGCATTCAAGTGCGAATCATGCCGCACGGGTGGAAGCCATCACCACCCCCACATCGATATGAGAAAAATACCCATTTAACTCATTAATCACGTCGATGCTAATTGCTTACCCAAGCCATTTAGATTCCATCACCTTTAGCAGCACAAAGGTGCTGGAAAATTAGTTTATCAATGAATTTATTGTGTTTTCTCAATGAGAAGTGTGTGTAGCTTGCATAAGATACTCCTACTTGTATCTCATCGCACAAATTGCAAATTTAATTTATGCACATCCTACTGCTGACGAACTCTCTGCTGGAAGAGCTGGCTAATAATTCCATAAATCCAACGATGATCGTAAGGCACATGATATTCCATTCAAATGACGATACTTTCACAACTTGTAAGAGCACTTTGCTGTTCGACGATGTGGTGTATCTTCTTTTTGGTTTTTAATTAGTACGTACGAGGATGTGTTTATTGCTTTTGTGAAACACAGAACAAAACCCCAGAGAGACTCAGTCGAACACCAGAATGAGGCATTCAACTTGGTTGGGTGATAAAAGACGTTAATTCGCAAATAACTGGAACATATTACTGTCGGTTGGCGGTTGGCGTTAATTAAATTCTGCGAATGTCAATGCTATTAATTACGTCATTGTGATAATACAACAATGAAACTTGATCTGGTTGAGAATGAATGTAGCGATTCCTTTTTGCAATGCCGGGGTTACAAACGCACAAATGTAAGTAAATGAGTATTTAACTCGTTACACGAAGCTGGAAAAGGGATGCCAACTTTCGTTTTATATTTGAAGGAAAATTGGGGGTTTTGTAACAACGGAGGTACATATGTGAAAAATATTGTTCCGGTCATCCACACGAGTGAGAAAGTGCTAAAGGTGAACAAGAGAAAACAGTACATAAGTCCGTCAAGATGATAAAAGATTAGAGCCCCAAAGAAGCTAGGAAAAGTAGCAGCACCTCAAAGCGGCCAAATCCAAAATAGAACGCCCCTGCTGTTGTCTAGCAAGGAGAACGCTTTATCTTGGCAGGAGGCCAGTAAGACTGATAGTCGGCATGTGCACTGAACACATCAACCTGAATAAATCAATCAAGTACTTGCTCAGAATGTGAGGAGGAAGAGGAGGGCCTCGAATGCTTCCTCTGCGATTAACCCGCCACAGGGGCACTACAACACAAAAGGCTGAGAAAACATGTTCTGCCCGGGCTAAGCTCTCTTAGACAATTTAGTTTCGAGAATATCCTGGAGTTTGCTGGATATACCAGCCGTTTCTCGAATCTGTAAACCTCATCCGACTGACTCTTTATTCGCTAACCTATGACTCTTCACCTACAACCCTCTCCCCCTTACTTCGCTTCTTCTCCAACAGATGCTACAGAGGGGAACACAACGGACCCAAACGGTGGCCTTTGTGACGAGTTCCTTCCGAACCTCACTCTCCTAAACCAACCACCAATATAGTGAGAGGATTTAGTCGGTCATAAGTAGTCTAACACCGAGGAAGAACTTAGTCATCCCTGAAGCTAACTTGGCTAGGCCTCCTCGTAAATGATTTTGACAGAAGCTGTATGAGGTTATCCAACCTTCTCCGCTCAATAAAGAACTGAAACCGAGTTACCACACTCGTTAACGAATAACTCGTCATCGAAATATGAGGATTTGGCATTACCGCTCCCAATGAGGTTAATCTATCATTCGATCACGAGTACCACTCACTCACTCATTATCGGTTGCGGTAATTCGGCCCCTGATCAAGGAGCCAGATTGTTTGATTAACTGCTTGACATCAACGCAAATTACCTCTAGGCCTTCATAGCAAACTCCGACTAAGTTCTGTGAAGATACCCAGATCCCTGTCGTATCACAATGAACCTTATGGTAGCTCACTCATTCAGGCTTCGTTAGGAATAATAGTATGGGACACTGCTCCATCCTAAGTAAAATTAACGTTGACGTTTTAAAAAGAACAGATGAGACGGCTTCCGTCATGGACTTCGATACACCATATGTACATCACGTCGTATCCTGAGAGGGAAGACTGGCAGAGAAACGCTGTCATCTCAGCGGATGAAATTGCGGTCTTCACGGATGGTACAAAAACCACCAAGGGAAAGGGGTCCGGGATTCACTCCCAAGACCTCAAAGTATCCATAAAACTCGCGGATACATCTAGCGTATTCCAAGCAGAGGTTCTGGCTGTTCTCATAGCTGCGGAATCACTAGGGATGAAATCGGTATCTGGAAGAGATATTGCCATTTACATTGATAGTCAGGCCGCACTTGAAGCGCTAGTATCAAATTTCGTTTGATACTAGCGAATAGCGAATTTTCTGCACTAGTCTCGAAATGTCGCGTAGTGCTGAAGGCATTGTATGCGCAGAATCGAGTAAGACTTTGTTGGGGGAAACGAAAGGGCCGACGAACTGGCCAGGCTAGGTGGAGAGCGGCAACACACGGTGGGAGGAATCACCGTGGATCCTCCTTACTGTGTAGCTAAAGCAGAGATTCTAAGAATAACTGTAAGTAAGGCAAATCAGAGATGGTCCAAAATAAGTGGGCATAGGGTATCCAAGGCTCTATGGCCTGCTCTGGATCGCAGGAAAACAACAAGAGATATCCTCAACTTAAGCAGGGCACAATTACAATTAGTCACTGGCATCCTGCCCGGCCACTGTCTTCCAACCATGCTAAAAGATTAGGGCTCTCAGCCACAGCAGAATGTCAAGGCATTGCTAAAGCACGTATGAAACTTCTCGGAAAGCATTTCTTTAGTTATCTAGAGGAGCTAGGCTATGACAGCTATAGGAACATGGTAAAATTCTGCAGGGAAATCAAATGCTTTCAGGAAATGGTTTAGGTTTCGCTTTTTTGGTTTCACAGAAATCGCGATGGGCCCACTATGATGCCTAGTGTCTTATGCAAGCGCTGGCTGCATAACCCTACTCTACCTAACCTAGGGTTGCTGCACCTAACGCAGTCTCCCACTCTATCCTAACCTAACCACACCTGCCTACAGTTTACGACTGGACAAGGCTACGCTATGACAGTTCTCCCCAAAAATATTACATTCGAAGACTTTCTCATTCTTCCTTGATTTTTCTTAACATTTGAGCACGTATTGAGAACGGAAGGAGTAGTTTCGAACCATTTAACTAATTCAGATGAACTATGGATGTCTTGTTACTCAAAGTGGTTCCTAAAAATTCATTTAGTGAATGTCGCACCAATAAAAATCAATCAAATCAATCAATCAATCAACATCTTCCGAGATCGTAAGATGTCAGAGGTTTGCGAAAAACACATTCATTCGGTTTAAAACGTCAAATCATTGGCAGCTGTCAGAAAACAATGCTGACACTCGAACTCTCCAAAATTACTATGGCAACCCTGTGGCAACACACTCAGCATCCCAGAGGATGAATAATTAAAATGATCCACATCATCCGTACGAGTATTTATCTTCGTGCGGCTCTTTTTTTTTTTAATTTCTTTTTTTTTTTTTAATTTTCTCTGCGAAGAGGAAATATTATGGAAGATAAGCAGTAATTATAAAACCCACGCAAATAAGTGCAAGTAAGTATCAGAACTGGGTGTAGCGACCGAGCTGGGGGCGCGCAGTGGAATGCCCGTCCATGTTTGGTTGAGTAATTGTCACCTCACATATGCACGGAGATGGGGATCCGAAAGATAGATAGCAACTATAACTGTTGATCATCTATTTTAATTTAAGATGAATATTAATGACAGTATGGATCAAATATGTTAGCTAATGTCAAGGGTGTCGTTAGTCATTTAGAACTGAAGTTAGACACTCTTTTGTGGCGGTCGGTGTTTTTGTGATTCCCGACCTAAGGCGGCATGGGTTCCGCAGCTTGTGTTAATTTGGAGGATGATTAAACTTATTACGATCTGTTTTATGTCTTTATGACAACGTTTTGGTATCATAAACTGTGGAAGACAAATTATCTTTTAATTAGCAGCGGTGTTTGGAGATTCGTTTGGTGGGCACGCATTGTGTCATCAAAAATCCATTTACACTTGATGTTAGAAATGCGAAGAAGCAATTTATAGGAATAAAACTTCAAGGTTCGGCGGTTGGAGTTCAGCGGAAAACGGATTGTACGATATACGATCTCAACGTGGAAATCAGAACCGCCCCAGCCATACTGCAGACAACGTCAAGCAAGATGCTCAGATTGCTGTGTCGCAGGAGTCAAGACAATTTGGAAAAGCAGGAGAGAATTGAATGGGATCTTGAATAGAGGTCCCAACATCCAGAATGGGCACAAGACTTAACAATGTTCGAAAGCATCGTCTAACGACGACCAAATGGGCGAACTTGAAACACCAAATTCGGTGTACCCAAAAAAAAGCTTCCTACTTTTGATTTACCAACAAAATTCAATGAAATTTCTATAAAAATAAGAATTGATCCTCTCTCCAGAAATTTTTATACTTTCAAATATTTGAATTTTCAACGGCAACCACTAACCGAACGTACGAACGAAAAAAAAAAACACTCCCGGCAAAGAAAGAGAAAAAACACTTCTCAGTCGCAAACAAAGGAATTTTCTTTCGCGGAAAAAACACAGAAATACCGAATCAAACACGTCAATTCACATTGCAAAATGACGGAAAACAATTAAATTTAAAGAAAACAACAAAATATGACCGAAAAATATGATCCGAGGAATTTAATTGAATTTTTCCCGAAACCCGATGCCGAATAAATTGAACCCATTCGCGCAGAGACACATACTGATTGACAGCAATGACAGTTTCCACAAATGTGGAAGGTACTACTGTGGGTGGTACATGTATAGGTATGTGCTGCCAAGATGGTCGATTGTCTTCAAAGAAATTCTCTCGTTTTTTGTAAAATTCGTGAATTTGACTGGATTGTGGTTGTAGGCCATTTAGGGGGTTTGGCCTTGAGTGTAATTCAATTGGTCTTGAGGATAGAAAATCTGATTGAAATGAATTTCAATCTTTAAATAGGATCGTTGGAAGGTTTTTTACCCCTGGTTTGACGACGAGTGTCGGGAAGCACATGCAGCGAAGCAAGAAGCGTACAAACATACAAAGAGGCGCTGCATAGAAGAACAAGAGCAGCTCGCGAGCTTTACGAGCAGAAGAGACGAACACCAGTTTCTTAGGACGAAAAAGAAGGAGCGCGCTCCAAGGACATGAAGAGACGCTGCTGCAGGAATGAGGTTCGGAAATGTTACCAAAGGGTAGAAAGAATCTATCAAGGCTACAGAGCCCGAACCGAAGCCTACAAGGATGAACAAGGGAACATCGTAGTAGAATCGAAGTCGATGCTGAGGATATGGAAGAACTACTTTTGCAAACTGTTTAACGGCGACGACGTTGTCAGGCAGAATGAACCATTCAACCTGGACGATGAGGACCAAAAATTCCGTCCACTCGACCTGGACAAAGTGGTGATAGCCATATCTTAGCTTCAGTCCAACAAAGCTGCTGGTGCTGACGGCCTAGCTACCGAGCTGTTCAAAGCGGCAGGCGACGATTTAGTAGGAGCATGCACCAACTCATCTGTAAGATATGGTCGGAATGGAACCTGAGCATCGTTTGCCCGATCTTCAGAAAAGAGACCTTTTGAACTGCGCCAACTACACAGGCATCAGTCTACTTAACATCTGCCCTGTGGTGTGAACGCCTGAAGCCGTTCGTTCCATCCGCTCTACATGACCAGTACTATCTTCTTTAACATCAACTGTCAGGCCTAGAATTTATCTACTATTCTAGTTTTAGCCGAATATGTTTAGTCGAGGTGTGTGCCAGTAGCCTTAAGCTGTTTCCAGCTCCTTTTCTCTAACATCACAGAAAATTTTCTCAAACCTAATCCAGTTCGTCCACAACTAGACTCCTTTAAAAATTGTTTTCAGCTTTTTTGTCTCGTCTTGAGAAAATACGAGATTATCCTGATTGGTCTATAGGATTTTGGTCGAAGTTGGCCTTTTTTTGGTATGGGACTGCTCTGAAAAAGTCAATAAACTGGCACAAAACTGAGGTAAAACTCTCTGGCTCTATACCTTTGTCATCAGGTTTATACTCATCTAATTCGTGATCTTCAGCTGGACTGCTTTGGATGAAGCAATACACCAAAATAATTCAGGTAAAACGCAAAGATCCACATGTCTGAGTAAAACTCCCACCGACACTTTGGACGTTCTCTTGCATCTGATCCTCCAAGACATTTCCGGCAAACAAAAAAGAGCTTGAGCAGCTCAGCTCAGACTTAGAGCCTCGCCGTGGACTAGTAGACTAAAGCCTTTGAGGATCAATAGCTATATGCAAACACAAATCAAAGCTGGATGCAATCAGCATAACAAATCAAAGGTGGTCAAGTGGCACCATGTGCCAAACCAGCAGACAAACTTGGTCTGAAATGGATCAAATTCGGTACAAAAGACTGATTTCATTCAATTGATAGCATCTTGGAGTCACTATAGGTGTCATTATAGGCAGACATGCCAATTGACTAGTTTTTTCCCGGAAATCATTTCTGCAGAAGCTGAAAGCTGAACAAATGATGAAGAAGAGGAGAAAAGGAGGTATCGGTCCAGCGCTCTCTTGTAAAAGACGTAACCATCTCAGTGCCATCTCTTTTAACAATCTTTTAACAATCGCCCTAGCACATCAAGATATCAGAAAACTAGTTCGCTTTTTCAAAATCGGAAAGAGGAATTCCTCCTAGATCCCGAGGTATCACAATGGACTTGCTACTGGTCTAAAAGCGACTGCGACTATACGCTGAAAGCCCCTAAGCTCACTAAAGATACTCAAATTTGTCAGAGCCATTGGATTGAAGCATAAGCTCTAAAACAAGCATCAATTGACCAGAAACCCCAGGGAAAGGGGGGTACAATAGATCCATCTTGTCTTTCTTACACACCTCAAACACTAGCTACAAGAACACCAGTTGGTCAGTCAGTCTTTTTTCCCTATTTTCGAATGAACTCGACCTTGGCCGACCTCCACTGGTTCGGTTCATAGCCCAAACCGAGACTACGTTTCGTTGTCCTAATCAGGTGTGGCAATACTATTATCTGAAACAAATAGCTTTGCTCTCTTCTAATCTTCCTTCCGATGTCTTGATGTGCTGATCGTGCAAACTTGGCAAACGAGTTTGCAATGTATCAGTCATCAAACTCCTCGCCTTGTCAAACAGACTGTAGACTATTCCCCCGGAGTGCTTTCAACTCTCAAGGCACACACATGTTTTAGTCAATTATGCACTTTTCGAGTCAAATTATTTCAAAATAAAAACAAACCTACAACAACGAATGGTCGTTGTAAAGTCACACACATTTGTTTACGTGTTCTACATGCAGCATACCGCGGAATTGAATTGCAGATACTGTGCCGCCGCCGGGAGTTTAATATCCGCCGTCGTTGACGTTGCAATGACCTTGTTTGTTTCTTCTTGATTTCATTTTGTATTTCATTTACCGTATTTTCCAAATTTGTTTACAAAATTTCTTATGCCATTTTGTGTTTTCCCTTTTTTTATTTACAGTTGTGATCATGTGTGCCGATCCGAAATCCATACGACAGATATTGCTGACAGCTGACGAGCTGAATATGATCGACAAGGGGGAATATGTGTTCATAAACATCGAGCTATTTTCCAGGTGAGTGTCAATTGAATGGGGGATGACTGTACGAATGGATCGATGACAATGAGTTGATTGAAAGTATCTTATAGATACTGGAAAAAAACACAAAGCCCACTCTTTGTACTGCGATAACACACTGCTTTTGCAGAAATTATCGAAGGGAGGAAATTGCAAGAAGGGAGGTCTTAGATAACAGGACTATTTATAAATAGTACAGGCGCACTGGGAATTTTGAAATTAGCTTTCGTAATTCTAAGTAATAAAAAGCGGATTACTGTGCTCAATGCCACCGAGATAAGGTTTTGTTTACATTTTTATTTGCTTTTCGAATTTTTAGGCTGCGGTCGTCATATCGGTGGAATCTCAGCACTGGGGAGAGAGCTCTTGTAAATTATTTAATATTGGTCAGCAATATTTGCTGGGTAAATATGTTGTTTCCCAAACCGGAACGGAAAAATGACGTCTAAAAATTTATTTTTGAGAAATAAACGACAGTAGAGGGAAAGTATCGCACACAGCGATCAACGTTTTCATTTCCGATTTCGTCGAAAACTCTGCTGCTATTATTTATTGGATGCATGCTGTCCAAAGGTTTTAAGAATTACCTGAGCTATCTTCTCGATCTAAGTCAGAAGGAACGTATCTTGGTTTAACTAGACCTGTGTTGACTAACTTCTATCCGTACCGAAGGCCTAAAGAATTATGACCAAAATCGTAGTGTTTGTGTATGGGAATGCTTCCCTGGTTTGTACTACTCAAAACGTCAGCAGCGTTGTTACACAAAAGCAGTGGGCGGAGAGGTGTACATGAGAATCTTTGCAACAGACCTTGCCCGTCTAGGTATCACTACTTCTTCGGATCTTTACCAACACACCCAAAGCTATCTTTGCGTACCCGACTCGACTGCATTCATTTCATTCGAAGCCACCACTGATCGATGTCAAGGTATGAAAAAGTTCAAAATTAAGCCACACAGTGCAACCCATTATTCCAAGATTGAAGGAGAGTGGACCGTCCTCAAAGAATTGACGAGGAATCTCGGTAGTTAAGAAGGAGCTAAGCAAAAATATCTCTAATGCACTGTCCTTCCTCGAATGCACAGCAGGATTCAAGATATAGGTTAGGTAAGGTTAAGCAGGTGTTCCGTAAGGGACTCACTTAGGCTCAGGGCTCATTGCCTAGAGAATTATTTTTGACGGAGAATCCTACCCATAGAACCACTGACATTTACTGAAGGATATGAGTTTTCGAATGGGGTTTTGACTTAAGTTATCATTATCATTGAAGTGACAGTAATACATTTTAGATCTCCTGTCGTGAGATAGCGCTGAATTGAACGTATATAGGACTTCAAATCACCCCAAAAGACCAACCTCACACAAGCCTTCTTCAATTTAATTCCTAAGAGTGGACTTCAAGCAAATAGCTAGCGCTACAGCTCGAAATGAGCCAAGGCCTAGCTTCTTGCAACCATTCATGTTAAGCGTGTTACATTTCTCGTACGAATGGAAAGGACCTACAATTTATTGCCGGCTCCGAACGGCGAATTGAGAAGCTCTTCCATGCCACATTATACTCTCGGAGGTTCATCGTTCCCGGACGAGAGGCGGTGTCGCGAAAAATGTTCGGTGGGCATGGCTCGAAGTTGAACCCACACAGCTCGGACAGCAGTCCAACGCACAAACCACTGGGGCACGGCGGCCACAGGAGTGGACTTCGCGGAACGAAATAAAAGAAATAGTCAGAGACTTCTGGCTAGAAACCTTCGAGCAAATCGTTCACCTGGAAACTCTTGATGGCAGAAGCTTGCACAAAGCTTCAATTCTCATTATTGGAACCGACGATTATTGTCTGTAGGGAAAGGAGCTTGTGGTACAGGGTCAAACACAGGAAAAGTTAGCATCACTTCAAAAGACTATACGCTGTACAATGTCAAACCCCAAATTCAGAGAGCACATTCGACCTAAACGATCTTTTGTAGTAAGCAAAGTTCTCCGACAACTGGAGAATCTTGTGATCTAGAAGAGGATCGATTACATAATGAAATCTCGAGATCGAGGCGAGTAAGTAGCACTGCCACCAAGATAGATCTGTAATACCCCAATGCTGAAGAATCCCTTTCCTATTTTTGTCTGCTTCCAACAAAGACAGAACAATTGCACCAGGTCGACACATGCCCAACAATGTCCGGTAAGGGAATGTATAAGCAGCTTAATATTTGAAGGGTTGATGAACTTGTTAGCTTATCGCAGTCCTTTTGATAAGTTAAACTTTGGGTGCTTCTCTTGATACTGCCTTGAGTCGAGCTTCAACTAGTGAATAAACTACAGAAGGGAAATGGGCCTAAAAATTCTGATTAAAATTAGCAAGCTCGTCGGCAGAATCGTGATCTTCAATGACCTGGTGTGAGAAAACTCATTAGGTCTTGATTGCTCTTAAGACACAGCCAGGTCATATTAAGGTCAAAGCAGTAAGAAATCAAAGTTTTGATCGCTGCCTGGCTATCAAAGAAATCATAATTTGTTTCCTGTGGAAGTTTTGTCTGCCGTTAGGAAGTCATGGAAAGGCAAATCCTTACAACATCTAAAAACATGCTGATCTCCAGATTTTGTGTTAAGCTTTGTTCGTAACTAGTCCCCAGTCGATCTCATAGTATTGTCATCTCTAGTCATTTTAGGTCTTCAACAGCAAAAGAGAGCTCCCGCAGCTTTCCTTTGCTCAGCCATGTTTTTAACTCGACATGTGCCCTAATATTTGGCTTTGTCTGCGAAAACGAGACTGGTGACATATCAAGTGGAAGGGGAGTGCACCCTTAACTTTTTCAGTTCGTCAGTCCATCTAGAAAGTTTGAAGATGTACACATCATTTGCGTGAATAGCCTTCTACCTTAAGTTTCATTGACGACAAGACTGCGATAGGTAGGATCATCATTCCCAACCTTTAAAGCAAACCAAACCGTGAGCCAGAACCTCTACAAACAAAACTCGAAACATGCAATCATCGATAGTGCTGCAGATACCCTCAATGCGATCGCAGACTGCTAAGTCTCAGCCTTGAAGACGCCACAATAATCGCGGGTGAACACAGACGAAAGTCCTTGGCACAGTGCAGAACTGCTACTCTTACAGCAACTGAACGGGTTGGGTCTGAGAACGTCTTGGTAAGAAGGCGAAAAAAGATTAGAGTCAGTCGGATTGGGATGCGTTCAATTGGGCTAATGTAGAAATCCAAAATCCACAGAATCCACCAGGATGTCATTATGAACTGAGACACAGCAGACTGTGACATTCAGCAATCTCGTTCAGAGATCAGCTCTAAATCTTGTTGTACTGCGTAAACGCGATCTGGTCACAGTCAGGCAGTCGATATAAATCGCAACATCTGAGCATGAAACTAGGTTAATCTCCAGCCACACGGCGAGCAGCCTAACGTACAACTATGATTTCCACCTATAAGGCAAAATAGACGCTATGGAGACTGATGGAATGGCGGAGGCCAATCTTTTTAGAAAAGACACCGGCACCTACTTCTTAGGCTGTTTTGGAGCTGTCTGTAAACCGATTTCAGATCCTCCTGTCTTCCTGTAGCCTGAGTTGAAGTCAGTCTCAGTGGACATCATATCAGTCGAATTCAAAAAGTTACGAAGAAGTATTCAAGTACTGCCACGTCCCACATTTTTCTCACTCCATCGAGGATTGTCTTGCAGTCCCTAAATCACGTTAGTGGCTTGCTGCACGTAGCATAGTTTGAAGTGCAGCAGTTGGAGAAGTTCTCAGCATACCCGTAAAGCTCATAAAATATATGACTGCCAAGAACCAGTTGTCGAGGTTAGAATATTTCCATAGCTAAACGGAAACTAATCCCTCGACTTCTGTACCTAGAACTTCCCTGTGACCTTCCCAAGTAGTAAGAGCTGCCGATAAAAGTAGGCACGTGCCTCGCAATAACCTCTGCTTGAAAAGGTAATCGTCTAGAGCATACGTTTTATTTGTTCAGAGATACACAGTCATTTACGTAGCCCATAAAACTAAGGCATCTGTTTGCGTCTCAGGTCATAAAACCATCAAATTTCGAGACTCCACTGAACGTACTCACGCTGTTTACCATCCACATTGACGCGATAACCCACACTAGTAATGGCGATGAGCCGCCTTATCAGTTCACACTGTGAAACAACAAATATAGGTACACAACACACTTGCCCAAGTGACATACGACCCGGGGTTACATCTGTCATTATCTTCTCGCACTTTGATTTCATCCAAAACCCGCAACTAAATGCCAATCTGTCAAGTTACTCGAAAGATGTATGACATCAGTTAAAACTCAACAAAAGATACACGTAGTGTCACTAGTGTCAAGGCGATTTGAATCAGAATAGTTGTGATCTAATTTTTAAAATAAAAATTCTGCAGTTGAATTGGAATTGTGATAAGTTTCATCGATGCAAGGTTTTCTTGCTACAAAAGGTCTTCTGGTTACCCTCGTCCATCGATCACACGATTTAAATTGCAAATTTTATGCTTTCTGAGGTTTAATTAACTTTTTCAAATGACTAAGTGCACAGACAGTGTTCACTCAGGCGCCATTACTGAATCAAAATCTCCTTCAGAAGTTCATTAAATCACAGTCTAGCGTCACGATCTTGTAATTGCATATCCCATGGTATACATGTACTCAAGTGCAATTGGATAATTGACATTCCGCCCACCCGTTGACATCAGAATTAAACAACAAAAAATTATGTACATACATCGCGAATGAATCAATCGGTCTTCCTTGTGATACTCAATGAACTGTCATGTCTGGCTCATGTGGCCCTTTATACTGTTTTGGTTTTGACACTTTTTTTTTAATTTCCTTTTCAGAGTTCCACACATTTTGTCACAACCGTGGTTCGATAAAAATGACACCATCGAAAATAATGCAAGAGCACGAAAGGCTTACACCGCTCTGCTGACTGTTACACCAAAACAGCCGGACAACGAAGAGTACAGCAGGGTATCGAATGAGGTAAGCATTTCATTTTATAACTGAAGCTTTAATCAGCTTGTAATGGCACATGTAACACCATAATATATCGGTGTGTCTATAAGGGAGAGCATTCTCAAGTCAGAACAGGAGGACAGTTGTTGAACACACCCCCATAGCAGTGTTAAACAAGACGGATGTCGTCCATTTGCACCGCCACCGATGGCGGCATCCCTGCTGTTTGTTTTCCACGGCACGGGCACCATGTTGTTAAACTTCTTGCTGTGTCGTTATATTTTTCGTCGCACAATTACTTGTAATGTTCTGGCAAGAATAACGAGACTTTTCTGGTCGCCTATATTTCCTGAGGTCGATTGAACTTTTGGAAAAGCGAAAAAAAAATATGAAAATGATGCGGAGAAGAGAATCATGTGTTGTCTTGGGGGAAGCTCTCACAGGGATGCCTCCTATTATGCAAATGAGGTTTGGGTGGAGCAGCATTGAGAAGAAAGAACTGAATCTGTTGAAATGGAACAATGTGCGATGCTGATGCTCATTATGTACGATTACTGGAATTTGCCTTAAGCCAAGCCCGTGTTCTTTTCAAACAAA
Organism: Matsumyia berberina; assembly: GCA_917880715.2. NCBI lineage: Eukaryota > Metazoa > Arthropoda > Insecta > Diptera > Syrphidae > Matsumyia > Matsumyia berberina. Next base: position 110,148,148 of record OU862872.1, read on the forward strand.
AGCGTGTGAGGTTCGTCATGAATATTCACGGCGATTGTAGCTCGAACTCGTGTTGGGCTCGTAGATTGTTCAGTAGAATCAACGATGGAATCTCCAAATGATTCCATGAAATTATAGCAAAATATGCAGACCATAGCTTAGCTATGGATCTATTGTCCAAAGCAACTCAGACTTAAGCGAAGGAAAATGCAGTTTCTATTTAGCAGTTCTCAATCTTCTGCCCACTAGACTTGGACTTTTTTTTAAATAAATGTATTCACTGCGACCTAAAATAATTTCATCAAGGGTGGAACCGACCAAGATGTGTGTCTTTAGTAGTTATGTTCCTCAACTATACTTTTTGTTGAAGATCTATCAGGCATTCACAGAGAATATGCTCGAAAGGTTCCTCCTCTCCAACAGAACCGGCATTCTATTTGTAAACACAGATTTAGCCTGTAAAAATAGTATCTGAAGCCTGAATGGCATGCTTTTCTTGGATAAGGATTTCCTCTTCGGTCAGGTGCGGACTTACAGTCACAAAAAGACTCACTGCCTAAACAGGGCGGTCGCTAGTAAGTTCCTTTGGTTGGAAGAGGCTCTATCGGCGTTATTCGTACATACACTTGCCTGTTCTGTCGAAGGATTTTTGAAGCACGGGCTATAACTTTCAGCTAAAATGAGCGACGAAAAGTAGTAAACCTAAGCAAGATCAACATACGCCGAGGGATGTATCATTATGAGGATACTAAGTCTCTAATATTCGAACTTAAGCCCCAATCTTCTTTCAGCGTTACGGGCTGAAAAAGATTTTAATAGGGAAGCGAGAGAATTGCTTCAGCATCTACAACGCAGACCTGCTCGGTACAGTAGAAACTGTCAATCGGACTGTATTCGCCAACTCTGACGCTTAAATGAAAAGCGAAGAAGAGAATTTCTTTCCTCTGAGTGACTCAGAGGAACTTTCTGCTAACAAGTCGCCGAAATCTACTGGCTTCGTCGGGGGTCTAACCCTCGGACTCTACAGAACCTATGCTAGAGATTGCACAGTGGTAAAATTTACCCGATCCGAACACTTCATCCTCCGAACGCCAGAAGCAAAGAGAGTATGCACCGGAAATGCAAAAGTCAACGACGCTCCCTAGAGAAATATAGAAGGTCTGGCCAGGCTTTCCCAGTGGAAAGACATTAATCTCCACCCCCTTAGTATAGAGCAAATAACTCGCATAGAGAAGGGAGTTACAGCTCAACGTTTAGAGCTGAATGACTCATGAAGTCGACTCAGCCACACGGCTGAGGAACAACTTTGCAAAAATTTAAGAGAAATTTGATCTGAACATGATGGTTTGGGCACGTCAAACGCATGTCCCCAACTCGGTTTCCAAGACGTGCCATGGAATTCGTGCCATCGGGCAGGCGTACCCTGGGTAGGCCTAGGATGAGATGGGTGGACCAAGTCCGAAATCTCACCTCTACCCGTATGGGGATAGCCCCTGATGAGTTAGAGTCGATCGGCAATTGTGGAGGGTCAACTTAAGCTCCCTAAACCCGCGACCCTCATAGTGGATAAGCGGGCCATTGAAAAATGATGATAATGATGATCTTAGTGGAGGAGGATTCACACACCCCAAGTGGGTTCTTTCCGCAGAGAATCTGTCTAGCCAGTGAGAAAAGCCTATCGTCTTTGGACACACAGACCACTGTATTCAATACTACAACTTGCAGAGTTCTTCAAAGAGTCGAGGAAAGAGAGCTTGTTCACTTGATCTTCACGATAAGCGACAACGCAATGAGACGACTAAAGGATCTAAAAAGTCATGTATCGTGTCATTTCTAGGCTGATCCAAGCCTTTGATAGCTGCCTTTCCACGACTCGGCAATTTCATTTTGCACGGCCTTGCTTAACCTAGGAAAAGAAAAATCTGATAAGGGATATCACGTAGCCTGCAATGAGACATCTTAATACACATAATGGGACCACAACTGGTCCAAGACAATCCGAGTAAGACCGCATGATTTTAACCTACCGCCACCTAACCCAACCTAAGCGGATGATTCCAACCCAGCAGTTACTCCTTCTAGATTCTCAGAGTGGTAAGCACAATCGACCCAACTGTTGGTCTACTGTATATGAGCAGCGAAATCGGTAGAAAGGCATTTCCTTACGTAACCCAAGCTGTGGACTATACAGGAATGATCCACGAAAGTGTCTAAAGCTCAGTTGCAAGTCTAGTCTCAAGTCTAGTCTCACACCCTTAAATTGTGCCCCGAAAGAGGTGTCTCCCGAGTATGACACTTGAGTTTCTCTTGGTTGTCCCGCCAAAACTGTCAGAGTCGACGTTTAAAAGTTCACACATTTCGAATGTACGTGATCAATAAATAAATTATTTAGCTAAGGCTCTGGAAATGCATCTCCATCTGAGACTCTCCTCATCCCCATTGGCGTCCTGAAAATTAAAACTTCGCATTCTCTGAAGGACTAAGTTTCTTCCACGTACTCTTTAAATAGCCACCACCCTCTCATGATACCAGTGGGAGATCTCCTTGTCCTTAATCCTCCTCCTGACAAGTCTTGACTTAACCACTCAATTACAAATTAGTTAATTGGATTCTTCCTTTTCTCCTTTTAGATTAAAAGCATCGCTGCAGCCAAGTACAATTACACATTCCGCGACAACGAACCGCTGTCTACGTTCGTGACATCATTTTACGACGGAGTTCTGCTCTACGCAAATGCCCTGAATGAGAGTATACGAGAGGATCCCAGCGTCCTGACACGTCCCATCAATGGCACGGACATGGTACGCCGCATGTGGGATCGGAGTTTTCCCGGCATCACCGGCAACGTGACAATCGACAAGAACGGTGACCGCATCTCAGCGTATTCTCTGCTCGACATGAATCCATTGACGGGACGTTTTGAAATTGTGGCGCACTTCATGTACAATCGATTGGAGTTTGTCGAAGGTAAAGTTATTCATTGGGCGGCAGATCGACTGGAACCACCACCGGACAAGCCCGAGTGTGGCTACGATGGTTCATTGTGTCCGGATAATTGTAAGTGTGCTTCACGGTGTGAATCTCGTTCGGTTGTAATGAATAATGTTTCGGTGTTGCAGCTCTTCCGGGCTACGCCATCCTGTCAACGGTGCTTGGTTTTCTGGTGTTGGTCATGGTCATATTCTTTGTCCTCGGCTACCGGCACTATAAGTCAGAGGCGGAAATAAATTCCATGACGTGGAAAGTATCCGTTGACGATGTGTTGTGGCACGATTCGGGTGGGCGGTGTTTCCGCGGTTCATTCCACTCGCTGGTCAAGCAGAATAGTCAGATGACGCTGATGTCCGAGGATATGGGCTCACTGTGTGGCGATCGGCAGATTTTCATCCCGTTTGGCACCTACAAAGGGTGCAGAGTGGCCATCAAACGAATCGACGGACGGGCTGTCAGCCTTAATCGGTCGCTGATGTTGGAACTGAAGAGGATGAAGGACCTGCAACATGACCACTTGGTGAAATTCTATGGCGCGTGTTTGGTTCCAACCAGGAGTTTTCTCCTCACCGAATACTGTCCGAAGGGTTCACTGCGCGACATTCTAGAGGATGACGAGCAATACCAGCTGGATTTGATGTTCAAGATGTCCTTGATGCATGACATTGTCCGCGGCATGCATTTCCTGCACAATTCCGACATCAAATCCCATGGAAATCTCAAGTCATCCAATTGTGTGGTGGATTCAAGATTCGTGCTCAAAATCACAGACTTTGGCCTGCACTCACTAAGGAAAAAGCCTATCGAGGACGATGTGGAGAACTGCAACAGCTACGCTTATTGGAGCAGTAAGTCGGCGAAACCTATTTCTCATGGTGTCTTTTGACTTTTTTGTGTGTTTCGCAGATCTCTTGTGGACAGCTCCAGAACTACTGAGATTAGAAAATAGACCACCCGAAGGCACCCAGAAGGGAGACGTATACTCATTCGGTATCATAGTGCACGAAATAACCACCCGACAGGGACCGTTCTACTTGGGAAAGATGGCAGATAAATCGCCTCAGGGTAAGCTTGACACATCTGTTTTCTTTTTCAAGGCTAGGGTGGGGGAAGGAGGGGGAGTTTTTACAACTTTCCCTTAATCCGGGTAATTCCGGAGAGATGAAGTCGACCAGAGGAATCAAAAAGTTAAAGTGAAACGGAAAACTTTTTTTCGTGCGACCAAACGTGCTCGAGCGACCACCGCATGGGGCAAAAGTTTGTGGTGACAAATACGATGAAATTTTTGTTTCCCACTATTTGCTTTGCTTTGGTAACGATGGAGCATGAAGTTTGTCTGCTTTCTGTGTGATTGAATCCTTAAGTGGATTTGGGAGGGCACAATGGAGCAGTTGACAGGGATAGATGTGTTTGCATTGACAGGTGAACCTCGATTGGAAAGGGAAGAGAAACTTGTGTAAATTGAAATTGAGGACGACCAGTTCTAGAGCTTAACATGGAGTTTAGAAGTTGGAATGGGCGTATTCGGAAGTTGGAATAACTTTTGTATCAAGAATCGGAAAAGTCAATTCGTGTGTCGGCGAAATAATTGACTGGTCAAAGGAAGTCTTGATTGGGTCACCAGAGGAGCATGTTTCGGATCGGGAGTTTGATGTACTTCGACCTAAGGTACTTGACAACTTTACTTGCTTATGGCTGTCAATCAAAGTATCGATTTTTAAAACCTTGTTGCTGACCTTTGGGAACAGCCTCCTAGAACTTGAGATTGAAGTCAGGACTATACAAGAAAGAGGGGAACAAAATGGAACAACTGGTCCCTGTGGTCGGCAAGTTAGATCCACGCAAAACATAAGTGAACTACGCATGAATTTCAATCGGCGCATGAGATGCATTTACGACACGAGGCTACGACATCACCTCACAGGGCGCGTCTACTAACAGGCCTCCAAAACGAATGGAAAAGAGAGTGAAGTGATTGTGAACCTATTGGTTTAGTTGGTTTTCTGGGTGCTCAAACCTCTTACGGGTCCATAGCAATAGCTCCTCCAACCCATAGGAGAAGCTTCTACCAAGAATACTTGGTCCTGATAGCCAGGATCCAGTGCGGCTCAATCGTATAGTAGGTGTCGAATTCCCTCTGGAATAAATGAACTCATGGAAGCTGCTTTAGACAAGCTAAGCACCTGGGCTGCTAGTTGTGGCCTTGGTGTAAACCCGAGACGGTGTAAACTTGGACTGATCCTATTTGCTACCAAAACCAAAATACCTGACTGACACTATCCTCCAGCGTTCGGTATCTGGGTATCGTGCTTGACCCAAAATCAACAGAAACATAGAGTCAGGAAAGCATTTGTAGCCTTCAATGTCTGTAGCAAAACCTGTGGCAAGAGGTGGGGACTTCTACCAAAGAAAACCTTGTGAATGTACACAGCCATGGTATGGTGAAGCAGAGACCATGCGGCCAAATTAGGTAAACCACACAACTTCAATTGTCGCAGCTTTCCCATTTCCATTTCCTCTGCCAATGTCCGGCACTAGCAAGAGCCAGATTGCGCGCACTCAACCCACCGTTCAATTAGAGAAGAGTTGGAAAAAGCTGAGGCATATTGCCAGAAACCGCCCACGATGTCCCATAAACGTAGTTGAGGCCATAGGACCCACAAAGTGAAATAGGGCATAAGTGCCCTACTTTCCAAGCTTCACAGGTTGGATTTAGGCACTCCTAGGTGTTTTACTCTCCATCAACAATACACATCGTCAACCTGGTACCGTGAGTCGCGGTAATAAAAAGGCACATCTCAAAGCTAATTGATTTCCTTTGGACCGCTGTAGAAGCATTTTTAGGAAGCAGTTGATCCGCTCTAGTACTGCGGTACCTCAGAGAAGCATATTGTGCCCACCCTTTGGGTTCGCTTACTCCAAAGGCTCTCATGAAGTTTATCTGTTTCTCAGGGTGAAACGCAGCGAGTGCAGTCGGTTAGACAAGTTCACTCGCATGTACAAGGGCGTATGTGTAACACTTATGACCAAATATTTATTTCCTAGTTCAAGAAGAAGAAGTTCAAGAAATTCTCTAGAACTAGTCTTGATCATATCTTGACTGAGTTTAGTGCCCTTAGGGCAGATTGACTGTTAGAGAAGATAAATATGGTTTTGCAACAGATTGATGGCCTGGAAGATGGTTGAGTATGTGCCTAGACTGATACATTAGAGTTTAACGACTCGCCGAATATACCAGGCCCCGATCTACGGTCAATTTTTGACCCGTCCGTGTACCATACCATGATCGTGCTCTAAAGGTTTGAACTTCTCCCAGTCGTCCCTCGGGGGGATAATTACTGGGAAGTTTCGTTTGAAGAAATACTTGGGGAGGATATCGTTCAGGGGTAAGCATGTTAGGTGCAAGAGTCTAGGCGGGCTTAGTCAGTTTTATGTGGACTTGTATTGGCAGTAAGCCGACGTTAGGGTGGAGCGCAGATAGCCCGGCATGCTAAGCGTAACTCTTTCCAATTAGCCTTTGCCTACTAAACTATTGCCGTATGTTTACGTAGGTCTGACGACCAAGGTGTACATTTGGAGCATAATTTTGGGACTTAGTCCCCAGCTATTGCCACAGATCGCGATTTCTGTGGGAACATACCAGTTCCTTACTCAAACTAAGTCTCTCGAATGCATTTGCACTGGTCTTACGCCTGCGACTATTACACCTAGGCTAACAGCGAGGTAAGGACTGCTTTTATCGGTCCCCACCTAGTAATTCTCGTTCAATTTTTGTCCCAGTCCGCACTTGTCTTCAACGCTCTGCGTTACCAGCGCATTCATTGGAACTTTGTTCGGAACTTGAGATGTTTACTCATGAATGTCTCTCTCTCTCGAGTTACGATCCTTAATAATTTCCTACAGAATTATTCAAACTAGGCACCCAAACCAAGTTTTGCTAGGCTCTTCACGTCCAATAGCTCAGGAGAACCTCATATTCCCAGCCACTGTATCAACTCCCAACTCAATCAAAGTAAACAATGAATTTCCCACCCCATTTGATTTTTTTAAATTCAATCAAAATTTTTTGTCTAGAAAAAGGGTTCAACTAGAAAATCGATGTTTCTATTGTGGAAATTTCCTGATCGACGACCGAAGAACCTTTTTGCTTTCAACAAGTCAATTTATTTCGAAGGCTGCAATATGCATTTTTCTTTTCATAATTAACGGGTGACCCTCCACAACAGAGTCGCAAGAGGCACACACGCATCAATTAAAGACGATATTGAGTAATGGAAACTCGTAAAAGGAAAACCTCACGCCGGGTTATGACGCGACGACTTGCCTACAATCATGGCCGACAATTTAAGCCGCAAAGTTTTGAGACAACAACCATCACGAACTGCTATGCGAACAACAGCAACGCGAATAGTAAACGAAATCGTGGTACTTTAAGCAGTACCACGGCGGCGTCATCCACTTCGATGAGAGCATTCAATTTTAATGTTGATTCGCTGGGTCGCAATCCAAATTTCATAGCCCTTCCCAAGGAGACAACAGATCGAAGAATTGTGAAGGTCCAGACTACAAGTGGAAACAAGACGCCGATGTACAAGAATCCGGCATATAACCTGCTATTGCAGAGCACATATCTGTTGGGTGGTGTTAACTATGAACTAGGTTTGGAGAAGCCACCGCTCGCTGGCAAGCTAACATCGGATTATTTCAGGTTTTTAAAGAAGCGTAAGTCGTCTCTAGAGAGATTGTCTGGATTGTTGACAAGCTCCACTGGTATTCCCACGCTTTACTTGTTCTTTCTTTAAGTTTCGGCCAAAAGTGCACCTTCAGACCGTGAGATTGTGTTTGGAAACGGAGGGACACTGCACAAACAGGCTTCTTATGGCTGGGAAAATTCACGTATTCAGTGGCTACTGGACTTGGAACGTCGTCAGGAAATGCGCCTTACAAAAACACAATTGTGTGAAGAAGACTATGTGAATATATGTTGCTTTCCGTTCAACGCTAATATGTTAATGTGGAACACTGAGTGACGTTTTTTTGCATTTTATTCAAAGACTGTATCGATTCTATTATTTTTGTTTGGAGTGAATAAAGAAAGTTAAAAGGAGGCAGGTTGTGTTCCGCTTGTAATACAAAAAAGGCAAGGATACCAGAGACCTCCTTAGCACAGGTATTGCACGAATTGTCCCTGCCTGTACGATATATTGGGAAGTAGGAACACTTCCAGACAAAGATCCCATGAAACACTCACAATGGCCTATGAGAAAGAAAGACTTGATCATTTCCTATGGAAACCACCTACACTGGCTCCACCTCACCTCAACAACCTAAACAAACTCTCGATGAACAATATTGCCGTAGATTCGATTACGAAAGACTCGCGTTGGATCATACGAAAAGCGAACAAGAGAACTAGCTGATAGAAAAGCCAAAGTCGATCAAGGTAGATTGTGAACCTTCTCTACCAAGTTTATGCCCTCTACCCAAAGACCCAGTTAGAAGCAAACACAAAGAAGGGGTATACCGTGCCTTCTGTCTGTACAATCGAAAGCAACAGCCTTTTGTTGCGTGCAGTCGACATGAACTGCTTAGGTTGGTTAGAAAGAACGTGTTTTTCGCGAGTAAATTTCGGCACAGTTGGTTCAAGGACATGATAGAAAAACTTACCCGCTTTAACCGCAACATTTCTTAAAAATCTTGATCCAGTCAAATCAGATGCAGAATACCGCTGTACACTCCAATACACATGTCGGAATTTTTCGGCTTCAAATTGTGGAAAATATATTGACCAGGAGACGACGAAGCTAGAATAAAAGAAAAAAAACGGTGTAAAGCATTGTTGGAAGATTGTCAAGACATGCGGTACACTTACCTTCGTCAATTGTATGCAATTCGCAGACGGGGACCAACCAATCGAAAGTTTTTTGTTCTTCAACTGGCGTTGAGGATCCTCACTTGCTTATGTGGCGTTACACTTCGGTGTGAACCAGGGGCACGATTCACAGCCAACTGCCTCAAGTTGCATACATGGAGATGGTTGAAGTCATCCTCCATCTGCACACGCCATCAGAAAGTCCAAGGAAATGCAATGCTCCTTAAACTGGCATCGTTAAGCCAATAAAAATCAACGAAATCGTAGATAAATCAGACAAGTTACCACTCCGCTACTCATTGACGAAACAAAATTAACTGGTTGAGGAGCTCATCTCACTCGATTCAATCAAATTGGATGCAAAACATCGCTGTACACACCAGTACAGATATTGTCGGTATTTTTCGGCTTCAGATTGTGGAAAATATATTGACCAGGAGACGACGAACCTAGAATCAAAGAAAAAATAGGTGTAAAGCCTTGTTGGAACGTTGTCAAGACATGTGTGGCACTTTACCTTCGTCAGTTGTATGCAATTCGCAGACTGCGACCAACCAATCGAAGATTTTCTTGGTTTTCAACTGAAAACGGTGGCAATCTTTAACCAACAAGGCTTTGCAGCCAGCACAATCGTTAGCCAGCTGCTCCAAGCTACATACGTCATCCGAGAGCGCAATAAGATGCAAGACTCTGTAAAGAGATATCGTAAACCCAATGAAAATCGACGAAATCATAGATAAACTAGACGAGGCCACTTGCTACTCTAAATGGGAAAACTTGTCAAGAAACTTAGCTGGCCTATGAGCTCATTTTCAGCGTAATTGGCTACCGAATACATCTAGGGAAGGAGTACCGTTCTCTACTATTCGTAATGCCTACGGCACGCTGGTGGCTTGTCGTTGAGCCTCTTTACACATCTACATACCAAAGGCCTTTATTTTTCTATGTACTGATTCCCCGCTCCTCTCACAACTCCTATTCAAAAACCTCCAACAATCTATTCACCTCCTACATAAACGATTTCTATTTCTAATTTCAGAAATTATCCAACTTGTCAAGTCATACCCCAATGATCTCTCTAAGCCGTTTAGGCCCCAAATATCGGACAACAAATACGAGGACATGAACAGCTTAATGGTGCGATGCTGGTCTGAAGAGCCTTGCGACCGACCCGACTTTAACACTCTGAAAACAACGATCCGCAAAATCAATAAGTAAGTCACTCTGTCTCCATACTTTGAATGGAACTTCTAAGCATTTCTTCTTTCAGGGACAACGAAACAGGAAATATTGTCGACAATCTACTCAAGCGTATGGAACAATACGCCAACAATCTGGAGGAACTTGTCGACGAACGCACCAAAGACTACCATGAGGAGAAAAAGAAATGCGAGAAACTTCTCTATCAACTTCTGCCGCAGAGCGTTGCAGCTCAGTTAATCAGTGGCCATCCGGTTGTAGCGGAGACCTTTGATCAGGTCACCATCTACTTCAGTGATATAGTTGGCTTCACGGCCATCTCAGCCGAAAGCACACCCATGCAGGTGGTGCAATTTCTCAATGATCTCTACACCTGCTTCGACTCGATTGTCGAGAATTTCGACGTCTATAAGGTGGAAACAATTGGAGACGCCTACATGGTCGTTTCGGGGCTTCCAATTCCCAATGGCAATCAGCATGCACGTGAGATTGCTCGTCTCGCACTGGCCCTGCTGGAGGCGGTGCACAATTTCAAAATTCGCCACCGACCGGATGACCGATTGAAGCTCCGTATCGGTCTGCATACCGGCGCCTGTGTAGCGGGAGTGGTAGGACTTAAAATGCCACGCTACTGCCTCTTCGGCGACACCGTGAACACAGCCTCTCGCATGGAATCAAACGGCGAAGCTCTCAAAATTCACATCAGCCACACAACCAAAACCAGTCTGGATCAATTCGGTTCGTTCGTGATGCGCGAACGTGGCTATGTCAACATGAAAGGCAAAGGCGACATGCTCACCTATTGGCTGGAAGGTGAAGAACCCTCAGATGATGGCGGCATCGACATTACCTCAAAGAAAGGCCTCCTAAGCAGTATTTCGAATTTCCATCCAGCGCACACGCCGTCGCCGGCGTCATCTCTGCGAAGGCACCGCAAAATTTCCTCATCCTCGCCCAAGCTAAACGGCTGTGGCGTCCTAGACTCACTGAAGACTGATGAACAAAATAGCTTAATAGGTTCTACGCATTTCGATGGAAGCGTCGTCGACTGCGACAGGGTTCCGGCGTTGCAGCAAAACGGCGACAGCAACGACACGGCACTCTGGGAGATGTCCAACCTGAAGGCAGTCAAAACGAAAAATACCAATCACAGGCAAAGCAGCCCCCGCAGGGAGCTCTTTCACTCGTTAACCTTCTCTCCGCACTCGAATTTTAACATGGCGCGGCGCAACTCGACGAAAACAGCGTCGGACATCGCGCGGGCGGCAGAGAATAGCAAGCGATACAATCACCATAACAGTAGCTGTAATAATAGTAAATCTAATTTAAATCTAATCAAATCGAGTAGCAGTAACAATAGTTTAAGCTTCAACAACATCGTCAAGGCGAACAACGTGAAGAACCTGAAGAACATTTGCAACAACTCGAACGAGTTGGATGTGGTGATGGGTGGCGGAAATGCAGTGACCCAGCCGCTGCTAACAAAGATCAATTCTTGAGGGTGGCACAATGGCTCACCGGGTCAAGACTCAACTGTGCATATATTTCTTTAGGGTAATCGAATGTGAGAGAGAGTACGAGAATTTGTATCTAAGGAGCTTAACAATTTGTATTAGTTCGTAAGATAGACCTCTAGCTAGTTAAATGTTCTATGAGTAGTTTTGTAAATTAAAACATATGTTCCTTTTTATTTAATTACTATTAATTGTAGCAATAACAAAAGAATTAAACGATAAAAATTTCACTTACATTTCGGATTGACTTTAATTTTTAAATTTGTGACAATGGACAATGGACGTGTGCTCTGTGGTGAGTTAAATAAGAAAATGGTCGACATTTCCTGTTATACTTAGCGTATTCACGAATCGTTTTCTATGTTCAGCATATTGAAAGCACAGCTCTGTCTGTTTTGGAGGTGAATGTTTGAATCACTTCAGCGTAGAAGAAGATGTAAGCGGATTTTACACATGGATGTACTATTTTTCTGGTTGTTGCATGTGCTATAATTGAACGAAAAAACGAAGACCATTTTGAAAGCCGCACGACATTTTGGAGATGTTTGTTATATGGGAGTTGAGTTCATACTCAAATGGGAGGTTTTGTCCATTACGTTCCATTATTCAGACCATCAAGGAGTAGTGCACCGGGTACAGATCTCCGTGCTCTAACAGTTGATCGTCTGCGAAAGGACTTAACAGATAATTCGCTTGGTGTGGAAAAGATTTTTTAGGGAATTTATTGGCGATCGTCAAATCGAGCTAGAAAAATGTGAAATGTCACGTGCTTGGCTGTCAGAGGATTATGGAATTCGACGCGGTGTTCCACAGGGCTTTGAACTGACATCATTACTGTTTCTGGTTCTGATTAGTGATGCGCTTTCCGACCTCCTCCGTAGGCAATGGCATAAATCCGAGAGCATAATACCTGAATTCGCCTTTTGACGTCTGCCATAAAAACTGCAGTTACCTTTAGTTCTCTCGGAAAACATACACGATCCTTTGTTTCATGTTCAGGATTATACTTCCAAGTCTTAATAGATTTCTTGACAACTTAACCCTAAGCACCTACTCGATCACTGGTGGAAAACAAGATCATGAAAGACTGAATGCTGCCATTTGAACGAGCTTGTTTGGGACTGCTTGGGTGAACTCAACGCTTGTTCAAAATCCAACTACGATACCATCATTCAGGGATTTAGTGTACGCAACTCAACGAAGTGATAAAACCTAAAAGTCCAAATGTTGGAGTTGGTTTTGTGCAATTGCAAAGTTGCGCAAGCCAGATTCATTGCATAACTTTTGGAATTGCATTATGATGTTCATAAGAATGCAGGTGTTGAGCAGCTCTATGTATTTTTCTCCGTATTTTGGCCTCTTCTATGCGTCTATAATGCAAAACTGAAGTGTCATCTGTTTTGTTATTCAACTGCTACAGTGAAAAAGATTCTTCGTACAAGAAAACGTACAGGCCTTGTCTGTCAATTTGACTGCTTTCCAAAGCCATCTCCTAATTTCTCTTACAAGTCTCAACGCGTTGCTCGCGGAGACTAATTTTTTACCATAACTCTATACCTGTTTATTAATTTTAACGAAGAAATACAAATTGCACAAGTTAAATTGCACAAAAATGCCAATTATATTCCACTCAAAACTTTACATATGTAATTATCCCTCAAACCTACCGAACGCTTCCATTTCATCATCCAACATAATCGAATTAAGAGCGAGACAACCACATTTCTTCGTGTACATGTTTACATTTTCGACAGGCTTTCAACCTTCAAATAGATTGACATATTTGTCAATAGTGTGTTTTCTCCATATTGGCAGCGCTGAATTTATAGAAAAAAAAAATTGTCGGACGGGTAGTCCATTATTTATATTTATCTCAGTGCTTTTGCCCAATAAAACCAATAAAATTCACTTAATTACACTTACCGAACGTTTAGCAAATAACTAAAATCACACATTATAATTGTACATGTCTCAAATGCACATTGGTCGGCCATAGAATTCATAATTCGTTCGCTAAATATGCTGCTGCAGTGAAGTTCATTGACGTCCCTCGAGCGGTTATACATTTTGTTTTTCTTTTTCCTGGACAAATTTGTTTGATTGTTTTAAAAGGTAATTAATGAATACTACTAAGCATTATTTCTAACATAATATGCAGTATTTACAGACTGCGGTATCGGACCGGGAACGGTGCGAGCGCGAATTCAATTTCGGGTTGGCAATTAAGTAACTAGTTAGGAATCCTATGCTTTCGCTCTCGTGGGGCCCCCCAATGTTATGTTTCTCCAATTGGCGGCAGGTTATGGTGTGCATCAAAAAAATTCTAAATTCTAAATAATTCTCGAAAAAGGATTTAGTTAAAATTCGAAGGAACAATTGCGTGGGATAGTGTTGAATGCAATGCAATCGAGACCTGTGCTAGCGTAACTAGAATTTTTTTTTTATTGTGTTCTCTTGTGTGTGTTGCTGCATTGCGTCCGTCCAGAAATGTCACGTTGCTTGAAGTAATCCCTGCCATTTTTTTCATGATTGATTGGGAGAATGAATATTTTAAGATATGTTCTAAAATTCTGGTCTTTCAAGTGGAAGTTGTGGGAGATTAAAACGTTTTTTTTTTGTGCTTGAGTTGTGCATTTTCCAGGGAATATGTTAAAATATTTCTTGTCCGCCAGGGGAATTTCAGTGCTTGGAAGAAGTACGATCCGTGTAGGGTGAATTTATTCAGTTTTCATAAGATGGATCCTCGAAAAATGTAATTTAATTCATAGTATTAGGTGCAACTTTGCAAATTTCTGCACAGGAAGTGTGAGTTTATGCAAATGCAATCGACCGCGGAGATGTTCTAAAAAAATTGACATTTTTTTTACAAATCCATCGTTCAATGGAGTTCGGATGGAGATGGAATTCCAATCCAATGCTAACTTTTCAAGAAAAATCATTTGCCAATCATATTTGCAGTGTAAGCCTGCATTACGCGTCAGGTACTATGCAACGGATAAACGGTGGTTCCCCGCCCTATCAGATCAAGGACGAAGTATATTAATCATTAAAATGTTTATAATTCTAGTGAGGACAACTCGCAAAGTATTTTTCCATCAATCCTTAGCCTGGGATTTCACGTCTGTCAAGAGTAGGTTATGGCGGGTTTTGTTGATGTCAGCGATTGTGCGCACTAGCGCGTACAGAATTCACCTCATGCGTGATTCTCCCTGCAGGTCTGCATAGCGATAAACATCATAGCAATGGAATCTAACAAAATTCAAGTGCCGAAATACTAAAAGTTGACATAATTCTTTTGGTTACGATTACTGTGGGTATTATCGTCACTTGCTATCATTTTATTTCAAGAAAATGGTGTCGGCAGTACGAAGCGAGCAATAGAAAGAGAGCTGTGCTTCTATTGCTCGCGTTGTTGTGCTCTTTGACGGATTTATCTTGTCCTTGATCTTGAAATGAGTGTTCTCATCTTATCATTAAATCTAGAGGAGGAAAAGCAGTCGTCTTTAGCACTTTTGTCACAGTCTGTTGGTGTAAGGAAGCAAGAGGACCTGAATTTCCTTCCATCAAAACAAAAGCTAACCTAAGGAATGTTGTGTTTATGTTGGCATTGAACTGTTCGTCGATACACTTGGCTCATTCTTGGAAAAGCTGATCTATCAGATCAAAGTTTCATAGGTAATGGAAAGACCGACGTTACTTGTGACTTGACTGGACTATTCTTGTCCAATTGCTCGGTTTGTCGCGAGGTGTAAATTGTTTGGATTACATCCACTCTTTGAATTTGTTAATAGAGTTTGCAGTTCTATGCCCTACGAAGAGTATTTCACCTCTGATGTTTTACTTATCGTGTAACACTTGGTGTCACAAAGCTTAGGACAATTTTGACCATCACTTACGGCTTTTGGTTTACAAATTGTTGGTTCTTAAGTCGCAATGGTTTTTCTAAGTAAATCTCCTTTGCTTGCTTAAATCCTTTCACTCCACGTGGAGCATGAGTCCTCAACAACGACTGTGCGCATTCCTATGCGGGATTCTGCAACGCGTTTCTCTTTCATCCCTGGTGACCTCAAATCGCCCTTAAGGCTTGCGCGTCTCCACTTTTCTGCCTGATTGGGTTAGGAGATTACATTACTTCGAGCCGTAAGGTGTGTCGTATCCACTGCAACATACTTTGCCTTATCCTTGTCCGTTTGAGATGCGGTTTGGGTAGAAAATCCTCGGCACGTAGACACCTATTTTCGGAGATTTGCTGCTTATAAGTGACAACAGTGGTTACACCCGGACATAAGTATTGACTCAACGTTGCAGCGAAACAGTCTCAGTTCTGATTAAACTTCTAGGGTTACATTTGCTTCCCATGAATCCCTTGAATCGCTTCTAGTTTCGCAGTTTGTTCTACATAGTGTATCTAAACAAAGCGCATATTCTCAACCTGAGAGCTCTCTTTGTTGCTGAACACATGATAAACACGTCCGCGGTCAAATAAGGCAGAATCAAGTACATCTCGACGCTGTGGACGGGGTTAAACACTGGTTTTAGCGTTACCATTCAATGCGACCTCATATGGTATCCCCATTGCGCAGCCTCTGGCGAACTTGAAGTCTTGCTCATGTTATGTGTTTCTAAACGATGGAGGTATGCTTCCCTTCTCGTATGAGATGACCGTCTGCCTTTTTCACTGAAGACAGATTGTAGGAGTTCCGATGTTGCAAAATGCCTTGTCGCTCTATTTCCTTGATCGTATTGCCGTGTTGAATGACAGAAACAAAACAAAGATGGGATTTACTAGTAATTTGAGGCTTCTCTGAACCATTTGGCAACCAAATTAAATGTGCCTTTGTTGACAGTTCGTCCAGTTCGTTAGAAAAATATTTTGCAAGGGTCGGCATTGGGGTCGTGCTGATGATTGAGCGTGATTCTGAGCCTATTGCCTTTAGGCGCCTTTCTGTCTTTGTAAAGGAGACCACTCTGTTCTTCCACATTTCGCTTCGACACTTGAAATTGGCGTCAACTCAATACTTGTGTGTTGCTGTCATTTAAACGCACTCGTAATGTTGTAATGCTCTTGCAATAGGCTCAAGCAAAGACTCCCTCAACCCGCAACCATTAAGTAATCGAACTGAGAAATTTCTCTGGTAATGGCTAAACGTCAGCACTCGTATCTGCTTCAAAGATGGAAACATCGCAGCGATCCCTTACTAGTAGTTCTGTGTCGATTTTTGTTAACTGATTCGAAAATCTATGTTCAGCCAGATAAGGTGACATTACGTCAGTCAGTGGCTGACCGTTTCAAGGCCAGAAATCGAGCCACGTCAATGGGGCGGTACCACAGTGCTTCAAGGTTCAAGCTTGCGGGGTTGTACGGGTAGTTAAAGACGTTTACGGGCCGCTTATGCAGTTCGGGCACCCGTGTCCGAGACAAAACATTTCGTGGTTCTCGTATTTGTAGACTATATATAATCATCTTAAATATGACATAGAAATGTTTGGGCAAAGCTCAAAAGGAATAGCTCTGATTGCTCATATCAGGTTTATCCATGGTTGAAGACCACTACAGTCGAACCTATCTAGCACGATTTTGTCCAACTGATCTCTGCCGACACGTTGGTGATGCATAACCATGGGCCTAAAATCTTGGCCTATCTGGCTGTTGCATCTCGAAGACAATTTCTGTGATACTTCCCTTGAACTTCGTTTATGTTGGCACAAGACTATCAAATTAAAGGAAATGAAGCTCTCCTACTTCTCTCTAGACCACGGGGGCTTATCAAAATGACATTGCCACACAATATTTCATTGAATTCACCTTCGATCACTTCCTTTGCCGTTTATCCTTCCACTTCCAAGTAACTACATAGTATTTCTCTTTTCAGTTTGCATTGAATTTGATGGAGTCAACGCCTATAGACGGTGAATACTCAAAGCATTGTGCTTCTAAAATTTCCTCACTGATGTACGAATATAAAGTAAGCATCTAGCTTCCTAATCCTCGCATATCCATTTCACTAAATCACTCGTTACATTTTTTTCTTTTAGAATATGGACTTCAATTGAAAATGTTTTTGGCAAATCTGCATGAATCGGTTGGTGAAGTAATTTCCAAGACAAACACTGCGTAGTTGCAGTTGCTGCAACTTCTTCACCCATAGACCGTAGATTTTGAGATCCCCAAAATCCCATCGATTTTGCATGATCTAATCGATAAGCTTTGCCAACAAAACCGAACCTAGACGTTGTGCATAACGCATAAGCAGTTGTGTTTTATGTGCCTAAAGGCACTTTTAGCAAAATATCCGGCATTCGGAATCCGGATGCTTGGTTAGATGAATTTAAAAACTTTGGAAGATATAAACTAGAAAAAGTAAACATGGAACAGGAGGAGAGAAGTGAGCAGATGATGTCAGAACAATCGTCGACGCCTCTGCTGGGCTCTGATCCCATTGACATTTCACCGCTTAACGCGTGCACCTCGTCGAGTACGATGATCAATGATGATGATGTGTTGTGCGTGTCAGAGGACCAACCGACTCCGGAACCAGACCAGTTGGAGTTACAGCTGGCAATACCGGGCAAAACAAAACGTAACAAATTCTCCACGTACCTTTCGAAGAGAGGCCCTGGCCGTCCACGAAAGGATGTGCAGGGATTTTTCTACAAAAAAGCCGTTCGCACACAGCTGAAACGGAAGAACTTCAACCGATCGATGTTGGTCAAGCGATATCCGAGCGATGAACATATGCACGCGAGTCGCTTTCTCTCGCACAGTCATCCGTCCCCATCGGATGCGGACGGCTCGGAAAGTTTACAGTCGCTAAGCGAGAGTGCATCTTTCTCTCACAAGTACGAAGGGAAGCTGTGCTGCCTCTGCAACTTGAGCGAACAGAGTCAATTGGGTCAGGGTGAGCTGCTTAGATTCGAGTCATCGATCCCGATGGATATGTATAGTGAAAATGTGACATCACATCCGGTCGCCGAACCTGACACATTGAAAATCAAGATAAACCTCACGAATCAAACCGTATCAAAGGATGTGTCGAGCTTCAAGAGCATAGTCAACCACCACACGGATGACATCAATGAACTCGACGCCATTGGCCATAGGGAGCAGCTGAACCTGAGGAATCTGCAAGATTCCAATTACTTCTACATACATAAAATGTGTGCTCTCTGGTCGCAGGGCATCGTCTGTGACGGCGATGGACTACTGAAGAATGTCGACGTGATCGCGTCGCAGAGCCTTAAGATCCAGTGCTCCTTCTGCCAGCATTACGGGGCGAGTCTTGCCTGCAAGATGAACTGCGCGAAAATGTACCACTTTCCGTGTGCAACAGCGGCTGGGTGCTTTCTCATCGTTGCCTCATTCGTGACCTTCTGTACGGATCACTTGTATCAGATTCCGGTCAACTACTTGGACGGAAATTTGACGTGTCAGACGTGCAATTTGATGGGGGACATAAGTAAACATGTGATGTGCAGCATCTGTGGCGACCACTACCATACAACATGCATCGGGCTGAAGGATACCCCGGGCACGCGAGCTGGTTGGCAGTGTACGTCCTGTATTAGGTGTCAGATTTGTAAGCAAACCGATGTCCTCGACGATCGTCTGATAGCCTGTGAACAGTGCCACAAGGTATACCACTCGAATTGCCTGCGGCCGATAGTCGCGTCCATCCCGAAGCTTGGCTGGAAATGCCGCAACTGTCGCATATGTTCGGATTGTGGGTCTCGGACTCCGGGGGCAGGCGCCTCCTCCCGGTGGCATTCGAATTACACAGTCTGCGACTCGTGTTACCAGCAAAGGAACAAGGGATTCTCATGTCCGATCTGTCACAAGGCGTACCGGGCGGCAGCACACAAGGAGATGGTTAAGTGCTGTGGCTGCAACCGATTCGTTCACAACACATGCGACGCAGAGGCCGATCTTTCCGTCTACCATCTGCGGAAGGAAACAAATCCGGACTATGATTACATTTGCGCGCTGTGCAAGAAACTTTCTTACAAGGGCGGAGACGGCATATTGGGAAGCTTGCAAACCTTTGACTCGACAGACGGAAACTCGCTGGAGAAGACCTTTCCGGCACCGATTCGGGGGAGATCGCTCGAAACAATGCTGAAGCTGCCCAAGAAGCGGATGAGACTTAAGGAGATCTATCGCGGCAAAGGAAAGTTTCCCCTGCAGAAGAAATCACAACTGGGAGAGAACAGCGGCGGGAGGAATAAGCGCGTGTCTAAGGGCAAAGGACGCGGCATGGGTGGTTTCTATGAAACTCCAACGTCGCCGTCAACAGATCGCATGGGTTCGCGCAACGACGAGTCCGGAATAGACAAGAAAATAGTGATTTGTTCGGCCAACGATCAGTTTGTTTTGTCCCAAGACATTTGCGTCATGTGCGGTGCGATTGGAGCCGACGACGAGGGTCAGCTTATTTGCTGTGCACAGTGCGGTCAATGCTATCACCCGTACTGTGTGAATGTCAAACTAAATAAAGTGATTTTGACGCGTGGATGGCGCTGCCTTGATTGTACCATATGTGAGGGCTGTGGCAAAAAGGACGACGATGCTCTGCTAATCCTGTGTGACGAATGTGACATATCCTTTCACATATACTGCATTGACCCGCCGCTGGATTCCGTGCCGCACGGGAATTGGAAATGCAAGTGGTGCGCCGTGTGTCAGAGCTGCGGCAGACGGGAGCCTGGGAAGAACTGCCAATGGAAGAATAGCTATTCGGAGTGTGGCCCCTGCGCCAGTCAGAATACTTGTGCAGTTTGTTCGGTTACCTATGAGAAGGGGGAGATAATCATGCAGTGCACCTCGTGTGAGAGATGGCTCCACTGTAAGTGCGACTCAATTAACTCCGTGGAGGAGGTTAAGCGGTGTGATCTTAGTAAATACGTGTGCAGAATGTGCCGCCCCAAGGATGCAGTGCCTTTCCATTTGAATCAAGCGAGCACGTCGAACGCAATCAAGTCATACGACAGCTCGATGGAAGATCTGACCGAGAACGGGCTCAGCTACATGAAGAGCATGTCGCTGGAGCTAGCTCACAACATGGACGGGGTCTACGTGAGCGAACACGGTTTGCAGTTGATCAAATCACTGCAGACTGAGATCAAGAAGAAGAGGAAGTTCCGGGGAGCAAATGCTGCAGACGAACAGGTGAACAAAGACTCGGGTATACTGGCAGCAATAGAATCAGTGGTGGCGGGAACATCCAATGACAATTCATGGGAGGAAAATCGCCTGGAAGCGGCAATCGACGAGCCAGTCAATACATACAAGGATGGAATGGTGTGGGCTGGGGAAACTACAAGTCCACCCGCAGGGTTCTCATTCTTCACCAATGATCAGGGTATCACAGTGCTTAAGAAAAAGCGACAGCGGAATCTTCTCAAGCTGGGCATCGGTGGATTCAGTGTGAAAAATCGCGCAGTAAAAAAGGACATCAGCATCGATCTGTTGGACGAGAACGAAGAAACTGTACAGGTGTGCGAGGTGGAAAAGGAAAAGAAGAAGAAAACACCCGTCCGGAAGAAAGCCAAGAACAAGCTGACCGAGCTGTACCCCTCGTATCTGCAAGAAGCGTTTTTTGGGAAATCTCTGCATGAATCTGAGAAGCTATTGCTTTCTGAAACCGAATCTTCCGATGATGACAATCGGGTGGGTCTCCCCGACGGCAGTGGAATCATGCTCTCGACCGAGGAAATGAACTACCTGAAGAGTTTTCACGAGAAGAATGCCCCTCGCAGCAAGCCGGCGGCGAAGAACGGCTTGCCGAGTGCTACAATAACGTCAAACGCTTTACCCACAACAAGTGTACAAAGCAACGTGATACCATTCATGGCGAATGTACAAAAGCCGCCCTTGCAGAATGGCCCTACGACGTACAACACGGCGTATGCATACAACGCCCCCGAGGTCAGTAATAAGCCTCTTGTGGCAACGATCTTACGACCGCAGCCACCACCACCGCCGCCACCAACCACCAGGGAGCTGGAGAAAATGCAAAGCCCGATCGCGACGAATACGTTTGTGCCGGCTTCACCGAGTGTTCACCACACGTTCCAGCAGAATCTAATGCAAAACCAACCAACGGTTGCAACATCCCCGATCATTAACAACCGGGATCCAGTCAGTATACAGCTGATTCCCAATGGCCATTCAATGGGTGGCCAGCAGACCAACGGCTACTATCACTCGGAGCATATGAACAACTCTAGTAATTCGGCGGACACCGTCATAATGCACGAGACCCTGCCCAAGCACATCTACTCAGAGCCCACTCGACCTCAAACTCTGCACAACAACGTACACTTATCAATCAAGAACGCTGTGCCCATTGCGAAGAAGCCCGACGTACAGCAACTGGAGACTCTCACAGTCGGCGGTGGTGGTGCTGGAGGTGGCTCTAGCGGTGGCGGAACACAGAAAACCGCCGAGAAGATGCGTAAAGACGAAGAACTCGGCAAGGCGGCCACCATCTCAGCAGTTTTGTACGCCAACACACAACACCCCGAACTGAAGCAGATGTACCCCAACTGGAATGACCGTTGCAAACAAATTCTCAAGCGTTGGCGTTCCCTACCGTCGGAGAAAAAAGCGCCGTTCCTCCAGAAGGCAAAAGACAACAGAGCACACGTCAGAGTACAAAAAATGCAACAAAATCCAGAGAAGAACAGCTACCATCAGCCGAAAAGTTACAATCACAATCACAACACCACGCTCAGCAACCTCACCAATCGAGGCGCCCCGCCATCGTACCCACTCACTGTTGAAAATAGATTCAACCTCAACAGCACGCCACAACAGGACGACAAGAGCTGCTACCGCACCACCGCCTATCTCTGTGCTACAGACGAAAAATACTCTGTACCGCCTAACCAAACCATTTTACCAAATTCAAGCCACCGCACGTCGGAGGAAATCAATAGTTTCAACCAAGAGATCCTGCGATTCGACCAAGAGATCAAAACCATCAAAGAGAACGAACAACTCAAAAGATTACTGCAGAATCCGCTCGGCATGAACCACCTGACCGACGGCCACAAATACAACTCAGACTACACGCGTAACGATAACCTGGACGACCTCAACATGACGCTGTCCGATCTAAACACAATCAAGAGCGAAGAGGAGAGCTTCTCCTCGGACCGAAAGTCCGTCGTGGACGATGTAAATATGGAGATATTTGCCGACACCAAATTGGAAGCCAGTCGACAGATGGCCTGCACGATAAGCGAAGCCCTTGCCGAGCGTCTCACCCCGATGAAACTCGAAACGGACGGCGTCAAGGGCATCATTGAGCCCAGCCGCTTGGCCGCCGATTGTCTCGCCGATCTGGACAAGCTGCCGAGCTACGAGCATGCCATCGAGGAGGTCGGCGATATTCTAAAGGGGATCGAGGACGGCGACGACGACGACGACGAGCTACTCAAGTCCCTCACCGCCGAAATGGGCGACGACTTCAACATCCTCGAGTACGGCGATCCCGAGCTCGACGAGCTCTCCTCCGATCAAAGCATTTTAAATAAGTTGGTATTCGATGAAAATGACAAGAATAATGAGTAAATTAAACAAATATATATATATATAAATAATAAATATAGTTTTTCATACTTTTAGAACTGTAATAAACAAAAATAAGTGCATTAACAAAAACCAGTTTTTAATATTTAAGTTGAGATAAACAACACAAAAGAGAGAAAACATTTTTAAATAAAAATAAAACAAAAGTCAGTATATATGTATATAAAGATGTTGATGTAGTATACAATTTTCCAGTCGTGTTGTGTTTCTTATTGTTTATTTTTTTGAAAAATTAAAAGGGAGGAGACGACGCTTGGACGAGGAACAGCGTTGGCATTTGTGAAATCTGCCTTTGCTCGATGATTCTGCGTTGAGATCAGAGATGGAACGGGAATTAAGAAGCACATCCAGCATTCTGATGTGTAAACGGTGGAGAGAATCATGAGGCAAACAAAATTAGAGGGTAAGGCCTGTGGTATTTAACTAAAACACTTAAAAGACACGAAGTCACCGTAACCCTCCTATTTTCCAATTGCATAAGCAAATTTATCTGAAGAGCAGAAAAATTGCTTAACTGGTATGTCAGTAGACCACTTTAGCAACAGAGGAGCTCATACCTAACAAAACTGAATCAGGTCACTCTTGCTGCGCCTCCTATCAACCCTCTGCCAACACTACCAGTTTTGAACGGAAGCAATCACCTCATCATTCACCTACAACGGAAAATCTCCTCTCACCCAAGTAGCAATGGTTCGACTGCATCAGCCACGCTTTGTGCTTCTTACACTCCACTCGTCTTCATCGTCATAGTTTTCAGTGACCTGCTTATCTACTATGAGGTCATGAGTTTAGGGTGCTTAATTGGATCCTCCATTCTTCCCTATCTTCCGCCAAAGACTCGAAATCATCAGAAGATGATCCCATAAAGGTAGAGGTTACATTCTGGACTTGGATCTACCCAGGAGACGATTATCGAGGTATGGACCGCTCCGTTCGAAGAACTAGCTTCCCGACCTTGAGTTCCTCGCGTCTTCTGGTGTTTTTAACTCGAACCCACAGAGGGAGCCCAGCAAAACAATAAAAAACTTTCATTTCGAGAACTGAAATTCGCGATCCTATTCTTTCGGTGAAGGTAGGAACAATCACTGAATTAAAGAGCGATAGCTTAGCTGTGATGCCTAATTCAGCCCTCCTGATAATAGATTGACCAAGTTGTCTCAAAATTGCTCCAGCCTGACCAATCCTACAGGATAACTCAGTATTGCTTCTTCCATCACTCATGAATAAGTCCCCTAGTTACTTAAACTTGTCCACCTCTTTCCATGGGACTCCACTTACATGCAGCCCTTAAAAGAGAACCGTCAACCTCACACTCCTGCAGTACACCTCAGACTTTACCTTGAGTGTCCCGATCATATGCTTTCTCCAAATCCACAAAATGACTGTAGAAGGCAAGTTTCTCTCAAGGTCACTCTTCAAAAACACTTGGACGGGTGATGTCCTTAACTTCATTAGACAGATTGAGGCTCACCTTGTCTAACCGGTTCTCGGCACAATAGATCTTAGAGGTCGCACAACTCTTAAGCTGGACATCGGTTCATCGTAGATTAAAGAATTCCAGAGCAAACTGAAACAAAAACACTTCGCCATACGATTCAACTTCTTAGAAACCACCCTTCCGCAAGCACTATTCTGAGGTTTCTCCACCACCACATCTTACTCAAAATTTGTCTCAATTATAAGAGAACTTTGCTCGACACAAACGGTCTCCTAGGTCGCAGTGTATAGCCTGTCATCGCCAGTTAGGCATGAGGCCTCACAGTGCTTAATTTTCGGTGTCCTATAGAGGACTCACTTCGGCTCAAGGCTCTTTGTGGCACCTAGAGAAATTCGCCGAATTAAACCCCTAGAACCCCTTAGATTTGTTGACTCAGGGGTTTGACCCAGGTCACTGCTATCGTTGAATTGATAGTGGCCTACAAGTCTTCTCGTGCTACGATATACCGTTGAACAGTGGCAGAAGAGGTGAGTTTTGGTTTCTTGTTCCTCCTCATCTCCACTGGTTCTACAAGAATCGTTAAAGAAAGCCCCTTGTTATTTAAGGCTATCCGCACCTTGATGTAGACCTACTTAGACCAGACATTTATTGTTCCACGTTCTCAAATCGATTTCCTAAACGTGACATGGAATCCGTGCCATCAGGTAGGCGCCCCCAGGATGAGATGGCTCGACCAAGTCCGAAATCTGATCTCTACCCGTATAGGGATGGATCCAGTTGATTAAGAGTCGATGGCGGAAATTCGGAAAATGTGAAGAGTTCACTTAAGCTCCCTAAACCCACCACCCTCATGGTGGATAAGCGGGCATTTGGAAAATGACGATGATAATAATGATCTAGGCGAAAGCATTTCCCTTAATACTCGTCAATAAATTGAATTTTATTAGCATTTCTGAATTTCACACGTTTCTCATTTATCAAATTCACCTTTCCCGCTAATTTCATCAAATTTCCAATCGAAAAACCCTCCAAAAACAGTCAAAAACCACAACAAAAAATCCACACAATTTGAAATTTAATTTGCGCGACACAAAACAGACGAAAAAATGCATTGAGTTGATATATGAACTCACTGCACTTTTTGGCTGTTCACAGGTTCGTATTAGATTTTTTTGAAAAATCGGTTTTTCGATGGAAATTTTGGTAGAAATTCATTGCGACATTTGTTTTTATGTGTAAAATGGAGAAAGTAATGCAATAACAGTGATATTTCATCAGAAAATTGCATAAAACATTAAAAGTTTAGTTTCGATACCCTTGGTGCAAAAAAAAGTAGTGAAGGGAGTGCATGTTACTATCAGTTTGACTGGCATTTCTTTCGATTCACTTGGTGTCTCGGAAAAGTGTTTCCACTGAAAAAGAGGCGAACGTATGTTTTTGTTCAGATTTTAATGGTACAAACAGAGAAAAGATAGGGCCAACACAAAATTTATTTGAATTGCATTTGGCAGAGGATTCGACAAACAAGTCGTCCAGTAGAATATTTTTTACGGTGGAAAAACATTTCCGATTTGCAATTACCACATACACCTCCCTGCTGTATTAAAAACCCATTCATTCCAAATGCAGCACCAATTTTCAAACCGAACAGAACTTTTAAGAGAAAACGCCATGAAATAGCAAAAAGTTGACACATAAAGAGAACAAATCAAATCAGCTGGACGAATTCACTTGTCTTGCGATTACGTCGAAAGACGAAACTCGTATTCGTCTAGTGTGAAGTTGTCGCGAAATTTTATCCAATAATTATTTAATCAAGCCTTCGTTGGTGGAGTCCGAGCTCCACTTTTTGTCCACTCATGTTATAATTAGTGAAACTTTTAACTTTGATTTGAAAAAATATGAAATAAACCCCATCGAAAGGTTGCGTGTGCAGGCGAATGCCGCTTTAGTTTTTCGTCGAAGAATCCATTTTATTATTTGAAGAAGGTACGTGATAACGGTAAATATATAAGTAAAGCAAACAATTTCATTATTTTTAGCCTATTAGCGTGTAAAATAAGATAAAATTGCCTCTGTTGCAACCATAATTTGCAGAAAAACAATTAGGCAAGTGGCTCCGGTAATCTTTTGTTGCTTTTTTTGGGGCGATCAACTTGTTTGCCTATGCCCGACCTGGCGTTGGTTTGTGTGCTCCAGAGAAAAATCATCAAAACCACTAACCACGGTTGCGCAATTTGGTTTCTTTAGAGCGTAGTCTCAAATTTTCCGGTCAAAGTTTTTTAATTCATTCTCCCTGTGTGTATATGTACGTAGCAAGTGTTTTTTGGTTTGCATTGGCCAGAGAAAAGGTAAACTTTAAAATTAGAACACCCAATTTGCGATGAGCTCACGAAATTTCAGACAATTGATTATTCGGAGGGTGAAATTGATAAACTAATCCCTCTACCTTGTGTTGGTGCTTTTTTTTTGGCACAGTCGCCTGTCACACCACTGACGCTTCATCAATTATAAAAAGGGGGCGGTGTGAATTGGATCGGCATTCAATACCATATTGCAATGATTTTCCGTGTGCTTACTCAGGTTTTTCACACGAGACACATGTGTACACAGTGGAGTTTATGCTCTGATTACCCGGTACGCCTTGATATCAAGTACTCGATAGTATGGAATGCTAGGTCAGGTTGTTTCTCTCCTCAGTTGCACTCATCCCTTAGCTGGTACGAGTATCTGTTGTGAAAGTGAAAGTATTTTGTGCCGGCAGCATTCGTTGCTTATCAAGGGGTTTGAGTGTTTCAAGTCCTTCATGTGACTTTTGCACAAATTTGCGTAAAGACAGGTAAATCAAAAGACGAGTCATTGAATGTTTGTTAATTAAAATTTATTAGATACCGACATACGATTGAATAAGTTTAACAAAGGCGAGCGAACGTTGAAAAGAACGTGTTTTGTACGAGTGTTTTGGTGTTTTTGTTATCGGTTGTAGGAGCAGAAATATGTAATTAGAAGTGAAATCTTGTTTCAGACATTGTGACTAAGAACATACGATTTGCTGCTGAACATTAACCTTGCTCTCACTTATCAGTGTATGAAGAGAATCTGAAGAAGCATCGCTGGGTTGGGAAGGGGGTTTGATGGATAAGAAACATAGGACGTTGGGGATCTTGACGCCCATTGGAACATTCTAAATGACTCTACTTTCTATATACTATTCAGATAAATATATAGAAACTCTCCACCTTATCAGGAACCCTCTCTATTCCACGAGTAGCTTCGATCAGAAGTGTCCCGGATTTATCCGCATTTTTACCGATTCCTCGTCTAACCCTAACATTTGTCGGAAAGACATTTGGCTAATCCGCTGGATTTGAACCCGTTCATATGTGCAGCTGCCTCCTTCTTTAAACAGAGGCTACTGGCATCTTCTGTAGATGGTACATGAGTACAATTCTCACATCATTCTTACAACGCTTTTGTCGGTGTAGCCACCAGACATTTGAATCAATATCTTGGGTTGTCTGCATTGGACCACGCTCCCCACCTTCTCAGGTGGCCATTCATGGCTCTCTTTGCGATCATTTCTCTACCTACTGCAGGAAATGGTTCAGAACCTAGAGACTTGAAGCCTGACCTCTGCTTCGTCAGATTATTCGCCGTTTTATCTTGAATGTCTTCTAACCCAAGACGTATGTAGGCGCATAGTCGTTGAGCACGCTCACGACGTGGAAGGGAATGTAGCAGTTGGTACACGTTGTTGCTTTGAGGAAATCTGTCATCGCTTGTGTCCTCTTGAACCAGAGTATACATACTTTTATAACGACCCGATAAAAACGGAAAGATCCTAGGCGGGAGGTTCTCTAATCCTATTCAGAATGATCGTAGCCATCTGTTCGTCTTTTGCTGATTATCAATCCCTTGTTCTACTCATCTGGGAGGAGCTCAGTTCCCCATGCACGCATTAGAAGGGGCTATATAAACTCTGCCGGCTTATTTGACGGCGTTCATCGTCCAGCACTTGACAGAATCACTGCCACAGACTTCTTTTTATAACAACTTTCTCATTTCTCTCTTACAGAAATAACTTGACGGTTGAAAATGCTTTATTGTCCGCCCAACGTCACCCTATCCCAGGTATGGGTAAACCATGGGATATCACATTGTTTTATGGACACAGTTGGCACATCTGTAGTGGCCGGCTTCATCCTACTCTTCGGCACTTTGCAGTTGATTATGTATAAGAAATACGCTACAAGGATAACAGATCCAACTCAGATCTCAAAGTCACGTCTCTATGGATTGCAATTGGTGCTGTTGGGATTTTTCCCCATCCTGGCGGTTATTCGATTCATTTTAATGTCTTCGATATATGACAATGCCGCTGTGTATGGATATATGGTGAGAATGGCATCAAAGACTATCAAAAACCATCATTCAATGCGATTTGTAGATACTTTCAGTGATATTTACCTGCTTTGCGTATCCCTATTCGATTGCTTTGGTTGTGAAAGAGCGTCTGTATCAACTGCCATCGGTGCCGACACGTGGCCATGGTTTGGTGCTGCTGCTCTTCTGGACCCTGGCGTTTATCAATGAAAACTTGACTTTTGTTAATCTACGTCAAGAGGATTGGTGGTTTAACTTGAAGAGGTATGTAACTAGCCGCGTCATTTGATTCAATTTCATTGTCTAATCTGTTTTCTAGTTCAAAGGACAAATTGGAAATGGTCTTGTTTGTTGTTCGTTACCTCTGTTCTTTGCTGATATTCGTATTGGGTCTCAAAGCTCCCGGATTGACGTGGCCCTACAACCGACATGGCGACGAAGAGCCTCTACAACCTGAGATTAACCGATCCGCCTTTCATAATGCTTGGAAGAAGCTACGCAAACTGTTTCCCTATCTCTGGCCAAAGAAAGATATTCTACTCCAGATTGCTGTGGTGATATGTATTCTGTTACTGATTGGTGGACGTGTGATTAAACTGTTTCTCCCCATCTACCGCAAGAAATTGGGTAAGTTCCAGTGGCACACATACTGTACAGATCGAATCATAACAATTTTCCTTTTCAGTGGACAGTTTGACAGTTGAACCGATCTCCTTCCGATGGGACTTTGTTCTGATCTACGTGGCACTTTCATTCGTCCAAGGCGGAGGTACTGGCACAATGGGTCTGCTTAACAATCTTCGTTCATTCTTGTGGATTCGTGTGCAGCAGTATACAACGCGAGAGATCGAAGTGGATCTGTTTAGACATCTGCACAACCTCTCCCTTCGCTGGCATTTGCAGAGGAAAACCGGTGAAGTACTCCGTGTGATGGATCGTGGAACGGATTCGATTAACAATTTACTGAACTACATCATTTTCTCGATTGCCCCGACGATTATTGACATCATTGTGGCTGTCATTTTCTTTGTGTATGCTTTCAACTGGTGGTTTGGTCTGATTGTGTTCCTTACAATGTTCCTCTATATTCGTAAGTTGCTCCTGCGTCATGGAATGACTGGGTATCTTAACAGATTTGTGTATCTTTTGCAGTGTGTACGATTGCTATCACCGAGTGGCGAACGAAATTCCAGAGGCAAATGAATCTGGCTGATAACGAACAGCGTGCTCGCAGTGTGGACTCATTGCTGAACTTCGAGACTGTGAAGTATTACGGCGCGGAGCAGTACGAAGTGGATGCTTACAGAGAAGCTATTCTCAAATACCAGGTAAATATTGTCGCCACTAGATGAACCTTTGATGTTCTGATGTTCCTTTTCAGAAAGAAGAATTCCGTTCGCTTGTCACATTGAACATCCTGAACACATCTCAGAATATAATTCTGTGTTTGGGTCTCCTGTCTGGATCTCTACTCTGCGTGTATCTCGTAGCGAATCATAACGTTCTTACAGTTGGTGATTATGTTCTTTTCTTCACCTACCTGATGGATTTGTACATGCCGTTGAATTGGTTTGGAACTTACTACCGTGCGATCCAGAAGAACTTTGTTGATATGGAGAACATGTTCGATTTACTGAAAGAGGAAGAGGAAATCATTGACGCGCCTGGAGCTTCCAACATCCTGTGCTCCGGTGGAAAGATTGAATTCTCCAACGTAACGTTTGGTTACACGCCTGAAAAGATCGTTCTGCGAAATGTAAGCTTTACTGTTAACAGTGGCAAAACCGTGGCAATAGTTGGTCCATCCGGTGCTGGCAAGAGTACAATCGTACGCTTGCTCTTCCGTTTCTACGATGTTATGCATGGCGGTATCCTAGTGGACGGACAAAACATCAAACTCGTTCAGCAGAATTCGCTAAGAAAATGCATTGGAGTGGTACCCCAGGACACGGTGCTTTTCAACAACACAATCTTCTACAACATTGAATACGGCAAAGTGGGATCATCAGCAGATGAAGTCTTTCAAGCAGCACGCAACGCAGACATCCATGAGCGCATCCTCTCCTTCCCCGATCGATATGAGACCAAGGTGGGTGAGCGTGGCCTTCGCTTGAGTGGCGGTGAGAAACAACGAGTTGCAATAGCGAGAACACTGCTAAAAGCTCCAATAATTGTTCTGCTTGATGAGGCAACCAGTGCTCTGGATACCCACACAGAGCGCAACATTCAATCTGCGCTGGCGAGAGTCTGTGCCAACAGAACCACTATGATAATCGCACATCGGTTGTCAACGATTATTCATGCTGACGAGATACTTGTGCTCAAGGACGGCGGTATTGTGGAACGTGGTCGTCACGAAGACTTAGTACAAAGAAATGGTGTCTATGCTGACATGTGGAATCAGCAACTTCAGAATCTGGATGCTAATGGAAGTGGTAGCGACATTGATTCTGATAAACCTGATGTATCGTCAAAGAGTACCGCCGCTCACTGAGGCGTTAACACACCATAGAGACGAGCAACACTTGCAATTGTGTAATAAACCTACTTTAGATATAAATTCAATTATTAGTTAATAAGACAGCAGTACTCGAGAGCTACGAAGGGAGATTCGTAAGGAAGAAGGGTCAGCGAGTGCTGACAATCATGTGTGCTTGGTATGCGCGGAAAGGCTACACCTAAAATGAAAAATATATTTTTTAAAATCTCTATTGGCAGTC
This sequence comes from Matsumyia berberina, assembly GCA_917880715.2. Classification (NCBI taxonomy): domain Eukaryota; kingdom Metazoa; phylum Arthropoda; class Insecta; order Diptera; family Syrphidae; genus Matsumyia; species Matsumyia berberina. The sequence continues at coordinate 110,179,835 of OU862872.1, forward strand.
TTACATTGAGGATCCGCGTTTGCAACACATGAACATTTAATAGATCCTGTGCCGCTGAACTATTTGTAGAGCTCCCAAGTCAAAAAGCTGCTTCAAGTGCAGAAATGCTTTCCGTTCAAGTCAAATTCTAATCGTAATTTCCTAATCGACGAGTCTTCTTCAAAACATTTATGCGGAGAAACATACTAACCTCTAATGATATCGCGATGCCTTTTTCCGTGTCCATGTCAACGAACGTTCAGAATCCACGAAGAACTAAATCTATCTTTCACGAACAATATGCCTGTTAATCTCACTTCCAAAGATGCGTGAACGAGGCAACAATCCTACTCGAGAGAGAAGAAATCTTAGTTATCTTCAAGCCCAAGAAAACGCAGTTCACAGTATTTTGCAAAAAAAATACATCTGCTGTACCAGAACTTTAAACTGTAAATCTAGTGATTCTAGTGGAAAACATACACTTCCTTAGAATTCCCGTCGATTCTAATATCACATGTCACGAGCCCATTTCTAACATTGCAAAATCAGCGTCTCTTTGGAGCAAAAAAATATAATCCCTTCTTTCCTTGTCTCGACACAATCAAGAAAAGAGCAATTCGTCTAATAGAAGACTAACTCACTAACCTCAAATCTGTAATCACTAAATCATCGTAGTCTTGTAGTAGACTCATGCCTCAATTACTACAGTATATGCTCTGCAGACTTCAAGTGAATAATCCCAGAAACCGCAGTATTCGTTAGTACGACTAGCCATTTCAAGAACCCACCATCTCTTGTGTATTGAACAAGTGCACGATGCCCTCCTCAAGATTCCTCCATTTAGTCGCTCTACATAAGCGTTATAGGTTCGCCTTTCCCCAGAAAAGTAAGTATATAAACAATAAAGTCTCTGATGGCATCGTTACATATACATCCCTTTATCACAGCCCCCCGTTTCCCAATCAAAATACTGAAAATACTCGCAATTTATTTTCCTGAGATATATTGTGGTAAGTGGTACATAATTTCTATCATTCTTTTATTTCGTAGTTAGAAAAAGATTCGTCCTTCAACACCTTCCCTGTATAACTTCCTGTCTCTGTCAAAAAATGAATTGAAAACCCAGAGCCAATATTGGCGGTCTGTAAATTTAAGAATTGAGCAACAAAACCGTCTCATGAATAACTAAGGAGATAACATTGCCTTTTGTAGTGGGAAAGAGAAAGGATGACGTCTAAAACAACTAGAGAAGTCAAGCCATTCTCACGTTAAACAAAAGTGAAGGCAAGCTCCTCACGGGCTCTCTCACTGTTCACACTGTTCACTCTTAAAAAGCTGGACATCAGTCCAGCGATCTTGTTTCGACTATGCTTGGAAAATCAGAGCATATTCTGTGCGACAGTCCAGTCAACCACGTCACGCTTCCGCAAGCACTATCCTAAGGTTCAACAGAACCCAATTAGCACTAAGATTTCCATTTTTGTTACCACGACTCGTGTGAACTTGTCGGTAATTTTTGTTGTTGATAATGGGTGAGACAGCCGGGGGTGTCAGAACCAGACTGTGGAGTTTATAAAACGGATTAGACCTCTTATCCCTTTACCTGAATTTTCGTTGAGGTCGTTTAGTGCACGTAGTCTCGCTCTTGCTAGTGCCGGACACTTCCAGAGGAAGTGGGAGAGAGATTCCCTCTCATTTTCGTTTCCGCAACTGCTGCAGTGAGGGTTGTAGGGGATACCTAGTTTGTCCGTATTGTCTTCAATTGCCCAATGGCACGGATATATCGCTTTTATTCTGGCGTAATCTGGGCGGGTTCTTATCGTAGGTCGGCCATATCTTCCTTTTTATGGCACAATTGGTTAACCCCCTCCATTGGACGTTGACCTTGTACGGGAAATTTGAGTGGATTTGTTCATAAGACGGTCCCTGTACGCTCTTTTCCTTTTATGTCACTCTGCCCTGGAATCCAGAGCAGTGTGATACTGAACCACTCGCCCGGACGGAGAAGCTCCTTCCAGCACTCTTCCACCAGTTTGGAGGATATGATAGCCGAGTTAATAGCTTTGATAGCGGCTTGACTATCTACGACTATATTAATATTCTGTTTGTGTGCAGTGTCCTGCACCAGTAGCGTGCAAGCCTCTCGGATTGTCAGTAGTTCCCCTTGGAAGGCATTGGCAAAATCCGGCAGGCGGTATGGTCTTGATTTCAAGTAGACAACGGCCCCCACACCGCAGACCATCTTTGTTCCGTCAGTGTAGATGACCGTGTCAAAATCCTTAACTACTTCGTCTTTCTTCCACTGTGCTCTGGTGAAGAATCTCACGAGAACGTTTTCCTGAAGTTTAGTTTGGGGGTGATGTATGATTGATAACGTGATAGTGCCGTTTGGTTACGAGTCAAGAATGTTGCTGTGGCAGAAGGGCCATGCAGTCAAGCACCTAGATTCCTTGAGTCTGACTGTGCTGTATAGTGCGATATGTTTTGTGTTTAAGTCGAAGGGCACCCGTTGGGGCGGCAGAACTCAATGCGCCCGTGGTGCCTACACTCGCTGCTCTTTGGAGGCTTTTGAGTTTCGTAAGGCTGAAGCCTTTGCTCAAAGCGAGCCACCATACCAGTGATCCGTATGTGAAAATTAGAAGCACTACGGCTGAGTACATCCACAAGGTTTTCTTTTGTTGAAGTCCCTACTTCTATCCAAAGGTTTTGCTACAGGCATAGAAGGCCTTTCTAACTATGTTGTGCTTCCAGTTAAGTTTTGGGTCAAGCATGCTACCCAGATATCTAGCGCTGGAGGATAATACGTATCAGTCAGGCATTTGGTTTTGGTAGTGAATAGCATCATTTCAGTTTTGCTCGGGTTGATGTCGGGGCCACAACTTGCGGCCCAGGTGCTTACCTTATCTAGAGCAGCCTCCATGATTTCACTTATCACGGAGGGAGGGGGAGGGAAACATCCGCATACGCGACCACTTTAGCCCTTTTTCTGTCTAGTCTTACAAGAATTTTGTTCATGAACATTAATTGTGGAGAAATAACCCCACCATATGGCGTTCCTCTGTGGGCGAATTAAGTGAGGAACTACAAGCTGTTACCTTATGTTGCCTGAATGATTTTTGTTCTGAGCATAGAGACTATCAATTGACCAATAAATTCCTCTATACCCAGCTCGATCAGGGATTCGTGAATAGCTTCAGTGTGTACGTTACTAAAGGTTCCCTTTATGTCTAAGAAGGAAGCCTGGGTATATTATTTGCAGTGAATATACTTCAATTGTTCGCCGTTTCCGTGTATCTGCCCTAGAGGTGATGTGGACAGCGATGATTCTTCTAGAATGCATCGCACGTGGATGTTTAGGGAGGTTAGACTAATTGGCCTAAAATTCTTTTAAAAAACTTGTGCCCTCGTTTACCTTCTTTCAGTATTAAAACCACTCTAGCGCGCCTCCAGGAGTAGGGTACGTAGTTCAGAACTAATCAGCTTCTGAAGATCGTCGCTAGTGAAGGAGTTGTCTTGGGTTTTTTTGTAGCATGACGGGTAGTATGACGGAGATTTGATCGGATAGAAGCTGTTAATAGCCCAGTATATCTTTCCCTCGGAGATGATCGATTTGATATTGTCATGAGATTCGGTTTGTACTTGTCGAGAGCTACCAGGTTCTGCACTGATATCGATGTATCCGAGAAAATGTTTGTTCTCTAGGAGTCCCAGGGTGATTCTTTTCACCACTACCACGACCTTGTTCAAAATATAAATAAGTTGTGGGAGAACTTTGTATCACACAAAAGATTATTTAGGTTGCAGTACATCACCGGCCATGGCCAATATGAGCTCTAACAAGTCTAACAAGTCAATACGGTTCTAGTTTATCACCCGAGACAGTTAGGACATGTAGGGCGAATGGAATGTCCAAAATAGCCCACGACTGAAAAAACGAGGTAGTAAAGAAAAATCTTGCTGAAGTTGAACACGTTGCGAGAAACTGAAGGAACTTAAGGACTGTATTTGCTAGTGGTTTAGGCCAAGATATCTGCTGCTACACCATTAATTGTTAGCGATGATGAGCACTTTTTATGAAAATTTCCAGCGATACCTGTCCAGCTCTCTCCCGCAAAAGAAAACTCCACTTACCTTCTTCTATACCAACTTAAGCCAGCTGATAAACACCGATGTTAGTAGCTTTCTACGCTTAATAAGAAGCTCCAATTGGTTCAATGACTAGGCAGGAGATCTTTCCGAGATCCTTGTGGTATCACAACGGACTCCTCATGGGTCTAAGTGTGTTGGCTTTAGCTGGCAGCCACTTCAACCTGACATAACCTAACTTTGCTTCAGTGTGATGTTCACACTCCGTCCTGACACACCTTGCATCACTACTGTCTTCCTTCTAAGGCTTGAAATTGCTCTGATTCAGAGACTAGGCCTCAACAGGACAGTAAGAGTCAGAACACTAAAAGTTGATAGCGGATTTCACTATGGAAGCGGTGCCAAATAAGAAAACCCTAATCGAGTTAATTCTGTTAAATGATCCCAATTATCAATTTGCTTTGCTGCATAAGCTAATCAAATGTGAGTGATAAATTAAAAATTTAATTCAATTATTTATTTTCGGTTAGAAAACTGACTCTGAGGGCTTTTGTGATCTAACGAGGGATAGTTATACCTTTTGGTTTTTAGCTATGGAAAGGTGTTACATGCCAGTTCTTCTCAATGAACGACCATTGTTTTCCTTCTTTGGCCATTTGTTTTCCTTCTTTGTTGGGAGTGAAATGTTGTCTTCCGGCCATAACTTTACAATGGACTTATGACCCACCGAAGTGTGACCTTACTCCACAATTTTTTCGTAGAATTGTCTTTTAGGTTAGTTTCTGTCGTTGAATATGAATGGAATAAGCAGATGAAGCGAGGCGGTGGTAGTGCCTCACCTCCGTGGGTGCTAAGTCCATTGTAGACGCTTTGGCCACGTTCTTAAAATACTATTAGAACGTCGAAACGGATCAATTTGCAACTCATCCAGCCATTTATTTCTCTAACCGTCCTAGTACAGAAGTTTCCTTCTCCTTGTAGCCATTCGGCTGTGGCATTTCGGTAGGTAGACGTTGCGTAGTAGGTAGCCGAAGGTGCCAGGTTTAACTCCTCTCACTGTTCAAGCTTTTCTTTTATATAATTTGTGCGCAGAGAGCGTGATTTTACCTTGGCATGTGTTGAGCCGATTATTAAAACATACTTCTTGCTTGAGGCCCAGGTCAACATTGAAGTAAGTCGGTTGGACGTTTGGGATGGCTGAGACATGTTAAGCGAATGGACATCAACGCCACGGGCCGCAGAGTCTTCGAATCGAACAGCAAAGAAAGATCTAACAGAAGAAAGGGACCTCGACCATACGTCGTTGGTCAAGATTGTCATTCTCATGACATTTTCTGAAGAGATGTCGCCTGCCTTTAATTCCAGTCTGTCGTCCATCCGCTTCAAATGGCTTGCGTCATCTACTGGAGAATCGCCGTACAGTCAAGGTACGCGTTGAAATTTCCACCTCCGGTTAGAAACTGAGTGATGTAATTGTTTACTACGCCATGTTTCCCTGCCGTCCGTTCAATAACGACCCTAATCAGCCGTTCAACTTCGTCTAGTTTCGGAACTCAATGGCCATTGTCATTATTGCTTGGTGAGTTCTTTCGCCTCTGTAGTCGCCGTTTCCACTCCTCCTGTATCTAGCAGATCGACTGTGCGCTAAAAGTTTGCTATTCAGACGGTTCCATGACTCTATATGTTTACCTGTATGTCTTTTGCCTGAGGAGCACATCGGCCAAGATCTCACAGCCATACAGGAGAATGCCACGCGCGATTAACATGAGAAGTCTTCTCCTGCTTGCCATTGGGCCACATACATTTGCCATGAGTCTGCTGAATAATGTAATGACCTATGCAGCACGCTCCAGAAAGGCCTTGATCGGCTGCCAAAAAGTGAGTTAGGGACCAGGGGTCATTCTCAGGCTAAAAATCTTTAAGATGTTTCGAAGGCACAAACCTGTGTTAAGTTCTCGGCTTCAACAGAATCTTCTTAGGATGATTGGCGGACGTCCTTTTTTGCTAAATTAAGTGGTCGTCGGTCTTCACCAAAGTATCATAGATACGTATTAATATTTTTATTTGTTTTATACTTTGGAACATTGAATTCTGTGACTTCTTTAGAGCACCCTACGCTCTACCAAGACCGAAGAGTGTGAAAGGGGGATGTGCGCATGAGTACATTTGAGTAAATTAAATTCTCTCTTAAACTCCAAACTGTTATACAAAACCCTCTTCACCTCATGCTAAGCACTCTTAAGAGCTGCATTCCAATTCGACGAACTGATAACATACCAATTAGGTTTCCTATCGCACAGAAATTCTTATCAGTAACCAGGTCCACCATACCCTGTAGCCCGTACCTATCCTAACGATAGTTCCATGAAATTTTCTTCACAATTCTCTCACAACAAACCCTCGATTATCAGCTGTGAGTTCAGTATTCCCTTGCCTATCTCACTTGTCGCGCCTAGAATTTAAGAAAAAAAAAAATTAAATTCACCGCCTGATAAGGCCACGATGTGAGTGAAAATTCAGAATAAGATTCTTATCGCTCAGATGGGAAGCGGTGTGTTCTTTGGCATACAACAGGTCACAGAACTCTGCATCACTTTGCCAGTGGGCCATCTCCTACAGCAACTAACACCCTCACCGAAAGGGAAAGGGACGAGCACGATTCCTCGGCGAATTTGGATAATACACTCAAAAAAAAAAAACACATGTTTCCTCTTCTCCATACCAAGAGACCGGCACGAAAAGAACAAAACAACCCCTGCATCGGTCAAATCAAAATCGAAACCTAAACGGTGGTAGTCAATTCAACCCGAGGAGAGTCAAGAGTTAGAGATACATTTACCTCACTTCACCTAAGAAAATAAAGAAAACAAAAACTCACCACAGAGTGAGTGAGACTCGGGTGCTGTGTTGTGTGTGCCGCACAGCGCTTTAGAGCGCCAGAGTACATGGACAAAGTTTAGTCAGTTTTCGACCGCGATATTGGTTGTTTGGTTGTTTTGGTAGGGTTCGCGGCCAAACTTACAATCGAAATTCATAATTTTTTCATATAAAATTGTCTTTCACTCGATCCCGCCACATTCGTACGCCTACAAGAACTTTGGATTAAATGAGTCTCTGATCATCGAGGAAATTTTTATTTTTTTTTTTGTGGAAATGAATCGCAACGCAGCAACGTTATCTCACAGATAAATAATCAAAAACAGTACTTTCAGTTTGAAAATAAAATAGTTTCTTTTTGCTTGATATAAACTTTGAAAGAAAAATTTAAACCACGGATTGTAGAGAAGACACTACGGCACAATCGATACAAAAAGTATCTTTCCACCTGTTTAGGGACAATTTTTTCGGTAATACATACAATTTTTTTTAAACATTTTCTTCTTTCTTTTTTCTTCATAAATGAATTATGCAATCGAAATTCGCGCTCAACGGTGCAACGGTGGCGGACCGGTGAGTTGCACTAGTCTCGGTTGGGACAATTAATGTGGAATTTCGGTGCACAAGTGCGTATGCTTGTATCTGCGGGTGAATTTGGTGTATCTGCGGTGTGTATTTTGCCGGTATATGGATTGATAAGAGGTTGTTAGTCAACCCTAATTGTTGGGGTCGACCGGGATTATCTTTAAATTCTCGCCGTTTGTGTCGTCTCGCGGTTTTGTCTCTTCTTCTGGTTTGTGCCACCGGCCGTTGTCTATGCGTTTGGTTACTATGTCACTTGGAGTTTTAGATAGCGAAAGCTTTTTCTGCTCGTCTTTCACCGAGAGGCTTGCTGGTGGATATCGTCGTTCTTTCACCTGTGAGAGAGAGGAGAATGAGGAGGTGGATAATGAAATAATTTGCGGATATCTCAGCTTGGCGCTCGTCAATGTAAAAAATGGGAAAAAAAAATCCCAAAATATAAATCATTGAGATAAAGTTTTCGACGTTTTTTTTGATAGTCACTTACGAGACTATCACCGTGACCACCTCCTCCTCCTCATTGAAAATGCTGCCAAATTTTCTGTTTCAGTTACGCACGAGAGTTGAGATAGAGATTCAGTTTGAGATTAAGATTGAGATAGTTTTTTGTCGTTTCTTTTGTTTTGCGGTGTCGTCGTGCAGTACTTAGCACCGAGCCAATGCAGATTAGATTGATTTATTAGATTTATTTTCGTGGGGCATACGATAGATGAGAACACCGCAGTACGGTCATCCTCGTCGTCTAAACTCTCATAGTTTGTATTCGCAGACGCGCTATGCGTGATTCTCAGTCGTTTACGCATCCAACGAAACGCTCTCGCTTGGCAGTGATTCGGAATCGGATTCAAATTCGGAGAGGAAAAGATATTAATGAGTGGTTGGGTTGGTTAGATCGTCACTATACACACACCGCATGGCAGATACAAGATATACATGATTAAGTGCCGAAACGATAGATCCTCTATTTAGACTTCCGAGAGTGTGTTCTTTCTTTTATTTTTTTCGCATTGACTTTTTCTGTTTCATTTTTTTTTTTTTGCTTTTCGTGGGACTTTTTACATAATGAGAATGGGAATTTAATTTTTTTTTCTATTTTTTCTCGTTTGAACTAAATATCTGAAATAGTTATACGATTGCTTCCGGTTTAAGGAGTTCGGTGTTCGTAGTTTTCGGTGCACGATATATTGATGCGGTTCCTCCGGTTGTGAGATTGATGCAAGAAATGTAAATATTTTTGTTACAACATATTTTTTGTAATTTTTTTTTTCGCCCAAAACTAACCCTTGGAGGATTTGATTTAAAGCAAAAAAAGTGTGTGATAGATAAATTTGTGTCTACAAAAAATATACATCAGTTTTTAGTGAAAAAAAAAAAAATAAATAATCAATGGTCATTTCAAAAATTTCCAAAAAATGTGTTAAAAAAATTCTTATAAGAAATGAAAAAAAAAAAAAATATACAAAAGTGAATGTTATGTGATCGAAAGTTAAAAGGAAATTTGAAAAAAAAACCCCACACACCAATATCTTCGATCAAAAAGATCTTTTTGTCCAATCAAATTATTTTTTCTTGGACAAAATGCACACATACGTATAATAATTTTTTTGTTTAACAGAAAAAAACAAAAAAGAAAATCTTTATATTTTTTCTTGATTTTGTGCTCTTTACTGGTGCTATTGTTCACACGTTATTTATGGTATGTTACTGGTGATAAATTTAAACATTTTTATTTAGTTTTTTTTTTTTGAAAATTTTTTTTACACTTCTTACATGTTGATGCATATGTAACTTTTTTTTCTTCTTGTAAATCGCACAGAAGTAAAGACGTGTTTTCGTTTTGTTTAAAAGTCTTTAACTTGTCAGTTAAATTAGTATTTATGTGATGAGATTTTTGGGTGGACGGTGGGAAATAACTTGTCTTCTGTTTTCGGCGAAAATTCAAAGTAAATTTATTAACTTACCGCCGGCAGTGAGAACTTTGCTGGAAAATTTCAATATTTCTTTAGCCCTGTGCTACTATTCCTGACGGCTCTACAAGTCTTGGAAAAACTATAATTAAAATTTACTGCACTGCAGCTTTTTGCCAAAGAAGAGGAAATATCTAGAGGAATTAGTTAGTTTGAAGAAGTGCTCTAGAGAAGTTCACTTAGACCAAAGGTCGATCTATTGTTATAAAAAAACCAAGTTGCTTGGCACCCACTCGTTGGCCCTGAACCCTATTTTTCGGTGCCACACAGTAGTCTCCACTTCAGCATAACATAATGGGAAGTCAATGGGCTCGCTGCATATTGGCGAAGCTCATGGGCTTGAATCAAGCGAAAAAGTTCACAAAATAGAGCAATCAAATTCTGTTCTCGAATTTTGCAAGGAAGGGTCATTAATTTTACGTTTTACATATGTAACTGTCCATTGCACACATCATTTGCATAAAACGAATATATTTCAACTCTGTAGTGAGCAAAGAGAAGGCACCACAAGTTTCTCCTAAGTGTTTAGTGGCGTAAAGAAAAGACTACTCGAGGAAAGTCTTCGTCTGGTGCTTCGGCCTAGAATTCGCTTCGGCGAGGAATTTTCTGGAAAGAGGTTTCGTCACTCTTTAGTCATAGTCCGGAGGTAGAGTTCTGTGAGGAATTAAGTCCGAGGAAAAGAAGGATTTGTGGTAACAAAAAGGTGCATATTAGTGCTTATTGTGTTCCCCGAGTTCACTGCCTTAAGAGGATTTTCTACGCCCATCTCCCTGACCTGAAAGTTGTTTCTAGATCACTATTCCAAGATTCCTGGATCTGACTACCGCTTGGGTATCAGAGGAGATGAAAGCGGCTTTCCCACGGGTGTCAGAAAGCAAGTTGTATGCGCTGATTGATGGGCACTATTTCTGCCTGACAAAGGGTTGAGTATATTCCTGGGCTAACTAAGACATGAGTAGCAGATTATTTGCCAAATATTTCTGACCAAGACCCACTGCCCTTGTCCCAGTCGTCCATAAAAACGGACGATTTCTAAGTAACTTTTGTTGGAGCAGTAATTAGGTAGCGCTTTGTCTAATGATATTTTGAATATCGCCCAAGTAGGTTGAGACGATCGTCGTGGAGATGTCTAGAGCCCATGTCGGCTAAGTCGCGCCCGAGCTGAGCCCGGGATAACCTTGAGAAATGCAATAAGGATGGAGAGCAGACAATACATCCTGCATATATGGCATTGAACTCGTTCCAGATTTTTGACCGTAGTTACTGTCGAGTGTGCTAAAGTCTGACGAGCAGGTTGTACAAAGCATCATTTTGTGAGCATTAGTCCCAAAATCCTCCTCCAATTGAAATTCGAGGTTTGTTTCCTAATTCCTGTCACAAATGCTTCAATAGATTCAAAATGCTTTGGCACTTTCAAAGGTTTAGTCAATGCAAGGTTTCTACGACAAATTTTCAGCGCTTCCAACGATAAGGTTTTTTAATGAATCCTTCGACTGTGCAGTTCTAGTCCATTTTCTGTCGAGTCCTATGAATACTCTTGTGCCAAAAATGAACTGAGCTTCTAACTGGCGACTCAATTAGTAATCCAGATGATTCCTTTCGCCTTCTTTCGAGTCAAATTTCCTGCAGACAATAATGCAATTCATATGGACTCCTATGTACATGAAATTCCTTTTCAGAGCCTTCACCAAAGTTCTTAACCCACAGCAGCTATTATTTCTTATTTCCCGTCATAACACGAGTAAAATCGTTATCGTAGGAAGTATCAATGTCGACAGTGCTTGTTGTACCCAACCACAATTGAAGGTCGTTGCACAAAGATTTTTAACAAGTCGACCAACGTACTGTAGTTTGCCGACAAAACGACATAACATCACGACGTTGATAATTGCGACCCAGAACACCGGATTAATATTTAATCGTGGTTTCTGTTTTGCTTCCTTAGGAGAGTTACGTGGAAGGTTTTCTGGTGCTAGCAACATTGTCGTATATTTTCCTGCTTCCAGTTGTTAACAAATGATTAAGTCGGCCTTGTCTTCAACTTCAATAGAAGTGGTAACCTTAAATGGAAACGCCAATGTTACCATTGACATGATTTTATGTCTAACTTTGGTTGAAATGTTCTTATTCGTTGTAAGGACATATAGCGATTTTTCAGCCTACAAAGGAAGAGTCATTCATAAACTTACTGTTTCTCGTTGTCCCTTGGGCCTCTATCACAATTAGCCGCTATCGTGTAGGGTTAATGGAAAAGGTCTCAGCTCTCTCCAGTTGTTCCCAAATTGCCAAGATTCCTCCTTGACTAATCTGCGCTCTGTATTTCTCGGTTGATCCACTCTTTTGTCATTTTGAATAAGTGGATTCCATTGGAAACCGTGGCCCCTGATCCATTTTCTGGTGAAAATATTCGTCAGAGATAGCATCAAACCAGCAAATAGTATTTCGTAGGCAACGTCTGTAGCCTTCTCGTGATAGTAGGTTCAGTTTCTAAGTACTGTTCCATAAAACAGCACTGTTTCAACATTGGAACGAAAGAGTCATAGCTTAGTTTGGAAGTTGATTCCATTGCTTTGTCGCGATTCGGACAGCGTTCCAATTGCAATCCTTGCTGGCAATATCTTGTTCGGTTCCAGGCATCGGTCGAAACAATATTCCCAAGATATTAGACGCTTTCTACTTTCTTTGTCGGTTGTCTAGCGGTGCAAACTAAAGCTGAACCCATACCTCAGCCGCTCAGTTCTTGGGACAAGAAAAATTGAGGCAACTTCCACATATGCCTTAAAACTTCTCGGTCATTCCTTGAAAGCATGAAAGTCTCTGCGTTTTTGACTATCGTAGGTCTTGTGTGAAGTAAGTACCAGGTACCTAGACCTCCTTGGACTACATACTCGTAGGTAATCCAAAAATGGTTGCAGGCCCTACCTAAACATTGAACATGTCTATCAAGGATACAGCACTCTGTTGTGTCGTTAGTTAGTCTTGGAAGGTGGTCTCTTCTTAGTCGAATTAAGTATTCGATCTTTTACAAGCGATCTGATCGCAATCTGGCTATCGATTCACAGCATTTGTGTTTGGTATTAGCTTCGTCTCAAGCCATGTGGCACAGCCTAGCTTATGGCTAGGATTTGGGTTAAAAATATGTCGCACTGTCAAGGTTTTTCGAAAAGACGCCGCCCGACTCAGGATTTTCCTAAAATCAGCGATATGAAGGTCCTTCAGCCCATGAAAGAAGCTACTACCAAGTGTACGCAATCTTCTGGTCGCGAGTGCATTCCCATAGCAGGTGCTGGATGGATTGTATTTCCTCTTCGTCCCGTTTTAATTCCTCTTCGCACATGTGTCCATGTGACACCATCGCGTATTACCCCTGATCATGGTTTCCTCATCTATTATCCAGTAAGGAGTGCTAATGGGTGTCCTTGCAACCGGAAGGGTGTAGTCATATGCTAGTTCTGCACCCTTCCTGGCTAATTCGTCCGCCATCTCATTACCTCATATATCTTTGTGGCCTGGTCACCTTATTGGACGTTGATATACCGTCTGTAGACCTTTAAAAGCTTCTTTTGCCAATGCTGACTGCAGAGACTTGATAGCCGCCTGTCTGTCAACATTCTCTGACAATGTTGTCGTTTTTGACGAAGTTTGCGGCCTGTAGAATGGCAGTTATCCCGGCTTAAAAAACGCTCCAGCCGACTCCAATTTTGAAGGATTGGTTTACTCCTCTGGATTCATAAAAGATACCGGCACCAGTACCAGGGTCCATTTTGGATCAGTCGGTGTAGCAGACTAGCTCTTCGTCAGTGCAGACTATACCCTCATCCCAGTCTTCTCTTCTTAGTATTTCAATATCAAATCTCCTATCGAAGTCTGAGGTTGGAAAAATGTAGTATTTATGTTCATCTGCGTGGTAGTCCATCGGGTTTGAACGAAGGTGTGACCATAGGTGTTAGTTGTCCATAGACCTACTTCCTTTAGTCTGAGTGCTGTTTTTCCCGCTCTATTACTACAATGGATGTCTAATAGGTTCATCTAAGATGCTGGTTGGACTCCAAAAATTTCTATTGACATGTTGTGTAGCACTTAGATTGTTCGCTTTCTGGTTGAAGCTCTACTCAAGGTCTTTCATTTGCCATTTTAAAATATCCAAGATTCCAAGACAACGTCACATGTTACTGAGTCAATTTGTCAACTGAAGCTGTGTTTGGTTTTTGACTTTTCCCCGTCTATGCATTGGATTGTTGTCCATTTATGGTTCCTCTGAATTTTGTGTAAAAAATCACCCCCACAACGCCTTCCATCATTTCACAATTCTCAACATAATTCCATTCATTAAACAAACAAAAAAGGAAATAAACATTTAGTCTACTTAACACAAAACCAAATGATTAACAGCGATACCCAACCAAGGGGGGATGAAAAAACACCACTCGGGCCAACCTAACAACCTAACAACTTGTTTACGAAAAGGCAAACAAACTCATTTTTGAGTTTGTGCGCTTTCGCACGTTTCACCCTGAAAACGATGAAAGCTTTCGCGGAGACGACAATGTGAAATCCAAATTTCGTAATCATTAATAAAAGTTTCATACTCTGCCTTGTACAAGTCTAGAGTCTACATATAATTTATAATTTACTATTCATTCACCTGTGGTGATAATGTGCTATCGCTTATTATATTGTTTGAGCTGGTGATTTGAGAGTGTTACCCTCTTGGGATGACATAACAAATTGGTTATAGAATGGTTCTTGGGTAAACTGATCTGAATGCCTGGTTTGCAGATATGCAGATCTCTGCCTTTAAGCACTAAAGCTGGCAAATCAACTGCTCAATAGCACACTTGTATGAGGGGATGCTTTCCAGCATGCATTTCAAAGGTTTGCCTTTTGGAATAAGCTGTCTTTTCGGTGACAGCTGTTTGCTTTTCATTTGCAATTTGCATTGGACTTACTTTTTGAAAAAAATTGAATGTATCCATGGAAAGCAAATGATTTGAATAGTCGGAGTGGCACTATGAAATAATTTTTGAATTTATCTTGGGTAAATGAACAGATAAATTAAAAGATGCACTTAGGCTCAGGGAATCCTCCCAACTGGTCAGTTCGACAACGGCCACTCTAGTATTCCGAATGGGAGCAATACTATCCCTAGTAAAACGGTACTATATTGTCCCTCATATTGACTTGAAGGTCAGATACAGAATTTGGATTCCTAGCAGAAGCGCTTGGGAGTCCGATGCAGTTCTGAGCAACTCCGCAATAGAAATATTTACAGAGGGAGCCAAGACAGTGTGTAGTACGGGGGCGGGAGTTTTCTCCAGATCACTGCAGTCTATTTCAAGCGGAAATTACGTCAGTCCGCGAAGCTGCCCCTTGACTTTCAATTACATCGATAGATTGTAGCGCTGTGCCACCTAAAAAAATCTTAAGGTTTATGCTGGTAGAGTGTTCGTTGAAGATATTGAAGTGGTGGAACATCTAAGAAATTCTACGAGTATTCTATGGAGTAACTCTAGCTAAATTGAACCTCAAAAATGGTTCCAAGAAATCGAAGAATGCAGTCTGATTCGGGATCGTTCTGCTAACATCTCCAAAATCTAAGATCTCTTACCAAAGTATTGGCAAGTTGTCTGCCAGTTGACTTGGTTTTCTTGTAAAAACTCACGACGTTGTTGCGCTCGGGAACATCTTCGATTTTATTGAAATGAAAGACCGCGTAGGCGGATTTTGTTATTTTTCTTTCTCCTGACTCGATACCCATAGATTGTAGATAGACCGGGTTCTGTTCATCTTGTCAGAGAGCACGGCCATTAAGGAAGTTAGAGCAGGGACGAAAGAAATACTGATGCACGTTGGTCTTGAATGTTTGTGGGTTGTAGTGATGAGGAAACAGCGCTAGTTTGAATACATTTTCTGTTATCGTCTTCCATCGAATGCGCTGATCACCATGGGACGGCCTGTTTTTTGGTGGCAACTTGTAGCCCAAAGGGTTGCGCCTACCTTCTCAATAAAGGTGCAAAACTTGATCCACTTGTAGTTGGCGTTTACTTTCTAACCTAAGTGGCGCCACCGTTTGGGATGAGCCTGGGCCTCAACTAACCAGTCCCTTCAAAAAAGCTTCGTCCCAATGGAGCTGCCTCTGATTTCACACTTCAAATTAGTTAAGATCCTGTGCGTGCCACCTTATACAAGGTCGTCCACTTTTGGGTTCTTCCACCGTGTTGGATTCGAAGACTCTGTTGGGCGGAGTATTGGTGTCCATTTGCTCTACATGTCCTAATCCTTTCTTGAGGAGGAGATTCCACCACAAATTTGACGAGGTGTACAGCAACATCGATCAAGTCAAAAATATCGTCCCTTGGACGATTGCGAAGATTATGTTGTTGGGGTTTGTCATTGATTAACGCACTGGGAAGATAATTTCATTGAAGTACTCTCTGCAGATTCTGCCTCTCTTGGGCATGCTAGGGCGTCCAGAGCTGAATTTCTTTTTCTGAGTGATTTTCAGTTTCTTCTCGTTAAATAGTCGGAAAAATGGTCAGAGTCGATGTTCACCCAGCTGTTGGATGGATGTATGTCACCCGCTGATAAACACGGGATGCATTAGGTTGGCGGTTCGATGATTTGAAGGAAGCTGTGTGGATTCTAAAGTGAGCAGCACTACTGTTACCACTGTGTTACGAACAAAGTCGTTTATTCAGAAGCTGTTGTCAGTTCAAGAACTGTCGGGGCCTTGACTAAACAGCCAAAGATGTTCTCCTTACTGATTTTGGCGAGGTATTTTTTTTTGTTTCTCGTAAGAATCGCACCGCTTCTATACCCCTCATGGATGTTTGTCCATTCTGTTGAAAATTGAATTTTGCCGGAAAAGATATTTTAGCAGAGTCAAGTTCGTTCAGTTGTCGAGTGCTCACGGGCTCTTGTGTGGCGTGTCCGATGAAATCCGACGCACATCCACTAACCTAGTTTGCACATTGACAGATACTAGCATTTGCCAATAAAAAAATTAAAATGCCATCTGTCATATTTAAATGATGAATGAAATCCGCCGCCTAGAACTGGAGCGGATGCTAAAGAGATCACTACGCAGATCATAATATTATTAGAACGACGTACAAGCTGAGTTTAATATTTTACAAACGTCTTTTGAAAACTAAATTAGCCCGCCATGCGCTTGAAATTCCCAAGAATTTAGAAATTAAATTAAAAATTCTGACGGTAGCCATCTCATAATTCAATTAGGAATAAGTCTTTCGACACTCAACAGAAAAGATTGATACAACATTTTAGTGACAAAACGTCCGAAGTTCAATAAACTTTGTCATCTCGCCTTAATGATAAGTTAGAAAACTATTAGAATCACATATAATACGTTTCTGTTATTTATATAACACGACAAAAGAATGTGAAAAGTTTTTAACATCTTGTGACTAATATATAATATTTTTACTAAGAATATATATTTTCAAGAGTTTTCGTTTTGTTATTAACAAATATTTTATTTTTAACCATCCTCACACAGACACAGACAAACACAAATACAATTCGTTGTTTTATTTTCGCAAAAAAAAAAGAAAGAAGTAAATGTTTATTATCTGTCGAATTTGCACATGTGACTGGGAGGTGGCCTTCGGGTATTTGGATATTTCTAAAGGAATATTAAAAATATAACAAAAATATTTCCTGTAAACAAGTGTTGTATAGTGTATCACCTCTGCTTTGTACGACACCTTGTTTGGCACTTGTGCAAACACACTTTCAAGTAAGTCGAGCCTCGTAAATCTATTTATTTACGAGGTCAACGAACTGCCTAACTAGGCTCAATAATTGACTAAAAGATAGAAAGTTTGATATGTGATTACCGTGTGTTGTGGGTCATAAAATCTGTGAAAACGTTGAACAGAAAAAAAAAAAACTAGAAATCGGAATTAAAATAAAAACAAAATTTATCTTTTGACGTGATAAATACGAGGAGTCTACTAATTTAGTTAATTCACTTAAATTTATATAAAGTTTACATTCGTCATTCTCGATTCTATGCAAATTAAGTTGTGAGATACTTACAGTGGGTTGGCATGAGTCTAACTATTGGGTTGTTCCGTCACGGATATGAAATGGTGAAATACGAGAGAAAAAAAAGCTATGATTTGCCTGTCTCCTTCTAGTGGTATTTTTGGAAATTCTTTAAGAACTCGAATGCCATTAAGAGGTTTCAGTTTGAGTTTTTGCGACATTTTTAAATTGTCAGTAGGCTGACGCTTACCTAGAGCTTCAAAGTCAAAGAACTCTTTGTCTGTTGCTGTCGTTTGCTTTTTGATATGGTAGGCAGCCAGCAATAGCCTTTAATTTTGTAAGAACGATTTCCTGACACTGGATCTTCAGGAATTTCTGGTTATCAAGATGGAAAAACATTCGTTTCCACGAAAATTGTAAATGAGTTTATAAAATCTCAGGGGCAGATTCGAAGTGTGTCACTGTAGGTCCACAGTTCCTTTAATTCTCCTTGCAGACTCCGGTTTGGGTAGCGATACCGTGGGTTATCCTCTTTATCCTTTTGTAAAATTTCTGGTTTTTGTTGCTGCCTTAGCATCTTTTCGATTTCACGTTTCTCGTGCCCTTTTTTTGTGGAAGAACATGCCTTTGTGCTTCCTATTTTGCTTATGGAGCTCAATAGCGATTCTCCTCCATTGTTCCAACTCCATTTTGTCTGCATTGGTCTGTACGTATTCAGCATCAAATTAAGGGCTTCTTGCGAGGAATAGGATGAAATTCTGTTGCTGACAGTGCTGCCATTGGCCTTCTACTTCGGGAGCTCTGAAAACACCCGGTCGGCGAAGGATCTAGCAGCAGCAAGTTGAGGTTGTCGTTTCAGGTTGCCTACGAAAAGCTGATGTCAACTCTATTGCAAAGGCATAACACTGGCAGTAGAGTGGTCATGGCTTGAAGACTTAGTCTAACTGATAACGGTGATGACATCAGGAGGTTGAAAAAAACAGTGAACTTATAAGCAATGGCAAAAAACTCAGTTAGTCTGGACCCCAAACCAAACATTACCTGAGTTTCAAACCGTTCCACCTAAAAATTCTCTCTTGTCTCCCTTGTGTACGTTATCCAACTATGTATAGTGCATTCAGGGATTATGTCCTAGGCGTAATCAGTATTTAAAAAAAAAACAAGCGCCACACTCAGGTCAGTACACGCACTCTTCTATCGTGCTTTTGAATACTCTTGACGCTCTCATGAACCTGCAGATGTCTTTGAAAGTAGGTCGCCTAGTTTTTACCCTGAGGAGATTACCTTCCAAACAACTTATGCTTAAGATGATGAAGGTAGAGAAAGTGGGGTGTGTTCTCATTGACTTTCTTGTTTTCGTAGTCCCTGCAAAGATCATCCTCACTAAGCTTTAGCTTTTTCATATGATATTGCAGCCATCTCTTGAGCTGAATCTCAGAATATTTCTGACTGCCTGTATAGAGACGTCGAGTGGAAGCAAGTTGAGTCTCTAGTCCTGCTGTTTGTGTGGTTTTCATAGCACTTGTAGTGGCAAAGGAGGCCAGTCTTTGTATTTTTGCGACGGTCTTTAAGTTGGTGGTTTTGCTAGCAGCTTGTCAAGCTAGGCCTTGGCTCATCCCGAGCTGTCGCGCCAGCTATTTATTTATTTTTTTTGTCACTACAAAACGCTGCCAAAGGCAAGCATAGATCTCACGACAGAATATTTTTAGGTCTTGGTCTGCAGGATTTTCTGACGATTACTGCACGAGTAGAAAACCATCATGGCCTTCTGTGGTGAAATGCCACACTCTGTCGAAGGCTTGGAAGTTATATAGAACAACTACTTTGCATTCACGGTGACCATAAATGCATTAGTTTTTCTTATTCAGTCTTATCGTGCTGAGGAACACATCGGTCTATTTCGTTTCTGACAGAGGACCTGTGAAAAGTTGCTGTCTAAAACCATGTCGATGGGCATTGAGAAAGTTGTTCCCTTTGAAATAAGGTGGTAGTTGACAATGCTTGTCATGACCTTGTAGACCACTAGAAATGGAGCTATTAGTTTGTAGTTAGAAGAGAGGTTTTATCGCCCTTTTTGGGAATCGGTTGTTCATCTATCAAGAAGAAAGTAAGATATACACACAAGTGGAAGGATTTTTGTTCAGGATAAAAGAACGCCGATTCAAAACAAGGAACGAAATTCCATCTGGACCTCAAGATTTTGTTAATACCGAGTTGACAAGGTCTGTTCGAATTTTATAAACTACCCCAAATGGTTTAGCTTTCCTGCTTCCCTTCATAGTTTTACTCATTCATCGTCAATCTTAATTAGATCAAAATAATTAAACAAACACTATCACTAGACATTTTTTTCATTTTAAATAACGAGTTACGGTCCATTGCGGTATGGATTTTTATTTATTTTGTCGGCACTTCAAAGAATATTTATGTAGAACAAAACATATAAAATCTTATCTACCGATCGGGAATGAAAATTGGATCACATTCTATTGTTTCACATAAATTAATGTTTAAAACTGATCCAGATGATAAAAATAATGAATCATAATAAAACACGGGCCATTGTTATAAGTTTGAAGTAAGTTTTAGGCAAAAAGTCGGTCATTTTTTCTGCTGACTTATGCTTTTGTTTTCAGCATTTCTATAGGAAAATCTGGACAAATTAAATGTGGTGTTCAATTGACAAATAACCTGTCGAGTGACAGCTGAGATAAATATTTGTCTTGAAAGATTCATCGTCATTAAACACTGTCTTTGTTTAATAATACGTCAACACAAATTGTTGAATCGTTTTTCCTTTCATTAAGACATTTCCATAGCTGCTCTCCTAAAAAAAATGTCAAATGACAACTGAATGACAGCCAATATATTCAACCAAAATGGCCGTGATTAAGTGATGTAAACCATTATTTTTCTGTAAACCAGTATCGAATGCAACCAAGTCTTTCACTTTATTCGCGGTTAAGTTTCAACCCGTAAAAAAATCAATAAAAAAAATATCGTTCACATTACGACCATATTTCCTGTTCGAATAGGGGGGAATAAATATACCTACTCTCGTACTATTTTTAAAAATGTTGTCAAATCTGTGCTATTTATCATTAATTAGTTGGAGAAGTTTTTTTTTATATATTTTCTTCTTTTCTTAATTAGAGGCGTGTATTTCGCTCAGCACCGCGAGTAGGTGTGTTAGTTTTCTTCTTTTACTCTTTTTCACAGATTCCTACCTTCTACCTGTCGTTGATCATTCTTTTTAATTCAATTTATCAATTAGTCTTTCGTTGCTGTTTTTTTTTTTTTTCATTTTGGGTTTAATAAAATCACGTGCAGCACGATTTTGTTGTTAAGTAGGTAAATTGTCTTAAATGTTATATATCATTATTTGTTTATTACCTTTAGCCGTAATTTTTTGATCCGAATTGGAGCCTATCGGATATGCGTTTTGAATGAAAATTTTTGGGTTTAGTGAATGCCATTGCTTGTGCCGACAGCCGGCAAATTCACTTTAGGGATGGATTTATGTTTGTTCTAAATTTGTTAGACATTCAGATTTAGATTTGTGTTAAAATGTGCCAGTGAATGATGGGTGAATTCTGTGAATTGTGAAAAGCTATTAGAGTTGTTTTGAATTATTTTTAGTCAGGCAAGCTTTTAGATTTGCTCTCTTAATTGTTTATGCACTTATGTACAGTGGTATAGACGGGATTAATAAACCGCAATGAGCACGCGATGATACGACTTTATGCTTCCGCATTGATGACATTGTTAACACTTAGACAAATATTGAAAATGTTAATTGCTTGCTTAGCAGATCTTAGCTCTATTTCCTTACATTTTATGTCGTTCTGGTCTCAATGCCGGGTTTGTTTTCGTTCAAAATCAGTTTACGATTACACTGAATTTAAATGGGAGTCATTCTGGTACATTTACATCGTTTGACACTTCATTTGACAGTTGACAGAGCAGAAAAAGTAAGCGACAGATAAATGTAATATTTTTATCGTTTGATAGCCTTTAGCCCTTCAGGGACTACATTTGAAAGCCTTTAGCCCTTCTGCGAACATAAGACCTCTCGTCTTGTAGGTATAGGTTGCAGTACAAGCCGCGATGGAGCTCAAGAATGTGATAAGTGCCAAGTTAGTCATTTCAGCACTAAGCAATTTGTGCTAAAAATAGAACTTTTCAAAATCAAGTTCCAAGCCATTCACATCAGCATTTAATAAATTGATCACGCGGAACAAGACACGTGATATGAACTGCCAACAACGTACGCATGATTTAAATTAGATGTGAAAGTAACACCTCAAGTTCCCAACTGAGTTCAGTGCGAAAGTAAGGTGTTTATTCCGGTCACACTTTGCACAGAAGTAATCCAACTTAATTTAGCGGTGGGTGCCTTACAAAGACTCGATTTTTGCTACTAAAAATAGCTGCATGCTGTGGCTGTCAACGTATCGTTAATCAATTAACTAAACATTGAGTTGGCAAATTACACGCGACACTCACATAAGTATTTCCTTCAATTTAGCAAATTTATGTCATCTTTCCTTGTTTTTTGTGTCAGCGGCATTGACAGCTATGCGACAGATCACAGGGATTAACTATTTTCATAACCTTTCTTTTCTAAAAAAATGGATATCATTGCATCATTTTTCACTTAAGCCTATGATCCCACAATCAAATTGACAGAAATTATGACATAAAACTGCGAAATACGTGTGAATTCTGTGCCCAAATTTTGTTTGCGCGATCAAAATTCGTAAATGTCAAATTTCAAAGGGGAAACACCTTTTCAGTGGGAAGAGGATAAAGAAATTCGTGATCGCGAAAGACGCAATCAAACACGATGTACGAGATGTAGGTAACAAATGTCAATGACTTTTGATGTCAAACTAGAAATTTACTAGAAAGCTGTCAAGTTGACACCTCACTTTTTTGACACTTCTAATTATTTTCACAGAAACAAAAAAATTCTGATATAAATTTGCCTGCACTGCGCAAGAGCACAGCCAGTGCTTACAGCAAAAAAATGCAATTTTGCAACAAAGTATTGCTCATGCGATAATCAAAGTAATTATTTACATAAAAATACGCTTTTTATTAGTTGTAAGTACTAGTACTTCAGACAAATTGGTGCTGATTAAACTGATTTAACAACGTTGAACCATAGGTGATCTGTCCATAGTACACACGTATTATGATACTTCAGGAAAAAGTCTATTGGTGACCCAATTCCAACTTTAATCTCTCTGCTCATTCAGCAAATGTAATCGACTATCAAATTTTATTATAAATTTTTTTATTGCACACATGCTCTTTTCGAAAATTAGAACACAATTTTGGTATTTCGTCGTAATCTGGCGAAAAATTCGTTAGACACCATATATTTTTTTTTCATAAACTTTGGCACCGTTTACTGATAAAACTAATCATCACACGCATTCGAGATAATTTCACGCAAGTTATTGAACTCTTTCATTGAGTTATGAGTGCCAAGTGCTTACCATGAATGGACCGACTTTTGGGTAATTTCTAGTGGCCCTGCGTCATCATATCAGTCGTTGGCACCTGTCACATTTGACACTAGTTCCCTGTCACGCTTTCATAAAGCAGATCACATGAGACTCCATTAATCTTCCAACAAACAGGTCGGGTAATCTTTTCCATTTCAACTATTAATATGATTCAAATTCAAATAGAACAAATTAATTCGCGAAAAAACACTGGCAAAGCTCTATTTGACACCTTTTCCGTGTGAGTGTCGAGATAAGGCAACGCTTACTAATGTTTTTCGCGTTTAATGGACAAAGACATTATGTTCATGAGTTGTCGTTAATTTAATTTTTTTTGTTATCAGCGGCACAATAGTGATTGATCTGAAAAAAGTCGAAATTGTTGATCTAGATATCGTCTACCGTGTATGTTAAGTCTAAGCCATAAAATTGAATTAACCCCACAATTAACAGACACTTCTGTTAGCCATAGATACACTCGTTCTCAGTGCCGGATTGCTGATTATCTCTTTTTAAATAGTTACAACTTGCTCAACCTTACTGACAGACATGGTAAATCCAGACGAAAGACCGGCAGAAATGATTGATGATGGAGCAGAAGACGATGTAAGCGATACACATGAGAAAGAAAGAAAAAAAAAAATAAACGAGATTTGAATTCTCCCGTTTACAGAGATACATTTGACATCATCATCTTCATCATCGTAGATTGATATCACACATGAGTAAGGGGCAGCATTAGCATAGAGAGGCAACAGGCCTCTTGCTTGTTGGTGGGTAAATAGGCAGACATCGCCAACTTATTAATCAACTAATGAAAGTTTTGTGTAAACCTGATATGAATATTTACGCATGATTTTTATAAAATGAAAATCTGGGCATCGTTGTTGGTATATTTGATTGCTCTAAGCGATGGAGTCATGGAATCATTTTTCAAATTTCATCGATTCATGTAACATTTTCATTGAGGTTAACAACTTGTTGGACTTGGGTTTGGGGAGACTTTTATTTTTCCAAGACGATTTACGACCTTTTTGGCATGTTTTGAGTATTCGTTGAGTGGAATACCCAAAAGGGTCAGTTGAATTTAATTGCCTGGTGGGACTATATGTGGAGGTAGGTTAGATTATGTCAGATAATGTCAGATAGCATACAATCTCTTTTGGTAGATGACAGCTAACAGATGGCAGTTTAGGTGACAAAATCTTTGTGTGGTATCTGCCCTGCTTTTGAAAATGTTATGCCTAACAATTTGTCGAAAGATTTAGTCACTCCACAGAGAATGACCCTAGAGAATGGGTTTGACTATCAAGTTGGACTTTGAGAGCACTTCGGAGAATAGGAATAGAGTTTTGTTTTCTGTGTTGGTGTGGCCAGGATATCTGTTCCGTTGTTCAGGGTGTTCAGTTCTTGACGATGTGCCTCTTCTCTTCTCTCCAGCTTTTCTCCAATTATTGTGACTTTTCTACGATAGTCCTGCGCTACGTTTGTTTGCCTTTTCGAAAAATGTGAGGAGTCCATAGCTACTTCTATCAATCTTCAACCCACCTACCTGGAGCTGTTGGAAAGCATGTCAGGAATGTGCATACCTTGACATTGCTTTAGTTGGTCCACGAGTAAAGGAAGTTCGTAGAGCTTAAGTAGTGTCTTATGCTATCATTTTGCTGATCCTAGCACGTGACAGGATCTGTCCATTTTCTCTTTTTATTGAAGAGGCGCAATCTCGTGGAAAATTTTGCTTCGGACTCCTCCTTAACAGCTTACTTGATGGAGTAGCTTCAGCAGCAATTGGAGCGTTGGCGAATTAGCTTCGAATCTTAATGAGCTCATTTAAGATGTTGGTTGCCTTGCATTCAACTTTGATTGTAGCAGCAATAGCCAAAAGGTTTCTGAAATCATTAAGAGTGTCCTTCGATCATGTTCAACTGAGGCTCTTGACGTGATCCAACACTTACTCCCTCTTGATTTTCATGTCAAAAATAGTGCATCGTGTAGCAGTCAGGTTGAAAAATTTAAGTGCTGGTAGGGTCATAGTAAAAGCCTAGTTTCGCTACCAAGTGACCTTGTAGCAATTATAAAGCACGATAATGCGATGAAGGGTTCATATACTCTTCACCGAAAGTTCCAAAAAAAAGCTTTATATGGTTGCGTTAAATATGTACAGAAAAATCACAGCAATTTTCGGGTTCGTTCCGGATTTTCCAGGCAGAGTTGCTGACAATCCTATAGACGTGTTGGACCATTGGACACAAAACCACAACAAAACTAAAAAAGCTGGCTTCAGTGACGGTAAAGCCACTAGGAAAGCCATAGATCCGGCATACCTATCCTCCAACCTGAAGGAAGGCATGAAGGAACTTGCAGGGTTAGGATGTCGATCAAAGGTCAAAATTCTCTTTGTCATAGTAGCTGAAGGACGAGAGTTAGCATACACTTTCTATATCAAAGGCTTATGCTTGGCGCAAAAAGTTTACACAACTCTTCCATGCTTAGAAAGATGTGGGCTTCTTACAAACAGAAAAACTCCAATTCCAACCTCTTGGGCGTGGAGTCATATTTGGCATCCTCTTCAAAAGACGCTGTCGAAGTTGTAGTACTGAAAACGAGAAGATTTCATCTTTGCTGATGTCAGACTTCGGACACTAGACGAGCTCTTCTTTGACTTCTGTGACGTCCTAAAAGAAATTGTGGTCGCCATGGCTTAGTGCATTATGAGATCCATAGGTTCGAGCTCCAGCAGCATCCAACTCACATTTTTCACGGCAGCAGCTCTCGTCGGTGAATGACAAACCTTTAATAAAGAAGCATCTTTCTTTTGGATCTGAGAATCTCTAACATTCTCTACACTCCATTATACACACTGCAACAACCGGCTCGTGGGTGGGTCGTGGTTTCAAAAATGGTCTTTTCATACTAATTGAGTTTCTGCCAGGGTAGGCTCGAACCAGCCCAACTCCGCAAGCGTGAGTTTTCTATGTACCCAATAAAATGTGTAAACAGATTTGAAAAGAGCCTGTGTTCACTTTTTTTGGGTACACAGTAAAATCACGCTTGCAGAATTGGGCCTCTGCCTCGATTTGCTTAATTTTTGGCGCTAGTCATCTAAATAAAGCTACAAACAGAGATGAAAGTCTGTAGTTTCAAGTCGTCTATTTGAATATCACTTTCACTTTGCCTTTCTATTGCGTGTTGCAATTCTTCTTCTTTTGAGTACATTACGTCAGTTTGTGAATCGAGGTTTGACAGTGAAGGTATAAAGACTCAATAGACTATTTGTTTCGTAAAACAGTGACCCGTCTTTTTGAAAAACTCGTGAAGTGGTCAATGGTGGACAACTTTTTTCCCCATAAATGAGCTAAAACTATCCTATTGCACTATCAGTTGGTTATGAGTTTGCAGGAGCTATCTAGAGAATTATTCTTGACAGCTATAAAGACTTATCATAAGCCGTTTACAACTTTCGTTTTATAAGCCCATTGACACATTTCACGATTGGCTTACATAAATCAGAACGGTCGCCTGGTAAATCAATTGACAAATACTGATATTGTAACGTTGTAAGGAATGCCGGCAATAAAACATTCTTTCAAGATCTTTGACCTACCTCCGGACAAGTCGTTTCCACTTTAAGAAGTCAAAATTTAGTGTCAAAAATGTCTCAAAGCTGTCAAAGTATGTCAAAGGAATTGAACAATGTAATTACTTAACCATTTTATGCACTTGACGTTCAGCAAGCTCATTTGCAAACAAATTTATTATTAAATAAATGCTTTGGATGGTAGGCTAACGTACCTTTTGTGCTGAATCACTTTTTGAGGACCCGAATGATCACACTAGTGTGACAACTTTCTTTCATTCATATGGCGACGTGCCAATTCGCTCGCAATCCGTTCAAAAAACAGGAACTCGTCTCAAGTCCGGTTGATTGGCCGGCCGAGTCCCATTAACATCAAAACTTGATGAATACTGCATCAATAAAGTACATTGATTTTGAAACCAGAATTCGTTTAGAATTTCCCTGTCAAATCTCGCTTACAAATTGCCGTCAAATTAACTGCTGAGCAGCACATAATTGTGATATTTTTTGATTAACACTTTCTCATTCTACGGTCCGGCCCAACAACTCAATCATAAAATTTGAATTTTATTTATATTTTGTAATTACCCTATTCAGTTGCATGTAGTTCTTTTTTTTATTGCTCTATCGATGAATTTATATTTAACATTCCGACGTGAATCTTATTTCATTGCAAGAAAAATCAATAAGAAAACATAAAAATCGTATAACAAGTTTCTTTTAAATTCGAAAACTCGACGAAGCCAAGGGTTCGGTCAATAATTTTTACTCGATCAGTAATTTATTATTATTACAAACAAATTATAATACTTAATTATTCAACTAAAGAAAAAAAAAAACGAAAATGGGTTAACAAAAGACATTTTGGAGTTTTTTTTTTGTCATCTGGCCTTTGGCAAATGAATGAAATTAATTTCCACTTGGAATTCCATTTAAAAGTTTTTTTTCCAAAAAAATGTTGCGTTGTGAAAAATCTGTGTTCGAATGAACAGGCCTTCGCTGCATTTGCTATGTCTTCCTCCACTTCCGTTTCAAAGTTTCAGTTTTCGACTTGGATACAAAAAAAATTTATTTATAGATTTGGTGAAATATTATATTTTTTGGTTAACGAACTTTGGTGATTTTGAATAATGAATTAGGCAAATAGGTAAATTAATCTTGGGACATGGGGCATAGTCACCAAGTCTGTCCAGTCCAAGTCGATGACAGTGACAACGATATTCTTGTCCGAAATTCGAACTTCGAAGTGTGCGGTTTATGATCATTGAGATTATGCAGATTTTTGACGTTTCGCATACATATAATTGGTTTCGGATAAAATTTGTATAAAATTTGCAAAAATTTGTAAAATTTGTGATTCGTGACGTTTTGTTTGCATAAGTGGTTCACTGATTTCTGAAACAAGCTCACGTGCAGATTTGAATTGATTAGAGGAAATGAATTGTGAGGGAAGTTAAACATTTTTGGAAATAAATTCAATCATTGATAATTTCTGACATTGTAATCTATTGAGGTCAACAAGGGTTCCCAAATTGTAGTCATTTGGGAAAGTAAACATTTTGTTTGGACTGTTATCGGTAAAAAGATTGACGATAAGTTTGATAGAAACCTCGGTGAGTGTCTAGAATATTTGCAATGAAAGTGCGTAGGTTTGAATTCACAGCCTGTAGATGCGACCAATTTTGCTTCACCTATTTATTCATATAGATTCTCTGCGAGTTCCTAACGCACATAATTTGTAAACGGCTAAGTCAACACTTCGACAGCACTTCGGTCATATTTTTTTCTTTTTTTATTCAGAATGTTGAAAATTGTTAACTCTAGCCCTAGCTTCTCCTCCTTAGTCATACTGGTACGAAAAATACAGTTTTTGCTTTCGTTAGCATGTTACTGGAACGCGCCGATTGTGTTAGCCTTCATAGTGAATAGATCGTCGACCATGACTGAGCGCCATCGCATTTTAAATCTCTTCAACTCATGGTCGCCGTGGCTCACTGGCTAGTGCGTTAGACTGCTTCCAGTCAAAAATGTTTGGCGGCACCATCTCTCGTTGGTGCCTGAAGAAGCTCTTCAATTCGCTGGTCGGCAATAATTTGAAGATCCCTTCTATTCCTGCGAAAAATGTAACAACTTGACCCTCCTCGCCCTGAAGTGATTCCTAATCAACTATCCTGGGCAAAATATGCTCGACATTGAAGCGCAGCAGTTTCGTCCCTGTGCTGACAACATCGCTTTTCGATATTTGTGACATCATACCGAACGTTTACTTACTTATGATGATGCTGCAGTTCGATGTGATCTAGAGCCTCAAGCAACAAGCCATCTTCAGTTGCGTATGCCGAATTGGTTGAGATCAGCTATTACCAATCAAATGTGAGGCTGTCCTCTTCTACATAGTTCCTCAGAATCATCCCGAATGCAGCCTGCTTTCTAAGTAGAGGCAAATAATCCAGATTGCTATGACCAACTGGCCAAAAGTCGTAGAAAATCTAGTTAGAGGCAAATCTAGTCAGAGATTCTAACAGGGCAATGTGCTAGAGGAGTTCACTGCGGACGACTAGGGCTACCCTACAATATATCAGACATTCTCACAGGGCACTGTGCGATAGGAGTTCACTCAGGGCGACTTGGGCTACCCTGCAATATATCAGACATTCTCGCAAGGCACCGTGCAAGAGGAGTTCACTGCGGACGACTAGGGCTACCCTACAATATATCAGACATTCTCACGGGGCACTGTGCGACAGGATTTCACTCAAGATGACTTGGGCTACCCTGCAATGGCTAATGTAACAGCTGCAGAGACGAAGAGGAAATAGAACCCATGAGACATCTACTATGCGTCTGTTCCACACATGCCGCCATAAAATTGAGTAGAAAATGATACCCATGCGATCGAAGTGGCGCTGAATTTAAGAGTTGAGAATCTAGAAGCTCAGACATTTCCTTCAATGAACGGTATGAAAATCTTCCAGTCCATTCGATGCATCTATGTACATTCAGTCCCAAGGTGTTCCCTTAACGTCAAGAGTGCAAACTAGGTAGTCTTTGATCAGAATTAATCAGAATTATTCCAGCTTTTATTTCGGACACCACAAGGCATCGTACATACCTCCATTAGTGTTTCAAGTTATCCTTTCGGCTGATTTTCAACATCGCCTGGCTTCTTTCTAAGCAAATGTTGCATTTACCTCGCTCTGCTGAAAGCTGTTTACTTTACATGGATCTACAGTCAGGGGATGGACCTGTGTCTCCACACTTAGTAATAAACGAATTCTTCTATATCTGTCGTCACATAATTTTTAAGAACAGCTCCAGCATTAGTCGAACTTTGACTTCGTTTTTCAAGCTTCAGACCAAATGTCTGCCCCCCTTTTCCATGACAACATTACACACCCCTGTGAGACTTCTTTTTGCGCCATAAATTACTTTTAAACGTACAACCTATCACAAGTCACTTATTTTCTTGGAATTTTTCGAAAAAAATTCTTCACGAAATCGAGTCGGTAACGTTTGGTGAATAATGAACTTGCTGCGTCTGAAAAAACGTACGAAATTGAACACAGTTGGACCAATTTTAATGAATTCTCGCTTTCAGCTACTAAATTACATGCGTCGCCTGGGGGTCCATTACAACAAACCACATTCACCTTTGGGGTTTATTGGAACGCAGCAGAGTCCGAATGCATGACGACTTCTACTACCGTCTATGTGCTCACTTCCACCGTGTCTATATCTGACCGCCATTGCCATGGCGACTGTCACCGGTAGACACCAGTTTACGAAGGCCTTTCAGTTGTTAGATTTTTTTTTACTTTTATCCTGCGAATAACTTCTACGGAACTGTAATTGGATAATGTCCTAGGCTTTCATAAGTAAGTCAGTTGTATTTAGTTAGCTGCCTCTGGTTATGCACGCGAAGTTGGTTGAGTAAGCCACCTGAGATGCTTTTTTTCTTGTAGTGTGCAATTTCTCCGGGGTAGATTAGAAGATTCCTTCATGTTTCTCCACCTTAGTCGTTATATTTTGACTGATTTGATCTCGCTGAAAAGCCCTTATATACGAACTATGAGCACGTGACTCTTCTTGTAGGATTCACATACTTGGACCTGTGCTAGCACCTCCGAGTAAGCTTCAGGACGCATCTACCGAGTGGGGCATCACTCTAACAATTGTGGAGTTAATGATGGCGTTAACTGTCAGGTTCCACTATGGTGCTTGGTGCCTTATGCAAGCTCTACCTAACCTGACAGTCAGGACAACAAATACTTTATATTGAACCGCTCAGTAAAGGATTTTCAGAGCTCAGGATGATCGGGCCAACGACAGCTTTTATGTTCTTAAGTTACCGAGTTACTGACATCGGAGTATCCAACACGTCATACCAGTGGTTAACCAAAGATCTGGCTATCCAAGTTCAAGTTAGTTGCTATGTGTCGGTGTAGTTGCCCAAAGGTTTTTTTTCAATGCCCGGGATGATTTTTACGCCCATTGGGGATGTTTTTGGTTCGAGTCCTGTATAAGCCATGTGGAATCTAGAAAGAATTTTACGATGGTTTCTGGTGGCGTTGTTGACAGTTCGCCCATGTCGTTGAAAAAGTTTTTTTCCGAGGACTGTCATTCTAGTCCTTACACCCCGTGAGTTGTGTCTTTATCTGCGTCTTCATTGCCGTAACTTTTTCATACATACATATGTAGGTCTGTTGTATCATAGTAAGGTGCATCTCTTTCGGCTGGCCAGCAATGAGTTGTAACCCAAGAGGAAGCCTGTTAAAAGTCCTAAGTGTAGTCTGTTCACCACCGTGAGGAAGTCTTTAGCTTTTTTCTTTCTGTCATGTGATTAAAGTATGGCATGTGGGAAGCGTCTTCCATCTTCCATTGACCGTTTTTTTTTTTTAGATCTGGGTCTATGTTAGCTCTAAATAGATCCATGGAAGTTAGGACTGAGCAGTCTGCCAGTGTGTTGTTCAGTACTGAACCTCTTCTAGGTGGTACGACGGACCTCTTGTTACGAGGAATATCTTCATGTCGTTGTCGTCGGGTTCATTATTTTTGATTTTATTCACTCAAGATGAGATGGCCTTTAACGTCCGTTTACCGTCGATATATTCCTTCACAGAATTGTCAGTAAGGAGATTAAGAGCTAAGATTTCAGCATGAAATACACTGACGTGGCCGAGCGATGGCTGGGAAGATTCTAGAGTCCATGGAGATAATAATTCTCATTGAGGGGGTCACACTTTGTTTGAATTTACGCTAAGGTCATGATTTCTCGCATCGTATTTGCACAACGTGGATCCGAAAGAGTAAATGTGGTTCGAAACTCAGGTACAATTTGGTTTCACTGGCGTCTGAGGGTGGCGTCCTTTGCAGGCCTTGGTGTTTTGTTTTTTCCGTATTATGTGGGACTTAAGGTTCTAGGGGCAGCTGTCTCACTTGAATCTTAATGAATTCATTGTGTTCCGCGGTGTAGGATACCTAGAGAATGGAGAAATTATTAGCTTCGGCACACCGAGTTCAGGAGGAATTTTCAGGATGGTTTTCGCATGGATTCCTTGAGAACGCCTCCCATAATGCCTGCACGAAGTACATAATGTGTCCTCTGTTGAGTGCGACTTCCTTTGGTTTCCTTCTGTCCAGAGCATTCTTCAAGTGAGGCAGGCATGTCGTAAGTGCACTCCATCTTTCATTTGCTTTTTTAGAATTTTGAATCGATATTGGCACTTTTTGGTCCATTATTTCCTTTAAATCCCAATACATGGGGCTTTCAGCACAAGGTTGTACCTTGGCTCTTCAGAGTGGGCAAATCCAACATACAAACGATTTTGTGGTGAAAAGTGCTTGAGAGGGAAGATGGACCAACGAGATCCGCCGAATTACGCTTTGTTTTGTCCATTTCTCAAACCTTTACCCATCCACTTCTCTCTCAATTCAAAGCCCTGCAGCTTCAGTAGAAAAAAAATTATGCAAACACATAGAAATGCAATCAGTATAATTACCGTCATCGGAAGTGGCCCACATTCAAAGCGCCAACAAAAAAAAAATATACCCTCCCCTGCTGGTAGATACTTACGAATACTCGCACTCGTTACAACTATAAATAGCGAACTCATTGGACCAGTCCAATTTGGAGGCTCTCTACTTTGACCCCATCATTACCATAAATTAATAAACTGGTTCCACTCTCATTGCTCTCTGTCATCTCTCGCTTTACTTCATTCAATTACGTGATGTTTTTGTTTTTTTGTGCTTTGGATACCTGCCTTCGTTTTTTTGGGCCGACCGCTCTGTTGCTGAACTTGATGTAGATGATGATGATGATTATCGTCGGTGTGTACACCCAAAAATTCAATGTCGAACCTGGCATATACATCCAAACAGAAACACCGTCATCTGACTCTGTGCCGGCGTATACCCTACTTAGGACAGCTTAAACCAACAGCTGTGGGTAATAGGGTTATTGACACACAAAGTTACGCCGAAAGTTATCGATTTCAATGGCAAAGGTACTTAAGTTAAAGACCCCAGCATCCTCCGGGCGCTCCTCTCCATTTAAAGCATAGGGATTAGGCACACACAAAACCCCGGACCCGCTTAAAGGGTAAATTACACGTTTAAGGGTTTTTCTCGTTTGTTTGCTCTTCGGGAGGATAATGTGTATGATTTGCCGCTGAGAGCTTTCATTATGCGGAAAATTAAGAATTTAAATGTCAGGAGATTCGGTCGTACGTAAGCAGGATATTCGGTACTTGTTAATGAGGACACAAAGCTCCTCGGGAGGATTTTAGGTGATTCACATGGAATGGGATCTGTGATGCTGCCAAATGTCAATGAACTTCTTTGACATTTTTTTTTCTTCTTTTCACTTTGGGGGGCTGTGTTCACAGTGTACGAGTCGTATGTAGGCTGTCAGTTGCATCTGTCAGCAGCGTTGATATCACTCCCAATTCAATTTTTATGTTCAAACTACAGTGTATGCAGTGCAGATACACGAAATTTTTGACAGGTGGACTATTAGAGGACTAGACGGAAATCTCAGCAGGCTACAGTGGATGTAAACAAACCGCTTTCGGGATCGGGGTTCGATTACGATTACGCGCAGTGTGTACACAATAATTTTGAACAACTTTTCGTTTTCGTTGTCGATGTTTATGTTATGTTATGCGGTGATGAGGCCTTTAATGCGCCTTTAAGAGACTTGTGAATGGTCTTTATAGAACGCTGTTAAACGCTGCACAAGCGTAAATAGTTTTGTTGGTTTTTTTTTGTTCATGTCTGTCTGGAAGTTGTTGTCTTATTTTTTTTTTTTGGAAATTCGATTGCTTATGTCTAATTCGTGGACGTTTAACGCGCACTGGGTATCATGTTGGATTTTACTGAATAGTCGAGGGACACAGCTGAGGTGCATGTGGTATCAAGTGGTTTGGATAGTTTGCGACAAGTTGAATTTTATTTGCAATCAATGAGGAGGCATTGTTTTTGATAGACAGGTTCGGCGACAGTCTAGTCGGGAGCAACGTCAGCGTAAAGTTTCAATGTATTCAGATGTCGTTCTGTTGATGTTTGGCGTGTAGTCTGGGAAAAGTCGTTGCTTAGAGCTTTGGTCGAACTCCCAGTCGTTGTGTAACTAGTTTACCACTCTTTTTTTAAATTTGCCTTGAGCCCGGTCTTGTAACATCTGCGAAAGTACGATCTGGTGTTACTACATACACTATGGTGGTATGACTACCCTTAAACTAGGGCACAGTTGGTTGGGAAATCCGAGGAGTGACGTATTCGATGAGCGTTGATGTGATGAGGAAACAGAGCTTTTCATTATACATTCGTGTACAATTAAGGAAAAGCCTTCCGTATTTGACAGTACACTTGAAAGTAGGCTTCAGGGTAAACAAAAGAGCATTCAAGGCATGAGGCGTATTGTGGATGAAGTGTTACAGAGGCGGATTGGAACTGGTGACTTTGCTGGACCAGTGTTTGTAGAAGAATCAATCAAACAGTGAGGGACAGGCCCGCTGTGTTTCCCTCTTTTAATCGTCGAAACTGCAGAGATAGGTTTGTTTTGGGACGCCAGGTAGGGATCTAGGGACGGTGGAAACAATTATGGAGTTGATAATAGTGTACGTGTGGTCCGGCGAATCTTCCTGTTTCTTTGGCAAAGGCCAGGATGCTGCCGATTCCTTTGTCCTTGTGATGTCTCATGCCCGGTGCCTTCTGCCGCATTCTCGATAGGGCTGGGCAGTGACATAGGAAGTGTTCGAGGTCTTCTTCTTCTAGTCGCACAGCTCACTAGAATGTCTCTATGAACCGGCATCCAGCCTCGATGAGCGACAAGTAAAAATCCAAAACGACCTTTAAAGTAAGTGAGAATGATTCTAGCTTGAGCGAAATGTGAATATTTTTCAGAAAGAAGTCTTAACGACCTTCATTCCTTTCAAGTCCTTTGGAGTTTAGGTCAAAGTCAGGATGTGGCACTAGGAAATTCATTTGAGTTTCCACTATCGGAACCATTTGGCTCCTTTTCCAGAAGTCGCCTGCCTAGAGGCGCAGTACACTGCCTTGCTACCACTTCCATTACTAAAAAGTTTGCTTGAGATTATCTTCTTACGTCAAATGATCTACTGCATCTGTAACCACATTCAAATGCTGACAAATTTTCTTCTCCATTAACACATCTCATGTTGTGCCCAAACTTCTTTTATTTTAAAACGAATTTACCTCCAAAAAAAGACCTAAAACAACTTGAAAGAGAAAACAAAAACTTAAACAAAATTACTTAATGAACTTGTTCCTTCGCCATCGATCCAAGATGTCTTAAGTCTTAACGTCTCAATTCATGAGAAAAATAAAGAAAATGTTACCAAATCGCCTAAAAAAATTCAATTTACCTCATTTCACGCTACTCTTGGTCGCTGCACGCTTATGAAACTCAATTTGTCGTTTGCATTTGTGAATCACGGCCGAAAGTAAAATGCAAATGAAAAGAAAAAAAAAGGTCATCGATCTTGACTTTCCCCAAAAGAAAAAAAAAATTGTAAAAGAAAAATCTCAAAATCCCATTAATGAGTTTTTTTTTTCGTAAAAATAAATCGGAAATTTGCCAGAATTCGCTAATTTTGACTTTTCTCTTCGTTTTTCTGTCACTTGTGTCATTTTGAACAAAAGATCTCACTCTCTGTCTCTCTCTTTGGTTCAGCATACTCTCAAATGTCACTGAAAATCAGATCTAACGTTGACGTTATGTCACTTAAAACTTTTAAGTGGTCCCTTGCAACGTTACAAAGGATAAAATTCCTGTTCTCCCCTGTCAGTGCGTTGCAAAATTTATTGTTCCTCTCAGCGGTGACAAATCAGCATCAGAAAATTCCTTTGCCGACAACAACTGACACAATGTACAATGAGAGCGTTCAGTGTAAACAGTGATCATTACGTTACGTTCGATTGCAGCGGGGTAGACTCTTTTCAAATATTTTCGTGTCACCCATGAAGTTCGTTACAATTCATAGAAAATTCTAAATTTAAAAATTAAATTCTAAACAAAATTCAAAAAAAGATAAAGAAAACAAAAATTAAAAAAGGGAGAATCTTATTTATGTGAAAAAAAAAAAAAAAAATTCTATCACCTAGAGGCATAGACAGACGTGGCGAGGAGAATGCGACGACATTTTTCCGTCACCATAGAGAAACACACATTTTATTAGGAAGCAGAGCGAACGATTCACATCCCAGATTAAAAGTAAAAATATCCACCACCATCACATTGGCGAGTGAGAATGAACATAGGAATATAGCATAGCGTGCGCATAGGGTCATTGGCATAAATTTTAAATTTAACAAACTATCGGGGTGCGTGCGTGTGCGCGCGCGAGACGAGGTTTTTTTTGACACTTTTTCTACCCCAAAGGCATAGGATAGGGTGTACGCATAGTAGTCTTTTCGACATATGTACAAGTTCGAAAAAGAGGCAGAGGTGTGCATATTAGTGGTCAGCTTTGGTCGATAACCATAGACGGATGTGCGGGCTACAGACAGCCACCAGCTGTAGGGCCTACATTTCTGTGCCAGAGACGTTGAATTCATGTGAGCCTTTTGGGAATCTATAAGTAGACACACGCGAAGGCTATTTTCGAGACCAATTTGCGCATGATTGGACTCGCGTCTGCTGCAGACAGCTAACTGCTCTAGGGCCTATCATGAACCAGACAGACGGAATTCATGACACAAAACACGCTAGGCCGGTTTGTTTGTGCTCAGTTCCACGTCGGTCTTAAAGGGTTTAACACAGCCATCAGCTCTAGGGCCCAACATTTGCTAGAGATAAAATTCGTAGAAATCTGTACAGACTCTACGTAGATGTATTAAAACAGATCTTATTGCCAAAGTTAGAGCCTCTCAACTGCATCAACGACAGAGGAATCTCCAGTCTTATTTGCATCCTCCTATGTCCTATCTGCCACATTGTGTAAAATCCTGAAATCTTTTTTGAATAACCTTTAATAATTTTAGGGCCGTTTATCAAAAAAGGCCTACCTTTTGTTTAAGCCCACTCTAATGCCACCGATGGCTATGAAACTTCACCAGCCTTGAGCTCATGAATCACAAAATTCGACGCGGCCAACCACACGGTCAAGCTTCTGTAACAACATCCCCCAACTTAGTAAAACAGTGTCCTTTGTCGCTATAGTCTGGGTCCCAAGACCGATGAACTGCCCAGGTTCAACTTTCGTCAGCTTTCTTGAGGAACGGAAGAAGACATTCTATAATACTTGGTTCTGTCAAGGGAAGACTTTCTAGCATTTGGTTGACTAAAGTTGTAACATCCTATGGGTTTACATCCAAGGGCTATAGATTGCAGATTATGCAGATACGCGCCATAGAGTCGTTTTCTTCAATCAGTTTGACAGTGACCTGACCAATGAAGCGCTTCGCTTGGTTGACCTTCCAGTTCATCTGTTTTACCATCTCTTTTCACACCGTCGTGTACAGTCAAGTTCACACAAAAAATCAAGTTCCTCAATCATCACAACGTCAAAGGGCTTCGAAGTTCAACATATTACCAAGGGCTCGTCAGTCGAATGCCTTCATTCAGTTCGTTATAAACTTAAGTCCATGTTTCTGTTTTCGACTTCTCTGCTCTCCTCCGCTTGAATACAGGCACTCATCTGTAAGAAGGATCCTCTCCTCCTCATATACCTGCAAGGTCTGGATCAGAGACAAGACTTCCTATCGGGAAGGGCTTATGGGCAAACAAAATTCATGACAGCTTCGGTGTAGGAGATCGCTTCACAGATTTCAAACACTAATTGCTCTATTCTTCTTGACGGGTCTGTGTTTTTCTGTCACACCTATGGATCCATAAAACACGCCTAGTTGGAGGTTAAGCGAGGTTAAGGAGGTTTCTTTCCAAGTTTCTTACCAGAGGTTTGTTTTGTGTCACCGACAGATCAAACATGGAATCTGTGTTGTATGACAGGCAGTATGTTCGACAGTAGTCTTAAGAATACTACCATTCGAAGTTTTGATATTGAACTTTTGTCCGTCTTTCTCTTTTTATCTGCTTTTTTCGAGAAAAGCGAGCCTATGACTCCTTTACAGCGCCCCGATATGTGTCCTGTCCTGTCCTTTAGACTGCAGATAATAATGTGATTTTCGTGTGAATCTAAGTCGATGTGATCTGAGCTTTGCCCTGCCACTGATTGTCACGAAAGTCTCATCCCAAGTTTACCGATAATAGACGTAGAAACTGATCGATTCGTGTGCACCCGCTTGATAGGGTATCGCACATTTGGCCCCACACAACACGCACTCATTCTGTATGCACCCATGTTTTGATGCACATTTTTCGTACAATTTCACTTACTAATTGTAGTTACATACTTTTTGGACGTACATGATGCGTGATTATCGTGATCTATTCGACGAAAAGTACAGACCGGGGGATACGCAGCAATTAGATTCGGAATCCTTTTACGTGTTTTTGGTTTTTTTTTTGTTTTTGTTGGCGCGCTGTGTATGTGGTTGACATAACGTCAGTTCGTTTGTTACGTCTCGTGGTCTCATTTCGATTTTATTTAATTGAATTGGTCACTAAAATTAAACTTTAATTATGCGGCAGGGAAAATAGTGAAAGTGAAAGTATCGCCTGTTGTTCCTACATTCTACATGCGTGTGATGTATGAATGAAGTGAACTGAGAAAAAATAGAATAAAAGAGAAAAACTTAAGTTGACATTTTGCCAGAACGTCAAAACACGGCACGAAAACAGATTCTGGCGTTTGGGAAAGTCATCATCGTGTTATTTGTTTTGGGTGGAATATAAATTTTGCGGCTAGGCTATCCACCCTCCAATTTTCTAAAAAAAAACAATCCATTCGTTATATATCGTTTTCTCTTTTATGTACCTCGTGTGATGCATTATGAACTGTTATGTAAAGAAATTCCTTTGAGTTAAGAAGATGACCGATAAACGTCTCATCAGATTGAGTAGAATAAAATGTCGGCAACGGATTAAGTTTATTTTAATTTTATTTTGAAAGATATAACAAAAGAAAACACGTATCTGTCAAATGATGGCAAATCTGACCTGAATGAATTATGACCATCATTGTTTTACGTTAATGAGTTGATTCTAAATTTGGAAGCACTGATGCTGGTGACAAAAGCACGCCTAGAAAAATATTTAAAACAAAAATAAGATTTCTTTTTGCGTGGGCATATATATTCCAAATGATGTTTCTAGAGACAGTTACAACACACAGTGATTTATAGAATTGACTTATGTTTCCTTTGTTGCGGCATTTGAAACTATGATGACTGTGTCTAGCTTTAGAGCTTGCTCAACGTCAACTTTGTTGACAGTTGATATTATTTTGACATTTAACTGTCGGATCAAGAGAAACAGACGAAATATTCATGGATTTTCAGTGGTTTTGATGTTATTTTTTTCCAAAATGACACGAGTCTAATGCCTGTGCTCTAGTTTAAGGGGTTGTCATAACCCTTGGAGCGTGTGGGGATCATACAAAAATTGACACATGTTGTATTCATGCGAAGCAATTTGACATTTTCACTGATTTCAGCAAAAATCATTGAAATACACAGAGCCCCTTCCGCTCTCCCTCACAGAATTTCCTTGTGTAATTAGTAAAATTTAACATTCAACAAGTTTCAGCGTAAAAAATACGCAAATGGATCTATCATGACAATTGAAAAAAATTGTTTTCTTCTTATAAGACAGTCGGTATACAGGACGTATGCGGAACATTTTTTGAAAAAAAAAAAAAAAATTAATTCACTTTTTGTTGCTAGATCTTCATTGTATTCCCAGTAAATGACGTTTAATGTGATTCATTTCTATTAAACGCTAGTTTGTAGGTACGGCATGGTATGGTTAGTGAGGACGAGTGGGGTTTTCTTCACCTCGACATTGTGTCCTGTTGTGTCCTCTTATTTTGAACATTAACTGTGTGAATAAGGACACTTTTAGGGCATATGTTGGGAGGATATAGTGGAGGAATAGTGGAAACAATAATGGAATTAAAACTAGACTGCGTGTGATCTGGCGAATCTTTCTGTTTTTTTTTTTGGTGGGAGTTAGAATATCTTCGGTTGCTTATCCATGGGCACAGATTTTCGTTGCATTTTTTATTTATATTTTTGTAACTGATTGATTCTGCTTCCACAGCCAGTCTAAGATCTGATATGCCCGGAGCCAGTGGGGAAGCATGACAGATGGCTTAGGAGGTGTTTGAGGTCCTCCTCTGCTTCCTCACAGTGCCTACAAATTGCTGTTAAGATTAATGTGTCTCGTAATTAATCCCACCATCAGCCTGAATTAATCTCTGTTTGAACCGAGAGTAGGTTGTTTGGTTCCTTTATGAGTGATCTTGCCACTTTGTACGTCAAGAAATTTGTCGAATAGTTTACGGAATCCCTATGCATCTTCTAGTTTTAATTCTGCCAGTGCGACACACACTGCGTGCGCACTCCTTTTTTTACTAGTTCGTCAGCTATCCCATTTCCTATGACACCTTCCTGACTCAGTATCCAGACAAGTCGAATGTCATTGTGGTAAAAAGTCGTTCATAGTTCAAACTTTCCTTTCAGGACATAAGTACATGTGTTAGGGAGTCTTGTCTCTATGGGGCTTTTGAAATTCCTATTGAAGTCATGCTTACTAGAATTACTCAGTTAACCTTACCAGATACTTATCCATATTTCAACAGGAGTTTTTCCCATCATTTATCATTTATTGTCGGTGAAAACAAGCAGGACGTGTTGTAATAATTTAAAATATTTCTTTCCTAAGAAGTGCTTAGTTACGCATCGTGGTAAGGTCAAGGCTTTTTCCAAGTATGATCTTTCAAAGCCAGTGCATTTAACATGCTTTGCTTTGTTTGCGGGGCAGAATGTCTGAGATCAATGATCAACAGGAAGGAGGTCATAGATGCAATCATTGTTTTGGATACGCCGTTGACCAGTGATACGGATGGTCGTTGAAGATGTAAGCTACATTGAGATTTCGTTTAGCCTGCATTCTGTGGAACAGTTTTCGGCGTCCAGCACTTGTCTTAAGAAAATCGTGGTTTGTTTTTGGCCAGGCCAGCGAGAAGTGGACAGATTATGTGCAGTAATAGAGGATTGAAAAAAACTTAAGGAAAATGGTTCGCAAGATCATCCATGTTATTGCTCATTGTCTGAATCTCGAATTGGACGGAGGCAGGGTTAAGAATTCAAGGGTGTGTGCAAAGTCATGAACCCACAACCCGATTTGTCCGATACTGCTCATATCATGCGTATCTCCCAAATCACACCTCCAGTACATTTGATTAATGTTGTCAGTGGACGCTGATTATTTTTTCATATCTAAACCTTCATGAAGGGTATTTTCTACACATACATCTCAATTGGTCAGCAATCTCTTTGCTTTACACTTGGCGGTTTGTTATCCTCAATAGTTACTTCAATCGGAAGGCCTCTGAGTTCTTCATAAGGTAGTATGTAGTCGAGGGTGTGTAGTTCATTTTGACACCGGTGACAGGACAAAACTATTCAAAGACTCGATCTAAAATTTTGACAGCTGTCATGTATGTATAGATTTTGAGTCAATAGCCCTCTGCCCTCTCAGTCGCTAAACAAGGATATGTCGATAGTATATGAAGTGTTTTCTTGGATTTTCTTGGATCTGTCTGCACGTAAGATGGTCTGAAGGTCATTCATCTTGGGCTCAATGTGAATTATCATTTCAGTGAAAAATTGTTGACAAAGCTATTGTGTTGACTGTAAAAATTTGTGTGCAAGTTTTCTCCATTCAAAATGAAACCCGTCTTAGTTTTTACGTTGTCTTCTCATCATCAAAAAATCTATTCTGACCTACATTTACCAGAATATCAAACGATATGTCATTCATTTCATGCATTACATGATGTGTTATCTGTCATCTAAGTCGAGTGTAATAAGAAAAATAATGCGTCTAATGTTTTCGTAGACATCTGAGTCGTTACACATTGATATGTACACAGAATGTACACGAGCTTTTCTTCATTTGTTTACCTATAACAATTATTTACGTATCTAACATGTTGTAAAAAATAAAGATAACATTAACAACCAAGTTAAGAAACATAAGAAATAAACATAAAAATTTGGACGTCTTCGGATGAAGTTTATTTGCCTGTTTGCATACATTTTTGAAGATCACTGTTAGAGGAATAGAAGATGCTTTGTGAGAATATTTTGACGAAGGATTCCTATGAGGCCCTTTAAGTCAGAAAGTCCACTTGTCGATGACTTTTTTCACTAAAATGAGGTTCAATTCCATCAATTACTCGTAAAAAGTTGGCTGTCAGCTTACCGAGTGTTCCTGAATTTATTGGGGTAGAAGAAGTCTAAGGATGTCCAAATCGGAACTCCATTGGCGCCAACTGGTGTCACCATTTCACACTTCTTAAATTGGTAGTCAATAAGTCGATTGCTTGGCGTACTGCGTCTTACTGAAACAACATATCGATGAAGTGCGCGATACATTTCGCCATTAACGGTCAATGCTCTTTCTTGTTCATGCTTGGAGGCGAAAAGTTCGATCATGCCAACAGATCATAGCAACAGGTGGTCTCTCCCTATTCGAAAATTTTATATTTTGACGAAGCCCTTTACCCTAAAATGCGCCTCCCGTCTTATGATGATTTCCTTGCCCAAATCTGGATCACTTTTTAAATATTTGCGCCGCAGCAAATGGTTGTTCGATTTATAGTGCTGTGTGAATTGAACTGGACGTCTAAGTCTGCGCTTCAAGCTCTTTTCTTACAAGGAAATTCTAAACCTTGATAGGAACAACATGAGAAGGCTAAAGAGCTTCCTTACCGGTCATTGTGCCCTATGATATCATCTCAACAGAGTTGTTCAGATACAGAGTGTCGATTCTGTTCGGAAGAGGAAAAATCCTCTGAGCATGGCCTCTGTGAATGTCCGGCACTATACTGGCTACGTAGACGGATTTTTCATAGGGAATACCGTTCGTTAGATGAGTTTAGAAACTCGGTTACTAATGACGTGTTCATTAGGAAGGTAGTAGACCTATTAGGCTAAGTCAACCGAAGACACAATAGATCTTGCTAGGTCGCAGTGTCAGCCATAAGGCCAGGTTCTTTAAAAAAAAGGCTACGCTCAAAATTCACCAGTTGGGCGTCTGCAAAAGCCTTATTTCTTATCTCACTTGTACAACGATTCATAAGTCTAGACCGTTTGGACCACTACTTAAACACATTCAACGACAAATTGCCATAGGCCTCAAATATCACTTTAGATTCAAAGGCTGTTGACACGTTAAAAGTGCTCAAAGAGTATGAGTGTTATTTTGTGCTTCAGTGTTTCTATTCAAGTGAATCCACTATTTCATTGCCAGTCAAGTCACACTTGAATCAAGAGGATGATAGCTTAGTTATTTTCAGATTATTCGAAAAATAAAGGCACAGTTCCCAAAATAGATTTTCATAAGTAATTGTCACAAGTTTAAACCGAAGGGGGTTTGAAAGCAATTTAACCTCGAATACTTGAAGAACTATCGACTTTTTAAAACTACTGTTGAAGGACAGGGTCTACACAGTGGTTCTGGCTTTGATGGTTGGGTAATCAAGGATCAGAATTTTATGCGAGATGCCTTTTTTGCTTATTAAGTACTGAATGGATGACCTCCTATACGCATTGCCAAGGTTTGCCCTAGCAAAAATATGTGCGGACAGTAATGACTAAACTGAAATCCAAAAAGGATGCTGGGCCTGATAGCTTC
Source organism: Matsumyia berberina (assembly GCA_917880715.2). NCBI lineage: Eukaryota > Metazoa > Arthropoda > Insecta > Diptera > Syrphidae > Matsumyia > Matsumyia berberina. The sequence goes on from OU862872.1 coordinate 110,223,710, forward strand.
CCTTCCAAGTTGAATTTTACATTGGACAGCTATACCTTCGATGAAGTAAGACTGCATCTCATCACACATCAAACGAGGAGTAACTCACCCCAATCGGTGTTTCTTATGGCTGAGAAGTCAACTGAGTAGTAAGACCAAATCCAGTCTCAGGACAGTGATGATTAAGGTCTTCATTCTCCTCAGTGTTTTCTTAGTTATTCGGCACTAAGACAAAGACCAAGTACTCAGCTGGCTTTTCAGCAACTAATATCTTTGGTGCTAGAGCATAGACTCTCTATTAGGCGAATGAAGTTTTTCTTCGTTGTTTCCAGCGAAAAATTCTTCGTTAGAGATCCAACTACGAACTTTCCGAGCCGTTTGTATGGTGACCTCTATAAAATCAAAACCTTCGCAATGGAGGCTTGAGATTGCTAGGACATATAGAGAGAATGGATACAAATGCTCCGACTTGCAGAGTCTTCGAATCCTACTCGAGAGGGCAAAGCAGTAGGGGAAGACTTCACCTACAGTGACACGCATCACCAATTTAGAGTGGGCAACTGAAGGCAGTTTAGCCTAGGATCGAGAACTGAAGAAGCCTATTGGTTGAGATCCAGGTTAACCTCGAAATGTAGCGTCAACAAAGTCGGCAAAGTTTGCTGGTTCTCTAGAGTCTAGACGTTTACTGATTCATATTTTCTCATTTCTCGTGCTTGTTCTTAATCTAAAATTTAGGCAAAGCTCACGGCTGAGAAAAGATCACAATCTTGACAATAATTTTTCTTATCTTTCCCTTCTAACCTGGATAGATAGAGAGATTATGCAAACATGCGGTAGAACAATCGTCGCAGCTAAAAAAAATACATCAATTCATCACGAGTTATTTTCCTGTTAGAGAACATCTTTGGCTATGACATGCCACATTTCACAATTAGAATCCGATTACCAAGACTTCTAACCAGAAAACATAAATTTTACATTGCCTCCGACATCTTCTCCTCAGTATCTCCGCAACCGCATTCGACAAAAAGAAAAGCAAACTGAACCCATTCCACCTATTCTCTCACTTAACCACCTCAGTCTCGTCCGTATCTCTTAGATGTATTTTCATCTTCTTCCATTCGCCCTTTTTTTGTTTTTACTACTGCACCTCCTCCAATTGCATTCCTCACTTAGCAGACTTATTATCTAATCTCTTTGCTGCGCGTACTGAATCTAGGTCATTATGCATCAACTATGAAGTGATAAAAATAGCCATCCGCACATAGAAAACACGCACATATGTAGCTACAGGCACAGACACAAAAACACAGACGACTACTAATTGGTTTAAAAAGAAATGTCACTTAACCATTTCACTTCACCCCATGCACATTATGTACGTGATATTAATAGCACCAGTAAACTTCAGGAAAAGTATTTAGTCCATAAGTCAAAAACAAACAAAACAATGTGAACCCAGGGATACATTGTAATAAAATGTCATTTTGTTCTTTTTTTTTTTCTTTGCAGAGACAACACAATACATCACAGTAAAACAAGCTCGAATTAAACAAATTGACAAGTAAATGTCAGAAAAAAAAATGGCAATCTTTAGATAGCTTTACAGTTGAACTAAAGTTGATAGTTAAGATTGCAAGGACACACTACCGATAAAGATACACACTCCTAGATAAACTCCATACATAATATGCGAAATGGCAAAAAAATCCAGCAGTAAGCCGAAGAAACGTCACTTGAATGACGGTGACGACGACGAAGATAAAAACAATATGGTCACTTGAACCAAATAAAAATCGACACAGAAAAAATAAAAAAACAAAAAGGAAAAATATGTTAAAATTATAAGTGAACCTTGAAAAAAAAAAATATAAAACACAATCCTGCGGTCCTAAGTTATGTGAAAACGCGGGCGCGTCCGTCGCGACAATGTACTTTAGGTTTTGTCCTACACGAAACCTACAAATCTCGAAATTGTTACTAAATCGAATGAATCTGGTTTGATTATTATTTTTTTTTTATTTAATTTTTTTTAAAATCTAAACAAGAGGATATACAAATTTAATTAATTTATTTTTATATACATATATACAATATCTGCAACTAAACGTCATTTCTGACAGGTGTCAAACTTAAAAAAAAAATTCCAAAAAAAGAAAAAAACGATTAAAGGGAAAGAAGGAACATTTATTTGACTCTTCCCGGACCACAATCCCGCATTTGAATGCAATCCACAGTGATTTTGCCCAACGAGAGAATACTCGGGATAAATATTGTGGCGTTTGTTAATGCGAATAAACCAGAGTCCTAATTGGAGGGCCCTGGCTGTGCTAGGTGCCCTCCTGCCGGTTATTGTCGTATGGCCAACTGTTTTATCAATGCCAATGTTAACAGCACGTACATCAACTAAACCATCGAATACCAGCAGCAGCACCAACGCTACAGACCAGCAGCCACCACAATTAATAGCCTCGTTGTCAAAATTTACATCAAATTTCACCACAAACATCACAACTGACTTCAGTGATCGGGAACGAACTACAAATTCCAGTGAGTACAGTGATTATGGCAGCTATTTACTGCACTTAAATGTCAGCACAAGTGACAGTGAAAATGAAAATGGCGATCGAGATGATCTAGTGTACGGTAGTGGTGATATCGATCCGTTATATGAAATAATGACATCGCTCGATGACGGTGAAGTGTCAAATTCGCGTCGCGTCAAAAAATCACCCAGTATGGTCGGCCAATACGATGGTGTCTCTAATACAACCTATCTGTCAAGTGCTAGTATTAGTGATTATAATAATTCTACAATCAATAGGATAAGCAAAAATATTAGCAATAGTGTTAGTGTCAGTGATGTAAATGAAAGTGACAATGTTACAGTACCAGCACCATCGCCCATCGTCGGTCATCATTATCAATCAAAACGAACGCGAAATTCAAACAAAAGTGACAGAAGTGAACACGCTAATGTTGATGATGATGTTGATGGTGATGGTGATGACGTAACAATAACCAGAGCAAAAATCAGAGAATGGAGATATGATTATTTATCAACAACAACAACAACAACACCGGCGGCATTCACAGATGCCTTTGAAGTAACATCAGAATTTTGGAATATGGACGAGTCGTCGTCCGCTGATGATAACAATGACACTTATGTCACATCGACAATGAAAACAACACAGTCTGCGACAACAACACTAACACATATAGATTATCCGGTATTATCGCGTACCGACCGTAGTGTGCATACAAAGCGCGGTATATCGGAGAGACAGCGAGGCAGCAGCAGCAGCAGGAATACTGGTGGGGCCGCTGCTGCTGAAGTAGACGGAGGAGGAGGTAGCATTAAATCTAGGAGACTGAATAATCATAATAAAAATCATAATTATAGAAATAACAATCACACGAATAGTAATAGCAGTAATTTAGATCGTAATGAAAGATCTACGATATCGCATATATCGGGACCGGGAAGAAAAATTCAACTATACATCAAGAATCGGTTTATACAGCTGATGACGGACGGTACGGTAAATGGAACTCAGGATGATCTAAGTGATTACAGTGAGTATACACAACTTTTATATTTTCTTTGCGTAAAATTTTTTGACAGGTGATTTGTGGGTTCAAAATGTCTAGACTTTTGACATTTCACACGATAAGTGGGCCGGATTGTTGTTCTCTGCTCTCTTTATGTCAATTTATGACAGCTCAATTATCTTTTCTTATTTTTACAACAAGATGGGTCATCATTTTTGAGGTTAGATCTTATTTTTTTGAAATCCACTTTTGGTAGATTGCGGTTGTCTCGTTTTATGGCATTGATTATGGAAACATTTTGTATAGACCCTTGGGTTCAGTGACAGTTTAATTTATATTTTTTCCCGCTTCGTGGTGGTGTCTCGAGAAATGTTTTGGTGGATTTTGCTGAGATTCGAACCTGTGTCAGGTCGATAGCAGTCCATTGCACCAGTCACTTAGCAGCGGTGGCGACAAGCCAATGACACAGTTATTCGTAAAGATTTTGGCAGCATTTTATAGCTCTTGCTGCTGATTATTGGGTTGAATTCTATCACGATTGTCCTTCGTAGCGTTATTTGCATATTTCTAAAGGAATTCAAAAAAGTTAAGTGCTGCCAGATCACTAACGCAATAGCATTTGTCGTTCAACAAAAGAGCAAGCAACTGTCATCTGTCAACTGTCATATTCAATAGTTAGAAACAAGTGATTCTGGTTCAAGGAAAGTCTTGTATCAAACTCAAATTCTGTGGCAGTTTTGGCTATGATCACACACTGTTCGTTCTGCCTGACAGCTGGACCATGGTTTTCATACCTCGACAGCTCCCAAAAAGTCAGTTCGAAAATTTAATTCCTCCAAGACACAAACCTTCTTTAATCAGATAGAAGAGAAAATGGAATTTTTGGTTACTCATGAGCAAATTTGACAAAAAAAAAATAAATAAAAGCCTCCAAAGAATGAATATTCAGCACATACTTGATTCTTCTCTGATCCGTTGGTTGGTTTATTTTCACTTGAAAGACGATTCATGCTGATGCTCGTGTGTACACTTATGTAGATAAGTTTTGGGGGTCATAAAAGGTGTCAAAGCAAAGCGACAGATAGCTAATTTGTTTTATTATAATTCTTTCAAATTAAGTCATTTCGTCTGTCATCAGATTGATACATTTGATTCAAATTAGACAAGTTTCCATCGCACAAGGGCTCTCTCTCTCTATAACCTGTCAATCTGGTCCAGTCTTTCTCATCCGGGTTCGTCTTTACAGATTCAAATCTTTCACCATAGAGGCAATAAAAGTTATGCATGTCCTTGGAATCGAACAGCAAAAAGCAATGGAAAAACTTGTAACTTTACACTCAAGTTGCGTGCACTTAAATGCAAATTAAAATGAAAAAAATTTTAATAGAAATTCAAACGCAAAACAATGTATTCATTCAGCCAACAATAATTTATCAAATCAATCTTGGTTTCCAGTCAACATTTTGATGGAAAACATTCTTTGACTTTTGTACAGACTGTGAGATTGGTTGAGTTTTTATTTTCACGCGGTGTTGGTGAAATGTGGTCCAACATATAGTGGACCTATGGGGACTAATTAATGAATTAATTACACCAGTCGAGAGTGTATAATTTTTTCACTGACTTATGGTTACAGAACTGAGGATAGATTGGTGGTTTAAAATTTGCACTCACTTAACCAATTTGTTACAAGTCTTGTAAGCATTTAGACTTTTTTGCGTGAAACTACCATGTAATTGATTGTGTAATCCAACACATGCATGTGTTCGAACTTGTCAAAGTCCACTTAAGTATTTTGCTTTTGCTTTTAGTGCGAAATTGACACTTCTGAATGTCAATTGGTTTGACTAGAATGAGCAATGAGAACTGAGTCACATGCCAGTCACTGCTAAGCCTTAGAGCACTTCATCTCGCAATCGAGGCAGAAGCAGGTAAAAAGATCGTAGCTTTATGCAGAATCTGTGCAATCAGAAATGATACTCTAATAGGAGCTTGAATCTCTAGTGAAGTTGCAAATACTAAGGTTAGGCTTGGTTAAAGGGGTGGTGGCTTGACGCTAGGCCCTGCCTTACTCGCATCTTAAAGGATCCATTGTGTTCCCTATTGTGGGATCCTACATTTATGTACCTGATGGGAAGCAAGAGTTGGTTATTTACTGTTCGTTATAAGCCTCCCTAAGCCAACTTGAATTCAGTTTGAAGTCAATCAGCATCTTTTTTTTTTTTTTTTTTTTTTTTTTTTTTTTTTTTTTTTTTTTTTTTTTTTTTTTTTTTTTTTTTTTTTTTTTTTTTTTTTTACGAGCTATCAAGTAGTTTAACTTTCGCAATAAAAATTCGCACGGTTTCGTTCTTTGTAGTCGGCGCACAAGGTTTGTCACGTCCAGAATTTGGAGTACGGCGTTATTGCAATGTCCATGAAGGCGAACACGGAGTTTGCGTGCAAAATTTGTTATTTCATCTTCGACGGTGGCTAGACCGAGATCTCTATGGATATCGTCGTTTCTAATGTACCACGGCGCATTAACGATTGTTCTAAGCACCTTATTTTGAAAGGTTTGTAAAATATTTCTATTGCTGGTTTTGGTACAACCCCAAAGTTGTATACCATACGTCCATACAGGTTTTAAGACTTGCTTATATAAGAGCAATTTGTTATACATGCTTAATTTGGAATATCTTCCAAGCAGCCAATACATTTCTCTAAATCTAATTTCGAGCTCGTCGCGTTTCTTTTTAACGTGCGGCTTCCATTTGAGTTTCGCATCTAGTGTCATTCCTAGATATTTTGCTTCGTTTGCATACGGTATTTGTAACGAGTTAATGAAAACGGGTAAGTTGTTTATTTTCTTGTTAGTAAAGTTAACATGCGTAGATTTGGTTTCGTTGAGAACAATGCGCCAAACCTTTGTCCACTCGCAAATTGTATCCAAAGCTCGTTGAAGCTTCACAGTTGCTGACTCGACTGAATTTTCTGTTGCCAGAATAGCCGTATCGTCCGCGAATGTAGCAACAACGGTGCCTTCTTCTTGCGGTATATCTCGAGTATAGAGCAAGAACAAGACTGGACCAAGAACACTTCCTTGTGGAACACCGGCAGCGATTTCTTTGAATTCCGAGTATTCGGCTCCGTGTTTGACACGGAAAAGTCTGTTCTCCAAGTACGACTCTAAAATTTTGTACAACTCTTCGGGAAGTACCTGTCTTAGTTTATAATTCAAGCCTTCGTGCCACACCTTGTCGAAGGCTTGAGAAACGTCAAGAAAAGCGCTAGAACATATCTTTTTCTCTTCTATGGCCTTCTCAATTTCGTTGGTTATTCTATAAACCTGGTCAATTGTGGAATGCTTGATTCTGAACCCGAATTGATGATCAGGAATCAAACGTCTTTCTTCAATTACCGGTTTTAACCGTTTTAATAAGAGTTTTTCAAAAACCTTTGAAATTATCGGCAGGAGCGATATCGGTCTGTACGACTTTTTGTCGTTTGGCGGTTTTCCCGGCTTTGAAACCATTATAACTTCGGCGACTTTCCATTGCCTTGGAACGTATAATAGTCTTAGCGAAGCATTTATAAGGTAAACGAGTTTTATCAAAGCTTTCTTTGGCAATTCCTTGAGGACCTGTCCGGTTATTAGATCATATCCAGGAGCCTTGTTATTTTTTAGATTTTTTATTACCTCACAAAGTTCCGCTAGTGACACGCTTCTTATTTTAAAGTTGTCTGGAGTCATAATAGTATTATTAATATTTTCTATTAATGCTTGCCCGGGAAATGGCTTAAACGTTTCTTCCAGATGCTCAGCAAATAAGTCGGCTTTTTCTTTATCGCCTTTTGCCCACTCGCCATTACTTTTTCTTATTGGTAGCGATTGTATTTGGGGTTTTTTGATACCTTTCATAGCTTTCCAAAGAGAGTAATTCGAACTTTTTTCAGCAGACAAGCCTTCGAGATATGTAGAAATCTCGCGATTTTTAAAATCCCGTATCGCTTTTTTGAGCTTATTCGATAGGAAGTTCGAATGGGTTTTGTGTTGGGGAGCGCGGGTCTGTTGCCATCTTTTGCGTGCTCTCCTCTTTGCCAGCATCAGTTCTTTTATTTCCGGTGGATTTTTAATTTCGCTATTTCCGACTACTTTTCTTTTATATGGAGTGTTGTTCCACGCGGCGCTTTGTAAGACTTCAATAAATCTGCCGACTTCATCCTCTATTTCGCACGGTGTTCTAAGCGACACATTCAGGGCAATATTTTCTTCACAAGCTTTCCTAAAGCCATCCCAGTTAGTTTTGTTGCTAGTTAATCTGGGCGCTCCTTCTTTTCTTATTAGGCGTTCGCTTATTGTCAATATGACTGGTGAATGATCTGAGGAGAGATCAAAGCATTCCTCGATGTTCGTTAAGTTCTTCACTACCCCTTTTCCAATAAAGAAGTCTATGAGGTCAGGCGTTTTTGCTATGTCGGAGGGCCAATAAGTCGGTTTCCCCGTCGAAAAGAAGTCAACAGCAAATTGCATGCCGGTTTCGTAGAGAAGTCTGCCTTTAGGTGAAATGCATCTCGAACTCCAAAAGGTGTGTTTCGCATTGAAATCGCCACCAATAATAAATTTCGGTCCAAGTGAGTTGAATAGACGTATTAAGTCATTCTTTTCTAGCGTGTATCGCGGAGGACAATAAATGGACGCGATGTTGTAATACATATTTTTAGTTTTTACTCGAACTGAAGTTATTTGCATTGCATCGAGTTCTACCGGTGAATTCAAAGAGTGCTCAATACAATCTTTAATTAAGAGCGACGATCCGCCCCTAGCCCTTTCGGATGGGTGGTATGCGTGATAAGCATAGTATCCTCTTATTTTAACTCGAGATTCCTTTGTCAGATGGGTTTCAGAAATCAAGCATATGTCAATGTTCTGTTTGCGTAGGAATACTTCCAGTTCGTCGATTCTTTGTAGAAGGCCGTTTGCGTTCCATGTTAAGATTTTAAGTAACTGGTTCATGTTCATAATTTCGTTCGTGGTTTGCGAGCGTTATGCTCGAGGTTGCTAAGTTTTTCGAATATGAGCTTATTTGTCTTGCTTTGCTCCTCGAGTTTCGCGAGAATTATAGAGAAAACTTGCTGCATAGGATCTAACGCAGGCCTATTTTGCTTAGTTGCTTGCGATGCAGCTTGCGCATACGTTTGCGCATCAGGAGATGGCGGTTTTTCCTGGACTTTTTTCGTTTTATCCTTCACGGGTTTGTTTTCTTTTACTAGCGATTTTTCCGGTTTATTTTTATTTGGTTTCGGTTGCGGACGCATGTTCTTTTTAAGCGTATCGCGCCTTTTTTGGAGTTCTTTGGCCACTTCGCAACCTCGATAGTTCGCTGGGTGCTTTCCCTTACAATTTATGCAAGTCGCTGCGGTCTGCTTGTTTAAGGGGCACTCATTCGAGAGATGTATACCGGCACATTTCACGCATCGTGGCTCTTTTTGGCAGTATGTCTGCGTATGGTTGAAACCTTGACAGCGTTTGCCTGAGGGATCGATCTTGTGCTTTTACGCATCGGTTCGATTTTGATTACAATATTTAAAATCGTTTTAATATTGTAAATATCTTTTATATTCTCGGTTTTATCGAAACTGAGCATAAAAAGCGGAAGACCACGCTTAACAAGAACTTCCTGATCTTCTTCCGTTTGTTGCTTTTCCTTCTTGATAATATTTACGGCGTCAAGAATTTTAAAGCCTTTCGCCTGAAGATCGTCCATAACGTCTTCTTTAGTGCACGAAGGATGGAGTCCTCTTGCTATAACTCGCAATGGTCTTTCCGACTTATTTTCATACGTGTACCACTGAATTTTCTCGGAATTAAGTTTCCGAGAAAATGCTCGGTAATCGTTGGGGTCATCGACGTTTACTTTCCACACGTTGTTGCGAAGTGAGGTGACCTTAAACTTCGAGGTCAACGTTCCTTTTAGGAGGCAATACAGCTTGTTATAGTCCATAATCCCGATGACGTTTATTGGAGGCGGTGGACTTAATTTCGTTGTCGCTTGCAAACGCTTGTTTTCTTTTGGTGGCTCGATTTCGGGTGAAGAACCGGCCCTTCGTTTCTTGCTGGGTCTTTTCTTTGAGACCCACGCCGTTTCTCGTGTTAGCTCTTCTTCGTCCGTGTGATATTCGCGAACAATTGAGCCAGACGGATTACCGTCTTTTGGCGGATTTACGTTTCTCAGAGCTTTATTTTCTTGTCGAAGTAAATCTACCTCTTTCCTAAGCTCTTTGTAGAGTAGCTCCATTTCGTGAAGCTTCTTACGGAGTTCATTGTTTTCCTCCTCGAAGCTTTTGGATTTCGCTGAGTCCTGTTTATCACGCGTTAGCGCTTCCGGTGGACTTCTTTTCCCGGAGACATTCGATCTTGGTGGTGGCGATCGAGATACCCTTGCACTTTTTGTGAAGGGGTTGCATAATTGCAATAAATGGCTCTCCCCAGAATCCATAGAGCCGACCTCCGAAGAGGGTGGATTTTCCAGTAGACCTGGAGTACCACCTGGGGTATTTAATCTCTTTGTTTTGTTCATTGCATTTTGTATACTTCTTTTACCTCGGTATACGGAGGGTGGATTTTAGTCGCCTCTTACGACAGGCATGCCTACCTCGGGTATATTCTAACCCCTACCCGAAGGGGGTAATCAGCATCTGCAGTGGTAATCAGGCTGCGCTAAGCGCGCTTGAGACAAAGATTGTCCTTCAATTTAAGAATAAACTAAACAGGATTTGTTGAAAAAGAAGGCACGGGTATGGTTACGGCCAGCAGGAGAGCGCAGGACCGGTACAGAGAAGATGGACGAGTGTTGATTCCTCTGCAGGAAGGTCCAGGCGAATGGCATGGCTGCCTATAAGATTATAAGTGTCTTGTGATGTCATCTATGGTAGCTTCCAGATCACGTCTATTTAACGAAAATAAATTTTTTGGAGCGCTTTTGGTCTATTTATGGCCAAATTTGTTTGCTGGTCTAGTAGGTGGTGCCTATGGATCACCTTTGATTGATTTTGCTGATAGCATCCGGTTTTGAGTTTTGAGTTTGCCTTTAGCTAGTAGCACTCCGGGATTCTCTTTAGTTTCGGTTAAGTGAGATAGGATTCCCCTAGGGGACTCACTTAGGCTCAAGGTCCATTGTGATACCTATGGAATTTCTTTTGAGGGCGGATTCTACCAATAGAACCATTTAGAATGGGAGTCTTCTTCTGCTGTGAGATAGTGCGTTGGGATTTCCTCTTCCTCTAGAGCTTCTACCAAAATCATTGAAGAGAGCCCCTAGTCACCTAGCGTGCTGTCCTATTAAGCAATGTGCTGCAATAGCACCAGTGATAGTGCGAATTTGTGTTCTGTTAGGAGTAATCAGGTCCCTTGACTTTTGTTCATCTATTTTAGGCCAGATAAGTCTGGGGATTCCCCCGTAAGATCGTTTCTTCACCTTGTTGTTTCATGATAAGTTTCATTGTGTTGTTTGGTATACCCATGCCTCTGGTGTGAGAGGAGATTGTGGTCCTAGATTTGGCAAGTTCATCAGCTTTGTAGTTACCAGTTACGATTCTCTTTATCAGGAAGAATCTGTATTGCAGCACTATGATTGGCGAGTCGATCGGACTTGCAGTTGCCTCAAATGTCCATGTGTCTTGCTACCCAGCAAGACACATCATCTCTAAGAGAGACGAGCAGCAATTTCTGGAGAACCAGGACAATAGACTTCTGTGGTGTCTATGTGCTTGAGGTAGACTACCCCTTACTCTCCTTAGAAAAGGTAAAGGCTGTTACCATTCCGCAGTAAGAACACAGCATTTCCTACAATTCGATCTAAATGTGTACTTGAGGTAAACTTCTCTAGGTTAACGCAATATTGTTATGCCTAAGTAAGCAGAGGAAAGGTCCATACTTCGATTGTTTGGACGCATGTCCCCAACTAGGCTTTCAAGACGTGTCAAGGAATCCGTTCCATCAGGTAGGGGTCCGCTAGGTAGGCCCAGGATGACATGGTTGGATCAAGTCCGGAAAATCACCTCCACCTGTGTGGGGATGGCCCTTGATGATTTATAGTCGATAGCGAAATATCAGGAGATGTGGAGAGTCCACTTAAGCACCCTAACACCGCGACCCTCATAGTGGATAAGCGGGCTATTGAAAAATGATGGAGAAGTAAGCAGTCCAATAAGCCAAGGCGTTCACCCCCATATTAGCAAGGAAACCTGATCCTATCTTAGTAATTGCTTCCACCGACGAACCGACGTGTGCTACCAGGACACGAAAAGTGTGTTTCAGTGGAAAATGTTTTCACATGCCAACGCCACTTCGTCGTGAAACGACGTGGCTTTCTAAATTTGTCCAGAGGCATTCTAAAGTGACGTATTTCTCTACAAAGTCTTAGCCAAATCTCTGACTCCTTGCTTTCATCAGTGCAACCCCAAAAGCCTTTGGAGAGAAACCATCAATTTCTCCATCCATTCTCCACCGCAGGTTCAATTCAATTGATTTATCCACAGTTTTACGCAACTTTAAAGCGTCGTAATTTATTTCTACCCCGGAGCCTTCAAATATATCCGCGTGTCCATAAAAAGCTCGAATCTCTTTAGTTCCATGCGAACAATGTTCACTGTTTTCCCTTTTAATTTTCCAGCTGCAACTTGCCGTCTTGGCATTCCACTCTCGCTGCACGATCTATTTGCATGCGGTGGCTCCAATCCAAGTCCAATCTCAGTTACCACGCGACTTACAAAAATTTATGTTACAACCATATAAAGGAACATTAATCGTATCTCATTTGCATATATGCGCCGAAAAGGCGAGAGAGCCGCTACTGTATAACAGTGTTTGGTACACAAAACAAAAAAAAAAGAATTCATCAACACTTAAGTGTGTAAATTGCGCGTGACTCTGACTTGGATCCGAGGGACCAAGAAAAAGAAATCTCGACCAAGTAATCAACGTTTCACACCGGCTTCGAGGGGGGGTTACATCTGTTTGAATTCAAAAAGTTTTTTTTCTGTTTTGGGGGGATTGGCCCACCCCGATTGTGAGATCGCCCTTAGTTGCTAATTAAATGACACATTCATTAGAGAGTATCTGAGGCAATGAGAGACCCGGGCGGGCAGGTGAACCAATAAAGAACTTTAAAGAAGAATTACAAAAAAGGTTAATGAATCAAATTGCATGTGCCACTGACAGGTGGCAGGGGGAGAAGGGGTCTCTAAAGTTTTAAAACAAAGAAAACAAAAAGAAAATTGTTGGAGACCATAGTACGGTGATTAAACGACTCAACGAAGGAAAAACAAAACGAAAAGTGCTGCCAAGGTTGATGATGTATCAGTGGGGTGTTGAAACAATTTTGATTGCAAGTTTGTGGAGACAAGACGTCTAATTAGTGGCTCCATTGTTTCAATTCACCAAAGTCGAAAGAGAGGACCGAATGCTATTTGGAGTTTTCAAGTTGACCTCATTTCTATTGTGATCTTGATATGGGATCAAGTGTTTTGGGTTAAACGACACGGGTTTACTATTCAAGTTTTTCAGTTAAAAGTGTAATTTATGGGCAAGACACACGCCCAGTTTATGAAGACTGCTTGAAACCGGGAACTCTTTTTTCGTAAAACAATAGAATGCACTGAATTCAGCAGATAGAGCGATGTACCTACACTTTTCAATCTGACACGCTTCTTTAGTTCAAAGATCACAGCGCCATACATTCTCTAGATCGAAAGGTAGAAGTAGTGGGTCGGACAGTATTGTTTGGATAAACTTTATTGCCAATAGGGCGTCATTTTGAAGACACACTTCATGGGGCTCAATTGTTAAGGAGGGTTTTCGGATAGCACTCGTATCTTGGGAAGTAGATTAGGATACCTCTGAGATCGTGACCAAAAATTAGGTCAATAATCGCCCGCTTGACTTCGTTGATCTACCAGTTCATACACATACCTAGATCTCCGTTATTGTACTCTTAGACAGGCAGATTCTGGAGGTAATATAGGGGCAAACAGCGCCGTCTTACTTGTATTTTCTCCGGATCCGTAGTAGTCCCCTTTTGTGGTGTTGGAATACCTGGAAAATAACTTGTTGGGAGCCTTTCTAAACCATCAAGGACCTCTCAATGAATTTCAAGATGGTTTGTGGTCGCTTTGTTGAAAGTTCACCTAAGTTTCTGAAGAAATATTCTTCTATAGTCGCTATCTCGATCCTGCTGAGTCTGTGTCCTTTTTTACGTCTACATAGTCAAAACTTCTGCATTGGTTTGTTGTACTGAGGCAGATTCCTCAGACATTCTGCTAAACGGAAGTTCTTCGTCGTCTCCACTAGCCGTTGTTTATAAATGCAAAGGATCCGCCAGAGGTCCAATGAGGTCTTAGGCAGAATCGGCTGACTGATTCGAAGAGTCGAACCCTAAGGTGGTGGTACTGAGCAGAACATGGATACTCCGTGACAGTTCGTGGTTTAAGTTTACTCTGAGGTAGATTAACTCACTTCCTGCTTCGAAGTTAAGGCTGCCAACAGTAACATTTTCTTCTAGGCAGTGAACAAGTCGATCTTTGTTTGTCGACAGCATTTGTTTGGGCATTCTACTATCTCATAGCATACCGTCGGATTGGCTACAACCATCTAATTGTGGCACCTAGTTTGTCACGTAAGGGGTTTTCCGAGTATCGTTTTTGAGTTGGCTTGGAATGATTTTCGATCCCTTCCCAGATTTAACACCTCGTGCCTTCCTTTCATTTTCCGTACGAGATTGTAGTAATCACAAGAACGTTGAGGTGGCTTTTGTGCTGTCGAAAGCCTCCTCAACATCTGTAGGGGGTAGGGAGACTGTATGTCCCTTTGATTAGCTCATTGGAATCCAAGACCTTCTAGCTGTATCCTGAACAGTTCAGTATCACAGTGATGTGCTCATTCCATGGTGCCAGAAAGAATTCGTCCAGTTTCTGAACCGTTTGCTGCTTGAACCTTTCATCACCTATCCAGGTCCTTAGTGATTCTACAAACCGTGCTGCTGTCGAACTTATTTGCTGCATCCTCGGCTTATTAGGCAAAGGCATTGACTGCCCTTCGTGCGGCGCTTCTTTCTTTTCCATTTGGTGATGGGCTTCAGGCTCAACTTCGATCTTTCTGTTCCCAACAACTGAACGTGAAGGGAGGCAGGCACGTGAGTTAAGGATCAAATCAAGATAATTTCTTTGAAAACTTTCTTTACTTCTGCAGCTGTTCTGAGACCTTTTCTGTGTGTTCCAGGCCTAGACGATTTGCATTCACCACGTGTTTTTTAGGGTCTGCTTGTCATTTACTACTCTTATTGGTGAAAGGACTCTGTCTGTGTCAAGGTGAGGTTTAATCCTTAACCCCCAGCACTCTCCCCTTCAACTGCCACGTCATGTTCTTAACTCTCAAACCCCAATTGTAGAACAATTCTATCTGAAGTTCAATAACCATAGAACCCATTCACCCAGAGGTTGACGCCAGCCACCTTCAACGATCTAACAACTCTAACCTGATCCTAATCTCATCACTGTGTCTACACCTTTTATTTCTATTCGCGCCTGGCCTTTGCACCTTCGAATGAGTTGAACTCGAATTAAGGTTGTAAAGTGTTTGTCACGTAATTTGAATTTAAATCGCAACGCTCTGTGGCTTACCGCACCGAACCACAGAAAATAGTGTTCACCAACACTTTTGTGACTTAAATGTGTCATAAATCGAATGAATGTCACGGATTCTGCACATTGAGTTCTGGTATATTTTCGGGATCATCTCTGATGCTCAACTAAAACCAGCATAACATGGCAACTCTTGGGCCACACAGATACACATCCCCGTGCTAGGTGTACCCAATCGAATCTGGCAAATGTATAACTCTCCATCGGCGCAATCACCTGTGCGCTGTAGTCGTCCACCAATAACGGTAAGTAATGTTGAATGTTGCTGCCGTTGCTGTTGCTGTTGGACGGTTTGTTAGTATCCAATTCGCATGATCAGTCTCAGCACAACCGATCACGTTATGTTAATATCTTTGAGAGCAAAAAAAGCAGCGAAAATGAAAAAAAGAAACATATCCACAGATCGGTGGTTGTATCTGGGCGCGTTGACAGTCATTTAACGACAAGCACTCTGATTGAATTACTTCTTTGCGCCGCCGAGCTCTTTATTTCCTCGTGCGTATCACGATCAACCGGCAAATGAAAAGGTATCTGCGTACCGCGGTATAGATACATCTGTTTCGATTGTTTTCATTTCTCCTCATATTCAGATTCGATACAATAAGCAGAGATACATTGGCTTCTTTCTGAATTGCGAGCACGGCGCTGTTGTTGGTGAAATCAGAAATCTCGCAGACGACACAACTGTGATTCGGAGATTCAACCATTCAGAGGGGAGGGGAGGGAATGCTGTTGGTTTGGTGGTGAGGTGACCTAATAATGGGTCGGCACTCCATCCACTCAGCTGATTGCTGATGCGTCGTCTTCTTGTGCGACGAACGATGAGAGTGGATTGAGATACTCTCGCCCGGTGTCTATCCCCATCGTTGTCGATGTTTTTTTTTTCGTTGTCATTTTAGCGACTACCGGTCTTCAATGGTGGAAATTGGTACTTTGAAGCTGGTTCGGACAGACAGGCAGACAGAGAGAGAGAAAGAGGAAGAGACTGCACACAGTCGTGTTGGTGGTCTCAAATTCCAATTGCGACATTTTACAAGTGCACTTGTCCAATAGATACATCTGTACGGGTAATATATTATCTTTTGAGGACGACTTGGAGATTTATTTTCTTTTTCATCGTGTGGAAGGTGTTAAGTTTTTAACCGAGTGTGCTGGTGAAATTGTTTTCGTACTTTTTGGAGGGTAGACCATAGGAAATATTCGTGTGATGGACAGTTGAGTTGTGACTCCGAATTAACACGGAGAGAGTGAAGAGTTTTTCATTGGAATTTCACCTCTATTTTGTTAATTTTGAAGAAAGAACTTGATTTGGGAATCAGTGATCGGAAGGAAGACGGGTGGTGGTAGTCGTCAAACGCTGCTTGAATAGGCAGCGCTACCAACTTCATTTACCACTGAACCCTACTTGCAGTCTGTCTTAAGAGAGTGACGAAATTTCTCTCCATATTGTCGCAGAATGTTCTGTTCTCGGTTAGTGAATCTGTTTCAGTATCTTCTCTGAATATATAGCCGTCACAGAAGTCACTTAGCAGGACGACGTTGCTGCCGAAAATCCGTGTTCCAAGTGAAAGAGGACAGGTTCATTTGAGTCGTCTTTCTCAAGGCAGAATCTACACAGTCTAATAGAAGCTTCAGCTTGAGCTTCAGTTTTTTTTTTCAGGATAGTGACCACTTGCTGTTCTTAGATTGTTTCTGCTGACATTCACTAGAAAATTGGTGGTCTTTTTGGTCTGAGTGTGTCTGCGTCTAGGTCTAGAAAGCCATTCAGCCACTAACCTTTCCGATTGTGTGGGAAATAGTCATTTGGAGCATGATTGTCCGGACTTCACTGAATTTAGTTAAGCATAGGCTCTTCACTTGGGTTTTAAAATAGGTTTTGTGAAAGCAATAGGAGTTCTCAGGGTCCAATTTTGCCAGTGAGGAAAGTCCTTCATCACCGTAGATTTAGTGGCTATCCACTGTTGTCGATGGATTCAGTTTGACCGTGTCCTGTACATTGTGGCACTTCGTTACCAGTAAATTCATTGTAAGGTGGAATCCTGTGAAAGATGACTAGATAGGTCCTCGCAAGTTCACTTAGTGTTGAAGGGTTCTTAGAATCGACTTGAACACGTCGCTCAAGGGCTTCTAAAGACGTTTGACTATTTGGGCGGATAAGTAGAGGGTTTGCTGATGTGTGATTTAGACTCACACATTTTCTTAGTTGAATTGTGTGTTCCCTTACTGCTCTTAGAACATCTGCCATGCCTATGCGCAATCGTATTCCGTTCCTGGGGATGCCTTGATTACTTTTCGATGATATTATGCCACGTTTTTCTTGGGCGATCCACTCTTCTTCTATTTTGCACTTACGTGTTCCAATTACATGACTCGGCTGACTTTGCAATCATTGTTTTCATGTTGTGCGTGTTGAATTTTTTGCAGGAATGGGAGGGACCTACAATTTATTGGCAACTTCGAACGGAGGCTTGTCATTCCCCAAGGAGAGGTGAGGCTGAAAAGAATGTTTTGTTACTCACAAACAGCTGGGACTCCCATCTACGCAACTCCAACTGTTTAACAATCGTCCAATGAACTAAACTGAGCTACGGCAACCAATGCCACTTAGATGTTTGGGAAATCGCTTCTTTACGTTCTTGAGTCATTCTCTCATACAGCTGTTCACATCGCCAGAATATGCAAGGCGATCAAGGAAAATTTATAGCTTTTCACACATTGATTGATGGCACAGTTCGTGCCTGGACGGTAGTTCGTATAGGCTGACTGTGAACTTCGCACAAGATTGCGCTCCAAACAAATGCCAACAATATCGGTGGAAGAAGGCCGCCGTCACACTTTGGGTCTCGAACAGCTTTCTCGACATGCCCTTCTATGTGCAGAACATATGGCCTTGAAACGTAAAGCGCAAGGCAACTCAAAATAATTCTCCAATGTGACTGTCGAACGCCTTCTTAAAATCGATGTACAACATGTGAAGTGGCGATCGGTATTCAAGGATCAGGTCAACGATAATCAGCAGGGTGTTGGAGTAGCTGACAAACGAAGATTTAAAACTGAAACCTGCTTGTTCTGCATTGAGGTTGTTCTTACGTCCTTTCCAGCTATGGGGACTCTAGATCGCTTCTTCCTGCTGCACTGTCAGTTGCTCGCTATTTTCGGTCATTGATCTCTTTGGAGGTTTCCTCAAATAGTCAAGCGCTGTCTCCCTTGCCATCGACTGACGACGATCATTACCTTCTTCCTCTTATAGAAAAATCTCTTAACCTCGTACGTTTTCTCGCCGCAGAAGCTCAGTAGACGTTGTTGGCGTTGCTCCTTCCAGTTCCGCAAGTACACTAGCGCTCAGAAGTTTGAAAACAATTATAATTCTTGACGGATGTGGCCTGAATCCACTGAAATTTACAAGTCGAGTGGTTGTTAGAGTGAGTACAATAACGCAGGAGAGCTTAGTATCTTCCTCCAAGAGGAATCGCCTTGAAACATGCAAAAAGAAAAATGACCCAAATTCCTCTTGGCCGAAGGCCTATCAGACAACTTCACATTGGAAGAAATCCTCAAGCAGCTGTCCAAGTGCAAAGCGCTTCTTGCAAAACGCTTTGCTTTAGCGACAACTTTTTTGGACAGCTAAAGCACTTTCCTTGATAAAGCAGATCCTTTCGAGGAACTGCTAAGACTGCCTGAGGATGGTCCCAGTCACAGTCACAGTCAGTGATAGAGAAATTCGGCACCAATGACGGTGTGTAAGCAATATGGTCATATTGTCCACTTTTTCTGCACTTGACCAAAAAATGTTACGTATACGCCACAGCTCAATCGTTGATTTTTGTTAGTAGTGAATGTCCGAGTCATAGTCACAGTCAATGAGAGAGAAATGAATGCTCGTTGAGAGTACTAAAGAGGCCTGCTTATGTCATGAACCAGGTAAAGTCCAGAAGGCAAAATCATCGTCATATTCAGGCATACAGCTCTCCAGGTCTGATGTCTTGTTTGACCCCAATACCTTTTGAGTGGCACTGTGCCTTATTCTCTTGTTGTTGTTCTGTGATTTGATCTCACGACTGAGATCTTCTTCTTACTGGAAGTTCGAATGCTTATTGGGGGTTTTATTGCTACGAGTTTCCCAACCCAATTTGGGTACATGTTACGGGCAAATATAGGATTCAAAACCGTCCGCCTTTCATTCCTTGAGTTAGGCCTCATCTGAAAAAAGCAGAAAACCTTTTAGGCTTTTCGCCTGTTGTTGGCTGGAACCTTTAGTAAGGATAATTTTTCATTTAAATCGGAGAACTTGGTATCAAAGTGTTCTAAAAAGACTTAGCCACGTCCTTTGCATCTGTGTCCACTTTAAGGCGTTGATTTTGATCTGGCGGTACGGTTCCAAGACGACGATGTTTTTTCATTAAATTTTTTTTTAAACAGACTCAACAACGTCCGTTTAGTCTCTATCCACTGTTAGGCGTGAATGGAGATCTGGCTGGGTCTGAATTCTTTCTGTCGAATGACCAAAAAGTTGTGTAAGAACACTTAAAGCAAAAAAACGCCGACGAACTCGTAAAAATGATTCATTTGGAGAAACTTATCTTATGGCTGTTGTTAATCGACTTTTCTTCTTCCAAGAACACGTGTCTAAATGTATCCTATTCCTTGATGTGACCTATAGGCTTAGGTTAGTAGAAAGACAACCAGAAAATGAAAAGGTTGGCATATGTAATTTGTGTAAATTGCAACTCTTTTCTCCCAGTGTAGTCGCCCGCTTGATGTATGTTAATGTCAACGAGATTTTCGATGCTAATAGCATTCATGCAGCAATAAACAAAAAAAACATTGTGTATGCATATCTGAAGCAGGAAGTGAACCAAATTGACAAAAAAGAGAGAAAAAAATGTGTGTACTTTGCCGAATCGTTTTATTGCGGAGGTGTATTTCAAGTGCTTCAAGTGATCGCCGGCGACATTATAGCAAGGCGCCCTAGCCGTCCACTGCTATATTACTGACGCCGATCGTAGCCATTACGCTGTCGCCCTCGAAACTCTTTTGTGTATGTGCATAGTTTTCGTTGACAATGAGGGCGTTCTTAATGGCTAGTAAATGGCTAATCGTACAGATTGAGAAATCTAGAGTGTGCCACAGTAAGCTGCAACTGTGCAGCCATGTCAACTTAAAAGTCAATGTGGCGCAAGACCAAACGACCATTGGACATATAGTGAGTCTCTATTGCATTAGTCGTGCATCTAGTCGTACATGTACATGTACACCCTTTATTTGTTTTAGAGGTGATCGAATAGACCGTTACGCACTGATAGAGTTCAACCGGACACTTTTGCATGGTTTTGTTTTTTCTATCATTAAGTGCATACGCAACCTCAATGGCGGACTGTAGAGCATATGCCATGTGTGCGTTGGCACTTGTGCTGTGAGCTGGCCTATATCCAGTCACCGTTGTTGTTGTTTAAACAAATTCAAAGTGGAGAACTGCATAAGTTCACTGGGTTTCACTCTCAATATGCAGTGGACTCGGTCCGTCTGTCCATACATAATTCAAATAAAATCCAAATCCGCCGTAATTAGATGATTGAAAGCGAAAGACAAGCCGCAGTAACGACGACAAAAGTGACACACCACAGTGTTTGACGTTTAGTGTTTGAAAAACTTGTTTACATTTGGGTATATATCGTGAATTACTTGGGGATTTGCATTGAAACTGGTTGACTGCGGGCGTGCGATTATCACTTAACTATGTGAGGTCGTTAATTTACGATGGTCATCTCGTGGTGATTGAAGGTGTGTAAATACATCCATTTGCGCATTCAAATTTGTACCTCCATGGAAGGAGGAGGCACCCAGATGACAGCAGGTTGAACGGGTTTAAATTGAGTGGAGGCTTTGAAATTGTTTATGTGTGGAGGAGAAAATCTCCGGTGGATCTAGTTGTTGTGGAAATGGGGAAATTATTTAAAAATTCTTAAAAAAAAAAGAAAAATAAACTTTCAAGAGGTACGATACAGACTCCGGGCTTCTTTGCATAACAATTGAGGGAAAAGAGAGATTTGTTTTGAATTTAATTTTCCGGTGTTGATTTGCATCAATGTGGGTGATGAGCTGTTAACTTATTGGGCTCGGTGTGGGGGATTTTCGGATTAAGAATATTTAGGTCATTTGTAACATAAATGCATTTCTTTGAAGATAAATGCGGTCTCTTTTTCGATCTCGATTAGCCTTTGGCAAAGGTAGAATGTCAACCTAGGGAGGCAACTAGAAGTAGGAGGTGATGCGTGGATTGTGTACATTTTTACATGGGTGGTTAGAAGATTTTCTTTGAGCGGCTTAATGTGAGCCTCTCTTCCTGCCCTATTAACCTATATTCAACGCTGTTTGTCATCGGATTCGGCACAGTGTATCCATAATCCATTCAATGAACAGTGGTTTCTAGTGATCAGTTTTTTTCTGTTCGCACTGTACTTCCATTCAAAATTGGTATCTGATCTTCGGTAAACATCTCTTCCCCCGAAAAATCCTGTCCAATAGTTCAAAAATAAATCAGTTCTACCCACCCAAACTGTGGTCAGACATTCCTCCATAGAATCGAAAGCAATTTTTGACGTTTCACAAAAAATATTAACTGTCACTTGTCAACTGTCATCAAAGTGACAGAAGTTTTGCATCAACTTGGCAAATAACTAACTAGAAGCGATAGATTTATGTATACAATATCTCACTGGGCTTTCACCACCTGTTTCAGAAAAAGAGCAAAAAGCCCAGGCGCAGGTAACATCTGTCTAAATATGTAGGTCGCTCACCTTACTGTCAAAAATTTAACAGTTTATCTGTGCCAGAAAGTGTTTAAAGATTTCATAGGTTTAACTTAATTTAGGCCATTCAACGTAGCCTAGATAATTTGTTTTACTTAAATTCAACCTTCAACGAGGCTTAGTGACATTGCTATCGACTTGAGACGCGTTGTTCTTTTTTTTATGAGGTAAAATGTGTGTCTTATGGAAACACTTGTTGTCAATGTAAACTTACGTGTGTCACGTCAGTCGTATCTGCTTCTATGACAAATATTTACCTGAGCTCTTGGTGAGTTAATTAGAAATATTTTGTAAGAAGTTGGCGATAGATATGGTGCAACAAAATGCATATTAGGGACTTTGGTAAGCCTGCTCGCTCTTGAGTATTTTACTTGACTTCATGAGCTGGGAGGAATGTATTTTTAAATTCTAGAACCTTGACACTCAAAAAAACTTGTTGAAGGAATGTGGACCAAAGATGCTGGAGGACGTCAATTTAAGTTCTTTTGGGAAACTTGTGGGCTTCATTGAACCTCACGTGCTGCCATTTAAATCGTTTCAGAGCGTTTAAAGCGGCAGAAATGCTCCCGTTTGCTGACATAGACTTTATGTGTACAGACAGATGCTTTAATCTGGCTTGTCGCTAGCCACTAGGCCAGCACAAACGACCTTACAAGTCGCAGTGCATACGGGCTTTAGCATCATATTCATATCGTATTTGTACAAAAATATCTATGGATTTTCCATGTGGAATCGGTCGCTGTGGCTTAGTGCTTAATGTGTTGGACTACTGTGCGAGCTGCGTGGGTTCAAACCCCAGCCGTGTAAATCGAACGTTTTTTCGCGGCGCCTACCTACTCCAGACTACTTGGAACTACATGCTGCTATGTTTTAACCCATGGCAATGTTTTAGAGTTTGAATGCGTCGTGTCAAGAAGGCTACGTCTGCCGATTGTCCTACCAAAAAAGGCCTCCTTTCTGACTTTGGCGCTAAAATCTTTTAAGACGATCTGGACGTCATATCTGGGACACTATTTGAGAATTTTTGCGAGATGTCGACTTACTCCTCTTTGGGGGCATTAACTGAATTTTAATGTGGATCACGAGTCTACCGCAGACGTCAAAATCGCTATCGCTACTTATAGTAGCCAGTGACCACAGTTGATGTCGCATGTTTGTGGTTTTCAAACTTCTGATTAAGTTTGACACAATAAATTTGACGGAGCAGCCCCTTAGAGGGCCAAAGTGTAGCTTCTCCCTACCATTCGTGTTCTGCATGGAATGAAAGGGATCTGCAGTTTTTATTGTCTATTCCGAACACGTTCGGTTGAATAGATTTCGGCTTTGAATTTACAGCTGCTCCCATAGATTTCCCCCTTTTGTCAAATCGCTTTTGACCTCCTGACAGTTCAAGGCTCCGTGATGATATACAAAGTCACCTGTCTGGCGCAACTGGCTGTACAAAATTTGGCATTAACACAGATTAAGTGAAATTAATTCAAATTGTCTCAACATTTGTTCGTATCTAAATCAAAATTATTTTCTTTGAATTCTTATTAATT
Source organism: Matsumyia berberina (assembly GCA_917880715.2). Taxonomy (NCBI): domain Eukaryota; kingdom Metazoa; phylum Arthropoda; class Insecta; order Diptera; family Syrphidae; genus Matsumyia; species Matsumyia berberina. Next base: position 110,247,270 of record OU862872.1, read on the forward strand.
TTCCTGGGAAATTTCGTCGCAAGTAGGCATGCGTCTGACATAGTATCTAATCGCCTACACTCTCTTTTTCGCCTTTGATTCTTGTCGAATTGAAAGACTTTCGACGTAGGAAATACCGAAATTCCTCAGCTCTATAATTAAATAATAAAAAATAAATAAATTTCACACACAGTCACTGCGAATAATTTTGACATACTGTATAACAACCGTAGATCCCGTGCGGCTGGGAGAAACATAATTTCAAAACACTGTCATCTACACGATGTTAATCAGAAATGCCAACATTTTGGACCCCACATGACGCCATCTAGGCGGTAGCCGAAACAATATAATCATTCCGAACGCATTACCATGTAATTAGTACGCGATATTATGGCCTGCACGCATGACGCAAAGACAAAGCGACCACTTCTCTTCTGATTTTTTCGCTTTTTTCCCCGGTCTCCAACAGTATTTTTTTTTATGACTTGATTGCAGGCATTTTGGAGAAAATTTCCTTGTGTGACGCGTGTGAGAAAAACGCCGGAAAATCGACAAAAAATAAAAATTAAGGTACACATCCGAAGCACGAGAGTGGCAGCGTTCAGTATTTAACCGTCGGCAGCCAGTGGGGTCTGACGGTGGGAATTTGACTTGTCGAAGTGTTTGTCGAAGAATTTGTAGAGTTCAAACCAGGAGGGAGGTGAAATTCTCACCTGGGTGTAAAATGCAGTAAAAACAACCAGGTTAACACTTTAGCTTTTTATTACGTGTGAAATGTAGATTATTTGCTTTTTGTCTGAGCGGCAGGTTAATGTGTTTAGTGTGCGGTATTGACCCGAACTAGGGTGGAACTTTAATGGAATTTAGATTCTCTCATACGTTTATCTTAATCTTGTGTTGATTTGATTACAAGAAGTTAATAAAACAACACCACGGATTCAGGGTGGAACGAATTTGATTTCGTTTTGGTGCTTTTCCAAACCGTGGGAATATATTTCTTCTTTTGTCAAGCGAGTTTTTTTTTTTTTTGGAGGTTGTGTCAGGAGGGTGCTAAACACTTTGAAGTTGTTTACATTTGATTACAGTTTTATATCTAACTCTGGTTAAAACGGGGAAAAATTTAAGATTGTTTACACTGTGTCTAGCTACTGTGGGATGGGAGACAACTCCTGATGATGCTGTGCGATGGGAACGTTTTTAGAAGAACTAGGGCGTTGCAGATGCTTTTTTTCTTCGGGAATTTGGGACAAATTAGACTTTCCCTTCCAAGTTCAGATTTGATGTTATTCCTCAAGATGATAGACAGCATCTTTTTTTATTTGAGCAACCTTCCGAGCCTTTTTGCCTGAAAGATGGCATTCAACTGCTCGCTTACCCACTGATTGTTGCTCTGGAACATTGTCGTACGTAAATGATCTTAGCTTCGATTTCTTATGACGAAGTCATCAGCGATCAACTTATTTTGAAAGCTCACGAGATAGTTTGTAACTGAAGATCAGTGATCGAGGACGAGTGATTCTTATTCTATGAGAAATCGTCAGTATCACACATTAGAACCTAGACAGCAAGAAGATAAACTGCGAATTGATCAGTTTTTCCTTTGACGATCTCTCGTTGGTCAGAAGTTACCGAGGATCACTGATCAGTGAGGATGATCAACTACATATCGTTGAAAATCAATGATGATGGGGATACCTATCAGGAGACGCATTTATTTGTATGTGAGGATCACTAAGAATCAGTGGTAATTAAAGATTTCCTCGCTGAAGATCAGTGATCGAGGATGACCAGGTGTCATTCAAAATCCAAATACATCGGCAACAGACAATTAACACATGAACTTCAGGACATTTCACCGATCAGTAGTCGCGTTTTGTTTACCTACTTCGATGATCACTTTATGCAAATGATCAGACATTACTGAGGATCAGTGAAAGATGCCATCCTTGAAAGTTAGTGATCAGTAAAATTAACTTCAAAACAGCGTGATCATTGTTCGTCTTTGGACAAGATGTCGACTGATCGCAATGTGATCGATTTGATTAGATTTTCACTGCCTGTCAGATGTGACTCAACTGATTTTGTGGCAGGCCTTGTGTTGAAACAGTGTGTCTTCAATGAGGAGGCGGTCACATTGCGAAGTCTACAAACAGTTTGTCATTGCTAGTTTGGTCTTCGAGGCTATGAGCTTCTATCACGTGTTTGAGCGCAGTGTTGCTGTTTTCTGCCTTTGCATTAAAATCCCGCGTTAATATCACTACATTTGTTGTAAAAGTTGTTCTTTTCGCCCACAGTCGCAGATTCGTACGGCGTGAAACACTGGATTTGAACACGATCAGTGGTGAGCCGTTTAAATATTCGATCGCACTGCACATCCTTCGCGATATCTGAGCCTCTATGCTCTGGAAAATGATGTTAAAATGAATGGTTATGATCAGTTGTCGGGATCTACCCCTGTTTGCCAAAGAACCAGGGTTAATGCAACTGAGTGATCAAGTGCTAACGATCAGCAGTCGCTAGTGATCTGACATTTTTGAAAAATAAGATTCATAGGCTCTATATCGATCCATCGTGCATTAGTGGCGCATGGAACAATCCATTTAAAATTGGTATCCATTTTCTAAACGATCTTGCTTTGTGGTAGATCACTAAACAGCGATCGAGTTTGCTGAAAAACTCCTTCTTTTGGGTGATCCCAGAAGTATTCATTACAGATTGTACTCGCGATATGGAAACCTAATTATGAATTGTGAAGCATTCTTTGTGTTCGTCGATCGTGGATCAGTGATCGTGATGCGTTCATCTGTGTATACGAGTTCCGCGGATATGCAATGATGGCTCAATCATTTTCCGGCATGAAAACCAGAAAATTGTTATTGACCTACATAGAACTGAAACTTCCCTATTCCATTTACATGTCTATGGCCACTTCATCTTCTTGTCACCTTCTAAAGAGTGTTTCTTAGTTCAGCAGATGACATCATTACCGCCAGCAATCACATCCAATTTGCTTTTAACTACATAAAATCGAATTGGAAATACTTGTAGTCGTTCGCATATCTCTGTCAAAACACAAACTATGTTCTAGAAAAACCCGCCTATTTACTCGATGATTAGGCAACAAAGTTGTCTAGTGGATGAAGTATGCACACGATACGTATAAAACGCGCGTCCAAATCATTACTTTATCGCAAAAAATTGTAAATTGCGTCCGACTTCGATATGGAAAACTGTGGGGCGCGAAAATGCAACTTTGTAACGATGCCTCCGTATCTTATCAGTTGAGTTGATTCGGCTAAGCCTGACTATGTTTACGCCTGATTCCAGTTAAAGACACACTTACACTGGTGGCGTCCAACTGCGGCGCAATGTGTCTTCAATTTTATTGCACATTTCGCTGACCCACATCGTGGGTTGTGGTGTACACCTCTCAGGTGCATATTTGTGGCACCAAAAATATCTTGACGCAGTCATTCTCATCAGTTAGCACCCTTCAGTCTGATCTGTGGCATGTCGAAGTGCATACACGCGGCGGCGGGAGTCTATTAATAAGTCAATCTACTCGAAATGCATTTGCCACACATCCATCCAGAGCGCACTCAATTAACACGATCCAAATGATACTTCCTGCATGAGTAGCCGACGTACTTATACGAGCGCATTCTGTTGCTTCAGATCTAACGAAACAACACACATTGGAGCTGTGTATAGTGTCAGCTACTCGTGCATGGGAGTTGCAAGAGTTCCTATCGTCACTTTTTAGATCGAGAATCTCTCAACGAGGGTGCTCCATTCGTTTACACTGCACTTTCCTGTGACGCTGAAGCTTTCATTGGCTCATCACTAACAGCGCATTGGCTTTACACTGAGCGGAAGTTCAAAAACGCCATTTACATCGAAAACAAAATTGGTTTTCTTTTTGTTTTCGATTTTGAATTTGGATAACGATCGTGTGGAGCATGTACACGCTGTAATGAGAGCTTAACGCCTTATGTGGGTCGCAACTCATTATGCTAGACTTTGGACAGATGTTAGTGCTCTAAATTTGTTTACATTTTTTTTTGTTTTGTTTACAATGTAATTCAGAAATTTGAGTTTTTTGTTTCTGAGTGAAGTTCGTGGATTGGGGGAGAAACATAGGATTCTATTTCAAATAACCGCAACAGACTAAACGACCTCATTTGCCATGGAATGCATTCTTAAATGGATTCAAACGCGTCAGCTATTCGGTCGGGGGTTGGCAAACTGATTGAGTGCTGGGCGTGCCGGTAGACAGATTTCTGGGTCCCCATCTGTCAGTGGGAATGACAGATACGTCATTTACACCTACAAGATTCTGACAGTGCAGAGACATGGCTGGTGAATGGCATACCATCCTCGATTGACAGTTTAAATGTTCAAGGTTGGATTGTCTATTGGCCATCATTCTAGGGCTAGAGGGTATCTGGGTTGGTTGAGAAGACTTTTTTCGTCACTGGGTTTTCATCAAATAAGTGATGAAGGAATTCAAACACTAAAAGCAAAGTTCCAACTGACAGGTGACTGAAATGGTGATCTGTAATGTGAAGAACTAATCCCACAGCTAACGAAGGTCCCTAGACCAAGGAACAGCAGAGCGAGAACAGACCGATTGACAATAGGAGAACTCCATCAAAAAAGGTCAGAAAACTCCAATGGAGCCATTCGACGGTTAGCGGAAGACTCTTCACTTAGGCCTCAGTCGGCCCGTTGGGTTCCCCTCTTTTAATCGGAACTGTAGGGATACGTTTGGTTTAGGACGTATGTTGAGAGGGATCTAGAGAAGGTGGAAACAATTATGGCGTTGACACTAGTGTACGTGTGGTCTGGCGACTCTTCCTGTTTCTTTGGTGAAGGACAGGATGCCGCCGATTCATTTGTCCTTGAGATGTCTTAGGTCCGGTATCCACTCGGTATCGCACTTTCGCTAGGACTGGGCAGTTGCATAGGAAGATGTTCTCTTCTTCACAGTTCCTACATGTCTCTGTGTCAGGGAGCACCAGTCTACGTATGTGTTTGTTGAGGGTAATGTGTCCTGTTGCTCTCTGCTTGAACCTAGAGCCTTCCTAGTAAGCAGGTTGCTTGGTTTCTTTACGAGTAATCTAGCCACTTTGCACGTTGGGAGGTTTGCCCAGTGATTTTCGAAATCCCTTTGTATCTTCTCGTTGGTTGGTGTTTTCATTTTTGTAAGGGCGACTCCCACTGTGCTTTCAGCGGTTCGTTCTATCGCATGCGCCTCTTCTCTTGCCAGTTGGTCGGCTTGATGACTCGAAAGCACCTCTGACAGTGACCAATATTAAGGAGAGAATCACAGGTTCTGGGGCCATCTTTGGCCGGAACTACTTGAAAGTGGGAAGAATAATTTAGTTTGGCAGATATGTGTTTCTAAACGGCGCCCTGAGCAGAGTCTCTTGGAACACCAAAGAGCCTCCATAGAAGAAAAGTTGCTCCACGGTGCGAATGTGGAGGTTAATGATGCTTTTGGCTCTTTGAAGCTGCTTTGGGCAGTTAACTTGACTTCTCCTTTTTGTCTGTCAAGGGAAATTTACCATCAAGCGATTCAGGACAGAAATTACCAAAATGTAGGCACTGTAGCAATCTGTCTGCCGACAAATTGTAGGAAATAAGAATCTCTCAGACCGCTTCAAAGCCAGGAGTCATATTATTGGCACTCTCATGTTCAAGGACAGGCTAGAGTCATGCCTTCGTACAGTAAGGGTGTTGGCGTTGCAAAATGTGGGGCTTCACTTGGATCTCAATGAGTCCACCGTGGTCGCAATTTTTTTGGTATTGCGATGCCTGTAAAAGAAAGATGGAATTGAAGAGTGATTTGGGGCATCCCTAAGCCACTGGAAGCAAAAACTTATTTTTGGATCGTTTTTGGTTGTTTTGTTGTCAGTTTACTCAAGTCATTGGAGAAATATTTTTCGAGATAGAACGTGGAGTGTGCCCTCGTCCGTATAGTTCCAGCCTCTGCATAGGTCTACCATACTAAGGCGCATTCTTTTAATGTGAGCCGTAGGAAAATGGTGGATTTTGCCTCCATTTCTTGAAGAGAATCTAGATCTGCTAAGAGCCTGACTTCGACAATTGAGTGAATGTCCTATTTTTGTGCAGGCAGAGCTAAGTCTTCTCATTCTGGCGTTTTATGGACAAGTCACTTGCTTGCGCTGTCGCTATTACTCGGCATAGTAGCCTTTATGCTACTGTCTTCCAGCCCACTACTTTCAAGAGCTCGTAGATCACTCCAGTACGCTAGACTGCATCGTTTTGTGTTTGCTACAATGAAGTGCACCACCACGTAGTCAAATCGAAGTCGGATTACGAAGTCGACTTCGACAATCGCTGTTAAAACGAGTACCTCGTCTGTATAGCTACGATTTTTTCGAAAACCAGCCTGCCCACGAAGGTGACTTGATTCTGTTGGAAACAGAGCGTTCGAGGGCCTTGTAAAAGATGGTTAGCAGAGCAATGGGCAGGGAACTGTCGATCTTATTGGCTGGTTTTCTTGGTCTCAGCACTGCGGCGATTTTTATTTTTTCAAGTGTTATACCCAAGGTTGCAAGAAGCTAGTCCTTGGGCTACCGCTCCAGCTTTTTTTTTGACGAGTTCCCAGATGAAAGATCATAGCCAAGGCTTAGAATTTCTTCCGAAATTTTCAGTGAATTCAGGATACATTCCATCAAGTCCTGGGACGTTTCCATGTTTGCTACCAGCGATTTCTGATTCTTGCATGATGTAGGCTCTTCTTGACCGTACAAAACGTTTAAATAACTGGCACTAATCATTTGACTCAAGATTGAGAGACGCAGCCTTCCAGCCCTCTTCGGCTATTGCGTCAGAGTTGTCTACAATTTTCCTGATTCGGAACTAAGACAACAACAAATCTGGTTTTTCTTGGAAATCCCTTCAGTATTTCCTCACTTTACTAAGCTTTTCTGTAATGATTTGTTGGAGCCTTGAGCATCTTAAGTGCAGCCAGGTACTTTTACCACGTAATCTCCGAATTTGACTTGAAAGGCGATTACAATTTTAAACAGAGCACAAGAGCACACGAGTACACAACTTATGCCCGACTTGATACTTCGATATCATAGCCACCTTCACAGCTGCACAGTCCAGTAATAGCAAAGTAATCAGAGCCTTTAAGGCGCCTTAAGGAGTTGAACGCATGATTCCAGTAACTCCAAGGCCTTTTCCTCTTTGCAGTCAGAGGAATGTGCAGCCGGTTGTACGTCGATTTGTCGTTGGCGTCCGTACTACAAACGCATTACAGAAGTAAGCTTCAAACCTAAAGTTTTGCTTTAGACTCTTGGCCATGAATCGGCCATTTCAGATCGACTTAAACGGCTCAATGGGTGTCTTGAGTCCAAACCTATCGTTATTATGCTCTTCACACCTTTTCTTTGTCTAAGACCGCTTCTAGATATTTGAACCATTTGGAAACCATCGTCGCACCACGTTTCCTTTAACAAATTTGTTTCACAACTTCATTCCACGTCGAGTAGCTCTAGTTCCGCCACCAACTTGTTGCCCAGCCCTGACTTAATTTTGAATTTTCATACTCCTGCCAAGACAGACATTAACGGACTTGAACTAAAAATATTATTTCCCCCTAATAGCACGATCAATTTAAATTTCACCCGAAAGCAATCCGAACGCAGGCATAAATCTCCACTTCTTCATCGCGCATTTCTTTTCCTTTCTGTATGCGCGTGCGGTTATCCTACATAAGTGTATCTTTGGCCAAAAAAAAAGGGAGAGAAACTTGTGTACCTACCACCACCCATTAAGCCTCCACATAGAGAAAAAAAAAAACACCACAAACAGTAATTATTTAACGAAATTGAATATCTACACTCTGGAGTGTGGTTTCTCTTTCACCAGTGTCGGGGGCCACTGCTACCATTTGAACGGTTCGTCCAACTAAGTATCTGTAAAGCAAGATGGAATGTATCTAAATCGCGGTGAAAGAGGAGGAGGTGTGTGTTATTGATCTCGTATTTGGTAATAGGTGTGGAGCAGCATGTAAAAGAAACACGACGCACACAGTAAAACAATCGTGCAAATTTGAGATGCAAAAGTGCGATGACCAATGGCTTTGCTTGAAGGGAGGGCTGTCGTGTCGTACCAATTTAATTAGCACCCAACAAAAGAGTTCAATAGATTTATGAGTTCACGCATAAATGGAGCATATAAATTCGCTTTGAAGTGTGCTAAGGGAGTTCCATATACTCTGCCGCGGTATGGAACAGTTTTATGTGTTTTCTTGTTGTCAGAGGCGGAAGGGATCAACATGGGTTATGGGAGCATGAGGCTATTTATGCCAATGTAGTGTCTGAAGTGTTTAAATACTCTCTGGGTTCATTTCTAGGCGTCGACAATGATCAGAGGTACCCATTAGCCATACGTAAATGACCTAAATGGGAAAAGACACAGAAGAGACAGTGGGCGCATGTCAGAAGGTGCATTTACCAACCTACATTCCTAAGACACAGAATGACTCTGTAGCCTTTTTTTTTATCGGAACGGGCAAAAGTTACAGGGGTGAACTTCCTTGCTTTCTTGTAATGGCGCTACAGTCAGACGCGGGTCTGTGCCTTCAACCAAGAAGCGTCACCAGCCACTCTATTGGAGCATTCAGATTCAAAGATTGGTCCATTGTACTACTAAGCCAAGAACCTCATTTTTTTTAACCTTCAATATAAAGACGAGTAAGCGTTTCGGTGATGAAGAGCTCAAGTCATCAGCATTCACCACATCAGTCCCCGAAGTTAGAACAGGTCCTGATAGAAGAGAAGTGCACTTTGGAGTCCTTGCACAGGAGCTACTTGGTCCCGTTTACTTACTTACTTAAGGTGGCTCTACAGTCCGGGGTGGACCTGGGCCTCAACCAACAAGAGTCTCCAGCTAGCTCAATCTTTAGCCATCTGGCTCCAGTTTCAAACGCCAAGTTGGTTAAGGTCTCCTTCCACAAGCGGGCGCCACCTAAGTCGCGGTCTTTCTCTACTGCGCCGTACCTCAGGTGTGAAATCGATGATTTTTCGGGACGGAGCATTGAGGTCCATCCGCTCTACATGACCCAGCCACCTCAGTCGTTTGACCTTCACTTTTCTGGCTAAGTCGATGTCGCTGTACAGCCCGTTAAGTACGTTATTGTATCTCTTAATTCATTTACCGTCTATGCACATGGGACCAAAAATTTCCTGTCGAAACAACCAAGACTCATAGTTCATGCCTCTGCGCCATAGAGCAGGACTGTAACGGCTAAGGTCTTATACAGGGTCACTTTAGTTGTTCTAGAGAGGGCTTGGTCCGGCTTGTTCGCCTTAAATTTGTGGTATGAGGGAAGATAGGTGAGCCCTAGATGACTCACTTAGGGCCAAGGCCCATAGTGATTTGTGGTATTACTTACGACACCTTTTCACAACCCCGTCTGGGCCTTGTGTTCACTACTGAAACCTGTACATTGTACACGGTCCTCTTGCTTTTCAAATACTCCATTCCCCCTTCACCATGCAATGGAAGCGACGGATTCGTAGATTTCGGAATTTTCAAAGCAAGTATCTGCGAGTTTCTGTGTCCTTCCAGCTCCTGGCCATTCCTAGTGGCCATTGTGTCTTTAGTTCAGCTTCGTATCAGTGCACCTGTCCTGCCTTCGTTTTGAGAACACTTCGTATCATTTCCTTTGTGATTGTCGAGCCCTTTCATGGATCAGGTGGCAGATCTTTGGCGCTGATGTGGTGAGTGTTGATACCCTCACGGTTGAAGCAGCTTCTTGGTTTTCTCCAAAATTCGAGAAAAATCCAGTAAAAGGAGTAGAGCTGGGTCCTGCTTGGATTAGCCGCCCGGATGTCCTGACATCAAAGTATCCTTTAACAAAAGCTTATTCCATTGACTTGGAGACAGAACAAGGACAATCAGTAGTAGAGTAGATCAGAGAGTCGACCCACCAGTGGATAAGGTCCTGTTCCAAAGGAGAAGTGTCGATGTTGGCAGTTAGAGGCTGAGGGTGAGTTTTCTCCCAATCTTCTCCCCTTTGTCCTTAAGGCAGCTACAGCGCCTGGACCATTATGATGAACCGCATTCCCTTGCAACTTGCATTAGTGCGAATTTTCTAATAAATGATGCAAATCCTGACACTAAATCCTTGCGGGAATATTTATCAAACCTCCGCCACCTTCCAGATCTGCATTTTTTTTTATCGCGATCTGAACAACATTAAGATACGACCTAGATAAATCAAAGATACAACTCTATCTACGCCGACATGCCACCCCCACTCAATCTTGCCTGCCTGCATGCCTATTCTTAATCTTTGTCTTCATCCAAAGCCATTACAGTGAACGCCTTCACTTGCCTCTAAAACGCCCTCCCTCAATCGGTTGCCGCGCTCGCTATCTCCGCAGACAATCAACCGATGATAAACTATTTACCATCGATATTTCAATTAATTCTGGCCGCCCTTCCATGTATCTCACATCCCGTGCGAGCATAGGTTGGCGGCTTGGCTTTGTGCTTAGCCACACAAAAATGTACCAAGCATAAGTGAATAAGTCATTCAATGTCCTCCGGCGGGAGCGCAACTGACGCGTTCCAAACAAGAAAATCCAATTTAAATTCCATAAATTAAAGCGCAATTGCGCTCGTGTTAGATACATGAGAGGGAAGTTGAGTAGTCCGCAAATAGTCGCACAACATCCTCGAAGAAGAACTTGGGTCTTGAACTAGAAACAGAGAAAAAAAAAGTGGGTGCTTCCATGTGGAACCCCAAAACGAGGGGATTTAATCGAATGCACAGGCGAGAACAACCATTATGTTCTCGTTTACTCGGCGCAGGAATGCCTGAGTATCTGATAAAGATTGCGTGCACACCTGCTTCTGGCCGAGCGAGTGTAAGTTGCACCAATTTCAGGCGAATTTTCTGTCGGCCCCCCGACTTATTAATTTGTGCACGAGAAGAATTGTCTATTCTCGGCAGAGTTGCACTTGCACGGTCCATTCGTCGTCGCATGTGTGGGAGATGATGCTACATTAACTACTGGCGCTGAAATAGCCATCCTTCTGGTGCTTGTTCAGTGACACCTCCTCCTCACTTTCGCTGCTGCTGCTGTCGCGCTGTTACGTAGCTCTCACATAAGATCGAGGGGCCTGTGTAATGCATCGGATGGTATCCGATCTGGTATTTATGTGAAACAGTCTCTTCGTCTTCATCTGCGGTAATTTAGAGGCTCACACCTCCTGCTCCTCCACTCCATCTCGTTGGCAGTGCTCATCCCTGATTTATTTTAGTTTCACAATCACACTGCGAGAGGTAATTATGTTACTTGGGCAATCGATATCGGAACATGGCTTTTGGCGCGATCGCCTGTCATTTTCATCTTTCAATGGCGAAACGCCTTCAACCGTCCAGACGAAGGGCGACGACGTCCACTTGCTCGGCTTTAAGTGGTGTTTCCATCTCCATGAGTGTGTGTGTGTGTGTGTTTGTATGAATTGTCAGCGCAGGACAACTGATGACTTTGCTTGTTACACTCTAATGAAGGTAGTTAAGAAGTCGGTGGGTATGCGCACTTATTGGAGGCCAATTCAATCGTGATTGAGAATTGTGAACTCCCGCCTTCGGAGGATTGTTTTTCCTGCCATTCCTACTCATCCTTACGAAGAGTTTCTATTTCTGGAGACTATAGTCTACATTGTCCCGGGTTGAAAGATTAATCACTAGACGCCATGAACATGCAAGTTAAAATGGGATCACATTCTTCATATTAGAGGTGGGAATGTGGACGTGCGAAGAAGACCGACTTGAAGTAGGGCTTGGATTATTTTTAACTTAAATGTTGGGTCTCCCACTCGTTTAACAACTTGTAGACAACTAAGGGAAAATGCAAGCAATCAACTCACGAAAAGACAAACTGAGCTTTAATCCAAGCTTAAGTCTTCAAGTGAATAAAAGCACCGGCCAGACAGCAAGGAAATTGGTTGAATCTGTAGAAACTACTAGGTAAACAGCTGCAAAATGCAAACATTTTCAATCTGAGCTTAAACTTTTAAACCAGATAAGCGGAAGCAAAGTAAAAGCCGCAGTAGTGTGTAAGGTAGGAACTACAGTTCTTGTCAAGCTCTAACAACTTCCAGGCAGCTAAGAGAAATGTAAACTTCTTAAAGGTGGGCTTCAATCCTAGCTCTCCAGATGCCAAGAAAACACAAAAAGGTGTGGCGGCTTCAAGGTATAGTGCTTGGAACTGTAGTTCTCATCAAGCTCTAGACACTTTCAAACTTTTTAACGACATGCTAAGTGGGCTTTAATCCGAGCTTAAACGTTGAATCTGAATGCAGAGGAAGCCAAAGAAGAGGCTCTGGAGTATGAAAGGTCTTTCGGTCAAACAGAAACCAAAGATTTTACGTCTTTGGCCCTCAAGGGGCTGGTAAGACAAATGGCTTATAAATAGGAGACTATTCAACAGTCCAAAAACTCAGCAATCATGAAGGCTCGTAAAGCATAACCCTTGACTTTCTACAAGCGTGGGTCAGCAAAATTTTGGCTTTTCAGATGTATGTACACCTCTTCATACTCGATACCCCCGAAATGCTCCTGCTGTGACTTCTCAGAGCCCTTGAAAGTTATCATTTCAACAAGAGGTTTTTCTTCTGACGGAAGACTACATCCGTTTCAAGGCCCACAGCGCTGTTTAATGCCGAAAGCCGTCTGAGACTTCTCAGCCAAACATTTAAAATAACCGCCTCAGACTAGATTGCCAACAGTGTCCTTGAAATGTCGTTGCAGTTCTTCCACTTGATAGAACAACATCGTCCATTCAATTGGAATCCAGTCTGTGACTTATTCATATCTTAATTGCCACAGCGATAACCGTGAATTTCTTCCATTTCCTCCTCCTGTCTGCTGTCTATGAATATAGAGAAAAACATTTTACCCATCAATCGTAGACAGATTTACTTATCCGCTCTTGAAATTCCCTCAACTTATACACACCGCAATTCACATCAAATTGAATGACAATACCCATTCACTCAAGTTGAAGACATTACCCGAACAAGTGCCATCCTGAGGCTGCACTGCCACCAACCAACAAGCATTTCCCAAGGGAGCCCCCCACCACCTCCACTCTCCAAGTGCAAGGTTCTGCACACAACATCGATCATTGGCCATCAATCGACGCCTGCCTCCTATCAATATTCATCAATCCTCGAAATTAGTTACTTCTTCAATACGCACAGCAGCGTTCGACAAGACAAGAGATCGCTTGACATCTAGACCTGAACATGTGTATTGTCTGGCGGCACTTGAAGCCAGACACTGGGTTGTGTGCTTGATTAATCCTTCTTCTCCGGTCCCGTTGAGATATGTAAATGACTTGATGGATAGATCAGACAGACAGATCGATTGATTCCCCCGTGTGTACTTAAGAAAATTAATTCATGATCATTGGCACGATCACAGTGTGTGCGTTCGCCCTTTCAATGATTGATGGGCCGGCCCCGGTCTGGATGCTCAAATTTGGAACCGTTTCGGCGTTTGTCACTTCTCTGCGGGAGATCTTCGACAAATTAGCCATCGATGGAGAAGTATAACCGAAAGAAATTAGTAACTAATGCGAGATTTATACAAATCTGATGCCACTATCGTCGTTCCACACCTCATTTTCGAAAACCTTTTTCCTCGATTTCGTGATGGTTTTTCATTGTCATTTTGACAGTTTGGCTGTGAATCGGTTTTTGGGTCATTTCCCACATTGTGACAGCGTGCGGCAACAATGGGCGAATTCATTTTCGTTAATCGAATTCAAATATCGGAAGTGCATCAGAGATTAGTTATGTTTTCGTTTTTGGAGAAATGAGTCTTAATGGCTGTGTGAGCTTATCGGTTCCGGAAGGAATTAATTAAAATCGTGGAAATGTGCATTGAAAAAAATGTTGATGGCCTCTACTGTGAAATTTGACAGAGATCCTTTCTAGGATAATGAAAAGTGGGAGTGAGTTAAGCTCTAGGTAGAGAAGATGGTAATGTGCGAAATATTATAGACATTTGGTGGGCTAAGGCTGTGGTTTCAAGCTAAAATAGTATGCGCGACAGCCCGTTATCGATAGCACAGTGTTGGCTCTTGCATTTGACAGAAAAGTTCTCAGGTCTGTTCGTTTGCACTTCTAGTGCAGGAAGGGCACTTGACTTCCTCAGCAACTTTTATTTATTGGTTTCCTGCTGTATAACATGTGCTCGTTGACACCAAACTGTAAATTGTGGCGTTTGTTGTGGTTGCCTGGTGAAGCCGAGCGCATTCAGGGATCCAAGAGGCCACAAGTTAGTAGAGATTCATCTTCATATTGGCTGCCATATTGGAATCTTTGTCTTTATACTGGTTGATGCTTTTTTGAGCCGAAAATTGCCTTCATGGATCAAAGAATCGAAGAACTGTCGTCATCTTGAGTCAGACTGCAACTCAGAGTTGTTGGATTAGACTGGTTCCAATTCACTGGAACTGAATATTGCTTTCCCAACTATTATCTCAGCAAACAGGCATAAGTCATTTGGACATGTCGACTTTGTTTGGAAAAGCATAAGACTGCTGAGCACGTCGTGTGCGGATCACTCGGAGGGTGGTTTCCCAGCCATAGTCAACCAATCATCTGTAAGCACGATTCGGTGGTTAGGTAGATGGGTTGGCGAGAGGCATTGACAGAGACATTGCGATGCTCAGTATCTCTTACAGACTCGTACAATCTCTATAGCACTATCCTATTACCCTTAGGCCTCGAAACAGATTGAAGTTTTGATGAACCTTTGTAGGTTTGTCGGGTAATTCCACGAATTTGTGTCTGAAATGGCAAAGGCTTGGACAATTACAGAGGGTGGTGTGACCTACTTTCTCGTGTCCGCGGTCCCTTTGCTTTTAGGTGGATTTTTTCATATGGTCACAGCATTACCGTCACAGTTTATACGACGGTAGTAGAAGAGAAATAGGCCCGGCAATATGCTAGGATCTTAGGTCGACTATACTTCACTTAACCTTTGTGTTACATATTCTGGTTCCATCGTGGTAAGTGTGTCCCTGTCTAAGCGAGGGCAGCCTATCAGGACACATGGTTTGTTTTGCCCTTTTTGCTTATCAACTTATCGACACGTATCAAGTTGCTTTCTGACTCGGCAGCTCTATAAATTTCAAGTAAATCTACCACCTGTTCATGGAATTTAGACCCGCTGTCTATATTGACATCGTCGAACGTTTCTAAGGAACACTTTTGGAAGCTTTAAAGGCAATCAAGGTGACCCAACACATAAGATTGGGTTTAAAACTTAAGCTTTACTGAAGAAAATTTTCTTGCGGAGTCTTCATCGGCCTTCGGCCTTTTGTCGCATTCTGGCTAAGATTGGACTGCCACAGAAAGTGTTCGAAATCCGTTTTTGTCTTCCAGTTTAGGTTTCTTCAAGCAGGGGTTTCCTTGAAAGCCCTTACCGCAACCCATTCGCTTCTAGCGTAAGTGAGAAAATCCACTTCCAATTCTTAAGCTTCCACCAAACACTCCAATCGACTCAGTTGAAGGAACCTTTGGCGTCCAATTAAGTTCCTAATCAACTTTTACTTCATCATCTTCGCAACGTTAGTGTTCGTTTCGTCACCTTGCCTCAGTCAATCCAACTATAAAACCTCTCTTCTAACGATCAATCAGAACGTTGAACCAAACATCACCAAAACAAACGAGCTGTGCTGCCAAAACACCAAATGAATCCCCATCCATTCATTTCATCTGTGAAGTACTTTCTTTCAGATTTGATCCCAAGGTCAAGCAGGCAAACACGCACACTCACTCTGAGAGACAGCAAATATGCGGTAGTAACTTGACGCTCCCCCTCTGGACCGCGGGCAGATTCTCACTTAGTTCTAACAACCTTGCAAGTGTTCGTAGAGCAGTGCTTGCGCGAAGTGCCTCGAGTTGTGCTCCCAGTGGACGACCAGTGGTCCCTCTGAAGGAGCAAAAATTAAATTAGAAAATTTCATCTTCGCAGATATCTCACAGTAAGGCCGCAGAGGTCACACCCAATTGAATTAGTTTTCGATGTTAGAAGGCATCGGGACTGGGGTACAACATCCGAGAGATAGGCATAGTCATAGTCATAGTCCATATGTTCTCTAGTCCATATACCATCCGTGCTCATGGGATGATTTTTAACTTTTGGATAGACGACGGGCGACAGCATTGGGAGCGTGGTGGACTTTTATGACCGCCACACGTACACGGGCAATAGGACACTCGTCAAGCACTCTGCACAGAGGTTAAATTGAGAAAATATGTTTGCCAAAGTATCTGTGTGCTCTTGGCCTGGGTGGTGTTCCGTATTTTTTTGTCATTCGAAGCGAGTGCTAGCGGTCCAGTCAGTGTATGCAAATCTCATTTATTTGGTAAAAATGCAAATTTTATGCACACGACGTGTACCCAGACGCAAAAGCATTTTAACAGATACCACTCGCGTAGTTATGCAAATTCTCTCTGTTCAAACGCTGATGGGTTCCATCTTAAACGGAGCGGTTTCCTAGATTCTCCAGAGTGATCTACGGTTGTTCCGAACGTCGCGGATGGAATTAAATTTCCATTTTTATCGGTTTGGTACCTAATCAGGAAGTGATTCGTATGAGTGATGGGTAGTGCGGATCGTGTGTTTGCTGGGTGGTAACACAATAAGCGGTAGCAGCGGGCGTTTGCCATGAAATGTGGGCCAACTATGGTGGGGGATGTGTACAGTATTTTGCACGACTATTTGGAATAGACTGTGTTGGGTAATGAATATGTCAACAGGATGGTGAGGGAGATTTGTCACCTTTTGGACTTGTGTACTCTGGTGTCCGTGAAGTGATCTGAAAGGAAAATTGTCCCATTGTTGATCAAAATGGTCGTGAACTCGGAAAGTCATTCAATGAATGTCCTGATGATGTCTTGTTTGGTTTGGTTTCTGCAGGTGAGTGGGCTTAAGTTTTGAATGACTTATCAGAGGAATTGCAGTTTTAGAGTTTATTCTGTCGACAATAAAGTAAAGTGTAGGTGGCTACATCCAACCTTGTGGCACCCCACTGAATTTTCTGTCTTTTGTGTGAAGTTTGTCTTCTTTGGATGAAGAGTGACTTCAATCACTTATTCACTCATAAAGTCCATGCTGTTCTTTCTTTTCCTCCAAATTCATATTTCTGTCCCAAATCCTGTCCCAATACGCGGAAAATGACAAAGTCGGCGTTGGAATCTCGCTCCACCATCAAGACTCAGATAAAGTCAAGCTCTGGCGGTGGCGCCAAGAGACTGTCCGCTATGACACCCAAATCGCAGGTCGTGACAATACCCAAGCCGGTGTTCAAGTTCACAACCACAGCAAAGACAGTTCCTGTGGACAAAACCCAAACCAACAACACCGACTCGCAGGCGTCAAACGATGCCAAGATGGATGTCGACTCGGAGGCGACCACCAATGCGAGTGCAATCGGAAGCATTGGCGGTGCTCTCAAGCGGAAGCGAGAGGAGGACGACTTCGAGGTAGTCACATAGAAAAACACTTTGTAAAGTAGGAAGTAACGTATATATATATTTGTAAATCATATAGTAAGCGAGGTTTGTTTTATTTTTGGAGGGCGATTATGGTGGCACAGCTCAGGTCCATTATCTGTAGGTACTCTGAGCCGCCGTCCTGCAGGCGGTACGATGTTTCGCCCAACTTGTCGCATATGACGGCCTTCTGCTTGTTGCTCAGGTCCTTCGAACGTATGACATGCTCGTTGAGCTGCTCCATCATCTGACCAACGCTGTACGCTTCGTAAGTCAGGTTCCGCACGAAATCCTCTAGCTTCGCGTAGTTGCCGGAGCGGCAAACCCTTAGAAAGTCTTCCAAATACTTTTGAGGAATGATTCCTTAATAACATCCTTGAGCAACATTCCCATTAACATCTACTTGCTCGACTGCAGGATAATTAAAGTGTCTTTTCAGCTACCGACAGCTCTGAAATTGCTTTCCATTTGCGGTTCATTTACTCCCCGTCTAGATGGCACTTACAAAGTCCCCCGTGATTCAGGCGTTGCAATATCAAAGGGCCCCAGCTCCGTCTTCATTCGATTCTTGTTTGTTTTCACTTGTAGAAATGCAATCACTGGGGTTGGTTGCTACATAATTCATGTGGCCTCCTACCTCCGTCTAGAACAACTTAATCGAATAACGGATAGAAAAATAAACCATCTCCATGGTAGATCCGGTCAATCATGATAATTTTCCAAAAAAAAAAAGAAGGAAAATAAACAAATAATTAACCGTCAAAAGGATTCCACGAAGTTGCAGCTTGGATTGCACTAGTGGGGACTATAAATCAATAGGACCAACCGCCGGGCCAGGGAAGATGAATCTCTTTTAAATTGAATCTCCTGGTTAATTTGCGCGAGGTCCTACGCGTGCGAGTATGTATATATGTAGATGCAGCACGCGGAAGAGACACACACACGGTTCTATTAATAGGCTCTGCTTCATCTTCCACGATGACTTTTCCTTGTGGCATGCCGCTCAGAGAAGACACAACATTTATTGCAACAAATCAACATTCAACAAATTCAATCAATAATCAATTCAATTAGTGAGTTGTGGTCCGGCCGAGCCTGATGGTTGGCATTTTTTGCACTGTTTCGATGCGATTCATCAAAAATTGTTTGCAAACCAAACCCCAGGAGTGAGCGTTAGGCTATGCACATGTTGTGGCGTTTGAAAGTGTCCGAAACTGTCTAAGCAAAGAACTCAGCTCCAGAATTCTCCTCTCAACTCAAACAGGGGAAGAGTTATTAATAATTGAAGATGATGTGTCTTCGATAGATGTGCGCCTCGACTGGAGGACCATGATTTATTGGGGAAGGCTCTTTGGTCAGTTTATGGCTGCAGAAGCATTAAACTTTGTGTGCGTGAAGTTAATGACCTTCATTGATCGGGGTGTTGGGATCTGTGCTCTTTCTGGTATTGTGTGCCAGTAGTAGATGCACGCACCTACGTCATTTGATTTATGAATTGAATTGTAAATTGAAGATTTACTGTGACACGCATTTGAAGTGAGTTACTTCCTGGATGTGTGAGGTGACCTGGAAAAGGCACTTCCTGGACAGTTCTATCGCGGGAGATCATTTTTGACCAGATGGCGAGAGTTTTAAGTTTCATTCATAAATAAAAGTGTCATCACAGCTTCTGTCAGGAAGTTTTTGGCGTCCATTTTACTGGTTCTGTCTATCCTAAGTGCGATGGAAAGGTCCTGCCAACTATCACTACAAACCGATTAGTCTCTGTGATCTTTTTTTACTTGATTCGACGATCATCCAGTTAAAATAATTCCGGTGATCGCAGTAGTCCCAAATGATCACCATCAACCAAACTGGTACTGCCGTGTGTTAAATAAGTCCCTGTAAAGAAAGTTCAACTCGGTTTTTATGTTCACAATCCTATTGCAAGGCACGGAAAACGATTTCCTCTTTTTTTTTTATCAAAACACTGACACAGAGTGATGCCTAGACTAAAGTTACCACAATAAATACTTAGAGGTCCGAGTGATTCGGCACAGTATTTAAAGCATTGCCACCCTCACAACACAGACTGATACAGGCAACAACTAAGCATCCAAAGGGGCTGATACTTTTAAACACATCGTTCAAGGGATGTAGAATTGTTGTACTAGAATACTTTTATCAAGTAACTTCATCCTAAGGTTGGGGCCTAAAACTTTTCGAACGACCCCTGTAAGCAAGCCGTAATCCAAAGTTGAAAGAATTCTATTTGGAATTTCGAAAGCGGGCAGTTAGCCAATGATTGAACTAACAGAACATGCTTGCTGGTTGAGTATTGAGGCTCAAACTCACTCCCGAACTGTAGCGCCACCTAAGTAAATAAATCGCGGACCGAACCCAACAGTCGAATCTCTGATTTCAATAGAATCCAGAAATGTTTACCTCTTTCTACAACCTATGTGTTGTTTCCAACACATAGACCCGCCAGCAGTGGTGCAAATGAGTTGTTAGAACAATCACAACCAAAAACCTCAAATGTAACGTCCAACCACTCTATTTGAAGACTAAAAGTAATTTCAACCAGATTTTCTACCAATTTAATTGTCTACCAATTTAATTGCATCAAAACCAAACCCAAAAAAAATGACCTACCACCACAATCCAGTAAAATTCACGAATTTTATGAAAATTAAGAGAATTTCTCTCCATCTTGGCAGCACATCCCTATGCATGTACCACCCACAGTAATACCTTCCACATTTGTGGAAACTGTCATTGCTGTCAATCAGTATGTGTCCCTGCGCGAATGGGTTGAATTAGTTCGGTATTGGGTTTCGGAAAAAAATTAATTAATTCCCTCATTTCATATTTTTCGGTCATATTTTGTTATTTTATTTGAGTTTAATTGTTTTCCGCCATTTTGCAATGTGTTTTGACGTGTTTGATTCGGCATTTCTGTGTTTTATCCGCAAAAGAAAATTCCTTTGTCTGCAACTGAGTAGTTTTTTTCTCTTTCTTTGCCGCGAGTGCTTTTTTTTTTCGTTCGTTCATTTGATTAGTGGTTAGCCGTTGAAAATTCAAATATTTGAATATTTAATAATTTCTGGTGAGTGGTTTAATTTTCATTTTTATAGAAATTTTATTGGATTTTGTTGGTAAATCAAAAGTAGGAAACTTTTTTTGTGGGGACAGGGAATTTAGTGTTTCAAGTTCGCCCATTTGATCGTCGTTTGACGATGCTTTAGAACTTTTTTAAGTCTTGTGGCCATTCTGGATGTTGGAACCTCTAT
Source organism: Matsumyia berberina (assembly GCA_917880715.2). Lineage (NCBI taxonomy): Eukaryota > Metazoa > Arthropoda > Insecta > Diptera > Syrphidae > Matsumyia > Matsumyia berberina. The sequence goes on from OU862872.1 coordinate 110,268,089, forward strand.
TCAAGGTTCCATTCAATTCTCCCCTGCTTTGCCATATATCCTTGACTCCTCTATTATAGTCTTGCGCCGCGATTTTTGTTTTGCGACCCTCTTTTCTTGTCTCGTGCGTAAGTGGGTTGCATTGTATTGGATATGACATAGCAAGCTGAGCATCTCACTTGACGTTCTCTGCAGTCCTATAGAATTGATAAAGTTTCGCCTGGACACTGAAACCAGAAGAATGGTTAACTAACTTAGGTGGTGCTACAGTTCGGGATGAAGCTGCACCTCAACCCACAGGCCTCTCCACTTACCCGTCCTTTCGAAAGGTCTGTCCATGCTTCAGCGCCATAAAGCAGGACTGGGATGATTCAATCTTATATAGAGTCTCCTTTGTTGTTCTTGTTACTCAATTGCCTTCTCAGCCCGAAGAAACAGCGATTGGGAAGAGTTATTCTTCGTTTCATTTCCGACCAGATGTCGTTATCGGAGGTAATACCAAAGTCAAGGTAGACAAAGTCCCTTACAACCTCGATGTTACAACCATCAACTGTGACTTTTTGTCCGACTCGTCGCTGTTGGGTGTCTCTTCCCGTTGACAGCAAATAATTAGTTTTGTAGTCTTGGAGAATAGTCTTTCTACAGTCTATTCATTCTGGGGAATTTAAAAAAAACAAAGTTCGTCATGGCAGGGCCCCTTTAGCCCACTCTGTCCACAGTTAGCTTGTGTTTCACTTTTGCAGGGGATGTATGCAGAATGAGGAAAATGGTTTCAAAAACATGGCTCAATCTGAAGTTCAGTTCTGATCAGTTCTAATCAGCTGAGGAAGGACTATATAGTGTCAGTCGATGTTCTCAGCTACTTTTAAACTCTGAACGATCAGCGAGGTATTCATCTAGATCAATAAGACTTTAGCTGGCCAACATAGGATGTAGGTTCATCCACGCGTTATTTTATCAGTTTGGAGCAAGTTGAAGGGCTTTAATCACAGATAATGAAACTGTCAATACTTCACCTTGGCGTTCTATTGTTTTCTGCTGCCATACGTAACCCTCTTGGAATAAGCTCACATAATTCAATAGACGCTTGTGCCTTTAATACATTTTTAAGAGCCTCAAAGGCTGGTCTTTTCCACAGCTTAGGCTTTGAAAGTAAGGTTTGCCCTGTCCTGCTGAATGAATTTGTATAATAAATTTGCTGCATGCTCGGATTAAATCCATCGCTATTAAACCTCCTATCTGTCATGACTGAGAGCAGATAGCTTATCGAAGTTTTGTGTCAAGAAAAGTTCTCGAATAAATGAAGAATTATGTGGTTCAGAGTAGAATTCAGGTTGTTGATTAACTCTTAAGCTGGGTATCGACTACGCGCGGCATCCGCGCGCACCATGTTCGACTGCGGCAAATTGTATCATATGGCGCGCGAGCCAATTTTGGCAGGAGTTTTGATATAGAGCGGCAGCCGCGTGCGCTCGTCGATCTGATCGACTGGTGGAAACCATGGTAAAACAATCGCGCAGCTCAGCAGTTTTTGATCTGATAGTCGAAGGATTGATGCCTAGACTGCTTCTAGGTAATGTCTAGCAAGGAAAGCAATGAAGTGCTTAATATGTATCACTCTGGTTTAGTGCGAGAATTTGACTTGAATTACTTTATCGGTCCAATGGCACCACCTGCCAAACTAGCTGGCCTTCAATAGACCATAAGCGCTCCGAGAGATTAATTTCACTAAGCAGACAGCATCTCCGAGCTACTGTAGGTGTCAACACAAGACTCGCCTGGGCATTCCTGCAAATGATTTCTGCAGGAGCTGCAGGGACGAGGAAGAGGAAGAGACGATGCTCCATCTCCTCTGTATCTACCCCGCGTTCTCTCACAAAAGACGCAATCATCTCGGTGCCTTCTTTTTTGATAATCTTGGCGACCTAGCACAACAAGATGTCGGAAATCTAGTTTCAAATTCCTTCTAGATCCTGAGGCATCACAATGCAATGCCGATAGCCTCTATAACCTAACCTGCTCTACTTTATCGTTTGAAGGATTGGTGGATTTTTTGTTAGCTTGTTGACGTTCTGTTGTTGAGTTTTGCATTGGTGTTCCCATCAGTTCAGCTCCAACTTTTTGTAACTAAAGAAGAGATTTGGGCTTGGGAATGTCGCTGAGATCTTAATCTGGTGAGCTCATCGTCAATCTGATTGCCATTGTTTTCGGAAACTCTATGGATGGTGGTTATCGTTCAGAAGCACTGTCTTAACCAGACACTCTTTCTCCCAAAGTCATTCCTATTGCCCAGACCTTCACCCTACGCCTTATTCCGTCACAAAGAAACCACCAAGAAGGAAGTCAAAGAAAGATTAATAGCTGCTATGTTCATCAATGTACATCGCCCTCATTTCCTAAAGCGATTAAAAGTTGCTCTTCTCTAGAGACGTTATCGTGCAACCCATACCTGCCTTCCACATTAATCTCAGCTAATCAAGTCCTGTATATCGCATCAAGAGTTCAACACCTTCAAATCTCACGAGGTGGCTACTAATGTACCAATCCTGTTGCAGAATTTGTACAGTTTTTTCCATCATGTTGCCCTTACACTTTTCTTTGCCTCCTTCTTACTCCTTCTTCTTCCAAAGAAAAACACACTAAATCCTGTCTATTAACAATCATGTTAGCAGACCATCTAACGGATTTATTCTTGATACCACACTCTCCATCCCACTTTTGCCTGGCATTCCCAGTGCCAGGGAGAATCTGCAGCAGAACTCTCTCAAATTGCCTGCCCATGTACTATCTGCAGCTTATTAATCAGCTAAGTACATGTTTCCATTGGGAGTTACCGCTGCTTCCCAACACACAGTGTTAGCCTCAGAGTTGAGCCTTAGACTCAACTAATCAAGATATTATCGTGTCACAGAGTAAAGGATCTAACACACTTCCTTGTAAGCCAATGAGCGTGTTCTTCCCCTCCTCAAGAAGAGAGATAAAGATGAAGATGAAGGCGAGAGAAACCTGTACGAAATGGTCGAAATTCAATTGACTAGGTGGATACCTCCTACCTCCTCCGACATCCGCATTTGTTTGATAATTTGAACAACCAGCAGCGAGGCATAGCCATGCGTTTTGTTTGTTTATTCGCTTCTGACACTTCAGTCTCTCAACGCGACGAGACAATGTTGTTGAGATTTTTTTCTTGTTCTGCCTGACAGGGCGAATTGCGATTAGCAGCTGTCAGACAGTGAAGATACAAATTTGCAGATGATGCCCTCTGTCACAATGACATACAACTTACGGCGCGAAATGACGCTGTAAGTGTGACTTGTGAGTGATTTATATGCTGCCGCGGGATCACATCTAAAGGCCAAGTGCAATTAATCACCAATAAGAGGAGAACAGCGAGGCGACAAATGCGCGCGTAAACGATAAGCCAGAGTGCAATTAATTTCCTTCTTGTTCGGTCCGGTAATTTGCAAAGAGCTATTTATGCAGGCTTCACTGATTCAGTGGTATGTGGCACACACCTTCGAAGACCTAAATTTCCATACCTAATTGAATCAATTACACAAATCCCCTATAAAGTGTCACCACACACATTTGACGTTTAAGTGTCAAAAAGAGGAAAGTTGAGGTGCACCAAATGGCTCATATCCCCTGAATAGAACCTTAATTACCGTCGCCGTGGGGAAGGCGTTCGTTCCACCTTCCTTCTAGAATAAGGTGTGAAAAGGGCGATAGACTAATCCTATGCCTCCCTAAGGCAGGACTAATCCCACTGACATGACACTCATCGTTGTTTATTGAGTCTTTTGCCTTAGGGTGTTTGGTACTGTCACCCGCCCTTCCTCAATTTGTATTCGATTAATGCAACGAAGCAATGTACTCACGTAGACGTACCTCCTCCCAAAGTGAAATCAAAAATTGTAAACACCAAGCTTCTGTCACTTTCACTTAGCGGATTGTAAATGTTCGATTGTCGTCAAGTGAAAGCGTACAGCGAGACGACATTTATCTATTCCCTGCACTAGTTCTACTTTATGAGTGGTGCGCACGCACGCAATGCATTAATTGTTCAGGAAATCATCATCAGACGGCGATGATGACGACGACGACGACGACGATGGAACTTTATGGTGACCATATGCTACCATAACTCGAACAAGGATTTATGTCTTGTAAGATGCTTAGATGGAAGGACGAGTAGGGAGGGTTGGGGGATTTCGATTTAATTGGAGAGATATGACATGACAAGTGGGATTCTATTGAAAATGGAAAAACGATTTTTGTACAAATCAAGGACTAGACTAGGTCTTTGAGTTGACACTTAAAGTGGCGAGAGTCTGGGTCTGTTTTTAGCGCTGTCGTTTTCATTCGGGTTAAAGTGGCAATTAATGAAGTTCACTGTGACAGGAGGGAAGAAAATAGAAAATGGCTTAGACGTGAGCGAAATTTGCGACAAGATTTAACGGCAATCAAGCAAATCGAAGGAGGAGACTTGTCAGCTGTCAGCAATTGGAAAGAGAGAGTTGTGCTGCATAAAGTTACATACAGTTCTGGGTGAACTTCAACCAACAAATCTCTTGAGCTAGCATGATCCTTTGGCAGCTGTCTCTAGTTTTGTATGTCTTGTTAAGGTCAGACTCTTCTTGCGTAGGCTGACGAAGATAAGGTCGACCTCTTTTGCGTAGCCGTTCGAAAACATGGCTTCAGTTAGCAGATCTAAAAGGATCTCTTAGTGTTTCCTCTCAATCTTCTGCACCCTATAGCGTCTTGAGCATGTTTCACTGCTACTATAATTCAATCTGTTGTCGAGGTTGCCTTTCAAGAATCGTTTTAGTGTTCCGACAATCTTGTGGTGTTTCAATTATAGCCTCCAGCCTACCGCAGATAATGCGTTCTAAGATTTTGCCCAACTCAGTCTAGTATTCAAAAGCGACGACTTGATAAGGTCTCGTGTGGTGTTTTGTTCCCTCTAGCAAGTCGTTGTAGTTTTAACTTATCAGGGAGGACTCCTTCCTCCAAGCATAAATTACAAAACTTTGGCAAAAATCTCAAGACGTGTTTTGCTTCCCGTCTGCTATGTCTTGAAATGCCGCCAAGTCCTGGTGCCTTGCTTCCTCCATTTTCCATTTATAAGGTAGTTCCGCTGGGGCTACAGCAGACATTTCAGAATGACTTCAGCATCTTTATCTAGAACTTCAATTTTCTGTTGATGTGGAAACAATCCTACAACAATGTTTCACAGAAGCTCTTTTACTTTTCTCGAAGAGACTCCCGACTCGTGAAGGACTTCGGCCTGAGACACAGCAGCCTTTCATTTTCTTAGTTGCTGGAAACGCTGGTAGCAGTTCTTCAGACTTGGCTGCCATTCACGATAGCTTTGCCCTTGGAATGGAGTTTCGGTCTTCCTTTGAACTTGGGTACTGTGATTAGACGATCTTCTTGGCTGAAGCCACATTGTCCATTCTCCCAAGGGGGCCGAGGCTGTATGCTCGACGTACTTTGGCCTTTTGAACTACATCAACTTTTTTCATCCTTCACTAGTCGTGCTCCTCGCATCTGCAACCAACGAAGGACTTTTCTCACGAAAGTGTTCAATACCCACTTTGCTTTCTTGCTTTTCATCCAGGATTCGGCGGCCTCTGCCAAATTCGTAGTCTTCGTAGTCGTCAAATTTGGCGGAGTTGATGTTTACTCCGAGGTAGATAACCTCCTTAACCACTTTGAAGCTACAGTTGCAAGCGTGACATTTTTTGTCCTGGGCGGTGAACAGATGCTTTCTTGTTTGTTGGCAACAAGTCCTCATTCACTTCGAGACAACTCCTTTTGTCAGTTTTTCCATCGCCGTGAAAGCCTCTTATGTCGACCGATAATGCCAAAGTTAAATGAGTATCACACCAACTGGAGAAATTTGTCGAAGCCTCTTGTGTTAACACTTGCCCTTCGCACAATTTGTCCCAGCACGAGATGATGCAAATCTTGCCGAACTACAGTACACACGTATGAAAAAGTTCAGAAGAGCTGTCTACAGTCTTGCGCCAGGAACTTATTTTGTCCGGTCCCCGTATTCAGCTTTCCCTCTGTAGAACTCAGGACAATGATTGTTTTAACATTCGGCTTGAAAGTCGATACAAACGTGATGAATCTCGTCATACAAATCGTCGTTCTTTTCTACGATTTGCCTTAGAGGGAAGATTCCGTCTGACGTCGATCTGCCGGGTTGAAAGCCACACTTGTACTGGCCGAATAGTGTGTTCCAGTAAGACTTTAGACGTGCCTCAAGGTTGACTGGATCTTATGTGCTAAATTGGGCGGGAGTATGCCTCGATACATTGAGGATCACCACATCTCTCGATGAATGACACTTAGCATTGCCCCTATTGTAGGTAGATCGCCCACCCATACTTGGTGCATGCTTTCGGCCAAAACATCATCTCTTTGAAGACTGGTAAGCCATCAGAGTTGTCGGCCTTATTATTCTGCTGCTCCAACCTCTTCTATCCTGGGATTCGGGATTAATACTTCGCTGACTAGAGGTGTGTGCTCTTTTTGCAGAAGCTCTGGGCAAGCAAAATTCGAGGCTGCGTAGTGTATTTTAGCAAAACATTTCCACTCACTTTGTGGATGGCTGCTGTGTAATGGTTATGCACTTCAGTGGAGATGACTCTTGCTTTGGATCGTGAATAGACACTCTGGGGTAACTCGTCGAGATCGATTTAGGAACACCAGAATACGTGAGACACTCAATGTCGACCATCTACTTCTTCGAACAGAAAGGTCCACACTTCGATGGTTTGGACACGTTAAACGCATGCCCCCAACTCGACTTCCAAGACGTGATATGGGATCCAGGTAGGTGTCCCTTGGTTAGGCTCACGATGAGGTGTTTGGACCAGGTTCGAAATCTCACTTCTGCCCATAAGGGGATAGGCCCTAATGATTTGGAGTCGATGGCGGCAGATCAGGAGATGTGAAAGGTCCACTTAAGCACATAAACCCGCAATCCTCATAGTGGATAAGGCGGTCTTTCAAAAATGATGATGATGATAGACACTCCGCGCTTGATGGCACTTGGCACAAAGTTGTACTATTCCCTCGTTCTGTTAAGTGGTGATGCATACGTGTTTCGGAAGCCTTGGTTTACTCATGCCCCGCCATTCCTACCATTTCTGTATCTCTAGATTGACCTTCATAGGCACATTTACTTCTGCTTAGGGTGCTACAGGGATCCTTCGAGTTGATGCTTTATATAGAATCAATTGGGGCATCTTCTTCTTGAGGTAGCCGCTCAAAATCCCTTGACTTTGGATGTTTATTTAGTGTCCTCTTTATGAGGAGTCTAACTTCTCGTTCTTATGGCTTCACATTAACGATTTCTTAGTTCTCATCTTGATGAATTTGCAAGAAGTCCATCACCACATGAGCGTGAGACATAATTATCCCAAAGTTTAATCCTCATACTACTTGGCCCAAACCTGTTGGCTAAGAATGAGGCCAACTCTTAAACAAATACAACGCCCACCTCACAATCGCGGCACTCGAACAAATAAAAAACTTATTTGCATAAACAAATTAAATTTTTTCTCGTAAAACGAGTAAACACTTTGATTTTCGCATCTCCTCCCTGTTGGAATCAACAGATAAAATCACGTTTCCAAAACGTTTATTGACCGTCTCATGACAGTGGCTCGGTGATCGTCTCATGATGAAATAACTCAATTATCACTCCTGTCCAACTCCGGTCGTCGCCAACCTCTGCGGCTTGCAAATACAACACGAGTTCTCGCTGCGTCTGAAGTTTATAATCGTATTCGGCGATAACACTCCAAGTCAATGTGTTGTCAAAATATTTTCTTTGCGCTCGTTCCAGATACATTTCATGTGTCTACTCAACGAGCACATCCGATGATATAACTTCCATGCGGTGGGTATGGTGCATGGAAACGGAAAATATTTACACAAATCCATAATTTTTTTTGCACGTTCTCCCACCCCCCGCATTTGTTTACCTGTTATCTGGGTGCAAAATAAAAAAAAATAATAATGCGCGCCCAAGAAAAAAAGCCAAGTAAATACTAAGCCAGAGAGGCACTGACCTACCCCAAGTGTGATCGCAGTGAATGTGCCTTCGCTTGCACAGAACGACCACTGACAGAACGAAAAAAAAAGTATCTAAAACCGATTGAATTTTCGAAGCCACGTGGCTTGGTTGAACGCAACAAGTAGAGCATGATACGATGCACTGCTGCCTGGTTGCAGCCCCCGTCTTACACCCCTTAATTGTTTGATGACAGCGAGGAGCTTTTACAGTGTGCAATCGACAACTAGCGACGCTTATGTCATCACAATATGGTTATCGATTGTGTTTTAGCGGCAAAACGATGGGCCTTGCTAGTCTGTATCTATTTGTGGGCGACGGGGATGACGGGGTGTGGAATTATTGAATGAAATCAATGCCTTTTCGATTTCTGTGTGTGGCCGTGTGTAGAATACACTGATTGTCAGCTCGTCAGCATGATACGCCCCGGGGGTGCATAATCAGACTGGCGCCGACACTGTAGAGCTGATTAGAGCGAAATATCGTAGAATGAGTCGAAACAATTGTTTCCAATTATTATCGAGCTAATGGACAGCGATATGTTTTGTGGGAAAAAAAATTGTTTCTTGTTGTTGCTGGTTGATGGTGGTGACGGAAAATGGGGTGCACAGTCAAAGGGTTGCCTATTGCTACCGTGTGGCGCCAGCTTTGTTTTTTGTGGTTGCAAAAAAATTGATTGCAATTAAGGTGGAGGATGGAGTTATCTAATTTCGATTGGTAAGCCCAGGGTACTTTCGCAAGTTTGAATTTTTTTTTTAAATGGTTTGGTGTGGTTAGCTTGGGTGTTAGTTATGTACAGCTTATGTCTTGGGCCAGTGGTAGGGCTTCACAATGTTATTGGCGCCAGTGAATGTAAAGAACAGGTGGAAGACTGGTGATATTTTGATTTGGATTGACGATTTGAAGTGAGAGGGTATCCTACTGTGTGGGGAATGACGTTTTAGTAATTTAAGCGAAGGTTCTGCACTAGGTCGACTCTTATGTGGTCTTCTTTTAGAAAAATACCGTATGAGATACCTTTGTGGAACTATGAATTGTTTTCAGACTCAAATAAATTCACTCTAAGGCTTCTGCGTTTAAGAACTCTTTGCCTACGATTCCCTGTAGCCCAAAATACAAAATGTACACCATGGCTCCGGCGCAGAAAATATTTGCATCTTCGCCAAAGAATGGCTCATAAGAAAAAGACTGTGACTCAGGTGGTGCTGGCAAGTGAAAAAGGGCTTAAATCACCTTGAAAGCAGCTTGCTAACGATTGAATTACTGGAAACGCTTCTAGGTTGGTTTCCCTCAGACTGTAACTCCATCGTTAAGGCAGACCATGTGAATTTATGGGCACTGAATGTTTAATAAAATCGCGGTCAGTTAATCTAGAAGGTTGGATTGTCTTCCGCATGTGTCTTGTGATGATTTATTAGAAGCACTTTAGCTCATAACTAACTTGAACCTTTGAAAGTCTAATCACAGACCGAGATGTGCCTGAAAATGACAACACAACCACTTAAAAACAAGTAAGTGGGTATTGCAAGAGTAATACTTACCAATTCAACTAGTCACACGTTGAGACATGTCAGATGGTGCATTTAAAGCAAAATATTCGATCGACTCTAACAAGGACTGCATTTGCTCGTTCAAAGAACAGCAAATATGTAAAGTATTTGATTGACTTTTCAAGGCTCATCTTCGTAATAACACTTGACGACTGACAGTTGATAGTTGACAGATGCCAAATGGAAATTGTTTGCTCTTCCTTGTTCTGCTGATTGCATCAAGTTCTAGGCCGTCAATATTTCAATCTGATTTGCATTCAGAAGTACTTGAAGTACTTCACAGAACTCAGCTCGCTTCTCAATCGATGCAATGGACTTGATTTGTCAATTGATTTACATATGTGGATCACTCTGGAAACAAGCGTGTTCCAGGAAGTCCTGATGTTCGGAGAACAATTTCGTAGCTCACTATATTTTATAAACTCTCTGTTGCCAGGATGGTTAGAGGCCACAGGAAAGAGCAACGGTGCGCATATGCCACCTTGGTGTACTCTGCACTGGGACTTTAAAGACGGGCAAGTAGTCAGAGTTACAATTAAGTTGCCTGGCTAGAGAAGCTGTTGTTAATGAACACCAGGAATTGGGTTAATTTTGCCGATTTATTACTATCCTAAAGCCCTCGAAAGCGAAACCACTGGATAAGAGCCATTCAGATAAAGACAGAAGTCTCAAAAGATCCCTCAAAGCTCTGCATGGGTTCCCGTTTCGTACATCGTGTCCATTAAAATGTTTTTCAAGGAAATGTATGTATACAAGGTTTGACAATGTCCAATTAAAGACGACGCCTAACAATGACGGCCTAATAAGCAAGAGGAGACTGCTTCTTACAACAGAATCGGCGCCGATAATGCTCTGAAAATCCATGCCATTGTCATGAAGGTTAAGGGCTATAAGGGAAGATGAAGGAGGCCTACTCAAGCAATGAGCTGAGAGCCCACCTAACACGCCACCTGTGTGGTAGCTGTAAGCACTCGACTCTATGAAAAATTGCTTAGTGCAACAGTCTATAAAAGTCGGAGGCCTAGATTCTTCTAAACATTCTGTATGTTCGCGGTGTATTTTTAGGGCAAATGAAAGGGACCTAAGCTGCCGATTTCGAACCTTGGGTTATGAAGCTTTTTCATGACAAATTAAACTCTCAAAAGTTCTGCTGACACAGAAGTATCCTTCACTTCTTAATGAAGCCCGGAATATGGATATCTGTGAGCAGATGTGGAGATTCTAGAGTGGGCGTTGTGTCAGTTCCCTCAGGTTTTTTAATACACATTGGCTGAAGCGATAGAAGACTCTGACAGGAACTGATTCCTTACTCCGCTAACTTCGCTGTTTTCTAAATCAGAAGAGTCAACATAGTCCGTGTCCTTTCCTAGTCCTTTTCTGCAGCCTTTAAGATAGATAGATACTTTATAGAGGTTTCAGTTCTCAGGGTCTCGTGTACTTTTGACTCAGCCGAAAGGCTTTTTCCTAACATTCCTCGGAAGAGATTTAGCTAATCACCCTCGTAAAGGTTAAACGTCAAAATTGGACGGAGTGAAGTTAGTGTTAATATCTCTTAAGAATGTGCAGTGAATGTCAGGCAGGAAAGACATGTGCCACTTATGTCAAAATGTAAACAGATGCCTTCAGTTAATGTAGGTTAGGTTCGGTTAGGTAAATGGGTGCCTTGTGACATATATCACTGCTCACCTAGACCAGCAAAAAGTCCATTGTGCCCATCTTCTAATTCTACTCCGGGAATCTGTAAAGAGAAAGGGGAGCCGCTGACGGACAGATTCGATTTCTTCCTCGTCCCGACAATTTCTGCAACAGTCGTTGTCATGTTTATCGAGGCGATTCGCATGAATATCAATGACGCAGGGTCCAGTAATGATGCCGGAGACTATCCTTGCTTCGCGACGACTAAGTTTGACCAGAGACAGAGATCTCTTTGTACGTACATATATAGCTGGATCCAACGTGTATTGGATCGACTGATAGCCTCGTCTTTTAACGAGCTTATTTGAATCCTCGCAAAGGGAAGAGCCTGTGAGGCATGCAGAGCTGCTTCCCTTCGTGCAAGTTCGTCAGCCCTTTCGTTACCTGGGATCTCCATATGCCTTGGTACCCAACATAGGCTCACCGTGTTGGATCACGACATCACATCTAGATGCTTTTTGCAAATTCCTACAACCCTCGATATAGTTATCGCGGACTCCAGAGCCTCAACGGCTGCCTGGTTGTCGATATAGACCTTGATTGTCCTTGCGGTGATACCCTTCCCGCGAAAAGTTTTCGAGGGCTCGATGATGGCCATGACTTCAGCCTGAAAGACACTGCAGTCTTTGTTTATTTTTAAGGAGTGGGTTATGCCTAGGGCTTTGCAGTGGACCCACACTATAGGTGTAGAAGGCCAATTCCTTTTTATTGGTAACTTTGTGGTTCGTCATCTCTGTCACGAATTCTGATACTGAATCTCCTGTCAAATGCCAGAGTCTGGTCACTTAAGGGGCAAGTCGCACTCAGTTCTTAGCCAACAAAATCTGATCCATGACCCTCAGCTGCATCAACCCAATTTCCTCAGTACTATCCGCGACCTGCCGGAAATATGTATTTATGTCACCCAGCCAAAACAGTGTCACTGACTAAACAAATTTACTTCCCCACTCAACTCGGATTTCTCTTAAGGCCCCGATTACACTTAATCTGCAGAAATAAACAAAAACTTCTCGATGCACCATTTTTAGAAAGGATTTTACCTTAAACCCAAGAAATCACCATTGCAGGGGCCTTGCCAATGCTTTTAACCTTAATTATTGCTCCAGTTTCGCTCCTTGTGCAGCAGCAGCAGCAACATCACATCGTTGTCGTCGTCGTCTGTCGATGTATGATTGCGTGACACAAGGTCGACCGTGTAGCGATCATTTAATATTTAAATTTCACGATAAATCATCGGTTATGGCCACCTACATTCGACCACTTTTGGCGAGGTGCAAAATTCTACACCCAAATACGGTCTTCTAAGCTGAGGCAGTGTTGTCTACGGTACCACTCCATTGAGCCACGGTCAATGTCGTCCACATAGTCTCCGTCTCGTGTCCAATTAGCCTGGCGATCAATCTGTTGACGATTCCCCCGATACAAGGACTCGGCCTTGTATACCCGGGAGCGGCGTTTGATTTCCTCTTGCCGGCAGATAATTCGCGCGCTCAATTTGGCGCCGTCCAATTATGTGCCCCACAAAACACATCCGCACACACACACACGATTATCTGTCATCAGCGGCTCGTCCGGTGAACGGCGTCGTCGACGAGTGTTGTTCGCGCAAAGGTAACACGGTTCAAATTACCTGTGGGAGCCTGTGAGCCTGTAAGGCTGGGATTATCAAAAACAAACTATCGAGATGGAAATTACCGCCGCTGGCCGGCGGGTCCGTTTTGTACACCGCAACCTTATCAAGTGGCAACAATCTGATGTTGCCGTGATGTTTTCGGTGTTTACGACGTTGCATGTTGCACATCTCGCATCCATCTCGCTTAGCGGTAAGTGACGAAAGTTGCACTCGCAAATTACCTGGACGTGTAATATGCAAATGTATAACAGATTCCGGTGTGTGTAGGGCTGTGTGGACGCAACGACGTGAAGACACCTTTTGTCTTTGTTTTAATCGAATTAAACAAGTGAGAGGAGGAAGGAGGGAGGGGTCTCGGTGCGAATGTGTCTCGCACAGACGGTGAAAGTGAACGTGAAGAACTTCTTTTGGCCCAATTTGTTTAAATCTAATTATGTTGGCATCACTAACACCCTGCGGTTCAATCGCACCATTTGAAGACCTATGGGCTGGGCAAATTGGAGGCCATGTTCATTGCACCGTTCGGTGGTTTGTGCGACTCTGGTAGCGGATTGTTGAACTCTCCTAGAGTCGCGGGCTAGTCTTTTCCATTGGTGATTGCGCGCCGTCAACGATAAAGGCGACGACGACGAATGCGGCTGTGTGCGTATTGGAGCGGAACTAAGAATTTTTTTATATTTTTATCTTCAGGTTTTATTTTGTAGGCTAGGTTGCGCGTTGCATCATTGGTTACACACGTAGACAATACCTAAGCAGGTTGAAGTACTTTTTTTTTTGTGGAATTGAGACGTTTGTGCGTGACTTTATGTGAAATTTGACTAGTGGTGCAGGGAGTGAGTTTTAAGTTGGTGGCTAGGGAGCTCAGTCAGTCGTGGTTTCATGGTCACCAGACAGGCAATTTTGGACCGCACAGAGTAGCTAGAACTTAAATCCAACGAGAAAGTCAGTGATCGCAACAGATAGATCGATCTAGTTCGTCTTCGATAGGATGACATCTGCAATTCTGTAGAGAAGTCCAAATCGTGACTGTCATCCTACTAGGCACTGCTGGTACGAGTAAGATTTCGAATTTCTTCCTTCTTTCAAAAGAAACACAGTTCTTCGCCCCAGCTTCTCATTTAGACTGGAAAACTGGCGAAATTTTAAGCATAGAAAAATCCTAAGATTTTTGAGCTTATTTGGATGGCTAGGTTGAGTCTATCCAAGGTCCAAGGGAGCCGTTGATCCTTTCCCCACAAGGGGCATTCATTTGTTTGACCAGGAAAAAGGTTAAGGCTGGACTCAGAATGTCTAAAAAGGCTAGCTGTAAAGTTGACATCGATACTCGTACCAAAAAGCATGCGTCGTTTAGGTTAGGTTAGGTTACGCAGGGTGTGTGATGGATAGGCCTTATTACGTTCACTCGGGAACTTGGGGTCGAATTACCACAATCGATAACGAGTGAGCGAGTGATACTTGTGATCGAATCATAGATCAACCTCATTGGCAGTGGTAATGTCAAATCCTCACATTTCGATGACTAGTTACTCGCTAACGAGGGTAATTCGGCCACTGGAGGTCCATTGTGAGAACCCTGCTAATGTTGTGGGAATAGCAAGATTGTTCCCGGGACAGCCTAAGGACCTATCCTATTGTTGACTGTTTTGTGTACCAGTTAGTGCTCTGCTATGCTCGCAAGAAACCTTTTCCTAATGCGCGAAGACGTCGTTCTTGCAGGGCAGTGGCAAAGCAGATGTTGGATTGATCTGCATAAATCGTTGGATTCGATTCTCCCCTTGAGTCGTTCTATCCGAACCGTGGAATTTTAAACCGCATTTTGCAGCTAATGACTGACAGATGGGAACAAAAGCATATAGTTTTCTCCCCTTTTTATCTCAAGACCAATTCTGTTCACTTGATCTTCGCCTTTACTGCTGCAGGCATTTCATTATCGTGACCTAGATATTCTTCCGGTTTGATTAAGCAAATTTCATTTTGTTTAAAATTTTGCGACATTCACTCAGACATTATTCGTCACAATGTCGTATCTCTAGGTTTGCATTCGGCACATCAAAAAAGTTCAAAAGACAACAAGAAGCCAAAACAATGAAAAAAAAAATCCAAAAATAAATACAAAAAAGAAATATACAAGCGAAGAACAACAAAAAAAATAAAAAACAACGTCAATATCTTCTTCACACCCAATTGAAAGTGTCATCGAATACATCACCAGCAGGAAATAAAATTCATGTTTATTAAACGATAGATAAATGTCGGCGAAGAGAAACAAAAAAGAAAAAAAAATTGGAATGGAAAGTCAGTGCAGGAGACGTAGAATTCGAAGAATTATTGGCCCATTTGTCTGTTTGAAGGCAAATCCTTCAACGAAGGATATGAGAAAGTTAGAAATTGAGATAGATTGAGATGATCAGAGGCGGCAGGAAGCAACTTGAAGGTCTGAGAACGTGTTTAAACTGTCTTGACCTTTTGGAGGGGCCTTGTAGTTGCCTGTTTTCTACTTCGTATTTCTCTCCCTGTGCAAATACACAGTCTCATCATAAGACTGATCCGCTTCTGTCTCTACTCCTCAATAGAAAATGTATCTTAATCGAACATTGACTGAAGGCACACTGAACTGAACCAAGCAGAAGGAAAGAAAGAAGAAAGCAAAAAGAAATTGTTATGGAAATTGCCCCTAAAGTACAAAGTGATCAACTGAATTGTATTTATTTACAATCATCATGAGAAAAGAAACGAAACGAACGTTAACACAAATATTTATACAATCTCCACAGCTCAACAGAGATCACAGATACAAAATCGATTATACCGCCTTAACTAAACCGTTTTCGTTCCTTTTTCTTTCATTTATTTTTCACTTTTCTACTATTTTTGTGAAGAAAACAAAGTGCTGCTTCTCTCTCTTCTTCTTTTTTTTTTTTTTTTTATCGAATCTGTGAGCTCACCTATTGTGGGCACACTTCAGTATCCAGAAGTTATGTTTACAGTATACACGATGTGGTTTGTTCCTTTCGCACTACCATCGGCCATCAGAAACTATATAGCCAGTTAAGAGCGAAATGTAACACTAAAGAAGGGTACTTCAGGGTGTACAAACAGTAGATACATGTTGAAGATACCAGAGACACGGACAGTAATGTGCAAAGTGCGAATGGCAAACATAGCCGAGCTTAGAGAGTGTAGCGTGTGGCGATCGTATCTGATGATTATGAGATGTGTTATACCACCCGGGGAACATGAAAGGAGATCAAGTGGTCGCGATTACAAATCGTCTTGTGTGTGTGTCTGTGTCAAGGTTATTTAGTGCAAATTAATATTTGAAATTGAATATTTTACCGGAGACCGGATTTGTTTATGATTTTTTTGCAAGATCAGGTCAAAGAGTTCGATCCTAAGCTACGATCAGACGATTTGCAAGATATCCGCAAATTTTGCATACAAGTATGAACAGCAAATTTTTGTCCGCAAATGTTTTCTCGTACGTCATTTGCGGTCGATTTCCAGATGTCTTCCGCAAATGTTTGCACACGTCATCCAGAAAGGACCATTTGTACACATTTGCAAATGTTTGGATACTTGCGCATACGCATTTGCAGACTTGAGACATTTGCAGATGTAGCTTTGAAGAAACGCAAATGCTCTAACGCAATGTGCGCTCTTCTTCTTCCATTTCCCGAACGTGTGCGATGCTTCGTCGGCAATTCGCTTTCATCGTCCATTTCGCTTTGATCGTCCTCTTCGCTTTAATCGTCCTCTTCGCTTTGATCGTCCTCTTCGCTGCTGCTCTCAATCACATACGCAGCCAATACCACTGCGAGGGTATCTCGAGTTGTTTCGTCCCGCTAAATAAATAAAAGTGACTTTCCTGAAAATGGGTCTGCAAATATTCTATCGTATGATCGAGCAACAAATGCACCGACACAATTTGCAGACAATTCATTTGTGGACATTTGCGCACGCCCAAACATTTGCAGTTTTGGTACAAACTCAGCAAATTGTGTGATCATCCTGCAAACTACATTTCTGCAAATTCGCATTTGCAGATGATTTGCAGACATTTCCTTTTGTGCAAATTTTGCGCAAATCTGCAAATCATCCGATCGTAGCTTTATGGGTTTGTCCTTTGGTTCGTTTGATCTACCAAAGTGGTCAGTTCTGTAGCCAAGATTTTCAATGTTTAAGTGGAACTTGACTAGAATACCTTCCAATTCCTTTAAGTTCAAAATCGTATCTTGCACGATCACTTGGTTACCACTGATCACCGAAAATTGACATCAGCAGATTCGATAAAATCCCCCGTGAATTATAGCAATTACAAACACCACAAATGTCCCCAGCTAGTCCGAACACCACCCTCGGACGTCATTGAAACCTAATACTACCTTAGTTTCGAACCATTGCACCTCGCTCGCGCTGTGTGATAAACATCATAAGGGTATTCATTCTTAACTCCTTAAAGCGCGAGTGGATTATAAAAAAACTGTGGTTGCACTATTGTCAAAACCAAAGGAGGCTATAAGTCGTTTTCTCATTAAGACTGACATACAAGTCCCTACGTCGTATTTTAGCCGCTAGTTCTCTATTTTGGTACGCCATCTACTGACAAATATTCGTCCGTAATCCTGTCACAAGTTCCTCAATAAATCTGTCATATTTCATCAGTTCTAATGCGATGGTCATAAACCCAATTGGGACAAGCTTCACCATTTCATACCTTTCGTCTCAGTAAATCTAAGGATGTCGGCAAATAAATTAGTGCACACTTCTCTTATTAGAGTTTTATGCCGGCCCCCACCTTAATGCAGCATCTTGAGATGCCATAAAGCACATAATTGACCATCTCCCCTACACATTTCCATCAAAATTAAGAACTTTATTGCTTTCCCTGTTCACAAGTGGGGTGTTTGTAGTCGTAAAACTTCTTCTCATGTTGCACTGACTCGCTAATTCCGGGGTTCCTATAACATATTTTTGGATGGATACCACGTAGTGGTATTCGGTCATAAAAAAAAGCATAAGAAATGCAAGCATTTTCTAACGGGGATATGGATATGTTTTTTTTTCTTGGCCAAAGGAAAAATTTATGCGTGAACATAACAATAAAAAGGAGAACAAAATTTTTGGTATTTGGGGTATGAATATTAAATTTTGTTGTCCATGGGGACAGGGTTAGCCCCCTGTCATCCGGTCTGTGAAGAGAATTTATTCACCTGAACTCCATGGCAATTGGGGTTATATCGGGCATTGAGAGCTTTGTCCTCATGGCGCGATACGTTGTCCCTTGGAAAGTGACCATTAATGTCACAGAAGAAAAATCAATGTTTAGGGGAGCTCTGCCCTAAATCAGGATTTTAAACAACACAGTGGGTCAGGAAGAAAATAAACGTCGCTATTCAACAACGGAAGTGGGAGTTTATTGCCATAGAAGCTAAAGAAGTGGAAAGCGGAACGGAAATTTCAGAAAAACGTGCATCAGAAAACTGAACCACATGCCTTGGTGAACATTATGTTCACAATGTACTTGTACAGTGTCTCTGTAGTCCTAAAGTTCATGAAGAAACCCCATCGAATAGTAAAAGCATCGAATACGCAAAACAACTACAACCACTAGGTTTAGGATAGACAGGGGTTTCGAAATAAAAAAGACAAAATTGCCTGATATCGATGGGAATCCCGGCGGTGATCTCTTTTGTTGAATCTAAACAAAACCAAACTAGTAGTGTTTACACCCACATCGAGCACCGTCAGTCTCGGGGTCATCCAGTGAAGTTGTCGTTCTAGATTCTCAGCTCAGCTGAAAGCCTAACTTTGAATTCCAAATCAAGAAACACTGGAGGCTGAAACCTGGAAATGCACGTCTACACATAGCACTGGAGTTGTGCATCTAATCCAAAATTATGCGACGGCTCTATGTAAGAAAGCAAATTTTAGTAAATTTAGCAAGGGACACAGAACAGACGATGTTGGTACAACTAAAGTCTTACATTCGCGTCCCACGGTGTTTAAGAAGGGCTTTGGTCAGAAAAATCCATGCTAAGGAATGAAAGATCAGTGCCTTCTACACTTAATATTCGCCAAGCAACTTGGCATCTGAGCGGCCTGAAATCCTGGTTGACTGTGGCTTTCTACTGAATGTGGACAGCAGAATTGTAAGACCAGCTCGTATGCTATCCAGTTTTCAGGCTTAAAACTAAATCGAGACAAAAGAAACAAGAGGCAGTGGATCAGAGATCAGTGACAATGCATCGGGAATAAGGTTTAAAGAATCTAACGTTAAGCAACAGGCGTCAGGCTTCAAATATCAACTTAAGAAGTCAAGCGTCAGGAAGCAGGCGTCAGACTTAAGGAGTTTATTGTCTGGCGTCAGATATCAGGCTTAAGAAGTCAGGCATCAAGCAACAGGCATTCGTTTTCAGACATCAGGTTCTAGGAGTCATGCATCAAACAACAGGCTTAAGACACAAGACATCAGGCTTAAGAAGTCAGGTATCAAGCAATAGGGTGTCAATCAGTGGCTTAAAACGTGCAAACATCGTTTTTGATGACTTCTTTCTAATTCTTGTGCAATTCGTCGCGCATGTCGTACTCTAGACCTGGTACTCCATGATAATTTTGAGACTGCTCTAACCTTTTTTCCTAAAGTGGATCAGGGGACCTAAATGCACAGCTGGATACCGATTCTGAGTCATGTTTCCCATCAAAACCGGGCTTTGCAGGGAAATCTGCGGATGCAGTAGCTGAGCAGCAAAGAGTGTTCGACTAAACAAGTTGTTGGTTCAGAGCTGAATCGAGGTCATGAATAACCACAGGATCGGTGCTTATATATGATTAATGGGTTGGAGCCTCAGATAAAAATAAGTAGCTGGCGCTACAGCTCGGGATGAGCCAAGGCCTAGCTTCTCGCAACCATTTATGTTGCGCTTGTTACATTTTTTGCACGAATGGCCTCAGCCTCAGATATCTACCTAAAATTTGGAGACACCAAAATTGGCTTAAAGCACGATCGTAGGCTCTCAGAAGAAAAAGAATTCTGGTATGGCCCATCTTTCATGGTCCCTCGTCCTATATACTAAACGTATAACGAAAAGTCTACGCTGTTCACTTAACCAAAGCTTAAAGGTGAAGACAGATGAGAGAACACATGACATCCAACACTTACGGACTGAGTAGAGACAAAATTCGATTGTTATGTCCAACGTTTATGGATTGCGTGGGCTTTACACATTGTTTTGCTAAAAATCAGATCCATCGCGGTCCAAAACATTTTATAGGCTGTATGTCAGTAGATATCCTATTGAATTTCCTCATATTGACAGGAACACTCTGTGTGATCAGGACTTGACGTCGTGAGGTCTACATTTACTTGTCGTTCACCAGGACATTATGTAAAATCGAAATGTTAACACATGTCAGTCCCACTGGGACTCCTGAGTGATGTCGTTCGAGTTGCAACCAACTAAACAGACAGAGATGTTCGCATACTCGCACATTAACGTCACACACCATTCAGCTTCGCCTGCAATATCAAGTATTCCATTTTCGAAAGTGAAACCAATTCGAAATTGATCGTATCGAATGGACACAAATGCATGCGAACATTGCCACAGATACTATATATTTCGTTTTCATCTCTTTTTGCTGTACAGCAAACCGGAAAATGTTCCCCAATCAATAATCATTAACCAGTGCGCGCAGACATATTTTCAAAGATAAACACCACCGATAAGTGCCACGAAAAGTTCAATCAAAACACTGAAAATGAAACCAGATTTCAGCGGAAGTATTACTTTTTGTTTTTCCTCATGAAATTGAGGGAAAAACAATCTCAAAAAAAAAACTTACAAATCAAATGAATCACAGCGCTCACAGTAGGTATGCGCACAGTCAGTGGATTACCCAACGAGATACGTAATTTCGCCCGACTTACCGCGCGACTTTAACTAGTCCAAGTACAAGGAGGCCAAATGGACGATTAAAAAAATGCTAATTGCCCAACGTTGAGCCATTATTACGCCCGCGAATAATGCAGACGCCACTTAATTCGCTTGTATCCCCATCCGTTTCCACGAAAGTGAAAATTGTTTTATAAACGAGAAAAAAAAAAAAAAAAGAAAATTCCAAAGAATACATGTGTTTTCGTCTCGGAGTGTGATTTAAATTTCGTGTCATAAATTGGCCCAGAAAGTGGGGGTACCAACCCGGTAGGAGGGAAACCACCACATGGGAGAGAGCTTTTTTTTTTCAGAGTAATTGACCGTTTATCCAAACAGAGGAGCCGCAGAGATCTCTCCCACACAGCAGCACCCATGGTGAATAATTGATAACATTTTTCTGTTTCGCTTAGTGTAACATAAATACCGTGTTTTCTGATGAAACATAGTTGGGGGTGAAGACAAATAAACAATGTGTCAGTCTCATTCCACGCGCAGCAGTATGAGATTGTTTCAAGGAAGAATTTGAATTTTGGGATTTTTCAACTTTTTTGCAACAATGTTGGGGTGTACGGGGAGGTACGAGGTACAGTGTGGACAGAGGGTTTGGTACTTGATTTTTGAAAGGCGATAAAAAGCCTGAGATGGCCTCTAGTGGAACTGCAGGCTTCAACTCTCGATTGATTTCTTAAAAAAATCATAAAAAGTCGATCAAGTACGAAGGTAAAGGGGACACTCCAGGTCTCCAAGTGACAACTTAAGCATCTTCTTGTGAGTAAAAATCCTGTCCAGTGATAGGAGAAGTAAGCTTCGATGTTATCGTTGGATATTTTCTTTCTAAGTCGATGAATTCGAAATCCTCCTCCAGTTCAGTAGCTGTCGCCGAATTTCTACTCAGACTGTACCCACTTGTCCATCAGTTTTCTTCTCCATAAATCTCATCGATTCGGATACAATTTTGCAAATCATTTCTCCGTTCTACTTAACTAATTTTACGTGAAAAATCCGAACACAAAAATATTGTATCTATCATCTCGACGGATTGGGAATCATAAAGATTGTTTGGAGTTTGAAGACGTACCGCTGCGTGTAGATACATCATCTTATCTTCATTACAAAACAGTGCATGTACAGTGTAACCGATTAGGGGCAGAGCATGGACTATATAGAAACAGAGAGACCAGATTTAAAAGATGCTACAGAAGCAGTGGATGGACGGATGGATGGATGGTGCGTGTTGTTCACTTGATGAAAGTGCGTTGGATGATTCTGTAAATAGTATCTGCGATCTCTCTCTCTCTCTTCCACTCTGTGGAATGGGAAGTCTCATAAAATTTCACGCGCCTCTTCTTCTCAAGTGTAAAGTCTTCTTTTTCATCGCATACGCAGTGTTTTATGTTTTCATTTTCGTGAAATTAATCAATGGAATGGTATTGTTGAGTGCGTTAGGAGATTTGTTTCCATTTGGACGTTACTTTGTATGAAATGGCTTTTCGGGGAAAATATGTGTATGGAAAACATAATTGGGGCGATCTTTGAACTTTTGGATTTTTTTTTTTTACGATCGATTTGTATGACAGTTTTTCGTTGACTGATAATGGGAATATCATCGTTTGCTTTTGATTATTTTAAAAACGTTCAGATGTTTTGGTTTGAAAATGGAAATAAAAATAAACAAATAGGACATTAGAGGAATGGAGGAATGCAGTTTAAGCAACTTTGTCACTTGAGTAGGGACTCAAGAGGCTTTGACAACGGCTTAAGGTTTTTGAATTTCTTCTTCGTTTCTCTGATCAGTGTGAAACACCTAGGGCCTCTATGTTGTAACTCCCCAAATGAACGTTAGAATATAAGAAGGGGTCTCAGCTCATCGAGACAACTGGAGAGCCTTCAACTCCTTTTTAGTCAGAGCAAAGCTCCAAGAGATTGATGAATGGATTCAAGCTTGTCGTTGCACCTTATCATTTCATGCAGAAACTATTATCTCCTCTTGGGTTTGGGCACGGGTCCAAGGGTATGTGTCTGTTGATATCTCGTTTAAGTCGCGATAAAAAACATCTTTTGACTCTTTCCTCCAGTTGTAAAGAAATTTCATTACCCCAGTCTGATGCTCCAGCTGTTTAAGGCTCTCCGCAAAGTGTGGAGATTCTTACTATAGTTTAAAGCGATGTTTATGGTGACCTTAAGGACTCAATTATCGTGACGAACGCTTTCTTTTACTTAAGCCACTTCTATCTGCATTCCAAGAATTCAATTTAAACTCGGATTGAAACGGTTGTAGGAAGGATTGAAACCCTGATATTTTGGTTTGAGGCAGGTTTGAATCTTGAGAGTTCAGTTCGTTTGCTAGATACGCTTTGAGGACATAAAGCAAGGCTTAAAAGTCCTGATAGAGCCAGTGTCTTCCAGGTCAAATTGCAATCTACATATACTGAACCGAGTTCAATGCTCATAAGGACAAATATTTTTCCGAACCCGTGCAGTAGCTTGAATCCTTAGTGACTTCAACTGTAACAAGCCTTCAGTTTCAGACGGAATTTATCTCATTGATTTGAAGAGGTGTTCCTCTACTCTGGCCAAGCGCATTTTGGGAAACCACAGAAGAGTTAGGCACAGGCTAGAATCCCTGCTATTTCACCTTATTCGAAGCCTCTGTGTCCTAGTCCCTATCGCTTATGTAAATCTTAGTGACTAAACAGTGTTTAACAGTCATGGAATTGACCCAAGTGTGCATGTGATCTGGAGAATTGTTCTGTTTGTTTGGTGTAAGCCAGAATTCGTTTCTCAAATATTTTAGGATCACCTAGCAAATGTAGACTCGGCTTGACAACGCAGCACGGTGGTCAGCTCACGACTCTACAGAGAGCATTGAAGCAGCCAGCTTTAGAGTAAGGGTAAGGGTTAAGAGCTCAGATGTGGCCAGGCTTTTGCAAGACAAAGACATATTCTGACGGGGCATTGCCCAAATGGAGACCATGCGGCTAAATTGCGGCCAAATTAGCAAAAATGAAAACGAGAGGGAAGCTCTTTCCCATTTTCTCTGCAAATGTTAAAAAGTAGTTGATGCCAGACTTCTAGCGCTGAATAAACTGTTCTTCGGATAGCTTAAGGTAATCCCGGGTGTTCTCTTCTTTGTCCTTCAACAAAGCAAAACGCACATCCGCACTTCCTTTTCCTCATTTTTCAAGTTTCGGTAATAGTTTCAGCACATCTTTTGAGACTCTTTGTGGTTGTCACCCCTCTGCCCAAACATTCAAAACCAAGATGTAATCAGAACCTCCTCACCGTCAAGCATACAAAACTCACATTTAAGAAGCAATTATTTCAATTTGATTGCAGCTTACTCTGACCAATCCACGGTATAATCTCTAGATCTTAAGTTTCAACCCCAATCGAGATATTTTTTCCATGTGCATTTATCTGAAAAATAAAATGCGAAACGTTGCGGTTGCGTTTTGTCAGCAAGCAAAACAATCTATCAACACTTTTCAGCAAAAACCGCATGCAATTCTGGCCCATTTACGGCAATTATTTGCGCGTCACCGAATTTCTTTCAAAACCCAAATTGTAATCCGAAACGGATTTAACCCTATGCGATGCGTTACGCAAGTGTCTGTGCATTTAGAAATTCGAAAAAATTGATTGTAAATGCTAATAACCGCAGCCGAGATTGCTTCTATAAGTGTTGACCTACAAAAGCCGGGCTTAGACTTCGTCTACAAATGTCACATCTGCATTAATTTGACCGACAAGTAGATACCAAATCCACGTTTGATATGTGTCTGGGAATGCGTCTGCAGCGGTCCCATAATTGCTATACACACTCGGGACGGATGGACCTTGCTGCTGGACCATCAGCAGTGGTGCCGTCACTGTCCCATCACTTATCATTACGGCTTATTAGGATTTGTTTGAGGAGAGTGGTACAAGCAGCCAAATGCTGAACAAGTCAACAAGATACAAATTGGATTAACATGCACGCCACCGCCCACCATCGGCACCCAATGCAGTGTATACACACGGGTACCCTTGTTCGGTCGTATCCGCTACCAATTCATTTTTCGGTCCAGAGATGCATGTAATCATCATCATCATCTCGGGAGCTTGTTGCCTGTGTGATGTCTTGTTAGTTGCGGCTACGCTACTACTACTGTTCGTGGTCAGTGGGAATCTAGGCTCCGTGGGCATGGTATCATTGATTTTATAATGCTTTGAACTTTCTCTTGTTTGGTATGGCAAACTACTACTAGTTCGGGATATGCTTAGTTAAATGTATCTGCAAGGCAGGCCAAATGAATTGCTGAAGTCGCTGATGTGTTCATTTAGCGAGGGGAGAATGCGTAGCACTCAATGGGTGTCGTCGGAATGTTTGGGTTATAAATCGTGGGGAATTTTTGAGATTTTCTAAAATTGTAATCCTGGTTAATTTCATTGTAATAATTTTTATTTTCTTTTCTCTTTTCAGGTAAGTTGGCATGGATTTACGTAGATGCATGTGTGGTATGAAATTTATTATTTTAAGTGAAAATATTTAAACATTTTTAGAAGTAATCGTTCAGGATAAGAACGCAGGTGATCATAGAATCTTAGGCACTCGATTTTGAATTCTTTACTCTTTCATTCCAAACCAAGCTGAACGAAGCATTTGCTTTTTATAGCCGCGTCTAACAATTTTTCTCGTATTGCCTTAGCTGTGAAGACCTTATAACCTATTAAGGTGGCGCTACATGCCAGGGTGAACCTGGGCTTCAAACAGCGTCTTCAGCTAGTTACCTCAAGTTTCGCATGCCAAGTGCCTCTACTGCGCCGTCCCTCAAGGGTTTATTCGAAGATATTTCGAGCCGATGCATTGCTGTCCATCCGCTCTACATGACCCAGCAACCTCAGTCGTTGGACTTTCACTCTTCTGGCGATGTCGTTTTACAGTCGTTTGTCGTTGTACTTCCTTCTCCACTCACTGTCTATACAGACGGGACCGAAAATCACTCGAAGAATTTTCCCCCTCGAAACAGCCAAGATCAACCCCATCCGCTTTTGACAGAGTCTATGCATCTGCGCCGTAGAGTAGGACTGGGATGATTAAGGTCTTATACAGGGCCACTTTAGTCGTTCGAGAGAGCGCTTTGCTACTGAATTGAATTCTTGGGCTAAATACACAGCGATTGGCAAGAGTTATTCTTCGTTTAATCTCAGCGCTGGTGTCGTTGACTGAGTTTATAGCGGAGCCTAGGTAGACAAAGTCCTTAACTACCTCAAAGTTGTAAATGTCTACAGGGACGCTCTATCCGAGACGTCAATGTGGACGTCCTTTCTCGTTGACAGCATATACTTTGTCTTGCTCTCATTGACCACTAAACCCATCTTCGCCGCCTCCGTCTCAATACTCACGAATGCGCCAATGATATCACGCTGCGTTCTTCCGGTTATGTCAATATCGTCGGCGTAGGCGAGAAATTGGATGGACTTTTGAAACATTGTACCTCTGGTGTTGGCGCTTAAGTTTTGCCAACTTTGTCAAGAACAATGTTAAAGAAGTTGCATAACAGCGCGTCGCTTTGTCTAAATCCTTCTTTGACATCAAAGGTCTGAGGTTTTTACCGACCTTGATGGAGCAGCGTGTGTTCTCCATCTTCATCCCGCACAAACGGACGAGTTTGGTAGGGACGCCAAACCTAGACATTGCTCTGTATAGCTTGTCTCTATAGGTGCTGTTCTGTCATACGCGGCCTTAAAATCGATAAAAAGGGTGTTGGGTATCGATTTGAAGTTTCTGTGTGTTCTCCAAGGTCTGCTGTTGAGGGAATATTTGATCGACTTTCCTGGCCTGAACCCACACTGATATAGACCGCTTAGGTTGTTGAAGACCAGCTTCAGGCGTTCCGTTCGGAGTTTGTTATGAAAAATTGTAGATCTCTTCTATTCGTTTGAAAAGTATAATCTGCCCAAGTTTACAGAAAGCCAGGGTTCGACGTTTAGAGCTTTTGGAAGTTTTACTGCAAAGGGATGTAGAGTTGTGCGTTCAATTATCGTCTCTGAAGCTGCAGTGGCTTTGAGCAGGAAGAACTCTTGTGATGCCAAGGCAAGCTAGTCTTTAAAGCCGTTAAAGCTCTGTGACGGTTTGATATAATCCTAGGTAATGGATGCCTATCTTACGACAGCTGTAACCATCGTATATAATTTTATGAGTCAGACTTTAGGTTTTCCTACAGTTGGTACAGATCAGCCTTAGCTAACTTCTTACCAAACGAAAAGCCCAAACTTCAGTTTAAGAATTCAGTCCGTATATCTGAACAGAAAAAGTCGTGGGTCCGGCTGTTAGACGAAGTGTGGCTTCTCTAAACCTATGTGGAGTCAAGCAGTCAGATGAGTGCTTAGAGGAGGTAACTTTTTAGCGCGTCCTTTGATTTGATTGATCACAAATTGAATCCGATGAAATAAAAAAGAAGCTTTGAAGTACTTTACACAGCCAAGAACACCTCCTCATTTCCCTCAGCTCTCCGCAGGCTTCTTACAAAATCGAAGCCCGGCCTTCCATCTAATGTTTCTTATGCTTAATTTGATAGGGCGTCTAATTTTTTTTGATTTCGTATTATAAGTCTCGTCATCGTAATCGGTGTTCTCACTGGCCACTGACCCTTCTCAATTGACTTACAGGAGTTGCAGGGACGAAGAGAGGTAAAAAAAATCCTCCATTTCCTCTGTACCTGTCCTACTCTATCTCAAAGGAAGATCTATCTAGGAATCTATCACTTCGACAATTTGGTCGAATTATCACACATCGATGTCAAAAGTGTCCTCAGATTTTGCAAGAGCTGTAAAGGGTTTCAATAGATGGCGTGGCACCTAGATTTTAAACCCTAGTGGCATCACAAAGGGCCTTCTTTGGCCTACGTTTGTCTTTGCCTCACATGGACATCCACATTACCTATCTACCTAACCTACCTCCCTAAGTTTCGTCTATTGAAGTTTTCTATACACTTTTTCTGACCTTCAAGAGATCAGTGCTTTGTCGAGGTAGCGGCAGCAATTTTCATGGCTCTAAATCAAAATTTGGTCAGGTTTGTTAGTTTCTCTTTCAATCACCGAATTTCATCGGTTTACGTTCCTGAGTTTTAGTATGTAAAACAAGTTTTGGTCAAGCTGGCTTCCTATACTCGAATGCATTTGCCTACCTCTTACGCCTACGCTGATTAACACTCGCCTTTCTCGTCCATTAGCCTCAGATTTTGTACAATCGCCCGCCCTTCCCACAAAAACCATGTCGAACATAACACAACTTTCTTTGCCACATGAATCCGATCTTCATAAAATTCACAGTCATGTACTGCAAGCACGAGTCCTCTTCCATTAGAGACCACTGACCATATTTGGTCACCATCATCTTTTACAATTTTCCAACATGGAACACCTGTAAAAATATATTTTTCCGCAGACAACTTTGGCAACAAATCATGTTGCATACACACACTCGCTTACTTATATATCACACCTGTGTTAAAATTATGTTGCAGATAAAATGGTATTGAGGCTAATTTTATGTGACCGTCTTGTAGGATGCACTCCTTGTAGCCATCTGTGTAGCCTGTAATTCAGTGACAAACATGTGCTCTTCATCTTTCGATAATTCATCTTTAGGCCGTCTTACCATCTTTCGCTGGTGTTGAATTAGATTGGGGAGTATACCATGTCATTGAGGGATACTCAGATGGTCTTTGGATTTCTCCACAGTCTTTTCGGTGTAAATACTGAGTAATGGGGGTAAATGAAGTAGATGCCATACATCGGCATTAGTCATGTTAATGACTTTAGACTGAAGGCGATTGTGACACCCACTATGTGGAACTATTCGAGTCTTTTTCTTTGCCAAAGGTGGCCATGATTGAGAACATTCAAGTGAGTCAATATACGATTCTGTTTCAAGGAGGATCTGGTTGGTTCAAAGTGGCCTTTGATGGCATACATTTAGTTCGAAGTAGGTTTATTGCTCTTTCATTAAATGAAAGATGGGGCAGCTTCACTTAAGGTGCCTCGAAATTGGTTAAACTGGATGAAGTTAGTCCAACCAGTTTGTCAGTAGGACAGTTTTCCAGACAGCCACGGTGGATTTATATTTAGCAGAGAACGGGATTCACGTGTGACTGTCTTTCACCAACCTAGAAACCATTTCTAGTACCAAATGCAAGCGTCTACATACAACCAGTAACGAACTATGATTTCCGTGTCTCAGTTTCATTCGGTAGAAGGCCACTGGTAGTTTTAATGCGAGGATAGGCCATTGCATAGGGCATTGCAGTAGTCATCCAGTCGCTCTGACTGGTTGGTGTTCAGTGCTGACTCCTGTACGCTCATTTTCAACTTTCAATAGGTGGGTCTTCAGCTTTAAATGAACTTGTCAGGGCAAGCTGTCGTTTATCACTTTTTTTCTAAGTATCCAGTGAGGGTCTTCAAATTCTCCTGAGTGTGGAATAGTTTTCGGCGTATGAACCCTTCAAAGAACATCTAACCAGTGTCTCGCTTGTCTCATCAAAATCAATAGTCATCAATTCGTCCTCAAACATGTACTGTTGCAGGCAATCTCAATTGAATCTCAACCTGAAAAATCCCTAAGATCCCCTGAATAGGTTTTACCGCATTTTCAATCGTTTTGACAAGAACTTCAGGCGATAAGTTCTTGTAATCTTCACGGATATTCTTATTGAGAGCTTCCAGAGCCTGTGGCTTGTTCTCATAGACTCGTGTCTTTAAAAAACTTCACAGAAAGAAGTCTTAGGACGCAATGAGCGACAAGCAGCAAATCGGTAGAAAATATGTTCAGAAATGTCGCTTGTCGCTCAACGGTTGCGTGGCCACAACTATACGATTTCATACGCTCATTGCGTGACAGGAGCCTTAAGCGGTCAAATCGGGCGATTTTGCTTGCCAGTGCAAATCCCCAAAACGAGACATTAGGCGACCCGGAAACGCATCCTGCAAAATGTTCATTGTCGCGCGAGGTGTGTGTGCGGTTGCACCGTCCTGTTGGACCCACATGTCGTCCAGTCTCAATTCATCAATTTGCGGCTGCAGAAACGAACGTGTAATGCCCAATTGCATGTCACGTCGTCTGGTCGATGTTGAGGGTTCATTCGCCACATCTTCAGCCACAGCGGCGATATTCTCGTTGGAACGAGCACTACGAAGTCTTCGGTGCCTCCTTTGTCACGTTTTGTTCTAGTTTCTTCGAGGCGAGCGGCTAAACGCCTTAGTGTTTGACCGATTGGTGTAGGAGGGCGGGGAATTAAACTATTTTTTTTACAAATATTGTAGTCACGAGTATTCCGCGATCTTGAGGAGTATAAAGTTTCATGACTTGTCGATAAAGCTGACAGTGGCCGCCATTTGGAAAAGTTATAGCATATTCCGATAGGGTGATCAATTGTGGGTCATCTTGTATGAAGAAGAAGCAACCATCTGCCCAACCAAGCTTCTTGAGTCCTGGAACACCTTCTGTTTGAGGATAAATTCCTCAGACCTGGCAAGCGGACAACACAACAGATTTCTTCATAAAAATGTATTGTCTGAGCTGCTTGGAAAGGCCTCCTGCCTTCTTAGTCCGTTCTTGTGCAAATTTCGTCTTGCGTTTTTCAAGAAAAAGTGCTTGCAGTCTTCAATCCGAATTAAGGAAAAGTGGCTTTCTCTTACGTCTACCACTCCCAACAAGCTGTCAAAGGAGCTGAAACGTAATCTGCCAGTGAGGTACTAAGCATCTGGAACGTAACAAAGTTGATAGACGAAAAATGGAAAAGGTCCACAACCAACTTGGTATTCGAAATTTAAACGATCGAGTTGTTGGTAGAAACCCCACGAACTATAGCGCCGTCCTTAGTTAGAAATCCACAGATGGGAAGTAGAATATTATGATTCTATTGAATAGCCAAACCGCGATGTAAGGTCTATTAAGTTGTTGAACTTCTCCCCACTGACCATTTCAGCAAAAATTCATCTTACACAAGGTCTTACGATAAGGTTTACAGTAGAGACTAGAACTCTGATGGTTCAATTTCGAGAAAGAACTTCATTGAAACCGAGACAATGCTGGGTTCCTCTCAAAACCTACGCCGTCTTTTATGGTTCTAAGGGCCTTCCAGGTTCTCAAGTTCTCTATCGAGGAGAAAGAGGCCCTGATGTGCGTTTTCTAGAATAAGGTGACAGTAAATTCCAATTCCAATTCTGAGCTGCTTGAGGCTCTACCTCTTTTTATCCACTGGGTACGTCCAAATTAACAAACAAAATTCACACCAGCAGAGGTGGACAACAGTCACCTTCCCTTCCTCAAGTCGTTTTCCAATGAAATTTTGAATAAAAAAAAATTCAAAAAGAAATCTTATCAACTGAAGGCCCCGGCGAGATTCGAACTCACGATCTCCTGTTTACTAGACAGGCGCTTTAACCAACTAAGCCACGGCGCCCGTTACGAAACACCAGTCCAAACAAGTATCTCAACACAGCTACGGGGGTGGAAAATTAATTTTGTATTCGCCCGTCGCGTATAAAAATAGTTTCAGCTGATAAGAACACTTGTTCTGTATCTCAAACGCGCGTGTGTATCTTTAGTATTCCATTCGATGATTATCAAATTTTTTTTTATTACAAATGACGTCAACAATTTTTGTTTTAATTAAATAGAATTCCCAAATCACCGCTAAGCGCCAGACATTCCTCAATTCCACATTGAAATGCTGGCTGCACTCAAAGGAAAACAAAATAATTTTCCATACTGATGGTGGGAACCCTCTACGGAACCGTTATAAGACGCGCGTAACTTTATAGATAGTCTTCTCCGAACTCACAACTCTATTAATTATCCCAGTTCGATTTGAACATTCGAACCAAAAACCTTTGGCAATAAACACCCCGAGAAGTATCTCAATAAAAACTGTAAAAGAGCTGAACGCTCACTGGAGGCAACAATCTCAATTGCACGTCACACCTAATCAACACCCAATCTATGCACATATGTATGAATAGGATTAACAATAAAATCTCGTCACGCATGTAATAAAGTTTTAAAATATTATTAGAAAACGAAAATGCAGCTCGTAAAGTGGTTTATGGAAGGTGGAGGGAGGGAAAAATTAATTTATTGTCCTGACATCGGATTTTATCGGCGCCATAAACTTTTGGTCGTCATATCACTGCATGGCACATGGTGATTATGGGAACGCAAACATGTCGCTTTATAGCCAGGAGACTGCAATTTACACTATCAATCTAAAATGAATAAAACATGAAGAATGGCTGTGGATAGTGTGCATACTTTGGCGATTGGTTACAGCGAGGCTTCCTCATTTTCCTCTGATACTGGGCGTCTCTGATTGGAGTGCTACTGGGTTAAGGAGATTATTGCTTTCGATTTGAAATGGGTTTGGCTTTAAATTTTCATAGAGAGATTTGAGCTCTGCACGTGCGGGTATGACTACTAAGTTGTGCTTGTGAGGCGTTTCAGGCGTCAGAAGTAGGTAGACCATGGCGATGGTTGGCATTGTTGAAATTCTTGATGAAAATTGATGTGAAGCTTTTCACAGCCGTGTCTGTGGGTGATCTCTCTTAAAAGGGGTTTGTTATGCTGGCTTTGATATTTGATAGATTTAATTTTCACAACGAGCTCGATTTCTTCTTTGGCCAGGCAACGCAAAGTGAACATTTTATCCAAATCGGATCACTAACTCTCAAGATCATGGTGCGCAAATAGACATGAACGTGGATGCAAACAGATTCTATGTATTTGAGTGAATGACCTGCTGCAACTTGAAGATTCTTTGCCATTCTTTGATCAGTTGCCATGATGTCTGACAGCATTGAGTTCCCTTACCCTCAAGCTATACAAATTCTATCGTAACGCAGATTTGTGAAAAATCGAGTCACTGGACGTTTATTTTGAGCCTAGATACTGAAGTAGAGTTCAATTGACAAGAAGTGGCAGATAATCACATTCGTAAAGGCAATTACCAACAACCATGGTCTAACTAAGCAGGAAACAGAGTATCCGGCCCTAGACCGCAGAAAATCAAAGATGATTTATCAAGCTAAGCAGATCGCAGTTAAGAATAGCAGTAGGCATCCTGTCCGGTCGTAGCCATCTGCGTAGGCATGGCATGAGTCTAGGGCTCACAAATGCTGAGATGTGGTAGGCCTTAAAGGCCTTAATCAGTTAGGTATGGAGCTCCACAAGGCGAGCTTAATTTTTGGTTGATATTTGAACCGAAAACATATGGCGACCAATGAGTGAGAGTACCCTTCTTACCAAAAATTATATAGAAGACTACTTGCTAGAACTTCACATCCAAAACGAGTCTTAACAAAGATTGAAGGTACATCTCTTGGCTTGTAGCAATCTACTCGTACCACCGTAGGGTCGGCAATCATGCAGCGACCTATTTGCCTCAAAAATTTGGGTATAGGACCTGAATTGATATGACTAACTATCTCAAATGTTTACCTGTCCGGGGGTGATTTCTGTCCGAGACCTCGGTCTTAAGTGTCCTTATTTGTCGATAGCAAAGACTTAGCTTTGAAATCGTTAAATGTTCGAGCCTTCTTGGCCGCTTTCGTCTTATTTTTTACGAGCGAACTTCTGGTATGTTTTTTAAATATCGACATGATTCAAATGAGGTTTTCACAGGACCAACCTAAATCCCCAGTCAGGGCTTCTATCGAGACATGGTTTCCTCGTATACGCGAGCGTAGATTGAAGAGTTTTTCGGTGCGGGCAAACTAACTAAATACCCACCGACGTCCTTAAGAAATGAGCGGAGTTTTTGTCGCACTCAGCTGCTTAGAAGATCTGACAGGATGGAAGTCATAGTCATTTAAACAGAGGTGGCAGGTGGAACTCTCGATTTGGGAAGAGCTGAAGAGCAGGATTCCAGCTCACAATTCCTGCGTTGCTTCTAAACCTCAAACAAATTGTGTCTGCCTGGGAATTTTTCCATCACGGTAAGGTTGGCTGGATAGTTTTTAGGGTAGTCTAGGACTTAGTTGATGTCTGACATATTCATCGCATCCACAAAAATCATACGAAAATATGCCTCAGCAGTTTTCTAAAACCTACGATTTGAAGGGGAAACAATCTAATCAAAGTTGGTTCACAAAAACTGTTTCCTATTCGGCAGCTTATACCAAAGTCATTGCAAGTAATTTTGCGTGCATTTTTTTCGCACATTTCGCTGTGAGGACTCTTGACATGATTTTTATTCCCTTGTTCTAAGTTGAAACTCTAGGAAAGCTCTTTAATTTAATTTAATTGGCTTCCGAACAGTAGGTGAACAAGTCCCTGTTCAACACTTTTTTACTTATTGCTTGGTCCTAATTAAAACTACAGTCAGGCACCAACAAGCACAATCACTTGACGTTGAAAGTGACATTAGATTGGTCATGCTTTTCGCCAAGGCGAAATCTTCATTGCTAACTAGGCTATGTAAAGGAAGGTCGACCGACAAATACATGGATCTGAACAGTTGAGAAGGGGAGATGGAGATGGGTAGGAATTGGGGAGAGCTGATTTCTAGAGACTGTTCGCAATGCGGGTAGACTTTGTTCAGGTCCTATTACATACAAGAGGAAACAGGATCCAATTCCAAGGCCTGTGCTCCATCAGCAACTCTGCAACTTTTCCCAGTTGAAGTCCGTGTTATTAAATGTTGTAACATTCAATCAGTCATCTGCGAGAGTTCAAAAAACCATTTAACTCAAAGGTTCACAGTACGACGGCTTTTACGACTGAAATTTGCTTCCACGAAGTCTAAGAATGTTGCACGAATGTATCCGACTATCAACTTCCAGAAATAGAAACCATTTCCCTATGAAGATCCATTGCAAAACCGCAAAACTTCGTCTCCATAAAATTTGGAATCATCTGCGAAGTAAATTCATTTCATTTCCTCCGTTCATGTATCACTTGACAGATATCGTCTTCCTGCCTTCCAATCCTTTTGCAATCGTTCCTACCATCTGCCTGTGTAAACAATTGCAACTTTTGTTTGTTAAACTTTCGTTGCATCTTTTACGATCTTCCTAGAGAAATGCACTTAACCATTTCCATCCCAAAAAATCATGAAAAAAACTTATGCAATCCATCTGATTTCCTCACACAAAATCCACTAGCTTATGTTTATTTACAAAAAAAAGTTACGTTTTTTTCTGTCTTAAATAAAACGTATCCATCCGCACAAGGTGAACTCATGTGAAAATAAATTTTCACGACTTCATTCCGTTTAACGTTGGAGAAAAAAAAAAATCCAAAATCTTTACTAGTACACATTTGCCGGTGCACTTCCTCAAAAGTAAGGCAGAGCATGTGCCTTGTTACGAGGACTCTCTACTCTCATACGATATCCAAAACTTCTTCGTGAGACCTTTGTTTGCTTTTTTCGCTTTTTTTCGCGAAAACTTTTTCTTTAATTACGTGAAAATTGTGTGCATCACATCTTATCTTGTTACACTGAAACGGTGTGTTGCATAAGTCTGTAGATATCGCTCATCTCTATCCAAAGATACTTTGGTGGAGAAATTTTTATGTGTTCTCCTCTCACGTGCAAGACTTCCAAGAAAATTAAAAAAAAAAACCAAAAATTTAAAGAACCGCAAACGAAAATTGTTTAAAAAAAAACCGTCACCGGTCACCTGCTACAGACACACACACACCAACAAAAAAGTCGTGTATCTCAGCTCGCATCTCACACAACAAAAGTGTGCAATTAATTTGATTATGACACCTTGTTCGCTGAGATAAAGACGAAGTAAAGCTGAAATAATGAGAATGAGCTGATGCTTCGTTTTGATGATTTTGCCTCATTTAGATACGCATTCGAGCATGTCGGTCCCGACAGAGATTCATATCGAAGAAGAGCATATGTACAACTTTTTGTACACTGTGTACCTTGAGACCTTGATAACTTGTTTGCAATTTGGTTTTTTGGAATTTCATTGGTTTAATGCATTATGACCCACTTTCGGTGCATGATAAGCTTCAACAGCATTCAGACAAAAAAAATTGAAAGAAATTACAAAAAGAAATGAAGATGTTGACGACAACAGTTGCTAATGAATAGAAGTCACGGAGAGATCACTCTTGCTGGGTGTGTGTTGCACTCCATTGAAGAATGTGATTCGGAATGGTTAGGATACGTGAGAGTGTCATCACAAAATTTACAAAAAAAAAAAGAGTAAAATTAGCACTTTTAATTAACAAGAGGAAGGAGGCGATACTTGCGAGTGAGCGATAGTTTGAGTGGTGGACGGAACTTGCTGGGCGATTTTGTCTATGGTTGAACCCGGACGTAACCACGCAGATAAATAAAATTACACAACTAGTACTAATCGGGACTGACAATTCGCCATAGACGAATTGGTAACACAGTCACTTTAAAGTGATGTGGATATTAAGCTTTTTGTTGAAATAACAGCACTCTGCCTTTACAAATCCCGACGTTGAAAATTCAGAATTCGTCTTGATGGTTTCCTTCTTCCTCGCTACTATTTAACTCCGAACATCGACGAAGTAAATGCAGGCTGCTCTTATTTCGTCATCGAGTAATGTTCCCATTCCTTGACACAACATCTTTTGCAATCACCGAGATTCAAAGGAACGCTGGCAGCAAGGAAGAAGGAATCCAACGAGACGAATCTAACTTTGAATTTTTAGTGGGCAGTTACCTTGTAGTCCGACAGGAGGTGATAGACGTCACTTTTGTCTCAGCCTCTGCTCATCGCAGTTATGGATTTGACTGTTTTTGGTAGAATTTTTCTAACACGACAGGTGCCACATTGAAATATTCGCAGAATTCTTTCTGAAACACCACTTTAAGCCATGAGTGTCCTAAGGTATCCAGATGGACCTCGAATAAAATCCGAAGAGTTGTCCACAAATTTGCTAATGAACACTCATTTTTCCACGTGTACCTACGCCTATCCAGAATAAACCCCTGATCCAGAATATTTTACTCTCTCGCAGACAACACTTAGGTTAGGTCGGGTGAAATCAGTTAGTATCGGTACCAAGAGTTTTTAAAAAAGGGGAACACAATAGATCAAATGGCCCCTGTGCAAGCACTGATAACGTACACTTCCGTCCTTACCTAGCCTAACCTAGGTCGGGTGACAAAATTAGTTAGGTTCCACCGCTGTACTAGAAATGGCTTGTTGTGATAAGCTGGAGAATATATGGATAAGATAAGGAGCAGAGGGTTAGAAGTGAGAAAGTATTGTATGCGAGGGTAAGGGGGATTCTCTTGATTTCCCCTATCGAGTTGAGATAGGGTGACTGACTCAGTCAAACCCTAGGGTATGGCTCTCCAACTGAAGCATAAAATAAGCAGGCTAAGTAAATTCATTCATTCAAGTACAAATCTTTACGGATTGAGTGGTTGTAGACTGTAAAAACTAGGATGGCTGGGTGCTTGACACACTCGAACCCTAGCTACTTCAGAGTTTCTTCATTCAGCTTTTGAATTGTGATTATTGTGTTTTGCTTCTTGCAAAAGTCTTACTAGAATGTTGACCGTTTGTTGTTTTACGAGTAGAGGTGGCTAATCCAGTTCAAACCTTGTTGTGTCAGAGGAGACCTAGACGTAGGGTGTGCTTTGTATTTTCCCGAAATGTTTCTGTATCCGCAGCGCAGCACTGAGCACTGACGTTTTCAGGACCTAAATAGCTGCCTGAGGCTTTATGTCCGGGAGATAGGTTTTTTTCGTCTATCAAAATACAAAGCTGCATCTCGAACTTCCGACGCTTTCGCCTTAAATAAGGTACAGCGGTCCAGTAGACGGATTAAGATATTAAGCAGGTTTTGGATCCATATGCTGGTACTCTAACTGCAGATTTTTTGAACTACCATTGTCCCACACCGATTTCGACATCTTCGAAGTCAAGTCTGTTTTACCAGCCATAGTATCGATGGGCTCATGTGACTAACTTTAGAATTCGACCATTGCTGAGATGCCCTTGAACTCCGGCAATATGTAGCAGAGTTTCTTTAACAACTGTAGGGACCTGTGAACGTCTGTGATATGTAGGCTGACTTTTTTCCACGGTCGATGGTAATGTTTTTGCACCTCTTGTCTAGTGCCTGCCCGGTCACCCGACCTTAAGGTGGCGCTCGTAAAACTTAAAGATTTGCCTCTGTAAAACGTTAGTGGTGACAGTATGCCACCCTGTTCGACTTCAGCGTGTTCTGTGAATTGCTGTGAATTTCTTATTCTGTGTCTTGTTCATCTTGGTGTATTACATTGATGACTTCAAAGTCATCTCTTCAAGCACATGCAAGGGATCTCTCAAATCTAACCAATTTTCTACCAAAACTGAAAAACTCTCCAACACAATTTTCTGTCCCCTTCTTCCGCCCTGAACCTTTCACAGTAAGTCACCCAGAAATCTGTTAAGTAAATCCCACTTCACAATCAATTTGGATCACCTTCATGCCTGAAAAGTAAAGAAACGGAAAAGATTCTCCCCCTCACCATCGTTTAGAACCTCTTCTGACTTTTGTCCATCTGTTCAAAGCCAAAGTACTCCAACTCGAAGTAAGTAAACAAATTTACACTTCAAACATCCAGAAGAGAACATCTTCATCTTCTTCGCCCCGAAGAGTACCACTTGAGCATAAGTTTGTTGGTTTTACGCCTTTTTTTTTGAACACCAGACCAGGATGAATGGAATGCATTGCGTCAGGTCATTTGCATACCTGTCATTCCAAAGAGATGATAACAACTTCATCTGCGAATGAGACTACAATGTCGCTCACGACAATGTCAACAAGTGTGTCGTAATAAAGGCATCAACTCCAAGTCCAAGTGCAAGTCCGATCATCCACCCATGCGGTCCCCTTGGCCAAGCCTCTTTTCTTGTTGACACAAGCAATTTGACGGGACATAAAGTGCTACATGCCACACAGTAATCCTCACTAATTCCCTGTACACGCTGCAAAGATGCTGCCATCTTGGGTGATGGGTGTCAAAGGTTGACGTTTTGTTTACCCTCACAACATGACCTGGACGGTCAAGAATGCGTCATCCAAACATGGTGCAACATTCCCCAAAAAATAATTATACACTTTCTAACGGTATAATTAATAGAGATACAATTTTCGTGGGGGGTTCCACTCATCTAAATGATAAATGGGAGAGGCTCAAGCTTTTATCTTCGCCCCGAGATCGCCTATCGGATCAGATGGCAACGCGCACGCGTGCACATACAGAGCAACCGCATACAAATGAGGCTCTGAGAAATGACAGACCCATCGGCCTATAATTAGAATAATGTCCGACTTGACCCCTTCCCACCCGCAATGGGAGTATTTATTCCTCAGCCCAACCGCATGGTGTTCCCTCGGGATAAACTCACACAGTGAAATGTCAATTGTCGACATTAGTGGGGGCATCGCTGGTGGTGGTCATCGATGACAGATGGCGGTCGGATAAAGCTCCGTGGAGGTCATAATTGATAAAATCTGCATATGGTGTGTGTGTGTTTTTGGGAGTCCGCGACTGCACATGCTGGTGGCCTAGGGACTGGGAATTATGGAAAATTGACTGGATAATGATGGAGTGTGTGGATAAGTGAGATAAATGGGTCAACTGCATGCTTTGAATGAGATCGCCTCGCCGGTCGATTACTTCAGAGGTCGATGACAGAGGAAGTTGGGTGTTCATTTGAGACCAGCAGATGCACAGTGGAATTAATTGGATTTCATAACAGACCTCACAGTTAGATGGGAGTGCCAGCCAATTACATGGCGTTTCCGTGGTAGTTTTTTGAGACGGTAATCATGGGGTTTCATTGCTTTACCGCAGATAATGGCAGCAAAGTAATGTCTTGTAGTTTAAGCGCCATTTCTCTTTTAACATGTAAGGCGACATCTGTTAGACAAATGCGCACTGCAAGTTGTTTGGAATTACAAACAAAGTCTGCACAGGAAGGGTAAGAGCCAAAGACTTTACGGGCCGTAGGGTAAATGTCAATTCACATCCAATGAGTAGTTTTTTTTTAACAAGGTAGCATTGCAAATAAACCGGGAGGTACATTTTCCATAGATGTTTACGTAAGCTTCGGTCAATAATCACACTTCGATTGCATCAAGTACTTCTTGTCGTTGATTGATCGTGCTACAGAGAACTGAGATCTACTTTGCTTGCTCTTATTGACTCCTTTGGACATCAATTGCTACCACAATGCAATGTAAACACTTAGTTGATGCAGTTTGTTTACTTTAGAAGGGGAAATGATTGACATTGACATTGAAAAGACTTCGGACTTCAGCAACTTAGGTCTGTTTTCTTACTGAATATGGTTACATTGGAGTAATGCCAATTGCTTTTGTTAATTTTGACATAAGTGTCGATCAGGTTGTCAGAATTTAATGCAGCAAGTGGGTAGCATCATTTCGGTCAGTCACTTCGGA
Organism: Matsumyia berberina; assembly: GCA_917880715.2. NCBI lineage: Eukaryota > Metazoa > Arthropoda > Insecta > Diptera > Syrphidae > Matsumyia > Matsumyia berberina. The sequence continues at coordinate 110,308,401 of OU862872.1, forward strand.
TGTGAACACCATGGTTGATCATGAATGTCCTTGATTAGCACTAGACTTCCTGCTGATCGTGAAAAGTATCCGTTGATGATCTAACTGAATCTTCATGTCACGGAATGCAATTAGTGCTTGTGGTTAATTAAATTTTCTTTGATTAGGGAAACTGTCTACTTATCGTAATAGTCAGTAGTCACTTATGCAAGCTTGGCATGATCAGTGTTAGTTTTCACTTTTCGAAATGAACTTAAGGAGAATGACAGGAGGTTTGATCGATACTCATCAGACAGCGGTCCATCACACACAAAACAACGTCACACTGGGCAAGATCAAGTCTAAGTTTTTATTTTTTTAATAGGTTTTGCCGAGACTGATCAGATCTCAGTTGATCACTTCCAAAAATTTGACTGATCATGACAGTCAATCTTCATCCAGATGAGTTCTGAACCTTCCAAATGCTTCCTGATGGCCATAGCCAATCTTCACTGTTGATATCAGGCATCAAGATCAGTTTTTCATCTTCTTTGCTCTAAGCGACCCGGAGAAAAATTTCATAAAATTTAATCAGTAGTGACGATCACAGCCGATCACGTGTGTATGAAGGCCGATTTACACCGCGTCCCGATCGTGTTTGGTGATCTTTGACATTGAATATTCGCACGATCCTCATGGTAATAATCTGTTTGAAACCTGCGGTATTCTTGTGGATCTTGAGCATCAATTCTGACCTTAGAACTCTATGTTGCGGTCTTTCAGTTTCGGCAGGAGTGAAGTCATTAAGGTCCATCTGGTTCCCGGGATCGGTAGTGGGAAAAAATCAATCGGATCTGTGATCTGAACAAGATCTTGTCAAGATACTGGTAGATCATTGAATATGATCATTCGGTTTCATCTTCTTTTTGGGTTGGTTACCGAGTTATTTTGTACCAGGAACTGATCGTCGTGGAAACCAATTCGAACAGTGACCAATGGGACAATATTTTGTCCACAAAGAGGTAGATCGTTGGACACGAGCATTTGGCCTCGTCTGCATTATCAGTTGAATATCAACATTCTTTCAATGAACTGATCGTGATGGACGCATTCCAAACTCTCGATCTTCCTACTGTTTAAAGCTAGCTCAGCTCGTAAGACACTAAAAGCTTTCGATGCTACTACTTTTTACAGAACGATCGCAGTGTAGATAACTCAAACTGACAAACACCCACGTAGCAAGGATGACTCAATCCAACGTCATCGACTGAAACCCCACGATATTATGTCAAGTCACGGCTGCAAAAACGGTGCCTTCTATAAATTTAATGGTTTCCGGAAAGAACAGTAAGCAATCGGTCTTAAAATATATCCCTCCACTCAGTCAATCCAAAAAGATAATTCCCTTCTACCTCAAGCCAAGCCTTAATTCATTCCACACGACAAACTCTCTCGGTGACCTCCCACAAAACCTTGCATTATGCTGAAACCACAAACGAAAACCTTTTAGCATGCGCCAATGTCCACTTAGGCCTGAAAGGAAAAATCCAAAAACCCCGTCACGTCCGGCAGTCATTTGTTATAGGCGCATAATTCACCTTAGCACATTATAAATATGACTGACTGCTGTCATTGTGTGTGCATACAGGACTCATAAATATGCAATTTTCTCCCCGAAAAATTTGAAACCGAATCGTTTAATTTATTTTATATCTTTGTCTCTCCCCAAAGAATTAAAACAATCGCTGCCATCCATTTGCATTTTAAAGACAAGTAGGGTTCCGATGCATTATGGGCTTTTAATGGCGGACCGACACAGAAGACAGAAGATACACCATAACTTTTCCGGAAAATAGAGTTCCCGTTCACGCTGACAGCGCGACCGAAAACAGGTCCCATAAATGCAAATATCCAAAGTAAACTTTCATTTAGAGGCCCCGAGAATAGCTAGAGATATACAAAACAATAAACAAGCCAATAGTAGGGTCCCGGTCCCTTTGATCGAGGCACATTTGTTAACCATCCGCCAGCCACACCGCGCCGAGACAAAATATGTGACACACATCTGTTTAATCGAAAACAGAAGAAAACGCACAAGGTGTTGTGTACTTTGCCAGCTCTTTTGACGGTAGACTGACGTTTAAGTGACAATTGAATCCATTTGCCCACAGCGCACGGTCACAAAGCAACAGCAGGTGCTTACTGTCAGTACGGTGCTTGATGTTGTATTTTCTCTAATGACATTTTAATTAAGTCGTTTTTCCTTATTCTTCTCTCGCATAAAACAGAAAAGAGTGTCACAAATCATTGACAGCGTCAATTACTCCGTTTAATTGACTTGAATTGAGCGCGCGCAATGAAATTTAACTATTCAGCGCCACCGAGCCGAGCTTAATTAACATTTTTATTGTTCCAATCGTTTAGCGGAGTCTTGTTTCGATTGCGCGGACTCTTGTTACGATTGTAACGCCCACAAAACTCTAATTAAGACATTTTGTCTTGAGCCTTGTTCGGTCCTACATGGAGGTTGAAGGTTTTTTCATTTTTCTCAAGGCGGTTCCTTCAATGGAAGTTGTAAGTTGTAAGTCGCCGGATATAATTAATAGCTTGACACAATAGTTTTGTAGTCAACAGAAGAGAACCTAGGGTCACCTTGTACAGCCAGCTGTCAAAAGAAGTGGGATACGATCTCAAGGTGACAGCTCGTACAAGGAATTTGAAAATCATTGACGTGACGCCAATCTCCTCACTGATAGTGAAACATTTCTCAAGACTCTTTCACTGAATTTTATGAATTTCTGCGATTATCTCTGCGAAAGAAGCATGTGATGATCAGCTGTCAAGCTTAACGGCATACAGGTCAATTTTGATCGTAAAAAACACTAAACTTAGCTGAATCGTAAAACTTTCTAAAGAAAATGTACTCAAGTCAATAAAATTAAAATTGTCTTCTCTTTAAATTTATTTTTAAAAAATTCCTTATCGATCGCAGAGTTGATTGACCCTTTTTCGGTTAAAAAAAAAATAAGTTATCACCTCGATGTTTTTCTTTTCCTACCCCAGCAACAGGAAATGCCAAAAAGTGAACAAGAAAACCTCTCATCCCTTACGGAGACACCACAGAGCATGTGTATCTCCATTCGTGTTGTTAATATATTTTCAATTAGTTATTTATTGCTAAACCACAACCCTCATCCTGTTGTGTCATTATTTTCATCCACAGAATAGGACCAAGTGTCTATAAATTTTCGCCAAAAAAAAAAAACTCAACTACAAATTGACACAATTTCAAGTGGCAGTGCTAGAGTTCCCTTCCAGATAACACAGCCCGGTAGAGATACTCATCTAAGTGTCCACATAGAAAGCCAATTCAACCGTAATAATCTGCAAAAAAAAAAAAGATACGACTTCATGAAAATGTACACCCTCTTCCATTTTTTTTGTTGGTTCGTACGCGTATCTCTCTCCTGGAGTAGCACACGTTTCTCGTTGGCATTTTCCATTTTTATGTCCTGGAAGTGGGTAAACCAAAGTGCGACAGGGGGACCCTTCTTTAAAAAGAAAAATCTGAAATAGAGGCAATCTATGTATCTATACAGGGAAAAAGAGCAAAAATATCTTTAACACGCAACAGGGCATGAAATATGTGAACGACTGCGAAAAGAGCAACGAAGATTAGATTTTTTTTTTGTATCCTGGGGGAGAGAAAAGTTTATAAAAGATTTACTTGACAGATTTGTAATTTAAAAATTGAGTTAGGATCACATACTTTGATATAGAATCGCTTGTAAAGGAATTGGGGGAGAGATAGGCGTCGTTTAAGAGCACTCAATTTAAAAACAAGGAGCCTTTACCTGTCGTAAGATGAAAGCATTTTTAATTGGGTGTTTCTCTTCCAGTGCTGGCATAAGTTTTACATAAAGTATATAAATCCTGCCCACTTGGGAGGAACTGCGACGTAAAAGATCGACTACGTTGAAGGATAAACCAGCCTAATAGACTTACCACCTCCACTATAAAAGTGGGAATGTCTTTAAAAGCGAAGTTCCTAAGCTCGACTAGCGAATTTTATTCCTTCCTAACACGTATGCCGGACATTTGCAGAATCTGAATTTTCCTCTCCTTCTAAACAGAATCGATACTTTGTCTCTGAAAACAGATGGTATAAGAGGCAGCAATGGCCTGTGAACAAGCTCACCAGCTTCCTGATGCTTACCTTGTTTAGGTTAAGGATTTTCTTGTAGGCCTAAGGCTTAATAAGTCTATTGGATTTCGTGATCGCTGAAAAAAAGTGTCACCGCTCGACAAAGGAAATGTTCCCAATTGGTAATTAGCGCCATGGCCGTAGTCCGATTGACGCCACAGATTGGTTCAGGTCTTACGAAGGAGGAAGTTGCGTCGGGTCTGGCCACCTCGTCCGTACATTCGCCCGTAAAACCCAGCCAAGTTTGATCTTGTTTTGTTTGGCGAGAGATTGTTGCTCATGTTAGATGCACTTGACTGACTTACAATCCACTGAGTGCGACGTTAGTTCTTTAAGCGCTGCCTGATTTTTATACCTTTTTCAATATTTATTCTGATGCAAACTTTCAACACGTTCCATTTATATCGAGTTTTCCTTTGATTCAAAGATGCCAGCTCCATTTTTAGATCCGATCTTCGGTCCATCGTTGAGCAAAATAAGACTTCTTGGGGATTCTTATCACACCAATCCACACGGTCCAATATTTCTACCTCATATAACCTACTAAAAACGGAGGCCAGAAGCTCGGTGATAGTACAAAACATATATCTTCCCGAAACAGAGTCAAGTACGTTAAGGTGTCCCACAAGATAGCTTCCTCCTCACTGCAGGTTTCTGGTGCCTCCAGCAGCTGTCTTATCACTGAGGTGAAAGTTCAAAGCTGGCTTATATGGCCAACGTAGGACAGATTAGAATAACACTTGTGATACGAAGACAGGCATTTCGGTATAGCTTCTCAAGCTTCACTACCACTACCTGTTCAAGAACTTTTGGCCACCAAACTATAGCCACATGAGTGATAATGTCTCTGATCACCAGTGTTTCATTGTAGAACTTAGACCCCAAGTTCTGTCGCACAGGAGCCGACTGGCATCCAAAAGCTTTAGTTTTTGTCTAAGACACCACCGAGATATTTTACCTCATTTTAATTTGCTAGTGTGGTACCTTTAATAGAACTAGGGTTGACCAGCTTTCTTTTCGTAAAAGATGCTAGAACAGCCTAAGAAGGATTGATGAAAAGTCTTTCTTTTTTGCTCTGCATGACGCTGGAGACAGTCGTGTCATAATTACCATGTAGTAGGCTACATCGTCTGTAAAAATTGACTGAAAGGTTGTCGATGACTGCGGACAACAGAAGAGGAGATAGGACACCCCTTTGGGGACAGCTCTTAACCGCAGTTACAGCACCGACACTTCTCCGACAAGACAAATGATTATAAGACTTTCCAGCATGTCCCTTATCCATTAATTGATAGAATGTTCGATTCTTTTACTGCTGATAGCCCTAGCCCTACTGTTCACATTACATGTATTCCATTCTGACAGCTGTTGTCACGCATTCCAGGAAGGCTTGGGTTGCCCTTCATTCAGCAACATCAGTCGAGAATTTTTTGCAGCACCACCTCGTCGGGGAATAGCAAATCTCTAGAGTATTATTTGTCAACAATAAGCTTCTTAGTTCGCCGTTCAGAGTCAGCAATAAATCGTAGGTCTCCTTCATTCATAAGGTAAATGGTTGCGAGAAACTAGCCCTCCTCAGACTGTCGCGCCAGGTTTTAAGCTATGTCCATTCTGATGTACAGAGCATTCGTCTGGTTAAAGTTACGCTGATCTTCTGCGAAGGGTTCAGAGCAATCATACATTTTTACACTCCCAGACTGCTCTGGAGACATTTGCTTCCTCTCGATATCTATGGGAAACAAATGGCAGCAAAGGCAGCCTTAAGACTTAGAAAAACCTCACAGGTGACCACCGCTTATACAGGCCACTCCAGGAGTCTTTACGCCAATAGTACTGTTCAGCAGCGTATTGAAATCTTCACCAGTGCATCCAACGTGAGGACTACCGGACCATCATTTCTTTAAGCATCTCGATTATTTCTTCCAGAGAGAAATGATGCTCAAAATACCTATGAAGAGTTGATGGCTTCTACAAGTCCGGAAGTTGATTCCAATGCTTCTAATTGGCAAAGATGTGTACATTGATTGCAAAGGTTCTTACTTTTAAATTTTATTTTATGCTGAGATATGCGTATTTGAATTTAAAGTTTCCACTTCATCACTTTTTTTATGATCATTTTTGAATAATTACAAACTTTAACGAAGAGGAGACCTTCTGAAACTTTCTTTCCCACGACAGAGTGCGGAGAAACCCCCAAAAATAATTTCCAATTATGGAAAAAAAGTCAAATTTAACGTAGTCCCCACTGAAATCACTTTATAACTCAATTAACTTCCAAAATATTTTCATCCAAAATGCATCCGAAAATGTGGCGCTCAAGTTTCTGGGTCAGAAAAATGCATCATCCTCGTCGATTGGAGCCAGGCCATCACTCCCGATCACATCTCACAATGGAATCAACGCAGCGGAATTGCCTATAAATTTTATTGGCAGCTAATAAACGAACGAAGAATTCCCCGAATTTCATTTCTCGTGTAATTAGCTGTCTCCGTCTCTCGGCGGTAGGAACACCACAGCACATGGTGTCGTCCACAACTGGGGATAAATATAAACTTAAGCAAAAGATGCAATTAAAATAGCTGGGAAGCTCTACCAGTTCGAGAGGGTGCACTGATTTATATGTAGGCCATGACATTCCTTGTCGGTTATGTGCTGTTTTTTTTTTTTTGGAGAATACTTGAACTATTATTACCTTTATTAGGTAAAAGATTAGACTGGGGTGACAAATACAAAGAGAAAGTTTGTTGATAAAGGGCCTGCAGAGGAAGAGGGTCTAATCCTCTTAATCTTCATTGAGCGAGTGTGTGGGAATTTATGATGTGAACATGAAGTATCCATTTCAGAGGGACGGACAATCAATCAAAACAAACATAAAAAGCTTAAATGGTGGATATAATTCAATGTCAGCCTACTTGGTGGGTGGTGTGGGTACACTCTAAGGCACTGTTGGTTTGGCACCTACAAGTTCGAGGGGAAAATTCATTAATTTTCCAGAGCAACCAGTTTTGCCCTGGTGTCAAAGACGGAGGAGTGCAATTAAGGAAAAGAGTGGACTGATTTGTAGCAGCTTTTAGAGGAGAACATGTTTCACTGAAAGCTTTTGGGGGAATGAAAGTTGAAACGCAGATTATAAATTTTTGAGATGAAGTAGATTTCACCAAAAATGTTTAAGAACCCACACCTATTATGCACTTAGACTAGAGTTCCTGGAGTAATTCGCTTTTTTAGATTGGAAATCTGGGTCAAGGTGTCGCGAAAGAAGTCTTCAAGTCTTTTTTCGGTCTATTACCGCCCGCGATGAAGACACATGTGTACGGTGGACACCACAATCATGAACATGAACCATCTTCCGATAGAAGGCATGACCTTATAGCTCTGCCTCTCCCATCTTCAACAGGGCAGAAGACCTACAGTTTCATGTTGAACGAAACTTCTCTGAGGTAAAACATCAAAAGCACAGGGTCGTCTGGTGATACGAATCAGAATTAAGCTCAAAACGTCCAAAAGCGAAACTTCAATCTAAAGTTCAGATTCTAAAAAAAATCACTTGAGGTCTGTAAATTAATCCCGTCTTCGATAAGGCATCCAAAAAGTGTCCACACATCCCGACTGTTTTCCATCACATCCCACATATTACTTAGCATCACAGGCCTGCTTCCATCGTGAAAAAAGTACAATGGCTCTACTAAGGCTCTACTCTGTATAAAGGACCTCACCAAGCAACTCTCCTAAAAGCAAAGAAACTTTCCTTTTTCATTGGCCTTGCAACTTCACCTAGCCAACTTAGGCTGCACACACAATGTAGCGATAAAGCGATACGATGCGAGAAGCGAAAAGCGTGCGCTAAAACTGTTCGCTTGCATTCTTATGTACGTGCGCACAGTTAAGCGATAAGAATTCATATGAAAAGTATTATCGCATGCTTCACGCTTCTCACATCGCATCGCCTAATCCGAAGCAGCCTTTAAATCGCGCTTAAATGCCCAGAAAAGCTTACGGATTTGAGCCAAGAAAACACTGGCAATCTTCACCTTACGATGGGTTTCTGGTTTAATCATTGCCTTCGTGAATATTACCGATCGAAACCGCTGTTCACCTTTGAAGCATTGCTTAAGATCTCTATATCAAGTTCTTTCTTCATACCACTGTCTAGGGAAATCAAAAATTGATAAGAGATGTAGCCAGTCCAAATCAAAAAATTCCTAATAGAGCAGCATTTTCCGCGTCAAAGTTGACCAGTAGTCCAGTAGTGAGGCCTTAAATTTGAGGATCAGCCTTTTAAATTTATAGTACAGCTTTCTTTGAGTGCCTTTCACCGCTCTTGGAGGTGTTCCCGCACTCTGTCTTGTAAGGAGTACTGGAACGCGTTTCAGCTCCCTACGGCTCATGTGGTGATTTCGACCTTCTAAACTTTTCAGCGCACCACACTTTTCCATCTGACTAGATAAATCTATGCATAGCAATAGAATTATCTTTGTGCTGCACAGTGTGTCTGATTCATTGCCACTTCCTTCACCGTTCGTTCAATATTCGAGTGATGGCAGGGGTCACTATACAAGTCCTACTCCTGTAAAGAAGAACTGACTCGAATTTGGATCGGAACAACCTCAGTTTGGTTTTAGTGTTAAAAACCTTGTTTGGTCTTAGTGGTCTTCTAGAGAGGTACACACATTTAAACCGAAGGTATGCCAATTGAATGACCATTTTTACTTTAACAGTTCTGGTTCTCACGTTCAGGCCGGCCCACTGTAGGTCGAAGATCATATTTCTTGGACAAAGAACGCTTTCGATTTGCCCGAACACCAATGTTTCGCTGAACTTTTGAGTTCAAATGGCTTATGACCGCATTTTTCTTCAGTCTTTTGCAAGTCTAGCTCTCTAGGTTGTGAGTCTTTCGACGTAGGTGCATTGCACTATGTGAAAAGCGGTATATAACGTCAGTCGTTGTCTATTGCACTGCACTGGTAATACTACTCATACCCACCAGAAAAAGAATAAGTGGCAGTACGCATCCATGCCGTAACCCACTTTGAAATTCAAAGCCCTCTATCGTTCTATGTTAGAGCGCACCTTGAAGCGCAGACTGTGAAGAAATATATCCTCAACGTCTTCAAGAATCGTGAGTATCGTTGCGGAATGAAGAGGTAACTGACACTCACTTTCAGTATCATGAATGATGACCAGGGGCCGAATTACCACACTCGTTATCGAAATGGGAGGATTTGGCATTAACGCTCCCAATGACGATCATTCGATCACGAGTGCCACTCACTCACTCGTTATCGATTGCGGTAATTCGACCCCAGGACCATTGATTTATTGTGGAAGAAGGTCTCAATTTTTTGATTTCCACGATACTGGCTGGGGACACTTGTGGATTAACCCCCTGGTCTACCGCGGACTATTACATCCTTTGCTTTAAAATATACATATATCCCGAAGTATTAAAGCCAAAAATGACAATTTTTAAGAATAAGTCATTTGACGTCCTGTTTTCTTGTCAAACGTAAAGCTGTTGGTAAGAATTTCAGTTAAGAGATGAAAGGCTAGTATTCGATCTCATGACCTCATTTTTTTTCCAACTGTCGATTCGAATCCAAAGAGATCACTGAATGGGTTGTCCCCTCCAATCATATATCAACGTAAATCTCCAAATAAATCCAAATTAACGTTCCAAGTGTATGTCTGTCCATTTCAACCCGAAACGCCTTTAATTTATGCTAATCATCCTAAAGCGCTACTTCTGTTATGCGATCAATTGTCTGCCAAAATCCTTTAATTACTTAGTAAATCTTCGTCAACCATGGATGCCTGACGACTCCTCTTTCTTCCACAAAAACTGAATATTCATCTCACGTTCGAAAAAGAAGTGTTGATTTTGTTACTTTTTTTCAAATCTACAAAGAGAAAAACCCCTGGCGGTCGATCAGGTAGCCAAAGTGTCCATTGTATGCAAATCCCTGTGCATGCTTGACATTTTTTTTCCCCGTCAAAGATTTATTACCCACGATCGTAGAATTTGACACAAATGTGTGCATTAAATGTAATTGTGTCTTCATTTTCGACTGCGGGACGACTTGATCAACTGTGATGACTGTGTCATGAAACGATTTTTGTCCAGATTGCAAGCTATCGCAGGCGTGGATTCCATCAAGCGTGGGTTCATGTTTATGCACATAGATCGAGCGGGATTAGCAAAGATTAGCATTTTATTTTCAATTAGTTGGAAGCTAATAAAATATCTTTTAACCTAAGTGGTCGTAAAAAATCAATTTCAAGTGACGCGTATCTGTTTAATTTATTATCTCGCTCGAGTTTCGGTTATATAGGGTGTGTTGTGGGAGGCAGACTTGAAGTCGAACTTGTTTCAATGAGTGAAGTATTTATGTTGGTAAAGATTTAGGAGTAAGTTATGAGTTTTCTAAAAGGTGATCCAACAGTTTGTGTTATGACATCCAGGCCTACAAAGTAGTCTTATGGAAGCTGTCAGTTTTGTGACCCATCTGCAGCTCTTGTAACAAATTATATGGGATGAAAGGGATTTTTTCTAGCTGAGTTTACTGATTTGCTTAGCCATCACTTTAGAGAATAATTGACACTGTCTAGGACTACCTTCCACTGTGTCTCAGATTTTTGACCACCCTGTGCGAAAGTCACATTAAAACTTAATCAAATCTTAAAACACCATGATCTCCTCAACTGACAAATGACTTAAGTGACTACTTTTGTCACCTCCATCAAGTTCGTCGCACGTTACACTTGCTTCCACATTCAAATCAGATAAAATGCATTTAATATCCTATATCTCGCCTGTGTTTATCGAAATCATGGTGAAATGCAAATAAAAGTGAATTTCCACGAGGCGTTGGTCACGCTGGCAAATCGAATGGATCCAGCAACAGTTAAATTTCAAAACCGCAAACTATGCCCTATGATGAACTCTCTGTGTCATACATTCAACTACAACTGACGCCACTGATGAGGGTCTACTCTTAATTATGTTCTTCATGCCGAGCATGAAATGTGTCAAAATGTGTTTAAAACAAATGACGAGATATGATAAAATCGTTGTTTTGCCCTTTTTTGATTGTGTCACTTGGCATGGAGTCCGTTCGTGACACTATTATCTACAAATTGACAGAGCGCGACGTTGTCTAAGTTATTTATGAGCGAAGGATTTCTTTGGGTGGGCGTCATGTTAAGAATGATTGAAGAGGACTAGGAGTTAATTTCTATTTAATTTTGAGTCATATTCTGTGGATAGAATCTTTTCATAGCTGCATTGCTATGCCTCTGATAGTAGCCACCGAAGATGTCCGTAGCACCAGGCTTCAGGTTGGCTCATAGACTGACTCATTGCGACAAAGCCCTAAAAATACCCATCAGACACTTATTTCCCAAGGCAAGAGCCCATAGCACAATCAATAGAACTTCTAGCGATCTTGGACGCTAAATTGTCCATGAAAAGCAAATGACATAGGTCATGGAGTCATTCTCCCCATACAAAGCATCAGGTTTGTACGGCATTATTCCAGAGCGCAAGGGAATTAATCGGCCCTTGGACTGTAGACATTTTTAAATCAGCCTAAAGCATAGATATGAGACGTAAAAAAATTCGAAATTGTATAGCCACTGAGCCTCTGTGAACACTAGAGGGACTTGTGGACTTGAGATCGTACCTAGATGAGCGAGGTAACACGTTGTCACCTTTGTCGAACCTGCTGTGCTTATAGTTTGACAACAAGCACTCGTCTGACTGGAAGCACCTCCTAGTTAATCGCCTTTGTACTTAATTTTTGTTAGACGACTAGTGGCCAAAGAGTCTTCCCTATTCAAGCCTTATTTAGCCTAGTGCCAGAACTAATACTCTCATGCAGAAAGACAGGAAAACCCTGTTCATCCTTGTAGGTTATAATACACCACGCTACCACATGAAAAATCTAAGGCTAAGTGAGTACGACCTTTGCAGGGGCTGTGGAGACGAGGAATCTAATGAGGACACAACCCACTTCCTCTGCCACTGCCCAGATCTTTGGCACCTCAGACATAAATCCTTTGGAAGGCAAAGTGCTTTTCAGGATGTCGAAGAACTAAGTGACATACATTTCAGGGATATCTGGAGGCTCGTTAAGGCTTCAAAATGATTCGAAACCCTGGGGCAATAGCAGAGTGCTTTGGGTATAGCCCCACAAGTAAGGGCTACCTTCCCCTCAAAAATGGATATCATGGGTCCCTACTGACCTACTGAGTGTGACGCAGAGAGTTCTCTCTCCCCTCGCCAACCCATCTATCTAATCTTACCTAACCTTCTCAGCGACAAACAAAAACCAGCTTCTGTTCTACAACCTCAGAGATTATTTACAAATGGTGGCACAAGGTGTCTTAGGCAAAAGGTTTTCATTCTCTGTCTATCGCTGAAAAATTACAAGCAGCTTCTGCTCCTGCATCCTCAGAAATTTCAAGGTTAGGTAAGGTTAGGCTGAAGTGGCTGCCAGCTTAAAGTTTTGATAACCTAGCCTAGTCGATTTTCAACCGCAGATCCAAAATATGCTTGACAAGACTCCATTCATCTTCCTCGTCTATATCCAACTCTTGCCACAAATGTATAATCAAGTAGTGGGACGTTCAGATCAATCAAATCCTTCATCCATCAGTGACATAAAAGCCGACTTAAGAAAGCATAATTCGCCTGCAGCTCAAAGTTGTCGTCACTTGTGATACAAAATCCAATACCACTATCACTTTTGAACGGCTTTTCTCGATTTTTTCTCTACTGACCTCGAAAAGTGTAATTGAAAGACCTGTCGATACGACACGCATGCAATCTGATTAATAATTCTGCGTGTGTTGTACATAAGCTACCCTGTAACAGGCATTCGTGATGTTTAAAAATAAATTTCATTTCAACTATCTCCGCCGTAAGGACTTTATCGCGCAATAAACACACATACCTGTCGGGCATTTTACAAATTAGTCAGAGATTTGCAGCGATGTCCTCGAAAAAATTGTCAAAAAATTTCATATTAAGTGGATCTACACCTTTTGTCACTGCGATATAGGTCTCCACTGGACAGCCAGTAAGTCATCTACAAAGTGTTGTCCCACCTCGCAGGCAACCACCACTGAGTCTACATTTCAAGTGTCATTGTGCTAGTCACGAACTATAGATCTGTCAAGTAAACCTGCTGCAGGTTGCCGATCTTTGTTGCCGTTCGCGTGTCCATAATTCACACACAGTTCGTGCTTAGATTCTGTCATCTGTCACAACTGATAAATTTGTTTTCCCCGAACCACTACGCACCCAAAAAGAACGCAGTTGCATTTGATTATGATAAATCGCTGGTCATCCATAAGGCTTTGAGGGATAAACGCAAGACAAACGTCTCTGTCATGGCCCTTAGAGGGTTTGTCCAAACAATTGCAATCATATCATCTAGCCACCCACCCACATGGACAAACTGTCACCCACCCGCTGTGCCATTATCACCCTGTACAGCCAACAATTCGATTAGCATTTGAATGCGAGAAAAAAATAAACACATTCGTCTGTCAGAGTGACACTGTGCTGGCTATCTGTCGAATTATCTCCGGCAACCGCCTCTGAATTGGTCACACCACGAAATTTTGTGTAAATCCCAACAAAAGAAAGTGGTAGTGCAAGTGGCAAGCTGTAAGATGTAAGATCTCCCGCAGATTCAAAATGACCAACGAAAAACGAATAAGAAAAGGTTGTTCACCCCCGCCCCGCTGCTTGATTGCAATTTCTCACCAGGTAGACGTCATAAATCCACCGGCGGTGACCCACTGGTGGACAGTGGCCGGTACCCGCTTTTCAAAATGTTTACTCGTAATAATTACCTGTGGATAATTTTAAGTATCTATACGTGCATGTATCTGGCGAGCCATTCACCACAGAGCAAGCATAAATCGAAAATTGCAGTTTTATATGTTTTTGTAGGCCGACCGGGTTGCCATGCATATTTTCTTCTGTTTTGGTCATCAGCGATTGTGTTGATCTTCCACGAACTTGTAAAATATCCATGAGATACTTTTCATATCTATGCGACGTATCGGTGACATCTAATGCGGCATTAGTTGCTCATGGGAGCGGTAAGTCATCCCATCCGAAGTGGATTTGCATACTTAAGAGCTAAACCGCGAGCGAATCTTTTTGCGAAGCCTGTTAATGGGACTCCTCTGGTGCTGGGGCTTTTCTTTTCATCCGCACAGGAGACGAACGGAACGACATCTGCATACACATACATGGCCTGGGCGTTGTTTATTTTTGTTTCTTTGGTCATTTTTATGATTTCTGGAGCTGGAATGTTGGTTGGATTCTGTGCCCTGGTGGAGGATCGTGTTCAGAAGCAGGAAGTCTTTGGTTTTGGTTTTGGTTTAGTTGATTGGTTGTGGTGGCGGTTTGTTGCCACGATTGCTTGGACAGAGCTGGGGGGGGATCTTGAGGTGTGTGTGTGGTATGTTTGTGATGTGTAAATCGTTTACGGTCGGTGCCGGCGCGTTTATGGTTGACTTTGTGAGTTAATATTTCGTGAATTTATTAATTGTGACGGCAGCAGGAGAAGTTGAGTGACTTTCATTTGTGTATCTTCTGTGTGTTTTTTTTCCTCCTTTGGTTGGTGGTGCACCGAACTGGTTTTGAGGCTCTGGCGAGTGCTGCATGTGGCAGGTTATTTGGGACTTAGTGGAGGGAATTAACTTGCAGGCGGTACCTGTCGTAAGTAAGTGATTGGTTTGACACGTCTGGTATTTTTAATTGTGAACCACATTTAATGTTGGGGGACTTTAAGGTACTTAACCAAGCAGGTTAGCGGGAAAGTGTCGAAGGTGGGCATTTAAGCGTATTAACTGTTTGAAATACTGAGCCCTTTGATCAAGATTGGCAAGGCTGTAGCGGGAAAATGAAGACGTTAAACTTTGTAGGGACTGTGATGAGCAAAAAAATGTAAAAGAAAGCGAGGCGGTTGGCCCTTTATATCGACTTTGATAAATTGTAAACATTTTACGAATCAGACCAGAAATTGGTCTGAGCATAGCCAAGCTTACCTAGCCAAACCATCTTAAAAGAATAAATAGCTGGCGCGACAGCTCGAGATGAGCCAAGGCCTAGCTTCTCGCAATCGATAAATGTTCGGTGGACATGGCTGGGGCTTAAACCCACGCAGCTTGCTCAGCAGTCCAACATACTAACCACGGAGCCATGCCGACCACTAGTCAAACCATCTAAGTTCTTATTTTTTCCAATCACATGTAGGCTGTTTGAAAATTGCTCGGGTGGATCTGTCTCTAGATGATAGAAGTACCAATGATGTCCCTCGCTAAGAGTCTTTAAAACCTGAAATTATGATTGGCAAATGTTTTAGTAGAATGCTTGACTTGAAACCAGATCACATCTCATTTGAGCTTTTAAGCAACGGCTTGGGGGTGGTTTAAAAAAAAACCGTCGACGTTCTTAGGTTTGCAACCTCTGATATGTGGTTGGATATGCACAGACTGGCGTCATCTTGGCGCTGCTAAGTGTCGTAACTGTGGCTTCACATTAATTGTGTTTGGTTTACCTCCAAGTGGTAGCCACTGATTATTATTGTCCATTCGGAGATGAATTGCTCAACTTAAAGTGTTGACCATAAAAAAAACAGCACTATGAACACGACAGCAGATTGAATCAGCGGTGGCATCATAAAGTTCCAAAATGGTAACAGCTCAGGCCGGTAAACATTTCTAAAAATTGATTAGGGCTCGGAAAAAGAAAGCCACGATGGAAGCAATCTGAAACCGACGTGTTGCTGGTCATGACAAATCGCCTAAATAAGCGAAGGGACGGCTTGACACAGTGTGATTGCCCCGAGACCTGCGTACAAGATCTCACTATTCTATTGGAACCGCATATGCTTTATGTATTAGAATATCATATCCGTAACAGGGTTCAGTAGAACAAGGCCCGTGAACTCAGACAGCGAGTTTTTGGCGATGTAAAGATATTTCGTCCTTGTGGGCAAAACTAAGAGAGACGAAGTTGGGGTTTACGACGCTTTGACTATACTCCACACTTGCTTGATTGGCCTTGAGATTGGTCTAAGTGTTTCGAAAATAAACTCTTTCACCTTCAAAATGCGCCTCCAGATTTTCTTTGATATTCTGCTGAACGAGGTATTCTAGGGTTGTGTCTACCTTGTGTTGTTTAATGTCTCTCTTGGACCTCTATCACTTGCACATTTCTTAAAGTCAGACCACCATTGTAGAGTTTTTCAAGATTTAGGACACAATTTGTTCATGTATTGAGTGTGGCTATCAAGACCCCGACGACATTTGTCAAAATTGTGGAAATTTCCCTCCCAACGATGGACTGCTTCGATCACCTTTCACAAAAAGAACTCATTGCCCACTCTCTGTCACAGTGAATCAAGTTGTCGCATCACATGTCTCCGACTAACCATCAACAAATCAATTGAATTGACTGCCTTCCAACACAAAAAGAAAATAAAGAAACAAGTCTCCCTTTCGGCATCCTTTCACAATTAATCGAATCGCCTGGATGCACCAACTCGCCTTAATCAAGACATTCAAACGCCAATCGATCACTCGACAAAGGACTGGACAGACACATACCCCATACCCACATCTACTTAACCCATTTAACGTGTTAATAGCTCAGGAATCTACGTTCCCTACACGCTCTCACTCTGTGTCCCATAATTGTTGTGTGTCTGTCGGCTTTGGCGTTTGTTCTCATTTAAAATGCAGAACGTGATGCTCATGCCCATGCATGGGGTGTACTTCACACTCGTTGCACTGAGTGTGTCTCTGCCTGTGTCTAGTTCGCCAATTTACTTGTAGCCATTGTGAACACGATAATTAAGCATAAATGGTCGGTGAGTGGCTTTCAACTTGTGCTACCCATTCAATTGATATTCTATACAGGACTCTACCGCGAAGTCATGCACGAAGCCACACACACATAAAAAATTGAAAATGCAAAATTCACGCCATCGACGACCAAATCGGTTATTCAACTTGAAATTCTCTCATCCACAAGGATTAAAGTCATCACATCGTGTCGTCCACCTTCTCCTTTGCGTAATGTTAAACATAACGGTGAGGTATTTCGCGGAATCTGGCATCGCTGAGGAAAAATTGAGACATTAATCGGGTAAAATTGGGACTATTACCTTGGCTTCCTGCTGTTTAATGCTTGTTCGAGCATAACTCATGGAAGCGAAGTTGAAAAAAAAAAACTCGTTGACCATAAATCATTTGATTGCTTCCACCTGGGAGAACTCCTCCATCTCCACCACACAAACCGTGTACTACACTGGGACCTCTGTTATGGATGCGAAATTCCACTCGAAAAAATATCTAAAATTCAAATTCGACAACCAGTTGGCCTGATTTTTCCTGATTTGGCTGCGCTGAGGTAGTGTTACTGGATGACCTACTCCGATGGGCAGAGGGAGAACGTGGTGGTCCCTCTGTGGGAGGTGAAACATTGCATAAGTACATACATGTTTCAGTGCATCGACACACGTGTGTGTCTGACACTTAAAAGTTCGTTGCCACACACAGGTTCCACATTTCAAGGGCAGTGTGACAAGGCTCCATATAGAGTGTCACAGTAGGAAGAGGAATTCAAGTTGATTTTGCAAGGAATTTATGCACTTGTGGGCTCATCTTTACTTGACCAAAAGTTGTGTAGAGGACCAAAAGAATTTCATTAACTGATGTCTGACTGACAGTAGAGACTCAGAAGGTTTGGCAAGAGCAGGGTCTGATTAATCACTTGCACAGGAGCTCATTTGCCGTAGGAGTGCGACACTTCTTGCAGCGTTTGAGGTAATCGAAACGAGCATTGTTTTGGTAGAGTAGGTTCCTGAGAACCAAATTAGCGCAAGGAGTACGCCGTTTTGTTTCCACGAAAGCTCGTACAAACCTATTTGTGTTTGAGTGTTGATTGGTTGTGTTGGGATTAAGTACTCAAATCGAGCCAGTGGAGTTTAGATACAGTATCAGTTCTCCGATACTTTTTTCTGCATTCTCGCTGAGATCCACGAGGAAGGGTTTGCCTAAGGTGCGCTGTCTGGTCCTCTCTAGTACCGGACATCCGCAAAGGCAATGAAGTAGAGATTCTCTTTCAAAAATGTCCTTGCAGCTTCTGGAGAAGGTGTTGTGAGGAATTCCCAGCTTGACCGCATGGTCTTCATTATCCAGTGGCCTGTGATAATGGCTACAATTCTGGCAATATCTGTTTAAAAAAAAATATACATATAGCCCCTAACAGTGTCCAGCGAAATATCAACACTTTCCGCTAGAGAACGGTGAAGGGCCGGTCCTCTCCTAGCCAGGTCGTTGGCAGGCTCATTGCCCTCATGACTGCTGTGACATGGGACCCAGATGAGCGTAGTTATGGAATCGGTACCAGGAGAATCGCACTTAGGGCAAGATCTCAATGCTCCCGTAACACCTACACACGCCGATCTTCGTATTTTTTTTTAACTTGTACAACCTATGCCTGATAGACGTTGAGTGTTCGTAAAAAAAATTCACATTTGTGGTTCTTTCAAGTATCGGTCACACCTATGTTGAAATGTGCATGACAACCTTATTGGGCCCGGGAAGTCGGCTATGGTTGTCTTTAGAACTAAGGCCTTGGTTTGGTGACTAGCCACCCAGGAACTTTACACAACTAATCTGCGGATCAACTGACAAAGTTAAGATCCTCTTCCGCGTCCTTAGGGCCAAAACACTCTTGTGGCATTAATAAGACTTTTTTCACAGTGGTGATTAACCATTTTGAGCATCAACTTCGTCTAGCGGCAGGGAAAGCCTGAATCTAGACAGGGAAGGAAGTTGTAAGGTAATGGGCTTATTTACAGGACAGTGAGTTCAGATTCAGAGATGTCGTTTTAGTGCAGAGGTTTCTTCAAATCTCCAATTTCCCTTTGAATGCCGGCACTAGACTGGTTAAGAAGGCCTAGCTTTCACAAGGAATTGCGATTGAGAGCCTTTGAACCTCGGTTCTTGGTATGAAACTTACGCCTGAATTTTTCCTACCAAAATGTACAAATGTCAACAAAACTTAAGCACCTATAAAATTTTATGTTTTTTTTAATCACACACTTCTCTGCTCTAATCCTTTTAATTTTTTTTTGTATTTTTTCAGCAATATTACAACGAACGACTGTTGATGTTGGGCGAATAAAAATCCAAGGAGTAGCCACATGCCTATACCTATGCATGGATCAATGTGGTGCAGTCTATGGTTCGGTGAGTAATGTTATTTTCTGTTACTTTTTTCTTTTGTTTTTTCTCTCTTTCTCCTTTCCACCCTTCACACTCAAACATCCTTTGTAGGAAATTCTCAAAATAACACAAAAAATCCTTCGACAGATACTCGTATTTCGTGAAGATGTCAAAATAATCGACACGAGAGTATGCCAAGTATCTCCAAAGGCGCTAACACAAAAACAAAAGGATGTTCATTCACATAAAAAAAAAAAAAAAACGGAGAAACCCCATAGGGATCTCTTTTCACTTCATTTTTCAACAAAAAGATACTCGCGTATACATAATTTCCTTTTTCCTTTTGTTGTGGTGGTACATAGTGATGGGAGATATCGAAAGAATCTGTAAAGAAGGTGATAAGTGATTTTGGTTGTCGCCTTAACATTGCGCAATGGGAAAAGGATGTCATTAGGGTTTGGATCAGATATCCTGTGGAGTAAAGTCCGCCTTTCTAATTTTTTTTTATTCTCTTTTTGGGTTCAAATCGTTGATCCTTCTTCTCTGTTAGGAACAATTGTTGTGTTAACGTATTAATATATGTGACAGGTCCTATTTTAAAGCGGCACAGGCGGGTAGGATAGCAGGTCCTCGTTTTGTTTTTAAGTGTAAATTTGGTTAAAGGCGCCGCGATATTGAGTTGACAAGGATCAGCCCATATAATAGACGTTGGAAACTGATTTTTATTGCTTAGGGTTGAGGTGTAGAGTTTTTTTTTTTAAATTTTAATAGAGGGCTGTTGTCAAGGTTTGGAGGATTCTGAAATTGTCTCAGCGCTGCGATATTTTTGCTTAAAATCGAGCTATAGCTTGTCAAATTGTTGGAAGTGGAACTGATGAGGGAATTCTAGACGTGTTTTGGGGTTAAAACCAGATTTACTCTGGGACTGTAGAGCGAACTTGGTTGGTTGATTTTGTGGGTTTCCTAATGACTTACTTCGACCTCAAGCGGGAACATTGTACCCATTACCTCCAGCCCATGGAGGAAGCTTCTATCACGAGTACACAATCTTCTAAAGCGAACTTAGTAAAGTGCAAAAGGCAATCATCAGCAGTCCCCGTCAGTGTTAAACGCATTTTTTCACGTAGTTTGCATGCAGTTCTCTTTGCTGTAAGCTCAACTGCTAAGCAGACGATAGGAGACTCATATCGGCAGCCTTAAGGCGCTGCCACGCAATGTGCGGCAGAAAAAGATGCTCAGAAATGGCGCTTGCCACTCAACGATTGCGTGGCCACAACCCAAAGTTTAAATGTTGCCGCTTGCCGCTCATTGCGTAGCCTAGGCCTTAGTCAACCCATCACCATCTTGAGGTTTTTCCACAAGTTCGAACGTTCGAATTTAAGGAGAACTTTGGTTGGAAGATAAGATCTTTTAGATGGAAATCCTTTTTGGTCGTAGTTAGATCAAGAAGGAAGCTTCCCAGAATAGGTGTCTTCTGGTTCTGACTCAGAGAAATTTGGGCCCCCTCAGCGTTGTTTTATCTGAGGAAATCAAGTCAAAACCTTTCAATCTTAACTTCACAATCCAAATTCAGGAATAGATAGTCATTCGCGGAGGTTCAATAAAGTTTTTGAATTTGATTGGATCAGACTTTTAACTGGATATCTTCAATTCCCTTCCCGTCATACATGTCTATCCAAGGGTTTTTGCAAAAGCTGTGGAGGCATGGAGAAGGAACGGCATCAGACTTGTTCTATCAGGCCTGAAACCTCGATAAAGGTATTAGGAGCGCAGAAATACATATCTATTCAGATAATCAGGCAGTGCTTAAAGCATTACCATCCCACTTTGTGGAATCTACATATGTCAGTCAAGTCCTGCTACAATACTCTACAATCACTTGCCAGACATAAGAAAGTCAAGCTTGGGTAGGTGCCCGGCCACCAAGGCATCGTAGGCAATAAAATTGCCGGTGAACTGGCTAGAGCCGGCTCGGCTTCCGATCTCTTGGGACCGGAACCCTTCTATGGTGTTAATTGGGCTTACCGCTACAGCTTTGTTAAACAACTGGGATCACCAACTTTGCCTAGCCCATTCGAAAAATGTTTCCGGACTGCCTCCAAGAGACTTATCAAGCTGTTTTCCTACAAGCAAATTCTAAACCTTGACAGGAACAACATGCGGCAGCTAGTGGGCTTCCTTCCCGGCCATTGTGACCTAAAATATCATCTCAACAAACTTAAATTTTGTTGGGGAACAGAGTTTCAGTTCTGTTTGAAAAAGGAAAAAACCTCTGAGCACATACTCTGTGAATGTCCGGCACTATACTGGCTACGTAGACGGATCTTTCACAAGGAATTCTGTTCGTTCAGAAAGAGCAGGTTCTTTAAATAAAAAAAATAAAAAAAAACAGACTTGCGAAAAAAAAACTCGGGAGTACTGCTATGACGACTGAGGCCGGATAAACCATTTTAATGTCCTTTTTACATTGATTATACCTTCTTTGCTCTTTTTGTTTACTTGTTTTATTCCTCGGACAGATTTAACGAGAAAGTCTTAACCAGTATCCTTCTGTCATCTTCTGTTTCCCTAATATTTGTCATTATCTGTATTCAGACAGTTCATGTTCAGTCTAAATCGAATTTTCAAAACATAAAAGACCTCCCCTTGCCAATTCTTCCTCAGATTGGTACACTTGAGTACTATCTCAGGTCGCTCTACAGTTCGGGGTGCACCAAGGACTCTCTCAACAAGCCTCAAAGTCTTTTTCTAACTCGTAATTATACAGCTGTCAACTGTGACTTTCTGTCGGATTCGCTTGTGGTTGGCAGTATATATTTGGTTATACCAACCCATTCTGACCACTTCTGCCTCTATACTCTCGTGACAGGTCGCTAAGTTCTGAATTTGCACGAACTGTTAAAAATCGTGCTTCTGTTCTCTGCTTTATAGCTACGCACAATTCGTTGAAGATGTCACATGACAGCGCGTCTTGCTAATCCTTATTTCGAATTGAAATCGTTAAAGACATTGATAGAGCAGCGAGCATTTTTTTGTCGGGTTTGGAAACGCCGTACTGAAGCACTCAGACACCACTGGTCCATTGTACTACCAGAAATTACATAGAACCCAGTTTTTACCCATTTTACTGAAATTTCCTTGACTTTCGGGGAAAGCTGAGAAAACACTTCAATGATGAGGAGCTTACAGTATCAGCACTCACCACATTAGCACTGAAAATCTGCCACCTCATCCGAGCAAAAGGCAAGACAATCGCAAAGGAAAGGATACGAAGTATCGTCGCTCTCTCCACAGGCGTCACATACAGTTGTCTGCCTGCATCCTGGAGAGCCGTGCCACACACAATCTAATCATCAATGAAGGCTCTGTGCAAGGACCCGAGAAGACCCGTAGCAGGTTTAGGTCCTAAGAAAACATCCTCTGAGTCTTGTCTAGCAATCTCGTCGGAGATTTCATTTCTAGAGATCCCAGTGTGACCTGGAACCTAGACAAGAGTCAACGAGTTCAGCCTTGCGACCGAAATTAGAAAGTTTTTGTGCATTCTCGCACTATTTTGGAACTGGTTAAGGGGTTGAGCAAGGCCTTAAGCGTAGCCTGCCCATCGCTACAGACGCAGAGCAGAGAGCATCCTCCATTATCATCCTGCCCAGATCGATGAGTTTGGAATTCGAAAAGCAGACATGTTAAAGTACATGGGTCACAAATATCTAAAAGAATTCCCTCCTGTTGACTGCTCTGATTCGCTGCTTTCGTTCAGTATGTTTGCATTAAGTTTTTAAGTGGTTTGTCGTTAAGGTTTCGAGAGATGGGCTCAACAATATTGACCTGAACTCCCTCGACCGATTCAGCTCGATAGTATCCATTTCTGGAATCCAAAGCAATCACCCTCGACTGATCAATTTCATTTCCACCTGCGTAATTAACACCTGCCATCACCTAACACCCCAGCACTTCTAAGAAGCCTCAACCAACGGATCAACGCGCAAATAATCTTCCACCATAGACCACTCCTCCTCTGTCAGTTTCGGAGCCACCGAACACACACTCCACTCAAACACACACACACACACACATGCTCATCTCAATTAAACCTGACTAATTACAACGTTGATCGTCGAAATTGTATATTTACAATTGAACCACCATAATTCAATCGTCAGCGCGTCTTTTCAAAACGAATTCCGCGCTCCTCTGCACGGCTCACATGTGAGAGGCTGCAGCACATTTTACCACCGTAGATATCCATTCTTGCGGAAGATAATCATTAATATCCGCCACCTCCACCGCTTAATGCACTCGCGCAATAGCACACCGTATCTTTTCCCCGCCGTATAAACAGATACAGTGTTCGTCTCCTCAGAGAGAAAAAAGAGAAACAATGCCGAAAGCATTAAGATAAATAATTTCTGGGATGTGTTGACAGATGGACGGGTGCACGTTTCGGTGTGGATATATTATTTTTAGCGTGCCATCGATTGTGAAACTTAAATAGAATTAGTAGCTCGGCACGGCAGCGTAGATAAGATTTAATGGCTCCTCCATTATGTTCTCTTTTTTCCGCGCCATGAAAATTGATACGAACGAGTTGACGTTACCGACGAGTTATTTGACATTTTTTGAGAAAACAATTTTGACATTTCTACACATTTGTCATTTCGGACAGATGGGATGGCATTTTTGGTTGCCTCACTTACAGCCGACGCGTCGGTTCGGGGCGGAATGGAACGTGTTATCAAGCGCGATTGAGAAATGGGTAAAAATAGATTGCAATTAACTTTTCCTAATGAACGGGAATTTTATCTAAATTATGGCTTCGGTCTCCCGCGCAAAGATGCCTGAGTAGATATAGTATGTCAAGTCGAAAGGAAAGAGGTGGCATGAAGGTGGGAGTGCTATTGGGTTCGTTACGCTTAAATTTAAAGACGATATTTATGTGGCAATTATGCTGGTTAGAGTGGTAAATGTGCCCAAAAGAAACTATAAATTTACAAATGTATCGCAACACCGATGGGAAAGTGACAGAAGTGGATGTTTTAAGTGTCAAAAGTGTGGTACATCGAGTAAAATGATTTTTGTTTGACACATTATGAAAAACCGGAAGCCTACATTTGCGATTTTGCACTCATGCCCACCCAGGACTATAGCGGCATCTTAAGTCGTTTCCTGATCTTATTATGGGTTTTCGCCTTTTTTAGATCCAAGTTTTGCTTATGCGTCGCAGATCTTGATCATGTCTTTCATTTAATCTCTTACTGACACTCATTTTCATGACTCTTTCCTTTCTCTGCATGCAAGTGGTCGCCTTTCGTTAGTCTGTTGGCTGAGCGAGCTGCCTGGGTTCAAGCCCCTGCCATGTAAACCGACCATTTTTAGCAGCACCACCTCTTGTCGGGGAATGACAAACCTCATGAAAAAGGTTCTCTATTCGCCGTTCGTCGGCAATAAATTGTAGGTCCCTTCCTTGGTTCCTCTGCAGTTAATGATGAATTTCATTTTATGAGGCAAGAATCCTACTACCTCATGTCACATTTCGAACAAAGTTTAGAGTCTGAAACGTCTGCAACTCTCTCAGAATGACAAGTCTGCCACCGCTTATGGAAAGACTGAATTGTCACTTGTGAGTTCGTGAGTTTAAAGACAGAACCAGTCAAAATGGGTTTAGCGATGTATGAGGCCAAAACCGTGTATTGCTGTGCACCAGAAGGGGCACTCAACATCGACGAATCGGACAGAAAGTCACAGGGAACAGCTATAACTTTGAGGTAGTAAGGGAGTTTGGCTATCATGGCAAATATGTGACACTCCATCCAGCAGAAGCAAGTGGCACCGATCAGCAACTTTTCTTGATACACTTAGCACCTGAGACAATAGGATAGTTCTTTGGGTATTGCTCCACGAGCAAGGGGTGCCTTCTCGCCCACAATGGGTATCAAAATGAGTCTCTGCTGACCTGAGTGTGGCGCAGGGGGTTCACTCCCCATCGCCAATCCATCTACCTAATCTTACCTAGCAGAAGTAGCCTAAGCTTTAGTGCGCGAGTCTTCCGTATATAAATTGCCTGGCTGAGCTTTGATGATATTCTCCTAGGCAGCCTTCAACATAGTCTTCTCTCCAGCAGCGTCCCACCTCTATTAGGACAAATACGTCAAAAGGCACTGGTATCACAAACCATTAAGGCAAATCCACCTGCTTTTCCAGTCACATCTGGACAGAACACCTTGCCCTAGAATTCTGTTGTAACTTAAGACCTCTGCTATTGGCGCCACATTTTGTCCAACTCTACTCCACAGCGAGACTCGTTATTTATCTAGAAAATGACAAAACAAACACAAAATCGTGAGAACTTTTCCAACCAACTCGCTGGCGCGACCCCTTGAAACTACCAACCCACAAAAAAAAAAAAAAAAATTCCAAGCACACTGACAGCTCTCATACCTCGATCATAACTAACCACAAAAGTCAATAACAAGCTCAAGAGCGCCCTAATTCGATTCGATTAGGAATCAATTAGTTTACCTCCTGTGGCGCCCACTTTATGAATTGTTTGATCGCATATTTCTCTCCTTTTCTGTGTATTCAAATGTCCTACAGTGCTTGATCTACATAACTCACCGAAGGTCTCTCACTCACTCCAACAAAACTGGTCTTAAGCAAGCATTACGCGGGTTATTTCAGCTCCCATCTATTAACAAAAAAAATTTACATTGTGTATCTGTCCGGTTGGACGTAGTTTCCAATTTAACACGCAATCCCTTCGGAGTGAGACTCTGTTCTCTCTTATCTCCGGGCGGCTAAAGTTGAAGTTTAACCGGCACAGGACAACTGAAACATAATTAAAATATATACACCGCAGCAGGGGGAGACCCTGAGATACGAGGAGTATAGTTTACTTTATCATGTCAACACGACTTGTCGGAGTCTTTTTCTGGTCTCATGACCACTAATGAATGCGCTGCTCAGTCTTGATTATCACTAATCGTTGATAAGAATGGTGGTCTAATGAATTGGTTGACTAGGACGGAGGACGGGCTGTGCAACGGAGTGGAAGGTGTGGTGGAATTTGGGATTTTCCTTGTCGGGACTATAGACCACACAGGTGGTTAGGAGGGTGGCTACGCTAATGGGAGAACAGCACTTTGAGACAGCGATAGATAAATTGCACCGGGTTTGTGTACTCAGTATAATATGGTAGAGAATTGGAATGAGAGATGAAGGCTGCTTAGAAAACCTGGAAGAGATGTCGTTAACTCGGTGGGATTTGAAGAAATCAGCCGTGAATATCAAGTAACCAGCTGTCATTCAAGTGTCACTTTGACAATATGCTTTCCCGAGACGCAAACCTTTGAAAAGAGGAAATTTTGCGTCTAAAAAGCTTGTGTAGATCCGTCAAATTTTGACAGCAGAACCACTAAGTGGTCAGAACTTCTTTCGAAGCAGTGTGTCTACTCTCCAGGGGTACCGTCCTAAGGTGCATATGTTGGCCTTTATTTCGCGTTGATTATCCGTCGGAATCAAGGTTGTTTTATCGAATTCAAGTGCTTGTAGAACTAAAGTCTTTACGGGCTACATCGACCAAACAAGGACCAAGTACAGTGCACCTTGTGTCCATTCTTTGTCAAAGGTCACATCTCTAGCAAAGCGTCAAACTGACCAAAAGAAAGTTGTTTTCCATGTCTTTTTTCTGAACTTTCGAATCTCCTTCCCGATTCGCTTACATAACTTCATCTCGCTCTACAAAGCAATATCCCATGCAGAACAGCACTTAAAACGCAAACCAAAACGACGGAGAGAAATTTTAATTTGTTGCACAGTTGAGAACAAACAGCAAAACGTCCATTAAAAGTACAAACATTTCGTTGCGCATCCCAACAATGTCTTTGATACCTTGTCTGGCTGGTGTGTGCGTGTACTTGTCGTACACCATCTGTACGATGTACATCAGTGACAGCATCCATCTCCCCAATCCTTGCGCTGACGATTGCAACAAGTATGTCCGCGGTGTTCTATTTTTAGTTCAAAGTCTTAGTTTTGCTTAGATTCGTCGGCAGCAGCGAACACTGGCTTATCCGAGACGGCGACGACACAACGAAGACTCCTTTCAAAATTAATTAACCACTATGAACTAATTTCGCCTGTCACACAGACGCAAAAAGGGATCCCATTTGGGGCGGCCTGTTCAATCGAACGACAATTTTCAACTGCGCCGGTCCCGACGACGACGTAGCCCTCTCCAGTCGACATATCGGAGGAATGCAAATCTAGCCGGCTCGTGCCCGACACTTGTCTTTGGGGAGATTAATTAGCCCGAAGCGGTGGGGAATTATCCGAATTTATCCGCGGGCAAAGTCATTGCCGATTCTAATGTCGTTTCATCATTTTGATTGGAATACAATTGGGTAATTAACATTGCGCCGCTGATAGTCAATGTTTGGTATTTTATTTATGGGCCAATGGCACTGGGGATGTCCCGGTCTGTGTGTCGCTGTGCCTCGGTGCCAGGATGTTGTGGAAATTGTTTGGATTCGGTTGAGTTGTCTTGTAATTGTGGCGTCAAATGACATTTGTAGTTGACACTTGCAGTCAAAAGGCGTCTAGACTCTGAGCTTGTAGAGCGAGTGATGAATTTATGATGAAGACAACATTGTCACACAGAGAGGTGGCGTTGGAGGAATTTTCAGTCGAAATATGCCTGTGAAGTCAAGTTGAAAGGTGACGTTTTGCAAAAAAGTGTTAGAAGTGAAGTTGGGGTTGTCAAATCAGTGTCAGAGGTGGAATATTTCTCTATGGAGTGTCTAGTCTACGTTGCCAATACATGAGTCATCACGCCTGAGAATGCCAACGGTAAGATCCAAGCAATTCCCCAAGTCTCTTAACGAGACTTCAAACAGATGCGAATAATCCCTATATTGGGTTGCAGACGTAGAAATATTCCATGAATCTCAGGGCCTCGGTGAATATGGTGGTAACCACGGGGAATTCCATGAAAGGTTCGTCAACGCAAAAACACGTCTGATGAGTGCATTTATAGTGGGCGATGTTTGGCTAACTTTCGCGTTGGAAATTCATTTGGCATACTCTGGCAAAGGACATCTTCCAAGAATTGGCTTGATCCACGGAATGATGATCACCTCAGTCCTGAGGCTTATGCAGTATTTAGCTGTGTCTCAGCGGTTAGTGCGTTGGTTCAAGTCCCAGTCATATCCACCGAACCTTTTTCATGGCATCACCTCTTGATCGCATCACTGTTTCAATCTACCTCCAGAATAGTCCCACCGTAGAGGATTTAAGCGCGAAAAGTCGGCACCTCTCATTTTGGGCGTTGGACTTCGCCAGAGCTGCGTTCTGTCACCTCTCCTTTTCATAGTGTATATGGATTGGAGGTTACAGCACAGCCGTGGCGAAGAACGGTTCAAATTAGGAGACCTAAGGATAAGTCATCTGCTTTTCGCTGATGACTTAGTCACTCTGGGGTTCATCCAAACCAAACTTCAGGTTCAGGTTCGTAGCTGTCTGTGTTAAAGTTGGGATGAAGGTAAACATGAACAAATCAGAGGTAACTCTGCATGTTAGTGAAGTCCCATTGAAACAGGTGGAGAAGTTAAAGTATATCGTGGTCCTATTCACGAGTGGTTGGAGGAGCAATACTGAGTTATCCTATAGAATTGGTCAGACTGGAACAATTTTGCGATAGCTTGGTTTGGAGCTAAGCTATCGGTCTCTAATTCAGTGTTTGTTCCGGCCCTCACCTATGGTCATGAGGTTTGGGTAATGACTGAAAGAATAAGATCGCGGATACATGCTGCCGAAATGAGATTTCTTTGTTGTATTGCTGGGGTGACTCGTCGAGATAGGGTTAGGAACACCAGAATACGCGAGGTACTCAATGTTGAACAGCTACTTCTTCGAAGAGCGAGGTCCATACTTCTATGGTTTGGGCTCGTTAAACCCATGCCCCCAACTGGGCTTCTAAGACGTGCCTTGGAATCTGTGCCATCAGATAGGCGTCCCCCGGGTAGGCCCACAACCAGATGGTTAAGCCAAGTCCGAAATCTCACCTCTATCCGTATGGGGATAGCGCCTGATGATTTAGAGTCAATGGTGGAAGATCAGGAAATATGAAGAGTCCTCATAAGCAGGCCATTGGGCCTTAGACACCTAATACAAATGACTGTTCCGTCCTTTACCTCTAACTATTGTTGAAACTCTCAAGAAGTAAGGCTAAAATAAAAGAAGCTACAGGACATGATGACGCCTGCAAATTTGGCAATTTTCACATCACATTTCATGTAAATTACTCAACTGGTGACCCTGCTCTAGTTGTTGCACAATCCGGAAGCATTTACGAGGGGTTAACAATCGTTTCGCAGCTAAAATTTTACAAATAGCAAATTTATGACAAATTCCCTGGCATCAGACTGTGCATCATAAACATTCCGAATATGTTGGGCCGTTCAAATGTGTTAACGAGAACATGTTAATTATGAGAAAAATAATTTTAGCACCCATGCACACCCACGTGATTTCAGGCGTTCATCACTCGCCAATTACGCAAGTTTCCGTCCATCTTAGACTTGTCTACGACTAAATAGGAGAGGTAGAAACAACATTTCCCCCCTATTCTTTAGAATACACAACGCCCCCTTTGGCTGAACCACAGTCCACAGATTCAATTGAAGAGATTCAGGGCAGATTATTTGGCAGAGCATTTACATTGCAAAAGAGAAGCTATTTTTAAAAGAATTTAAATTTAAAAATGGAAAATAGAAAAAGGAAACAATAAAATAGAAAACACACACTAAATGGTGTTTCACATTTTTTTTTCTATGACTATCGTATAATTTATATACTTAAAAGTTTATTTATAGCAAAAGTCAAGATACCTAATTAAAAATATATGTTTTACATTTAAATTTATTAGCAAGTAATTTATGTGATTATGAGGGGTTGACAATTTTTTGTTTGTTTTCTTATTTAATTGCTCGGAACACAAAATGAAATATAGAGTCTGTTTGATCTTGTAGAGATATTTGTGCATTTTGTCGTTTTTTATTGAAAATATATTTCAAAACGAAAATATAATTTTAAGAGAGTTTTGGTAGGTCTCTTCAGTGCGTCTTAGGTTCCATTTAAAATAATTCTCATTTGCTCTTCCACATTTGACTGATGTTCCTCCACGATCTCGATTTTGCTCGAATTTCCCTTAATTGTAGGAGAACTTTGCTTAATAGAAGAAGCATTGTAACTTCGACCTATTAAGCTGGAAACCAGGCATTCAAGAGAAAACCCGCATGACACAATGGCTCTATATTTCGAAAATAAGACCGATACTTGCGTACGGGGTGATAGTTTGGTGAACCGCCTTGGATATAACCATAAACAGCTTGTATGTGCATCAGCCGAGATCTTCGCACCACTCCTTCTGCAGCACTGGGCATTTTATTTCATCTATCAACCCCTCGACATTTTCGGCACCCAAATGGAAGCTAGTGCAGCCATCTGCCTCGAAGCAACCTCACAGTAGTCTAGTAAAGATATTGACCACGCCTCCGTTTTGAGAAATGTCAAAATTTCTCCCAGACACATAGACTACACCACACCCCAGCTAATTTTTGACAAGAACTTTGAGGTAACCATCCCTTCCAGGTCACTCTGGGACGATGTATTCTCAGAAGACAGGTCGATGCACTTCTACACCCACGACGGTTCAAAAACTAGCGACGGTGTGGGGAGTGGCGAGTTTGCTGAAAAGATTAACCTCAGCCTAGCTTACCGTCTTCGAAATCATTGTAGCGTGTTCCAGATGGAAATCATGGCAATCAGAAAAGTCTTGTCTTTGCTGAAGAGAAACGTGATATCAGCCACGAATATCTGCATCTTTTTGGACAGTCAAGAGGCAATAAAGTCCTTGCAATTAGTCGCTTTAAATTCACTAATTGCCCTAGATTGCCGATCGTCTCCTATAGAGATGGTGGAGCAGTTTAATGTTCACCTTTCTTGGATGCCAGGGCACACTGACATTCTAGAGAACTGTAAGGCTGATGAACGCGCCAAATATGGAGCAACACTACCTATTAGGCCTGATACGGGCATGTTAGGTATACCAATCGTTACTTGTAAACTTAAACTAAAGCTAGATGCTATCGAAAGAACAAATCTTAGATGAACAAGTGGTACATCATGTACAGCGATAAAGCAGATTCGCCCAAAGCTGGATCTGAAACGCTCTAAGTATTTGATTTCTCTTAATAGATCGCATATGACACTGTCTTATAGGCAAGCATGCAACAAAGCTTGGCGTCTACGCAAATGACTTCTGCCGACGAAGAGGAGAAGAAGACTATTCTCCATTTTCTTTGCACCTGTCTAGCTCTCTCCCGCAAAAGAAAACTCCAGCCTTCTTCCACGCCAACTAAGGTCACCTAATAAACACCGATGGCAGTAGCCTTCTACGCCTCTTAAAAAGCTTCAATTGGTTCAATGACTAAGCAGGAGATCTCTCCGAAATCCATGTGGTATCACAACGGACTCCTCATTGGTCTAAGTGCGTTGGCTTTAGCTAGCAGCCACTTCAACCTTACCTCGACCAATTCATTCTTTAGCGAGTTTAGGATGTTACTACGAGTATCAGAATGGGTCTACCTATACATGGACCTGAGTGTCAGCCCACTTATCCAACCTAACCTTAGGATGTTGCTGTTACTCTTAAGTTTAACAGCTCAGCATTTAAATTTCAAGGTTCTGGTTGTCCTACACAGTAATGAAAGGTAGTATGTGCATTGAAACCCTAAAAACTAACTGAATTGCTGTCTTCTTTAGCTATGCATGTCGTTAGACATTAATTTTGCGGTAACCATAATTAAGCTCGATTAAGACCTGCTTTCTATACTGATTGAAGCCAGAGAGCATAGTCGGCACATTTGTAAATCGCCTATGTCTAGCTTGTAGTAGTACTAATGTGTGTGAGCAATATGACAAACACCCTGTGATCTATGGGGAGACCGGAGCTGAAGGATTTCATAAATAATGAAGTCGGTAACTTGTCGACTTTCGAAAAACAGAAACAGAATAGCCATTGGGTTTTGTAGTCGCGATTCACAAAATAAAGCTGCACTTACTCCAATTTTGCTTCCATGGATCTTTTGTGCTCCCCTGAACTCGTGTTGGTCGATGAGTCTCGACCTATAGCACCCCCTAATCCAATTGCTATTCGGAGTATCTGGATTGCGTGCAAAAGTGGGAGATTCGTTGTGCCCCAAACTGTGCTCTTCGTTTGTGGATCAGTGCTCCACAGTCTATAAGGAGGTGTGATGGGGTCTCGTCGGCATCGCTGCAGAATCTGCTGTTTCCATACACTTCTATATCCATTCTTCTGAGATGCTTCCTGAGTCGGCAATGGACCCTTAGGAAGCCTGTTAGAATGCTTAGCTGGTTTTTGTTGATGTCTAAGCAGGCCTTGCTCCTCCTTCGGTCGTAGTTCCCGAGAAGTTAATTTGTCTGCCTCAGTCTTGCGAGTGCTTCCCACAGCCTTCTTCTTTCCCATTCTTCCTTTCTTCGCAGTTCCTCTTGGATCAAAAAAATGCATTAGATCTTGAGCCAGACCGCACTTAACCTTTACCATCCAATTAGCTGAGTTCTTTAGCAGATCAATATCAAAACGCTTGTTATAGCCCGAACTCACAACGAACAGTGGACTGTGTACCTAGCTATTTTCATTTGCCCACTTTACCCATACGTCTAATGTCAGTTTCAGCCTAATTCCTAGATTTGATCCCAATTTACATTCGATTCTCTATCGCACTGTTAAAAATATCCAAGAGATGCGTGAAAAAAGAAAACACGCAATCGAATTGACATCCTTTAGCTTTGATAACGTCAACAGACGTCGTCGTCTCTGTCGCAGATACCTCAATTGCATTTTTCTCCCAACTCCAACTCCAACCAATTCGCCGTTCGTTTTTGTTTTACTTTCACTTTAACGATGACTGAGGTGTTGTTTTAGAAACGATAAACAAACACATACAGATGCAGATGCACGCGCAAAACGCAAGTGTCAAAGGCGGAAGAGGAATCATCATCATCATCATCACATCGTCTCGAAACAACAACTGGCCACAGATTGCCACTAGAGCAGCTCTAGTGTGTCGCTCAGCATAGTGTAGGTAATTGGCGAATCTCGCACAGCTCAGGTGGAATGTTATTTCCTAGCCATTAACCACAAACGCACCAAAAGTTCCCTACGAGGTGGCAGATCCGTCACCGTCAAATCGCGACGGAATCGAGAGTGAATTGTATTTTTAACTCCCGACAAAGTTGTGGCGGCATGGATCGTGTATAGTTTTTGTATCTATTATTGTCAACCGACAATAATTTGAACATGTACGTGTGTGTGTGTTTCGTCCTATGAACGCAAGTTACAACAAATAGGAATTTTCATGCCAAAATCGCTTTGTTGGCGGGCGAACTGAGGCAGCCAGAGAGCACTAAAGTAACACGCTTTTGGGCGGAGATGAATTTTACGTAATTAATTAAATTAAATTGTGTGGAATGCGTAGTGAATGGGATGTTTATACGGTTACTTGGGAAACTGTTGAAGGTTGACCAAGTTGACACTTGACAGTCGGCATCAATATGAAATCAAAAGAAACAGAGAGGGTAAGCGGCGTTGCAACCGTTTTACATAAATTTTACTCCAGTGGTTGGGTTTGTGTCTTTGATGAACGCATTTTTTTGTATCTTTAAGTAGGAAACTGTTCATTTTCCTTATGTAGATCATGCTTGAGGGAAGATTTATGCGGTAGCACATGAGATAAGAGGAAAAGATACGCAGGATGCAACAAGATACATGTACATCGGGGGATAAAAAGTGTCAAAATAGTACAGGGGTTCGAATAAAATATCTAAATTTATGTGCTGTCAATACTGAACAATCCTTTGAAGTGTAAGAAGCTGAAGTTGACCTGAATCTAATTACGAAAAAAAGAGGATCATTTTGGTGACCTAGTTGTTGTCCTTTTATGAGTACCGACCCTGCACACTTGTTGGTTGATTTCTCGATATAGGCAGCATCTTTGTCACTGCATTTCATTAAAAAACAAGATTTTAGCGACCAAAAAAAACCTGCCACAAAAGATTAATGGAGCTCTATCATGTTTGACCACAAGACCCAACCGTCCTATGCTCAATTAAGTAACAAAATCATTCAAAAAAACTACAGAAAATCAACAAACATTTATCGCTTGTAAAACAATTTAAATTTCACGCCTAAAATATCGTATGTTGTAACATTATGCCACTCCACAGGCATGCCTGACAGCCGATCATAATCGGAATGAATAGAGTGGAATAATGGTGAGAGCTACCAAACAATGGCCAATTGCACATTGGGTCAAGCGTTACGAACACGCTATTTAGCATAAGCCTTTCATGCATTATTCATTGTTTTCGTTGTGACTTGAAATTTTCGGAGGATGTGTGTCAAGTGCACCATGGAATGGGACAGAAGAAGTCTTAGATTTAAGGGATCCGATTCAGCTGAATCGGTTTATGACAATCTTGGCAAAACATTGACAATCTCTGACATGGCAATTGATTCTAAGTGAAGTTATACTAGCATTGCAATGCCACATGAGAGGGCCGCCTATTTTTCTTGCTTGCATGTTGACGATCTGGAAGACATTGTTAAAGACAAGGATTGGGCTGGTCAGTTATACTTTTCAGCTCCAATAGTGTTGATGTTGATTGCTCTCCACGGCCATATGCCAAATCTGCTTAGGGTAACTGACGTTTCTACCAGATTTGGTAGGGGGATTCCACTGCCTGTTAAGCAATAGAATTTTTTTCGCTACATAAGGTGTAACCGATCCATTGCTACTTTGCTTATCGTATAGCAATTCCAATAGATTCCTGGTCCGTTCTCGTATAAAGCTGCTGTTCATTCAATAAACGATACGGCAAAAATATCTTAAGGTTGTTCCGAAGGTATATGTTGGCTTTGAGCTGCAGCTTCTACTTATGGGTCCTATGACATGTAGACGACAGTGGCAATCATTTGAAGTTACTGCATCACTGAACACAACCGATTCGAAGACGAAGACATTGCAAATATTACTACTGACGACAAGCTACAACTTCGTCTTTTGGGTCCTGGGGCCTCTAGACGGTTGTAAGAGCTTCCCCGTGGCAATGGAAACCACTTTAAGGTGCTGCACCCTTTCACCATTGCACCAAAATAGGGGCAGCTTAGTTCTGATGCTGACATCATTGGTTTGGCTTTTCTCTTTCTGCGTTGACTTTAATACCGCTGACATCGACGAGACGATGTTTTCTAGTTCCGACAAGCTGTTAACCTTTTTGAATAGTTGTCCTACAATACTGACTTGGAGTAGTGGTATTTTAAAATCCTTATGGCTTTTGCCTTGCTCATGTTAGTCCTTTGATGCAGGTTCATCATTCTATAGAACAGAAAGCTTATGTCGTGTATTAGTATTTCAAATCCTGGAAGTAAGATGCCTCCTTCTATTTTATTTCGCAACGAGATACGCTTAGATTAATGAGTTGATATTAGGAGAAGTTTTGTCCTCGTCACATTTAGAGCAAAATAATCGCGAACGGCGATGTATGACCCGGAGGAGAAGCAGATGATTCGCCAGAATACGATCCGTGAGAATATTTTTGTAGTCACAACAGATCCCGTGTACAAAGATACAACTTACAGCCACTGAAGTCATTAATAGACGTGCTGCTAAGTTCGCTTATGGGTTAAAAGAAGTGTGGACCTAAAGTTATAAACCTTTGAGTGCTGACGAGCCGCGCAATAATAGACAAAGTGTGATTTGCCCTCATTCTCTTCCCCATTGCTACAGCTTCTACATTTTCTGTAGTTTTCTTCTGTCAGAACTGCAAGTTGAACATCACTGATGACACTAATAGTGGTGAAAGTATGCAGCCTTGTTGCAGTCCCTTTTGGGATTTCAAAGTCCAGCACGCAATGACTGCATTTTTGTAGAAATACCTCTCCTGGGCAAAGCGTGTTAGATGAAATCCTAGTCCTCGCTGTCGCTTTCTGCCAGTAAAGAACAGACGATGTGAACACCTATATTCGATGTAGAGCTCTGTAATGATCCACAATATGTTTGTGTATTCTATGCAGAATGCATCTGAGCAAAATATTAACAATATGTCTCATAGAAGTGGCATTTTCCGACTGATGTTTGTCCTCCAAGATCTTTTTTAGCTCCTATCTCCACCTCTCGCGATGCATCCTGGGAATTTTTAGAATGCCTTGGTTCACAAAACAGAGTTATTTATCGTCTAGATGGGCGATCGGTTCTAATGGTCTCCCTGACGGTCATGTCAACATGCTTAGAGCACAGCCACAAAGACAGGAGAACTAATTCTGTTCTGGGGGCAGTCAAAATGCTTCTACAGCTAGCAAAGATAAACTTAGCCATACTTTAGTGGATCCCTGCAAAGTGCCCCGACTTCAAACGCACAAGAAAACGGTCTCTAAGCAGTGAACTTGTCTCTTCGACTGTACTGCGCCGCGTTACACCCTGAGAAGCTATAAACTGTGGTCACA
Source organism: Matsumyia berberina (assembly GCA_917880715.2). Classification (NCBI taxonomy): domain Eukaryota; kingdom Metazoa; phylum Arthropoda; class Insecta; order Diptera; family Syrphidae; genus Matsumyia; species Matsumyia berberina. The sequence goes on from OU862872.1 coordinate 110,345,396, forward strand.
GCCTCTGGATTAAATTTTTTTTTTTAACTCCAGTAGGTCGGTTTGAGAGATCGCAGTGCTAGAGCAGATCAACTGCTCCAACTGAATAAGTTTCAGTTTATGTAGAGGGGCCCGTATGTCTGCATTACGAGTTCACTGATTCTTGTTAAATCCTATTGGATTTCTAGACCCAGACATATCCTCGAAGAATCTGGCTGTAGACTTTTAACGAAGAGTTCATCCCATTGTACCGCCGGAGAACATTCGACTGAAAAGACTTCAAGACTTGAAGATAGACTTAGTAGAAAAGAGCCTACCCTAAGCCAGTCTTAGAGCCAGTCATATTCATTTTTACTGCATGCAACTCACGACACAAATTCCCAATATACCACACGGACTAACCCACTAAGATTAAAGAATAATCGCTGACGTCTTGTTGCTTATCATTCTTCAGTATTTTTTCACCATTAGTGACGGCTTCCTTTCAGGTGGCAGTCTCAAGTTTCGTAAACCAATCACAGTGTCGTGAGTTTCCACAATCTGACGGATAAACGTCGTATCTGTGTTGAAAACCAAACCTGCCTCAAAATCTTCCGTCCGAAAGTTTTCCATAAACTTTATCTTAACATGTGTATCACCATTTGACATCTTAAATTTATCGCTTAGCCACAGAGTTGCACACTTTTGATTGTACACCGTATCTATCTACTCCATTTTAATATTAATTTAATTATTATTTTTTTTTTTTTTTTTTGAAAAAATAACCGAAATAACTTATTCTAGTTGTTTTGTTGCAGAAAGAATTCACCGACGACTGCGTCTTCAACGAATCCATGGAACAGCACAACTACAACACATACTCATCCACGTATAATTCCAATTCACGTCGCATCTATTATCTGGCACTGAATCGGCACGGCGAACCGCGCAAGTTACAAATTCCACCCAGTCGATCGCTGGGTAAATTGGCCACCTACACGAAAGCAATTACCGAAACGGTACCGCAAGAACGTGTCGAAACGCTGATAGCGAAAATATTTGGCGCCAATCGTGTTAAGCACGGAATCCGTCAACTCTGTGATACTGGCAAACCGCTCGTCGAACTGACCGACAAAATTTTAAAAACACGCCCCCAATGCACGGCAACTAATAGCAATAGTAATAGTAATAGCAATAGTAACAATAGTAATAAGAATGGCCAATTGAACGTTCCTGCTGCCAATGATAAATCTAGACTTAGCATCCTAACAAATAGTAGTAGTAGTACGAGTACGAGTAGTAGTAGTAGTAGTAGTAATAATAGTAGTAGTAATGGCCATACTAGCGGTAATAGCAACAATAACCATGTAATCAAAAAGAAAAAGAAAAAGCGGCGATGTCGGCCAGGCGAAAACGAGGACGAGCACAATTGCCAGCGCGGTGGCCCACAGGCGATAAAGAAGCGACCCGCCAATAACAACAACAACAAAATGGCCAAATGCAAAGATGCAACGCCAGAGACGGCCGTGGAATGTGCGAACCAGAAGCGCCCCAAGAAGGGCGGCGGTAAGAAACACAACGGCGGCGGTGGTTCGAAGCACAACGGGGCCAAGCAGAATGGCGGTGGCCCGGCGGGTGCCGACGGACGCCGAGGCGGTAAGAAACTCAATCAAAATGGACGACAGCAGCAAGGAGGTAACAATAACAACAATAGTAATAAGAAAATTAACGGTAAGCAGCCAAAAAACGGCTTGGGTGGAGGCGGACGAACCACCACAACAACAACAACAGTACATCCCATAACAAACAACAAAGTGGCACGAACGCCAAGATCGCGGTCGGTGCCATCAACAACAACGGCAAGAACAACAACAACAACAACAGCAGCAACATCAACATCAACAACAACAACAACTGCCAACAATCATCAGTCGCAGCAAACATCAGCCGAGGCACAGGATGCTGATGATTCCAGTGCAGAAGTCACCTCAGCAGAAGAGGAGACCGTCGACGGTGGTGTCGAGAATGACGACGACACCGCCGCCAACGATGACGACGTCTCCAGCAGCCATTTGCCATTCATTGGTGAACACACGCAGCTGGTCTCCGGCGCTGATGATTTCCTGGATGACGACTACCCTGATTTGTGAGTCTTTTTCTAAATTCCAACTAAAAAGTTATCAGAAACTTACAACAAAACTACATTTATACATAGTTTTCCTTTCATGTTTTCGTTGTGTATGAATTTTTTTATAATTTTTGTGCATTTTTTGTTCTTTTTGTTGTAAACAAATTGATTTTATTTTATTTTTATCATTTTCTTAAGTAACTCAGGTAACAAGAAAAATTGTAACAAAACGGTTATGACGTCTCAAAGAGGATGGGAAATATTTTTTTTCTAAAAAAGCATTTAAATTTTACACAAAATTAATACAAAAAACACACATTTTCTCATACGGTTAACCTTTTCACCTTTTCACCACTTGTTACAAAAATTTAACCAAAACTCTAATCTCACATTTCGGACTGTTGTCATCATAACTGTCTCACACTGAAAAAAAAAACTTGACAAAAACTTAAAACTATAACCGCATGGGATTTCTTAAATATTTTTAACACCAAAAGCGGTTAACAAAAAAAAAAAAAAAAAACTTTTCGTTCGCCTCCACTTTAATTTTAGTTTTCTTATTTTTAATTTAAAAAACAAAAACACTACAAAACTTATCTCATCAGTCTCACTAATACTTTAAGTTGACACATACACACACACAGATACACAATTTTTTCATAAATTCATTTCTTTTTTTTTTTTTTTTATGAAAAGATTGACATAGTATTATATATTCAATTCAAATACTCATTATTGTATATTCATTTTAAAAAGTTTAACGTAAAACACAAAACACAAGTCAAATGAATCGTATAGTTGCTTTAACAGTGGAGGTAGTTGTCAAACACTTGACGCACCAACTGACGGAAAACTAGGCGCAACAGTTCCTTGGTCTCCTACGATCTGACAGGTGTACGAATACATGAACCCATTTGGCAACAGGTGACATTTTCTTGTTCGCATTGGGATTGTAAGACGTACCTCGGGCCCAAATGCACTGCGACCTGTCAGTATCCATTGTGTTGGCCCAGTGCTTGACCTGAAGCCGAATTGAGATTCTTGATAAACCTAAAAAACACTCAAGGCTCCAAGTTTCCACCAGGCTTATCGAGTCCCGCGTTGCATAGAGTAGTCTTTTCTTTGCAGCCCCTGAACACTCACAAAGAATTTTTTTCCGTCGTCGTCTCTTTTAGCTCAACGTAGAGTCGACATATGCCCATTGCCTGATTGTTTCATTTTGTGTATATCTTACCTGACAATGTCCAGACAAAAAAACGGTTAAGGTCCTCAACTCTTCGTTGCTAAGTTCTAGAATTTGTTTTGCCTCATTTTTCCCAGTCACCGAGGCTCAATGGTTAGGTTTTCGAGAAGATTGCGAGAGTCCCAGGCGTGCTCTGACCCTACCTTGTAGAATTTAAGGGACCTCAGCACTGCCTTACTGCCTGAAAATAAGTAAATGGCGATTATTCTTCATTTTTTTCCGTAGGCATTCGGAAGCACACATGTAATTCAATTGCTTAAGCCACCGCAAGCGCTAGAGCACGCTGGGGTTTGGAACCAAAGACCCCGGCGGCAGTACTGACATTTTCCAATTTGGGGTCACCTGTAAGCTATGTTCCAGATTTTCGACTTTCCTAAGGTAACGAGACCTTTATCACTCCATTTGAGGCGGTCACATAGTGCTAGGACGACCTTAAGCTGTCTGTAGAACAAAAATCTCGTGAACTTTGTATCTGGGATCTTGAAAATCGGATCACAATGGATATGCTCCAGAATTCTTAGTTGACCTGTAAAGCTGATCTAACATCTTAGGCAACCTAAGGGCGCACATCGTTCAATCTTAGAGTGCAATACTCGGCAAACACCCCTAAGGAGGCTCAAGACCACTCAGAGTATGTTTTGAATGTACAGCGTACTGCCGGCCATCGCCAGTTAGGTGGAGGCCCCACAGAGCCTAATTTTTATTACATATACTTCGTGGATTGACCTTCCGACTCAATCCACGAAGAAAGTTATTCTTAAACATAGGAACACTCAGCACAGCTTCTTTCTTCACTGTGAGGGACGTGTCTTTATTGCCTCAGAAAGTGTGTTCAGGATCTGCATACATTCAACTCCGTACAATGTCTCCCAAACATTTTGCGCATAACGAACCTCCGAGAGTATAATTTGTCATGAAGAAGCTTCTGGAATGTTTGCAGACAGACAGACCTTGGCCCACTTCGGGCTGTTGCGACTGGTAGATTACCAGGAGTAGGCTTGGCATCCGTCTTCTTATTCTCGGACATTGTCCTCCTTTGAAAGGGGTCCGTTTGCATGGTTATTGTTGCTATTACCATTAGTTGTGGCCATTACTACTACTATTTCTCAGGACGCTAAGTCTAACAACATTCAGCACAGCTTCCGAAAGTATGTTGAATATGTCTACCAAACATTTTTCGCATAACGAACCTCTGAGAGTATCAAGCACAGCACAAATGGTTGCGAGAAGATAGGCCTTGGCGTACTTTGGGCTGTTGCGACTGATAGATTGCCAGGATTAGATTGGCCACCCATCCTCGGACACTGTCCTCTTTTGAACGATTCTTGAGAGCCTATCTACATTACGTAGCGTACTGGTCGCGTGCAGACAAAGCGTGATCCTGGCCGAGAGCAGTTGATGGATTAACCTCTACTCCCTTCTCCTCCACGGTTGCTTATTTCAATATTTCTAGTGTGTACGGGGTTACGGACACTATGTCCGGGATTTTATGCCCATGATTTCTACTTTCAATAAATTTTTGATGCCAACCTTAGCCAGGACTCAATTGTGGACACCTCCCTGAATTCGCAATTCACACGACAATTGTCATAACGACTTTTGCGGCTTAAAGAGATCGTGATCGGAAAACTGCCAGGACCTGTCCGTTGCCGTTCTCTCTTTGCTGGCGAAAAAGAAATCTGTGGCCTGTGAACTGCCAAGACTTGCCTGGTGTTCTCTTCAATAAACCTTAGGACACTTTGTTGCAGAAGTGGTGTCACCTATTCGTTTTTTCTAATTTTTCGAAAGCCTAACACCAGTGACGCCTAGGAGTCTGATTTAACGTCATGCTGAAATTAACTGCCAAGCAAAGGTTCACATAGCATTCCCACTAGATCTTTTGATCAATGGCTTAACAGTAGGGCAAGCGAATTTGCGTATCATCTTCTCGGTGACATGTGTCAGGATAATCATTCTTTCAAATTCTCGATTTTTGTATATAATTTTGGTAAAACTAATTATATCGGTTGTAGATGGTGTATGTAGATTTTTTTTGCTAAATTTTTGTGGGGTAATATTGGAACTTAAACTAAAGCAAAATAAAATTGAAAGAAGCTAAGATTATAACTCAGTCGCGTATTTCTTCAGAGCTTTACCTTTGCTGGGACACATTAAGTGTCAGCTTTCAGGCAATTCTATCAAAACCATCCGTGGATATAGAAACTCTTGTACCAAAAATCTTAAGAAAATCAATTATTGACTTTTGACACTGTATCGTTGTCTGTCTATTTAATTTAGTGATTAAACTTCTCCCCGTCAACTGCGACTATATGCATTCAAGGATCAACACCACCAGACACGACACATCACCTGTAATATTTGCTCACTCTTCATCTAAGGCATTTCAGTTCACTTGTATCTAATCACATACACACACACAAACACAGCTACTATATATAAAACACCGATAAGCAAAAAACACACATTTTAATTTATACAAAAAATTAGAAACAGAAAGAAAATTAGTTAAAAATCAACTCAAGGCAGCTACGCAAGAACATCAATACTGTTCACACGCTACGTATACATATCACATGTAATGTAATCATAATTTATATATACATAGGCAGACATTTAAAAATGTCTACAACCAGAATAAATTGTGTATAATTTCTCTTTTTTTATATATATATATTTTTTAGTTGTAACATTGTAAATATTTATATAATAACATTTAAGAAACCTCGCTGCCTCTCAGTAAATAATAAAAAAAAATAAACAGAAACAAATAACAATTATGTATGACAGAGAAACACTTAAGAAATAAAAAGTCTTAAAACATATTTATATTAAAAACAAAATAAATAGAAGTAGAGATTAATTTTCGCCTTTTTAAGAATTTATTTTTTAAATTAAAAGAAAAAAACGAAACAAAACTTATTTAAAATATATGTATACAAACCATATCCTGTCATCCAACCAACAAATTCACCACCAACTCACATCCCCGCCCTGCAAAGAACTTGGAGAGTACATGAAGCTGAAGCACTAGTAAACGATTCTAATTATTTTACAACAAATAAATTAAATTCAAGAACAATCGTCAAAATAGTCATTATTAGAGTATGTATGTATTGTAATAATCATTAAACAAATGAGAAAAAGAAAACGCAAACTAACAGTATGATACCAGATAAGTTAATAAAAAGCAAATACACTGAGAAAACTTTTTTTTTTTTGTATAAAAACTACAAAATATTTTTCTGTGCAAACAATAAGAAAAGGAAATATATATATAAACATTAAAAATTAATGAAAACACAAAATTTTTCGTTTAGTTTTTCTTTATTTTTATTCTGTTTTGGTTTGGCGTAGGAAGGCACCGGTTTGAACAACTAAGATTTCTAACAGCATGATGGAAGGTTTCACAAATGATAAATATAAGTATAATTTTAGGTAACAACACATTTTTGACATACACAACGTTTTTCGAAAAACTACCTTTACCATCCATCTCCATCTTTTGAAGTTTGTTTCAGGTCCCTAGATGCCGTAGAAAATATACCCCAATTTTTTCGGAAACGCCTCAAAAGTGCCTAAGGGAGGCCGGGGCTGAAAAATTTTAAATGCAGTTTTGTGCTCCCGAGGTCGCTCTACAAGATGGCGTCCCCAGAATTTCCATAACATGTACCGTTATCCGGTGAGAAGTCAAAATATGTAAATTTCCTGACCAATCGCAGCCGTGTCAAACGACATTCAAACGTTCAAAAGACGTTTAAGGAAGGCCGGGACTAAAAAATGTAGTATGCAGTTTGGTGCGCTGAAGGTCGCTCTTCAAAATGAGGGGTCTAGCATTTTTGTAGCATGTACCGTTATAGGGTAAACAAGTCAAAACGTGATAAAATGTTTGAAAAATACCAGTCCGGGGTCTCCAGTTTGAGAACTAGTGTACTCATGCTGTGACGTAGTCGGTTGGGTGGAACTTCCGAGATTTCATACAAAAATTTTGCTGGGGTACTAGGCGCCCAGAAAAAACAGCAGGTATACCGCCTATTTTTTCGCGCCAATTTTCGCAGAAAAGCCTCAAAAAGCCTTAAGGAGGGCCGGGGCTGAAAAAATTGGGATGCAGTTTTGTGCGCCCAAGGTCGCTCTACAAGATGGCGTCCCCAGAATTGGCATACATTCTACCGTTATCCGGTGAGAAGTCAAAATATGCCAAGTTTTTCAGCAATCCCAGCCATGTCAATTTTTTTTCAAACGTCCAAAAGACGTTTAAGGAAGGCCGGGACTGAAAAATGTGGTATGCAGTTTGGTGCGCTGAAGGTCGCTCTTCAAAACGAGGGGTCTAGCATTTTTGTAGCATGTACCGTTATGGGTAAACAAGTCAAAACGTGATAAAATGATTGAAAAATACCAGTCCAGTGTCTTCGGGGTGGGAAAAAATGCACTCATTCACCTATTTTTTCGCGCCAATTTTCTCGGAAACGCCTCAAAAGTACCTAGGGGAGGTCGGGGCTGAAAAATTTTAAATGCAATTTTGCGCTCCCAAGGTCGCTCTACAAGATGGCGTCCCCAGAATTTCCATAACATGTACCGTTATCCGGTGAGAAGTCAAAATATGTATATTTCCTGACCAATTCCAGCCGTGTCAATTTTTTTTCAAACGTTCAAAAGACGTTTAAGGAAGGCCGGGGCTGAAAAAATAGGGATGCAGTTTTATGTATTGAAGGTCGCTCTACAAAATGAAGGGCCTAGCATTTTTGTAGCATGTACCGTTATGGGGTAAACAAGTCAAAATGTGATGAAAAGTTTGAAAAATACCAGTCCGGGGTCTCCAGTTTGAGAACTAGTGTACTCATGCTGTGACGTAGTCGGTTGGGTGGAACTTCCGAGTTTTCATACAAAAATTTTGCTGGGGTACTAGGCGCCCAGAAAAAACAGCAGGTATACCGCCTATTTTTTCGCGCCAATTTTCGCAGAAAAGCCTCAAAAAGCCTTAAGGAGGGCCGGGGCTGAAAAAATTGGGATGCAGTTTTGTGCGCCCAAGGTCGCTCTTCAAGATGGCGTCCCCAGAATTGGCATACATTGTACCGTTATCCGGTGAGAAGTCAAAATATGCCAAGTTTTTCAGCAATCCCAGCCATGTCAATTTTTTTTCAAACGTCCAAAAGACGTTTAAGGAAGGCCGGGACTGAAAAATGTGGTATGCAGTTTGGTGCGCTGAAGGTCGCTCTTCAAAACGAGGGGTCTAGCATTTTTGTAGCATGTACCGTTATAGGGTAAACAAGTCAAAACGTGATAAAATGATTGAAAAATACCAGTCCAGTGTCTTCGGGGTGGGAAAAAATGCACTCATTCACCTATTTTTTCGCGCCAATTTTCTCGGAAACGCCTCAAAAGTACCTAGGGGAGGTCGGGGCTGAAAAATTTTAAATGCAGTTTTGCGCTCCCGAGGTCGCTCTACAAGATGGCGTCCCCAGAATTTCCATAACATGTACCGTTATCCGGTGAGAAGTCAAAATATGTAAATTTCCTGACCAATCGCAGCCGTGTCAAACGACATTCAAACGTTCAAAAGACGTTTAAGGAAGGCCGGGACTAAAAAATGTAGTATGCAGTTTGGTGCGCTGAAGGTCGCTCTTCAAAATGAGGGGTCTAGCATTTTTGTAGCATGTACCGTTATAGGGTAAACAAGTCAAAACGTGATAAAATGTTTGAAAAATACCAGTCCGGGGTCTCCAGTTTGAGAACTAGTGTACTCATGCTGTGACGTAGTCGGTTGGGTGGAACTTCCGAGATTTCATACAAAAATTTTGCTGGGGTACTAGGCGCCCAGAAAAAACAGCAGGTATACCGCCTATTTTTTCGCGCCAATTTTCGCAGAAAAGCCTCAAAAAGCCTTAAGGAGGGCCGGGGCTGAAAAAATTGGGATGCAGTTTTGTGCGCCCAAGGTCGCTCTACAAGATGGCGTCCCCAGAATTGGCATACATTCTACCGTTATCCGGTGAGAAGTCAAAATATGCCAAGTTTTTCAGCAATCCCAGCCATGTCAATTTTTTTTCAAACGTCCAAAAGACGTTTAAGGAAGGCCGGGACTGAAAAATGTGGTATGCAGTTTGGTGCGCTGAAGGTCGCTCTTCAAAACGAGGGGTCTAGCATTTTTGTAGCATGTACCGTTATGGGTAAACAAGTCAAAACGTGATAAAATGATTGAAAAATACCAGTCCAGTGTCTTCGGGGTGGGAAAAAATGCACTCATTCACCTATTTTTTCGCGCCAATTTTCTCGGAAACGCCTCAAAAGTACCTAGGGGAGGTCGGGGCTGAAAAATTTTAAATGCAATTTTGCGCTCCCAAGGTCGCTCTACAAGATGGCGTCCCCAGAATTTCCATAACATGTACCGTTATCCGGTGAGAAGTCAAAATATGTATATTTCCTGACCAATTCCAGCCGTGTCAATTTTTTTTCAAACGTTCAAAAGACGTTTAAGGAAGGCCGGGGCTGAAAAAATAGGGATGCAGTTTTATGTATTGAAGGTCGCTCTACAAAATGAAGGGCCTAGCATTTTTGTAGCATGTACCGTTATGGGGTAAACAAGTCAAAATGTGATGAAAAGTTTGAAAAATACCAGTCCGGGGTCTCCAGTTTGAGAACTAGTGTACTCATGCTGTGACGTAGTCGGTTGGGTGGAACTTCCGAGTTTTCATACAAAAATTTTGCTGGGGTACTAGGCGCCCAGAAAAAACAGCAGGTATACCGCCTATTTTTTCGCGCCAATTTTCGCAGAAAAGCCTCAAAAAGCCTTAAGGAGGGCCGGGGCTGAAAAAATTGGGATGCAGTTTTGTGCGCCCAAGGTCGCTCTTCAAGATGGCGTCCCCAGAATTGGCATACATTGTACCGTTATCCGGTGAGAAGTCAAAATATGCCAAGTTTTTCAGCAATCCCAGCCATGTCAATTTTTTTTCAAACGTCCAAAAGACGTTTAAGGAAGGCCGGGACTGAAAAATGTGGTATGCAGTTTGGTGCGCTGAAGGTCGCTCTTCAAAACGAGGGGTCTAGCATTTTTGTAGCATGTACCGTTATAGGGTAAACAAGTCAAAACGTGATAAAATGATTGAAAAATACCAGTCCAGTGTCTTCGGGGTGGGAAAAAATGCACTCATTCACCTATTTTTTCGCGCCAATTTTCTCGGAAACGCCTCAAAAGTACCTAGGGGAGGTCGGGGCTGAAAAATTTTAAATGCAGTTTTGCGCTCCCGAGGTCGCTCTACAAGATGGCGTCCCCAGAATTTCCATAACATGTACCGTTATCCGGTGAGAAGTCAAAATATGTAAATTTCCTGACCAATCGCAGCCGTGTCAAACGACATTCAAACGTTCAAAAGACGTTTAAGGAAGGCCGGGACTAAAAAATGTAGTATGCAGTTTGGTGCGCTGAAGGTCGCTCTTCAAAATGAGGGGTCTAGCATTTTTGTAGCATGTACCGTTATAGGGTAAACAAGTCAAAACGTGATAAAATGTTTGAAAAATACCAGTCCGGGGTCTCCAGTTTGAGAACTAGTGTACTCATGCTGTGACGTAGTCGGTTGGGTGGAACTTCCGAGATTTCATACAAAAATTTTGCTGGGGTACTAGGCGCCCAGAAAAAACAGCAGGTATACCGCCTATTTTTTCGCGCCAATTTTCGCAGAAAAGCCTCAAAAAGCCTTAAGGAGGGCCGGGGCTGAAAAAATTGGGATGCAGTTTTGTGCGCCCAAGGTCGCTCTACAAGATGGCGTCCCCAGAATTGGCATACATTCTACCGTTATCCGGTGAGAAGTCAAAATATGCCAAGTTTTTCAGCAATCCCAGCCATGTCAATTTTTTTTCAAACGTCCAAAAGACGTTTAAGGAAGGCCGGGACTGAAAAATGTGGTATGCAGTTTGGTGCGCTGAAGGTCGCTCTTCAAAACGAGGGGTCTAGCATTTTTGTAGCATGTACCGTTATGGGTAAACAAGTCAAAACGTGATAAAATGATTGAAAAATACCAGTCCAGTGTCTTCGGGGTGGGAAAAAATGCACTCATTCACCTATTTTTTCGCGCCAATTTTCTCGGAAACGCCTCAAAAGTACCTAGGGGAGGTCGGGGCTGAAAAATTTTAAATGCAATTTTGCGCTCCCAAGGTCGCTCTACAAGATGGCGTCCCCAGAATTTCCATAACATGTACCGTTATCCGGTGAGAAGTCAAAATATGTATATTTCCTGACCAATTCCAGCCGTGTCAATTTTTTTTCAAACGTTCAAAAGACGTTTAAGGAAGGCCGGGGCTGAAAAAATAGGGATGCAGTTTTATGTATTGAAGGTCGCTCTACAAAATGAAGGGCCTAGCATTTTTGTAGCATGTACCGTTATGGGGTAAACAAGTCAAAATGTGATGAAAAGTTTGAAAAATACCAGTCCGGGGTCTCCAGTTTGAGAACTAGTGTACTCATGCTGTGACGTAGTCGGTTGGGTGGAACTTCCGAGTTTTCATACAAAAATTTTGCTGGGGTACTAGGCGCCCAGAAAAAACAGCAGGTATACCGCCTATTTTTTCGCGCCAATTTTCGCAGAAAAGCCTCAAAAAGCCTTAAGGAGGGCCGGGGCTGAAAAAATTGGGATGCAGTTTTGTGCGCCCAAGGTCGCTCTTCAAGATGGCGTCCCCAGAATTGGCATACATTGTACCGTTATCCGGTGAGAAGTCAAAATATGCCAAGTTTTTCAGCAATCCCAGCCATGTCAATTTTTTTTCAAACGTCCAAAAGACGTTTAAGGAAGGCCGGGACTGAAAAATGTGGTATGCAGTTTGGTGCGCTGAAGGTCGCTCTTCAAGACGAGGGGTCTAGCATTTTTGTAGCATGTACCGTTATAGGGTAAACAAGTCAAAACGTGATAAAATGATTGAAAAATACCAGTCCAGTGTCTTCGGGGTGGGAAAAAATGCACTCATTCACCTATTTTTTCGCGCCAATTTTCTCGGAAACGCCTCAAAAGTACCTAGGGGAGGTCGGGGCTGAAAAATTTTAAATGCAGTTTTGCGCTCCCGAGGTCGCTCTACAAGATGGCGTCCCCAGAATTTCCATAACATGTACCGTTATCCGGTGAGAAGTCAAAATATGTATATTTCCTGACCAATCCCAGCCGTGTCAATTTTTTTTCAAACGTTCAAAAGACGTTTAAGGAAGGCCGGGGCTGAAAAAATAGGGATGCAGTTTTATGTATTGAAGGTCGCTCTACAAAATGAAGGGCCTAGCATTTTTGTAGCATGTACCGTTATGGGGTAAACAAGTCAAAATGTGATGAAAAGTTTGAAAAATACCAGTCCGGGGTCTCCAGTTTGAGAACTAGTGTACTCATGCTGTGACGTAGTCGGTTGGGTGGAACTTCCGAGTTTTCATACAAAAATTTTGCTGGGGTACTAGGCGCCCAGAAAAAACAGCAGGTATACCGCCTATTTTTTCGCGCCAATTTTCGCAGAAAAGCCTCAAAAAGCCTTAAGGAGGGCCGGGGCTGAAAAAATTGGGATGCAGTTTTGTGCGCCCAAGGTCGCTCTTCAAGATGGCGTCCCCAGAATTGGCATACATTGTACCGTTATCCGGTGAGAAGTCAAAATATGCCAAGTTTTTCAGCAATCCCAGCCATGTCAATTTTTTTTCAAACGTCCAAAAGACGTTTAAGGAAGGCCGGGACTGAAAAATGTGGTATGCAGTTTGGTGCGCTGAAGGTCGCTCTTCAAAACGAGGGGTCTAGCATTTTTGTAGCATGTACCGTTATAGGGTAAACAAGTCAAAACGTGATAAAATGATTGAAAAATACCAGTCCAGTGTCTTCGGGGTGGGAAAAAATGCACTCATTCACCTATTTTTTCGCGCCAATTTTCTCGGAAACGCCTCAAAAGTACCTAGGGGAGGTCGGGGCTGAAAAATTTTAAATGCAGTTTTGCGCTCCCGAGGTCGCTCTACAAGATGGCGTCCCCAGAATTTCCATAACATGTACCGTTATCCGGTGAGAAGTCAAAATATGTAAATTTCCTGACCAATCGCAGCCGTGTCAAACGACATTCAAACGTTCAAAAGACGTTTAAGGAAGGCCGGGACTAAAAAATGTAGTATGCAGTTTGGTGCGCTGAAGGTCGCTCTTCAAAATGAGGGGTCTAGCATTTTTGTAGCATGTACCGTTATAGGGTAAACAAGTCAAAACGTGATAAAATGTTTGAAAAATACCAGTCCGGGGTCTCCAGTTTGAGAACTAGTGTACTCATGCTGTGACGTAGTCGGTTGGGTGGAACTTCCGAGATTTCATACAAAAATTTTGCTGGGGTACTAGGCGCCCAGAAAAAACAGCAGGTATACCGCCTATTTTTTCGCGCCAATTTTCGCAGAAAAGCCTCAAAAAGCCTTAAGGAGGGCCGGGGCTGAAAAAATTGGGATGCAGTTTTGTGCGCCCAAGGTCGCTCTACAAGATGGCGTCCCCAGAATTGGCATACATTCTACCGTTATCCGGTGAGAAGTCAAAATATGCCAAGTTTTTCAGCAATCCCAGCCATGTCAATTTTTTTTCAAACGTCCAAAAGACGTTTAAGGAAGGCCGGGACTGAAAAATGTGGTATGCAGTTTGGTGCGCTGAAGGTCGCTCTTCAAAACGAGGGGTCTAGCATTTTTGTAGCATGTACCGTTATGGGTAAACAAGTCAAAACGTGATAAAATGATTGAAAAATACCAGTCCAGTGTCTTCGGGGTGGGAAAAAATGCACTCATTCACCTATTTTTTCGCGCCAATTTTCTCGGAAACGCCTCAAAAGTACCTAGGGGAGGTCGGGGCTGAAAAATTTTAAATGCAATTTTGCGCTCCCAAGGTCGCTCTACAAGATGGCGTCCCCAGAATTTCCATAACATGTACCGTTATCCGGTGAGAAGTCAAAATATGTATATTTCCTGACCAATTCCTGCCGTGTCAATTTTTTTTCAAACGTTCAAAAGACGTTTAAGGAAGGCCGGGGCTGAAAAAATAGGGATGCAGTTTTATGTATTGAAGGTCGCTCTACAAAATGAAGGGCCTAGCATTTTTGTAGCATGTACCGTTATGGGGTAAACAAGTCAAAATGTGATGAAAAGTTTGAAAAATACCAGTCCGGGGTCTCCAGTTTGAGAACTAGTGTACTCATGCTGTGACGTAGTCGGTTGGGTGGAACTTCCGAGTTTTCATACAAAAATTTTGCTGGGGTACTAGGCGCCCAGAAAAAACAGCAGGTATACCGCCTATTTTTTCGCGCCAATTTTCGCAGAAAAGCCTCAAAAATTGGGATGCAGTTTTGTGCGCCCAAGGTCGCTCTACAAGATGGCGTCCCCAGAATTTGCATAACATGTACCGTTATCCGGTGAGAAGTCAAAATATGTAAATTTCCTGACCAATCCCAGCCGTGTCAATTTTTTTTCAAACGTCCAAAAGACGTTTAAGGAAGGCCGGGCCTGAAAAATGTGGTATGCAGTTTGGTGCGCTGAAGGTCGCTCTTCAAAACGAGGGGTCTAGCATTTTTGTAGCATGTACCGTTATAAGGTAAACAAGTCAAAACGTGATAAAATGATTGAAAAATACCAGTCCAGTGTCTTCGGGGTGGGAAAAAATGCACTCATTCACCTATTTTTTCGCGCCAATTTTCTCGGAAACGCCTCAAAAGTACCTAGGGGAGGTCGGGGCTGAAAAATTTTAATTGCAGTTTTGTGCTCCCAAGGTCGCTCTACAAGATGGCGTCCCCAGAATTTCCATAACATGTACCGTTATCCGGTGAGAAGTCAAAATATGTAAATTTCCTGACCAATCCCAGCCGTGTCAATTTTTTTTCAAACGTTCAAAAGACGTTTAAGGAAGGTCGGGGCTGAAAAAATAGGGATGCAGTTTTATGTGTTGAAGGTCGCTCTACAAAATGAAGGGCATAGAATTTTTGTAGAATGTACCGTTATGAGGTAAACATGTCAAAACGTGATAAAATGTTTGAAAAATACCTGTCTGGGGTCTTCGGGGTGGGAAAAAATTGGTTCAAGCTGTGACTTGGAATTGCCGAGAGTTAAGTTAAATTGAAACACATTGTTTTTGATTTTGTATTGTATGTATGCATAACTTTATTTCAGAAAAAATATTGTTTACAATTCTATACTTAAAATTAAATTATTATTATTGTTAACATAGTTACATATAAGTTGCCTTGTATAATGAATTCCAAAACCATGTTTAATAAGTATCTGCATGATTACCTTATATTTCTGCATGACAATCCTTGGTTTGAGTGCAAGCTTGCCTGTTTTCTTCTGTAGATTGATCAATAAAATTTTTACTTTTATTTAGCTTAATTTTTTTGACTCAAATTTGGACATGTTTTCATACAAAATTTACAATAAATTGAATGAAAGTAATAAAACACGAAATTGATCGAATTATTTCCCCAAAATTCTCTTTTTAGCTTATCCCTTGGCCTCTGGAAGATATTCCTTATAATATGGATAACAAAATGGTTCCTCTAACTCGGATGCATTCGATAAATTTCGTTTATGAATTTCATTCGAGTTCTGATTGAAAAAAAGATAAATAAATTCTTACAAAAACTAAAAAGAGACTCGGACAATCAGTGAACCTAGAGCTACTTAAATGGTACCTTAGATTTTTACCAAAAAGAAAATTCAAATAAAACTATACACCGCTCATGCTTTGCTTTTGTAAAAAAAAAAACATAGACACTATTAAGGAATCTAAACTTAAGTCCCTTCTCTGTTTTTCATCGCATGCAAAGCCTATTACCTATGCAAATTTATTGTTTCTTGTATTATTATACGTAATCCTATTTTATTTTCTCATTTATTAAAATTTTAGTGTTTAATTTATTCTTAGCTAGGACTATTTAATTTTCACAAGATACAAATAAATAAAAGAAAAATACTTAAAGACTGAAATTTATGTTGCAAATGTTTGTTTTCTCACTGAAGGTTTCTCCTTTCAAAAGTATGCTTGCATGAGTCTTCTGAGCTTGTTGCCTCTAACTTATCTCCTCGGCACATTGATCCGGATGACCAGTATCTGAAAATAAAATACAAAAAATGAGTGAAATGTTCATTTATATCATGCTGTTAGATATCTTTGACACAAAAGATGAGTGTGTCGAAAGTTGTGTGTTAATGCACTGCGAGATCGTTTCTTAGAAATTGGAATCGACTCGAAGTGTGCTTTTCTAAGGAACAAAGAGGTAAAGACACGTATTTGTGAACTAATTTAAGGGGAAGATGCTTATTTTTGTGGATGTGATTCACAGAATTGCCAAGTGCTTTGGAGAATTTTTTTTCAGGAAATAGTGATCAGATGGGATCACACAGGAACGCAGGAAGTTGTATTAGATGCATCGTGCTGGTACTGCAAATCAATTCAGTTAAGAAGTCAACGTGGTTTGTGTAAGGAAGAAATATGAAGTCGCGTAAGTATTCTAATGTAACCCAATTTGTGTAGCAGATCTGCACCTGTTGAATGACAATATTGCCGGCACATCCTTTTCCTCTATATGTAGAGCCACAACAATTGATTAAACAACCATCAGATCGTCAGAGTCATTACTCCCAAGTTGGAACAGTATTAGTTAGAATTGCCCGCAGGTGAAGTTCTCTCACCTCTCCTCTGGTGCGTAGCAATCATCAACCAATAGATCATGGTCTAGAGTACGCTAAAGATCTTGTTATTAAGGCAATCACAAATTGACTCTGACCACCCTTAAGCAAAGCGGACTAGATAGCATGTGGGAATGATTCCTATCTGAAGAAGTTAGCTTATACCATATACCATACAAAAACTACACCCCTAGCCTAACAGAGATGACTAAAACTCTCAACCCTCTCATCATCTTAAGCTATGAAGTTCATTAACCAAACCAATGCTCCACCCCAAAGAATTTTCAATGCTAACTCTTAGGAACTACGCAGACGAGGATGACGTAATCTGCAATGGCGTGCGTAAGTGGAGGATGCCCTCAACCAACTCGATAACTCCCCTGAATGAAATGGTTTGTCCCTCTCATCACCTTAACCTAGGAAGTTCATTAACCACACCCATCCACACCAATGCTCCACAAAGAATCCACACCAATGCGCCAAAGAATCGTCAATACCACTCCTGAGGGACTACGCAGACGAGGATGACCTAATCTGCGATGTGGAGGATACCCTCAACCACTTTGACAACTGTGTTTGTTGGTTGACGCCTTAGATCAGTGGTTGCCAACAGGCGGGGCATGCCCCCTCGCGGGGCACGAAGGCTGTCTAGAGGAAGCGGTCGGCTATCATTATCAAACAAATTTTGATGCAAAATTATTGGCGGGTCGAAGTTATGGTTAGGAGTTGAAAATGCCTACTTCAACCCCAGACGCGAGGACAAGATTTTACCACATATATTTACACACATGAATGTAGAGAATGCGAAAAGAAGGGGGAGGGGGGATGCTATGTTTCTAATTAATCAAAGAGGGCACGGGGTAAAAAAGGTTGGGAAACACTGCCCTAGATCGACTATAACTGCAGCGACGTCATAGTGAGTCCATCAACCACTCAAACCAAAAGAGAAAATGCTCGTCGAGGCTTAAGTCCTTTGGAACTGCTGATCACACATTATGCTCGTTCATTTGTGCATTTCAATTCCACTGCTTTTCCAAGAACTGAGCCCTTCGCAGATCTGCAGCTGTAGAATTTTCCACTAGGACAACCAACCACATCCCAGTGAAATCAACCTAAGGAAAGAACACGCCACCTCGGAGTCATGAACATAACGAAGGATGGTCAAAGGAAGGTTACGACAATTCAGGCACATTGCCGGGGAATAGAACGTAAGGTAAACTTAGATACTCTAAGATCCTTTAGTGGAGAAAGGACCCACGTAAGTCTACTGTACTAACATCGTCTGTGTTATGGCTAAAATTTTTAATTATCATCAACGTTTAAAGTTTCGATCTTTCCCTATTCTCCACCAAAGACTCAGACCCTACTACGAAGTTACGTTCTTCGTCATTGCGGGGTTCTTAACGGACTTTATAGGCCTATCGTGATCTTTAAACAAAATGTTAGTTGTCATCGACGTTTAAGGATCCACAGAATCGAAATGTTCCCTATTATCTTCATAGACAGTGGCTCTACTATGAAGTTTTAGTCGTTGGTCAAACACGCTCCTCTACAGACACAGACACAGACTCATGGTTGATGGTCATTCATTCCTTTTCAGACACAGAATTTGCATGAAGTTCTGTTTTTTCTTTTCAGTGCAGTATGGTAAGACTCTTGTTGCATAAATTTGCGGCCTCTTTTCGAAATCCAGTGGATTCAAGGTGGTCTTTTGAGTTTTTGAGAGGTAATTCGATTACAGTGACTCAACGGACATAGAAGGCTTTTACAAGCAGTTGTTGGGGATGTCGGAGAGAGACTGTAACTTTTGCCGACGGTGGCGCAGGTTGTCACCTAGCCTGAAGCTAAATATTCAAAGGGTGGTGGCAGTTAAGATAATCTCTACCCCAGCCTAGTTGATCGCAGGATTTTTTCTATTCGACAAGCTGGCCTGACTAAAAACCTCGTTATAGTGAAAAGCAAAATTCGTATCTATTTATGAATCGAAACTCATCATTCCATTCTGTTTCATTCACTACGCAGATTTCTATTTTTAGCAACAGACCACTTTCAAACTCTGAATCGATACCCGTTTATATTTGAATGCCACCTGCTTGTCTACCCTGTCAAGGTCGTTCAATTTATAGAAACCTGTTTTGGAATCAACACACCCCTCCATCCCATTCAAGTGTTTTTCGTTTCATAACTTCAAAGATATGAATTCTCCCCATCAAGTTCAGTAGCCGAATAATTCGAACAAAACCACACACTCACCCGGCACTATCTACAAGTAATTTGTAATCTTGTCCTCAAGTCTTTAAAATTCGCCAATCATTGTCATAAATCGAAAAAAAAAAATTCCACACGAAATATTTTCGCACATCAGCATTAAATTTAATTTTTAATTCTCTCACCCAACTGAACTTACCTAACCCAACACACAAGATAAATACAGATACCGATGAGGGGCAATAACAAGTCCAAGCAAAATTTCAGAATCACATGCTCTTTGCTGTGGTGACAGTAAATATTCCAAAGACGTGGGTTTTTTGGGGAGAAAAGGCGAAGATTTTGAGGAAAACTTCTTCTGACGAGGTACAACGACGTTGTTGCTATTTGTCAGAGCGTTAGATACGAATGATGAGGCAATTATCTGAATAGATTGACATCTGATTACCTTGAGTCATAATCTTTAAGATTAGAATTTCCGCTTTAATGAGTCTGCCATATAAGGCCTTCGGAGGAATTTTTGGAATGCAAGAGATTTTGAGAATGATTCACGGTGATGCGTGATCATCTCGGTGGAACACACACTTTTCAGAACTCTGTGAAGACCATGGGACGTTTTGGGTTGGTCTTACAATTAACTGTTACTGGGCTGGACTGATGTCCGATTCAATAAGACAAAAACGTAAATCAGAGCAAAGGAGATCGCCTTACCTGATCCAATTAAAAAAGCCACACGTCTCCTGAAAATTGTGTCTAGTGAAGCGCCTAAAATGGTAGAGAATTATTAGTACGGTTATATTCATACAAAATCGACAAATTTACCTTACTCCAAATCTTAGAGAAGCTTGAGATAGATGCCCACCACCTATTAATCAATTTCAAGGCCGCATGTTACAGTGTGAATAGATGAGATGAGGTATTCTGCCCCCTGTCTGGTTCAAGTATTTCAGCAAAATTCATTGAACTTCGTAAGATGACGATGGAGAATGTTCGTTGCTCCATTAAGTGAGGATTGAGGTAGTAACTTTTTGAACTCTCGTTGGCTTTATTATGATGATACTGATGACTCCAACTTCCTGATCGATCAAGGATGAGTCAAAGGGCGTAGTGCTTAGCTAGAATCCATCTCGGTCTGTTCGTGATTTGATCGGAAGTCCTTAAGTCCTTTGGTCCGCAATAATTCAGACTTGTCCTTGTTCCCAACCATCATCAGGAAAGTGCAGATGCAGGTGTAAGTATCCAAAATGTATTTTTATCTAGTGCAAGTTCGATGTGCTTCGAGATGTCTGAACCACCTGGACTTCTCTCCTTGAATACGGAGAATCTGAAAAAAATAAATACAGTTAAAATCGCTTACAACGACATTGGTTATAACGACGTATCGGTTTTAACGACCAAATTTTTAGGTCCCGGCTGAGCTCTATTAACTAATCTGATATCGGTAAGAGTGACCTTTCGCTTATAACGACCAAATTCATCGGTCCGGTCATTATAACCGATTTTGACTGTAGCTGGCGCGACCGCTCGGGATGAGCCAAGGTGCAGCTCCTCGAGAAACTTTTTCATGGCGATTACACTCTCGGAGATGCGTCATTCCCCGACGAGAGGTTGTGCCGCGGAAAATGTTCGGTGGACATGGCTGGGGCTTGAGCCCACGGAGCTCACATAGCAGTTCAACGAACTAACCACCGCGGTCTGGGGCCGAGAATCTTGTGCAAGTTTTACCAGAAGTTTTAGACAGGGCGACGCTACTATCCTGGTGTTTCTTATAATGAAAAAATCCCCGGTCAACACATTAAGCCCTATTTTCACAAAACAGTACAATTACTTGGTTAAGCAGCACAAAACACCGACATCATCATAGGCTGCTAGAATGGGTCGAGAATAAAAGAAAGTATAAGCTGTCTACATACGAACACGGAAACACAAACCCCCAAAGGCTCGGCCAGAATATTGCAATAGACAACGATTACTTCCAGATTGTCAAGGAGTTAATCTCGCGTCTTCTGTCAATTGTGGCAATCAAATCAACGCGGATATCCAACGTAGAAATTTATTCGACACTCGCTGGGAAGAGACTTCGAGAAAATCAAGGAGACGCTGAACAAGACCCCGATCATCCCAGTCCTGCGGAAGCATAGACTTTTGTCAACATCGGATGAAAGCGCATTTGGAATGTTAGACAGAAAAGTTTTACGATCGAATTATGGAAAAGATTTAACCATGAAATACACGAGCTATAGAGCGACACCAACCTGGTCAAAAAGATACGTGTACAACGATTGAAATGGCTAGGGAATAAACGCGCATGCTCCAGCCCAAAAAATGTGTGATTCCAACTACGCAAAAGAGGACGATCTCATCTTCCAGGGCGGACGTGCGCAACTGAAGACGACAAACTAGGGATTGTACTTGCTCGAGGAGCTTGTTTACTTTTTTGTCGGGTTTGGAAACTCTTCACTGGAGCACTCAGACTACCAGGAAGCAGTACTCAATTTTTACCCATTTTACTGGAATGTTCTCGTCTTTCAGAGGAAGCCGAGAAGGCGGTTTAATGATGAGAAGCTTACAGTATCAGCATTCACCATATAAGCACCGAAGACCTGTTACCTGATTCGATCAAAAGGCAGGACCATCACAAAGGAAATTATCCGAAGTATCGGCGCCTCATCTACAACCATTAGAACGCTCAGTGTTTTCTACTTAGTGACAGCAATAATGCCGCTGATTGCTTACAGACCTTCGAGAGTTTTCGCTTAGTCTACTGGTTGGTTGAGGCGCTGATTCACCCTGAACTCGAAAGAACTTATAAATTTGGAGCTAACCAAGTTCTATCGGGATGTCTCACGGCTTAAAAGTCAGATGGTGTCGTGATCTGATACATATATGACTCTGATTCGGATTTTGACCTGGGTCCAAATCGTCTCCTTCGTGTAAGCGATCACTTCACGTAAAAACGAAACGATTTGTCTCCAGAATGATAGTCTTTACGTGACGAGTTATACGATCGGTGGTCGCCGTGGTTCAGTGGTTAGTGCGTTGGACTGCTGACCGAGTGGGGTGGTTTCAAGCACCAGCAATATCCACCGAACATTTTTCGAGGCACCACCCCTCGTCGATGAATGACAAGCCTCTGGGAATATAATCTGTCACGAAAGAGTTTCTCAATTTCTTTTATGATCGTATAACTAAAAAAAAAATAGCTGGCGCGACAGTCATATACATAATCACGAAAGAGATGGTTTAAGCTCTGGAAAGGTTGCCATGTTTTTACTCAAGTCTAGTGAAACCGCTGGAATTGACTTTCGAGCACAATGGAATGGCACAAAATGTAAAAACAAATACTCGACACTCTTGACGAAATGGACACTCGAAAATGTTGTTCCACTTGCGCAGCTTATTCCAACGAACAATTCACTTGTTGAAGTAAAACAAAACGCGAATGACAATTCCTCGATTTGAATTGAATTCAACAGCATGGCCTACTTTGAAAAAATTTAAATAATTTTTGTCCCAAAGTAAAGTGATTTTCATTTCAAAACGTTGGGTCTTTTGACAAACTAATAGAAAGTTGCAATGTCAACCTAATGACGTTTGTCCAAGTGACGGTGCAAATCCAAAAAACAATCGCCTTAGCTGATCCACTCATTCTAAATCCGTTCCTAGACTGGTGCCAAAATTCACTTCGCTTCCTCAATGCATTACGGAGCTTCCGGCCAATTGTAGTGGAATTTAATCTAATTGCTTCAACAGCTTGACATTGGTTTATGCCACACACACACTAACGACCCCCATCTGACATCGAACGATTGTGACGTCTGACAATTAATTCAACCCCCTGTTCACACAGAGTTCTTCTAAACAACAATCCCAGTGCATGCACACATGTCATTCATTAGCCGATGAGTTCCGCTTGCAGCACGTGGCGTACTGCACACACGATAGGTGAGTTGTGACACTGCAAAGAAACGAAAAAATTCGCGTGATCTATACGTCTGGTCATGGCCTACGTGACTCAAATCAAGAAGCGTTTAGAATTCCCGAGCGAAAAATGATTTAGATTTCATCATCAGAGACGATTACTGGGAACGAACTATACAATTGCCAGCGACGACGCCGACACAGGGTGTTTTCGGCCGAATGTAGAGCTTTCCCATGTGGATCTTATCTCTGTATGTGATCACCGATCATAAGTGCAACGTAGGGGCTCATGGAGGGCTGCTGACGATGAACGATAACTTAATAAGCGCCAGCTGATCAGTGTGAACTTGAAAACTTTATGACTTTGTTTATTCGTTTTTTTTTCTTCAAATTTTCCTTGATAAGCACTGTTTTAATGTCAAACGGAAATACGTTGAACTAATAAACATGGCGCTTAGTTTCTGCGGTTGTCATCCACTCGGATGTGACTCGACGCACTTTTTAACTATCGTTTTAGGTTTCACGAGGATCGTCTCAGGTCTTCTATAAATAGTGTGCGCTTGAGGTTCGTTAGTTTATAAATAAACAATTGTCGCGTATTGAATCATCGGCCTTCCAACTAGACAACTGCGTCGATGAAACGTCAATTGGAATGAGAACACGCGTGATAGGTACAAATGGACATCAACGACCGGGGAGATTATTTTAGATTTACGAATGGAAAATATTAAAAAATTCATATGCCAGGGTTATGCAAAGAATTTGGCACTTTGTCACGAGAGAGTTCGTTCGCATTTAGTTGCCAGTTGGTGAATGAGACAATTTTTTTTTTTCACTGGAAAACTAACTAAAGTGCAACGTCACTTCCCACTCACGTCAAATTCCCAAAATCTCATTGCAACAGGTTTAGAACATGCATCACTGATCGAAAAATAACCGCATTCCTGTCACAAATAATTCGGAAATGAGGGTGTGCGCAGATGATTTATTTTTCTTGCAACTTTGTTGGCAAACTAAAAATAATGTGACACGGTAGGCCCTGAAGTTTACTATGCGGCGGACACACATGACTTGTTAACAGAATTTTCAAAACAATAATTATGTCGAAAGTTACATTGTATGTCAGGGAATTATGTGTTTAAACGCATTTTCTACAATTTCATGTAGTGCGTGGATAATTTGTTGGACATGTGCCAAAAATGAGATCAATTCTGGTCCAGAATAGGGTCACTTGCAGCGAAAGGGTATTAAATCATTGTATGAGGAGGATGAGGAAGGTGGATGTCTTGGTTAATGACATACTACGCTGAGGACCCAGCGTTGAAATTCACATCTCAAGTAATACTCGGTGCTTCCGAGATCCTTTAAAAGAGAAGCGGTCAAGCTCACGGAGGTTTTGGAAACAATGCGTGTCTTCGTCGACAGATAAACATCTTACCAGTACAACTCGAAGCAAGGAGACTGGCAGGACACTCAGCCGCAAGACTGAGTCGAATATTTCGACAGGACATCTCATGTAGGGTATAGAAACAATTATTGAAGAGATCAGAACGATCACACCACTCATCTATTTTGTCAACAAGCAAATCAGCTTTGTTATCAATTTTTGAAACAGAATTTCCTTCGAGGGGTTCTTGGACCCGGGCGGCTGCAGACCGGGATCCTTGTGGCTGGCGTCACCTATCTACCACCCTCGTCATAGTCTTTCAAGAAGAAGTCCTCTCCATTCTGAGGGGAGTTGGAGTCCTTCTGGAACACCACATCCCAAGTAGGACAATATAAATTTGCTTGTACAGTCAAAAAATCTAGATCTCATCTGGTCATGGAATATAAAACCAAACTCACCTGCTTGCCAGCTAGAACAAAGTCCGCCTTGTCTGGATACTAGATCACGAAGGTGTCAAGGGGAATGATAATCAATTACGATGAGGAGCCAGGTTTCTAGACTGACGGAATCGAAATGAGCGTTGCTAAGAGTGTTGGCATCTTCTGTGAGTTCTGCGGAATTATCGATCCTTCGAAGACGGTTGTTTCGTTTCTCAAGCCGCGGTGTTCTTACAGAGTGAAGAAACTCAATAGGCACTCTCGTGGAACGGCTTGAGTTAGCATACAATGAGGACTCCAGAAGCTGCTGTGACGATGAGGAAATAGATTCATTCGGCACTCGTGGCATCACTGTCCCGCACTAGTCATCAGAGAACCCTTCGTAGAAGCTTCTTCTATGGGCTGGATGATTGTCATGTTGTTGAATTCAGGAAACTACGTAGATTCCTTCTTCATTCTGGATGATTTCCAAATAAGCTAAACCTATCTCTTTGCTCATGCTTCCATGAGTTAACTTTTTATGGGTACAATGGGCCTATTTTGAGGTTGAATCACCCAGTAAACCTTCGCATTGACTGTTGTACATGCCAGACGAAAGCTGGAGACCTGGCGACAGGCGTTCTCCGTGGTAAATTCTCTCTATAATGTACTCGACAGGGCACACCAGTCCTCCAGCCCAGATTGAATCCAGAGAAACCGCGCAGTTCAGAAAGACTGTACTTCAAATGACGCGCTTTAGTTGAGCAATTCCTATACAAAACGGACTTCAGGTCTGGACTCATCAGAATAATCTAAGACATGGACTTTTTAACTATGTGTCGGATAGGAGCTGTCAGGATGCCGAAGAGACAGAAACTATCAAGCACTTATTCTGTTAGTGTTCCAACTCCTCAAACCGCCGACTCCGACACATGGGAAACCGGCTGTTTGGAGAACTGAGTAACCTAATAGAAGTACCGATAGCGAGCATACTCCACTTCATTAAGAGGACAGGGTGCATTGACAGACCATCCATCTAGAACCTAAGGTTGGGACATGGTTCACAGGACCAGTAGGCCCCCGTGAATGCTCAGTCATTGGACTGGGCACTTTCCCCATAATCTAACCTAACCATGTGTCGGATGAGAGCTCGAATGACTACACAGCATCGGTTGTGAGCTCCAGTCTGTGAAAAATTAAAATTTCAAAAGTAGCCATAGTTTTGTTGACGTCATTGTAGCAACGTAACACTGCGGCATCGGACCCTTCTGCTTCACACTTTCCGCGGAAACTTATAGACTCGAAGACGAAGCTCTTTATTTTGTAACTGCCGAGTTTGGATAGGTCGTTAAGATCTACATAGAAGTACTCATCGGGAGTTTTCCTTCTCAGCCTGGAAAAGGAAGGGCAAGTGCATAGATGGTGTCTTATTATTTTTAACTCCTCCTCGTCTCTACAGCTTTTGCAAATTCATTACATCCCTACCCTCATGTAACGCTTCGAGAGCGTTCCTACTAGGCGTTGTCTAGACAGAAGTCTTCTCATTTTTCGGGTTGGGCCAGATCTGTCTGGGTGTTCCTCCTGGCATATTGGCCATTATTCTTGTTTCAGTTTCAAGGGGAGATGCAGACAGTTCCTCCCTGTTTCCAGAGAGACTCTAGCCTGCCGGTTCTTTATCAGGTCTCTGTGTCTTAAAACCCAAAACAGCGAAATGTCGAATCTGTCAGCGATCTTATAGAGCAGCTGGTCTTCCTAGAAAACACAGATCTCGCTTGGTTCTCCACATTGTTCCCCAGATCGTCGTCCGACAAATTATAGCTCAAATCCATTGTAATACAATCCCACTAAATATTTAGTGTACAAATCTATTCAGATGACCCATTCAAGATCACATAAACTTAATTAGCCTTTGTCGTCTGACAATAGAGTTCCGCCCATAAAAAGACCATGTTGCACAGCAGAACCGTTTCTTTTGTTGTCGCGCCCCAAAAACTATCTCACATCCCATAACGATTAGCTTGTGATCTTTTTAATTAAGACGTAATGAAAATTAAAATAAACATCTCGAGGAATCCGGTAGTTCGGTTCTGAAGCTCTGACCCCGTCCAGACTCAAGACAATAAAACTCTTAAATTCCATATAATAGGCCTTTCTCCCTGTAACAAATCATTAAAACCTCTCAACTACATATTCTGAATGCCGGTGATGGAATATTTGCATAAATTTGGAGGCTCGTAAAAGTCCAACCGGTGTGGGTACCATAGCTCAAGGGGAATGCGATCGTTCGTCAGTGCGACTGGAGTCTGAGAAGTCATTCCCCAGCGAATCTATGCCAAAGCTTGAGGTTTCGGTAGAAACCAGTTTTGTGCCAAAAAAACGCACACATACACCCTCTCTCTCTGTCTGTTTTGCGTCCAATACCGTTGTATGAAAGGCGAATTCGAATCTCAATTCGAGGTGAACGGGGTGCGTGTATTTGAAAGTCGATCAGCCGGCCGGCTCACAGCTGATATTAACTTATCAGCGAAATTTTTCCCAGCCATGCTGGACGCATAAGTTTGCATAAAATTTGACCATTTCATGCTGAACCAGCAAAGTGAGCGTTCATTCCGTAGGCTACGTCCGAAAATTGTTGTGCACAAGGTCTACGTGACTCGCAGCAGGTAGGCCGGGGAATTGCTCCAATTTCACGCGATTTTTGTTTTTCGCATTCTAGATGGAAAACGCGAAGCCAGAAAGCTCTGTTTTCATCTACGTACGGCGAACGACTGTGACTGTTCACATGATTGTCGCGCGTCACTTTATAGTCAATTGTGCGAGCCAACGAGCTATTCGCATGTGAGAGCGTGCGCATTCGAAGCGGTGGAGCTTTTTCTTTACTTTTGACAGATTCAAGGGGCCTGTGGTGTGTCTAGTGACGTAACTATGACAATACACGACAATGCTGTTGATAGCACTCTCGGTTTTGACTTGACGTAAACACATGGATTTTTGACGTATGCCTGAGGTATAGGTAGGGTGTTGTTCGTTTTGGAGGCAGTTCTACCGCAAAGTGATTTGTCGTTGGATATACGGCAGGACGAAGAGAGGATGAGTTCTTAGAAATTTAACCCAACATAGGCACCACGAATGAGGCGTTGTCTACAAGGAATTTTAAGGAATTTTCCTTGGCGTTCAACTGGATATCATAAGTTCGTCTAGGCCTTAGAAGACATGATCTGGCTAAGGCATATCTAAGGACGAGTTGCCCAATGGGCCCGTCTGAGGGTTAAACTAAGAGCAACCAGTTCCTCCTCAACTACTGTAACATACCCAGCCATTGGAAGGCCGATTTACTATGTCAACATCAGGCACAATGGACCCCGGATTGTATGTAATCTAAGGGATGAGTTGGTTGTTCTTTGTTTAGGCGTCAGATGGGCCCACCTGAAGCCACCTAAAGCCAGATTTACTATGTCAACATCAAGCTGGTCTTCGTAAGCAGTCGCTTAAGTCACAAGTCACCCTCTAACCCAACCTATGTCAAGATCACATACATCCTTTCCTATTCTTTAGACTCCATCAGGTGATCAGTCCCATCCCAATTCTCTTCCGGGATACTTTCACTTTCCCACATTTTTCCATCGACTGCGTCTGCTGGGAATGGCAAGTGGCGCCAAGTCAACCCAATCGCATTCATTGCGTTTGGATATCTCGAATGAGTTTAAAACAATTCACTGTCCCAGCCAAATGCTCTTTGCAACTTCAGCATCAATCCTCATACGAATGGCGTTTGGAACCTAAGATTTCCTATGAGCTGCATCGTGATTATGTAAATAGGCCCTACGGTGGCACCCACTTTGCTGTTTGATCGGGAACATCACGCTGTTTAAACTCTACGATGTACTTTCCCTCACTTGGATCCTAAACTTTGCTCTTTCCACTCCTGGAGCTACTGCATCTCGATTATCGAGTGACGTCGATAAAAACGTTTCGCGTCTGACACCTATGGAAATCATCTCATCGATTCGATCATACGTCGAGCAATTGCATGACATCAACCTTAATGTCATTTTCTTTGCAATTTAAGTGCCACTGGTGACATCAACGACTTAGTGGAGGTAGATTGCATTGTTCTAGTGGGTTCCAGTGGGTTACATCATTGTTTATCAACAAAATTCAAAAGCACTATCGTTGCTTAAATCAAAAGTGATCCAACAGTCTACAGTCGTGACACTTACTTTCATAAAATCTGCGGAAGTAATCTGGTAAAACTGAACCAACTACATTAACTGTTCTGGAGACGATGCTACACATGCCTGTGTGACCTGGGCAAATGGCAGAAATGTCATATCCTCATTAGTAGCCAACGTGGAACTGGCCTGAGAAAACGACCTAGTCTTTCATATCCTGCGCAGATGGAGGATGACTTCAACTAACCCAACGTACGCAACTGGAAACACGTAGTTAAGGATCGAGCTGGCTGAAGAGGTGTATAGGTCGAGAGCCTGGTTCACCCCGAACTGTATCGCCATCATAAGAAGAAGAAATGATTGACACCCGTGGCCTACGGAGTTTCCCAGTCAATTCAGAGAGAACTCGACCTCAGCTATGATGGCTCCGAGTTTGTGGATTATTAACCACAAAGTCAGCTGGGTGTCAAATGACAGGCAAGCAGGAGGAAAGACTAATGCAGTTCGAAGATACCACAACAACACACGAATGCCTAAGTATAACATCGACAGACTTCAAGATCTCAAAGTTCGTCAAGAGTCAAAGGACCGTCTTTCGAGGAGAGTAAAGACACTCCGCAGCTCAATGTCCTAACCATTGAAACAGAAGCAGCAGCAAGTAGGTGCTTCGATAAATGTGATAGTAGAACCGTCTGCCAAATCACTAAGAAGCTTACAGGTGGCAAAACTAACGCCCAGTGAAAGGCCTATAAGGTTATCTGCCAACTGAAGCGATGAAAGAAGTATTTTTGTACGATTGTGAATCCTGTATTTGCCAGTTGTATGCACCCAAATCAGGATAAACCGAAAACGTATCACGATCTCCAGTGAGGAGGATACCACTACTGCGAGGACTCAACTGTTTATCTGCGAAAGAAAAAGGAGCAGAGCCAACAGAATCCACGGAGCTTCTGCATCTACTTGTAGAAAAAGTATGAGAGGCTAAGGGGTTTCCGAGTGGAGGTTCCCTGAGGATCCATAAGAAAATCCAGAGCGGAAATCTGCTTGTTCTACATCCCAAGATGCCAAACGAGTATGTCGACCGAGAAATATCATAAATGGGGCAGAACTGTTAAAAGGGAGTCATGGCAATTGTGAAGAGAATAGAGAGAGATTGCCACAAACCATACCCGATAGGGTGTAGACATGGTAGAGGCCCTGTAACCTTCAAGGCAAAACAGGGTAAGTTGTAGCGGCGGACTGTGTTAGATGCACCCACTCCTAGCCCAATATAAGCTCATAGCTCCATTTAGCTATCACATGAATCTGGGTATCTCCCCAAAACTACTCGTAGATCGAAACGGAACTTACTACGAAGCCATAAAGCCCATTTATGTTCCTGTCAGTCAATTCAGCAAGATTTTAAAAAGAAAATCCTTTCAAATTGCCTAGAGGTGTAATTGCCGTTTGACTTTCAACCACACAGAGACCTCCCTAATTGCTCTAATCTCGGCTTGGAAAACGCTACACCTGTTGGGTAGATTTTTATGTTTAAATCTTTGGAGAACACACTCCCAGCCACTCACGACTAACCTGAGATTTACCTCCCAATTCTTTTTAAGCTTCTTGGATATGTAAATTCTCTATCCACTAACCTAAAGTTCTTTACTTACAGAGAGGATCACAACGGGCACAAACAGGGGCCTACGTGACGAGTTCCTTCCGAACCTAACACTCCTAAGTCAACCAACCAAATCGTGGTCCTGCCGAGTACATAGACTGCTTATTGTTGCATCAGCTGCCACGTACTTGGTAGGGATATATAGGGGTACCAAATGGAACAGTATGTCTAAAGCTTCCTTTATCAAGGATTAAGGATTCAAATTCCAGAGAAGAGATTAGATTACGTCGCCTTGAGGTGTTTTTCCACTATCGAGCCTCCGAACTGCGGCTTCACTCAACTTTGTATCGAATTGTGTGCTCATCAAGGCGTTAATTGAGGCCTCAATTCCAAAATTGCCCCATGTCCGACACTGCGAAGGTCTTCCTTGAAGGTGAGGGATACAATCATGGATTTCCATAAGATTTTTGAATGATACCTCATGTCCAATGTAGGTCCGGAAAGCAAGCCATAAGTAAGAAGTAAGTATGATGGTCCCCAACCCCTCCTAAACGAAATCGTGGATTTTTTCAAAAACTCCATGCAACTAAAGATAGGGTGTTACGTTTCCAACCAACTGACTCTAGAAGTTGTCCAGCTCGTTCCGAACGTTTTTTGTTTTTCAAGTTCAAAGTCATCTAGCCAGAGTGGCCCGCCATAAAAACAAGTGGGCGCCTATCGCTTTCAAAAAATCTGAGCTTTTTAGTGCCAGCGCACTTGGCACCAGTCTAATGAGAGACATATGTATGTACAAACTGGAGAGAGCGCCACCCATTCAGTGTGACACCTGGTGGGTGAATGGAACGAGAATCGTATCGATCTCACGGCACAATTGAGGTGTCGCTACCTGAAATGATCGTGAGAAACTATTGAGACAAAATTTTGTCGATTCTTTATTGTTTTCCGGTAGCCACGAGATAAGATAACCCAAAACCCAAGGTGTCACTGGAATCACACGAACAAAAAAGAACTAGATCGACCCGTTCATTCTCAAGAAAGTTATTTACCACAAGAGAGCAACGTTGTTTATCGATTCGAAGAGGCGGCGGCGAGAATTAACAGCGATGGTGCTAATTATAGAGAGAATCAATTTGTTTGATTAGACGGGAGCGTAATTTGTTGGAACATGACAGGGGAGCGCCGGGGCGGCGGGCTAGCTCGTGAAAAAGGTCAACGAACTCTCTACGGAGCGTCGAAACACATGCAATTACGCGCGTTTGCCTCGTAACCCACCCGCCCGAACGCCCATCGCCGATTGCTTATCTTATGACGCATTTTTTTCGTGTTTTTTGCGAACTTTCTTTGCCTAGTGCTGGTGCTGGTAGTTGTTTTTTACTGGTAAAATTAGGCTGTTGACGGAAATTGTTGTTTTAAATGGAGGAGTGGAAAAGTACGCTGTGTTAGGATTTTTCAGATTTTTGTTCCATGATACGCATACCTGATGTGCTTGGAACACGCGTCGGAGAGAGGAATTCGTAAACGAGATGAAGATAGTGATATTCATGCGCTTGGATCGCCTAAGAAATGGACGAGCTTTCATGTTGTGGTTGTCACAGCGACTGAGAACATTGTGACGATGATTGTGATTTACGAGCACTTAGTCGATTGTCACATTTTATTTGAGAGATGACAAGATGGCATCCTACAAAACAGAGATAAGAGCTGATGGACATATGTAACTCATGCCAAAGACTGGATATGAAGGACCGGGTGTCCAAAAAGGGTGTACCAGCGGCATGTTCTATGGCGACTGCTACCACGTTAAGTTTGCTCTGGTAGATTTCAACGTCAAGATCGGAGTGAAAAACATTTTTGGAAGGATCGTCGGAAGATCTAACCTATACGACGCGATCTCCGGAAAGGGGTTCAGGCTTATTGACCATGTTACGGGGCAAAACTTGGTCGGATGAAGCATAAAGTGTCCACATCGCAACATGCACAAGTCAACTTGGAAATCACCCAATGAAAACATCGCCAATCAAACTGATCACGTTGCGATCGAGGTAAGACACACCCCCAGTGTATTGGACGTTTAAACCGTCCGAAGATATCGACTCAGACCATTTCTTAGTCGCAGCAAAGGGACGATTGCGAATGTCCTATCACTACGACTGCAAGAGCCATCGTCGATAATTTTTTTCAAGAGCCCTTGGGACTTTCTGCAGCACCTACGATCAGTAGTACCACTCCAGAAAACCGCAGGCGGCAACTATTTAGCAAAGACAAGTCGAAATGGAACCAAGGACTTCACCATGTCCATCCATGAATTTTACCAAAATCAGACGCAGGCCGTCTGGAAATCTTCTACATCTGATTTTTGGTCCTATCTGCGTTGGCGGTTCATAAAGAAAAATATTTAACCTCGAACTATGCAACCTGTACAGCGACAGCACTAACCTGTCAACAAGACGTCTACAACGTCCAAGATGGTTAGGTGAGGTATAGCGTGGTTGCCCTAACGTTCTTTGACATTCTCACGACAATAAAACCTCATCAAACCGAAGACAACTCTAAACAACTACAAGCCCCCAAACCCAACTGTCAATGTACTCATCTACCTCCCAATGCAATGTACCACCGTCAAGAAGGCGACAACTTAATTTAAGCGATGAAATCGTGTATCGAATCTCCTATCGAGAGTAAAACCGCTGTGCAACCTTGTTATGCGTGTGGCAACAAATTGCTCCCGAATGGTCTCTCCATCCAATGCTACCGGATTGACAAGAGCTCTGCAATTTTATCCCCCTAATCGCTGTAATCTTCGGGGAAATTCCACCGAAACTGATCCGCAACAGTGCCACCACTGCCGCATGTTGCCAAGGCAAATCTGCAACAAAAAAAAAAAGTTTAAAAGGAAAAATTAAGAAAATCGATGGCAAACACTTCAATGGCTTCTGCTGAACGCTACCACCCGATACTGAACACTGCCACTCATCGTATGCGTGACAATAAAAGAGAAGCGGCTCCAGCGTCACGCCGCCGCCGCATGGAACACAGAGACATACGTTGCCATTCGGTTGGCCACAAATTGTCAAATCTAACCGGAGGGCTCTATGATCTAGACGCTCATGATGTGTGTATGTGGCTCTTTCCCAAGATCTGGCGTTACGCTTTCATCCAGTGTACGAGATGTTCATAACGGTCTTCTGCCTTTTTCTCGAACGAAGTTGTCATGACAACTCGTATGGCCCGTCTCAGATCGAGTTACCCAACTGCGGGTGTCTTCTAATATGTCAAAGCCGATCGATGGTAGTGATGTTGATGATGATCGTGATGGTAACGATCGCG
Organism: Matsumyia berberina; assembly: GCA_917880715.2. Taxonomy (NCBI): domain Eukaryota; kingdom Metazoa; phylum Arthropoda; class Insecta; order Diptera; family Syrphidae; genus Matsumyia; species Matsumyia berberina. Next base: position 110,379,401 of record OU862872.1, read on the forward strand.
GTGGTGGTGTTAGCGGTTTTGCGTGATCCCTTCGCGCTGCACATTGATCACTGCATCACCTTAAGGGTAAAGTTGGTTGTATCTATGCACGTTGAACGACCGATTGTCAAACGCTGTTCTGTGAGATGACGAGATCGATGGATGGCTTTGGCATGGATTTCAACTTACCACATTTCAATCAAAACTACGCTGTCGGAAGTGTCATTCGGTGTGACGCGCAGTGAACACAGATTACAGGGGTTTCCAGTTCTCGAGGAAGATGTTTCAATTGAGCGCTGGCGGCTTAATTAGGTTTGAAGGATGCACAGAGCAATGAGAGAGGAACTAAGAACTTTTCTGCGACGGAATAGTTATCAATTTATCTATTCACTTAGCCACACACTCGGTACCCACCCGTAGCTTACGCAACATCCCCTCGAAATACAGTATCACTCCCCAAACAATGATAACGCACAGACGATCGTGCCCAGCGGGGGTGGTAGATATTTTTTTCGCTCATATTTTATCGCCGACTAGTCTTTAACCGAGACAACAACAGCTTAGATACTCAGTATCTCTATGTTTGTATTTATTTATTTTTGTCCGGTGAATTATGTTGTATTTCCCGCGCAAAAAAACCGAGGGAGCAACGAACTTTTCCCCAAAAAACGAGCCCAAGATACGAGGAAACTCAGCACCACATTACTTTGAAATACGTTCGACTTTTTGTTTACTTCCGCGGGTGGATAGAGAAGTGTTGAGATACTAGTATCTCATTGTATTTAGAATATTTATGTTAATTTATTGGCAATTGACATCGACAGCTAAGAGGGATGTACTGCGGATTTCTTGAAAGCAGTGTTTCCCCAGAAACAGTGAGCAATTGAAACGGAGAAAGACTTCAAAGACGCACCGAGTTTTTAGAAACGGTCCGCCAATTTAAGTTTACGCCACAAAGACGCTATTGTGTGTCTAGTTTTGGAAAATTTGCACAATGGGACAATGGCTAGATGGAGAATTGGGTTCAATGGTTTTTCGAGGATGGGAGGCAGGCAATTTAGAGACTGAAAGTGTCTCATTCTTGTGTTGATTTTAACTAGGTCAACTATCTGGGCGAGATGGGCTAGAGTGGTTTAGTACCCCTTGGGAAGTTCCTCAATGTACAATGTGAATGGCTTTCATGAGACCGAGAAGGGAGTCATGGACCGAACTTTCGCTTAAATTTTGGCTCTACAGAGGCTTGACTATATCTTGTGTTCAATCGATGCTCTAAATCGCCACTAGCTTCTCGGCAGGTATGAGAATGAAGGCAACTAATGTGTCCAATTTACCAGACCCTTGATGGAAATCTGAACGGCGCAGAGGCATGGACTCTGTCAAAAGCAGATTAGGTTGCTCTTGGCTGTTTCGAGAGGAAAATTCTTCGGTTGATATTTGGTCCCATCTGCATAGACGGGGAGTGGAGAAGGAGATGCAACGACGAACTATACGGGCTGTACAACGACATCGACTTAGCCAGAAGAGTGAAGGTCCAACGACTGAGGTGGCTGGGTCATGTAAAGCGGATGGACACCAATGACCGGAAATTCTTCGAATCCTCGCTGGAGACACTTGTTGGTTGGGGTCCTGGTCCACCCCGGACTGTAGCGCCACCTTAAGTAAGTAAGTTGATGGAAATCTTTGTGAGACACTACTGCCCCCTCTCTTTGTACAACTCTTCATATAAGAATCATTCAAGTCAGACTATCTAGAGCAGCGCAAGACAGGCAGCCGAAACAGGCCGTTCTGTGAACTTTAGCGCAGAAGGCAGTCGAAAGCCCTCTCCACCAAACAAACGACACGCGTAAGAAACTTGCTAAAAGCCGTATAAATCCAGAAGACCATTTTCAGTGACAAGCCTACCAAAAGAACCCTTATACTGCCAGAAATCGATCCAAACGGTCCACGATCCTAGATCTGTGGCTTTATCGGAGTTTTAGACAGTGACGCCCTTTAGCACAGTCTAAGTCAGACATCCGTCGCAACCCTCCTTCACGTAAAGAGAACAATCTCAGCTTACAGAGGGTTAACTGAAAGCCCACTCCTAGTAGATCATGTCACTTAGGCCTTCTGTAAGTTATCACAGACAGTCTTTGGACATGACTCGACAGAATGTGAACAACATTCGCATATGCCTAACCGTAGACCGATTGAGCGTCAACCACCATAACAATGGCAGGAGATTGGACATGGCCTAACCCGTTGACTGAACTCATTTATGATGATGACATCAGGAGGTTGAAAAAAAAAAGCCGTTCACTCATTGTCGAGCAGCTACTTCTTCGTTCGGAGAGGTCCATACTTCGATGGTTTGGACACGTTAAACGCATGTCCTCAACTCGGTTTCTAAGACGTGCCATGGAATCCGTGCCATCAAGTAGGCTTCCCCTTTGTAGGCCTAGGATGAGATGAGTGAACCAAGTCCGAAATGATTTTGAGTCGATGGTGCAAGATCGGGAAATGTGGAGAGTCCACTTAAGCTCCCTATACCCTCGACCTTCATAGTGGATAAGCGGGCCATTGGAAGATGAGGTGGGATGAGACCCTGCACTTGCGTTGTGCGAATAACATCATTCGAACTGGAAGGCCAAGAGCTGAACGTCATAAACGCTAGAACCGGTGAGTGATGCCCGACGCTATAGCCCGGGTTGGGCAAGGGTTATATAAGCACGCCTTACATTCTTTGAGTCTTTCCCAAACTCCGCGGTTTCATTAAAAGCCTTGGCGAATCTTGCTCTTATCAGAAAATCCTCGTCTATATAGAACCTCACTCCTTAGATGATTCCCTACCCTCTTGTTGTCCCTCAAAAAACTCGAATCTCCTCATTCCAACGCGAGAACTGACGCGAGAACTACAGGCGTCCAAATAAATTCACATCCTCCACCTAACTAAAAAAAAACATTCTCACCCTCCACCATGACAATTACTTAAGTCCACCACCACAGAACTGCACTTCCAGAGCAAAAAAAAACTCTCCCCCACGCAGCAACAGCAGCAGTAGCAACACTTGTTCGAAATAAAGTCCACAAATGTCATCAAGTTCCTCTCACCCCAGAGAGTGTGACAAATGAATACCGTGTCAGCAGCGGTGATGAGCTTCCTTATATCCTTCGAGGATCACACCGTAAGTACTGCTCCGCCTTTAACAATTAAACGAACAGGCAATTTAACGAGCAAACACAAAACATTAGATTCTCATTAGGCCCAGCAACGGCGGCGGCTGCATCGAAATCAGGGCACACGCCCGTCCCTACCAAAGATTTGTGTTCTCATTTGGCACACACACGGACGTCCTAATAAATTAATCCCGACGTCGCACTCAGTACCGATTAAATGGTCCTAAATTAGACAACGCAGTGCTATGCTGGAGCTGTAGAAGCAGCCACCCCCGCGCTGTCACTCCCGCCACCAGTTCGAGAATTGCTCGCGCTCTAGATGAGGGAAGGAACCACGCCACACCAAATCAATTGCGTAGTGTTTTCTGGTTGTTTTGTGTCTGTTGCATCTGTTGTGTCTGCCCAGCTCCTGCATGGGTTTCGTGTTACACATGTGGAGAAGGACCAAAGATCTGGCATGCGGAAGAACGGAATAATGGGAATGAATTCGCTCTATTGTGCATCTCATAGATACTTTTGTGTTTTTTTTTTTTGTCTCCCTCCCTTCCATGCGATTCACGAGAAGGGAGCTGCTGATCATGATTAATTGAGATCTTTTGATTTGTTGTGCCTGCTGCTGCTCCTCAGTCTGTGGTCAATTCTGAGGGACCATCGCATCTACTTCACGAATTGGGATGCGTCTGGTCATCTGAAATGATGCTAATCGATCTTGACAGTGTTTATGTGTTGTGTGTGCTCTGGTTGCAGAGAGTAAGGAGGGCTGTCTAGGCAGTGACCTTTGCTGCTGCATGCAGTTGCTAATTACCCGGCTAGACTGTGACAGGGGAATTCGTTTCAAGTTCTAGCGCAGAACTTGGCAAAGAAATTGTTGTTACCATTCCGAGTGAGAATCGATTCGAATCTCCGTTAATGATTGATGGGTTCATTAAGAGATCTTCAATGGTCTGTGACAGTGATTGGCTTGATGTTAATTAATTCCATGGACGTGGACACATTCACTTAAGTGGCCAATCGATGGGTAAGACAAAAAAAAAATGCAAAAAGAATCGGGCTCAACCGGGATTTGAACCCGGGACCTCTCGCACCCAAAGCGAGAATCATACCCCTAGACCATTGAGCCGTATAACGGAAATGTGGCTAATACAGCACAAACGTGAACATAGTGCAGGTTAATGGAACTTTGGAAATGAGTCACCGTACAGGTATGGTGGAGCTTTTAGTGGCATTTTCAAAGCTATTCGGACCGAATAAGAAGAGTATTGAGAATGCTGTGGGGCGATGATTTTGGATGAACATTTTGCAACGATTCACGAGAGTTATGACGAGACGTACCATCTCATATGCGTTCACGAGGCCTTTGGTTTATTAGTGAGCTGCCATACATCATGGGTATGGCTAAGATAAGATTGGTTGCGCAACAGAGTTTTTCTCAGCTTAAGGGCGCTTGGCTTCCTTAGAGTTGTTTAGAGGAAGGCAGTCAAAACGACAATCATCGTCTCTGGATAGGTGGCTAAGAGGTCTTCTAAAAGGGAAAACAATTTCCTTTTGGAGCTGAAAGAGGGGTCTTGTCATTCTCATAGCACAATCTACAGAGTGGACATTTTTTTTAGTACCTACGCGCTGATTGTGTGCTTTTGACTAGAATATCTGCACCAAAAGCAGAAAGCAAAAACCCCATGCGGTGACAGATATCTTAAGCATGTTCTTTGATATTTTACGTGCCAGCCTACAGCAGAAAAGCACTGTGTTCCGCAGTACCATCAGACTGGTCTCTAGTTCTACAACGTTCAACAGCATTTTCGTGGTGTTACCGAAGAGATTGGTCATATCTCTAGTCGGTTCCATCGGTCTAAAATTAAATTTTAGGAGTGCTTTCGAGTGTCCCAATGATTGGGACATACATAGGAGGCGTAAAAAGCGGAGCTCTTACAGCATCTTACTCGCCAATTGGAATGCCTGACGGACAGAAAAAGAGGTGAGTAGTTAAATTGATGGATGCCCAGTTACAAGTATCATCTGGATCGGACGTAGACCACTGGTTAGGTCTATTTTGCCGATAATACATTATCTGTGTGAACCTACAACGGAAATTGCCGTAGAACTAGACCCACCCATGTCGGGTTTAAACTTTAGGAGGATCATCAACGCAATATTGCTAAGGTCCACTGATTCGTCAAAGAAACAACTAGCAGTCCGAAATGTTGGCTACAGCGAGACAGTTTCGATGTCGGACAAGGCCTTGAAAAGATGCCCTCAAGAGTGATTTCTTTCGCCTTTACTGTGTTCTCTAGTCATGGACAATGAATTGGTCGAACTCCATGAGTTAGGCAATGGTGGAACTGATTATACTGGTAACCTGGTGTTTAATGTGCGCGGGAAACATTATACGTCCATTTCCAACAGTCATGCAAAGTTCCCTGCAATCAATGTCCGAATGGATCAACACAGAAGGACTTTCAATCGAACCCTGTGAAACCGTTATTGTGTCTCTCATTAAAAGAAGAAAGAAGAAATCTTAGTCAACTTCCCTCGAAGAGGCCAAAGAGTCTTAACTCAAATCCTCGCAATAAGTCAGGATCCCACTAGAAGCTTGTGGATTTCTTAACGCTTGCATAGCACAAGTTGAGGCTTTAGTTCCAAGATCATCGACTGAGTGCGTACAAATACCACGTACATCTGGTGGCTCAAAGTACTCGGCTCACTGTCTTCACTGTCTGATACAGAAATGGAAGACCTGCAGAGGATGAAAAATCCAAAGATGTTAAGTGGAGTCGTTGAGGAAATCCTCTCTTGAACAATGATTACATCAAAGATTTTCACCTACTGGGCTTCACCAGCTGGTAGACGAATTGACTTACGTATCAAGCCTGAAGGACAGTAATAAGTGAGTACATCGCCATCAAGAATCCTGTGTCGGTTTCTATCCAGATGAAGTCAGGGAATTACCTGTCATAACAAGCAGAAAATTGCTTGACACTTTTGAGGCGATCTCAGTGACAAGAATTGAATTCCACAAGTCGGATCTAGTTAGTTCGCTTGAAGTGGTCCTCTAGAGATGTGCACATAGACCAAAGTGGACTCCTGAACCAAACCTCCTGGACCAAACCTCCTGCTCACCTGCAAAAATGGTTTCAAGCTCCTCCCAACCTCCCCAGCTGTCAATGCCTGCCTTGGATCTATGTAAGTATCATCGAATGCCTCCAAGCCAGTATATTTTCAAACGACACGCCTCAACAGCGGGCTTTTGTGAGAAGTGTTTTGAGGATGGCACGCCTTGAGCTCAAAATGGGTTTCAGCTAAGACTGCTTGTTCACAACTTTTGTAAGGAAAGTCCGTCTGTCCATAAATCAAGCGTCCAAAATGTCACTTTTTCATTGAACCCACCACCATAAACACAAGTCTCAAGACCGTTGGCGCAGCGACTAACAAGAAATCCTAAGTGGATTTTAACATTGTCATAAACTTAACTTCCATGGAATTTCGCGGAATTTGCCTAACTCATCCTAGCCCTGGGGTGCATAATATCTGCCAATAGTAGCACCATCAACTTCCTTCCCAATAGAGTCCGGCACCCCATGTTTGTAATGGCCTCAAGCACTTCAATAAATAGAACCGAGCCTCCCGCTAGCCCAACCACTGACACTTTAATTTCACACTATGGTCCTCAAAAACTGAAATTATTTCACCAATAATCCGGCGAAGCATCCGTAACGGCAGCACAACACATCTTCCGTGAAATGTTCCCACTTGCCGGTCGGCCGGTCGCAGCAAATATGCACAGCACACCCAGGCGAATAAAAAGCGATTGGCTGGCTCGTAAAGCATTCAATTTACGATATTATGACACCGTCTGCATGGACGGCCTCACTTGGCCGGTCGTGACATCACTCCGAGTTGCCGGACTCAATTTCGCTTCTAATTAAAGGAGCCTGCGGAACAGTCCCAATCCCGGGATCATTAAATCGATCAATTGTCGCAGTGAATTAATGCGATCGCGGGCATAACGTTCGATGACGACGACCAAGACGATGACGACGCCGTCTAATGGCAAACGTGCAATTTTTCAAAGTGTGTCTCTCTGAACAAGGATGTGAAGGTTTGTTAAAACATGGATCTCTCCGCCTAGGAGGTGTTATTGCCCCAATGAGACAGATGCTTAGGCGAGAGCGAGGACCTGGCAGACGACCGTGGACATTGGAATCGTGTTAGAGACGAATCGGTTAATTAATGACGAGAACCAAAGGGGGCAGCGGCGAATTGTGTGCTGTGCCATGAGAAACCTGTCACATCTGCCAAACATTTCATAACGCCGTGCGGCATAAGGGCCAGTCCTAGACACGCCGATCGCGTCTGCGTGTGCAATGTGGATCCGACGTGACATGCTGTCGTCGCAGGACTGATGTGAGCGAATATTAATTAGATTAGAATCTGCATATGCGGCGTTTGGCAAATGGCAGCGAGTGCTGGTCGCAGTCCTTTTCGGACCAAGATGGCAGATGTTTTGGAGAAGTTGTAAATCCTACTGGGTAAGCTGTTGACATAGGAGTTTTATTCGATGTTGCAGTAGGGTATGCTGGGTTGGAGGCGTGAGCTTGCAACACATAGATCATGGAATTGATAGACTTCTATTGCGGATTTTAGAAAGGATAAGCAAGAGCTCCGCATCGACTTTAGCTGGTCTTGCTCGGAGGAAATCTTGGTTTCCAAAGGCCGTTGGTCACACCTTGAAAGATCTGTCATTCAAGGTCCTTCAGTTCAGGAACTATTCCTATCTCAAATCTGGACGAGGATGATAACCAAGATGAGGACGAGATCGAGGTAGAAAACGATGAGGGCGACAACCGAGATGAAAACGAGAACAAAGATGGTGACGAGAACAGGAATGAGGACGAGAATAGTGTTGAGGGCGAAGAAGAGAACGATGTCGAGGTAGAGAACGATGAGAGCGACAACCAAGATGAAAACGAGAACAAAGATGGGGAGAACAGGAATTATAACGAGGATGGGGATGAGGACGATGTCGAGGTAGAGAACGATGAAGGCGACAACCGGGATGAAAACGAAAACAAAGACGAGGACGAGAACAGGAATTGGGACGAGAATGGGGATGAGGACGATGACGAGGTAGAGGTAGAGAACGATGAAGGCGACAACCAGGATGAAAAGTAGAGCAAAGACGAGGATGAGAATACGGATGAGGAAGAAAATAAGGACGAGGATGAGAATAAGGATGAGGACGAGAATAGGGATGAGAATGAGAATAAGAATAAAAACGAGAGCAAGGATGGGAACGAGAACACGGATGAGAACAGCAATCAGGGTGAAAACGACAACAAGCATGATTGCTTAGTGGCATAGGCATAGGCATGGGTACGGGCATGTCACTGGCTCTTTAGTGGTAATAAGTGCTGTTGCTTGTTGGGGTCTTGATTATTTTAGTGTCAGGGTCACAACAGGTATTAAGTGAGGTTTTTGGGGAAGCAGTAGTGCCGTATCTAGCTCCATTCGAGATCGAAAAACCCTTCGCTATAGGGTACAAATCACCTCACACCCTATGAATTAAGATTTCCCGTCATTTTCCGTTTATTACCTATCGCATGCGAATTAAACCCGACCAAGTTCCCACCGGAAGTGTAAATCGAAATAAAATAGAAACGTAACACCTCATCGGCGCCTACATATTCGCATCATCGTTTTGTAACGTTTTGTGCCGTCATAAATTGACAGCTACAACCGCAACAGGTCTCTGCACAACCACTATACACACTTCACCCATCCGACATCCGACTTGGCATTCAGCTCTTGGATAGACCAAGCCAAACTACCGGTACGCATGACGATCCGCACCATTTCACATGCGATTAGTCACTAAACGCCATGCTGTCGATCATAACTCTGTTTACGGTCAATGTCAAGCAGACCTGTGACTGTGAGACGACTACGATTGTACACCGCACCGAGCAACGACGACGACCGACGTGCAGATGAGATTTTCCCAGGCGGGAATTTATGCCAACACGGTCACGTACCCGCTGTTTGGTTCGAGGCAAAAATTTTGAAAGCAAAAGTGTGTGCCATTAGGAGTGAGTGTGTGTCATTACTGCACCCCGTCTGCGTATGCTTTTGATGCAATTCCAGCTCCAATACCGGGGAGACATCCAATTGTAATGGCAAATAATTTGTTGCAAATTGTTGGCCACTTGTTGTTAAGTTGTTGATAAATGTGATGTTGGGATTTTTACCATTTTCACGGTTGTAGTCGCAGAGTTAATGACGTTTTCTTTCCTGACAGATACATGACAAATGATAATGTCAGATTGCAGATATTGACAGATACACGTCAAACGATAATGGCAGATGCATCAAACTATGGCAATGTCATTGGATTTTGCATTGACTTAGGTGCTTCCATCTACTTTCTGACAGATGGACCTCAAAAGATTTCGCACTGAATACAGCCTCCACATCCGCCATGACTCAAAATTCAAATTACATTCTTAGGGCATTCTGTTGCCACCCAAAAATTTATTACCGTCACATGGCATGAGGATCCATCAAAGAACACACTGCACGGCGATGCGACTGTTCACTGTTCGGTTTATCGAATCGTAAATTCTCGTTAATACGATGTGACAGAGTCGTAAAACTGTTTATGACTTACACTCAGCGCGCCGAAAATCTGACGTCCAATTGACATATTTACGGTAAAATTATCTTTTACGATATTTAAATACATTTTCGACGATACATCACTCGACGAGTGAAGGGTGGTGTGGTGATCCCCAGGAAATTCCATTGAAACCATAGATGTCACACTTGCAAGGGAGTTTAATGAACCCTTAGTCCTTCTGTCACAATCACTGTGCCAATGTCACTGGGCACAGGGAAGTGCGACTGCAATTTTAAGGCAAATTTTCTGATCGATCACTTAATTTCTGTCATCTCGCTTGTAATGACACTTAGAAAACAAATTGCTTGTGGCTACCATTTGAATAGCAATTGGCCGCGTGTCGTCGACGTCGTAGGCAGTTTTCTTGAATAAATTTCCCTTGGACACGGGCGCCGATCGCGTTCAGATCGTTTATCAGAGCTCAGAGGTTTTTTTTTTATCTGATGCCAGAGCAAGCGATTACGATAATAGAGCAATAAGCTCATTACATACCGAGCAATTAATTGTATCGAGTGTAAATATTATTACCTGCTAATTAATTACATTAAATCGTATCGTATTTTATTATAATGGGAACCTGGTTAATTAGAATCAAGTGCGGCTTGTTGTCCCGTCTTGTGATTTGTTAGTATGTGACAACGGCGCCGCACTAGTTGCTAGAGGCTTGGTTGAAGCAAGTGTGTCTAGACGCTAACTCGCAATAGGGCAGGTGCAAGGAAGTTGTATTATTTAAGGCGTCAAACGATGGAGTATGGAAAACATGTGAGTTCGAGCGGAGCGACATAAATTGTTTTGTGTGGCGATAATGAATAGGTAGTGGCTTTAGCTGATGGCTCATTTGAATAGGATTATCTGATTGTCTTCGACAGAGTGGCCGGAGATTTGTGTCTTTAGGTAATGATATGCCGGTAACTGGCTTCCAAAGATGGTATTCTGTCGCCAGACACGATCGTTAAGCTCAGTTGCTTTGAACTTTTAAATGACAGCTGGCGAGGAATGCAATAACGAATAGATGGCGCATTATTTAATTCAGGGAATTTCACTGCGTTCTGGATCACGCTAAACGATCTTGAATGCTTCTTAACTGCTCTGCGCCTGATTTGCTTAACGACTTCCTAGTTTTTGGTTTCTCGGGGATCGCGATGGGCCATGGTTCCTAGTGTCTTATGCAAACACTGGCTGTATAAGCCTACTCTACCTAACCTAAGCTAGCCCACTTTGGTGCTTAGTGTCTTATGTAAGCGCTGGCTGCATAAGCCTACTCTACCTAACCTAACCTAAGCTAGCCCACTATGGTGCCTACTGTCTTATGCAAGTGCTGGCTGCATAAGCCTACTCTACCTAACCTAACCTAAGCTAGCCCACTATGGTGCCTACTGTCTTATGCAAGTGCTGGCTGCATAAGCCTACTCTACCTAACCTTACCTAGTTTGCTTGCCTCACTTTACCTGTCAAAGCAAAAGGGAGACAACGCCGGATCACCTTCTAGGAAACTGGGCGGCGTTATAGAAACTCTCCTCTGAGATTCTAGACATATTCCAGATGCGCAAGTTCCAAAATAAGAAAAAGGAAGCTTCATTCTGAGAAAGGTGATGTAGTCTAAGACAGAATATGTACCAGCAGGGAGCACAATAGGTCTATCAACGGTTGCAGTGCACACAACGCCCCTCTAAATCATTCGTTCAAGCCAACGTGACGCAAAACAGTTCAAAAGGGCTCAAGGTCGTTGGAAATGAGTTGGAGAAAGTCAAAAAGCAGGCATTGTTGAAGCCTCTTTGTTCCACAATGGTTGACAAGACCACACCAGTGAGTCTAAGAAAGAAACTTTAGTGATTCAGCCCAAGTCATACAATGCAACCCATTCTCGTTGCATTTTTCGCACCACATTTGTTGTGGCATCCAGGCAATTTCGATTTCATTCGCTCAGCTGGAATCACACCTGGTGTCCTTCCTGCTTTATGAACACACTGCTGTCAGTTCACTGGCCCGACCTGCTCCGAATGTGGCCATTAGAACTCAATACGCACAGCATGTGGCTTCATTAAAACTTCTGCAATTGCCCGGATAATTTTATCTTTCGCATTAAATCGTTGGCCAAGGTGCGAGATTCTCGCCACACATTCATCTTGTAAATATTTGCCCTCCCGACTGGAAGATAGTCGTCCACATTGGAATTCGATCGAATTTGTCAGCCTCTTTTGCGTCTTTTTTCGGTGAAGCTGCCGAACATCCGTAATCGTATATCGGCTGTGCGATCGAAATAAATATACTCCTCGGGGCGTAGTATTGTCTTTACAAGGACCGCTCTCTAGCTGCAAGGTAATTGAAGACCGATTGCGAATGTTGCCAGTGTATGACACCCCCGGCAGCAACAGCAGCAGAAACTCCACCGCGAGGAGGAAATGAAAGCCAAACAAAGCGAGAGGCGCCTTCAAAATGATGGAATGGCTTTCAAATTCAACAGTGTAACCGACAAACAGATGTGAAGTGCGATACGCGCCAACTAGAGATGCTGGAGATGCCCGGAGAAGGTGTGCTTATGATGCATGAAGGAGGGTGGTGCTTCTATTCCACACACTACACGGGCATCTGTTTAAAGAAGTTGTCGACGAGGTTTTCCCTTCGATCACTTTGATCGAAGCGCAATGTGTTGGCTGATGTATCTGATGGGGTTCTGGTTGATTGACTTTGATGGTTGGAGTTTTGTTTCGTTCTCTCTTTGACAGAGCATAGGCCTATATTTGGATGAACACTGACACTATTCATGGATCAAAGTGAGATCATCTGGAACGTATTGAGTTTTAAGACTTGGTGAACTGAGTTATGGTGATTAACTTTTCCGCTGGCGATGAAAGTGTTTCGGCTTTATAGGGGAGGCAAAAGCGGGATTCTGAATCTAGCACCAGGTCGACGATTTGGAGAAGGAAGTATCCTCCACATCCTCAAAGAAGTGGGAGTTTCGTTGTCACCATAGTCGCATCCTGAATATTTTGAGTTTGACATCCTGTCGTGACTGACATGACACCAAGTTGATAATAAAAAAAAAAAATTTAAAAATCGTCTGGAGATGCGGGGCATCGATCCCCGTACCTCTCACATGCTAAGCGAGCGCTCTACCATCTGAGCTACATCCCCCCTGTCAACGATGAAGGCAAACACAAATCACAGTGTCATGTCTAGATGTCGGAAATAACCGAAATAATCACATGGCTAAGCTTTGCGAATTAATCGTGTTTAGAGGTGTAGATTTGCCTTATGAAAAGCTTTTCGTGACGATTTCCTCGGACTTGGTTTAGTGTCAAAAGCTTTTTTGGTTTTTACCACCCAAAACGCCTTGGATGGGGAATTTCGAGTATCGTCGACTGATTGCGTCTCGTTGAAGGTAAACTTGTGAAGATTGCTAAGTTACAGCTTCACTTTGACAATCATTTCGACCATCATAAGCGGCAAGTGGTGAGGCAAGTTCATCCAAAGAATGAACGAATGAACTCCAGCAGCCTTGAATCGATGCGACTAACATTAAGTTTGGTTCATCCCAAAGCCTACTCAATGTGGCCTTCGGGGCCTAATAAATCATCACCTTCACATCGGATTTCGGTTCTTATCCGAAGCGTCTTCGGAGTCACCCTCGATACTGAAAATAAACATCGAGCAGCGAATCGAGAACGCATGCGTAGCTCACATGCAGTAGAATCTATGTCATGGTCTCTAAACCGCTGTGGAGCTTCCTATTCTCGCTTCCTTGTCGGAGTGAGGCCTAAATAAGTAAATAGCCGGCGCGACAGCTGTGGGTGAACCAAGAATAGTTATTCATGTTGTGCGTGTTACATTTTTCCTACGTTTGGAAGGAACATACATTTAATTACCGACTCCGAACGGCGAATTGAGAAGCTTTTTCATGACAAATGGTACTCTTGAAGGTTTGTCATTCCCCGACAAGACGTGGTGCTGTGAAAAATTTACGGTGGACATGGCTGGGGCTTGAACCCACGCAGCTCACTCAGCAGTCAAACGCATAACCACTTAGCCACGGCGGCCATGGGGCCTACAATATCACAAATCTCAACAGTGTTCAAAGAATTACGGATATATGTAGGAACTATCAGACGGTGAGGTCTTGTCCAACCGAAGCTCTTACAGTGCTTCATTGAGCACAGTCAAGCTGAGAGGGTCTGAATGTTGTGCCCATGCGGATAGTAGATCTGAAAAAAAATTGATTTTCTATTGAGGAACCTGGTAGGGTTCACTCCTGGCTAAATCACAATCATGGCGAAGTGAAGAAATGATAGAATGACGAAAGCGCTCGCCTTAGCAACCTTCACCGACGGGTTAAAGACGGGCTAGAGTCTGAATATAACAAACCTAACAACTTCCAGGGGAGTTACTGGCAGTCCAGGAGGCGCGTCGGTCTATAAGTTTTAACCCTCTAAGCCAAGTTCCGCCAAACACTACTATGTATATTATCTTCAGTAAATGTCAAACCCTGAGAAGCTAGGCCTTGGCGCACCTCGAGCTTTCGCACCAGCTATTGTTGCCTCGTCAAGATTGGGGGGCTTAATAGGATAGAGCACATGTGGAAGGCGTAAGCAACTAAAAACCGGTTATAATGACCAACTCTCTAGTGCTTGGAGTCTCTTAGTTGTACTCCAACCTGACCGAAGAGCAATCCTTCCTTAAGTTAAGGTCTCTCTAGGAAGAAAGGTGTTCCTAGAAACCTGAATTCAGTGATGGTGTGATCGCATCAAAAACAAAAAACCATTTCCAAGAATTCATGGCTGGGGGTTAAACCATTCGCTAACGAGCCCCTTCAGATGCCTAGACTGGACCTGTCATAAGAGGGCCTTTTCCCAAAATCCAACAACCCACCTAATCGTAGGAGGAGATCATCTAGTTGGGCTGTTAATTTAAGATTAGGACTCGGACAGACATTGCCGGGATTGTGGCGATATGTACCACTCACTGGTCTATAGGGAATCTTACAACCAAACTCAGCATTCCCTTCAACATACACTGCCGAGGTTTAAATGAGTGAAAAACGTTTCATCACTTTCTGTGCAGATGTTCAACACCAGCCTTGTGGCTGATAAACATGTTGTCTTACAGGAATAAGGAGATATCGCTCGTCCAGTCTGTCCATACTTTTTAGAACGAAGGAAACAGGATTAGTAAGTCTGAAAGCCTTGAGGCCATGGAGTCAAGCTTGGTATTCCTTACAACACCTTTTGTCGAAGCTGCAAGTACATTAATGAGAAAGAATCTCTATTTCATTTCCTTTGCAGGTGTCAGGCCCCTGGCGAAGACCACACAGCGCACTTTGGCCAAACCCTTCTTCGTGGATCTCGGCGAGATAGCTGAAGAAAGAATTGGAGAACTGATTTTGAATCGAAACTCCACAGGCTGGAGTTAACCACAGGTTTGCTCGAGTTTCGTAGTAACAAAACGGCGCACTCTGGCGCTAGTTGGGTTCTAAGAAACCGCCACTCTACCTACGTACCAAAGTCTGAAAGCCTGGACTGTCGTATTTACTATAAAGACGTATGTTCGGCAGGGCAGCTAGACAAAAATATCACAAGAAATCCATGCCGGGACCAGTGCATGCAGCGATGATCCATGTTTTTGGCATGTCACTACATCCTGATATACACTGTGCGCCCCATGACTCAAAAGCTTGTAAGTTATTTAGTTAGGTGGCGCTACAATTCACCCCCAACCGGACTCTGTCCCCTCTACTCGCTTATAGCCATGCTGTAGAAACAAAGAGGATGAGGAGACCATAAAAAAAAACTCAAGGAGCTCTTTTCTTCGATGATCTAGACGACTTAGTGAACACTAACGTCACACAATACTCAGTAAGTAAAGACAAAGTCGTTTGCTTGGTGGATTGTGGATAGGCCTGTTCAAATAGACTTTTCTCTGAGGCACGCCTGAAAGAATTATAATCACAATACAGAATTCCTTTCATAGTCAATTTACGCAGCTTGTGACACCTATTTAGGGACCAGTTTAATGCCCGCCTCCATTTATGAACTCGTTTTGGTGAAAAAGACGAAACCGCATCACAAATAAACCGAGGCACAGTCATATCCATTAAAATGTTTTGACATTCCAATCATTTTGGCATTGACGCAGGCCATACCGCAAAAGTCTAGGTCACTTGAGTTTTATGAGACCCGCCGCGCGGTTAAATTTCCCATTAATCCAACCAAGTGGACAGTAAGTCGATACGAAAACAACAACACAACCGACGTCACCAACAACAACAAATTTGTCCCATAAATCCGAATTGGACTTCCCACCCTTCCGAGGCTCTTATGCCATCGCAATCACTCACCACAAGTCTACGTGCAGCACCATACCAGTACCCATCCCATTACAGGTTTCAAAAACAACTGCAAACACTACGTGCGCTTTCGCAGATACATAATTCGCCGGAATCCATCAACTGCGACAAATTGTCAATTAAAAGATCTGAAGATCGCCCCTGTCATCACAGCCTTGCCATCTTGATTCGCAAATAATGGAGGCTGTCATTAACCAAACACTAATCCAGTCTATGACGATCGGCATCGTCACTCGGCTGGAAGGTGTTCGGGCGTTGCGTGCTAATTTGTTAGAGAATCCGCCCGATCTAGAGAGAAAGTGATCAACAAATACATTGTCTGTTGTTCGGGGCACGCTGGTGTGTTGTGTTAGTGGACGCGGGCAAGACGCCAGCCAGCCTCACATTTATTCGGGTGACAGAAAATGTTATTTGCCAAACGAGACAGACGAAACTTTGATTACCTTCGGCATCATGAACATCGGGGCAGTCGTCTTGATTGAGGTGTTGAAAAGTTCAACGACGCGCGGATCACGGAGTATTTTTAAAGGGCCCATGCTTGTGTGTCTTGTTTTGCTTATTGGACGTCTGCTTGTTGAGTGACACGCCGACGAGATAGACGGCGGAATGACTGAATAATTAGGGTAAGTGCAGAGCATTAGTTCACAAGGAATTCGCCAATTACAGGCTAGAAATGAGGAACAAGGCACGGCGGTTAGAGTCGAGCAATAAAAACTTGTGGGACATCTGAGGGTAAATTTAGATAAAACCAAACGAGTAGTCTCCAGATGCGATGAGTTTATCATAAATTCTGGGTCGTGGACCGTGATTGGAGATCTGTCAGTGAGTGCTGTCGGTTCACCGGAATGCAAATCAGCAACAGCCAAATTGACTGTCTACTGTCGAAGACCTTTCGAATCCAAAGGGACAACGTAGGGAAAGAGGGCTTTACTTCGGTGATGTTTCCACCAATTCAATGTAACCAACTGAAGGCGGCTATCTAAAGACTGAGTTCTTGACGTAAAGACCCTGTGAGAACAACGATAAAGATACTGATTTGCCACAGCTTCAAACCATTCGATTGGTTGTGACCTAAACTAGTCAAGACCTGTCAGCAGATATTACACGCCAAACCTTCTCCTCAACTCCGGTTGGTTTTCATGATTGGGGCTAGTTCAAGGATACGTACACGTTATTCTGAGAAGATACTCGGAGCAGTATAGAATCTTGGGAACTCGTCAGCTATAAACTTTTCTGATACGTATCTCTGCCGTCTGACACCAGGAAATTGTTCTGGCATCTCTTCGAGGGACGCGTAGCAATCGCGAGTGATCTTCAGAGGAAGTAAGAATGATGCCAGTGATTGAATTGCCCACCCAAAACAGACAAACCTTCCTTAATCGCCATCGAACTTGTGCCCCTCGCTCAGCAGTCCGATACACCAACCAATGCAATCAACCCTCCCACGTGATCTCTCTTGTTCGCCCTGACATGGATTGCATTTTCCCCAACAACAATTGAAACAGATGTCAAACTAATTGTACAGCAAGAGGAATGTAGGCTTGTCGCATACTGATTACCCGTTCGTGTGCTGCTCAGATTTATTGGAGAGAGCAGCCATTTACAGCAATACGTCAATCTGTGACACAAACCATTTTCTAATGGCGTTCTAATCAAATTACTTAGCCGCGACTCTGACATTAAACGCCGACTCGGTAGCAATTTATGTCCTCATATCAGCCCCGGCGATCACTATGCATCTGGGGGTGAATTAAATTAGAACGTAGATGATCTCAGTTGACCTTAAATTTAAATGGAAAACAGCAGAAAAGGAAATAACTTCACGTAATTCATCTAGTCTGCGTCAGTCCGGGGGCTTTTGACATGCGCGCCCGAGGAAACAGCAAATCACCCACAATTATCCGTGCTCGGCAGCGATAACAATGCAAATGCATCCTGCACTTGCACCCATTACTGGGCTCCACATTAAATCACATTTTCGCCCGAACGATAAATAATAAAACAATCGCACTCGGTACAAGGACAACTGTGGCGGCACCACTTGTATGCACGGCACCACCCGATGACAATTATTTGTCCCACACCGTTTGGCATTTGCCCGATCAGGGCCAGAGAGACTTAATAACATCATTATGCGGATAAATATTGGTAATGGAAGTTGTAGCACCAACTTGGCCGGTGTGTAAATCAATCAGTGGTCAGCTGGGCCTGTGACCAACTCAACTAGTCGCTCCCACCAGCTACAACCAGAGCGTCATGGCTCACACTGCCGTCAGGCCGGACTGTGTCGGGAAATGATTTATTCCGAGTGCGCATTGTCGAACATAGTAAATGCATTTGCATCGTGGCCTGCTGTTTAGATAAACTCGGCGAATTAATTGCTCGTTTATGAGTCTTCGATTGTGTTTTTGCCTTATCTCAAGGCATTCGTCACATTACGGTGATCATGTGAAACCAGCTTGAGATCAGTTTCCTGATAACACGCCACTGGCGATGGCAAGTCGCGACCGGACTGTAGTCCGTTGTCCGCGACGAGGAAGCGTGTGGTGTGTGGCTGTTGCGTGTCAATTGGTTTCATACCCGACGAAGTATTTCATCCAATTGACTGGAAGTGGGTCACACAAACGCAGTGCGTTGAGGGGTTATTGCCAACGTAAGCGAACTGATCCCAACAGCTGGCGTCTGATCTGAGGACTGATAACGAAAACAGATTCTGTGCCGAAGGCAATAGATCACCTTGTTGGAACTTACGGGAAACTAGAACGAGAAACTCCAGGCCTATGACATGGAGTGGTTGAGCCAGCTGTTTGGAGAGCCAAATCCTTTGGGGCGATCAATAGCCCTGTCTGAGACAATGACTAGAGGAAAAAATACAACGACGAACTATGCAAAAACGTCGGCCACCTCAAAATAGTTCAAACACAACGACAGAAGACTGGGATATGACCAGAGAATGCACAGTGGTGCAGCTCAAAAAAACTTCATATCTACCTCGGAGAACGGGCGCAATAGAGAAAGACCGACAACTCTTAAGGAGATGAGACCCCAAGAAACTCTGCATGCAAATCTGAAGACACCTATCCAACGATTCTTCGACCGGACTCCGGACCT
Source organism: Matsumyia berberina (assembly GCA_917880715.2). Lineage (NCBI taxonomy): Eukaryota > Metazoa > Arthropoda > Insecta > Diptera > Syrphidae > Matsumyia > Matsumyia berberina. The sequence continues at coordinate 110,398,657 of OU862872.1, forward strand.
TGTCGTGGTGTAGGGAATGAAACAGGTCAAAGATTTGCTGGTTTATTCCTTAGATGGGTTCTGAAGCACAGGGACAATCAAACCCTTCCCTAGCACTCCTCATATTCCATACACTAATCTCCTCACATCCCATGCCCTTCCTCTCCCTTAAGATTGGATTAAGGTGTTGCGCTACTCGCGCTGATAGTATGTCTAACCGAGGGTCAGGAAACCTCCGAAGACAGTGGCTTTTGAAACCGATCCTATTCATGACATGGGCCATAAGATGCGAGGTCACCATTCCGAACTTTTGTCTGAACCTTCAAGGATAGTCAGCCGTTCGACTTCGAGCCCACGGCAGAGGCAACTCCCTCTAGATACTTGAAAAACAAACACCTGGTTTTGAAGGACCATCGGTTTATGGCTTCAGGGACAAATAGCCGTTTGGCCTGTGTGACCACCAGTAGTTAGACCTCGAGCTCGTGGTAGGTAGCTACCTCCAGTCATTGCCAGGTTTTACGTATCCTCTCTACGGATACGAAAAACCGATCGGTTTAAAGCTTGCAGAAAATTGCTACCTCGTAACGCAAATCTTTCCAATGTCACCGGGGTAATTAAAGAAAAGAGCCCATAACAAAGCCCTCTTTGGACAGCGCGAGACTGATGCAAAGGATCGTAGAGTTCTTTGCAAAAAGTGCTTCAGAAGTGTCCTTCCCAGTAAACGTAAAGGGTTTGTGAGGACAACGATAAAGATACTGATTTGTCATCGCTTTAGCAGGGTCAAACAGTTTTGATTGGATCTGGCGCATCCAGTTGGTCCCAGAAAATCAGAGAACGGAGAAGCAGAAGACATATCGAGACCAGGTCATGAAGTGCACACAATTCTTCTACAACTCCAGTGATCAGGACTTAGCATTCAAATGTCAAACGACAGACGACGAATCCTCAACTCAACCACAACCCACACCATCTACCTTCATTTTTTGGCTGCGATACAGCCACTTGGATTTCTGTGATCAACGATCTCGTTCTCCAGGTATTCCTCGAGCATCTGGCTTAAGGAGACTGGAGATCGCGGTCGTTGATTAATGTGATCGAGGTGGCAATACCACGGTGGAGGAATGGAGGTTGTAACCAATTTTTTAAAATTTTTCAGGGACCATCCTTCCATAGTGATGAGTGCTAGTACCAAGACCGTGACAAAATGAACGCCTCTGCTGACCGAAAGTCAAAAGAAGTGGCTTCCAAAGAGCTCGTCTAGCACAACAATGAAGAGCACAATGGGCATCGCGCTCGTTCTCACATACCAAACTATACCAAGGACAACTACGCTCTAGGACGATCTTAATTCCAAGTATAACTCCACTTATCACCAGTAGCGAACGCAATAGATTCCCTTCAGTCTCAGTGCACTTCACCCTATTCAATCTTCCACTCCGCTCGTCAAACCTTCGTCCACCTAATCCGCTTACAAACAACCAAATCCTTCCATTTCCCTTACATTGTTGCTACTTCCTACCCCCATGTGGTCCTCACAGCGCAAATCACAATCCACAATCTCCCGTGTGTCCTGTTTCCCGCAAAACGCAACTTAGCCGCTTCTGTCATTTCGCCAAAATATTACCGAGTGATGTAACATCAAGATAAGCGCTTCCCCGGCTTAGTGCCAATACTTTGATTCGTTCTTGGGTGGCACTGCCATTAGCAATCACAGGAACTCAACAATTCAACTTAATCCCCATCAAGGACATGAGGATGTGAAATCGCACTCAATGCTGGGCAGATCCAAGTCAAAGATATCCGCGCGGGACGGAGAACAAAAAACAACAAAAATCCGAACAGATGTGGTAATTGCGCGGACGAGCCCCGCATGGATGTGGCACTCCGACGACCAATCAATCAATCGATGGTATTTCTGGAATCCAACGATGCTATCGCATGTGTCAATGTCAAGTCGCACAGCCAGCAATTTCGCTGTGTCCCGCTGCGTTTTCAATCCGCCGCCCAGTCCGATCGTAATCTCATTATCACACCCGAAATCGCTGTCGCCTCCAGACAGCGCGCCGAACTCGCAAACAGATTCACTTTTCATTGAGCTCGCGCCCAATTACGGGCCCTGAAAGGTGGACTCGAGCTCATAGACTGCCGCTCGCTGCCAGTGGAAGAATAACGATCTGTCTGCATCCGAATTAGATCGAGATCTGGACGATCTGTATTGTTGCAGATGACGCCAACCACCGTGGAATGGGTAGCATAATCCTAATTGAACCGACAACGCGCCAGACTACACACCTTCGCATCCTGTGTCCCTTGAGGGACCATCCACCATCCACCATTCACCGTCTCAGTCTCAGTCTCAGTCGCTTGCCCTTGGATCGTCGTCATCATTTATTAAATGGCGACCGGCCGGTCGCTTTGACAGATCGTTTGATGCATTACGTGCCAAAGGGATTTACCTGATTTTAGGCTGCGCCGCCGCCGCACCAGGCTAAGCAATTGTTTACACTTTGGCTGGACCCGCGGCCGTGGGTGCACTGGCACCGTTTGAGTGCAAAATTCAATTCCGCCGGTCGGTGTGTTGTGGATCTGTGTCAGCGGGGTGTGCATTCTGGTGCACAACCCCTCCAGTGAGTCAATGGGTCTCGCATTCGTGATTATGATCAATGGCGATGCGGGATCAAGTTCAACATTGACAGAGTGGATGCGGTATCGCCCAACTTGGGTGCGTTATTAATTGATTCGGAGTTATTTGGAAGAGTACAGTGCACTTATGCCACCACTTATGCCTGGTGGGCTCAAAGTATGTGTGAAAAATTAACCGGGTGGGGTCGCCGTGGGAATCCACACAAACAAAGTCTTAACAGAGAGGCTCGATATAGTTAATTTGAAACAGATGAGCTTGATTTATAGGCCAAGGAGGCGGTGATTACATTCACATCAAGCATGTGGAAGACTTGCGTTAGCTTTTAGGCCGTGAAAAATTGCGACAATCCCATGTCTAAGACGGTTTTGGGAAGTTCTGTGGTAGAGTTGTGAAACATTTTCAGTGAGCACATGTGGCTGCATGAGGTCTGTATTGCTCCAATTTGATGGCGGGACAAGGATTATCTTGGTTAATGGGTTGGAACTTTGAGAATTAATCGCATTTTGAATGAAATTAAGCTTCGGCAAATGGTCCGAGAACATAGATGGAGTGACATCAATTAGTGATTTCAGACTGTAGAGCAATTGTGTGTGAACATTGCAGTTGGAAGGGCTCCAATTTGTTGTAAAGTTGAATAAGATTTTCCCAACCCAGTCTATAGTCTCCCAATCAGCAATCCTTCTTCCCACATATAAAGTTCTCCTATAGCCCTTCAAAGGGTAATCAGAATAGGCCCAACTAAGGCCTAGGTAAAGACAGATTCTTACCCTCCAAAAACAAATGACAACAACCTCGTTTGTATAAAGGAACCCAAACAGTGCGGCCAAATCAATTCAAATAATCGTTGACACAACATTATTTCCTTGTACGAATTGATCACTTGTTAACTCATCTGTCAGAAGCAACTGTCACTAGCAACTGTCACTAGCTACTGCCAACTGATGCATCAATCACTATTTGTCACCACAATTTACATGTTTCATTCTTGCAAGGTAGGCGACTAACTATGCATGCATCCAATTTATTGAAGTCATCCCGGAAAAGATGAACATAAATGTCAAAACACCTTTTTACCTCATCTACACTACACTAATTGATTCTCGTTCAATATTCATCGTGACATTTTCGATGACACGCCGGCAAGACTGTCAAATCCCCCCATTACAAACAACTGCCTGAACGAAACACATTTTTTTTTTATTCAAAAGCAATTTTTATGGTAATGACTTGCCAATACGGTTGTCGTGTCATTTATTGATTTCTAATCAAGCGGGAGTGCTCCGCCTTCATCTATCATTTGGTTAATTAAATACAAATTGAGCGACTGGGCCGAAAAACTATTACAAAATTCAAATGTAAGGCAATTTGCGTCAGAGGAATTTTATGGTTTCACGCAAATTGAAATAAGTAACGAGTGTACGAGTACATGGGCAGTGTGGTTTAATGTGATGGGTTTTCCAAGAAACTGACGTGCGGAATTTTGAAGTGACTGTGTACGTATTCAGTTCATCGTTTTAGGCGGTGAAAATGGTGGATTCACTGAAAGTTGGCGTCATAGTTCCTAAGATTGAGAGAAAGCCTTTCAAATGGATCCTTTCGTCATAATGATAATAGTTCGACACATGTTTCTATTGGAGTGTGTTAAAAACGGAAAACAAATTCTAAACCTTATGAAGTACCATAAAAACTTTGTCAATGAGGGAAGACGCACTAGATTCTTAAGAGAAGCGCGCTATATACACATTTTTATACTAAATTTAACCACAGCATGATGGTTCGCACCCTATGTTCCTCGGAAGGACCTACGCTTTCCAATGACGAGTGAATGATTCACACCACTTAAGTAGTTTTCATGACTATCTTGAGCAAATAAACAAATTTTCCCTCTATCCTCTTTCTGTTGGACAGAATTTATAACCCACTCCGATCATAATGAAAACTTCTACCAAATCACTATCAAATTTTCCCAACGCCTTCTTTGAATTAAATTATAACATCACTTTACATTTTCGCCACGTTCAAGTTAATAACCATCAACGTCACCCGGCCAGCCTTTTCGACATAAATTTCATCGTTCGATTATAGCCCAATTTTCGATATAAGAATACAACCAGTACACTGCACCACCACCGGTTGCCAAGCTCTCGAATATTGATTGTTCAATCATGGACCACAAATTGGGATCATAAATTATCCGTAACTACATGGCGAGCACGCGCATGTTACTGCCGACAATTTTGTGTCATGTATGTCGGTCGGCGTGTTCCCTTAAATCTGTTCCAATTTTTCTCACTTAATTTATTGGAGAAAATCGCCAAAGTGCTGTTCATTGTTGGATGTGTATGCAATTAAGTCGCCTTAATTTGCAAGGAAATTACAAATTGCCATTTAAGTTAACACCTTGTTCAGGGTAAACCGGTCAAATTGTGAGAAATTTAAAATCGCGTTGCTAGGGAATGAGGCGCAAAGTTAAAGGAGATTCCATGCCTTGTGATTTAAACCGCTGCAACACAATTTGGAGGAAGCAACGACGAGAAGTGAGTTCTGTTTGAAATGCTTTCCAAAAGCTAGATTCGATAACAGCCTCTAGGACTCGTGTTTTGTGAGACGTATGTAGTGAGTCGCCCTAAGCATATGCAACGCTCAACAGTTAAGGAGGAATCGAGGTCACTAGAGATAAGCTACGAGTAAAGAAAGCCCAAACGCGCAGGATGATTGACCCAACAAGTGGAACGAATGACACATTTCATAGGACAATCATCAACCTGCTTAGGCATGAACCTTCTGAAATTTCGCAAACTTCCTCGCTGTAGATATCTTTTGGACACAAAAATGTAGATCGGTAGGACGAAACTTAAAGAGTGTCAAGATTCACATAATCTTGTCCTTTTCAACAGGCTCTGATAGTTTTCTGTGCTGCTTTGCGCACAATGACGTGGTAAGTTTTTTTAACACCTTCGTCTACCAAACTCGAGAGCCTGTGTTACTATTTGATGACTTCTTTCTTCAAGTCCTAAAAGGAATGGAATTTTAATCTAAAATGTAACCCAACCCTTACCCATCTGACATTGGCACATGACATCTCTTAATACAACTAAACACACCCACGCTCATAACTCATTTCGCCAGTGTCAAGCGCCACTTAAAATTCCGTCCCATTCGAAATTTAATAGCTTCCCTAAGATATTTCCCAATGGACGTCTTAATTCATCATGAAACCATAAGCTTCCTTCTAAATGGCGCGAAATATTTCCACGAATTCTATCACGAGCCCAAGTGCATCCATTCATCATCACAAACACATATGACTGTGCCGATCTAGCCGGGACGCAAGTGTCAAAACTTGCACTCACAATTAATTAAGTATCATTAATCATTGTGCACCCAGCATTGGCATTAGCATCACCATCACCATTACCATCAGCATCAGCTTCAGGAGCAGCCGCAGTAGCACTAGGAATGGCCGCAACAGAATTAGCAGTAGCTCACCATGAACCATGGACTATTTCGCATGGTTTCATATTTCCTGTCTCTTGGACGGGTGTTGAACGGCTGTAGGTCAAATGTGTTAAATGCGCAACGCGCATAGTGATAAATGACGAAGGGATACACAAATTAATGTGACATCACTGGGATAATTCCAACGAGATTAACACTGAATTGACTAGGAAATGCGTTCTAAATTAGGAAACAACATGATGGGGATCCTTTGAGTCACATGATCTTGGGATAATGTCGTGTACAAGTTGTAAGTGGATTACTAGTGAATGTCAAACGTGCGTGGATTGACATTGTAATTAGCTCCTTACAGCTAAACAGCTGACATTTGACTTCAAAGATATCAAGTATGTCAAAGAACAAACATCGATGTGACATTTGAAGCTTAAGTTAGAAATACTATTTCTTCCAATTTTGGGAAAATGTCTACAGTCGGGCGATAGTCGGGGCTTAAAAGTCCTGTCTTGTCCAAATGAATGACAGTTTGATTTATCAGTGGGGACATCTGTAGAAAGGGCTAAGGGAACTTGTTCACTGTTTTTGAAGAAACCTGAGACCTGTTTCTTTCGACTGATTGAGGTCCGCACCGAAACAATTTGAAACACTTTTGCGAGTGCGGTAGGGTAAGGAACTTTATCTCTGGGCCAAAGAGGTTCAATACATAGAGTTACTACCGATACGGTCACTCATCTCAGTGCACTCGACGTCATACTCTTGGCCTCTGGTGCTGGTTAGCCGGTATCTACCGTGGTATCACAACGGCCCAATCTGGTCTAAGTGTGCTGCTTGATCGTGGGCAGCCAGCCAGCTAACCTTACTTAGAGTGCGGTAGGTGGACTACGATCGTCTCAAAATCAAATCATAGGTTAGCCTATGGGAAAGCAGAAGATCATGAGAATTTGACCGACTTTTGATTTGCCAAACATAGAACTATCGAATCGAGGAGTAACCCTAATAGCTCCTTGACGAAAGACTGTCTACTGAAATTGCATCTAGCAATGCTTCGAGTTCCACTATGGGTGTGAATCCTATCGAACCCATCACCCCATGGCAGTCATTTCTCTGAATCGTGGTCACACTTGCGATATGACATTTCTTCTGAAGCACTTTCCACCACATTTTCTAATCTTATTCGAATGAGTTTTACTATGCTGCAGGGTACAACCTGTTGCCAGACATCTCTTCGCATGCGTAGGAGACAAGGTTTGAGTCTAGAAAAACGCCGACGTATTGTGCCGTCCTTCTGAGTGCCAAACCAGGGCATTGGTTGTATGGATTTTCGAAAGTTAGGTTCGATCTTCTTCACTCGAAAGGCACAATCTCAATTTTGGAGGGTTGAAACCTTTGCTAAATGTAGGTGGGAATTCGCTGGATACTAGAATGGCAACGTCTTCATCATGTGCCGCTCTAGGATTTCTACGATTTCGTTAGCTACTATGAGCCAGAGTAGCTTCATGATTTGTAACGGCTGACTAAACACCTTCATGAGTTTATCGCTTGATTCGTTCGCAGCTGACGCTTTCATTGAATTTTCATTTTCAAAAAGTCGTTTGCTGCACTCACTTCATCTCAATCGTTTGTGAAATGAGAGCGAGATACTCTTTCGCCAGGGGCCCGAAGACGGTTGCTCAAAACGTTAATATTGAAAAAAAAATTCGAAATCGTCACACTCCCAGTTTCTCCAACCGATAGTTCGTTCCTTTTGTCAAGTTTCTGCTGCCAGTTTCACTCATTTGCGAAAACTTTTCGATTGAAACTCTTAAGATGCTGGCAGAGGACTCTACAAGTACAAAAATCGTCAATAGAACTGCCATCGATTGTCCCGCCGGACAACCCTCTGACAAATGACCCAAAACTGGTTACAACGCATAAAAACACTTCCTATCTTCTAAAAACAAGGCATCATCACATTCCTCCCAGTAGTTGGGCAATAAACTCCATAAATCATCGGATACTTCCTACACAGACTGGAATGTGGGTGGAATATCGATAAATTCCATTGCACTTCCAAATTGAAATAAATGGTTAACACCGTCGTACAATGTAGCAAATCAATTCCACGCACTGGAATGCACCTTTCCCCCTTCCTGACGAGTCTGCCAAATAGAAACCAAAAGTCTAAAACTGAAATCGCTTGCAATTTCCCTCGCTACTTTCAATTGCGAAGTCGTCCGGCATCAGCCAGAACCAAACCACATTCACATAAACTTCTAATGTGCGAACACATTGCACAGCAGGGGACCTCCCACCGCCCACACACGGGCGAAAAAATGAATCCTAGCCGGAGTTGGAAAAAGGAGCAAACATACGACAAATTGCATGGCGCGCAACAGGTAGCACAGTCGCTTCTACAACATTTCTAACTGCCACCCCATGGCATGGCAACCCCCGGGGACCGTTGCGCTAGATAAATCTATTCCTGCACTTCAAGGGACAACGGTGGATTTTTCAACACCACCGAAGCAAATTTTCCCATCCCAAGTGCCACTAATCATCGGCCGAGCACACAGCGAGAGAGCGAGAGCAACCCGACCATTAGACGTATTACATTCGTGTTGAGAGCTCTGTATCTCTGTATGCAAATGTATCTGAAATAAATTAGTTTTCCATGTTGATCTATCGTTTATCACTTGTTGTGTCCTGTGGCACGCTAGTGTGCGCTCGCCCTGTATCCACCTGAAAGGGATAGTTTCCTGATTTTGTCTGTCTGGCCACTTGCCGCCGTCGTCGTCGTAGTCCATGGAAGACTTGTTATCTAGGAAGAGACCAAGCATGCAATAGATACAAATGCTAGCCAGAGACCAGAGGAAACCCAGTGACAAGAGTTGCAATCAATTTAAAGTAATTGCCATCAGGATATGTTAATTATCGAACGCGCAAAGAGCATCGCGCCCATACGCAGTAAAAAATCTTCAATGATCAAGCTGGACCCAGCGACTAGGAGAACATCCCAGTCGACGAGCGCGGAAGAGCGAACTTTATTAATTGCCATGTGAATTCGAGCATATTTTTGCCGAGAATAGTATACTCGCGGATGCATAGATGTGCAGAGGATGAATTCTTCTATGAATTAGTAGGTTGGCATTCGGTTGTGGAATGTGGAGAGCTAGTCCAGTGCTCAAGGGGACCTCGACCCTTGAAGTAGTGGTTGCTGAACTTGAAACCTACATTTTGCCTTGGAATTCCTCTGCCATCAGCCGACTTTTTGGAGTCGGCTCTACAAAAGATAGAAAGACTTTCAAATTGAGGTTTGAAGCGGGACTAGTGGACCGAGATTCGACCTAAAAGCCTAACATCTATGGACATTGGAGAATTTTGAGTACAGATCAAAGCGATACAAGTGGGGCTTGTGTGTCCATGAACGAAATGAGCAGAGCAAGAGTAACCGAATGGAATCATACTTCTCCAATCGAAAAAAACAGATCGATTCCACAAAGGATATTGGGAGAGAGCACCGATATATAAAAAGGTGGGCTTAACTTGAACTCCTCGAACACCTCCAATGCCATTGCCCAGCCCTAGCGAGAATGCGACAGAAGACCCTGAGGCCCATGTGAATACCGGACCTAAAACATCTCAAGGGCAAAGGAATCGACGGCATCCTGGCCTTCACCATCTATTCCTGCAGTTTCGAGGATTAAAGGAGGGGAACACAACGGTCCCGACATAAGCCTAAGTGAAGAGCCTTCCGCTCAACCTCATATACCATATCATACCAACGTGAACTCCTGCCTAAAGTGGCTTAATCTCACGGTGGGCCTACCCACAATATTGCGACCAAGGAAAAGTGTTGGCCCGCGCCCCAGGGAAATACGAGTACCACCCCAGTGCAATTCGTAGTCATGTCTAAGGTATATGCTACACTCCTTTCAGGGAGCGAGGCCTATCTGACACCTCTTGTGAGGATTTAAGATGTTAACAGATCCCTAAGGACCCCGTTTGCTCCGGCTTTATGGTAACCACAGCCACCACGATACTCCTACTAGAGGGTCTACCTCGATAGACGGGCTGAGTCAAGCCAACTGGTGTCAGATGACACCAGAAGGCATAGTGATGCACGGGGCTCCTGTCTCCCGTGGTACCAGAATATAGCTTCCGGTGGAGTTTCGCAAGCGTGAAGGTCACTTCCAGATGGATCCTTACTGTCCGAGGCTTGGCAACCTCTGGGAGAGAGCACAGTTTTCACTGGATGATCGCAAGTGTCTTTTCGAAGGAACTCAGTCTGTCATCTTAGTCTGGGGAAAGAAAAACTCAGAGTATCAAGCCGAAATGCTAGCCCTGATCCATGCACGCGATCACCTGTATGAGGATCAGGTATGAGGAAGATAGGCGAATGTGTCAATGTCCAAATGTCTCCTGACTGCATCAAGAAGAAGAAGAAGATATTCTAAAACTCTCAAAAAGGTTGTAGCCCTGTCCACTGGGTATCAAAACTTCTTAGGAAAATAGGGCTGGTGGAAAATGAAAACTACAGATTATGGCTTAAGGACGAGGAGAGAGCATACACCATTGCGCTGTCTTTGGATAGAAACCCACAAAACTGTTTAAATTTTAACCAACCAAATGCCACCGATTGCAATTTTGACTCTGAATTCCTGCGGAGTAGAAGCAACTCCTTGAAGTCACCACAAGACCCACAAGAACCGTCTCATTTTCACATCATGAAGTGTCGCAAAAAAGGATGATGTCAAATCTCAGCCGCTCATCCATTGTGTACAGTGAGCACGTCTCCATTTGAATGGGTGGGTGGGAGTGGAGCCTTCCCAGCTAACCTCAACCAAGCCGCACACATTACCTGGCATTTATCATGTCATTTGCATTGGGAAAATGTCTTCCTTTCCATTAATTGCCATTAAAACGAGCATCTTAATGGTCTCACGATGGTACTTCGTGCTCGAATCCTTTCTCTCTTGTTGTTGCTAGCAGTGCTGTTGCGCGCAGCCGTGCGTGGTGTTCGTCCATTGTATGTACACATTGGTGCGCCTTGACACGAACGAACAAGGGGGTTGATGATCGATCGGCTATCACACATCGAAGAGAGGAAAAAAAAACACTGAAATCTGCTGTCCAATTTCTTGTTCTTATTCTCAAATAATTGAATTCAATATTTTTCATGTTTAGAATTTCAAGTGGACGCAGTCGCAGCAGCAGACGCTGGGAGAGATGGGTTCCGTGGATGGTTTTTGTTGTTATCTTGGCAAAAGGCAATTACACGGGATCGTTACAATGGGACACGTCGAGGCTGATTGTAATCTCATGTGTAAACGGCATTGTAATCGATCATCAGATGGGTAGAAGGTGGATGAGACTTACATAGGTAGGCCACACTATGCGTAAGGGATAAAGGATGGAGGAGTGACATGTAGAACTGGTGTCACACAGTGAGTGGATAGTTTATTGTACTTCTGTTTGGCAACTGTGATTGATTGGACAGAGCCATAGGTATGAGATAGGGATTTCTGCGAGCTATTATCGCTGTGGAATTTGATTTTTGGAAGAACAATTAACAGAAGAAATTGAGGACACTCCTTAAGTGGTCAGGGGATAGAATCAGAGTGGAAAAGAGGAAGAAGTTTAAGGACTACTATTGGACACTCTATTTCTGAACAAGCAAGCGATTAGCGAGCTAAAGGACTGAGATATACAGTTCGGGAATCGTCCTAAGAGTATGTATTCAGCTTCTCTGGAGAGGGCCAAGATTACAGGATCATATACAGAAGAATTCGATAGCAAGAATGAATCAACGAAAGATGGTTTTCTGCTTTGGAGTCGTCGAGTAAACCTTTTAAAAGGTTACAGATGCAGCCTACGAGTCCAGTCCGAGAGACGGTGCAGTAGAGAAAGATCCCGATTCAGGTGGCGCACGCAAGTGGAAGGGGAACTTAACCAATTTGGAGTGCGAAACTGGTGGCAGCTGGCTAAAGATCGAGCTAGCTGGAGACGCTTGTTGGTTGAAACCCATGTCCACGCCGGATTGTAGCGCCACCTTAAGAAAGTAAGTAAGATGCAGCCTGAAAGGCCGCTTCAACACACCTCAGATCAACCACCATAGTCTCATTACAAGCCCCAAAATCCTCGAGGGAACTTATTCTGATTTAATTTTTTTTTTGTCAGGTTAAGAAATACTCCACTGGAGCACTCATACGTAACAGGTCCATTGTACAACCACGAAGAAAAAACCTATTTTACCCATTTAATTGGAATTTTTCGACTTTAATGATGAGATACCGAAGATCTGCCACCTGATCCGAGGAAAAGGCAGGATAATCCTAAAGGAAATGATCCGAAGTGTCATCGGGCTCTCCACAACCATCGCAGACAGTAGTTTCACTTAAGCCCAGCACATGAAGATGTTGAGATCGTAGTCTTTTCTGCTGGGAGACAGCAAGAATGCCACTGATGTGATACAGACGTTCTGAAGCCTTCATATAGTCAGCCTGCATCCTGGAGAACCGTGTCTCATACAAGAAAGATAATCGGCCCTGACCTAGAAAGAGGAAAGACTCGTACCAGTTTCAGGTTCTAAGAAATCATCCTCTGCGTCCTGTCTTCCAATCATATTGGAGATCTATTGTGATCTGAGACCCCGACAAGGGCCAAAGACAAGAGTTTTACGACCAAATTCAACCATTGAACCACTGAACCATTGAATAAGCATTGCGCAAGGTTATCAAAACTTCAGTGCGGATAATACCAAATGTGGTCAAGACCGTAGATTTCTTTGATAGAAAAGTCCATGATAAAGATAAGATAAACTAACAAGAGCATCTGGAGCAGCGACAGGTGCGTTCGAAAAGGCCCCAACGCGCATAGAATTTTCTTTACACATTTTGCAGCGTTTTGAACCGCATCGTGTCGTGGTTATTCTAATGAAAGTTGGGAGTTTGAGCAATGCAAGCGCCATTAAGGTGACCAATTCTTCACATCCATTGCCCTTTATTCACCGCCTAACTTTGCTGCTTCGTCTTCACCATTTGTAAACTGATCTTTTAGCCCCCAGTAGTCAAGATAGCCTTAAGTTAACTTCTGGTCAGAAGTGATAGGGTTGCAGACGATGCAATGGTAATCGAAGCTGTTTATAGAGCCTTGTCCTTTGACGTTAAGGCAAATAAAAGTAAGGAGCCATGAATGGGCCGTGGACAAAATTCAAGAAAAAATGTTTGAATCTCCAAACAGAGATTCATCGTTGGGATCGTATGCCCGTTCTTGCTCAATTTTCTGTTCTGGAGGCATTGGTGCATTCTTAGATGCTGACTTTACCCATTTAATGGATCTCAGGTTGACAAGCCTAAAGTCAAATCATCTCACAAGCCCTCGAAAGAACACGGCCTTTGGATAATTGGGCTCTTGAATAGTTGGTCGGTTCTGTCTGTGTCTTACGTACTTAGACTTCTGCGAAGTCCACTATATTTATATATAAAGTTGAAAGGTTTTTCGACGTCGAAATATTCTAGTACCTAGCAGATAGCCACCTTGTTGACCGTCAATATATGATTCTCTACGTTTGGTACGTAATCCAACCTCCAAGATCTGTAATGCCTCTACTAGTGGGTCATTGTCTAGGTGGAAAAACCCTTTAACCAATTGAAGGTTCTGCCGTTTGATCATGGTTAGCCAAAATCAATGAGCTAAGGGCCACTTCATCGCAAGACTCAAGATTTGTACTACCTTGAAAAGCCTTTTCAAGATTTTTTTTTTTCAAACCCTTATAGCTTCTCTACCCCTGCCTTCTCGTTTCACCAGAACACTGAACGTTTCCGCCGTGTCTCAGTTCTCATTCGACTCCTTACTTGCGCGGGTACTTCACAGACAAATCTCGTGACTGCTGAAATCTGTCTGGAGAGTCACACTTAGAAGACACCAAAAGGTATGAGAATTCAAGATGTCATCGACAACTTTAATTTTGTCGTTGACGAGCCGATTTCATCTACAGATTCGCCAAACGTCAAAAGTTTAGAAGTCGAAGAACCTTTGAATTGATTCCAGAGAGATGACGTAATGAAAGAAGACCACGCACAGCACTAAAAGAACAAAATCTCGAGCTATCCACTACCGAGAAAGGCAATCGGTTGGAGTCCACTTCCATTCCTAGACGTAGATCCTTTCCGTAAATGTCTAAACATCCAAAGAGTAACCAAAAGTGAAACACAATCGTCCGGAAGTCCCTAGTGAATGCTTGAATGCAAGTATCCAATGTCAAGAATAGTTTTCCAGTGATGCATCGACAAAGACTACTCAAAGCTGTGTCGGCAAAAGAACTAAAACGAAGAAGTCATCAAATCAATTTGGAAAAATCTTCTCTGAGGAGGTGACTCCACCCGTTAAGGTTCATTATGGAGTGTGAATCTATGGAATTCCCATATCCAACCAAATAAATTTCTTCAAGACAATGCGATGCATCCCATTTGGAACGGTAATAGAGTGCACTACAACCATGTCACAATCCTCTCCAGCATTCAGCCCCCAACTAGTTCCATTATACCTCGTGTTTATTTGATTTTAATTTAATGGCTCGTTCCCACTCTTGTGTGTCACTTTTATTACTCCTTAACATGACAAGTTCCCATTGAATCGAATGCCATTCATGACGCGCACAACAAAAGATCAATGCCAGAGCATTGTCGCTGGGATTGCATAAGGGAATCTTGTTGTTCTTTTACCTTCTCCTGGACACGGGACATGTTAACTTCCCAAATCTTTGTTCGGTGTCAGTTTCAGAAGACGAAACAAAAAAAAATATTTCTCTCTCCTCCGAGGAGCAAATAAACTCGGATTCCAAGTGCCAGAGTCCAGTCTTGAGACTCAGTCCCATGTCCATCGTCCCCGTAATTTAATTAGATGCCATTAAAATGCGAAACCTGAATTCTTGGGATGAATCTTGCCTGCGCACACTTGGAGTAAAACACGCGCAGTGACAGACTGTTGTCCAGTGGGACGACAGACCACCACAAAAAACGGAACTTGATGCACGAGTATGCATGTCCATTCACAGGTAGTGACATTCATTTGATTGGTTTTGGTGTAATGTTACCAATTTCGGTCCATTTATGGGGTGACTACACCTGTTCCGAGTGAAGTTCTCATGTCTGGTTTTTGGAACTTTTGACGAAGTAAAGCGCACACTTAACAGAGCCAATTAGAGGAACTCACTGACAATACGCGTATGGAATTTTGTTAAGCGAAATCGAATGGAACCAACTGAGGGTAAAGAAGTTCTGTGAAGAGGAATTTTGGGAGCAGAGATGATTTAGGGACATGGCCTATATTGGCGGTTTAGGAGTGACATGAATGCTCCTATAGATTTTTCGACTGATAGGACCTTTGAAGCGAAGAAGGATTTGAGAAATTTTGCAATCTCAGTCAGGATCTGGCCCGAGATTAGTTGGTTCAAGAAAACTCCCACCGTGTGCCAGATTCTCCGCCCAAAATGATACAAATTCAGTGACGACAACGGTGAAAGAACCTCTCTGTGTCAAGCGAACTTCTACAAATTCCCTCAAACAACACAAATGCTCCCATGGACACCCGGCGCGGCGCGTTTTTTCTAAATTTATGCTAAAAGCATTCCAAGTGCAAGGACCGCATTGTAACCTTTTCATAGTTTGTTTCCGCAATTTAAACCTCCAACCGTGCCGCCGCTGCTGCGGTCCAACTACAAACAACTTTCAACTTATATAACCACTTCCAACGTGTCCTAGATAATAAGAACCGAGCATTTGAACACGATTACGTCGGTTTTTATGGTACAGCCACTTCCTATATTTTCGATTTGAGATACAAAAGTATCTCAAAGCGAATGCACTGCGTGTTATGATTCCACTTAGAGTTAGACATGCGCTCATCACTGGAATATTACTTTGTGGCTGGTGGCCGGCTGGACAACACGCTATTTCTCGGCGCAGAAGCAACAACAGCGGTCATCCACGGCACACTGAGAAGATTACCTTATCGGAGCCGGTAATAAATAGCCAGTCAATGGAACTGGGTATTATTGAGCATGAGCCGGGTGTCTGGCCGCGCTGTCATCGCAGGAGGATGCCAGGCCAAAAGTGTGACGGATATCTGGGCTACGCAGTCTTAGATACGTTTTTCGTGTGCGATTTTTGCATCTCGACGATCGTGGCATCTGGCATGACAAATGGGCTAAGGTGTGAGGATAATCGAATCGAACAGCACAAGGAATGTGCCAGTGTGCTTAGCCTTATCGCTGTTACAGTGAACGGGTTAAGTAGCTGGGTGTGGTTGTGGTAGCCAGTTCGGACGACAGACCGACGAGAATAGCAATTTTTCAAAAGCCACACTTATCACTGCGCATGCTGAGATCCTTGGATGGATCTGGAGCCAAAGTGAAAAATTGAACTTGGCCTACCGTTGGATGTGTACGGTGGTTGTCTAAGCAGCCGGTGTGCCAAAAGAATGTTGTCTGTCCGAATCGCTGGTAAAGATCTGCCCGGAGTCTATAGCACCGCTGTTGAGGATCGCACGAGCATAATGCTATTAATGGGATCTTGTTTGTTGCCCGAGCGCGTTGTTGATGGTGATATGCGTGAAGAGGATGTTTGCTTGCGCCAATGTCGGCTTTAATGGGGTTACAAATGTGTGAAGTTATCGCAGGTGGGGTTTGACGGACCGAGAGGAATATGAGATGAAGCTGGGAGCGTACTCGTATATGCAGATGCGTGTTGCGATCGATTAATTCGATTATGAGATGGAACAGATCACACGTGAGTGTTTTTTTTTTTAAATTTGACCGCATTTGAATGGAACGATGGGGAGGGAATGGTTGGGACCAGAATAGGACCGGAACTTCGTTGAAAGATTGAGTTTGTTAAGGTACGTCTTCGTCGTATGAACAGGGACTCCCGCCATTCCATAAAGGAGGAAATTGAGGATTTGGCGCACCATGAGTTGGATTGTCAGAGAAAAAAGCACAAACATAACTTCCTGACCTACAAGTATATAGGGGGGCGACTTATGAAGAACAATACCAAGAAATTAGCCACAGCGACTGCATAGAACCTGCGCCTAAGTCCCTATTCTTTGACAAATACCACGCTCTCGACTGTCATAAATGAACGCATTTGATACTCTTGCCCTTCCAACGATTTCAAATAGGTCTAAGGTCGTCCTTCTGCCGTCTGTCACTTTTTGGCATCACTGACAGATACCACCTTCTCGACTGTCATAAGTGAACGCATTTGACACTCTTGCCCTTCCAACGATTTGAAAATGGTCGTACTTCTGTCATCTGTCACTGTGATAGATGGCGACTTTTGACATTTACTTTGTCTTCAGAGATAATGTGTCACTTGAGCTGTCAAGTGTCACTCATTTTTAGTTGTTCTTGTCAAATTATGATGCACTGCCATCTACAGATTTCTCTGAGGATGTTCCATCGAGAAAACCCTTTGACGTATTTTTTTCCCATGCCAACGTTTTGCTTTTCCAACCAATGAAGCGAGACCTCAACCAATTTCCATGAAAAAAAAAAATAACAACAAGCACATGCCTGGTCAATGCATCACATCCGAATAGGTGTTACATCCTCCCACGTGAACAACCGATCAGATCGTGCAAACTATTTGATGTTGGCACGAATGTAAGCTATCGTCGGCTCACGCCAACATCAACAACAGCAACGGCATTAACCATAGATGACATACTGCGTCTGGAGCAGACGCTAGGATCCATCGACGCGCTCGGCTAATATAAATCAAATTCGATTTGCCGCTCTGCGCGAATTGCCATTGCTCCATATAGGCATGCGGTGTGTGTTGGGCCCATAAATAAACCCAAAACCATGATGCCTTGTATAGTGCGCACCCTGTGAGCACTTCATTGGCACTCTGCAGTCTAGAGATGTACTACGTACTCGTTTGCCATTAGAAAATAGGACGAAGATGTTCCATGGGCATAGAAAGGGTTGCCGGCAATTGAGTTCGGCGTGTGTAGGTGTAGGCGGAGGTTCGTAAATAATCCCGTCACCCTTTGAAAAGGCATTCGCTCTCCCATCCCCGCATCCATAAATATGAGTAATAAATGGTCCAACTCCGAAGAGCAATCTCATCATCATTACCATCGACATCGTCGGGAGAATCACTTAAGTGAAAAACACACAAACACACAGGAGAGAGAGGCACACTCGTCTCGTTTTGTAAATTATGTCATCGCATTGCGGTGGAAGACTCGACTCGACTCCACTCGGGAGGAGTTGGTGGTACCGTAAATTGTCAGATTTGGAACACATGCTCTCTGTGGATGCGATTCTAAGAAACTCTCCCATCCCATCATCATCTTGGGCCCTAATATCACTGATGACACTGTTCGGCATTTGTTCGACAACTCTAAGTACTTGTGATCTGAAGAGGAACATTATTCCTGCTCTTGTTCATGATCGCTGAAGGCCAAGGGGGTGAATGTGGGTACAGCTTTGATGTGACTTTGACGCTTCAAATGGGAATCAATTTGTTTCATCGCTCGAGTGGGATGCGATATGGGAAGATCTCGGTGTGAAAGAAATGTGTCAACAAGGTAACACATCTCTCGGACACAGACAATAGGTGCACACTCGTGTGAAGTGATTGCATTTTCACACAAAGGAACGGAGTGCTGCTGGTGACTGCAGTCGCCGTGAACGTACGGGTGTTACTCACTCTCGTGCACCTTAATTAGGCTTTTGACTCCGATTGACTTACATTGTTTTGGCTTCGATGTGTGTGCGCGTTGTGGACCTTTCCGATAAATAACCCGCTAACCACTAAGTGCATTCCCATAATTGCCTCGCATCGTGAGTTCTCACATCAAGTGGCAGATTTTTTTTTTCATTCTCGGATGAGATATGAAGGAATTGTGACCTCCAAAGGTAAAAAGTGAGTTCTTGGCCACAGAAGTGCCTCATTTTATCTTTTCTGATGCATCTTTGGCTGAGTGAATGGAGATCCTTTCAGTTCGCACAGCCTTAATGATTGAATGCTTTCATACCGACTCATTGCACATTTGTTACTGTGTCACAGAACCACACGTCTAGACACTACGTCCTTGTTTTATGGATAACCGTCGACAATACGCTCCTTGATGGTTTTAAAAGTGAGTTCGGAGATTTGCCGTTTCCCTACGAAGGGTAGTACCGCGAATACCTGTTACTGGGGCTTGAACCCACGCAGATCTCGCGACAATCCAACGCATTAACTTAACTTAGCCACGACGTCACTTAATTCTTCCTCTAGATGGCGTTATTGTGGAACGTAGACCAAGGCTTTAACCAGCATTCCTCTACAGCCGTTAACTTATACTAATGTCCAGTTTCCTCTTGTAGATCTTAGGGCCTCTTCTATCCCTAAGCGCCATCGTGTACGGTGTCTGGGAAGCTTTCTCAGCTCTTTCCAACTTTTCACCAATTGCTGATAGTTTGTTAAGTCTTCTTAGTTAAGGTATTTGACTAAGGTTCCTTTCAATTCATATGCCTCACCTCAGAGATCCTCCTTGGTTCCCTTGAAGACTTTGCACTCTGAACCCCTGATGTCCAATCGCCATACATATCCTAGTCACTTTTTGCAATCAATCTCGCCTTGAAGCATTTTTACCCGGAGATAAAGTTTCTTATTTTTTGGAGGTCGAGTTCGGCTAGATCGTGACGGTCGTTAAAGTTCGAAGGGCAGTTCAAGCGCACAGTAGATGAGTAGATGTCTCTTCGTCCCAAGCAGTCTCCGGTGAAAACCCCTATTACTTAAGTTTTTCCTCGTGACGAAATCTGTGGTGTTGCTTTACTAACCTTGATCCTATTGTCGGGGATTCCAAGGCTTCAATATTCAGTGGACCACTTTAGGCTGAAGACCCCATTTCGGACTCAGAGCACACGGTCTTCTGTTCTTAGCCTCCAGCTAAGCTTCTTATCATGACCCCAGGTATCTGGCATGGTCTTTAGTGTCTCTTTGCTGAATATAAATCTTTCTTGATTTCTTTCTTTGAAATCCAATTCACGCCTTTATACCATTGTCTTCTCTTTTCTCTGATCCAGCGAACTTTGCTACCAGGAACAGGAAAGTTGAACCATTCTGTCCTGGGGCCGAATTACCACACTCGTTAACGAGTAATTCGTCATCGAAATGTGAGGATTTGGCATTACCGCTCCCAATGAAGTTTATGATTCATTCGATCACGAGTCCCACTCACCCACTCGTTATCGATTGCGGTAATTCGGCCCGTGATTCCTTATTCCGCTTCCGCTGCTAAGTGGAAATGTGTAACGTATTCCGTAGACATTTTCTCTCCTTCACTACGACGGTCCAGTCAGACTTCTCCTGATTGTGAGGGTTTCTCTGATGGACAGTGACCGTGTAGATCCGACAATCCATAAGGTGCCCATAAGGTGGAGCCATTGTAATGGCCCGTTGGAAAGCTTGGTACCAGCGTTCTTTAGATGAAGGATTTCTTGAGAATTCAGAGACAACCTGCGCAAAGGCCTACTAACCTCGAACTTAACATTTTTCTGGTTCTAGTTAGAGTCGTTGTTATATCTATTGGCCTTGAAAAAAAGCTCTATTTGAGACATTGCAGCTGCTGCCAGTTCTCTAGAGCAAGCTTTTTGGCATCTTCAACCAATTGATCTTTAAACAGCAGATTCGGCCTTTTTTCCTCTTGAAGACGTTGCGTCTTGGGTTGGGTTGGGTATTTTTTTCTCACGAATGAACGAGCGAATAAAACCTGGTTTCAGGAATTCAAAGATCCTCCTGGCATGAGCATTGTCGTTCAGTCGTAGTAAACGTTCTTGGCACAGCTCATGAAGCTCGCGGTTGAATCCCGCACATGAGACCATATAGCCCACGGAGAATTTGTCTCACTAAGACGTCCAATGTCTCCAATCTCCTTTCTTACTTATAGCTCAGCAATTGATTGAGGCAAAGAGTACATCATATGTCATCAGAAAGTCGTCACATAATCCTAGTGAATCAGACTCTATTTAGTTGCTTCGACAACCCCCTGGGGTTGCAGCCCGCAATGCCGGACGTTCTTACAACTGGAAAACAGTTCTTGCACCACTCTTTGCTGCACATATTCCTGCTCCATACCCTCAAGTTACACCACAGAGTGAAGAAAATAAAAGAATCGAACGAGATAATCAACCTTTTCCAGCGGATATTTGAACTTCTCGCCGTCTTGATGAGCATAATTCATGCTTCGACGCCAATGCTTAACAACGTTGTTATGATCCTGGCGTCAAACCATTGGGTAAACCGAACAGTTTATGGCACAGCGACCATAAATAAATGCGTACATTCCTCATTACCAATA
The DNA here is from genome assembly GCA_917880715.2 of Matsumyia berberina. Taxonomy (NCBI): domain Eukaryota; kingdom Metazoa; phylum Arthropoda; class Insecta; order Diptera; family Syrphidae; genus Matsumyia; species Matsumyia berberina. The sequence goes on from OU862872.1 coordinate 110,420,069, forward strand.
ATCTCATCCGTTCGCACACACTCTTGCGGTAAGTTTCTCTTTTACCACCCACGGGCTATTCCATTACCATTTACACGAGCCTTTGGCATTTCCATCACAATAAATTGCAATAGATTTCCCTTTAACGGTACTCGGCACAGTATTTCACACTTCTCTGGCAAACACTTGAAGCGCAGAAAGTGTTGGTATCCTCGCATCTGGAAAACTTGTTCCAACAAAACGTAGCTACGCACTTAATTGGGGCTACTTTCCGACGAACACATCGATCGCACAGGAGTCGAAAGCGACACAAAACACCGAACATCACCGACACACACACACCGGATTCTGGAGCTAAGTATTTCCTGATTACGTGCGTAGCGGTAGACTCCAAAACAATTAATTAAAATTTTCAGAAAAGGGGTGAACGACAAGGGGGCCAAGAACGACGCCTTGAGGCACCTCATTACCCACTTAGAGAGAAGTACGCAAATACTTTGGCACATTGTCGGCGGCAATTGCGTGACTGTTTACGCATGGCCGGACCATGGAAACTGGTTGTTCCGAGTACAATTTGGGGGATTGTATATCCACTTACGCGTGCATTTGGGCAAACAACATGTTGTTTTGGGGGTTCTGCCTCCTGGATGCGGTTATTGGGAGCTCTAATGATATGTTCCGTGCGCTGGGCTTGTTACAACAACGGACGTGCGTGTGTGGTATGCCGCTGGAGGTTTTGCGTTTCTTTTTCGGGAAATCACTCCAAATTGCAGGTATTGACAGTTTAAACAAGTGCGCTGGGTGCAAATTAAAAAAAACCGAACAGAAAGGGAAAGTCATCGGGGCTGTCATCTAATGAGAATGTGAGACCACCCAGCAGGGTATTAATCCTCTTAGCTGCAACCAGAGCTGGGATCCACTCGAACACAAAACTAATTGATGCAACAAATTTGTATCTCGACAAGAACCAGACAACAGATAACAGTTCAGCGCCGGCTGTCTCTAATCCTAAACTCAGACAAATGCGATACATGCAGCACAAGAGCAGATCATGTCGAGCTCCTGTTTCGAGAAAAGGATCAAATTTCACTGCGTCGCGTTGTGCCACAGACCCAGATTCGTCAGAGATGATTGGCTCCGTCAATTGGCGGCCACTCTTGCTGCGCCAGGATGCTCGTTGCACCCTTTATTCCTCTTAAGTGGACGATGATGTATCATGTGGTGGATACGGGCAAGTGTGCTGCCGTCATAACTCATGGCGGCGATAGCTACCTGGCGGATGTTAGGTGTCAGTCGAAGGAATCTCTCTTGATTGATCCCGATAGGGTTATAGTTGGGTACCCTTCGTCTATGGAAAGTGCTCCCAAAGGATTTGGCTGAATTTTTGGTCGCTTGTTAGTCTCCCTGCGATGTCCTGCAGCATGGTAATAAATGTGTGCCTGTGAGTGGTGTGATGATGAGGTGAGCGTGTCCACGCATTCATAATTGTTCGGCTATGGCTTGGTCGATGCTCCTTCTTGATCGATGCACGCCATTGTACTAAATTATCCATGAGACTCATCGTGGTAAGGGGTTTCGCTTACAGATTGAGTTGTTTCCCTGTTTTAATTACCACAGCGAAAGTGGATGGTAATTTATGAGTGACCGTGTTGCGTGCAAGGGTCTGGAGTTGATTGGAAATTTTTTTTTTTTTTTTTTTGGGAAAGTTATTGGGGGCCGCGGGTTGAAAGTCAATTCATTAGGTAATCGACGCTGCAATTAGGCGAATGAAGTTAATTGAGTTGTCACGGGGAATAACTTTATGTGGAGTACCAGGGTATTTATCGTGGTCTTGGGAAGGAAGGGACACACTTCATGTCCTATTTCCCCGTGTGGCTAAGTAAGTGGCTTGAGTCCTTTTTTCAACTTTATTCGAGAAACTACTTCATCGCGTTTATGTATCTCTGCAAGAAGTTTACAGTGCTCTCAACGAAAATGCAAGTTCAGTGATCAAAAGTGTTTCAGTTTTTCATTCTCAGGACCAGTCTAGGCCTGTAGAAATGCTAACAGCGACTTGGTTTCCACTATTAGATACCTGCCAGTGAACTAACAACGAACGTGTGTATGAATGCTGTGGATACGAGTGTGAAATCTCGAGCCTACATACGCATAGTTGGGTGAGCTTCAGCATTTATGCACTAAACCGCCACAAGGCATCTTTCGTTAGCCTGACACGCAAAATGAGTCTCCGAAATTTAGCGAAAGCCTTCATAAGAAGGCTTGTTTCTTAAAAATAGAGGAAGCATCGAAAGACAGATTGTGAGACTTTAACCCACTGACCGTCACACCTGCATCCAACCCCTGTTACACATGGAACAGGCATTTCATCATGGGGACTTTTCAGTCATAGCCGGCTCTTTCTCTACATATTTAGGGTGCATGTAAGTCTGGCAGCGAATGCCCTGCCATAACTCGCTGCAGACTAAAACTCTTCTGTAGAGGAAGAACCACCTCAGAAGCAATCAAACATGTTCCGCCATGACCTCGCTCTTCATCATTAGAAGAACTTGCTTGACTTAAAAGATCTTAGGGGTCTTATTGAACTACCGGCCATCGCTCGTTAGGTATGAGACCCAACAGAGCCTAATTTTGCTTACGAATACCAGAATAGGTGCCTTTCAGCTCAGTCCGCAAAGAAAGCATCTCTTGAATACAAGCACGCTCGTAGCCAGCTAGGTGCTGAAAGGAGCCGAGCTCCCTCTGAGATTTGAGGAGCTCCTTTAGAAATGTTCATTCACCAAGAGAAGAATTTCTCGATTTGTGTGTGAGCTCCGTTCAAAATCTCCTGAGCACTCTTGAGAATTCAATCCTGGCTACGGGCGAAGAAGTGGCGGAAGAAGCTATTGAAAAGGAATCTTTTGATTTCCTGGACAAAACCTATGAAGCCTGTTCGGAGCATGATGTCAAAAACCTTAAATTTTTTTTTAACATCTGACGCGACAGCACGGATTGTGCCAAGGCCTAGGTACTAGGTACGAATGGCAGGCGACCCATAATTTATTGTCGATTCCTAACGACGAAATGAGAAGCTTCTTCATGAATCTTCATCAGTCGCTGACTGGATTAAAATGTTCGGAGATCCCACAGTAGTCGAACGCACTAATCTCTGAGCCACGGGGTTATATGTCTATCTCCCGAGGCTCTGCTGCTCAGGCCTTCACTTTCTGAGAAGCTTGCCTAAGCTCCACTTCTTGAGGAGATTAGTGGACTGCACGAGTCCAATCCACGTGGGTTTACCTTTCGGTTTGTCCATAGAGCGCTGCCTGGGATGGTGATGTACTTATTGGTGTGTTTAGCGAATAATGATGCAAAATGGGCATCTTAACAGAGATGTGCTTTCCAGGATCTCATTGAACGCTTTTTCATTTGATGGCTTTGGACTCACTAAGACCTCTTTATCTGAATAGAACTAAATGATGCAGTTGCACCACAGATACATAGAGAGCAGAACGAAGAATGTTCCCCCTAAAGAAACAACATCTTACTTCAGTTCAGAATGTTCCTCATCTTTGACTTCCCCAGCCCACCAAGGAATCGTGGTCCTTTTTATTTGAAAATCAAAAGCAGTAAAGAAGTGATGAACGATGTGCCTGGTCTAACAATAAAATCGACGACAAACAAGATAAGTGCTGTCCACAATACACGATACCCACCCGCCTGGTATCGAACGACCCTCGCGGAGGATTGTCTCACGCATGAAATCTCCTATTCCTCTATTAGTGCGGGCGTCACGCATCCTTAGCACACACCACACCAACCAGCATGTCCAGCCACCAAATGCATCCATGCATCAAATCCACTGTCAATCGATATCGTCGTTAAGATTCCCATAAGTCAAAGCATTTTCCTTTCAATAAATTATCAATCTGACAAGACTACTCGATAGATGCGAATCCAGGAGGGTCCTGTGTGCGCGTTCGTCTTATCCCACATGATCCATGAGTTAGTTGTGTCCTCTGTCGAGAGAAGGTGTATCCTCGTTTTATTAGCGCCGTTAAAACGATTGTTAACATCCCATCCCATCTATCGATGCAGACATCACATTAAAATCAAATCAACTGATAAGCGCGGGAAGAGCGGACCATGTCCCTGTCACATGACAAATAACATGAGAAACCATGGAAGGAACTAGATGGACTCCGTCGAACTGAACTCCTACACATCGCAGAGCGCCGAGAGAGAACAATGACACTTCTAACAACAATAAATTTGATAGAGTATCTAGATACAGAATTCCCAGAGATTTATTGGCCAATCGAGGCGGTTGAACAGCCGAGGAATTCGTTGTGAGCCTCGGTCGCGTTTTTGGCCTTCGTGTGTCATTCCGGAGTTTGTTTGTTAACCACTATTGTTCGCTTGTTCCTTTCATTTTTTTTTTTTTTGTTCACCGTGTCTCCTGCATTGGAATCCCAGATCATAACTTGGATTGTTGTCACGTAGAGCAGGGATGACCGGTGTGGCTTGCATTTGAATGTCGCGGTCTGACGTTAATAGACGCTAATGAAAATTTCTTTGGTAATTTATGTGACACCGTACGGACTGTAGAGCCAGCGGCATACCAAAGTGATGGTGATTTACCCAAAACCACCGAATGGAATTCATCCTCCAAAGAGAAAAAGAGAGTGTCTCGGTTTAATGGGGGCAGTTAAGGACATGTGATCGGCTTTTGTTTGTTTGTCCCATGCGACGTGGATCACAGGGATTAGACCGTAGCCAGGGTTCGATGGATTTTATTGGGCGATTCAAGGAGCCTTTGGAGTGAATGTTTATGGAGGAACACGTGTAAATGTTTGTTTCACTCCTTTTGTGATGGCAGCTTAAGTCGGAGCTCGGGAAGGCATTTTTGGATTTATGGACAGTCGTTCGGAAAAAACAGTTGAGTGTCTTATGAAGACGTAAACTTTGGGAAAATGAAATTTGAGATCTTAATGGCGCTGCCGTTAAGAGATTGTGTTGAGATGCCGGAAATGAGATCAGGTACTGGGATGCGAAGGCAAACTGATCACGAGGTGAGTTGTGTTTGGAATCGAATGCAATAAAGGTGCGACTTTAACTATTTTAGTCATTGACAAGGCAAGGATTGCTGTCAACTCAGGGGTTATTTCGTGAAAATTCAAAGGAACAACTGCTAACAAACATGATGATGAAACACCCGGCTCAGGAAGATTAAGACAACTTCCCTCAAAAAAGGTCACAATTCCCAAAAAATTCATCAAAAAAAATTCATGAAATCTCCCCCAACATGAAAATGGCGAATTAGACATCAACCGTCAACAAGTTTCCGTAGTGTAGTGGTTATCACGTGTGCTTCACACGCACAAGGTCCCCGGTTCGAACCCGGGCGGAAACAAGAGAGGGATTCTTTTTTTAATTTTGTTGGGTGAAACACCTTTCCAAAAGTAAATCGTACCGCTGAACGTACATACACTCGCACACCGTACAGATAATGTGGATAGGGACGCCAAAATGGCTTACGCTGGAGAAAGACTATTGTGAGTTTCAACGAAATCGACTCGAATCGGATTCAAAGCAAGTGCTATGCCAGGCCTACCTTACATAACCAAACACTTACAACTCCATGCATTGTAAGCAAATGAAGTCTCTCAGCTCATTATGTGGCCCAGAGAGTTCCCCTTCGCTGTAGTGCCGCCCTTTGTTTTGTATAATTTTGGCCTGCCTGGCTATTGTCATTGTTGATTCTTGTATCACTCACTACCCGGTCATCTCTTTCACAACTTCTGTACCTGGAGCAAAGAACAGTTGAGGACCAGAGGCGGATCCTTACTTCTTGTCTTTTTCGTCACCTGAATGACCACTTATCCAAGCAGTCATTAGGTTTCTCAGAGCATTCCATTATCAGTGATGCCTTGAAGTCGGTCTCTTCCATACGCCTCATCCCATTGCGGTTATGAAACATATTTCTACCTCACACCTAACTCTGACGGAAGTACTCCCAACATCTCATCTGAGGTTTATACCCACAAACTGAGTTTCAGGTAAGGTCCTTCGGAAATAGTGAACAGAGCTAGGTCTCCTTACCCTCTGTCTGCTTGCTACGGGTAAATTCCTAGTTACTGTCAGTGAACTACTGCAAAAAGCTCTGAACACACTAGACGTTTGGACGAAGCAATGCGGACTAGGGGTAAATCCCCAGAAAACCGAACTAGTGTTGTTCACCAACAAAAGAGTGATTCCAACTTTCACGCTTCCGACCATTGAGGGAAATACTTAGGTCTTATACTTGACAGGAAGCTAAATTGGAGGCTGAACGTCAAAGAAAGGGTAAAGAAGGCATCTGTTGCCTTCTACATCTGTAGTAGATTCTTCGGAAAAAAAAATGGGTACTAGGCTATCGTTAGACCGTTTCGGAGGACTGTTTTTTTAGCGGCGCGCTGCCACCAGAACAGTTGACCTCAGAGATATGACCAAGCTACAGAGAATGGCTTGCATTGGAACAACCTGTGCCATGAGAACAACACCAACAGCGGGGATGGAGGTAATTCTTAACCGTGAAAAGTGCTCTCAGAATCAGCCAATCTTAACACTGGCGACCAAATCCGTATGGGCATACCGAGATACTTAGCAATCATCTGGGCGTAAATGTCAGCTCGGATTACACTGTCCCTGACTTGGACTTTGAGAAACCCTTCTCATGTGTCTTCCCAAGCAGGGAACAGTGGCCAAAATAACGAAGTTTTGAATGCATCCAACTCCATCTACACAGATGGCTCAAAAATGAATATGGGCATAGGAGCAGGCCTTTTCTCAGAACAGTTAGGACTTAGCAGCTCCATTCGACTCGCGGATCATTGCAGCGTTTTCCAAGCGGAGGTTCTAGCAGTGACAAAAGCCGCCCGACTAGTTTCAATGCTAGTCAGGCTGGAAGTGTTGTCGCTAAGAGCTTAAGGTTCTTGGCACGCAGCACAATGTTAAGCTCTGCTGGGTCCCTGGTCACAGCGGAGTACCAGGCTGATGAACTGGCAAGAAGAGGGTTCAACCCTAGCCCGGGAGCAAGCAGACTGCACGGTCAGACCGCCACTTTGCAACCTAAGGGCGAAAGTTGCACAAAAAAACCCTAATAGAAGCAAATAACAGGTGGAAATCTCTAACCACCAGTGAAGTATCAAGAAGATTGTGCCCAGAATATGACAAGGCAGAAACCTGCCAGATTTTACAAAAAGACAGGAGATCACTGTCAATGCTGGTGGGAGTACTTACTGGCCACACCTTGCTAAAATATCACACAAAGAAATTACACCTGATTGATGCTGATATATGCAGGGGATGCGGTGATGAGGAAGTCCATGAGGACACAGCTCATTTTCTCCGTCACTGTCCATAACTCTGCCAGATAAGAAATAGGACCCTAGGCAAATTCTTCTTCGATCATATCGACGAACTAGCAGATGGCTCGTCATCAGAACTTGTCAAGTTTGCAAGACCGACTGGATGGTTAGCACCAAGGAATTAAAAACCGCAGTAGGGAATATCATGGCTATCACAATGGGTCTACATAGACCTAAGTGTGATGAGGCAGGCCTCATCAACCCACAAACCTAACCTAACCTACCCTCTGTCTGGAAGCAAACCATCATTGATACGAGTTATGTGGTGCCTTGGGTAATCCTGATTCTTTCCCCCACCAGGTCACTAGCCGCATTTTTCACAAGATCCAGCCACTTTCCACGTCCGTAAGTCCAGAAGACTTCTTCTAAAACAGCGACTGATGAAATCTCTAAGTTGTTCATCATTAGCATTGTCCCTTGCCATTCCAGTCTCTCATCCCTTGACGACTTATCCGCTTGGAGTTGTGTTAAAGGCGTCATACTCCGCTGGAGTACCCATCGATATCAGTCCGAAATCTGGCCGTGAGAAGCCTATTACTGTGCCACAGGAAATAAGGCCTCTACACGCTGTTTGTGAAGGCGGCTGTACAACTTCGGATTGGCGAATGATTTTTCAGCGTAGAGTACGAGTAATACAGTCTTACGCTGGGGACGTAGTTTGTCTTAGACCTGGGCTTCAAATCTCATTCCGAAATGTCTGTTTAGGCGCTGTCTTCTGGTGATATCATGTTACCCAGATACCTTAACGCATCAGGATATACTTAATTGCCTGCGAATCATTACCAGGAGGTAAAGCAAGCAGTTGGTTACTGATGTGATTATCGCACAGATGGCTTCCCAAATGGTCTCCCTATCAAGTGCAACCCAGATCTTCACTCAAATCTCAGAATTTCCTGATAAAATTTCCAATTTCCCTCGTTCGGTAAACGAAGTATAAACCGATCAAGGAAATGATCGACATAACCTGTTACGCCCATCTTCGTCGCGTTTGCCGTGCAAACTCCTCACAAAGCCGGTGAACCTTGAACGTTTTCCCTTGACACTCAGCGAAGAGATAAATCTGTGCACCATACAATGTGTCACTCAATTGGAATTGAATTGAATTCACCCTTCTGTTGTGCAATAAATGCGGAACTCTGATACCAGTTTTATCTTCCCACCCATTCTGCTGCAACACGTGCAGCGAGTGTCATAGTTATGAGCTGGCTTCAAGCTCTGCGTTTAGCAATCAATGAAACAAAACCACCGCTCTAGACTGAGTTAGATGCCTCTTGTCGTCGTCGCCAGTGGCATTGTTCCAACCAGCACCACCCATCAAACCCCGTTCAATCAAAGTTCCGCGATAAGAAGCTCTACACTGAGCCTAGCTCCTCATTCTTCCGGTCGTTGTCGGCGCACACAATGTACTTGTAATTTATTACGATTATTGTTTTAATTATCCGGCACTTGTCGCGATTGATGCAATAAATTTCACGCAACAATAATAAAAAAAAAATCTCAAGACACTGATAAGTGTAACGAGTGGAGTATCCCCCACAGATGACAGCCCGCACTGAACCCTGTGATTTGATTATCACACTGATCTTGGCGCGTCAATGAAACACTTTTCCTTCCTCGTTTTCCCTCGCGGCGGAAACTCCAACATGGAGACCGGGGAAAATCTGTGGCGTTTAACAAATGTAATCGGCTTAGAACGCCTAATGCTGCGGGCATTACACCAATTTGTTCCACTTTTCTCTAGGAGAGGAAGTTCAGCCATGGGTAGGATACGCATCTCCGTTTTATCGACGTTGCAAGGCAGCCATCGTTAGGGCATAGCAAATCCTCAATTAGTGTCACCGACAGCTTAGCAAATCGCGATAACTTAATACCGCTCACGGGCCCCATCGTAATGATTATAAAGTCGAGTGAAATATTGTATCTCACATCGATTTGGAGTTCCTGGACAGGAAATATATGTATGCTTCTGTTGCTTCGAGGAAATTGATGGTCTTTGTCAGTGTTCTCATTGGAACTCTGGAGATGGTGCAATCAATTCTACTTTCAAAGTCATGGCTATGACTGAAGGAGATGTGTAGACTTGATTGGGACATCATCTATCCATGAGGTGGTTCACATACATTTTTGCCTGCATATGACGTTAGCAAGGGCCAATCTCTTTGGATTTCTGGAAACACTTCGGGGCTCTATCCACCCTGCAAGGGAAAAAAAAGCCGACCCACAATCGATGTTCCCGCCCGGGTTCGAACCGGGGACCTTGTGCGTGTGAAGCACACGTGATAACCACTACACTACGGAAACTTATCTAAGGAGTAGATAACTTATTGTGTTAAACTGTCAAGGTGAAGGCAAGGCATTGTTAAGGACTTTTTGCCTTTAAAAAGAGGCTTCGACTCCTCAGAAAGCTCGAACATTCGTTAAAACCCTTAGCACTCTTAGCAGAGTATAATAGCATGACCTGCCTTAGTGGATTCCAATGTGCACCTTTCATAGAATTTAAGATTGAGGCTGAGGCGGAGTTCACGACTAGGACAACTACCATGAGTGAGACTAAAATTTCGGCTAAGACTGAGACAGCAACGAATATGAAAATGTAGACTAAGGCCACCGGTAACGTTAGACGCCAAGACCAAGACTGAGCCAACAACGAAGATGAAAACGCAGACTAAGACCACTCCTAAGGTTAGACAAAGTCAAGATGAAGACCAAGAGCAAGACGAAGACCAACGGCTAAGACGGAGCCAACAACGAAGATGCAAATACAGACTAAGACCACTACTAAGGCTAGCCAAAGCCAAGATGAAGAACAAAACCAAGACCAAGGTGAAAAGCAAGACCAAGACGAAAAGCAAGGTCAAGACCAAAACTATGACCAAGAGCAAGTGGAAAATCAACGGCTAAGACTGAGCCAACAACGAAGATGAAAATGACCACTAAGACCACTCCTAACACTACTCCTAAGGTTAGCCAAAGCCAAGACCAAGACCAAGACCAAAACCGAGACCGACGCATCGTTAGCCTCTCAGTGCATATTACATCTCCTGACATTGGGCAGAAAAGACTAGAACCGTTTTAGATTCCCGATGGTTCACGGCGGTCTTTAACAAATAATTTATCCAAATTCGCTCCTTCTTAAGGCAGCTCAATGCCACAAAAGTTGACTTTTAGAAGCCCAAGGAGGTCTAAATGGGCGATTTAACCCGCAGTTCTGCTAAATACTCAAAAGGGATCTTGAGTAACCCTGGCCGTGGTCTTAATCAGATCACCCATTGCCGATGGGTGTCATTTCACTTGATGGTCGTCTATTTCAAGCGCCCACGTTCAAGTTTTCAGACGTCAAAAGGGCCTCAGATTAGACCGATACGTACAACAAGTTGAAGACCTTTTGGCAGTACTGACAGGTGCTCCATCAAAAATATTACGCACTTCTGACAGCTGCCAAACTAACATACGTCATTAATTGTCAATTCATTCCGCATTCAACATTTCAAATCATTTTTCTGCGGGTTTCCTCGCAAACAAATCATCAATTTGATCGAATCAACTCACAAATCAATGTGATGATCCAAGGCGAAGTCCAATCGGAGCGCCAATAGAGACATTTCAAAACAACTCTTGCAATTGAATGTCACTTCCTTCTATCGATGGAGATTGTCTTCTCACATCATTGCTACATATGACCACCATATGACGTTAGTCAAATCTATGGCGAAAAATTTGTTGCAATTTGTTTTTTGACTGATTGATGACAGCTGGTTTGACAGGCAGCGTCTAAGATTTCTTCATCTCTATGACACTTCCTAGCCGACTGGTAGAAGAAAGACACTCGACGGAGGAGACGGTCATCTGAGATAGCGTACAACTTCCTTGTACGCAGCATTTGGTGTCACTCTGCAGAGAAGACATTGTTGTCATTTCAAGCACTGCCGTTCGTCAGTCGGGGCGAAGTTCCCACTCAAGAGTTAGCGCACATGCATCACTCACAGGAACAGGGTCAGAACCAAGTCGCTGTGGAGTTTAGTAAGAAAAACTCAGATTTGGCCAGAGCGCCGCTGCTGTAAAATAGCAACTGCAATTGGAACTGCACTGATCTACAAAAGGGAGAGCACACACCGATGAGGATGACGACGTCATTCCATCTTCGGGCAGAGGAGGGCACAGCGCACAGTCGGTCTCGTCTCGTTACTCGCTCAGTGATTACTTTATTATGGCGGACGACTTAAATGGATCGCTTGAATAATTGAAATGTCAATCGGCATTTGATAGACGATATTGCCATCTACCGTTGACTGAACCTACATATGTCGCCGCGTCACGTCACAGAGGATCTTCTGTCACGTCTTTTGCTCTTCTACGCGCATCTGGTTAAGTCTTTCTATCTCTCTCTGTCCCTGTTTGTCGCTCTTGCGGCGATGAAAATGTTTATGACTTCAAGGAGGAAAGTCAGTCAGGTTAATTGAGAGATTCATGTGTCTTGGCTGATGGAGATGTAATCCTCTGGCGTGCCGTTGAAGTCTTCATTTACGCCTGTGCCTCCTCGGTGGAGAGGAGTCTGTTTTTGCCAAGTGTAGAGGAACACAACTTAAGTACCGCTAGATGGTTGAGTGACAAGCAGAAGATTTGCATGCCGACTGACATCATAAAGAAAACTCAAACGAAGATAAAGCGAAGCTGGGGTATATTATTATTCATTACCGGGAGGCGGTTGTCAGAGTTGTGACCAGATGTAGGCTTAGAAGGGTGGGGATCTTTGAGGTAGTGGAAGACTTGAAGCTCTATGAGGATGTGTAGTGGGAAATGGAAATAGGGGAAAACGGCTTTGGAAACTTGGAATTGGGTTTCGTACAGAAGACGTTCGTTGCATCAAAATCACCACTGTTGATTTTTAGAGCTTTTATCGAAAAGATTTTACTCCCTCGGATCTCACCTTCGTTTTAGACACGCCTCATCAAAATTGGTATTCAATTTGCAGGTTGAAAAGCTGTATGGTGTTCGTTAAAGAGGCGAGACGGCTGATGTCTACAGTAGAATGACAAAAAGAAGTCCTCACCGGCCAGAATTTCAGTACAAACAAAAAAAGTTGAGCATCTACTGTAAATCCCCCGACGCGAAGAGAAAGTAGAAGCTGTTGTGTGACTAGGACTTCCCACCAAGCGCTTGAGTACTCTTAGCAGTAGCTTCTACAGAAATCCTCTGCAAACGATTCAAACGAGAAGAGCTTCAGTTTGCTGAACCCCATAGATGTGAACAGAAGGCAGTTTGCTCGGCGTTTACGAAGGTTTAGGGTGGCTGAGTTGATCTACTCGGGATATAAACATTTTCATAGACAGCTAGGCTGCCATATAGTCGCTGTAATCAGTTCTTGTCTGCCGCTCGTCTCTCGAAGAGATGGCAGAACCTCTATTGGATACAAGGGCACAGAGACATTCCAGGCAGCTGTAAGGCTGATGAACTCGCCAAGCATCGTACTACGGCTAGATGCAAACAGCAAAGTAAATCTAAGGTGGTCAAATGGCAGCACCTGCCACTAGTAGCAACTTTGGTCTTCAAGCTAAGTAGACGGTTTCTCGGAGTTACTGTAGGAGTCATCACAAGACACTGCCTCATAAGCAAACATGGCCTTTTGTGAAAGCTGCACGGACGAGGAAGAGAAGATGACGATCCTCCATCTCCTGGGCTCTCTAACAAAAGACGTAACTATCTCTGTGCCTTCTTGTTGACAGTCTTGCCGACCTAACACAACCTAGTTCGCTTCATCAAAAGCTTCCACTGGTTCCACGATTAGGAAGGGAAATTCCTACGTCCTGACATATCACAATGGTCTAAGTTGCTACAAGAAGACTCACTTCCTTCTAGTTATACTACAGCCCAGTGTATCTCTCTCAAAAAGGTCGGATTGTGTCAAGCAAGATGAAGAATGAAATACATGGTGGAACAGCGTATGCCGATGAAGGCATGTTGAAAAATGGGCTAAGTCGCGAATACCTTTGCCACCGTTGGCTTAAGTTTAGGCTTTTCGAAGCATACCAGGGTCTGTAATGGCGGGTACCAATGGATAAATGATTAAGACGAAGCAGCACTGAACACCTTGGCTACTTTCAACTAAAATGTAGCCTTCTCATGTATTACAAAGCCATCAGAGTAGATATTTCTTTTCCAAGAGAGGACTAAAGACTTCTTGTTTGAGCTGAGCAATTGTAGCGTGAAGGGTATTTTTCATGCTCGTGGATGCCTAGTAGATGTGTTTGCTCTTTGAGAAATTAGGGCCAAAAATAGACTGAAGAAAGGACCTTTCCATAGCAACATGAGCAAATTTCTGACTTAAAAGTCAACCCACGGACAGTCATCCGTTGTAAAGACAGGTGCAAATCAAAGCACAGACTTGAAATGTTTAACTTTGTCAAACTCAACAGCGGTGAATTCGTTCAGATTGTACATAATGAGCCCAAATTTTCAACCAAGACGGCTGTGTTATCTAAAAACGACGAACACCTTATGAGTCTGCAACCTCAGGGGCAAGATTCTTTTTTCCCATTGGATGGAGGTCCACCTTCATACCCACTCATCGCTATCTCCATTAAGATCTGATGCTCTACATGGACCGCTAGAAACTTGCGTTTTAGCACAAGCGGTTCAAATACTTTTTCTGTTACTGAATTTCATCATTATCTCTGAAGCTGTCAATTCTTTCGACGATGGCTGGTGATGGCCATCTCTAAACTTCATTCCTTAAGAGATAGATAATCGCAGACTATTCCTCCATCAAAGAGAGAATATTGTGCGTCAAAACTGTTATACAAAGAATCTCCACAAAACCAGCTGTTTGAATTCGCCTCATTCTTATCAGAACAGAACTCTATTATGCAACCCAGATGTATTCGCCGCAAATAGAAAGAGAGAATCGACAATTTCTACTCAAACATTTCTCTTCCATCCACCGACTGTGGTGTGGTGAATTCTTGAGATTTTCTCGAATAAGGGTGGTTTAAGGAGATTTGAGTAAAAATTTGAGACAAAACAAGGTCCGACGAGATTGAGCTGAAGTGAGTTGAAAACCGAAATGAAAATCGAAAGTAAAAGTGAAACGAGAACCACTCGGGACAGGGGGCATAATATTTTTTTAAATTGCACTCGCCATCACCGTTCAAATGATGTTAATCGGTTTCTTTATAAGTGGAGCGGCGATGTTAATTATTCTCATGTAATTGGATGCATCTAAGTGTGGTGTGGGAGAATGTGAGTAATTTTAATGCCAATTAAATCAAAGAATTTATGAAACATTTTTTTCGGTTACTAAAACATGACCGAAAATAGTTTTAAGTGAGTGGAATACAGTGTACTCTCTCACAAGCGGACACCAACGGTTCCGAGAAAATTGTCCGCTTATGGGAGGTGTCCGTAAGGAGAGAGTACAGTGTATAAGGCCGGGTTATGGGTGGGGATTTCATACGATTTTGGTGTCATTTTTGGATTTCGTTTGATGAGTTTGGAATTTTCGTTTTAGGGCGGTTTCGACTCAGAGTGATGGCAGTGGGTTAACAGAGTTATTCATCCAATTTAGACATCCAACAATTGTCACATTTTTAGACGAAAAATCAAATTGTTGCGAAGTTGATGCGATACTGGGTTCCTGGTTGCTGAACATACAATAGTACCTTACATTCGTAGTATCAATCATTTTTGTTGAGAGAATATTCTGTTAAGCTAGCAACTTGTGACGAATGAATTAAGTTATCGATGTTAGAAACGTTGACACGTCTACTCAAGAGAACAATGGTCTCAACTAGTTTCTCCAAACTAAACTTTGCCTATTAATTCCTACTCACGTCCACGTAGTGAGCCCCGGTTGCCTCAAAACTAATGCTGAGCATGCCCATCTCTGTAAAAAGGCAGGGCCAAGAGTCTTTGCACTTTTTCTTCTTCCTCCACATCAAATGGCGATTCAGTGTCAAGCGCTTTTGCAAAGTTGTTGAAGACTGGGTGAATTCAACAGAACGGTCTAGAGTTCCAATCAGGAAGAACTACATACTTGGTGAATGGACCTCAGGCCAGTAAGATAGGGTTTATACAAGGAATAGGAATTTAGGATTTGGCCCTTCAGATTGGGGGTTATGACTTTGTACGGAGATGCTACTATTGACGGCCGCTGCAAAACGAAACAAGAACCACGCATTTCCGATCTGTTGGTTCCTTAAGGGACCACGTAGAGCTGAAAAAAAACTACGGAGGGCCTCTAAGAAGTGCGATGGGATGGACGGGGCAAAATAGGATAACAAGATCGAAATCTACTATGGTCGACAGAAAAATCAGCGCATTTTTGGGTGCAGATTTGTCATTGAAGGCGAGTAGTCAGTATTAGACATGTCAACATGAAGATTTACAATGATATGCGCACATGACATCGTAAAGGAGAAAGAAAACACTAAGCACAACGTTAACGAGCTCGTATACAAGACATACGAAGAATAAAAATTGTCCAGGTAATTTCAATGCAAAGCAATGAATAGAGGACAGCTTTGGTAGCACCGCGAGGAAGTGCAGCCTGAACGGCACTACTTTCAAAAGCTTGTCTTTGCGGTGTGAGGCGAAATATTGTCGTAGGTAGGGGAGATGTAGGTCTCTTGATCAGTCAACGAAGCTCAAACAGAACTAAACGGCCCTACACGACACGGTAAAAATTAATTTATTGGGTTTTTTGGGAAGCTCCCAACCTGACTAAAAGTTCAAGTTCCACATACTCCAGCCCTGTTGTCTTTGTCTCCTATCGACTGATGGTCACTTTTCGCAAACAGATTCCATACAACAGCACCAAAACGTCATTAGAAGTGAACAGATATTAAATTGGTTTGGCTTCCCATAAAGAAGCCATCGTTGACGAAGAGGACTCCCCTACTCGTATATCACCGGCAGAAGTGGAAGGACTCTTGGATACTCAAGTCCAACCTAGAACTTGGGGACAAAATAGAACAAGCTTGACAGTATGCTTAGCGATTGGAGCTTAAATTGGCTATTGAAGGTCTTCTGACGAACCTTATGTTACAGAGTCGTTGTGAGATTTGTATTTGGCAGAGTCCAGAATCCATGCTATCAGGTAGCCGTCCCATAGGTAGGCTTAGGATGAGATGGTTAGACCAAGTCTGAAATCTTACTTCTACCCATATGGGGTGAGCTTCCGATGATTTAGAGGAAGGAAGGAAAATCGGAAGCACCCTAATCCCGCGACCCTCATAGGGGATAAGCGGGTCATTGAAAATGAATGAATGAGTGAATAAGAGTCCAGCATCCATGAAGTTTGATTAACTGACTTAGTTGATCAATTAGAAGAGAATTGCGTCTATCACAACACGAGACTGTCACAAATGAGGGCTCACTCTCAATGTAGACCATTTCAAATCAAAGCACAGGCTTAAGAGGTTTACCTGTGCCTAATTCAAGGTTTAGCCAGCGGTGAATTCGTTCAGATTGCACATTATGGTCCCAAATATCCAACTACTTAAGACGGCTGTGTTATCTTTTTTAGGAAAATACTAGAAACGCCCTTAAGATTGAGAGCTATCGAAGTGCAATAATTCAGAATTGGGCAACGAACTAAAGGCCAATACGTGGAAGCAAACTCCTAGAGGAAGTGGGAGCAGAAGTCACTGAAGCCGTCAATGTGTGGCGGGACTTAGCAGGAAAACCCTGAAGAAAACAGAAAAGCCTAAAGAAGGGTACTTCTCAGATGCGATTTCTACTTTCAGTTGATTGTATCTTTACTGGTTAAGCATTAAACAAAACCTTCTTTAAACAGTATGATGTGGCCCCTGGTGGACTCTGTCAATTAACCTGCATACTTGACTTGTTTCTCAATTTCCCACGACTTTGTTTCCACTTTGCATTGCCATCATCCCAGCTGCAGTGACACCCAAGACCACCTCTTGCGTCGTTCTGTTCCAAACTCAACAATTAATAAAAGTCTCGTTAAGCTGTCAACGTCCAAATTTACACTAAGCCCACTGGCCATATACAGTAGGGGCCGGTCCCCAAGTCTCTGTCTAAAAGCATATTAGACTAGAAGTAGAGAAACCAATTGACTCCTTACCACACAATCCTCCATGTTACTCCAGTGTTCTCCGGAAATTGATGATGCAATCGCACACAAAAATATCCCCACAATCCCAACTTCAAGTTCAATGCGAATTGCTTGACTTAATTTACAGCGCTTGCATCGCATCAACGAGTGGTTGCCATCCATGTTGGCCGACCCACACTAATCAACCCGCGCGTCGAGTACCAAAAATACACTCGAATTGGATCAGAGAGTCTTGAATTGAATTCCTTTGCGCAGTGTGCACTGTATGCAATGCTGCAACACAACTTTGTGTTGTGTGCACCTGTGCACTGGGATTGACTATGGATCGAATTCCAGGTGCACTGGTTTGGCGCACACTCATTGGCCTCTAATGTGGAATTATGTCGCCACTGGTTCGTATAATTGTCTAAGTAGTCTTATCACAGAATAAGATTTCATTTGATTGGGGCATCTGATTCCAGTTGGGACCAGGCTCACTACACATCGTGAGAAGGAGCCGTGGATGTGGGCCGTTGGTAGTCATCGAGAGTGATTTAGTGCGGATTAGTTATCGGTAAGACAATTGTTGTTAAATTGTCCGTAAATAACGCCGTGGGAGAATGAAATTGGAACAGCACTACGTTAATTGGTCTTGAGGGCTTAAGTAATATCGTCTTTTGTATTGGCCTTTGAAGTCCTTTAAAACCGTCCTCGGTGGTGGTCCTGTGAGTGAAAATTTCCACCTTTTGATTTTGTCTTCAACTTGACTGACGAATGCTGTCAAAGTTGATCTAAGTTAGTCTGGACACCACCCTCAATCGCCATTGACACCAAATACCACCCGAGTTTCAAACCACTACAAGTCACTCGCATTGTGTGAATAACATTCTTAGGACGCGCACAACCCCTTGATCACGAGTGAATCATAACAAATCAGGGCTCCTTTCGATGATTGATGGAAGGATGCCACTGTCGACCTGGTAAGTATGAACTCGAACCATCTTCCCCTCAACTATCCATCAATCAGAGTTTAAAATTCAATGTTACACCCCAACCATAAACAACCTCTGTAAGTGCAATTCCATCAGGAGCTACCTCCTACGCACTCGCAAAAGCCAAGACTCAACTCATAACTTACAGGCAACCAAAACAAAAATATGAGTATCACACCATCTTTAGCGGCCTATTTGTCACCGCAAATTTGACGAAACGCATAAATAACCGACACTAATCCAAATTTATGCACTCGCCGTTGACACGTCCCGGCTCAGTGCGTGTGTATGCCCCCAAGCACAATGAAATTGTAGCATTTAATGCGCGCCCGTTCGCCGGAAGCCACCCAATAAATAATATTCGAATCCGTGGCGATACTATTTTGAGGTAAACACTCCTCCAGAATGGAATAATTAATGATCACAATGCCGCCTTTAATTAGTCGGAGGAAGATATTTACACGCCTGCATCGTTGTAATCCCGATGAAAACATTTCAACGACTAATTTATTGCATTGACGCCGCCCGCCGGCCGTTTCCAGCGTAATGAACTTGGAATTTGTTCGACAGAAGATGACAATTTCTCGTGGCTAACCGCAAAAGAGTACCATCCAAGGAGGATGACCTGATTCAACATGACAACCCACAAGGTATCGATGGTACATCGTCCAAAAATTGCTTAAGTACCGGGAAATGCAACCTGATGGCAAGTTGACACGCAACATGTCTGTGTCCTGAGGGCACAAATGCAGTCCAGGATTTGAACGTGCTGCAGTCGATGCATCTTATCCGATAATCGATCAGATTGAAAGGATTAGTTTGTGTGTCTGTGGATTGTTCGTCAAATGCCACTGCTGGGGTCCTTTGAAGTGGATTCAAATTTCGCCCAAAAGTTTTGACATGTTGAATCTTTATTACGAGACACTATTCTGTCTCTGGGATGACAACAATAATTGAAACAAAAATGCGGTGA
Source organism: Matsumyia berberina (assembly GCA_917880715.2). Lineage (NCBI taxonomy): Eukaryota > Metazoa > Arthropoda > Insecta > Diptera > Syrphidae > Matsumyia > Matsumyia berberina. The sequence continues at coordinate 110,439,449 of OU862872.1, forward strand.
GGATTTGATTGCATAATTTTTGCATGCTGAAACTTTCAGCTGAAACTAACGTTCCTGGGACAGGTGAAAGTATGCTCTTGATCTGGTTTCCATGAATATTTTGACGTTAAATCTTTGAGCTGTCAAAAAAAGCAAGAGTCGACTGAGTCTGACGTTTTGAATGAGAAATCAGTTCTGATCGTGAGGTAGAACTAAGGCCGAACCACAAGCTTCATCTGCGATATTCGCTAGAGAGTTCAAGAATTCAGATGACTTTTTGAAGGCATCCACACTTTATTTAGCTGCTGTGCCAATGCTTTTCAGTCAAAAATTTATACAAGAATTTACGGCCAAAAGTGCCCTGAAAATCAGCCAAAGAGTTGCGTAGAGGTCAAGCATGACGGGGCTTGCCCAGATCCTAAATAAGTGCCTAAACAGTGTGGCAATCACTGAATACACAGACTTTCTCCTCCTCATTTCTGAATCGAGAAGAATCGAAATGTCTAGCTCGCAAATCAAAGCCATCTATGGGTCTAAAATGGACATAGACGTAGGAGCAGGCATTTTTTCTGACAAACCAAACCTTAGACATACTCAGATTGTCGCTTGTATCTCACTGAGATGGCAGAACATTTTAACATTCACCTATGCTGGGTACCCGGTCATAGGGACATTCCAGGGAATTGTAACGCCGACGAACTCGCCAAACGTGGTACTACTCTGGAGATCCTACCTAAACGGAGGAAACTGGGTATTCTACTCGCTACATGTACATTACTCATAGAGTACGACGGGATCAGCAAGACAAGCCGAAGATGAAAAAACGGCACCACTTGCTTAAAAGGTCGCTCATTAGCATTGTTATTGGTGTCCTCCCCGGTCACTGTCCTATTGGCCTTCATGCCAAAAGGATGGGCCTCTTCGCAAATTACTTTTGCAGGAGCTGCAGCGACGAAGAGGAGGAGGAAACGATTCTCCATTTTCTTTGCACTTGCCCTGCCCTTTCCCAAAGAAGGGAGCTCTATTTAGGACCCTACCACTTCGACAATTTGGGCGAATTTATCACATACTGATATCAAAAGTATCCTCAGCTTTATCAAGAGCTTCAAATGGTCCCAGTGGTATCACAAAGGGCCTTCCTTGGCCTACGCGTGTCTGTGCCTCGCATGGACAGCCACCTTACCTACCTACCTAAGCCTTAGACATCCGGATGATAGCAGCGTTTTCTATAGGCGGGGGTCCTAGCAGTGTCCCATCGCAGCCAGGCGGCAATAATAGCGATTTCTGCTATAAAAATCTAAACTTGCAAACGAGAAGCTTTGAGGTTAAAATGTACTGAATCCCTGGATATAAGGACATACCAGGGAAGAATAAATATCAGTAACTGCCAAGAAAAGGAACTGTGCTAGACCTGGTTCAAGCTGACCATTCAGCAAAAGTCCCACCGTGTCAACTTAAACATGAAGCAGGAAAAATGTCTCTCGCGGAAATAAATAACAGCACCTGGCCAGTACTAAGGAAGGACACAAGTAGGACAGGAAAATCCTTTTCAGCATTTTAGGAGTGAATACAGGGCGTAATACCCCACGTTACCATAGGATCTTTGCATGAATTTTGGCGACAAGTAAGCGAATGACGACACAAGTCACTATCTGTGTATCTCAACACCTATTCAGGCCTCTTCCATAGTAGACATAAACTCCTTAGAAGACACTATTACTGGCAGACTTAAGCGGGACACCTCTCAAGGATATCTGTGGGTCCATCAGAGCTTGAAGGCGGTTCTAGACTTAAGGGTGCTTTTCTGAGTATTCATGGAAGTCGAGACCTTCTTCCAATGGGCCCAAATGTCGTACAAAGGCATTTATCTACCCTCACCGTCTACCTAGCCTAACCTTGACCATCTCTGTTTATGGGGGGAAACTATAGGATGGTCGAAGCAGTACAAAACCTTAACTAAACTGGACTTTGGAGATATACTCTCCTCTTTCCCTCTTTCGGTAGTGGGTCAAAGGCCTACAATTCTCAAGACACAACCGGTTCCTATTCAGTTTATCAACGAACTGTAGCCTACGGTTACCATTAAGTGCTCTCAAGAAATTTAATAGAAAGTTAGCCCGCCCCTTTGGTATGCAAATGAAAATGGGACCGTCTCCTTTAAAACCATGACAAGCAATTAATTTAAATAATTGCCTCCGTCAGATTTTTTTAATGGTCCAAAACTTCCACTCATCGAGACATCATAAGTGGCGATAAATTAAGTAAACGTTCCTCTTACAACTGCCCCAGAGGAGACTATAAATATTTTTTTGGAACCAATTCAGATGCTCAAGACATCAGCGATCGGCCAATATCCGCATATTCCACCGTCTTAGCCGGCGCGAATTTTCCTCTCCTGAGTTCCACCCAGCATAAACAATCGACCCACATAAATTCCACTTAAAAAAAAAAAAAAGACCGAGGGGAAGACAGCAAGAGCAACAATAATAAAATTAAGAAAATACCCCAGCAGACATTTAGTATCTCTAGAGCGGTCCTCAGTTCCTTTGAACAACTGGCCGAGTCCGGTGTCCAAGAATAACATCAGTTGGGCGGCTACCACCCCACACACAAACACACATGGATGCCACACCTGGTGAATGGTGTATCTTCTCGTTGCCAGATCAGAGATGTCATATAAATTGTATCCATCGCTAATGGGGTAAGTGCGCAGTTTGCTACTCAGGCAGATCGTAATTTGCCACGATGGTTTTTCCGCTTTTCCACGACGACGATGGTGAGATGGGAACTGTAATGGTGACGGCTGTGTTTTGTTTGTTTTCAAATGGAAAGGGAGAGAAATTTCGACGGAATGGAGAACACTCCAACTCTATATCCCAAGGGGATGCTTAAGGGACAAACAATTATCATTTTAATTTGTTTTTAACAACCCCGTGGTTGGGAGGGGAGCCAACCCTGTTTTTCTTTTTTTTTTCTCATGTCGATTTGTTTGAAAACAATTTAACAAGCAAGACGACAACACTCAAACTAATGAAACCGCTTAATCAAATTATCTGGCAGGCAATTCACTTAGTTGAATTTAAGTTTTGTCTCAGTTTTATGACACAACGATGGTTAGGGATGAAATTTGACAGAAGAGAGGAGTGCACTGTCACTTGTCAGTAAGGAAAATGAAGTGTAAACAAACGAGCAAGTGCCACTTTGACAGGCAGCGTCGATAGTTTCACTTTGTTTATGAATTTGAAAGGATTGACAAACTTTGGAAAAACATGAAAGTTCATGGGATAGGTCATCGACTGAATCAGACAGCAGCTGTCAGGAGCTGAGAACCAATGTCAAACATGCCAGGGACACATGTTCGCAATGGGTGTCTACCTCAGGAAGGGAGATACTCTTAACTCAGCCAACGAGGTACAAGACTTTTCGCTTACAAAATCTTGTCTAAGCGTCAGAAGCCTTTTGTCAATGAATTGACAGTATGACCAGGGTAGTCCACCGCCAACTAAATACACGCAGGAAGTTTAAGTTGCCAATACACTTAAGGTGACGTGCAAAGGAGTAGGAAACCTCAACCACCTAGGCATGTGCAAGTAGAAGCAGTCAGTCGAACGTGGCTAACTGGAGAGGCTTGTTAGTTAAAGCGCAGGTTCTCCCCGAATTGTAGCGCCGCCTTAGTATGTGAGTAGGTAAGTAAGCCACCATGAGCCCTGGAACCTGTAAAGAAAGAGCGCTAATTCAAATCCGCCGAGATCAGGATAGGAGTCGTAGGAGATCTTTCAGAGGAAGTAACTACCAAGAGTCCTCATTCTTCTTCCGGCGATGTCAGGGCACCTGCAGAACAGGTGATGCACAGAAATAATTTCCTCTTGGTCCTTGCAGGTTCTGCATTCATCGTTGCGATATGCACCGAATAAAGATGCCGGAAACGATACCAAAGAAGGAGGTCCCTTCGACCATAAGGACCTGCCCGTTACGAAAGTGTCGAGTGTATTGGCTCGACTAATGGTTTCAACTTTGATATTTGTTTTCAGGAAGCTAATTGGAACTCCTTCGAACTTGAGAGCCCCTGGGATATACAACGCCGACCCCGTTCTTACGGCTTTATCAGCCCATTCACTACAACGGGGCATCGTAAATTCCTAGAAGCCTTCCTTCATCGTGGAGTTCAGAGCCTTAACGGCTGCCTGGCTATGGATATAAGCAGAGATTTCACGTCCGACAAGACCGTTTGCACGAATTATTTTTACAGACATGACTTCGGCTTGGAAGACAATCATCGTGTACTCTTAGGGCACTCGACAGTAAATCCCGGCTCACTCACCAAGACTCATCTTAGAACCGTCAGCTTAGAAGGGCAGAACCTTTTTATCTGTGACTTGCCGGCTCCTACAGTCAATTCAATCAAAAATTCTTAAACTGTCAAATGCCAGCATCAGAAGCATCTAATCAGTTTCTTTGGACCTGTGTACAACATCCCATCGAGATCCCATCAGTACTCCAAGGATCTCCCAATCCTCAACCATATAGCCGTCTTAGCCGCCACGCTACAGCATAGATCCAGTGGAATGAATCCGTAAAATCGTTTTGAGAGAAAGAAGCCTTCAAGTGATCTTTAGTCCCGACCGCTTAGACGATAGAAGTGGAAGAGCGGACACAACTTTAAGCTGTTCAGCGACATTGACTATGTCAGACAAGTACAAATATAACAACTAAGGCGGCTTAGAGCCGATGTAGAACCGATGAATACCAGCATCCCAGTCTAAAAATTTCTCGAATCTGCGCGTGAGGGCGAATCTCTCTTACTAACCGGCAACAAGAAGCAAAGCTTTCTAGACACCAACCCAGCACTATGAGACAACGCTACTACCCGGCAAAAGGAAGAGATAAGGGACCTCAACCAAATGAGTGCGTCAAACCGGGCAGTAGAGACCCAGACTCAGTCTCAGGATTGAGAAGAGTTATCAGCTGTGCTCCACTAGGATTTACAGAACCTGAGTAAGAAAATGGTCACCGTGGCTCAGTGGTTAGTGCGTTGGACTACTATGCGAGCGGCGTGGGTTCAAGCCCCAGCCGTTTCTACCGAACATTTTTCGCGGCACCACCTCTCGTCGGGGAATGACAAGCCTCCGGGAGCATAATCTGTCATGAAAGAGCTTCTCAATTGGCCGTACAGAGTCAGCAATAAATTGCAGGTCCCTTTCATTTGTGCGAAAAATGTAACACGCACAACATGAATGGTTGCGAGAAGCCCTACCTTGGCTCATCCCGAATTGTCGCGTCAGCTATTATTTAAAATCTGAGCATTTCTGAGTCTCATTTCGCTTCTCTTACCAGTTCAGCTCACTCCAACGCCCGCGCAATCCATCATCAGGTTAAGAACTTCAGACACAATTAGCGTCAGATCACTTCCTTTCTCAGATCCCGAGGGAATTAAATCTCAGTTTGGTAGTTGAAGGCAGCTGCTTTTGCTTTCCCTCCCTAGATCCTTGTCACTTGATAAATGACTCAACTAGCGGCGTTCGAAAGTCAAAAACCACATAACTCTCTGTCTAAGATTAGTCGAAGCTCATAGTCACCCGACACCAAAACGCGTTCCCTAATCACTCGCCATCAATGAAATATAGATGGCGTTGATTTTCATCGCATAATTTTCACCTCAATCGCCACCATTTACGGCAGTCTTCGCTTCTTAAACCTCCACTCGATATCTTGCGCATCCAAGACAAGGAAGCAACGCTTTTTATAAACCACTTATCCACAGCCCTCGGGGCTACAATTCCGGGAAAACATTTGCAAATTTATTGTTCTACCAGATTTGCAACACCTCATCCATCATACCTCAGCGTGTACTTCCTACACACAGTCCGCAAGGACTCACGCAAATCATCCAAAACTGCTCGCCGCCCCTAGAGCAATTCCTAACCAGATCAACAGTTACAATGGCACGACATCCACAGACACACAACACACACCTCTTGCCTGGATGAATCGTTTCTAAATCATGATTCACTTATCATGTCCACATTATGTCCGCTCCGATAAATTTTAATTAAATCCCGATTCCTTGGTACTTATGTGCCCCGAGGACATCCTTCATTCTTTTGCCCCGACGTATTCAGATCGCCCGTGCTAACTAAGCAAAAGGATGTGTTCGTTGCGTTGCGACGCCTGGCAATAATGCGGAAAAGATTTATGACACACTACCGCGACATGCGTCGCAGTCGCATTCCCAGCTATAGACCGCATTGCTAGCCGTAAGTGAAAATTCCTTGGCCAAAATAGAAGACACAAACCATCGTCGTCCCGATATCGGTCTTCGGTTCTTGTTTGGCCTCCAACCAGTCGTCGTTGTCGTCTTCCTGTGCGGTGGTGCATCATCTCTACCGGGAACTTTATCGATAACACACACACAGATTGAGAGTGCGCAGCCGCAGCGTCACACCACCCGCCTGCCAGGCGTTACATCATGTTTCCGAACGGACAACGACAACACCGGACTGGACTTATGTAACCTAATCTGTGCCGTGAAAGTTGCATCACCGCACGAAGAGTTGTAATCGCCAAGGAATCAGGAAGACTCATTAGGGTATCGGGAAAAGAAAGGGAAACAGAGATGCCGGCGTCGTAGGACGACGACAAACGCACGATGTGTGTGCATGTGCGACAGGTTTCCCCTTCATGGAGGAGGAATGCTCTGGTGGTGGCGTGTGACTTTGACATTGAATTCCTTGTCTGATTGGAGAGAACGTACCGAGACGAAACCAAAGGTTGAATCGGCGCATGATTAATCAAACGCACGGGGCATTGCGCTCCAAGATGGCCATGCGGTCCACCACACTGACTCCACAAAAGGATGCGCCAATAAAGTGCATCGCCGACAAATGGATTGGAGGGCAGCGGCACTTAATTAGCTCTGGCGATAGATAAAGCGAACGTCTATCCACTTCTTTCCACTTCGGCATTAGATTGACATGCGGCTGAAGGAGCTGCAACAGCAGCTCCCATGAAGTGTGACTCCTCGCCGCAGCATAAGGTACGACTCAGTGAATTGGAATCATGCACGGGCATCAGATCCTGTCCACCTGATTTGCACTAAGCTGGCCTATGCAAAGACGGTGATTGCGCGAGATGATGACGGTGCCTGGAGAATGCACGCGTGCTCACACCACAAGTGCAGGGAGGAAGCGATGCGTTTGCTGTGGTAGCGCTGCCACAGCCTGGAAGTAATGAAATTAGGTGCCAGTACGGGGACTGCAAATCTTTGTCGGGAACGCACACATTAGTTTCGCTGGCGACTATTAATCCCGTCCCCGGGATAACTAGATGGACAGCGACGATAAAGTGCGTGTGTGCAAAGTGGACATCGCCATGGAGGCCACACCTGTGGACGCGACAGACTTTCTTTGCGGCTTTTGACGTTTATAAATTATGGCTGCTACTGTCAATTTATCGGACGCTTTACATACTTAGCCGTTCCATCGGAATATGTTAATCACCGTGGAGCAAGTCTGGAGAAAAAAACTGTTGGCTAAAATGGGTCAGAATTAATTAAATCCTCAAAGTGAGCCAAAAGTGTTAACATGGCTCTTGGGGATAGTGAAACTTGTTTCAGGATGAGAGTTGACAGTTGTTGTCTGCTGGGGCGACAAACTGTGTTCTGAAGATGTCAAGTGACTTGCTACTGGTGAGGAATTTGCAAATGAGAAAAGTTGGAGCGACAAACATGAAAGTTAGGGTGGTCTGACCAGAAGACAGTCAGCATTCTATACAACTGGCGCGATAGTCCAAGATGGACCAAGCAATGGGTTTCCATAGGATACGATCTCCTTGACACAAGAAGACAAAAAAAAAAACAGATTGCGATCAATTTTAATTCGCTACTCGTGACCTGTCAAAATAATGACAAAATGCACCTCTTTAGCATTCCTGTTGTAACCTCTACTTACATCAAGTGTCAGTTGAATGGAGTCTGACAGTTCAATTGTCAATAATTAATATGAAAATATTTTCATAGATCTGTATCACAACGCTTGTATACTAATTTGCTCATTAGGTGGACATAAATAAATCATCCCTTACAATAACAATGACCCAAGTGGCAAGTGCCAAATGAAATTAGCTGCAGTTGTCATCAAAACACTGCCACCGCAGAATCGATAACACTGATCGCGCGATGATTTATAATGTCAGGGCAAGTGCCTGGAATGTACACAAAACTGTCACCCGGATTTCCACGACACACGGCGAGAACAACTAATGTCGCGCGATCCCCCGGGGTGTGATCAATAGTCGTCAATTTAATTGTACATAACATGTAACGAATTAATAAAAAGTGTAAAACCCAACGTGAATTGTTTGTCTGAACGTGTGCTTATGAGGCCAATTAACAAGTGCTGTTACACGGAGCCTCACACAAGTGGTCGCAGTCAAACAGAGCCCCCCAAGTCCGACTGACAGCTGGCAAGACGTGACGCACAGAGGTGTCTGCGGTGTTATTAATTTAACAAGACTGGTCCACCCTGTGGGTGGCAGGAGGCAAGATGCTTTGCATAATCTTTTAATCATCTTAATTGCCGTTGCCTTGCATTGTAACGCGACTCATTAATTTATTTCCACCCGCTCGAATAAATAAAAGTAATGGCCGGCCATTTGAGAAATGAAATCAATACTCACACGGCCTATCAATTATGTTTTTTGCAATAAATAAGCCCGAAGGAGTGCTTCGGTAATAACTTGTAATTATGATTTCATTTGGAGACGTGTGAAATGGACATTTCTATGGTAATTTTTGTGATCTGCGACTTCAAGTGTGACCCGCTGGTGGGGGCAAATGCAAATATTTTAATTGACAGCGGAAAAAGTGGAAAAGTTACATCGTCGCTCACTGTCGCATTGCGTTTGCGATGGTTTATTTCATTTCAACAACTCGTTGGCATTTTGTCTATAAGTCAGGCTTATGACAGTGGTGGTGGGAAATAAAATTCTAATCACTTGGCTTAGCAATTATGGCCAGTGACAGTTGTTGGCTGAACGCAGTCGATGCTCGAATAAACTGGCACTTCCCTCTTTGCCTTTAGGGGAGAATTTCGTTAACTGAATCGCGCTGTAAAGACTTTTCTTTTTGTTTCCGCAAAGTATGTGTTCTTCCATTGTCATCCCTTGCAGGCAGCTCTAAGCCCTCGACGAAGCTGGCCTTTATGAGAGAGCTCTCGTTCTTTGTGAAACCTGGCTTTGTAAGCTGCTTGCTTTTTCTTCGCTCTCGTCTTTCTGCGAAGCCTGGCTTTGTGGGCATCTTGCCTGTCTTTTGCTTGATGAGCTCGCAGACAGCTGTGATTTTTCTGCAAAGCTGGGCTTTATGAACCTCATCTTACTCGCGCAGCTCTCACTCTACTGCGAAGCCTGACATTGTGAGCTTCTTACTGATGTTTTTTCCCATTAACGCGCAGAGGGCTCTCATCCTTCGGTGGAGCTGGGCTTTGTGGTCATACCGTTTGTGTTTTATTCGATGTGCTCGCAGACAGTGAAGCTTGGCTCTGTGAGCCTCTTAATTATCATTTCGCCATAAGCGCGCAGGCAGATGTTATCGTTCTGCGAAGCCTGGCTTTGTGCGGATCTTGCTTGTCTTTGATAAGCACGCATGCAGCTCTTATCCGACACATCAGTTGCAACATTCCTAATGACGTGCTGACAATGATGGTACTAGTCTTCTGTTCCTTGTAATAGTCAACCTAAATTCGTGAGCGATTATGAGACGTTCGATAAGCCTAAGTGACTGACAGTGTTTTGTGATTGCAGCTTCGTAAGGTCAATCTATTAAGTTTAGGACGATATCGTCACTTTCCTCAATCTAACAGAGTTCCCAGCGTCGATATTCGCTATTTTAATCTTTGGACATGAGCCTTGTACGAGTGCAAGTGTCCCCGCTAAGCCATCGAATCTTCTTCGTATAGATCCGAAGATCATTGTGGCGATCTGTGTAGGCTGACTCTGTAAGCCTTCTATTTATATTGCATCTTTCTCGCGTAGATCCGAAGATCATTGTGGCGATGCTGAAAAGTATATCGGTTCAGCTTGAGCATGGCCTGGCTCCCAGCGATCACAGGAAACCACCAGTATTAGGCTCTGTGGTTGTCCCAAAGGGGCAAGGGTATGAATCCCCTTCCAAAATATATTCGTTAGTTTCAAACTATGGTGGGACATTGTGCCCAAGCCTAGATTCAATTCAGTTGTGAGGACAGAAACTGACTTAAGCTGTCTACACGGCTCAATAAATCATTTGACAGCTCAAAAGTCAAAACTTCCTAGGACAAAGAAAGCCTGGTCCGGAGCCCTGGCACTGTTCGTTATTTCAAATAGCCAAACTGATTTTCGGTGGAGATGGGTCTGAACATAGTTCTGCATAAAAATTCTCTTTCAAAATCGTTGTGAATTTTCTATTTCCTTTGACTGGAATTTGGAAACTTCCCAACGATTTCTCTTTTCAAAATAAAACATCCAAATCTGTCACCCCGTGCAACGGTTAAGGATTTTCCCATTTTCCATGAAAAATGCATAAATCTACTACATGCCCTAAAAAATCCATTTCAGAGCACCCAGCCCGAGAACAATTCCCATGGCAAACACAAAAGAGGTGATAAGTGATCAGCGGTCAAAGAAAATTGCTCCGACAATGCCCGGCATGCACCATGCACCGTCCTCCTTGGAACATCGTAAAAATGTCCATTGAGACCTGTTTCCGTGTCCCAGTGTCGACAGTGGCCACTGCCACAACCATTGTCCATGCACGTGGAGAGAGCAACCAAAAAAAAAGGGCACAAGCGCGCTGCCCAGCACTTGTTGCATGTGGAATTCTCAGAAATTCCACACCGTGTCTGTCCTAATGATGTGTAATTCCAAATTTATTCTAATTTATAATCGATCCTTCATTTCCCTCCTGTCGGTCCTTGGGATTATCCTTTATTTGCTTTCACTTTGACCGCAGTCGGACTGTAAACTTAATTGGACGTGATGAAGTTAATTGCATCACGGGACTCACTGCAGCAGGGATCAATGGATCGGTGGTGGGTAAATTATTCCAAGTAATTTGCATACAGTCAGTGAGTGTCCGTTGGGGATGAGTGATTAAAATCCCGTAACCCAGTTTTATGTGAAGGAAACACACGAGTAGTGCATACAGGCAAAGAGCTATGCGGCAATTGTCCTGGAAAAAAACAACGCAGCAGTTACATACGCTTTGAGGATAGCCCACATCTACTGATTGTGTGTGAGCTACATATGTTGACTGCGGACCCACTACGAAATGGGTCACATGGGCTGTTTGCCAGTCCATTTGAAATTTTCAGGACGATGTTATAATAATGGTTTTCCTATCACGTGCGGAAATGCTGCATGCCTTATGCGGCATGGAATTGCATCGTTGCATGAAACAGTTGGCACCACAAGCCTTCTGGCAGTTCGCCTGAAGGTCCAGGCCAAGAACCAATGAGCTGAAATGAGTGCATCAGTCGTGAGTGTAACAATTTAGATGCAGGCAGTTCGTGACGGTGGCAATGCGGGTACAAAAAGCCTCTACCAAGTCATCAAGTCGTCAGATCCAAAAGCCTTTTGGATTGCAAATTGGATTTTGCTACCCTCACTTCGTTCTGATCAGGTTTATGGAAGTTTTGGCGTCATCATGTGATGGTTGAATAGCCTGACAGCAGGATGTTGATCTTTGTCTACAGTGGGTGACAGATCTATGTTAAAGCCGCTCGCAGTTTTCAGAAAGATTTCATCAAACTTTTACCAATCGACAACTATATCAAGAGTCTCACTTGTCAATTTACAACACATCGCCTGACTTTAACCTTCCAAAACTCCTAATCACTCAATCAGAGCCCTCCACCGTCCCAATTGTCAAAAATATTCAAAAACTACGTTCCAGCAGTAAATCACATCGAAGACTACCGCTCAATCAATGCTAAACCATTGGCTTCGTGGAAATGTCAGACCACACTAAATACCTAGAAGCCACCACAACGGTATTTATATTTGAACCAACAAATTTCATGGCTCAGATGGAAGATAATTTTCGACCAAATTCCTCAGGAAGGCCACAATCATCTGAACCAATCCAATCCATTAGGCGTCCGTCCAAACAAAAGCTCGTTCACTCGATGACATTAGATATGCGCTCCATTCAAAGCTGTCACATTTAATTGGCGATTTGTCAAGTTCAAATTGTCCCCCCGGTAATTCGATCAATGGATCTACCCAACCAGATCAGAGTGTCCCTTGTCCCCGACGCGTATTTATGAAAATGACAATCGATAACAATTAATAAAAACCCACTAAATTGTCGATTATCATGGTCGTCCAATGGACAACAGAACGACAGAGCAACCTCAGAGCAACCATGGGGATGCCACGGCATGGACGCAGCGCGCAACTGTGCCTTTCAATAGGCAATCCTTCAAGATGATTCCGGAGATAATGGTCACGTTAACGCGTACAACAGGCCACATTTCGAGGTGCGCTCCAACACACTTTCCAGATTCTAACTACGTGATAACTATCTCGATCATTTCTCAAAGTTGTGCTCGGTGCACCCCTGGTCTCCACTCGGAATTGGTGCTGTGTCTGCTGCTTTCAAAGATCATTCGTGGCGCTATCTTTTGTTTGTTTGGGGAAAATGCAACAGACGAACAACAGAGCCACACACGGACGATAAAAAGCTTTTCACGTCTAATCAGATCGATGATATCTTCTTCGAAGCAGAAGAACCATGTAGGAGCTTCTCATTATTATTCTTCCACTTCATCATGAGGTTAAGCGGTTTGAATTACTTGGGAGAATCTGCCTAACGATTGGGATGGGTCAAGTCTAATCAATGCGCCATGTGAAGAGGTCAAGCTTTGTTGCGTCGTGGGATTAATAGTTTCTCGGAATAAATTATCGAGGAAAATGGGATTTTTTGTTTGAAAATTTTATGCAAAACACTGGCACCTGCCACAGTGGATTATGAAATCAATTTGTTTTGGGCGGGGAATCTGGCATGTCATCCCACGTCTGGGAAAGTTCCCAATGAGTGGCACTTTTGGAAGCTAGATTTTCTAAACTGATCGAGAGATAAGGAAAATTTCCCTCCATCTGGGACAAGATGAGGTGACAGAATGGTGAGATGATGCAAAACTGACAGCTGTCATATAGGACAGGCGAAAAGTCAGACCATCTTTCATCCAATTTGTCCCCGAATTTCAACCAGTAATCGAGTAATTTCTCGTCAATTACCACGGTAACTCACATCCCCACACTCGCCTAGCACCCAAGCGACCTTAAATCGTAAATATGTACGCAAATCTCATTTAATTATCGCAGCCTTGGCTGCCCCGACTCCATTGCAGCAGCAAACAACCAGTGTTCGGGTTTATTAAATTCACAAATCCTTCAGAGATTTCCCAGCCCGATGAAGACTGACAGTTGAGAGAGAGAAAAAAAAGACTCTGTTTGCCTACACTCTGTCCGTGAGTACGTGTCCCACAGCGCAAGCGGGGAGTTCTAACCGAAACACGGTTCACGTTGGCTGTGGGGAAAATCGCATTGCGCGACGGTTAATTACGCGTCTGTCAAAACTGCAAGTACTGTGCAACACCGTCAAACGCCAATTTATTGGTGGCAAATTTGTTTGAATCCGCGAAAATGGCTGACTGACAGATTCGTCATGGCGACTCGCTTGGGAAGGGAGATTGACTTGCTTGTAATTGAATGCGTTGTACATAGTTGAGCTGATTTGACGAGGGAATTGCAAGGGTCATACCGGCTTGTTTTGCCAGGGAAGTGACAATGGATTGATAGATTTTGACAAACAATTCAACGGTAATGTGACTCGAGGTCAATTGTTGATTAAAACGAGGAACTCATGGGATTGTTCTGGAAAATTTAACAGCATGACGTCATTTTGAATCGACGCTCAGTTTGAAAGACATTAAAACGTCAAATACAGCGTTTGACAGTAGTTTCGACATTTTTCCTATTTCGAAAGACGTTAGGTTCCTTGATAACATTAGAGGAAAGTTCAGGACCGACGGTGGTGATTCTCTTGTCGATTGTATCACTCAAGAATTGACAATTCTGAATGTTTACGTCGGCGAAGATCATACCTTTTGTGTGCAATGTGACATGTGACAACTGTCAAACTATGTGACACCAATATTTTTTCAAAGATGACCGCCAATGATTGATGTGACAACACAACTGTCAAACTGTGTGACACCATAATTTTTTCAAAGATGGCCGCAATCGATTGCCATAGATTTGCATTCTATCAACAGGCCATGTTTCTATTTCATCTACGACTCTGACCAACAATTGGAATTTCCGCCGATGCTTCTACTCCCACTTGCCTAATACATTTTAGCTGGAATTCCCTTCAATTTTGACTTATAGGCCAATATATCACTGTTTGTCCAGAAATAATTAAGAAATAACCTTGGAATCGTAACGAAATCGAAATCCAAAAAATCACCGGCATCTAACTTTTGTTCGAGTTTAAATCGATTGGCTTTGCTGGAAGCCGCTCTGACGAATCCTCGCGGAGCTATTAGGGTTTTTGTTTGTCTACCGTAACAGGGAGTGGTGGAACCAAATAGACTCATTCCGATGATTAATGGAATCACCGGGGAGTAGACAGGGATTTTGGTAATTAATTTCTTAATTAGGATTTCATTGAAAGGAGCAAATGGTTTCTGAACTCGCTGGGCAGGTGTATTTGAACTCTGTTCGAATACGTTAGAGTGTACAAGACAAAATTGATTTAGTTGTTTCCAACTTTCGAGAAACGGTTGCCTATATTGATAGAGACATTCATCCTCCTCCTCGTTCATACAGGAGTAGTGAGGGATAACAGGCAATGAGTGTCAGTGGTACTTTCCATCACTGGGCTATTGCCTGTTCTTGAGAGATCGCTCAAGAGTTTCATCGAACATCGTGATCTCCACAAAAAGTGTGTTGCCAGCTTGCAGAATTTTCTTTCTCCTTCGCACTCTTAAGAGTGATGCCAAACTAAGCCGCGTACCCAACTGAAATCAGCACTCAATGTTCAGCTCCCAATCAGTTGGTACAAAGTTTCTAAATAACTGCCACAGGATATGGGCCTGGTGCAAGACTCTCATATAACAAGAATCGCTTATCTCTAATTGTGATTGCCAGGCGTTAAAATTTTATTTACGCCCTCAATAACCCATGAACAACCTTACTCGACCGAGCCGAACCATAAACTCCTTTCGAATCTACACCACATCCTCTGTCCTACTCGGGAAAATTCTCATATTTCACCGTCGTCTGCGTCCCACAAAATAAAAACGAAAACAAAACAAAAAGAATGAAGACATAAAAAATCACCAATCATGGAACCGAAATTCAATTCAAAAATCATCAATCGTACATTGTCCGATGGTCGATGTCCAATGTCCCAATGCAAAACCCACCGTGGTGACAGTGACACCAAGACCAAACATATCAAATTGCACCTCTGAACCGAGCAGGAGAGAGAGAGGCCGTTCACAGTTTTCGTGCGCTGCCCTATCAGCGGGAGCATGTTGTGTCTGCTGCCCGCCCAAGGATCTTTTTATGACCTCAACACCATTAACGTGGTTTCTTTCGTTTTTTTTTGGTTTTTTTTGGGAAAAGAAAAACAAAAGACGCACTGGAACTGTGTCCCAATCTAAATATTTTTCAGGTATCGACTTTCAATTCATTTGCCTATGCGAGTGCGCGCCTCCTTCTCATGGCATCCTTGCACCTCCTCACGCTGTGCAAAAGTCGTAAAACTACAAATTGTCGTCTGGGGATTCGGTTTCTACTGCCGCTGCTGACCTACCATCATCAGGGAATAGTTTCTCATCCGCGCCGAGAGACACTTACGCACCAGTGAGTGTGCCGTGCAAATTAAATTCCCCAGTAGAAACTGTATTTCACTCGCCCCGGTGCTAAGCGACGGGTGTGCAATTAGAATTTCAATGGGAAAAGTGTCAAGATGCCCACTCGGCTGCGGTCGTTAGGAAACAGATTTAATGGCTTGACGCCTAGCGCCGGACTTTCTTTCTTCTCCGTCAAGTTCATCGTCTCTCTCTCTCTCTCGGATTCTTCTAACCACTTTGATGGGCGCGATCTGTATGAGATTACGAGCGATGCTGCTGCTGCTGCAGCCGCTGCTGGCGATGGTGCAGTTGCAATTGACTAGTGTGCGTCATTAACATTCTCTTTGCGGGCGGTAAGTATCGAAACGGAATGCCAGGGGATGGGATGGGATCCGATCACCTGGTTACACTGGTCTCAAGGCGACATCATGTTTCATGGCACCGAGAGCAAATCGATTTTGGTGTCGTAAAGTTCTCCTTCTATCGCCGTTAATGACAGATAATTGCCCGCTTTGGTTGTCATAAAACTAGCGATGATCGATCCGCAGCATGGTCCGATCAGGGTCGGGTGGTGGTGCAGGACCAATTTGTGAATACGCCTTCGGTGAAATGGCGAGAAGTTAGCCAACACTTTATGCAAGCGTTTAATGAGTGAAATTAAAGATTTATTGGTCAGGTTCGGTGGTGCTTCGGACAACAGAAAGAAAAAATTGCGTCACAGACAGAATACAAGGCGCTTGTCTAGCTTGAGAAATCCTTGATTCCGGTTATGAGAGAACGATTGAACTTTTGACACCAATTCTTTTGAGCTTCGCTTGGAATTTTACTTTCAGCTTGGTCTTTGGTAATCGACTTATATTTCCTGATGATTTTTAGAGTAAAATAAGAGAGGCACAGGGGTTGACAGAGCGATTTGGTCAAGCTTTCGTTTGTTTCAGAACTAAGCTCTGTGCAAACGGGAGTGTAAACAAATTGAAAGACGCACAGGTTTCAGAAAACCAAAAAAAGCTAGATATTCACTGCTGCCAAGTGAAGGCTTTACTTGATCTACACAAGGCTGTCAAACAGATGCTACCTTACATAGCACCAAACAGCTTTTTAACAAGCTGCAGCAAGATAGACCACCCACTGGTACCAAGGACTATAGACGTCTGCCTAGCTAGGGCTTAGGTGCTTTGCAATGCTTCCAATGGAAATTCATGTACTTGCACGCAAAATTCACATAGAGTTGCCAATTGCAGGATACACTGGCTAAACACTGGCCTTCTTCCAATTTCGGGCTGCACAGACCTGAACCTTGCCAATAGGATCTGCCTTGCTGTTTACAAAAAATGGCTAAACACTGGCCATAACACGTTGAGTACACCATCCAATCCGAAAAACCAGTCCCACAGGCCGACCTAAATGTATATAAACCTATTGTAAGACCAATGAGAACTTATGCGGCCTAGGTATCCCAAATACGTGTGAAGCCACGTTGATCTCATGTGGCACTCAACGTATTAGGGTCATAACAGTGCAACGCCGAGCCACACACAGTTGGCAAATTCGGTAACCACGTCAAGCGACTGGTAGCGGCAGACCGTGATCAACAGCAAGTGAGAAACTTTCAAGGAAAAGGATTCAGCTATCAACCTATTCTTCGTTTTGGAAATCAATTGACCACAGCTCTCATCATACATTCAAGAACTCACACAGTCAACCCTTCTACCATAGCAACGCCAGCAAGTTCCGTCCAAATATCTGGAATTGCCAGCACGATATGCGCTGAGCAAGACAACCCCCTTATCATTCTGAACTTCGCTAGCGAACGACATACTGTGTCTTAACCCACATTTGGCTGGTATCTCAGGCCCAAAGGCTTGTAGGGAAGCTCACCAGCATCCCACAGATTTGGCTGATAGTTCAGGCCACAATGGCTTGTAGAGAAGCCCACCAGCTTCCCACACATTTGGTTGGTATTTCAGGCCCAAAGGCTTGTAGGGAAGCCCACCAGCTTCCCACACATTTGGCTGGTATCTCAGGCCACAATGGCTTGTAGGGAAGCCCACCAGCTTTTGCTGTCTAGGGTAAGGATTTCCTGGTAGAAACAGGGCTTGATACCTTTTCTGAATTGGCTAAGCCCAGGAACATTTTCCCAATGAGCAAGATAGGTGTACTTGGCAGCAGCTCAATGAACGCCAGAGACAGGTTTTGGTTCTACGAACCAATTTATCTGCAGATTCGTTACTTAGAATTTATTGGAGGCCAGGCACTCAACCAGGTTTGGCCTTGTGCCTGGTAAGTGATTGCAGGGCATCGAAGCACCACTTGATTGACTTAGATCCAATGCCCACCACTGGGTGTGTTCTGTTTCCAAAAATACTGGGACTTGCATGCAAACTGGTGCGGCTAGTCGGAGCGACTACTTTGCCATCGTGAGTTACGAAAAAAGTTCGAAAAGGATGGACTATACCCCCCTAGGTTGCTATAGAACAGGGAGCCCAACCAGACACTGAAACCTGACCGGGGCAAAGCGATAGGTGATTCTACCCTTACTGCGAAAAGCCTGTTCATAGAGCCATCGCCGAAAGCCAAGACAAAGATGAAGACATGCATCTTCAGAGGTTTTTCCCTTGGCATTCATTACAGGTGTAGTTTGATTCGATTCGATTTGCATCCAATTTCTTGGAGGAGAGGCAGCTCTGGCTAGATTTGGAACACTTTCTCTACCTTTGCAGCCAATAGCTTCCTTGAAAAGCTTCCTCTCAGCAGAGATTAGTTTGATAAATCAACGGGAGCTCACTTATCGTCTTTCAAATGAAAGAATACCCAGATTGCTCTAATCTCACAATACACTTGTCCATAAGTCCGGATGTGGTCTGAATCAGAAGTGGCAGTGAATCAGAATTGGTACTCGAAGAACGTGCAGAGACTTGTGGCAATGCTTTCCAAACTTTTAGGAGAGTTCAACTGATCAATAGAAGACCAACATGAAGACGGATTATGCTCAGCAGAAGCACTTGCAATAGTGCCCATAGACCGCTTAACAGCATCTCGAATAGGTTAGGCAACGAACCCAAAGGTTGATGCAACTAGAGCAGTGCCTGTCTCAAGAAATTGGGAAAACTTGGCCTCACGACTCTTCGGGAAATGAGATCAAGCTTAGCATAACCTGGTATCCCAGGAGAAGGTTTGATTTAAACCAAAAGTCGCAAAGATTTCCAGAGAGGGACTAAACTCCTCTTAACCACGGATCAATCGTACGCTCTTCTATCTACGATTAGAGACTTACACTGAGATTTACTTCCCACTTTAGCCGGACTTTAGCCGACGTTTCCAAGTGTAAGTCGTCATCACTCTCTCCTCTGACACATTGATAATTATTTCGAAAGCAATCGCCATCAATCGCACAATCATTGACAGGCTTCAATTAGCCCCGAGAGGGAGTGCCACTGTGGGTGCCAATGAAAAATGACAATTCAAATTGACTTCGCGTGAGAACCTCCTATTTGAATGCAAAAAAACTTGTCAAGCTTCGAATGAATCAACCCTTAGCGCCAGTGTATAACGTCAATTTACCTGCAGAAGAATTAATTTGATACACCTGTGCATTGCATTGGTAACCGGTTGAATTGCACGCCTAGTGGCGACACGAATAATTTCCACTTAACCAAATTCCTTTCAGCTTCCTGTCAAAGCATTGAAATAGCAAATCGATCTCTGGTTGTCATTCCGTCCATACTGAGACATTCGCGGCATTTCTCGGATTCCTGGGTCTGCGAACGCCGCCGCCCACTCAAACGAATTCAATCAACACTGATGCGGTAACAATGATTCCACCCACTTCTCTCTGGCAAGAACATGACATTTGCCACTTGTCAACGAACGCTTGATTGCATTCGACAGTCAACATCGCGAAAATGTTCTTTCAAGCGAACCTCTGGCGCGGGCGGGCGGATCTCCCACTAGCAAAAGACCTTGGCAATCGATCAACAATAAGACAGTTCTCAGTTGAATCGAAGTAAATCAAAATTTATTGCAAAACTGACGTAGTGGCGCCGCCGCCAACGCTGCCAAAAGCAGCCTTCCTGGCTGTAGTTGTTGCCACTGCACTCAAACAAATAATTCACTGCCGCTGAAATGAAATGAAATCAATTTCCCGAAATAGTTTGTGAATGCTAAAGCGCCTCCAAAGTGGCGTCTATAAATTCATAGCAAGTTCGCAGGTTCTAGGCACAGAGCCAGGAAGGACCACGACGATCATCATCACTCATCTTCGGGTGTTGCATCGGGCATAAATCCTGCGCGTATGGGTTCGCGCGTCTAAATCAAAACAATATTTCATTCCGTGAAATTAGAAACTATAATGCGAGCGTTATAGTTGGTCTGGCGTTCGCATCGCTGGGAGGAGCGTGCTAAGCCGCGCTAAAGCAATCTCCACGCGCGCCCAATGATTTATGCAACGAGACGCAAGTTATGAGTCAAATCGGCGGCGACGGCGTGCGTGTGCAGAACCCTAGATCGTAGGACTATCTTGGGTCAGAGCATGAATCCAATTTGGAAGTCAATTCTGCTCTCCGGTCTGGATATGGCTCAATCAGGGACGCATAAATCGGCGGATGAATAGGCTCCATGTCCTTAATTAGTGGCTTTCATAATTGACAAAGTAAATCAAGGTCCGTCTGTGGCTTCTATGATTAAGTCATCCAGGGTATTGTTGTGTGCGTGTGTGTGTGTGGAGCCACACGTCTTTTCCTGGGCGTAAATTTGTGCATTTTTTTGCTCCTCGGCAACCGCGGGGGCTAAGGATAATAAATTTTGCGTTTCTTTTTCAAGCGAAGCGCCGATACGCGTTTGTGGTTCTGAGAAATCAAAAGAAAAGGAAAATTCCTGAGCTGTTGGTCGATGATTTATCAAGAGCAGCCAATCGATTGTGTGGTGGAACGCATTCGGGGCGTTCTTGCACCTCGACGCGAGGTGGATGCGTTTCGTGTTATTTCCTTGTGTGATAACCATCGAGGCGAGTTTGGGGTGTAAATTGTTTGGTGTCTTGCTAAAGGTAATCATTATCATCGGATGGAGTTGAGGTGGTGGTGTGGTGTGCCAGTTCAGGTTCAAGATATTTAAACATTGCGTCATCAGTGGTAAGTCACATTGTTGTGCAACTTTGCTTTGTTTAGGTGACACTGAGAGACGTTTCATTGAAACGATTTCTGTGGCTGAAAACCAAAAGAGCTTCTGTTTATATTTCAAACTGAAAGGCGTTCTGAGGATAGGATGAGTGTGAGACCTTTACGTGGGAATCTACACAGTAATCCGCTCAATTCCAATGAGTTGAGAGTCCTCAGTCTTCACTTGCATGTAAGGTAAGACAGTGCTATCGTTCTTGTGAATATACCTCACAAACTAACTTAGATTGTGTGGCTCCTTACGACTTTTAGGACATCTTCTACCGCTTAGTACGATCGCGTGTGGCTTATGGCGAGCCCCTTTGATTCTCCCCAGGTTTTCTTTGATAGAATACAGAATCCTGCTCCTGACTGACTTTAATGGCACAGTCCGGAGTGGACCTTAATCTTAACCAGCAAGCGCCTCCAGCCAAAACTTTCTGGTAGCACTATCAAAAGCATTTTCGAAGTTGCTGAGCAGGTGAAGAGGAGATCCGGGAAGACCCGGATCAGTTTCTTTGCGGTCAAGAGTACTGTTCTTTGGTGCTGTTTGCATCTGAGAGAAGTGCGCTTTGTATTGTCTCTCTTTGAGAGCTTGACAATAATTTCCTTCCTCCACTCGTCTGGGAAGCTCTTGGTCACTCTTAACTTTTCTACTGAATATAAAAAAATAAATAGCTGGCGCGGCAGCTCGGAATGAGCCAACGCCTAGCTTCTCACAACCATTCATGTTGTGCGTGTTGTATTGTTTGCACAAATGGAAGGGACCTACAATTTATTGCCGACTCCGATCGGCGAAGTGAGAAGCTTTTCATGACAAATTATACTCCCGGAGGCTTGTCATTCCCCGACGAGAGGTGGTGCCGCGAAAAATCTTCGATGTTCCTGGCTGGGGCTTGAACCCACGCCGCTCGGGCAGCAGTCCAACGCACTAACCACAACTAATTCGGCAAGAATGCCTTTAAGTTCAGCCGCCTTATTACCATTAAGCGCTCCGATAAGGTTAATTTAGGCGGCTGTCTTGGCAAGACCGAGACACACTTAGACCAGAGTAAAGAGGCCCGAATATACCAGACTCTATTTGAAGTACCTCAGAATATCAAATGACAAGTTATAAGTGATTAAAGGCAGGATACAGTTCCTGATTCTATTAAAGCCTGGGATGGAGCTCTTCAACTGGAGCTAGTATAAGCAGGATTACGATTCTACAGGTTCCTTGCCCGAAGAAAGAGGATGTGAAATTTAATTCCTACCACAGACCACTTCAGACCATCTACAATCCAATTAAGAACCGCTTCTCTGTTCTTCTGACTTTAACCAATCAAAACTCATGTGCCAACACCAGAGGAAAAATCTTTCAAAAGTCTGTCCAATTACTCGCATACGCCGACGATATTGACATAATCGGAAGAACGCAGGGTGATGTCACTGGCGGGTTAGTGAGTATTGAACCGGAGGCGGCGAGGATGGGTTAAGCGGTCAATGAGGGCAAGACCAAGTATATGCTGTCAACAAGAAAGGACACTCAACACCGACGTCTCGGACAGAAGGTCACAGTAGACAGATATAACTTCGAGGTAGTTAAGGACTTTGTCTACCCAGGCTCCGCTAAAAATTCAGACAACGACACCAGCGCTGAGGTAAAACGAAGAAAAACTCTTGGCAATCGCTGTTTCTTTGAACTGAGAAGCAATTGAGTAGCGCAAAGCCCCCTCTCGAACGACTAAGGTGACCCTTTATAAGACCTTAATCGTCCCAGCCCTACTCTACGGCGCAGAGGCATGGACTCTGTCAAAAGCGGATGAGATTTCTCTTGACTGTTTCGAGAGGAAAATTCTTCGATTGATTTTCGGTCCCGTCTGCATTGAAGGTGAGTGGAGGAGGAGGTACAACGACGAACTGTACGGGCTGTACAGCGACATCGGCTTAGCCAGAAGAGTGAAGGTGGTTGGGTCATGTAGAGCGGATGGACACCAATGCTCCGATCCGGAAAATGTTCGAATCCAAACTCGAGGGAAGGCGCAGTAAAGGAAGACTGCGACTCAGGTGGCACACGCAAGTTGAATGGGACCTTAACCAACTTAGCGTGCGAAACTGAAGGCAGCTGGCTAAAGATCGAGCTGGCTGGAGACGCTTTTTGGTTGAGGCCCAAGTCCACCACGGACTGTAGCACAACCTTAAGTTAGTAAGTAAGTCCCAATCGCAACCCAGACCCAAATATCATCGTCTGCCTGACCTAACCTAATGTAGCGCGCTGTCAATTTCAAATCTCCTCGTTTCATGACACATATCATTGACACATCGATGACACATGTCAATTAAAAAACGCAAGCGAATATCACAATATGACAGATCTGAACATCTGCCAACCTCTGACGCACTAATTTAAGCAAATGTAGCACCCAAATTAAATATAACAACAACCGCCATAGGTCAATCGGAAGCCTCTGTAAATCAACCCAAGACACGATGGCAATAAAAGCCCAACTGTCAATCATCTTTTCTATCAAAAAATAGAAAAATCGATGTGGATAGCGAACCAGATTGATGCCTCGTCATTCTCTGATCGGTCATGGAACTGACAAGAATAAGTACCCTCCACTTGTTTGTGGTCACGTCTTGACACATCGACCATCCCATTCCAAAGGAGTAGCCTTTTAAGCCACCACAACAGGTTGCATCGTGTTCCGGACGCGCGCGCCATAATCCAAAAGCATTATACCATCATTTGCAAGTCATTATCATATTGACAGCCGGCTACATGGGGGGTTCCAGTCAGTCAGCCTCCAGTGACTAACTGGACAAAATCGCTTTTGGTCGCCGGCGCATGGCGTGATAACAGCGCAGCCGTAAAGATACACGAAAAACGAAGTAAAAATGTTGTCATCACTTTGTTGGCGACGCAGGCCAGCAAAGAGCTGCGCATATCTGTCAGATACCTATAATGTATAGCAGCGTGTAATTGAATATTATTTTCTAAAAATGAACGCCCCATCGTAATTATGTGGAATTATATTGGGAACAGCCTCGTCGTGGTTGTGGGCTGGCCGGATTGGAGCTTGGTGGCTTCTTTGCGCGCTTCGCTCTTCCCGGTGGCTGACATGCGCTTATCTTTTTTTTTCGCCTTTCTGGCAGAATGTGGGACGTGGAGGAGATAAATGACGATGTTCAACCAGGAAACTCATTGATTGATGGAGATTAGAGGATTCGAGTTGTTTTCTCGAGAGGCGGCTGTTGCTGTTGGCGGCTGGTGGCACAACTCGCATTGGCAGCCGTTTTCCAATTGCTCCTCGCCGAGATCAATTATCGAGTTGAACCTAAGTAGGTGCCAAGGAATATGAACGACAAATTTGTTGCTCGTTTGTTGTACACACACTTTGCCAGGTTTTTAATGAAGTGTCTATCAACTGTGATAAGCACTTTATATGTGGGGCAGATGTCCTGCGCAAAGGCGGGCTATGCGATTCATGTCTCGCATTCACCGTTAGAGCAATCGATGTTAGCGAACGAGTGTCAACGAGGAGATGGCTTATTTAGATCGTTGATAACGACAAAGAGAGGAAGAGAGAAAGAGAAAGATTAAAATTCCTTTTTAATGATTAATGCCGGCAGTGGCTGGTGTTTGTTTTAATCTTGGATTACTTGGAGCAATAGTGTTGCTTAGAACTTTGTTAGTTGTTCATGGAAACGCAGTAGGTAAGTTTGACAGGTGCAGCGGTTCATGTCGATCATTTTGTCTGACAGAAGGTTGGCAGATGAATGATTTTTACGGAAATTTTAGACAAAACTAAGCTGAACTGTCATGGCTTTCTGTTTACTTTGTCACACTTGAAGGGTTATAGAGGTTTTCATCGATTAGAGAAACAGCGGAGTGAAGAGAACTGAGCACACACCAGTACCAAAAGGAGCCAAAACCATTTGCTGAGATTGTGGATTTGAACACTAGGACTAGCGAACACAGCTTGTCAAGTGGGAACGCCAATCTTAAAGCAATTTTAAAGACTCAGGCCCCCTCAAGCTAACCCTCATCTCAAAAAGTTGATGAATTTTCCCCTCATCTTGCCACACTTCACCGCTTTGTATGTTTAGAACCTGCATCGTTAAATATTCCTCATATCGTTTCAACGAATCTACAAATGCAGTCGTTAACACCCTTTCACACAACAAAAAAAAAATTGCATAAAACCTCAAAGGACCTCTAAATCAACATAACCCTGTCGGTGTGTCGATTATGATTTCACTCCGATAATTATGGCCCATGTTACACTTTTTCCTCTGCGGCAAACACCTTTTCAAAATATTTGTTTGTGGTTAGTGTCTGCCCCGTCAATTTGGGCCGATAACCTATGATTAGCACGAAACACTTATAAATTATCGTGAAGCGTCTAGAGGAGAACAGTGTATTTCCCATCTTCAGACCGACGGTGGAGCTGAAGAGGCCTAAAATCAAAGCAAATTGCATCGTGATTGGCTATAAAAAAAATTCATTTGATTAAGCGATCAGTTTTGGGTGATTGGGTAACAAGAACTGATACCGATATACTTTGGCCAAATTGAGTAAACAATTTTACTTTGGATTGAATGAGGTGGAGACCTACGTCAATGGGTCCTTTGAAGTTGCTCCAGTTTTCTTGGATTTTTATCGTTAAATCGTCCAGAAACTGAGACGTTTGGACACCTAATTGCAGAGAACGAATTGAGTAATGAAGATCAGGTGCTAGTTTGACAGTAAGGGGACATGGACTGATAATTGGTTGATGACATTTGCCTGTCGTACCTTGACAAAGAAGAAGACTACTTTAAACTCTGCCTAATGCGGTTAGAGAAGTATTCAATCAAAATCTCTACGCTTTCAGAGTACGTCTTTGAGTCTTCAGTGAGAACAGACGAAATTTGCATTTTTCCGACAACTGCATAAAAAATTTGAAGGCGGAGTAGGTGAAAGGTGCTACATCATGTTGCAAGAAGACTATGGACACATCATAGCGAGAGGAAAAGAGAATACCTCTTCGAGCTGAGCAATCCGCATCCAACACTTCTTATCGGTGTCATTACAGACCACAACTCTCTGGCGGACCACCAGAAAAGAATACGCCAACTATATGTACAACAGACCTATGTACATACATAGAGGCAGCGACTTTATAGACGCAGAAGAGACACAACTCACTTCCTAGGCGAGTGTCTAACCCTTACCAGAACCAGAGTGGTGGTCTTTGGAAAACATTTCGTCAACCACTTGGGCGATCCTGACGACAGCCAACAGTAGGTGGAAGTCGCTTACCACCTGTTGTCTATCAAGGAAACTTCGGCCAAAATATGGCAAAGCCAGAAGCAAAAAAAAAAATAGCTGGTGCGACAGCTCGGGATGAGCCTAGGCCTAGCTTCTCGCAACCATTCGCGTTGTTACATAGTTTGTACGAATGGGAAGGACCTACAATTTATTGTCGACTCCGAACAGCAAATTGAGAAGGTCTTTCATGACAAATTATACTCCCGGAGGGTTATAACTTCCCGACGAGAGATGGCGCCGTGAAAAAAATGCTCGGTGGACATGGCCGGGGGTTTGAACCCACGCACTCGCACAGCAGTCCAACGCTCTAACCAGTGAGCCACGGCGACCAAACCAGAAGGTAGGTGAACTCACTGGCCACAACCTTCTAAGAAACCACACAATGAATATAGGGGCTGCGGTGACGAAGAGGCTAAAAATGATACTCCTCACTTCATCTGTCACTGTCCAAGCCTATGCCACTTGACAAACAGAACATTAAGAAGACTACTACGAGGGCAAACATACAAGAACTATTTGATGTTCCACTTAACGATCTTTCCAGCTTTCTGAGGACATCACGATGACTGGAGACCCAAAACAACAACGAGCAGTAAGGTACAAGCCCGGTAGGAACCGAGATCAACCCCCGTGGCCATCACAATTGTGATGAGGTCAAGTGCTTTCTCCCTCATCAGTCCAGATACCTAACCGATAAAAAAATCCACCAAGTTCTTAGGATGAAGGCACGACTGCATCCTGAAGATACAGCTATCACTCTCATCTCTATGAATTCATTTTATTTCCTTGGCGTGGAATGTCCAGTCTGGTGGTTGTTCAGCCTCCCTGAACCATCCCAAATTTTAAGGGACCAGCACCACCAGTCCTGTTATGAACTCTACCTTGCTAGTTCTCTCATGATTGCGTTCCAGTGGATATTATCGTGACCTTGGTATGGTATGGTATATGAGGGTGGGCGAGAGGCTCTTCACTTAGGCTGCATACACAGTGAAGCGATAAAGCGATGCGATGCGAGAAGCGTACGCTGAAACTGTTCAGTTGTATTCTTATGTACGTGCGCACAGTGCCCTTGCTTCTCGCTTCATGCATCGCATCGCTTTATCGCATCACTGTGCGCGTTAGTACTCAGTCGGACCCGTTGTGTTCCTTTCTTTTAATCGTCGGAACTGCAGGGATAGGTCTGGATTGGGACGTATGTTGGGAGGGATATAGGGAAGGTGGAAACCTTGGACCCACTAGAGTATTGCGCTGTTATTTGCGTTGAGTATTTTACGCTCGCTCATGTTCCAAACCCTTTGACTGTACTACTGTGGATGAAATGCCTAAAAAGCCAGCTTGATTGTCTAAGCTCCTGCCAATAATTTTCCTAGAAAGTAGCTGAAACGTAGTTGCTAAAGATTGGAACCCCCTGATGTGGGCAAGAGAACATCCAAATGAGCCATTGCATTGCATTTGAACATCGAAAACATTTGAGCATCACCCAAACATGCCAATTTTTTCAATAACCAATTTAATTACGAGATCCTAAAGCACTAGAACCCGTAAATAACATCCCTGTACTCTAATTGGAATGCGACACAAACGACCCTTCTCCTCAAGGTTGCCTAACAACCTGCCCGCCGACCGCCGTCGTTAAATCACAGATTAAGAGATTATCCGAGAGATGTTCAACTAATTGGTAAATATCGAGAAATATTACGACTAATCGGAAACGATACGATTTTACGAATACATAAACGTAAAAGACGTCGTAAAATGACAAGAATTGCAGCGATAAACTGCAGCAATCTAATGCTCTGCCTAATCCCTAATGGTACCTAAGAAGTCGTCACCTCCCTCGAACTAGTTCTAACGACCAAACGTATCCATTCCTGGCCCGTCTGCAACCATTTATCGTTATTTTACGACGAAAAGTCATACCGCTCTGCAACCATAAAAGGGGGGAAAAAAATTCACGCTTATAACTTCACCAATAAAAGTGTCCCACCAGCCATGTCGCTGCACCCGTCTGAACTAGTAATTCTTCGATTAAATATAGCAGATAGCTATCTGCCCCACAACACTTGACCACACTTCCACCCAAACCGCATATGCAGTTACCCCGGCTTGTTAACTTACCAATTTGTCCCATAAAAACAAAAACAACAACCCAGGCGACACTGTCCGCCAGAGTGCATCTCAAATAACATCTCTGGCCGGCCACTGTGATAGCGCAGCAGCGCATCCTGTCGAACGAGATTCCGCTCCGATTCCTTGCCTTAGAGACTCCGCGCACTATCTTGTGCGTATTTCAAGTGCAACCAGATGGTGCACAGAGATACCACCTCGCCCAGGCCCAGGCACGCATAATTTGCAATTTGCATTCGCACATGATGCGTATCGCATAAATACCCGGATAAGTATCATCGCGAGGTGAGAAAACCGATTGCGATCTCCTGCGATGAACCTTTGAAATTTTCGTCTAGAAGATTCAATGCACTATCGCCGGAATAAATATTCACCTCACACCCAATTCCGAATAAACAACAGCGCAAGCATCTATGCGATACAAGGCGATAAATCACGAAATTAATTAACATGATCGGAATGTTTCACATGCACTTTTCGTGTATTAATTTCGACAATAAAACTTTGACACATCGACATCGCAGCAGAATGGTTGGCGAAAACGTCAAACGAATTCAAAAAATCACGATGACTCGGTTGGGGTGGACTTTGTGAGCTGTTGTCGCGCCGGTCTGCGCGTGAGCATGTCATCGGCACTTTTCTGATTCATTAGGCATTCGAGCGATGCCCTGACATTAATGGCGATTGAAAAATGTTTTATCGACATATTAGGATGCCGGAGAGCAGTATAATTTTTGGCATGAAATGAATTTTAGAACATGTTGGGGACATTAAGCATGGCGGTCATGCTTTGAGGAGTCTAATTTGTTTTGTGTTTGCGATTCAAGCACCAACGAGGTTACTCCTTTGTGAATCCTGTCTCCCGACTGTCGAACAGTTGTCACAATTGACACAGTTCGAAGACTCTTTCGATAGTCGTTTTTCGAACTCACGAAATGGACACATGTCATCCCTGGAATGAACAAGAAAGTCGGGATATCTTGCAGGACTATCTGGCGACAGGGTAAAAGACCTCAACAAGGAGAGGTTGTATGACCTCCTGGTGGGAGAAAAGCAACATAACAATTAAAAAGCCTTTGCAATGACGGGCAAGAGTTTTAATCATAGGTGGAGCACGAACAACTACACTATGCGCGGTTGAAGTGATTCTGGCCCTTTCCTTGCACCGAGATTTCAAATGTCAATAGCGTGGATCGGCCTATAAATATAGAAAGATCTTAGATCGGATGACAATGGAGATGGAGGGCAGGGAAAGGTCATGGTTACCGAAAGGTACCATAGCACTACTACACACGTCCATGAAGGTCTAAATCACATTAAACAACCAAGCAATGATCAGGCACAGACTGAGGAGAATACACCGCAACAAGCGGAACAAGCAGAAAGGCGGACATTCTGGTGAAGGAGCCTTTGAATTCCTGAGTCATCCGAAGCCATTTGCTGCCCTAGGCAGAGGAGTGGTGAAGTAAGCCTGGAGAAGTGGAAAAGCCTGACAAACAGCAAACAGGACAAAATGACTGTAAGCTATAAACCCTCAGATTCTCTATAAGACACGAACCTTAGGGTCCCATCTGAAGACGGTGGTTCTTGAAGAAGGTGATACCTTCAGCTAATGTTTAGTCAATAAGAAGATATCTGTGCATATTATGCAGTGTAAGAGTCCAGTACTAGCTAGCAGAGGAAATTATAGCTTAGACTCAAACCTAGATAATTAGCTAACAGATGCTAGGATGGACACAGAGACGCCTGTTCAGGAAAGCACTGCAGAGAAATACGAAGAACGCTTCTGACTCAAGACTCGTGAAGGAGGAAGGAAGCAAACCCAATGGAGTATGCACTTTTACAAAGGCTGCCAAAGCCATCCAGTCAATCGAATCTACCATCAGCTTGAGTGTCTTGCGAGAGGAAGAGAGGAGAGTCACAATCAGAAATCTCGACAAAAGGCGCGGTCTCTGGTAAGAAAGCAAGAAAGAAGATCTGGCCTTCTCTACTTCCGCAATAGATGGCAAAATAGAACCCAGTATCCACTGCGAGGTTCTCGAAATTAGCGAGGACTGCAACCTCTTTCAAGCCTGAACCACATCCATCACCCAGGTTACCAATGTGATCGACGAAATATGGTTGGGCAAGTCCTCACTGTGTACCCTGTGGAGTTCAAGGCAGTCAGATCAAGACTAGCAAAGCTTTGAAAGCCAACACTGGTCACTGTTTCATTGGCATTTATTCGGAGTGTATCGACTTTGTCAAAAGCGACAGAGTCTGAGATTTAAGAGGCAACGAATCACCCGGAAAAAGGGTTTCATCTACAACCTCTTTGATCAAGCCCTCAGAGAAGAGTAGACACTGTGACATTGGCGTTCATTCAGAGCGTCTCGACTTATCATGATCGACAGACTGGAATCTGCTATTGAAAACCATGAAAGCTTTGCAGATCACAGCGCCGCTAAAATCATAAGAACAGCGAAGAAAGCCCTCGAAAGAGTCCTATGAAAACGCAAGAGTAGGCAGTATTGCGCCATCATCAATCTGGACGTGAAAAATTTCTTCGACACCGCAAGGGTCGAACTGATGCACGACACCGAACAGGCAGTACAACTTCGCAGGTAGCACTCCCAAGGCTCTGTACTAAGCCTGCTACTGTGGAACCCAAGGTATTAAGGATGACGTCCAAAGACTGGATTTCTCCAAATTACCACGAATAATTGGTTTCTCTGCTGATATCGCTATTTTGGTGGTAGCCAAACTGGTGAAGGTGCAATGAAATTCATAGCTTTGTGGGCTTACAACTCGCAAAAGCAGGCACAGAAGAACTATCATCAACAGCAGGAAAGTCGAAGAGATAAACCCCGTAACAATCGGCGAATACGACGTCGTTACTAAGCTTGGCGCATAGACACAGGATTGTACTCTACTGACAAGACAGCAAAGGCAGCTACCGCACTGGTAGGATTCACGCCTAACATTGGCGACCCAAAATACAGGAGGTGACTGCAAGAGGCTTAGTGTTAGCAACGCTCTACCATAAGTCGATGCCATGAAGGTATAGAGGTACAGAAGGAAAACCAAGGCGTTGAGAACGCGCTTCGCTCACATGGTTTTCTTGCAGAAGAAAAGTGAAGAAAGTACCTTGCCCGTAACGACAACTCAAGAGGTAACCAGGTACCACCAAAAGTAACACAAAAAACAGCCAAGTTCGAATCACTCTGTCAAAGTTCGATAGACACACAGAATTATCTCCAACATCAACGCAAGGATCAAGACGAAGAACTAACCACACCGCTAACAGGCCAGAGATGCTTGAGGGCCTATCTTCACAGGTTTTTTTCCACGAGCATAGAGACATTCGAGGATGCAGATGACCTGATGTTCTATTACCCACGGTATGAAGAAAAGCGACACCTACTTCTTTTTAAGTTAAAGTGGAGCACGGAAAAGAAGAGAACCGACGAAGGATGTTCCAATGCTGGAAGAGAACCTGGATGAGGTCTCAAAACCAATCATTGTAACCCGACAGGTGACAAAGCTTAAGAAAATTGGAATTCAAATCGCAACATTGTTGCAACCAATAGGAACAACAACGCAATGTAAGGCAGGAGACTGTGAATGCAAACGATACGACGATTCTAAGACTTCCCAAGACTGAGGACCTCCTCGCGATAAATTGGTTGACAAATATTCCTCGAGAGAGAATGACAGGAAACCGAATATTCCAAAAGAAAGAACGCAGAGCGTCTCAGCTTAGTCCCAGAGCTATCACTACAGTCAGAGCTATGGAGATGAGAAGTGAATTGAATCCTGTCAGGCATCCACGTATCGACTGAAAACTATGCATAATCACTTCTTCATTTCACTGACAGAACAACGTAGCTCTGAACTGAACTGAGGGACCGCCTAAGGTCACGCCTATCTGGGTTTAACACAGGAGTTCCGTTTAAAGGTCCCAACGTCCGCCTTAAATTTTCCATCACCATAAACTGTCTGAGATGTGGGCAAAGCCTACACTTTGAAAACCACGTCCAAGATTTTGCTTCAATTGCTACAATCTTCCAGACAACTAAACTAGAAACGTCCAATTCCACATCCACTTTTGCTCTCTGTCAATGAAGAACTCGATGCTCCTCGAAGCCCCCTAAAACTATTCGACTTTGTCGTCACCCTCCTCACCCATTTCGCACTTAAGCACACCTCTTAACTAATTGCTCTTCCACCGGCTTACGTGTATACATTGTGTTACAAGCTCTTCCAAAGTAAACGCCGCTGTTTCTAAGCCAACTTCCACTTCCCTCTTTGATTTCAGAGGAATCCACCAAGCGAATTAGTACAACTCCAACCAAAGGCGGGCAAACCGTTTCCCATTTCCCAGGCGATAATTAGCTCCACTCATGTGTGATTGCTTTTTATGCGTCGATGGGTTTTTGTTTCGTTGATGCGATTTACCGCACTTTCCATGTGTAGCCCAGGTTCTCCTGTGGGGACCACCAACTCGCTCTCTTTCTCTAGGACATGAAGTCGTATCCCCTCCCGCGTTTAGCACCTTGCGCCGTTTAATTGGATTCGAAAGCCATTGAACTTGTCGCTATGATTCAACAACAATTTCCGTAACGAATTAATTTTCCAATTGACTAACAGGGGGCGACGATTTGATACACAAAAGTCACACACAACCACAACAACAACTGGACTACTTCCGCATTGCTTTGCCTGGGGTGGTCTGCAACACATGCGGTTCATGAAGTATTAACCTTCGTTTGATTTCGAGGAAAGCTCACAAGGATGTAGGATTCAATTAGAATGAGGCCAATGCCCTTCGCAATTAGTGTTACGTGCACGTAACCAGCGTAACAACTGCTGGGTGGGGCTTGAACTTAACCTAGTTGTGCGAAGTGTTTGTTTACTAATTTGGCAAACAAACAGCGGGTCCTTGTTAGTGAGTGGACGGTGGAAGGAGGCGGTTGCTGTTGGTACTGTTAGAGGGTAAACAAAGTTCCACAAAGCATTCAATCAGACGCAATTAATTGCTGCGACACTGTGGAGGTTGTCCAAAGAAAAATGCAAGAGATGCAGATACAGGGTGTCAGGGAGAAAAGTGGCTGTGGTTAAACGAATTTTAGAGGCGCATGCAAATTTATAATAAAGTCCTCAGTGAGGGTGCATTTGCTTGGGAACAAACGGATGGATTTCAATGGCGGTTTTCAAACAATTTGCAATCTATCCCTGATCTTTCCCTGGTCTGTCCTCTGGCAGGGACTCCCATTGGTATCCGGACAGTTCCGGCTAGAACCGCTCCCTCCCTTCCTCGTGTTCCCTTGTCTTTTCTCCTCTTTTCACTCCCTGAGCTGAATCAGAGATTGTAACAAGGACCAACCAAGCTGAGGACCCATTTCAAAAATCAACTCCGTCATGAACAGTGTATTGAGATACATAGCTACCTCTGAACCAACTACTCTTCTCGAGGTTCTCTACACACTGACTTTTGATTTTCATCAAAAACCAGACCTTGAGGCCGGACCTCAACAAAGTCTCAAGGAAAATGTTATCATCGAAGGGACTGTTGACGTTTTTATCATCGAAGAGCATCTGCTGAGTTTCAACCTTGATGATGCCATTAGAGTTTGCTCAACACTCTCAAATACATGCACTGAAGTTCTTAGATTCTCGGCACATCCTTCTCTGCCTTCTTACCAAACAGCTCTAGGAAATGCAGGCTTGCTTTGATAAATTTTGGTAACCTAACGTAAGCAATAGTGCAGAAGTCAGTCTAAGCTAAAAGTAACCTCTACAACAGTCCCAAAGCCCCTCCAAAGACCTACGTGAGAAGTCTGTCAATGTAAAAACGCGCCCTCGTCCGAAGAAAGCCAAACACGCTAGGGTTGCTGCTTCTTTTTAAGATTTGTGGCTGCAACTGCAACGGCAAGCAAATGCCGTGATTCCATCTACGAACTGTCCAATATCTCCAAAGAGGCTAAAATATTGTCAAGATTCGACAGAGCTAGGGTCAAAATGGTGGCGTATGCGGTCAATGCGACTATCGTGGTGTCAGAAATGTTTCCCTTTGTGATCAATCAAATCATAGAGGTGACCTTGAATAAAGTAGGCACGTAGACCACAAGTTGTAGACTTGAACTTGGCCTGGTGCAAGGCATATCGGTTAAGGTGGGGTCCTACACTTTTTCTGTATTTATTTAGCAAAACTCTTCCTTGTCTATTAGCAGATGGAGCTCTTTGAGGTAAAGTAAAACAACGAGAAAGCCCTAGCCAATGTATAACAAGGCCAGAACTAGTATTTTGATGCAAAAACCCCTTTAACTCCCGTACGCGAGATTGCTGGGCACATTATTCTGTGATATCACGTGAAAAGCTAAGGCTAAGTGCGGATGGCCTTTGCAAGGGCTACAGAGGCAATCAATGAGGTCACAACCTTCTTTCTCTGGCATTGTTCAAGCCTCTGTCCTCTCAGACAGAAATTCCTTGGAAGACCCTTGGAAGGGTATCGAAGAACTAAGCCACATACACTTGTCTAGGACATCGGTGTTTCGAAACCCAAGGCTAATAGGAGAGTGCTTAAGAGATTGCTCCACGAACAAGGGATATACATATATCCCCCAAATGAGCATCAGAATGGATCTATCATGAGCTAAGTGTGGCGCAGAAGGTTCTTTCTGAAATGAGTTTCTGAGACACGTCTGCTGTTAGACTAATCGTCTCAATTTTTCCTCCTACGAGGTATCCCTTTCGTAGTGATTTTACCGCACTAGTGTCTGGGCAGTAGCTGGCTGCCTCGAGTTGGCAGATTATCCTTTAAGAGTTCTGGTTAAGTGAAGAAGTTTCTCCACTGGTTCAAGTGCGTCTACATCCAAGTGTGAACAGCCACTCTAACCTGACCTAAAGTCTTAAATGCATGCTATGTTCACATCCGCATAAAGTTTTGAACAAATTTGACGCCTTTTCAAGGTCTAATCTGTCAAAACATTCACACAGCCATCTTTCGTCACCAATAATGCTCACGTTACACTGGTTAAACATGCACCATAAGCATCAGTTTTAATGGATGCACAACCCACCATTCTACCGATTGTTGATTGATAGAGATTCCCAGCTCATCTAAGGACCAAAACAACTTAATGAAACCAAAACACCAAAAAAAGGAAACAAATGTTCTCCATTAGGACAACGGTGTAATATGACCCACCACCGCATTTTGGATGAAGTGCTGTCGTCCGACCCGCCAACATGCGTTATCTTGTTATCTCTGGCGAAGCGCCAACTACCATTAAGGCGCAACACATTTATCTGTCATTTAATTTACACCACAAAAGGCGCACAGGGACATACGTCCACTGACGAATGAACACCAGTCCAGGGAAGTGATCATTTCAAGGAATGTTTACAATTTTATTGTCGTCGGCCAACGGATAACGCGATGACCCGATCGATGGATCTCGCACGGGTGGTCTGAATGTTTTTTTTTTTAGATTTTTTTTTGTTTCTCTCCTGTTCCTTCTTGTGTCAATGTCACATTTTGGTGGCGTCCATATGACTTCGAATCGGAGTCCGAGGCGAGATAGTCCTCCATAAAGAGCACAGTTTAGGTATTTTTAGCTATTTTACAAGGCCTACGTACACAAGTGTGTACGCCGGCGCTGATGAATTCATGGTGAATGCATTTTATTGCTCCTAATTTAATTGTTAACCAATGTGGGAGATTGCCTTCCAGCGGGAATGTCCTTTGGACAGAGGCGGACACCAATTTAAACATGTAGGTGATATTTATTGTCTGTTTAACGAGCGAAAATACAAAACATTCAAAGGGAAACCACCCATAGCGTGGCAGGAGTGGAGAAGGAGGACATCTGGGTATTCACGCACTGACAGTGCGTGGTAGTAATCGGCAGCGATCCCGCAGTATGTTTTTTTTTCGTAGCGTCACGATTGATATACTATTTGACAGATAAATGTTTATTTTGTCAAACCCCGTGTGGAGTTATTGGAATTTTTTTGTCTTGTCAAGGGTTGGAATTGAAAGCAAAAGTGTTTAGACTGACAGATGTGAACGACCTTAAGCAGTCACTTTCACAAGTGATTGGAATTTGATGGTCGTCTTGAATGCTTCAAAGAGCCGATGCGTTTGGTAAAAAGGGATAGGATTCTAGGACGTTTTACTGACAGAACCTCTGTTTGGAAAAGATTGCAATGACTTTGAAGTAGGTTTCACGTTTCAGTCAATCCCTAAGCCATCAGTGAAAGTTGAAATGGATTGTTGTCGGTTTTGAAAAGGACAAGTTTGCTTAGTATTAAAGCATGCAAGCCGTCTATCTGTAGGACCAGGTGAATTTTGTAGAACTTCTTGTGGCTCTCGGAACAATCTTACGGATTTACAGTCGGCTTGCTTTCGCGTTGATTCCGTTTCCAAGGTTTCTTCCTGATAGTTCTCTACAGCTGGTCCTTTAAGGACAACCCAGGCCACTTCAAACAGTAGTCCTGAAAATGTTTAAGCCCTTAGCCTTCTCCCTTCATCCAATCCGTCGGTGATAAACACTCGAAGATGAATCTAAGTCTCCAGCTCTTTTCTAGAGCAAGGCTTTGTTTTCTGCTCTCTGTGTCATTTCTATGTGTCAATGGAAACTCATTGGGCAGAAGGCTCTTTGTGATGCCTAGAAAATACCCTGTGAGTGAGTGGCAGTTTAAATGACTTGTGGTTTCTTCAACCCCCTCGTCTCATATGTGTCACACTTCATCGATCTTTCAGTAGGTTAAGCGCCACTCAAAGCTCTAATTTAACCTTCCCCTCACTCTGACTCCCTACCGTGTACTTTCTTCTCTCTCAAATGCGAGGAATTTCATCGGGACTATGTCGGTTTAGGGAGCTTTAAAGCTCGGATCAACCTTTCGCACCGACTTGGTTGGATCAAGTCACGCTTTTAAGTTGCACTTAAGTGTGGATAAATGTAGGTCCTACTGCACTACCACATTCCTTAATCTAATATACTGTGAACCATCACAATTCGAAAACTGCAGCACAGGTGCTGGGGTTTATGGTCCCAGATTACAAAGCACGACAGCACTTGGAAAGTCACCCACAGTGTTTCAACCGCGATTGAACTGTGTGCAAGAGAATGCCTGCGGAGAAGAACCCGAGAAACCCGCATCTACATCTTTCAGACAGCCAAGCAGCACTATTAGCCCTTAAAACCTATACGGTAGGATACAAGGTTGTCTGGGACTGTCTCAACGTCCTCGAAAGCCTTGCTTCAGTAAATAAGGTTACCAGGACATGAAGGCTTCAAGGGTAACGAACGGGCTGACTGTGTGACGAAAAGAGGCGCTTGCCGCCCACACGTTGGGCCCGAACTCTATTTTGGGGTACAACCCAACAGTGCCTACGCCGACTACTGGGCCAGCCTCCGGGGCGTTAGACAAGCGAAAAAGTTCATCAACCCCAACCTAGGCAAGGCCAAGACCTTACTTGATCTTACCAAAGACGAATTAGGAACTTTAGTTACGAGCCTCAATATAAGCTCTGGTTAAACCATATGGGCCACCACAATAGAACTCATAGGTCGCAGTGCGCATTTAGAGCCCCTAATACAGAGTACAGACTACACTTAATTGACTTCCTAGTCTTCCAGTCCCTTTTGTCACTTTTTATGGGGCTCTGGTCCTATTTCTTGGATTTAAGCTTATTCCCTACCCCTCTATAGATGCCTCCGCCATCTTGTCCATCAACGTCACTGATTGACTGACTGATTCCTTTTATAAAATTCTTCAGAATCCAATCATATGCTTATTCCTTATCACAAAATAGAAATTCTCTCAAGCCCTCTCTAAAATCATGCTTTTTCTATCAAGACACCATCTTTCCTTTTTCAAATTTTCCTCCATCTGGCAGTTCCCAGTGCAAAAACCCTCCTCCTTACGTTACGTTTTCCCATATGACTCAAATGACAATCCGTAACGTTGGACGCTCTCTTAAATTTTCAGTCTCACTTCAACTATGGCCTTAGCCAGTCGGTTAGTTACCCGAAATGTGCTATTTTCTCAAAATTTCGCACAAATTCAACGCAATTTCGGTACTTTTCGCAACGTGAAAAGTGTTCCCCGATCGTTTACACACACTCTGTGCATAATTGGTGGCGGCATAGCCGCATTTACGTGTGCAAATCTGCTGAAATCGAATTCAGTTCACGCATTCAATATAAGAAAATTGAAACCAAAACTTAAGGTACATATATTGCTGTTAAGAGAAAAGCGCCGTTTTTTCTTGTTTTGTGTGGGTGTGCTTCTATTTATAAATGCATCCTCTCTTCATGGTGTGTGGTGTTCTCTTCGAATGATTATTTGTTTACATTTTTTTCGACAAGTGTCACTCTCGTTTGGGGTGATCCAAAAAAAAAACAGTAAAAATGTTAATTTTGCCGGTAAACAAAAGGAAATGGTCGCTAATAGTGTTTCAAGTTCAATGTTTAAATTGTGCGTGATAAGTGGTGTTTATCAGAAAATTTCAAGTTCCGTCTTCCACAAGATACGTCAATGATTGATAACAGCGTTATCGTTGATGTTATGTCATTGAAATGATTCTGCCGCTGACTACTGGCCCAGCGCCAGTTTCCAGTAAGGTGCTGTGCCAAGAGTGGAGTAAGAGTAATCAATCATGACCAAGATGAGGCAATGGTAGCGGAGAATGTAAAGCAATTCTCGTTGCAGGCACGCTGGCGATAGTAAAATCGTTTAAGTGCTTTTTGTTGCGTGAAAGTATCGCTGAGAAACTGGTTTAACTCGGTTTCGGAACGGGCAGATTGGTGCAGTTTAAGTCAACAACGATGGGTGATTCATGGATTTTTTTTAAGCGATGACTGGAATTTCAAACGCGTTGCTGGTCAGCAAGTTTAGCAAAAGCGAGGAGATTATCAACTTGAGTCAGATGACAGAATTAGCTAGAACAACTTGAAGAGCTTCCGCACAGATAGATGCTAATCTATTCTCTAACTGCTTGTGTTGACCTTGCCGTTGTCTCAATTCATAGAATTTTTTCTTTCAAGACAATTCACGCATCCGAAAGCACAACAAACTTTTGTGCTTTCAAATGGAAGCCCAATTCTGTATAGCCGACTTCGAACGGCAAATTGGGGTTGAGTAGCTTTTCCATGCGGAATTATGATCTCGGGGGTTCTCACTGTTCGGTTGATCAAACCTGTGTCAGCTCGTTCGCCAGTCTAACAAACTAATCACTGGGCTTTTTTTAAGGAACATGCCTTTAACGCTGACACTGCGACGTAGCAAGATCAATTGGGTCGCCGGTCTACTTGGCCTAGTAGGTCGACTACCTTCCTAATGAAGGTGAATATGTCATTAGTAGCCGAGCTTCTAAACTCCGCTAACGAACAGAATTTCCTCTGAAAAATCCGTCTACGTAGCCAGTATAGTGCCGGGACTTCACAGAGAATGTGCTCAGAGGTTTCTTCCTCTTCCAAACAGAACCGATTCTCTGCATCTGAACAAAGGTTTAGTTTGTTGAGATGATATCTTAGGCCGCAATGGCCGGTAAGGAAGCCCACTAGCTTCCTCTTGTTGTTCCTGTCAAGGTTTGGAAGTTCCTTGTAGAAGAAAGGCTCTTGGATTGCCTAAGCCCGGGGACATTCTCCCAATGGGCTAGACGAAGTTTGTGTTCCCAGTTGCTTAACAAAGCTGTGGCGGTAGCCCAATCAACGTCACAGAAGGGTTCCGGTCCAAAAAAAAGCGGAAGCCGAAGCTGCCCTAGCCAGCTCATCCACAGTTTCATTGCCTGCAATGCCCTGATGGCCGAGCACCCAACCAAGCTTGGCGTTCTGATGTCTGGCCATTACGACTGTTCATTTATGACATTATTTCACTGTAAGTCTAAACAGTGTCAATAGAACTATCTTGGCCTTCGCATAGCAAATGTTCCGCAGTAACCCCGCCCTCTCCACAAGTGGCGTCACTTAACTCCAAGGCTTTGAGGTGCTTGGCAAAGTTTTAACAACCCGTTGAAAAAAAAGTAAAACACCGTGGACCGCGGACAGACCTCTGGAGGTATTCGTTTGGTCTGCCTACATCCTGGAGTGTATTACCACTTACGGTTGTATTTGCAGGAAACCCAATGGAAGTGAAAGGCAAATCTAACAAACGTTTGGACGGAATAAGATCTCCTCTATACCTTGCCCAAGGAACTCATCGTAAATCTCATTTCCGCTAGTCCGTTGTGTTCTGTAGCCCAGACAACACAATTCAAAATAGTCATAGCATTTCCTAATTATTTTGGATCTACTAAGAGG
This sequence comes from Matsumyia berberina, assembly GCA_917880715.2. Taxonomy (NCBI): domain Eukaryota; kingdom Metazoa; phylum Arthropoda; class Insecta; order Diptera; family Syrphidae; genus Matsumyia; species Matsumyia berberina. Next base: position 110,480,184 of record OU862872.1, read on the forward strand.
ATTGACGAAGGTTTTAGGCGCAGCCTGGCTGTCGCTACAGATAACCCCTTCAAAGTCGATTTCAAGATTTAGAGGTAAAATTCCCTAAACAACTCCGTGAGTTGTTCCTCTAGAACTTATTCTCCCCACTTAACCGGTTCCAACAGCTGAATTGATGATTTACCTACGAATCATCTTAGTGTCAGATTTTTTTTGTTCAAGTCTTCCAGAGCAGTGTCAAGGACCCTACAGGTCAATGAGTCAACCATGGAAACGCGGTTCAGAATTCTAACAAGAGTTCCTCAGAAGGCGAACGCACGGCCTGTGCATTCGCATTAGGAAAATGAGATAAAAGGCGTAGGAGATTCCGATGCACGGCAGATTCTTAACCAGATTTTGTACGTGAACTACCAAATCTCTGGCCACTAAAGGCCCATTGACCGGTGCATGAAGTCAGTAGTCACCAATCCAATACAATTGTGTTGCCAAGAACAGAGCATCAATTATTTAATCCAACTACAGCCGGCGCTCCAAACACCGCATCTCAAATGGTCACTTCTCCTACCGCATGGTGCATGGTTTCAAGAAATGAAACAAAAGCAAAAGGAAGACCAAACGGTTGACCCTATAAATCTTCCATCCCATTCCGATTGATCTTCGGATGTGATAAGATGCGCTCCGTCGTCTTCTTTTTTGGAAGAATGCTGCGCGACATTCTTTTCGTTTGAACGGCGGTGCTTCCTCCTTTTGTTGTTGGGGCGTACGAATACAATATTTCGTCATCGTACTGCGGAAATTTCGATCCATGCCCAACTCTCCAGAATCTAGATAACGTTGCACGGGGCCAATGCGCAGCGGTCCAGCGCAGCTGATTTACGAGGCGATAATTAAATTTATTAATTTGATTTGCGACATTTGTTTGCAGGTGACAATACGCAAAGGCAAAACGACGAAAGACGCAATGCAAACACCAAAATGTTAGACAGCATCAGCGTCAGGTCATGGGCACGCACAGCAGGAGTGCAGCTGCATCGATGGAGGCCGAAGTTTTGGGTTTCGGTTTTGTTCACGCTGTTTAGACACATGAAGAACACCCTGGTTAGGGGCTACCTCAGCTACGCATTTCATGTTCTTTTCTCTTCGTCGTGAATTTATTTGTTTATTTATTTGTCCTTCGGTTTTATTGGCACCGTGAGGAGTTCATAATTGATTGGGAGCCATGTCCTGGACCACAACCAGGTATTTGGCAAATATCGCACGGCGATTCGGATTAGATTTCGATCGGCGATAAGATGTGTCGCCTGCATACATAAGGGCCCCGATTTGGTGAAATTCGAAGGTCGGTGACAGCTCGGAACAAGGTGATTAGTCAGGCTAAACATGGCGTTTAGGGATAATTAAATAAATTAAGAGCTAACGATGGCAAAATTCGATTTCGAACGAAATTCGAATTTATTAGATTGGAAACAACTTTGTTGTGCGGACCAATAGAGCACGGAGTTCTAGGAAGGTTATGTGCAACCAATTAACAATGTGGTTAGGATACGTAGAATCAAAGGAAGCCTTCTCAGAGATGGAACCGGAAATTCCAAGTTCCATTTGACCTGCAGGAGATCTCATGCAGTTGACGTAACGCATTTTTGTTCGTTCAAAAGACAGAATTTAAAATGAAGACGCCAATCTTCCAAAGAACAGAGAAATAAATCCAATAAAGCAATTAAACCCTTTGATTGGCTTTTCTGTTGTAGACATTGCAATCAGCTACTGAATTTTATGACTAAACCCTCAAAAGTGAATAAAATCGATTCAGTTGTGCGTCGGATGAAATAAATCGATAAAAAGAACACTGTAAACCTTGTCCTATGGAGAAAGCCTAGCACCCTAAAGCTATTTGGAAGCCAAAGAGAAAAGTCATAAGTACGTGACTTTTGTTTGAGAAAATGTATTATTGCTGCTGCATTGATTGGACGGCAAACTGTTGCCTCAAGACAATGTCGGTTCACACATTTTATTTCAGGAAATATACACATTGGTCAGGAGGTCAGTGGTAACAATACTTGGAATTGTTCTCCATAATTACATCGGCTGTTAACAGATTTCACCGTTTAAATGAAAATTTTAGCTTCAATTTGTTGCATTGGAATGCAGAGTGGTCACGGTTCTGCTTATGGGCAGTACGATCACTTATAAAGTAGAAGAAGACAACGCCTGATACTGACATCGTAGAAGTAGAATTGTTTGTTAAACAATAAAACTGAGCCTTAAGGATGTAAAGAATGTTCTTGTGCTGTTACAAAGCCTTCCACGTCTTGCCACGGTGGTTAAGTGGAGAGGTTCCTCAACATTTTAGATTCTTCCCTCTGCTGATCAATTTAATGCAGGAGGAGAGTACCAGTCGCCGACAAGATACCCAACTGTGCTTTCTTGAAGAAGATCAATCGGAAGTGCTTGCGAATTCAGCGTAGAGTTGATCCTAACACTAACAGAGCACCAGTTGAAAAGGACAAGTTCTATAGCCAGTTAGACACCACCCAGAGCGGTACACGGAATAAAGACATCGTGATCTTGACGGAGAATTCCATTCTGTGTCCATTTTCACACAGAATAATGGTTTCCATTAACGATTCACGAGCTAAAATAAGTGATTTCCACATACCCAGGATAGGAGGTGTATAACTACAACTCCGCGACAGCGTCAAGTCCTTGGTCTTTTACTAGACAAGAGACAAGCCTGGAGAGAGAACCAGGAAAAACGAACTATCAAAGCTTAAAGGCCCCTTTGGATATACAGGGGAGCTTTCGGAAGACACGGGGTCTAAAACCGAAAAAGTTCGCTGGATTTACGATTGTGTCATCAAGCCAATACACTTCTACAGCGCAGTAGTCCAGTGGCCAGCCCTAAAGAACGACTTGCCTGTGAGTCACCGGCGCCCAAGCTTAGGCAACGGCCGCGTATTGGAAGCCAATACACTTCGAAAGAAGGAGACTGGCAGGATACTCAGCTGCAAGAATGAAGGTCCTTGGATACTTCGATACAACATCCAATATAGGGCATCGAAAAATTATGGAAAAGATCAGAACGATCACACCACTCATCAACTATCAGAGCGATTTTGGCTACAAGCAGATCAGCTTTGTCCACAAATTTTAATCAAAATTCCCTTCGAGAGATTCTTGGACCGGAACCGACGAAACACGAAACCATGACGAAATAATTGAGTTCACGGACGGATCTGGGGTTGCCATATACTGCAACAACCCACCGATAGAGCTGGCGATTCACCTAGAGGCCTTCAAACCTCTCGACGTGGATAGTGACTAGATCAATTATAAAGAAACCATGTAACCTGCTCATTAGAAAGTCTGCAGTTTCAACCAGGGAACTATTGGGGCCAATGATGGAAGCAACCACAGGGCAATCTCAACAAACACATGTCTAGACCTCACCGACGCGGAGATCTGTAGAAATTTCAAGGAATAAAAAGAAGATCTCGAACACTTCCTATGCCACTGCCCAGCCCTAGCAAGAACAAGACTCTGGGGTTCATGTGGGCACGGACCGGAAGCATCTCTCGCCAGACCACGTATACTAGCAACATTCTTCCCAAACCTACTCAATCTCTACAGTTTCGGAATTTGAAAGAGGAAAACGTCACGGAACCGACGGAGGCCTAAATGAAGAGCTTTCTGCTCACCCTCATAAAGAGGTGGCGACAGAGAAATGAGTAACTTCACTCGGATCCTCATGAGTCCATTGTATACCACAGTCTGAAATGTCCTGGTTAAAAAGTAGAAGAGTATTTATGAGCGTTTCTATTTTTTATTTCCATCCCTACCTCTGAATGAATTTTAAGATAATTTTTGGTGGCATTCTGCCAATTTCCGAGGTGCACATCACTGTGATTCGCAAGCTACAGGGTTCTTTGTAAACAGAATACTGGGCTTCCTGAAGAAGCCCAACGAAACAGTAATCAAGGTCGTTAAGAAAGACTTCAGATGTCATTACAGAGGTCTAAACACACTGCCTCATAGGACGAGTCCACGGCGAAGTCGACAAGAATACAAATCTGCGTTGTCGTAGCCGTATACTTCCTGATCCAAGCAAAAAACTTTTTTTGCAAGCAGACAACCATCCTTCTGGTATGAAGGCCAATGCCGGTGCTAATAAGCGACATTTTGAGCAAGATTATAAGGCCAGATCTCCCTGGAGGTACGACACTTGGTACCATTCATCCATCTTTGGTTTGTCTTACTGATCGCGTCGTACTCTAAGAGAAGTTTACAAGTAGCGAGTGGAATACCCAGAATCATTCGATGTTTAGAGTAGTACAACGTTTGGCGACTTCATCGGCCTTACAGTTCCCTGGAATGTCCCTATAACCGGGTACCCAGCATATCTCCATAAGAGATGAGCGACAATCTGAAGTCGATTTTGACCGATTCCAGGCATTTTATAGCAGCCTAGCTATCAGGAAAAACTTACAATGTCCCTCAAGGATACCGCATTGTGTCTAAGCCATGATAAGACTTCGTTGATCGCCATAATTTCCGCCTGAAACGCGCTACAGTGGTGAGGTAGGCGGAAGGGATGCTCAAGTTAAGCATTTTGGAGAAAACACCATCTCCCACTTCTTTCTCGATTATGGAACCGGCGGTATAGAGATGAATGATCGTCTCTGGCGTCATCACTCTCCTACTCCTCTCGGGAAGGAATGGAAGTCCGGAAGTTGAGGTCAAAATTCAACTCGAACGGTGTGTAGGCAGTGTTTTTCGGAATAAAAGTTAGGGGGATCTAAGATCGAAGAGTGGCCAATATGGTTGTTTGACCATTGGGAGGAGACTTTCAGTCTGATGGCTGCTCTAGCAGCTGACTGTTTGCCAACAATATCTATCAACTGCCGCGGATTGGGGGTTCTTAGTGCTCCGCGAATGCATATGCGGCATTCAATCATCATCGAGTACAATCCTAAGGTTCCACAATGACCTGGACCTGGAGTTTTAGGAGAACTTAGGTTGCTCTCTGGTCTCAGTTGATATAGAAAGGAGGAAGAGTCTATGGTTGCCTTTCAGCTTGCTCGTGAAAATCGATGAGATCTGCAATACACAGACAACGAATGATGTCACTTTCCTGAAAGGATCTGGGCTGTTCTTTCTCCCAGCAGCTCCCTTAGATTTTTAGCGGTCTTCATCAAATTTTTTCAGACACAAAACTCAGTTTTAAATTTTTGTTTGATCGCCGCATGCTTTTGGACTTTCCCTAATAGATTACGTTGTAAGGATCTGTCTAAGGGCGTCCACAAGACGATCACATGAGTATAGATCTGACAACGGACGCGTAAAACCAGTGCGTGGTATGAAATTGCAGTCCCCACTTCTTATCAATGGTTTTTTTGCAGCAGTATAGCACTGAAGTGGCTTTTTTTTAACGCCTTCAGTAGTATTGGCTTTCCAGTCTAATTTACTGTCCAGAACGAGACCCAGAAAAAGAAAAAAAACGCAGCCACTAATTAATTTCGTTTTCATCTCAACTTAAGCTCAGAAGATTGACACGCGGAATCCTCTTAGCTGCCAACAATGTATTGTTCCAAACAGCCGATACAATGATATGATTGACTTAATCGGTTTATCGATAAAATCAATGACGTCGATGACAAGTAATGCACTTGCAAATCGTGCATAGTCTCCTTAAATATCACAGTACATGTAGACCGACCAGTCTTTAACCATTTACTAAATATTCCCACTGAATTGCCTAGATCAAGTCAGTCTTCGTCTTGGTTCATTCGTATAATCCTCTCTGACAGAATCCCTACACAATGTAACAAGATTAATAGACCTTTCTGTGTGCTGCCCACTAATTGAGCCGGTTGACAAAAGTCAGGTATGCGCCTGTGCGACGACATGGTACAATGCTCCATTAACAATTCATAGTTCCACCGGTGTAGTGTGTCCCAGAAACCTTGAATCCCACGTGCGGATGAAAACCCAATTGAAATGGGATTGGGATTGACTATGTGTAAGCAGTGGCTCCTGGGACATCCTTTGATGGTGCAATTAAAGGGAATTTCATTTTTTGTGGGTCTTTCCGCTGATGAATGTCTTTTTAATTTAATTGTGTACAACTGCGGGGGCGAGGGTGTGGATTATGTGGAGCCTTATGACTAATTCATCATGCCCAGCGCAGCCAAAGAACTTTTACTTGAGTTATATTCGGGGGTAATTTGATCTCAGCCATGAATCACAGCCCTGAGGTCAATGGAATCAATATCAGAACAGAAAGGTGAAAGGGTTTATACATATTCGCTGTGTGTGTGTTGGGTATGATATCACAAGTTCATCATCGATTCGAGAGGAAGAACTCTTGCTGGTTTCAATTGGGTGGGCCTGACCAGAGCTCAGAACAGAGGTAATCTTCTTGTTTCGTGGGAGATGCGCATTTGGGTGAGGTGATTCTAGTGGATTTCCCGTGAAGATTTACTTAGATAAATCAGAAGTTTTTATGGAACGATGATGACAAGTTCAGAGAAATGGAAAATCTTGATGAGATTCGGTTATGATTGGGATGAAAGATTGAAATAAATTAACGAAAGACTGGGTGAAGTGTGGTGCCTATGATGGCATGCTGTGGCCAAAATAATTGATTTATCTAATGATAAGGTAGTTGGTGGCAAGTGTGACCAATTTGAAGCAAGTTTGTCTAATTTTCTTTGTTCCGATAGGGAGGTATGAGGCAATAGCGAGAAGAGTCACCGAAAGATTGACCAACGACTAGTAGAGCTCACAGAGTGTCAAACCAAACCACTCAGATCTCTTAGAAGAAAATATATATTGTGGTGAAAGGAGGGAAAATATATGCTGCCCTTGGAACATGTGTTTAGATTTCACATTATTGACACCAGCAATGTGTACCAAGGACTGAGTTAAGTCCACTACTGGTCAAAATTGCTGATGAATGTACTCCATCCAAGAGATTTTCAAAAGCTGTTGGAGGAAACAAGTCTTTACGTTCATGTACATGAGAACGAGGGCCTCTAAAGATCGTTTCATCGGTGCTGATGAAGAAGAGAAAGTCGTGCACCCAGTTCTCCCAGAACGCAGCATGCATCTTGATATCAAAGCTGTCAAACAAATTTCCTGGAAAATAAATATGTAGCTTCTCGCTTTACAAATCGCCGGTCCCCGATGGCATAATAGGGAGTATGCTGGGAAAATGGGAAGACACAACAAGATTTATAGAAACAGTCTTCTACTGAACTAAATCCCACAAACCTGTGGACAGCCCTGAGTTGTTTTTTATTCCAAAAGCAGGTATGCGCAGAGTTGCGATTGCCAAAGGCTCTACGCCAATTAGCTTCTCATCTTTCGTGCTTAGACAGAGCATTTTTGAAAGACAATTCAATCGAAAAACCATTGATTACAAGAAATACGCTCTAGCTACGTAGCTGCACACAGAAACAATTCAGGAATTCCTTCCCTTGAAGGATTATCTTGGTCAATAGATAGCATCCTTGCGAAGGAATAGAATCATTTATGCAACACTAGGGACAGCCATCAAACTAAATTCCTTAACGAAGCAACTCACTTGGGTGGAGTCATCTCTCCTCTGCTTTGGTTGACAGTCATGAGGGTAGATGGAGAAAGCGTTGAGATAGTTGCTTATGCGGACGACATTGTGAATCTAGTATCAGGAATGTTATTGCTTAGCTATGATGGCAATTCAGTCCGGAGTGCAGCAAAAGCGTCTCCAGCTCCACCTTATTAGCTAGCTGTCTCGAGTTCCGCACACCCAGTTGGTTGAGGTACTCTTTCACTTGTGCCCGCCAACTGAGTTGGAGTTTTCATCTACTCCGGTATCTTTCCAGAGTAAATTCGGAGCTTCTCAGGACCAAAGTCCTTGTGTTCATCTGCTCTACAGGTCCCAGCCATCTTAGTCACTGTTTTGACTAGAGAGATGTCGATGTACAGCTTGTACAGTCCATCATTGAATCTTCTCCTCCACTCATCATTCAGACGAGACCATTCAGGAATGTTCCTTTTGATGATAAGTGAAATCATGGAGGAGGCACTAAGTAAGAGGGAAATGTATACTTCAGTCGGGGCTTTCAAAGAAGGTCTCAGACTATTTGTCAATCTTAACAAAGTTGAAACAGGCTAGACAAGCTGCGTTGTCTCTACGAAAATAAAGCCCACATATGACAAAAAGACGTCCTCGAAAGCACCCGCACCAACATAGGGTGAATTGTTGCAATCTGTACCGACAATTGGGCAGCAGAAAACCATGCAGCACGGTCCAATGGAACGATTTCATGAAAGAATTTCAGTGTCAACACGAAAAAGATACAATAAACAGCAAAAAACTGCAAACGACGAGTTGCTTTCGGAAAGAATGCATTCCACACCGTACATCAGCTAGCAAAGACCTCGATCCAAACCCTGCAGGTGAACTAATCATACCCCAGTGAGCAATTGCAATACAAAGCCGTAAATACCAACGTGCACTCGAGCTGTAAAGCCTGAAGCGGCTGAAACAAGACAGGTTCCAAGTACACTCCTAAGGGCAAAGGTATACGTCTTTTCGAGTATACAAGTTTCATTTCTTCTTCGTGGCTGTTATAAGTACTAGACTACCCAATGTATTCCAACGCTGGAGCCACCATTTCAGCTCCTTCCTGAGAACCTGCTCTTTGATTGACTGCCCAAGAAATGTAGACAAACATTGTCAACCCCTGAACTTGTTGCAGTTGTCCAATAACAAATATTTTTCCCTCAACCTTTTCAGGATGACGATCGCTATGTTAAACTCACAGCCAGAGAACGGAGATTTATTAAATTCTCCTCTGTGGAATACAATGGTCAACTTTATATGACGCCATTGGATTTTCTGGACTCTGTTGTTGAACAAGAACCTCGACGTAAGTATAGTCTCTGTCGGGATTAAACATTTTAAATCTTTACATCATAATATTTCTGCTTAGCTCGCCTTAAAAGGAGAAACTTGTCAGAAGATGAAATTGAAAAGGTTAAAGACTGCACCCCAGCATTGGAACAAGGATCAGTAAAACTCTTCAGGAACCTTCGAGATAAAGGTAATCTACATATTTGCTGATGGAAAGTATTGAAGTTTTATTTTGTTGTATCCTTTCAGGAATCATTTCATACACGGAATATCTATTTCTTCTATCGATTTTGACAAGTAAGTCATGAGAGATTGGACTTTCAAGTCAATGTCCTCATATTGCGACAATTTTCAACATCACCACTCTCTATTTCTGTCCACAGAACCGCAATCGGGATTCCGCATAGCATTCAACATGTTTGACACAGATGGAAATCAAAAAGTGGACAAAACTGAATTCTTGGTGGTAAGAGAGGACTCAGACATTGAACCTAATATATTCGTTTGTTTATTTATTATTTGCTTATGATTTTTGTTTATTTATTTACAAAATCTTTTGTTTAGATTCAAACAATTTTGGGAGGTTCTCTGCGACACCATCGAATAGATGACGCCACCCGCCAAATTGTAAGGTTTAATTTATTTTAATTTTTATTTTATTTACATAGGTATCGTCGACAAATAAGAAACTCTTTTCAGACGAAAAGGGTAGGTCTGTCAAGTTAGGACTCTGCTAGAATAGGTTAGGTTAGGATGAAGTGGCTGCCAGCTAAAGCCAACACACTTAGTCTCATGAGGAATCCGTTGTGATACCACAAGGATCTGGTAAAGATCTCCCGCCTAGTCATTGAACCAATTGAAGCTCCTTATGAAGCGAAGGAGGCTACTAACACCAGGTCGCCTAAGTTGGCGCTGAAGAAGGCTCCTAAGTGGAATTTTCTTTTCCAGAACAGAGCTACACAGTTGCAGAGAAGATGGAGAATAGTCTCCTCCTCCTCTTCGTCCATATAGCTTCTGCAGAAGTTGTTTTTGAAGACGCCAGCCCTATTGCATTCTTGCCTATTAGACACTGTACTGTGCAAAAGAAATCAAAAACTTAGACCGTTTCAGATCCAGCTTTGGCCAAGTCTGCTTTCTGTTATCACTTGTGTACCTAAGATTTGTTCTTTCGATAGCATCTAGCTTTAGTTTAAGTTTACAAGTAGCGATTGGTATACCTAAGGTGTCCTTAACAGAACCAATAGGTAATGTTATTTCATATCTGGCGAGTTCATCAGCCTTACAGTTCCCTGGAATGTCACCCAACAAAAGTGAATACTAAACTGCTCCGCCAAATCTATAAGAGACGATCGGCAATCTAGGGCTATTAGTGAATTTAAAGGAATTTATTGTCGCTTGACTGACCGAAAAGATGCGGATATCTGTGCCTGATATCACGTTTTTCTTCAACCAAGATAAGAATCACCATGATTTCCGCCTGGAACACGCTACAAGACGAAACACTAGGCTGAGGTTAAGCCTGTCGGAAAAAAACACCCCCAACCACCCCGTCGCTAGTTCTTGAACCGTCGGTGTAAAAGTGAATCGACTTGTCTCCTGAGAAAACATCGTCCCAGAATGACTTGGGAGGAATGGTTACCCCGAAGTTCTTGTCAAAACACTGCCAGGGTAAGCTCAAGAAAATAATGCTCGCCTGCATGGCTTTGGCCATGTGTGGTAAAGGTTTTCAAAATACCTTACCAGTTTGTGAAGTAATGTCTTTTGAATGGCTTGCCTGCGCAAAACTGAATTGGAGCCTGTCATTCCCTTAGAGAACTGTGTCATCAACAACGTATCCACTACTACACTACTAACTTAGAAGAAGTCTTCCAGATCTTTAGGAATCTACCGACGGAATATTTTGCTTTTCTAGTGTTACTGCCTGAATCAGGTTCGGTGTATGACTTTAACGCGTACCCTACCCATACTTCTACAGTCGTTCCTCCCACAGTTGGGAAGGAAGCTTCCAATACCCTTATCAGGAAATTTCAATAAACACTTAGTAGTGCTGTAAGCAGTTAAGGTAACCGATTTCCCTTTATCGGGGTTTAACGTCCCTTGTCAGACGCTCGACCTTGAGTTGCACTGAATTCTTCAGAGTACTTCTTTCCAAGTAAAACAAAAGAGTCGTAGCTTAGTGTTTAAGGTGATTTATTTGCTTCGTCATATTTCAAAGAACATTTCGAATGCAGACTTCGCTTAGGGGATTCGACTGCCAATCTCTCACATTTGTGGAGACAATACTCCCAAGATATTAGAAGCTCCCTACTTTCTCTGTCAGTTTTGCAACGATGCTTACATAAACTGATATGTTCGTGCCAAGGCTGATCAATTTATCTTCAACCTCACGTCGAGACGTTTGCCTCTCTCCCAACACATGCTGTCATGTAGTGCAAGGCCTTCGTTACCGACTCCTTTTTTTTTTATTGACACATCGCTTTCTTTGTCCCCTCTGAACGATTAAATCCAGTGAAAGAAAATAGAGGAAAAGGCTAAGAAAGAACATAGCGAGGATGCAGAGTGCATCCGATTTAAGTCGTGCAACTGCAGTGCATTAAGGCGACATGATTCCAGTCATTGCAATGCAGACGAGTGTTGTACATGCAGATTAAACTGCCATCCTTAGCCCGATTCTTCAGACGCATAAGTCAATATTGGCCTTATCACATCTCTGTGTGTTCTACAGCAGAACTCAGATCGCATATCTTACCCAAAGCTCTTTGAAACTGCCAGAGAGCCCGAGCCTATTTTAGTTCAACATGTGTTTTCCACGTCAGCAGGCTGTCTAGAGGCTATTTGCAGTATTGCACCGTTTAACGTAGGAATCATTAGGACTGACCATCACGGCTTCTTTTACGAGTAAATAACACGAAAATGGTTGTATTCAGATGAACGTATAGTCCATGATTTGTGCGCCATTCTCACTCGGTGGTCGCAACATTAGGAGCGCTTACCCCAATTTTCGGTCACAATAATCGTCCCAGCAGACAGGCTAGAGTGGATAAATTCGAGTCAACATATTCACTATTGAATGTTCCTGTGCCAGTGAGACAACGAAGTGCCGAAAAAATCGCAGCTTCAGTTCGAAATGAACCAAATCAGTCGATTCCACGTCCTTCACAGGAATTGGGAATCTCTCAGTCCACCTTGTGGCGAATTTTGCATAAAGATCTTGACCTATACCCTAACAAGATCAAATCAAATCAAGAACTAACGAGTAACGCGATTAGGGCGTTCTCTATTCTATTAGAGAAGGGCAGGTTGGATTAAATTCGCTAGAAACCTTAGTGGCATAAAAAATGTCCACTGAATCACATGATACCCCCGCCTTTTATCACTTGATGTACTACTCACTCTATGAAACCAAGAAGCCTGTGAAATCTAACACTGGTGGCTCCATATTCATATACCGATTCAGAGCTTAGATAAATTCTTCATTCCCCATTCCATAACGCAGAAAGTAAAAATTCCCCCAACCAGTAAAAATCTAAAAGTTTTGAATACACACTCATTGTCGTAGGTTCTAGCTTAACCTTTACCTTCCTTAATTAACCTAATTGCCTTCCTTTCGTCAATAAATTTCGTTCATTTAATACATTTAGCTCCTACGATTGGTTTCCTCTGCTGAACAAGCGAAAGTCCTTTACGAGAAGAAAAAGAAAAAGAAGAAGAAGCAGACAAAGCTTGTAAGTCACGATCCACCAAATGGATTACATGGAGAGTTTCCTTTTGTGAAAAAGTTTTTTTTTTTTTTTTGAGTTTTGACTTTGCTTTAGTGTGTGCAAACAGAGCTACAAGTGTCCAACTGTATGGACAAGCTTACATATGCTTATTCTAGCTCTTTCTCTATCTTTGTCTCTCTCCTTCTATCTCTCAATTATGTCTCACACTCTGTGATAACATCCTTAAGAGGATTTGAAAATATGTAAATATCCCTTTTTGCCGAATTCACACTGATTTCGGTTGAATCAGCCAAGTGAAAGGACCTTCTCACACGTTGTAAGTACCGTCCAATGTGTTCAGTTTTTTGAGTTGATTTTGAATTTTTCGTTTTGATTTTTGTTTGTTGGACATTTTGTTCAGCTTTTTTTCAATTGGCTTTTTAAATTTGTTTATAAGTTGGTAATACATGTAACGAAATTCGAAATTAAAGAGTTTTTTTCTAATCACTAACCATGTGGACGCATCTTAGATGGAGAAAATTTTCAGCGGAGCATGGAAAGACAAACGTGGGTTGGTCGAAACTGAAGACAAAAAGGAAGATACAAAGCAAGTGAGTATCGAAGAGTAACTAATTGATTTTTTTTGGTAATATTGTCTAATCTGATGTACAGGCGTGTCAAGTACAGATGTAACTAATTAATTAACTTAATGTCCTTGTTGAATTGGTTGCCTGTTATTAAATTCTCCTTTGAACCTACATTAAAGCTCCCAAAGTATCCTCATGTATACTACTTTTTTTTTTTTGTAACTTGAGTTCGGTTCTACACTACGCTGTAGATAACATCTTTCGTATAATTTTTTCACAAAACAGATGCGTACCTTGATCAAGCTTTCAGGACCTTAAATCACTGCAGGTTTCACTGCTGTTTGACATTCATTCCGCTGTCTACATCGACCCTCTATCTTTAAATTTTGACATCTTTAGAAGTGGACTTCCAATAATTAATTAATTTTGTTGGCTCCTGTGTCGTCACTCCAACTACTTGCTTACTAAAATCCCTCTATCCCTTTGCTGTAGGTCCACAATTCAGTGTAATAGCAAGCAGATATCGTCAGCGTACTCCAGCTAATTCAAAACAGTTGCCATTGGCGATCGTAGACCTCGGCTTTTCTCCGTCAAACATCTGAAGTATGCAGCCGAGATGTAGTCCTCTTTGTATTTAATTTCAAAGTCCTCTGACATCTTAGTATTGAATAGAACGCAATACATACGAGTTGCACCCCGTATGCTAGAAAGCTCCTTCTGCCCAAGACCAACGAAATGAAATCTTGATTCAGCCGCTCGAAAGCTGTCTCGAGGTTTTTGAGCAAAAACCTATAGCATGATCACCCAAAGAGGATACTGAGAAGAAGTCAGTCTGATCGACATCACGATTCAGAGGCACACGAATACCTCCCCAGTTTCCACATTTCATAAGAGTTTCTTTTGTTTGTAGCTTGGTGATCAATCTCTTCGATTACTTTCAAGTGACAGTTTTCTCCAAGATCTTCGTCCAATAAGAACGATGTCGTTTTGCGCACACCGACTCGCCTTGAGAATTGTCTTCTGCTTTTAATCTACACGACTTGGTACAGGAACCAAGATTGATAAAACTCCCTTTAGTTTGAAATAAGAAACCTCGATTTCGTGTCTCCAAACCCCCAAGGTAAGCAAGTGTGAAGTTTTGTGTGATTCTTGTCCACCGGTTGGAAAACAACAAACATTCTGGATGTGTAACCTTCGAGAATTGTATAGAGCCTCAACACAGGAGAAGATTTAGGGCAGACATATCCCGAGAAGACACCAAAAAGATAATTTGCGACCTCCTGCAATAGGAACGCACTATAAGAAGACGAAGGCGATTGGTAGGAAGGCGCGTTGTGTTGATGAAGGAGCACTTTTTATGCGCCAATCATGGTTATTTTTATTTCTTCTACAAAATGTTTCAAAAACGTTGCACAAAGGCTCCTGTTATTGTCTTTTCTTGTTCAAGTCGTCAATAGTTATGATCATTTTCTATGGCCCGCTTATTCACTATGAGGGTCAGGGGCTTAAAGCCCTTACTTGGACCCTCCATGGCTCCTGATCTTCCGCCATCGACTCTAAATCATCGTGAGCGATCCCCATACGGGTAGAGGTGAGATCTTGGAACTAGTCCAACCATCTCATCATGGAGCTACCCAGGGGACGCCTACCTGATGGCATGGATTCCAAGGCACGTCTTGAAAGTCGAGTCGGGAGCATGCGTTTAATGTGCTTAGACCTCTCCTTTCGAACAAGTACCTGTTGTATGGTTGATTCCTTTCAAAAACTAACAAACAATGATCGTCACCTTCTCAGCCGACCAAGAAATCCTCGCCTTCTTCGTCGCAGTCTGAGCTCTCGCTGTTCAGTGATTGAACTTCGTGTTTCAAAAATGTCTGCCAATTTTTGATCCACAACTCAACTTCCATGATCCTGTCAGCTTTTTCACAGCGCATCGGCTGTCTTCAATAATAAAGTAGTGGAGATGACCTGAACTGGGCATCGAATTTTCTGAGTTTACTTTTGAAAATTTCCAAAGAATGGCATCTCCTCACAAAGCTAAAATCTCAAATTCAACGATGTCCCTACTTCCGAGAAGTCGTTCCCATTGAATCTCACGTCTGAGAAAAACCCTCTTCAACTTTCTCTACATGATTCTATCGAATTATAGAAGACTCTTCCCAACAGGATACGTTTTTTTTTCTCTTTCAAAATTAATATGAACTTCAAAACTCTTATCAACAGCATCACAGTTTCATAGACGACGACGAAGGCTTACAACGCAGACACAAAGTCGATACCACACTTCAAGTTCACTTCTTTGGTAGAAGGGGAAACCAGGATCTGAACTATGAAGGATTTTACACATTTATGGACAATCTACAAACAGAAGTTCTAGAGTTGGAATTCAGTGAATTCTCTAAGGGAAATGCTGCTATCACCGAAGTGGACTTTGCGAAAATTCTTCTACGCTACACCTACCTGGACACAGATGAGTATGATATGTTTTTAGAGAGACTATTGGATCGTGTCAAGGACGAGAGAGGTATACTGTTCAATGAATTCAAAGATTTCTGTCGTTTCCTCAACAATCTGGATGATTTTGCCATTGCAATGCGTATGTACACCCTGGCCGATCAAGCTATTTCCAAAGGTAACAAAACAAAACACTTCACAGCATTGAAATAATTTCTTTCTATTTCAGATGAATTCTCAAGAGCGGTAAAGATTTGCACTGGCTACCAGCTGACAAAGCATTTAATCGACACAGTGTTTGCTATTTTCGATGAAGACGGCGACGGTCTGTTGTCGTACAAGGAGTTTATAGCGATTATGAAGGATCGATTGCATCGTGGTTTCAAAGTAAGTGACACGAGCTTTGATTATAATGAGGAGTTGCTCGATGAGGACGATCCGCAGTTTCCTGTGGCCTCATTTTTGAAATCACGCTCTTGTCGTCGTCTTCGACAGTATCTTTACAGTTTCTATTCCTAATTTTGCTTTTGTATCAGAGCTCTATCATTGTTTGACAGTGTTGTTTGATTGAGCTCCAGCACCGTTATTGCCTACATCATTTTATGTTTTATTTTATCGCCATTTGCATTGTGCTTTGTGTTTGCTAATTACGATGTTTATTTATTTGTTATATCATTGGCATTCCTTTTTGTATGAAATTAAATTTCTTTTCCAAATTATTTTGCGTTTTTGTTTTTTTGAGTGGCTTTTGCGCTTTGTTTCGAATCGAATTGTTTTTTATTTATTTTAAATTATGTGTTGCTAACAAAAAAACAAATATATCACAAGAATTTTGACTAACATACTTAGCACAACCATTACAATGTGATCAACTACAAAGTACCCTCACTCGCTTGCGTGACAGCAGGGGGCATTAGATCAGAACATTAACAAAGCTCTGGGAGTATATTGAGGTCAACTTTAGAGGAATTCAAGTCAGTAGCTTAAGAAAATAAATGTTTATATCCGTCTCCCCTGGGTCCCAGGTCATAGTAAAATTGACGGCAACGAAAAAGCCGACGACCTGGCCAGGCGGGGATCAGGGGCGCACTGGCGAAAGTTGGTAATATCCATTAAGGGCAATATTCAACACCACTTTCTGCAAACGGCCAACCAAGTGTGGAATAGGCTTAGAAACTGCGCCATATCGAGGAAGACCTGGCCCGGTTACAACAAACAGAAAACAAACGAGCTACTAAGCCGATCAAGACAAGATATTACGTAAATCGTAGCCGCTAGTACGGCCCATTGGCCAGTGGGAGACCATGCAGCCAAGCTGGGTATTCCCCGCAACACTTTCTGCCTTAGTTTCAAGGATAGCAGCGAAAAAGAATCTCTGCATCATTTTCTGTGCAAGTGTCCGGCCCTAGCGAGGGTCAGAAAGCGCACTCTGGGCAAACGCTTCTTCGACAACCTCAAAGATATTTCTAGGAAAAAAATTGGTAAACTAATCCTGTTCCTTAACTCCACAGGTTGAATCTAAATATCTGCCTCTATCTACCTATAACGCTCACCAACAACCAGGTCAAATGAGTTGTGGTATCAAAACGGCGCATCTAGCGGTAATTGGGTTCTTAGAACCGCCACCTCTACCTACCGACCTACCTTATACCCGTTTTCAGTCTTCTAAAGAACAGCGTGATAGATTCCTAGACGGCCCTTTCATGGCGATCACAGCGAAAACATTAGTGGCAGTCTCAAGACCACATTTGACTAGACTTTACCTCTTCCGATCTAGTACTCATAAAGTACTGCATATCATCGCCCCTTCGTAGTGTGACCAATTCACTGCCACTGCCGCCACTGTTCTTGGATCGTTCTCTCATACAGTTGTTCACAAGAGTTTCGTTTGAGGCAAAACACTCGCCATACCTAAAACAACAATTAACAAACGCTTGTAGCTAGTTGTTTTGTGACATTAGTTCTCACCTTCCAGTTACTGGACACATTTACAGCACCGGCCTTACGTTTAAGGGAAACAATCGTGGCTTGGTATTGCTAATAATCAGCTCCAGCGGGGCTTAAACAAGACATGATATACGAATCGGCTCCGGCAGTGCACTTGGCCTATGAAAATACTTCGTGTGAAGACAAGACCGTCTGAGAAACTCACACAAACTGAGTTATACAATACTCTAGACCTAATATTCCTGATTAACACAACCATGACAGAAAACTTATAATAATTTTCCAATGACCCGCTTATTCACTATGAGAGTTACGGGTTTAGGTTGCCCTCGATACCTCTCGATCTTCCGCCATCGACTCAAAATCATCAGCGATTATCCCCCTAAGGGTAGAGGTGAGATCTCGGACTTGGTCCAACCATCTCATCCTTAGCCTATCCAGGGGACGCCTACCTGATGGCACGTCTTGAAGGCTGAGATGGGGACATGGGTTGAACGTGCCCAAACCATCGAAGTAAAGACCTTTCCGTTCGAAGAAGTAACTGCTCGACATTGATGGCCTCGCTCATTAACCCTCATCCCAACTTCAACACTGACGGCTACGAACCTGTCAAGTCCGCACTGAAATTCAGTCTGGGTGGAAGTAAGGATGACCAAGTCATCAGCGGAAAGAAGATGACTGATCCTTAAGTCTCCCTCCCAATTCGAACCGTTCCTCGCCACGGCTACGCTGTGACATCCAATCCATATACACAATGAAAAGGAGAGGTGACAAAACGCACCCCTGGCGAAATCTAACGCCCACAGTGAAAGGTGTCGACTTAACGCCGTCTCACGAACACAGCTCTTACAGTTTGTGTATAGAGATTGAATGGGTCTCAAAAGAGAACCGTCAATCCCACACTCTTGCAGTACACTCTAGGGAAGGTACCCGATCATATGCCTTCTCCAACTCCACAAAATTGGTTTGGCATACTCCTAGGCCTTCTCAAGTAACATTCTGAGAGTGAATAGCTGGTCGGTAGTGACACAAATCTGCTTAAAGCTTTTTAGCATTTTCCAGAGGCAGCAAAACGAGCATTACAACCATCTACATCTTTATTTTAGTCTACACTTGCACCTGAAGGAAAAAGAGGATTCAAAAAATGTCTAAAACAAGAACTCCATCAAGCTCAGAAGAGGTAGTTACAAGAATACAACAGTTCAAGGCTTCTTTCTGTGAAATCAAAAATCAAGCTCATATCGGACATAGCAAGAACTTCTCTTTTGTTGCATCGTTTTCAACCATATTTTGTGCGGTGAAAATTCAAAACAAAATCAAAATTTGTCGTTCGGTTTTCATTTTGTCTTCTTTGTTTAGTGAAATTTATCAACTGTTGTTATTAAAATTTAAATACAAAGCATGGCAATCACATACGTTGTTGAGACTCTTTTTAAATCAGAGTTGGACTCTAAGCTGCAAGATCTCGGAAACCAAGTGGTGCAGACAAATGTCTTTTATGCTCGCCTGATCCGAATCGTTAGCCTTGGTTTAGTCTAGTTTCGTGTGTGGATCTATAGCGATGATAGACTTATTGCTGATGCCTACTAGATCCCTAGATGGCTTTCCCTTTAGCCCAAAACTGAATGTGCAATTTTCTAGGAGATGAACTAAGTCGCATACATGCCTTAGACTGCTTCAACTGAAGTTGGGTTCAATACCCCGCCATATGCACCGAGAATGGCTCGTGGCACCACTTCTCGTCGGGAACTGACAAATCTTTGAGAGTATAGGCCTCGACTCATCCCGAGCTACTTTTAGCGAATCCCAGCGAATAAAAACAGAGCAATTCCTGATCAGTTCAGGAAAGTTTGCTGCATGGGATTCAAATTGGAGTCAGCTCACTAAGCAGGCCAACCATTGAACCACGACGAAGATGCTAAAAATGGTCTCAGGTGCCTAGTTTTCGATCTATTCACGCTCATCACTGTTTCCATTCCACTCATATTCGTGCATTAACAGAATTCCGTTCAAAGCAGTGTCTCTAAACAACCTCGAGAAGCAGAAATGAGTTCAAAAATGGTTTTTTGGTGGCTTTATTGAAAGTTTGCCCCATTCCTCTCCGATGGTCATCATTCCAATTCTACTAAGACTCGCAGAGAATGGTGACTGTGATCCACGGGTTCATCGACATGGAATTGTTACTTTCGTAGAAGGGATTATGTCTACGTTATATTTCAGGAAACGTTGGAAACCTTTTAGTGCCAGCAAATGCGTATTGCATCGAGAATGCATAGCATTCTTTAGTTACATCCATTGCTGGATGCAAAATTAAAGAAAAGAAAACCAAATTTAAAGACGCCAGTGTGATGCGAGACTCTCATAACAACCATAACTCATAACAACTTCTTAACCGAAATCCCCAAAATCTTTTTATAACCAAGTTTTCAATGACTTAAACCATTGCGCAAACCGCTTGTACGTACAAAAGGAATCCTTCCCGAAAAGTCTTTTAAGAAAAACGACCCCCTTGAGCACATAAAATACAACCTAGCGACCTCCTTTGAAAATTAAAACAAAATGTGCAAACCTACAAAGAATATTGTAATGGCGGACGTAGTTCTCAAAAAGGTGCACAAAGAACTCCGGAAAATCCTAAAAAACGGCCGAAAGCAACCATTTTTGTCTTTTAAAATTCAAGCAAAAAAAATTCACTTGTGAGCCCGTTTTGACCCGTAGCGGCATTTAAATTAGAACAATTTTGTCGTTTACCCCATACCAGCTAAATAAATATATTAAAAGATATCACAAGTTTAAATATGTCCCCTTAAAAAAATAATTACAGTGAACGAATGAACACCTCGAAGGGGATACATAAAGCCTTCCGCGATTCACCCCACAGTATTCAATAATTCGCACATAAAAATTTACATACAAAAGTTATCAAAAGTTACATAAAAAATATGCACTCACCCCGATTAATTTCTTTTTTTGTTGTTTTGCTGTCCCTGAATATTGGTGGTTGTTGGTTCAGATAGTCAAAGTTAAATAAAGTCACTCGCGAACGCGTACCGAAACCGGAAACTGAAAAGACAAAAACTAAAAAAGATGGCACTCTGGCGGCAATAGAACAAAAAAAAATCACGCACACACAAAAAACACTGCACTTGCCCATCCAGAACCACCGCCATTTTTTTGCTTTCATATATTTGGCAATTGCAAATCAAAAAAAGAAGAGCAAATCTTAGTACACTTGCACTTCCTGTAATACAAACTGAGAGAGAGTGGGAGTGGGACACAAAACTTCACTTTTCTCACACGAACGGAACGGTCACTCGAATATATTTGTCCGCGCACTTTTTAAGTTTTAACTTACCACTTTGAACACTTGCACTACACTGCACCGGCTGCTTAGTCAAATCGGCACAAGAAGCTTGCGACTCAATTAGCGTGAAGTTGGGGCAGGTCAACAGAGGTGAATGATCTGCTTTTCTTTCCTTTCATCTTGATAAGTTGTTACATACAATCTGCCAAAATCATGTTCAACATCACAAGGATCGAGAAATATATTTGATATTTTGATATTTTTTGCACATTTATTGCAAAATATCAATGCAATTGTATCAATTAACACATAAGAACAAATTTTGGAATGAATTTTTAATCAATATTTCTAATAAAAAATTGATTTTTGAAGAAATCATAAACAAACACTTGTACGGCCAAAAAATGCAGTGAGGTGTAATATGAACTGAACGCATTTTTTCGCCCGTTTTGGTGCAACCAGAAGGGAATTTCGAATTTACTGGATTTTTGTTTGGGGTTTTTGGCTGATTTTAAGGTTTTTTTCATTTGAAAACTTCAAGAACGAAAGAAAAGGTGGACATGAAATTTTGAAATACATAGGTACAGTTCATGACGCGTAGGAAGCAGAAATATTGAAAAGAAATAAGAAAAGAAGGGTGCAAAGCGATTTTCCATTGAGTTGCCTTCAGAAAGGACCTTAAACGATAGACGATAGGAGGAAAGGAAAATTTTTAGCTCTTGGTAGTGACTATGCGAGTTCAAATATGTGCTATAGCAAGACCGTTCTACGCCGGCGCCGACAAGTAAAACCCAAGCATGTACGTTTTCCATCGCTTACTCCTATTTCCCACCACGGATCGAAACCCTTTGAACAGGATTGATCTTCTGCCGAATCGAGTATGCAGATCTTCATCATTTTATTTATTTATTTCAGCCAAACGCTTTAGAAGGATGGAGTGGATTTAAACAATGTCTCAAGGAGGAGATGTATCCAATGAGCCCATGATAACCCTCGGTTCACATCGTTCGTATTTTGATCCTCAGACCAAATTTTTTTCTAAAACTCATGAACAAAGTTCGAATTAATGTTTTATTTGACTAACTTAAACGTGTTTGTAGTAAAGCTATTTAAGAGATAGGCATGCTTTCCCCATCTTTATCTTCGGACCCTCGGGCTCTTCAAAATTGCATCAGGCAACCTGTAAACATTACTTAATCTTAAGAAAACCGACAAAATCATGCAGCTAAATGGTTTCAGTCTTAAAAGACAACTCTGACTGCTTTATTTTGGCACAACCTATACAGTCTCTCCAAAAAAAACCAAGCCAACCCAATTTCAACCCGAAATTCTTAAAACAGACCAAATTTTCATTGACATTTGAACCTTAACAAAATAGTTTATTTCCTAACAATTTTTAAGACGAGTGTGAATACTTTATTTTTATTTCATTTATTAGAAAATTTTAATTGTTATTAAAGCAATCAACTCCTTTAAACAAGTACCTATTTGTATTTTATTTTACATAATTTTTTTATGTATATTTTATTTCTATTTATTCAAGTTGTTACATATTGTTGTTCATTTTTATGAAATTCTTTTCGTGTACCTAAATTATTTTATTTATTTTATGTACTTATTGTTTTGAATAAACTACTTTTTGTTGTTGTACTTATTGTTTTATTATTTCAACTTTTTCTTTAAAAAAATGTTTTACATTTGTTTACATTTACAGAAATACGTTTTTAGCTGAACGTTTTCGATGTTTTGCACAAAGTTTTCTTACTTGATAAAGCTACGAAGCTTAGTTGTGATTGTGATCCCTTTCTTGGGTTTTGTAGTGACCAATATGTTAAAGCTTTTGCCTGGACGAACAACAGTAGGTCGTTAAACTCGCTACTCTAGATGGCATCACTTTAAACTTGCACCTCTTGTCGCAACTGCTCAGATATGAAAATATATTTTCTAGCCAGTTGTTTGGTTCCAGTAAGAAGAAAACAAAAAGCAAGCTCTCCCTCGAAAACCCAGAAGACCTATCAGAAAAAAATGATTAAAGACAGGATAAAAGAAACACTTACCAGACGACGTTAGCCAACCTTTATGTGCTTATGGCTCCAAAACAGAAGTAGGAGCTGTTTCATCTCTCAAAATCTTGTTGGCCGATTACAGCAGTATCTTCCAGTCACTTTGCTGTCGCGAAGAACTCAAGACAGCTGGGTATCCTGTATCCGGTCACAAAATTGTATCCAGAAACGAAAAAAATAATTATGAACCTCTAAACAGCAGAAGGATTCAAATTAAAGTCACTACGGTACTCAGTTTCGTCAATATTTCGGCAATGATCACAGAAATACTCGAAAAATGTTTCCTTGAATCCTCTCCTTCATTCACCACCCTTGAACGTAGGACTAAAGCTCTCACGACGTCCTTTTTGTTCGAAAACGCTGCTTTTCTTTCCTGCCAATCGCCCACCACTTGGCGCTGTGTCACAAAACTGATACCATTTGATTCATCATTGCTCTACACAGCATCACGCTCGCCTTTCAATACCTGAGTACCAATGATTCCCTGCGGACAGTCTGCACCAATTCACCACTAAGGAGTCATTTGTCAAATCGTCTGTTAGTGTTTATTCATTAAGCGGAAACGAGTACTTGGTATTCTATCCAATTCCTTCGCATGATAAGCTTCAAGAACATTTTTTGTTGTCTCATTTTGATTATAACAAATCTTGGGAAGTCTTTTCTGGTTTAATTATTACACACAAAATTTTTATTAATCTTTTCTTACAGTCCGTTGCCAAATCAGAAGGATGGGATGCATTTAAACACTGTCTCAAACAGGAGATAAGACAAAATAGAAAATAATCGAGATTCTGGTCTAATTCGTTTATAATCAACATTTCTAGTCGCTACCCTACTCATGAAAACTTTTCTTCCTTAAAAGCTAGAACACCTACTATTCACGGACAAACGAACGTTAATCGCACTGTTGTTTACAAATTTTAAATACTAAGTACGAATGACGAATGAGTTTATAATTGTTGTGTTTAAATATTTACGCTTTTTCAAATAATTTTAGATTTAAATTTTCTTTATTTCTTCCCTTTAATCGAATACAATAAACTTGTAACACACATGAGGTGTTTTCTTGTACTTAAAGCTGGACATCCACCATCACTCATGAATGCCATGAGTGGATAGGACTGCGTATGAATGGAAGCATTTTTGAATTCCCACTCATGAGTGATGGTGGATACCCAGCGTAAAACAGATCGAAAGGTAAGTAACAATAGAGAGTCCTTGTTCAATGTCACTTGGATGATTGTGTGACCCTGCGATACAATTCATTGTGTTCTGAAACCAAGTAAAGGATGACGAGAATGGGTTTCCAGAACTACCTTTATGCAATAACAGCAAAACCAAGCGCTTCTACACCAAGTTAGCTGTCTGAGGAGATGAATATGGTTTGATAAATCTCACACACTGATTGATGACAAAGACTTCTGCCTGGAATATGGACGACAGTTTGCCAACGCTAACTGAAAAGTCAAAAAAATTCGGATCTAGTTTCTGTGTCCGTTTTATAAACGTCGGTATACCAGACAAGGGTAAATGTTGTTGAGTGAAATCTTTATTTTCGTCAGTCTTTCTTAGACGGAATAACTATTGAAATTTGTTTTGTCGGAGCAGGTGATCTCCTTGATAGAATTTGGGTCGGAATTGCCTGAATAGAAGAGTCAATGGATGCTTCTATTGGTATGAACTGAGAATTCGTCCGTTAACACATTCGATGCAACAGGTTAGGTGGTGCCTCGCCAACTTAACGACATGTTTCACACCTTCCGGAGAGCGGAACACAAAAGACTTCGAGCCCATCCTTCCAGTGCTAGTTACTTTAGGATGTTGCGGCTTCATCCAATTATCACAAAAGCCAACTTTTGTGATATCTGTATCTGTTTTAGATTCAATTTTCTCCTCTACTGTCACATCAAGTTGCTCTTACCATCAACACGAAGATGATGTTACATTGTAACTACACCCAGAAACAGCAACTAAAACAACCGTTTTTTTTCTTGAAAGTCTTATATATTTAACATCGCTTGCGAAAAAAACTTATAAAATTGTCTTAGGAAAAAAAAAAATTGTGAATCGCTTTTAGTAATAAAAAGTATTACACACACTTGTATATGAATAAATTTCTGACCCTTAACATCTAAAGACAAACAATGACGTTGCGTCGTTTTACAATTTAGTGAAATTTCGACACTGTATGTCCAATACACTTAGGTAATAATATTTGAATTTTATCACAGACAGTTTGGTGCAGTGTTACTGGAAACAAGAAACAAAAAAAAACAGACAAAACACAGTCGAAAGGGTATTTTGTAACGTGCACCCACAAATATTCACTCAAACACAAACAGGACGTGCGCCTTTCTCGGTTCTCCTACTCGTTGTTCGTTTCGTTGTTTGAATTCCACTTGCGATTGTAGTTTCTGGGCTTTTGATTCCGACGAAATCGGAAATTTGCAAAAACATCACGCTTGTCATCAGTTATCGTTGCGTGTTCTCCATCAATCCCAGTGACACCTGGGTTCGTTTCGTCTGCAGGGAGGCTGACCTTTCGAAAGTTATAGGCTCCCTTTCGATGGATCGCCGCCGCCTTAGCTTGCTGCTTGTCTGTGTTGGGTTTCTTAGGACTCGCCGTGTTCTTTTGCAGTGGCTTCGGATCCATCATCAGGGATTGGAACTCGGAATCGTCTGCGTCAAAGTACTCCGGACGGGAGAAATGGTATTTAGCATTGTAGTATGGCTTAAATGCATTTTCCATGGAGCATATGCTGAACGCGTGATACACGTGTGATATCAGATGCGGGAACTTGTCGATCCAGTAGTTTGTAAATTCGTTTGGAATGCTACCAAGTAGGGTTTGAACTTCTTCCGAAAGTTCATGATAATGATGTTTCTGCACAAGAAAAAAAGACGGGTAAGTCAGTAAATTTATGATGATTTGAGTCAATTTTACCTTATTTCTAAATGCTCTAAGCAGATCGCGTACACTGGCACCCATGTAACCTCTGTACTTGCGCAGATCATCGGTGATAACCGATTCTAAGTGCAAATTCCAATCTTCTCGCACTACGAAGCGACCATTCTTCTCCAACGACTTCAATGGTTCGACTGAAAATTGAAGTTTCTCAACGCGATCGCTGACGTCCTGCAGGAACGCTAATATCTTGTGGTCACTCCAAAATACTGGATGATTTGCTATGCTGCGACATGGTGGACGACATTGGGCGTCCTTGTGCACCATATCGGCAATAAGCTGCTCTGCAAGCACCTGTGAGAAATAAACTCTCTGAATTGCTGTACGATGAGGAAAAGTTTGACAACTTACCAATTTACTGGCTGCTCCTGGCGTATCGTCCAGTAGGTTCGACAAGTCATACTCGTTTGATAAAATATTCGCTTGCCTCTTCAGCGTGTCACCAAAAGCATGATGGCCATGGCTCAAAACGTAGTAATAAACACAACCCAGGGAGAAAATATCAACAGAGGTTGTCTGCAAAGAAAGGTTTAGCCTTCAAGAGGAAACATGAAAAGTTGCAGTACTAACCGTCCTCTGTCCCCTCATCATCTCCGGAGCAATCCATCCGTCTGTGCCGGTAACTCCCGACCTGCGCGAGAAGCTCGTCTTGCCAACATTAAGCTTCTTGCACAATCCAAAGTCGGATATCATAACCCGTACGGCACTGTTCACATCTGGCAGCGACAGCAGCACATTTTGAGGTTTAATATCCCTGTGAACTGCAATCAACAACAAATTTGAAGAGAACTCCTCGGTAGTGGCTGTCATTTTAAACAACTTACCAATATTCAGTGAATGCAAGTGAGTTAGACCAGCAGCAGCTTGTCGTAGCACCTCCCACGTTTCAATTTGTTGTCTCAATTTCAGGGCCAGATCTCCCTCGGTATAATCCTGTAACGTAGCAGCACACAATTCAACTGCAATATATCGAAACTGTCGATCCTGTTCGGTACAAAAATATCGCACAACATTCTCATGTGCGTCGCTCTCTCGCAATAGCGCCACTTCCCGATCAGCGAATGTAAAGCACTCCGGCAATAACCGCTTCACAGCTACATTTCGCTTCTCAAACTGCCCCTTGAACACAAAGGTTCCCTCGCATCCCTTGCCCAGCACCTCACTCGGATTGAAGGTAATCTTTCCGACCTTCACCTCGCCATCACCCAAGTCAACCAAGTCCTGGAAACTCACATTGCTGCTGCCCGAACCACGGTCCAGCGTCTTCGAACCATTCTCGCTCTGATTCTTAAGCTCACGAACAGTGCTGCAGGTGTACCAGAACATCGCCACCATTGCGAGGACCAACACAACCAGAATCTGATGAACTCTGCCACTAGGATGATCCAATAGCCAGTCGTTGACAAACTGCCCAATTCGTCCGCTGTTTACCAAAATTAGTTTCTTGGTTTTATTGAATGTGTTGGCCTCCACCGTTTCACTCTCAACAGGATCTGTTTGGATCCCAATTTCCACAGACTCCTTGACTCCTCCCGTCCCGCCACCACCGGTAGTTTCAAAAATCAACAAGTTATTGTTCAGATTTCCATTGAGGTCTACAATTGTCGCCAATTGCTGATTGTCTTCCATGCCTTTGCTCGGCGACGGAGAGATCTCCAATTTTATTTCATTCTTCGGCATCTCATAGTGACCCAAGATGATTGCATTGCGATTTTTTGCCAACAGATCCTTCAGGTAAACGACGTTGTCGTTGGGCTCCTTTGGTGGTTTATCTGGACCACCGATCAATTTCACCGGCGAATTCGAAGAGATCCGCAGTGTATTCTTATCCACCAGCGATGGCAGAGCATATAACCCGTGCTGATGTTCTCCCACGTAAAGGGATTCACTAGAGGAAGAGATACGGTCAAATCCTTAGAATCTTCTCAAGAAATTTCAGAAAACTTACAACAACTTTACTGCATTCACGTTGCCATCCTTGGATTCTTCCAAAATCGAAATGAATGCATTGTCTGAGACCGTGGTGAAGGGAACACTGAGTAAACCCTCAGAACCAAGCAAAAACGCCGACACCACTGGACTGTGCAGAGTCTTTTGCCACAGAAACTGTCCAGTTTTACGATTCAGCGTCAAGATATCTCCACTCGATGTTGCCGCAAGGTGAATGTACTCTTCAAAATCAAACCATTCAACTCAGGGTCATTCGAAAGGAACGCACAGGTACTCACCATATTTATCCGAGACATCCGGACCCATAGAATGCGATGTGTAATCGTAGAAAGTTATGTTCCACGGTTTGGCATTCTTATCTCTTGTCAGACTGTCATACATCATGACAGTGTATTGCGTTCGACCAAGATACACCGATCTAGAGGTGGCCCAACCAATATTGTCGCCTGCCGACTTGTCCATCGAACCGAAACCCAAGACTTTCTCACGACGACCGGTCTTTGGGTCGACCAGAAACCAAGTGTCGCTCTTTTTGCCGGAATAGAGAATTCCATCGGACGACCGGCACGGAGCACTGGCTACGAGTTGTGGTATGGTATAGGGCAGCTTACGAATGTCTCCCATATTGCCGAGCTGGTAAATGCTGCCATCCCTCGGGTCGGGCAAGTATTGCGGTGGCTGTACGTTTGGTTGGTTCTCTGACATCACGGGGGGATCTGGAAGAAAATATTTTTATTTTTTTTATTTTTAGTCTGCGATGTGAAAGGAAAGGAAGGTCGAAGATAGCTTCGCCGGCTGGCGTACATCCGATATAGGGGTCAAAACTCAGAGCGAGACAATGTCTAGAAGGCTTTTCCTGTCAAATTATATTCCCGGAGGGTTGTCTCTACTTAAACGCGAACTTGTGTCAGCTCGCTCAGCAGTTTAACTCAATAATCACACAGCCAATGCGAACAGAAACCCGCCGAATGTCCATATTTTAATGCCCTGATGCTGTTGAGAAACAGCCGAGAGGTTTCAAGCTTGCGATCGGAAGACTGCTGACAAGTTTCAGTCTTGCCAGTTAGTGTTCTGCCAGTCATTTCGCCACGAACTGGTTTCATTGTTCAATCTTACACGTCTCTGCCACAGGATAAATGTACTTGATGCCGTCGCAGAGTTCCCAGATGAGTGAAAGTCACCTATTTTTGTCTTCTTGGTGAAGAGTAGCAACTTTGTTGCGTTTCGGTTAGGATTTATGTCCAGCAAGCAGCTGGTTTGTGTCTAGATAGCATCCATGAGCTTCTAGGTATCGGTTTGCCTTCCCTTCAAAAGGAAGGAAGTGACCTTGTCGCCCACAGAACACCCTTCTAGTGTACAAAGAAGATAAGTTCTACGCCTTGGACCTTGCCCTTCCTTGCATCATTCGAAAACTGCCTTCAGACGTAGCAAAGACGTAGACCATGTGCTTTTTCATTGACTGTGTTTTGGAACCGAGAGAAATACATTGAGGGAAGAGCTTGGGGAAACATTAATCCCTGAGAACACAGTAAAATCTAAGAATGCATGGGATGCTGTGAGTTTGGATTGAAAAGACCCAAAAAAGACTATGAGCACGGTGTGCCGGTCGCCTATCCACTGATGGAATACCAAGACGGGGGGAAAAAAAGGCAAAGAAGGGAAGGTGAGTTTAGTGAGTGGAGACTCAGCACTGTTACTGGTCACCGGTTCCATTTCGTCTTTAATTCCCGCCTCTCAGGGAAAACTACAACATTTACTCCATCTTTGGCTTCAAAAGAACGCTTGTTGTTTACTTTTTTGATTCCTCTTTGCGGCCGTGACTAAGGGCACATTCTTGAATCCATACATTCAAACCTAGCACTTTAGACAGTGAATCAACAAAATTTTTTTTGTTTCCCTTTGGTAGACGCGTTCAAAAAGCGCCCAGGTGGATTCTCGTGCCAACAGCTTTGACCCCGGATTCGATATCATCTTCCACTCGCAACGTAGTTAAAGGCAATTCAAAAAACTTGCAAATTTGATAAGAATAATCTAAAAATATATTATGAGGCCTCGCGTTTGTACAGTCAAGCAATTTTTCCCTCATAAATGATCGCCAAAGACCATAGAATCATTACCACAGATAGCTTGTTTGTCTGGGAAAAAAATAACAAAAACTTAGTCATAAGACCAAGAAAGCCATCATATGTATGTACATCTGTGTAGAGTGGATCCAATAACAATACTCTTCAACTTAATAACCGGCTTTAGCACGTCTCTGTTATCACCAGCTATCGTCAACAATTCACCCTGAAATACCCAATTTATCAGCGCAAAAGCTTTTAATTTTAACCATCGACACACGAACATGACAGATTGATAAGATATTCTGAACAATCCAGAGATTGTGCTGAGAACTCTTTTCTTTCCCTTTTTGATGTAGATCCACGCTGGCAAAATGATATGCGCGCTATAATTGTTTTTTTCTCTCGTGGCGTAATATTACGAGTGTTTCGCTGTAACTATACCATGACAGATCAGCAGTTGTTGATAAGCAAATGGGTCACGCTAGCTAGCTAGCATTAACATTGGAAAACAATTTTAAACGATAAAATATAAATTACTGTGTGATTACTTCTAAACAAATTGACTTTCTGGCACACTCACCATCGGATATTGTCCAGCGAATTTCACTGGTTATCGGATCGATGGCTGTTAATCCGCCCCCTAAAGTTGAAAACACCATCAAGGTTTCCTCATCTCTTGCGACATCTGTGCAACTCTAAAATGGGCAGATGAAACAGCGTTTGAAATGAGTCTTATTGGATGGACATTTGTCCATGTATTTCAATTGCACTTTTTGTAACACAAAAGGACAACATAAATAAATAATCACCTGTTTTGAAGCTGATGCAATCAAAACACAGAACGAGAAACACACAAGTCGGAACATAAACTTTTCTTGTTTGCTATACATGTCTGTTACTTTTGTTTAGATCACTTTACATAGTTCACAGCTGGATACTTTACTTTTCTTTTTAAGAAGTATTTCTTTATAAAAATCTACAGAGGTTACTTCATGTAATTACTTTTTATTTTACACAAATTTAATTTCTTCCTTGTTGCTCGACTTTTGTTCTTCATCTTTTGGAATTTTTGACATTTATTTGACACATCGGCACTTATAAATGGCGTAGTGAAATGACGTTAAGAGACGTCTGTGGGAGGTGTTTTACGTTTTGAGGTTGTGTTACGTTTATCTTCTTTTGAATCCAAAATATGACATACCCAGACTTTTATTTCTTCCAGAGCAGTTTTTGTGTGGGAAAATAACAACTTCGCATAGCTATCCCCTTCAGCTCACTTTTTTCCTTGGTTTTTATGAGTAGATTTTGATAAATTCTTCTCAGTGCTACACTCAACTCCTGAACAGCAATTGGTTATCAGCTCATGGCTTGTACTAGTGTCAAAAATCAGCTGGTCTATAAATTTAACCAGCTCTCCTCATATTTACAAACGTAACTTCCAACACGAGAAATAAATAGTTTAAATATCCACTATATTCAATGGCACTTGTTCATATTCGTAAATTAACATCATCTGCTCATAATTTCGCCAAAGTCATTCCAAACAACCTGAAGGGAAAGAGTAAAAGTTCACAGGAATGGCTAATCCGACAGCTCGCCGATCCTTACGTTGAGAAGGCAAAAATGATGAATTATCGGTGCCGTAGTGTCTTTAAACTTCTTGAAATAGATGATAAGTATAAACTTCTAAAACCCGGCGATGTAGTAATTGATTGCGGAGCATCTCCTGGTAGTTGGACACAAATCGCAGTTGACAGGACCAATGCACATGGAAAAAAGGAAAAACAACCCCAGGGTGCAGTGTTAAGTGTTGATTTATTGCACATTCATCCAATCGAAGTGAGTTTTTATTGGAAAAAGTAAAAGACACTTCAAATGACTTGCTTCTCTTTCATAGGGAGCGACAATATTTGGTGCGATGGACTTTACCAAACCAGAATCTCAGCTGAGGTTAAAATCCGCTCTAAATGGTCGTCCTGTTAATTGTGTTCTCTCTGATATGGCACCCAATGCGACTGGTGTACGTGTACTTGACCAAGAGAATATAACAGAGCTTTGTTACTCGGTGCTAAGATTTGCATTGGCTATGTCTGCGGTTGGATCGCATTTAGTCGTGAAGATATGGGACAATGGAGCTGTACGCAAGCTGGAGGATGACATGCTGAAGTTCTATGAAAAAGTTAAACGAGTTAAACCGAAATCAAGTAGATCGGACTCAGCAGAGCATTTTATTGTGGCGAGAAATTTCAAAGGCCTAGACAATGTTGAGAGGTAGAATTAAACGTAGTTCAAGCATTGAAACAGTGTTTGCTGTGGCAATAGGACTCTTTTGTTGACGGATAGGTGAGTATCAGACTGAGAAAGAAGAGCTTCCTTTTGGACCGAAGAAATGGAAGCTTCCTCGAGATTCTCATCAATGAGCCAAGTGGATGCACTTTGAGCTGTTGTGTCGCTTTCTTTGAGTTTAGAATGATTTTTCCACTAGTATGTATCTGGGGAACGAAAACCACCAATCACTGAGCTTCGCATTGCACTCAAGGGATTTCGCAGCGGTTGATTCTCGGCAATGGAAGGTTGTCGTTCGGTCATCAATCCTTGGAGCCTTAAAAAGGAGGCAAACTGGTTTTAATGGACGAATTTGAAATACCTTCGTTTGAGTGTGAAAGGGAACGGGTATTCTTACATCCGAATCAATTTTATTTAGCCCCCTCGACAAGGGCAATATTTCATAGAAGGAGTACCAAGTGTGTTCTTTGGGAGCGTATCCTATTCTGACTTTAAACAGTGAATAAATCATGACAGTCTTTGAATATTTCTGAGCACATGTCATCCCCGAGTAAATATAATTGAAGATT
Organism: Matsumyia berberina; assembly: GCA_917880715.2. Lineage (NCBI taxonomy): Eukaryota > Metazoa > Arthropoda > Insecta > Diptera > Syrphidae > Matsumyia > Matsumyia berberina. Next base: position 110,512,951 of record OU862872.1, read on the forward strand.
TCTTGGATGCATTCATTTCCAACTTCGATTCTCGAAAACTGAATAAAAAATGTCAGAACAATAGAGCTGCCAAGATTTAATAAACTCAGTTACATTTCACAAACACTAACAATTCTCTTAAGTTTCAACAAAATATACGTTTTAATAATATGCGCCTAAGACTACTTAAGGTTACAAACTTAAAATACAAATCTCATTCCTTAATCCCTCTCTTGAATCTTTTGAAATTCCAAACACTACAAGCAATCACAAGCTATTGGCAACCCTAAAGCATGTGTCAAACTTTTCTTTTTAATATTTTCCGGTAAATTTTTTCCTACAATCTGTAACAGTAAACTCTATACTTCTCCAAAAACCCAGCCAAAACGATTCCAAAAAGAAATTAAATTTATTAATTTTATTTGCAACTTCTTATTAGCTAAATAATTGTTAAATAAAATGTCATCCCTCGGTGATAGCGTAGGTTATCTAGTATTTGGAAATCCCATCAGTAAGGCAATCATCAATACAGCCACTGGTGTGGCCAAAAGTACCGTGAGTGTTTTATCCCATATACTTACCTACTTATGTACATGTTTTTGTGCAAAAATAATTGAATAATCGCTCTGTTTGTGGAAGGAAAAAGTTTGTCTTTAGAATGTAAAGATACAAGGCATTAGATGGATGGATTATATCACAGATGTTCGTTTCACAATGTGATGTGTCTGGTTCTTCGTTTAGTTTCACTTAACCCTACTGCATTGTCGCCTGCAAGCCCTTGTGAAAAGCCAGGACAATCATTTCAGGAAGAAGCTATGATCGAATGCATAATGAGTCTACAAAAAGCCAAAGGTCATTGCGATTGATGTAATTTTGTTGTGAATTTGCTGCGTACTCATGCTTTGTAGGCTTCCGTATCTTCTATCAATCAATTGGTGCCACTAATTGTGAGATGTGAGATGAACATCAGACGATGCTGTTTAGTTCTTTTGACTTAAGCTGTTATTGAGACTCAGCCAATCGCCCATCTTTGGCCTGAGAAGGCAATTCAGTGGTAAGGCCCTATCATCTTCGTCGTACTTTATAACTCTGAAACATAGACTCTATCGAAAGCGACCTAAGATTTCCTTGGCTGTTTCAAACGAAAAATTCTTCGTACGACATACGTCGACGCGCTTTAACCATTGTGAAAGACTCAGCTTGAGTCGTTTATACGTAGACTTGCATTGGGTGTTCTATTCATTGGTTAGTGCATCAGACTCTTAAACTTGTCTGGTCCTGGTACAAGAAAGTAGATCTTTTGAAACCCTGGAGCGGGAAGATATAGATTCTATGTACACGGAGTGCGGACGCGTAGAAACCTTCACGATTTCCAAGTTTAAATTATCACTTTCCTCTTCATTTAATTGACTAACACATTCTATAAAATTTCGTATCCATTTCATGTTTCGCATGGCACAATCAAAAAATACAAAACAAAAAACATATCACTCAAAAACCAAAGGGAATCATTTCAAATCAGAGTAACGCCGTGGCGAAAACAACAAGTACCACCACAAAAATGGTCTCGAATGCTCTCCCACTGTGGCGTCTAGCCGGAAAGAACTACAACTTTGTACGATTGGCTGGGATCAGTGGTGCCGCTGCTGTGATTATGGGTGCAATTGGTAGTCACCGTACCAGTGCAGTTCAAGACAAAGGCGAATCGAAGGCAATTTTCGATACTGCCAATAGATTTCATTTCTTCCATTCCATTGCATTGATGGCTGTACCTTTGTGCAAGCGGCCATTATTGGTAAGTCTTGTTGATTTGTGTAAAACCGATGCAATCTTAGAAGTAATATATTTTCTTTTCAGACTGGCGCACTAATGGCAACAGGAACACTGCTATTCAGTGGAGTTCTCTACTATAGAGCACTTACTGGCGAGAAAACATTTAGCCAACTAGCTCCGATGGGTGGTTTCTGTTTAATTGTTGCATGGATGTCGTTAATCCTTTAAGAGTTTTTTTCTTTTTATTTTTGTATTTTTATCTTCTTCTTTTTCTGTTGGGAGGAAACTACAGAATGTTTGTACATTTCGTAATATTACAATTTTCTTTTGTACTTGTAATGTATTGCAAACTTTTTGGGATTTAGGGGCCGTTTTGTGTGTTAATTAATTAATTAATGCTCTAACAGCACAACCAAAAAATGTTCTCTTTTTTTTTAATCATTTGTAGAAATAAATGAAAAAAATAAAACAAACAGAAAATGTTTATGTTTGAAGTGGTTAAGAGCGGGAAATCGCAAAACTTTGACTGCTGTCAACCTTAAGACACTGACAAAGAATCCAGGGAATTTATTGCTTAATCTTCTCCCTCTCGTCCTATTTATAAAAGAATCTGCTGCTAAAAGTGGTTTCCACATAAACCGAGCTGTAAGCTGAATACACAGTTTAACAGATCCTACAAAAACAGAGAACTCTGTAAGCACGATCTACACAACACTGCTATGACTCTATTAGACCCATTTCAATCTTTTCTAGGGAGACAGATCATCCATTCATCCCAAGTCCATCTTCACAGATAGATCCATGATGGATACGTTCGTTTGGCCTGGATTCTTCTTTAATACCCTTGGACTATCTAGGTTAATCAGACTCCCAGATTATAGCAGGGTTTTCCAAGCGGAGGTTCTGACAGACACTTACCGTCATACATAATGCTTGATGACAGACGCCTGTCTCCATAAACTTAATGTCTGTTGCCTTATGTAAGATACTTTTCAACAAACTAGCGCCCAACGGAAACCTAATAAATCCTGCAGAATGATAAAAGCTCTTCCGATCTCTTATTGTTCCTCAAAGACTGACGGTTAAGAGCCTTGATGATTAAATCCACATCATTAATTATCGACATAAAGATCTTTGTTCCAAGGGGTTGCATAAGAGCACTCTTAAGGTGGCTTAAACGGGGACAGATTGATTTATTTGGAGCTACGTTAAGCCAAACGCAGCGTGATGTCACTGGCGCGTTCATGAGTACTGAGGCGGAAGAGGGGAAGATGGATTTATCGGTCAATGGTGGCAAGACCAAGTATGTATAAGGACACTCCGACACCGACGTCTTGGACAGAACGTTACTGTAGACAGATATAACTTTGCGGTAGTTAAGGACTTTGTCTACCTAAGCTCTGCTATCGAAAGAATAACTCTTGCCAATCACTATTTCTTTGGGCTAAGAGGACAATTGAGTAGAAAAGCCCTCTCTCGAACAACTAAAGTGACCGTTCATAAGACCTAAATCATCCCACTCCTGCTCTATGGTGCCGAGACATGTACTCTGTCCAAAGCGGATGAGGTTTCTCTTGGCTGTTTCGAAAGAAAAGGGCTGTACAGTAACATCGACTTAGCCAGAACAGTTGGTTGAGGCCCAATTCAGCCCCGGACTGTAAAGCCACGTAAAGTAAGGTAAGTAAGTAATGTTGACCGGTTGCCTGATGCAATTTTGAAGACCCCGACGATTATAATTCATTATACACTTACGCTCTGACGGTGTGACGCTCGACGTCTCGCATAGTCCCTACCAAGAGCTAAAAATACCTTTCCTCCGACTGTCTATCATTTAGGGTCGTTTCTGATGGCAACTCAATGGAAATTCGCTTTGCACCCTTCCCACAAAGGGTTCTTTTCAATATTTCTGTTTCCTACGCGTCATGAACTCTACCTATGTATTTCATAATATCATTTTGTCCACCTTTTCTTTCGTTCTTCAAGTTTTCAAATGAAAAAGACCTTAAAATCAGGCAAAAACCCCAAACAAAAATCCAGTAAATTCGAAATTCCCTTCTGGTTGCACCAAACGGGCGAAAAAATGCGTTTAGTTCATATTACACCTCACTGCATTTTTTGGCCGTACAAGTGTTTCTTTATGATTTTTTCAAAAATCCACTTTTTATTAGGAATATTGATTGAAATTCATTCCAAAATGTGTTCCCCTGTGTTAATTGACACAATTGCATTAATATTTTGCAATAAATGTGCAAAAAATATCAAAATATCAAATATATTTCTCGATCCTTGTGATGTTGAACATGATTTTGGCAGATTGTATGTAACAACTTATCGAGATGAAAGGAAAGAAAAGCAGATCATTCACCTCTGTTGACCTGCCCCAACTTCACGCTAATTGAGTCGCAAGCTTCTTGTGCCGATTTGACTAAGCAGCCGGCATAGTGTAGTGCAAGTGTTCAAAGTGTTAAGTTAAAACTTAAAAAGTGCGCGGACAAATATACTCGAGTGACCGTTCCGTTCGTGTGAAAAAAGTGAAGTTTCGTGTCCCACTCTCACTCTCTCTCTCAGTTTGTACCACAGGAAGTGCAAGTGTACTAAGCTTTGCTTCGATTTGCAATTGGCAAATATATGAAAGCAAAAAAATGGCGGTGGATCTGGATGGACAAGTGCAGTGTTTTTTGTGTGTGTGTGATTTTTTTTTTTTGTTCTATTGCCGCCAGAGTGCCATCTTTTTTAAGTTTTTGTCTTTTCAAGTTCCGGTTTCGGTACGCATTCGGGAATGAATTTGTTAAACTTTGACTATCTGAAGCAACAACCACCAATATTCAGGGACATCAAAACAACAAAAAAAAAAATTAATCGGGGTGAGTACATATTTTTAATGTAACTTTTGATAACTTTTGTGTGTAAATTTTTATGTGCGAATTATTGAATACTGTAGGGTAACGCGGCGCGTTTTATATCCCTTCGAAGAAGTTTGCTATGTTTGCACTTTTTTTTTTAATTTTGAAAGGAGATCGCAAAGTTTTTTTTATGTGCTCAAGGGGGTACTTATTTTTTTAAATATTGGAACACACTGGTATAACCGATCCGGAAGGATTCCTTTTGTACAAACAAGCGGTTTGCTCAATGATTTTAGTCACTAAAAGCTTGGTTATAAACATATTTTGGGGATTTTGGTTAACACATGAGAAATTTAATGTTATAAGTGGAGGTTCTCGCATTAAGGAGCCAACAAGTAACAATAGATAATTGGCGTCTTTAAAGTAAATGCGTGGATTGGAGGAGGAGATGTTAGATCTTAGATGTTAAAAGTTGGGGTGTGTGTATGCACTGCGACCTGTACAGATTTATTGTGATACCCCGAACTCGTGTTAGTCGAAGAGTCTCGACCTATAGTACCTCCTCCAATCCAATCGCTCTGAGGTTGGAGTATCTGAATTGAGTCCAAGGATGGGAGATTCGTTTCAAATAAAGTGTTCGCTCCCAGGTGTTCTCTTCTTTTGTGAATCAATGCTTCACAGTCCATAAGAAGGTGTGACAGGGTCGGCATCGCTGCAGAATCTGCAGTTTCCATTCGCTTCTAATCCCACTTTCCTGAGGTATTCCCTGAGTCTGCAATGGCGCATTAGGAAGCCCATTGGAATGCGAAGCTGGTTCCTGTTGGTGCCTAGGCAGGCCTTGCTCCTCCTTCGGTCGTCGTTTCCGAGAAGTTCGTTTGTCTTCCTTATTCCTGGAAGTGGTTCCGATAGGCTTCTTCTTATTGCATTCTTCCTCTCTTCTCAGTTCCTCTTGCATCCGATGCGGTCCCAGCCCGCACAATGGCTCGGGTTAAACAAATGGTGTTTCCGACCCTTTCCTTTGTTTTTCCCTCTATTCCTACATGGCCTGGTATCCAGTAGAGGGTGACTTAATTGTTCTGGCCCAGTCTGTTTATCTTTTCCAGACACTTGTAAACCAGTTTAAATCTGCTTTCATAGGAACTTAGAGCCTTGATAGCAGCCTGGCTGTCTGATATTCGCTATATTTTGGTCGTGATACCTTCTATTGAGGCTGAATTCTCCTTCACCTTTCGATCCCATATACGTTTGCCTGAGATGTTCCCATGGACTCCGAGAACTTAGTTCGAGGCACGTATACTCACGCCTCAGTGCACGTGTGTATTTTGGAATCATCGGTGTACCGGTTGATACATTTCGTCGTTCCATTCTCTTCTACTGCTCAGTTTTGTGTTGAAATTATTTTCTCGCTCTTTGCTTGCGATGCTTTTACCCTTCCCCACTCCCTCTTTTACAATTCTTAGGATTGTTTCCTGTGCGAAGGACAGTAAGCCCCAGAATCAGCTCTATTGCAGCGGTGGGACAGCTTCTCATTGCTCCTGTGATGCAGATGCATGTCAGTCTCTGCAGTCTTTCCAGGGCTCACTTTGCTGTGCTTTGCCTGGTTCGTCCTGCCCACGCTACTGCTTCGTAGGTTATGACGGGTCTGGCCACCATGATGTACATCCATCTTAGCATTACTGGTTTACATCCGCAGGATTTTCCTGAGATACACCTGCATATCATGAGTGCTCGGGTGGCTTTGCTCACTACCGACTCCTTTTGGGCCTTCCATAGAAGTTTGCTATCTAGTGTTATGCCTAGATATTTAACCTGTTGCTGAAGGTCAATTGTGGTTTCACCTAGTTGGATCAGTTGCATGTGCCTGAGTTGCCTCGGAGGAGCCATTGACTTAACCAGAAGAGTGAAGTTCCAACGACTGAGATGGCTGGGTCATGTCGAGCGGATGAGCACCAATGCTCCGGCCCGGAAAATATTCGAATCTACCCCCGGCGCAGTAGACGAACCGCGACTCAGGTGGCACACGCAAATGGAAGAAGCCAATTCGAAACTGGGGGCAGCTGGCTAAAGATCGAGCCGGCTGGAGAAGCTTGTTGGTTTAGGGTCAGGTCCCCGGACTGTAGCGCCACCTTAAGTAACTTAAGCCCTTCAGTTTGAAATCACTTCCCTGCTTTACGAAGTGCATGAAGTGTGAATGATGATATAAAAGGAAAAAACGTTAATTAATTGTTTAAACTTCGCCGCCTTAGTTAGGCCACCCTGTATATGTTTATTTTTAACTTTAAATTTATTGTATAATTTAAAATCACTTTTCAAAATGAATACAAAGTACAATTTGACAATAATATATGTATGTATATATTTGTTTGCTCTTTTATCTCTTAAACTAGCGTGTATGTATGTATACTTGGCTTACGTAATACATTACGACAGAATGTTGCTTTAAATCTAAACTACAACAACGTTTTGTAATTGGCCAATTCGTTTTCTTTTCTTTTTTTCTACAATAAAAACTATTACTCCAAATAAACAAATGTATGTATACCTACATTAGGATCGGGAGGAATTTGATATACAAAATTAACAAGGGATAACAAAAGTAAACATGATTCGATTTACATAAAGGCACATTTTTGTATGTCGTCCTATCGGCGCTAATGGTGTTTTCTTGTGACGTAATGACGGTCTTAACATTACTTAAACAATTTCTCTATAAAAATAAATAACAATATTCTGTTTCACAAATACACAAGAGTTTCATAAACTTGTTGCCGTTGAGAACTTAAAATTAAAGAAAAGTACAAAAAAAAAAAAACACTATACATTTACTTTGTTCCTATCTCGCTGGTGTGTGTGTGTGTATACAAATATTGTGTAAAATACATTTTATTAAGTTTATTGTATAGTTTTAAAGTCTTATTGTTTTATACATAGTTATATTGTTTCAGTTTTGTAATAGCACTTCACTTTAATTGAATGAGTAAGGTTTGTTCTTTTATTTTATCTCTGTTGCTTTTATTTTGTTACTTCAAAAACTTTGGTTTGAATTCTTTTCTTAACGATGTATTGATCCCTCTTCTGTTGGACGTTTTATTCGGCTTTTTCTTTTAAATTCTCTTCGTGGGCCTGGAAGGAGAAGAAAATAGAAGTTAGGTAGTACGCTCATTTCAATTAGAGAAGTTTAGAAGATTTTTATCAAGAGTTTTCACCAAAGTAACATCGCGTGGACACCTGGCGCCCGAAACGAGATCCCTTTCACAATTCGTGAAGAAATTTCTGAGGATGCAGTACCAAAATCTGGCTGTCGTTTCTGTTTCAAAAGGTGTGTTCCAGCGACAGCATCTATGGCCAAGGTACAACGGTACCAGAACTAATCCTTTCATGCAGAAGGACAGGAAAACCCCGTCCATACTCGTAGGAGTAATTACAGGCCGTTATACTCTGCTCTACCACCTGAAAAACCTAAGGCTAATTGAGGACGACCTTTGCTGGGGCTGTGGAGAAGAGAAAGTTAATGAGGACACAACTTACTTCCTCTGCCACTGTCCAGGTCTTTGCCACCTCAGACATAAATCCTTTGGAAGGCACTTTTTCCAGAATACCCCAGAGCTAAGTGACGTATCTATTAGGGACATCTGGAGGTTCATTAAGACTTCACAATGGTTCGAAACCCTGGGATAATAGGAGCACGAGCAGGGCGTCGCTTCTCCCCAAAATGGGCATTACAATGGGTCTTTGCTCACCTAAGAGTGACGCATAGGATTTTCTATCTAATTTTACCTAACCTTCTCTACGACAGACAAAAACCAGCTTCTGTTCTGCAACCTCATTCCTTTGTAAATGGTGGCACAAGGTGTGTTAGGCAATAGGTCTTCATTCTCTGTCTGTCCCTGAACAATGACAAGCAGCTTCTGCTCATGCATTCTCAAAAATTTCAATGTTAGGTAAGGTTAGGTTGAAGTGGCTGCCAGCTAAAGCTAACACACTTGGATCCATGAGGGGTCCATTGTGATACCAAAAGGATCTCGGAAAGATCTCCTGTCTAGTCATTGAACCTATTGGAGCTTCTTGTAAAGCGTAGGAGGCTACTAACATCGATGTTTATTAGGTCGCCTATGTTTGTATAGAAGAAGGCTCCTAAGTGGAGTCTTCTTTTGTGGGAGAGAGCTGGACAGGTGCAAAGAAGATGGAGAATGGTCTCCTCTTCATCCTCGTCCATACAGCTTCTGCAGAAGTCGTTTGCGTAGACGCCACTCCTTGTTGCATTCTTGCTTATAAGACAGTGTCCAATAATGACACCTATTATAGTGGCAATATCCGTATGCAGAAATTTCAACTACATTTGCGAAAAAAATCTGTGAACGTTACCGAGAGTACACCTTTCGAAAACGAATCCTAATACTCGCAGGCATACGAGTACACTGTACAAGCGAAACCAATAAAATAATTGAAGCATTGCTCACGTCAGCATCCTCAGTGAATAAACCGCCTATAGTGCATACAATTATACGACGACGAAACCTTGTAGCTGTCAGGCTGACCCCGTAAAATTTCGCTGCTAAACCACATAAAAAACACAAACGGCAACAAAAGTAAAGCAATTCAAAAGAAACTCTTCTTGGAAGTGATTATTTAACTCAAGAGTACCGGCGTTTAGCTAAAGCTTTCCAATCAGCCGTTCCTACAACCGTACCCGACAAAACCTTAACAAAATAGAAACACGAACTTTTTTTACCCAATGAAATCCTTCTCACACCTAACCCGCCAACGCACATCAAATTTGAGTACAAGACTGAATAACAAACTTCCCCACGTTACCTACACCGCATCCAATGGACGGCAACTCTCTTTGCCTACACAACACATTCACCACAGAAAACCCTCCAGCCTAACGTACCTGTTTTGCGATTTTTAGCAAATGATCATGTGTGGTCTTGCCCATTTGGTGAACCAGTCCCTGGAATATTTTTGATTCAGAATCCGTCAGCAATTCATAGGGTGAAGCAAACTCCACTGCTTGTCCGGCATCCATCACCAGCACCTTGTCCGAGTCCATAACCGTGTGCAAGCGATGAGCTATCGTAAGTACAGTACAATTCTTGAATTTGTTCCTTATTGTCGTCTGAATGAGAGCATCGGTTTGTGGATCAACATTGGCAGTGGCTTCATCCATTACAAGAATTTTATTCTCACGAAGGATGGCACGTGCTAAGCACACCAATTGCCGCTGACCCACACTAAAGTTACTGCCGCCCTCAGAGATTTTACTCTGCAAACCGAAGGGTAGTTCTGCTACAACATTCTTCAATTTAACCTGGAACAAAAAAACCACATAAGACAAGAGAATAAAAGAAAATAAAATAGAGAAACTCACCTCATCCAAGGACTCCCACAATTTACTGTCTGAGTACTCGTCAAATGGATCCAAATTATACCGCATAGTTCCAGAGAACAGCACCGGTTCCTGAGGAATAATCGAAATCTTGCTTCGGAGATCATGTAAGCCCAAGTCATTGGTGTTCCTCTCGTCAATTATCACCGAACCATCATTGAATGACAAACGGAACAAAGCATTGATTAGCGACGACTTGCCGGCGCCTGTACGTCCGACAATGCCCACCTTCTCACAGGGCTTAATTTCTAAGTTCAAGTTCTTTAGCACCGCCTCGGCCTTAGGATCCGGGAAGTATCGGAGACTGAGATCGACAAACAAGATTTTGCCATCCTCCGGCCATTCCTTTGGTGGTTTCTTGTCTGGAGCAGATTCAAGTGCGCCCTCTGTTTCGATTGTGTCATATTCAACGACTCTCTCCACAGCTGTCATGGTATTTTCCAATTCAGCCGATTGCCGCATTCCCCATTGCACCATACCTGTCATACCTATAGCTTGAGTTATCGCCAGACCAACACTTCCTCCATTCTCTGGTGGGAAGAGGAAGAAACTCAATGTAATTATTGCAATGTACGCAACACAGAAGCAATCCAACCAGAAGCCAAATGCTCTATTTGTCGAGATGAACAAGTAAAACGAGGAACTGTGCAAATCCTGGTGATTGTCAAACTCTTCTATGAGAATTCGTTGGGCACCGTAAGATCGAATTGTTGACAGACCCGTCAGTGATGTCGCCAAATGGGAATACACCGGAGATCGAGCTAAAGTAGAACGAATTTCATCAGTCATGAGCAAGGAACTTAAGAGCTAAGCTAACTATACTTACTCATCGCCTCCAATCGCTTGATGTCTCGCGAGGTCTTCAAGTAAAAAGCCCGTAGGTAGTAGAAAATTATACACAATACTGCCGTAGGTATGAGGAACATTGGATTTACAATCGCAACAACGATCACAATACCAATGAGCTGCAGGAAGATCTGAATAACGTCCATCATCACAGACGGCAAAATTTCATCGACCTGCCCCATGTCCTTTGAGAATCTATTCAGAATACGACCCGATGGGTTTGTGTTGAAAAAGTACATCGTAGCTCTGGTCACTCCACGGAACATAGAATTGTGCAGGTAAATCGACGACTTCATAGCGCAACTGAAGAAGAGGAAACTACGAGCGAGCGTTACTATGACGGTGGCGACAATAATTCCACTGAAAATGTATATGTCCACGACATCAGACGCTGCATCAACTCCGAGATTCTTAAACAGCCCGGCGATACCTTCCATAATGATGTTCGCTGGAGTCGTCACCACGTAAGTGTCATTGTTTGCAGAGATCTCTGCCAGTTGTCCATCCGCAGCTTGCGGCGTTCCACGCTTGTTCACCCAATAGGACAAAAAGTAATCTCCCCCCGATGCCAAGCACTGGGCGACTATACAAGACAGCAACACGATCACGAATAAACAAAAACCACCACCGGCTCCAAAATACTGCTTGTACAAGTAGAAGCCAATGCGACCCTGTGCACCAGTCTCCTGCACCTGCTTCGGTTCATCTTCAATATGAGAATCTGCTGCAGAGTTTATTGATGTTTCGCTTTGCTGCCGCTGATGCAATCTGCTCCCTGATCTCGATCGTGGTTGCTCCTCATTCTCATTCTCCTTCTCGGGATCAGACAACAATTTAGCAAAATCCAGACCACTCTCCCTTAGCGAGTCATACGAGCCAACCGCACTAACTTTTCCCTTGTCCATGATCACGATCTGATCGGCATGCTGCAGAAATTGCAGCTGATGTGTTATCAAGATGACGATATTCTCCCGCAAATAGCCACGCATGCACTGATCGAACAAATGGCGCCCAACATGAGTATCCACAGCACTGAGAGGATCGTCAAGCAAATAAATCGAAGTCTCACGATACACAGCGCGTGCAAGACTGATTCTTGCCTTCTGACCGCCCGAAAGTGAAGCACCACGTTCTCCAACTATAGTCTTGTCACCGTGCGGCAGCAGATCAAAATCCCTCTCTAGCGCACATTTCTTCACCACTACGCGATAGCGAGCCTTGTTCATCGGCTGTCCAAAGAGAATATTCTGTCGAACAGTTCCAGTGAACAGCCATGGTTCTTGGGAGGCATACGAGAATGTACCATTTACGGAAACAGTTCCAGATTCCGGTGGTAACTCCCCCAAAATTGTTTGAATGAGACTAGAGACAAGAGTGCGGTTAGAAAGGATCACTTCGTGTTCAGATATTGCAAGCTTACCTGGATTTTCCGGACCCAACTGGACCGATAATTGCCACCAAAGTTCCTGGCTGGACACGCAGATTGACATCATCAAGCGTATACTCAGTCGAAGCGGGATTCCACTTCGCTTTCAAGTGATTTATGATGATGCCAGCCTCTGACAGAGTTGCATTGCCATTAGCCAGTTTTTCTTTCAGTTTTGAATTACCATTAATCTCCTTGTCGTCGTCCTTAATAATCGTAGACTGATTGCTTGTTGTGGAGTCCTCTACAATTTCATCACCATCAAGGGACTTATCCCGAACTTTTGTCTCTTCGTACAGCATGTACTTCTGAATTCTCTTCACAGAAACCAAGGTCTCAGCCAGTTGGGAAATACCTAAACAAATTTCCAATCATCTGACAAAGATAAAAAGTGAAGCAATGCTTACCTTGAGGAAAGAACACTGTCATTGTCGTTCTCAAAATGTTGTAGTAGGCAGTCACCATGAAGGCCTGCTTTGGTGTCAACACATATCCCAGCAAAACATATCCCACCAGACTGGCAAAGATTGACACACGTGTGAGGAACATGATGAACGACAATAGAATACCCCGGACATAGGATACATAGCGAATCGGTACAATTTCCTTCTTACGAGCTAGGGCAACCATTTTTCCAAAAGGAATCTCCCACGCGTACATTTTTATCACCTGAATGCCCTGAATAATTTCATTCATCAAACGAACACGCTCGTCCGTGCGCAAGGCAGTGCGCAGACGTAGGACGGATGTCTTTTTGCCAAGGTACGCTTGTAGCGGCAAGAATAACAACATAAATGCAACACCAAACACGGCTGAGACCCCAATCTGAAAGACACCCAAGAATTAACGTATCAAGGAAGGTGGACGAGATCACCACACTCACCTGCATATACATAAGGTATGTAATTAAAATAGTCTCCACGGGCCCCAGCCACAAGTAGTGGACAAAAATCGTGGCCAAGTCCAAGCGGCCAACGTCATTCGAAATGAGATTAACAACTTGACCCGCGGTGGTATCGCTGAGGGCATTTTTACTCAGCCGCAATGCCTTGCGATAGATCATACTACACATGGCCACACGGATTTTCATACCAACGTGCATCGTGCCCAGCATATAGGGATGCGTGAACAGGACATTCAACGCACTGCACGCAATAATACCAAATGCGTAGAGATAGGCGGTGGTTAGTTCATCAGATGAGCTGTTAACTGAATAGAAGGTAACCAGTCCACCGAGGAACAAGGGTTGCGTTACTCTGAAAGTCCAAGCAATGGTTAGTTTTTATTGGTATACGCAAACACAACTTACCTCAAACATACTTCTATGAGGAACAGCACAAGACCGTACAGGGAAAATCTCCAACCAAATACACCTAATGTGGCTCTGAGTAAACTCGGTTCCTTGCCGGTTTTGGACTTTTTCTGCAATTGTTTCTCCCAAGAGTCGCATAATTTGTCGCCTAATGTGGCTGAAATTGCAAAAGAAAAATAAACGATAAATTGCTATTGGGTTATTTGGCGATGAACTGTCCGCGCGAGGTTCAACTCATGAACTTACATTCGACTTGGCGTAAACTGTTCTTACACTTCCTAAAAATAACTAATCAAAGATGGATTGGACTATATAGCTGCTTCATCTCTAGGACGATATGGTCTACATACAACCAAACTAGAACCAGAGACTACCTTAGAAAAAATCGAAGGGACATTTCCCGAGTCACTGGAGACAGTATTTGACCTGCGCTAGTGGCTTGCTACATACCAAACATTATTATCATAATGGGAGCAAGTGTGACACACTCGTCATGCCAAGGCGTGCCATTTCGTGGTTTTTTTCGATGACTTTTCCTCAGCTTTGTTTAAGGTTTTCTACATTACTCCCACTTCCACTTGGCCAGGAACCCAACATGTTTGAAACACTAAAGCAAGATACCGAGTTCAGTTTTATTCTAGACTACATTCTCCCTGTTTCAACCAAAACTTTTCAATAAATATCTCACTCTGCGAAAACACTTTAAAAGAACAACTTTCTGTGAATGGTTTAGTCAGACTTGGCAAACTATCATTAATACTTCAGGCTATCAAACACTCTGTGAGCTCTTATTGCACCTCCAAAACCTCGGGAAAAAACTTAATTCATCTTTTCAGACAGCTAATGTCGTTTAAAAGCGCTTGCGTCGCCTATTATCAGACCCAAGCTAGGTCTCAGCAATCCGTAATCCGCAAACTGAGGGAGAAATTTAATGATTCTTTACTGGATTTGCCCACCTGTGGCCACTTTGGAGTAAAGAAAATCCTTTGGAATCTCGAAGAGATGACACATCGCATCATACTATGCTGCGTGCCTGGTCATTGTGGGTTAAAAAAAAAATATAAAGTTGCAGACGAATTGGCAAGGAAAGGAGAGATGAAAACCCAAATTGATGAAGGAGCAGTGTTGAAACCATCCCCATGCGCACAAAAACTAGATGGTCATTAAAGACCAATACAGCGGACCGGCGAATATCCAGGACACAGCGTTTCTTAATCTCTATGACCTGCTTTAGATATCAAGAGAACCAAGGCTATTTTGAAACTCAGCAGGAAGTAGCTAGGAATAGTCATAGGACTCCTATGAGGACATTGCCACCTGGAAAAGCCGGCCAAATGCAAGGAGTTGCAAGCTCAGATGTACATATGTATGCGCTGCAGAGGGCATTACACACATGCTATGTGAATACCAAGGAATAGCTTACGCTAGAATGAAACATTAAGGCAGTTCCTTCTACAGTAGCCTTGAGAAGCTGAGAAGTACGGACTGCATACAAATCGTTATACTTTTTAGAGGGATCAAATGCTTCGAGGAACTGATTTAGGTTCGTAAGAAAGTTCCCCAGGGATTGTGGTGGCCTTATATGGTGCCTAATGTTTAGTGACAGCTCTGTGTACTTCTCAACCTAGTCTAACCCAACCTTACCAACGAATGGCACAATAGAATTCAAGAGAAAACCCCTGTATCAGAAGTAAAGAAAGGCCAAATGGTTCGCTACTATTCTACAGATTTCGTTGGCCAATTTCTTCGATAATTCCTCGATATCCCGGAAGAAGTGCTTTCCCAGGAAATTCGTTCTTTAGTGGTACAGACTTGAACAATGCCACAAGAACTGAATTGTATCCGTTTTCTCTAATCGAAATTTGTACTAAGCTTTCCACCAGTAAGCCATTGTTTTTCAAGTGTGTTGTATCCTTTTATCATTGCTAGAAAAATGGTAGGTTAGGTTAGGTTAGGCGGCTGCCCCCGCTCCGACAGGGACACACTTAGACCAGGTCGGCCCGTTGTGATACCACGATGAAGAACCGGCTTACCAGCCCAGGGAACCGGAGTACAAAGTACATCGAGATGGGCAACCGTACCGGTATTAACGCTAAGAATTGAACCATTTCGTCTCAGAGTTTCTTATCTTCTGGATTTCGAGTTCGGCTAGATCGTTAAGTTCGTCGTGGAAGTAATCCCCGAGGGTTTTCCTTCTTAGCGTCGCAAGAGCAGGTCATATACATAGTAGGTGGGTTGTAGTATCTTCCTCCTCCTCGTCTCTGCAGCTTCTACAAAAATCATTGGTCTGCTTATCTAGCAATGTCCGGACAAAAACCCTCTGAGTGAACCTAGGTTTTTCTCGTTTGTGGATAAAAGTCTCTCGGCCTTCTTTAAATCCAAGCTACCGATGGAGTTTCACTTATACCCCCCAGATTTGTTGTGGCAAAAGACAAGTGTTGATGTTATTCCACCTGTGGTTTGCCAGTTTCTCAGCATCCGTGTCAAGGAGAATTTGATCGATTCGATTGGCGCAGGTGGTTCTCCAGATTTTCGGGGAAATGCCGTCCGGCGCCTTCTTTTGCCGGTTCGTCCGCTCTGCAGTTGCCTGGAACGTCCCTGTGTCCTGGAACCCAGCACAGGGTTACTTCGCACCTGTCTGCAATCTCATTAAGCGATCTGCGGCATTGCTTTACCAACCCTGATCGTATTGTCGGCGATTCCAATGCTTTAATAGCTGTCTGACTATCGATGTTTTTTTTTTTATAATCCACACGCGGGTCAAGGAGATATGAATACCTTTTTAATGTTATACACACACGGCGAGCTAAGTGCAGTGGTTTGAAACTAAGGTAGTGGTAGGTTTCTTTGGCGTGAGTGGTGTCCAGGCTAGCGCTACAATTGGACGCCAAGTCGCAGCTTCGCAGACTGCCGTAACTTCCGCTTGAAACACACTACAGTGATCTGGCAGTCGTGTGGTAATGGTTAAGCCAGGTACATTGGAGAAGACTCCTGCCCCTGTACCACCCGCTGTCTTGTATCTGTCTGTGAATGTTTCTAGCGCAGAATCACTCAAAACTGTACCAGACTCCCAAGAGCTTCTGGTAGAAATCCGAGTTTTGTACCTGACGTTGAAGTCAATATGAGGGACCACGTAGTCCGTTTTATTGGAAAAAGAGTAATACTCGGGAAACATCCCCTAACGGGGCCCATTAGATTAGAAAAAGAAAACTGAACACATACCTCTTCGATAACATCGAGGAGTTATCCGATGGTTCACTGTCGGATCTACTCAAGCTCGCAAGGAGAGCCGGGTGGCTGTCATCAGGCATACGAGTATAAAATCAGGCAGTGGGAAGTAGCTGGTAAACACATGGGTACCACAAAGGGTCTACATAGACCTAAGTGAGATGAAAAGGAATTTAATCGTCTTCATCGGCCCGCTAACCTAGCCTAACCTAAGAATTTCCTGTATTTTTCTAAGAGTCTTCGCCTTTGTTGAATCGATGGTTAAACTAGAACGAACAGCAAAGTTCTAAAAGAATAGAAAAAAACCGAAACGGAGCTATGTACCCAAAGTGATGATGTGGCTTATCCACAGCCTGAACCTATGTACATATCTCATCATTGTTACAATCAATGTCATTTATTCATTCTTCTTCGTTCGTTTTGAAAAGACCTGCTTAGCAACGGGTTGGGGGTGCTTTAGTGGACCCTTCTCCTTACCTCATGGCGGAAGCATGGACTCTAAAACATCAGTAGCTATCCCCATACGGGTAGAGATGAGATTTCGAACTTGGTCCAACCATCTTATCATACCCAGGGGACGTCGACCTGATGGAAGTATGGACCTCTCCATTCGAACAGTAGCTACTCGACATTGAGTGCTGGCGATAACAATAACTGTTCATGAGAAAAAAGACTTAATTTCGACCGTGCGCCGATGACATTTTAAATGGATTTTCAACCAACTAAGGCTCATTACAGGCGACACGTGGACACTTACAGTCCGATTAATGAAGGAATAAAATGACTTATTGTGTGGCTATGAATAAATAATTATTTTTCCCTCCCTCTCGTCGAGTTTAACGGTCACATTAATTTAACCTCAGTAATGTTTTCAATGTGATAGAAACATAATTTCATAAAGAATTAGGTTTAAAATGACGACAAGAAAAATAGATAACTATTCGTGTAGTAACGTTCTAATGATAGAAATTCTAACAATGACAACAGGTTGAACGTTCAATAGACACAAAACAGTGATTCCACTGGGAACTGGCAACTATTTTTCTTTGATTTACGTAATTTTATCTCTTTAATTACCGGCGATGAGCTTAATTTAATTGCAAGTCATAGTCTCTGACTGCCTTTATCAGAGTTAAACAATTGTCTTTGGTAATTCCAAATGAGTTTAGTTTCCTCTGTTTTTGTTTAGCTTTCCGCGTCATTTTTTTTCACATTCTAGAAAAATCAGATAATAGGTGGTTTACGACTTATTTAGAAATCATGTCGACATATATTGGAGTGCCATGACGCGTAAAGGTCGATGACATGCCATGTTAATTAGGAAACAAATCTACAAAGGTAAATGAGGATACCTTGGCTGTTTCAAGTGAAAATTCTGCGAGATTGTGTAGAAAACTAGTGCAGATAGATCCCATATCTTCATCAGTCTACACAAAATGCTTGAGATCTTTCGATCTGCACAATTTCAATTTATAATTGCACCATTTATTCATAACTGTTTATTAGGTGTGAATGGAATCTCTTAACATCCTATAAAATTATAAAAATTGATTATAGCTAACATCTCTTCTGATTATTACCCGCCGTCACGATACACTTGGCAACCCATTGTAACGATATGAAAATCCCACACTCGCGATTGTATACAAAAACTATTCCCAGATGGAAAATTATTGTTTATATTGTACATTCTTACGTCACGTAGTACATATTTAATAAGTATCTTTAAACGTAAACAGATAATGAACGATGTTTTATACAATGTTTGCTGATAAAACAATAATTCACAAAATAATTATTGAAAATTATCGACAAAAAGACATGTCACTCATCTTCATGTCAATCGAGTTCATTACCCTATTCATTGAGTTTAATTCATTTTTACGACATTTAATCAAAATCGACGGTTATCGTTCATGCAATTGAAACACAACAAACATTGTTTCGCATCCACATTCATGCACAGACATTTTTCAGCGTCCAAGTTTATCTTATACCGTCAGTTCATGACCTGTATTTGCTGTTCCACTGTGATGATCTGACAAATAAAAATTTTGCACCGACATGATGGAAGAGTCAGCGTCTAAATGAAACTGAAGTCAACTGATATAACTTAAAGAACGATTATGATTAAGATTAGAGAAACGTGAGTGATAACAGGTAGAAAGAAAAATGGAAAAAATTAAAACACATCAATAAAAATTCAAGAGCAGCGAAACTATTGTAGTAACAGAGAAGCGAATTGCCATCGATAAGTGATTTTACAATCCTAAGACACGGAAAATAACCACGTCCCGATATAGCCGTCAAAATGTCAAATATGTTGCAATGACCAATGAAACACTTCAAGTGGAACTATGCGTTGCTCGAAACACGTTTGAAAATACGTCAAAATCGACTAACTAAAGCAGAATATTTATTCATTCAAGGCCTGTCGGCAGAACTTAAGACCTTTGTCCTAAAATGACGCACTGGTTGGATAGCATGATAGTCAGATCCGATGTAACATACGCGGACATAATTTGATGGGTAAAAGTTCTTGAACAGACAACGGCAGGACATTTGTCCTGGCAACACTTATTCAGACAGTCCACCGAGTGGAATTTGTTATTTACAATTAAATCGGTACCTTTCCCATGGCGATGCTGAACACGAAAACGACTTTTTTTGATCCTGTTTCCCTTTTTGAGTCTTCGAGCATCTACCACGCCTACGGTTTCTGACAATGTAGCTTCATTTTAGCTAGCTGCTGCCAATGATTTCGACTCCGTTTCGACAGTAGTTATGCGCCACTTTTTTCTTGAGCGACCAGCTTTTCTTCCATCTTGGGTATGCAAGCGTCGCGGCGCCCTTTTTCACAGTCCTGCGCCCTGCGCTTAGTTTCCCCAGAAAATAACTCTCTGATTATGGGGAGGCGTTGCGTCTACTGGTTGTTGGAGGTTGTGCACTGTGAAAATTTTTTTGAGGTGCTCTCTTTTAGCTTGGGCTGCTGTAGGTCTGTTCAGCGTGATGTATCTTCTCATAGACCAGATCAGAATCACAGTCGTATTGGTAAAGACGACCACTTCCAGAAAAAGGCCAAAGGTGAATTGCTTAATTTGTTTCCTCCTGTGGTCCTTTGTTTTTGTCGTGCATTCAGATACTTAAGATCGAGGATCTAGTGAAATCAAATTTCAACTTTCCTGGGTATCGAGTCTTACTGTTAAGAAATGAGACACAGCATTCAACCACTTTCAAGACTGCGCATCTTCGACACAGAACGGGTAAAATGCCTTGCGTTTCAAAGGGAAGTGATTGGGACCAAGCTCGGACCGCTCCTATCCCACGTGGTGTTTACTTTTCGTAACAATTTACGACACGGTTCCCTGTGCTGGCTGGTTTGGGGGAAGATTTTCAGAGTTCCTAGAGGACAATCGGGGAATTAATTGCGGAAAATTTCAGGCATGAAAAGCGTACGAATCTGGCGATCATTAGTTAACATACCTAGCATTCGTCAGTTGCTCGATCCTATCGGTGCACTATTTAGAGAGTAGTTTGGTATATTGGCACAAGGGACCCAACGGCTGGTTTATGTGAGAGGGACTTACATCACAATCAACCCATTTACCCACCAGCGTATGATTTAACGTTGTTTCCTTGAACAACACAGAATCGCAAAATCGACCTCCCAAATTTCTACAAAAAATCGGTGAAATGTTCTCCAAACCTGACCTTTCCGTTTATAGTTCAACAGCCCACCCTAGATTGTTTAGCCGATTGTGGGAGGTGGGGCTAGGTTAGGCTAGGTGAGGTTAGGTGTCTTCCCCCGCTCAGACAGGGACACACTTAGGCTAGATTGGCATTCACTTAGACCAGATTGAATAACAGTATTAACCCTTTTGGATGTACATAGATCGTTAAGATCATTGTAGAAGTAATCCCTGAGAGTTTTCCTTCTTAGCGTCGCAAGGGCAGGACCATGCCCAGTAGGTGCGTTGTAGTTTTTTTCTTTCTCCTCGTCTCTGCAGCTTCTACAGAAATCACTGGAGGGGACCCCCAGTCTGAGTGCATTTCTGCCCTTCAAGCAGTGTCCGATGAGGATCCCTATTAGTAAACCTGGATTTTTCCGGTTAGTGGATAAGGGTTGTTCCGTCTTCTTTAAATCCAGGTTAGGCCAGATTGGTTTCGACAAGAGACAAGTGATGATGTTGTTCCACCTGTGGTGAGTTGCGGCTAAGAGGCACTCAGATTTTCTTTGTAAAAGAAAGTGACGGGACTTGCATTTCAGCTTTTTGGACGTCTCGCGATCATCGCAATCAATTGTTGGGATGATTGCCATTCGAAAAACCTAAGAATTAAGCGAAAACGGTTGGAAGGGGAGCGGAAAATTGAAAAAAAATCCGGGAACTAACAACAAAAACAACTCAAAGGGGAAAAATTCAACTAAACTATGCGAGGCGGTGTTTCGTGTTACATCCCTTTACGGAGACGAAAGCACACTGTGAAAATGAACACATGACGATTATATCATAGTGAACACTGCACGCCGATTATGCCTTTGGTGAATCAAGAAGTCTTTTCACAAAAACTGTTGACTTCCAATCAATCAAACAAAAAGGTATATGTAGTATTTACTGACCCAAAAAACAGTTCAATTTCGTTTCGTAAATAAAATAAATTAAATTAACAATCCATTTAGTCACTGTTGACAAACAATTATCAATATTGCGATTGGCCATGTACAAGTGGTATCCACTTTGACCTCGTTGTTTGCTTATGTATACCCGACGTCAGGGCCTTTTTCGATTTCATACACGAATGCTTGTATCGATAGGTGTATCGCTATCCATCATTTGGTTTTTGATTGTTCATAAGTGCGTTTATTGATTTTTATTTATCGCTTAGGTAGTATGCCGCTGTGAGAACAAATGAGGGCATATTCGTCAACGCAATGAGTGCAACTCTACAGTGGAAGGAGGTTTACAAATTGTGGTTTGTCCAAGACATTTACGAACGATGTTAAAGGATCCCGAGACAGCATGTCGCATTGTTTAAATCCTGTGTGAGATGTGTTATTTCCATTTTACCCCCATTGTAGAGGTAGACCATGTCATATTACTCACATTCGTTTAAAAATAGCTAAACCACTGTTTTACGAGCTAAAATGTGGGAATTACAATGTGAAATTTTACCTTTCCGTGACATGGGCACACTTAATTCATAAACTAATATAATAACTGTTAATCCAATAAACAAATAGGAACTGCCAACCCTGCATTGTTGCATCACTTTGAATGACAGATAATTGCGTATCCACAGAGTGTGTGTGTGTAGAGCGATTATAATTTAAATTAAAATTTTACGATGCGTTCGACTGTAAACTCGCCCAATTAAGGTCATTAATCATAAAGGTGTCAACTGGAAGTGAAAAGTCATTACTCGTTCATTCGATCATAGAAAATTCTGTCCTAGAAACAGGTGTGTCACATCAGATTATTGCATAATCGGATGAAGTCTGAACTGAACACATTGTAGATACAAATTGCAAATGTTTATTCTACTGAGCCTAACTACATACAAAACAATTAGATACGCAATAAGATACTCGCTCAAAACATACATAATTATGCCAATTTTATCAGGGCGTATGGGCAATAATTTTAGTTTGTTTTTCGAATAAAAGATTACGCACCGGCACAGGGTTGGGTGAGAACGTCATTCATTGGTATTTCATCATTCTTTACAAATAGCCAGGGTTGCCACGGTGCCTATAGAAAGAAATGTTCTATAATTGGCTTTGAAAAACGAAAACCATATTGGCATTTGTGTCGTTGCATCACGGTGTTTGATTTGAAACCATACGAGTACGATACAAAATTTTGTAGAACTTGACGAAGATTGAAAGCTTCCTTCACTTCCTCTGTACATGTCCTGCCCTATCCCAAAGAAGAAAAGTATATCTAGCAGCATATCACTTCAATAACTTGGGCCAACTGTCTCATACCGACGTTAAAAGTATCCTTAACTTCATTACGAGCTCCAAATGGTTCCAATCAACTGAGTGGCATTTTTTGGACATAGATCCAAGTGCTATCACAAAAAGTCTATCTTGGCCTACTTGTGTCTATGCTTGCATGGACAGCCACCCTATATACCATTACATAATGAAAAATTTATTTAAATCTGTAACCACCATCTGTTTATCGACCGTCTGTTCGCTACCCATGGCAGCAATGATAGAGACAAGCTATAGAGAGCCATGTCTAGTTTTGCCATCCCTGCCAAATCTGTTCGCCAATCCACGAAGACGATTCTCCATTCTGCCTTGTCTGTCTGACTTCTTTAACGAACTGTGCAAACTTCTCCAGCCAACACCAGAGGCACAAACTTTTAAAATGCTTTCCAAGGACAATATTCTGATCATTGGGGGAATTTAGCAAGCAGTCACCAGTGCGTTCGCATATTTGAAGGCAGACGCGGCCAACAAAGTCAAATATTTGCTAGTAAAATAAACAGACACCCAACGAATCGATAAAAGCCTTGGAAAGTACAATTCAAATTGGAAAAGCAATCCTGCAGGTTTCTAAATGAGATCGGTGATAGATGTGACTTTTTCCTGTGCTATGTTCTAGGACCAACCGCAAAACGGATGTTTCGGAGGAAGGGACAGATCAGAACCTCTCTGAAAACGAGGAAGAACTGTCTGCTCCTTTAGAATCGATTAAGTTATGCCTTGGTTGAATAAAATCGGCACTTGGCTTTATCTGGTCTAAACAGGATCTTAAAAGAACGGACAGACTTCTGTCTATAGACAATGTCTTAGATCTATTCTAGGAATCCTCACGTGGCACTGCCTTTTTTTTGTCGGGTTTGGGAACGCTGATCTGGAACACTCAGACGCAACTGGTCCATTGTACTACCAGAAAGCAGGACCCAGTATTTACCCATTTTACTGAAATTTTTAAGAATGCCGCTGATTTCTTACAGACTTCCGAAAACATTCATTTAGCATGCCTGCATCCTGGTGAGTCGTGCCACACACAATTGTGTTTGGCCCTAACCGAAGACGCGGGAATACCCATAGTTCAGGTCCTGAGAAAGCATCCTCTGTGCCTTGTATAGCAATCTAATCGGAGATCTGATTTCCAGAGATCCCAGTGTGATCTATAAGATCCAAGTAAGAGTCAAAGGCTTTGCGAGCGATTTCAGAGAGTTCTTGCATTCTCGCACTATAAAGGGTTAAGGAAGACCTTAAGCACAGCCTGACTATCGCTATAGACGCAGATGCTCCAACCGTTCCAGCTCTTCTAAACAGAAGCATGCTTGCCTAACGGATGGTGAATTCTGATGTTGTCGACCTCCACGAAGACCAGAGCATTGGGCCCATGACTGGTTTTGGGGCCATCCGTGAAGATTCGACTGCAGCCCAGTCCAGGCTCAGACTATTGCCGTAGCCAGTCCTGAAGGCAAGGAAAAGGACTTTCCTTAATATCTAGACATGCTATCAGAGTGGGTTTCACTTTCAACGAACACTGCAGAAGGTGTAGAGACGAGAAGGAGGAAAAACACTTTCTCACTTCCTTTATAAATGTCCAGTACTAGAAAAGGCAAATACAGGCGATCCGATATCTCACTCATGAAAGGTTGGCCACATCCCTTAATTGTGGTGTCAATAAACAGAGGAACTGCATTAATGATAAATGCAATACCTTAATAGTTAGAATCTACTTCCCAAGGCATTGCCCCACAACACACGCTTGTTAAACGAAAGAAGTTGCTTCAAAATGGCCTGCTGTTAGACCTAATTGACTTTCAAGGACTTCCGCAAGGTTTCCTATTTTCTTCGATCACATTTTTGTTAGAAAAGACTTAGGTTAGATAAGTCAATGTACTCAGTGAGTGACTGTGTGTTCAAGGGGACCTTTTGATTAATTCCGTTCCCCTTCCTGTTGTGGTTCTTATTTCAACCTTGAGTTGTAGATGGCTGATCTTTCGCAAAACAAGCCTGTACTCTTAATAAAGTGGAGTACTTCTGTAAAGTTTCCTAGTTCTCCAAAAAGCCTGGGGCCAAATCATCACTTCCGTGATACATATGTATAACTTAACTCGTTTTTAAATGGCAAGTTATGCCATCACGGAAGAGACGATTTGGCCCCTGCTTCCAGTGTGTCGGATTCGATGGTTTTGGATATTTGGACACTCATAGAGTAAATGCCTGATGGTTTCCGTTTCTTTCACATCCTGACAACTCTTGCAGTAGTCTGGGGAGTCGATGCGGAGTCTGGTGGTCTTAGTGCCTGTGGGACAATGTCCTGTCAGTATACCTATTGAGATGCGAGTTTCTTTTTTGTTCATAGCCAAAAGGCTCTGGTCGATTCTCTGCGTAATATAATGCAGTCGCTAACCAAGAGGTGTTGATTAGTGCTCTTCTCTTCCCTTAGGTATGTTTATCGATGTGTTGGTGTGGCCAGATCTGAAGAAGATTTCAAATTACATGAAATCTTGCGGCCTATTCTCTATTTAGAACTGGCCTTTTCATCTCTATAAGAGTCCTAGTCCTAACAGTGGCAAACCCATGAGAAGTCATCGGAAAATGTAGGATGGTTACTGGAATGGATACCTCTGCACGAGTATGTAGATATCACATGTCAGCGTTAAACCGAACGCGGTAAAAGTGTTCAGAAATGAAATTTAATAAGTGCTATCAACTTCCAGATGGTTTAACACTCACCACACTTCCGTTTGATTGATTGAGCCGTGTGGTATGTGAATCACAAATGTTTTTTTTTATTAATTAACTTAGTGATCACGTGAGCATGTAGTTAGGTAACTTAATTTGGAAGAGAAAATGAAAACAATCGACGTATGTGTCTATGAAATATTACAGTGACTTTGAAGTTAAAAAATATGATAGTATTGATGTACATATTTTGATTATCATCTTTTAATTCTTTGCTATGAAACGCGGATAGATCGCATGTAAAATCAACTCTCCACGTTCGATTGTAGCATGCTTTGCTATATGAGCATTTATCTCTGATGATTGTTCACATCTAATTTCCGTGTTTTCAAAATGTGTAGTTATTCACAGTTATTTTAATTATTTAAACAATTATCGGAGTGTAGTTACTCAATTGCATCAATCAGTGAAGGTTATGACGACGGATGGTTGTAAGAAAACGAATTGTCAGGTTGGTATGACAGGAATGACCTTAGTAAGTTCATTCGAGTCTTAATAAATTACAGGGGAATATAATGTTTTTCTAATTTAATTAGTGATTTGCATTAGGGGAGTTGTTTCCAAGTTTAACCGTTTCATGGTTTATTGGAAGGATTCTATCACTTTTTTTGGGATCTGGTTAGTACTAGATACACTGACAGCTGGGTCCCAGAACACAGTAAAATCGAGAGTAATAAAAGGGTTGACGAACTGGCCAGACTGTAGTCAGCCCTTAACAGCTCACTTGCAGAGAGTGTCAATGTTTCACTCTGAAGTTGGCCAAACAAGAGTGTTGTAGGCTTGGAAAAGTGTGGGAAAGACTTGGCCGGAATACAACAAACGAGCTTACTAAACAGAGCAAAAACAGATTTTACAAGAATTGTAGTCACTACCACAGGTTACTGGCAAGCAAAGTGTCCCTCACAACGCCTTCTGTCGAAAATGCAATGATAACAGCGTAAAGGTATTTTTTTTAAACTTCCTGTGCAAATGCCCAGCCCTAACGAGGGTCACTACATATCTTCACTATGAAGACCCCTGTCCGTTGTGCTGTAAACCTGCAGCTAGAACACATGTATCAATCAGTTAAACTTGTGAGTCATCTTAAAATACTTCACTCAATTCCAAGTACGGACATGTTCTGCACTAACCCCGACGTTATGGCCAGGAAGTACAGTTTTGGAAGGCTATTTGAGCCAGAAATCCTGAGTCTGATATGGGGTCTCCATTAGACTCTCCGACTGATTGAAAATGGTTTCCAGAGTAGATGCTGGCGTCTTTGGACCCAACACTAAAGTCTCAGTAACAATGGGGATATGCTCCAGTGAGTTCCAGGCTGAAATCCATGGGATTGAGATCTGCGCCAGGATAAACCTCGATAAAGGTATTCGGGGCGCAAAAATACATATCTATTCAGATAGTCACACAATGCTTCAAGCATTTACATCTCACATCGTGCAATCTTGGTCGGTCAAGTGCTGCTACGATACCCTACAATCACAATCTCCGGCCACCAAGGCAATGTAAGCAATGAAACTATGGATGAGTTGGCCAGGGCTGGTTCGGCTTTCACGCTCTTAGGACGGGAACCCTTCTTTTTTCAACAAGTGGAAACACCTACTTCGCCTAGACCATTGAAAAAATATCCCCGGGTTTAGAAAATCCAAGAGCCTTATCAAGCCATTTTCCTACAAGGAAATTGTAAACCTTGACAGGAACAACATGAGGACGTTAGTAGGCTTCCATATCGGCCAGTGCGGCCTAAGATATCATCTCAACAAACTAAACCTTTGTTCAGATACAGAGTTGCGATTCTATTTACAAGAGAAAGAAGTTAGGTTAGGAGGCTGCCCCCGCTCAGACAGGGACACACTTAGACCAGGTCCACCCATTGTGATACCACGATGAAGAACCGTCTTACCAGCCCACGGAACTAGAGTATGTAACACAAAGTACATCGAGATGGGCAACCGTACCGGTATTAACTCCAAGAGTTGAACTATTTCGTCCCAGAGATGAAGTTTCTTATCATCTGGATGTCGAGTTCGGCTAGATCGCTAAGATCATTGTGGAAGTAATCCCCGAGGGTTTTCCTTCTTAGCGTGGCAAAAGCAGGACATGTGCACAGTAGATTGGTTGTAGTTTCTTCCTCCTCCTCGTCTTCTACAGGAATCATTGGGGAGGGGGGTCCCAGTCTGAGTGCATGTCTGCCTTTTAAGCAGCGTCCGGTAAGGAACCTAGGTTTTTCCGGTTTGTGGATAAAAGTCTCTCCGAAAAAAATCTCTGTGAATGTCCGGTCTATGTCTGTGAATGTACAGGCTACGCAGACGGATCTTTCATACGGAATTCTGTTCGTTAGCGGAGTTTAGGAACTATTAGGCTAAGTAGACCGGAGACACAATAGATCTTGCTAGGTCGCAGTGTCAGCTATAACGGCAAGTTCTTAAAAAACGGGGGTCAGACAACGTACTCTTGGCAAACTCTTCTTCGACGATCTCCAAGAGATATTGAGGAAAAGGATCGCAGAACTAATTATTTCCTCAACTCCACAGATGGAGTTTTAATACCTTCATTTCAACCTATCAATACCCTCCAGGTTACATGAGTTATTTTGGTCCATTCTGGCACGAATTGCGTTCTACTGAACTGACACTTCTACCTACCAACCTGCCTAAATCCAGGGTTCAGTCGATATCTATTAAGAAACAACAACAGTCATGATCATTGATCAACCATCGATGGTCTTATTGCTCAGCTTTTGTCGTGTCCAAAAAAGACCAACACAAATCTGTAAATAATCCTCTTGCTTAGCACGTTGCCAGCAAATAGAGACATCCGCAATCCATTCGCATTCAAAGTTTCTGTATCATTTTTTTTATCAAAAGTTTCATCATGCAGCGTCTTAATTTTATCACAACAAATATTGGCATCTTTAATTATCACACGTATATTTTAAACTCAGGCAATTAGAAAGGCAAACAGAAGCTTAGAAGTGTTACCTCTCAGAGGGTAGCGTGCGTTTGAAAGCGTTTACAAAATTTGAAGACTCATTGAGTCACGTGGGGCCGCGGAACAAAAAATTAACCGACGTTTGTTGTTGTTTTAGGTACAAAATCTCTAAGAATCACTTCTTGTTTAAGGCCTATTGATTCGTGGAACTAATCGAACGTTTATTCTGTGTAAACAAACCAAAGATTAGGCATTTTCGGCTACGCAAATTGGACATTCAAAGACAATTTGAACTTTTTTTTTGGCCTTGTCATTTCTGAGAGTTATTCGCCTCAAATGTTTACAATAAATGCAAATCTTATCTTTGCATGTGACAAGGTGTTGGCTTGTGGTTTGATCTCGAAATTGGCCATCAGTTAAGCTAATGCAGCAGGCTAGCAAATACAATAAAGTCCAAATGAATTGAGAGAGATGGGTGGTGTATAATTTTATTTCAAAGGGATTAAATGGTAGTCGCCTTGACTCACGTGAGCACGCTGACGCACTTGAGTTCAAATTTAAATCACAGAAACAATGAAAACAGATCTGTTCTTTGCAGACAATGACATGAAAGGTTCAGTGTTCTATCGGTTGATGAGCTGAATTTTTATTTTGTGCCAACAAATATAGTTCCAGAGGCTGTCAGAGGATGTTTATCAGCTTCCCAGAGCGATGCGCGACAAGGGCAGTCGGTGAGACAAGTTCATTGTCCAGATATCGTTTTCTCATATGTAAAACAGCCTGTCATTCTATGAGAGCTTTCATCGTTCTCTAAACATAGTCTACAGGTAACTCTATACAGAAGCACTCAGACGCAACTGCTCCAATGTGTAGTCCTCAGGTAGGGTCCGACGATAAGTTAAGTCTGTGGGTTTGCCGATTTGACCACTTAGGATAGCTGTTAGGATTTTAAGCTGGTTCCGACTCGAATTCAAAGTAAACTTAGATTTCTTTTAGGAAAAAAAATAAATAAATAGCTTGCGTGACAGCTCGGAATGAGCCAAGGCCTTGCTTCTCGCTACTATTCATCTTGTGCGTGTTAATATTTTTCGCACGAATGGAAGGGACCTACAATTTATTGCCGACTCCGAACGGCGAAGTGAGAAGCTTTTTTATGACAAATTGTACTCATGGAGGTTTATCATTCCCGGCGAGAGGTGGTGCCTGGAGAGGGAACATACGCAACTCGCACAGCAGTACAACGCACTAACCACGGAGCCACGGCGGCTTCTTTTGGGATAGTTTAGGGAAAAATGGTTTGGTACATTTGTGACCAACCAGATCTCATTGGATTTGAGGTCTGTTCTCCCATGTGGGTTTTCAAAAGGCAGCTACCTACTCCACAGAATGGTTCAGGATCAGTGAGAAGGGTTGACACACCTAACCTACCCACCTATCCAGAGGCTTATCCAAAGAGAAAATCTTGGCGATACTCAAACATTCAGCAACCGTGCTGAAGAATTTTTTTGGGGGCGCTAATCATTTTCGTGCAGTCTTGTAAATACGGTTCTGTACCCAGCGTAAGTAGGTAGTAGGTAGAGTGACGGTTCCTAAGAACCCAATTAGAGCTAGGATGGTGTATTTTGTTACCACGAAATTCGTTCAAACCTATTTGTGTGAGTGTTGATTGAATGTGTTGGGATGATACGGTTAAATTCAGCCAGTGAAGCACAGAATCAGTTCTCCAATCCTTGTTTCAGCTATCTCGCCGAGGTCCACGAAAAAGGGTTTACCTAAAGTACGCTGTCTGTTCCTCGCCAGGGCAGACTACGCTGTTTCATTGTCAATGTGTACTTGTGTTCAGAGATCTAGTGTAGTATGATGAAGATTTTAGTTTTTAGTTTGAGAAGCATTTTGACTGCCCCTAGAACGAGTTTTAAGATTATCGTGGTTGAGTTTAGTGCCTTTAGGGCAGCTTGACCGTAAAGTTGGTTTTCCCAGTGGTGTTAGAAAGCAAGTCTAACCTTAGACAATGATTTATGGCTGAAAAATGGCCGAGTATATGCCTAGATTAACAGATACGTTAGTGCTCGACCCCTCACCTCACACCCTCACATGTACCATACTTGGTCAGTACTTGAGGCAGATCAAATTCCTACCTCATTAGGTTCTAATAGAATGCAACAACTTTGACAAGATAACAACCAAGAACATCTTAAAGTCCTTCCGTGTTCTCCGTGCATCAATCTTTAGCGTCAAAAATGACTTAATTATTTGTACTTCTTATGAAATTCATCGTAATATAACGCAAACCAGGAACACAGATTAGATTCCAGACAGTTTGCACAGATATCTCAAAATAAAATCAAAAGATAACCAACAACCATATCGAAGTGGTTAAGACGATTGAAGTTTACAAAAAGCGGTTGGGGCTTCC
Organism: Matsumyia berberina; assembly: GCA_917880715.2. NCBI lineage: Eukaryota > Metazoa > Arthropoda > Insecta > Diptera > Syrphidae > Matsumyia > Matsumyia berberina. Next base: position 110,543,810 of record OU862872.1, read on the forward strand.
TTAATCTAGTTGCCATCATTGTTGCAAACAAACAATAAAACAAAAGTTTCATGATCATTCATGAACTATCCCGTATGAAGTGTGTGCTCAAGATATCCTCTAAATCAGAATAACAAAGTAACTAAGTACACCAACCTAGAGATTAAGTTTAAGTGTTGAAATGACTCTACTTGGAACAGCTCACTTACCAGATTTATGATCCTTGAGGGCAGCGTATAAATCATTGGAATCAAGTACTTTCTTTCTACCCTTACGAAACGTGGGTATTGTGTAGCTGAAAAAGGAAACAAAAATTCAATCAATCATGTCAACAGCGTTCCCAATTATTATAATCTTACCAAAAACATAAAAATGATAATGGATTTGCCCGTTCACGGGGATTCTGTGGTAGAGTCTCTGCTTTCATGGACTGCATCTTGCATGGATTTTATTACTCTGAAATGGTTGAAAACACATGTATTAGTTGCTATGAGTAATGTTAACGTTTCCAAGAGAACTAAATTGATATTATAAACGACAACAACGGAGATTTCTATACTGTTTACGACTTAACCTCATATCTTGTATCGAAGTCGTACAGAGCTTACGATAAACAAGGTGATTTTTATCTATCTAGAATCAATTATGAAAACCGCGCTTGCACCGTGATAAAAAAAAGATATTACCAATCGTTGCGTTATAGGGGCTAGAAAGCCGGTTGAGTAAGAACTTGAATGGCTTTTGAAGTGGTGTCCCAAAACGAGGTTTTGCTTGAATTGTTTATGACTGACATTGGCCTTGCTGATTGGAACAACAGTGAGGCTACAAAGGAATACGTCACATCGAGGACTGTTCGCAGATGAAATGCGAGATAGATTCGGGGATATATTCAACGGGAATGAAGAAATCAAAGTCGTACAGACTTTCGAACTATGGCAGTGCCTTTCAAGCTGAAATATTCACAATCTATAAGCCCTGTCGTGAGATTGACGAAAGCTTAAATCCTAACTCGCCGTGGCTCAGTTGGTTAGTACGTTGAACAGCTGTGCGAGCAGCGTAGGTTCAAGCCCCAGCCATGTCCACCATGGCACCACCTCTCGTCGGGGAATGACAAGCCTCCGGGAGTGTAATTTGTCATGAAAGAGCTTCTCACTTCGCCGTTCGGAGTCGGCAATAAATTGTAGGTCCCTTCCATTCGTGCGAACAATACAACACGCACAACATGAATGGTAGCGAGAAGCTAGGCCTTGGGTCATCCCGAGCTGTCAGGCCAGCTATTTATCTTCTCCGATAATCAGGTATCCATTAAAGCCCTCGTCTCAACAATCATCTCCTCCAAGATGATAGCCAATGCAAAAACGAGCTTGCGCCTCCACGGCTAAATAACCAAATGCTTATCCTCCAGCGCGAAGTACCTTGATCTTGTACTCGTTCAAAACTCACAGTGAGTGAAAAAAAACTGTGTAGCCTATTACGCCTGCTATAAAATCTTTGGTAAGAAGTGAGGACTTCGACGGTCTTATAGATGTTTACCGCAGTGATGCGCTCGATCCTCTCATACGTATCACTTGTTTGATGGCCTGTGTTGAATAAGGACTACAACATCAAACAACTGATGCAGTGGTTAGCATCATCGCTTGTCACGCTGAAAGTCCGGGTTCAACTCCTGATGTCGAAAAAACATTTATTTCTTAAAATAAATAAAAATCGATCAACTGTGAAAGCTGATGGCGACTCTACTGCGAAGGCATAACACTGGCAGTAGAGTGTCTTGGCTTGAAGAGTTGATTGAGCGAACACTGAGTATGACATCAGGGGATTCGAAAACAATCCTGTGAGTTAAGCAATGACAAAACACGACAAATGTCCCCAGCTAGCCTGGACACCACCCTTGGACGCCAATGAAAAACTTAACGAAACCTGAGTTTCAAACCACTGTACCTCGCTCGCGGTGTGTGTATAACATTATAAGGGTATTCATATCCCCTTGATCCGCGTGAATTATAAAATCATTTTTATAGATCCCTCGCGAAGTATTCTCACATCCGGTTGGGAATCGTCAAAGGAAGAATTCTCCTACAATTTCTATCAGAAGCGAACATCAGGTGTGCCGTGCCATGTTGCAAAATTGTGTCACACCTACCTAGAACCATACGAAAAGAAACGATCGCCTAAGTAAAAGCGGAACAGACATTGGGCGTATAGTTGCCATCTGTACGAGCCACTGGGCAGTAGAAACCCATGCAGCCAAGCTAGGTATCCTTTTTAACACGCACTGCTGCAGCTGCAATAACATAAAAGAGAAGGAAGCCCTCGCCCACTTCCTTTGCACGGGTCCGGCACCTCCCAAGGCAAGTTAACGTGCGTTGAGCAAGTCTTTCCTCGACAACCTCAACGAACTATCGGGAAAACAAACCTCTTAACATGCTACTCTTTCCTAAATGTACAGGATGAATATAAGACCAACAGATGTGGCTATTGACATTCACTCTCATCCATCCAACAACCCGGTCACGAGGACAAAATGTAACAAAGTGATGGAATTCGGCATCAATTGAGAATCACGGAAAAATTTTGACCGAATACGACCACTTTTACCTAGTACCTGCCTTTGTAGAGCCCCGATAGATGTTGCCTCACGAGAAAGAAGACAAAGATGAGAGACTCCTCTTCTATTTTGTGTGGCATTTCTGTGTACTGCCTGGGTAAAATGTTCCACATACGATACAGTATTCTAGCATAGAGCAAAGACAGGACAAACGCAAAGGCAATGATCCAAAGTATCCTCTCCACTAGAAATGCAGACTTAAGCCGAACACGTTGAGATGCTTGGCAAAAGCAAAGTGTCCCGTTAGAACGCCAATAAGTTGTCTACAGTCTTTTCTGACCCAATGAGGCTCAAGTCCTGAAAACGCATCGTCCGAGCCTTGTCCAGCAATCTCATCCGAGATCTCATTCCCAGAGATCCCAGTGTGACCTGGGACTTAGACAAAAGTCGAAGAGATCGGCCTTCGAGCAAATTCAGAGAGTTCTTGCATTCTCAAACCATTTCGAAACTGAGTAAGGGGTCGAGCAATGCTTTAAGCACAGCCTCGCAAACCTTAGACGCAAATGCTCCGATCCCTCCACCTATTCTTTACGATTTAGTCCGTGGCGATTAGGATAGTACTCGTGACTATTGGGCAGTAAAGAGGTATGCTTGCCTAACAAGTAGTGAAGTCTAGTGCTATAGGTCTCCGGCCGAAACACCGGTCCCATTACTGGTTTAGAAGCCATTCTTGAAGATTTGACTTTAGTCCAGTCCAGGCTCAGACTGTGCCCGAAGCCAGTCCTGAACGCAAGCCGATTATCTTGTGTCACCGCGCCAGACGGGATATACATGAAATCATAGTCGTAAGATAAGTTTCGCGCAGGGTCATCAAAACTCAAGTGCGAATGATACCGAAACGTATAGACTGAGAGGGCCTTTTTGACGTTCAAGTCTCTTACTAATACCAAAACTCAAGCCCAGTTTTAACATAAGGTCGGCTCAAGAACAAAATGAAAAAGACCAACGTTTGAACAACTCTCAACGTATCGTGTGCGAGAAACAGCATTCCAACGAAATTGAATTGAAAACTTTCGGAACCAAACACAATTGGGTGCTTCTGCTTATTGGTTTCTGCGAATAACCCAGAGTTTAATGGACGAACAATTGAATCTTCATTTTAATGTCAAACGGTCAATAGCACCGGCAGCCGGCGTTTTACATTTAAAACTTGCGCAACATCTTCGCAACCAGACTCTCCCTCGGTCGTCGTACGTCAGCGTCAGCGTCAGACTTATTTTTTTTGCTTATTCACCTCCACTACCCGGGAATAACTTATTTCGCTCGGTTTGTTTACGTTTCGAATTCAGCTTCACTTATTTACTTTGGTGCGAGTGAGCTACAAATCTGTGACCGGCATCATATGTGTTGCCTCACTTGAGTCATTTTATTCGCAATCCAAACAATGGAAATGTATTACAAAGGCACTTTGATAGCAAGGCGCTCTAGAAACGGAAATTACTGTGCCTTGCAATATTTACTTGTTGGAGAAGTCGCCTTGTGCTCGTCCAATTATCTGCATCTAATGGCACAATTCGAGTTAATGGATGTGTGCTGTGTTGTGCGTATTGATGTCAATTGTTAGCCGCGCGATCGCAAAAAAAGAAATTTCAGTTTAAATTGTGGAGTTATTCTTGTTTTATGGTTCGAGCGGATGTCTAAGGGAGTGGTCCAATGTACACGGGGTGGTGGCTCAGCAAGGCTTATTGATTTCGCCTGAAGCATTTGAATTTAGATGTAACGGGAGTTAAGTAGTAAATATTTAAGTGATCATTTAACGTAATTCCATGAATCGTTTGACATGACACTGGCCACTGAATACTCGGGATTTAAAGGAGAGTAAGGAAGAATGGACCCTCGTGCTACAGCTACAATCGATGCTGAGAATACTGCGGTAGAGTGAACACAGAGAAGGTGTTCTTAGGCGAGGTTTCCTCTATTCCCCGTCTGGATTAGATTGAAAGACTTTGCGGATTCGCTTTACGTGTGCTAGCCACGCACTTTTTCGTAGTATAGTTCATACACTTCATCATTGAATCTGTTCCTGCAAAGCTCGTCCACACAGACGGCCCTATTTACCGAGGAATTTTTCACTCTAATATCCGAGATCGATAGAGTCCGTGCTTCAACAGATTTGCCAAAGTGTGCAACTTTGCACGATAATGGACGTTCCTGGCCTAAAACCGCACTAATAGGGCCAAATAAGATTAACGAAAGCCTTAAGCCATTCGAAGAATAAGGTCTTGTAAGCAAAGCTAAGGAAACTGATGTATCGGTAGTTAATTTAGGGCTTCTCCTTTCTAGAGGATCGGGCAAAATATTCGCAGATTCCATTCATTAGGCATTAAGGAAAGCCAGAGGAATTCGAGATTTCCAATATTGTTTTTACTGGTGATTAGCGTGGTGCTTCGCGCTGCCCTGTCGATGGAAAGTGGAGGAATTCGATGGAATCTTACATTTCAACTCAAATATCTTGACTACTCTGACGACTTATGCCAATTATCACATGGGTTAATGGAACTCAACCAAATGGCAGCGGGGGTGTTGAGCGAGAGACAAATGTTATAGGGTTGAATATTATTTCAGCTAAAACCAAGTTCATCAGCCTCAGACTGAAGTCATCATCTCAAGTTAGCATCGCTGGACAACCGGTAGAGAAAGCAGAGAGCTATCTTTGGAGTATTGTCGCGACCGATGGTGGAACCAAATCTGCGTTTGGAATGCTGTCCAAAATACGACAGAGCAATAAAATCAGCGTAAACACCAAACTACGTTCCCTTCCAATGTTGAGTCCGAGCATACGTATGCAGCTCTATCACAAGAAACCTGCAAACGTTCGTTAATAGGTGCCTACGAAACATTCTGAGGATTTTCTGAGTGCGCCGACCGAGAAATACGTGGTGTAGAACTGTTGAGGAGGTGTCTCGGCAATTGGAGAAGACTTGGAGAGAGCTGAGGCTTATTGCCATCAACCGTAGACGATGGCGCGTAGGGGTTGTATAGGCCCTAGGACCCACAAGGGGAAATGTGACCTTAGTAAGAAAGTATTCATCAGGCATACATATGTTTGTCTGACCGAATCATAGAAAAGAGTTGGTTTAAGCTCTCTCGTTACTGCAAGAAAGCGGGAATAGTGTATACGGATGAATCACACATCAATGGAAAATCGGAGGCGGTCGTTTACTGCCGAACCCCACCTCTCCATCGTGCTTTCCAACTAAAACTGTGATCCCCTGGAAAGGTTTGCAAACTTGCAAAGCGGCCTTACTTCTGGAGAACGCTTAATCTTGACAATAGGCAACTAAGACTGTTGGCCGGTCTGTACATCGAACACATCAACCCGAACAAGCATGTCTACAGACTGGGACTGGTGCCATCTGGTATTTACTTGCCCAGGATTTGAAAAGGATGAGGAGAGTATCGAACACTTCCTCTACTAATGCCCTAAAACAGGGACACTAACACATATGAGTAAATGCTTCGGAAGGCCAAGTGTTTTGATCAGGTGGACGTTGATCCTTCTGCAATGACAAAGGGCTGTTGGTCTTTATCATCATTTTACAGTCTGAAGTTCAAAGTCTTCATTTGCAGATATGCTTGACAGAGAAGAGAGACGTCAGGTAAAAACTTCGCAACGGCTTTTTCTAGCATTTTACCGAGAAGAGACGAAGAGGGAACCAATTAAGATCTAAACACACAATCCGAATTCATCTACACGGATAGTTCGCAAGCATCGTCTTTGAGACATAATAACTAGCCAAGTCAATCACACTTCAAAACCCTGTGACCAGCATCATATGTGTTGCCTCACTTGTGTCGTTTTTCATCATTTTCATCATTGGCAACAAAATGTCAATCCCTGGCAAAAAAAATGAATTTGAAGCTTGTAAAGTGCTTTCAGCAAGAGCCGAAGATTCTTAAAAAGAAACGTTGAATACAAATCTACAGGTTAAATCATCATACCGAAGCATAAAAAGACTGATAAACTCACAAGAAAGGGTTCTGTTTCTCCGATCAAAGAAATAATTCGATATTCACCCGTACAAAATCCAATTAACACAAAAGCTGCACAAAAATGACCATGAACGTCTTCGTGAAAGCCATACAATTTGTGCAATCATTCGTATTTTAAAGGACGCGTTTTGCCAGACGGGATAAGGAATCGGGGAAAGTCGTTTCCACTCTGTTGACTCCCAGCATGCGGCATGTTTCTTTCTACACAAATCAACGATTCCAGGCCGGCAATGATTAAATAGCTTTAGCAAACCATTCAAGAAAGAAATTAACAAATCATATCGGAATTGCAGTCAAACATAAGGAAGAGCCGGCATATTCAGCACAGCTGGAGAAGACACTTTGCTCTGCTTTCCTTAGTGAATTTGCGAAAGATTTTAAGATTATCCACCGCAGTTATGTCTGCTGCAACTTACTTGAAACATTTCAAGCGAAACGGATTTCATTGAAGTCAGACCAAACCCCCCTTGGGGCTTGGTTTATCCTATTAACCAACTCTCGTGCAGAACGAATGAAAAACTAGATACGAATGAATGTCACAAACAAAGAATCTTTTCTCTATTTGATTGGATTGCATGGTTAGCATGCAAGTCCCCGTCTGGCATCAATTAGTGCACAATTGGCGGATGAAAATCTTGAAATTGACAAGCGCCGAGCGAAAGTGATATGGAAATTCATGGAGACTCCCCTTACTATCTCACTTACGCTTAAATTATTCATTTAATTAAAGCGGTATCACTATCAACAGCCACAACACCAAATCGTATGCAATCGGGGTGCCATCACGAACATGTGGAGAGGAGGATGAACTGAACACTGTGGTAACAATTAACACGTTGTGACAGGCTTATCAAGAATGACTGTGCACGCTCGCGATTGAACATGTAGGGGAAGGAACGCCAAACTCCAAAAATCCCCCTCGTCTAACTAAATGTATCTGTAAACACTCGCAAAGCTATTTACGTTCATTTGTCGCGTGGGTAGAAAAAAATGCTTAGTTTGATTGCCAACATATTACAGATATCATTCAGTTCATTCCGTTAACAATCAGTTGAATTGTTTGCCGGCTATTGCTATTCACATGTGGAAACGTTTCATGGATGCTCGATAGAAATTTAATCGCAATCCCTTTTCACTTTTCGCTTGTTATGTTCTTGCAGTGTATGATGAAATGATGAATTGTTTCTAATCGTTTGTAATCATTCGACTTCAGAGTAATGGAATTTCATTGTTGTTGAGTGGAAGCACACCCACATTTGGACAGGAGTTTCTTCTTGAATCATATGACGACTGGGCTTGGTTCCTACGTGAGAGAATCTTTAAGAGAACCTTGAACTATGTACACTAGCACTACTTACCCCTGCCGTTGGAAAACACTTGATGGTGTTTCTGTAACGTCTAACTGGATCGACTCCGGGGATTCAGCAGGAAAATCGAAACCAATTACAAACGAAAATATGGGGATGACTCCTACAAACTATAGGAGTGGTTCCCACCCGAAACACTTTTTTCCTTCTTTCTTTTCTTTTCTAGATTTCTGTTGCTTATTGCACACTACATTAGACCTGAGGGTAGAATTATCTAATAGCCCAACAGGTTCACTGGCTCAAGGAGGGGACTTTTATCCTATTTTTGCTTCTTACAATTAAAACACTGTTCTCTTAGGATCACTGGTTGTCATTTCCGTCACATCCGTCGCACATTTATATTTTTTTTTTTAACTTTAAAGGAACAAAAAATTTTGGGGTAAAAAATTCCACTGGCTACCCATTCGTGGGTGAGGAGAGATTGTGAAAATACAAACCAACCGAAGCAGCGAGAGAACACAAAAAACTGATTGAAGAATTGCGGCAGAGCGCGAAGCAAAGCTGCGAAAAGTTCATGTTTTGCAGAAAAATGTTGGTTTTTATACATTCGAGTATCGAATGGTGGATCGACGTTCGCGCATGATAAGAATTAAAATCAGCTGACTGGCGGTGTTCAGGAGTAGAGTAGTGTTGGACAGTAATTGGAACTTATTCTGTGGAAGCTATTGAGAACCGGGCAAGGTGTTCCTTAAAACGATTAAGGCGAAGAACTTTTTATAAAATATTGGTCAAATATTAATGGGAGAACGTTTTGGGCTTTTGCCGGCCTCAAGTTGTCGCCCTGGTTAGTTTGTTGGACTGCTGAGCTAGATGATACAGAATAGCATCTCACGAAAACCGAACAACCAACACTCGGCAGGCAATGACGAGCCTCCGAGAGTATAATTTGTCATGAAAGGGCTTTTTAATTCGCTTTTCGGTGGCGGCAGTGAGAACTATAGGTTGTTTTCACACTCAAAACGAAGTTCACTTTTGCAACAGAGACTATCATGGGCCTCTTACCACTAGGAAACCCACTACTAGATGGTGCAGTGCCGCTAGAAGAGAAGCATAAACCAGACAATCTGAAGGGACAGCTCAAAATACTTGACTCGATTCCAAGAAGGGACATTTTTAGTACTTGGTAGCACTACAGTGAGAGGATAATCAATGCCTCAAGCAATAGGTGCCTCAAGCAATAGGTAGCCCTATCCTTCATTTCCACACTCCAGGTGGTTTAAGGTCCTTCTCTAGTTCGGCTCACCATCTTAAGCGAAGCCTTCCTCTACTATGCCTCAATCAACAGAACTCTCTAGTTAGCCCTATCCTTCATTTTCCCACTCCAGATAGTTTAAAGTCCTTCTCTAGTTCGGCTCATTATTCCTAGCGAAGCCTTCCTCTACTGGGTTGTCTCTCCGGGTTAAATTCAAAGAATCACTGCACTCCTACCGAGTCAGGAAATCCCTCGATAAACCCTGTCACCTAGGCTAAGTCAGCCACTTCCAAGCGTGCCAGATAGAGGAGCAAGCCGCTTCAATTGTGACGCCTTCTATGTTGTTTTCAACTTTGCAACCCAGAGCCTATTTCATAGAAAATTTGCCAATCTTTCAAGAATCGTCGGCAGTACTATCACAGTCGACTAGGTCTGCATCTAAAAGCAGAATCTTTGACGTGTTCAAAGAAAGAGGAAACCCTAGTATATATCCGAAAATGACTACGAACAACTTGTTAGCATTGAAGGAAGGCATTGCCTACGTCGTCAGTCCTCAATCCAATCCCATTTCTCCAGAGCAAAGCTTCCTTCCCAGCCGCTTTCCACTGTCAAAAACCACTCAAATATAAAACAACCAAAGCGTGTTCCCTTAGGTATCTTATTTTATTCCATTTTTGTGTTAAAAAATAAAAAAAAGAGCAGCTCTCCTTCCTCTATCACTGTACTTAGGCAACCAAAGCCGATGCCGTCTTTGATTCGTATTTCCAGTTTGGTGGGAGTACGCTCTTGGTCTTGTAGTATCTGGCCAGCCTGTGGATTCTTGACTCAACAAGAATCAAACGGAATTTGCCATCCTTATCCTTGCGATTGCGTTCCAAATGCTTACGGATGGCCACTGCCCTCTTGATCAAATGGTACAGATCCTCTGGGATGTCGGGTTTCAAACCCACCGACTTCATGATGCGGAGGATTTTATTGCCGTTTACAAAACGCACCTGTGCAACTCCATGTGAATCACGGAGCATGATACCTAAAAAAGAATGAAAAGGACGCAACTTGAATGTTTACGTATTCCATCACATAACCTCACAAATGATAAAACTTACCGATCTTGGATGGGGTCATACCCTTCTTGCCCAATTTCTTGATTTGCTCCCTTACATCCTCGGCGTTTGATTTCAGCCATGAGGGGACTGTCCTTCTGTATGGAAGTGCGGATTGGGAAATACCCTTACTGCGAGAAAATGAAAAAAAAATGCACATTAGCAAAACGTCACAGAGCACATGTGAAAGTACGGGGAAAACTACGTTAAATTTCGCGAAGAAACTTGAAAAATTCAACCACAACTCTTGCAGAGATATCAGTTAATATTTTATTAAACTATTTGAATGCATATTTTGCTTAATTATATGAAATATTTGTATTTTTACCCAGGAGCGTGCATACGACCCATCTTGTCAGATTTTTAATGTACACCGAAAAGAGTGGAACGGAAGTGAATAGTTGAACATCATGGCAGCGAGCGCAGAATGGGAAACGTGAAAATAGAAAAATTTAATTATCTATTAAGGCAGGCATTGCATTTTTCTCAATTTTGGGTTCTTGAATTTGGAACTTTTGGAAATGGAAATTTTACTTGTCAGATAAATAATTTAATTTTCACCATCAGTCAAAATTTAACTAAACAATTTATCTTGAAAACCAAGGAATATTTGTTGACTTGTCTTGTTATGACAGAGGAAGATTTAGAGCGGATATTTATTCTATGAAAACTTATTTTTTCTCATTTCTACAGAAAGCATACAAAAATTATTCGAAATTTTGAGATTCATAAGTTCTATTTCTTACTTTTCAGGAAGGACTGTACGCCTTACATGAGAGCCGAATGACTAAGAATGTGAAACAGGAAGATTCTGCTATAATACAGTCCGACGACCTCGATTTCAACCCTTGGGGACTACGCAAAACCTCCACCAACCTGGCGTATATAAATGATGACAGCGTGTTTTGTAGACCTCGCTGACTAGAGAAACTTATTGGTTTGCGGACCACGTTCTCTCCCATCTGTAACGTCACCTAAAAAAGTAAGTTCTTGAATTCTTTGACGTAATAAACATTTTCAGGCCAATTAATTGTCACCCTTAAATGTTTTCTTCAAAAGTACTTGGCCCCATCAATTAGTTAGTTTTTACCAATCCGATCATAGCTCTGAATTCATTCACTTTTTCCATCCATTGGCCACTCAATGCAGCCAACATTCGTATAAATTCATTTTTTTGTTCCTTAAACACTTCCACTCACACTGCCGCAAGTTCAAAGCCACCGATAAAATAAGATGGCTGAGTTTATGCAGAAAATCGAGTGAAGTGCTTATAAGAAATTTTATAGAAATATTGCAAAAAATACTCTTTATTTTGCATAAAAAACCTACCCAAAGTCACCAGTATCCGTTTTAGTTTATATTTTTCATAAAAGCAAATCAATTTCAATCCGTAAACCAACAGAATATTCTCTGCGAAAAAAAGTGTAGTGCAAAGAAAAAAAAAATAAGAAAAATTCATCAAAAATAATCCAAAAATTATAATTAGCGATTATACAGATATATAACACCATAGATATATACGTATAACAAATAAATAAAGAAAAACTGACAAAACTTCTCTATGATTGTCCTTATCTAGTGAAATTCTTGAATAATTTTTGTAAATTTTATGTATTTTCTTGCATTTTCAACACACTAATGTGAAATTATGTCCGGTGACTCCGGTGACAGTAGCAGTGATTTCAGTGCAAAACCATCCTGTAGCAGGCGCATCACCCGACGCAATCAGAATGCTGTTGCATCGGGGGGCTCTGTTGCCTCCTCCACCTCCACCTCCACCTCCACCTCCACCAATCACAACAACGGTGGCAAAAAAAAGCGCCGCATCGTAATGCGAATCGAATTTGATGACGATTCCGATGAGAGCAGCAATAGCAGTAGCTCCAACAGTAGCATTAGCGAAGATGCCAGCCACAAACAAAAGAAGAAAAATATCAAACATAACATCGAAGATGATGAAGATATCAAGCCATGTTCGAGTAGAACATTGCGAGGTAAACTTGGTAACAAAACAAATTTCGTCTTTAGCAGTGACGATGATAATAACAGTGGAGGTGTTATGCCGGGCGGCAGTATTCGCCACCGTCGCAGTAATCGACGCAATCGCCAGAGACTGGAAGACGACGACGATGAGGAGGATGATAATGATGACGACGACGCGGAACGAGGGGGTTCCAGTAATGGCAGAGAGGTAAAAATCATTCTCTTTTCAGTTCGTTTTCCTTCTTCTTTCTTTCTCTCGTGTGTGAGTGAAATTAAAAAAAGAAAATGAAACAATTTTATTGTCTATTTGCAGAAATTTACGTAAAAATATTTCTAATTTATCTTTAAACATGGTAATTTGCATTTGAAGGCCTTCGCCAGATGTGGTACACCATGGCGATTGGTCAGAGTGGTGAAATTAGTTCTCGTTCCAAGTGTTGTTGATAGTAGTGCCATGTCAGTATGTGCGCATTGAGACTTGAAATGTGTATACTAACAGCAAGTTTGTGGCTGTATACTGAAATTGAATTGCAAAGAGCCGCCACACACCGATTTGGTACATGTAATTGTTTTGAGTTGCATAGAGCGAAGGTGATAGAGAATTTCACGGAAAGATTTACGACAAAGGCACGGGCAGGTTTCGAATATTATCTGAAAACTAATGGCGTCGTTCGCTCAAAGAACGATTAATCATCGCCTTGAGTTTGAGTTTTCTTGCATATCTGAAAGAAGCGCGGGGCGTCTAAGCAGCTTTAGGGGTGGTTGTACAGAGCTGATATGCTTTAAGCATGTATTCGCTTTCATGTGCAAAAATTAGGTCGCGGAACTGAAACATTTTGTGGCGAACAACCCTTGGAGTGATAACCTCTCATGCTTTGTGTAAAACTAGGTTTATATGCAAATCGGGTAAAAATCAGAAAACAAGATTTCTTAAGCTGCATGAGACTAGTTTTGCAACAACAAGAATCTGCTCGATGTATATCAAATAGTTACAATACTACAGACCTTGACAACGATGTGATAGGACACAGAACGCATAACAACCGAAAAGTTTATTTTCTCCTGTTCGCCGTGACGTTAAGAGATTGCGTCAGGCGGTTGAACATGCTGACGAACTTGGATTCAAGTTTGAATCCCACCAAACAAGTTCGCTTCTGGTATCGACTTTCCGTAGTCCAAGACAGCAAACATCGCAAACTATCCTTCGGAATCGGAGGGAGAACGAGGGTCTCTTATTTGTGGAAGAAATAGGACACAATACGAGTTGTTGCAAGAATTCAAAGTCTTGATCGTTCATTAGCTCTTGCTCTGAATATATTTTAGCTAGCGGGCGGTTTCTTGTCTACAAATTAGGAACACAGTTTTCCTCAAACACCGCTCATCTGACTCATTTCAGAGCATTTTGAAGTGTATTTGCCTTTCTGATCTTTCCTATCACACACAACTTCTGAGAGTCATACAGGATCTCCCTAAGAATCTATGAAAAGTCCATTAGAACCCAACAATACTGCAACATGTTGCAAAATTCTGTTGGAAGGAAAGTCCTTCCCTCTTCTTTCTGAAGGAAAACAGATATGATCTGAACGGAGAATACTGCTTTACCGACTTCACACAGCAGCAATAGTCACTCTATGGTCTTCCCATCATCAAACCAAACCCACACACACCCTCTTACCCACATAAAACTTTTGCCAACAGTCATTTGAGGGAAATCACGACTGGCCCCAATTGTAAAGTGATATCTCACACTCCATAACCAACCAACCATAATGAGTTGCTCCCTGTGAACACTTCTTCAAAGATTTCCTAGCTTCTAAGCCTTTAGAGAATTTACATGTCATTACAACTCTGTAGGCACTACACTCCATTCGTTTGATCAGCGAATAATTTGCCTGAAGACATTATTGCTGGCGTTTGACCAACAAGGTACTGAATTCATTAGGACTTAGGACATATTTGTACTCGTCTCCTAAGACTGTGTAAAAAGAGCCCAACCAGGTCTGCGACAGTCTCTTAGGAGTCAAATGCACGAACCACTAACCCACGGAAATCACTGAACTCTAGTGACAGGGACTATGAAACAGCCCGAAACCGATTTACAGGACTGCATTTGGGTTTGATGTTTATTTTTCTTATGAAAACTAAGAGGAAGGGAATGGAGCTAGGCATCTCCAGTTATCGTGGTTCTTAGCTTACTGCCCACAGTTGCGCACTTAAACCGATTCAGGTCATCATTTTCTTGTCCGCACCACATTTGGTTAGGTCTTTCTCATTGCTTTGTTCCTTCGAATTGGACCAGAAGACTCTGCGGGCAGAAGCGTTGGTGTACATTCGTTCTTCGTCATTTTCTTACCATCCCAAACTCCTTAAATGTAATTTTTTGCCTAGTACAGCTCGCATAGTTCGTCGTTGAATCTCTTCCTCCAAAACCAGCCAACTAAGATGGGACCGATTCTACTCCTTGGCTACATGATTGATTAACCGCTGCAGCGCTGAAGGGGTATTAAAAAAAAATAAGATCCTTGCATTTTTTTTATTGAATGCCGAATGTTATCACAATGTTTCAGAGCATTAAAAGATTAAACTTCCAAAAGATTTTTAAAAACCTTTGAACTCTTCCGTGACATTGCGTCAACTACGGTTAGCACATTCTTGTGCAGAGTTTTACAAAGCGTTTCAGCTTCGTGCTTTTAGCAAGACACAATTTCATCGAGGTTTGACAACAAATTGCACACAAACACACACAGTGCAAGAGCGCACAGGTATCCTTGAGAAATTCGCTTTCTGCGTGGGCTTCCGTTTCGAGCTGCTTATACCATATTTTTGCCCAATTCTTCGGGTTTATCTTATAGCGCTCGTAGTGGATATTAACTGGCGTCGATTTCTCATCAACTCTCCCATGCCACGTTTGCATAGTACGACCTATCTGCTTGACTGGGCGATTGGTTTTTATTGTATTGCTCTCGTAAGGTTTGTCCGATCCTGTCTCAAATCATCTCCACCGTATTCTCCTGTTTATTAGTTCTTGGTCCCTTTTTATGTGGAACTGTTACATACGGACACACGTAGACATTTTTTTATGGTGGTTTCAGCTTATGAGTGACAGCAGTGATTACCTCCCAAGCTACACTCGGAAGGAAGTACTGACTCAACGTTGGCGAATCAGCCTCCGCACAAAATATTCTTTTTCCAAATGAAAAACTTTTCGAAGGCTGTATTTTCATTGCAGATTCTATTTCATTCATACAGTTCGGTGCTATCGTCTACCGAGATGTTTAGTTGAACATTTGAATTCAAAAGGGTTAGGTCCTTTGCTTTGGGTAGCAAAACCGTCTTCAGTGTTCGCTTGCATCCTGATAGTAATTTCTAGATGTGGATTTTTCTCAGAAGTCATGTTTAACAAAGAGAAGGAGTCATGCAAGAGGTTAAAGGCGTTGAGAACTAATATTTTGACAGCGAGCGCCGTGACTTTAATTTTAGTGCTCACTTCTAGGCAGATGTTGATCTAACCAAGTACTAAGTGACATAAAACGCAACTAATCGCCAGTTCGTTTTCGTGGCATGTGAGTCAAGTGTGCATTCAATTGCTTCCCGCTACCGTTTTCTTCAAGTTAACTATCCAAGTTGGATCTTTCGTTTGATGTCTGATGCATGTGTTGACAGTTGTCGACCAAGATGAGCCGAATTTTTTTTAATCCTTGTTTAAGAACGAACTTGATTCAATACCTGGTGGATCACCACCTAAAGTCTTTCTATTTGAAGCTCTCTATAGGCCTAGTTGATGCCTACGGTTCCCTTTGGATGGCTAAACACATTTTGTTTACTTTAAGAGAGGCGGAGAATGCATCATGCGGAAGGGTTGTTACGCTCAGCTGGTGTGTCAAGACTCCTACTGACTAAACTCCCCCTCTACCTTTGGTATCCCCGGCAACCTTGGGACCGTTGTTTGCATTACTTCAGAGGGGGTGGTCCGGTATGATTATTATGGGGTCATATTTTCGTTTTTCTCTCTTCTTTCCTCGCAGCACGCCTAAACACTTTAAGGAAAACGTTTCTGGCATTAGATCGACCGCGAAAACGTTTTGTTTGTACATTTCCGACCTTTCGCATTGGCAGACACGGCCTGAAACATTTATTAGTGTGCTATGTAGTCCAATAGACATACTGCCTTTAAGTTAATTATATACATATATCCTTGAGCGAGGCGTTTCCAACGTCCTCGGGCTAGAGAACTTCTTCGTGAAGAACGCTTCATCTTTTCTAAATGACCGGGCACTTATAAAGAATAAGTCCTTCAATTTCTCGATCTTCTAAACAGACTTGACGCACCCTCTGGATGAGTTTAACCACCTGATATCCTTCTTTGTGAACTAAATGAGTTCACTACACTAGGAGTACAGCTTGACATTCTTGTCTGATCTCGGGAAAATGTTCCCAGTAGGCTAGACGCTCGTTATAATCCCCGTCATTAATCAATGGCTTATGTGGACAATATCACTGCAAAATAAATCACGAAATGGCTGACGCCATGGCTTATACTCATTGCTCATACATATGTACTTCTATATGGTGGGCGATGGTGTTTAATTTCTTTGTCATTAGGTTACAAACTGATTGCATGAATTGATAATTGACCAGAGGTATACATTCCAAGAACGGTTTGATCGAAACTATATGGTTTGCACAACCATTTCAAGGTCCTATTTTGTATGTGTTAAGCATGTATGTGGTTCATGTCCTATCCACAATCAAATCATGCAATTGTGTCTGTGCTCGTTGGGGTCATACTACCTGTTATATAAAAGAAAACAATAAAATAGAAAGAGTCAGGTAAAAATATCTGCGTCCATTAGCAAACTGACGCCGTCGCCTATGCTAATTAAACAATTACAATTCATACTCGAGTTGATGGTTGATTTCATTTCTTTTTAGTATTTAAGTCCTCAGCGCTTGCCTATTATTTGAATCGAATTCGAGTTTCTTTTCCTCGGATGGTTACTGTTGTCTTGACGAACAAAATTTCAACCAGAATTGTTATTTTTAAGAACAATCACATCTCATGCAGAACGAAAAGTGAACTTCCTTTCTTTTTCGTTCATGCATTGATTACTGTTGATGCATAGCATACACGACGACACGTAACGACGACACCGGCACACTTAACGAACAGACAACGAAAGTGAATGTATTTGGTGTATGTGCTTTCAACTCTTCTCTTCTCCTTTCAATGGAGATTCAACGACAAATATCGGCTGGTATTGTTTGAAACTCAGTCGGTATACTTTCGATTCGTTTCAGTTTCGTTATTGGTAACAATGTGTAGTTATAAAATAAATGAATCGCTGGTGCGACAGCTCGGGATGAGGCAAGGCATAGCTTCTCGTTACATTTTTGGCACGAATGGAAAGGACCTACAATTCATAACTCTCTTTCATAACACACTATACTCCCGTAGGCTGCTCATTCCCAGACGAGAGATGGTGCCGCGAAACATGTTCGGTGGATATGGCTGGGGCTTGAACCCAAGCCGTTCGCACAGCAGTCTAACCCATTAACCACAGTGACCACCTCCATCTTGTGTATTTACTAAGAAAAAATATTTTAACGTGTCATATAACATTGTGTCACATCAACTAGGATACAGGCTGTCCGAGTTTTATCAATTTCGAAGAGACACTGAACAAAATCTTAGAGTGTAATGCTATCACCAGCACAAGAACCAAACTGCTATGGGTTCACTCTAATATGAAACATGGCTACAACTTTCTTCTAGAAAGTCGCAATTTTTTGTCTAAGCATCATAAGTATTTTCTGGTCGAACTGCTTGTGAATTGAACAACTCTTTAGGAGAAAATACCAGGAATATGTAAACAAAAAAAAAACGAAGACGCCATGGTCGCCGGAACTCAGCGGTTGGTCCGTTGGACTACAGAGCGTGTTGACAGGTGTCAATTCATCGTTCTAGCTCAATACTACTCAGCATTCCCCACTTGACGAAGGAACGACTGTTCTTAGTCTTTTGTTGACTAGAACAAGACGTTCACAGAGCATTTAATGGAACGGATACAATATCCTCATGCAGCTTTTAGAATACTTAATGTGATCTACCTCGAATCACTGATCACCGGTACCGATGAGCCAGTGAGGATGCCGAAGACAATTGATGTGTTTTTGGATCTAAAACGTAACAGCTCGGCTTCATACAGGCGCAGCAGCTCAGTGAGGGACAAGACCTCGTATCGTGAAAGCAAGGGACTTACATTTCTTACTGACGAGTCTAAACGACTCTCTAAAGTTTCGTGCTACCTTCCGAGGGGCGATACGCTGAAATGTGACTTCAGTCAGCATAAATTGCCAGAAATTTCGTTAAAAAATGCAAACGGATCAATACTTTTTCAAAGTCTTGTCTAAGATCCATGATCGTGAATTTCTCGTGCTGATTTTGTTGTCCATAGTATATATCTTGGGTCGGTTCTCCTACTTACGGTAGAATGTGAAAGCAATTTTCATTTAATTTAATTTCGGAATTCTACCGGGAATTAACTTCATATTCGTGAAACCTTTTACTTTCAATTGAGGCGTTTGGTCGTGCATACATCCTGGTGAAAGTGTAAAGAAGTGGACTGCAGTCTTCTCTCTATTTCCATGAAGGAAAGTCTTCAGTCAAAAGAATCTTCAAATTTCAGGCGCCAGATGCCAAGGGTAAACGCAGATACTTTTTAAAAATCAAGAAGTTTTGGAACTGGAAGAACGTGCGCGTGGTGGATGAGGAAAAAAGCAAGCAAGAAATCTTAGAGGGTCGGAAGCGTCCTTGAAAGTACAAAGGCTAGCCATATCTTCCTAATATTCGTTTTCTGTATGCTTGGCACCCATCAGAGGCTTTATTGTCTATTAAGGAAGTACATGACAATATTGCATGGCTCTTAATCTGTTAAAGATGGATATGGAGTGAAAAAATTTAGAACGACGATCGCAACAGTGCTTGGACAGTTTTGAAAGGAACACGATTGATTTGATGAGTGGATATGGACCAATTGATGACACTTGTGTCCACTACACACAAGAAACTCAATTGGAAAGAGCATGGTTGTTTGTCCCTGAAGCTTGACAAAGCACGTTGCAACAAAAGAGTTCGTCGAAAAGGATCGACCTTAGGACATGAAAAATTATTTCTAACCAGCTTAATGCACGCTTCCTTGGCTGGAATGCCAAATCATAATTCAACGGATCCGGCTTTTAGAGACAACATTTCCCTCGATTGAAACCCATCTTCATCATTGAAAGAAGCCAAGAGCACTATTAAAGATTATTTTGACGGCTTTAAACGCTGGGCAAAATAACCGTCCATACTCCAAGAAATTGAGCTCCGAAGTAAATTGATTTTCAAGTCATAAAACTTGCTACGCGTTCCAGTTATCTGCTCGGACTCACATGTGAAACACTTAACACTCGACTATGAAACATTTATCGTTTACATTTACATTTCACGCGCTTTATTTGAATTAAATTCGCGATTTGCTGTCGTCAATGTTAAACTCTTAACATAAAACGAAATTATGCACATGAATTAGACGTTTAGATGCCATATGTACAAGCATTCATAATGTTTCTGAATAAATTATTTGTTAAAATACAATTTAGTAAAAATTATGATAAATCTTCGTGTTTTCAGAGGGTTTCCTTCTTTTTTTTATTGCGTCAACGTGTTTATGAATTTAAATTGCAATTCTGAATGGAACTAGTCTCTTTCATAACTTAGCACCTATAAATTTCAGTGACGCATTAAAAATATGAAAATAATTTAGAACTGTAGTCTGTATAGGGTTGACCCTATTGGCTGTTGTATTGTTCGCACTAAAGAATACCGGCCACAAGAATCAACCGCCAAATGGAATCTCAGTCAGGGCCTTCGTCAATCCACGAGGTTCATTAATTCCTCAAAGAATAAGTGAACTAAAGAACTTATCTCTGAGTAGAGGAGATAGATCTCCTGACACTGTTCACAAATTTATCATCTCTACAAATTGGGTAAAGTTCCCTCGCGATCACCGAGTATATGTTGAGTGAATGACTTGCCTGGGTCCAAGGCAGACTCACATTCCTGATCAAGAGACTCAGCTCTCCCCTGTCGATTAAGAATCTTTCTGCCCAAGTCATCGTAAGGGTTCTTCATAGTCTGCATTTTATAAACTCTGCATTCGCTGCGAATTCTAGGAAAACAGCCCAGAAAATCTTCTTAGGTTTCAGTGCCTTTAAGTAAGGAAAAGGCTAGGAGCCCACTTGCATATTTGAAAAATGTTTAGAGCTCGTGAAATGGGACAGAAAGAGATCTCATAGTGCAATAACTGCGTGAACTGGCTGCGATCGAATGGGTGAATGGTGTATTTAATTCTGTTTGCGACCGAGTAGTTCTATGATTAAGATTCTCCTCATCCTTTCACTCCACGTAAAGCAGAGTGCCTACAGCGCCTGTGCCCCAACTTATGCGGGGTTCCGCAACGCGTTTCAACTAATTACTGTTCTAAGCTTTGCTTAGTGCTATCCACTCTTCTGTCTGCCTGGGTGTTTACCTTTTATTGCAAATTTGACTCTTAGGCTATGGTAAGGTATGGTGGTATATGAGAGTGAGCAGAAGGCTCTTAGACCTTAATCAGCATGTCCGAGTGTTCCCCTCTTAAAAAAAAACAACACTGTAGAATCTAGGGGAAGTAGGAAGAGTTATGTAGTTGACACTAGTGTACGTATGATCTGCCGAATCTTCCCGTATCTTAGGTGATTCTATCTAGATATGCAAGCATGAGAGAGACGATGAAACGTCTATCGTGAGCCATTGTTGAGCCTTTTTTTCGATAAGATTTCGATTGTGTTGTCTACTGAAGAGTCATTCCAACTGCTGTTTAAGATTTATCACGGCAAAGACGAGTTCATAACGCTTGTATAGCGTCTCGAGATGTCTGTGTTAAGGAAAAACTTACGCCAGTTCAGTCAGGCCCTGAGAAGCCCAAAAGGACTCACAAATTAGCCTCCCGAATGAAATCAAGGCGTTTTTCTTTACTCGAGTTCCGAAGTGCTTGAGATGTTGAGCAGGGGCTTAAACCAAACATGACAGTCCCTACAGGCTTGTTACCTGCTTCCTGCTACAATAAAATATGGTGTCTAGCTGTCGCCCTCCACGCGACCCTAGACGTTTGATTGGATTCGATGCTGTCCCAGAACATACAAGTCCTTGCACAAATCCTAGTTTCTTTCTGATTCTCGTCTGCTGAGGGGATTGTAGATGATCTTATAATGTCGAGACCCACGGCGAATATTTGGAAAGCTTGTAGGAGGCAGGCAAAAGGAGGTTTCTGACTAAAGTCAGTTCTGAATACAATAAAGGTCGACTTGAAATTTGCACAGCACTCAAAGTTCTGGTCGCTTGCTACAACAAGGTGCAGTCCGTTCACTTCTTGCTCTGTGTCTTTGTTGTCGCTTCGTTATGGAAACGTAAAAACCAAAGCCTTGCCTTTGCTTAACGACACCATTGCGGGGTGATCCCAGAGTTCTACTTCGATCGATTCGGAAAGGCCTCTGTGAACGCACATTCACTGACTAAGCACTTCTCTAACTTAACGTTGATAGACTCGTCCTTTTCTGTCTAAACATTAAAGCTCTACAGCTTCACTGCTTTCTGTGTGTGTCGCTGTGGTTGAGTATCTCCGTTGGACTGTCCCAGTCATATTTACCGAACATTTTTCACGGCACCACCTCTTATCGAGCAAACCTCCAAGAATACAATTTGTCATAAAATAGCTTCTCAATTCGGCGTTCGGAGTCGGCAGTAAACTGTAGGCCACTTCCATTCGTTCTAGGCCTCGGCTCATTCTAAGCTGTCTTGCCAGTTTTTTTCTTATGTACTTTCTCTTACGTGGAACTCTTTTGCCTAGGTGCTGTATTTTTCGTTTTAAAAAGGCGAGGAAGGTGAACTATGATACCAGTCCCAGAGTGAATCTGATTTCTTTCTCAAAATCACTTGCACGTCCCATACAGACTGATGTGTTGACCTGAAGGCATTACTTTGTTTAGCTTTCACATCAACCAACTTTCCATTTACTGGCTGGTACTTGTCCGAAAACCAAAGTCCGGTCTTTAGATCCACTGTGTCTGTCAAAATTTCGTCAATTCCTACCAAGAAAAGTATTCACCCCAACAGCATCAAGAATGAGCTGGACCCCTGACTAACTCAACTGAATAATTGGATCAAGATTGATGTAGTGTGAGGTTTGTAACCAAATAGATCACGAGGAAGGAATGCTATTGTGCGATAGCTGCCATTTGCAATACGTGATCGAGAAATATTCCTGAGACGAACATGTAACGTATCATTTCATCACGGATATACCTTACTCTCCCAATCACGACTTAGACAAACCAAACATGTGTCAAGTTAAGTTGAGATGTGAAAGTCCTCTGTAACAGCACCAAACCGAATCGCTTCTAGCCCGTTATGCATTCGATTTCTTTTACCTCTGTCGCTAACTTTCAATGTTCTGCAATCGTACAGTCAATTTAGCACATAACAGTCACTTGCGAGCGAAGAACAAGTGAATAAGTTGTAATACACCAGTTGAATACTTTGTTTCGTTGTGCCTGCTCCTACTGTGCTGATAATTCGCTTTTCTTTGTTCTACCGCGAGTGACCGCATTCCATTTTTTTTTTTATCATCTCATTTTGCGAAAAAGATAAGCGTTAGTAAGTCTTGAATTCCCCTTCTATAGCCTATCGCTGTTGTTGATCATTTTAAACTCCAAAAAAAATTAATTAAAATTTAATAAAATAAATAACCCGTAAATGTTTTCTATTAATTTCAGATTGCTCGACCGGTTCGCAAGCAGGAAAAAACAGTTAAAGTCGAGGATGCAGATGCAGATGATGGACCCTCTACGTCTCGAAAAAATCAAAAAGATGAAAACGGTTTCACTTCGGATAGCAGTAGCAATGAACGCCTGGAAACGTGTCCAATTTGTTTGCGCTCTTTTCGTACGCAAGAGATCGGATCGCCGGCCACTTGCGAGCACATATTCTGCGCGATTTGCATCGAAGCATGGTCTAAGAATGTGCAAACGTGTCCAATCGATCGTATCGGCTTCGATAGAATAATCGTTCGGGAATCATACGAGAATCGGGAACTCGTACGCGAAATTACAGTCAGCAAGACAAACGGCACCGATAAATTGAACCAAGACGTAAGCGATGAGGATGTAACGCACTGCGAGGTGTGTAATCGCACAGATCGCGAGGAAGTGATGCTATTGTGCGATAGCTGCAATCAGGGATATCACATTGATTGTCTATCGCCGGTATTGTCGGAGATCCCAGAGGGATCGTGGTATTGCGACAATTGCTTTGATTCGGAGAATGGCGATGATACAGACATGGCGGAGGATCTGAATGAATTGTATGCGGACATCCGCGATATGGGCATTCCTGAAACACGGTATAGAATTACCGAAGTGCATCAGCCGCGAATCTTGCGCACTCGACAAAACGAGCGGATTCGGGCCGCTATTCTTTCACGGACACGATCCAGTGCTAGGAATCGAAATACAAATGCCGCGACATCGCCTAGTAGAACGGCCGCAACATCCCGTTCCGCGAGAGCTGTACGAAACAGCTCCGGAACGACAAGAGCTCCGAGAACTCGCAGGCGTCGCAGACGACGTGCCCGTCAACGCACGTATGTGGTGGAATACGATTTGAATAATTTTGACGAAAAGTTCGCTATTAAGACGACCAAGAGGGTTATAAAACGCCGTCGTCGAAGACGGATTCCCAGGGCAACGCGTAGTTGGGGCCAAGCGGAAAATTCTGGGGAGAGAATGACAGCCAGCAAGCGACTAGCTGAGCAGTTAGGTGTGAAGTCTACTGATCGGGAATCGCGTTCAGCTGCCTCCGCGCAGAGTTTCTCACTCTTTGGCAATGCTAATGATTTGGAATATTTCTCCGCCAGCGACGGAGACGGAATGGAAAGTGAGATTCAAATCGAGACGGGCGGAGGTGGAACAGCCGCTGTGCAAACGTCTGTGCGTATATCAAATTTCCGAACTCATCGTGGCAAAAAGGGCCTGCTATCACGATTGGAGCGTGAGCAGCCATCCAGCACACCAGATCTACTCTCGAACATAATGGATTTACAGGATCGTTGGCATAACGCCAGTCGTCACCTAGACGCTGTTAGAATCGGCCAAGATGGTTCGCTAAACCTTCCCCCTCCTTCGACGGGTGGCCCTAATCCAACGGTCAGCACACCACCTGCTGTAGCACCTAATCCAGCAGTCACCCAACCTTCGAGAGCTGTGAACTCAAATGACATCACTCAAGCTCCAATGTATCCCCGCAGTGGAGGAGGTAATAATCGCAATTTCAATTCCGGCGGCGGTGGAGGAGGCAACAGTGGAGGCGGCAACTACAACAATCGTTACAATAACCAGTCAAATTATCGCAGCGGTGGAGGTGGCGGAAACTCTGGAGGTGGACAATATCGCAGTAGTTTTGGTTCCGGCGGCTCTGGTGGGTCCGCTGGCTCAACAAACATGTTCAGTATGGTTGGACGAGGTAATTTCTCATTCAGCAGCTCGAGCTTTAATCAAAATCAAGATAACGACAACAACAGTTCCAACAACACCCCCAACAATCGGGATCGTTTCAATCAACGTAACAATAACAACAACCGCAACAACACTCGTAACTCTTTGCCGATCTTCAACAACAACCAGTCCAATGAAAATCTGTCTTCAATTAACTTGAATCAACCTCCTCTGCAACAGCAACAGCGTCCGCTGATATCTATCCAGTCCGTTCAAAACATTCAGCCTACACCGTTTCAGATGCCAACTCATCAGCAACCGTCGCCAGTGACAATAGCGCCAATACAGCCTCTGCAGTCCATGTCAATGCAACCGCCGCCATTGGCGCTGTTTAACAACCTTCCACCTACTAGTGCACCACCACCATTGTTTGGTCCACCAAATATGCCTCTAACAATGTTAAGTCAGCCTCCGCCAATAATTCCAATGCATCAGCAGCCACCTCCAGCTGTACAAAGTGCTATGCCACCGTTGGCCGCTCCTCCAGCATTCAATAGCTCTCTGTTCCAACTAACAGCTGACTATGGAAATGACGACGATGACGACTCAAATTGTCCCAACTTCTCCGTCTATTCAATGGAATCGTTGCAAGTGGCGAAATCAGATGTCAAAGCGGCGGCCGAGTCGAAAGACGAAACGCCAAAGGTATGAATGGGTTTTCAATTTTTTTTATTTCATTTTTTTCTGTTTTCATTTTTATTTTCATTCACTTAAAAGCAGTCAATCTGCAGAGGGAAAATACAACTTTCCAAAGGGATATAGGGCGTAGAGCGTTTCGAATTCTAGAATAGAAAAGGGTTGTCCAAGGCAACCTGGTTTTTTTTTTTTTTTTTATTCTTTTCTCATTCCCTATCAATTTATATGAAATTGGTTTGTACATTGTTACATATTGGATTTTTCATGCATGCTCTACCACAAATTGTAAGTTAAACTGTTTAAGCATTTCTCTATGAATCCTGTTATCCTAGGTTGGTCCTTATAACAGAAGATTTCTATCAAATTCCAGAATTTCTATTTTTTTTATCATTCACTGCTGTAAAGTAAACACTGGTCAATCGCAAAGTGAGCACCACCAGTTAAAAAAATGCCTTGCATTGCAAGCAGCTTGTCAATTCTCATTTCTGTCAAAAATTACAACCAGGAGAGGCTTCTGGAAGCGATCGCTTTGTGTACTTCTGTTATAGATCGTCCTACCTGTCAGGTACTACCTCTAACAACTGTCCAAAGTGTGGGCAAAACAAAATTGCTGGAGGTGGCCTTTCTGATTGCCTGAATGCCAGACGTTAGTAAGCACACCTCACAAGCTTCAAGCTTCAGTGTCTGATTGCCTTCAGATTGTTTTTTGTTAAGTCATCCCAACGATTTCTAATCCACTTGTTCTTAGCGTCAACAGAAAGCTAGTTCGGTTTTCCTTTTGGTGTTGAACTAACAATAGCCGTAGTGTTATAGAATTGATTCACATAAATTGTGTTCCCAGAACGGCTTGGACAGCGTCTGCTTAAGCCAAACACACACGTAGAGACGAAATGCTAATCTCTTCTACGTCTGGGTCACTATATTCTCTTATCCTGCGGTTTCGTACTGTCACAAGACTTAATCATAGTCAGGATTTGTCTCACTGTCTCAGATGTGAAATATGTACTAGGACCGTTTCATATTTGTTGAACTGAGTCCTAGAATGAATAGCCTCGTTATTCGAATAATATTTCTTCCTTAAGTGCACACTAAACTGTCCCGCAAAAGTGAGAAATGAAAAGAAAATGCCAATGCCAAGAGCATTCTCTCAATTAGTCTTGCCATCCGTCCTCTTTTCCCCGGACACTATTCTCTTTTGACGAAATAGTCGACCCCAGGCGAAGCATAGATCGTGACCGATGCGAGTGAAAGAGCTATTGATGGCTTTCACTCACATATACTTATGGTTGCGGGCAGTAAGTACCACCAATGCATAATTCTCCACAGAAACACCGCTCCCCTCGCCAAATTTCAATATTTCTACTGTGTCCGGGTTTATTGGCGCAATATCCGGGGTTTTATGTCCATGACTTCAGTTCCATAAAATTTTTGATAGCAACCCTACTCCCAATCAGTTTCTGGCACTTCTCATAAGAAATAGGCCACGATAACAGCACGTGCACGCTACTGTGTTTAGAGTTCTAAATGGAACTTCAGAAGCATATAAATAGCCCTTAAAGGTCAAAGGAGAGAAGAGCCTCTAGACCACACATGGCGCAGTTCTATTTTAATCAGTCATACTACTGTTTTCTCGTTGTAAATAAAAGACTGATGACAAGCATCCTTGTACGCAGTTCTTGTTCTTTCAAGAAAGTCCCAAAAGGTCAGAAGGGAAAGAACCACAATAGCCGAACATATTGTAGTTTTTTTTCACGCAGTCCTATTTCTATTTCCTTGTTGCAAGCAAAAGAGGACCGATGTAAACACTCTGCACCACAAAACAGAGTAAGTTTCAATTTGGTTAAGGGTGACCAATGCCTCAAATATCGAATGTTTTGCAAAAAAGTTGTGTTTTTAAGCAACAAAATCATTCTAAAATCAGAAATGCTTGTCATGTTACCGTAGGAAGCTTTCCAAAGCACATTTGATGTGTATTTCTCTTCGATCTAAGGGTCATTAAAGATCCAGGCTTCACTGCTTACGTGTCCTTCACGTGGCTTCACTGCTAACGTTTCCTTCACGTGGCTTCACTGCTTACGTGTCCAATAAAGAATGTACCTTTAGTAGATCATAACTTCAATACGTTGTCATTCTAACCGGCTGTCCGTGGTCATATGAGTTCTTGGAAAAAAATCAGACCTGTAGCCATCTAGTTATAGGAGCAAATGACACCTTAAGTTCCTCTATTTCAACATTCCGAAATGTATTTTTGTTTAGACAGAATTATAGGAAGTTAATGTTGAGTGCCTTCTTGCGAAGGAAGTAACTTAGAGTGGTTTCTGTGCCTCGGATACAAACTTACGCAGGACTGCCCAAGAGCATTACGTTTGCTTTTTTTTTTTTTTTTTTTTTTTTAGGAGGTTTACACCACAATCGGCACAGATCCCAATGTTGAGGGTGTTTAAGTCTTCTTTTAATAGCATACGTCATATCACAATGGACTTACCTTTGGTCTAAACGTACCTCTTCAGAGGGCCACTCTTAACTAGCAAACCAAATTCTCCATGAACGATAAGAAATCGTGAAACTTCAGCACTGGAGTTCTTTCGCTTTGCATCGCCTAGTCACATCTGGTCCACGTCATCGTATTTTTTTTCACGCAAAACAGGACAGGACACTGCAATGCTTAACTAGGAGTGGGCAACGTTCCCATTAGGCCATTTGGGTGAGCACTTAAATCAACAGAGGTCTTCTGTGATGCCACTAGAAGGGAGACTGGTTTGCTGCCCAAGCCTCTTTTGGTCCGTCGCACCAGCTATTATTATTTATCTACTGAAACCAGATATTTTCAGGTCTGTACAAAGTAGTAGTAATAATTAGAAATTTGATTTGTACTCGTTTGCAAAGACTTTGAAGATAGTCCTTCATTTCTGATCACTTCTACAGAGGGCTTTGAACGCTTTTAAAAATTATTTTACGTTGCGAATTTCCGCATAGCATATAACAGATCCTTATTTACTGGGCTGCGTGATTTCTTTTTAATCCAGTCACTCTTTTGCGATCATGAGAGTTAGTGGGTTCGCTGAGTAACGATGAGCAACGATGCGCCATTTGTATCTTTGGATAACTTATGAAGATATTCATTATAGCTATAGACAGCAATACAAAGACGATGCAATTGTCATGTGACATGGTAACATATGGATCTTTTCTCACGTCGAAGTAAAGTTTCTATTGGCTTTGGATTCTTCTAGATTTGAGGCAAACATCTATTATCACCTGTCGACGATAAAGTTCTTGTGCGGAAACAACCGATAAAGGCAGCAGGAAAAGTGGTATTCTGTATTTTTGCTTTGCGAATTCCAAATACATCCTGGGGCCAAATCGAATAATAATCGTAATAATTCGTCACGTAATCTTCTCGTTTTTACGTGACGAGTTTCTGTGATTACGGAAGAGACGATTTGGGCTCTGATAAATTTAGAAGAGTTTACTCGCAAAGTATGAAGATTCCTCAAGTACTCCTTGCTTTGTTTTCATGTTGATTCTATACTAAATTACTCGTATTACTTTTTACTTAGGCCTTAAGGCCCAACCATAATGAACTTTAGTTGGATTAAGCTTATGTCAAAACCGAACGAAAAGCCCACTCAATTGCTGTCAAACGTTTATGTTACCCATAATAGGCTTGAGCAAACTTAATTATCTGTCAAATTGTTTTCATTCACAAAGCCATGTATTTTGTCCCACACTCGAAATTAAAATATATAAAAAGTCGAATTCGCCAACTTCCAATGCCATCGTTATTTTTTAATTTATTTTTTTTTTGTTTTTTTGTTTTTGTCTGAATTGTCAAATTTCCGTACGGAATATCCCATTTCATTGAGACATTCAGTACGCCCAGAAAAGTCAACGAAAACTTAACGAAACAGTGAATAATCCCATTATGGGTATGGCATACTATTTGTATGTAATGGGACATTTCATTAAGCTGGCGTAAGTTCATATAAGTCTATTATGGTTGGGCCTTTAGTCAGCTCCATTGAATTCTCCTATCGTGCGATAATTTCCATGTATCCCTATCTTCTTGTGCAAGGTAAACTGCTACAGGATAGTTCTGCAGGTGGCTTTGGATACGGGAGAATTCTATCACTGCTTCTCAATTTAAGGCGTAGTGCTTTCTTGAAAACATTCTCCTTCCACTTGGCTGAAGCCCAGTTTGATGCTAAAGTTCTTCTCATCTACTCACTCAAATTTAACTCGTAGAGGTGAAAGATACGCTTAAAATCAAACCAAGGACACTAGATTGTTTTTTTGCCTGGAAACAGCAGGAGTAATAGCAAGCTTAAGTCATTAACACTCATAATATCCGCATTGCAAGCCCTTTGCTTATTACAAACGTAAACTGAACAGCCGGTATACACAATGGTGATCAAAGTACAAAGTATAGCACGGTGGAGGGACTAACCTCTAATGCCTCGAAATGTATTGTAGATCTTTACTGATTCTGCTTTTAAACTGTTTTAGATTGAAATTCTTCCGGAAATGTTTCTCCCCGTAGCGCATATTAAGTCTTAAGAGTACAGGGGCCAAGTCGTCTCTTCCATGATCGTATAACTCGTCACGTAAAAACGAGCATTCTGTAGCCAAATCGTTTCGTTTTTACGTGACGAGTTTTACGATCACGGAAGACCCGATCTGGCCCCTGGTTCTGCAACAGAATGAATTTTTGTATAGGCAAATTCGTGTCACGTTCACGAAAGGGCGATCGGTGCTTTTGGTTTACATATCTAGCCGAAAGTTCGAATACTGCACTTTCGAGGATAATTCCCTTGAGTTCTTCGGAGCATTCACTGCGGTCACGTCTGTAGTAAACGCATAGCTCTGCTTCTAGTCTTCGGTTATTCAGGACACCAGGTGGAAGATTTGGTTTTAGTGAAGGGGTCATCTATTAGGCACATTGCTTTCGCAGTCTTTTCTTACCATCTGCTGATGTTTTCATGGAAAAGTAAACTCTAAATTGTAAAACACTCTTCCTTGACTTGATACACAAACAGGACATAGTTAAGCCTACAGATTGCATTCAGAGAGGTTTTGCATTGAATTATTCGAAGAAATAAGAGTTGCCTTCAATCTTGACGACATATGCAGTAAACTGACAGAACCATATCAGCCTGTCGTCAATGGAAAAATTCACTGAGAATTTCTTTTTCTCCTAAGGCAAGCCTTTGAAAATCTATTACCCAGCTGGAACGTAGTAGTTTGCCAGTGCTTAACATGTCAAAACTGCGCACAAATTTCTATCACTTATGCAGAGTTCTATGGAGACCCTTGAACTACATGCGGGAAAAATACTTGACCTTTACCTTAATTGTAGTTTTGTCCCTTCTCCCCCATCTTTAGTGGGACGCATGGGCTTAATGATTTTTAATATTTCACTTGTTGGCGTCGCGTGACTTAGAGCTACCCATCCTATTGGCAAAGTCCTTGCTGATCTTAGCATACCTGAATGTTACCACCGTTGTAGACCACAACAAAACACAATCAATTGATGAGCCATCTTCAGAAATTTAGTCATTTATACAAAACCGTTTGCATTTTGCATAATTTTTGAGCTTGGTTTTGTACAAAATCGCCCGGTTTAAACAAGTTCAGTGACTTAAAAACTATTTCC
Organism: Matsumyia berberina; assembly: GCA_917880715.2. NCBI lineage: Eukaryota > Metazoa > Arthropoda > Insecta > Diptera > Syrphidae > Matsumyia > Matsumyia berberina. The sequence goes on from OU862872.1 coordinate 110,574,951, forward strand.
TGAGCTTCTCGTGTATTTAACTCTTTTTGCTGACGCACTTCATTCCACGGTCGCAGCATACTTTGCATTGCAAGAGTTAAGCCCCAACCATAATTGCATTAAGCAAACATTAGCTAGTGTCAACGAAAAGTTTCATCCGGCGTGCTTTCAAAATCGGGGAGTACCCAACCATTTGAATTATTTTTTCGAATTTCATTTCAATTGTGGCGCGAAAATTACTCCGTTAAAATATATAAATTAACTCTTCTTTCATACGATATGTGCGGAACCAAAAGTGAACGAAACCGAGCGAAATATAATCACGTGTGTGTGGCTTACGAATTCTGTGAGTTCGCATTATTTTGAGAAATAAGACAAAAGGAAACTCTTACTAGAGCCTTCATGCTCCCATAAGTGCAGTCGATTCTCCAAAAAGAAGTTTTCCGACCAAGTAGACTTCGCAAAGGAATGCATCAAAAATATCAGCAAATGATAAAATAGACGAAATTGCTCCAATATGTAGTACAATATGCTTTACTTTCGTTCTTATTATTCTTTTTCCAGTGCAAGTAGAGTTTTCGTCCACTTAAAACCCGCTTGTGTACAGCAAATGAACGTTTCACGTCTATTGAATGTCGTTCGCAAATACTCAAAATCCTAATCTCTGCCAGAGAAAGCTTTCTGATGATTTTAATTGTCGATGATCTTTCCTTCGTACAACACATCTCGTATTTTGATTTTTGGTAGCCTTGTATCTGATGATTTAGGAGCCTATGTTGCGTGCGTGGAAAGCCTACAGCAGCTGATTCAGCAGTGCTTTCCAATCCTTGCGTTCGCTCAACCCCCTTTGCACAAGAAAACTCTTATTTTTCTAACGACTACGACGAAAAATCTGGATCCCCGCACTCATATTCAATGTTTACTATTGAAAGGATCAGACAGCACATGCGATCACACACACGGCACAATCAAGCAAATCATGTCCTGGATTGAAATCACATACACCCCGGCAAGAGTCTTTCATAAACTTCACGTGAAATGGTCACCAATATCCTGGATTTAAGTCACTTACATCCTGGGAAGCACCTTTAATAGACTCCACATGGACTTCTCACCAATATCCTGGATTGTGTGCAGAAATGGACCTTTAATTGTCTCCACGTGGAGTTTCCGCCAATATTTTCCCATACACCCCGACAGGGGCCTTTAATATACTCCGCGTGGAGTAACGTGGGAAGGACCTTTAGTAAACTTCACATGGAGTTCCCATCAATATTTTGGATTGAAGTCCCACACACCCCGGCAAGGACCTTTAGTTACATCCACGTGGAGTTCCCACCAATATTCTGGATTGAAGTCCCATACACCCCGGCAAGGGCCTTTAATATACTCCGCGTGGAGTTCCCACCAATATCTTGAAATTAAATCACACACACATCCCGAAAAAGCTTTTAATTACCTCCACGTGGAGTTTCAACCCTTATTTCGTACTGCAACACAATACACTACAGGGCAAATGTGAAAAGAAGTTTGCCGTGATTTTTTACTTGATAAACAAGCGAAGAAAAAACTTCACACTGTTGGTGCAGGGTAATTGGCCGACCATGGGGTTTCTCGAGCGATTGTGGCCGCTGTTCGAGCGATATTCAATTTTTTTTTTTAAATCGTTTGTGTCGTGCTTTTTTTTGTCATTTTTGTGTCGTGCGAACGAATTTTAGGGCAGTAAAAATCGAGTATGAGGGCAGAAAACCAGATTTCTAATCAGTCAGCTTTGAATATGAGTACAGGAAACCAGTATTTTGTGGTGATTTGTTGTTTTCACAGATAAAAATGATATTGCTGGTTAGAGATAAAATTGGACCGATCAATGCTTGCGCTGTTGTTTTTCTTCTTCATTTTCCTCGCAGTAGAACAAGTATTTTGGACAGCTAGCGGCTTGTCGGGTTAGTTACATAGCTCCACAGCTGCATAAACATAGTAAAATACATTCTGGAGGTAGGGTTACACCCTGTGGAAATATCCTTGTTTCCTCCAAACGGGCTCATGTTCAAACCATTTTTTTTGTGAGGTCTACTGATAAGATAATTTATTCATTATCGTTTATCTTAAACAAAAAAAAAAAAAAATCAATGAGCGTTTAAAGTGGTACTAACCATGAAATATCCTTTTTTCTTTTTTCCTATTTACAAAAACCCCATTCTTAGGAAGACGATGAAAATGAAGATTTAGTGCAATTAAGTGATGACGATGAAATGATGGGCACTAATGATGAAATTCCATTGCCACCAACAGATAATAATAAAGGTAATGCCGTTGATGAGTCGGCGAATAACGATTCCGATCTATACGAACCCGATCAGCCAACAATAGAAACTGATGACGATTCGATTGAAGAGAATCACACTAAAGATCGGTCCAACGATGACAATATGGAAACGTCACAAACGTCACCGGAAAATGATATGGAACTAGAGAGTCAGGAAGATACGGTTGAAAATGTTGTAGAACGTCCCAATTCGGAGACCTGTCACGATCATGATGAATATTCAGAGCCAGACAGAGAGGCAGGTACTGAGAAAAAAGGTAAAAAACCTGATGGCGAAGAGGATGATGAGCGAATCAGCCTTTCAGACATTAAGTTGCCCGAGGAAAGACCCAAATTGAAGCATGTTCAGCGTAAGGGTGTTTTAGAACTATACGATGACAGTGACTGGGAAGAACTGAATATGGAGAAGCCCACCGCGGAAGATTATCAAGTAAAAACTCCGCCACAGGAGAAAAAATCACCGGAGAATGACAGGGAAAAAAGCGACGATGACGATGATGATGACGATGGCGAAGAAGAGAAAGGGTATGATAGCGCGGAGAGAACTAATACTCCACCGCCGATGCAAGTGAATCAAAGTTCCTCGCCAGAAGGGGAGAAAGAGATTGACGACGAAGAAGACGATAAAGAGCAAGATCGTTCGTATACACCGTGTTTAGATGAAAAGAACGAAGACGAGGAGAACGGCGATGAAGGTGCTTGTACGCCTGAGCTGGCCCCTGGCCCTTCGACAACACCCACAAAATTGAACGCAACAAAAGATGCGAGTACGTTGGACAAAACCGCGGCTGCAGATGCCGCTGGAATAGGTGGAATGGAAACAGAATTAATATCAGAAGAAGATGACGCTGATAAGCGTGACAAAGGTAAGCGCAGCAGAGCAGCGAAGGATAAAGAGCAATTCAAGAAAGTCAGCAAGAATCAGAGGGATCGCAACTATCGAAGTGAAAAGCATCCGAACGATAGTAATGTTAGTGGAAAGTCACGTCGTCGTCGCTCACGCAGTCGAACGAATGACAAGGAAAATCAAGGAATGGCGCACAGACGAGCTCAGAGAGGCCGCATGCGGCGAAGAGAACTGCCCCGCTATAATGTCCGAAATGTTGTCAACCAGCAGAGATCATTCAAAGATCGGTACGGGCGCGATACCTCCCGTCCAGCACGTTCCATGAGCAGACCTCGTCGCAGGCGTTCATTTTCTAGGTCAGCTTCGAAATCAAAGTCCCGATCAAGATCACTGTCCTCGCCGACAAAACGAGTGCGCCGAAGTTTTAGCATATCACCAACTCCTCCGAGATTTCCCGTCAATCGACGACAAACGGTTAGTCCACGAAGGCGTTCGCTTTCGCCGATTAATCGTTCTCCTATCCGTCGACAGTCGCGCACTCCGTTACGTATACGCTCGCGTTCCAATTCGCCAATGCGTCATATGAATAAACACAAACCTAAGCGGGGTCCAGCCAAGCGGTCAATATCCCCAGCCAACCGAGCAAGATCCCTTTCCAGGTTCACACCGCGTCTGAGTCGGTCAAAAACACCGCCACGGCACAAGGCCAAGCGACCGAAAGACCGTAAGAAAAAGAAAAGCAAGAAACGGCAAGCCTCTACCAGCGCAAGCAGATTGTCGCGACACAGAGATTTGATGCCGATGAACAAGCGCAAACGTCACCACACACCCAAAGATAAATCGCCCATTGCCGACCAAGGCTGGTCTCCATCGCCGAGTCCCCCACGCAACTATATGCATGACAACATCTCCTGGACACCGCCACTAATGTCACCAGCGGGAGTACTCCGTCTTCGCAGAAACGAGGAATACAATGAATTCTCGATCACTTCGAAGCCACCCAAGGAGAAGAAGAAACGCGACAAGAAGAAAAAGAAATCCGAAAAGCGGCGTGGAGAACCCGTGCGCAAGGAAAAGAGGCGCAGAGATACAGTGACGGCACCTTCTAAGGAAGTCTTTGCTTCGGGCAACAACATTCTGGTCAGTGTGAGCTTTAACAAGGACGCCAACAATCAGCCCCAACAGACAACTGTAGTGACGCTGCCGCCAACGCGTGAAGAAGTTCTTACTAGCATTCGCGGTCGCTCCGTGGAGCGACAAAATGATCAGCAAACCAAGAAAAAGAAGAAGAAAGACGGTCGCGAGAGAAAGCGCAAGAAGCTTGACACCAAGCCCGTGGCGATCATTGATCTCGAACGATCACCTTTCCAGGTTACTCAAGAACAAGCCGACATCATAATACTCACCGACAGCGAAGGCGGTGCCAACGACGACGAGAATTTGAATGCAAGTCGTGAATCTGCCAACGAGATGATGACAGAAATGGATCACCATCATCCCCGAGAAGGTTCGTCCCACCGGACGGTCAACAGTGATAAGACTCCACCGTTGGAGAGACTTGAAACGATCATGGAGGAATCCTATGAAAACGCTATTCAACAACAAGGTCCAAAGACGCCTCCTGAACCGTCAGGCGGCATCAAGTTTAACTTGATCAACAAAAACAACAAAAAAGTAATGCGCAATGCACTGCACGATGAAGCAGAGCTCGAGTCCGACGAACAGCACGAAGAAGAAAGGCAAGAGGAGCGCGAACCGATGGCCCAGAATTCAAACAAAATTGGACCAAACACTCCGCCGGAGTCAGGTCCTTGTTCGCCTGATGTATACGATCCGTTTGATCCAACCAAGTCGCCGTCAATGTCACCACGTTCGCCAACACCACCGCCGGACATTTCACACGACTCTGCTCCCGACACCGATGCACCATCGAAACATTCAGCTGAAGACTTGCGTATAGAACCTCGCATGCCCGTGTCATCTGGCCCTGCAGCCTCTGAAAAGAGCTCACTCAATCCCGTTGATCTGGTGATGGCCCTAATGAATAGCAAAACCAACACTTCGCAAGATTCAGTCAACAAATCCAATGAATCGCAGTACAGTTCAGGCCAGGCTGGCAACCTGATCGACGATAACGATAAGCCCGAGGAGAGCACCTCAAATATGGGCATAACTGTGCTGTCGAATGTAATGCTGTCAAAATCTCAGCACATACCGAGCATCTCTAGCCCACCTCTATCAAAGGCTTCCTCGCAAATGCACAAGCCTCCACAGAAAATGACCAACCTCCTGAATAACCTACCCGGCTTGAGCTCTCGCCACAACGGTGGTGGCGTCGATGATCTAGCGATTAATGACATTGAAAGTCCCTATTCGCCAGGCTCTGCAGATTATGAAGATCTCTTTGAGCCGCCACCAGACACAAATGGCACGAAAAGGCGAAAGCGACCCAATAAGGCGGGCGACATATTTGAGAACTTGTTTGGCAGTTCATCGCCACCGGCTGCAGGACCCGGTCGAATGTCCACGTCGACAGTTAAAAAACACAAGGCAGCACATCCTGCGAGGAACAAACACAAGACGATTGTCAAAGGTGGGTTCTTTTTTAGAGAGAAAACAAAACACATGCCACACCTGGCTGTAATAGCTCCTATTTTACTTTTTCGCTGTCGTGGTTCTTCATTTGTTCCTTGTTGCGTAATAATTCTTCACTTTTTCGATTGGTCAAGCCGAGATTTTTTTTTTTGTACAGTGCGAGGGTTGATTTTTGTTGGTGGTTTCCTTTTGGTGTTTTGGTAAGAACACTCGAATCCAGAGTATGTTTAGGTGTAAACTGGACTATGATTATGCTGTGACAATGTGATTGGACCAGTCGAGGTGATGTATCATAGAAAACATTTTTCTAGTTCATGGATTATTTTTAATTGTGTTCGAGACTGTGCTAATGGATTTTAATAATTTTTGAGATGAGATGCAAACAATTCTTGTTGAGTATTAACTTTTTAGATTAACATATTTTAAACTTTAACTTCGTGAGTGCATGAGTCAGTAATTTCAATGAGATTAGAGTGGTTACTCTTTAAGTAATGATCTTTCGAAAGTGATAGTGAAATTGGTAACACATTAGGAGCGCACAATATAATTTTTATTTCAGTGCAAAGTGGACAAACTGCAATAAATTTTTAAGCGAAATGTTCTTCAGAGTCTAGATGCACAGATACATTTGCTGCCGTGAATTTCTCGAAATGTTAACTATGACGATGTTTTCCGTTTAACACGCACATGAGCTGCTCTGCCCATTAACTGACCCAGTCTATTAATTTCGTGTTTACTCTTGTGGGCCCATGGGTCTCTACTAATTTTTTATGACTCAGATGCATGTCATCGACTTAAAATGTTCCGAACTTTACAAAACGTCTGCACATAATTTTCATCATGCTTGCAATGTGTCGTTTTCACAAAAAGGAAATTCCTTCGTGTCGCGTTTCATGATAGTTTAGCTCGTGGGCTAAACGTGTAATTTGAATTGTGCGCTCCTAATGGTTCCATTTTGGAAATAATATTTAAACACAATAGTAGTACGATGTCGATGTAATATTTATTTAATTATACACTTATTATTCGTAAACTCTTTGACTCTTGACTCTTCTTAACGACAGAAATTGACCCTGCTTATCTTAATAGAGCAACGATGTCAGTCTGTAATCGCGTTTCAAGCCTATTCGCGAATATGTCAAGTTTCTCTACGCCTTAGTTGTTAAATAAGGTCCTTTTTTCTCTGCACTTTCAGACTGACACACCTGAGTTCCAATTATCACCACCCTTTTTTTTTTTTCTTGCGTCGTGGAGGTGGAAAATCTTCCTCAAATGCAGATACTTACTTACTTATGTCCTGTTTCCCCTTGTGGGTTCTAGGACCTCTACTATGTCTACGCGCCATCATGTGCGGTTTCTGGGAACATGCCTCAGCTCTCTCCAAGTCTTCCCCAATTGCCAAGACTCCTCCTCAACTGTTCTGCGGCATGTATTTCTCGGTCGGCCCACTCTTCTGCCATCTTAAGTAAGCGGATTTCATTACATAGTATAGTAAGCAATGAAGCTGTCGCTTTTTCGAATGTGTGACCAATCCCTGCCACTTTCATCGTTGGATCGTTGTCTCTATCGGTTCCTGACCCGTTCTCTGGAGTAAATATGTTCGTCAGAGATACGGTTAGGCCAGTAAATCATCAGAATGTTTCGTAGACACCTATTAACGAACGTTTGCAGCTTTCTTGTGATAGTAGAGATCACTTTACAAGTGCAACATTGGACGGAGCACTTCGGAGCTTCGCCATATTTTGAACAACATTCCAAACACGGACTTCGCTTTGCCGATTCGGCTGGCAATATCTGGTTCGGTTCGGTGCTATAGGCATGCGCGATTCATATACCTTGTCCTGTCAGCCGGTATATCCCTACGTATTAAACCCAACCCCCGTAAACAAACTTCAACCATTCCCTCCCCGGGATAGTAGTTAGGTATTATTTCGCGAGGTTGGTTAGCAAATCATGGTTTGCATCTTGGGTCAGCTGATTCTGATGCTTCTGCTAGTTCTATAGCTCTTCTTAGCTTTTCTCATTTTGAAGAATTGTTACGAAACTACATATTGCCATCCAGTTCTATTCCGATCGAAATGAAGGAGTGGGCAGAGTAGTTCTTCATGTTGTGAAGCGTGTGCAATTAAGTACTGTGGACGTTCCGAACACAGTGGTGACCTGTCGTGTCCAAACCGGTGGAGATATTTGCGGTGAACAAACAGACAGAAACTGCGTAAGATGCGTAGATGCAGTCCCCGTGCTTTCGACTTATTCACTCTTGAATTGGCAGTATCCTTTTATACGTCCACCTGTCTTTTGTTGTATTGATCCACCGAGCGTGCCCCATAGCCTCCCAATCTACCTTTTCTTCAATTATGATTCCTCGCCGTGTTGGCTCCAGGCTCTTCTGTTATATATCCTGAACATTACGTCAGCGAGGATGTCGATGGAGATCATGCCAGCGCCACGACTCTTGCGACGTGTTAATTGAAATAAAATCCCTTGTATGTCCTTTAACATCAAGTCAATTTTCTAGTTCGACCCTGTTCTACCAGTTTCGTTGATATGATTGTTGGGACACGGTATTTGACGTATACTTGATTGGCAGTGTATACCGCATGGCAGGCTTTAATCATTGCATTTGAATGAGTTTTGGGTCGTTTGTGCCATCCTGTCCGATTTCTTTGCTTATGATGGGGCATCAGTTTGGAGTAAACCAGAGCATCATCCAATAAGCCTCTTCAGTCACCACGATCCTTAGCAAGCCGCCTCCAGTCACGTATGGCCTATTTCCCCTTGTGGCCTACTATCTATTGTGTCTGATTTCTCAGCTTTCTCCAACTCTTTTCCAATTGCCGAGACTCCTTCTCGACTGTTCTGGGCCACGTTTTTCATGGTCGACTTCCAATTGCGTACATCGAATTGATTGAGGTCACCCTTCCTCTAAGCAAACCATTGGAGATGAGGAAGCCTCTCCTGGGGAATTGAATTATTTGTTGTTCCTGTTTAACTACAGTGTACTCTCTCATAAGCGGACAACGATGGTTCCGAGAAGATTGTCCGCTTATGAGAGGTGTCTGTAAGGAGAGAGTACACTGTAATTGCTTTCCTTTTGAACAGCGCATTTCGAGTTCGTTGGATTTGCAGCGGCATTATCCAAGGGATATCTAAACGCAAACACAATAATGTTTTTTAACGTTGTCGATTCTCTTAGCAGGTCTGTAAGAGTTTGTCTTATACTGACCAACCGTGAAAAAACACGTGCTCTAAGACTTCCAAGCTCTCAACACAACACAAAAAGAAAATATCTTTCTCCACGCTGGAACTCAATCAGATGTCAACGGAAATATTCATGTTATTTGTTGATCTGTGTCTCGAACTACTTCCAAGCTGCACCATTTGACATGCAGAATCTCTGCCTGAGACATGGTACCTTCCCAGAGACGTTACTGTCAATTCTTCAGAGTAACCGTCCTAGCATCCGTGACAGTGTGATCTTTAAAACAGAAGTTCAATGTTAAAACGGCACTATTAAGTTTAACAACAGAGGTAGCTACAGTTTGAATGATTCTGGGCGTCAACCAACCAGCCTTTCCAGTAAGCCTGGTCCTTGAGTTCATTGCCTTCAGTTGCGCACTCCCAGTTAGTTCAATTCCCTCTTCTACTTTTGCGTGCCATCTAAGTCTAGATCTTCCTCTACCGCAAGACTATGCGGACCGGAACATTGTTATACATTTGCTCTACATGTCGTAGCCATCTCGAAGGATTATTGTTACAGTTGTTTGGCTAGATCTTAGATCATATAACTTGTAGTTGAATGTCCTCCTAAAAAGTCTGGTAACGCAAACAGAGCTGCACGACAGCACTCCACCTTGTCTTAATCCTTTTTTGACATTGAAGATCTGGGTAAGATTGTTACCGACGTTGACGGAGCAGTGAGCAAAGTCCATCGTCATCCTGCACAAAAGGAAAAAATTGGCAAAACTTGACATAGCTAAGCATAGTTTGTCTCTATAAATGCTGTCATGGGCAGCCTTCAAATCGAAAACGAGATGCTGAGTGTCGTTCTGCCGAAGTATGAAAATCAGGTCCTTTGAGTTGATCTTGTATCAACTTTCTAGCTGTAGGGTTGCCGCCTCTAATGCTTGATCTCGTATGCGATACTGAGAAGACTAATGCCTTTGTGCAGTTCAAGAGGTCTCCCTTCGTATTGGACCAAATGGTGGTGATATTCCACTCGTCAGGTATACACACGTCTGACTAAATCTTAATAATGAGTTGGTGTATGCTCTCCACCGAGTGATTTCGACCTGCTTTGAACAGTTTGTCCGGTGCTAAGGCGTCAGGTCCGCCAGTCTTGTTGGATTTTAGTTAAGGGAAGTTTCGCCGTCAGCGTCTACATTGTATATTTTGTTCGGCAGACGTATTTCTTCATATTGAGAATCGGATATGGGCTTTCCTTCACAGACACGTGTTTTTTTTTTAGCCTTTTGGCACAACTTCTGTACATCCTAGTTGTTCTTGCAGCACCACTGCAAAGCTAATCGCCTTTTGGACATACATAGATTTTTAAGGAATCTCAAGATTGTTCAGTGCGAAGCAAGAAAGGTATTCCTTGCATCTAACCATCTTTCTATCGCATGAACCTTGTGGTTAGTGTGCCAAACTGTTGAGCGAGCTGAGACAGATTGAGCAACCACATTCGCGACACAGCCTCTAGGCAGACAAAATGACAAACCTCCGAGAGTGTAAATGAATAAATATTCTTCTCAATTCGCCGTTTGGAGTTGGCAATGAAAACGCTACATCCCTTCCATTCTCGGAGGTTGGTGCGTTGGACTGCTGTGTAAGCTCCACAAAACATTTCAATTCACCGCCGGTTGGAGTCAGCAGTGCATTGTAGGTCCCTCCTATTCGCGGGAAAAAAAGTAACACGCACAACATGAATGTTTACAAGAAGCTAAACATTTGCTTTTGTCGGGCTGTCATTCGAGCTATTTATTGATTTTTATCATGAAGTCGCTTCAACTCAAATTTGGAGACATCCCTACTCGCGTTCCCCTGTCTTTCTCTTAACAATAATTGCAGGTGAAAGTTCGTTAACCTAAAAGAACAAGGTTTGCCAAGATGAGCACGGTGTCATTAAATCATGTTCCACTTTTTTTTTATTACACCGTTGGCTTTCACAAACTATGTTTGCGAAACATATCAAAATATACATAAGTGGAATTTGCACAAGATCTGCAATAAGAAACTGCAATATCGGCGATGAGGTCAATCTTAACATGCTTCTAAGGTTTATACATTTCTCTAACACATTTTTTAGCTTGTGTACGGTACAGTGTGTTGGCTCCATCACAAGCCAGCATAATAAAAATGTACTTTACCGAGGGTTAAGGGTTGAAGTAACCAAGATAGATTTTTCTCTGCGTCGAATCTTTGGAAAGTTGTATTTTTTGTACCACAATTGTAATTCTTCCCTTAACATTTTCCAGTTCTCTTTGACTAATTAATGCATCTTCCCTTATTTCAGTGTCCAAGGTACCAGGAGGCAATAATGACGATCACGTCAAAGTGTACGATGACCTACCTAATTCTGCTGTGGAATTACAGGTCAAAGATAAGGTAAGTCTCGTTTTTATTGTTATTTTGTGAAACGTGCGAAAAAACCAAAACAAAACGAATCTCTATAGTTTTTGCGTAAGTTGAACCGACAAGAACGCGTCGTAGAAGAAGTCAAAATGATCCTCAAACCAAGGTTCAATAGGAAACAAATCACCAAGGACGACTACAAAGAGATCATGCGTCGAGCTGTACCGAAGGTATACCTAAACCACAACAATACACGACATTTGACTCCTGCATTCCGTTTCTTTTTTTTTTTTTTTTGGTAACAGATTTGTCACAGTAAATCGGGTGAGATAAATCCGAAGAAAATTAAAAACTTGATTGAGGCCTATGTCAAGAAATTCCGACAAAAGCACAAGAAGCTTAACATACCGAATACGGGTCAAGTGAGCAGCGCTGTCAAGTGTGCTGCTTATCTAAAGAAATTGTAGATGCTCCGCCCTTCCCCGTTTAGTATAATACAACTTTGTAAACCAGAAAAACATTCGCTCAACTTGAGGAGTGTTAAATGGTAAATGATACCCAAATTTGGTATCCAACGCCGGTTTTATCTTCTCATCCCTTACAGATATCATCATTTCCAAATGGCGAAACATGTATTTCTTCTCAAAGTAATAACTACTCGCCAGTTTATAGACGTTAGTTGGTGGTGAAGAAAAGGAAAACCGAACGAAACTATTATTTACTTGAACTTTGCACTTTGTATTGTAGTTTAATTAAGGTTATCCTTGCGCGAGACGATTATCTATTTTTTTCGAGTTAGCTTACCTTTTATTTATTGTTTTTCTTCTTCATCTTTTTTCTAAGTGGTTTCTGCGCCCACCTTTGTGGAGAGCTTGAATTAAGCTAGCTAATCTTAACTAAAACCCCTTTATAGCAGTGTGATTGGTATCCATGTATTTTAATACCTTAGCATTAAAAAAAAATAAAAAATTCTCCGCTGTATCTATTATCTTTTATCTGTTAACTTCACTTCCTTTCTCTTCTTTTGCTTTATTTTAGTTATTTTCCCTTATACTTCTTGATGAGTGTTTTTCTTTTTTACTCCCTTGCTGAAATGTTATAAATTTTATTTGCAATAATTGTAGAGAAGAGCGTAGGCAGAGAGAAAAGATAATACATACCCCCAATTCAATATCAGAAGTTACTTGAAAGTGAATATTTTATTAATTAAAATAGTTTTTATTATTATGTATCTAAACCATAAAAAATAATATGATTTTCAATGCGATTTAATAGAATAAATAAAATGGAAATTAAATGTAAAAATGGCGGTCGGTTTACGGTGTTGTTATTTGTAGGAGCGTATAGGAATCTCAGAAGTTACGTGAAATCAACGATTTGAAGGTCCTTCAGTCCATGAAAGCAACTTCTTCCGAGTGTACTTCATATTCCGATGGCTAGAGCGGGACGATTTCATATGAATTCTATTTGCTCTCCATTAAATCTTGAACTTATACCTAACAATTCTTTGAGAGGACGTCTATGACTAAGCTTTATAGTATTGTTGGATATGTTCCTATTGAAGGTTTGCCATAGCGATCTGGCAGGGTACAAGACGATCGGACAGGGTACAAGACTCGACTCACTCCTAGGTTAGGTTAGGTAACTGGGCAGGCAAGGAAGAAACCATTTCGTCACACTCAAGTAAATTCAGACCCATTGTGAAACCCGTTGAAGGAAGAGAGATGTCCATTAACCGCAAAAATGCTACCGAATAGTTTACCAAATGGATATCAGTAGAACATGACCAACTTACTGCGTCTGTGATACAAACCATCCTGTAGATTTGATAAATTTTATTCTTTGGCCCACCGGTGTATCGGATAATTCTTTAATGTCCTCGAAAAAGTGTCATCCGAGGAACCTATTTCTTAGATTGTAGAGTCTAGGGCAATGGCAAAGGAAGTGGGTTGTATTCTCGTGGACCACACACCCCCTACAAAGGTCTTCTGTTTGTAATTTGAAGGTTTTTCATATGGTATCGCAGCGTATTACGCCCTGTGACCACTCCTATAACAAGTTAATCTGCTTTCTCATTTCATAAACGTTTTCGCATGCATTTTGCATCGGTGTCCTTTCGCAGATCAGGGTATAAGAGGGATCTAGTTCCATCCCTTTGCTAGCCAGTTTATTTCTCCTTTCCCTGTTGGTTAGACAAGATGAGATACATGTCCCTTAGGGGACTCGCTTAGGCTCGTGATGGCTATAGAATTCCTTCTGAGGGAGAATTCAACCTTAGAACCAGATAAAGGAGAGGAGCTTACGATTGGGGGTTCGGTTAAGGTCACTATTGTCGTTGAAGTAGAAGTGACTAACAAATCTGGGCTTGACAATAGCCCAGGAGGTGCTTTGTGGTTTCTTCTTCCTCCCCTAGTCTCCTAGCGTGCTGTCCTGTAGGCAATGGCATGTAATGACACCAGATATATAGCGAATGTTGTGTTGAGAGTACTCAGCTCCCTTGACTTTTGGTCAACTATTTCAAGCCCGATAAGACTTATGGAATGACACGTTAGACCGTATTTCCACCTGTAGTTGGGTTTTCTGGTTATGGTTTGGTATAACCATACCTCTGGTGTGAAAGGAGATTGCTAGGGTGATCCTATGTTTGGGAAGTACGTCGGCTTTGCAGTTAGCAGACATGTTACTATGTTCGTTTAGAGTTAGATTGGATTAGATTTGTGGGTTAAAAACTATTTCTATTCTCTTCATCATATTAAGGTCTATGTGGATCCATTTTGGTTTATTTTCCTATTACGTGGTTTAGTTTCCTCGTGCCAACCATCCGTTTGCCTGTGCGAAATTGAGTAGATCTGATAGAAGCTCATCAGACGTGTTCCTTACGATGCTGAAGATGCACTGTGATCTGTAAGATCTATTATGTTGTCCTTGTAGTTAACCAGAAGCCAAATAAAAATATCCATTGGGCTTATTGTGTCCCGAGTTAGATGGAGTACTGTTTTTCTTTGCAGGCACTGGGCATTCGCAAGAACAAGTTCTGCCTGCTCTTTTTGTTCTCCGCAGAGTGGGCACATTTCAGTTTCTGATAATTTAATCTTATGCAGATGGTACCTAAGTAGTTCATTGAAGTCCTTAAGTCTTCCTTGCTGAGTTCAAGCGGTTTTTGTTCCTCTATTTTTGTTAGAATTGATGAACCTCTTCGTTGCGTCAAGCCCTTTTGCCTTGCCCAATGTTCAGCGAGCTCGTTTGCTTTCCATTGTATTACTGGAAGACATCGGGTGGCACTCCAAAATAGGTTTCAAAGCCATCAAGTGGGCGACAAGCGCCTCCTTCCAGACAGTATACCACCCGTAATTGCTTTGTTATATTTCGGGCGGCTGTCGAACCTCCGCCTGAAAAACGCTGCTGTGATCGGAAGTTTTATTGTCCTACTTCGTTCTGCTCGTGCGTCTACAATGGATCAAGATTTATTACAGACTTCGCCCCTCTCGCACTTTTCTCTTGTCAAACAGATACACCAGAAAAGACTCCCGAAATCGAAGTACTGAGGAGTGTGGTCATAGTTGACTTTGGTGCTTAGATGTTTCTTAATATTTGGATCTCCTCCTCAAAGTTTTCAGTATGGATTTCAACTAGCTAATTCTAGGTTTGGGTCACTTTGCCCAGTTTTACCAGCTGATGTTGAATGCAGAACCTTGCACATTGCCTAGCAGGTCATAGAAGTCATCGTTTTGCTGGTTTTCAACTTCGACTATCCTTGAGGGCTTTAAAAATCGTGACTGCGTTTTGAAGAACGCTTCACCCACTTTTGATTTTGTTTATGATAGAACATTCCAAGACTAGCTTTTCATCAGAGCAAACTAGACTCCCATCACAGTCCAGTCAGAGGTCTAAGGAAGGGATAATCGAAGAACAGAATAAGGAGCGCTGAAATCAGCAGTTCCAGTTCCAGTCCTTATCATTTATCTTTTATTCTCTTGAAAACGAGGCTAACTGTTACAGTAAGCGATCTCGTTATTTGTTGATCGCATCACTTGTGAGACTTAACGTCTCAGAAGTACAAATGTTAATACGGAAATCATGTATTTTTCGCCTACTCAAGGTAATTTTTCCTGGGGGGTGGGTTCCCTACCAGGCGCGTCCCCGGGTGGTGGATAGGGGGAGCCGAGGCACTGTGTCTTCGGCGAATGAGGTGATAGCGGTGAAGATGAAAAAAATTCCACTGTGAAAGCCCATCGCGAACCAGCCCAATTCGACTTGAGTTCGAAGACTGATGTGACTGCCACATTCTCGGAAATGTTTAGATCTTCCGGGAAGTTGGCGGCGCGTCCTAAGTTCTAGAGTTCGAAGCGTCGAATCTCAGCCTGTTGGCATTTAGGAGGGACTGTGGCTCTCCTGGCCGAACGGTTCCAATAAATTCCTTTGAGTTCGAGGACTGGAGTGACTGCCACATTCTTGGAAATGTTTAGATCTTCCGGGAAGTTGGCGGCGCTACCTAAAGTCTAGAGTTCGAAGCGTCAAATCTCACCCTGTTCGCAATTAGTAGGGACTGTGTCTCTCCTGGCCGAACGGTTGCAATAAATTCCTTTGAGTTCGAGGACTGGAGTGACTGTCACATTATCGGAAATGTTTACATCTTCCGGGAAGTTGGCGGCGCGTCCTAAGGTCTAGAGTTCGAAGCGTAAAATCTTAGCCTGTTGGCATTTAGGAGGGACTGTATCTCTCTTGGCCGAACGGTTGCATTAAATTCCTTTGAGTTCGAGGACTGGAGTGACTGCCACATTCTCGGAAATGTTTACATCTTCCGGGACGTTGGCGGCGCGTCCTAAAGTCTAGAGTTTGAAGCGTCAAATCTCAGCCTATTGGCATTTAGGAGAGGCTATATCTCTCTTGGCCGAACGGTTGCAAAAAATTCCTTTGAGTTCGAGGACTGGAGTGACTGCCACATTCTCGGAAATGTTTACATCTTCCGGGAAGTTGGCGGCGCGTCCTAAGGTCTAGAGTTCGAAGCGTAAAATCTTAGCCTGTTGGCATTTAGGAGGGACTGTGTCTCTCCTGGCCGAACGGTTGCAATAAATTCCTTTGAGTTCGAGGACTGGAGTGACTGCCACATTCTCGGAAATGTTTACATCTTCCGGGACGTTGGCGGCGCGTCCTAAAGTCTAGAGTTTGAAGCGTCAAATCTCAGCCTATTGGCATTTAGGAGAGGCTGTATCTCTCTTGGCCGAACGGTTGCAATAAATTCCTTTGAGTTCGAGGACTGGAGTGACTGCCACATTCTCGGAAATGTTTACATCTTCCGGGACGTTGGCGGCGCGTCCTAAAGTCTAGAGTTTGAAGCGTCAAATCTCAGCCTATTGGCATTTAGGAGAGGCTGTATCTCTCTTGGCCGAACGGTTGCAATAAATTCCTTTGAGTTCGAGGACTGGAGTGACTGCCACATTCTCGGAAATGTTTACATCTTCCGGGACGTTGGCGGCGCGTCCTAAAGTCTAGAGTTTGAAGCGTCAAATCTCAGCCTATTGGCATTTAGGAGAGGCTGTATCTCTCTTGGCCGAACGGTTGCAATAAATTCCTTTGAGTTCGAGGACTGGAGTGACTGCCACATTCTCGGAAATGTTTACATCTTCCGGGACGTTGGCGGCGCGTCCTAAAGTCTAGAGTTTGAAGCGTCAAATCTCAGCCTATTGGCATTTAGGAGAGGCTGTATCTCTCTTGGCCGAACGGTTGCAATAAATTCCTTTGAGTTCGAGGACTGGAGTGACTGCCACATTCTCGGAAATGTTTACATCTTCCGGGACATTGGCGGCGCGTCCTAAAGTCTAGAGTTTGAAGTGTCAAATCTCAGCCTATTGGCAATTAGGAGGGGCTGTATCTCTCTTGGCCGAACGGTTGCATTAAATTCCTTTGAGTTCGAGGACTGGAGTGACTGCCACATTCTCGGAAATGTTTACATCTTCCGGGACGTTGGCGGCGCGTCCTAAAGTCTAGAGTTTGAAGCGTCAAATCTCAGCCTATTGGCATTTAGGAGAGGCTGTATCTCTCTTGGCCGAACGGTTGCAATAAATTCCTTTGAGTTCGAGGACTGGAGTGACTGCCACATTCTCGGAAATGTTTACATCTTCCAGGACGTTGGCGGCGCGTCTTAAGGTCTTTGAGCTCATAGGCGAAACCCTAATGGGTAGAATTTGAGCGAAACATGGTATTTGGACGGCCGAAAGGCAACCTGGATATCACTGTTTAATAGGTTTCTGATAACAAGTACATCATGCGGCTATTGACCATTTGCCTGTCTGAGAAAAGACTACTTTTGGGATATGGCGACGCGACGCGATGTCTTGCTTAAGAAAAATTTGAGTTCAATGTCTAAGGGATGAGATTGCTACATTCTCAGAAATGCTGAGAAGTTGGCGGCAAAACCTGAGGACTTGAGTTCGAAGTCTAAAGACGCGACTGTCGGATGCTTTTGAGGCTTTTGCTCTAGGCATTCGGCAGTTGAATCGAATTAGATGCAAAGACTGCGGGATATGACTACTAGATGCTTGGAAATGTTTACATCTTCCGGGAACGTGGTGCCGCATCCCAAAGACTTTGAGTTCGAAAGTAAGCCCAAGTGGCTCGATAATGGCACAGAGCTGCCTCCATTGATAGAGGTGTATATTAACGCCTCGAGATCTACTGTCGGATGTTTTTGAGGCAAACTCTGGACATTCGGCAGTCCAATCGAATAAGATGCAAAGACTGCGGGATATGACTGCCAGATGCTCGGAAATGTTTACATCTTCCGGGAACGTGGTGGCGCAACCCAAAGACTTTGATTCGAAAATCAGCCCAAGTGGCTCAATAATGGCACGCAGTTGCCTCCATTGATAGAGGTGTATATTAACGCCTCGAGATGTACTGTCGGATGTTTTTGAGGCAAACTCTGGACATTCGGCAGTCCAATCGAATTAGATGCAAAGACTGCGGGTTATGACTGCCAGATGCTCGGAAATGTTTACATCTTCCGGGAACGTGGTGGCGCAACCCAAAGACTTTGAGTTCAAAAATAAGCCCAAGTGGCTCGATAATGGCACAGAGCTGCCTCCATTGATAGAGGTGTATATTAACGCCTCGAGATCTACTGTCGGATGTTTTTGAGGCAAACTCTGGACATTCGGCAGTCCAATCGAATTAGATGCAAAGACTGCGGGTTATGACTGCCAGATGCTCGGAAATGTTTACATCTTCCGGGAACGTGGTGGCGCAACCCAAAGACTTTGAGTTCAAAAATAAGCCCAAGTGGCTCGATAATGGCACAGAGCTGCCTCCATTGACTGAGGTTGAAAGTGAAATCAAATGACTCTCAGAGATCCTGTAACCAGAGACCGATAAAGGTTTATGTTGGAAGGATGGAAGATCACGATCGACGCAGCAGTTCCATCTGAAACTAGAAGCGAACGAATGCGAGAATATTCGGGGGTGTGCTGCCTACATTAATGGGATAGCATGCCCCAACAACAACAACAGCTTTGCTAACACATATCGTACAAAATGTTCTTGGACAAGAACGCGAAAATAATATGAGGAGAAGTTTTAAAAACAACATAACAACGACTAAACTGGTTTGTAATAATGATTCTTTAGAAATGTGTCCTTCTAAAGCCAAGTGTTTTTCTCTCTTCTAGTCTTTATGGATCTAGTGGATCTTATTAAGCGCAAAGTAAGGTCTAATACGGCCAGAGCACATGATGTAGCCACATAGAGGTAAATTGATAATGAATTTGTTAGCAGGTCTGGCAGTCTAAAAAGAAAGTCAATCTTTTTTCCTCTACAGACAATGATGTTCCAGCATCAGCAGCTGGCCCACACCGTGGCAGCACACTGACAGATCCTGTCTCACCAAAGGCATCCTGTATAGACGGCGATGATCTATCATCAACTAATGGCCCACACCGTAGCAGCACGCTGATAGATCCTGTCTCACCAAATTGATTAAGCATCCTCTACAGACAGCGATGATCCAGCATCAACTGCTAGCCCACACTGTGGCCGCACGATGTCAGATCCTGTCTCACCAAAGGCATCCTCTACAGACAGCGATGATCCAGCATCAACTGCTAGCCCACACTGTGGCAGCACGATGATAGATCCTGTCTCACCAAAGGCATCCTTTACAGACAGCGATGATCCAGCATCAACTGCTAGCCCACACCGTGGCAGCACGCTAACAGATCCTGTCTCACCAAAGGCATCCTCTACAGACAGCGATGATCCAGCATCAACTGCTAGCCCACACTGTGGCAGCACGATGATAGATCCTGTCCCACCAAAGGCATCCTCTACAGAGAGCGATGATCCAGCATCAACTGCTAGCCCACACTATGGCCGCACGATGTCAGATCCTGTCTCACCAAAGGCATCCTCTACAGACAGCGATGATCCAGCATCAACTGCTAGCCCACACTGTGGCCGCATGCTGTCAGATCCTGTCTCACCAAAGGCGCCCTCTACAGACAGCGATGATCCAGCATCAACTGCTAGCCCACACCGTGGCAGCACGCTAACAGATCCTGTCTCACCAAAGGCATCCTCTACAGAGAGCGATGATCCAGCATCAACTGCTAGCTCACACAGTGGTCGCACGCTGACAGATCCTGTCTCACCAAAGGCATCCTCTACAGAGAGCGATGGTCCAGCATCAACCGCTAGCCCACACTGTGGCCGCACGCTGTCAGATCCTGTCTCACCAAAGGCGTCCTCTACAGACAGCGATGATCCAGCATCAACTGCTAGCCCACACCGTGGCAGCACGCTAACAGATCCTGTCTCACCAAAGGCATCCTCTACAGACATCAACTGCTAGCCCACACAGTGGCCGTACGCTGTCAGATCCTGTTTCACCAAAGGCATCCTCTACAGACAGCGATGATCCAGCATCAGCAGCTGGCCCACACCGTGGCAGCACACTGACAGATCCTGTCTCACCAAAGGCATCCTCTACAGACAGCGATGATCCAGCATCAACTGCTAGCCCACACAGTGGTCTCACGCTGACAGATCCTGTCTCACCAAAGGCATCCTCTACAGAGAGCGATGGTCAAGCATCAACTGCTAGCCCACACTGTGGCCGCACGCTGTCAGATCCTGTCTCACCAAAGGCAATCTGTATAGACGGCGATGATCCATCATCAACTGCTGGCCCACACCGTGGCAGCACGCTAACAGATCCTGTCTCATCAAAGACAGACTGTTCATCACCATTCGATGCCCTCCTCAACGAATGAAACTATCATTTAAGAACCTCGGTTGGTTCACGCCAGCAACCCATCAGCGAGTCCACGATCCAAGAAACTCGGTTGTTTCACTACCACTAGACACCGTGGCTATCTGCGCACTAATTCACATATAATTTCACAGGTAAACTAGAATTGTACCCTTGCTAAGAAAGAAACCTTCAAATTTAAATTTTGTTTCACAATATAGCAGGAACGAAGTAGCAGTAGAATCTACTGACCGGAAAACCCATCTAGCTGTCATCATGCTGAGAAAAAACACACTCATGTCACGCATAGCACACTGCGTCTTGTGGGAAAGTCGTAATAGGTGAGTAAATTTTAGTTTCTACGCCACACTTTTCGTAAAAAACACAGGGTTAACTACGATCTCATATTGCATTGCATCTTTGAACACGCATATACTCGCCTATAGCTGTGGCCAGCAATTTGTATCTCTACCCGGTTCTGATCTCTGGATTTAAAAAACGATCGGGGAATTTGCCACCATAAAAAATTGTAAAAAAGTCAAAACGGATTGTCTTGGATTGAAGAAATTAATATTTTTCTCGTACAAAATCTTCTGCAGCTTATAAATTCTTTCTTTCATCTAGAAGATTTCGTTAAGAAAATAAAGGCCTGTGAATGTAATGCTTGAGAACGTTTCCATTGGCGACTTAGCCTCATTTCCGCTTTATCTTTCTTGGGTTTCTTTAAAACACAATGTCATCCAATCAGCAAAGTATTTGTTCGCCCTTGTATACGTTCGGAAATGCGCTTAGCTACTCAGAAACCAAACACACCTTCTCCAGACTTAATTAGATGCCTAACGAACGCACATTTCTTATTAGTATGTCTCCATTGGACACAATACAACTTAACCACCATAATTTGTCGGATGCGACTTAAAAACATCATTGGGCGTTGAATTCCATGCCTTAAAGGCTTTATCAAATCAAACGCACACCCGTAAAGCTGAGTAATCTGTTTGTCACTACCTGTGCGCATAGTGTTAAGCCAATAAAAGATTAATTAATCTAGACTATGCGAAGGCGTAGCCTATATTTCTGCCTCAGATGTCTCCCTTGCCAATCATTTGTTCCGCATTACATTCGGAGAGGTTCACTTGAACCGGCGTACATTGTAAATGTAATTTAGGAATGTTGCTTTGGCTTGAATTTAGGGTATGTTGCTTTGCCACCCCCGTTCAATGCCATTTGGAAATGGTTAGCATTGAAGCCCAAAGCGAAACCTACACAATTTGCAAATTGTTTTGTCACCCACTTACACGAACACTCTCAGAATCCATCCGTCCCTGCCCGCACGTCCGCCCCAGCCACTGCTACACCAAATTTATCTCAATGTTAACATATTATTAACTTAAAAGAACACAAGCAAGCGAACAACACAATATGACTCGGAAGCGAACAACGCCAATTCCACTAAATCAATTCCACCTCTGCGGCGAGAGCATGTGTTCAAATTACAACCCACCCTCTTATAATGAACTATTTTGTAATCGGTTGCCTAACAAGAAACACCCAAACCCTTCTCCACACATTCCTTTCCATGCCATTCCCCGTGCGATGAATGAAACACCATAAACTCACTCAATTGTCCCGCGCGCACACACACACACCCTCCCATTTCGAATGCAACTAATGAAGAAACCAAATGATTTTTAATTAGATTTGCCTGAGAAAGCACTCAAACGGCGAAGCCCCACAATGTGACGACGATGACCACCACCACATCGGTAGAAAGGCGCCAGAGAAAAAGTTAACAGTTAGTTTTTCTAGGAGCCACATCCATTCCAGGCAATTTAGTGAGAGTTCGTTAGACGATATCCCTGGTCACTTCTCGAGCAAGTAGTATACCCTTGCAATGGACGATTATCAGGAACAACAAGGTAGCGTGTTGCAAAAATTTTGTTTTTCTTTGACGACACTGAGTGTGACTTAACCGTGCGTTGTGCGTTTAATATCTCCTTCTTTCCCATTTAGATGTTGTTGGTAATCAAGTAGTGGGCGCTGTAAAATGTGGTGGTTGGCGTTACGAAGACCGTTCGCGCTACATCGGTGAGTGGAATCAGAGAGGACTAAAGCACGGCCTCGGCCATTTGCAACTTTCCGATGGAACACGCTACGATGGCCATTTTCAGAATGGACTCTGTTCCGGTCTGGGCTGCCTGTGGTTTTCCGATGGATCAAAGTGGGTCTTGTTTTTTTTTTTTTTTTTTTTTTTTTTTTTTTTTTTCCATGATTATCTTTTGATTCCACACAGATACGAAGGGGAATTCCATCAGGGCTGGTTTCATGGTCACGGCATATTCTGGAGGTCAGATGGCATGAAATTCGAAGGAGAATTTCGCGGCGGACGCATCTGGGGACTGGGACTGATAACATTTCACGACTTCACCCATGGATTTCCACGAAACGAGGGTTACTTTCAAGACTGCCGACTGATGCGTAAACGTCGATGTCCAGATGTTGTGCAAAAAGCTCAAAAAACGGCACTCATGGCGAGATCACAGGTGGATCATCCCTACTGAACCTAGAAACGACAAATATTTCCCTTTGAAATCGAAAACCAACCGAGAACTTATTTTCTTTTGTACGAACAAGTGAATCGGCATAGCTGATTGCAACTGTAAAAGACCCAAGTGCTTTGATTTTGTGTTAATCATAAAAATGTCGTGTTGTAGTTTTTATTTTTTTGTTCTAAAACATCTGCCTTAGGATTTCAACAATATTAAAACTTAATTAAGAAAAAAAAAAATAAAACACAACACAATCGTATTTATGTGTCGGAGAAGCAAAACAAACGCTTTGGAGAAAATAAAAACAAAAAAAAAAGAAACTATATCCGTCGATTTGTATGTGTCTATTCGCCATTTGGCTCGCCGATGAGGAACCACGCATTGCTGGCTTTAACTGCTGTTGCACGGACAAGTCTTTTTTGGTCGTCGAGAGTAGATGCCAGGCCCAGTACGACATCCATTCTCAGCGGCAGCAAGGAGAACGCCGGGTACTTGGTAATTTCGTACAGAAGACTCAGTGCTGTTATTCTCACTTTCTGAAAAGAGAAAAGGCAAAACCACGCATGTAGTTGTGGGGAAATCAATTGTAATTAGGCGAAGAGGAAAGCAAATACTTGTTTGCATAGATGGGGTAAGGAAATATAATTTGAACGCTGATACCATTGACTTACCATTGAATTCCTATATTGTGCTAGCTTCAGACATTGCGGAATGAGGTGATTCAAATGGCCTCTGAAGTACTCATCCTTTGATTGGACGAAGGTCTCACATATCTCCAGTGCTATTCGAACAGTCTGAACCCGAGTTAACTCCAAACACTTGAACAATACCGGACCAACCTAAAGTCAATTCATTTAGTTAAATCCACAAGCAATGTCTAACACACACTCACCTTATCTATATTCATTCTCAGCACTGCATGCGGTGTCGCTTTCAGAACATAGATGAACGCGTTCATGTGATTTTCTGAAAAGCTCTCCAACTTCTTAGATATCTTGGAGAGAACCACACTGAAAAATCTCTGTTTGAATAGGAACTTCACCACTGGCAGATGGATTTCAGGATACTCAGCAGAGAGAATGTCAAATGCCAAATTCGCCGCAGAAGATAGCGATGCATGATCCAGTAATTCAGCAATCTGCAAGGGAAACAAATAATTTAAACAGCTTGCAGACACATGGGAGAAAGTCAACTTACGGCTTCAATGATGTCGCCAGCAGCATCATGCCCCCGGACATTCAATCCCTTTCCAATCCACGAGAGAATTTCTACGGCCTTTGCTTTGTTCTGCTTGATTTCCGCTGTCAATTTCTCCACTATGCGATGGAGAATGCCACGATTCGCTTCGGTGTCTTCCATTTTGTTGAACAGACTGCAGAGTAAATGATGAGCTACCGTCCGTACTGTCTCATTGTCACTGTTCAGCGAGAGTTCGGTTAAATCGTTGGCCAACCGCTCGAAATGCTCATCAATCGAGATATCGCGATGCATGAATCCCAAGATGCCCTTAGTGAGGAACAAATCCGATTCCAATTGAAGGTTCAACTTTGGCAGGTATTCAGTCACAATCATGTACTGTTCAGCGACAGGCAAGTCTTTCACTATCAAACTCAGCACAGCGGCACATCGTTCGAGAATCTCCAAATTCAATCGGCCTCCCTGCACCAGGGTGAATATTTTTTCAATAAGCGACTCATTCATGTGGAGATCTTCAATGAAACGAGCATTTTCCCCTTGCAAGAGGGCGACCAACGCATCCAGAGCTACCACTCGCACCTCACTGGAATCAATCTCGAAAATGTTGGAGAAAATCAAGTCATACACAATCTTCGTGAACGCCTTATGCTTAGTCAGGTGCAATAAGTTTTGGTAGATTTTTCTCTTCACAAACGCCGAGAACAAGGCAAAGTTCCTGACGCACTTGTCCACACAATGCGATTGAAGTTCGATGGGGTAAAGTTCGGCGATGTGTTGAAGGATGTCCTTCATATCGATTTCGAGGTCGTCACTTGTCAGGAGTTGTACCAGTGATTGGTACACTAGAGCACGATTCGCCTCACTCACAGCAGCGATTGATTCATTGAGGCACGCCAATGCAGCTTTTTTCAGATCCAATGGGCTGTGTTCATTCTTCACCTCTTTTATGAAATCCGCATGCAGGTCTGCTGTGATTTCTGTTTTAATATCTCGGATGGCATTTCGCATGGAGCACAGTTTGAAAACCTGCGCCAGAATGTAATAGACCTTCAGTCTCTCTTGCGAACTAAGACCCTCATCGGAATGGAGTTTCAGGGTAAAACTGTTGAGGATCTTCTCAGAGGCGAATTTCGCATCTCCAGACACACAGACGAGTGCTATCGCAGTGGAAGGATTGAACAGACGCTGGTTGATGTCATTCAGATGCGGGAGGATTGTCCCCAGGACTATTGTTTGATAGTTGTGGCTTATGTTGGGCTCAGCGGAAGCACGTTCAAGAACCGAACGCAGAGTTCTTAGGCCTGTGTTGATAATATCCTGATTATCGGGGCCAGGGAAGATTTCCTGCTTAAGAGATTCCCAGATTTGTTCAAAGTGCGGCTCCAGTGTCTTGGGGGAGAATTTTTGCGCCGCGAGATACTAAAAGAAAGAGCAACGAGTCAAACACATGCCTATTATTCATACACTTCACTCACCAAAAGCTCGAGGGAGTCCAGCTTAGCAACAATCAAATCGCTCTCCAATTTCTCCAAAGCCAATGACACTGTCCACTCGACAAACAGCTCAGAACCGACCAAGCACTGGGACAATTTTTCTGCCAGATTGTCCCTAGTAATCGCAGCTGGATCTGTTTTACTCGGATTGAAGTCGATTGGGAAGTAACACGCAAACACCTCGAACATTTCCTCGGACAAGTGCAACAAGGGCAATTTTTTCAGGTAATCCGGCATAAATGTGAAAATAAACTCCAAATTCCTCGGATCTCGTTCCCCATCGAGGGAAGTGATGAGACCATAGACAAAATCAGCTCCCATCGACACCAGGACTAAATAAGAGAACTCATTACAAACGCTTCCCTCTTGGCAGGTTTTACTTACCATTCATGTAGTTCTCCCCCAGGTATTTGAAAATCTTGAATAGTTTCTCTCGGTCATTTCTCACTTGGCTTTGGCAATTGATGTTTTGGAAAAAACTCTGTAACATCCTCACCAGTGAGTCATCGGGAAGATTTTTCATAATTATCAGTGCGGCGATTCCATCAATGACAGCTGGAATAACATTGTGCTGATCCTTCATGCGATCAGCATAGAAGGTTGCTACAAACTCAATCTGTCCAGTGGTCAGAAGATCTCTAGGAAGATTGGCAAGAATGCTGCTCAGTATTTTTGTGCCATTCACACGGAGCTCTTGTGTTGGAGATGTTAGTGCGAAGCCCAGTTTCTCTACAAAGTCCGCAATGCCGTATTCATTATTTACTATTTCTGTAAACGAAAGCGAAAGAAAACACTTTCAATTTATGAAATAAAGGGAAACGTTCGGCATTGCTTTTCACCTTGTGCGATTTGTTCGGATCGTTTCTTTAACTTTTCGTCGGTTTTGAAGGCTTCTGTCAATGAAGCCTCAGACAGATCTGCCATATCCTCCTTTGGGTGCATTTGCTTAAGGTGAGAAACTGGATCTAAATCTAATGGAGAATGCAATTATTTTGATTTAATTTTGCAACAACTAAGACGGGCTGGCGAACGACTAAGATTAACCAAGGAAATAAAAACATGTATCAAAAGTCAAATAAATGTCACAATGGCGGAAGTCTTACGTTACGGAGATTTGTTTGATTTGACAGCACCTCTGCGAATTGCTTGGATCGGGTAGTTGATTCTAAAAAGATTGCTATACACGCGATTAATAAAATGAAAAAGATTTTTTGATGAAGTGGAGAGTTCAAATGCCCTCCAGAGGTGACAGTATTAATGCAACGTTCTGCGACGTGTTTTAGCTCTCCCACTCATCCCGAGTAAACTCGATTCCTTACACCGCGTCTCCACGAGCAATATTTCATAGATTACCATCTGTCACTTTTCATAGAACGAAAGAAAGATAGAATGATATAAAATTTAGGTTGGGCATTTCATAGATTACTATATCAGTCGTGCAAATGTCACAGAGCAAAGCATTTCAATGTGTTCTTGCATTAGCGTCATAAAAGGAACTGAAAGAATTGCACAAAAAGATGTAGAAGGGAAAACATAATTTTTGGGTGCACCCATTTCTACAATCAAAGGGAATTACACAATTTGGAAGAATATTTATTGAAAAAAACTCAAATATCAAACGTAAAATGACAGCCCATAGAATACTATCCATAAAATGATATGAGCTAAGCAATAAATAGAATGCAATTTTTCATAGAATACTATTTGTGGTCTCCACGAGCAATTTTCATAGAATACTGGATGGCATTCTATGAAATATTGCTCGTGGAGACACCGGGTTACAACTGTTCTTAGCCAGGCTTGTTCGTCTGCTTGACTGGGAGAATGCATCACAACGGGAATGTCATCGTGCCGTAAAAAGCGCCCGCGTACATCTCCGCGACTTGGAGTAGAGAAGAGCTACTATCAGAGCTTCAAGACGTTCGAGTTCAAAGGATCTTTCTCTTTATTTAGCAAGCTGTCACTTATTAATAGACCCCTCGTCTACGAGGCCTAATCTCAGTCTTCCATCTTCCATATATGTATGTTACACCGTAGCAACTTCGAAATCACACTTGTGAGCCCACCTTAAGTCTTCGACAGAAAATAATTTCCCTCATTTGTTTGTGTGTGCATTTTATGACACATAACTTGTCAGTTTGGTTTTTTTGTCGGTCGCATAGAGAAGAAAAAGTCAAGAAAAATACGTTCGTTCCTCGATAGAAGGAACACACGAGTGAGAAAAAGTTTCTAAAATCGAAATAATTACCATTTCGATTGAGTATTTGTTCAGATATAACAGCGCACCCGGCCAATCCACATTACTAATGTCCATTACCGTAAGTACTAAGCCCATCCCGCATAAGAGCACCTCAGACAGAAAGTATACTTTTGAGACACTTCTACCCCGATCCGAGCCACAATCAAATGTGCAAGGTCGAACACCTGTGTGGAATGAAAATAAAGAAGTACCCAAGAATCGGATTGTTTCATATCCACTACCCTTTGTAACTCGTGTGCCCATGAATTCATGGGAATTTGCATATCATACGATTCGACATAATCGCGCAGCACTGGTTGCACATAGTTCTCACCTCCCAGAGTTCTCTTTACTTTCATTTCATAATTCCAATTTTTTTTTGTGATTGTTTCGTTGTTTCTTTCTGATTGGGTTTCCCGTTGCTTTTTTTTTTTATTTTTATTTTATGTAAGAAGAATAACTATGGAGAATTTCGCTTCACAGTTATTGCGAGGTGGGAAGCAAAAGACGAAATCTTGTGTAGGAATGACCGTGATGGCAAAGACATCGATTGCGGAAATATGCGAAAATGCGAAGCTGGCCAGAGAGATGGCTCTGACGGGGAACTATGACTCGGCCTCGATATATTATGAGGGGCTGCAGGGAATGCTCGGTAGAATGGTTACGTCAACAACAGATCCACTGCGAAAGGGCAAGTGGAGTATGGTAAGTTGCTTAAGCGCGTGTGCCTGAGAACAATGAATGCTCATTTCGTCATTCACAGATAAAGCAACAGATAAACAAAGAGTACACAGAGATGAAAGCAATCCAGAAGACCCTCTCGGAGATGACTATGGATCTGCATAACACACCGTTCGCACACAAGTTGAAATCTCAAATCAGCGAGGACGAGATGAAAGATCCAGCCTCGTGGTTTCGTCCAGATCCGGACATATGGACACCGCCGCCAAAGGACCCCGACGTATGGGGACCACCAAGACAGGAAAAGTAAGCTTTTTCAACCGGACATGCTCCGATTGGATGAATAATGGTTTTGCTTTCACTTTAGACCGGTTCCACCAAGTCGTAGTCGCAGTAGCAATGCGGTTGTGAATAGAAAATCCGATCGCAAGAGTACAATCCCCCAGAGGACTGCTCCGGGTGGTAAGAAGACATCGGCGCCGAACACAGCGCGTAGCAGTTCGAGTCAGAATGGCAGATCGTCTGCATTGGGTGTTAGCAATCGAAAGACCTTGTCAGCAGTTGGTGCAGGTGGAGACAATGGACAAACAAAGGAAGATGAGATCAAAGATGACGAAAATGCCGTGGACGAAGAAAGAGATAAGAAATTTGAGCCTAGCAGCCACCTAGAGTCGGAGCTGGTTGACATTTTAGGTGAGTTAAACGGAATAGATCAGTCAAAGTTGATAGCTAACTGGTTTCATTTTTTAATTCGCGCAGAACGAGATATCTTGCAGAAGAATCCAAACGTGCGCTGGGATGACATCGCAGATCTACAAGATGCCAAGCGGCTGCTTGAGGAAGCGGTTGTGTTACCAATGTGGATGCCAGACTATTTTAAGGTAAGAATTTGTGATACTAACATTCGGTCAGTCATGCTTCGTCAGACATGAGATGAACTAATTAGAGTTTTGAAATTTGAATCGATCGCTAAAACTTGAATCGATGCGAAAAGTTCCTGCGCATGGTGACGCTTGATAGAATGCTTTGCTTGAGATGAATTCGTCGCTCAAATTTGCTAGAGAAAATTATTCCTATCAGCAGACAACCGAAGGTCATTGCAATGCAAAATTAGACTGTGTGTTACTCCCCCTTATCGGAAATCTTGAACCGACTAACTTCGTATTAAATGACTGATAAGCATGAACACCCACTTTCCTCAGTTGTTTATGGTAAAAGCAGTTTGGCTGCTGGTAATTAATTCGCCAAAAATGACCTGCTGCACGGAACACGAAACATTCAAAGCATTGACAATGAAAGTATGCTAATACATGACGCACGCCATCTGATTTCATTGTTTTGAGGTTCGGTATTTGTAGTAGAGAACTCTGACCAATATACGTGTCCTAATGTTTCGCTTTCGAACAAGTTGTCTTCTCTGAATTGCGGCTGGTATCGGAGTGGCAGAATTTATTAACTTCTTTTGTTATTGAGACCAAGACGGGGGAAAAGAAGTGTCCCGTTTCCTTTCTTTGGTACTAACCCCAATGACAAATTCAGCGGCAGTTCTATAACGTGATTCCCACATCATGATTTTAGTAGTGGCTCCCTGATCGAGCCATCGACAAAAGGCACGTGGCAGTATTTTGTTTGTCCCCCTCTCCGAGACGCCGAATGAACCAGAGTCTCAACCAACAAGCCTCTCCAACCAACACGATTCCAAATCAGCTATTTCAAGTTGCGTACGGCAAGTTGGTTGAGTTCACCCTCTGCTTGCGCATGCCATGGCTTATGAAGTCGTTCTCTTCTACCTTGTCTTCCTATTTTTTAGGTGGCGCAACAGCTCGAAGTGAATCTGGGTCTCAACCAACAAGCCTCTTCAGTCAGGTTATTCCTTAGCTAACTACCTCCAGTTGGTTGAGATCTCCTTCTACTTGTGCGTACCACCTTAGTCGAGGTCTTCCTCTTTTGCGTTGTCCCTTCCTGCTTAGATTTGAAGACTCTGCGAGCCGGAGCGTTGATGTCCATTCGCTCTACATGTTCTAGCTATCTCAAACGTCCAATGGGCAGTTTTTTTTACCTAGATCCCTGTTACAGTACAGCTCGTATCGTATAGTTCGTGGTTGAATCTCCTCTTCCAAATCCCGTCAACGCAAACGGTTCCTCAGGGGTGGAATATAAGATTATTCAGGCTGAAGCATTCGTCTATATCCGCTCTACTATAGTTCGTGGTGAAATCTGCGTTTCCTCCACGCAGGTAGAACCATAATTTGAACGTAGAATGTTTCTCTCGGATGTTCCATAATATTTTGACAAAGTCCATGCTTTTGCACAGTGCAGCAGGACGGAGATGATGAGGGTTTTGTATAGCGTCTCCTTGGTTCTTCTCTATAGGGTCTTGATACACAGTTGTCTTCGAAGGCCGAAGTAACAGCGGTTGAGTAGTTTTTTTCTTCGTTGAGTCCTTCCATTGATATCACTGGCAAAATTATAGACTATTTCCTAAACCAGGACGAGGTTATAAAGTTGATTACGAGCTCTATTTCCCCCTGTGTGGCGCAAAGATATGGGACAACACACTCAAACAGACAAAGTACAGAAAACAAACGGTCTCTGCGAAGGGGAGCAATTCGGGTAGTAGGTGCCCCAACAGTATCGAAACCTACTGCTCTTCTGGTGGCAGTTCGATGTACCGCAGAGCTGGGACCACTTTCCTCACGCAAGTACATACATAAAGAGTGACTATATCTGCTTTGAAAATTCGAGCGTATCTGCCAGTTCGTTAACAGCACACGGTCTCTTGAGAATACGATCATTCCACGTGTTGATCCTTACATCATTGTCCTTTCTACGTTTGCGGACAAGAAAAGGAGCATAAACGATAGAGCGAACCGCTGGAAACCCAATGGGAGTCGCACTGGCAGAAATCAAAACAGTTACCAACGAGAAGATGCAAAGAACTTGCAAATGCCACTCGGCAAAGATCACTCGTAAAGAAACCAAACGACCTATTCACCCAAAAGGTTCTAGGATCAAAGAGAGAGTTGTCAAGGGTGATTGTGCGACTAATCACGAGGCACATTAACCTAAACAGATCTATGCATAGACTGCGGTTGACCGACGAAGGCGTCTATGTATCTGTATGAGCTGCGAGGAAGAAGAGGAAGACACCTCAAACACTTCCTAAGCCACTACCTAACTTTGCGAGAATGAGAGCCCGACAGAAAACTTTGGGGTCTATGGGGATACCGAACTTGAAGCATCTCAAGCATAAAGCAGTTGGCGACATCTTAATCCGCCAGATTCCAAGCACATTTGATCTTTCCCAACATATCTCGCAAACCTGCCCTAATCGTGTGGTTAAAAGAGGGCAACACAAGGCCTAAATGAAGAACATCCCGCTCACCATACGTTTGCTGGGTTCACCAACAGTTAAATCATTAATTCTGTCCGCGGCTCGCGTTGGGATCCTCACTAGGGAGTTCTCCTTTCATAGTCAATCGTTGAAGCCAACGCACGACGTGAATTTAATCTTTAAGCGGTTTTTTCTAAGAGAACTCAGGCGATCGAGTAACACAATAATCAGTTCTACGTGGCCCTTCCTATAGCTCTGATGATGCGATTTGTGGACCACATGAGCCCAACGCTTGTCATTTATTACCTATTTCGGGTTATCTCGGGTGCACTCTGTGTTAATGACGATGCATTTCCTTCCCACAATGTACGCCCGTTATTGTGAAGAAATTTTCGTCAAACAGCTTCAATCCCAAGAGATTGCTTAGCCCTTGACGATCGATGTTCTCTTAAACTCTATAGAAGTCATATGCACCATTGCTCACAACGCATCAAAGTTTCTGCTTTTGATGTTCTCGCTTTCACCAGGCGACAACAAAGAACCCATGAACCTAAAAAGAGTGCCAGCAACGACAAGTAGCCCAGCAAAAAGGGCAACAAGACGGCGCTGCCAGGCATGGCGAAAGGTGCTTGCGAGCTCTGTGAGGAAAAGGAGGAAAGCACACTGACTTTTCAAAAACAAAAAAGATGCCGAGCGATCGACCTTTGACCTGCGTCCATCTTTCTTTGAAGAACAAAAGTGTTGCGTAACTCCTCTAGCTTCATCGACAATTCGAATTCCTATAACAATTCCGTGCTCACTGTGATTGCCACCGCAGCAGCGTCTAGAATTACATAAAGAATACCCGATCCGATTTGCCCTACATTACGTCTCCCGATTGTGGCATTTGAATCTGTAGCCCCATCCAATTGCAGTCAATTGCAAAATACTTGAATGCATTCGCAGATTCAATTTCAATTCAGTCTCGGCCGCAGAGTTATTTAACGCCAACTAGCCGAACAGATGATTTTGCGCTTCCGTGCTCCGGATGCGCATGATAGACTGTACGACCATAGATGAAACCTCATGTGTATTTTGTTTCATTCGCTGTGTGTTCGCGAAAAGGGTCATGAACTTCTCTTTGATTGATTCGATGACGCATGTGATTAAGGCTTTTGTTTACTTGACAAGGCCAAATGCTTGTTTAGATTGGGTTCATTATTATCTCGTTTAGCACTTAGTCATGGATGTTTATCAGCTGAATTGCACAATCGATTGGTAGAAAGTGAAATTTTAACCTGTAGCACTCGTTTTGCGATTCTATGAGTCAGTGTTCTGCTTTTTGAAAGGCGAACGGAAGAAGAGACTCCCGAGGGAATGTTTGTTTTTTTTTTTTTTTTTGCGCAGATTCTTGGTGCTTGAAATGTTTACTCGACTTGTTTATCGCACTTTTTGTGGATAACAGCTTGTAGAGAGTGATGTAATTGTGTTGATAGCTTGCACAGAGAAACGACGCACGGTGTGATGTGACATAAATCAAAGAAGGGAGAACGGAGAGTAGGTTGGAATTCTTGAACAAGGTTGATGTCCTTCTTCTAGGAGGAGACGTATCTGATATGAAATTTTCCATCTGGGATCGAAATCACATCGGTAAAAATGGAAGTCACCAGGGGATACATCAGAGCTGTTAAG
The DNA here is from genome assembly GCA_917880715.2 of Matsumyia berberina. Classification (NCBI taxonomy): domain Eukaryota; kingdom Metazoa; phylum Arthropoda; class Insecta; order Diptera; family Syrphidae; genus Matsumyia; species Matsumyia berberina. Next base: position 110,608,677 of record OU862872.1, read on the forward strand.
AACTTGATTCCACTCACTTCCACCCACCTTATACCTTCACCTCCTTTGCTCTGAATTCCTCCTCTGAATGCTCTGTGGTCGTGAGTTCTTATACTCTGCGGGGCCAGTCTTCTAGTGTCTTCAGGGCATTCGGATATTTGCGGTGTATTCCAGGCTGAGATTCTATCTGTACTGCTGCAGAGATTGAATTGATTTCGCCATGTTCAAAGCACTGGAATCGAATATGAATCCGAAACAGACAGGAATTGCCCACTAATGTTAAAGGCCCTGTGTTTGCAGAACCGCTCGGGGAGAGGGGGAATGAATTTGCTGGCAAGAAGCGATTTATGGCTGAAAAGATCTATTGTGCGTACCCATGGCCGATGAATTAGCCCAATAGATCCAATACCTTCTTTATGAAGGAGAGCATTTCAATCGAGTTCCTGAACTCTGCTAGCGAACAGAATTCTTTATGAAATATCCGTGTTCGTAGCCAGTACAATGCCGGACATTCACAGGGAATGTGTTCAGACGCATCTTCCTCTTCCAAACAGAAACAATTCTCTGTATCTGCACAAAGTTTTAGTTTGTTCAGATGGTATCTTAGGCCCCAATGGCCAGTAAGGAAGCCCACCAGCTTCCTCGTATTTCTCTTGTCAAGGTTTTGGATTTCCTCGTAGAAAAAGGGTTTAATAAGTCTTTTGGACTGCCTAAGACCAGAGACTTATTCCCAATGGGCTAGTTTGTGTTCCCTGTAGTTAAGCAACGCCGTGGCTGTAGTAGAATAAACGCCACAGTAGTGTTCTGGTACTTAGAGCGTGGAAGATCAGCCGTCCCTAAGCAGTTCGTCCATAGATTCATTGCCTAAAATGATCTGGTGGCCTAGTTATCCATCAAATGTGATCTTATTGTACCTGGCAAGTGCTTGTAAGTCATCATAGTACCACTTGACTGACCTAGATTCCACGAAAGGGAATGTTGTTGTTTTAAACGCTGCCGGACTATTTGTTTAGATGTAGCTGGCGCGACAGCTCCGGGATGAGCCAAGGGCTAGTTTCTCGCAACCATTCATGTAGTGCGTGTTACATTTTTCACACGAATGAACTCCGAACGGTGAATTAAGAAGCGTTTTCCATGACAGGTTATACTCTCGGATGTTTGTCATTCCCCGACGAAAGGTGATGCCGCACAAAGTGTTCAGTGGACATAGCTGCGGCTTGAACTTATGCAGTTTGCACAGCAGTCCAACGCACTTACCACTGAGCTACGATGTTTCCCAAATACCTTTATCAAGGTCTATCCTAGCCCAGATCTGAATAGCATGAATTTCAGCTTGGAGCACACCGAGCCACATATCTATTGGTACGGAAATTGTAATACTGGGTCCAAAGACGCCAGCGCTAACTTCAGATTAATCATTTGAAATTATAACTTAGCATGATACAGGGTATCAAAGGTCTGGTGGTGGATTGCATGAAAACTAGGGGAATTCTCAAACACGGCAGGTCACAGCCGCTTGGCCAATGCCTTATAGGGAATCAGGCCATTAAATCGAGTGAATTAAGGTACCGTCACAGGTGACCATGATCCCCTTGCTGTGTCGGACTCTCTCTTTCTCTCCATCTTTAGGCAAATCGACCCTGGGACTGCTTCTTGCACTACTTATGGGTCAGTTGTCACTTTCCTAAGCCTCTATGGGACTCCAGTCTTATGGCCGTAACAGGGTTATGTCTCACTCTCTTCTTCTTCTTCTTCTTCAGCACTTCTTCTATGTAAGAGGGCACTCAGTTCCACTTGTTTTCGTTCATGACCATTTCCATCACGATGTTCTCTGGGTCCATTTCGGCTAGGTCCGCTTTGAGCCTCGTGAGCTTTGTACCAGTACCACTCCCAAGTATTTTACTTTAACTTTGGTAGTTATTGTTTCCGGGCCTATCTGCATCTCAAAGATAGTGGGGATAGGTCACCTGGTCTTCTCTATTGCTTAACTGAGTCCATGGTCTTGCATCCAAAATTTTGCGCTCCTCATAACTTGATCTAGGCATCCTCTGAGTCCCGTGCGGTAATCACTGCCGCGATATCATCGGCGTAGTAGGTACGTATGTTGGGGCATCTCCATTCGGAGGATTCCCTCGTAGGAAATGTTCTATAAGTCGGGTTCTAGGAGTAACCACTGCGCGGCGCGAGCCATATTTTACTGCCTGCCGGGTCCTTCTGCAGTTTCATATTAGAACGACAGGAGTTTAAATTGTTCGACTCTTGGCATTTTTTGAGTCGTGGCGGTTTAGTGGCGTCTTAGTGTCGGTATTACGGAACCTAAACGCCTTGAAAGTCGTTTTACTAATATTCCACACACGTTTTACAGAAAAAACTTCCGTCGTAATAAGGATGATTAACTCTATCTCTGAGGTAGCCCTTCACCATTTGTAGCCGATATTGTGGTAAGCGGAAGGAGTTTTCTATGGCGTTCAGCTCCATCTGGCAGAGTTGAAAGCGTTTCTCACGTCTATGGTTGCTAGCACGATGATTTTCCTTTGATTATGACTGCCTTGCTGGGCCTCCTGTAACGTCCTGACTGCTGCTTCTACTGCACCTATTGTTGCGAATTATTTTCTAAATACATCTAGCTTAGGGAATAAAGCGCCTGCTCTTTGAACTTCTAATAAAATTCGTGGTTTTAGTATCCTCTCAAGTTGTTGTGGTTGTGGTTGTGTTTAGCATACATAGAGGTCTGTACCGCGATGGGGAATCCGGATCGCCTTCACTGTTAATTATTAGCACCAGTCGCTTTTTCCATTCATTGTGAAGAACGCCTTCTTTGTAGACAACTGTAGTGCACATTAAGTAGAAGTCGAGGGGAGTTTTTGGTCCAGGGACCTTCTTGATTTACATAGAGCTTTGAACCGATGTCAGCTCCTCTTTGTTAACTAGTGGAACTTCCTCTTGTTGCTCGAGAAAGACGTTCCGTTCTCTAGTCGAGTGCGAAGGCAAGAATTCAGGTCTTTCAGTACCTTTAAAGGTTCTCCAGGGGAACTCGATGGGCCCATTAAGATGCCTAGCACCCTTTCTCACTGAACCTTACCTAATGCATTCAATTTGTCTCCAAAATTACCCTGATAATCAACTAGAGATGTGATCATTCGGACCTCTTCGATAGTTTGGTTGGTTGGTTTAGTGGGTGCCCTAAAGACTAACATCGTACCCATAAAAAGTGTACTCATGGGAGTCAAACCAAGGGATAGGGTTAGCTCATTCGGAAACCAACCAGAAAGGGATAGAAATCTCAGTAGTTTCCTAAAATCAGCGATATTAAGGTCCTCCAGCCCATGGAAGAAGCTACTACCAAGAGTACGCAATCGTCTGGTGGCGGGACATTCACATAGCAGGTGTCGGACGGATTCTATTTCCTCTTCGTCCCTGCAGCTTCTGCAATAGTCGTTGTAGGCAATCCAAGACGCTCCGCATGGATTCCTAATCCGCAGTGGATTCCTTATCTGCCAGTGTTCTCGCTTAGAGGTGAATGTAAGTTGGCTGTCGAAAGGGGAGCTTATCCGTTGTGTTTGCGTAAGCATTCCTCGCATATGTGGCTTTCTTTTCAGTTCAGTCTCTTGTCTAATATCGAACCAAGGTATTTGACGCTCTTGCGGGGTTGCAATTACATACATTCTACCATTGGTTTTCTTAGTAAGAAACCGTTTGGTTTGGACCAACTCTTGGCAATTTTTCTCCGTCCAGCTGTGTCTCTGAAACCATCGTGTAAACGTTAGGTTCCCTTGTGAAATACCTAGTTTCTGAAACTCCAAAAGGCAGAGAGACAACGCTTCAATCATGCTAAACACACAAATGTAGGTTCGCTCTCACAGAACAGCACTTGTGTCCTCACCCAGAACAGAGGCATTCACATACACCCCGAATGAGTGATGAGTAAAACCAAACCATCAAATCCACGAAAGTGAAAGCGCGAACATTTCATACTATATCTCGCTACCTTCATATTTTTTTTTGCGAATTAATTTTTCATCTAACTACGTATACACAGACAAAGCATAATTAATGGAACCTAATTCCTTTTGTTAGACTCGTTAATTTGTTTTTTATCTTCTGAATGAGTAGATAGCAGAACACAAACACTGTTGTCGGTTGAATGTGAAAGCCAGCACTTGTGAGTGCTAATGACTGACGTGTTTTAGGCATTAATCGTTATTTTTGATAGAAAATGAAGGGTAAATTAGATTGTGTACTATACCTGAGTCATGATGACCCTTGAGAGCTGTAAAACTTGAATAAGGGTTGCATGTACACATGGTGTGTACAAGAATTGCACTTGGAGTGGGTTAACTTAGAAGATAATGTTCTCTTGAGTTCATGTTATGCACATGCTGTCTTACACTGTATGAGGGTTGTATCTACGTTTATGTACATAGATGTAGATCGTAAACTGGGGGTGTAGATATCACTGAAACCAGGATAGATCCATGCCTCCCATTACTTAGGGACTCTGGTCAATGTATACTTGAGTTAGAGCCTAACCTTCAATCCTATGTCTCTGACAAATTGAAGTATCTTAAGTGGACTTAACGAGGGTAGTTCTTCATCTGATAGTAGATATGTGCCTAGGTGAGTCCTTCTGCTGTAAGTAAGTGGCGCACAGTCCTTAACAAAATGTATAGGGGTTTCATTTTCTTCTTCCTCTTCGTCACAGGATCTGTAGTTCCCATTGTCTTCTAGCCCTAGTCTGTTCATATGTTTATTTAGTCTATAGTGGCCCGTTAGAAATCCTGTGACTACACGTAGCTTCTTTTTGGTCATGTTGATGCAGGTGATGTATCTCTTTCGGTTGTATAAAAGTTCCCGAGGAGATTCTTAGGCTGCCGGAGACCAGGGTCCATAACCTTGTTCTTTGTTGGTGCTCCTTCTCTCTTAGTTTTCCCGTAACTTGTGTAGCCCTTAACCACAGAAGGGTTGTCTCTCCGAACCTTTTCTTGCTAGTTCATCTGCTCTCTCGTTGGTCTCAATCCCAGCATAATTTGGTACACAATAGAGGGTGCTTTGCTTTGCCCCTGTTTATTGGTTTCTCAAGGCAGTCCCATGCCATCTTTGATTTTATTTAAGGGGAACATAGTGCCTTGATGGTTGCCTGACTGTCTGAGAATATCGCGATACTTTTTCCTGTTGAGGTTGAATTGTGCGCATCTTTGAATTGCGTAGACCTCTGCAAGAGATATGCTGTGAAACATTCCTAGGGACTCCCAGTGTCTAGTCCTTGGGCAGTATACCCCTCAAACGACTGTTGGAGAAATTTGTGGTGAAGAGATTGGGTTGTGAGAACGATTTTTGGCAAGCTCCAGGATGTCACCAACTACTTTTCTATCTAGTTGCTTTCGGTGTGGCGTAGTCTTGCAACAGCTGAACAGTGGCAGAGGGACAGTTTTTGCAGATTGCGGTGTCAGCTAGTCACATTTTGTGCTTGTTGAGATTTATGCGCTCTGTAAGGAGTCCCACGATTGATATCAGTTGACCTTTGTTGCTATTCATCGCTTTTCTGCAGAGAATGTTATTTGATTTGGCGTTGAGCGATCTTGTCACTCTGTATATCGTCAGATCTGCCCAGGCCAATCTTGAAAAGCTTATTCCAACAAAGAACCGACCCGAAATGGTTTTATCATTGCCCAATAGATCTAAGACTTTCCTTGGTAATAAGCCCAGCGTCTTGTCGAAAAAACCTTTGCATTGCCAGGCGATCGACACTGTTCTGAATGTCTTTAGTCTTCTGGAAGTTTATTCCTACCACACCAGGAGCAAATCGCCTCTTTGTTAGGAAAGCACATCGGAAATCCTGAAATCATCTACTTTTCCATTCCGAATCACTAGATTTCAGTAAGTAAAATAAATAAATAGCTGGCGCTACAGCTCGAGGTGAGCCAAGGCCTAGCTTCTCGCAACCATTCATGTTGTGCGTGTTGTAAGGGACCTACAGTTTATTGCCGACTTCGAACGGCGAATTGAGAGGCTTTTTCATGACAAATTGTACTCTCGGAGGCTTGTCGTTCCCCGACGAGAGGTGGTACCACGAAAAATATTCGGTGGATACGGCTGGGGCTTGAACCCACGCACTAAACATTGAGCCACGGCGACCAGTAAGTAGTAACTTTTTTTTTTTTTTTTTTCGTTTCTAGGGTATTCGTCGACCATGGAAGGGTGTCCTTATGGTCGGACCACCAGGTACGGGAAAAACAATGCTCGCTAAAGCCGTTGCTACTGAATGTGGTACAACATTTTTTAATGTTTCATCATCGACCCTCACGTCCAAGTATCGTGGTGAATCTGAAAAAATGGTACGACTCCTGTTTGAAATGGCTCGCTTCTATGCACCGAGTACAATTTTTATCGATGAAATCGATTCTCTCTGCTCACGACGTGGTTCCGAATCGGAACATGAGGCTTCAAGGCGCGTCAAATCGGAATTACTCGTTCAAATGGATGGTGTTGGTAGTGAGGAGGCTTCCAAAGTTGTCATGGTATTGGCTGCAACAAATTTTCCTTGGGACATCGATGAGGCTTTGCGACGCCGCCTCGAAAAACGCATCTATATACCCCTGCCGACGGGTGAGGGCAGGGAAGCACTGCTAAAAATCAACTTGCGAGAGGTTAAAGTCGATGAAAGTGTTAATCTTACGACGATTGCCAAGAAGCTTGAAGGCTATTCAGGGGCTGACATCACTAATGTTTGCAGGTAACATTGACAGTTGTTGTTTGCTTTTTTTTTTTTTCTAAATAATTTTTTTTTTTTTTTTTTTGTTAAGGGATGCGAGTATGATGTCTATGCGAAGAAAAATCGCTGGTCTTAGACCAGAACAAATTCGCCAATTGGCAACGGAGGAAGTTGATCTTCCTGTCTCAACGCAGGACTTTGCCGAAGCAATTGCAAAGTGCAACAAAAGTGTCTCAAAGACCGACTTAGAGAAATATGAAAAATGGATGAAAGAATTCGGATCATCATGATGACATGAATGGAGAAAAGTCCCTCGTTAGCCCTCTCATTCTCACTTAACCTAATCTTTTTACACCACACATACTCCCTTTCTTGTTGAAATTAATTGCTTAATAAGACTAATGATGCTCCATCATCTAAAGAACCATAAGGAACAACAAAACCAACAACAACTGCAATACAAATTTAATATTTTCGAAGAATTAATCTTATTTTACATGAATACGTATATACTTTACAAAATGTTATTAATTTTAAATCGGAAAAGAAAAACCAACAATTTTTTTAACTAATAACGAATGTGTACTTAAAAGAATGTTTAACATTAACGCGAAGAAGAAGATGAAAAAAAGAGAAACAAAAACTAAAAAGAAATTAGAAGAAAACTTCATTGAAATTTTTAACAATATTCAAAAGGTGTTTTCTTTTCACACAGCACGGGTCGAGGTTTTCCGATTTTCAACGTTTCATTAACTCCACTTCGCGAGAAGCAGTCATTTCTGCATTTTTCGAGCGAATTGCGCGTTTCCCTTGCGTTTTAGGGCGAAACGCTCGTCTCAACCTAAAACCTTAAGTGAAATGGAACTGAAAAGGATAACCTACAACAGGGGAAGGTCTGTTTCGGGAAGCGAGGGCGGGAGGACGGTTTCTCGAATTGTTCTTTCCCCCGGGCCTGAACCGTTAGGCGCAGAGCAAAGAGGAGTTGTAGAGGAGGACATTTACAACAAATGCAGCCCTTACTCCTTCCTGTAGCTTCAAAAACAAAGGAGATATCGATGGTTATCCATTTTTAACTTTTCATGAAATTGACTGCAGTCATGTCTTCCATGGTTTACACTTCCGAATCTACATCTTATGTGTGTATCTTGATTAAGAGCATGCCCGCATCTGCAACCGAGGCTAGTGATTGGAATGAACAAAACCGAGTTGAATCTAATCAGTTTCGTTGCCATTTAACCATTGAACGAATAAAAACATGACACCTTAGTTTATGAACTTTATTACACGAGTATCGAATCGATTTGGTAAAATAAAAAAACAGGAGATTAACTTTTACTTCCATTAACATTAGTTTCTAAATAAATAACACTCTGACGATGAGATGGTCCAACTGGATCGTTAGTAGGGTCGTGGCATCGGCATCATCGGTCCCATCGGATATGGCACATGTGACTGTGGTGCTTGAGGGTAAAATCCAGTTGAGGGTAAGTTATTGTACATCGAGCCACGTTGATTATTTTGACGCATCAACTCGGACATTTTCTCTGATTTGAGTTTTCGCAAGTGCATTGTTTTGCGGGTGGTGAGAAACGCCTCGAGAAATCCCTCTAAACCGAGGTCGTTTTCTGTGAAATCCTTAACTAGTTTCTCTGACTCTTCTTCGCTTTCGGCTGCAGCTGTTTGTAACAATGCCAGGGCAGTCTCTGCACTTACACTACCAGACTTTGTTTTCATTTGTGACACCTTTTCCTGAACTGAAGCGCAACGCGTTTTACCCTCCTCGAGGAGTTCATTGACTTTCCCTCGTAGCTCGAATAGAATTGGTTCTTTTTCCATGTTACTCTCGGCCTTGCTGCGATTGTCTGTGAATAGACTCTCTTTCTGGGCACGTAAAGTTCCAAGAACTTCGTCGACTTTTTCATCTAGCTTGTCGTCATCGTTTAGCAAGTCTTTTAACTCGTCTGAGGATAATGGTGCAATGGATACTTGCAGATGATTTAGGTACTCCTGGTACATGGTTCACTTTGGTTTTTGTAATTTTACGAAACGAACAAGTGGCGAAAAATTCCTTAAATACTACGTTTTGTTGTCTATTAGTCACGATGATTCAAGAAAGAACAATCCACAATCGACTAGTGTAGAACAACTGAAGAAGAAATTTATTTGACACTTGATGTGATTAGTCCGTTTGGGTGTGTTCGTAGGGCTTGTGGGAACAATTCACAGTGTATGTTTGACATTAAATTCACCTTCCCCATTTAAAAAACATTACATTTCTATTTAACAATTCTGCGAAAAATGGATGAAAGGTAACATATGTATAACAATTTTAATGTTTTATTTACATAACGTGCAAATATTTATTTGAATATTTTTTTTTGTAATCGTAAAATGACTGAATACTGCCTAATCACTCTGGGGTAATCTATGGTTTTTGGAATACGTCTTCTTTTGAACCCATCCAGCATTTGCGACCATTGTTTCACCCTTCTTCGTTTTTTATTCTTCAACTATAGATTACATTCTTTAATTAGGCTGTGGAACAGACAACCTTATCACTCAACTTGATTAAAACTTCAGGAAACCAACAACGACGCAATGCTCACCGTGACTACCACCCGCCCCCAACTTGGCAATCAAGGAAGACTCACTACTATCTGGCAATGCTGCGAATATATATCAAAACCCAGGTAAACAGTGAAAATAAACAAAACACTTTTTAGACATTAAAGGCGTACTGGGCCTTCGCTTTCTGTATTTACTCATTGGCGTCATTTTTAACATCATCGATAGCAGCGTCCAAAGACTCTCTTCTCACTTTCTTCTTCGCACTAAATTCCTCGTCGTAGATCTCCAGCAACTTATTGCCTTCGTATGCCACAAATGGTATTGTTGCCCGCTGGTAATAGTCCGGCACAAGTTCCAAATTATTGATTACAGTTTCTAGCATGTGAGACTTCTCGCACCAAATTCCAGGTGCATCATTGCCCACTGGATTGAAATGCACATGTAAATGATAGAACGATGGCTGGTAGTGGAAGTACATTCGCAGTCGCGATGATGGGACTCCATATTTCTCCTCAATCGCTCGCGTTCCACCATCACGGATGTTCTTTAACAGCGGCAAATGCGATCCGTTCAAGTCACGCAGTGATTTTATCCCGTGCTTATGAATGATAGCCAAAAGGTACAGAGTTTCAATTGTGCGTCCATCCCACTTGAGATCGGGCAGCAGGACAAATCCATTCTCGGGGTCTGCGTCTTCGTAAACAATACGATCGGTCTCTTGTTTGTGGTCCAGAATATTGTAGACCCACTGCAATCAAATGGGAAATATGCAGATAGAAGTTTGCTGTTTTCTAATGATTAACTTACATCCAACGAGAACTGACTGGACGTGAGATATGGCAAAGTAATTTCCTCATACAGAGTTGGAGTTTCGTTGATAAGACGCTTAGTATGAATTACGTGCTTTTCAATATGCTTGTCAGTTGCAGGGTACACAACAGTCGTCTTAACACCTAAAATGAACAGAATCTCTTCAGAAAATACGAAATAACACGGAAAGACCCCTACTCACTATTCAGTTTGGCATCTGCAACACATTGGAAGCTGGCGTAGATATTGTTGATGAATTCCACACTAGTGTTTGTCTTCGGCGAGAAGTAGCTATTCTCGGCGTCCTCAGTTTGAACATCAAGTTCGGTGAAAGCACCCTTTTCGAATATCACAAGTGCTCGGTCGGAATCGGAGATATCGGGAAATGTCCCAAGAAGGACGACAGTCTTGCGTACGGTGTTATTGTTGAGGATTTTCGTTAGTTTGAATTTTGATATGTCGTAGTTTGGCTTTTGAGCGGATCCATTCTCTTCGGACATTATTTTATAAATTGGAGGAATGAGTTAAATCTTATTTAGCAGAGTAAAGAACGCGCGCTGAAGCTTGCTTGATTAGTTCAACAAAAAGAAAACAGATTACATGGTGGGTTCTTCTTGGATTTTGACAGCGGTGGTGAGTATGAAAATGTTTATGTGTAGAATAAAGAGGGTAAATGCGTTAATGTTTGGTTAAATAAATCATTGTTAAAGTTTTGAGGTGGAAGAAAACAGGACGCGAAGAATAAGGGGATGGTCCTATTCACAGCTCGACGTTCGAGCGAAAACACGTTGGGTTGTGCTTGGAAGAAAGGGCTCAAGGAGCAGAACCTGAAGTAGATCATAACGATCTTCGTTTTTATTAGACCTGGGATCTGTGGCCGATTTAGAAAAAAGTAGGAAGTCGTTTCATGTTATGCCTAGGGTTTGAGAATGCTTGCCTAGGATGCAGTCCTCCGTGAGGACGTTGATTAGTTTTGAAATTTGGTCTCTTTAAAGTCGTATTAATGCTTTTGATCTTTTCAGTTCCAGGACAGGCCGTCTCAGCCCGCTTTCGACAGAGATCAGGTTTTTGACATACGATTTGAGTGTTTAACTGGCGTTTAGACAACCTACCTATATCCGAGATCAACTAAAAACCACCAACAACAGAGAACCAGCACCAAAAGAACCATCAGATTACCGGGAACAACAGAGAACCTGCATCAATAGACTATCGACATCAATAGAGAAATTAAACCAACACATATCCAAAACCAAAAGGGAACCAAGCGAATTCTACGGCTGTGCTGAGGGACCACTTTATTTAATCATTTAAACTCTTTAGTTGTTTCTCAGAGAAACCCCACATCCTTAAAACATTGAATGTACTCCTAGATCTTAAGTTATTACATTTAGCCCACTAAACTAAACGAAAAGACAAAAAAACATGTTCTTTTCTATTCCTTTGAATTTCTTGGCAAGTATTCTAAGGATGCCAAGGTAAATCTACCACGAAATGTAGATTTGCCCTTGAAAATAAGTTCGTCCCAAAACCACCCACAAAATGTAGCAAAAACGTGAAAAAATGACAAAAATCCATGAAAATCTGACGTCACACGAAGAAATCGACTGAAAATTGACAGAAAATTTCTGAAAAATACCAGGCCACCAGAAACCCAGAAAAAGCAGTAGGTGTCTGCCACACCACACGGCTGATCGTTAAAATCTACGGCCGTGTGATATGCAATGGTATTTTGAAAAAGTTGGGGATTATTTTCTGCAAAAAAATCGGGCATATCACACGGGGCTGCGCGGTCTTCAGTTTGAGAACAGCATGCTGTGACGTAGGTCGGCTGGGTGGAACTTCCGAGTTTTCATACTAAAATTTTTCTGGGGTACTAGGCGCCCAGAAAAAACAGCAGGTATACCACCTATTTTTTCGCGCCAATTTCGCAGAAATGTCTCAAACAGCCTTAAGGAGGGCCGGGGCTGAAAAAATTGGGATGCAGTTTTGTGCGCCCAAGGTCGCTCTACAGAATGGCGTCCCCAGAATATCCATAACATCTACCGTTATTCGCCGAGAAATCAAAATATGCCAAGTTTTTGACCAATCCCAGCCATGTCAATTTTTTTTCAAACGTCCAAAAGACATTTAAGGAAGGCATGGGCTGTAAAATGTGGTATGCAGTTTGGTGCGTTGAAGGTCGCTCTTCAAAATGAGGGGTCTAGCATTTTTGTAGCATGTACCGTTATAGGGTAAACAAGTCAAAACGTGATAAAAAGTTTGAAAAGTACCAGTCAAGTGTCTTCGGGGTGGGAAAAAAATGCACTCATTCACATATTTTTTCGCGCCAATTTTCTCGGAAACGTCTCAAAATTACCTAATGAAGCCCGGGGCTGAACAATTTTAAATGCAGTTAGGTGCTCCCAAGGTCGCTCTACAAGACGGCGTCCCCAGAATTTCCATAACATGTACCGTTATCCGGTGAGAAGTCAAAATATATAAATTTCCTGACCAATCCCAGCCGTGTCAATTTTTTTTCAAACGTTTAAAAGACGTTTAAGGAAGGCCGGGGCTGAAAAAATTGGGACGCCATTTTGTGCGTTGAAGGTTGCTCTACAAAATGAGGGCCCTAGCATTTTCGTAGAATGTACCGTTATAGGGTAAACAAGTCAAAACGTGATAAAAGGTTTGAAAAATACCAGTCCGGGGTCTTCAGTTTGAGAACAAGTGTACTCATTTTCTTCACGTCGGGTATACCACACGGCTGATCGTTAAAATCTACGGCCGTGTGGTATGCAATGGTATTTTGAAAAAGTTGGGGATTATTTTCTGCAAAAAAAATCGGGCATATCACACGGGGCTGCGGGGTCTTCAGTTTGAGAACAACATGCTGTGACGTAGGTCATTTTGGTGGGATTTCCGAGTTTTCATACTAAAATTTTTCTGGGGTACTAGGCGCCCAGAAAAAGCAGCAGGTATACCACCTATTTTTTCGCGCCAATTTTCGCAGAAATGTCTCAAACAGCCTTAAGGAGGGCCGGGGCTGAAAAAATTGGGATGCAGTTTTGTGCGCCCAAGGTCGCTCTACAGAATGGCGTCCCCAGAATATCCATAACATCTACCGTTATTCGCCGAGAAATCAAAATATGCCAAGTTTTTGACCAATCCCAGCCATGTCAATTTTTTTTCAAACGTCCAAAAGACATTTAAGGAAGGCATGGGCTGTAAAATGTGGTATGCAGTTTGGTGCGTTGAAGGTCGCTCTTCAAAATGAGGGGTCTAGCATTTTTGTAGCATGTACCGTTATAGGGTAAACAAGTCAAAACGTGATAAAAAGTTTGAAAAGTACCAGTCAAGTGTCTTCGGGGTGGGAAAAAAATGCACTCATTCACATATTTTTTCGCGCCAATTTTCTCGGAAACGTCTCAAAATTACCTAATGAAGCCCGGGGCTGAACAATTTTAAATGCAGTTAGGTGCTCCCAAGGTCGCTCTACAAGATGGCGTCCCCAGAATTTCCATAACATGTACCGTTATCCGGTGAGAAGTCAAAATATATAAATTTCCTGACCAATCCCAGCCGTGTCAATTTTTTTTCAAACGTTTAAAAGACGTTTAAGGAAGGCCGGGGCTGAAAAAATTGGGACGCCATTTTGTGCGTTGAAGGTTGCTCTACAAAATGAGGGCCCTAGCATTTTCGTAGAATGTACCGTTATAGGGTAAACAAGTCAAAACGTGATAAAAGGTTTGAAAAATACCAGTCCGGGGTCTTCAGTTTGAGAACAAGTGTACTCATTTTCTTCACGTCGGGTATACCACACGGCTGATCGTTAAAATCTACGGCCGTGTGGTATGCAATGGTATTTTGAAAAAGTTGGGGATTATTTTCTGCAAAAAAAATCGGGCATATCACACGGGGCTGCGGGGTCTTCAGTTTGAGAACAACATGCTGTGACGTAGGTCATTTTGGTGGGATTTCCGAGTTTTCATACTAAAATTTTTCTGGGGTACTAGGCGCCCAGAAAAAACAGCAGGTATACCACCTATTTTTTCGCGCCAATTTTCGCAGAAATGTCTCAAACAGCCTTAAGGAGGGCCGGGGCTGAAAAAATTGGGATGCAGTTTTGTGCGCCCAAGGTCGCTCTACAGAATGGCGTCCCCAGAATATCCATAACATCTACCGTTATTCGCCGAGAAATCAAAATATGCCAAGTTTTTGACCAATCCCAGCCATGTCAATTTTTTTTCAAACGTCCAAAAGACATTTAAGGAAGGCATGGGCTGTAAAATGTGGTATGCAGTTTGGTGCGTTGAAGGTCGCTCTTCAAAATGAGGGGTCTAGCATTTTTGTAGCATGTACCGTTATAGGGTAAACAAGTCAAAACGTGATAAAAAGTTTGAAAAGTACCAGTCAAGTGTCTTCGGGGTGGGAAAAAAATGCACTCATTCACATATTTTTTCGCGCCAATTTTCTCGGAAACGTCTCAAAATTACCTAATGAAGCCCGGGGCTGAACAATTTTAAATGCAGTTAGGTGCTCCCAAGGTCGCTCTACAAGATGGCGTCCCCAGAATTTCCATAACATGTACCGTTATCCGGTGAGAAGTCAAAATATATAAATTTCCTGACCAATCCCAGCCGTGTCAATTTTTTTTCAAACGTTTAAAAGACGTTTAAGGAAGGCCGGGGCTGAAAAAATTGGGACGCCATTTTGTGCGTTGAAGGTTGCTCTACAAAATGAGGGCCCTAGCATTTTCGTAGAATGTACCGTTATAGGGTAAACAAGTCAAAACGTGATAAAAGGTTTGAAAAATACCAGTCCGGGGTCTTCAGTTTGAGAACAAGTGTACTCATTTTCTTCACGTCGGGTATACCACACGGCTGATCGTTAAAATCTACGGCCGTGTGGTATGCAATGGTATTTTGAAAAAGTTGGGGATTATTTTCTGCAAAAAAAATCGGGCATATCACACGGGGCTGCGGGGTCTTCAGTTTGAGAACAACATGCTGTGACGTAGGTCATTTTGGTGGGATTTCCGAGTTTTCATACTAAAATTTTTCTGGGGTACTAGGCGCCCAGAAAAAACAGCAGGTATACCACCTATTTTTTCGCGCCAATTTTCGCAGAAATGTCTCAAACAGCCTTAAGGAGGGCCGGGGCTGAAAAAATTGGGATGCAGTTTTGTGCGCCCAAGGTCGCTCTACAGAATGGCGTCCCCAGAATATCCATAACATCTACCGTTATTCGCCGAGAAATCAAAATATGCCAAGTTTTTGACCAATCCCAGCCATGTCAATTTTTTTTCAAACGTCCAAAAGACATTTAAGGAAGGCATGGGCTGTAAAATGTGGTATGCAGTTTGGTGCGTTGAAGGTCGCTCTTCAAAATGAGGGGTCTAGCATTTTTGTAGCATGTACCGTTATAGGGTAAACAAGTCAAAACGTGATAAAAAGTTTGAAAAGTACCAGTCAAGTGTCTTCGGGGTGGGAAAAAAATGCACTCATTCACATATTTTTTCGCGCCAATTTTCTCGGAAACGTCTCAAAATTATCTAATGAAGCCCGGGGCTGAACAATTTTAAATGCAGTTAGGTGCTCCCAAGTTCGCTCTACAAGATGGCGTCCCCAGAATTTCCATAACATGTACCGTTATCCGGTGAGAAGTCAAAATATATAAATTTCCTGACCAATCCCAGCCGTGTCAATTTTTTTTCAAACGTTCAAAAGACGTTTAAGGAAGGCCGGGGCCGAAAAAATTGGGATGCAGTTTTGTGCGTTGAAGGTCGCTCTACAAAATAAAGGGGCTAACATTTTTGTAGCATGTACACGTCAAAACGTGGTCAAATGTTTGAAAAATACTAGTCCGGGGTCTTCAGTTATTTGTTATTTTTGCACGTTTTTGCGATTTTGCTACATTTTGTGGGTGGTTTTGGGACGGACTTATTTTCAAGGGCAAATCTACATTTCGTGGTAGATTTCGGGATACTTACCTTGGCATCCTTGAAGTCCTAGAATATTTGCCAAGAAACTCAAAGGAAAAGAAAAAGACATGTTTTTTTTTTGTGTTTTCGTTTACTTTTATTGGGCTGAATGTAATAACTTAAGATCTAGGAGTACATTCAATGTTTTAAGGACGTGGGGTTTCTCTGAGAAACAACTAAAGAGTTAAAATGATTAAATAAATTGGTCCCTCAGCACAGCCGTAGAATTCGTTTGGTTCCCTTTGGTCTTGGATATGTGTTGGTTTCATTTCTCTGTCGATGTCGGTAGTCTGTTGATGCGGGTTCTCTGTTGTTCCCGGTAATCTGATGGTTCTTTTGGTGCTGGTTCTCTGTTGTTGTTGGTTTTCAGTTGATCTCGGAGATAGGTAGGTTGTGAAAGGGCCCATGTCGTATGTTTAACACCTTGCTAAAATAAAATGGTCCCTCAGCGCAGCCGTAGAATTCGTTTGGCTGCCTTTTGGTCTTGGATATGTGTTGGTTTCATTTCTCTGTTGATGCAGGTTCTCTGTGTGTTGAATCTCTGTTGGCGCTGGTTTTCAGTTGATCTCGGAGATATGTAGGTTGTCAAAACGCCTGTGAGGCACACAAAGCGTATGTTAAAAACCTGATCTCTGTCGAAAGCGGGATGATCTGGCCTGTCTTGGATCTGAAAAGATCAAAACCATTAATACGACTTTAAAGAGACCACCGTTCAAAACTAATCAACGTCCGCACGGGGGACATCATCCTAGGTAGGCATTCTCAACGCCTAGGCATAGCATGCAACGATTTTCGGTTTCTCGCATGGTTCGTCCCACCGGGCCGTAGCTCCTGAACCGTTAAGGGCAGAGCAGAACTTCCCAGGGCGTTGTTGTAGAGAAGAAAATATCCAAGAAACATAAGGGAGATATCGATGTTTTCCGATTTCCAACTTCTCACTAAATCCGCCCGATGTCGGTCAATCTGTCAAGCTCCAAAACTGCTGATGTAAGCAGTGATTAATATCACAGGCCACCCGTTTACCTACCATATTGAGGTTTAATTCATCTGGTCAACTCTTGCGACTTTTTCATCGACGTACAATTTGGCATGAGTAAAACCATTTCTTCACAATTTTATTTCTTTTTTATTTAACCATTAAAATTAATAAGATATATATTTTAATTTACTTTTGTTTTTTTTTTTCGCAAATTCTCACTGTTACTTTACTTTTTTTATATACTCGTTTTTATAATTTAATTGAACTATTACGTAATTAATAATCAATAATAATAATAATAATATTTGTTTATTTAAACTGTCCCGTTGTTTTTCTTTATTAAAATGTTTTTATTTAATTAAATTTAAGTTGTTTCAAAATATTGAAATGTTTGCTTTGATTTTTTTTATATATATAATATTTTCTATTGCAAATCGGTTCACTTGTATAATTTATAATAATATTTCCTCACGTACTAAAATGTAGTATAATTTAAAATATTTTCTTGTTGGTTGGTTGTATAACTTATGATTTACTTATTTTGAATTGTCGATGAAAATATTATTTTTAATACAATATGGTTTTATATAAATATTTGTTTTGTAATTCATTTTTTTTTTTTTTTGGTTTCTTATGCGTAATTTTGGTAAAAAAGATAATTTTTTATTTCGTTAATTGTTTCTTCTAAGTTTACGTAGTAATCATTTTTTTTTTTCTTGTCATAAGGTCTGTTGGTTTTTTTTTGCAATTTTTTACATTTTTTCTTTCCTGATTAAACTTAGCTTTTTTTGTTAGAAAAATGTTCATTTTAATATACTTCTCTGAGGTGGCGCAATTTTTTTTTGTTTGTATTATTTTATTTTACACAATTTTAGAAATTGTTACAAAAAAAAAAATCATTATCAATTTACTACAAAAGAGTTCTAAAAATTATTCTAAATTGTAAGTTAAATTTACTTGTACACTTGTGTAGATTTGTTAAGCACAAATTCAAAACGGAATTTTCTTTTTTTGTTTTTCTAAACCTTTCTACGACACTAGAGTCCGACGAAGGGGATATTTTTGTCGAACAAAAAACCAAAATACAAAAGTACAAAAGGGTTTTTGTTTCACATTATTTGTTAAATGAACCAGAGAGGAGGAAATTCTTTGTTAATAATAGTAAATAGAATTGTGTATTATATTATATTTGCATTACTTGTTTCAAGTTTACATTTAAATTAAATAATTACAATACATATTAGTTGTTTTTGTTTTTTTTTTGTCTACATAAAGATAGATAATAATTTGTATTTACTTAACTATACAGTTCTAAATGAAATATAATGTTGCTTTATTGTTTTACTTCTTAAAAATACAATTATTAAATAATTTATAAATATTTATTATATATTTGGAAAATAAAATAAAAATGTACATTTAATTTTTATTTTAAAGAAAGACATACATATTAACACAGAATAAAACAGTTGTTTGTACAAAATAAAATATATATATCATCATTAACTAAGATTTAGTAAACAAATTAGGAAAAATAAATGTATATGCATGTTTAACTTAATAGGAAACTTGAATTTATACATAAAAGTAAATTTTTTTTGTGAAAAGTCAAAGGATTTTAGAGACAATAATTTTACACAAGTGAGAATCAAAGGAATAAAATATTTAACTAAAATTTGTCTAACAAATTATTAAAAACAAAAAAAATAAAAAAATGGCAGTTAGGTTTTTGGTATTTAAAATTACTTGTCTCTTTTCGTTTCCATTTGTTTAGTAGGTTACAGTGTTTAAGTTTAAATGTTAACAACAAATAAATGAGCATTTGATTGTTTTCCTCTACGATAGGGAACTAACTTTGATCGAAAGTTTGGTGAATTAATTGTAGTTGATTTGGTGAAAATGGGGTTTCATGTGGTGTACGATTGAATTGAAATGGGTTTCCGTGTTATATTTTGCGTAACAGTTGGCTCTGTTAAAAAACCAGATGACTGTTGAGCGTGAGCCAGAAGAAACTTTCTTTGGCATCAGACAATATTCATGGCAAAGAAAGAAACATCCAGCACAAACTCGGGGTCATTCAGGGAAACCGAACAATCACCATACTTGTCTGGACCATTTTATCTTTTTTCTTCTTCTCTTTCATACTAGGCATCCCACGCTAGCGGAACACAATAACTTCTTAGAGATCATTTAAATTAGCTAGATAATGCCAGAAATATACAGCGTTTATATGAGAAGAATATTTAGTGCACGAGCCTGTAGAGTTCCAAGATCAAGGTTTTCGCAACTATTGTCGTTAAGTGCGGACATCGCATATAAGATCTTATATGTTGCATTGTGTGTGCGCTCAAAGGAAGCGAAGCTAATTCACACAAAACGGACTGGGCTCCTCTACAGCGACTACTGTAGAAGCTGTAGTGACAGATGGCACTGCTAAGAATTAGTAACAAGAAGATGAAGTACTCTTTGGTGGTAATTTCCTAGCAATGGGAATTCATTACATGCGTACACCCTCAAAGCGTTGGACTTCAATCTGATTAAATCAAAACGATCCGCTGCTGGATTTCAAGACACGTTGTAGTAAAGTGAACGAAAAGGCATATGATCTGACCAGAAAAGGCTCCGACATGGGGGTAGAGTCTATAGAACATCTCTTATGTCACTGCCCAGCTCTTCAAGAGCGACGATCAGCACTATCGTCTTGAAACAAATACATTGTCAGTAGGGGTGACAACCACCCTAATATCATCTTTTGCAAAAAGAATGTCCGGTCATGCATGCATCACGTCCAAAGCTGCAAGGAATCTCGATCTAACTCGTTGGGCCAACCATCCTTTTTCCTCCCGCGAAATTGTGTGTCCTCCACAAAACTGCATACCTCTTTCTGTCATTCCACAACTTCAATCTTTTATTCCTATTCTCCCGAACCCAACATAAGCGTTTCTTTACTTTTGCGTTCCGCGATCTTCGTCCCGGGAAATATCGTAACAAATTGGCGCCCAACGTGAGGACCCATTGAACAAGTATTCTTCCAAAGTGGCCTTTCAAATTCTGACAAGGGTGGAATTCGTGCAATGAAAACGCACGATGGACGCTTAGTATGTCTGTCTACAATGCAGTGCCGTGTAACGACATTGGATAGCTTTGATACGTTGTCTCTTATTACACGATGATTGCTTCAGAAAGACCCGCATGCATAGGTGGTTTGACGTAATCAAGGAACCTATTACTCTCCGGCTATTTCATGGTTTAGTTAAATTGATGAAATTCTACTATGTATTTAGTAAAAGCATCCGATTATAATTGTGTATTGTTTCTTTCAGCCCTTCCGACTTAGCCTAACAATGTCTTAAGAAACGACCAGGACTCTTCAAACATTTCGAGTTCGTGTTTGAGGTTCAGAGGTTCAAAATACAAAACGTAAACGTAAAAAATCTGATGGGATTCCGGCCAGTTCGTTCACTAGAAATAGTGTGTAGTGTAGAAGAGATTACCTGGACGATGTTTGTGGAAGACCTAAGCAGCGTGCTTAGCAGCGTTTTGGTGGACGGTTAACTATGTTCTGGTGGGTGTAAAAGAGAGGGTGTTTAAAAGGGCAGTGTACTGCTGAACAGGATCTTATTTTCACCAGCATGCATTGCTAATTGAAAAGATGAACAAGTACAACACCTTTGGAACCTTTGAAGTACTATAGCACAGAATCGGAGAGACAAAGGTTGATTTTGGCACGCGTTTGAAAATTCAAAAGATTAGTGTGCTCCGACTGTTTCGGTCGAACTTGAAGTTAGTGGAGTACTCGAAAAGAAACAGCCAATGTCACAAAAAGCAACAGACTTTTGTCAATCGCTGTCTAAGCAAATCGTGTGTCAAATCAACCCAAAAGAGGGCACTCGAGCTATATAAGAAAGCGAGAAGCCAAGTCTCACAAACATGACCCAACGCAAGGTCAACTGTTACGCAAAGAACTAGGAAATGATTCGCCTCGTAAAGTGGATATGAACTTTCTAGAATTTTATTTAAAAAGCAAAACAAAACGCACACAAACTTGAACTTTGAACGTGAACTTTGAATGTGAACTTTTTTTTTATTTGGTCCCAAGCAATCTATTGCAGAGAAAACTGTTCTAAAGGCATTTTTGTTTCACTATTTTTACTGCATTAACGGCTTACTAATCATGATTCGTCTTTTTCTTGTTTTTTTTTTTCTTAAATATATGTTACAAAATAATTCTTAAAAATGCGATAATGTTAAAATAAAAAAAGAACAAAAGAAACTTTTTTTTTTTCAAAAGAAAACACGCGTTAAACATCCTTTTATCAAACTTAAAGAACAAAACGAACAAAAAAGTAATTAAATAGAAAAAATAATTGAACGCCAAACAAAAAAAAACTGAATAAAATATACTACAAATTTAATAAGATAAAATTATTTATAAAATAAGAAACAAAGCAACCGAAAAAATAAAGAATAAAACTCTCAAGCCCGCACGGTCTTTCTACTTTTTTATGTACCTACCACCGTAGAGGAGGATTTTGTCTCACTGGCTCCCTTGCTCTTACTCTCCACCGACCAATCCCAATCTTTGCCTTTGGGGCGAAATTTCGACGCCTTGTGATGCATCGCACTGACTTCGTCCTTGCGAAGATTGTTGATCGACGTGTTATTGCTTCCTGCGGACCCCATCATCCCGTCACACTCATCCGTGGCACCGTCGCGTGAACCGCCGTACAAGTTGTCATCGTCAAAGCCCCAGTTGCGCTCACAGAACTTCTTCTTGTAGTGCTTCTCCGATGAGGTTTTCGACTTGCGTTGATACTTGAGGGGAATCTTAAGCGCTGGCTGAGCCGTTAACGATGTCGATGATGGTTTCGTTGACGATGACGATGTTGTGGTGCTGGCTGCCGGCATCACAGCATTCAAACCTTGCTGTTGTTGTTGTTGCTGAGCGAACAAAAGTGATCCCCCCAATGGTGGTGTTGCCGCCGACGGACTGGGTGTTCTCGGCAATCCTATATCCGACAGTGGTGGACTCTCGATTGCTTCGTCCACCGGTGACGCTTTAATAATTGCTACCGTGTCGTGCGATGATTTTGTGCTGCTATCGCTCATTGGATCCGTATGATGACCCCCAACACCAATGTCCAGCTGTGACGATGACGACGACGTCGATAGGAATGTCCTGGCATCACTATTACTGCTGTGTGTGATACCCGAATCTGGTGATGTATTGCAACTAATAGATGGCGCCGTATCAGTATCGATCGAACGACGCGTCTTGTCGAGTTCGGTTGAAGCGAACGCCACCAAACGATCGAATCCAGAGCTGACGCGATCCTGCCAATGGGTCTCATCATCTGGTATCACGTCATCTGTTTGTTACATTTCAAATACATAATACATACATACAGATATATACAGATGTAGATCGATTTCATTTAAAATGTTTATTTCCTTAAAATTTAGGCTTTGTTTTTAGAGAAAAGGAAAAACTCAAACCAAAAAACACTCTAGAACCAAACACAAACAACAAAACGAAACGAAAATCATTAGAGAAAACAAAAATGGAAATGACTTTATACCAGCAACCTTTTTGTTTGTTTAGCAAATATGTATTTTATTTATTTATTTATTTTATATAAATATAAACGTAAATTTATATGTTTATGCATACACGCAAAGTATTAGAAAAACTCAAAAAACAAAACGGTAAAAAAGGGAATCAAAACAAAGAGCAGCCACCAAAAATTAAGCGAGAATATGATTTTTGATATGTATACAGTAGGTATTCATGAATTTACGACTAAATATATATTTTATTTGTTTTTATGTAAGTAATCAGTGTGCATAGATGATTTTAAATTATATTTCGGATGTTATTATTAGTTGGAGTAAATGCTATCGAGTTATTTGCCACGTCAGAATTGAGAGATGATACATGAACAACCAAACGTCCTAATGTTTTTCTATTTTCTTTATAAATATAAAAATAAAACTAAATAATGCTTAATTCTATAAATTCGTTTTGCTTTATATTTTACACATTTCATTTCAATAAATTGTTAAAATTCTGACAACACTAAATAGAACTTTGAAAGTTTTTAATGAAAATAATACACGCGTTGTTAAATATGATGAAGATGCTCAATGCGCGCTTTACAATCATAATAGGTACGGACTTCATCGGGACGCACGATGTGGCTTGCACTGCTGTGATGCGATGTTCTATACAGATTAGTTGAATAAAACTCCCGACCCAACAAAAATACTTGGTCTTGCAAACGTCTAAATCATACGGTACAATCGGAAGAATAGAATGTTCTGTCTGAGTATCTAAGCAGGAGGCCCTCAACCTTCTAGGTGTGATAGTGATTACGTTTGACTTGATCAAGTAATATTCTGCGAGGATATTCCAATCTCCTCGATCACTGCCGACGATACGCTATATTTTCGAAAAGGAACAGCAATTTCATGATGTGAATTGTCTAAAATTTTGAGGAAATACCACAAACATTTCGAAAGTTTAATGTTACTTCGACTTTTATCCTTTCACCATGAGCATTCTCTCTCATCCTATCTCTCCCTTTTTCATATTTGTTCTTGGACGATGGACGAAAGTGAAGCATAACACTTTCACTAAACACCAAAGGATTGGCTTAGAACGTCACGTTAAACATCTACCGCTTTGAAGTACATATTTGGGGGCACATTCTAGTAGACTACCCAACACCAAAAGCTCAGCTTAACTGGCGCGACAACCAGTGGTGGGCTAAGGGCTAGCTTGTGGGTATTACATTTTTCGTGCTAAAGGAATTGAAGTACAATTTATTGCCAACTCCGAACTGAAAACAAGCTTTATACTATTAAATCCAACATCTGCTGTGCCACTGCCCCGCCCTGCAAGAACGACATCTACGCGCATTAGGATCAAGGTTCTTTGCAAACATAGCAGAGGTAACAGACTTACAGTTAATGGACCAACTCAGATTCTTAAAGAGTACTAACTGGTTCACAAAACACCCAACAATAGGATAGGTCCTTAGGCTGTCCCGGGAACCATACTGCTATTCCCACAACATTAAAATGGTACTCACAATGGACCTTCAGGTCTCCGAGTAAAAATGATGAGGTCTATCCATCACGCACTCTTCGAAACCTATTGCCACGCAGACGTCTTTCGCAAACCTTCGCAGCTCGAACAACAGTTCAATGCACTTAGCACTGATCCTCGGGGACCAATGACGTCAAAAATGTTGAGGTAATTAGGAACTAAATCAGCATTGGGACCAAACTTCAAGGACTGTGGAACAGTCTTTGCTTTTTACAGGGTTAAACTTAAAATGAAATCAACGAAAGGCTACTTTTGCGTAATGAAAACAAAAGTAAGAAACACTCTGATCAACTCAGCCCTATTCAATATCATGTCCTGATGAACAAAGGAGTAATATTTGGCATTAACCTCCAAAACTACAAACAAGCACTGGTTTTTATAATAATTTTTTCAGACAGCCAGGTAACCCCAAAAGCACAATCTTATCGTTTCGAATCCAAACCTGTTTTGAAGCTACCTGACAATCCTAATAGAATAAAATGTCTATTACCTGCGCTTCCCGTCAAAGGGACAACTAGTTCACTGATGAAACTGGCAGATGGGAATCTCAATCTTCCTTTGATCCGACTTTCGGAGGAAGCCGAGAAAGTACTTCAATGATGAGAAGGTTATTCACCACATCAGCACGGAAGATCTGCTACAAGCAAGTGTGTATTGGTTTCCTGGTAATCTACCAGGAAATCGAATTGGCGCTTTGTAATACCAACACCTACGTGCCCAGAAACTCAGAGAAGAGTGATCAGGAATCCAGAGAAGAGTGTAGAATTCAGAAAACCATCTATGGTAGCTAGAGCTTACTGTGTAGTTAGACCTTCAAAATCACAAATAGCGTTGGTCCCCCTTTCTGATATCTATGGACATAGAAAGATTGAAGATCGATCTAAAAACGAAATTAGGGATCTTTCATGGATCAAACGCGAACAGGAAGAGTTACAAAAAAGTATATGAGATTGAAAGAAATCACAATGTTCACTGATGGATGGCCGAGCGGAAGCATGTGTTCTTTAGGAAGAACTCATTCTACTCTTCCATCTAAGTCTGAGGACGAAAGTGTAACAAACCAAGATGCTGGACCTGATCCACGCGCCGAATCACTTGCATGAGCATCAGGTCAGAAGAAGGTAAGTTTTAATCAAGCTGTGATAGACGAATAAATTTGACTTTAATTCAATCATCACCGGCAGTGTAGTGCGTCCAAAAACTCAACACTGACATTGGTTAAAGGACATGCAGGAATCAAACAGAACAAAAAGACATACGTCACAGTGGGCTACGCAGAAGAGGACGACGAGTAGGGTGACCTCAGCCAAC
The DNA here is from genome assembly GCA_917880715.2 of Matsumyia berberina. Classification (NCBI taxonomy): domain Eukaryota; kingdom Metazoa; phylum Arthropoda; class Insecta; order Diptera; family Syrphidae; genus Matsumyia; species Matsumyia berberina. The sequence goes on from OU862872.1 coordinate 110,634,106, forward strand.
TTGGTGTAGACAGATAGCTAAGAATCGTGCTGGAGAAGCTTTGTTCAAGCCTAGTTCACCTGGAACCGTAACGCCTTTATAAGTTAGTAAGTAATATGTCCCAGCGAAGTGAAGATTAACCTTGGAGTGTTGCTTGCCCGAACCGTTTGCTACGATAGGCAGGATATGATTCAAAAATGGGCCGCGAATAAACATTCAAAGCAAAACCAAATGCTGACTACATCAAGATAGAAGTTTTAAGTTTCACTCGAGGAACTACCAATTGTATTGTTGCCCTATCCGTGGGCATGGAAAGTTGCAAATTTAGGGCCAATAACCCACACTATTCCATCCAAATATGTCCATGTAAAAGAACAGGTCACAACAGACGAATCACTTCAAAGAGTCAATGTAATTAACCAAGTTACTACTAGGATTTGGCCCCAAAAGAGAGAAGGATAGTGAGAGTAAGAGGCAAAGATTTCACTTAGGGTGAAACCCGAATACCCATGTTAGTTACACACAATTTAAATCCAAAATGCTTACGAGTACATTTAAGAAAAATTGAGGTTTAATTTACGATTTATTGCAGTTCTAAGCATAAACATAAAAAAATAATAAATTCATGAACACACAGAATTAAGAAGCGTCTCAACAGACTGTGCAGTAAGAGCTATTTCACTTTATACGTTATTTTAATTCTTATTTATTTAATTCTTACGTGTATGAATTTAATATGTAATATCGTGTTCATATAGCACAAAATTATTTACAAAAGTTCAACATTTCATTACTTACTGTTTTCTTGGTTACATAAAAAAAACTATAACTTAACAATTGTTTCATAATATACATACGTCACATAAAATCGTGAATTGTACTTTGGGTTAGTTAATAAAATACGGAGCGGAACATTCATTTGCTGAGTACGCTGCTGACTGTGACTGTATACTCAAAACTGTTATTATTTTTAGAAAAATTGAAAGACTAGCACAAAGAAGTGAAAAATTTAACCGAGATCTGGGTGATAATTTCGTCGGATAAGGATGATTTGATTGCTGGCGATTCAAGGATTCGAAAAAAGGACAACGATTGTCAGATATATACGTGGAATATTCGAGCCGAGATTCGATCAAGTGCAGCCGAACCAGCTTGAGAAGGTCCTACACAAGAAAAGCCAGCAATCGCCTCATTAACGACCTGTCGGCGAAGGGTAATTCTCTTATATTCTAAGTATCCGGACGTTCCGAGAAGCCAAGATAGACTCTGATCAGTATCGCGATTGATGCAAGGCATTCCTCTATTATTTTGAATTTCCTGACGTTCCGAGGAGCACCTTGTTGTAGCCATGGTACGAATGCAGATTTTACGGACGGCAAGTAGCCAAAGAAACAATATATGAAAAGCTATCCTCAAACGGCTAGAATAGCATTAGACTGAGAGAATATTTGACGATTGAGTATCCTTCAATCTCCCGACAAGGCTTTAGTAAAGAAAAGGAGTGGCAACACTACCAGAAAGACATCCGAGATGCACTTACGTTCTGCGTTTCTACAGAGCACCACAACGAAATCCCTAGTTTGCTGAAGAAAGAAACAGGAAGTCTACAGAACTGTGGTGGCTGCAAAGAAAGACAAAAGCTGTTTGCGAGCTCGAGCGAATGAAAAGAGAGCACAAGGCCAAATGGTTAAAGAAATATTGCCAAGGCTATAAGGCACAAACAAAAGCTTGTAAGGATAGAGGGAGAGACATCACAGAAGAATCACAGTCGTTGCTAAACGACGACAATGTTGAAGTTTTCACTGTCAAACATACTGTATAAGGTGGCAACAGTGAAGACAATTGAGTATGTAGCTGAGTTTCAGGGTCCTTGGTCGGAGGCAAAATTGCCTTGGTTCAGTGTTCAACTTCTCACTACGAAAACTTCTAATTTCAGTCATCAAAAAGACTAGCAGAGTGATTCGTCTATAGTGAAATAAAGGCAGGATCCATGCACTAATTCATGGTAAGACAAGAGTATGCCCGATAAATAGAATCCCAACTGTTTGTTCGCTCCTGAAGAGGGGAAGCCTTTTAACTGCGCTAACTAAACAGGCATCGGTCTCCCGAATAGCACGTAAAAGACCTTTTCTGTTGTTTTTTGTGAAGGACTAAGACTTTCTGGGATACTTTTTACTCTTCAAAGCCGCGATGAAAGTGTGTATAGGAAAAAGCAATACAAAGCTCAGTAAAACTTCCGCAAGATGACTATGAAGAACACTCTTTGCTTCTCTAAGGTCAGTAATGACCACACCGATGGCTTTGATGACAGAAAAAGGCTTTAGACAAGCAGACGCGTTGCCCTGCGATTTCTTTGACACAATTCTAGAACGGATAGTGAAGTACTCAGGAGCCAAGACCAGAAGCTCGAGTCCTAGTTTACAGCGAAAAAGCAGAAACATGAACTCAAAGAGGGTCGGACATATACTTGGCTGTATCGAAAGAAAATTTCTTCTTTGATCCCGTCTGTATTGATGGAGGCATATAGGATAAGATTTAACAAAAAACTATATTCATCGATGGAGCGTGAATAATTCGAGTCTATCGACTTAGATGGCTGGAACATGTAGAGCGAATGGACGGACATCAACCCTCTGTAGAGTGTTCTAATACAACCCAAACAGACACCGCAGTAAGCCTACTTTGATTACCTGCATTGATGACGCGCATACAGGCAGCTAGCTAATGATCAAACTGGCTGGAGAGGCTCCTTGGTTGAGGCCCAGATTTATTCGAAACTGTAGCGCCATCATAAGTAAGTACAACGGACACATGGTCATGGAAATTGGCGGGTTATTTCACTTTTATAAAGAAGTAATTTAGTAATGTTTTGTTTCTCAGATCTCCTTAATAAGCGGACAGCTTAATTGGACAAAATTATTGGGACTCTGAGTGTCCAATACACAATGGTATTGATCCTAAACTGACATCTATGAGCTCTGTCGATATAGCAGCCCATGAGTAAGGATTCAGACGCCATACAGGCAGTACATGGCCTGAACATTTGTAATGAAAGTTCGACAGTTTACTCGGATTTAAATTGACTTTGTTACAAATAAGAATTGTTGAATTGAATCAGAAAAATGATTGTTTCTGCATTTCCTAGGTGCTCTTATTACACCGCGTCGATTTGCGTCTTCTTTCAAAAAAGAAAACCCCGTCCTGAGAGATCTAGACAAACATTAATTGAAGCGAATTTTTTCAATTAAATTTCTCACTTTTCTGTAACAAAAAATAATCTCAACAAAACTTCTTTCAGCAAAAAGAAAATGTTCCACATCAAACTGATGGTCGTCCGCGCAAAAACATTACAACGTTAACTTGACAAAATTGCTCCTAGTAATAGAAATAAATAAATATTCTTGAGGTTATTTAAATCAAATAAAATTCATATTCTTTCAAATTCATAATAACTATCACTCTCTTTTCTTACAACGTGAACATCATTAATGTTATTATAAAATTCAAGGATTCGTATTCTTTTCGTTCTGGGTGCGTTTTGCATGGCTATTTGTATTTGTTAGAAGTGGATGCGGAAAAATTATAAAAATGAAAAAAGAGATGCGAATTAGTAAAAATAAATACCAGAAAATGAATAACCACACCCTAGAGCACTAATGTTAGCTTTGAAGCATGAACAGCTATAGTTATGTGTAGCTGCACCTTGCTTAAAAATATAGAAATTAACTTCTGGTAATTCCAGATGAGACGAGCGAATATGGAAACAAAAACTGATATTTAACGCCATGTCCACTCTTATCATTAGGATAAGTTGAGACGGAAAAGGGGTCTTTAATCCTGACAATACACCTTAATTTTCACAGGCAGCTCAAATAATAGACCTGGTTTTTACGAGTAGAAATATGGAAAATGCTGCAATCAACCCCATCTCCTCCACAGAACTCAAATTAAAAATAGTGCAAAGGTGAGAACTCCTAGGTGCTCTCTTTATCGTTATTTTCAGAAGAAGAAGAAGAAGAAACCACAACTCACCTTCTCTGCCAATTCCCAGCGCTATCTCACAGCAGGAAAACACGTCTATCAATGATAACCATAACCTTGCCTAGAGCCTAAGGATGGGTCTTGCTCCGAGAAGTTAGAACAAAGCAGCTTAACAAGACTTCCCGAGCACAGCGGCGTTTTCTAGGCGGATGTTCTAGCAGTGACAAGAACTGTTATTATGACGTACATTAACAGCCGACGGGCAGGAAACGATCGGCCGTAGATCGAAAGCAAGAGAAAAGTACAGGCAAACCTCTTCTCCAGAACTTTCGAACCAAAATCGTAAGAAGTATAGGATCAAGTAAAAAAGAGACGCATTTTTCTTCAACAACTTAGAAGAACTTTTCTACTATCAGATCTACCAAATTTTGCAAGGGCGACCGGATAGCTAGCACCTAAAAACTAAACCTCGTAGTAGGCAAAATAAAAGGCTTGGTAGCCCGCGTTAAGCAAAGACTACAATTTTACGAAACGCAAAAGGACAGCGAGTATATGCACCACGGGCGCATTGAGGTCGACCCCAACGGATGGCCCTACTGTGCCCTTGCATCTTCTCCCTTTCGACTTACACACAAAAAAAAAAACACACTTTGCAGAGCAGTCAGACTCAAAAAATTTGGGTGCTTGACTGCAAGGCACTATGGCCACTGCAATATCCTGGATTCGTTACCAACACACGTCTCCAACTGACTATGTCACCCCAAAACTAAACTTCAAGAAAAACTTCCACGTCGGATTTCCCACCAGAGCACAGTGGACAAAAGACGAAGCGGTGAAGGACCTCAGCACGGTCATCTACACAAACGGATGAGAGATGAACTGCAGTGTGAGTGCCAGTGTTTACTCGGAACCACTAAAAATATCAAGATCATATCACCTGCCGCATTTTGCCAGCGTTTTTCAGGCAGAACTACTGGCAATCCGAGAGGCTTGCACGCAACTCGGGCGTGACACAGCACATAAACAGAACACCTATTCTCATCGATAGCCAAGCCGCTTTTGACTCGACTGCCATATCTTCCAAAGTGGTGCAATGGCGCCAGAACGAGCTTGGCCGTTTGCATGAACGGTTCAGGATCGCACTGCTCTGGGTTCCAGGTTACAGTGAAGTCAGGGATCAGCTCTACACAACTCATTCGTAACAAGTGTCCACATCCCGCTAGGGGTGGTTAAAGGAGGGGGGCAACCAACTGTGGCATATAAAGAAAGATATAGCCAACCTAGGGCAAGATCAAAACAAAAGATCTCCCAAACAGAACCCGTTCAGATATCGCCAGAATAAGGGCTATAACCACTAGGCACTGACCAATTGAAACCATGCGGCCAAACTAAGTATTCCATACAACCCCATTGCCGCAGCTGCGGAAACGAAAGCGAGAAGGAAACTGGCAAGAGCCAGACTACAAACACTTAACCATAAGCCTAATCGTTCTAAGGGGAGAATTCTCCGTTATAAGGAATTCTCTAGATATCACAATGGGCCAAGTCGATGAGCGGAACAGCAGATGTTGGACGGACTCTACTTCCTTTTCGTCCCTGTAGCTTCTGCAGTAGTCATTGTAGGGTAAACCCAGACGCGCCACACGGATTCCTATTCCGCTGTCTTGTAAGGACATCAGAGACGTTTCGTATTTCCCTTCGACTAAGTTGTACGAGATTTTTGGAATTTTTCTTATCGAAGGATGACCATAGTGAACTGACTATTAAATATCTATTTTCCTGTTAAGAGTGCTAATGGGTGACCTTGCAATCGAAAGAGTATAGGGATGATTCATGATGAAGTGGATAAAAGTGATCTTCATCAACCTACAAACGCCATACGCTCATTAGGTAAGGTAAGATAAGGATGACTTTCCACATCTGGATGCAGTCACGCTTAGACCGAAAGGAGCCTAGAGCTTAGACTAACTGAATCAATTTGCGCGCGGAAAATCGCAATGTTGGTCAGAATAAAGAAAGCAGCCTCCAAATTAAGCAGTTTACGTTTACAGAGCCGGAGGGGTGAAAAGGAAAACAGTCTCCTCCTCCTTTTCATCCCTACAAATATCGTTTGAGAAGAGACTTAGGCTCTTGATGTACAAGCCTGTGGGAGTGTCCTGTGAGGACGCCGAACATGTTACTAATTTGCGATCGTTTCTGAACAGACAAACGCTGGCTTTGTCTGGAGATATGACACGTCGTACTTTCTTCCCGTCTGCAGTTCGTTTTTCCTGATTGCATTTAGTTAAAGAAGATGTTTATGTCTGGCGAGGTCTGGATGTTGAATTGTTCACTCTAGAGCGACCTTTAAAGTAGACTGCAGCTGTAAGAGGGATCTAGTCGCCGTCGCCCCTGCAGCCACAGAAAGATCTACTGTGATTTTCTTGTGAATTTAAGCTCGCCGATGAAGAAGGAATTGCTAATGGATTCGGTTAAGTATTAGGTGACACAACAGTCCGAGGCTTGTAGGCTTTGTGCTTGTAACATGTTTTACACGAATGGAAGTAACCTACATTAAAATTCATTGACCACTCCAAATGGCAAATTGGAGAATTACACTCTCGTTTGTGGTTGTCACGGTAGAAAAAATTTCGCGATGGCGTAATAGAGACCTGATACAGGACACAAAAGAAGTTCAGTGGTTTCCCCGCTAGAGGTAGTCCAATTGCCGTCTGGTTTTATCAGGTAGTTGGGAGTTGAAAGGATTTGGAAAGGATTTTATGCACATTAGACGCGTTTGAAGATTTCTCTCACAGAAGAGTCTCCAGTTGACACACTGCTCCTTCCTCAAGGACTATAGACATTGAAAGACGTTTTGTAAGTGTTCTACTCGTCTTTCAGTTCTATTAGACAGTTGTCTGTACTTTTCCTGAAAGAGATCTGGGGGTTGTGTTTTTTTTTTTGCTACGTGGTCTAAGAAGAGAGCAGGCTGGAGACAATGCCTTATTGAAAGGTTCCGTGAGAGTTTCTACGATGATTTCACGTTCGATTGTGCTCTTTTTTAAAGGGTGGCTCTGCTTCTAAAGTAGTAGGCACTGCACCCTCTAAGATCTATTGTGCCGAGAGCCGATTAAACAAGGAGAGCCTAGATATTCCCAATGAAGTTGAGGAACATTGCCTATTGAAGCGTTTTTGATATCCTCAGGGTTTTCTTGAGAAAAACTCGCCTCATAGAGAGCCAAGCACTATTTTACTATGACACTCGGTTTCGTGGGCAATGCCCATTTTATGCAGATGATATCTCAGACTGCAGTGTTCAGAAAGAGAGCGCTATCGATCGATGATTTCTTTTGGCTTTTCTTTTAGATGATATGCATGTGAATTATGTGGTTCCAACAGGACGGCACTATGTACCACACAGTTGATGCCACAATGAACATTCTGCACGAGAGATTTGAGGGCATGGTTATCTCACGCATAGGCGACGTGAACTGGCCACCGAGATCGTGCGATTTGACCTCGTGAGACTTTTTTCTTTTTTTTTTTTTTTATAATCCACGCGCGGATCAAGGGAATATTAATACCCTTATAATGTTATACACACACCGCGAGCTAGGTACAGTGGTTTGAAACTCAGGTTTCGTTAAGTTTTTCATTGGCGTCCAAGGGTGGGTCCAGGCTAGCTGGGGACATTTGTGGTGTTTTTTGTCATTGCTATATAATTCACAGGAATTTTTTCGAATCTCCTGATGCCATACTCAGTGACCGCTCAATCAACTCTTCAAGCCAAGACACTCTACTGCCAGTGTTATGCCTTCGCAGTAGAGTCGCCATCAGCTTTCACAGTTGATCGATTTTTATTTATTTAAGAAATAAATGTTTATCCGACATCAGGAGTTGAACCCGGACTTTCAGCGTGACAAGCTATGATGCTAACCAGTGCACCATGGCCACCCCCTGTGGGGCTACCGAGTCTTAGAAAATTCACAGAGTGGATGAGCCTTTCTGCTTGTCTGATTTCGGTACTCTTAGGTCTCATAGGTATGTACATAGGAGGGAGGAATGCTCTTCAGGGTTACCACAATGGTTGTCTAGATAGAATGATAGATACCGGTGGTTAGAAAAGAAAGCTTCCAGTCCTGTTTGCAGAGATTGATAGACTCAAAGATTTTTGCGAAAACCATGTGAAATTGAGAACCTAAGTGGACACTGCAATTGCAAAAGGAAGAATATGTTGTCGCTGGAACATTTGTTTTAAAATAGGAAGCGCAATTGGTTAGCTTTGACTTATGTACACTCAACTTCTGTTAACTCAAGATTTCACATAGAAAGCGTATGAATACTTGTTTAAACTTTCAAAAAAGTACCTGAACAATTGTGTTTGTTTAATTTTTAAGCAAGGCACGGACAAGAAATATGAAAGTTGAATCTTTGTAAGCAAGTTATACATAGTTTGAAAGCATGATAAGCCTAAGTATTAGTGATCTAGGGTTAAATACAGTTAAAAATGGAAACAAAAAAGCCTTCGAGTTGCAATTACCACAAAGCGGAACCAAAATATAATCATAGTAAATAATTTTTAAAATTATATTGAAAGCCCATAACAAAAAAAAATCAAGAAAAATTAAACTTATTGCAAATAAAAACAAAATTATATTTTACAATCTAACGAAAATTGTATCCCTTTTTTTGGTTGGTTATAAACTATATCATTGAAGCTCCCTACATAATTGGCTTTTTTTTTTTAATAATTTTTGTTCTTCTTTAAATTAACACCAGTTATTTAGAAAATAAATAAACAAAAAAAATGTATAACAAATAGAAAACAACAAAACAACTTTTTGAAATGGTCGAGGTACCTGTTTTGTTTTTTATTTATTTTTTTTAAAGGTTTTGGTTAATAAAAAAGGTTTACTTTTGTACAAAAACAAAAAGAAAAGAACGATAAAAAAAACAGTAGTAAACAGAAAAAATAGAAACCAATTATTTATTTGTTAATAAAATAAACTTACCTTGGGGAAGTTTTTTTTTTTTTTTTTTGTAAGAATTTGGAAAAGTTTTTGTTTTTGATTTTATCTTTAATCTTTTAACAACTTAATTGAATTGAAATGAATTTTGGATTTTCGAAGTTCGCGACTGAGGAGGACTACTACTATCTGCGACTATTAATCCAATTTGTGGGGAAGAAGGTAGACGACAACGACGTCGCGGATCGTAGTTTCGTACGATACGATCCGGATCAACTGTTGGAAAATGGATTTGGATTTTGTCATTGTCATTTAATTTAATTTGTCTTTTTTTTTTCTATTTTTTGTGTTAGTTGTGATAAATTGTCGGACATTTTGTTTTATTTTAAATAAATTTACAACTATTGGTTTTTTTTGGTCAAAATGCATAATGAAATTGTTATTCTGATGGTAGTTTTGTTAATTCTAAAGTATTTTGACATGGAAATTAACTAAAATGTTGTACCCTATCGACTATTGGAACATGCTATGCTTTCATACCTGACGTTCTAGGACCTTTTTTCGTTGACAAAATAAATAATACGCTTAAAAACAAACAAAAACAAACTAACTAAATTCAAGTGATTTAGAAAAATTATGCTTTCACTTAACATCGATAAAAGAGCTCAATGTGAGCATTTGTTTGCCTTTCAGGATCAGTGCAACGTATTTTAAGTGGAAATTACTTGCCTGAGACAGTTCTAACCTACTTCAAAGGCCGCTCTAGATTGTTGTTCGTCTCTTATAAGCAGGGAAGGATTGAACATTCGACTTTGATTGTAGCCAGATATAGAGATAGAGATATACCATCCAACTGAAAGACTGCTAAACTCGCCAGACATAGTACTATTTTCATTTAGTATATTGCTGAAACGGCCAGGCATGAGTTTGCTTTCTTTTCGGACTATGCCGGTATTAACACCGAAAATTAAGCTCTATGGGGCCTCATACCAAATTGGTATTGCACTGTGACCTGGAAGATCTTTGGTGCCAAGAAAAGTTCTCCTAGGAAGATATCGAGCCAGATCGAGGTCGTGAAGGGCCCTTAAGACAGTGTTAGCAGAAGGGTTGTTGATTGTTGCTGGGGAGGTGAGTCCTCTGCCGAAGTATTTCAGTCTGCAGCGAGCTATGGCGAAACAGTCGCACACAAAAAGCTTTGCAGTGTCTTGATCTTCCAAGCAGAGTCGGTTCATGTCACTTTTGTTTAACGCGAGAAGTCGCAGTGTTGGATTATTTTGGTGCGGCTGGTTGGTAAGTAACAGAAGAGAAAATGGCGTATCTATGCAGGTTGGGCTCCTTATCTGATGAGCTCATCTGCGATATTATTGCTCCGTGATTGGGAACCTAATGGATTAGTAATTTTGTTGAAGCGAGCCAATTGCTTGATTCAAAGTAAGAAGAACTGAGAACTGTTATCACTGCCTAACTGCCAGAAAAGGCTCTCATTTATTTTCTTTAGAAAAGAATGAAAGAGGCAACGAAGTGAGACTGTTACCTGATGCCCGCAACGCCATCAATTTCGGGTTTGGATCCATCAGTTTACCACACTGATTGATAATTGGTGATTTGTCTGCCATAACTCCATACGGTGCGGTTGAGCATGATTCGGGTAAACGAGGAGGAAAAGTTAATCCTGAGGAGCATGAAGTCCGTGATGCAAACAGCCGGATTGGAAAGAATTGTTATTACTTTGAGGAACGCACTAACCACTGAACCACGGCGACTATTTAAAGACAAAACTATCATATGCTTGGTCTAGCGATAGATTGAAGGGAAATGTTTTTCAAACCCACGGGAAAAAATCGTTAAGTGAAGGCATGGTGTTTTTCTAAAACTAAACCCCTGGGCCAATCAATTTAGACAGTGACAAGTACACATTTCACTTCCTATTTTCTTTAAAGAATTTTTCAACCAAGAAAACTTAAAACTAAGAAGAAATTTGAAAAAAAAAGAAGAAAAACACAAAGAACAAATATTTACAGGTACCGCGTCCTCAAACAAAAGTATACTTAGCCTTAGCTGTTACATACTTTAATCTTCTTAACATTACTTTATCTCTGCTTAGACATATAAAAATCATTTTCTCTCACAAATTTATATTACTCAAAGCTACATCGATACAAGATTACATGCACAAATTATAACAAAAAATGAAACAAAAAACCAAACAATATGCAAAGAAGGGGAAGGGGGCGAGTTAAAATGAAAATAAAATAAAAAACAAACTGAAGAAAAAAATTAAAAAAAAAAAACATAAACTTGTCTCACACTTTCTGTTGTAATGTTTCTAAACAAATGGTAGACAATTTTGACTGTAGAGAATTTGACAGAATTTAACAAAAAAAAAAAAAAAAATACTACAACAGAACATGGTTTTCAAAAGTCATTTTTATTTAAAATCAAAAAAAAAAAAGAAAACAAAACCAATTGAATAAAGAAAGAAAAGATAATTGCATCTTTTCGCATGTAAAACGGTAAAACGGTGTCTCACTATATATAAATATTCTTCTGATTTATAATGTAGAAAATATAATTTTGCTTTCATTCACAATATGTATAGAGTACGTTACTTTGGAGAGGGTTCATAGAAAAAGTATCTCTTCTACCAAAATAAAACGAAATTAGTGGATAATAAAAAAAAAAAAATTAAATTAACAAAATAAAAATGGAAAATGCAAAATATAAGTAAAATAAGAACAAAAAAAAAAAATTAATATAAAAGAAGGTTTATATGTATCTATCGATCAAAGGAGAAACTTTTAATTGGCACTCTTACCGTCGTCCGTGGTGCGCGGTCGTGACAACTGCAGCGGCCTCTCGTCGGCCATGAGTGAATTTATTTCGGGACTCATTAGCGGTGGCTCCAGCGATGAATTCGACCTTCGGCCATTGTTACTGCTGCCGCTGCTGCTATTCGTATTGCTATTGGTTGTCATTAGATGCTCGTGGGACGCAGCATAATGTGGCATCTTCGATGGACGCGGATGCTGTACTATGGGAGATGTGCGTTTCATTCCAACTGAAATTGAAAGGACAACGAAAAGGGAAAAACCAAGTTACAATTAAGTGAGTTTGCTCGATCGGCGGTTGGCCTGAGAAGAATTTTTGCACTCACTTTCAACTTTGATTGGCGAGGTTCGATCGTGCACCTGCTGCTGCATTAGAGGGTGACCCCCGGCCGTCGGCGTGTTGGCTGTGGCGGAATTTTGAAAATGAGCTGCAGCCAGTTCGGAACGGCGTTGACGCTCCTCGCTTTCCTCTTTGAATTTCCGCGACGCCATGACGTGATCTTGAAGGGAAACTGCTAGACCTAAAGAATAGTAGACAATTGTTCATAGTTTAGAAAAATGTTGGGTAAAACCATCTATGGATATTATGTGTGGAACTGTTTGTACAAGCTGTTGAAAATCTTCCGAAGACAATGAAAACAGGGAGGAACTTCACATCGCCTCTATTACAGGAGTTTGCTGATTCTGTTTTTGAACTGCTGAAGATCGAAAGGAAGGTCTACGCAAACAAGTCACAAAGGATTGGAAATAAGAATCGGGGCAAACGATGGCATACACCGATGATATAACAATCGTGGCTTGAAACCGACGTTATAGGAAAGAACTGTTTCCTCTATAAAACTATCTGTGAAAGCAGCGGTTGGTCGCATAGTCAGAAGAAAACTATGGATTTCCGAAAGTGGAGAAGAAGACGTAATTTAGTTCGTGAAAGTACAGTGCCTTTAATGGGCTCACCATAAATCGCCCTCAAAAGACAGTAATGGAGTGTACGCCCTTTATAGAAGGCACCATGAAGGGCTATAAACCCGATGGATCGACTGCGTTATAGGGGTGCCACACTGCTTTTACTCCAAGCAGGAATCGAAAAACCGTGGCTAAAAACGTGATTCACCCAAAGTACTGGCATCGCATACCAGACTTGAAGCGACTGTAGGACCGTATATAGAATCATCAAGGGGCTGATTAGGCCCCATTAACACCGTTCAGATGCTTTCTTGTTGACACCGGACGAGAAACAACCTAGAAGATGGAGGGAACATGTATCTCAGTCCTGAATCCTAGAAGGGACTGCGAGACTTGCCCTTTTGAAGCAATAACTCTCGGAAGCACTCAAAACGAGCGAAGCAGTGCCAAATACACACTATATCGACAGAATTGCTGAATCCATTTATAACAAATGTGTGGGAAAGAAAAACTACCACAAACACCCTTCGGGGTCTCATAATTCATGAAGGAAGTGGCCTTGATTTCAAAGTGGCTCTTGATCTCGATTTATTTGGTAAACAAAACGTTTTGCAATCACTGTACAGTAAGCCAAGCACTATCCAAATCTAAAAAAATTTAACAGTGAATCAATATAAGAGCCACTACGTACCTTCCAGAGGTGGATTCCCATTCATTCGTCTGTTGGACGTCCTCTCTTTAATTGTAACTGCAGCTGTTGCCGATGATGGCTTTTGTTCCTCATTGAAGTACGATTCTAAGCAGGGTTTCATTTCGGCACGAGGAAGGGTCACCGTTGAATATTCACGCCTTGAATTTGAATTTCTCGATGACGATGATGATGTTGATGTTGGCGAGGGCAAAGGTGGCCCGCCACTTACATTCCCCACGATCGAATGCGGTTGTTGCTGCTGATAAGCCGTACTATAACTGATTGCGGCCGAGGCTCTTCCAGCCGAACCGGATGATGAAGACGATGTCGGCTGCTGCGAGATCATCTTATGATTGTAGGCAACCTGTGCCAATGTGGCCAAGTTGTGTGCTGGTGATTTATCGGACATGTCTCCACGAGCATCGACACGGCCACGCGGCGAGATTTGATTATACGCATGATGAGGATGGTGATGCGGGTGATGGGAGGCAGGCGGAGGAGGATGGTGTTGCTGTTGTTGTTGTTGTGGTGAAATTTCATCCATGACACGCACATGCACCCTTTCAGGACGTTGAGCATTTGGATTGATGATGGGTCGTTCTAATGAGCCTCCACTGGGAGCACCCATAGCACTCATATTGACCACCGCATTTATTATGGTCTGATGGGAGATCTCAAGTGTTCGTTCGATTTCTCCATTCACCAAATCGCCAATGGTTTTTGAAGCCATTACATTGCCACTGCTAGGATTCGAGGGACCAACATGCTGATTGGCGAGCTTCTCCTGCGACAGGTGCCTTCGCAGAGCCATTTTGGCCGGTGACACCTGAGTGTAATCAGGTTGGGAGGAGCTAGAGTTTGGCCGACTCGGCTGTTGCATCGGTTGCTGCTGTTGCGGATGTTGTTGCTGCTGCTGACTCCGTTCAAGGGAAAGCAGACGATCTCTGGTCGGTGGATAGTACATTGCGGAGTCGGAAGAGGCCGAATTACTTCGGGATGGCTCCTCCATGAGAGCCGATCGACTCATGTTCTCCGGTGCCTTGAATTCCTGATAGTGACCATGGTGTTCATAACTTCGACGTAATGCCAGGTCAGTTGCAGCTGCATATAACGCAGCGTGCTGATGTGCTGCTGTTGGCAGTGGATGCTGTTGCGGATGTGTCGGATGGTGTGGATTGTGGCCATGCAGCTGATGCAGTGAAGCCGCTCTCTCTATAGAGATAGAGGAGCTGGATGAGGCATTGGATTTCAAATATTTTTGTTGATGATGGGCGGATGATGCTGATGACACTGGACCAATGGATAACGATGATGATGACGATATGGAGGAAGACGCTGACTGCTTGGAAAATTGCTGTTGCAAAGATTGACCTGAAACAGGAGGCATGGCGCTCGGTGCAGACGATTTGTACCCGCTATGCGCTGTAGGCGGCATAGATGGGCCGACTTGATGATGATGCAGATGATGCAGTGAAGCTGGACCGTTTTGTGTCGGTCCACCAGGGCCAAAATGATGCTGTGGTGGCGGTGTAATTGGTGAAATTGTCGTCGTCGCATTCAAATGTGTAAGTCCCTGAGTGGCCACCGTTATGATATTGCTTAAGTGATGGTGATGAAGTTGTTGCGCTTGCGACTGTTGAACGTGGTGGCTAGAAGTGGGTGGACCGTTCGGTGTCGCTGCGGATTTGCTTGACGAGATTGACGACTTTTTCACAGGTGGTGGGGGCGGGACAGCTGCTTCCACCGGCGGATGCTGCGTCTTGCGGTTCTCTTGATCCTCGTTTAGCGCAGATGTTATGATACTCTTCAGGCGATCCTCGAAATTGGCGACTTTTGGGGATTCTTGGTGGTTTTTCAACGATTTGCTACTTCTTCCCGTCAACGGTTCTTGCCTCACGTGATTGGGTACGATCGGTATTTGTTGCTGCTTTAGGCCTCCTTGCTGGGGCGCTGGCATAAGTGCACTGTCTGGACCTGAGTGGTGTACAAGAAACTGTTGTTGCTGATGATGTGTGTGTTCACTACTACTGCTGCTGCTGCTGCTACGATGCTTTGTGCTTCGTTCCTCCTTATGCTTGTTACCCTGAATTTTGCTCGCTTCAATTTGCCTTCCAGTTTCGAGGATTTTTTGCGCCAGAACCTCAGGATTACTCTCCTCAATTTTGCCCATGTCCGGAACGTCGGGCCATTCCTGAGAACGAGTTCTGTGATCTCTGCTTCGTCGCGATGATTTGGAGTGACTTCCTTTGCTCGAAGAGCTCGCGGACCCCGCTGTATTCGCCGGCGCTGTGGTGATGGTAAGATTGGTACCTTGCGCAAGCAACACTGCAGCGGTCTTTCGCTCTTCCACAACTTTTTCCAGCGCTATGCTTTCCTTCTCTATAGTGGACACCTGAGCACAGAGTTTCTTTCTTTGTGCCAGAGTGTTGGCGATCTCTTTCAGGAGCACATCGTGAGCAGCTGCTTCGGATAAGTCGACCGCATCGGTGCCATTCTTTTGCTTCGCGAGTTTACTAAACTCTGGCAGATTCTGGAGGTTCTTTTTCAACAAACGCTTCTGCTCCAACTCACTGGCTGCAACTTGACCTTGGATTTTCTTCGCTATGCCTTGCAGCTCCTTATGTCGCCCCACGATTTCTTTCGCCTTCGCCAATAGGTCATTCGGAGACGACATATTGATGCCTAGCTCATTCATGCGAGCCTTCAGCAATGCCACGCTGTCGTCAATCAGCACTTTTATTTGCTTGTCCAACTGGCTCGCACGGTTCTTGATTCTCTGCTTCCGTTCCTGCTCGAGCTGGATTTTCCTCTTCAAATTCGGAACGAAAGACTTGACCTTCATCTGCTCAATCATACTCATGTACTGCTGCCGGAAGACGTCCAACAAAATCTGCAGCGCATACGGCGTATCCGATGGCGCTTGCGGAATATCCAATTCAGCGTGACACATATCCCCTGTCAACGATGTCAACTGCTGATCGACACAACCTGGAGCTGGAGGCAGCTTCTTGCTCATCATTTCCGCACTGGTGCTAAGCAGAGTCTGCGTGTGCAATACATCCAATCCGACTATCTTCAGATTCTTCTTGCCACGTCCTCCCTTCTTCATGCGACCTTTTCGCTTTGCACCACCCGCACTGACACTATTCGGTGCAGCAATGCCAGATTCCTTTTGTGCTGCTGCCGCAGCTATCTTCTCCGCCGCCGCTTGGGCAGCTGCTGCCGCCGCAGCCGACTTGCTCGCTATAGCCGCCTTCCGCGTGAGCTTCTTTCGTTTCTTTTGCGTAGCAGTACGGATATTCCGCGAGTTTGTTGTACTGGAAAAATTATTATTTTCCTCGTCGTCCGACTGGCTGCTCTTGCCCTTTGAGCTGCACCAGTCTGACCACGCACGTCGCGTAGTCGGTCCGCCTCCAGCGACCGCTTCTGTCTCGCTGTCGGTTGTTGACTCATCCATCTTCGTTGATTTGCCGTTAACCGTGCTTTGGGCATTCATGGATCCTGTGGATTGTATGGAATTCGAATTCGAGTTCAATACGTTCACATTGATCGGTGTGTTTGAGTTGCTGCTGTTGGCGCTTGTGGAATTATTAACAGAGTTGTTGTGGTTGGCATGATTGTGATTGTGATGACTCGCCTCACGTTTGGCACGATCGCGGGTAGTTCGTGTGGACCCTGTAAAACGAAATTTATTCATTAGTACAATTTAGTTTAACTCCCAACCGCTAACTGTTACGGTTAAAGCCTGACGAATTTTGCAGCAGACCTAAACCTGCCTAGAACCCCACTAATTTACCCCTAAAAACAAAACAAACATAAACCAGAACAAGAATCAAAAGAATAAGTCGAAAGTAAAGCACAAAAATGCGTGGATATGTCAGATGAGGTGATCAAATGTCAAATGAATGATTTTGCCAGTCCACTTGCACTCTCAACCCTTCTCATTCTTTCGTCCATTCTTGCGTCCCCCTACTCGTTACTTACCAACATGCTCGTGTTCGGGTCCCTTATGATTTTTCATTCGTTGAAAATATCGCTCGAGTATCGTACGATCGATGACATGCAGATAATACGAAACCGGTTTACATGTCCACGACACGGACCCCTTCAGCGGTGGAATTTCGCTTAGATGCATTATCGTTCCAATATCACTCAGATTTCTGAAACAAAAAAATTCAAGTCAAATGTCATTCATTTCGAATACGTTCCTCAGTTCGCACTCACCTATCGGTTATTCGAAAATTCAGCGGACAGAAGCTCTTAGATGACACAATCCTTGCGCCATCCCTCAAATCGGCGAATCTCTCCTTCAACTGATGATCAACCGTTGGACCAAAAGCGAAATTATTCACAAACACCAGCGTAGACGATGTAATCTTCTCGCGATGTTCGTCCACCAGAAAGTCGCCTTTGAGCAACTTATAGTCACAGAATCGTTTGCCAAACCATGCCATGTATTGACGAAAAAACATATCCATACGTTCGGCGTATCGCGATGGTACATCTGCCTTTTCGATCCCAATGCAGGTTTTCAATGGAAATGAACCGGCCATTTGTAGAACAACCTGACCAACTCCGGAACCGAGATCAATAAATGTATCATCCAAATTGACACTGACATGTTTGATCATCTGTTGGACGAGTTCATAGGAGGTTTCACCGTACACTTCGGGCGAAAAGGGTTCATAATTGTTAAGCTTATCTGGGTCGCTAACGGCAGCATTATAGACTAATTGTAAAATATGACGTAGGAGGCTTGGATCAGCGAATTTATTCAGCCTTTCGGTTGGCAGTGATGTTCCTTTCTCCTGAAAAGAGATTAAAAACAAAAATTTATTAAAATGTTGATTATAGAGGAATGAAAGAAGGAAGAGGAGAATAGGGAGAAACTGTCAAAAAAATTATTTATGTGTGTGGGGACCAGTTTCCAAACAGTCCCTTAGTGTATTCTAACGACAAGTACAGTTCTGATCAAGTTAGAGAAGCGGCTGCAGAAAATGAACTGAATCCAGGCTCACGGTTACTTCAATCGAAGACGAAGTCAACTTGCAGTTTGCATTTCAGCGCCTTATGATGCAGGTGGAATCAAGTTCGGCTTAGTGCGCGCCATAACAAACGAAATTGCATCAATACCATAGACACCATTAAGCCAAAGAAACTGCTGGCAATTGCAACTGCAGAACCTCGTATAGAGTGTGGATGGTCTCAGAATACCTCCACACTTATCCAAATCGTTCTTAGATGTTTTCAGATGAGGTTTAACTAAAGTGGAGGCCGAATGAATATGCTCCAGGTATTCTCCAATGTAAGCATGAGCCATCTGAAGCTAAAATCTCCCTAATTTCCATTGTAGCTCACAATAAAGTTACGAACGTTGATGCCATCAAAGTTTTTCAAGTAAACAAAACGACCAAACTTGCTGGCATCCATGCCGACATCTGCAAACCGTCACCAACAACATCGGCATCCTTTCATAGCGGAGTATTGTTATACATATCCCGTGACTTTTTCCAGCAAGTGAAAAAAGAAATGGTTATCGAGCTCAGATAGAAAGAATGACATCTTGGAACTGAGAACAAGCTGGTTTCCAGTCCCTATTCAGTTAGGCCTTCACCCCACCCCGGCCTGTCGCTGGTGCTGCTTATTTGTTTAGACTTAACACTCACAGTGGACCTACTCCTCGTCCACGTTCAAAATTACTAACTCAAGCTCCACTGGATTCTATTACATTACTCACACGAACGTAAGGGACCTATAATTTATTGCCGACTCCGAACGGCAGCCCGATAAAAAATGGTCCCGCGAGAAATGTTCAATGAACATGGCGTGGGCTTGAACCTACGTCGGCCCACAAAGCTATCTAACCCACTAACCATTGAGCCACGGCGACCACACCTCACCAATCACAACAGGAAATAGTAGTTGTAACAATGTACAATCCAGTCGAACGCCTCTTTGAACCTCAAATTCATCTGACTCCGACTGCCTCCAGTTATTGACGAACTATAATAGAAGGTTGCACAATACTTTTCCAATCAAAGATTGATGTGGCGGGAATCTCTCACCGAGTTAGGGGTAGACGAGTTCATTAATGGATAATATCCATGCAAAGTACTGCGTCATGTCAAGGAAAATCTGGCACGGTTACAACAAATAAAAAACAAATGAGCTTCCAAGCAGATCAAGACCAGGCATTTCAAGAATCGTAGCCCTTAGCAGAGGCCACTGGCCAATAAGAGACCACGCGACATGCTCGGCATCCCCCACCTTCTGCCGTAGTTGCAAAGATAACAGTGAAAAGGAATCTTTGCATCATTTCTTGTGCGAATGTCTAGCCCTAGGAAAGGTCGGACAGCGCACTTTAGGCAAACCCTTCTTCGACGACCTCAAATATATTTCCAAGAAAATCATAAGTGAACTAATTCTTTTCCTTAATTCCACAGGTTAGATTTAATTATCTCCACCTATCAACCTATAAACACCATCAAATGAGTTGTGATTTTAAAACGGGGAATTCCAGCGTTAATTGGGTTCTTGGAACCGCCACCTCTACCTATCTAGAGTGGGCTTGTACTTTGAAATTAATTTCGTCGATAAAACAGAAATGTTATCTATTCCATACTAAAAAAAATTAAAAACCCCAAGGTCCTTATACCTTCAAACCCCGAAGAAAACTTGCACGGAATGTTTACATAGAACATTTCCTCATTCTTCACTCAATTTCGAAGTGTTCTCTCTCTCATTTTCCTCCTCTTCAGTGCTCAATTATGTTTACTTAGCTAAAAAAAACAGGCCCCGGCATCGATTTGATATGTTTGTCCAACTTGAGTTGTCTTTATTGATTCTAATCAGCGTGCAAAACTGTCAGCTGATGTAATCAAGTATTTGAATAGATGGAGACATAATACTTCTGATAGATTCGCTTCCGGTTCATGCTGACATTTTACATGTCTGTTGCTCAAAAGTGTCGTGCAAATATTCGGAATATTTTGTATGATACCTTATCTCAATTTGATAACGTCGGTAATTTTTGAAATGATTGAATATAAACCTGCACGCTACTGATAGTTGCGGTAGGTCAGAGATTGCTTATCTTATCAACTTGGCCGCATATTCATACATAAGCTAAACTTACTGTCGTCCACAGCGGGGTTTATTTTCGCTGTTGTTTGCTTAACACATTTATTCCGGCTAAAATTAGATGTTAATTTAATGCACTGTGCGGTATAACGGAGTGAGAAGCGGACTGGGGCAGAATTCAAAATGAAACGAGAAAAGTTTTCACTTAGTGGACGTTACAGAGATTTTGTTTTGACACGTCAGAGCTAATTAAGAGAACTTTGTACTTAGCGATTGGAAACTGTGAGAGTTTATGCTTGATTTGGACAGCTATCACACAAACGGAAAAGCTTGTAGCCTCTGCTGACGACAACAAGATGTGAAGATTCCCTGAGGGGACAGTCTAAACTCGTAAGGTGTTATTATGTTGCATCCGCTGAAACGAATGTAATCAATGCAGGATACCCACATTCTTGAAGACCGTACACGTCGAACACAAAGTGCTAAATAAAATACATCCTCTTTTGAACAATTCCACAGACTGCACTGTAATCTTGGGGTAGTAGCTGTCGTCAATTTAATAGAAAGAGTCTTAGCTCCTACCTCACCTTAGGTCATTTGCTCACAGATGAGTGTAAAGGCATCTGACACGTCTACGTGTCAATATTAACGTTACGAAACGAAACCTCCGTCCATAATGTGATATTTTCGCGAATCACCAACAAATTAACCAAAAACAACTATAACGACTGTCCTGTCTTGTCCTATTGTCCTTCCTGAACAAGGGGGATAAAGTCAGATCTAGACATAAGGATCGCATTCCAACTAACACCCAATCAAGCCTTATTGGTATCACCTTCGACAGTATGATGAAGTTCCCCGTATATGCATAAAACATCGGAAGCGACCATAAACTATGCTGAACATCACAACTAAACGATACAAGTAGCAACATCTTAAAATTTGTCAGAATTCGGTTATGACAATCACAAGTCGCAACCTAATGTCTCAAGGAAATTACCTCCACGCCGAGATGAAGATGTTGACAGTAAGGAACTCCTTCTGAAACCCAAGGGGAAAAATAGAAATCTGCTCGGATAGTCTAACAGCAGTTAAGGTCATCACAAATCCAACTTCCAGATCCAGAAAAGAAGGGGCGCACGCGATACTGCTGAAAACACAGTGAGAGTCGCACTCAACGAAAAGATGCAAAGAGGTTTCGAAGATCACTAGGCAAATTTCTGGATGTGCAAAGTGGCTAAATCACTCATACAGAAACCAAGTAACCTGCTCACTAGCAAGGCTCTAGGTTCTAGCAGGGAACTATTAAGGTTTTGGGTGGGACTAACCACATGGCATATCAACCTCAATGAACACATGCATATACTGGCCCTCACCGAAGCAGAGATCAGAGAAAATTACGAGGAAGAAGAAAATTTTCTCGAACACTCCTCTGCCACTGCCCAGCCCTAGTGAGAACGCAACAGAATATCCTGGGATACCGTCCCTGAAGCATCTCAATGACAAAGGAATCAGTGACATCCAGTTCTTTACCAAAGAAACAGAAAGATTCGCCCGATTACATACACTGGGGTCAATTCCATAATTGTTCCCACTTTCCACTAGATCCCTTCCATCATTCGACTAGAACCTATCTCTACAGTTTCGGAATTGAAAACAGTAGAACACAACGGACCAGACTGAGGCTTAAATGAAGAGCCTCCCCCCCACCCACATATGTATAACACACCATACCATACCAAGGGACTGCAATACCATGCTCTCCAAGGAGTTCCTTCTAACGAGATCGCTTCAGTTATTCGCTGACTCATAATTTATCAAAATGACCTACATAAGCAGGGTCCTATGTTTGACGTACAGATCTATAGAGACGCCTTAAACAGCATACACCACATGACAATGTCCAAAATACTCTTTAGTGTTCGTCCACCACCCATCGTTGACAAACAACGCAGTGCCACGCATAAGAAACGAATCACCCTCGCCAAACTGGGTTCTGGATGGTACTGCTCCGTAAACTTCTACATGAACCATCTCGACCCCTCAAGGGAAGAAGAATGTCCTGACTGAGAGAAGGCCAAACAACAACTGCGCAGCAGAATCAACCAACCTGCGCCCACAGGCACTCTGAGGCAAACCTAGTAACGAAACTCGCAAATCACGGCGAACCCAAGGTATGGAGGGTTATCCGTGAAAAAATCTACATGGCAATGACTAGAACCTCCTTAGCATAGGCATCGACTGTTTGGTAAAACATCCAGCACCCCACACACTTCATCTCAAAATTGTTTTCTTCTCTCTAATGAAAGTTTAGGACATGTAGGAATAAGAAATTTAAAAAAATATATATAAAAACAAGTACTCACCAGTGCGACAATACTATCAACAGCTTTATTAAATCTATCGACGAGATTTGTCATAGTCTTATAGCAGGCAGTGTCGATGTTATTTAAATTAATTTCCTCAAATGCAGAACTAATACCGGGCAGCTCCTCGCACACGAACTTAATCGTATCGATAATGTCGATCCCATTGTCGTGCTTATCCTGGCCATGACCGATTTGCAGTGGCCAAGAGAATGTCACAACTTCAGATGACCCGGCCGGCGATCGCAACACCAAATCTTTGACTTGCGGTGTTGCCATACTTTCTTCTCCTCGCTCTGCACAACACCAATTCGATCGCTATCGATACTATACAAATATAATATCGATCGATCCGTTGATTCTAAGCGATTTATCGTAGCGATGATGGCGATATTTAATATCAAATGGACCACGACGATGGTTATGATGATGATGTTGCGAATGAATATGATTGTTTTGTGTGTGTTTTGGCGTCGTAGCTGTTGCAAACCAACAGTTTTTGTTTTGTAAAAATATATGTAAAGTAGTAAGTTGTGTTCGATTGCAAGCAAAGATTGTTTTTTTTTTTTTTTCGTAAAAAACAAAATCGAAAAAAAATAAAAAAAACTTAATAAAAAAGAGCAATAAAACTAAATAGAAAAAAAAACCGATCAAATAAAAACTATTTATTCTTATTGCGATTGCAAAGTGTAGGCGCTTTGTTAAGATATCGACGATGTCCCATGTTTAATAAACAACATGTTGGCATTTTGTTTAAACTATTTACTGTGTTATACTACAAACGTTCTTTTTTTTTCGCGCAGTCTGTGTGTCGTTTGTCTGTTTTTGCTTTTTTTGTAAATGTTATGTACTTGGTGTAAAAATGCAGTCTGTAAGAAAAAAGAAACACAGGAGAAAACAAGGAATTAAAATAAAGAATTCGAAAGGAAATTATTGATTAGATAAACGAAAATAAAAAAGAGAAGAGAAAGTAATTCTGGAATATTTTTTAAAATAAAATTTAGGCGATGAAAATAATGTTTGAAATTAAAAAAAAAAAACTTGAATAGCCTACTTTCACCTATGAACACATTCAGATAAGACCTTTCTTACTAAGATACAACGAGACATTTTCAAACCTCCTAGCACAACACACCATCATTCAATTCATTCGAACTCTGTGAGTTTAATAGTTTTTAAGTCACCATCGCTGCAAAAATCACCCCCCGTACAACACTGATTCAATCATTCTACATGCCATGCATCGACCAAGAACAGCTCATATAATATTGATGCCTTAATCATTCAACCAATAAACACTCAACACACAATCCATTAAACAAAACGATAAATGGCACCCAGAGTCCTTTTTTTCAACAGATGTATAAATATAAAAAAATCCTGAACTGACGGATTCTTTGAATAAAAAATAAACGAGTTAAAAAGGAATTATTTCATAGACTACCTAAGGACGAAGACCATTTAACTTAGACGATGTTTGACTTGTGCCGGTTATGCACCTCAACCTCGTGAGGAAAGGGCAAAGATCGGCTTGAATGTTCATTTCTGGTGCACTATAAACAACTTCCTCCACGAAATTTTCGGCAGACAGAAGGCAGCTAGCACAGCCATTCATTGAAAGGCCTCTTCTCAGAGGTCTAGCTTCCAAACTGACCATTCCTCCTCTATTCTTTCTGTTCAACGCTTCACTTCCCAAAACACCGACTACACACCTTTGAAACTCAGTTCGACCAAAACCTCCAAGCAACAATTCCCACGCGTTACAAATGAGAGAATGGTGCTGCCACGAGTTTCGACTCTGCTGTTGCCTTCTCCAAAGAGTTCAATGCGAGCATCTTCTTTCGCCATCCACCCAGATCACTGTAGCGTGTTACAAGGGGAAGTTATGGCGATTAAGCAAGCCTGGTCCTGATTGAAGTGTGCCTAATGTAACATGTATCTCTTTTGGTTCATTTACAATTAAGTCCCTAGAATCGTTCTCACTTACATCAAAGGTCGCTCTAGATTGTCGCTCGCCTCTCACTCTCATTGAATTGGGAGAACAATTCCATATTCGCCTTAACTGGGTGCCAGGTCACATAGACATTCCAGGAAACTGCATGTCTGACAAACTCGCGACACCCTCTACGGGTATACCAGGAAAACCGATAAAATCTCCAGACAGGTCTGGTCTAACATAGACTAGAATCGCACAAATGGTTCGGTTGACTTGAAGCGACCTCAAATCAGAACTGTTGGCCTTCATGGCAAGAGACTAGACCTCTACTCAAACGACTTCTGAAGAAGCTGCAGAACAGCACTTGTCCGGCACTGACCAAAAGAAGACTGTTCCATCTGGTAGCTTATTTCGATGATCAACTCTGCGACATAGTGTGCATTGACGTCGAACGTGTCCTTCGCTTCATAACAAGCTATAATTCGTTTTAATAAGTCCTTCGAGTAGTTCTGGATTAATGATAGATCCCCTTTTAGTCGGAGTGTGCCTGCGTTCAGGTGCGGACAGCCACCTTAACCTAAGCAAACCTCAACCTTTGGTAGAGAGCCCACACCTAAATGTGGTCCTGGTGAATGGAATCTCAGGATCATTTCCTTGATCCACAAGAAAGAATATCCCTTCAACCAACTACAGAGACATCAGTTTCCTCAGCGTCACGCACACTATTTTATCGCCAGTGAGGTTGCAGGCCAGGAAACTCCACAGTCGACAGTTTTCAGACATCGGCGGGTTCTGGAGAAAACGCAACAAGTCCTAATCGATATCCACCAGAGGTGCAAGCTTCCAAAAGTCAATGCAACTTCTTGCATAAGCTGACGACGTTGATGTCATCGACAAAACTAAACGAATTGTCACCAAATTGTCTGCGATTTTAAGTTCACAACTGGAGGCAGCTAGCTAAGGACCAGACTAACTGGTCAGGTTCACCTCAAACCTAAGTAAGTAGGTCTTGGACAATACTGAACACCTTTAATACGCTTGCGATTATGCTGCAGACGCGAATTCTGTAGTAGCACGCATCATGTCCAATAAAAGAGGATCAACACAATCGTACGCTGCTACTAGTCAAAGTTACCACGTCAATAAACGCACCCAAAGCTGGGTCGGTGCGACGAGGATTAATTCATACAGCTGAGTTAAAGGAACGACAGACTTCCTGACATTTTACCTCTTGACACTGACTTGCTGAAGGCTGAAACTAACTCCAACTACAGTGAACCAAGCTTTCAACTGTTTGAAATTAATTATTTTCCCCTGTTGCAAAGTCAGGAAGTATATAACGTGTCACTATTTATCACTCACATAGCAATTAACTTATTCACAGGCATGACTCTTCTTTTTTCTAAGGGAAGCTCTGAAATATTTCTCTAAAATCCTAATGACAGACCTTAGGGCGATAAACTAAATCACAGTGTGAACATGGGTTTAAAGCCATTTATCAGATCGCGTGTCATGATGTTCTTATAAATTATACAAGGCAAGTTTGAAACGTGACACATGCTGCCAAATACACTCATTTGACAGCTTGTGGCCGGCTGAAGTATATAAGTAAAAATAATAATGGTGTTTGCCACGCGGTATAAACTTTAACCGATCGCTCTGTGATTAAAACAAAATTAACTTGCACTTGTGCCCACAAGTTCGCCTCAGTCTATCGGCGTTCATTTATCGATTAATAAATCAAACCCAGAGCCCTATGTATACCTAGTCAATTATCTGTATCAACACTTCTGGCTTATGTTTCATGACCCAACCCCTCTGGGCGAATTCCATTTCAATTTTAACCACTTGGTACATAAAATGCAAATTAACATTCCAACCACCACAATTCGCCACCATATAGACGGAGAGAAAAATCGATAGACCTGCGTAAATTTTAAAGGCAATAAATCGTTGCAGACAGCATTTTATAATCAACCGAGAGGGTTGTGGAAGGAGTTCTCTTGGTCGTTCTTGGCTGCTTCTAATAAATCATCCCCTCGTTCAGGAGCTATCCACCACCAACCGACACCACACCACCACCCACCTAGCACTCCATCACACCGAGAATTACAACCTTTTTGCTGTAAAAATGTTGCTGTCGATGTTAAACTCGTGTGAACTCAACCGTAAAGTTCAACATTTCGCTGTTGTGGCGTGTCGGACGAGGCACATGCTGTAGAAGGTGGGTTTTTTCCCTTTTTTTGCTTTTCCTTTGCAGTCTGGTACATAAGCTAATTTTATTAGTTGCAATTCTGTTTGTTTCGTTTTGAGAGCACTGTTTATATAGTTTAAGGGTATCTAGTCTGGTTTATCTAGAACAGAATGAGCGGCAAAGAAATGGGGGGAAACGACTGGTAGTTTTTAGAAACAACTCGAGGATGTCTTACTACATTGAGGAGGTGATACACAAGACTGTGACGCAATCCAAAATAAAATTAAAATGACAAAAAAAAAAAAAGGAATGAACGTTGGGCGCCAGTTTTATCATTTTTTTTTCATTAACCGCAAACATTTCCTGAGTCTCTCACACTCAAGGTCCTCGATCACTAAACTCAGTAATAGAAATAAGATCCTGGAATTCATAGAGTGGATGAACCGATGTTGGGCGCCAGATTTTTCATCAACTTAACTAAAAATATTTCATGCGTCTCTAAGGCCTAAGGTTCTCGATCACTGTACTCAAGAATAGAAAAAGAGTCATAGAGATTTTGAAGTGAAAGCGTAAACATTGGGCGTCAGTTTTTTCCGATAAGTTTTCTGCAAGCTGCAAACATGTCCTGAATCTCTAAGATCCTTGAGCACTGTACTCAATAACAGAAAAAGGATTCTGGAGATCATGGAGTGGAGGAACCAACGTTGGGCGCCAGTTTCTTTATATTTTTTACCTTAAGTTTCCCCATTAACTCAAAACATTTCCTGAGCCTTTGAGACTCAAGGCCCTCTATCACTGAACTCAAGAATACAAATAAAATCATGGAGTGGAGGAGCCAACAAACGTTGGGCGCCAGTTTTTTTTTTTTTCATATTTTCCCCACAAGTTTCCTTATCAGCTTAGATGCGAACATTTCCTGAGCCTCTGAGACTCAAGACACACTGTACTCAAGAGCGCAAGTAAGATCCTGGAGATCATCGAGTGGAGGAACCAACGTTGGGCGCCGGTTTTTTTCTTCATATTTTTTCCCACAAGTTTCCCCCTCAGCTTAAATGAAAACATGTCCTAAGACTCTGAGACGCAAAACCCGTGATTACTTTAGTCAAGAACGGAAAAAGTAACCTAGAGTGGATCTATGAACGTCGGGTATACTCCTCCGCGTTAGGTAAAATCGAATTGAAATTGAAGAGATGAACAGAAATGCGGCATTGTTAAGTCATGAAACTTGCAAGATAGGAGTGGCGGTGCTACAACTCCCCAACCGTGGCGGATATCGTCTCCGTGGATTCATTGAGGTCCCCTTGACTGGAGGTGGAATCGACAAGTAAATCTAATCCTCTCTTAACATCTGAACAAAAAAAAACACTTCGATTAGACAGGAAATCCCATGGAATTGATTACTTCAACTTGTCACAACTGTCAGCCAGACGTCAATAAATCTGCTAAAAACTAGTCTTACACGTCATTATCGCATATTTATGGCCTCGAGAAATAAGGCCAACGCACCGTGATTGTATTTCATGTTTTATTTTGTACATCTAACCCAAATACAGCCACCTGTTAGATAACAAATGATTCATTCGTTTTTTTTTATTATTCCTCCAACCATAAACGTCAAATGATTTATAGATTTGTATACGGAAATTGTCTAACAATCACCCGCCGCCATCGTCGCCGCCAACACAAACACCCGCTGTATGCACAAAGAGTTAAGTTTATCGTTTCGTATTTATTCTACACAAACAGCAACTTTACACACAACAAAGGTGTATTTCCGCACTAAAATAGCGCAAGAAAGCAAGATTCTCCATTGGTATGTACCTATGTATATTTCATCTTTTTTTCTTCTACCGCCCCCTCACTTTTAATTGCTTCGTTTTTACTACACCTTTAGTTTCGGTCTGTCTCTCTCTCTCTCTCTTCCAACTTCTCTACCCACTATATATCAATCAGTCGAGTCGGTTTCAAAGCTTTTTAGTTGCAACAGCAGCAATGCCTTTGTGCCAATTATCTTTCGGTTATTTCACGTATTTTTCTCTCGTTTTTCTATGTTTTCTTTTTTCTATCGCGCTTATTTCATTTGAAGTTTTCGTTACGACCTTGACACAGTAAAGCGAATGTTGAATTTTTGTTTAGTAAATCTTATTTGCACCGAGAGGATGACTGGGGGAAAATAATATATAAAACACCACAGCAGCGAGTGTGAGCTCGGTGATGATGTCAAATGTGTGTTTTGAGGTTAGGAAAGAGGAGGTGACAGCTGACAGATGACGTTTCGAAGTGAGTTTAACAAACAAACAAACAATTTGCAGAATCACGATGAAACGATAGATAGCGATGATGCAGTGTTATGATTTATTACAGGTTTAATTTGTGGGTCCACATCTCTTCTCTCTATCTATCTAGAACACGCTTTTATG
The DNA here is from genome assembly GCA_917880715.2 of Matsumyia berberina. Lineage (NCBI taxonomy): Eukaryota > Metazoa > Arthropoda > Insecta > Diptera > Syrphidae > Matsumyia > Matsumyia berberina. The sequence continues at coordinate 110,663,430 of OU862872.1, forward strand.
GGGGGGAAAATTCATAATCCACGTGGAAGGAACGGATGTGTTCATTCGCTCCTCGCTTTTATTCGCCTTTCATGTGTTCACACGTGCGTTACATGTAACGTAAGAGGTTGACCATAGAGTTTTGTTTACAGTTTTATCATTTCCGGAAGAAATGATATGCATTACGTAGTGTTTAGCCTTTTAAACCAAAAACTTTAAAGGTAAAGTTGTGTGATGTGTTTATTTTAAGAATACACAAATGTTGAGTGTGTGGGATGAGTCAAATATTTACGTGATCGTATTTTGTTAGACTTTCTCCCATCGATCGAAGCGCATTTGGGGGAAATTTCACATGTGAGTCATTTGAAGTGGGTTTTGTTGGCAAGAGTCACAACATTTCGATGAATTCAATCAATGTTTACGGAAGATTCATAGTTTTAATGTGAAGACGTTGAAGCAGGAAATCATGAAACGACAACCGGCCAAGATGCTCTACTCAACGAATGGAGATGAAGTAATTCAAGACTTTAACAGGGTCTTCAAAAGAAGAAATCTGGTAGCAAATGATTGAGGAAGTAAACTCAAGTATTTTGAGAGAATTTTCCCAAAAGCCTCTTTACTAGGTCCCCCACTGCAGAACCTAATGTACGTCTTAAGACGATTTCGAAGTCATCGACAATATAATTGATTTCCCAGATGACATAGCTTCTTCTTCGATTCCACTCCTGAGGGACTACGCCGAAAATTATGACCTGAAACAACTTGATATGCGGAACTAGAGACAGCTGACTGGAGAGGACCAGGTTTGCCACGGTGATGACATATCTATCAGTTGTAGCCAAACTCTCTCTCTAAGAAGTAAAATCACGGCTGCAACGAGGTTTCAGGACGATTCGAGGTTCGTTAGGTCTACAACACGCAAAAAAATTGCACTTTTAATCATAACAATCGGCGATTACGAAGTGGTTTTCAAGTCGTAAGTTAAGTACTTTGGCCGCAGTGTGGATTTGACAAGGCAGTAAAGGTAGTCATCACATTGGCAAGGATAATTTTTAACATGTGCAGGCCGAAACAAAGGAGAAGACTGCCACTTGCAAGAGTCTCCGCGTATGCAATGTTCTATGGTTTCCAAATATGGGACGGTGCCATGAAGATTAAAAGGAAAATGGAGGTGGTCTACTGAATTAGCACGCTAAGAACGAGTTGCGCCTTGCAGACAGCAGTTAACAACTCAAGGTCTGTTGTGCCTGACATCAACAGACCTTTTAGCCAAAGCAAGTCAGCAGAGATGGGATCGCTTTGACCAAACACAGATTCATCCCCAACATCGACGACACGCAGAGCTCATCTACTATTTGAGTGAAATGATAACAGGTCATGGATGCTTTAGGACCTCTCCCCACAGGTTTGGGCACGACGAGAACTCTCATTGCCTAGGTTGCATAGAAATAATCGAAGTCAAGTCTAACTACCCATAGACAGAAGACAACTTAACTTATGTTCTTTGTTCCCCGAAGGTTCTTAGAAGTCTACACCGCCAACATGCCGTCAAATGCGTTTTCTAGATCCCTGCTGTTATTTGGAAACCTGGACAGCGATTGATTGGTTAACTCACGAACGTCCCTTATCGTAGAATGACTCGATGATACTTCGTTATTCTGAAACCTCAATAGATTCGACATGAATCACTCAAAGTCGCCGAGCAAATGTTTTCCATTTGTATGCATAATTTTCCGTTATAATTGAAAATATCAAACGTCATATGACAGAATGCCGATCAATGATCTTGAATAAATTGTTTCACCTTGATCTTCAGCACGTTTTCATGATTATCTTGGAACAGTTTGTTCGTAAAGACTCAGAGACGCCACCTGTTCCTTCTGTGTACAACTCGCGCTATTCTTTTAAAAAATTCATATGTAAGCACTAGCAGGTGTTTAATGTTTTTCCGCTCAGTGTCAGCGCCCGCTGTGTGTGTGAGTATATTGTGATTAATAAATTAATTATAAAAGATATCTGTAATGAATTGAATAATATTTTTTTTTGTATCTTGAAGGTTCGCTTCTTACATAAAGTTTCGCCAGAAACTAGTTATACGGAAACGGTTTAATTTGCTATCAAGTTTTATCATATGTAATGCAAAATTTGCATAAAGTTTCAATTAAAATTCAATACAGGGTGGTTTTGGTTTTAGAAATGTTCTAAATTGTATTTCTTTTTTTTTGACAAAAATGGCAATCGATCTTAAATGAAACAATGCAAACGGATGTGATCGTTATTTAAGTATTTTGACGTTTACGAACAAAGGAATGGTGCGACAGTTATAAAAGAAGATGCCTTTCACTTTGTCAATGTCCTAATCTGAAAAATAATGGCGGTAGTAATAGATCAAAATGCCTTTCACTTTCGGGGTCATTGCTCGGTTTAGACAGGCGTCCATGGAGTATAAATTTTTCTTCTAACGACCTAACATCATTTACTTTAATCTTGTAACGAATGTGCTAAGTCGGGGCATGTCAGATCTACCTTCTGACGGACGGCAAAGTACCCTCTGTTGGGAGAAACCTCCTTAGAGTGACTGACAGTGCAAGATACTCTGAACTTGCGCTTGAAAGTTAAACTGAAAACAGAATATCGACGAAAAACTGAAGAAGATATCTTTCTACTCGTACAGTTGAATGTTTGGAAAAACCTGCGGGCCTATTTTTACCTCTGTCAGTCTTGCGTGGTAGCAAGCTTTTAGCAAAACCACCAACATCAGGGCCGTCAAACAAAATACAAAGACTGAGGTGCATTGTAGCTGCAACTGCTATGAGAGCCATACAAGCAGAAGGACTGGAGGCTATTCTTAACCGACTTCCATTTATACAGAAATCTGCGGCCAAAAGTGTCCTGAGAATTATCTAACAGATGCCTGGAACCTCAGATTCTAAATACATAAGTACCCAGGCAATGCAGCAATCACTAACTACACAATGCCCTACCTAGATTTCAAAAGACCATTCTCTTGTTCTTTCCAAGCAGAGAAATGGGTAAATGGGACAATGCCAGGCACATAGGTCAATGCCATCACTATTAATGCACCCACATTGCACATTGGCATAGGTGCAGTCATTTGTTCCGACAAACTATTCCTATTTTAATCAGTCAGACTCCCGAGCCATAGCAGCGTTTTCCAGGCGGAGGTCCTGACATTGACAATTGCTGGCCGTGATGCTCTTATAAAGAACAGACAAAGTGCTGTCAACACAAACTGAGTGGTCTTGGCACACAGCATGAGGTTCCCTGATCGTAAGTGTCTATTTACCAGGGAACAAAAAAGCTGATGAATTGGCAAGAAATGGACCGGCTTTAGGAGACAAACTTAGAAGAAAGCAAGAACTTATTCAGGCAGAGCTGGGTCATGACGTAAAACCCACAACTAAACTCAAAATTTAAGTAGCAAAGAGGTCACACAACGTGGTATCTATCGATCAGGAAACTATACCAGGCAGCTCCATATGTAGCTCATCTGGACTGAGTTCTATTGCAACTCTAAAAGAACAGCTTGCTGTGTGTCCTAAAAGGGTGCCTAGGGCTTTGTGCCGAACTAGAAACTTCTGCAAAAAGCAGGCAAGATTTCCCTCTCTAACACATTAATTTGACCTTTTTTCTCTAAAGGATTTTGAATCATTTTCTTGAAACCTCTGTATACGACAAAATGGTACCGCGATGCAGATGTGCATTTAATGATTAATTCTCTTCGTGGTTGTGGTGTAACATTTCAAAAATGTTGAAGGAGTCGCGCATTAATTCCGAAAGCAGAATTAGCATGCGGTGTTACCGTCTGTTACATCGTAAAACACTTAATTAGGAGCCAGCCCTGTCAGGGTATAAGCATGTGTCTTAGTAACATGCTATCTCCTTCGCTTTTGAAGGCTACTTCTTGTTCTTGGCGAAATCTTGTTGATGACATTCTCAGAAATTTGAGATTCGCTCTCATCAGATCAGGTTTGTGGGGAGAAGCTTTTGCCTAAAGAGACAACATAATCCCATGTATCGATTCACCCAGCTTAAACGCCTCTACGCCTCAAATATTGATGTCTGCTTGCGACTCAAACTGAGCTAACTTGAACAGAAACTGTTTCCCAAAATGTCAGGAACTTTCTATTGTGATTATGGCCGTCAAATTGATCGGGAATTTTCCGATTTGTGTGCCGCCAAGGATGGCTTAAGATCTCAACCTTGTTCTTGCGAAAGGCAGACTTTGCCTTCAAGACATGATCCGCACGTCAAGGATCTTGAAGCTAACAAGCTGGCACAGATCTTCGAACTTCACAAAACGGATATAACCTCTTCTTAGCCAGTGCGTTGGGAAAGACCAGGTGCCCGAGGTGAAACATAGTTTGTAACACGAAATACCCTCATCACAACGTCCGCAAGCACCTTGAAAGTCACGATCGATGAAAGAGACTTCTCCAGTGCATTGGATGATCGGACGTTTTCAAGTCCAAACGTCCACTTGTATTAATACCTAGTTGCAGCAAACGTACGAAAGCGAATATGCAGTCATTCCAGAACCACCATTTTGTGTGTTTGGAAAAGCTTTAGATATTTAGCAATAGATATTCAACCTCTTCTAAGAGGTCAGTCATGGCTTGATTTCACGTTTTACCTAATTTTTCTAAAAAAATCTCGAGTTTCTGCATCATCCTTGATGAAGTTTAGTGCCTTTTGCATCATATCCTACATAGTGGAGTCGAGCTTGCCCCAAACTACGAATATATCAACAACATGCGAGCAATTTCCAAGCGTCCACAGCAGAGGAAAGTCCCCCTTGCGGACAATTTCTACTTCTCATTGCAGTCAGACCAATTCCTAATCCTCCCTTACATTTTCGACACCTTTAAGACCCAAAGACTATTTGAAATTCTTTAAAGAAAGCACACCCTTCAGCTGGTAAATATTTAACATTTCTATTAAAGTAAATTTCCCACAGAAAAAAAAAAGAGCAAATCCACAATTATTTCTCAAGGAAATTCTACACAAAAATTGGGTGTGTTTCCCCTACAATGAGTTAGCAGTTTACTATTTTTTTTTTTCCATCCACCCATTTCGCATCAACATTTCATAATCGCTCTCTGCTACCAAGTACAGCAGCGAAATGAAACCAAATGAATAAAAAATAGGCCTTAAAAATCAGGTCAACTTTAACTGGGGAAACAAGTTCTCTATATTCGCCCACCCACCCATCATTTCATCTCTATTTCAGTTGTACATGTGCATATACAGAAGATACACTATCAAATGAAACATTTGCACAGCACACCCTCCTCGAGGGGGGGTGAAAAAGAAAAACATAAAATAATAGAGCATGTGAATGTATATGAAAAGTGCCATCAACGTCAACCACCACTGGCACCACTCCCTTCCATGCCTTACCCACTTGGGTATGAAATTTCATTCCGAGGCCTATTTTTCATTCTTTCTCCTCGTTTCCTCACCCCTTAAGGGTTGAAAACGGGCCCGATGTGGCGCTGTGATGTAGTAGATTCACTACCACCCTTCTTAAATCAAGAGAAACATCATAAAAACCCAACCCAACCCAACCACCTTAAAACTCTATACCCTACCCTTATATTACTCGTCTCATCTGTCATGTGCTTTTTGCGCCTTCTATCTCATTCTCTCTCTCTCTCTCTCTCGTAGTCTCATTCCATTTTCTTTTATGCGAGAAACTTTTTGAGTTCTCGGCCGAAAATGATTTCTTCTCCTTTTTTTTTGTACACGTACATACATACATATGTACATACCCGGCCTCCCCCAAAAGCCCCCTGAAAGGCAAACTATCTCCCTCCATAGCAACAACAAGACTCTGAACAAATTACTCACACCAACAAACAGTACTAGAGGAGTAGAGGGAAAAAAAATCTATAAAATGTACTTTTTTCCTCAACCCAACCTAGATTTAAACAGAAGAACGGCTTGTGAAATAAATGTGGCGCGAACTGAAGCCCCAACTGAATGCACTTATTGGACTGTCAAGAAAGGAAAACTAATGTCACAATAGCAACAAAAATCAATATTTCCCATCTTCTTTCGTCGAGAGTTTATTGCGCCTTAATGTCTGCGACAAAGACAACGATTTTGCCTTCAAGTTCTCCCCAGAAATGGGGTCTCAAATTCAATAATTAAATTGAGCAAAATGATTGCATTCAAAGTTCATTGTCATTGGACGTATTGAGTAGGTTTTTTGAAATTCACTTTGTCGTCGTTATTAAGTAGCCTGTGAGTCGAGTGACATTATTTGCCAAAATCATATCGATTTTCAATGCGAAAAATTGTTAACAAAGAAAAAAACACACCCACGAAGGAGAACTCGTCCTCGTCAAGAGAGACACAACAAAACAAGAAACGAAAACAAGTTAATGTACCGGTTTGTGGTGAGTTTTTCAGTCTTCCCCCCCAGCCTGTGGCGATGCGTAATTAAAAAAAAAAAAAAAAGAAATTAGTAACACAACTGTTTAAATGGCAATGACCGCTATCGCACGTACCGCCGAAATTTTTATTTTTAAAACCAAACCACCAAAAAGAGAGAAAAATACGAATAAAAACACAACGGAAACAAAGAAAAAACCACACGAAAAAAATACGCAGACTTTGGAATGTGAGAAGCGACCATGTGAGCTTCGAGAAAGAAAAAGAAAACACAAAAAAAAATTTACGACCCGTCTTTATTCCTTTCACGAGGGGGCGGTCTGTAGAAAGGGAATTATAAAAAGTATATGTATGTAAGTATACAGATATTGTATCTTTTTTTTTATTGGGAACGAATGTGTAAGGGGAGAGATATAACCAGCCACAACAATTGTCCACTGGTATGACAGCGGTTTACCTTTAGCGTGCATGCATGTCAAACAAACGATGACATGACTAGGCAACAGGTGAACTTATGGACGACACAAATATTCACCTTTTGTTGTTTAGTCAGAAATATTTAACCATATTCTCAATTATTCAAAATTTTTTTTTTCGGCTTTTACGACAACCAAAACGATGACAAATTGACGGGATATTTTTAGAAATACAAAACTTGACACATATAAAATACACAAAGGAAAAAAAACAGAAACTTGATGGGAGATTACCCACCGCGTTTCGGTGGGAAGAAATCAAATTTTGGATTTCCGTGTTGAGTTATTTTTGTGCTTTGATCACATGTGGGATATTTCTTTGTCTTTGGTAGATAAAGCAACGCACCTGTGTTTAGATTAATCGAACAAAGAATCGATTTTTTGTTGACCGAACAATGAAACCAGACGGCCATTAGTGGATTCAAAATTCGGTGCGCATCCGGTTTTGTGTATGAACATTGCTAATTGATTAAGTATGCAGCGGTGATTCCTCTTTGAAAATGAGTTTACAAAGATGAAAGATCAATATCCTCCGTCGAAATTTGTTTGCCAGGTTTAATGTCAAAGACAAAGATGAGGTGATACTGAGCCAGAGCCTCTTCTGATCGAGAATCCCTGTATTTCTCAAGAGGTCCTATGATGCCAGCAGGGAAGATTAAAGAGAAGTCAAAAAATGCTGCCAAAAAAACAATCAAAGGCGCGACCTTTTATCATATACGAGTCTATAGTCCTTGTTTAGTGGCCGAAAGTTCTTGAACGCACAGCGACAGTGAAACTGAAGTTCTTGAACAGGTACGGCAGTGAAACCTGGGGAGCTACAGAGAATTTCTTGCGTTGGTATTACACGGGTTATGCGCAAAGGCTTTACTTCGGCACTACAAGCTGCCATCGGGTTTCATCCCTATAAATCTTCGATACGCATACGACTACAAATTGGAGATTGTACAAAACAAATCCCAGAATTAAGTCAAAATTGTTTTGCCGTACACCCAGCAACCCGATCAGACAACGCTTCAATCTGTCACTATTGGACTACCGTCGAGACATGCCTTCACAAGTCCTTTAGAAAACGCCTAAATATTTCGCTAGATTTCTTAAATTTCGTCCTCCTAGAAACCTCGTCTAGAAAAAAACCGATCCGAACGATTAATCCTGACAATGCCGCAGTCAACACCATTATTTAGTATCTCGTGCTGATAAGCCCTCAACGTCCTCTAGAGTACATCCAAAAAGTTTCCTCTAAACGCCTTGGACTATCGCCGAAATAATGCACTGAACCTCATTCAACACTTATCCAGGCAATGTCCTACATCATTGTCCCACCGAAGGAGCTAGTTTTGCGTTCAAATGTTTTAACTGTTTGGTAAAATATTAACCACGCCTATTTTTCTACCAGAAAATCCTTAATCTAGACAAGGAAAGCATTAGGAAGATGATAGATTTCCTCACAGGCCAAGGGCACCTAAGATATCATCTCAGGACGCCAAATCTGTGTTCAGAGACTTAATGACGTGTTTGTCTAAAGAGAAGAAAGATTGGAGAAGTATCCTCTATTAAGAATTCGTTCGCAAGTGGAGTTCCGAAACTCTCATCTTTACAAGAGATGAGAAGAGGTGGTAAGTCTATTAGTTTGAAAACATTCAATAGACCTTTTACGTCGCAGGCTTTAGTCGAGACTAGCACTACAGCAGAAACGCTGCATCGCCCTTCTGAAACATATACAGACGATAGCAGATGCTCAGAGAACATCTTCAACCGCTGCACTTGAAAATATGCTCCAGCTTCTTTCCCGTTGCTATCCTTTAGAAAATTGTCAGAGAAAATTGTCAGGACAAAGGACTCAAAGAATGACATCAGTACTGAGATCTAAAGAATCTTGTCAATCGCAGTTTCAGTGGGCTAAGAAGGCAATTGAGTAGCAAAACCTTCTCTCGAGGGTGACTTAAACCCATCGCATCAATAACCACTGCCAGACTCGAAGAATCTGGATGCTGGACCACCGAAACATAAACCTCTGTCCGCCCCACTCCGCGTGCGTTTTTATAGACGGAGGTACTTGCAGTTCAAGAAACATTTCAAGGCGATAAGCTCTCTTTAGAGCCAGAAAATAAACCTAGCAATCGTTACGAAACGGGCAAGTCACCATGAAAGCTCAATGCTCAACCTCTTAGTTGGTAGAGTAGTGTAAAGCAAAACTCGATTGTTAAGACTTGACATTATCCTGATTGGGATCCCATGTCCTCGGAGTGCCGAAGACAATGAAAGAACTGACAAACCGCCAACCACTGAAGCATAAATCTTCTCATTTCCCTCAAGATCTTATCCTACATACTGTGTGAATGGTTAAAAGCTTTCTTCAACAACTTGGTTGACGCCTATCAGTGATGTTCTAGGTCAGAAAAATCATCTACAATTGACCAAATATTCGTACTTTGACGAATCCTGGCAAAAAACCAAAGAAGTCCAAATCAACCCCATCAAATCTTTATCGAATTTAAAGGTGCTTGGGCCAACGAGTCCTGTATAGGGACGAGCATACAGAGCAGTGTCTAATATTGGCCCGACAAAAACGTCTATCTGTGCAGGACGACGATGGCGAATGATCACAGCTCAAAGTCAGTAGCGATCTCGGTAATGTGATGCCCTGCCTTGTAGCTTTCTTAACCAGCAAGTTGTCATCTGTGCGTTAGCGAGTATAAAGGCAGACGCAGTCAAAATGGGCTCAGCGGTTAACGAGTGGGAAACCAAGTAAATATTTGCTCTCAACAAGAAGGGACGCCCAACATCGAACAGAATGTTACAGTGGAGAGCTAAATCTTTAAGGCCTTTACCTACTTGGCTCTGGCTGACAGCGACGTCTCATAAAAGATCAAACTCTTGTCAATCGCTGTTTCTTTGCGCCCCAATAACTAAGAAGATTCTATGTAACACCCTAATCATCCCAGTCCTACCTTATGGCGCTAAGGCATGGACTCGATCAAACGAGGATGAAGTTATCCTTGGTTGTTTCGAGCGAAAAATTCTTCACAATGGACATTGGACACACACTCCATAACTCAGCCCTCGCTTTTTGCAAGTTTTTTTCTTTAGATATGAAGCTGTGTTGACGGAAGAAACTAACAACTGTTTTAACGTCTGCTCTATAAGATAGACGACATTTAGCCTTCCCCATGACAGCTGTCATCTGCTTCTTAACAAATCTATATTCCACAGCAAGTAATCAAAAGATAATTGGCCTCCTTAAATATTCATCACAGCAGTTTAACGTCAAATACTTTACTCACATTCTACTGAAAAAAAAAAAACTGGAAAAACCAGAAATTCCCCGAGACAAATACAGAAATCAAAGCACACGCCGCCTATTTAGCAGAAGCAAAACACATACCAACACATGCCAACCATCCTTCAAAATCTACATAATGCATATTCAAAACCCGGAAAAAGGGCTTACAAAAAATATCAAAGAATAAAATTTCCCAGAAATATACAGTCTGCCAAAAATAATAAAAAAAAAAAAGTAAAAGGTTGCGTGCTCTGCGGCAATAATAAAAAGTCCATCATGCCGACACACACAAGTGTCAATTTTGCACGACACACAGAACATAGCACTACACCAAGGACGACCCCTTCCTTGGAGTGACATTTAATTTTCTTAAGAGTACCGTTTCCTTGTGTGTGACACATTTTTCTTTTTTTTGCCGGAACAGATGTTTGCAAATATATTTTGCAGTCAAAAGGGTTCGAGTTCATGAAAAACAAGTTTTTTTTTTCCTTCATTTTATTGTCGTGTTTCTCTTCCTTGATTTTTTTTTCTTTTTATTTGCAACAGGGTGTGTGCTAATAATCTGAAATGAAGAGAAAAACATGGCTGCGAAATAATGTCAAAGAAAGGGTAGGTCAGTCTCATGAGAAGAAGCCCACCACCGACTGATCAATTGACACAGCACGAAACGACCGACCACCGAAGCCAGACGAGAAACGTATCACATTTCTTTTTAATTTATATTTGCCGTGCATGCATGCGATATTTTTGCTGAAAAGAAAAAAAGGCCAAGTGCAGTCGTATGGGAAGTAAAAATGGCCGAAGCCCTCGTTTGAGGGGAAGAAAGTGAAAAAGGGTTGAACAAAAATTGGTCGGTGGTTGTCAGTTTCGCATGTTCCCGCCAATTTAATCCACAAATGTCACACCTCATGTCTTTCGTGTTTGTCCTTCGAAACTTGATAAATGCACACCGTTATGATGACGATGCTGATATGAATTTTTTCTCCTTTTTTTTTTTTTTCGTTTCCTGTCGTGACAGCTTTGGAAAATAATAAACAAAAAACTTGTTGCAATACGAAGGGATTATAAATGGGAAAGTAATTGCAGTTATTATGCAGCAGGATACTCAAGGTACACAAGGAAGGAACGAAGGTAACTCTGAAGAGGTATTTTCATTTTTTTTTTTGTATACTCAATGTAGATGCCGCTCGCAATCGGTCAATGACATGCGATGACTGACAGTTTCGTTTTAGGAACCATTTGTTGCTGTAATGTTGGGACTTCCTTTGTTGAGTTTGTTAAACATGCAACTGAGAGGGGCTCAGTAGGTTCACCCCGAACTATGGCGCCACCTGAGTAAGCAAACTGCAGCATAAGGGCTTTAAAGTCTCGGTTGGTTTTTCATGCAATTTTCAGCTTTAATTTTATCGATTAAGAAGTATTGTCATGGGAATTGAATTAATCGAGTAGCAAACACCTTCACCTTGACACCATTCCATCAAACCTGTCACGATCGCCGGTCATTTAACTCAAATGCAACGGAAAACGTTTCTGTCTGCTTCTGAATTGATGGCAGACATTCGGTGCCGAATTAGTGCAAGTTTGCAAAAATGACACGTGTCATATTTGACTTCAGTAAGCCGGATTTGACAAAGCAACGTGATCCCACACACTTGGGGCGAATTATAGAGATCATATTTCTTAAACATGCCATTCCTTTGAAGCTGGAAGCTCGTGTTTGTATTTTTGTGCATAGTAAGCCTGATAACACTTCTACCTGCCGTTTGAAAGCTTGACATTATGTTTGGAATAAAATGGAACCTCGTCACATAGCAACATCACCACAACAGGATAAATCATTGAAACAGAGCTTCAAGAACGAATTTTGTGGAGAAATTGCTTACTCGAGGGTTGTATGCGATACATTTCTCATCGGAGTCGGTGTAAGAAAACTCTCAGCAACTTGACACATCGAAGTCGACTCGACTATCATTGCTGCCTATCAAAAAGGCCTGCCGTCGGGTGAGGATCTATAGATCTGAATGATATTTCACTTACATTGTCCTAAACGACAGAGTGGCTGATGGATTTACTTGCTTATAATGGCAATACAGTCCGGGGTGAACCCGGATCCAACCAACAAGCGTCTCCAACCAACTCGATCGTTACCGAGCCACGGTTTTCCTCTGCCGATCCCCAAAATCATGCAGCGTCGGTCGCTGCGAGCAAAATGTTGGGGGCCCACATCGTGTGTGGGTCAGTTGGTGGTGGTGGTTGAGTGTATAGCGTGTCGGTCTTGCGATCTCAAATGTGAAGCAGCGCCGGTCGCTGTGAGTGGAAAGATGGGGGACCGCATGGAAACACGGTGGCGAAAAAAAAAGTACGAAAGCAAAGCAGTGTTTCTCGCTGCGAGCAAAATGTTGGGGGACCACATGCGTGGGTGAGTGGGTTGGTGGTGGTGGTTGGGTGTATAGCGTGGTGGTCTTGCGATCACATATGTCAAGCAGCGCCGGTCGCTGTGAGTAGAAAGATGGGGGACCGCATGGAAACACGGTGGGGAAAAAAAAGTACGAAAGTAAAGCAGTGTTTCTCTCTGCGAGTAAAATGTTGGGGGACCACATGCGTGGGTGAGTTTGGTGGTGGTGGTTGGGTGTATGGCGTGGTGGTCTTGCGATCACATATGTCAAGCAGCGCCGGTCGCTGTGAGTGGAAAGATGGGGGACCGCATGAAAACACGGTGGCGAAAAAAAAGTACGAAAGTAAAGCAGTGTTTCTCGCTGCGAGTAAAATGTTGGGGGCCCACATCGTGTGTTGGTGAGTTGGTGGTGGTGGTTGGGTGTATAGCGTGGTGGTCTTGCGATCACATATGTCAAGCAGCGCCGGTCGCTGTGAGTGGAAAGATGGGGGACCGCATGGAAACACGGTGGCGAAAAAAAAGTACGAAAGTAAAGCAGTGTTTCTCGCTGCGAGCAAAATGTTGGGGGACCACATGCGTGGGTGAGTGGGTTGGTGGTGGTGGTTGGGTGTATAGCGTGGTGGTCTTGCGATCACATATGTCAAGCAGCGCCGATCGCTGTGAGTGGAAAGATGGGGGACCGCATGGAATCTCGGCGGGTGAAAAAAAAAAGCAAAAATCGGCAACCTGGCGCGATCTCCGATTCTCTTCTCTCTCGCCCAGTCGCGGGAGCAAAGACCCACCAGCACTTGGGATATGGGGTCGCGTGATCAACAGTCTCCGCCTAGCATTTGTCTCGGCAACATATCTGCCACATTCGTCGTCTTATTATTATCAATAAAATTGGCGCCTTCCTGTGAATAGTGGGGTGGACTTGGCGTACAGCGCCAGCAAATTAATTTTTTTTTTATCTCACTGTGCGATTTACTTTTTTTATCCTCTTGGATGTCACCTCCTCTATTCTCAATTGCTTTTCCGGTGACTTCTATTCGACAGTTATGCGTCGCTTTTTGCTTGAGCAACAAGCTCTGCTTTCATCTTGGGTGTGCAAGCGTCGCCTTCTTTACAGATTTTCTCTGGCATCTTGGTATGACAGGTGCTGAGTGAAAGCAGCCCCACATATGTACCTCTTTGATGCTGGTGGTTGGAATCGGCTTCCAAATATCTTACATACAGAACCTTGTGTTCCACAGACAAGTCATTGGACTTGTCGTAACGCCTACTGTTCGGTAAGTTGCTTGTTAAATTATGTCCCTACAATGGAGATTCGAGGATTCTCAGTCCGGAGCCCTGAGCATGTTCCACTCTACTTATCGCTTATGAACATCGAACGCTACCCGTTGTCACTGTCATTCCTTATGTCATAATAGTAGCGATTTGACGCACATATTTCACAAACAAGTTGTCAAAAAAGAACTGCAATTTATTTGACAAATAGTCATGCTAGACAGCTTGTCGTATATTCTATAATTTGTGTTTCATATTCGTGGCATGGGAGGGGACCTAAATATTTTATTTATGATTGATGTCATAAAATGAAGAGAAATTCATTAATTCAATTAAAAATTGTGAATGTTTATTTTTGGAATTTTCTTAGCACATCTTAGTTCATGACAGCTGACATTCTTTTGTTTTAATACTCACACTATGTCATCATTTAACAGGGATTACTACTAAGGCTCAATCCTTTACGAGACGCAATCTACATCATCGAAGGATATTGTATCTGTTACAACAGACTAACAAATTTCGTAGGCCATTGACCGATTTTCTGCACACAAATCACTGGGCTTTACTGCTCACAATGCTGCAAAAATCATGGCTACCATTAGTCTTCCGTCTAATGAACTACGTCCACGCAGGAATTGGTGACGCGTTTAGGTAGTGTCTATGGAAAGCAAGTTCATGAATCCGTGAAGGCTTTCAGCCCTTTGACCTCAACCACCTTCGAACTCAAAACCCTAGAGCGTATTCTAGACACACACGCAAACAGAAGACTTGCGAGGAATCATCTCTTTTAGATTTAGATCCCAACACGTTTAACTAAAAGAAAAATCCACATAATCGGCTGTTCAGGTGGTGACTTGGACGATCGAAAAGTCAATCCAACGCAGACAATACTCTCTGGCTACGCAGTTAGACATATGGGGTGCTTTTAACCATTAGCTGACGAACTCCTCTCCATATAACTCGGTGTAATGTCCACATTACGACTCCATATACTCACACCTAGCCCGGTAAGAGAATCACGAATAGATTTAGTTCACACTTTCAGGCTATAGATTCACGAAAAGGTTCAGTATAAAGTCCACACCTTTAGTTCATAGAATCCATACCGCCTCACAATTCTGGCAAAAGTCTTCTAACTGAACTTATCAATCGAGGGAATCATAGGGCGGCGTTATTTCCCCTTTATAATGGCTGGTGGCGATCAACTAAAATCCCATCGGGGTTTGACAGAGACAGAGTCGAAGTGGCCGGGCATGAAAATAACTTAGCCGTCTTGATATTGTGTCGGCGATATTTGCCTTTCTGTAAAAAGTGCCTTGGAACTACTGCCATCTTCAACTAAAAAGCCGCAGCTAGATCTCAAGACTACAATCCAAGAACCAACTTTGATTTTAGCACACAACTTCGGACTTCTAATGCTTTGGAGGCAGCTGATACGCCCAATATAGAACCAAAATACCGAACACCAAGAGGCTCCCAGGCTTAAAGGGGAATTACTCTTCCTAATCACCAGCGTGAGGTACATAACTTGAAGTCGTTCTCGATGCCTAGTTGGAGACTTAAGATTGAACAGAGAATTAAGAGTGTGTAGCTTAGAAGGCCGGCAGTTAAATATTGGGTAGGAAGTGGGGTCTTCCAAAATATGGTATCTTGGCTGTGCACCGCCGTGGTGTGTTCGTCTATATGTCACTACTCGGAGGGTTCACTCTAAGAAAACCTTGTGGTATCAAAAAAATACTTAACACGGTTCAAAAAACTAAGGAAATAAGCACTATGGCGGCCATGGAATCATGTCTCAATGTACTCCAACATTTTCAGTCTTAAAAACATGCATCTCTGTCAGGTTCAGAGAATCTGGAAGCTGGTCTAGTTAACCAAAGATCCTGGATTCATTAGCAAGTGACCTGGTAGATGCGAGCGAATTGAAAGATCGACGAAATAACGGGAGACCTCGACATAGCAATTTTCACCTATGGCCCAAAGATTGACAGTGTCTTCGACGCGGAGATCCTTTTAAGAGCACTGAAATCCTACGGATTTTCCAGTCTTTTAAGTGAATTTGTTGTCAATCCAACAGAAGAGTCTATCAGACAAGAACCTAAACTCCTACGAAACGTGTCTATCGTCATTAATACTCAAGCCGCTATCACGGACTAAGATTCGACATCTTTATCGTCAAAATTGGTGGAACAGCGTCGGAAGGAGCTTGTCAGTTGGGCCGTCGACATGAGACCACGCTCTTCTCTTGGCTCCTGGTCACTGTAACAAAGGGAAATGAAGGAAATGAGCGTGCCGATGAAGTGACTAGAGTTCAACTTTTCACAGATCCATTGCAGAAGTACTTCACACTCCGATGGGTGCAGTGAAAGGCATAATTTTCTCGAACTTTTCTTTTAAAAGAACGTTCGGAGGAAAAGTGTTCCTTATCCAGAATCTACAGCGGGGCCAAAACGATAGAACCCAGCTAGAGGTACTCCGGCATAGAGTAATGACAATTTGTAGGGGCTATTGGGGACTATACAACCGTATTCGGCATATACTATTTCCACGCAAAAAACGTGGAAAAATCCTTCATCACTTACTGTGCAAATGTCTGTCACTACCCAGGGTCAAAGATCGCACACCAGGCAAACGGTTCTTCGAAGAATTCAAAGAATTACACTGCAGAACTTGGGTATCTGTTTCATGACTTCCACTGGGTGGATCGAAGGAACTCAAATAGACTTAAATACAATTTTACAACAGGGTCGCGGGAGTCCTTGTGGTGTGTTGTCGCTCTATGGCGCTATGACGTCAAAGCAATGGAGACGAGTATACTTCTGCACCTGACGCAATGAAAGCAACAGTTGAACACTATTTACACATCTGGATCAGTCTACGATACACCACACGAGAAAATTGTTCACAGTAGGAGATGCAACACGCCACTCACCACACGAGACAAGTTTATTTCTAGCTTTATGTTGGTGAGAGATGAAACTGTTCCAGCCATACGACTCTAAGCACAGTGGGAGTGTTACTACATCAAAAATTACACACAAGACAGAGGGTTGCTGTAGTCTCAAACTGACGCTGTAGACAGGGTGATATGTAGCAGCGTATTCAAAGCCAGGCTGGAGTCATTACAGACTCTGAACGAAAACGAACAAGTGACAGTTACGAGTCTCAGAGAAGGTGTCAGCTTCTGTGTCGATCACCTTTTTTGGACCAATCGGTGTAATAGACTAGCTGGGCAAGAAGCACATTCGTCTGTAGGAAATTTTTGTATGCAATGTCTTGTCAAACGCTAGATTCGCAGACTGAGAGTCATTTGATTTTCAAGAGTTTCCCTATCCACGTAGAATGGAGGCACAGCCGCTTGATTAAACCGAATTTGATGTCCAATCGCTGAGGGAGACTTCCTTTCGGTTGAAAAGGCGCCAAAGTGGCTAAAAAGACTGAAGGAGTAGTGATAACCAAGATTTTTTGAAAGGCGTCCTAATTCCTGGCTGATTAAAGCTGATGTCTGACTCCCTAAGGTTTATGCCTATAGCTTTATGTTTGACTCCATCGTACATGATACTGCGTTCATCTCCAGCTACGCGGCGGCTGGGCAGATGCTAAATAACTGTGGTTGGTCAAAAAGACGGCAGTGACTAGGGAGACAGAAGGAGTGGTGAAAACTAGGTCTTTCGATAGAAGAATAGACCAGATGCCTGTCGTTTGATGCCTGACTCCCTAAGGATCAAAATTGGCTCTATACATATGTAGATCAAGAGAACTTCCCGCTGACTCCAGACTCTATGGGCAGCTTATCATTTAAAGATCAGAAGTCTGCGAATTCGGTCATAACCCACATTTTCCACACTTCATTGCTGAGTGTCTCGCAGCTTAAATGCCGTGTTAACACCTTGCTGAAGGCTTTAAATTTTTATTGGTAATAATAGAGGAATTGGAGAAGTTTTCGACGCACCTCACATGTGAAGGCTTGCCACTCGTTAAATTTTTTTCGAAAGCCGACCACCTAACAAATGTGCAAACGGTAAGAATCTCAGAATACCTGCCAGAAGCTGCTTAACACCCTGTAAGGGCTTTTGAAGGTGTGCAGGAAATATTCCATCAGGACCTGGTGCTTTCTATGGCTCTCTTCATCTATTGGGCTCTTCGGATACAGGACAGGAGACAGGACTATGAAAAGATGAGTTCGTCAGATAAGAAGCAAAGTCTCCATTTATAAGCTCTTTTCCCTTCTGTATTTTCCCCAGCAATCACATCACGTTGGAACTCCACTCAGTAGAGCCCGAAGAAACGCTCTTCAAATGGCACACGAAACTGCAACAAGAGAAGCCAAGAATTGCTCGCTTCCTCACTGGAAATTGTTCACTCAACTATCATCTTGATAAACTGGGCATTAGTGCCGCCTTTGCTTGAAAGATCTAGAAACTGCAGACCATATTTTTTGCAGACTGGAACACTTCAGAAGGGATTTCACCTCCCTAGTAACAATCAACAACGCTTCGGCGAGCTCTATCCCGAACGTCTTCTAAGATCTCGACTTTGTTCAAAATCTTCCTCAGTTGTATGAGAACTTTACTTGACACACAAGACCTTTTAGGTAGAAGTGCTCTTCCGACCATCACTAGCTAGACATGAGGCCACCAGAGCCTAACTCTGGTTGCGAATCCCAAAATTGGTGCCTTCTGGTTCAGTCCGAAAATAAAGCAAGAAACTAAGTGAATGATTCGAAACTGGTGACTGCCTTATATAAAGCTGTGTTCGTGCTACATGCATGTCGACAATGACAAGTCAAATCGCCAACTTCCTTAAAAGACCTCATCCACTTGGCACAGGAAACCTTTTACAGACAACTACCCACTCTATCGCCCTTCAAATGTCAATCTATCTGTGCATTTAGGCTGAAAACCATTAAATTTATCTCAAAAAAATGTAATTTAACCCACCGCCCTTAAGCAAAACTTTTTTCCAAAGCAAATACAAACGACAAAGCGAGAAAAACCTCATATTTCTTCTTCTGAGAAAGAATTGAATCCAATTTTACAATTTAATTCACTCTCTCTCTCACCATCCGCGCCTTCAAGTCCTCATATCTCCACGTAAAAGAAAAGGACACAATCGATAATCATCTAATTTTAAGGCACATTAAATCTTTAATCCCTGACACAGGAAAAGGAAGAAAAATTACGTGTACCTTTACCTTTCCAGCATCTTTCTCTTCCCATCTCTCTCTCTCTCTTGTACATAGCATCCTCCATTACATAACCCAGTAAAGCAAGATGGAAGCGCAAAAAAAAAACAGAAAAAAAAAGCTTCTTCATTCTAATTTCTTTCAATCATTATCTGACATCTTGTTCTCCCGCATATCCGCCACCCTAAGCATTCCGTCACTTCCTCCCTCTTCCGCTGACTGACAATCTAAAAACCCAAAAGTTGAATACTAACGCCCTGTGAGAGAGATGCCTGTGATGATAATTTGGTCGCCCCTTCCTGCTGCTGCCGCCCCCGAAGAAAAAAATAAATAAAACCCTACGAAGAAGAAGAAGAAAAATGAGAGAAAAATTCTATTTTTGCCGGAATTTCGTTTTTCGTTTTCTTTTTTTTTTTCTCTTTCTCTACAGAGATCTTTGGAATGACAATTTGGGCGCGGGGGGGGGGGGTGGTGGGAGCGACGAAGGCCAGAAATAATACGAAAAGGAACAAAAATGGAAACAAAAACCCAACACTCTACGTGCGTCGTATAGAAACTCACACAAGTGAGGCGAAAACAGAGGGCAAAAAGCTGAGAAAGAAAAAAACCAGTAGCAAGCCCCAGCAGCGTGTGTAAAGGCAGGGCTCTGGCGAAAAATAAATCGATAAAATCAAGGGCAGACAATGAGTACAAATTATATTCACACTCGCGCACACAGAGACGCGCGTGCTACGAGAGAAATCTAACCAAAAATGTATCACCCACACCCAAAAATTTTATTTGACAGATCGGGCCCCGCACCACGTTGACATTTCACCAAAAGTGAGGTTACACCCGTGCGCGCTGCTTTTAACTTTTTTAATTTCCCTTTTCCCTTAATGACTAAATAAACTTGTCAGCACTTGCGAGGCGAAGCGCACGCCGAATAAACAGAAAATGGCATTGACATTTGCATAAATTGAATTTAAGAGCCAAACAAACACAAACAATGCAAATAGCGGTAAAGCAGTGGCATCATACAGAGCAGCGCGGCCTCAACCAATAAAAACAAATGAAATCCCATATGCGGTGCAAATGCATCAGCATATCTACAGCGAAGCGACTGTGATAAATATTTATATACGCGCAGAACGCATTCAGCGCTCGAGCGGCAAAAAAAAGAAAACGACAAAAAGAAAACATTTTCTGTTGTTATCAGCATAATCATGAGGAGCCCAGAAGCTCGGCAAAAGCCACCCGCCCCCAACAACGCTCGTGTTCGTTTTTATGCGGCTCTCGACTATGTACAGCGAGATATGCCACACGTATATATTCTATTATCGATTTTTTCTTCCCGTTATGTAGCCGGGGAGGAGGAGGTGTAGCAGAGCAGAACCATCGACATCTGTGTATATATTAGATATTTACCCCGAACACACCGTCAGGGGGCTGGGGCGGGAGGCCCAGGCCATTTGGTATAATGGGAAAAGTCAGCAACATTACTTCGGGAAAATCCATAAAATGAGAAAATGTTCAAATGCAAGAACTTTGTTTTTGTTGTTATTTCTGGTTGATGGCGGCAGTGTAACACGATGGTGGTGGTGGTTCCTGTAAAGGCCTTTCCGTGATACAACACAAGAGGGATGGAGCAGCGTGGAGGGTGGTTTTTTGGCAAATGGCAAAGTTTATTTTCGATCCCAAAAGAGGGGTGAATGGAAGATAAGAAAGCGCTAAATGGGATATTGGTATTTCCTTTATTTTGCTCCTCTTTCGCACTTGTGTCGTGCGACTGCTCCTGCTTGTCTTTTCCTTCACTTTAAACGATTACATACAGACATTCGTATACACGTGTGTATATGTACGTGAGAGTGACATTTTCAAGGATCACATTTAGAAAATTTATTAACTTTGACCTTTTTGTGCTGCCGAAGGAGAGACGCAACGCAGATGAGGGTTTAATTTCATTTTTTTGGGGAAATTAAAGCTGAGGGCAACGCAGAGAAGTTTCGCTTTAAAAATTAATCGAATACACGTGTACTCTTTCTGTTGGGTGGTGGTTTTTCATGGGTTTTCATGGTTTTTCCAGGGACCTATAATCATTACTTGGGATTAGATGATTCTATTGTCAAGGTTTATGGGATTTACTGCTTGAACGGAGGGAACAAATGACTTTTGTGTTAAAATGTTTTGTCAAAATTAGTTTAAAGTGGGTTTGCGTACGCGTGGAACTGTCATTCGAAATTTCACTAAATTTTGACATCAAGCGTGCTAGGGATTTCGTCTGTTAAAACTTAGACAAACCTTGGGAATCATTTTAAAATAAAGTAAAAACGCCTTGTGACTATCTTGAGTGGCCACTGGCAGCTCCATAGACCTAATTTGTCATGGAAACCTTCACCACACATGACCTGTCTTAATACGAAACGGGCGGAAGGCGCTGAACTTATCTCACCAACCGCATGAAGCTGATATAAAACCTTTAGAAGGTGATGCACTTTCTGACAATAAGTCTCTTCAAAAACGACAGTTGTGCTGGATCAACTTTCAGTCCTCAATCGACATGGGACTCTCCTCAAAAAGAGTAGATTATCCAAGGAAAAGCTCAGCTAAGTACACGTCTTCAAAGACCACGAGGAAACGATATTGAAGAGATCGTGCATTCACAAGTTTTCTCATTCATTCTTTGATTTTCCAATGACCCGCTTATCCACCATGAGTGTCCCGGGATTAGGGTGCTCAAGTGGATTCTCCACATCTTTCGATCTTCTCCACCGGCTCTAAATCATCAAGGGCTATCCCCATACGGGTAGAGGTGAGATTTCAAACTTGGTCCAACGATCTCATCTTCGGTTTACCCAGGGGACGCCTACCTGATAGCATGTCATAGAATCCGAGTTGGGGGCATGCGTTGAACGTGGCCAAACGATCGAAGTATGGACCTCTCCCTTCGAAGAAGTAGCTGCTCGATATTGAGAGCGAATTGAACAGGCATTCGGGAAATCAGCATTACCTCTGATTTGTTCACATTTACTTTCATCCCGGCGTCATCACAGACGGCGACGAACCTATTTAGTGCGCACAAAAGTTCAGTCTGGGTGGACGTAAGGATGACCAAGTCATCAGCGAAAAGCAGATGACTGACCTTTAAGTCTCAACAACGAGCGGTAAGGGATGTAGAAGCCCGGTTAAGCGGGAACCAACCCTCATGGGCATCACAATGTGTCCACAAGGACCTAAGTGTGATGAGGTCGAGTGCTTTCTCCCTCATCAACCCAGATACCTTACCTAACCTACCCTTAAATCTCCCAATTCGAACGGTTGCGCTGTAACATCCAATCCATATACAATATGAAAAGAAGAGGTGACAGAACGCACCCCTGGCGAAGTCCAACACCCACAGTGAAAGTTGTCGACCTAACGCCGTCTCACGAACACAGCTCTTACAGCTCTTAAACAGTAAAGAATGAATGGCTTTCTAGGCAATTAAAAAGTGGTTTTGAAACAAACGAGGGATCAGTCTCCACGTTTTTAGGCTCTGAACCATTTTTTGCCCTAGGTAGAGCAATAGCCTAGAACATGATCGATAGAAGAGACACACAAGTAAACGCATAAGAAAGAGGCGGTGCAAGAAAGAGTTCTAAGGATGAAAAAAACTTATAAGTAGGAAGGCATTGTAGCATTGTGCACTGAAAACTTCAAACAAACTTTGAAGAACATGAATCTTCTAGTATAGGATAGGATTTGCACACCTCACTAGATGAGAAAGACGACGGAACCAAAAACAGGTTGCTATGAGCTCTTGGACGGGGCGCATACGATTTTAACGCCAATCTAGGAACAGAGGGCATTTTTAGTAGTATTGTCAGAAAGTATAGCCTGCACGACACCATTTCCAAGAACGAATCAACTTGTTGGCGGGACGAGACATTGTGGTAGCAAGTACACGGTTCCTGGATCGCGATGCATAATCATAAGGGGACGTTGCGGTATTTTGATCATCGAACGGTCAACCAAATTGGACACATTGCAACCGACGCAACACACGCCTTCTGTGTTCTAGATGAACCTTACAGGCACCCACATCGACTCGGATTACTACCTTGTCGCAGCCATTGTACGTATAGGGATACGGATATGGAATGTCTCAAGAGCCGCAACAAAGAACAAGCTGCAATCGCAAGAGCCCGATAGAATTCTCAAAACCCCTGGATTCAAGAATATTGCATACAAGCACACAAAGCAACACAAGAGGCATATGAAGCGGCCCTGTAAAAAAAAAAGTACGAGCCCTGCTCGCGAGCTCTACGAGAAAAGAAACAGGAAAAATCTTAGCATCATTTGCCTCAATTCACAAAAAGAATACCTTTCAACTGCGTCAACTACAGCAGTGTCAGTCTCCCCAGGATCGCGTACAAGGCCTTATGTGTCATTTTCTGTGAACACTTGGCCCCTTTCGAACTTGATTGACCCATAGCAGTGCAGTTTTAGGGCAGTAAAGTCCGAAATCGAACAAACTCCAATGTCCGAATCGATACCCACCACCTCTCCATCGATTTTAAGGCCGCATATGACAACGTTTATAGCAACGAGTTACACAGAGCCTGATCTATTCCGAATGTGCTATGGAACATGCCCGCTGTTTCATCTGTTGAAACCCGAGTAGCAAAAAAGCCGTCTTACGAACACGTAAAGGGACTCTACAGCCTAACCAATAGACTCAAGAGCCTTATCATCCCAGTCTTAGTCTATGGGGCGCAGGCATGAAGTTTGTAGAAAAAAGATGAGGCCTTCTCAGTTATTTCAATAGAAAAGTTCGTCTACACAGCTGGTGTGTCCCAACCAAGGAGGGTTAACACGGGGAGTCTTCAGACTTATCTGAAAGAGAAGGTAGAGGGAATCTTCAAATATACTGTCTGGGATGTATGCCACAGTAGAGAAAAAACGCGACAGAAATGAAGGGCTCAAAAGGAAAGAACCCTCAACAAAATTCGGGAACGAAACAAAAGGCAGCTGGCTTCGAGTAGAGCTTGCTTCAGACGCTTGTTGGTTAAGGTCAGTTCTTATCCTGAGTTGAAGCCCTATCATAGTTGTTAAGTGCCTTTCGTCCTAACACACCGTCCCTATTCACTATCTGGACCACAATTTATTGCAAAAAAAAACTCGAAGAAATACAGGATTTACCAACATTTAAAAGGTAAATGCCCTGAACGTTCTTGTGCGACCTGTTAATCCAAATATAGGACTTACTTCTGCTTTAAAGTAAGATAAGGTTCAAAATACCCGCAAAAAACTGTCAAAATTAATGAATTTAATAGCCACATTCAACGTCATCTGTTCCAAATAACGCGCACTGTACACCAGAAAGTATTAATCCAACTAAATACCGACATAACTTTGCAAAATGCCCTATAAAAATGTTGCAACACACACCAAGAACGATGAGTGGTTATTAAAAATAACTCTCCACTCAAGGACCTACCTCAATATTTGCTCTACATAAACCCTTACCTTTATAATTTCCTTTTTATTAATAGAAATATTTTTCGTAATGCCAATGCAGGTGTAAAAGAGTTAAGAAAAATCAATAAAAAATAATTAAACCACACGAAACTAAAAATAGAAGGGACCTTCTTCTCACTAAAAGGAAACAATGACAGATCAAACTGTCACATATAAATTCATCAAATTTTAACCGTTTTCTCTTAATTTAAATGAATCATCGTCCAAAACCCCAAAAAAGAAAAAGTGAAACAAAATAAATTTCTCCCAGTAAAAATATGTGAAAAGTAAACGAAAAAAAAAAAAAAATGGAAAAGAAGTCAAAGCAACAAAAAAAAATCCCACACGCTTTGCTAATTATTTATTTTTTTGACAGTTGAATGAACTCTTGAAGAAAAAAATTCATCGTGTTATTTTATCTCTCTTTCTATCTTTGCCTTCGATTTTATTATTGTTATTCACACTTTTTTCTATTCCTCCTCTCGCCCACCTCTCCCCCCCTTCCATTTTCGTCTTATATGTATGAAAAGTCTTTTATAACAAAAATAGCATCCGATATGTGAGAGAGTGCATGCATACGTGATGTCGATGCGCCTCATCATCATCATCATCATCGTGCTCGTCTTCCTCCTCCGCCGATGTAACACATGCCCAAGCATTAGACCGCACGATAGGCACAAAAGTAAGCAAGAGCGAGATGCAATAGGAATTGAAGGAAAACATTTTAACCATTTCAATTTCTTTGCTGACGAAATAACTTTAGATATGATTGTCAAAAAATCAGAAAAAAAAATCAAACTGTATTCGTGCTTAATTGTTCTATTGAACTTGTGTCGAGAGTTCATCGTGTCGCATGTTTAATTGACGAAATTCAATTGTGGCTGTGTTCAGCGAGAGATTTGTTAACTAAAAACCACATGACAAGGAGTAGCCAGACGGCGAAAATAAACACACTTCGGCTTCTGCTAAAAGTTTGATCCTAAAATTCGTGTTCATTCCTACTTCCTGCTCCCCGTTCGAGGGCTCCTGAATTCACTCAGTTATGCTACTTCTATTTTGTTTTTATTAATCCACCTCTTGCATGTAGCAAAAAAAAAAAAAAATAAAGAAAAACACTTTGAAAGCCGCTGATAGGCATCGTTTGCACACACACCACACACACACATTCGTCAACTCAGCAATCGCGCGCGCACACACACTCTCTCACCAACCGCATGCATGTATACATATTCAGTACCCAAAATGTCTGCTGCCTTTTGCCACCATTCCCCCCAAAATAAATCGAATCACACACACAACCCGGGGCCTATTCCTTTTTCATCACCTAAACTCTATTTTACTACGAATAGGAACTTAAGGTAGAAACACAACAATAATAAAGGAAAATGAAATTAAAAACATGTGAAATTAGTTTTAAAAATACTTTACACTGACTTAGACGGGGGAAGACTTCCATGAAACCGAACGTACGTACGAAGAACGAGAGCACACACACACACACTCGCGTGTCTTCGTCGAAGAAGAATAAGCGGCGACAAAAAATGAAGTGAAGAAGAAAGAAAAAAAAATTAGAAATTAAGCAGCAGCAATTCCGAGACGACGATGATGATGATTCTTTCCTCCTGCACTTCGTCTGCTAACACACAATATTCTTCTTTTTGGGCTGTTTCGTCTCCCTTCAACACAACACACACACACACACGCGCGCGTTCACTTGAGATTTTTTAGATAATTTCCTTCTTTTTTCCTTTTTTTATCTCCTTCGTGGTAAGAATACACTTTTTTTTCTCTCTCTCTATTCCTCTTTAGCGAAACTTCCACACACAAAAATGACAATCGACAAGAGAGAGAAAACTTTTAATTTTTCCTTTTGTTAAATTAAATTCCCGCGCGCGCTTATCTTACTCACTGTACAAATTCTCACCACTCACTCATAATTCACGGGAAATTTGCGAATATTTTCCGAGATTTTCATTTTTCATTCGACAAACTTCAACACTTTGCCTCACGTTGGGTATATTTTGCTTCATTTTCTTCCCTTTTTTTTCACTCACTTCTTTTTTTTTTTCTACATATTTCTTGACTTGAGGTGAGGTGTATTGCAAATAGATTAGAAACGGAAAGAGATGGGAAAAAACGAAACGAACGAACACATATAACTTCGTACGTATGGTGGTTTGGTTTCGTGTGTGTGTGTCGGAGATTGAAAATTCACTTCACTCTACTGGGTGCACTGGTTTTTCACTTTTTTTTTTCTTTGCTTCTTTTTCAGTTTCAGGTTTTCGTAGAGAAAAAAAACTTACACGAGAACTTGATGAAAATTTGATGGAATTACGGATTGAGGGCGAGTGTTTTTTTTTTCACGTCGATTGGAGGATTTTTCTTTTCTTTTCTGGTTTCACTATTGGAGTTTTCTTCTTGTCAGCGATGCACGCGTTTTCACATCCATTTTCCCCCCATAATAGACCAGAAGCAGATGAAAAACGAACTGAAACTGAAACAACTAAATAGAAAATCTATGTTTTGTGTGGCGATTGTCGATGTTGGTGTGGTAGGATTGCTGAAGTGCTGGCTGCGCTGAATGGATGTGTTCGCAGGGTGTTGTTTTGGGTTGGTTCTGTTTTCATTTTGATGCAGGAATTTTGTGAAAATGGATGATTTGACAGGGATGGTCTTCGTTTTATCGCATTTTAAACTGTTTCTTTTAGTTTTTCAACTTCCGAATGCGAATAGTTGTTGATACGTTTTTGTTTTGGCTTCTGAAAAATGTATTTACCCTTTCTACAGGCTGCTGTCTTTGCAAGGAGGCTTTATAGTTCGATTGAAACGTATGGTTCTTCGGGGGCACTGAACTTTGCGTGTTTTCAGACGAAAATGCTGCCCATCAACGAGCTTTGCCGGGCGAACAAAAACGACCTAAGATCTCGACGCATTAACGCCATTTGCAGTGACAATAAGGCCCTTGCTTCGGCAACAACATCATCTTTACAACTTCCCTTCCCTAAAAACTCATTTGTCCATCCCTAGGATAATAGGACATAGATGGAACAAGGAAACTTGTACAATACCCACTTGCAACATTGATAAGCGTTCGGATAGGCTGCTTCCAACAAACAGTGATGTTGTTTTTCTTCTTATACTAAGCATTTGTGACCCAACCATCGATGAAAAACTTTTTTAGCCTTCTCAAGTTTATTCCCAGTGGAAATATTCGTCCTGCTCACAACAAGAAGTCCTTTTTCATATTAAAAAAACATATCCAAGTATTGCATTTAAAAAACCAACTTCCAAACACACGGCGCCATCTATACACTACCACTTTTAATCGCCGCATTTATCAACGAGTCTCGTTTGAAATAACGCTTCACCACCAATCGGCTAGCCGCAAGCCCATCACAATATCGCCCTCTCCCTCTCTTCAACTTATAGCTTCTGTCAAAATCATTTTTTATTTAACTTCACCCACTTCAATCTTTTCCTTCGCCAACAACCCGCAGTTGAGGAAAAATTCCGCATTCGCTTTGTTTTGTATTTCTCGGTTCGGCTCACGGTGACTGAGAAAAGCCTCAAATAAAAATCATAAAATCGTTGAAAAACCAATTCTCTCCAATTGGAAACACAAAAGTGCATCCGACGCCCCACATCCTTCGGTGGATAATTACCGTTCCGCGGCTACCGACTTCCAAATGCAATTATACATCCTTTGATCGCGTGAGAAAAGAAATACACACAAGAAAGAAAAAAAAAAATTATTAGCCTGCGTCTCCACTCCTCGGTGTAACTCTCCCCCCCGGATCCATGTCCGCCGTATAAAAAGCAAAAAACGAAAATTTTGATTTATTTTCCTGGCCCTCGCCGTCTTCGTCGTCGGTATCGTTGTCGTGTGTGTGCCCAGTCCCAGTGTGGTGAATATGTTGAGACAAAAGTGTGTGTTTTGTGTATGATAGTGTCCCCGGAGGAAAGAAAAAAGAAAAGAATTTGCTAAAAAAATCATTCCAAAAAAATAAAATGCTGAAAAACCTTCTCTCGCTTGTGGATTTTCGATAATAAAACAACAAACTTCGGACAGGAGAACAGATTGTGTGGATTTTTCATCAATTTACGAGCACAGGTGAGTGGAAAATTCCCCCATTTAATCGCCTGTGTGCATTTCCCAGGCTCTCCTCGGACATGCAATAAGGAAAACAAAGACGGACATTGCAAAAAAAAAAAAAAAATCGCATCGAATTCGTAATCGGGGGTGGGTGCTGAGTTAAAGATTTTTCTTATTCCAAATTTATTGTTGAAAAATTAAGATTTCTCTGTCGCTTCTCATGCGAAAATTGATTGATGCAACGGGTGGCCTTTGGTCTCTCGGCGACTGCATCCCTCAAAGCACAAGAGAAGAAAAATCAGTTTATTGACTCCACCCAGTAGTGAAAGAAATGAAAAAAAGAAAAACGGGAGGCGCATTCCACCAGCGATAACACACATAATTTTTGTTAATTTATTTAAATTGAATTAAATCACTGCGACCACGACAATGTTGAGCGATGTGTGCTGGGATGAGATGATAATCTGCCTCCTCTCCTGCCGGTGCCGTATGCGGCGGAGACGGCTTTTGTTGGTTTTCCATTGTTGAAGTAAAAGTGGTCTATTGTGAAGTGGCCTTTGTACTGAAATGGCCGAGTTCAGAAGGACCAGTAGAATATCTGAAGTGCTCCATGCCGATATTCAGCAACAATCGGTGCAGCGCAGTGCCTATGCTCGTCGACTGACCGGTTTTAGCTTGTCGATGGATTTCTGTGAGGGAATGTGGGGTTCTAATTGGTTGTGTGTTCGCTTTGTTTGCCATACGCGTCGAGTGAGTCGTGGATGAATAATCGATTCAGCAAATGGGAATTTCTTGGAAAAACAGGTGGCTACTCTTGAGATTCATGGTACACATAGTACATGCACACTTGTGTACATTGTCTTTTAGAAAATACTCCGACAGGAGGGTTTCTTGGACTCTAGAACTCATCCGATGGTGAAAAGTTTTTCCTCAAATCCTCGAAACAGCCTTGACCTTCACTTGCTTCACTTTTTCAGTTCGTGATTAACTGCTTGGAGTTGGGTAAACCAAGTTCGTTGAGCTCGTAGTTCATCTATCATTTCCCAAAAGTTTGTCTATTGAGAGCAAATTCCTGAATAGGACTATTCACGTTGTTTCCAACAGGCTTCCGCAAAGCATCTTATACGCGATGTAAGGACATTGATGCTTCTGTAGTTGGCACAGTTTAAAGCTCCCAGAAGTGGGCAAACAATGTTGAGATTCTATTCATTCTGCAAACCTTAGCTTGACCATACTGTGGCAATGAGTTGGTATGTGCAAGCTACGATCTCCAGGCTCCCTTTACTTCCTCTAGACGGGACATTTTGCCTGTATTCCATATCGCTGGGATCAATAGTGTTTCCCGTGAGAAATGTACCACCGAACTCCATAGTTGACACCAGGCTCTTACGTTGATCGGTTTTACGCACCTTGCCGAGGAGCATCAATCTCAGGTATATACGCAATTGTCTCAACTGTCGGAACCTAATGTGAATGGTACCTTCTGCCTGACAGCATTCTACGATCTTCGTCACAGTTAAACAGTCTGCAGGAATGATTTCTCGAAATACTGATTCCTGGGACTGATTCCTCTTTATCCTTGCAAGCATTGGTTCACGCTTCACAGCCTTGACATATTCGTTGAGCCATTTGGCAAATTTTCGACCACCAGTCTTGCTGCTCGCCTCTCAATTGCGTCTATACACTCAATTGCGTCTGAAAGCGATCCTACTTTTTCTCCTCTGCTGGTAGAACTCCGGAGTAGCTCTGGTCTTTGTTTCCAGCACAGGTCTGGAGACATCCTGTTTGACTGTATGAGCCTGCCTGCACTCTTCATCAAACTAAGGGTTTTTGTTGTGGTGGCCTAGAGAAACCCAGGACTTCAAAGGCCGCATCTCTGATGGCTGTCTGGCAGTGTCGCCACTTGTTTTCTGCACTTGGTGCCAGCCGTCCCAGTGTCCGGGAGATTGGCATTCATGCTCTGGCTACAACTAGGCACATGGGTTGTAGCTTTTGTCGAGGATGTCGGAGAAACAATCCTTAGTGCCAGCAGTCAAATAAATGGGTTTTCGGTCAATTTTTGCTTCAGGCGGCTCAACCTGAGAGGAATGCACACCACTGAAGAATAGAAGGTGCAAACCCGAAGGCTTTTTCATCGCATCAGTTGCGTGGAATCATCAGAAAACCGTCTAGTGGCTAAATCGTCTTTTCCGTGATCGCATAGCTCGTCACGTAAAAACGAGATGGTTTGACCCCAGAATTCTTGTTTTTCTGTGACGAGTTATACGCCTGTGACGAGTTATATGCCTTTCATCTCGGGTGTTGGCGTTAGCTTTGACTATACCTTTACCACTTTAGTGACTCTATAGACGATTCTGCTATTCATTCAGCTGGTTGATGTAATTGCGTTTGACTCGTCGCGTTCTTCGCGGCGCTTCGCTTATCTTCATGCGATCGACCGACAATTCCTTCACCTCTAGACATGAAAACATTTTTCACAGCACATCAATGGTTTTGGGATGTTGACGGGCATTAAACTGCTTATTGATTCCATTCCTACCAAAGTGTAGCCCCTTCTTTGTTGCACTGACGGATCCTTGAATTTGTAGGCCTGGGAGTATCGAACTACAGAACGACACAGTTGCACGATAGCTACCAAAAGGTGGTTTCATCATCATCATCATTTTCAATGACCCGCTTATCCATTATAAGGGTCGCGAGGTTAGGGTGCTTAAGTGGACTATCCACATCTCCCGATTTTCCGCCATCGACTCTAAATCATCAGGGGCTATCCCCATAGAGGTGAGATTTCGGACTTGGTCCAGCCATCTCATCCTGGACCTACTCAGAGGACGCCTATCTGATGGCACGGATTCCATGGCAAGTCTTGCAAGGTGGTTTTTCTGTGCCATTTCCCTGTCAGATCCTCTGCTGTTCCGGATGCCCAGGAGACTTCTGGGCTCTCAAATTGACCGCAAAAGTGTAGAGTAACATCCTAGTGCTGATTGGATTCTGCTGAGCTCTAGGAATAGTTAAAATTGTCCGTTGGGAACGTCTTGATACACGTTGTCTCATCTCACTTCTCCAGCAGTAAGGGGAATCCATTTCCGTACATGGATGACCATAAGATATGCATATGCCCCCGGGCAGACCCGCTGACTTAAGACATTCTCATCAACCCTCATTCGCATTGCAGCCACAAAGTGTACTGTTCAACTTTGCTTGATTTTTTTAATCGATTTAAGTCTTGGCTGAGCATGCAAGCAGATCTAATCAACTTAAGTTCACTAATCACCTACTAAGTTGCAATAGAAATCGATTTCACAGAGAATGAACCTGATAGACGGTAGAAGTTCATTGAACTTGACTGTTGTTGGTCTTGACTTAGAGAGTCTGTCATATCCTCTTGGTCTCGACAACAGACTTGGGCGCCTCTATAACTTTTAACTTGAACGGCACTGAGTAGAACACTTGTTCAGCTGACTTCTCCGATGCGTCTTTTCCTGATTTTTTCGCACGAATGAAACAGACCTTCAATTGTCAACTCTAAACCTTGAACTACAAAGCTTCTCCATGACAATTTGTACTCTCAGTGGTTTGTCATTGCCCGCTGTGACTCGAACCGCAGGCCAAAGAACTAACCACTGAGCCAAGACTTCTTTGGGTGAAGATTTACTACAATTTAGTCATCCCTGTTACAAAGCAAGTGTCAACTGTCAGACAAATGTGACAGAAAATGCAAATTGCATTTGAAAACATGGTGCCTGAAACCCTAGAGACATCGATACAACACAGCCCTGTAATGCGATTCAAACATCGATAGAAACGTTAGAAACGAAGTAACCAAAGGAAAATAAAACTCATGGCGTCTAATCGAGTGATCGTGTGTATGTCATGCGTGACCTTAGGTCGAATTCACTGTACTAGGGCCTGGACGAACCAGTGTCAGTTATAGACTCTGACATTTAGTTGAATTTGCATTTTTTGACAGTCACCGTGAATAATTTTGGATTTTAATACCTGAAGTGGGGTGTAAGGCTCATTGACGCTTGAGGTTCCGTCTATGCCAATCATTAACCGAACTGCACTCTTTGAAGATGAGAATGTCAGGACTCTTTGTCAGGAACTGCTTCGAGTTACCGCCCTCTTTTAACATATACATCAAAACCTACCTCAGATTGTCACTCGTCCCTCACTGAGATCGCAGAACATTTTAACATTCATTTATGCTAGTTACCCGGTCATAGGGGCATGCCACGGAATTGTAAGACTGACGAACTCGCCAAATGTGGTACTACTCTAGAGATCCTACCAGGAATCTGGGTATTCCACTCGCTATATGTAAATTACTCTTAGAGTACGACGCGATCAGTAAGACAAACCAAAGAGGGAGGCACCACATGGCGCACCTCCAGAGAGATATGGCCTTTGTTAAGCCTCACTCGATCTAAAAGTCTCATCTTGCTCAATAGGTCGCTCATTAACACCGTTATAGGTGTTCTCATAAGTCACTTTTGTAAAAGCTGCAGGGATGAAGAGGAGTAAGAAACGAAGTCCCAAAGAAGGAAGCTCTATCTAGGAGCCTACCACTTCGACAATATGGGCGAATTATCACATACTGATATCAAAAGTATCCTCAGCTTTACCAAGAGCTCTAAATGGTTTCATTAGCCGAAGTGGCACCTAGGGTAGATCCCAGTGGTATCCCAAAGGGCCTTCCTTGGCCTACGTGTGTCTGTGCCTCGCATGGACACCCACCTTACATTTCACTCAAATGTCCGCGCAAAGCCGGTTTGTACTTAAACTACAAAAAAGGGCAGTTGGATCTATACGGCTATGATAAGACCGTTTCTGGCTTATGCGTCAGTTGTTTGGTGGAAGGGGCTTTCGCGGAAGTACGTGACTGGGTACTGCACTAAACATCAAAGAACGGGGTGTCTCGGCTGCACGGGAGCTTTTTCGAGTACGCCTGGCTCTGCTCTAGACGCTCTGCTTGATCTAGCTCCCCTTGATACTTACATATATCATGGGCCGTCTTAGACGGGGTACTGGAGTTTTGATGACTCTGTGCGACACTTAACCTACGACCATAGTTCCATGGATATGCCGTCTGATTCAGTGACAGAAGAACTTCGGTTGCAAATTTAAACTCGACTTTCCTTGCCTTCAGTGCTGGCTTCGGCCAGAGTCTGAGCCTGGAAGGGGCTGTAGTCGAATCTTCACGGAAACTTCGCTTTTGCCAGGCAGGCTTAAGAGACACCACTGTCTGCGACTCCTGTGGAAAGGGCGACGAAACTTCGGATCATTTCCTTTGGGATTGTTCTGCTTTTGCTGGGATCAGGTGGCAGATTTTCGATGCTGATACTTTAAGCTCCTCATCATTGAAGTGCCTTCTCGGCTTTCTCCGTAAGTCGAGGAAATTTCCATAAAATGTGTAAAAACTGGGTCCTGCTTTCAATGGACCAGTTGCGTCTGAGTGCTCCAGTATAGCGTTTCCAAACCTGACAAAAAACAAGTCTATTTCAAGATCCTCTTTCACCGTTCTTTGTGACACAAATCGCAACATTTGAGTTCGTGTGCACTCAGTAATTAGGAACAAAACGAAAAAACCAAACAAGCAAATCGTTCTTTCTTCCCGCTAACAATGTTAAATGATCGCCGATAATGAATTAAAATAAAAAGGAAAACACCAAGGCAATCTTTGATTGAGAGCACACGTATTTGCATAACTCGTCGTCGCCTTCTCAAGCCCAGCATTCGAAGCATTGATAACGGAATGAACTGAACTTTGAGTCCAGTAGTCGCGGCAATTAAAGATCACTCGCTCGAACAAAAAGAGGAAAACAGGTTAAAAGGGTGTCGGTGTTATCGCCCCCTTAGCGCAATAAACTCCGAGATTACATTGAACTGTTTCTCCATAGGGTCTCGGTTGTCGCGAATTGAGCACACGTTCCGCAATTATTTATATTTATTCGAATGATTTCTGAATAAAATTCAGTTCTAATGAATTAAATTTAAGTGATAAGTGGGTGTGAGACGTGTATCACCATCCGGAAATGTATTTCACAAAAAAAAAAAAAGCAGAAGATACGGACAAAATGTGTTTGAGACTTCATTGGAAATTCTGTGTTAGTCAGCGCAATAAACAAAAACATTTTACGAGAAAAAGTCAACAGAATGTGTGTGTAAGTTTTTCACATTTTTTTCTCACCGGATGTGTTTCGATTTACAAGGAAAGGCAGAGCCTAGACAGGTGATCGCTTTGTTTAAAGAAAAATGCCCGTCACAATGAATAATTTGACAGTGACGGTGCGGAATATATTCCGATCTGGACAGAGAGGTGACTCAACCGAGCCTTTAAATGGAACGATGATGACGAGAGTGATAATGAATCGTTAACACCTCAATAAAAGAAGATGAATCTAAAGAGTGATGGCCAGGGATGGAACAGGGCCTGGTGTCTCATATTAGAGAGTTGCCAGAAGAATGTCGACAAAAATCCTTTCAACTTTCGATCTCAAATGAACATGTTTCTCTTCAAGTCACAAACTCAGCATCATTCGTAGAGGAATATAGACCT
This sequence comes from Matsumyia berberina, assembly GCA_917880715.2. NCBI lineage: Eukaryota > Metazoa > Arthropoda > Insecta > Diptera > Syrphidae > Matsumyia > Matsumyia berberina. Next base: position 110,698,564 of record OU862872.1, read on the forward strand.
CCGTCTTGCCTGCTCTATCCTGGCTTTGAAGACGTATTTCACAGCGTCAACCAAGAATGTATTTCGATGGCTTTAATCATTATGCCGGGAAAAGTTAGGCTGACAATGATGCAAGAGTTAGATGGAAACGTAACCATCCCTCCCAGGTCATCCTGGGGCGATGTATTTTCAGAAGATAAGTCGATTCATTTTTACACCGACGACGGTTCAAAAACTAGCAATGCGGTGGGAGGTGATGTTTTCTCCGACAGGCTGAACCTCAGCCTAGCGTTCCGTCTTTCGAATCATTGTAACGTGTTCCAGGCGGAAATCATGGCGATCAGAGAAGTCTTATCTTGGCTGAAGAAATGGTATCCGAAACTTTTCGGACAGCAAAGCGGCACTGAAGTCCTTGGAATCAGTCGCTCTAAATTCAATAACAGCCCTAGATTGCCGATCGTATCTTATAGAGATGGCGGAGCAGTTCAATATCCACCTTTGCTGGGTGCCAGGACACAGTGACATTCAAGGGAACTGCAAGGCTGATGAACTCGCCAGATATGGAACAACATTACCTATTGGGCCTGATAAGGGCAGCTTAGGTATACCGATCGCTACTTGCACACTCAAACTAAAGCTAGATGCTATCGAAAGAACAAATCTTAGGTGGACAAGTGGTATAACATGTCCAGTGAAAAAGCAGATTTCCCCAGAGCTGGATCTGAAACGCTCTAAGTATTAGATTTCTCTTAATAGATCGCATATCAGCCTTATAATAGGTGTCATTACTGGACACTGTCTAAGAGGCAAGCTTGCAACAAGGCTTGGCCTCTACACAAAAGACTTATCCAGAAGTTGTATGGACGAAGAGGAGGAGGAGACCATTCTCCATCTTCTTTGCACCTGTCCAGCTCTCTCCCGCAAAAGGAAACTCCACTTGGGAGCTTTCTTGTTTACAAACCTAATTAACATCGATGTCAGTAGCCTTCTACGCTTCATAAGAAGCTCCAATTGGTTTCAATGAGTAAGCAGGAGATCTTTTCGAGATCCTGGTGGTATCACAACGGACCCCTCATGAGTCTAAGTGTGTTGGCTTTAGCTGGGAGCCACTTCAACCTAACCTAACCTAACCTAGATGGAAACGTATTCTGGAGCATTGACAAGGTTGTTGTTCTAGGAACAAAGTCCTGAAGTGCTAGACGCACAGGTTAAAATCTGTCTGGGAATGCCACACAAATCCATATAAAATGGCAGATTGCAACAGAATGAAACAAATCCGGTCGTCAGTTTATAAAAACGACGAAAGTAAGGAAACGGATGAGTCAAAAGCCAATTGGGGGTGTGGAAATCCACTTGCTAAGGCCGTTTCCATCTCTGGCTTGACCAGGGATGTCACAAATAAATCTTACAGGATAGAAAATTCACATCCATTTACTTAGAGTAGCGCTACAGTTCGGGGTGGACCTGGGCTTCAATCAACAAGGATCACGAGCCAGCTGTCTTCAGTTTCCACCGCCGACCTCTTTCACTTGCGTGCGCCCCCTAAGTCACGGTCTCTCTGTACTGTGCCGTCCCTCGGGGGTGAATTCAAAGATTTTCCGGGCCGGGCCATTGACCCATCACTCAGCCACCTCAGTCGTTGAACCTTCACTGCTCTGGCTAAGTCGGTGGCGCTGTACAGTCCGTGGGATTGAAATACTCAAAGAAATTCCTAAAACACGAGAACAGATTGGCCCTAGACGCCTTAAAATTCCACAGATTTGACCTCAGGATACTTTGCGGAAGTACTAAGCAAGTTGTGCGCAAGCTCTTGATCACCGTAGGAGAACAACTCTATTTGGTCGTAAACTTGCAGCTTTTACAGCATCTCATTAATTTGTTGTCGCACGGAGTAACTTGAATCAAATGGGCTACAGTTTGGGGGCTGAAATAGGAATAAAAATGACTGCGACAGCTTCCAGTCTCTTAAGACTGCATTGCAGGTTAAAATTTGATGCGGGAGGGGCTTTCTCTCTCCTTATTTTCAATTATGTCATCCCCTACAGTGCGTAGAGTAGTTTCTTCCATTTCCCCACGCTGAATGAGAAGTTTGCACGAGATGATTCCATTTTGGATCAGTGCATAGACCAGACAAGGTTGAACAGTGATGGATGTGATTTGTGTTTTTCCCAGTCTTTTCTGGTGGGATTTTGTTGAAGCTACATGCTACAGTGGTCGCCGTGGCTCAGTGGTTAGTACGTTGGACTGTTGACCGAGCGGCTTGGGTTCAAGCCCCAACCATATCCACCGAACATTTTTTGCGGCACCACCTCTCGTCGAGGAATGACAAGCCTCCGGAAGTATTATCCGTCATGAAAGAGCTTCTCAATTCGCCGTTCGGAGTCGGCAATAAATTGTAGGTCCCTTCCGTTCGTGCGAAATATGTAACTCGCACAACATGAATGGTTGTGGGAAGCTAGGCCTTGGCTCATCCCGAGCTATCGCGCCAGCTAATTACTTACTTATATGGTAGATCGTGTTGAATGCACTAACGTGCTTCAGTGTTTTTAACAGGGAGAGGTATCCGCACTCTGTTTTGGGTATCATTATCTGGGGTTAGCCGAATAGTTCATTCTGCCTGACAGCGGAATTTGATTCGTCGTCGCCGTTAAACAGTCTGCAGAAATAGTTTTTCCATATGCTTAGCATCAACTGAGATTGTACTATGATGTTCTCTTGTTCATCCCTGTAGGCTTCGGTTCAGGCTCTGTAGCCTTGACAGGCTCTTTTTACTTACTTACTTACTTAAGTTGGCGCTACAGTCCGGGGTGGACCTCGGCCTCAAACAACAAGCGTCGCCAGCGAGCTCAATCTCTAGCCAGCTGTCTCCAGTTTCGCACGCCAAGTTAGTTGAGGTCCCTTTCCAATTGCGTGCGCCACCTGAGTCGCGGTCTTCCTCTACTGCGCCATTCCTCTACGGCGGAGCATTGGTGTCCATCCGCTCTACATGAACCAGCCACCTCAGTCGTTGGAGCTTCACTCCTCTGGCTAAGTCGATGCCGCTGTACAGCCCGTACAGTTCGTCGTTGTATCTTCTCCTCCACTCCCCGTCTATGCAGACGGGACCAAAAATCACCCGAAGGCTCTTTTTACCGTTGGGTAAAACCTCATTCCTGAAGCAACATCTCTCTGTTTCCTCGATCATGCTTTTTTTTTTTAGATGTTCGTCTCTCCTCTTCTGTTCGTAGAGCTTGTGAGCAGCTCTGGTCTTTCTGTTTAGTGCCGCTTTGTATGCCCCTTGGTTCACTGCTGTGCTTGCCGGCAGTCGTCGTCAAACCAGGGGTTTTGTTACGATGGCCGTGTGAAACCCAGCACGTCAGAGGCGGCATCTCTGATGGCTTTTTGGCAATGTTGCCACTGGTATTCAATACTTGATGCCCGACGGCATGGGACCTCTTAAGAGATTGAGAGGTACTCGATCGGAAAGGATGTGGTGATAGCAAGATAGGGTGTTCGCTCTTAACTGAATGCAAAACCAGTCACCAACGTTGATGCCAATCTTTGCAGTTTGCATCGATGTAACTGGTGGAGCCATGTGTTTTATGTGAACCATGCACGAAGCGTGGAGTTTTTTTAACGCTGGCGTAATGCAATCACGGAAGTATTTAATTAAATCATTAAAACGTATTCGTCGTAAAAAAATAGGTAAAAAGCTTTTTTTTTTTTTAACTTTAACTAGTCTGGCCCAGGCAAGAGTTTCTTTTTTTTTTATCAAACGAGGCATAACCTATTTAATTGCTCCAAGTGCTTTATATGCATCGTTTCTCTTTCGTAATTATATTAACGAGTTTCGTAAAGAAAAAAACAAAACAACGGAGAAATTCTAATCGAAAAAGTAAATGCACTGATGTGGAATTATAAAGAATTAAAGTCCCACCAGCGTTAGTCCTTTGAATCGAAGTATCGATCGTGGAAGGTGGTAGGGTCAGGCACGAGGACAGCAATTGGAGTGGAAATTGTTTACGAGTCGTTACACTCAACGAGTTGTGTGAACTCTCGAATGAATGTTAGATTCTGTATAATGAATTGCATTTACATTGCAGCCTTCCATCCTTTTCAGTTCAGTTCTATAGAAACCTTCTGGCATTCATGATCACTTCGCTTTTATAACGTTGTTTCTGCTTTTCTTGGTGTTCTGAATTTGAGGGCTGAGATTCAAAGATTCTTTTGGCTGGACCATTGCTGTCTATTCGCTCTGTGTGACTGAGTCAATGTAGCCAAGGAGTTAACGCATTTGGGGACCTCTTAAGGCTAAACTGCTCATATTGCTGAGTCAATGTAGTCAAGGAGATAATATCTCTGGCGACTTAAATTTGCTCGTATAGAATTGACTAAGATTGTCTAGGTCACAGCCATCATACAGGCAACAAAGCTAACGAGGAATTATAACACGTTCATCACCCTATATGTTGATAGCCAGGTGGCTAGTAGGTAAGACTGGAGTCAAGGCTAGTGAAACTCTACACGTGATACCTAAATGAGATACGGTGACCTTGTGTTGAGTACCACATGGATATCTTCGGCAATGACAGAGTGGATGAATTTTCACGAAAAGGGTCGAAACAAGACCATTCAATCGTCTTTTCTTTTGCTTATGTTCCTGTCAGTTGTAGATATTCAAAAATTGACACAGCGCTGATTTGGAAACGTGTTTAATAACGAGAACTCTTTGTCCAGTCCCCGATAAGAAGAATCCTCTTCCTCTGATTGAGATTAAGTCGTAGAGAAAGCACAAGTCGGTTCTGGTATCCGATTTTTTACCCTTTCTCACTTTACTTACTCAGATGGCGCTTTGGGGTAAACAGGGGCCTCAGGAAGAATGATGACTCAGGGCTGTTCACATATCTAGGTAAGAGTGATGGTTCAAGGAACCGATTAAGCACTAAGATGCGCCTTTTTGTCACCACAATTCACGTCATCTGATTGATGAAGGGTCTTGTCTATGAAGAGGAGTAGAGTAAGACAGCTGGGAGTATCCTAAATCCATCCTTTGGATGTGGAGATGTCATTGAGATCGTCGAAGAATATCTTGTCTGACCCTTGTCCTTGACAAGGGAAAGAGTTTCCTTCTCGGTTAGCTCTGATTCTGAAGCGGGTGGCACTGCGATCTGTAAGATCTATTGTATCGAGAGCCGGTTAGACAACGAGGGCCTCAATCTTCCTATTGAAGTTGAGGATATCCCCCGTCGAAGCGTTTCTCAAACGTCGGCCAAAAAAAAATTCGGTTCCTTATATAACAGAGAGCCACATACTCACACAGTGTTCTTCTGATTCGTGTTTCTTTAGGCAGAGCCGTTGTAAGGTTACCTGGGCAATGGACAGCTTATGTAGATGATATCCCAGAAGGCAGTGGGTATTGCACGGTCTACCTAATTTGGCCGCATGGTCTTCAATTGGCCAATGCGTCGTATTCTATTAATATCTGTCCGGGTTCTGTTTATGAGTTCTTTTGTCTGTGCTCTTGCAAATGGTTAGCCTTTTGCTGAAAATGTGAATGGATTTGCCCTTTAACCGAGTAGAGGAATGTGGACCCTTGACGCTTAACCCGAGTGAACTGTATAGAGTTGAGCCCTGCTTGTTGAGTTCCTTTCCTTTTATTTCTCTGTGCCCCAGAACCAAGAGCAGAGTGACCCCAAACCGATCGCCCAGCCTCCTTTCGGCACTCTTGCACCAAATTGAAAAGGACAGCCATGATTTGTTTGTGCGTTGTGTCATGCCCGAGTTGCGTCGGATTTTCAGCAATTTCGCCCAAAAGGTGCTGGCAAAATCCGGCAGCCGGTATGATCTTCATAGTTTCAGTCATTCTGAGTGGACAACGGCACCGGTACCTCAGTTCGTCTTTGATTCGTTGTTTTCCATAATTATGTCGAAGGCCCTCACGATTTCATCTTTCTTCTCCATTGTGCTGTGGTGGGAAAGCCTACGCGTAAGTTTCTCATGAGGTTTAGTTTAGGGGTAATGTAGTCGTTTGGAGACGCTAACATACTCTTTGGGAGTGAGTCCAGAATATTGCCGTGGCCGTAGGGCTTTGTAGTTCAGCACTTAGATACTTTGAGTTAAACTGCCCTGCACAATATGATGCGTTTTATGTAAATCGAAAGACAAAAGATAAAAGATGCCCCTGTGGTGCCTACACTTTCCGTCCTTTGGGCCCTTTTGAGTCTGGTTGTAGCCTTTTCTCAAGCCAGGCCATCATATCAGTTACCCGTACCATGAAAATTGGACCATTAGAAGACTTACATGAGACGTTCTTAGATGCCTGTGTCTATCTGAATGGGAATAAACGGATGCAATGGACGCTACTGTTGGCACATACTAATCTAATCTAGGTTAGGTTAGGTAACTGGGTTGATGAGGGAGAAAGCACTTGACCTCATCACACTTACATAGGTCCATGTGAACATTTTGTGATACCAATGGTTGTTGATTATTTGGGTCTCCAGTCATCAGGATGTCCTCAGAAACTTGGAAAGATCGTTTAGTGGAACTTCAGATAGTTCTTGTATATCCTAGTAGTAGTGTCATCCTAATGTTCTGTTTCTCAAGTGACATAGGCTTGGGCATTGGCAGAGGAAATGAGGTGTATCTTCTTGAGCCTCTTCGCCACCGCAACCCCTACATATATTCGCATCGTTGAGTTTGAATTTCATTGTGTGGTTTCTCAAAAGGTTGTGGTCAGTGAGTGCGCCTACCAACATTGACAGCGACTTCCTGTCATGTTTTAAAAGTTTGTTGGTTCTGGCTTTGTCGTATTTTGGCCAAAACCGTCTTTTTGAAGACTGTGCTCTCCACAAATGGAGTCACGCTCACGTATTTCTTTTGCCTTTGTTACGTGCAATGAACTTACGATGATTTGCTTCGATCTTCTTGTCAACTGGAGACGTATCGAAGTGCATATTTTAGCTCAGGTTTGGATAGTAGCAGCTTCAACAGCAGCGAAGCGCTAAAACAAGGAGTTTCAGCTTAGTGTGAGGCGTGATAAGCGTTGAGTGTAGTAAGCAGGTGTGGTGGTAGGACTGTCTACACCTTTATCAAGCCCACAACAAAAGCCTAGACGGTTCCGATCTTATTTCAGATCAGCACGACGTTGGTTAACTATTTAGACGACAACGTGATGGTTTCAAACTCATATGAGTGCCTATGGAGCTGAACATGGTTACCAAACCCCACCTGGATATTATTCCACTCAATTTCCCCTGAAACATTACGATACATAATTTTAAATTGCTTTCTCTTTATGAAACCGCCATGATTATCTACGCTACGAAATTAATTAACTTGGCGCCGCCGTAAAAACAGCTACAGCCTTCCCCTATTGACAACATGTCACCCACTGCTTTTGACAGGCTTTTCAAAGTACTACCTACCGTCAGGTAAAAGTATTCCTACCAAATCGGGTGAAGTCACTTATGTCAATTATACGTACATGCTCCCTTTACGAGGCCTTGGTCGTTTATTCACATTCACCAACTCTCGTAACAGCCATAACATTGTACTTTCCCTTCATTCTTCTTAAAATTTTTGTTGGGTTAGACAGACAATTTCATTTGTGCCTCTGCTTGTGTGTACCGCGTCTATTTATAGAATCATTATCACTTTCTGTAGAATTCTTCCAAGAATTCCTTTGAATTCATCAATTTAGCAATTGAGAGGCCTACGCTTATCTACACTTTAAAATAGCGTTGTCAAACGAGTTGTCACTTTCATCTGACAAGTGAACCTTTTCAACCATGTCCGCTGTTGAAGTCCAAAAATAAATCACCTTTCCTCGTAAACATAAGCATCGGTGTTGAAATGTCAAACAATTACCGCAAAATGACTGGTTTAACTGTAATTTCGCTCTGTTTCACAACGATGGCTCACAAATTGTTGCTACTCTTTCTCAAGTTGGATACAACAGCCATTCGTGGGTGACATTTACCTTCGCCGCCACATTGTTTGTCGTCATTGCCTTCCGCTTTCACACCACTTCCGCTGGTGCTGTCAAAATATTTAAAATGGGTGTTTTAATTTTCACTTCCATTGCTCGACATGGAGGGTCATTAAAACACAATTGTTTGAAATATGTAATTGTATTCCCATGGCTTTTGTTTTATTTGTTTGTTTTCCCCCCCTTTTCGTTTCTCATTGTGTGCTTTAGATTTTTATGGACAAAACCGCTTCTGTTTATTATTTATTCTCGATTCGTAAGAATGTATTATTCATGATTTATGCGGGCCTAGACAGAGGAGGAGGAAACGAGGCAGAGGCCAGAGACCCCTGTCTAAATTAATAGAGCAACAACTGATTGAAAAAACAAACAAATCGTTTCGGGTATCGGCATCGGTTTCGATTTCGATTTCGTTTTTTTTCTTTTACTCTTTTTCTTGAATTATAATTCGAGGTTTGTGTGTTTATAGGTGGCTGTATGAAACGTGCTTAACAAGTGCTAAGTACTTTTTCTTTCTTTTTTTTTTCTTGTCTGAGGATCTCTCCGGATTTTGTTTACGGCATTCAACAGACCAAGTTTCCGGTGGGGTTGATGGTAAATTCATGAAATCAATATTTGGCAGCATAGCACCGGTGTGTTCGTATCGCTCGCAGGTATTCATTAAAAGGAAATTAAGTAGAGGGTGACACGCTTCAGGGATTAACCTCTACCTTCTCAAAAATGGTGGCTGCCAGTTAATGTTGAGGAATTCATGGGGTGGCTTGTAGTTTCTTGAGCGATGTGTACGTCATGGTATTTTGGTTTCCCGGGCTAAAAATTGAGTTTTCCCTTGTTTTTCGTGCGGTTATGCTTCCATTTTGGTGTACATATGTGGATTATTTTTGAAGTTTTATGTCTTTGCTTGACATTTTCTTCATAGAACTTAACTACTTTAGTGTTCAGTAAAAATTGCCAGCGTTATGGGGTATAAAATATACCTAAATGGCTTCTTATTCAATTCATCTGAGCACCCTCATAATTCTTTTCGTTAGTGGCGACGTTATTCTTCCAAGATCTGGCTCTGAAACTATCGATTGGGCTTCGGTTTAAAATCTATAGAATCAGTTTCCGAATTTCCTGATAGCTCAAGTTTTCTACTCGAAGAACCAAAAACCTGTCAGGGTATCTCTCTATATCTGTCTTTACTCCTCTTCAAATCTTTAGAGGTAAGAATGGATAATTCGCTGCCCTGGTAGTATGCATGAGTGAGGGCCTTATCCTTGCGCTGAGCACATCAAACGCTTTTGACGTTTCCTTTCCAAATTCAGCTTTTCTCTCGTGTATGCATAATACTTTCTCTCTGCTGCTAAGAAATCGATAGAACGAGAACCGCTGGTTCTGACACTATTCGATAGGAGACCGTCAACCGGAGACCTTCTCTTCGCTTTACTGCTGCCATTTGCTTTCTGTATTTTTCTTGATTGAGGCCATTAGCCCAGACTTCACAGCCACACAAAAGGATAGAATGCAAGACTGTCATATTGGAAGTTTTCGCTGACCTGCCTTTGCATCCTTTTCGGACGTAAACTTGATCTGCGGTCAATATGTGAGCTTTGTTCATTAATTTGGTGGTTATTGACTCTCGACAGGTAGGCTTCAAGGATAGTGGAGACCTGCCTTATAGTCAGCAGGACTATCTCCGTCTCCTCTGTTCCTAAAGTAAGTCCATAGTCTTGCATCTAAGGTTGGATTAAGCGTCTTCGGCGTCTGGTGCGATTGTAAGTAGAGGTGGGACCGAGTCAACTTATCACTGCGGCCGCCGATGGGCCTATTGTAATTCTGGTGCGTAAATCACTGCTGTGTAACCAATCGGATACGCATCTCGATTCTTATGATTCCATCGTAAGAAGTATTCATAAATTCGGCTCCTAGAATTGAGGACTGCACAACTCCTGTGGGTTTTTGAAGCGCTCTATCGCCTAGAGAGCATTTCATAATTCGTAGGAGATGTCGGGGTATGGTGTGTGAGTTAGTTTAGAGTGGCCCTCTAGAAAGAGGTGCACTTAGCGAAGAGGTAGGTCCATTGTGACATCGATCGAGAGAGAAAACCGCTTAAACAGATATCAGTACTTTTGTCAGCCCGAAAATTTATAATCACAGCCCAACGACACCCCGATTGTACTTTGGGGCTAGTAAATTACAATACTTTTCGGGATATTGCAAGGGCTTTTGACAGCACTTCACTCAATAAGCAACAACCCTCACCTTTGAAGGAGTTGATCGCTCAACGATTAGCTGGATCCGATTAGGATCATTTCTGCCAAGCAAGGACAGTCATCTGCGTGTATAAAAGTCAAGAAGGCTTACCCCTAGAAGGCTGTTCTTTCACCTCTGTAGAGGCTCAATCTGCAAGCCTCTCCAATCGGCTCGATCTTTATACAGTTGTCTTAAGTGGCGTACGCCGAGTTGGTTTACCATTCTTCTCTCACCCATGCCAAAGAATATGAAGTCATCCTCTTATGCGTAGTCACTCAGTGGTGGATTCAAAGACTCTTCGAGTTGGAGCATCGGAGTTCATTAGCTTTACATGACGTAGTCACCTTAATCGTTGTACACAGTACATGCCTTTTTGACCAGGTCCTATAGTTCTTAATCGTATCTGTCGTTTTGAGTGCCAATCAATCAATTGTTTGTAGTCTAATCTTCTTCTCCATGAATCGTCGACGCAGGTAAGACCATACATTTAATCAAGAACTTTTCTCTCGAAAATTCCAAGTGCGCTCTCGTCCAATATTGACATGGGGACTGTTGCACCATACACCAGGAAGAGGACGATGAGCATCTTGGAAAGCGTCTGTCTAATCCTTCTTGTTGGGGTGTTCCATGTCTTCTGCTAAAGCTATCCCAACTGTGTATGTCATTTAAATTGACCTGTAAGTAATACTCGATTGACATTTTAAGTGTCACTGTCAAAGTTATTTGCTCTGTCAACTATTTGTCAATAAAAATCATTTCATAGAGCACAAAACGTTATCTTTTGACACCTAACCCCGAGTTTACCTACAATCATGATTCCAATAATTGTTTTTCTCTCTCCTATTTAGTAATTAGTTTAATTTCCGTCCGATAAGATACATTTACACGACCAATATCATTATCAGGTCTCGTGAGTGCTTCCCCACACTCTAATCGGTCAGTTTATTGTATTGATCCACCTGCAATAGCCTTAAATGTGACAGTTGCTTCTGTCAAAATGACATATAGAGACCAGCTAACATCGACTAACCATCGTTTAGATTGGACTCGCGGCCCGGCGTTACCACCCACATTCGGAATGACAACCGATTATCACGTCGTCTATCATGAAAAGAATTTCGTAAATTAGCAGTGTTGAGCGGGTTAGATAAGCACACGCCATAAAGCCTAATATTTGGCTGCCATTGTGCGGCATTTTTTTTTTATTGCCCTGCATGCGACAAAATGTGTACGAGCATGTACAAATGAATTTATTTTAAGAAAGTCAGCCATGATCGGTCGACTGGGATTAGCGCAGGTGTTTATAATTACGAGCACGACGTCGCAAGCGCGCAATGAGACGTCAGATTTGCTATATTTGGCAGGTGTTGCTGATTCAATTGTTGGTGTGTGTAGCTGGTCTATTCAGCTTGTGACACTTGGGCTGCCATTGAATTCCAGAAGAAAGTGATGGATGATAGTAAAAGTTTGTCAAAGTGATTGCATAAGACGTGTTTCAAATGGGCATCAGAGCGTGCCGCTGCCGTAGGGCACGGGATATTATATCATGCGGGAAGTGGGTATATGGTGTAAGCAATGTTTTTTTCTTACGGTCCCAAGTGAGTTGTGTTTATTGTGTCAGAAGCTTTTAAGGCTGGGGTTGGGTAATACAATGAAATGTAGACCGTGGTGGGAAATTTGTGGGCATTTGAATCGTAAGAAAACCCAAGGACTTTGGCACGGGTCGGCAAGTGGATTTGGAAGATCAGATGAAGTTTCACCTTCCTGTAGGCATTGATTGAGTGCGTGTAGTGATTGCGTACAGATAAGATGCCTCCGCAAAGCATGAGCAAATATAGGACCAGGTTGGCCCATTTTTGGATATACCAAGGAGGTGGGAATCTTAGAAAGACACCAGTAGCCCGTACTATTGGCATGCACGAGTCCTATATCTGATCATGTTCGGTAAACCGACTAGCTAGTATGTGACTACGTACGAAACCACACCTGTCACGTCGCCCTGTGCGATACCACATGGATCTATTTCCCGTAAGTGTCAATCAATTCATAGGAACCATTTGGAGCTCTTGATGAAGCTAAGGGATTTTAAACGTCAATATGCGACCGTTCCCGTTGAGTTGAAAAGCTTCTCGTCGCCTGGACTCAGTGGTAAATGGGTTAAACGGCTGTGCGTGCTGCTTGCGCTCAAATCCCAGCCATGTCCATCGATCATTTTTCGCGGCACCACCTCTTGTCCGGGAATGACAAATCTCCAAGAATACAGTTTGTCACGAAGAAGCTTCTCAATTCTCGATTCGGAATCGGAAATATGTAAACTGTAGGTCCCTTTTATTCGAGCGAAAAATGTAGTACGCACAACAGTGACGATTGTGAGAAGCTGGGCGCTCCCATCACTGGTGGAGGGGACGAGTGAGGTTTCTCATGGGCCTAAACTCTCTGGATATGGTCCTGTTCCCCCATCTTGCTGATCGCATTATACACTAAAAGTCATTTACATGTAGCGATGGGAATACCCAGATTGTACCGTTCTGGTAGGGAGTCTAGAGTGATGCCACGTTTGGCCCGACATCGAACCCCTGGAATGTCCTATGACCAGGTACCCAGCATAGGAGAATGTGAGATTGTTCTCCCATCTCAGTGAGAGCAGCTAACTGCTGTCGAGTATATCTTAAGAGATGTCATTGCTCACGCAGACTCCTCACTAATTTTGGCTTTCTTACTCAAGATTAGACCGTACATCTGATCTCCAGGTTCCTGCATAGCCAGATATGAAGGCTCAACTCAGTGTGACATACGTTAGTCCCCCAGCTGCAAAAAAATGAGCGCGGGGTAGATCAGACCCACAATCTCAGATCTTTTGGACGTAGAATACACCAGATGACTGTTGAACGGGTGTTAGAAATGAGTGAATGCGCAATCATCTTCACACGAGTATGTAATGTCGACACAAAGTCAGAGTCTGGACAAGGAGCTCTATGAGTGCTTAGTAACCGTCGCCCACCATGTCCACCTGCCAGTCTTTTTCCCCCAGTTCAGTTCGGATCGAACATACAAACCACTCATCATTTTTCTCCTCAATTGTCAGATAATTCCTCAACGTCAAATCCATTAATTTAAAATCTCCTCGGGGTCGTATTCTCCTAATCCATCTGTTGAAGGAAAACTATCACATTTCCAACACCCACACGCGCATTCGTTTTGCATCAGTCCATGAACTCTGTTGCATCCAAAACAAATGGGATATGAGTTTATCAACGTCATCGTTATGAAACTTCCGCCTGGGATCCTATTTCACATGAATTGCCAATTCCTTGCGAAATCCATTTGACAGCGCACACATCCACAAATCAGTTCATCTGGCTTCCCTGCCCTCCCTAGACACACAGCTTATGCTCTGGGGGGGGGTATTTTTCCAGAGCTCAGTTGTGTATCCTGACGTTTTTGTGGACCGGTTTTTGTTCATCTTTTTTCACCGCAATTCTCTATTTCCCATCAATCAGCTTTCCATGGCAATGAAATGACAGCTAAATGCCCCAGATTTTGACGAATTCGAAATGCGGTTGGGCGGATATATTCATGCAGAGAACAACAAATAGGCAATTGGGGACTTTAGGTGCTCAGTGTCTAAAGCAGAGGGAGGCCAAGGTAAGAGGATCGTGTGTGTCATCATTTGATGATTCAATTTATTTTCTCAGAATCAATGCGCGCTCATTCTAGGCAAAATGTAATCGGAGCTGAAACTCAATGCAAAGCTGATTCAGTGGAAACTTATTATAAGCGCGATGTAATCGGAAACGTGTTTTGGAATGTAAACAAAATATGTAGGTGCACACACCTAGAATGGAAGTTTATGATTTAAGCGTGCAATATCTATGGCGAGGCACAAAATTCCTTGATAACAGTCTGTTTTGCAAGGTGAATGACGGGGAAATGTCAAAGTCTCAGACGTGATGGGTATTGGGCGTCTTAACAAGACCGGATTTGGTATGTTGCGCCTTCCCTTTTTTTAGTTTTTTGCATTGCGGATCTGTTTACACGTATCATACTCTTCCAATTCCTGACGTTCTGGTAGAATGTGTACTCCGTGTTGGGAGTTCGCTAGCAATAATTTGTAGAAAACCCCAGTGCCAGAGATGAGAAAAGCTCATTCGCATCCAATTTTATCTTATTTGAGTCGTCTTGGCTCTTTGGTTAGTCCATTGAACTGCTAGGCAAGCTAACACGGGTTTGAGTTTAAGCAAAATTAGACATTTTTCGAGGCATCAACTTTTGGCAGGCAGTGATGAACCTCCGAGAGTATATTTCATCACGAAAAAGCCTCTCAAATCGCTGTTCGGAGTCGTCAAAGAGTAAAACACGTAAATGGTTAGGATTAAGACCAGGACACCTCGGTATGGGAGGCACAATAGTTCTATCCTGGTCGTAGTGCAGTCTACATCCCTCGTATATAGTCTACAACGTGAATGATTGTGGGAAACCAGCCCCGGGGATCATTATTTCTTTTCGCAGGGACCGTCAAATCTTTTGCAGAAAAAGAGTATGAGTAGATCATAGTCTTTCATCCCATTAAGACCACCTTCAGATTGATTTCTGCTTTCTGTAGACAGGTAGATGTCCGAATTCCATATACGTAGCCCAAAAAGTATCTTCTTTGATATGAAATGCAGACGAGCGGCCTAAATTCCTGATTTTCACTTGTTGTAATCCCTCATCAAATCACCTGCCTTTGCTTTTCTTGTGTCTACACAATGATAGGCTCTTGGAGGGGTTTGAAGTCCAAACAGGGGTATGACAAAACTGCATACTTTCATCGTCGCTAGGATGACGTCTTGGAGGACCTGAGTCTGCGTTGGGTCTTCCCGCGTCCTCGGTTAAGGCAATCAGACAGAATTGAGCGTGGCCAGGCTTTCCAGTAGTGGGTAAAACCGGGTTCTGTTTCCTGGAAGTACAATAACCCAGTTCTGCGTCTAGGTGCTCCAATGAACTGTTTCCCAGAAAAAAGTGGAAAACCGAGCTATACAATGGACAATGGCATCCTACCTGAAACATGTAGACATCGCCCCCCAAGTGACTCCGACAGATGTAATTTTTTTCGAACCCCACTGTAAAGTGCAACCCCGATTCGGTGAGCTCATTTGATTTCAATTAAAGTCCAATCATGCGCCGCTAGTTCGTGATTTATGTTCACAATCAAATCAGAGCTCAGACATAATATTTAAAGCATCTGTGGAGCAGAGGTCACATATTTGATGCATTGTATCACCAGAATGACTCAACTCTCATCACCGAGAAGCTCGCAGTGATCTTCTGGAAAAAATGATAGAATTCCCAGATTCCATAATTGGTTGACAGACACTGTCTGACTCTATGACACTGCACTTTTCTGCGTCAACGTTGATCGACAACTATCACATTGAAATGTGTTTCACTGTCCAGTCTCTGGACTACTACTTGTAGTTTCTCTTGGTTAATTAAGTTCAATAATAAATTGTGTTATCGATTCAAATGCGATAAGATGACACTGGCATTTCCGCATGGCATGTGCAATCGAATCAAAATTCCATGTGCGTTCCAATGTCTGAGAGAGAAATTAACTGACTTTCAGTCATTCAGCTACTTTCAGCGACAGCTGAACTCTGATCGTGCTCTCCGATAAGTGCGACCGGCCTTTGGGTTTTGCTCGATTATTGTTGGAGAAAAAAAATATAAAAATTTTAAATGAATTTAATTGGATTTGAGAGCGACAGTAGTTAGAGGTTTGGCTTGGATTGACGTATGCGATTGTTTGGTGCGGCTACACAGTAGCAATTGCGTGTGGAAGTTGTTGGATAATCTTATGTTCGTTTAAGTCTCAAGTTTATAACAATAATGGTCATGTATAATTAAGTGATGTGGAAATAAGTACATACAGTGGATCTGTAAATAGAAAACAAAAAGCGTGAGAAACGTCAACGTTTGGAGATGATCCGTCATGCCTCGTGTCACTCGAATAGAGACATCCACTCACATAAACACATGTCAAAACTCCATTTCATTTGACGGAAATGTCATAAATTATTTTTGTCAATACAAAGTAACAATCTAATTCGATTAGGTGAATGGCAATTTCTACTTCAGGGAGAGTGACTTTTCCACTGTCTTTGACACCGCGTGTGAATCAGCGCGTTTTGTATGTCAATTTATCCACTTGTGGTTCAAAAAGAGAAAAAACGACTTGGTTTTTTCTCTTCTTTTCAAAGACGCGCTCAAGTCACCCAAACATTAGAGTTACAATCAAATTAATTTAGTTTAAGTGACAGTGACAGCTCCTCTGGGTGCTGTCGATTGTATTCTATTCCCTCCATTCGCATCTCTCAAAAATTATGATTCATAATGGTAAGTAGTGTCGACGTCTGTAATGGCGTTGACACTTCCTGGGATCAAATTTAATTAACAGTTGTTATTCAGCGCCTAATTCAAGGTCAAGATAGCGCGTTATTACCCCCGATTGACGTGATCTTCAAACAACAAATAGGACAAAACTTAACGAAACGTTTAGAACAGGTGGTTGATTGTTTTGGGTGCGTTATCAACACACTGAATTCCAATGAAATGAGATTGCGGCTTAGTGTGTAATCATTGCCTTTAAGGCTGATAAACCGATAAGACACATGGGTATATAAAAGATTTCCTCAATTGGAGAAGTTGACATTGATGATGGCTTTGCTTTGTTTGACGAATGAAATCATACGTGTAAAAGTGGAAATGAAACAGTTTTGATAATGGAGCTCAGTACAGGTATTGTGACAAGAGAAGGTAAACAAAAAAAGAACCTTGTTTGATTAAATTCTTTTATAATCTGAACGAAACTCTTGTCATTGACTCACAAGGCATCAGTGCCAACTTTGGGTTGGTTTTGTGGGTATTCGAAGACCTACTTAGCCCTTAAACGGGTCCATTGTCAATCTCAGGAGTTTCCTAAAATTAGCAGTATGAAGGTTCTCCAGCACATAGAAGAAGATACTACCAGTCTTCTATTGCCTAGTGCGGCTTTAAGGATTTGGTCTATTACTAGGAGCCAAGTCAACGGAGAGGTCGTCGTGGCTCGGTGGTTAGTGCGTTGGACTTGGTCGTCCGAGAATGGCCAACTTCATGAAAATACTTCTCAATTCGCCATTCGGAGTCGGCAATAATGGGTCCGGAAACTTAAGCCTTGACTCACTTCGCAGGTCTTGTGCTCACACATGTTGTCTCCTAAAACAAGACGATTGGGTTTGCAAAAATTTATCGTTCGTCATTGTCAATGCGGTTGCCTAGTCCGGACTTTTCTAGAACATGTCCAACCCCTTCGTTGTCAGTTTCTATCATGGTACTCAAGTCCCTTCCTTCCTCCTAAGGATGTCTCTATCTGGCGATGTGTTAAAGGCGGCGCTAGCTGGTCGTAGATCTCCAGGAAGTCCACCACCGACCAAATATTTATACTTTGGCAGATATTGGATAAAACTCACAATTTGCAAACTCCGAGCTTCACCGTCTTTGGACCTACTGCTTGGTGACCTTCCACCCCATTCACCTTTTTCACTCTTTTCTACTCACTCCTCTCCTTCACTAGAAGGTCGATAAGTTTTGCTTTCTCGACAGCAAGAACGTCTTACTTCGTTCGGTAACAGCTTGCTTCTCGAAGGGTTCCAAGGATCTGTACTGCTACCGTTTGCTTTCTTTACTTCTCTGGCCTCAGTGGATTGGCTAATGTCTTGCTATCAAACACGAGAATGACATGTGCGATGGATCTTCGTCTGTTTGCTGTTGGACCTACGTTTGTCACAAGTCTGTGATCTAGTGACCTTTGCAGCTTACTCCGATGCCGTCTGCTCCCAGAAAGTGAGCTCGGAGTCGATAACGATGAATCGTTCCTCATGCGACTTTTGCTTATTATAACCTCTGAGCTTTTGATAGTCGCTGACTTCTAGGTAAGAGTTCTACCTCCGTCTTTTCTGTCTCTAAACTTGGACTGTGGTCTTTCATCCTTTTCTTTCTTCCCTGTGTGTCTTCGTTGTCTTTTATATAATAAAATAAAATAATAATCACTTCGCCGATACCGCGTTCTTCCATCGGAAGATGCATCATGTCATCATCCTGTGCACACTCTGGTGCCCTTTGCTATAATCACTGTGTCGATGTCCTGCCATATCTCCATAGACCGAGATTTGCCATAGGTTAGGTCGCCGATTTTAACCTTGCGCTACTCTAGCAGTGATGACCTTTCAGTGGGGTCCATGGAGGAGGGTCTGTAGAGTCGCACAACAGTTCTCAATCTTTCAGACAACCTTTACTATTCGCTGGAAATATGGCGTATCCCAAAGCGATTCCTCACGTCAAGAGCTGCCAGCAATACATTTTTTCTTGAGCTGTGATTGCCCTGTTGGGTCACTTGCACGCTTTTAACCATGTCCTTGATTCCATTCGTCGTGGAATGGCGCTTTCAGATTCTCTACTGTCTTTTGAACAACCCTCCTACCCTCTGTCAGTTGCGACTTCCATATCTTTTACAGGAGTTTCCCTGAAGCTTTCATAAAGTTCTATACTCTGGTGGGAAGTTGGTATTTCCTTTACTGATTAGATTCAAACGTTGTGTCTTCTAGCTCTTGTACAAAATCTCGTCCTACAAACACCTGTTCAGCCATTCGAATAGTTCGGCTGATGCTCTGTCATGCCCTGGGCCTTTTCTGTTTTGTATAGCTTCCGCCGCCAAGATCAGTCGGAAAGAATTGTGAATACCTCCAGACAGAAATATGCTTACAGTGAGCTGGCTCCACTTTCATTTCATGCTTCTGTACTCCGCTGTTATGTAGACACGTCTTCTGAGGTTTTCGCTTGTCTTGCCCTTCCACTGATAACGTTGCGTTTAAGATGTAGACACCTCCTTCTGAATGTACCGATCTCCTCTATCCAGTTGCTAGCTCTCTGGAACTTAAGGGCGCCTGATCTTAAAGTTACGAGTCTCTAGAAGGAGACGTTTGATCGCTTTTTGATCCTGTAGAAGCCGCGACTTTGCCGCGGAGCTGACTGTTTTCATCGATATGATAAGCTAAACGTTAGTGTAGAACGGCTTCTGAAGACAAGGGCGGACTTCACCTGACCACTCGTCCACTCGACTCGACCACTCCACTGCACATGCTGTTCTTGATTTTTTCGAACGCCTCCTCCTTCAGCTCACCCGTGAGCTAAATCGAACATTGAAACCACCATGTGCCTAATGATCCAAAAAACAGTTTTCCCATCCGCGAAGAAGCGGCTTCTTTGGATTTCCTTCCAAAACTTCTAAACGCAACAACATTGTTTCCCATTGTTTCCTCCCTCATGACTGACTAACCCGAATGCAACATACCATACTATTCGGTTCGGAGCGAATCGAATGGATGTGAAGATCCTGGCGCAATCCATTGTGTAGATTTTAGCGCGGGTCAATCCACACGTCTGTTTCGTATGCCGGAGACGACGAACAGGGACAAGGAATCCACGGATTCAACCGCGCCACCGAGATGTTTGTTGTCATGAAGCTTGTTACATTCTAGCCCTCAAAGTCCTATCACGACTGCCAGGAAACCTCTGCTAGCTCTCGGTGATAGTAGCAGTCTCACTCTGGATTTTTAAGTAGAGTGCATACTGTGTTACCCATTGTACCACCTTGGCTGAACCCCGAAGTGTTCATCGTACTTACGTACATGCATATGTATTATACACAAATTCTTCCTCAAGGTGTAGGAATCTGACTGCGCTCACTGATGATTAATAGTTTCCCTGTGCTTCTACCGATTGTGTGAAAATAAGAGACTCTTCACTTTTCCACACCAAAGATCTGTCACGATGACATTTGTTACAAATCATCGATATTCAGGTCACCTTTTGATTGACAAAACAATTCCTTCTGCTTTCGGTTTCAAAAGCATTACCGGCAGATTGCTTTCATCATCATATGAGTTCGTCAATGTTAATGTCATCTTTTGTTACCTTGTCACAGAAAACAAAAACTGTCATTTGCAAAAATCATTCAAAAAGTCCTCCTCATCGAATCGCAGAATTTCATCTTTCAATTATCAATCTGTTTTCCCCAAAAAATCTTGGTTCGTGTTTAGTTTATTTGTGATTTTCATTAATAAAAATTCCGCTCTTGTATAACGACGCGCGTTAAATGTTTCTTTTAAATGAGAACTCTGCGGCTGCACAGTCTCTGCATTTAAAAATAGATCCCCGAAAAAACTCTTCTACGTCACGAAATATTTGCAAAAAAAAAAGAAAATAAATTCTTTTGCGTTAAGTAACCGTCCGATGGATAACGATAACACACCGGGGGGAAACAAAATAAATAAATTAATCGATTAGATACGTACGAGTAGACGAAGAGTTTGGGAAACTTTTTCATTTTAATTTTTTCTCTCTTTTTTTTGGGATAGTCAGTGCAGTTATGAAAGCGATCGCACTCGCACGATCAATACATTTCTCCGTGCTAATTCTTTGGCTTTGTGTGGGAACTAAGTTTGTTGAAATCGCTCGGTCCACGTCCCCAATAATCGAAAGTTATCGCCTCGAGGCATGAGAAGTTTGTCGGAAAACGTTTCTATTGTCTTTTCGGTCGGGTTGGTGATCACTGATCTCTTTTCTCTGCGCAAATGTCAATGTCAATCTGTTTGAAAGCAGATTCTGTGATTTATTGTGAAAATTTTAGTTTTGTTTTAAGCTCAACGAGATAGAATTTAAATTAAAAAATAAAAAATAATAATCTCGCAATGGCAGTACGATTTTTTCAAATGTATCAAGGGTTGGTTGAATTTGTTTCGCATTGTACGTCAAAAACGTTTGTTGTTGTGCTTGGTGATTAGTCTTATCTGCATATTGCAATTGTGTTTCTGTTTTATGTTTGTGATTATCGATTTTAACATTGTAGCTTGTTTGTCGTGACATTTGTTAAAAGATAGTGTGCTCTGCAACTACATATTTCAAAGCTTACGTGACTTATTCGAAAGTCGTGTGAATTGAACCAAATTATCTGGGCCATGCACGTTTCCCACTTTAAAGCAAAATCGATTTTAAAGAAATTCGTCTATTGTGTTTCTTTCAACAGTTGTTCCAAGTTGATTTCTGATTTTTTCATTTGCAAAATCAGAATCTTCTGTCAAAATCTGTAAATTTGCACGTTCTAGAGCCAGAGATCAAGCCTTGTTGCATACTTGTCCTAGATTCCTGCGTTACTGTCTTTCAAGCAAAGATCCTTGTCATTTTAAGGAGAATCGGAGTTCTCTTGGAATATCACACCCAAGCAGTACTTGAAGCTCTACTGGTAAGCCGCCCGCCTTATCTAGGTACCGGGTCACAAAGACTTCTCGGTGAACGAGAACTAAATCTTCGCATCACAGTCTTGAGGCTCGAAATGACTCGGCAGACCGAAGTTCTAACAAACTGACAAAAGAAGAAGAGCACACGATACACCGAACCAGTTAAAACACTGTGGGAGTCGCCTTGACTACACAGCTGGGGACTTACTCCAGCTTGAAAACAGCAACCAACGAGAGGATACAAAGGAACTTTCCACTACCACTGGGATTTCCATCTCTCGACAGCCAAAGTGACAAGATCTTCCATAAAGGAACCAAAAACCCTACTCTTCAGAATACGTTTTTATGTTCAAGCAGAGAGCAATTGAAAGACACATGCACCGCCTGTGACTCACTGACTGAGCAATCCTATGTTATTTTCCAGCCTTAGCGAGAATACGACGTTTCGGTGTCTTAGACAGAGATTTGCTGCAACATACCTGGAATCGAAGAAAGTAGAATGTTGCAGAATTCCAGGCAGACAATGGTTCAGCTTTGGTAAAATCTGCCTGGTAGCCTGGTGTACGATTACATTTATGCATTCAGCTTGCGAAGCAATAGACATTTTTTTACGTCAGGTTTGACACTTCAATGATGAGTATCGGCACTTACCACATCAGCACCGAAGATCTCATAATTATTTCTGTAGAAAATCCAATCGTCAATGGAGGCCCTGATCGAAGACGCGGGAAAACCCTACACAGAATCAGCCCCTGAGAAATTATCCTCTGAACTTTCACGTCTGGGAAAGTGAAGCTTGTTGTGTACAAAATATGCTCCGCCGTCTCTCTTGGTTTTCCAATTAAAATTGATACGTTCCTATGTGACTTTTTCCAAATGTTTCGATGTGGTTATTGAGCGACTAATGGCCGGTATGAGTCTGTCAAGAGCTAAGCATAACCCTTGCTCTATGAGAAAAGATTTCTCTGGAAAAACGAAAGGTTTGGCAGGTTGTTTGATTTTTCGTTTCAAGTGATCGAAAGTTTGCGAAGTCAAAATACCTTAAGGTTAGGATCCTCGTCTGAACTCGATTTCATGAACTCCGGTTTAGGCCATAAAGGTCAGCCTCGATTTCTCGGTCCATTTGCAATGAGAATTGTCGATATTAAGACTTTCGTTACCCTCCTGGAAAGGGTGCAAGGAAGCACCAGGTTATTGGAAGACGGCATGAAATTCGTGATTAGATCCACAGATGTCAGCTAGATCTCTAAATTCGAAGTCGTTCGAGGGCTGAATGGAGCAAGTATACGCTGAAGCTGATCTGGAAAGGACTGGGGACCCCACTCTGACCAGTCCTCGAAGGAATATTGTCCTTTCTTCGATTAAACTTAGTGGTCGAGATGTTCTTTTTGGCGTTCGAATTGAGCGCCGTGCGATAAGCATTCACGCTTTAGTGGCTCGGATAACTCACTATGACTTTTATATGAACTGCAAGGACAAATAATCTATTCGGCACCTGTCCTGTAAATGCACTCACTGCACGGACTGATAGAAGAATGATGATTTTTGATTTGATCATCACACGCCAATGGTAATCACTTGTTCAAAGAGCTGGGAGCAGCTTCGGCACCTTCTAAGATTTCTGTCTCAGATCTGGTCCTGGTTCTAATCCAAGTGGATTGCCATTGTCATAGCCATTGATGTTCAAGCTCGACGTACTCCACAACGAATTTTGTACGAGAAGAAGCAAGGACGGAGTCTCTATGGCTTCAGATGTTAAATTACAAAAACTGAGTAGATGAGTTCTGTAGGTAGAATGGCTTTTCCTGAGAAACCACGTTCCTTGTTACCACGAAAACTCGTTCAAATCTATTTATTACTGAGTGATGATTGGTTGTGTTGGGATAAAGTGGTTGAATCCAGTCAGTGGAGTTCAGTTACAGGATCAGTTCTGCGATCCTTTTTTCAGCTATTTCGCTGCGATCCAGGGGAAAGGTTTTGCCTAAGGTGCGCTGTTTGGTCCTTGCTTCGGCCGGACACATGTACGAGGAAATGAACATGAAGTAGCGATTTTTTTTCCCTAATATCCTTTCCGCTTCTGCAGAAGGTGTTGTGAGAAATACCAAGCTTGACCGCATGATTTCCAACCGACCAGTGGCCTGTGATAATGGCTACAATTCTGGCAATATCTGGTCTTGATTTACCAAGTAGCTTCTTTCTCGAAATGGCGCAGCGGGTCAGCCCGTTCCTGTAGAGTTATATGAAGACAACTCTTGCCATTAGAGTCTGCAGTGCCGACTGATTTAATTGGAAGAAACTATCTAAAATCTTAAAGGAAAGCCCCCGGGTTCATTAAAATTTCAGGCGTGCCTGGTACCGACGACCAAAAATGACTAATCACCGTAAAAAATATTTAAATTCGCGTAAACAATATAAACTGAGCAAATGTTTAGATTGTCCCTTCCTCTTAAAAATTTATTTGTCACCGTAAAATTCATGGAATAATTGTACATTAACAATTCATTCGGTTACCAGATAGTGTGAGGCGTGAATTTAAATTACTTCTAAGGAAAGTGACCACATTTTAATCAAATTAGCATTCTAATGGGTGTAGGAATGTTTACCTTGACCTGAGTTCTATTATTGTGAAAGTAATTAATAGCTGAACTCTGCATTGCGGTCTACAATTGGAGAGATAATTTATCTCCTAAGCAAAGGTTAAATGCGACATCTCAACTCGTGAAATACAAGTGTTTGTGCTTGTTGTCGTGACTCTAGAGTCTAGGGCGACTTTGAACCATGAACTAGTGAATGCCTTATGTACCTAGAAGGAAATTGAGTGAAAGATTTGTCACCATCGGGTCGATGAAAAGATCGTCATCATTTCTGATTCAGGGCTAGCTTTGCCTGCAGTACCGGTATTGCAGATCCTGACCGTCAGTATTGGTCTTGCAGATCAGTAGGTGCATCTTCGCAGAAAGGCTTGAGTTCTTGACGGTAATTCGACGGGATTTTCGAGATGAAGGGACTAAGTTGTTAGTGGCCGATGAAGAAGTCTTTGTGTTGTTAACTTTCCTTGATTTAGGGCACCTTTTTCCTTCTTTGACCTTTGAACTAAGTCCTTCATAAGACTGATCGACAATTTACATAAAAGTTTAGGGTCTTCGTAAAATGTGTCAGGAAAAATGATCAACAAACTGGTGGCACTCAATCCCTTATCTGTTGGAAGCCATATGGAGGTGATCTTGACGTGATCTCAACGGAGGCAAAAATCTTTAAGTCTACTTGGCTGTATTATCTAAATATTGATCTAATAAGGCTGCGCGGAATTCACTTCCTGGCGCTAACTTCCACTTTATAAGCTTTTGAGCGACTTTATTTTGGGGCGGAACCATGTACATTGACGTCTTGACTATGACTGCATGATCTGTTCTTTGACTGATTGATCACGGAACGTCTATTCACAGTATCAAACTTTTATACATGACACTGTGTCTTAAGACACCGATAGCTATGATTTCAGTCTTTATATCTCCAGATGAATCGCCCGATTTCAACTTGCCTATAAGAAGAAGCTTCATGACAGACTTCTTTACTACACTTACCGGCACAATTAATCATCACAACTCTTGTCAAATGGCATACACTTTCGTTTGTGTGTTTCAAGAAACCGCCCCTGCAGTTCCAGAAATTAAGAAGAGGTTAGGGGAAGGAACAATTAAAAGCATTCCGACCATTTCGTGCTCTACAATTGCTCGGAAAGAACATGAGAAACCGACTTAATTGCGAGTTACGACGTGGGCAACTAAAGTGTTGAAAAACATTTTCACGGACGAGCCAAGGATATCGTTAAAAGGCTCAAAACTCGTCAACATTACAGGACGTGCATGAAACATGACGGTTTCCGCGCTGTGCTCTTGTGGAAATCGTCGGTCATTAAATTCCATATAATGATACGTTTTGGTGGGCGGTTCATGACACTAGCCCAACTAGGCAGTGATCAGGCGACTGCTTGGTCGTCGAATGCAATTCACTGTTCATTGGACACATATTATTGTTACGAAACGAAAAGTTGAACAACCGGTCAAAGCTGTGGTCAGTCTCCCTGCCATTCCCTGCCCTACATACAGGACTAGTGACTGACTAAATGCAGACAGGCTGAGAGTTGACTTCAGTAAAACGGAAGTAGTAAGAACAAAGTGAGAAGCTCTTGTGATCTACAGTCGTTCTGAGAGGCCACACTGGTTTATGCCGAGTAATATGGTAGACAACGGCTTAAGAACCCTGCGCAGCACGCGTTGGATAGTTACGAGTACGATGCTGAAGCATAGATGCACTGCGATCTGTAGGGTCTATTGTTCTGGCCTAGTGGGTAACCAGAAGCCAATTGGGGGCCCTCAACTGACTGGGCATAAATTATCCCTTTTCGCCAGTCTGCCCGTGCATTTCCTTCGAAACCTTCGTGTTCAGGGATCCAGGCTGTGGAAACCTTGTTTGTGGACGTAAGGTCTTCGAGGAAGTAAAGACAGTCCCAAACGAGCTTCGACCCAATCGTGTGGGACTTAAGGGGTCTTTTCTTCGTTTTCCTCTGCAAGCATTTCTGTGGGCGTAGTTTAATTGCGTAAACGTCTGCTCAAAAGACGTCTGGTGGCCCTAGCTGCAATTTGAAGTCATCTGTGTACCAGAATCACGAATTTGGTAAGGCGATACCTTACGTTTGGTCGTTGCCAGAGGAAGACGAAACAGGGAAAAAATGAAAGCCTCGATGAGATTGGTCATCTATTCAGCATTTGCGAGACAAAGGAGATGGTCCATTCCATTCTATGACCACCTCGAATTGTCTAGAAAATCCAAATCTCTTGAGTAGATCCCAGATCTTCATGATTGGATCACTTTAGATCCATTCCAGGATCCTCAGATGATCTGTAAGGCCGCAAGATTTGAATTCTGCGAACTGGCGCCACCTTAAAATACTCAGCATAGCTTCTTTACGCAGTGTGTGGTGTAGGGCCCAGCATTGCTTCTAAGGCTGCCGTGTCGGGCACGCTTTCTTTGATCCAGTAATATTCACGCAGTCTAAGCGATCCAATCGGTTTAACTGTACTTGGGTTTTGGCTTTCAGGGTTTTTGGTCGCCATGCCAGCGATCATGCAGGAGATGATGGCACAACATAATCAGTAGATCGTCTTGGTCTGTTCAGGTGAGGGCATGAGGATTTTTTTAGTCAAATTTTCCTAAGATTGTGCTTCCTGTTTCTGAACAAAGGTACAAAGAGAATTAGGTTCTCGATCCTACACCAACCTGAAGTCAAGTTAAGGGCACCCTGCATCATGTTTGATATGGTATCTTCGTTGTATCTTGTTGTGCAACATCTTACCGTGACATCCTCTCTAGGACTCTTCCTATTTCAGCTCAGTTTTCGAGCTGTTGACTTGCCACGACTGCTGATTTGCTGACTCGCTGATTTGTTGATTTGCATACAAATATCTTTCCCGTTTGATTTATAAACCAAATTTTATGTGTGTTTTTGTTTTCTACTCTCGTAATTAACTCTAACCAAAGAATTTATTTACTTTCGATTGTTTACATAAACGTGCATAAAAATTTAAATTCGAGGAATCTTTAGCCCCACCCTCCCCGTCGCAGTTCATAATTCATTTGTGTTCATCGCGTCGATACAGTTAATAAATTCTTTAAATGGAAATTCACGCGATTGCGGTGTGCGTCTTATCGTGGGAGGTGAATCACCTTTCAATGCGACAGATTAGGCTAGGAAAGTCCACAGCTCTATCAAGTATAATGTTGTTTCTTTGTTTTTGTATTAATTACAGATTTGTCGAAGATAGCAATGTACTATCGCCAACAGTAGTAATGGACAGACTCCACGTCACGCCAAGCAGCAATAGTATCACAAGCACCGCAGCCCGAGAGCATCGGCAGCAGCACCGACAGCAAACGCGCAAGGAAAGCATCAGTGTACGATCGTCTAGATCACCTTCGGCGAATCGTAGTGCCGTCGATCAAAGTAATTAGAACAACTAATCCTTTCTCTTTCTCACTCTCTCTCCATCTATCGCTCTTTAGAGTCGCTCTGTCAGCAGTGCAGACGCCATTTTGTTGTGTTCCTTACGTTATTTTTGTTTTTGCTTTTTAAAAAAAAAACATCGAGTTGATGTTTTGTTTGTTTTTGCAAGCGGTGCGCTTTGGCAATGGTTTTGCACAAGATTTTTGATTTTTTTTTTGTTCCAACAAAGTGTTTTTTCGAATCACAGTTTTTTTTTTGAGAAACTGATTGTTATGTTTCAAATTTGAAACACTCGTGTGTTGTTTTTTGCTTTTGATATTGTGTTGTGTGCTCACTTTGAGTCTTCTCTGTGTGGTATTTTTTTTTTTTAATTTTTGATTTTGTTTTGGTGTTCAAAAGACAGAGAAGAATAAACAGAAAATTGAAAAGACGATAAACAGAATTGAAAATAAACCAGAAAAAACTGAAAACTAATGAAATTTTCGATAGTGTCAAGAGAACGGGATCGTGACAGTGTTGAACCTTCTGCATCGTCTTCGACATTGGGCCTGCAGGGTGTTGGTGTTGTCGGAAGCAGCGCAGGTGGAAGTAGCAGTAGTGCTGCAACAGGTGGCACGGTGACTAGCGGAGGAGTTGGTGGCGTCGCCACCTCCGGCGGTGGAGGTACTGGAGGTGGTGGCAGTGGTGGTATAAGTGGCTCGGCATCGGGAGCTTTGCGATTTCGAAATCAAAGTCCGTCGAATCGACGCAGCCGAGAGAGAAATCGCAGGGAATTCAATCGGAGTTACGGATCTGATCAGGGCGGTCTGCTGGCATATGGAGATTTGCCAATTGACCCGATGGGATCGATGGAGGACTCTAGATTGTCTGGTGAGTTTTATTATAATAATTTTGTTAAGTTGGGTTTAATGGAAAAACAAAATCGATGGGGACGAAGATTTTCTTAGGCTTTCTAGGTGGAATGGTACTGACAATTAAGCTTCAGTGTTTCCTTAGTCAATGAGTAGGTGGCCACTTGCTTGATATCACAATTCTCTATGAGGTGACCTATTGCTTTCAGTTTTAAATATAATAATAGCGAAAGGATCACCTATACACATGTAGCCAGGAGATAACCGATCATCCTCGTGGTCGAAGGGAAATAAGAGTCGTGCCTGACACCCTCACAGGGCACCGCGGCACAGGAATTCACGCACGACGATTTGGACTCATACAACGACTTCTGTCGAAGCTGCGGAGTACTTACTTTAAATTACGCTCATAGGCCGGGGTAGCATGGTCTCCACCAACAAACAGTACGGTCCTTAGTTAGTTGCCTTCTGTTTCACACACTGCTTTGGTTCAGGTCACACCTAAGGTAGGGTCTTCCTCTGCTGCGGTGTCCCTTTCATGTAGATTCTGACACTCGACGGGCCGGTGGGTTGATGCCCATGACAATGAATTTTCTCCTACATTCTCCATTGATCAAAACTGTACTAAAGCTACAAAGACGAATGGGAAAAAGAATTAGTACGATACCTGCTAGGTGAATCTCCACCCTAGCTGCCAGAAGATTGATTTAACTTAGTCGTAGTTTCTTCTAAAGGCTGGAGGACCTTCAAATCGCGGAAACTTCTAATCAGGAAACTCCTGGGAATCCTTCCCCTGTTTTTTAGTTCTAAGTTTCTTATTTTCAGAGCATAGTTTTCGTGAAGTTTTGCAAACTTGTTGGTTAAGTGAACTTAGCCTTACCTTTTCTTTCAGATGGCAAAGTGGAGGTTTAATTGTATTGTCCCCTTGCGCTTACTATAGAGCTGAGCCTTTCCCTGCTGACAAAGCAGTCTCTTTTCCTGATACTCCGCTTTGGCCAGGGATACAGCAGAATTTAACGTTATGCTGCCTGCCAAAAACCTTCAGCTTTTCGCGATAGCACTTCACAAGCATTGAAGTGATCTGAGAAGCAGCTAATGCTTTTATGGTTGCCTGGTTGTCAATTATATCCTCCCGTGATATTGTAAGTATTGATGCTCATTGGTTGGCTCTTGTCCATGCTAGAACCTCAGCCTGGAAAGCACTGCTTCCAGGTCAGGAAGTCTTATTGAGCTGCTTAGTCTCAGTTTCTCGGAGAAGAAGCCTGCTCTTATGCCTATGTTAATTTTTGCTCTGTTAGTATACATGGATTTGAGCTCATCAGAAATCTTGTGGTTTCGCACTGGAAAGACGGACGAGAAAGGTTTGACGTAGTCAACATTTGTCGGAGTCAACATCTGTTCCCAGATATTTGCTCAATATGAGTTCGATTTCCAGCATTTTGACAGGTCAAGGGGCAAAAATTGAGAATTGTCTTCTAGAATTTTTTCAGGATATTATATGACTCTTTCTTCCCCCCAACTTAACTCCCAGCATAGTTTTATTTACTTCTAAACTTTCTAATTTTAAACTCTTTCAAATCTCCTTACAGGTAACGAAGATCTCTGCTATCAATCGTTTGCCTCCGATGAGCCCGATGGTAATCCGCTCCAAGGCGATAGCAATAAAAAACATCACCGACGTCACGAGAGGACAACCAGCTTACAGGCAATAGATAGACTAAATACAAAAATCCAATGTACAAAAGAATCGATTCGCAAGGAACAAACTGCCAGAGATGGTAAGTACTCGACCTCGCTTCGCGACTCTTATCACTGAAACACATGACAAGTTTTTTTCTAATCTCTATCAATTCTTTACCTT
This sequence comes from Matsumyia berberina, assembly GCA_917880715.2. Lineage (NCBI taxonomy): Eukaryota > Metazoa > Arthropoda > Insecta > Diptera > Syrphidae > Matsumyia > Matsumyia berberina. The sequence continues at coordinate 110,728,775 of OU862872.1, forward strand.
GTTGCAGATAACGTCAATGAGTATCTTAAATTAGCCGCTAGTGCTGATAAGCAGCAACTACAACGAATAAAGGTATCATTGCGAGGTTTCTTTACCTATTTTTCCAGTAAAGTAAATTCACTGGCATTGTTTCCTCTTCCTCTCTTTTCTTTTCGGTGTCTCTCGGTTGCAGGCTGTCTTTGAGAAAAAGAATCAAAAAAGCGCACACACAATTGCCCAATTGCAGAAAAAACTCGATAGCTACACGAAACGGGCCAAGGACATACAGAATCATCAGTATCACAACAAGAGCCAACACCGACAGCCCAGAGAGGTATTACGCGATGTGGGTCAAGGTTTAAGGTAAGTAAATGACTTTCTACAGGCAGTTCTTTGGTAATTTATTTGGTTTCTTGTTCTCAGAAACGTTGGTGGCAACATTCGCGATGGAATAACCGGATTTTCTGGTTCGGTGATGTCAAAACCGAGAGAGTTTGCACATTTAATTAAAAATAAATTCGGAAGCGCCGATAATATCAATCAAATGACAGGTAAGATTTTTGTGGAACTTATTGTGAACTATATGGAGACGAGTGTGGATTTCTACGATAATTTGGCCTTGAGTATGGTCATTCGCATCTTAAAATGAAAAGGGGACAAGGAATTTCAAGATTAACTTGTGTAGTTGTTAGAACGTGTTGCTGAGTGTCTGTCTGGTAGATCGGACCATTTCAACTGATGCTTCGCTTCCTATTGCTATTGTTTTCGTTGCAAATGTTGTTGATGCATTTATGGGCCTTAAAACTCACTGACGTATCTTCTTCGTGACCAGTAGATGCTATTCGACTGTCAAGTAGATGCAACTATGAGGAAGACTGCTTTAGAAAGCGCGTGATCTCAGTGTTTTTATGACCATGGGTCTGGATTTCTGCAGCAATTGCCACCCGAAATAGTTCACCTGATTCGAAAGCCTGACTGATTCTCTGCGGAAGTGATGTCAGATGTGTAAATAAAATTTTATGAACTATAAACTCTTAACCGACTTTCGCATGGCAGTAGTGCGTCGTTAAATGTGTGCTCGCACGAGTCGCTTTGCATACCATGGAGTTTTCTTTGATTATCTCTTAAAGGGTCAGCTGAGATTTATGTTTCTTTGTATACATTTAGATTCACAAATAGAATGAACGAGTGATAGAGTCCGTGATATTCTTGTCTTGGTAGACGCTTTTGGGTATTGTGAAAGGTTAGCTTAGATTAGGTGCCCGTCCACATCTGAGTGCAGAGACACTTAGACCAATAGAGGTCCACTGTGATACGACGGGATCTATTACTAATCCGGAACTACTCATTAAACCCAATAGAGCTTTTTATGAAGCGAAGGATACCTCTGACGTCGATGTGTGCTATGTCGCTAAGGTCATGGACGAAAACAGCTCCCAGATGAAGCAGTCGTTTTTGGACAGTGCCGGATAGATGCGAAAGAAATGAAGAATTGTTTGGTTTTCTTTATCCCTGCAGTTTCTACAGTGGACAGAACGGAAAGTTTTATACTTTCCTTCCATTTTTTTTGTCTCGCAAGAATTTACCACATAGAATTCATTGTTCTCTGTGTAATGATTGGAGATCACTCTTGCCGGAGCATTATAATCAATTTGGGCTTAAGCAGATGATTCTAGTAATACCGTTCGTTTAAATGACGTTCACATTCCGAGGTAGATCATGGCCTCAACTAAAACATGCCTCTTCAGCCAACACAACCTTTGTGCACATCACCTAAGGTAAGGTTTTTCTCTGCTGCGTTGTCCCTCTGTGAAGAATTAAACGACGATGGGCCGGTACGCTGACGTCCACAAACTGCACGTGTCCCATTTCAGTCGCTGTATAACTCGTAAAAATCATCATTAAATCTTCTCTTCCACACTCCATTGATACAAATTGGACTGAATATCACACAAAGAATCTTCCTTTCAAACCAACCGCGAGAATTTTCATCATGTAGCAGGATAGGTATGATTATACTGAGTTTCTCTGGTCGTTTGATGCCTTCTTAGCCCAAAGTAGCAGCGATTGGCAAGAGTAATTCTTCGTTTGTCTTTTTGTGAGGGATCCGTGGAGCCCAGGAACACAAAATACATATGTATGTATGTATGTAGGTCATTGTGGCTCAAGTCGTTAAGATGTTTGACTGCTACGCATACACTCTCCAGAACACCATCTCTCGGTAGGCAATGATAAACCAACGAGGGTGAAATTAGCTCTTGGAAACTGTTGTTTGAGAAGCTAGTTCTTAAGTTATTGTAACTCATAGAAGGTGATACCACGGTATCATTCCACATCTGAATTATACTGGATGCCCTTACCACCTGCAGGTAGAGATAGAAAAGAAGCGATCTGGAGCTATCTGGAGTTCTTCTTACTGTGTTTTAGAGCACTATACGACTGCAAGAAAATGTCTAGCTCTGATCCCAGGACTCTCCAAGGACACACTAAGCAATTATGCTATCAACCATCGTTAAGTTGGTAAAGTTCTACCGACTCTAGCTTTATTCATTTCGAGAGCTACATTCATAAGTGATATTTGCTACATTAGTCAGCAGATTCTTTGTTTGATAACGACCTCGTTAACAGCGTTTTGAGCCAGGTGTACCATGAATCGATTTGATTGTTGACAATGATTACAAATAAACTCACTTCATTCTAGTTATCTCGGATTCTGAGTTGAAGTATCCTCTTGAGACATTCTGATAAAAGTCAGGCGAATTGCCAATACAGTGGTTGTAAAATTAGCCACCTGGGGATCAATTTGTTTGTAGATAACTTTTAAGAAAGATTCCTTAGGCGACTGTCAGCAAGTGCGCTGAAGAATGAATAACTCTTTTGTGCTTCTCCGAACTGATGCTTTAGCCGACAAGATACCTACTTCAGCCTTTATTGTGTGTGATTACTTTGAAGTAGGTTTCTTTTGATCGGTATCAGTGCAACAAATTATCTGAGAATGCGAACTGGGGATCTGCAGTATCCTCTTCAGCGTGCGAAGATATCAACTCTTGTCCATTCTCGTTGGGCATTCATTTTCTGATTTCTGCCGGAGCACAACCACAAACAACTTTCATGACTTTGGTGGAATTTTAAGGCTTTTGCCCTCTTCCTTAGGCAACTAAGTTTCAGACGGACTACCAAATATAAAATGCACAGAGACTAGTCCTCTGGTCCTAAATCCTATTTTCATTGCATCGTACTTAATGTAAATCCAGTCACCCATTCAAAAACAAATAGATATCGTCAGCGAATGTTTGAGGACGAGTGTAGCAATCACAGAATCGTCAAACCCACAAATGTAATCATTCAACTAGAACTACCCGCATGCTAATTCCATATTTCCTAATTTTAGAAGCCGAAATCAATGCCCTCAATATGCCAGTGAATTCATCAGAACTAATTGGTTCATCAACGCCCAATAATGCTGGTAATATACCAGCTCAATCAACAGGATCAGGAAATACAGGCGGAGCTGGCAGTGGGAAATTTAATAGTGACAACGGTAGCGAATGCAGTAGTGTTACCAGCGAAAGTATTCCAGCTGGGTACGTCCACTAAAAACTCCTTACAATCAAATTTGTTTTGAATCGTGTGTTTCTCTTTGCAGTTCTGGAAAAAGTCAATCGGGAGCCAGCCAATATAATGTTATTTACAAAACACTTCTCACACAATTGCAAGAAAGGAATGATGAACTGGAAAAGCTTAAAGAGAGAGTTGAACGACTAGAGGTTAGTAGATGACGCTATGGATTGTCAAGTAATTTTCCTAACCCAAACTTGTTTGATTTTATTTAGAACACTCAAAAAGAGTTCAACAACTTGACAGCAACACTGGAGAGTGAAAGATATCGTGCTGAAGGATTGGAGGAACAAATAAACGATTTAACCGAATTACATCAGGTACAATTTGGAAATGTTGTTGGTATATCATTGTTGATGGGTTTTTTTCTTTTGTAGAATGAAATTGAAAATCTCAAACAAGCTATCGCTGATATGGAGGAAAAGGTTCAATATCAAAGTGACGAGAGACTGAGAGACGTTAACGAAGTTTTAGAAAATTGCCAAACAAGAGTAAGTTGAAAATATTTATCTAGAGAAAGATCTGGGGCCGAATTACTGCAATCGATAACGAGCGAGTGAGTGGAACACGTGATCGAATGACCGATTAACTTTATTGAGAGCGGTTATGCCAAATCCTCACATTTCGATGAGGAGTTACTCGTTTAGCAAGTGTGGTAATCCGGCCCCTGATTTTGTCTGTTCTGCTTCTATTAGGTTATTTTAGGTAGATTAAAGGTATGCAGCCAGCGCCTGCATAAGACACTAGGCACCATAGTGGGCCCATCGCGATCCCTCTGTAATCAAAATTGGCAAAACCTAAAGCATTTGATTTCAGAGCCTAGCTCCCCTAGATTACTCAAGAAGTAGCTGCCAAGAAATTTCCTACGTGTTTTACCAATTGCCTGTTGGAAAATTCGTTTGGCTCCGCATCTCCTTTTATTTGTAGTTTACCTCGTCATTCGCGCACCGGAATTTCGCGATAAATTGGAAGTAACAAATGCAGAAAAGTTTGTAGATCTGTCAAGGGGGTTGAGCGGAGGGCACCCGTGATGGCGATACTGGCAGTTCTTAGTACTGCTGCTAGCTTACTTAGAGTTGTTTTCTTTCTGGTTGCCTTCCTCCAGACGAGCACTCCATACGTGAGTATGTGTCTGACTATTGAGGGCCTTCCGGACTGCACTTAAGAAGCAAGAAAGAAGTCAATATTGGCGATCGCTCACTGGAACAGTTTGACTTTCTGGGTCTCATGGCCATGCGGGTCCACATCTGAAAAGAGGATCAGCTAAGCTGTGAAAATTGTTTGGTTGATATTGCTAAGGTTGGAATCTGCACAGCTTGCGCAGCAGATCAACATATTAACCATTAAGTCGCGGCGACCACTCCTATTCCACTTCAAGTGAAATGAATTGATCTCGCTTGGTACATTAATGATTTCAAGTTGAAGAGCGAATCTGTGGTCTGTTGTATTGTTTTATTCGTACAGACAGGAAACTCTTTTGAAATCCTTATGCCAAGCTTTTGTCTGTATAGTTAAGCGGGTTGTGAACTGTGTGTGACTGCCACTCCTACCGTCCGACACAATTCGGTGTGAGAAAGCAATAGGCTTCATTCAAAGAAACCGCAGTCCCAGAGCTAAGGCATAGCAACTCGATTTTTCAGAACGAATAAGGACAAGCTTGAAGGCCTTCGCCTCTGCCCTACCGGCAGATTTGTGTCTAGATTTTCTTCCAAATAGGTGAGGTGAAGTGGCTCTTCTGGCCATTAGATAAACCGGAAACTGATTCCCTCGAACCATTGCAGAATTCTGGAATCCTGCCATCAATCACCTACTTGCTTTCTTAATCTATAAGACCTGTAAGCTTTTGGCCAAACATGTTCATTATCTTTCATCACTCAAGAGGACAGAGCCTATCACTGCTGCTAAATCTGTTTTGTTCGAAAGAAAAATACGTTTTTGTAGAAATCCAATCGGTTCTTGTGCATATTTACATACGTGACTTTACTCCTGTTATCACTGATCCATTGACTCACAAAGAGGTTACGAATACACACTTATCTGCCACTTGCATGACTCAGTGCTTCCACAGATTACAGAAAAACGTGCCCATCAACACCAGAGCAATATACACATAATTCTCGTAAACAACGTAAAATGTTATTGTTCACAGTAATTGGCTTTTGTTTATGGCATTCTATAAACAAAAATGAAATAAGGAAAATATTACTTCAGCTTTTGTTTTAAATTTATTATTCGTTTGTTGTTAATACAATTTGACTTTTTTTTTTCTTTTTTAATCAACAGATTTCTAAAATGGAACACTTATCCCAACAACAATACGTCACTGTGGAAGGCATTGACAACTCGAATGCTCGTGCACTTGTTGTTAAATTAATTAACGTAGTTTTAACTGTATTGCAAGTAGTTTTACTATTAGTGGCAACAGCCGCTGGCATTATTATGCCATTTCTAAAAACAAGGTAAGTTACTTTCATCATCCAAACTAAATAAGCGATAGAATATTTGTCTCTAAACAAATGCGGTAACAAATGCAGAAAAGTGTCTAGAGCTGTCGAAGGTGCTGAGCGAAGAGCAGCCTTGATGGAGATACTGGCAATTCTTTTTACTGCTGTTGGCTTACTTAACGTTGTTTTCTTTCTGATTGCTGATCAGAAGAGCCTTCCATACGTGAGTTTTGAGGGCTATTGGCTGAAGTAGATCTTCATCATTTTGACTAGTGGAGGATATCTCTTGAGAGGCAGCGCAAGATAAGTTCATGGTAAGCTTTAGTGTAGAAATGCTGACCTATTGTCGGCATCCCGATCCGTTGAGGGTCTCTGCCTGAGAGATGGCAGCCTTCCATCCTCTTCGACTCTGAACAAGCTATTCCCAGTTCTCCAGACCAAACGCTTAGGTATCCGCGATAGCTTGATCTTTGGAACGGAGGTTCGGTGTTCCTTTTCGTCTTGAACCTAAGGCTGTGATTCGAAGATTTTCTTGGCTGGCCCATTATTGTCCCTTCACTCGATGTGGCCGAGTCACTGTAATCGATTTTGGCTTTTCGGGATCCATCCACCTCTTGATACAGCTCATAGAGCTCGCGGTTATATCTTCTCTTGTATTCGCCCTCCTCGCATACGGGATCAAATATCAGTGCGCCCTGGGACCCAGAGAAGAGTCAAAGAGCTCAGCCTTGCGACCGAATTGGATTAGCTTGCGATAGTGTTGCCTGTGTTTCAATAATATTCGTCAGTCAATTTAGAATTGAAACCAATAAGTCTTGTGATTCATCGTGAGTTGCCTCTATGTTTGATAGATGCACTGTCTGCGAAAACGTAAGATGGCAGCAACACATAACCAAAAAAGACCGTCGCGAGAACTTGTCCGTCTTCTTAAGATGGCCTCTTGCTGTGAATTCTGAGATGCACTACAGTCGAAAACGTCAACAAACTTCACGTCGTTCGGTTTGTTAAACACGTGCTGCAGTTAGGCTTACCATCCATCCTCTTTTCTCAAGACACTGTCCGTTTTTGAAGGGCGTCCGAAGACGTCTGAGGGGATTTTTAAAATATGTCCTGGGTTTTTAAGCAGCGGCGATTTTATTATTATTTATTGAAAACCTACCTACATATGTACATCACGTGGCGAAATGGTCGCGCACAGACGAAGCGTAGATCGTGACCGATGTGATTGAAAGAGGAATGGCTATCGCTCGTAAGCGTCATCAATGCAGAACAAAAACCCACCCTTAATCTCAATATTTCTAGTGTGTCTGGAGTTATGGACGCAAAGTCCGGGGTTTAATGTCCTTGCATTCTTACTTACTTAAGTGGCGCTACAGTTCGGGGTGAACCTGGGCCTCAACCAACAACCCTCTCCAGTTAGCCCGGTCCTTAGCTAACTGCCTCCAGTTGCGCACGCCAAGTTGGTTGAGGTCCCCTTCTACTTGTGCGCGCCACCTTAGGCGAGGTCTTCCTCTACTGCTTTGTCCCTCCGGGTTAGATTCAAAGACTCTGCGTGCCGGAGCGTTTGTCTCCATTCTCTCTACATGCCCCAGCCATCTTTGCCGATGGATACGTATCTTCTTGACTAGGGCGATGTCGCTGTACAGCTCGTAGAGTTCGTGATTAAATCTTCTCCTCCAAAGCCCGTCAACGCATACGGGACCGAATATCTTCAGTGTCCATGCTTCAGCGCCATAAAGCAGGACTGGGATGATTAAGGTCTTATACAGAATCTCCTTAGTGACGTTCTGTCCAATTCGTCGGTGTTAGGTGTCCCTTCTTGTTGACAGCAAGTACTTAGTTTTGCCCTCGTTTACCACTAAATCCATTTTGGCCGCTTCAGTCTCTATAGCGGTGACAGCTCGCTGCGTTCTGCGTATAGTTTCATTAAATTTCTGATGCAATATGAACCACGCTTGAAGCACGGAAGTGATATTGCAAAACATAACCTCTTTTATTATGAAAATACCTAACACTTTCTTTCTATTCTTCTCTTCCAAACAGAGTTCGTGTTTTAACGACATTCTTCTCAATATGTTTCATAATATTTGTGATACGTCAATGGCCGGACGTTAAGGATATTGGATCCGGTCTAGTGCGACATTTAAAAGAGTCTTTGGTTGTAAAGTGAAAAAGCAAAAACAAATAAAACAAACACACACTAAATAAAATTTAAATTAAAAACAAAAAAATCAAACTACTACATATATGTAAATGGTTAAGCATACAATATACAAAAATTTATTTCTTTCTCTTTTGTTTAAAAATATAATAATATTTTTTATGCAAACAAAAAACAGCAGATCTAGGCTAATTACATAAACTCTCATCAATCACATCAACCTTGCATCACCGCATCTATTCTCTCTTTCGCATTGTATACAAAAATACAGAGAATTGTATATAAAAAAAGGAACAAACTAAAAAGCAAACATATATTTCGAAATATTAAACAAAAAAAACTAGTGATATTAAATATTTTTTTTTATTATTCTTTTGTACATAGCAAAGGTATTTGTATAACTTTCTTTTTTTCACACATCTCTATTTAAAGAAAAAAAGCATTGAAATATAGTAAAATATAAATATTATTAGTGAGATAGCAGCCAGTAGTGTATGTTACTTTTTTCGTTTAAGTGAAAAGAAAACTTTTACACACTCTCTCTCTCTCTCTCTCTGTCTATCACTCATGGCACTTATTTGCAAATTAAAAAGAAAATAAATTAATATGAAACAAATAAAATAAATAGAATTGTTTGTGTTGTTTTTAAATGAAAGGAATAAATTATAAACGAGTATTTCTGTGTCCATGTTTATACCCATCCATTTTATAGCAACTAAAATTGGAGCGACAAATTATTGAAAAAATATAAAATTATACTTTGAAATTCATTGCCTTCTAAAGAAAAAAGAAAAAAACTAATGGAATAGGTAAATATATGTAAGAAATTAAAAAAACAAAAAATTATTTATGACTGAATAGTTGTAACTTCAAGAAGCGTTTTATGTTTTAACGAGAAAGAAAATGTATGAATGGATACGAGTATGTACTACATCTAAACATTAAGAGCATAAAAAATGTAAGAATAGTAATTGGAATATTTTCTTTTTATTTAAAACTGTAGTCTGCGGCTTAGGTTATCTCAATCATTGTAACGCGAGCCAATTGTTTGATTGGAAAGAATTGTTTGTGAAAGAAACGATTAAACAGTGAGAGACAGAAAACATTTCCCAAGGATTCAAGCAAGTCAATGAAAAAAGCAGTGTTCCTGTCATGTGTAAGAATGTGAGCGTTATACAAGAGCTTTGGGAGAATAAACGCCTTCATGATTGCTGCAAGGATGACAAGAAGTTAAGATAGTAAGTTCTATCCTTGCCGCTTGTAAAATGATGGTGAGCACAACATTCGAAGCCATCTCTACACAATGCCTCGAACAAGACACAAGAAAATGACAGCACTTGCCCCAAAAACTCTATTTTGTATCCGTCTGTGTAGAAGGCTAGTTCTCCACAATGAGACTCTTGAGAAGTACTGACGCAACGTTATAGCGAAGCTCACACAGCAATTAATGAAAAATCTAAATAAATTTACCACAAAATTCATTCTCATACTCTCGCCTCTTTTAGTTTGTAAATAAATTTTAACGTTTAACAAGCTTTTACACAAACAGCATATGAAAGAACCTTCAGCTCTCGAAGAATGATATCCTATTTCTCCTAAAACAATGGAATCCATCTAAGGCAACCCCACATTGCCTTGACACTCCGATTTGTGAAGAAAAATTCAATAAAGAACGCATAAGCTATACGTAAACATGTAAATTTTGTATGAACAAACATTTATTTTCATTTTGTAAATACTTAAAATATTGTAGAAGTAAAAGTTACAAACAAATAAAATAGAAATTGTTACGAATATGAATTAGCAGACAAAAAAGAAAGAGAAAAAGAAAATAAGAACATGTTCCTGTTTTAAAAGGAGTTACAGTCTTTTTTTTTTTAATGGAATTGAAGAATTCATTTTCTATATGCATAAATATTTTATTTAATAAAAAAATAAATGTTTAAATAAAATTTAAATCGTCTTTTGATAGTGATTTTGTATTTACTTGGAAATTATTGTACAGCTCAACGTAATGGTGGAGGAATATTGACGAATTACCGCAAAGAGTGGATCGCGCGTGCCAAATATCGCGAAACATACCTGCCCATGTGGTAGATCGTCCCTTTTTGGCGCGGGGTCGGTTTTCTGCTACTTCCCTCGAAGCATCTTTCGTGAAAAGTTGAAAATCGAAAAACTTCGATACCTTCGTTATTCTTGAAGCTACAGGGTGGAGTAAGGGCTGGATTTCTTGGAAATTTCCCGCTCTACATCTCCGCCCATGGAAGTTTTGCTCTGCGCATAACTGTTCAGGAGCTACGGCCCGGCGAGACGGACTATGCGAGAAAATGCCCCTCCTGCCCCCCGCGTCCAAAATTTCGCGAAACAAACTTTCCCATGTTGTAGATCATCTGTTTTCAGTTCCATTTTGCCATTTTAGATCGAAATGAGTGTTTTTCTGGAGTACTATGCGCCTAGAAAAAGAAGTAAGTATCACAGGCATTTTTCTAACCCCAATTTTTGCGGAAACGCCTCAAAAGTGCTTAAGGGAGGCCGGGGCTGAAACAATTTTAATGCAGTTTTGTGCTCCCAAGGTCGCTCTAAAAGATAGCGTCCCCAGAATTTCCATAACATGTACCGTTATCCGGCGAGAAGTCAAAATATGTAAAGTTTCTTACGAATTAAAGTCATGTCAATTTTTTTTCAAACGTCCAAAAGACCTTTAAGGAAGGCTGGGGCTCAAAAAATAGGGATGCAGTTTTGTGCGTTAAAGGTCGCTCTACAAAATGAGGGGCCTAGCATTTTTGTAGCATGTACCGTTATGGAGTAAACACGTCAAAACGTGGTAAAATGTTAGAAAAACCAGTCAGGAGTTTGAGAACAAGTGTACCGTGCTGTGACGTAGGTCGGTTGGGTGGAACTTCCGAGTTTTCATACTAAAATTTTTCTGGGGTACTAGGCGCCCAGAAAAAACAGCAGGTATACCGCCTATTTTTTCGCGTCAATTTTCGCAGAAATGCCTCAAAAAGCCTTAAGGAGGGCCGGGGCTGAAAAAATTGGAATGCAGTTTTGTGCGCCCAAGGTCGCTCTACAAGATGGCGTCCCCAGAATTTCTATAACATGTACCGTTATCCGGCGAGAAATCAAAATATGCCAACTTTTTGACCAATCCCAGCCATGTCAATTTTTTTTTAAACGTCCAAAAGACGTTTAAGGAAGGCTGGGGCTGAAAAAATTGGGATGCAGTTTTGTGCGTTGAAGGTCGCTCTTCAAAATGAGGGGTCTAGCATTTTTGTAGCGTGAACCGTTATGGGGTAAACAAGTCAAAACGGGGTAAAATGTTTGAAAAATATCAGTCCAGTGTCTTCGGGGTGGGAAAAAATGCATTCATTCACCTATTTTTTCGCGCCAATTTTTTCGGAAACCCCTCAAAAGTGCCTAAGGGAGGCCGGGGTTGAAAAATTTTAAATGCAATCTTGTGCTCCCAAGGTCGCTCTACAAGATGGCGTCCTCAGAATTTCCATACCATGTACCGTTATCCCGCGAGAAGTCAAAATATGTAAAGTTCCTGACCAATCAAAGCCATGTCAATTTTTTTTCAAACGTCCAAAAGACCTTTAAGGAAGGCTGGGGCTCAAAAAATAGGGATGCAGTTTTGTGCGTTAAAGGTCGCTCTTCAAAATGAGGGGTCTAGCATTTTTGTAGCATGTACCGTTATGGGGTAAACAAGTCAAAACGTGGTAAAATGTTTGAAAAACCAGTCCGGGGTCTTCAGTTTGAGAACAAGTGCACCCTGCTGTGACGTAGGTCGGTTGGGTGGAACTTCCGAGTTTTCATACTAAAATTTTTCTGGGGTACTAGGCGCCCAGAAAAAACAGCAGGTATACCGCCTATTTTTTCGCGTCAATTTTCGCAGAAATGCCTCAAAACGCCTTAAGGAGGGCCGGAGCTGAAAAAATTGGGATGCAGTTTTGTGCGCCCAAGGTCGCTCTACAAGATGGCGTCCCCAGAATTTCCATAGCATTTACTGTTATCCGGCGAGAAATTAAAATATGCCAACTTGTTGACCAATCCCAGCCATGGCAATTTTTTTTCAAACGTCCAAAAGACGTTTAAGGAAGGCTGAGGCTGAAAAAATTGGGATGCAGAATTGTGCGTTGAAGGTCGCTCTTCAAAATGAGGGGTCTAGCATTTTTGTAGCATGAACCGTTATGGGGTAAACAAGTCAAAACGTGCTAAAATGTTTAAAAAAATACCAGTCCAGTGTCTTCGGGGTGGGAAAAAATGCACTCAATTCACCTATTTTCTCGGAAACGCCTCAAAAAGGCTTAAGAAGGATTGGGGCGGAAAAAATTGGAATGTAGTTTTGTGCTCCCAAGGTCGCTCTACAAGATGGCGTCCCCAGAATTTTCATACCATGTACCGTTATTCGGAGGGCAGTCAAAACATGTAAAGTTTCGGATAAATTTCAGCCATGTCAAGTGTTTTTCAAACGTCCAAAAGAGCTTTAAGGAAGGTCGAGGCTGAGAAAACTGGGACGCTGTTTTGTGCTTTGAAGGTCGCTCTACAAAATGAGGGGCCGAGCATTTTTGTAGCATGCACCTTTTAGGGCGAAATGCTCGCAAAATGGAGCTGAAAACGGATGATCTACAACATGAGCAGGTCTGTTTCACGAAATTTTGGTCGCGGGGGGCGGGAGGGGGTTTTCTTGCATGGGCTGTCCCGCTGAGCTGTAGCTCCTCAACAGTCATTCGCAGACCAAAACTTGCCAGGGCGAAGTTGTAGAGCAGAAAATTTCCTAGAATTACAGCCTTTACTTCACCCCGTAGCTTCAAAAATAAGGGAGATATCGAGGAACTGCATATCGAGGAACTCCATTTCGAACTGTGCCCGCTTTTGTGAAAAGTTTAAGTTGATATGAGTCATGCGCACAATTGTTTTTTGTGTTTCCTCTTCTACCTACCCATGTGCATATGCTCCTGTTGTGCAAAATAAGGGTTGAAACTCCACGTGGAGTTTATTAAAGGTATCTTCCGGGGTGTACGTATGTGAGCATATTGGTAGGAACTCCACGTGGAGTATGCTTGTTTTGGCCGATTGTGTCATGTGTGTGTGGTGGCACGTGTAGTCTGACCCTTTCACTAAAAAAAAAACTTGGAATGAGAGTGTGAGGAGCGGATTTAGCAAGTAGAACAGCTGCAAGTAGAACAGACTCCGAATAAAAACACAGTCCTGTTTATATTTAAATATTTATTTTATTCCTTAATACATCTATCAAATAAAAAAACAAAGGAAAAACAAACATAAACTTATTCTCATTCAATTTATATATGTATGTATGTATCTTCGTGACTCCTTTTACTAACAGCATTTTGAAATACAGTAGCGAGCATGGAAAGTGCAACACCCATTTTTCGAAGGAAAATCCTTAATTATTTTTAGGTAACGGGTTTTTCTTAATGACTTTAGTTCTTTTTAGGTATACAAGTGCATAACAAGTCGTTTAAAGCTATTTCAGTGTTTGAAGTGATAAGTGGTGGTGCTAAAATTGACAGTTTTTAAAAAATGGCAAGTTATAAGCAATTGACTGAAGACCAAAAAAGTCGAATAATTGCGCTTTTTGAAGTGGCAAAGTTGACTATAACCGATATTAGTAAAGAGGTTGGATGCAACAAGTCGACAGTGAGAAGGTTACTAAAAAAAAAAAAACCAAACGGGAACAGCTGAACGGAAAAAGGGGACAGGAGGTATTCGCAAGACTTCTACGGCGGATGATCGAGTTTTACACCGGCTATCACTGAGGAACCGATTTTCCACAGCGGTACAAATAAGGACAGAGTTTATGGAGTCTAATGGAAGTGAAATTGGTGTTCATACAGTGCGTCGAAGGCTTAGAGAATTCGGTTTAATGGCTCGTCGCCCCGCTAAAAAACCCATGTTGACACCCAAAATGATGAAATCTCGGTTAACGTGGGCAAAAATATACCAAAATTGGACAGAAACTGATTGGAGAAAAGTCATATTCTCTGATGAAAGCAAATTCAGCATATACGGATCAGATGAAATTCAATACGTGCGGCGAAGAACTGGAGAGCGCTTAAGCAAAAACTGCCTTCAGAGAACGGTGAAGCATCCAGCCGGTCAAATGATCTGGGGATGTTTTTCGTACTATGGAATTGGAGATTTGGCCTTCATAAAAGGAACTGTAAACTCAGAAGTATACAAAAATATTCTGAACGATCATTTAATACCATCAATGGAAATGCATTTTTCGGAGGCCAGTGATACAATTTTTCAAGACGACTCAGCTCCGTGCCATCGGTCCAAAATGGTAAGCTACTTTCTTTAATTATTGCTATTGTAATCCCTCTTCAATTATACTGAATAAAAAAGAATTAATTTAACTTGTATTTTTCACAGATTAAAGAATTTGTGATCGAAAAAGGAATTTCCACACTCGACTGGCCGGGTAATTCGCCGGACTTAAACCCGATTGAAAATCTATGGCATATCATGGCATTGAAAATAAACAGCAAAATGCCTACCTCTGTCAAAATGCTCAATGAAGTCATTGAAAAAGTTTGGTACGAAGAAATAACAGCCGAACATCTTCATAACTTAGTGGATTCAATGCCAAAGCGGATATTAATATGTGACCAAATTAAATGTGTACAAATGTTCTTGCATAAAAAGGTTTTATGGCCTGAAACAATAAACTTCTCTTAAAAGGTCTGCTACCTAGTGCACCAGAAATATTGTCTTTTTTTCTACCACTTATTGGGAATCCCAATTTGACCGGATTCTGTACCTGCAGGAAATAGTTCTGTATATAGTTTCATTGGCCACAAGTTAGTTAACATTTCTTGGAAAATACTTTTTGGTTCATTAATTTTTTTCATTAACTAAAAGAGAAAAAATGGGGATGGATTTGGGTTTTTTTTCGTGTTGCAATTTCCATGCTCGCTACTGTATGTTTCTCTTTGTGAAACGAACACATGTCGCGCTGTGTGTGTGTGTGGAAACAATTGTACATCTATTTACTTGAATCGAAAATAATAAATTTACAGAGTTTTACAGCAGCATAACAACTACATCAGTTTCAAATATATACTATATATACGAATATATTCTATATTTATACCTATAAATCCATATATTTGTCTCGAATTGAAAAACAAAAAAAACTAAATTAAATTTACACTCGACGAATTGTATTTGTCATTTGGTTGGCTTCCAGCGAAACCCGGGGGATAGATTGGTGGTGGCAAAAAAACAACACAAAAGTTGAAAACATCAGTTTTATTCATTAAAAAGTAAAAACGCACTATTAGTAGTAATGGTAATAGAATAGAAGGCTGGCTATATACGGGTTCGGCTCCAGGGGTTAATAGCGTAATAATAATAATATAATAATAATAATCAATAACAGTTACTAACTTAAATCACAATTTATCTCCTTTTGTTTTCTTTTTACGATTACATGTAAAAGGGGGTGGAAGGGACGAGTGAAAGAGTTAGAGAATACGAGTACGAGGCGTCTGGCGCACAGTCGTTCTCTCGGTGTCTCTGAATCTGTTCGGCCAGTTTAATGCGAACACCTATCCAACAATGTGTAACTTTCAAATGAAGTATTGACGGTTCGGTGGAAGTTGAGACGAGCTTGGATGGTGTGGATTGGAGAGATTTGCATTGGGTAGGGCGACTACGCCGATGCCGCCCTGCGATGGCGTTTGTATGAAAATGGAATCTTGTTGTTGATTCTGTTGGTCGGTTGGTGTTTGTCGAGAATTGTTGCCCATAATGACGATGCCCATTAAATCGGATGTTGACATTGCAGCGGACGGTGTTGCGGTCGCAATTGGTTCATAAATTGTCTGATGGGTTTCCATTTCGTCGTCATCTTTGAAAGATCCACTGAGGTTTGGATTTAGAATGTTATTTGATGTTGGCTGTGAGCCACCAGCTTCAGTGGCAGCGCCAGCTGCAGAAACTGTGGCCGATTCTGGAATACTCATCTGTGCTGTGGGCAAAGACGTTGAGAGCGCTCTTCTGTTTCGTCGGGTCACCATGGGCGGTGCTGTGACGCTAATGGCATTCGATGGTCTTCTACGGAATAGCCTGGAAAAGAAGGGAATTTTGAGTACTAAGCAGAGCGAGAAAGAGCAAGGAAGATGCTGCAGAAGAGTGGAGCCAACTTGGGCGATATAATTGTATGATTCGATGCTTTGTTCTTTTCACCTTTCGGATCTCTTAAAACGCATCAAAATGAGGTCGGGTTCGCACTGGAAAGATCCTATCGAACCTTCCCACTGAACACTGATAAACAAACGCTCCAAAAACATGGATAGAATGATGGCGTATGCATGACGTCTACCTCTAGACCCCGAAATTGAGCGAAATGCCACAGGACCGGAGAAAATGGAAAAGGGAAACGCATAGGGGTCATTGGGAAATGTATGTACTCACCGCATGTTCATAATGGCGCAGGTACACTTAGTTGATTCATGAACCAGACAATGGGGGGAGGGAATTGTCCAGGTAAAAATGTACGCGATTGAAAAACCAACCTCATCAGGAACATTTATACGCAAAACATTGCAATTATGTCACCACAGCAATGCTACCATTAAAACACTGAGTTCATCATAACAGTTCTTAAATGTCATATGCGTTACTAGACAAACTCAACAACCTAGGCAACTTTAACCACGTCACCCTAAACTGCGAGGGGACTAGCGAACAGGCGACAAACCAAAGTGAGAAGTAACCTGAAGGAGGTGTTTTGGTGTAAGAACAGCCATGGCTAACACAAGAAAGGGACACAGTGGATCTCTCTGTCTGTCCAAAGGTTGTCACTGTGGCTCAGCGGTAAGTGCTTTGCATTGCTGAGTAAGCTAATAATTTCGAGTCAACTAAAATTTGTTAGAGGCGAACCTCCTCAGAGTATAGGTAAAGGTTTTCAATCCGCCAATCGGAACATGAATAGATGCGTGATGTTAGCAGCGTCAGTCTACCCAAACCCCCCTTATTCAAGACCAATACTAACCTTATTATTGGATAATCCCAAACAGAACGTCTGGTGTTCAACAAGCTGGCCAAATTCGGTGGTAAATTTGGCTGACGATCAAATGGATTAACTCGCGATGAACTACGACTTGGTGAATCATTTGTCAATAGAACTGAAATTACAAAAAGAAAAAAAAGTTGTTTAACAATTGCTAGTTGAAAGAACATCACACAGTATTTACCATTTTCATCATCCGATGTCTGATTATCACCATCGGTGGGAGCAACTGTTGATCCATCCTCCCCCTGATCATTATTTGAGAATGTTCCATGATTATTTGTTATCGCACTATCAGCTGGGCGTAATAGAGGAGTTGTATCATCATCCGTGTCGGTCATACTATCCAATGAAGACTGTCGTCTCCGACTTGATCTCGTCTCGCCCTTCGCAAAAACCTTCCGTTTGCAAATTGGGCATACGCGCTTATTTCTTGTTAGCCATGGATCGATACAATTGCTATGATATGCTGTAAACAATTGAAAAGAAAAATGCAAATGACTAAGAGGGAAACAATTATTTTGTTATCATTAGTGGGACAGCTGGTTTTGCAGTGGAAATAATTGGATTTGTCATGCGAAAAGCATTTGTTGGGGAACTGAGTTTTCCCGTTTCAACTGATTTATAAGGAAAACAACAAAAAAGCACATTTTGTTTCGACAATTTACATGATTACTGCTGATGAAGCTAGCAGACGCTTGTTAGTCGATCTCTTGACACCAGTCCAGTGTCTTCGGGGTGGGAAAAAATGCACTCAATTCACCTATTTTCTCGGAAACGCCTCAAAAAGGCTTAAGAAGGATTGGGGCGGAAAAAATTGGAATGTAGTTTTGTGCTCCCAAGGTCGCTCTACAAGATGGCGTCCCCAGAATTTTCATACCATGTACCGTTATTCGGAGGGCAGTCAAAACATGTAAAGTTTCGGATAAATTTCAGCCATGTCAAGTGTTTTTCAAACGTCCAAAAGAGCTTTAAGGAAGGTCGAGGCTGAGAAAACTGGGACGCTGTTTTGTGCTTTGAAGGTCGCTCTACAAAATGAGGGGCCGAGCATTTTTGTAGCATGCACCTTTTAGGGCGAAATGCTCGCAAAATGGAGCTGAAAACGGATGATCTACAACATGAGCAGGTCTGTTTCACGAAATTTTGGTCGCGGGGGGCGGGAGGGGGTTTTCTTGCATGGGCTGTCCCGCTGAGCTGTAGCTCCTCAACAGTCATTCGCAGACCAAAACTTGCCAGGGCGAAGTTGTAGAGCAGAAAATTTCCTAGAATTACAGCCTTTACTTCACCCCGTAGCTTCAAAAATAAGGGAGATATCGAGGAACTGCATATCGAGGAACTCCATTTCGAACTGTGCCCGCTTTTGTGAAAAGTTTAAGTTGATATGAGTCATGCGCACAATTGTTTTTTGTGTTTCCTCTTCTACCTACCCATGTGCATATGCTCCTGTTGTGCAAAATAAGGGTTGAAACTCCACGTGGAGTTTATTAAAGGTATCTTCCGGGGTGTACGTATGTGAGCATATTGGTAGGAACTCCACGTGGAGTATGCTTGTTTTGGCCGATTGTGTCATGTGTGTGTGGTGGCACGTGTAGTCTGACCCTTTCACTAAAAAAAAAACTTGGAATGAGAGTGTGAGGAGCGGATTTAGCAAGTAGAACAGCTGCAAGTAGAACAGACTCCGAATAAAAACACAGTCCTGTTTATATTTAAATATTTATTTTATTCCTTAATACATCTATCAAATAAAAAAACAAAGGAAAAACAAACATAAACTTATTCTCATTCAATTTATATATGTATGTATGTATCTTCGTGACTCCTTTTACTAACAGCATTTTGAAATACAGTAGCGAGCATGGAAAGTGCAACACCCATTTTTCGAAGGAAAATCCTTAATTATTTTTAGGTAACGGGTTTTTCTTAATGACTTTAGTTCTTTTTAGGTATACAAGTGCATAACAAGTCGTTTAAAGCTATTTCAGTGTTTGAAGTGATAAGTGGTGGTGCTAAAATTGACAGTTTTTAAAAAATGGCAAGTTATAAGCAATTGACTGAAGACCAAAAAAGTCGAATAATTGCGCTTTTTGAAGTGGCAAAGTTGACTATAACCGATATTAGTAAAGAGGTTGGATGCAACAAGTCGACAGTGAGAAGGTTACTAAAAAAAAAAAAACCAAACGGGAACAGCTGAACGGAAAAAGGGGACAGGAGGTATTCGCAAGACTTCTACGGCGGATGATCGAGTTTTACACCGGCTATCACTGAGGAACCGATTTTCCACAGCGGTACAAATAAGGACAGAGTTTATGGAGTCTAATGGAAGTGAAATTGGTGTTCATACAGTGCGTCGAAGGCTTAGAGAATTCGGTTTAATGGCTCGTCGCCCCGCTAAAAAACCCATGTTGACACCCAAAATGATGAAATCTCGGTTAACGTGGGCAAAAATATACCAAAATTGGACAGAAACTGATTGGAGAAAAGTCATATTCTCTGATGAAAGCAAATTCAGCATATACGGATCAGATGAAATTCAATACGTGCGGCGAAGAACTGGAGAGCGCTTAAGCAAAAACTGCCTTCAGAGAACGGTGAAGCATCCAGCCGGTCAAATGATCTGGGGATGTTTTTCGTACTATGGAATTGGAGATTTGGCCTTCATAAAAGGAACTGTAAACTCAGAAGTATACAAAAATATTCTGAACGATCATTTAATACCATCAATGGAAATGCATTTTTCGGAGGCCAGTGATACAATTTTTCAAGACGACTCAGCTCCGTGCCATCGGTCCAAAATGGTAAGCTACTTTCTTTAATTATTGCTATTGTAATCCCTCTTCAATTATACTGAATAAAAAAGAATTAATTTAACTTGTATTTTTCACAGATTAAAGAATTTGTGATCGAAAAAGGAATTTCCACACTCGACTGGCCGGGTAATTCGCCGGACTTAAACCCGATTGAAAATCTATGGCATATCATGGCATTGAAAATAAACAGCAAAATGCCTACCTCTGTCAAAATGCTCAATGAAGTCATTGAAAAAGTTTGGTACGAAGAAATAACAGCCGAACATCTTCATAACTTAGTGGATTCAATGCCAAAGCGGATATTAATATGTGACCAAATTAAATGTGTACAAATGTTCTTGCATAAAAAGGTTTTATGGCCTGAAACAATAAACTTCTCTTAAAAGGTCTGCTACCTAGTGCACCAGAAATATTGTCTTTTTTTCTACCACTTATTGGGAATCCCAATTTGACCGGATTCTGTACCTGCAGGAAATAGTTCTGTATATAGTTTCATTGGCCACAAGTTAGTTAACATTTCTTGGAAAATACTTTTTGGTTCATTAATTTTTTTCATTAACTAAAAGAGAAAAAATGGGGATGGATTTGGGTTTTTTTTCGTGTTGCAATTTCCATGCTCGCTACTGTATGTTTCTCTTTGTGAAACGAACACATGTCGCGCTGTGTGTGTGTGTGGAAACAATTGTACATCTATTTACTTGAATCGAAAATAATAAATTTACAGAGTTTTACAGCAGCATAACAACTACATCAGTTTCAAATATATACTATATATACGAATATATTCTATATTTATACCTATAAATCCATATATTTGTCTCGAATTGAAAAACAAAAAAAACTAAATTAAATTTACACTCGACGAATTGTATTTGTCATTTGGTTGGCTTCCAGCGAAACCCGGGGGATAGATTGGTGGTGGCAAAAAAACAACACAAAAGTTGAAAACATCAGTTTTATTCATTAAAAAGTAAAAACGCACTATTAGTAGTAATGGTAATAGAATAGAAGGCTGGCTATATACGGGTTCGGCTCCAGGGGTTAATAGCGTAATAATAATAATATAATAATAATAATCAATAACAGTTACTAACTTAAATCACAATTTATCTCCTTTTGTTTTCTTTTTACGATTACATGTAAAAGGGGGTGGAAGGGACGAGTGAAAGAGTTAGAGAATACGAGTACGAGGCGTCTGGCGCACAGTCGTTCTCTCGGTGTCTCTGAATCTGTTCGGCCAGTTTAATGCGAACACCTATCCAACAATGTGTAACTTTCAAATGAAGTATTGACGGTTCGGTGGAAGTTGAGACGAGCTTGGATGGTGTGGATTGGAGAGATTTGCATTGGGTAGGGCGACTACGCCGATGCCGCCCTGCGATGGCGTTTGTATGAAAATGGAATCTTGTTGTTGATTCTGTTGGTCGGTTGGTGTTTGTCGAGAATTGTTGCCCATAATGACGATGCCCATTAAATCGGATGTTGACATTGCAGCGGACGGTGTTGCGGTCGCAATTGGTTCATAAATTGTCTGATGGGTTTCCATTTCGTCGTCATCTTTGAAAGATCCACTGAGGTTTGGATTTAGAATGTTATTTGATGTTGGCTGTGAGCCACCAGCTTCAGTGGCAGCGCCAGCTGCAGAAACTGTGGCCGATTCTGGAATACTCATCTGTGCTGTGGGCAAAGACGTTGAGAGCGCTCTTCTGTTTCGTCGGGTCACCATGGGCGGTGCTGTGACGCTAATGGCATTCGATGGTCTTCTACGGAATAGCCTGGAAAAGAAGGGAATTTTGAGTACTAAGCAGAGCGAGAAAGAGCAAGGAAGATGCTGCAGAAGAGTGGAGCCAACTTGGGCGATATAATTGTATGATTCGATGCTTTGTTCTTTTCACCTTTCGGATCTCTTAAAACGCATCAAAATGAGGTCGGGTTCGCACTGGAAAGATCCTATCGAACCTTCCCACTGAACACTGATAAACAAACGCTCCAAAAACATGGATAGAATGATGGCGTATGCATGACGTCTACCTCTAGACCCCGAAATTGAGCGAAATGCCACAGGACCGGAGAAAATGGAAAAGGGAAACGCATAGGGGTCATTGGGAAATGTATGTACTCACCGCATGTTCATAATGGCGCAGGTACACTTAGTTGATTCATGAACCAGACAATGGGGGGAGGGAATTGTCCAGGTAAAAATGTACGCGATTGAAAAACCAACCTCATCAGGAACATTTATACGCAAAACATTGCAATTATGTCACCACAGCAATGCTACCATTAAAACACTGAGTTCATCATAACAGTTCTTAAATGTCATATGCGTTACTAGACAAACTCAACAACCTAGGCAACTTTAACCACGTCACCCTAAACTGCGAGGGGACTAGCGAACAGGCGACAAACCAAAGTGAGAAGTAACCTGAAGGAGGTGTTTTGGTGTAAGAACAGCCATGGCTAACACAAGAAAGGGACACAGTGGATCTCTCTGTCTGTCCAAAGGTTGTCACTGTGGCTCAGCGGTAAGTGCTTTGCATTGCTGAGTAAGCTAATAATTTCGAGTCAACTAAAATTTGTTAGAGGCGAACCTCCTCAGAGTATAGGTAAAGGTTTTCAATCCGCCAATCGGAACATGAATAGATGCGTGATGTTAGCAGCGTCAGTCTACCCAAACCCCCCTTATTCAAGACCAATACTAACCTTATTATTGGATAATCCCAAACAGAACGTCTGGTGTTCAACAAGCTGGCCAAATTCGGTGGTAAATTTGGCTGACGATCAAATGGATTAACTCGCGATGAACTACGACTTGGTGAATCATTTGTCAATAGAACTGAAATTACAAAAAGAAAAAAAAGTTGTTTAACAATTGCTAGTTGAAAGAACATCACACAGTATTTACCATTTTCATCATCCGATGTCTGATTATCACCATCGGTGGGAGCAACTGTTGATCCATCCTCCCCCTGATCATTATTTGAGAATGTTCCATGATTATTTGTTATCGCACTATCAGCTGGGCGTAATAGAGGAGTTGTATCATCATCCGTGTCGGTCATACTATCCAATGAAGACTGTCGTCTCCGACTTGATCTCGTCTCGCCCTTCGCAAAAACCTTCCGTTTGCAAATTGGGCATACGCGCTTATTTCTTGTTAGCCATGGATCGATACAATTGCTATGATATGCTGTAAACAATTGAAAAGAAAAATGCAAATGACTAAGAGGGAAACAATTATTTTGTTATCATTAGTGGGACAGCTGGTTTTGCAGTGGAAATAATTGGATTTGTCATGCGAAAAGCATTTGTTGGGGAACTGAGTTTTCCCGTTTCAACTGATTTATAAGGAAAACAACAAAAAAGCACATTTTGTTTCGACAATTTACATGATTACTGCTGATGAAGCTAGCAGACGCTTGTTAGTCGATCTCTTGAGCAGAGGATCAATAAAAATCAGCAGTGAAAGACAGAATTAAGAGTGGGACAGTGGCATGGCTAACGATGATGTGACGCAACGACTGTAGTGTATTTCAAGCTGAACTTACGGCCGTAACCGAGCTTTCAAAGGTCATCCGTGAGAATGACACCAACGGAAGAACAATTACTCTCTACGTTGATAGTCAGGCAGTCGTTAAGGTTCTGTATTCTTCCATTCCAAGAGAGAACTTGCAAAAAGTATCTAAATAAGAACGAAACGACTTCTTAAGCTAACCAGTCAGATTTGGACAGTCACAGGACTCCTTCCTGGACACTGTCGATTCAAAAACACCTCATGACTATGGGAATAGCCCAAGACAATACATGCAAAATGTGCAACGAGGTAGAATAATCAGCACAACATATTTTGTGACACTGCAACTGCTTACTCAAACCACGTCATCATCATTTAGGTAAATTCTACCTTAGGGCAGACGAAATACATATCTGCTAGTTCAATCACAGACATTTTTGGATTTATCTCGAATTTAGGATTCATGAGCCAGCTCTCATTGGAGGAAATCACAATCAGCCCATCTGTGGCCGCAGTGATAAGGTGACACGGTCCGCCTCTACTAACAATCTACAAGAGAATACTAAAATACATTCATCGTGACTCAGTTTTTAAGATTCTAGATACCACGCTCAAGAGATTTCGATTCTACGGAAGTTTCAAAGTTTTTATAGTCGACCGCAGCGAATGGAGAAATAAAGGCCCTATTACACTACCAAATTCCCAAATCTGGTATACAGATGGTTCAAAATTGGAAAAAGGCAGCACAGGTGCTGGGGTTTATGGTCCCAGTTTCCAACGCGCGACAGGCATTGGAAAGTGTCCAAGAGAATGCCTGCGGAGAAGAACCCAAGGAACCCGCATCTACATCTTTTCAGACAGCCAGACAGCACTGTTAGCCCTTAAATCCTATACGGTAGTGTCGAAGCTTATCTGGAACTGTCTCAACCTTCTCCAAAGTCTTGCATCGGTAAATAAGGTCACCGTAGCCGGATCCCAGAACATCACGACGAACGGGCTGATTGCCTGACGAGAAGAGGCGCTTGCCGCCCATTCGTTGGTCCCGAACTCTGTTTTGGGGTACCACCCGAAAGTGCCTACTCCAAGATAACACAATGAGAGATCACCAAACAAGCCGTCTACTGGGCCAACCTGAGTTTAGAACCTTAATGCGTATCAGTACCGATATTTGCCGGCTCTGTGGAGAACAGAAACAGACAGGTGAACATATTCTGTGCGTATGTCCAAGAGCCGCAAGGAAAAGATTAGTCCATTTGACGCGAGCCTCGATAGAAATTCGAATTATCGAACCTAAGGCTATACAGAGGTTTATCAAAATGCTCAATATAACCAGTGGTAAAACCATATGGGCCACCACAATAGACCTCATAGATCGCAGTGCGTATTTAGGGCGTCTAAGGCTACGCGCACAGTGATGCGACGCGAGACGCATGTGATAAAACTTTTCACATGAATTCTTATCGCTTCACTTTGCACACGTACATAAGAAAACAGTTTTAGCGCACTCTTCTCGCTTTTCGCATCGCATCGCTTTATCGCTTCACTGTGTGTGTAGCCTTATACAGAAAACAGAACAATCTACAACTTAAATGAAATATCGAGAGCACATGCGGTGACCCTTCACAGGTTACCAGGGCACATGGATATCGCAGGTAGCAAAAGGGGTGATGAGCTCACACGGGAGTTGCATACTTCACAGGCATGCTGCATACTTCAAATGGTTCCGCAAGGTGTGTTTCCTTCACTTTGAGTCAGTTAAGCCCTGAAAAATTAAAATGTTATTCAGATAAATACTTACTATGTGCACACGGTAACACTCTAAGTCTATCACCTTCCGCAAAGTCTTCCAAACAAATGACACACATGTCATACTGCTGTCCTTTCGTAAACTTAGTGATTGGAATTTTCTTAAGCATATTCTTTGGCAAACGGTGTTGCCGAAGTCGCCTCTCTTCGCGGACACATTTGTAAATCATGTAAAATATCTATAAACGAGATAATTGTTTAGTTAAACAGTTGAAATGTATACCAGTTACGTTGGCATACCATAATAAGAAAACACAATCCAATCAGTATTGAAAATGGCAGAATCAGTTGAGTGTTGATATTGAAGGGCAGATCATCGTTTATAACCAATATGGAGGTTTCGTCTGAATAAGCGCTTATTAGCCTTATACCAGTTGAGTAAGCGACAAATATTGCTGGTATATTTATACCAGTTGCATTTGCCG
This sequence comes from Matsumyia berberina, assembly GCA_917880715.2. Lineage (NCBI taxonomy): Eukaryota > Metazoa > Arthropoda > Insecta > Diptera > Syrphidae > Matsumyia > Matsumyia berberina. The sequence goes on from OU862872.1 coordinate 110,754,572, forward strand.
CAGACATTGTCTCTGAAATGAAAAAAAAAAACGGAATGGAGTTTAGCATATTGATAAAACTGGGTAGGAGAGCTTCTGAATTGTACTGCAATTTGCAACCCAGTCGTAAATTTACCTCCTTGTGTTGGTCATGAGCAAAAGTTCCAAAATATAATCACAAGGAAAAGCAACTAAAGACAACGATACTTAGTAGAAAAATGAACCATTTTCTCTGAACTTGGCGATCAAGCAGATGAATTGAGAAGCGCGTACAGGGTTACGTAGAACAAACAATAAAGTCACCCTCTACTGGGTGCCAGGTCATGTAGGAATAGAAAGAAATGAGGCAGCCAATGCACTGCAAAGGAAAGGGTCACATACCCTACACGTTGGACTGGAGCCATTCTGCGGGCTGGGACCGCATTGGATCCAAGAGAAACTGCGAAGGGAGGAAGAATGTAAAAGACGAAAGCTGTGGGAAGCACTCCCAGGACTAAGAAAGACAAAGGAACTTTTCGGGAACTACGACCGAAGGAGGAGAAAGCCCTGCCTAGGCACCAACAAAAACCAGCTTCGCATCCTAACGGGCCATTGCAGACTCAGGGAGAGCCTCAGGAAAATGGGAATAGAAGTAAATGGAAACTGCAGGTTCTGCAGCGATGCCGAGGAGACTCCATCAGATCTCTTTATGGACTGTGGGGCACTAACCCAGAAAAGAAGAGAATTGCACATTGAACACCTGGGAGCATGAACTTTCTCTGGAACGCATCTCCCATCGTTAAACAAAATTCAGACGCTCCGATTCCTCAGAGCAATTGGATTGAAGGAGGTGCTATGGTATAGGTCGATATTAATCAACCAACACAAGTTCAGGGGAGCACAATAAATCTCTATAGGTCGCAGTGCATACACACCCCAATATCTAACTCCTACGTATAACAAAGCTAAAGAATTCACTTGGACATGCCTGGAGTAGCTAGTGCTAACAAAGAGCACTACAGTGCCAATCACAAACCCCAAAAACCAGTTGATTTAATATCGAGCTACCAGCTCCAACCTAAATGGACCCCTAGATATGATGATGAGTGCGTTCAGCGGACGAATGTGACATACATAAGTTACCCACATACAAGGGCTGTAACGCAAAACTTGGGCAGTGAGAGATGAGCACTGAACCAAAAGGAGGGACGAGAAGAAAATCCTGTGGTCTCTCAAATAAAGGAAAATGAAGAGTCACGCAAGCCCAAGCCTCACAAGAAAGCCGAGCAACTGGCAGCCAACTTTAAACCATGAACGTAAGCAGTTTTCACAGAGACACTAAAACAAAGCCATAAGGAAATCCAAAAGCAAAACCTGGAAGATTGAGGAATTACGAACCTCTATGAGGGTCCAAAAAGGTCCGTATTGGCCTTCTACAATAGGCCGACGGAAGCTTCACCAACGATCACAGTGAAACTCTAGTTTGACTTCTACAAAATCCACGTTCCTGAGGTAAGACTCTATCCTACTATCCTACTATCTATCCTACTAGTCCAATATTCCTGCTCCATAATGGGAGAACTAAAGTTTTATCAGAACGTCTCTTCAACCCCGACTCCACTCGAAACCCCTTTAAATCTCCGGGCGGCGATGGAATATTTCCTTCCCTGCGGTTACTTTCTCTTCCACGTCACCGAGATTTTTAGATTCAACACCAGATTAGGTGCCTTCCGGTTCAGTCCAAGAAGAAAGCAGTTTTGGAATAAAATAACCACATGAGATGGTGAGTAGACGTAGTAGAAGCCACAAAGGGAAACAGAATTTAAACAAATTTACTTGTTTTGGACGGGGACCAGATATGAAGATGAAGGGATCATTAGGCTACGGTGTTATGCCATTTGGACGACAGCGAGCAATAAGCGAATTAAAACAATGAGTTCAGACAATAGACATAGCTGTTGTAATGGAAACTACAGTTTGGAGTGACTGAATCAATAAATTGAAATTTTAGTCTCTCGTTCATTGCAAGGAATCATGACAAGGAGGTTAAACAGATGCGTTCGTGGTTGTTATGTCTAAGGAGAGAAAGATATTCTATACATACCCATATCATCGTTGTTCACATAGTTGAATATGATCGCCACATCGTACTTCGCAGTTTGAGCGTTCCGTACTTTAGTTTCAAACGAACAATTTCCTCCTCTGGAATGAAAAATAATTCATTAATTGTTGCTTTTCTCAGTACTCCCTGTTGCATACGAACCTTTGTATGATGACAGCGTATTTCGCATCCCCCCCAGGTATAACAGGCGGCTGCCTCAACGTATGACAACCTACGGTTTCATTTGCTTTTAAGGAGAACACTCGCAAACCACTCGTCGGTATCGTAGAACCAAACTGTGCTGGTATGTCATAAAATTCCTGTAAGAACTAAACAAGAGAAACAAAATGAAGTATAAGTGGAAGAAGTCGGTGAGTTCGAAGCTTTCTTATAGACTCACCTGATTGGACATGGTTCGATAGACTAAAATATTTCCTCTAACTATCACAGCTAAGCAACAGCATACACTTACAAATAGAAGTTGAGATGACATTTTGCTTTCTTTTTGGAGTGACTTTCGTGATGTTATCTACTCGAATTTATGGAAAAAAAAGACGTGTGTCTGTAAACAGTGAACGATTTTTTGTTTTTGGCGTGGGGGACCAATTTATGAGGACTCGTGATGGTTGCCTCCTGCTCGCAGATTTCACCAGGTGAATTGCATTTTATAAAAAAATCGTCTGGTCAAGTGGATCTGAAAAGGAAACAAGTGAATTGGTTTATTAATATTGCAGATCTTTAAATGGTAGTTAGAAATAACAGAATAGAATAGCAGGGTCAACTTAACGCACCCTGCGTTATATTCTCTGTAAGCCGGTATTTTTCCGGTGATATCACAAACAACCAATCTGGTCTAAGTGTGTCCCTGTCTGAAGGAGGGCAGCCACCTTACTTAACCTAACCTAACCTAAACGTGCAGCTGGTTACTAGGGGTCAGTTCCCCTGACAACATTCACTTTGAAACCGTCACTATAGACGACCTTCTCCTCATAACTCTTCAAAGTAGCAAAGGTTTCGCCAGGGTTAGGTACGACGTCTAAACTCAATCAGTGCCATAGGTTGAACAGAAGTATTGATAGGGATGCACCTGCTTCGTTTGTGGATTTTAGGAGTAGCAGAACACATATCAGTATTTTTCTTCCCAAACATTTGATAAAAGTTGTCGAACAAGGGTTTCCCAAGCAATAAGCATGTGAAGGGCATTTAAAAAGGAAGTGATCAAGGGTTATTGCTTCGCCTTAAGCGCGCCAGGAAAACAGAAATCTATTAGTAGAAATAGAGAAGATCTGCATTGCTCTGCTTAAGTGGTACCCTGAGAACCACAACGTCTGCAGCATTCCACATTATGCTGATATCGTAGCTAAGCAGATGACGGCTGATGTGGCTCACACTGCCTACGCATCGATTCTAGAGCTAATCAACGTTGCCTGAAGACACTGACGTCGTTTGAAGACGCTAAAGTCGTCTGAAGCACTGACGTCGTCTTAAGAAACTGACTTCGTCTGAAGACACTAACGTCGTTTGAAGACACTGACGTCGTCTGAAGACACTAACGTCGTCTGAAGACACGTCTGAAGACACTGACGTCGTCTGAAGACACTGACGTCGTCTGAAGACACTGACGTCGTCTAAAGACACTGACGTCGTCTAAAGACACTGATGTCTTTTGAAGAAACTGACGTCGTCGGGACTCTGAAGACACTGACTGCACCCCACCAAAACTCAGATTTGAAAAGATTTCCCTAGAACCATTTCCGCACGCACTGTGTGAGAAAATTTGATACTAACGGATCCAGGACTAAGGGTGAAGTGGTTTAATGTGTTTTCTTCGAAAAGCTCAACTTGAGCATCTCCTTCCGCCTCCAAAATCACTGTACAGTATTTCAACCAGAAATGATGGCGATTAAGGAAGCCTCTTCATGGTGTAAATGTAATTTCACGGACAGCCAAGTGGCAGTTAAGTCTCTGGAATTGTGCTCGTTTACTTCAAGGTCAAGTTAGGTAAATGGGTACGGGTACCTTGTGACGTTAGACACTGCTCACGTAAACCAACAAAAGGATTCCTTGTAGTCGTCATTTACTTCAAAGGTCACTTTACATTGCCGCTTGTCTCTTGAAAAGATGGCGAAACAATTCAACATATACCTATGCTGGGTGCCAGGTCACCGAGACAATTCAGCGTTGACGAATTCGTCAGACATGGTACTACCCTACGAGTTTTATCAAAACGACTGGAATTGGATATCCCTCTTGCATACATTTGATCAAGTCAGAAGCTGAGAACAAGCGCACGGCGTGTCACATCGCCCGGCAGTCCTGGCTTCTGTTATACCTGTCAGGATTCAATGGATTGTTTTGGCTTAAACTGTCCGAATACAGCTGCTCATTTCGTTACAAACGGGTGTCGGCATCTGCGTCTTGAACCATTCTCTGCTCTAAGTAGAAGAATGGTGAAGGGGTTGATCGATAGGTAGGACACAAATGAACGACAGAGAAGGTGAAAACGCGTGGGTTAAGGCAGACAGACAAACAAATCGCCCTTTCATGGCTGACAAAGAGTATTCTCAAATGGTTGGTAAGGTTGTCCACAGACACGAATACTTCAGGAATTCACCTGGTGAAGATAGGTCTGCTCGAAAATGATACCTCCAGCCCGTGTCTAGAGGAGACAGCTGCACTTATACTTTGCGAGTATCCAGAGTGAAAAATGCATTCCGCACAACTTCGACTCACGTGGTCTATGTTAATCCAGGGAATGGTGCCAATCGATATAGTGGCAGAAGACCTACAGATAACAAACCAGAATAGCAGACACGAGGTGCATGTCTCCCACGCTGACATGGATTCAACAGAAAGAAACGTTAATTTGCGAGAAAGGCAGCAACACGGGAGCTTCTCATCCAGCGAATCTCATTCTGGAGATCCAGTGAAATCGATCCTAACCGGATGTTTCCTCTCACATCTTTAACGTTTTAAGCACGACGTGTCCCTTCTACAACGACACTCCCGACGACGTAGAACACGTATTCGCCCACTGCCCACGATTCAAATTAAATGCAAACAGAACTTGAAGAAACACCCACCAGAGAACATAACCCTCCACATGCTAGAATAAGTGGAGTACAGTATATAATTAAGCCAAGGTCATGTGAACAAATTTAAGGTAACTGGAGCGAGAAAGGAGAGACCGCGAAGAGAATAGAAGAATAAGTTACGACGAGGTAAGCACATAATGGCAAGCGGCGCTATCATGTGAAAAAAAGGAGAGACAAGTTTCGGACAAGTGCTAGCGGGCAGGAAATAACTCCAAAGAAATCCTTAGAACGCCTCTGACTAAGCTGAAAAGTGACACAAAAAGAGACGCATTGACTACCTATCCGAGATTAATGCAGCTTTGAATCATCCATTTGTATTTGGCGATACTTGATGCTGGAGTATCTGCACTAGTGAGCTATATAGCCCCTAAGTGCTCCAATCTAAAGCGAATGCTCGTTCGTTCTACTTGCATAGCAGTATACTATACAAATAATTGCTACGAAACTTAGTTGGTGCTACAGTTGAACCTGGGCCTCAACCAACTAGCCTCTCCATTTAGCCCAGTCCTTAGCTAACTGCGAACTCCGCTCGAAACAACACCCAAAAATTCCCAGTAAGAGACACATTCAGTCTAAGCTTGTGTAGCAATGTAATTTCATCACAGAGAGCAGTCTTATCTTTCACCATTTCCGTGCATACGAAACGAATGAATCTACACACGCGATTCTTGTGAAATATTTTCTAAAACGTGCTCTGATCGCTCCACCATTTGAGCGTGTGTTGTTATGTGCTTTCCGCTGCAAACTAGATCAATCGGTGCATTTGTTTCTGACAAAGCCTCCATATACGGAAGTCATATGATCTTATGAGGCCCATGTGATCGCACGAAAGTAATCAAATCTGCTCAGCCGCAATTAAATTAAATCAAATGCTAGAACACATCAAATTGTGTGTGTGGTGTTCTCTCATTGAGGCCAATGAATGCCTTACCATATTCGACAAAAAACCCTCGTTAAAGGTCAACGATTGGCTTGCTGTTTACACCGAGCCACTGCCTATCCAGAGAGAATTGTTTACAAAATTAAATTATTCGCAACTGTAAACAGAATATTTGTAGGTGTTCCTAAACGATGATGGAACGTGTGTGCATGCAGTAGCTCGGCCCCCACGGGATTCCGACGGTGAATGAACCTGGAATTATGAGTCTTCTGGAGTGTTATTCAGCGAAAGTGTAATCGCTGAATTTGTTTTGTCGAAACCAATTGATTAATTAACTCCACAGCCTATTCGGAGGATGAGATCGGCGTGCAGGGTTAATCGCCTTTTTTCCCTTCGCTTGGCAATTGTTCTCGATTTGGCATTGCAAAGGCTTAGATTACTTTGTGTGCCAATCAATGGGGATTGCGTCAGCCTATGGCTGCCTTCAGATAATGATATGTGCTGACAGTTATTATTCGTTGCACGTACGCTTATAATTTCTTTATTTTCCTCCCGGTTGCTGCTGCAAATGGAGTACGAAATTTGCTAATAAACTGTTTGGCTTTAGTGTTTGTTATGATTTGCGTAAGTAAGTGTTCGACCTGGACGATGATAAACACTAATTACATCCAATCTACCAGACCTGCTGCAGTTGACTGCTCAGTTGGAGGGAGATTGGGGAAAAACACAACACGATAAGATTGGATATTTTGAGAGAACAGTTTATGAGTATGTGTATGATAACTCGCTTTCGCGTGCAAAGACCTCACTATTTGCAAGGCATGCAGTTTGACCCTTTAAAACATAGTTTGGTGGTCTAGAAAATATTTAAACGGACAACGACAATGACGCTTGAGAAGTCACAGGGAATTATCTGTCTCCTACCTATCCCACTTCAGCCTTATTAGACCCAAGAAGTCTAGTATGGTTCACCAATCAAAATTGGAATCTGGGGTTGGTCCTAGCGTCTTTCGTCGCTCAAAGCTCTGATACCCTACTTCGTGGAATCTCGGTCAGTCAAGCGCTGCTATGATGCCTGATAAACACTTGCCAGGCACAATATGGTCAAACTTGGGGGGAAGGGGGGTGTCCAGCGGCCAACGCATTGTAGGCAATGAATCTGCGAATGAACTGGCTAGGACCGGCTCATCTTCTGCCCTCTTAGGACCGGAACCCTTCTATGGGCGTAATTGTTGTACCACAACAGCGTTGCTAAACAACTGTGAACACCAACTTCGCCTTGCACATTGAGAAAATGTTTAAATTCTTATCAAACCCGTTTCCTTACTGACCATTGAGGTCTGAGATACCATCCCAACAAACTAAACCTTTAATCAGGTTTCTGCATGGAAGAGGAGGAAGCCTCTGAGCTCATTCCCGGATCAAATTTTGTTCGTTAGCGGAACTCAGGAATCAGACACAGTGTGCAATTTCTGCTTGGGAGAGGAGGAAACCTCCGAACTCATTCTCGGATCAAATTGTGTTCGTAAACGGAGTTCAGAAACTCGGCTACTTATGACATACTTACCTTCATAAGGGAGTTGGCAAGAACAAATGTGTGAGTTGGCTGGGAAAGCTCGGTCGTTGAGGTCCAGGTTCATTCCGGAATAAAGCGCTAATATACTTTCAGAGGTTAGCCTCGTCCGGTAATAATCTACAACTTCAAGGCAAATATCGACAAAGAAAACATAGTCATGGGTTTATTCGGAAAGCACAGTCTCTACCCCACAAGAATGGTCAACGATTTTTGATTAATCGGATAAGTAACAGTCCTCGAGAAATCATGTAAATTTGCAAACAGCACTCAGGCTGTCTCCACATGGTTAGGCGGCCTTAACTCATACCAAGCGGTGTATGCATTTATTTTGGACGCATGAACTTTCCGAGAAACAAATCGGAAGTATGATTACATCTTGGCCGCAGAATGATCCAGAACTCGACTGTTTAACGAGAACTTGGGACGCTCCCGTGACATACTCTGTAGTACGCCGTCGTTATCTGCACCCGCATATGACTAGTGCAGCATTGGATTTCAAGATATGACCGACGACGCTGTGCAACTTCCCGAAAAATGTATATTTTGTCCTCCTGGGAATAACACAACAATCCAGCGTGTCTCATTTTTCCTCGGGCTTTTTTAAGTAAACGAGAATTAGGATTCTCCTTACAGCTTTTCGTAGAAGAATTTTTAAGGAAACTCGTTAAGTAATGCAATATTCTCTTAAGAGCTTCCATTTTCGGAAGAAACCTTTTTCAAGGCAAATTCTTATTGAAGCAAGTTGAGGAGTACATTGCTTGTTTCAAAATTGGACTGATTGGAAAATAGGAGCAGATATCATTGAATATTTTGCTAGAACATGGCATACAAGCATTAGCCAATAGTTTGGCATGAAATGAAAAGTCAGTACTAAGCTCAATCAAAAATTTTCATCCACAGATGTACACCAAACACTCTTCTAGCTCTACATCACATGATTGGACATACCTAGCTCATAGCTGACGATTGCAAACCTGCATTCAAATGAGCGTTTAAATTTAAATAATTCAGTCGAATGTTGTCCGTTTGATAAGCTACCGCCCAGGCTCGTTGGTGTATCCCACTTAACAGAATTCAACTTCATTCCACGAGATTATATACTACGATGACGAGAACGAGAACGAGAATCAGCGGGAGATTGTTCTCCGACTTTCCACCGACGCGACCGTGTGAATTCTCTATTCAATGCAAACACAAATGCCATTTGCCATACGAAAACAAATTTAGGTGAGAGATCTAAAGTGGGAGAAGAAAAAAAAAAACTCAGATAAAGGCCAACCAGTGATAAGGTCGCCTAAATAAATAATAAGAACCTCTCCTAAGCCGACGACGCTCGAAAAAATAATCAAACAGATTGTTGTTTGCCTTTCCTAAAATGACTAATATTATGTAAAAGGAAACGAAAAAACAAAATAAAATCATTTTCACGAGGAAAAGTTGTACCAACATCAATCTCAAGGGCAGACTATTGCCCCCCGTTTGGGGCAAACTTTAGCACACTCACTGGGGGAAAAACAAAGTTCGCCTCCCCCCCGCACAAAACTCAGCACCAACCCCTATTGAATCAGTGCCCTTCAATTATGTACTAATGTGTGTGCTTTCCCCATTTTCCACATTTTTCTATCTACAATTTACCATTTTTCCACTTGCGGAAATGTTCACCAGAAAACGTCTCCAATCTGCTATACACCGTCCGAATTATGTCGCCCGAAATGATTTAATTTGTTTGTTTTGTTATTTTGTTACTTTGGAACAACGCGAAGTCACAACTAAAACGCACTTTGCTAACTTTCGTGTGGATTTTGTTCAGAAGAGGAAAGAAAAAAATATGCTCGTTGTCGTTGGGTCCCCTTTTGTTCTCGTTTTGCTCTTTTTTTTTCTTTTTTTCTTTTAAATTTTTACACAAGAATTTAGCAATCACATTTTCACAATTTGTTTTTCCAGCTCGACGAGAGGTTATTTTCGAAAGAACAGAACGATATTTTCTTAACAAAAGAGGAAAATAGATTTCTTTTTTGGAAAAAAAAAAAACTTTTTTGCAAGCTACGAAGAAAAATTATTCTTTTTTTTTGCTCACGAATGACAGTTCCCCACACACAGATGTTCGAGATAGACTGAGACAGATAGCCAGTGTCATGTGAATAGTTGTGGGTGAAAAACTGAAAACTCGACTATTGGTGAAATTTGATAAAAATGTTTGTTTATTTTGGCTCTGACATAGGGTACTGGGTACAAGGTTTTTAAAGGGAAATGCTGTTAAGAAATAAGAACTGTAAAACGTTGAGTTATGGCACCAATCAGAAGCTTGAACAACAAATGTAGTCTGTATTCCCTGCGCTGGGCGTAGGGTTGGCATTAGACATACGGACGGGTAGATATTATTGAATTTTCCCTGATTAGGTCAAATCTAGATGATGGGAGCAAAAGCTCCGTCCGTCTGATCAAAATTAAGTGCTTATAGCTTCTTTATTGATCAAATTTTGAAAGGCCGCCCGGGCAAGATCTCTCACCCACCAAACAAAGACTTTTTCTTGGAAGAAGATGACAAAAGTATCTAGGTGAATCGCAACTTCCATGAGTCGGTTCTTGCAATATTTATATAGATAAGGTCACATTATAGGGTTCATTCTTGTACCGCTAGAATAAGCCATAATAATTTTTACTAGAGAGTAAAAATAAATCTGATTGTAAAACAAGTCAAACAGCTCGCTAAACGTCGGCTTCTCCATCGTCCGCCAGGTTATTCCACCAACAGAAAAAGCACACGTCAACTTTGACAGTTTGCAGCATATTTTTTTTCCTTTCTCATGTCATCTTAAAATTTTCCTCTAGCAACACGGAATGTTTCACTTGAAGTGAAAATAATTAATTCATAAACGAACAATAAAAGAAATGTACACAAAAAGTAATTTAATTTACTTTGCGGTCCTTCTGGGACTGTTTTTCATTCAATGCACAAACTGCTTGTATGAGGATCAAATAAAAAAATTTGACTGGTAAGTCCTCCGGTCAAAACCTCAATCATCCCCAATGTTGCTAATTAGTGCGAGAAATACTAGACTTATATCTAAAATATAATACTTTCCTACTTCAGGCGAAATGTCCATATAGGCAAACTGAACACAGCCCACTTAGATCTGGGTCTGCACAATGGACATTTGCTTGTGACCACAGCGGAGAACGTAGTCGCATCGCTGTGTCCCAAAACTGGCGAAATTCAATGGCGACAAATTCTCGAGAAAGGTCCACGTGGTGATATTAAATTTGCCTATAATTTCAATGACCAATCTATAAGCACAGCCGCAGCCCGTCGTAATTCCAACCATGGCTTCGATATGCTTACTGTGCAGGGTGCAGCACCGGCAATTGTTCGCGGTTGGAGTGCCGCCAATGGCAATATCGAATGGGAATGGTCTCTAATGCCCATACAGCCAGAGAAAGCTGAAGCAGCATTTTGGTTTTATGCGAATGCAATGCTGTATCATGTAATTCCAGTGTGGGGTTCACATTTAGAAGTGACCAGATATTTTGCCACTTCTGGACAGTTAGCGGATAGTACTACAACGAAAATTACAGCTCCTTGGCTTGGTGAAGGAAAGTGTCTATTGGCAGGCACTCACTATGTCTGTGTTGACGGTAGTCAATTGATTGGATTCGATTTGGCGTCAACAGAGTCAAACATCATACGGAAACCACTTACAACGTTGCCGAAAACCAAACCGCAGGCTTTGAAAGTGAGTTTTCTGTGCAAGATGGTGGGACATTTTCTGAAATAAAATTTTCATTTTTCTAGGGAGAAAATGGAGTCCTTATAATCGATGGAAAACTGGTCACCGTAGATGACAATGTTTGTGACCTCACCAATGGAAGAAGCTTCTTAAAAGCTCAATACAACCAGGTTCCTGTGCTGATACAAACAAGCTTAGAGAACAATGTAAGAAAATAGATGGCCTGAGACAATCAGAATGAGATAAATTGTCGTTTTAGGTACTCACCATCAACGCTTTCAATGCAAAGACGTGTGAGAAAATTGTGGAACTCGAGAGCTCTGTTCCGTACCCAAGTTACTATGGTCAACCAGAATTGGAGGCGTTTGATTGTAAATCTGTTCGCAACGATGGCAAGGGATGTGCCTTCATTGTATCAACGAGTGACGAAGCAATTCTTTCCATTCAGCAAAGTAAGAGGAAACTTTTGACTCACCAGATGATTTCACTAACGAATTTGCTTTCTATTTTTCAGACAAAATTCGTTGGGCTCGCGAAGAGTCGTTGGCTAATATTGTTGCCATTGAATTCATTGATTTACCTTTGGCCGATGATGAAGGAGCTATCGAAAGTGAAATGAAAAATAAACCTGGTAAGTTGTTAATGTTGGCTTTTCGAAATCTCAAGGCAGCCGGCAAGCCACTAGGGCTTACATAGTCGTACTAATCTATGCTAACGGCCTCCCCTGTCGCGCATGGCTAAGGTTTAGACGGGACACACTTTGCTAGACGGGACATCTTTGCACTATAGTACGGACATCAATTAGAGTCTTAGTCTCTCAGGGGCAGTACGTCTTCGAAAGAAAAGTAGTTGTCTAGAGTTTCTGTTTTATAATCATGCGACACTTGGCCTGACATTGTCGCGATGAAAAGCAAAATATTTCTGTGTGAAGAATACGACAAAATAGTGAACTATTTCTTCCGAGGGGCTCAGTATACTATTTTTGAGAGGTGGAAATCCTGCCTTTTCCTTACGCCCTGTAGAAGACCCATCATTTCCCATCATCAGTTACCAATCAGTCCGAATATAGTCTGATGTTCGTGATGCTAGAGTATGGATAAATTGATCCACCTCTTATGGTTGTTTCGATCAAACAGAGAGCCTCATAATTCTCAAATCAAAGTTCGGTTCAATTTTTCACTTTATCTTCCTAGCAAGTCTTTGAAACTTAGCATCAGTACCTGTTCCAGTCTGATATAGATCAACACCAGATCAAAATGTAATGAAACTCTGATTTGAAAGGAAGATTCCTAACCTACCTACGGGCTTTTCACATTTTCGTATCGAAATTTCTTTTTGTTTATGTCAAATTAAATTAATAACTTCCTTTTAACTAACCTCTTTTCCTAATGCTAATCCAAAACAAATTTTGAAGAGGAAATCGGAATCGAAAGTGAGTTAAAACATTGTTGAAACATTTTAGTTGGATTTTTGATTGCTAGAACACACTCCTTCGTTGGGGATTTTGATTTTAAACAACGCCTGCTTTCGTTTTTTTGGTTTTCATTTGTTTAGTTTTGTTGTTCGAATGGTAGAAACTCTTTTTTTTCGCTTTTGTAGTTTGGAAGTTATACTTTTACTTACTGTTAATTATAAGACAAATTGGAGGGTAATCGATCTTTGACAAGCGACGAGTACGCACACCGGGAAACGTGTAAGGTAACAAATCGGCATTGCAGAAGCAGAACTAGAGGACCATAGCTCTTCAAACAGAGAGAAAAACACGCACAAGTGCGTAAGACAAAAAGGCATGGACATCAAGGCAATTCAGAGATGCTGCCACAGGGAAGTTGTCTAAAAAGATGAAGGGGCCCAAACCAAGGTTTTACTGTTTAAATTGGATCCTGGAAGGATTAAATGGAAACGTAATTGATGTTACTTCTTTAGGAAGAATATCACTGTGGACAGTGAAACCGCGATGAAAGGCAAAACCTCTGTCAGATAGTCTGAAAATCGCAACTTGGATGATTACAAATCAATTAAACCATTCTGCAAGAAGATACGGAAACTACTAGGAACTGAACTGTTTAAGAGTGTTCTACATGACTTGGTTGGGGGATGTATGCATCAACTTATCAGCAAAAGGCTGCGTGTGATAGCATGAAGAGGCATGAGCTATGTATGATATACCGCATCTTGTCTAGTTTAAAAATCTCTGTGAACATTCACTGCAACATCGTTCCCATTTATCGTTGCGCTACAGGCCGCCATCAACCTTGGGTTTAACCAAACGCAGTCCCCAACAACTCGGTCGTTAGATATCTGGATTGATCCAACCCTTGTACTACGAATAATCACTTTAACATCGGCTCTGTATTACACGTTCTAATGGAAATAATATAATGTCGAACAGTTGATCATTTCTGCTAGGAGGCGATTGGATACGACAGAATGCTATTTTCGTCTGTTCCTTCTGTCCACTAACATATACTTTAAACTGAGCTATAGACATTTTCTATCGGACAAAGTGGCCTGAAGTATTTTTTATTCATAAATCATTGTCAATCTTAACCAATGGGTTGAAAATCAAGGACAGATGAGTACCGCAGTGCCCTCCGGGGTAACATTTTTTTATTTTCCAAGTCGGCGCTTGTGTGCATCTGCTTTTCATGGCAGACGCCTTTTAGTCGTTGCATTTGGACTGTTCTCACTAGAACGACGTCGCTTCACAGCTCATACAGTTCGTCTCTCTAACTTCTCCTATATTCACCGTATATGCAGGGGAGACAAAAGAACACACAAAAGAGTTTGCCTTCGAAATAACCGAGGGTGATATCATCAAAGCTCTGATATGCGCATTATATCGTTTGTATTCCAGTGTAGAAAACTGGCGCGTAATTCTCGACGGGATACCTAGGCAGCACGTTCTGCTGGCTAGCGTGCCACGACATATTGAAGAATTCTAACGCTGGCGAGCTACATACTAGCTGGACTAGGAGCATCCAGTACTAACTAGTCTCAGATAGAAAGAGTCGAGCTATTTAAACACTAGAATGCTACTATAGAGCCAGTTCTGACCCGCAAGTGAACCGGATTGCCCATATGCAGGAGAGCGACTATCTCCCCACACGCCTTCCGCAACATATCACACACAACTAACTTAAGCTCAAAGATCGATCGCCCTCAAGCATCACAAGACACTGTAGTTTCTTGCAACTTTATTTGCGACTCCTGACTGACATATTTTACCTTTTAAGGTGACATCGCGGGTGCATTTGTTCGTCGTATAACTGGACAAAGTACTTTAATCAAAAGCATAATTCTTCACGTCTTGGGATTGGGTGCACCACCAACAGATACCCAAAAAGCTGGTCTAGTCCGTGATTCCTTTGGTTTGCACAAAATGCTCGTTGTTCTAACAAGAAGTGGTAAACTCTTTGGTATCGATAACATCAGCAGCAAGAAACATTGGATGCAATATCTACCAACACTGGAGAATTTCGAAAATGACCAAAACATGCGTCTGATTGTACAAAGAACATCAAAACACTTCCCATTGCCACCGTTGTGTGCTATCGTTGCTAAGGATGTGGTAGGCAATTCGTTTACTGTGTGTGAACAGAAAAAATCAAACAAATTGTTTTAGGAATCAGCAAATGGTGTGATCTTCCGCTTTAATCCAATCACTGGCAAACCCACCAAGGATGGCTTCACGAAACTGGACTACAGAATCAAGCAAATGACTTTGTTGCGAGAAACTGAAAATGATTTTATCAAAGGAATCTTACTGCTCGACAGTAATAATGGAGTTCATGTGGTTCCAGAGAGCACAAAGGAAATGGTAGGTGATGGAAATTTCACCCATTTCCTTGCTAAATTTTTGTTTTTTTTTTTAGGCCGAAGCGATGTATCTTTTTACTGCTGACAAGACTGCAGCAACACTCAATGGATTGTATGTGAAAACAATCAACGGAGTAAGTCAAACTGTGTAGTGTGAGCTTTACTTGTTTTACTAAGACACATTTTCTAAAAGCAATTGACGACTCAACCCATCTGGAATGTACGTCTGGGCGGTCACAGTGGTGAACATAAAATAATTGCGGTTGCCTCCAAGAATCCAATCGAACATGTTCACTCACAAGGCAGAGTTTTGGGTGATCGTTCCGTACTGTATAAGTATATAAACCCGAATTTGATAGCGGTTGCAACGCAAGCACCTGATAGTATTCATAAATGTAAGTGATGACTGTACAAGTTATAAGAATATTCTTAAATATTCTCCTTTCTGCTTGCAGATATAATGAACGTGCATTTGGTTGATGTCGTTTCGGGATCTGTGGTATTCTCCATGACCCACCGCAAGGTGCGTGGTCCATTGAATATTATTCACTCGGAAAACTGGTTGGCGTACAGCTATTACAATGACAAAGTCAGGAGAACCGAGATAAGTAAGTTTAACAACAATCTTGGTGGAGAAAAACAATTTAATTTGCTTAATTTATTACAATTAGCCACCATTGAACTATACGAGGGCAAAAGTCAAGCTAATAGCACCGTGTGGAGTTCATTGAATGCCCCAACAATGCCTTTGGTCGAGAGACAATCGTACATCATACCAACATTAGTGGAAACTCTCAAGGAAACCATCACAGAACGTGGAATCACCAACAAACATGTCTTAAGTAAGTACTTTCCTCTAGTGTCCACATGAATTCTCATCATTCACCGTATCATTTTCAGTTGGTACATCGAGTGGCGCTATTGTTGAAATGCCCTGGGTTCTATTAGATCCCCGTAGACCGGTCACCCAGCCAAATCAAGCTCGCGAGGAAGGTGTCATCCCGTACATTCCTGAATTACCATTACCCACAGAAAATATCATAAACTACAATCAGACCATCGCTAGGATTAGTAACATTTTCACCGCTCCAAGTGGCCTAGAGAGCACGTGTCTAGTCGTTGCAACTGGTTTGGGTAAGTGTTTTCACATACTACAAGCGACATCCTCTATAAGAGCTCATTTCAGATTTATTTGTTACCCGCGTCTCACCATCCAAGACATTCGATTTGTTGAAGGAAGATTTTGATTACTTCCTAATCACAATCGTATTGATTGCACTGACGACCGGCTCACTGGTGGTGAAGCATTTATCGGCGCGAAAGATCCTCAAACAAGCATGGAAATAGTCAAAGAATTCTTTTTGTTTAGGTTAATTTTAATTAAATAATTTAATTTTCTTCTTTTTTGTTTTGTTCACACTCGGTTTCTGTAAGTTTTTTTTGCATTTTGAGAGTACAATATTAATTTATAGACAAATTAATATGGCAGAGCGTAACACAGAAATGGTAGTTAAACGAAATAAAAGAAATACGTTGTGAGTATTGTGCGCGAAAGGGAAAGTAAATAAAATTCTTGTAAATGGGAATTATTTGGTTTTTGTTTAAACTCAACGCATCGACTGTGGCCATCTCAAGCTGGTTAGTTTCCTGCTACAAAGCAACGATCATAGCTTGCCACTGGACGACATGCTCATGCCACTGGACGACATACACATCTACCCAAAGTACAGCTCGGAAAAGTTGATCCCACTTCTTCGGATCACACTCAGGAATGGTTTACTGATTGCTCTAAGGTGGACAGTGGAAGTGAGTCTGAAATATTTGATTTTATTGTCAGTTAAAGATAAAGCTCCACAGAGTATAACTTTGGTTGCGAATGCCAGGAATACGTGCCTTCCGACACAGTCCGAGAAGAAAGCAGTTCTAGAAGAGGAGGCACATACTTAACCTTCTTCCCAAAAGAAATATTTGTCCATCGATCAGTGGATACGGCTAAAAACGTTGCTTTCTCTGATAGCCAAGCTGCTTTAAAGGCACTGAACTAAAGGCATTCCTACGTAACTGACAATAAAACTAGTTCCGGAGACAATCACAATACTTGTAGACGTAGCAAAGAGCTATTTGATCAAACTACACTGCATACTAAGGTCACATTGGCAATGAATTGGCTCACTGGCGGTCCGAAATCGGCACAAAACCTGTATTCACTGGCCCCGAACCAATTTGAGTACCTAGTTGGTAAATGATTTGTAAAGAATCCCTGCTCAGGTGCAATCCTCCGACTCGGAACACGAAATACATGATACACGACACCTATCCTGTTAGTTTTGCTATATGGCGCCCAAAGGCAGACAATAAGCAGGAAAACCGAACAAATTTGAAAAAGAAATCCTTCGTCGAATATTTAGTCCTCTGTATGAGAAGGGTGAATGGAGGAGAACATACCACAACCAAAGAACTAAAATGTAACGGTTAAATTTCTATTCTAACTGTAATTTTTCAAATTCTCGAAATCATATCCTAGGACCACTCGCGCAATGATTCAAAAGCTCAACTCTTTTTAGACAAACAAACCTTCTCGATTAATTTTCACCTTTCATCAGCTGAGCTGATTATTTATTCACCTCGCAAACTTCAATTCTAATATGACAGCGTGACAGTACTTGTTGACGTATGAAATTCCGAAACATTAAGCGAAAAAAAAAAATAACTGAAGTCGCATTTAATACGGTACGCATCAATCAAAACAAAATCTAATCACCGAACAACATCATCGATAGGATCCTAAAATAGAATTTGTAAGCTGTAACCGGAAATGGTCGACGGACAACCGCTACTACGGCGTCGAAATGCTTGTATAATCGTCCTTGGCGACATCGGACGCAGCCCTCGCATGGAATACCATGCTAACAGTTTACTGGATGAAGGCTTCAACGTCGACATCATTGGTTATGTCGAAACGAAGCCCATTGAATCGCTATTGGTCGCAGGACCAAAGTGTAAAATTCACGAATTAACTGCCGTGCCCGACACTAATCTAACACCAAAGCTGAAGTACATTTTCAAGACGATTTGGCAAACGCTAAGTCTGTTAATTGCACTCGTGTCAATAAGGCGCCCAAACTTTCTATTAGTCCAGAATCCACCTGCGATACCAACACTGGTTGTGTGCTATCTTTACTGTACACTAACGCGTACTAAACTAATCATAGATTGGCATAATTTTACGTACAGTATTCTAGCGTTGACTGCCGGCGGTGAGCAGAGTTTAATAGTTAAGATAGCCAAGTGGGTGGAACAGCGATTTGGAACCAAGGCGAATGCGCACTTTTGTGTGACCAAAGCGATGCGAGAGGATCTGAAATCGAATTGGAAAATCAGGTAAAGTTATGCAGTCGTGACGATTTTTCTCCTTTTGGGTCATCGAGAAAATTTATTAATTGACTTATGACTGACAAAGGAGATTTTGCCTTTAGTCTACTAATTTTCGCAATTTTACGCTTTTTCTCATTTTATTTTGCAGCACCGCCACAGTCCTGTACGATCGTCCACCACCTCAATTCCATCCAATTGAATTGAATCAGAAACACGAGCTGTTTATGAAACTATCCAAGGACTATCCACAATTTTTGCCGAAAAATTGTTTAGATTTCAAAGAGAGCGGTGTCATTGAATCGACGGCACTAACCCAGAAACTCAACAACGGCACAGTACTGTATAAAACCAATCGCACGGCTATTATAATCTCCAGCACTAGTTGGACACCAGATGAAGATTTTGAAATACTCCTCAAGGCTTTAGAAGGTAACGCATGTGTTATCCCATCCCATATTCACTGTCAATTAATTCTTTTTCTAAATAGAATATGAAGTCACAGCAACAGAAAAGCCTAGCTTATATCCTGAACTGTTGTGCATCATCACGGGAAAGGGCCCACAAAAGGAACAGTATTTGGAGAAGATAAACGATTTAAAATGGCAAAAAGTTTCCATCATTACACCGTGGTTGGAAACAGAAGATTATCCCACTGTTGTGGCATCGGCAGATTTAGGTGTTTGTTTACATTGGAGCTCATCGGGCTTGGATCTGCCAATGAAAGTAGTCGATATGTTCGGATGCGGTATACCAGTGTGTGCGGTTAATTTTAAATGGTATGCTTACACCTCAAATGTGCGGAAAAGTAAAGCTAAATTCTTCCTTCTGCCTTTTTAGCTTAAATGAACTGGTGATTCATGGTCAGAATGGATTTGTTTTCGACAATCATCGAGAACTGGCGGATCAATTAAAGTTTTGGTTTGAAAATTTCCCCAGCAATCCAAGTTTAATCGAATCAAAGGAGACTTTCAGACGAAATTTACAAGAATTTCAGTCGCTGCGATGGCGTGAGAACTGGCGGCTAAATGCGTTACCCATTTTCAACTCGTTTACTTAGATATTTTGTGGTACATACATGTTTTATTATTTCTTAGCAAAGGAGAGAGAGTACGCAATGGATACACACATGTCTTATACATATACATACATATTTACAAAAAGAAAAAAACGAGAGAAAGATCGAAAGAGAAAAATGCAATTATATTTTGTACTTTAGTTTTTAAAATTCAGTGTGTTTTTGTTTTTGTTTAATTTGGAAAGCACAGGTGGGTGGATGCTTCAGCTCGGGATATTGGCAAATGCACCAGAAAGCAAAATGTTCAAGGGGCGGAGTGCAACTCGCTATTTTTCTGTAACAGAGTTTGTTGAAGAAGCGATACAACAATGGAAGATGGAAAGCATCGGTGGTCAAGCGAGTCTAGTGTATTGACTTCGGAATGTCGCTGCCACCTTCAGGTAAGTCTCAACGCATGATTTTTAATTCTATCTAAAATGTGTGGGACAGTTTTTGGTGCACTCGACCAGATGTAGGCGTTTTACATGAGCTTCAGGCGAAGTCTTATAGCCAAGAATAGATAGCAACACCACAAACAAACTTAAGAGTGACAAAGAATAGTTGGGGAGCCTCAGGAATTGACGAAGAGTTAAAGAGAACACTGATACATATTGTCAGAAACCGTATACGATAGTAGAGGTCATAGACTCAGGTAGAGGTAACATGTTATAAGTAAGTGATCGTATACTTATGTAGTGGAGATCTACATAACCTGAAAAGCATCCTGTTCAGTTAATTCAGGGTGAAGATTCCACCCTCACTTGTGCGGTAACTACAGAAATAAACCCTCCTGTTCAGAGTAAAAGCTAAACGCTCAAATAGATTTATGCTTGCTGATGGTTTGCCTAACATCTAACAGGAACTATGGGGAAAAAGAGCATAACGTGGCGGACAAAAAGATTAGAGCTGTCCGTAAGCAGTAGAGGAAGAATATCGGTTTCTATGAAAACAGAAAAGTACATAACAAGCGATCAACTCAATGAAGTGATTCTATTGTTCATGTGATCAAGTCCGGCTCTGACTAAAGATAAGTTCTCCTGATGCTGATACGTATTCATTGCAGTGTATGGTGCACTTTAAAGAAATCAGCGCCGCCTATTTATGAAACTTATGTGCTAACAGAGAAGTAAAAAACAAAGAAACACTTATCGTGATGATTCCAGTGGAACCCATCTCATTATACTAGGATGACAGGTAACAACTGTGAAGTGTGAAGGGGAAGCCTCCGCTAGAATTAAAAATTGATCAGAAATTAGCGGAAAAATATCACTTAGCGAAAAGAAGAAAGATGGGAAAGGAAAACAACATGCAAAAATCATGCATTTAGCGCTAGAATAGGTAAAATGCGTTCCTCAATTTGTTGACTTTAGCGATAGCGTATTAAGTGGGTTAGGAACGCACCGATTGCCAACCTTCGGAACGGAGAGGAACTCCAAGAAGAAGAATGCATACTGTTTCTTTTTGATTTTGGGACTTCCCCGCTTTCGGGGTTACTTAGCCAAAAACAAAAAAAGATAAGAAAGGCGGTTACTTATCTTGAATATGGGTACTTTTTTCGGCTTATGAGTCACCATGTCACACATGCCAAATCAAACTGCCTTTTTCTGCGAATTTGGATATGTCCAAATGCACTTAGCTGCGGATTGCATCTATATAACCAGAATCTGAAGAGAAGACGCATGACACGGCGGTTAGTCGCATCGGGTTCTATTCTGATTCAAGTTTTAGTTGCGGTCCTGGTTTATCCGAAACGTAACGAATAATTTGCCTTCCTATTCGTCTAAAATAAAAACACTTCACAGGTTTAATCACAATTCAACGTACACAAGAGTCCTTTATGAAGCATTGTTTGTTTCCGACGTTGATGGGCTTTTTACACAAGTAGAAATCCTTGAAATCAATAGCGATATTGTGCTATGTAAATCACTTCCAATTTAATACCAAGAAAAGGAATTTCAACACATTTTATTTCAGACTAAAAGGTGCAAAATAATAAAAATTACAATAAAAACTAATTAAATTAACTCCAATGTCAAGGGACCGCCAAGTTGATTTTTTCCTGAACATGCGTTACTCTATATCGGCCCTACACATTGGACATTGTTTTACTCTTTGTCGATCCATTTCAATTCGACAGTTATTGTGAATTTTATGTCCACACTTAAAGAAAAACGCATATTCTGGATTCATCGAGTCAAAGCATATCGGGCAGGTTGTAGAATCACTGAAAAAAGATAAACCACCAAATATTGAATTTTATTTCAACATTTTGGTGTACTCACTCGCGAAACGGTGGTGTTCTTGGTCTGCGGTTATTGCGTCTAGGCTGATGTTGATGCTGCTGTTGATGCTGCTCTTCCGCCTGATCTAACATGAGTAGGACACTCGCCACACCCATAATAATCGGAATGCCGAGTAGTAAGCAGTTCAGCCTTTTTCTGTCCATGTTTTTTTTTTCTTCTTTTATTTATGTAACTTATTGCACTTTAGGGTGTTCGCTAGCGAGGTTGCGAAAATTAACAGCGAACAGCAGAAAAAAAAAAAAAAAAACAAAGAAAAGTATTAACAAATTATAACGATCTTTCGCCAACGTACAGCTCAATGGTACACCTGTTTTGGGTGATGACCGTTTACGTTTTATACCTTTCCGAAAAAAAGCACCGACAAGAAATTTATCTCGAACGATAAGTCCTAACAACATAATATCAGCTTCGTTCAATAGGGTTATCTGAACAGAAAAGCACAAGTTTTTATGGTCAATGGAAAGAACCTCTGTCCGAAACTGTTCTGCTTAATGTTCCATAAGTCTGTTCCGAACAGGAAATTGTGCATCCACTCTTCAAAATTGTCAAAATTCGCTGTGTGTTATTTCCAGAAGATTATTCGTCAATTCAGTTCTTTCAAGTTAAAATAAGGACTACTTGGAAAATAAGGTCGATTTGTAGTCCTTATTAATTAATTCAATAAATACGGTTGTACATATGTACTTTATTGTTTACAATAGCTCCGATCTAATCTGCAATTATTGCATGTTTCATCATTATCTGCAGTTTTTCTACTGATAACGTTTCCTCTATACTCTTAACTTTGGTCATAGAAGCACTTAAGAAAACAATTTATCGCGAGTTACCGATTTTTGCAAATATCCCACATATCGATACAACCGAACACTTTTTCAAGTTACCACTGTCAATTCAACACGACTGAAAACGAACCAAGAAAAAGGACTTTTGACTTGAGAAAAATAAATTTTATTTCAGACTAACATGTGCAAAATCTTAAATTAGATACTACAAAAAAAAAAAAAAAAATTAAATTAAGGCCAATGTGAGGAGAGCTGCAGGTTGATCTTTTCCTGAAGATGCATTAGGTTAATAAGTAATATCGGCCCTGCATTGTGGACATTTGTTTTGTTGTCGTTTATTTAATTCTACTAGGCAGACATCATGAATTTTATGTCCACAGTTAAGAGGCGACGAATCTCGTGGATTCATTGAATCAAGGCATATCGGGCAGACTTCCGAATCACTGAACAAAGATAAACGACACATTTTTACATTGACTTTCATTTCAACTTGTAGTGTAAGTGTATGTACTTACTCGCTGAACGATATTCTTCTTGGTCTTCCGTATTGATATTGCTGGTGTTGCTGGTGCTGAAAACGCTCCTGGTTGTACATGTATAAACCAATTCCGAGCAAACCAACAAGAAGCGGAATCCCTAGTCCTATGAGAAATGGCGGGAATCCCATATTTATATTCATATATGTAACTTATTACACTTTTGGCGTATTTTCTAGGCGATTTGTGCACTATGCACTATGCGAACAAGCGACGAAAAGTACAAATAAATACAAGATACGTCAAAATGTCATAACACAAATAAAATAACCAAACGACACGACCCCCCTCTCACTCCAACGTAAGGCCCAATGCTCGCCAATTCTCACCAAATGGTGCGGCTGTTTATGGGTGATGACCGTTTC
Organism: Matsumyia berberina; assembly: GCA_917880715.2. Classification (NCBI taxonomy): domain Eukaryota; kingdom Metazoa; phylum Arthropoda; class Insecta; order Diptera; family Syrphidae; genus Matsumyia; species Matsumyia berberina. Next base: position 110,778,144 of record OU862872.1, read on the forward strand.
CATGGGTGAAAGGCACCGACAAGAAGTTTTTATTTTGAGAGAGCGGGACAGAAAGCATCGTTCAAGTGCATTATTTGACGTTCAAGTGCATTATTCCGTGTTCGTAGATACGTTCGAAAATTGAATTTAATACAGCAAGGGCTTACTTGCGGAAAGAGTTTACATTGCTTTGGGTGAGGTCAGAGGAAGTATATGTTCAGCCTTGCTATGGAAGGCCTAATTTAAGATGGAGACAGGTAAGGATATCGAAAGTAGTTGATGTTTTCAACAGAACTCAGGAAGAATGTGCTATTAGCACTGGTTACTAGCCAACCGGAGACAGGTCTATCCAAATTAGGTACCAAACTAGGTGGACGTAACTGGGGAGTAATACACCTCTTCCTTATAGCCATCTGGCATTAGATAGAGCTGTGCACTAGATGGACGTGACTGGGGAGTAAACTTACATACTTACCCTTAGATAGAGCTATGCACTCTATAGTCACTTATTTGCTTCACTTTATGCAATCCTAGGAAAAGATGAAAGAACTGATGCCTAGTCAAATTTCTACCATTGGACCCTTCTGGAAGGGTAGATACCTTCATTCAGTGCTTGTTTTGCTGAAGTTTTCTCTATCTTTGCTATTTCAGGGTTGGAAAATCGATCATCGACGCTATGTTAAATATTGAAAATGTCCTGAGAAACGTAACTCACCACTCTAATACCTCACACAACCCTTTTTGTCTCTCAATAATTTTTCTTATTTTCCACAATATTGTACTGGCAGCACTGTTTTTATTCCGCCGGCAAATTTTGTTCGCTGACAAGAAAACTTACCCTTTTGGCGTACGCGGAATTTGTTTAAAAATTGAAATCTCAACGCCAACAGCTAGACGCGGAGCGTCTTTTCATAAAAATTTATATATTTTTGTTTGTTTAACAAATAGTTCTTATTGTTCTGGTGGTGATTAATTTAATAAGAATATAATAAAGATAGTGCCACCTTCAAGGGGAAACAACTCACCCCCTAAACAGACAAATCAAATGAAACCAATTAGAAAGTGAAGTAAAGTCGCAATACAGAGAATTCCACCAAAATGCCTTTGGACGGCGCGAAATTAATTTGTCTCCAAGAAGATAATACTCCCATTGAAGGAGGAATCATTAAAGCCCATGGCAAAACATTCAAGTTTGGTTATTACATGGATTGTGATGTCGTCCTCGAACATTCCGATGCACTTGGTCTACAATGCACAATCAATTGCGATGCCTTTGGCAGGGTGAGTTGATAGTAAAAAAAAGAGCAAAAAGTATCATCTTGAAATATATTCACTGATGACTTTGTTCTCAAGGTTACCATTGAAAATCGATGTCCAGAGATTTCTATAACTCTAAATGGGAAATCATTGAGAAAAGTGCGGCCACTTCTGCATAACACAGAGATTTGTATTCTCGATAAAAAATTCTTGTGGCAGTTTGAACGCAATCAACAGTCTGCGGGATTTCAAATGGAAGATTTAAATGATTTCACAACGCCACGCAAAGATGTGAAAAAAGCTGAACAGCCACCAAATTCAGAACCCGCTCGTAGGGTAAGTTGGATCAAATCTTAAGTCCTTTTGTGGAGAGTAAATTTGTTTTCTTTTTGATTTTAGTGGCGTGCAACATTTCAGAAAAGACTCACAATTCATAGGTAAGTTGAATTAAGTGTTACGTGGGGGTTGCATGCATATTTTATGATGGATTTCGATTTGAAAAGTCGTTTTGTAGCGCTTTTACTCAGTAGGAGGAGAACCCCTAAGCCTATTTCATACCAATACCTATAAAACGGAAACGAGAACGCTTGCCTTAAATTGAGGACACGTGTTTCTGATTAGAACAGCGATTTTCTTATGAAAAGTCTTTCGTATAGCCCAGCTTTCGCATACTAGTCACCAACTGGTTTAATCCTGTGCGACCTGCCTCTAGTTAGTGGGATCGTTTTACATTTTCTGTACCGCCTGATTGAATGTTAAATGCGCTCAGAGTCGGCATGTAATGTACAACGACCTAATCAGGCGGCTAGTACTAAAAGAGAATCGCTGAATCACTCCATCCGAAAGAAACACAGAAGTTACGAGTGGATCTGTATAACTGGGGCCCTAAAACAAACCCAACCACTTCCCTTAATATAATGCTCCACCTTTCCTTGACTTCTTTTAAAAATGTACTACCGACTTGGATGTCTAGAACCTGCAGTGTCTTTTTGACTAGATGGTGAAGGCAACCCGCTTTGGATTTGCCTTTGCCTCGAGTATACGAGGTAGACACTTCCAGCCGTTCTCTGGTAAGAGTGTCTACGACTCTGCATTGTTTTCAAGACGAAGAGTATTAGTCTAGTAAGATTTAGGCAGTTGGCTAGGCCGATAAAGATCACATTTACCTATACCCAGTGGTAGCTTTCACTAAATAAAGCGATTACTACTCGCGGTATCCAATTGGTAACTTTTTGTGAAGGGCCCGTGGTTTTATCATCACCGACATGGGGTTTAAATGCCTACTGCCCATTTCACTTGATCCGGTCTGAACACTCTCCCTGATACAACCAATTGAGTTCCTGTGGATATAGTCAATATTAATAGCAACACAGTGGTTCTACACCTCCGTCTTTATGAGGGATCTAACGTTGTCGATATTGAGACAAACGAAATAGACTTCTAATCCAAAGGAAAATCCATCGGATATCTTATCTTTTTTTGACTTATCTCTGCGGCAGTGATGTAGGAATTCACTCTCATATCATATTTCGAAAAAGGCACTCAAACTGAACCAACTTTGAGCTAGTGAATGAAAAATAAATAGTTTTCCTAGTATTTTTCCTAACTTACGTCGTTTATATCTCTCAACTAAAATCACGTTTTCACATTTTCCTTTAAGTTTTGCTTATTGCATCAAAGCTGGCGAAGGTCCACAAGACGTTGCAATCTCCCCCGACGAAAACAAACCCCAAAACTCATACCAAAGGACCATAGACGCTGATGCAGAATCGGCACCCACCAAGCAACTATCTCCTGTTACAGCCAATTTGATCGATTTGAAAACACCAAAAGTTAAACAAAGACCCTTTGCTGGACCTACGACGCCATTAAGTTGCTGTAAGCTCTCAGAAACCGTAATAACTTCATATTCCCCTCGGGAGACTGGTATACGTCCAGAAAAATCGTTTGCTATCGTACAATCGCCCAATGTTACTCCAAAGAAATCAGCAGTTCACTCTGATGTGACCCTTGGTCCATTTCAGTCTGTGCAATCACCATTGACACTTAGTCATCGTCCGTCTATGCACTTGATTGATCTAACAACTCCAATGAAGCGTATACCAACAGCAACATCACCTTCGCAAACTCTCCTCAAATCAACATTAAAAAAGAACATCGTCAAGCCAAAACCAACACAGCAGTTAGTCGGCGCGGAAGATCCACTAGCAACCAATTTGGACTTGTCTGTGTACAGTGTTCATTCCACAGACGAGAGTGTCATTGAATTGTCAGATGATGGTGGTTTTTCACCATCACCAGTACCGAAAACTCCGCCTGTACTCAAGACCCCGCCACGACCACGAACACCAGGATCCCTTATGAAACGTGCGATTTTAAGTAGTGCGAAAAAGGCGGCAAAGACCAAGCGGTTAGAAACACCGGCCGCACCACCGTCGACACCTTTAACCCCGAAGAATCCACCAGTCGCGACTGTAGTGCGTTTTCAAAGCCAAAGCACACCGCAACGTAAGTCTCTGGGCAGATTTCCATCTCCAGCTGGAAGTCATAAAGCTTCGCATTCAGTAGCAGGAAAAGTAGCCAGATCTATGATAACTTCAACCCCATTTAGAGCAGGTGAATCCTCAGCTACCACGGTATCGGGACGCTCGTTGTCTTTGCGTTCCCCATCCATGTCGCTAACCGGCGCGCAAAGCAAGTCTAGAATTTCCCTAATGCTAGAGCAAGCGCTTTCGAAAAGTCCGAAAACAAATGCGTCAGAGAAACGCCAATCAATTTTGGACAGCACAAGAAGTCTTTGTAAGAGTCAGAGTAAAACGAGGAAATCTGTTTCCTTCTTGGATCGCATTGAATATGAAAAAGTTGAAGATGATCCAGAAAATGCAGAGGAGGAGGTGGTCAGTAATCTGAGGAAAGACGCAACATTTTCACCTCAAAAGGAGACATGTCCTAACGGAGATCCCAGCGAATCAAAGAAGGGAGACGATGGGGAAGTTTCCTCTGCTAAAAAGGAAATTTTCCCAAATTCAGATGAGGACAACGACAAGATATCTCTGCAATACACAGAAACGGAAGTACTGGAGGAATCGGAAACTGGGGAAGCGAAGTCCTTTGTTCCCGAGACGCCGGCCACGCGAAAAGATGCAAAAAAGAGGTCTCCTTTCAAACCACTGCCCTTTGTAAGCTCCTCCTCTAAAGCCGATAGAAGCGTTACAGGGGAAACAGCTGACCAATCTACAACCCAACGACGTCTAAATGTTACATTTTCACCAGAGAAGATTCTTCCCGATTCAAGTTCAAGTGTTGCAGACAAGACAGTGGAACGATCCACAAGGCAATTTGTCGTCAATGTGACATTCTCCCCAGAGAAAAATGAAACTGAGTCTATCGTTGTACCCAACGAATGTGAAATCAAAGAACTCACACCGGTCAAGGCACAAGTAGACGAGCCAGTCGCGGAAACAATGCCATCGACAAGTAAGAATCTTACACTAGACGTTTCGTCAGTTCCACAGACTCCTCAATCTTCAAGGAATCGTTTGACTTATGACAAAACGACACCCGCGAAAAGTTCAATTCAATTGAGTGCCGCTAAATGTCTACATTCTGATGGAAATGTCGTTGAAGACTACGATTTCGAGGGATTGGATGCAATTTTCAAAACTCCCAGAGCCAGAAATCTTATGATCCTAAGCTCACCGAAGAGTATTAGCCTACAAAAGCCCACAACAGATTCAGTGGAACTGATGCATTCGACAGAATTCGATTTGAGTACAAACCTGGATGATCTGTTCAAGACACCGCAAAGTGAATTCATCGTCAACCGCGTAGATGTTGAGCAGCCTACGCCAGCTGCTGGTGGGGATAAGGTTGCAGTTTCACCAGAACAAGCGTTCGATATGCTTGTTGGACGTCCGACCAATACAAGATGCTATACACGCAAGAGTGTTCCTCTAAAACAAGAGCCATCGCCTCTGAAATTTCCAAAGGATCCTAGCTTTCCCGCAACCGATATTGAAGAGTGGATAGACAATGTAAACGAGTCCGTAGATCTACTCGATGGGCTGCACCATGATGATGATGAAGATGAAATGTCCTTCTTCACTGCTACACAAGACGAGCTCTCTCGAGATCCGCCAATGACGAGTTCTGTTTCTGGAAGTTTCACAACAGGGGAGACAAAGAAACTCCGGAGGTCACCCATAGGTGAGACAATTCAGGAGGAGGACGTGGAAACTGGACACAGTTCCACATCTGTATTTTGCTCGATAACTGTGCCTAGTCCGAAGAAGATGTCCTTGTCGCCGAATATAAGTGGAATTGACTTGTTGGACCACACATCGGACTCGCTTTTCTCGGAAACGCTGGCAGTTTCTGATGAGTCACTGCCGAAAGAGACTGATAAAACTGTGGAGACGTTCGTGTGTGATCAAGGTGAGACTCTTTCTCGTGTGGATGGAGATGTTAAAATATCTCCCGACAAGGCACGAAGGGAAATGGAATGCGCATTTAAGAACTTCGAAGAAGATCCTAGAATTGTGGTAGGCAAAAAGCTCGTTTCGACCCCAGGACCGAAGAAAACGAGTTCGAAGGACACTACCAGGCGGACTATGGGCAATCAGCCAATGCCGGATGGATGCTTTGATATTAAAAGGCTGAAAGCAGAGCGGGAAATGGAGCTAGCGTTTGAGAATTTTGAAGAGAAACCAGAATTTGTTGAGAAAAGGGTTGCTAAGACACCGGAATCCAAGAAGATACCTATGAACGACTACAGGAGAACGATGGGAAGTAGTTTGGTGTCAGAAGTCAATCTCGATCTGAGGGCGGCTAAGGCTGAGCGAGAAATGGAGTTGGCCTTCGAGGATTTCGAAGAGGAACCTGCTTTTACTCAGGAAAGATTAGCACAAACACCAGAACCCAAGAAGGCCGCTCGCAAGGATCACCGAAGAACGATGGGAAGCAGTTTGGTATCCGAAGTAAAATTCGATGTGGAGGCGACCAAGGAACAACGAGAAATGGAGTTGGCCTTCGAGAACTTTGAAGACGAACCTGAATTCACTGAGGAAAGATTGGCACAAACACCAGAACCCAAGAAGGTCGCTCGCAAGGATCACCGAAGGACGACGGGAAGCAGTTTGGTATCAGAAGTGAAACTCGATCTAAAGGCGGCTAAGGCTGAGCGAGAAATGGAGTTGGCCTTCGAGGATTTCGAAGAGGAACCTGAATTTACTGGGGAAAGATTAGCACAAACACCAGAACCTAAGAAGGCCGCCCGCAAGGATCACCGAAGAACAATGGGAAGCAGTTTGGTATCCGAATTGGAATTCGATGTGGTGGCGGCCAAGGAACAACGGGAAATGGAGTTGGCCTTCGAGAACTTTGAAGACGAACCTGAATTCACTGAAGAAAGATTAGCACAAACACCAGAGCCCAAGAAAACCGCTCACAAGGATCACAGACGAACCATGGGAAGCAATTTGATGTCAGAAGTAAAACTTGATCTGAAGGCGGTTAAGACTCAACGGGAAATGGAGTTGGCTTTCGAGAACTTCGAGGAGGAACCTAAGTTCTCTGGAGAAAGGAATGTTCAAACGCCGGGATCAAAGAAGGTACCTCTGAAGGACCGCAGGAGAACGATGGGAAGTAGTTTGGTGTCAGAGGTCAAGCTCGATCTGAAGGCGGCTAAAGATCAACGGGAAATAGAGTTGGCCTTCGAGGATTTCGAAGAGGAACCTGAATTTACTGAGGAAAGATTAGCACAAACACCAGAACCCAAGAAAGCCGCTCGCAAGGATCACCGAAGAACGATGGGAAGCAGTTTGGTTTTAGAAGTGAAACTCGATCTGAAGGCGGCTAAGGCTGAGCGAGAAATGGCGTTGGCCTTCGAGGATTTCGAAGAGGAACCTGAATTTACTGAGGAAAGATTAGCACAAACACCAGAGCCCAAGAAGGTCGCTCGCAAGGATCACCGAAGAACGATGGGAAGCAGTTTGGTATCCGAAGTGGAATTTGATGTGGAGGCGGCCAAGGAACAACGAGAAATGGAGTTGGCCTTTGAGAATTTTGAAGACGAACCTGAATTTACTGAGGAAAGATTAGCACAAACACCAGAGCCCAAGAAGACCGCTCGCAAGGATCATCGAAGAACGATGGGAAGCAATGTGATGCCAAAAGTGGAACTCGATCTGAAGGCGTCTAAGGCTGAGCGAGAAATGGAGTTAGCCTTCGAGGATTTCGAAGAGGAACCTGAATTTACTGAGGAAAGATTAGCACAAACACCAGAGCCCAAGAAGGTCGCTCGCAAGGATCACCGAAGGACGATGGGAAGCAATTTTATGCCAAAAGTGGAACTTGATCTGAAGGCGGCTAAGGCTGAGCGAGAAATGGAGTTGGCCTTCGAGGATTTCGAAGAGGAACCTGCTTTTACTGAGGAAAGATTAGCACAAACACCAGAACCTAAGAAGGCCACTCGCCAGAATCACCGAAGAACGATGGGAAGCAGTTTGGTGTCAGAAGTGAAACTCGATCTGAAGGCGGCTAAGGCTGAGCGAGAAATGGAGTTGGCCTTCCAGGATTTCGAAGAGGAACCTGCTTTTACTGAGGAAAGATTAGCACAAACACCAGAGCCCAAGAAGGTCGCTCGCAAGGATCACCGAAGAACGATGGGAAGCAGTTTGGTATCCGAAGTGGAATTTGATGTGGAGGCGGCCAAGGAACAACGAGAAATGGAGTTGGCCTTTGAGAATTTTGAAGACGAACCTGAATTTACTGAGGAAAGATTAGCACAAACACCAGAGCCCAAGAAGACCGCTCGCAAGGATCATCGAAGAACGATGGGAAGCAATGTGATGCCAAAAGTGGAACTCGATCTGAAGGCGTCTAAGGCTGAGCGAGAAATGGAGTTAGCCTTCGAGGATTTCGAAGAGGAACCTGAATTTACTGAGGAAAGATTAGCACAAACACCAGAGCCCAAGAAGGTCGCTCGCAAGGATCACCGAAGGACGATGGGAAGCAATTTTATGCCAAAAGTGGAACTTGATCTGAAGGCGGCTAAGGCTGAGCGAGAAATGGAGTTGGCCTTCGAGGATTTCGAAGAGGAACCTGCTTTTACTGAGGAAAGATTAGCACAAACACCAGAACCTAAGAAGGCCACTCGCCAGAATCACCGAAGAACGATGGGAAGCAGTTTGGTGTCAGAAGTGAAACTCGATCTGAAGGCGGCTAAGGCTGAGCGAGAAATGGAGTTGGCCTTCCAGGATTTCGAAGAGGAACCTGCTTTTACTGAGGAAAGATTAGCACAAACACCAGAACCTAAGAAGGCCACTCGCCAGAATCACCGAAGAACGATGGGAAGCAGTTTGGTGTCAGAAGTGAAACTCGATCTAGAGGCGGCTAAGGCTGAGCGAGAAATGGAGTTGGCCTTCGAGGATTTCGAAGAGGAACCTGCTTTTACTGAGGAAAGATTAGCACAAACACCAGAATCTAAAAAGGCCACTCGCCAGGATCACCGAAGAACGATGGGAAGCAGTTTGGTGTCAGAAGTGAAACTCGATCTAGAGGCGGCTAAGGCTGAGCGAGAAATGGAGTTGGCCTTCGAGGATTTCGAAGCGGAACCTGCTTTTACTGAGGAAAGATTAGCACAAACACCAGAACCTAAGAAGGCCACTCGCCAGAATCACCGAAGAACGATGGGAAGCAGTTTGGTGTCAGAATTGAAACTCGATCTAGAGGCGGCTAAGGCTGAGCGAGAAATGGAGTTGGCCTTCGAGGATTTCGAAGAGGAACCTGCTTTTACTGAGGAAAGATTAGCACAAACACCAGAATCTAAGAAGGCCACTCGCCAGGATCACCGAAGAACGATGGGAAGCAGTTTGGTATCAGAAGTGAAACTCGATCTAAAGGCGGCTAAGGCTGAGCGAGAAATGGAGTTGGCCTTCGAGGATTTCGAAGAAGAACCTGAGTTCAGTGAGGAAAGATCTGCGCAGACGCCGGAACTCAAAAAGGCGGTTCGCAAGGATCACCGAAGAACTGTGGGAAGCAGTTTGGTATCAGAAGTGGAATTCGATGTGGAGGCGGCTAAGGCTCAACGAGAAAAGGAGTTGGCCTTCGAGAACTTTGAGGAGGAACCTAAATTTGTTGAGAAAAGGCTTGTTAAAACTCCGGGACACAGAAACATTTCTCTAAAGGATCATATAAGAACAATGGGAAATAGTTTGGTGGTAGACGTGAAATTTGATATGGAAGCGGCTAAGGCAGAGCGTGATATGAAGCTAGTGGTTGAGAATTTGCAAGATGAGCCTTCATTCAAAGAGGAGAGTCTTGCAAAAACGCCAGACATAAATAAATCAGCAATGGCTATGAGACTGTCTTTAGGATACCGAAAGTTATTGGGTCCAGAAGAACAAGGGGTAAAAACGGACAACAAATCAAAGAGAGTTGCGATTGTGAAGCCAGCTCCTCGAGGAGATGTTGAAGGTGCCACACCAGTGGATGACGATGAGGTTTTTGTAACCAGTGAAGAAGTGATCGCGATGAATGATGAGCGGGATGCAGAAAGTGAGAATGCCTTGAAACAAGAGGCGGCCGATGGTGAAGATAAAGCCAGGCAAGTAATAGATACAAAAGATTCTACCAAATCGGAGATTAAACCTCGAGATAAAGTTTTGAAAGCAGCAACCGACATCACTTCTAAATCAAGAGCGCGAAGGGGACGCAAGAATGTAACTGATGAAGAAAGTGAAACAGACGCACGTATACGCGAAACCAATATAGAAATTGGAGTTCCAGAAGGTTCCCAAAATGAAGGATTGAGTGTTATTCAACCCAGAAATCGCCGAAAACGTCAAAATACTATTGACGAAGCTGAAAGAGTACAAGAGGGCGATGAAGGAACAAACAAGAAATCCGTTGAAATACCCATACCTTCACGTAAACGTCGTAAGAATTCAATCAGTGAAGACAGAGTCGTCAAAGATATTGGCTCTGACTCTGCCGAAGAACAAAAAACTGTCGTTCATACAGATTCCACCGAAGAAAATCCTACGAAAGATGATGAAAAGCATGCATCTAACCGCAGAAAGCGATTGCCTTCGTCCCAACCAGAAGTCAATATTCACCTTGAACCTATTGTTGAGGAAGTAGAGAAAGCAGGAGTACACAATCCTACAAAAAGACCAGCTCGTCGCAGACCAAGCCGAAAGGAAGTATCACAGCAAGAAGATGCCCAGGCAGAGATCCCATTAAAATCACTTAAAAATTTAAATGCAGAGGTGGACGAAATTGTATTTCCAAGCCCAATTCCTTCGATCAACAACAGTCGTAGGCGAAAGGCACTTATAGAAGCTCAAGATTCAAGCTCAACTTCATCTAGCAAGCGAGTAGTAGTGCCGCCCGAGAATGCAGAAGAAGAAAGCACAAGCGTGATCAAAGAATCAAAGGCTGTGGAAGCATCTGAATCTTCAGAAACTTCAGCTTCAGAGAACCGTATGGCTCCCCAACTAGATGCAGAGCATGAAGCGGCAGGAAATGAAGTTAACGAGGAAATTCCATCCACTCCAATGCCACCGAAAACGCGTGCACGTAGACCGGCACGGAAAGTTGAATGTGCAGAACCTGCTGCTCCAGTTTTGAGAAGAGGCCGAAGGGGAAGTGTTCAACAGGATGTCGAGCTTAAATCTGAAGGAGGTGCGATTTCCTCGCCAGCAGAGGAATTAAAAATGCCACCGCTCACGGCAGTGTCTAAAGCAGAACCAGCAGAATCAACAGCTGAAAACTCAACTTCCTCTCTAAAAAGGGCTCAACGAGCCGAAGGTCCTGAAGAAAACGACGTTGAAGAAGAGGCTCCATATACTCCGGCCCCATCAAAAATACGCGGACGTAGAGCAGCGCTGAAATCGGAGCCTACAGATGTTATTGAAAGTTCAACTCCAGTTCGAAGAGGGGGTCGACGAAGGGTTCCAAAAGAAGTCCACGAAGGAGCTATTCCATCTGCAAAAACATTGGAACCCCCACCAGCGACTGTAACAGGACCAGTTAAGTCTGAAAATGATGTTGACGTTCCAGCAATGGAAGCCGATGTCGAGGAAGTTATTCCATCTACCCCAGCTGCGCCAGCAAAAAAACGCGGACGCAAACCACTGGCGACACCAAAACTTAATGAAGCAGCAGTTGAAAGTTCGGCTCAAGAACCTACTCAAGTGCCATCGAAGACTCGCGGTCGCAAGGCCGCATTGAAATTGGAATCTTCCGAGTCTATCGCTACAAATTTAACTCCCGTACGGAAAGGTTTTCGAAGGGGAGGAGTGGAAGAAGTTTTCGAAGTTCAAACAGAAGAAACTAAAACCATACCGGTGGTGAAGAAAGAGCAAGCGGATTCCTCAACTGAGGACTCTCCACCAGCTGATGCCGAAAATGCGATATCATCTACTACAACGCTGAAAAAGGAACAAGTGGAAACTCCAGCTCGAAGGCGAGTTCGAAGAGGGACTACTGAACAAGATGCTGAGTTTATTATCGAAAACGCTACTAGAAAACGTGGACGCCCTAAGAAGTTATCTCCCGAATCAACAGGATCTACGACTGAAAATTCAACCCCCCTACGAAAGAGAGGTCGAAGGGGAGGACAGGTTGATTCTACAACTGACGACTCCACGCAAGTTGATGCCGGAGAAGTAATCTCATCTTCTACTATGCTGCAACAAGAACCAATGGAAACTACAGTTGAACAAGAGGCTGAATTTGTAATCGAGAAAGCTGATGTGGTTTTATCTAAAAAACGTGGCCGCCCAATTCAGTTGAAATCAGAAACCAAAGGATCTGCGATTAAAAGTTCAACTCCCTTACGTAAACGGGGTCGAAATGCAGCCCTTGAGCAAGAACCAGAAGATGAAGATGTCAACAAAGTTGTTCCAACCAAAGTTGACGAAGTGGTACCATCCAAGAGACGGGGGCAAACAAGGCTAGTGGAAGTAGCAACGACCGAATCTGAAGCTGAGAGTTCAACTTCACCACGAAAACGGGTTCGAAAGGACAAAAAAGACGATGCTAATCCTGTTGAATCAATCGATGCATCAAATAACATTTCAAAGAAAGTTACGGCCGAAGTTGCCGACGCAGACGAAGAAGCACTACCTGTGCCGACTCGAATTCGCGGACGTCCAGCAAAACCAAAAGTGGAATCTGCTTTGGATAGTTCAACTCCAACACAAAAAAGAACCCAGAATGCAAGCAGAAATATTCCAGTCAATCAGCCCCGTGAGGAGCCTCAAGAAGTATCTACAGACTCTACTCCAATAAAAATTGAACTAGAGGTCAAAACCAATGTAAAGCCTACTCGTGGTCGCAAAGGTTCTGTTAAGGAGCCAAAAATTGCAGAAAAAGAAAAAGAACAATCAACGCCAGACGCAACGGAGGATAAAGCTCAAAAGAAGCCAATTCGCAGTCGCAAAGCCCTATCATCAGTAAGCACTCCACAAACAGTCTCAGTAGAAAAACCAACTCCATCAGTTACCATCATAACACCATTAGGCAAGACCGAAGCAGAGGAGACATCTGCAAAAATACCAGTCCGCAGTCGTAGAGCTGCAACCAAGAAAGACACAACTGTAGAAAGCACCTCACACACTGAGGAAGAAACACCTGCATCTGCAGTCAGAACCAAAACAGCTCGTGGTAGGAAACTAGCAGTCGCTAGAGATGAATCCACGTCCAAAAACGAGAATTCGCAAGACGAAGAAAATAAAAGCACAGTTCGCGGGCGAAAAGCAGTCACAAAAGTAGAAGCAGTCGAGGCGGGAGTTCCATCCGAAACTGAAGATAAACCCGTAGTCAAGCCAACCCGTGGCAGGAAGGTGGAACAACCAAAATCAGACACCGAAAATAGTTCTCATGTTGTTTCCGAAGACGGTCAGCCACCTTCTTCAAGGAAAAAGAATACTCGTGGTCGAAAAGCTGCAGCATCAACCGCTGCAAATAATTCCGATGATGAGTCAAATTCTCATTCCGAGACGCAGAAGAAGCCGCCTACTCGGTCTCGCAAAGCAGCAGAACCCACAAAAGAAGACGAACAGATTATTCCAAAGCGAACCAATCGGCGAAATCTAGAAGCTCCAACCGAAAATGCATCGCCCTTAGTTGAAGTGTCTTCCGGCAGAAGAAGACGAAAGCCGGTTGTTCTAGGGGATGAATATGTCCTCTAAAGAGGAAGCTATTGCAACAACCGATGGCTATATGAATTTTATTCTTTTAAGTGTTTTCTTTTTTATTTTTTATCTTATTCGTTTTTTTCTTTGTTTATTATGTGTTAAGAGTTTACTTGTGTAATATACGCAAACATGTAAAACATTAAATTTAATAAAATATTCTCACACCATTAATATGTTAATCGCTCAGGGCTTGTGTTTGTAACTTTATTGACACTTTCAGTGGAAATTGCCATGGATAGACTCATGCGACGGGGAAGTCAACTGCAACCAGTTTCCAGGAAGAAGACAAGACAATTAACGAGCTGCGTAAGTAATGCTATCCTTACTGGGTCGTAGAAACCGAGTGGACAACTGAAGCCGCAAGTGTATAAAGTGTGGAGATGCTGTTGGGACGAGACCATCTAGGTAGCTCAACGCTGCCTGGAGCAGCATCTAACTAGCATCTTCGTCAGTCTTAACATCCTCTGTCATTTGGTAGAGGTCCATAATTCTGTGTCAACATGCATACGTGCGTCGTTAGCATATAAAGATTTTTGAGTTAAGATTGCAAGAATCCATCAAGTTCCTGAAGCTTAGCTACCACAGGGAGCACGTAAATATGTACATCTCCAGTTGACGCAGTGCACACTTGACTACCTTTAATAGCTAGCTTCGCGATTATTCCTTCCACTAATCGTGAAAGCTATCGTCTACCCACGCCTTTTCAACAATTTTGTGCAGAACCATTAAGTCCCACCGCCTTGTTTCTTAGACGTAAAGACCTCCGTCTTACTGCTATTTCCGGTTGGGAAAGTGATAACGCCAGAGACGAATATTTCATTCACTTCTACCCCGACGATTCCAAAACAGAGAGAACATCGGTGGAGAAGGTGTTTTCACCGAAATGTTGAACCTGAGCATCTTCTTTTTTTCTACCTGACCACTCTAGCATATTAAAGGCAGAAATCATAGCGATTGACGAAGCTTTATCCTGGAAGTATAATGTATCCTATAAGGATGTCACAATTTTTACCGAGAGCCTAGCTACTATTTAATCCCTGGAATCAGTAACACACATCAAAAGTCACTAAAGATTGCCGCTTATCTCTCATTGAGATGGCAGAACAATTTATCATTTGCCTATGCTGGGTAACAGGTCAACGACCCGATGAATTTGCCAAATGTAGCACTACTCTAGATATTCTACTAGAACGGCGGAATCTGGGTAAGAGTACGATACGACCAGCAAGGCAAATTAAAGTTAGAATCTACAAGTCTGATCATGTTTAAAAGGTTTCGTAAAAGTACCGTAATCGGTGATGAAAATGTGTAAAGTTCACTTACCTGTGTAACATTTTTGCTGATAAATTCTTTTCTTTTTTCACCAAACACTGATTAATTGAACTCAAAATTTTGTTTGCACAATAAAATTCACTAATTAACACAATTTATACACGGCACATAGTTTAAAATAATTAAATTTTAATTTTTAAATTTGTTCACCACAATTACTAAGTGTTTCACCATCACTTTTGACATTTATGTACTTAGATGCCTTTGTTTCGGAAATGATCATTCACGATGGCGAGTGCGTAAATGAGCATTCACGATTGCGAGTGCAATTGAAAGTTAAAACAAATTTCCACGCAGACTTTAAACATTTTCAATTCCATAAATTTGTTTAATGTAAAGATAGATAAAGAGAGAATAGTTTGGTTGTTCACTTGCGATTGGTTTAATAATTTAATTATTATAATAGATGGGAGGAGTTTGCAACGCAGGTATCCAAATGGGTTGAACAAATTCTAGTCGTTCCGACAAATGTAGAGGAAGAATGACAGTTGTTTACAACAACAATCAGCTAGTGGGGGTGAAATCATTAGATCGTTAGATTTTCAAAGAATACAACCAATTTTAATTTAATATTTTGCTGGTTTATTGCTTTAATAAATTGAGTACACATCTTACGTTAACATTTTGTTTTTATATATCTTTTTATATGTATACTTTTATGTATCATAAATATTTACCTCATACAGTTAGCATTTAAAAGATTTAATCTTAAATAAATTAAGCAAGACTATATTTTTGTACTAAAATAAGAAAATATTTTAAATTAAAATTCAACGAATTTATTAATGAAATCGGGTTGTTTTGTTAAACTGCATCTTTCATTATAAAGGACAAGTAGTAGGTGACTTGCGCAGCGGTCGAAAAAGTTCGATATCTCCCTTATTTTTGAAGCCACGGGGTGGAGTAAAGCCTGCATTTCGTGGAAATTCTCTACTCTACAGCTCCGCCCTGGGAAGTTTTGCTATCCGCCTAACGGTTTAGGAGTTAATTGATGAAACAAGTAAAAAGGTGACCTTTAAAGCTGTTGAATGCAGAGTACAACACCTATATTGAACAAAACAATTTATAAAATCATACAAAAAGGAATAAAAAAAAAAAAACGAAAATAAAATCAAATCAAATAAAACCAAAAACATCGTTCATTTTCACTTAAGATGTTCCGAATACCTTCATTTTTCATCGCTTTATCTTATCATAGTACACATTCACATATATAATTCTAAAGACTAAACTAAATATTCATTTACAAATAAGAATAAAAAATAAAAATAAAAGGAAATAAAACAAAAAGTCATACAGTGCTTGGTTTGAGAACGTTGCGCCTTTTGTGTATTGCTGCAATATCTTTTTGCCTAAGTCCTACTAAGTACCCACGAGACTAAAGCTTAACGTAAAATTTGTTTTTTGTTTTTGTTTCGGTATATAAATAGTTTTTTATATAATTTACAAATAGAAGAGCAAATTCACAATTATTTTTGTTTTTTTTTATTTAACGCTAAGGAGATACTAAACTAGAGTGTAAAATAAAAATATTTACTTTTGTTCATTTTTTTGTGTTCTCTTGTTACAAATATTTTATTCCTATGTTCCTATGTAGAGGGTGGTAGGATGGAGCTGTATCTTTGGTGGATTGGCTGTTAATCGACTTAGTGAGATTGTAATCGATGTTTTCATCATTTGATGTTCTGAAAGCTGAACAGAAGACTCCTGCAATTTTCACATTTCATTGAAAAATGCTGGCAAAAGGCTTTGCTGGCCTTGCGAGCCACAGTGCTTTGCGAGCCTTTTGGTCAACATCCCAGAGATCTCTTTATTCGTGAATTTCAAATGTTAAAGATTCTTGTCTGGCATTTAGTTCTTCTGTCAGTAAGAAATTGATGACATATCACAAAGCCTGGGTATCCTCTTTTCAAGGAGCCATCCCATTCCAATGTCTGTTGTATCAAAGAAACATTCAGCCCTATCCCCTACCCTTCCCTACTGACGGACACTTCTAAATTTTTTTACTGGCTTCGTAATTGTCAAGCTGTTTGATTTTTGTTTTTTCGTTCTACTGTGTTGTTTTTTGTCTAATAAATATGGCAACATCGCATATAAAGTTAAGAAATATTTTGTTTTTCTTTTGTTTTATCTTTATCAGCGTGTGATTTTTGTGTTTTTGTTTTTTTTTTGTCAAGCAAAGGATTTTTGTTATGTTTCTAGTCCACACCAACTCAACTGCAGCGCTAACATGATGGAGGGGTGTGAGCTTAGCGTCTTAGAACATTCCTTGAAATAGTTTGGTTAAAAATCAAAACCGTTAGCTTCGACTTGTCGACCCTGGTTCACTTTCGGTGCTAGAGCCATGGGGATGATTCGGTGTCAATGAGATCGGTCGGGTATGTCCCGGGCGAAGACTTTTCAGCTGCGTGGTACCATTGAAACGAACATTCACCTCGCCGACCATGCTTAGGGGGTGCATTTCCTCGATTTTGATGCCGACTTCTTGGTGATTTACTAGCGGTGATTTTTGAATAACACTAGTAATGTCGATGGTTGGTGGTGGACTAATTGGCGTACCCACACCACTGTCAATCTCAATGGGACTCTTGAGATTGCCCACTACTCGATCGACATGAGTGGGTAGCTTTAGCTCATCATATCTGTTATGCACCTCTGCCGAGGATGTGCTGTCAATCAGACGATTAGGTCTCTGTTGTTGATTTTGTGCAGGAACTGCTGCTCGCTGCTGTCGTAAGTGCTCGTAGGTATTCTCAAAGAAGGGTGTTTTCTTTTTCACCGGTGATCCTTCTTCACGTTCGTTGAGCTCCTCGAGTACTTTGAGGGGGAAACCCAAATGACTGTTGACCGAAATGGATTTGCCAATTTTTCTCTCTGTAAAGTATGGTCGTCTGCGTTGCTTTTCGATGTCCTCCAATTGTTGTAGAATGCGGCGCACATCGCTTGGCAGATCTAAATCGATGTTACGCTCGACAATGTTACCGACAAACCGGCCCAAAGTTTGGATTGTCAATTCTAAAGTTTGAACTTGTGACTGGAGTGTTGTGATTTGTGATTGCTGCGAGGCACGTGTTTTCTCCAACTGGGCAATACTGGATTGAGCGAACTGTAACAAAAACAAACGTTGTAGTGGCCGAAGAGACAAGGGAGGAATGAGAAACTTACCTGTAGCTGCGTTTCTAAATGATGACTCTGGGCCTTTTCACGATTAAGCATCTCTAGGTGATGTTTTGTCGTTGTGATCTCTTCCTGAAGAACGTTGTATTCAACTTTGTATTCAGTAAGCTGCTTGCCGATGTCCATTGAGAAGATCTAGAAATGGAAGAGAAAGGTATGAAAAGAAACCTTCGCTTCACAGAATTAATTTTACTTACCATTCTCATGATCTGCTCCATTGTATCCGCAGTCATCTTGGGTACCACATTCTTCAAGTAATCCATTATTTCTTCAAATCCGTCTCGTGCCAACAACTCGTCTTGGTGCACACTTAACAGTGAAATGGCAAACTTAAAAATTACCTCGGACGACTCTAGGAATAGCAAATCGAAAATTCTTGCCACAAAGCCCAGTGGAAACTGTGAACTGAACACGGTGAGTATCCATGGAGCTGCATACAATGTTGGCGAGACATCATTCTTATCCAACCATTCGTACAAGTCCGGTAAGTGATCTTTCACCAATCGTGACAGTTGATACAGTTGCAGTTGGAATTTCTTCATGTCGGGCAAGTATTTGGTACGCATTTGACGACGGAACATGAGATGCTTCAGCAATTGAAAAGCATCTGCTTCATCACACTAGAAAGAGCAATAAAACAAACCGTGAGCTTCTGTTGTACTCTCGATTCAGAAGCGCAAACTTACATGTAACAGCAACACACCACAAATGAATCCCAGACCCTGGCAGTAGCCCAACTCGGGATCCAAAATCGAATATGCCTTCAGTAAGTTAAACAGTGACAACTGGCCAACGCCAAGCGGATCCTTGTAGTACTTATGATTGGGAAAGGTTCTTCCCAAATCGATGAAAATCGCGTGCTGATGCTCTGTGAGGTTCTTCAGCAGAGTTTGATAGGGTGTGTTGAAGTTAGGAAACTTCTTTGTATCCACAGGTGCGGTGTTCATGGAATGCTGCTCGGCAAGAAAAGTCCACACATCGCCGCGTTTTGAACGTGGCACACCATTTTTGATGGCTTGCATCAGGACTCGGGGATCCTTTTTGTTTGTGATTTTCACGGAATCCCGTTCGATGATCATTTCCCAACGTTCAATCAACTGCTTGTCGCATGGTACGATCTCTTCGTAGTCCAGTTTGATTTTTTTAATTTCGTTCTCGTTTTGCCGAGCTTGCAACATTGCGTTTTCGGTCTCCATACGGTTGAGGAGAATCGTCTGACGAATGGCTGTGCGCCAGAGTTCACGGAGTTCTTCCTTGGTGCGTTTGCCTCGTTTGGGTTCTAAAAAAAAACAATTCACATGAGAAACAGGCGTATATTAAAATTCACAAACTTACGAATAACTCTCATGGGAGACAAATATTCCCCTTGGTGATCTCCCTCCATAGCCTTCGATGGTGTCACGACACTGTTCAGTATCGCCTGTCTCCATGATCCTTGATGTGTTGAACTCTCTTTCGGGCTATTGCCAACCTTTATGAATCTGGAACAAGAGTAAACAATAAATTTACACCCAAAGACACCGAGCACAACTTACATATCCATCATTGGTGACTTCAGCTGCTCTGCGTTGGGTTTATTAGGACTCGTCGAGCCCAGTGTATTCGATCTCGATCGAAAGCCTTCTGGTGGAGACTCGCTGGGATCTTCACGGGTCTCCTTGATGTGAGTGTCTCGCACGTTGTGTGGAATATTTATGTCATCCCGACTCGCCTTCCGCTTCAGCAGATGGTCAAATGAACTCGTCAATGAACGCTTGGCCTTCATGAAGATCGTACTCCCACCCAAATACTGATTCAAAAACTCTGACCGGTTCTCTGCGGTGTCATGGACATGCCTCTGTTGCCTCGACTCGCAGTGGGCACGCAGCAACATCA
Organism: Matsumyia berberina; assembly: GCA_917880715.2. Taxonomy (NCBI): domain Eukaryota; kingdom Metazoa; phylum Arthropoda; class Insecta; order Diptera; family Syrphidae; genus Matsumyia; species Matsumyia berberina. Next base: position 110,797,967 of record OU862872.1, read on the forward strand.
TTAAAAATTGATTTTGTTCGCCCAAGCTGCAGTTGGTCTTCTCCGAACCATAGTACTTGGCCCAAATGGTGTCCTGTTCATCATCACTCAGCGACTCAATTCGACGGAAGATTGTATTCTGAGTTTTCTTTTCGCTCAGACCCTCAACATCGGAGCAGAGCTTGTGATACCATAGCATGGGACAGTGTTCACACGAGAACACTTGACTAGCTTCCTTTTTCTTTTGCTCCGAACAGGTTATGAATGCCTGCGATATCGCTGCGACAATATCGTCACACACATGATCGGATTGACATTTGAAAACGTAGCCGATGTAGCCATCGTTGTGACCTTCACGACAGATAATGCCGAAGTGATCGGCATTCTTATTTCCCTGCGCACAGCTGGCCACGTCCTTGAAGTCTTTGTAGAGAAGGACTTGCTTGCGATCCGGCGAGATTAGACGAAGATCTGAGCGACCGACGAGAAACACCATTGTGCGGTTCTGTTCGACGTACGGCGGTATGCAGCCATATGAAGCGGAACGATCCCGAACTTTTGGAGCACTGAAAGGGGGATTTTGACAAATTAGAAAAGTGTTTGGACGTGTGAAAACACTGCAACAAATAAAAAGGGGGTCGATCTCCAGGAATTTGATATGCGATGCATGTTAACGGTTGGGGAATTCTAAATGGAGAACACAAAATCCATCAAACTAAGCTAAGGCACACTCTAAACTGTTATAAGCTACTCCAAAACCAAGCATAAAACAAAAAAGTCACATGCAACAGAAGGTAAACCGCACTACAACACTCCATGATTACTCACTTCTCCAGAGACAAATACTGTGCTGCTGTAATTGGAGCCGTTAGCGGCGGAGTTGGAAGCTTATTAACTACGATAGTTCCACCACCATCGACCTCACCATTACTCTTACCACTAGATTCACTTTGTTTAAACAAGAAAGCATTACATGTTGTATTCCAAATATTGTACCCTCTCAACGGACTTACTCTTTCTTGACTGGCAACACCAGTTGGCTGTAACCGCGCACCAGAATCTTCGGCGACTTATTCTCCTTGTTGTCCTCTTCGATTTTCAGTTTACCAACATCTAGACTCTCTGGCTCGGTCTCGGAAGGTTTCAACTCTGTCTTATCACTTTTGATGGAACCCTCGTCGGAAACTTCTTCGGACTCTGCTTCACTGCCGCCGACGGTTTCCTCTTTGGTTGTGTCAAATGATCCCTCATTGCTGGTCAGCGACATCTTTCGATTGGTGCCCAATTGCACGAGGCGGGATCTTTGAGCATCGTACGCTTTAAATTTTGGCAAAGCATCATCGATAAATGTAAACGGGACACGTTTGTGCGAAACTCGGATCTTGCCAACGTACATCACCTCAAAGAAGTGCGTATGATTGGGAGAGATGTCGCCGAGCAGCGAGAGATTCGCTTGAGCCGATGTGCTTGTTGGAATGTGTACCTAAAAGGAAAGAGGGAGAAATGCAATCATTTTTGTAGAACGACGTGATAATTTGTATTCCCTTACCGTTCCAGCTGAGTTACTCAAGCCATGTGTGTAGCTTTTGGATGAAGTCATCTTGGATGACACCAAATTTGGACTAGAATCATGCTGAGCATTGCGAACAGCTTCGGAGAGCTTAAGATTTGTTGCCGGCGTTGAGTGCACACCATTTCCAAGGGCTTTTTGTATGCTTAGATCACCTCCTGATCCTGAAGATGCGACTAAGGTCTGGGGTATGTTACCAACTGAACCGCCTAATGTGTGTGCTGGATCGCGCATTTGTTGCATTAGTTCCGCCATCTAGAAAAAGAAAGGACGTGCATGTTAGTGGTGTGGACGTATGCTTGAGTGTTCGACAGCCTTTAAATAAGCAAAGCGATTTAGTGTGCACACGTCTTCTGTTAAAAAATATTTCGAGCGTCAAGCCTATGTAGCCCTAGCCTTTCGCAAGCAATGTTCTTGTCAAAAAATGGAAAAGATCGACCCAAAACAGCGGATTGAGAAGCTATTCAAGGCAAATGAGTTCCCTAGGTGGAACTGCACTTTATTGTCATTGCTAGGTGAGGACAAAACATTCAATCCGAGTCGGGACGAAAATCCTCTTTAGCTAGGCGCAGTGCTAGGCAATCCATTGTTAGATTGGCCACTGGCACAAAGGAAGAGGCTTTTGAGGACAAGAGACCGCCCATCAAAAGCAGTTGCAAAGCAGGTCCTGGAACTAATCCGGAGGACTTTCCAACAGGAAACGACAGTGACGAGCCTACATCAGGAGGATGCACTTCCACTACCAAAATTGTCTTTACGTCTAGACGACTATTATGGCAAAATGAAGCCTCCAAAACCCCAAAGAAGGAAAAGAATTACGAGTCGGTGCGTTGAGCCTTTAATAGACGAGGCGGTGAGGAAAACTGGATGAAAAACTGACGTCTAAAATCCTGGTGCATTGCCTCAAATACTCATCGGCTAACCAACCGACCTTCTTGGACGCTGGCTGGTTCCTTCACGGTGCAAAGCTCCTTAAATTTAGCAAACTCCATACAGTTCCTGAAGGCCACGGTCCTATAACTGAATGTATTTTCGCCAATCTCTTAAAGTCGGCTCTAGAGCACGCACGTGCACCCAGGTTGAACAACGAGGCGGACATACTTCTGTTCAAAACACTCACTTTCCAAGGAGTGTGGCGTGTAGGTTATTTTCCTTTCTCCCTAATTAGGAGTCCATCGAGCTGCTTACGGCATAGACGGACTAACTCTTAAAGATTCATGGGAACTCTGAGATGTTCGTCTCAAGTGTGGTGCTCTCGCAGTGTTCTTGACCTAGAAATCGAATAGGTCCCTCCTCCATTCGTATCTCTGCGAGTTTGCAGCAAGCCGAACCTGGTCGAACCGTCCCTAATAAAAAAAGTCTTATTCTCCCACCCAGCTAAGATTTTCGTCAGAACCAGGTTAAGTAACAACACTTGCTAAGCCGGATAAAGTCATTAAATAGTAGCTGCAGTTCGATCGCATTAGTCAATTTCCCTACTCCTGATAACTGGCATCTATCACCCAATCGACTCTTGCCGGAATACAGTCCGAGGTTCAAATTCTATCAATTATCTCCTCTGTATACTGACAGGCAGCTCATAGATTTCTAATCGCTCTTACACTGGCTGTAGATAGAGAGTCCTAGGGTTTGATTCAATCACCGTAGTCCGATTGAATTAGTCACCCTAAGCCGGGTTCTGCGGCCTATTCTAATGGTATCACAATCAACCAAACTCTTCTCTAATTATACTTTATCACAGCCCTGCCAGGAGAGCTCCTTTACCCAACCTAAGTCTCACTAGGATCTGCTGTAATGTCCACGAAAGTTTGCCAAGGCTGAGTGAAAGGTTCTCCAACACATTTAAAACCAGTTCCTGCCTCCATTTTAAATCCGTCCGAAGGTTAAATGTTTATAGTTGGTCGTTTTTTGTTTCTTCCTTGGATGGGATAACGATAAGGAAATTTTGTGGAAGCAGTACCTGGCAAGGGCATGGATTTCTTCAGGAGTGGATGAGATCCTTCTCGGTTGTTCTAGACAAAAATTTAGATGACTTGAGGGGCTTGAGGGCCATGTCGAGCAGTAAAAACCAGTTTCTCAGGCCCGAGGAATCTTCCACTTTACCCCAGAGACACAGCGTAGTACAATCGCCACAGTGACGCAGGTGGCTCGCACAAGTGGAAAGGACTTGCAGCATGCAAAACTGGAGGTAGATATCTACCAATCGAACTGGAGACACTTGTTAATCGTGGCGCAGGTCCACCTCGAACTGTAGCGCCATCATAAACACTTTTTTCTGTAGCATGACGTCTAAAATCATAGTGAATTCTGTATCGTCTAGGGGCAGATGACGCCCTTCATAGGAATTTGGGTCGAAATCTCTTGAATGGCTGCTTACTGAGTTCTGCCAATGATGTATATGAATACTATCATCCGATAGAGTCGAGTGGTGGGTGGCTTTGCCTCTGCCTTTGGATCATCTAAGAAGATGAAAATTTGATACTGGCACTGTTGAAATGGTTGGGTCGCTTGCTGTTCCAAGCTTTTCACAAAATATAAGCCTATGCATTCCAATCAAGGTCTGGAACATAGTCGAGTGGCAAAAGAATCCTTCATCGCTCGATGAACTGATGAATTCCTCAAGGAATTTCCTCTTCACACGAATGCCACATAAATCGGTGTTAAAACACTAAAATTTCCATCATTTCATTACAAGTTGCAGCTTAGACTATCAAGGCTGCAGTGCTTTCCATTGCATAAGCCTCACCATATCAAAGTTACCTTCGCACGTAAAGTGTTCAATTAAATTGTACAATGCCTCCCTTGAAATGGCACATCCCACGCCGTGAACAATGGTTTATTGCTGACAAAGTAACATTACACCCCCCCCGAAACATCCTCACCAAGAATGGATTCAAAATTAACATTGTACTTTGCTTTGATGGAAATGCACGCGTTCTCGGTGCTTCCCAGAACATTCCCCAGCGTTGATGTCATTAGTTCGAACAGAATCAGCTGTTCTCGACGTGATTCGTGATTTTCTTTCGCTGAAAATAGATATTTTGAGTTTTTTTTTGAAAATAAATTCGAAAATTCTGCCGGCAACACTCTTGGAACTGGTGTTCTCTCAATGTTTGGCACCGGTGCCAAGAACTAAGCGAACTTTAATTCGTCGTCTCATAAATTGACGCTACACTGTCTGGCCGCGATTTATAGTTTCCTGAACGGGGTAATGCGTCCCATTCACGTTGGGTTAAGTTGTTACAATTTTCGATTAGCCAACTGTGGGTTTGGTTTAGGGACTGCACATCTGTACGTACGTCAGTCAGAATAGAGGATGAAATTGCAACAAAATGGGGTAGTAGGAGGGCGTCAGACATTTGGTGAACAACTAGGTTGGACAATCCCTCATTGCAACGTGAATGGGACACCTAAAGTGGCAGGCAGCACTAGAAATAGTGTGTCATGCCATTTGGACCACTTTATCAGTGTGATGGTGCACCAGCGATGAATTCCTTCAATTGAATCGAAATTTTCTGTAGGTTGACATCGTAAAATTCAAACAGAAAGTCGCTCGTGCGACATCGCTCAATTGGATGCTGATCACTTGGTCATTGAGTGATAATTTGACTGTGGTACCACAGCGACATTCTCAAGACCTGTGCACAGACCACAGATGTGTGACAAAATATATCTTTGGATGCAAATTTGTTTCGATTTTTTTTGTCGCTTGTGCCGGACAGACAAAGAGGTGCATCATGTACAAATCGTTTAGGTAATAGGTCTCGGTTTTGAATTTGCAATTTATGTCTGTCAATGACATTTTGCCGACGGGGGAGCTATTCACTGGTGGAACGATGAGTGAATACCTTACAGTTTGGCTATAATTAGATGAAGATTTCAATGTGTTACAAAAAGTTGATAGTACCTTATTGGACTACTTGAATTCGTTCCAAAACATTTTCGACATCGCGTCGTCTCAAAGACAACCTTGTTCGCTTGCCATGCACTAAGCTTTTCACAGAACACTTTAGTCAACACGGACCTTAACGTACTTTTCGTAGATGAAGAGGCCATTTTCGACGCCGCGGCTTCTTAAAGACAGCGGAGCCAAACACGCTCTAGATGGTCAGTTGTCATCACCCTATGCGCTCGATATGCAATAAGCTTTCCACAGGACACTTCATTCACCACAGCCCTCAACGTACTTTATCATTTCAAGTTTCCTCGACATACCCTGGATAATAAGGAAGATACGCACAGACTCACGTTCACAATTTGTCCAGAAAAGGTATCAATTCCATCGCTAGATCCAGCATCGCGTTCAGACAACGTGTCAAGCTCATCGTCCTGCAATCCATCCGATAAGTTTCCTCAGGCTGGGAAAATCATTGTTTTAAGCCGTTTAAGGTGCTGGCAGAAGCTCAATGGTGTATTCCCAAAAAAACCGGCTTGTAGCCGGAAGGACTTTGAAAACTTTTGCCATGAAAGGCAGCATTTGCTTTCATTCCAAGGCATAAAGTGTGAGCTGACCAACCTTTATGCGAACAGCATATGAAATGTCTCTTGACAATTCTGAGACCAATTTCTGCGAGAGTTTGCCAGGTGGTGAGGTGATGCGACGAAAGCAGTCCAACGCACTGTCGATTTAACCACAGCGATCACGTTGGAGAAGAACTGCGCAAAAATTCGGACGCTACCTAAGACTAAGGCGCCTTGTGAGTTAGAGACGAAAATGACCCAATTTTGGTCTATTTCGGCTTGAGGAAATTATTTTCGAAGAGAGCTGTGTGTAGTGTGCCTCCACTGAGTGAAAAGGTCAGAGAGTAGGGTCACCTAATTAAATTAAAATGTTGATCGTCCTTTCAAAAGGACTATTTTCGCATCATGCGACCCGTTTGACATTACATCACTCACACTGACATCTGTCATTGCTTGCTTATTAAATTTATACAAATATCCAATCTGACAAAATCCCAAAGCCGTTTACACAAGCCAAAACTATATTTATTCAATTCAATTTCAATTATCTGACATGTTTGCGTAAGCATCGAGCCAGAAAGTGACATTTTCATACTGGAACGTGATACCGGGGGGGAGTGTTGCCCCCGATTGTCATGTATTCCACACAAAAATAAACGTGAATTGTCAGTAGTTTCATCAAGCGGTTGGCCATTTTCTTTTTTATTTGGATTTTGTGACTCTGCAGGGAATACAAATTGGATTGAGGTAGACATGTTTTCTCTGATTTTGATTCGTTTTTTTTTCCCTCTTTTCTGCAATCGGGTTTCATTTCATCAGGAGAATTCTGAAATTCAAAGGAAAACTAAAGAATTTATGTCTTCAACAGGCCTGCGCCTCCACACATTTTTCTCAGTAAATTTCTCCATTTTGCTGTTGGTGGGATAGTATTTCATGTTTATGGCTTCAATTATATTTGAGAAGATGAGTTCGGGAAAAAAAATGTGTGCTTTGGTGTCAGAGCGCCCACGAGGCGCTTGGAATGAATTCGCTAACAAAATGAATAAAAATGGAATATGAAATCATAATTCCTTTTGGAATGATATCAAAGGAAATAAGGATGGTTTCTGAGCAACGCAGTGCTGTCTAGAGAAGCAACAATATGCTTTGTGCTTTTTGAAACAAGAAGCTCTTTTATTTGGTTGAGACATTGTATTTTGTTTGTTTTCCTTTTGACGGGTTTGCTGTGGTCTTCTGTCTCAGAAATTGTGTCAATATGTATACGATATATATTTTTTTTTTGAAATGATGATGCGAATTTGAGCACGTTGACATTATTCCTGTGTGAGATGATGACTTTTATTTGACAGAAATGGCTGTTTGAATATGCCCGGCGGAAGGTGTGGGTGTTAAATGGGAGAGAATCACTCGGAGAATTTAAAGGTGACGTTCCTTGGGTGTGATTCAGTTGGAGGAAACTGTGACCCATACGAACAATTTGGGTTCTTTCGTTTGTTTGTCTGAACAAGAAGAAGGAACATCATCCTGCTTGAACCGATAAAGTGCAAAAGTTAAATTTGACGGATTACGAAATTGTGTACAAGGACTCTTAGTCACATGCTGGGCAGTCGTATAAAAAGGCTCAGATAGAAAGACCAGTTAAAAAGTTCTGTCTTTGCTGAAGTGCATTCAGGTGGCTCTGCTTCTAAAGCAGGTGGGGCTACGACCTCTAACATCTTACGTACCGAGAGCAGGCTAGATAAGGAGGGCCTTAATCTTTCAAATGAAGTTGAGAACATCGCCTGTTTAAGCGTTTCTGGAGTCCTCTAGGATCAGGGTGTTTTTAAGAAAAACTCAACTCCTTATGTAACAGAGAGCCATAAACTCAGACACTGTTTTGTCTTCCTTTAGACAGAGTCAACCATTGGTGTCTTGGGCAAAACCAAGCTTGTGTAGATGATATCTCAGACTGAAGTGTCTAGAACGGAAGCTAGCAAGTCTTCAAATATCGTCCCTATTGAATTTTACGTAATTTTTTCAATTCTTATTCATAGGGCGGATGCGTCTTGTTGCTTGTCTGAATCCTTGAATAGTGTCTCAGTAGGATAGGTGGTTATGTTTTTCCTATCCGTCTAGTATAGTTCTAAACGCAGACTTGGGAAGATGCAGAGGGCTTCGGCACCTACTTATGTATGCACCTTTCAGTGAATCTGTTTCTGGGTAATTGGTCAGCGTAAAGAATGGATGGAAATGGAAAGCATGATCATGAACGTCATTAATGAAGGTCTCTACCAACTGAAACTGAATAAGTGCCAGGAAGATTTCATAGATACCATGTGACTGACCAACTACGATTGGAACAAACAGAATTCTTTCGGAATGAGCTAGATTAGAGCTGGTTATGAAAAAAACTAGTTAGCTGGCAAAAGATGGGACACAAGCGACCTTCATCGACTTAAAATCCATTTACGAGGTCAGCAATGGTCAACTCAAAGGCCGAGCTCGGTTAAGAACGACAGAATACACAAGGACGAGCATGTTTCAAACTGCTCTTCCCCATACAATTACAAAAGAAATTCAATTTTCTTGTGAACTTAGATAGGTGCAATCTTAGATCCCTAACCAGGCAGAATACCTTTTTTTGATGGGCAGCAGTTACTAACGTCATAAGGGACCCTTTGACTCAACCTAACCTAGGGTCCTAATCAGTGGTCAATGCCTTCTGGACCGTGAAATCACCGTCGTAAAACCCAGCTACGAACACTTATCGACATAGGATGCTGTACAACACCTGTGAATTGTCCTCGGGCATTCCATCTAATCAGAACTTTTTAAATGTTTTCCAAGGTTTCCCACTGGGATCATTATAATGCTCAGTGTTTTCATGACAACCTGGCTTGAGAATTTTAACCTATCTTACCCTTCCCCTGTCATGAAGACGAGGCCAAAGCAGATTATGATCGTACAGAGTATGCGTAGAGTAATTGCGTCTTTTCAGGACTTTTGGAAATAATGTACTCAAGGGCTTCATGCGGCGTTGACTCTTGAGAATATGAAGTGGAGAAAGTTTGAGAGGTTTCTAAGGGCTGTGCCTGATGCTTGTAATGCAGATACAGAGAGAAACACACTCTCCGTATCTGAGAAACACACTCTCTGTATCTGCATATCGTGAGACTGTTGAAACAAAAATGGTGATAATATAAACCCTTGTGGGACTTCCATTTCGAGCCTTTCAACACCATTCGATTGTTCAAAGTATGATGCAAGAGCACTTCGTCATTCCCGATCGACAGCGAATAATATCTGTTTGATAAAATTATTCAATCAAGCAACAAGTGCGTCTTAAGACGTAAGGTCCGTCAACATTGGTTCAAGCTTTTCAGCATCGTTTACATCAAACAACCTTAAGTGTGTACACAGACAAATATTTGAATTCGTATCGTCATAACGTACTGAAAAATTCCATGCCTACCTTCAGAATCAATCGGAAAGGCTCGCCAGTACACCGATTGGTTTGCAAATGCAGCACAGTATACGTACACTCTAAGACTTCTCATGGCCAATTAAGATCCACTCAAGGCCTCAATCAGTTTGTTTGCGTTCAAAATTTATAAACACATATGTAGGTAGTGCTCATCATAATTGGTGTACTTTTTGGTATCGAGGGTGGGGGTGTGAAATGACAATTTACAAGCAAAGTGTTCGTTTATTCAGGATATTTGCTTGGAAAGTGCTTTGTGCGTCGGTTAGAGGGGGGGTTTGGGGGTGGATTTCAATTAGGGGAATGGTTAACGTCGACTGGTTTCGTTTTAATTGCGGTTTGCATTGGATTTGGTTTCGTGTAATTATGAAGTAAGTGTGTAAACTTGGCAACATTAGCAAGTGGGCGTCGGGAAGTGTCTGAGCAACGATTAGAATATTCGTTTGACACATTTGGGAGTGACATTTTGTAAGCGATTATTTGAATACGAACATAAAGTTGTTCAAACATTGACTCTACTTTAGGATGGCAAGCAAATGTCTGGAGTCCTCAGACTTAACGGGTTCTTTGTACTAACAGGAAGCAGGAACCAGTTTTTGACCCTTTTACTCGACTGAAAAACATTTGGCTGATCCTCTACATTTCAACCAATCGGCAGTCGAACAAAACATTGCTCTTCACCATTCCTCTATCAGACAAGCAAATGGTTCAGCACCCAGAAACTCAGGGGCTAACTCCAGCTTCGACAGGTTGTTTGTTTTTTCTTTTCTTTCGATGCCAGTTTGTACTCTAACCCAAACCAGTGTCAAGTAATTTTGTCAAGCACTGAGTCTGTCTTGGTCTGAATAAGAAACAGTTTATCCTACGCTTTCTCAGTTTCAAACTACCAAGGTGTGGATCACCTTAGCTTCTCTTCCTATTCCTATCGGTCTATATGCATGCTGTCTATCATTTCGGGGATACGTTTTCTGCCCTGCGTTCTCCATAGAGTCCGCCATGATCCCGTCCAACACTTGATTTCCCTTCTCTACGTTTTTTTCCAATTCACCACATCTATAACTTCCAAGGGAAGGCTAAATTTATCTGTCATTAATTGACAATCAAATTTATTTCACTCAACCTTCTGTCATTAAAATAACTACATAACCCCACTTCTACCCAGTTGTCAAAAGATCGGCTCTATTATCACCATTAGTCTGTGACCACAAAAAAAGCTGTTAACTTGACTAGGGTTTTCCTGTGCCCAAAAATTTATCTTCTTTTTATATTTGCAAACACCCGTCAAAAAAAAAGACACGTTAAATTCTCCATTTTACAACTTTCAACAAAGTGATCTCGCACATACCGTCCCTGTCATCGAAGTTTGACGGTCAAGGTCTAATAGCAGGCACTTAAGCCCCCACCTATTGCTCTTTTCATTAATTTTTTCATTACTTGACACTTGTTTGTGTGATCGCGCATTACATAATCGTTTACCGTCCCGCCGGTCATCTTTCACTGTCACTGACAGACAGGTGAACTGACAGACTGGTTCGATTTATTTACAAACGTTTCACTTCCCATTTAAAGCGGCGACGGTCTGCGTTCGTCCGCGGGTACATTGCATGCAACGGTTATGAAAATAAATCACAATTACACTCTAATTAGTTCGTTGATTGTTGGTGTGTTGTTTTGATATTGTTACCGGTTTGGCTGGCTTGCTCGTTGCAATGGAGAATATTAGGGTCGCGATGTAGCAATGACCTTACACTGTTGGTGCTTGATAATTAAAATGTTTTTTTTTTCTCTTTTTTTTTTTTACAAACAATTATAGAAAGTTAATAACGCAAACGCAGAGAAAGAGGATTTGTGCTGTAAGTGACGCGATTGTTGCAATTAATATTCCACTTAGAGGCGTAACTATGCACGTTTAGTAAGGCGTTACTTAATTTACAAGCCAAGCTGAGGAGAGTTGAGATTTGTATTTGAAAAACTAATTGGTTACGTTCATAATGTCAGATGTGGTATGTCATTAGTGTCAGCTGTCAACAAATTACTATTGTCAGTGTTTGATCGGGGTATTTAGACACTCTAGTGCGTAGTAGGGCCTATTGCACAGTATGAAGTGGGGATGGATACACCGAAGGGTATAATTGACGACGAGGCACCTTAGCTGTCAGTGGTAAAAGTCTTGAGCCGTGTAAGACAGCGAGTGACGGCGATTCGTCTCATGTCTACAAAGAGAAGACAGACGAGGCAACAAAGATTGTTTTCACGAGTTCCTCGAGAAAACCGATAAACAATGGCTACATTATGACGTTAAGCTCGTCGTTGGAGATTTTTTACAGCAAAGGTAAGGACGCGAATATCCAGTAACTTTGCGACCAGAACCACCACTGTAAGCAAAGGTTCCAATCGCAATCGACTGCAAGAGCCTTTGCCGAAGGGGAAGAATACCAATGTTCCAACCGAAAGAATCTACGATTGCACCTGCTAAGGGACCAAGCAAAAGCGACCGACCTCATGGTCAATGCTTTGCGCAAGAGAAGGACGACCTCAACCACAACTGGAAGTAAGGATCGTGTCTCTTATAGAGTCTTATTGGTGTAGGTCCTAGTAAGCAAGCAAGCAAGCATTAGAAACCTTTTACTTTCCTTAGTTTTATCCCTCTCTAACGGCACCGAATCGTGTGTCCAGAAGTCTGACACTAATTTCTACACACGTGGCAGAGATGTATTCTAATGTGAGCCACGTTTTCTTCAAAATAATTGGACCTCGCATCAAACAGGTCAATAAAATTATATTCGTTTAGAGAGAACCACACATCTATGAATTCTCAAGGTAATGACATTTTCCTAGGTGATGGGGTTGTTACCCGAATGTCAAGTCAACTCGTTGGTAAACTCACGTCGTTTATTAAAATGAATTATTATTGAACTAAATCTACACGCGCTCAACAACAAAACAAAAAGGAAATTTTAAAAATAAACTCAATTCAACGAAACACACTGTGTTCGTCCTTCAAATATTCTTCTGACCCCTCCATCGGCGACGACTTGATTCGAGAACAGTTTTCTACAGTATGATGCATTCTGATTCTCTAGATTTCCATTGTCAACAAGATTCTGTTGATTTGTAAATTTTTATTTTTATAAAGTGCGTGTTTAAAAAAATTGTGTGACATGCCTGTAGCCTGTCTGCGGCGTTGTTGATTCTATTGTTTAGAAAATTAGAAACAAAAAAATAACTTCTATGACTTAAAGCGAGTACCAGTTCATCTCTGATGATGGGGAAATGAACTGGATCCCTACCTGTTTCTATCGACTGGGGAAAAAAAACTCCACTTGCACACTAGTACGTTCAAAATGTTATCAAAATGGCCAAAGACTTTCTTTCAGACAGATTAGGTCTAACCTGAACTTCAGAAACGGTTGAGTCTTCTCAGTCAGCCTGACAAGCAAAAGCTCTACAATGAAACTCCTTTCTAGACACAGTGACAGGCGGATGGGCAAAGCGACTGGGAGTGCAGAATCTAGAATCTACTCTGCGGATACAGACCTAAAAATGGCCCTAAGGCTGTCGAATACAGTATTTTCCAGGCAGTGATTATAGCAGTTGTTGTCCGAGTTGAAATCGGTATCGGTTCAAAGCGCTGGAGTCAAATCTTTCGTCAAGGAGCTGTTAAACAGAGAAGACCTCGTCAAAATGGCATCGAAAGTGCCTCGTGACAGCCTTTTAGAGGTCAATGCTACCCTAGGGAATTCTGTGAACATGAAGTTTGGTTTCTGAAAACTGTGGGATTCCAAATTGGACTGAGAAATTAAGATTCTCGAAAGCATTTCCCTGAGATTGTTAAATTGAAGCATATTCCCCGTCCAAAGATGAATGCATGCGTTTTTGGCGATCAACAGCATTGTCGATGAAGCCAAGGTGAATAGTGAAGAGAGCATAGATGCCGAAGCCTTCAAGAAGTTGAGCAAGAATAACAAACTTGTTAGGAAGCTAGTCCAGTCGTACAATGCATTCTTGATATTGAAACCAAACCTGCGGTTGTTGGGTCTTAGTTTAAACAAAGCTGGCAAGTTTCGTCGTCTCCCTCCTCACCAGGAATCAGTGATGGACAAGATCGATGAAGTTAGTGCCACCATCAAGTTTCAGAAGAAGACAGCATGGTGTTTGTGGATGGCCGTTGCACGTGTGGACATGAAACGCGATGAGTTGGTGAAAAACATGCTTAGGTTGGCAGTAAGCGCATCGGCTGCACATAAAACCGTCCAGTTGCTGTGTACTTCACTAAACGGGTTTTGTAAAGAAATAGCCAAGAACTGTTGCATAATGCTTAAGGCACTGTGCAGACAGAACCGGGTCAGACTATATTGAGTGCCTAGACACTGCAGGAAAGAGCAAAATTAATGTGCAGATGATGTGCAAGAAATGGTGGCAAACTTTCTTAAGACACCGGGGCAGCTGTCAAAGCTTACTCATCCGTCATTTAGGCAGCCGCTCTGGATGAAATAACAAAAATGGCCGACCAAAGATGAGCTCACTTGCAAGATCACAGGGTAGCGAAGGACTTTTGGCCGATAAAAGTAAGAAAATTCTGTTTGAACACTGTCTTCTAAGAAAACATGCTATGTGACTGGTAAATACGAATGAAGGCTGATAACACTAAGCCATACATGTATCTTACAGGATATCGAAGGACAGGGTATAAATGATGTTATGAGGATGCCAAGGCATAGCTCGTCATCTAGAGGAAGAAGGCTCTTTACACTTAAACAACATTTAGAAATTTTGCAGGGCAATTAAGTCCTTTGAAGTGTTTAGGTTTTCGGACCCTAAAGAGGTTTACGGTGGCGTCTAGTGTTTTTGTCACCCTAGCTACGCACACAACATAACTAAACTCAATTTCGACGGAGTTTCTGTAAACACTATTGTTCAAATATTGATAAGAAAACCCCACAGATCTCTTAGACATCCTTCACTGAGGTCTTAAGCCTCTTAGGAATTTGCATCAGTGTCATTCTGTATAATAAACGATACTCATTAGTATCTACCTGCTCCAACTGCATGATAGACAAACCGATTTTTATCTCTTGTGGCTTTCTTTAATTAGAATTTGTAATTTAAATTTATTAGCATCGCAAAAAAAAAAACCCCTCAACCAAGAGACAGCAAGCAAACAAAGTAAACACGATGTGTCTGCTTTATTTTCTATACAAGATTAGTAAACCAATAAAAAAGTCAACAAAAAGAGATACAAAAGTATCCATACACTTATACACTCTTTATGAGAATCGAGATATATATTTGTGTTTCTTGTGTTTATTCGGCTTTGGTGTCAATACCGCAGGCCTGAAGTTTGCGGGGAATTGTTTTCTCTTGTTTATCACTCAGGCCCTCCCGCCCCATCGCGTACGTTTTAAAATGTATCCACTAGAGATATGTTAAATGTTGATATGTGGAAAAATTTAGGCCAATTTAATTTTTATGATATTCATCTGGTGGCGGGCTCGCTCTTACTTTTTTTTGTTTTTGGTTGATTTCCAAATATTCTCCCATAAAACTGGCGAAAAGTGAGAAATATTTCATAGATAAATCGATGGATATGTACGTACGTGTTTTCCATCCGATCACGTACAAGAACAATGTAATGCAAATGTTACGCGTGTTTTATTGGACGCATCCCAAAATAGATAAAACAAAAAAACATCGAATTGTTTCGCTGTTTATTCGAAAACAAAACAGATGTTTACAAATAACACTCGATGATAACAATAAACAAGTAATGCGCTCTTATTCATCCCAATTAGCCTTGGTTTTCAATGCAAAATGGAACCCAAAACAGATATAGGAAGTCAACACATGCCGAGGAATAGCTTGATGTGATTCATGTAAAGATGGCAAAATGTGTTTCATAACGTTGGAGTTGGAGTAAACCATTATCAATTTTTGCAAATCCGTCATAGTTAGGGTGGACATTGGTCCCTGACGTACTAACAAGACATCGAAAGCCACACACCCGATAAGCACCTGACTTCAAAATGTTAAACAGACCCACAGCCGTCAAATGTCTGGCGTCTGTCCGCATTTTAACGCAACGCAAGTTGAACGAAAGGCTTCAGAAACAAGTACGATGCCTGCACATGTTGATTTCCTATTTCAGGAACATGTGCAGGCATCGCACCTGTTCCACACTAGCCTACTTTCTTACTTGTACTCATTCACCCCTTGAGACTCACAACGAGTCAAAGGGGCATGGTATGCGCGCCCTTCAGTTCATCCCAAGTGACCCCGATTCCTCCTTAATGCAAGTTTGCTTAGGGTCACTCACTTTTCTGTCTCGAAACGGAATTCTCTTCGGCGAGCTCGATCCATTTTCGGATTGGGATGATGTGAAAGCATTTCCAAGACAGAAGGTCGATTCTGCTGGCCCCACACATAGTTCGGTGTCACAACGTCGGCCGAAAACAGTCGAATTTCTCTACCTCTTATCCAGGAATGAAAAAACGTTGAACCAGGGCTTCAATCAACAGGCCTCTCTAGCCAGAGCACCCTCTACTAGGACATCCCATTCAACCTGAGGTCGTTCTCTTCTGTGTAGTCCTTAGGGGTTGGAGTAGGACATTTTTCGGGCTGGAGAACTGGTGTTCATTTGCTATACATGACTGGGCAGCCGGTTCTCTGTCACTCTGACCTGGGTCCCAGGACATAGGGGTATAGGTTGTAACAAACAGGCAGAGAAATGGCCAAGCCATGTTCAATTCTTGACAGCTCACTTGTATACCGAGTTAACATTCTACTTGGATTTGTTAAGAGTGCACTATTGGACTAGACGGTTTTGACTAGAAAACTGCGTCATCTCCAGGAGCTTCAAAAACCTTCTTAACAAAAACCGAATGGACATTTCTCTGCTTGTGGTAATCTTCACGGTTCACTGGACGATCGGCAACTGGTACTGCCACAGCTACGAAGATGTGACCGAGCCAGAAAACCTTGACCACTTCCTTTGAAAATGACCGCCTCTTGCTAGATATCGTACATTAGAAGAACTGAAAATTATTTCTGGTATGCTGTCCTTACTCAAATTTATGCCATGGACCATCAAATAATCCTGCTCACGTTTTTCAACCCAATCAAGGACCCCAAGCGTCATGGTATCAAAACGGCGCAGAATACCCTAATTGGGTCTCAGGAATGCCAGCCTAATCATAGCCCGTCCTGCCTACACGTATCTTCTTGACCCGGTCAGTGCCTCTGCATAGCTCATATACGTAGTTAGTGGTTAAATCTTCTCTTCTATTGACCGTCAACTCAGGTAGGACTATAAATTGAACTCGTGAAACATTTCCCTCGAAAATCCCAGGTACGATTTTGACAAAGTCCACCCTTCTACCCCATAGATATAGGGATAATGGTTGGCTTATGCTTCTGACACGATTGCCTCCTATGTCATAGGACAATTGACTTCCATGAAAGGTTAGTGGACAAGGAAATGGATTTGCACCAAAGATTTGTGGACCTTTGGTGTAAGTGTCCAGTGGTCTTTGGTGGTGAAAGATTGTACCTAGTTCGCCCAAGTCTACACCGCATTTTATGGACTTTTCTCAGAGAATCTTCTCTTATGCATTTCGGAGCTGCACACAATTATGGATCTGGGTAATTTCATTTAATAAATCATTTCGTAAAGTGCTCTTTTATCAAATATTACAGCAAACGCCGCCAGAGAACAATAACCTCCATGAGAAAACTCGCCACGCAATCGAGTTGGAATTTAGTTTTAAGTTTACCAGCATAATTCCTCTTAGTAAATTTTATAATTTAAATTATTTAACCCTTCCGGTTTAACTGTCCAAAGAACATCTCGTTTGTTTTTTTTATTGGGAAAACTTTGACCTTCGGAATATGCCGCCCCATTATCATTGAAATTTATTATCGCGTTGTTTTGTGATGAGGCAATTGGTCGGTTGTCTAGTTTCTCTTTCGATCGATACAAACATGTTGGCGCTCCAATTTAAAAAAAAATATAAAATTACAAGACATCTTGTAAGTTTGTGAAGCGAAAAAATCATTTTAATTTCGAAAATTATGCAACAAGAACGATGAATAGAAAATAATTTACAGGAGGAGGGAGGATCTCAAAGCTTCAGTTGGACAGACAACATCTTCTTGGCATCACAGTCAACTCTGGTGTATGAAAGTCACGATCCAATGTCTAAAATAGCAAAATTAGCGTCTATGAAACAGAATTACTTGTTTATCTTGTCTACGAGTAGCTACTACTTGCAATCAAAATGGGAATTGAATATTGTTCCCAGGCTTGAAATTCGGCCCCAAAAACTGAAACACTTAACACTCCGACACAGAAAGTTCGACTATAAAGAGCATTGGCTTAGCCAATTATCATCTCTTCGGATGAAAACATTCCCACCACTCAGCAGGTATGTGGACAAACAAAACGACCGTGTTTGGTGAGAGGAGTAGTCCAATGGAAATTTGGAGCAAAAGAGTTCGTCTTAGAAATTAAGAAGCAGCTTCTGTCATTGTTTACTGCAGACGTTGTCACTAAAGGTACAGAGGGCCAAACTAAGGAAGCGTTGATTCAATAAGTGCGCAACGAATTTGCGATCACGTCATGGACATTCCAGTTAAGGTCAGCATCGTTTGACTAAATCTTATGATCAAGGAGAATTGCATCAAATTGCAACTTATGAGAAGTGATTTATCCATAACTCACTGATTGCAGCACTTGACATCTCTGAACAGATCTCAGTTTTTTTACCTAGACAGATGTGACAAATCACTCGTGCTTATAACTATTCTGGGAAAAGTTGTGGTCATTAAACGTGTCGCTATTCCAATTGCATTTACAGACACTGAAACCATCTTAGTTGAAGGAGGCAGCAAGCGCCCCATGCTGTTTGATTCATCTGATGTCAAATCTAACCGACAGTGCCCATCTTATTATCATCGATGAAGCAAGGATTATCTTGGCATCAGCATTCAATACATTTGACTGCAGAACCTAAGATATGCTCACAAATAAAACAAAAGTTAGATTTCCTTTTGTCAGTAAGGTTGTGTCTACGGCCGCTGAATTTATCAGCAATCTGTTCTGCTCAAATCAATGCTCAGTTGAATTTATCAACTCGGGTTTTTGAAGCCAAAAGTTATGGCGCGGAATGATCGATTCAACCGGGGCGATGTCACCCAACCATTCAGTCTAATCGACCGGGAAGAAGCCATATCATAACTTAAGGTGACCAATGCTACTGGAACTGACAGGTGAGCTTAAAGCACCGTGAGATGATTTGGCAAGGAGTACGCACCAATTCATCTGCGAAACGAAAGCAGGCTCGGCGAGTTGAACCTCAACATATTTTGTCTGATTCAAATAAAGGATATCCTGCGCAAGTTATAGAGCATTAAGTCTCCTAAGGATCGCGTATAAGACCTTATCTACTTTATTGCTAAAATGTCGTGAAGCCTTTTATAAACAATAGAACCTCAATCAAACTTCGACTGTTACGCTTAAATGTGCAGTCAGTACTTCTGTATAGATGTAAGCGGCAGTCTTTCGTAAATAGATGTCTCCGCATCATCCTCGGGACTTTCTGGGTTAATCGCATCTCGGACATAGGAGTATGTACTCGAGAACTAATCAGGAACCAATTGAAATCAAATTATGACGAAAGAAATGGCAACGGATTGGTCTCTACTTAAGTAGGATTAGACAAGGCTATCAGCTTGTTAAAATAGAGACACACTTAGACCGATGTCAGGCCATTTGGATACCACTGATTGGTCGCGCCTAAAAAAGACTTCCATTGCCAAAACTGACAAGCAATGGAATCGTTTTACCCAATCAGGAACACAGAGTCGTCCAAGCTCCAAGGTATACGTGGCGCAGAGCGGTTGAAAAATAATCTAGAGATCTGGGGATAGGATAGAGAGAATTGAAGGGCATTACAGACCTCGTAAGATGTTACACAGCCGGGTATGAAGCCCTATGCCCATCAAGGGGTTACATGACCTTAGTGAGTAAGTTAGGTTAAGACTATGAACTTAGAAATAAGATTACGCAAATTAAAGCCGAGTTGGACGCTGTCTATGGGAACCCTGCTCCATCAGTTGCCACAGTGAAAAGATGGGCACAGATTTTACTAGTTTACAGATTGTTTGGGACGTCCAGTGACTGTGGGCACCATGTAAATTACCGAACAAGTTCACCCAATCATACAGGGTTAGCGTCAAACCAGACCAGAAAAATGGCAAAAGTTGTGGAAACATCCAAGGAACGTTTTCATCATATTTTATAAGAAGAATTCAGCATAAAAAAGCTATTTGCTTCCAGGAGAAATATTTCCGGATAAATTCAATCTCCAGCAGTTCAACAGCAGAATCAACAAACACCTTCAAACATCTCGGGGTGCTATATAAGCTTAAAGGTTCGCTTTTCCTAAGGAAAGTATATAGGTACAAAAACAGCATTAAATTGAAGAATTTGAGAGAATTTATACGAAACGAGGATTTTTTGGGTTGATTCTTGGCCGCCGATAAAACTTGGATCCACCTCGGATACTCTTGAAGCAGAAAAAATGGTCAGAATAATAAACCGTGAAGGCATGTTCTGTTCTGAAATGGGTCGAAGTGTTTTCACCGGCCGGTTAGGCTATGGCGACTGTTTTCTTGAAATAGTATGAGAATTGTTTTTATCGACTTGATCTTGAAAAGGGCAAAACAATAATAGGAAGAAACTCAAATGGAATATTCGGCAACAAAACCTTACATTAGGTGCCTGTATGGTGAGAGACCGACTACGTCTAACCTACGCATCGTTACCAACTCGACAAGCTGAAGATAGGAAGTGAAAAACGATTTCAAGACGAAGAAATTGCTGTCCTACTAAGTCACAGTCTCACACGTCGGCTTTTGGCGTGGAAAAAAAATGCACAAAACATGGTTTAAACTGAATCGTATTCAACAGATATTTCCTCCTACTTCTTGTTTCTCCTTCCTCAGCTCAAATTTTGGATTGGAGAATACGCATTTTTATCGAACTTTGGAGTTATCGCATCAAAAGATACATATTTTGTAGAGCAAGATGATAACTCCTGGAAGATTTAGGAGACCTCCACAGACCTCCACAGAGTCCGAGACTCCGCAACTTTATATTTTGCACCCAATTGTCTAAGTTGTTTCCAAAAACGAGTAAAATACGCAGTTGATTCTCTGTAAACTCCTTCCAAAACTGGCTTAAAACACGACCCACAAACAGGTTCCACATTTTAATCTTTTATTTTGTTTTTGCAGATAAAAATCAAGCACATGTCACACAATGGATTGGATTCAGTACTCCACCTAACCAGTTCCATTTAGTGTGTTAATTTGCAAATTATAAATCAAAAAAACAGAACACAAACACATCACAGTGTATGGCAATAGATAAATTGTTAATAATACAATAAAAAACGATACAACACTATTTTTAGATCAAAAAAAATGTAAGAGAAATACATCAATTTCAAGCAGAAAATTGTCTTCACTTCTCAGCCACACATGGATCAAAAAAGAACAAATTAAACAAACAGAAACCGAAGGAGTTATACATACGGTTCGGCGGTTATAAAGTGCTGATGCATCGCTCAACGATGTTGTTAATATCGTATCCCGATGACACGGTACCGTAAACATGATTATTTTCCTTTTTATTGACCTAAATTCGTGTTGAAAATTCTGATAATCCTCGATTCGAGGAAAAAAATTCACATAATATCTTGCTTCGATTCGAATTGGCCTTGAGATTGAACTTTTTTATGAAGAAATTCTGAACTTTTCTTGATTATTACACAATTTGATGGAGGATAACCTTCGGATTTCACTTTTTTTCGATCACTTCACAGATATGTACATTTAATTATCAGAAAAATATTGAAAAGATACGTTGGTGTTGTGAACTTTTACCGACAGAACGAGGATAGATGATATCCCGCTCGTGAGACGTGTACGTTATTTACATAGAACGTTCTTAGCCAAACTGAAACCGAATGGACGATTATAATTAAAAATCGGTCACTTACACCCGCTCTTGTTGTCCTCTACACAGACAACACCCCCTTGTGCAAGAATATAAATAAAATAAAGCCAAAATGTTGGCAGTAGTTGTATCTAGATACGTACACTTGTGTGAATATTTTTTAGCGAGTATACACAGCTCGTACTCGTACTCCCCTCGGCGGCGGACGTGTATTATTTTTTGGTTGTGGATTAATGTGTTTGTTTAGGTCGATCGCGTTTGACGATATCGGTGCAAATCAAGATCATCGAAGGAAGCACATTTCTCTAATTGAACTGACGAAGGGGACCCACAATTCACTCGAGTTACGTCGCTCGCGGAAACAATGAAGAGACGACGACAATTTTAAATTGAAGGACGACCCAATGAATTACCGATCGCACGTAGAACGTATTCTTTCTCGAATCAAATGGCAACCACGATCGTTTGGCGTACACATCAGATTGTTTTGTTTTGATTTTCACTCGACAATTGTTGTTCGGTTTTTCCCTACATCCACCATTGTGTATCTGTTGGATACAAGTGAAAAATCTGCGCTAGCGCACGATCGATTTTTTCTTTTTTTTTTAGTTATTCTCTGTGTGTGCACTTGTTGCGCGATACTCGAAGTGACTAAATGTTCGTCGCTCACTGGGGAGCTAGCGAAGCGCGTTGATAGGCAGACAAGAAAAAAATACAAATTAATAGATTTAGATACTTTCTCATTAGTGACTGGTGAGCATTTGTCCTAAGTCTGGTTGGTGGCTATTTGAAGAGTGTTGCGAAGAGAAGGTAGACTGTGGCTCCGACTAGATATCGATTATAGCAAAGAGAAAGAGAAATATCAATCCGAAGCGATCATGAGTCGTGAAACCACACAAAGATACACAAAAAGAGATATTCGTTGACGTTCTGTAAAATATTCCGTTGATCGTGTTCGTGAATTTAATTTGCCGAGTGGTCAGTTGGATGTGATAACTTGCATGCATAATGAAATCACGTGCATGGCAGTTAAATATGCAGTTTGTTGGGGGCAATTTCAGAGGAGACACACTTTGGATTGGCGTGTTATTTTTTGCCGTTTTGGGTTCAACAATCGATTGGTGTTCGGTGAATTGGCCAAAGCGTGGGAGTCCATGGAGGTATTCAGAATCGAGAAAGATCTATCTGTCAGTTAGGGGAAATTGAGGGCCGTCCCAACAGAGAAACAAGTATTTTTCATGGTCAAAGTCAGTTCTATTTTCTCTTTAGCCCATCCAAACAGCAGTTTTCACATTGATCTATAAAGTGCGACATTCCTTTCAACTTCTTCGTTTGATAAGAAAAACTCTGTCACTATACTTCGAACCAACGAAGCAGAAGAAATCATAGCGGGACAGATCTGCTGAATACGGTGGGTGGTCTATCACTTCGAACTGAGTTACGTGCATTTTAGCCTTGGCGACCACCGAAGCAGGAGTCTTGGTGGAACAGCACTTTATTCTTCTCCTACTTAAATTTGTTAAGAAGTGAAGCGTAGTACTCCTTGTTCGATAACGATTATTATTACTATAAGTGGGGAGCGGTTTGTCCACTCTAGCACCGCGGTCTCATATGGAGGCCTATTGTGCTTTCCCATGAGTTTAGAGCAGTTTGTCTACTCCAGAGGATGTCAGGAAGCTAATCAGCCTCTTTGGGTGGAGCGTGGCAAGCGCCGTTGGTGAAACGAGTTCCCTGCTTAAGGTTTGTTTTCTCGTATGGATAAGGGCGGGACATTCTGTGACGATGTGAAGAGAGCTTTCATCGCTCTCCAAGCATAGTCTGCAGGTAGGCTCCGGTGACAGGCCAAGCTTGTGAAGATGCCGTTTTAGACGGCAGTGGCCACTTAGGATGCCGGTTAGAATTCTAAGGTGGTTCCTGCTCAGATTTAAAAGAAACTTGGATTTCTTTTGCGATACATTGGGAAAGAAGTGTTTGGTACATTTCTGTCCTACACTTTCCACCCAGATCGCGTTGGATTTGAGCAGGGATTGAGCCCCAGATCCACAGTCTACTGTCGATAACGATGCTGACGTCGAGATCCACCGCGAGCTATAGAGTCTATTGTGCCCTTCGTTGGTTGTCGAAATGTCGCATCAGTCACACTTTTAGAGATCTGCGGCATTGCTTTACCAACTCATAGGAAATTGTAGCCGCAATTGGATCAACGCTTACTCAACTTCTCTCTCTAACTCAACCTATCTTCCTGACATTGCTACCAATTCGAGTTCATTCGCCTTACAGAACCGCGATTCCAACAAATTCACTCTCTTGGCGTCCATCATACTGATTATCCTCTGATGATTGCTTCTTTAAAATGTAAATTTTTATCCATCGTTAAACTTAACTCTGATCTAAGGACTTATCTCTAGCCTTCAACTGCTAGACTCTACACTGTATGGCTCTATCGATACTAAAAACAAAAAAAAAAAGACTCCCTCCTCGCTTTTCATTTTTCCACGACTTTTACTACCAATTCGTCGCGTCTCATCAATAAACGAAAAGACTTTTGCTTTTCAATTATTTCCCGACCATGACGTCAAATGAAACTCAAAGCGAGACCACGAAAGACGAACGAGAAAAGTTCACATAAAAATGCAAATGAGTGTCATATCACATTGATAGCTTTCGCTTCATCGATTTATCTAAAAGATTTCGATTCGCGCTCGTCCTTGTTGACAGACGTCAAGAAACTCTGTGGATTTACACAAATCGTTGGGCTTATTTAAGCAAATCCTCTCTCAGCAGTCATCCCTTGAGGGAAATATAAATGAAATTTTCTTACAAAATCCGATACGGAAAGAGGAAACGCTTTCGGGTAAAACATCGGTTCTGCTGCTGAAGTATTGATTTCAGCTAATCACCACTTAATTCCAGCACAGAAACCAATCACAGAGGAGCCTATATCCCTCTGGTCACCCGATTCCATGCAGAAACAAGAAACATGGCAATTTATTACAACAACCCCCCAACTCCAGAGTCGTGTGGGGAGAGAATGGGGGTTTCTATTTTGGGACACACACAGACAATTAATTACTCAGTCAATTAGGACTTCGTACCTGTAATAAATATCCACAGCCACCACGTGGAATGTTTATGTGAGGTTAGAAGTTTGGCGGAATAATTTGGTTTACTGCAAATACATACATAAACTCGGCGGTCGAATGGGGGTAGAAACAAGAACGTTTTGAAGGTGGGTGAAAATTTTGTATTCTGACAGCTTGGACGTTGTAACAAAGGAAGATTAAAGGTAATAAATGTGGAGGGATGGCTTGAGGTTTGGCAAGCTTGGTTGCTTCGACTGTATTCTGAACGAAAAGCAGCATTTTGACGAAATAGAGGAATCGGACTGAGTCCATTCTCGAAGCTTCGATACCTAAAGCACGCAGTGTTATCCTTGCAAAACGACATTGACAGAGGTAGTTAGTCCGGTCATAGGTCGAAAGACTCTTCTTCTTAGTTAAGAAGCAATTTTGCAGTACTCTTCCCTTCAGGCCCGTCCGGAAAGAACTTCGTGCTTCTGCAAGAAGGTAAGCGAGACTATGAACGTTGGTCCAGTGCAAAACCTTTTCTGGACTAACACCAATGATTAGGTTCGGACTCAGAGAAATAAAGTCTAAACCGTCTTTCGCCAATGCGTCTGAAACCATTCTTCTGTGATCTGTGAAAATTCTGTTCAGTTTATCCTTACATTCTGGAACTATCTTCGAGTGATTGGTGGCGGTCTCAAGCCCCCTCAGCGCAGATGCTGATTCTTCTTCCACGTTAGGTCTCTCGAATTATCCAGTTTGCTATTTCCACTTGGAAGGCAGTTGTCAATTTGTTTAAAGCGCTTGGGTATTTGTATTGGCAGGCTTTGGAGAAGAAGATTTATGGACGACCTCTATACGAGCTGTACAGCGACAACAACGCTCCGATTCGCAGAGTCTTCAAACCTAACCTGGATGGACAAGTTAGTAGAAGAAGACCTCGACCTATGTAGGTGCCGCGCACAAAAGAGTCCCAAAACAATGATTGAGATACTGAGTGGGCCGTGTACAGCGGATACACAATAGCGCTTCGGCCAGGAGAATCTTTGAATCGATCTCAAAGGGACTGACCAAGCGTGTAGAGAAGACAACGACCTAAATCGCGAGTGCAAACGAATAGCGACCTCAATTAACTTGGTGTGCGAAACTAGAAGCAGATAGTTGACAACCGAGCTCGCTGGAGATGGTTGTAAGTTGGGGCCCATGTTACACCCTTCAGGTTTACTCTCTTATGAGTAAACAACTCCAAAGTGATTTTCTGTGAATTGACGTGTATCGTGTATCAGTAACCGATTCTGTCCAAGGTGGGGTGCATTTTCCTGCAAAACACCCTTGAGGGTTTTCCCCGGTATTAGAACATAAACATCGTCAATGGTTTGATCATGCTCGGCGAACTTTCTTTGACCCATAAATGTTACCAAGGCCGCTACAACCGATAAGTGTTCTACATAACACTAATGACATTTTAATTCCCCGTTTACTGCGCCATCTAGTTAATAATTGCAAAACCATTAGTGAGGAATACTTAGACCATTCCAAAATGTCTAGGTCAGCAAAATTTACTTCCGAAAGTTGTTCCGGAAACCAGAATAAAAACATTTCACCACAAATTCCGTCTTTTCATTGCAAGACCTTGCTTATACTATGCCCCAAGAGCTTCTCTAATTATGCTTTCACTTCCTTGGAGCTTTCATCCATTTATAGACCTCAAAATTGTTCCTAATTTCGCAACCCTTCTTCCGGTTCAACAGAAATCACAGCACCACCACAATCCCAGCGTCTGTTGAAAGCCTTAAAAAAAACTTTAGAGCTGTAATTAGAGCATAAAATGAATTTTCACCATTAGTCATAAATTGGGTCACCGCCTTCTCCCCAACTCCAGACGATAGAATCAAATTCATATCAAAGGTATTAAGGACATTGACATGTTCCGTTTCTGTTTTTTTTTTCCGCCGCCACCAACCGCCTTATTTCGAGAGAGAGTCTTCGTTATTATTAACGCTCATGTGGCACGCAACTTCAATGTTTTTCCAGGTGTATGGTTTCGAGATGTGGGGGAGGGGGACTCCCCACCCACCTTTGGGTGGAATTGTTCCTTAATTTTTTTTTTTTTTTTTTTGCATATGCGTGCCTCTAGGTTGTGCTGCGCGATAATGCTGTCAAATATTACGTTTAAAGATTGTTTTATTATTTAACGAGGCTAATTGACGGCAGGAGAGTAATGCCGCATGTAATCACATTTCATTCGCAACTATGTGGCGTCTGTTTGGGGGAAATCTCCTTTGAGAGATTTACGAGGGTCGTTTGTCGTGGAGGAAATACTCCCAGGAAAGGGCATGATGGATGGGGCACGAATGTCAAGCAAGCAGTCTCTCTTGGTAGCTCCGCATCTGTCTTTAAGGCAGGGGAACATATGTATTTCAATTAGAGCTGTGTGTAAGAAAATGAATTAGAAGAAACATTCGCCACTTTCTTGGTCACCCAGTCAGCGGACATAGCTCTGACTTAAAGCTTGTCTGGAGTTGTCGAAGTACCTCAAAGCAAAGTAGCTGCTCACAATTAAATTACGATCGATGGGTTTGCTGTATACAAATGGCTTTAAGGGCGTTGAGATCAGTGATAGGCTTGACAGACAAGGATCTGAATCGAGTGATTGGCCCATTTCCAAACACCCCACTAGTCACATAAAGTTAGATTTTGACTCATGAGAACACCAGGAAAAATCTAAAAATTAAACTCAAAGGTTTGACGAGCTAAAAAGGTCACTGACCCCTTTAACAATAAGAGGAGTCGAGAGATTCTCGTACCAAGTTCCTAGTTAGTTAGTTAGAAGTAGCCCTCCGAGAGGAGGTACACTTAGACCAGAAAGTAGGTCCATTGTGATGCCACTGAGTACTGGGGTACCCTGCTTACTCCTGAAACCATTTAGATTTCCTAATGAAGCTGTTAAGGTCGGCCATGCTGGCGGAGTTCAGATCATTAAGATCGTTAAAGAAGTATTGTCCCAGGGTGACCATCCTGATATGGGCCAGTGCGGGACACGTGCAGAGAAAGTGTGCGGTGGACTCCTCCTCTTCCTCATCCCTGCAACTCCGGCAGAAATCGTTGCATGCTATCCCCAGGCGTTGAGCATGCCTTCCTAGGACGCAGTGCCCCGTGAGGACGTTGATGAGTTTTGAGAGCTGGTCTCTTTTGAGTCGTTTTTATGTTTTTGATCTTTTCAGATCCAGGACAGGCCAGATTAGCCTGGCATTATTGCAATAATCGAGATGTTGCCATCTACGGTTTGCTTTTGACAGAGCGTCGGCGTGGGTCAGGTGTTTAACAAACGACAAAGGCGCTGTGACATGGTCGAGCTTCCTGCCGTCTGTACATTGGGAGCCTATTCTAGCTAATTCATCAGCCGCACAGTTCCCTTGAATGTCACAATGACCAGGGACCCAACAGTGTGTGACGTTATACTGTTTAGCGATCTCGTTTAGAGACACGCGGCAGTCCTTCACTGCTCTAGATTTTATAGTGTTGGATACGAGGGACCTGATCGCAGCCTGGCTGTCGATGTAGATCGCAATATCCCTGCGTGATATTGGGTTAGCCTTCAGCCAAGCGGCGGCTTGATTTATAACTGTGACTTCGGCTTGAAAGACACTGCAGTGGTTGGGAAGACTTACGGAGTGGTGAATG
This sequence comes from Matsumyia berberina, assembly GCA_917880715.2. Classification (NCBI taxonomy): domain Eukaryota; kingdom Metazoa; phylum Arthropoda; class Insecta; order Diptera; family Syrphidae; genus Matsumyia; species Matsumyia berberina. The sequence continues at coordinate 110,826,202 of OU862872.1, forward strand.
CCCAGGTCTTCTGAGAAGACACCGGCACCGACTCCTTCGGCTTTTTTAGAGCCGTCCGTTAAGATAGAGATGGACTCATTAAAAAGGACTTCGCACTCGCAGAGTTAGTCAGCCGATGGTTACCGAGCTGGAATCGGATCTAAACAGTTTTCTTGCAGAGAGTCTACACTGTACTCGGAGCTTCGTACAAGGGAGGCATCGTCTTACCCTTCGTATTGAAAGATAAGCAAAGATGGAACAAGCTAGAAAGTCAAGAAAGCCGAGGCCCACATTTCATAAAAAAAAACTACATTTCATAAAAAAAAAAGCCACTTCAACGAATATGACTTGGCACCATAATACTGATATGTAGGTCGAAGTGCTCTCTGGCCTCGGTCAGTATGTGTACATAGGAGCCTGCCACACAGTTTAAGTTTGGTAGTACCTTTCCGCTTAGCCCAAGAACACAGCATAGGCACGTGACACATGTGATGCCCTACAGAAACCAAGACAGACTGGAGATTTTTTTGTCAGTCGACCGAATGGAACTTCTTAAGATAGACGCAACAACAGTTTCAGTCAAATCAAACCGTCGAGGAGAATCTTAACCGATCTTCTATGATCAATTCGAATATGAATTCGTCTGAACTCCATGGCCGCCAGGTGGCAGAGTTAAATTTTGTACAGCTTAGAGTAAAACCCTCTATCAAAGACGCGATCCTCGAATAATGAGGAGCTCCTCCAAAAATCGTTGCCTGAGGGATGAAAAACGCACAACGCATGATAAATGATCAAAAACCGTGCAACATAAAACATTGGACATGACATTCGCCACAAGATCAGTGTGCGTTGAGACACTCATGATGTGTCCACTTTTCTCCACGGCTACAGCACCGACTGCGTGTCATAGAAAAGAAGAAAGCATAGAGAGAGATATTCGCATTCGAAAGTGAGACATTCCGGACCTATAGGCGATTCCCAAGGTCTTTCACTTTCTGCCTAAGCAAACTATCATCATCAGTTCATTCCCACTTACAAGTTTCTTAATGCGATTGCAAGTGAATTGATTACCAGACCAACTGAGAGAGAGAGAGAGCCATCTCTGGGCATTCAATGTAAATTGAGGGCATCCTCAATTTGTGGCTTCTTTTTGCATTTCCCTTTGGCTAAGAGTGACAATGTAACAATGCCAATTGCATACTTGTAGTTTAATCGAAGTCAAGAAGTACCAATTGTTATTTATGCTCGCAAAGATGACACTCCACTTTACGGTCACAATGCAGGGTGTTGCGTGTGTGTGTGTCTAAAGTTCGATAACCCAAATGTCAATGCGCTTGTACGTGATACGATTTGAAACAATAAAAAATAATGCAAAGGACTTGTTTTTTTTTCTTTGTTTTTGTTCTTCTGAAGAACTTTTATTATCCCCAAGGAAGATGTTTATTTCTGTCTGTTCAGTCGAGTGCAAGAGGTCGAAGAATAACAATCAACAATTTAAATAATGAAAATTTGTTTCCGTCAAAGTTTAGTAGTCCTTCGTGTGTCATACTTTGACACTTTGTCGATGGAATTCCTTTTTTTTTGTAAATTTCACGTCCTTTCAATTGTGTGTGTGTGTGTGTATAGCCCTAGCCTCTTTTGGAGGAACTTTCGAGTGGATATTTATGAGGAAAGTTTCGTTTTATGTTTGCGAGGAAAGAAGGAAGCAGAAAAGAGATTAGTTTCCTGGGAAAATGTAAAAATGAAATGTTTTGTTTCTTGGAGTTTTTACTAAACTTTGAGGCGTACATAATGTTAGTAGAGTTTGTTTGCTTTATTCCCATGTGTTTTCAGTCGATTTTAGGGCAGAGCATGAAAGTATTTCGATTAAATGCGCCTCGTACAATGAATGGTATATGCTGACGCCTTTTCCAGAAACTATTTCTAGGATTTACGGGGTACACCACATGGAACTAGCGGTAGGGTGTTAAGATCTAGTTAGCCAGTTCTAATAGTAAACACCTTTTTTTTATAATCCACACGCGGATCAAGGGGATATGAATACCCTTTTAATGTTATACACATACCGCGAGCGAGGTACAGTGGTTTAAAACTCAGGTATCGTTAAGTTTCATTGGCGTCCAAGGGTGGTGTCCAGGCTAAATGGGGACATTTGTGGTGTTTGTCATTGCTATAATTTACAGGATTTTTTTTCGAATCTCCTGATGTCATAATCAGTTTCAGTTCAATCAACTCATCGAGCCAAGACATTCTACTGCCAGTGTTATGCCTTCGCAGAGTAGAGTCGCCATCAGCTTTCACAGTTGATCGATCTTTTTTTTATTTTAAGAAATAAATGTTTTTTCGACATCAGGAGTTGAACCCGGACTTTCAGCGTGACAAGCGATGATGCTAACCACTGCAACATGGCCACCCTTGCAGAGCCTTTAAGGTATATTCGGAGCTCAAGCAGTTTTATTTAGGATTTTCCCCACCAGGTTGGTGGTTGTGTCGCAGGGTCCAACAATAGGGAAAACATCTAGAAACGCGCCAAAAAGACTCATGCGGATGGATTTTCTGTTGACGGCCTCTACAAACGAAACAAGGACAACGACCTTTAGATCTGCACCTAGATACTAGGTTTCTTAACAGACCTCGTGCCCTCGAACAATCAGCGGAGGCCCTGAACTGTTGCAAAGCTGATATTAGCACCATTCAACCATGGGCAAAAAGAGGATTGAAAACTGAGAATGCATGCAGCTCCGCCTGGGTCGGCAAAGGTCTCACCTAAACCTTTTATGTCAAAAAAGGATTTTTTTTGAGTTCCCATGGAAAAAGAGAGGAATAGGTTTTAGTTGCAAAGACCAGTATTATATTGAACTTTTGGACTACTGCTGGACATATCGCCGGCACTGCCGTTTTTAAGGAAAGCACTTACGGTGAATGTCCTGTGCTGCAGAGACCTTTGGGGGAAGTGGCCAGTCAGTGACTGTGCGTCCACAGAGGCCTACTAGCCCATTGTGTTAAAAGAGAGTAGAGACCTTTCGATTGTTAACATTCCATTGAAACAGTTTCAATTCACATTCTGTGATTTCTTTAGAAAATCATCTCCAATTTTGTCGTGCAAAGATATAACATGCAGAACATGAATGGGAGCGAGAAATCAAGCCTGGCCGGCATTCGGGCTGTCATGTCATCTCTTTATTTTTTCCATGCCCAGTCCCTTCTCTGACATGCACAGATCGGGCTACTTTCAGTTGACAATATACCAGTGCTCTGTATGAATTGTTTTAGGCCTGTTAGTGGTGTCTTTATCAAGTTGCTCAAACTATTGTAAAACCCTGATGGGTCTACAGATTACTCGACGCTCTTGAAGAGCTTTTCAGTGGTTTGACATACTCTTTTTCTTCTTTGCCCCCAACAGCAAAGAGGGCAGCAAATTCTTGCTATAGTGCCCAGTTATTACACCCGACAAGGGTTCGGACTTCTTCCGAAGGGCAATCAGATTGTGGCCACACGCTGTGAGTTATGACAGAACCACTGCACAGCAGATGTCCGCCAGTAGAGTATACAGTTCAAGGCCTTCTCAAGCCTGATCTTGGGCCGAATTACCGCAATCGATAACGAGTGAGTGAGTAGTATTCGTGATCGAATGATAAATTAACCTCATTGGGAGCAGTAATGCCAACTTCTCACATTTCGGTGACAAGTTATTCGTTAACGAGTGTGGTAATTCGGCCCCTAATCTTTCGTTCCCTTTCATTCCAACGTGTCCAGGAATCCAGCAGAGTAAAGCTGTGTAGCTCTTGATACCTAGAGCCATTTATCGACAAATACAAATGTCTATCATTTGTTTCATGATTTTCCCCAACACAGACCCAGATTCCCTCTTAACAAAGTAAGAAAAGACTTTAGGTCTTTAAGTGTTCATAAACAATTCGTGGAAAGTAGAGAGATTGTCAATAATTTACTGGAAAAAGCTTCACGATTTACAAAGCTTCATTCCTTCGTGTTCAACGGTTTCATATAAAAAAAAGTTGGCGCGACAGTTCGAGATGACCTAAGGCCTAGCTTCCAGAAACTATTTGTACTGTCCCTGTTTCATTCCCACAAATGGAAAGGAACCTACACTATCGCCCGCTCCGAAAAAAGAATTGAGAAGCTTTTTTATGAAAAATTGTACTCTCGGAGGTTTGTCATTCCCCGACGAGAGGTGGGTTGAACCCACGCAGCTCACACAGCAGTCCACTGACCACAACAATTTACAATAAAATATTTATTCATTTTATATAGGCATTTCTGGTAAATCTACAACTATAACTCACCTCATCAACAGAGTCGCATTCAAACAAATGAATGTGTAAAAGTGGATCTCGTGGGTCCTTCATCAGGTAAACAAGTCCTGTCAGAGGACCATTGAATTCCATAACAGCTGCTGCATTCTTTATAGCATTCGCAGCACCTCCATTGCAGTCAGTTGCTGTTGAAGCACCAGTTCCACCGCCAGTCATATTGCCACCAGCACCGCTCGAGTATCCCGATGATGATGACAGTGACGACGAGTTGGATGACAACGATGACGAAGAGGATGACAATGTTGTTGCACTACTTAAAGCATTTTTGATGCCATTTGTTGTCTGTTTAACTTGAGAATATCCACTGCGTCCATTACGATGAATGATGCGGCACATGCCAACAATATGCTTCAACGGATGACCAAACTGAAGTTCGAAGTCTGAATTGTATGATTCAAGGATTCCATTTTCCACACCAACCGAGAGCTGCAAAAAAAGGGAAAAGAACGTCAAATCTAACAATTCAAAATAAATATTAAAATGTGAAAATAAATTTCAGGAAAACGGATGACAACAGTACGGCAAGGACAACACTGAGGCTTCTGGTAAGTGCACACACAACAAATAAAAATAGAAAAAAAAAAAAGGGAAAAACTATACAAGGACTCTTGCAGAGACATTTTCATGGTCGGTTTCATGTGAATGATTAATTTGAGAACACGCTCTTGTTGTTCTCGTTCCCGTTCCGCTTAGTGGGTTTATGGTCCAATTTGCACTTACCCCAACAGACGAGGGTTAATGAATAATTTAAGCAGAAGCAACGTGAAGGATTCACATAATAGGCGGAAGGATACACATACGTTTGTATGCAAATAATTGTTTACATCAAGTGTGGTGAAATGAGGAGGAAAATTACTTCGGACGTCGTATCAATGTATATTTCAGTAGCCATGGAGGGGGGATGAACCTGGATTAGGTAGTAATTTGTGTGAGCACATGGGAATTGGATGTTAATTGGAAGGGACACGGAAGGAAGTGTACCGCAGACAGATATGAAATTTACGACGCCTGGAACGAGTAGAAACAAGGGGGGTTTAGAGATATTTCCTAAACGCTGATGCTCCGCAAAGGGATGTGTCCCAATAAAGCGTTTGATGGAAGCATTTGGATGAAAACAAGTTGCTCATGGAAAGTTGCAAGAACATTTGTTTAAAGACAAGCTACAGGCATCTCTTTAGAGTGATAGAGACGAACTGCAGGCTTGCCTATGGCTCTTCTGTAGTTTTGTTAAGGGATCTCTGCCAAGCTTGACCGTCTGTGTAAAATGGCAAAATGGATAGAACGGAGTATCTGCGGTTGTAGGGGTAGTCAAGCCGTGCTAAAGCATTGAATGCATGCACTGAAAGCACTGAGTGAATTACTGGTTTAAATTGGGCTAGAAGAGTGGATTTGCTAAAGCTGGGTTCTAGGGCATAACCAAGTTAAAGGGAACGAGATTTTCGACGAGCTTGCGACATGACACAACTCTCAGAACGTAGGCAGGCCAAACAAATACTTTCCGACGTCTGTAAGGCCAAGGCCATGCAATGAGCGCAAGCGTCAAAATTAAAACGTATAAAATCGTATGGTTGTGGCCACGCACTAATTGAGCGGCAAGCGTACTTTCTGATCATAAAAGCTCATCGCATTTACTCATAGCATCGCTTGGATCGATGTGACCGAGATGTGACCGAGATCACTGAAGAAACAGTGCTTGGATGAAGCTGACAAATCTAGGCAGGTGCAAGGTAGGTAGAGAATGGTCTATGCAGCAAAAATCGTTTGAAAAGAGGTCAAATCTATTCTTGTGTAGACGATCATGACGATCACTTAACCAGACTGTTAAGTCTTGCTGTCTCTCAACAGAAAATGCTACAGACAACTTATTGGCATTAGTGCGGCATATGGCGATTTTGCCAGGGGTCTCAACTCCAATTATGGAGAAAACGAAGATGTTTCCCACCATTTCCTCTCTGATCGTCTTGCCTTTACTTGTATCACTTGGTGTCGGACTTTCTCCAAAATACCAAAAAAACACAGTAAAAGGATTGTACCACCTACTTATAGCCCAATAGGTCAGTGTTTGCTTCTCAATGCACCAGGGTGTTGTCTTGATTGAATGACGCTGGAGAACGCATCTTCTTCAAGGATGACAAAAATCTTGCCAAACAGTTTGGTGTCAGAAATGTTCTAAGATAAGACGATGCTCTATCCTGTGACTGCAAAGTCTTTCCGGAATAAATCTTTTGAAACTCCTGTACGAGCTTACGCCAGAGGTATAATAGTTCAAAAGTCTGTTTAACGCTGACGATACTACTTGAAGGAAAACTGGCTGTCAATGAGGGATTTTGAAGTAGTGAGACAGAAGTGGGAAAGACAAAAGACCAAAGACAACTAGAACCACAAGATTTTTCAGGGGTTTGCCTATCTAAACTCCGCAGTTAAAACAGGCCCCGACAACAGTGTAGAAATTAAGAGTAGGATTACTCTTGTCAACCATTGGCAACTTAAAAGCAGATCAATTCGAGTTGGCGAGGACATGTAAAGCAAATAGACACGAAAGCCCCGTCCGCAGATTCTTCAAATTTGAGCCGAAGGGACAAAGCAGTTGAAAAAGACCTCGTCTAAGGTGGCGTTTATAAGCAGAAGGGGATCTTAACCAACTGGGAATGAGTAACTGAAGGCAGTCCCTCGCTTACTGTAGAGGTTTTCTGGTTGAGGCACAGATTCACTCCCAACTATAGCGTCACCTATGTAAGGCTGCCTATGAAAAGGATACGATACGAGGCGATGCTAAGGCCTGGTTGCACTGCGACCTGTAAGATCTATTGTGCTGGAATGAAAAGTGTAATATAATCACGCTTTCCTGGGTGGCACTTGTCATTTTCAGGGCCCAAATCAACTCTTCCGTGGTCACATAACTCGTCACGTAAAAACGAGACGATTTGGCCCCTGAATCTCTGCCTAGAAGACACTGCTAACATCTGGAAGCTTGATGAATTTTGAGAGATTAACCGGCACTGCAATTTGGAGCCGTCAGTTTAGGCAGAAATGGATCTAGTTTCGTCTATTTTCCATCCTATTTTACTCGCAAAATGTTCGGATAACCCTTTGTTCAAGTTCAAGAAGGGTGTTGTGTAGTCTTTGCCCACATGTTTATTTAAAATTTGAGTTTGTCCTGTCGGACCTAACACCCAGTCTTCCACTTGGGGCTTATTCCTAGACCACCTGTAGCTGGTAATTCTCGTATAAATAAGTTCAGCAGGAGAAGATTGTGAATGGAGTCAAGACCAGCTGTTGGAAGGACTTTTAATACGCTACTTGTACCAATGCATGCTTGACTTTGCTTGCAGCCCGTCACCAGACTAAGATGCAGCCGCCTTAAAGCAAATATGTGGACAACGGTCCATAAAGGTTTCCATTTCTTTGGCTTCATCCGTGGCTAAGTGTCCCTTTTCGCCCCGGTAACGACAACAATCTATTTTCATTTGCAGTCCATAAAGGATCCCTATCTCCCACAGGTCCCCTTAAAGCATTTACTCGACCTCTTACTGGACAAATGCTTCCTCTCTTAATGGACAAATCTAATTATTAAGGTTATTGTCAAACAGAATCCCCTCTAAATGGCCTTTAAATCTCCATTGAAATCCCTTTACGACGAGTTCAAGAAATGTGCCATCGAAATGATTTATCCTTACCCATTATGCACCAAAATTCCCTTTCAGGCAAAAGTTATTACCTTAACCTGGTGGTAAGTCTAAATTGCCATAACAATAAATAATAGAAGCCTTCATCCTCCCACAGATGTGTCTTCGCGCGCGTTCTTCGAAGTCGTCTTCTTAATTAATTGTGCGTGAGAAGAGATTACATTACCCACACCCCTAATCAGAGCACAGCTCAGGCAGTTTCCAATAAAAAATCTTCAAATCATTTCAAAGCGATACACAACCACCTGTACAGGCAAAGGGCTCACTTTGATTTGTGTAAGCACCAGCAAATTCTGTCTAAATTTAATTTTTTTTTTGAAATTAATTTCCTCGAACGTAGGGAGTTAACAATCTCTGCCTTGATGTGGCAGATTATGGCCGTGCCCATAAAATAGTGGAAAATGTATAGAAATCTAGTTGAATCCTGGACTTGTATATGGGTGTGGTTTACTGATACAATACACCGCACTGGGACTATTCACACATGAAAGCTTGCTGATTTTCCCTGAGTTATTCGCAACATAATAATCACCACAACCCAATTAATTTCGCCGCTGAAAAGTATCTACATGCACACACAGAGGTATATCCATGTACGGATGCCTTCTCATTCCATCGGAGCGGCATTGTTCGGGCCATTGACGTCAGAACAGAGGGCTTTAGGAAAATCAACAGATTATAATCGCCTACACACAGTTGCAGACACAAACACAAACACGAGTCACGAGGACGGAAACACGAAGGCTATTTTTCGATTAACATTACTATTTTAGAATTGAAAATGTATCTAGAACTGTTGGGGACGCGGAGGGGACGCCTATGTACTCGAATAGTCTGCTGTCACTGCAAGCGAAATGTATTGAAAGCCGAATGTCCTGAATTTCAAATGAATAAGGACGAAAAAGTACTTAAATTCACATATGTACAGAGATGTGTGGATACACATAAGTTTTCTCATCCCTCGAACAGTGTGGTTGACAAAGAAAGAAAACGGTTTGAAGTGACAAAACTTTGATAAAGTGGAAATCTTTCAAAGATAAGAACTAGATCTTTAGAACTAAATTCGATCTGTGATTCAGTGCAGACATTTTGACTCTTAAAAGCTTTAAATTCAGGACTCATGTCGCTTCACTTTTCCCCAGGAGTGTAAAATGTTTCCTCCTTCGATTATTGACCAATCTCACCCTTAGTGAAAGATAAATAAATAAATAAATAAAAATAAATCGAAAATCAAGGATTCAATATGCAAAGCAAGTTCCACAAAAATGAACCTGAGTAGGCGTCGTTGTGTGTAGTAGAAGGTACAAGTAGTTCTACTGTTTCATTTGGATGTCCTGCCAAGAGGAAACCGAAACACAAAGCAAAATAAGTTTTTTTTTTCTTCTGTAAAGCGAAACGCGTGCCAAGAGACCAATAGCTATTGATTTGTTGTACCCTCGAGACCTCTTGGGACGCGCTCTGCTTTTTGGCATGGGCCTCGGAGAATTATGCGAAAACTTGGATTTTAAGGTTTGGTTCGAGGGCACGGCTTCTTTCTCTCGCTCTCTCTGAATGGTGCGTCCTTTTGTTCGTTTTTCAGTTATATAAATGTAAATGACTGTGAAGTCTCTAAAGTTTTAGTTTTTCTTTTTTAAGAATAAGAATGGAAGAGAAATGGGGAGAATGATGGAGAAGTTGGAAGTTGGGTCGTGCAAGTAAATAGCATTGCAGCACGTCGCAGTGATGAACAACGCGAAAGCACCATTTTTTTTTTTTAAGTTTATCGATTAGGGTGGATTCCGCGAGGTATTGTGGGGGGAATTAAGACGAATGATAATGACGGTATGAGAACAAACATAAAATGAAATAAGAGTCATTAACCAGTCTCTGGGCACACCCCGCAAATGAAGGTTAAAATTGATTTTCAATCGGAGTGTTGAAAAAAGTGTCTGACTGTTGAGCTGGTTCTAATAGGACAGATGACACATACAATTTTGGAAATTTAGACCAAAAAACAGGGTACGTGACCTTCACTTACAAATAGCTTTCAGGAGTACATAAGGTTCCTGGAAAGAAGCAGCTCAAGCGGACAGGTTTGTGGTAACCACCTTCAACACAGGTGAACGCTTCCTAGACCAAGTCATCGGCTGAGGGACAATGGCAACACATCAGTGGTTGCATCATTCTTCGCAATCGACATAAGAAGAACTATTGTCGAGCCTCATATTAGACCTCAATAGATCTCAAAGTCTGATCTTGCTTAAAAGGTCATTGATCAGCAGCAGCACCGTAATCAGTGTTCTGACTGACCACTGTCCCATTGGCTTTCTTGTCAGAAGAAGATGGGCCTTCTTCTACAGGAGTTGAAGACACCAACAAGCAAAAGGAAGAAAGACTGCTCCACTTCCTCTGTGCCTGTCTAGCCCAATAAATTAGTCGAACTGTCATATACTGACATTTAAGAGTGTTTTAAGCTCCATCAAAAGCTTCAACTAATTTCAAATAAACCAGTGACACTTGCGAGCAATAGAACCATGTGGAACCACAAAGAGCATACCTTGGCCTTTGCCTGGGCAATCACTCTTCACCTACAAATGATTTCTGCAGAAGCTGTGGGAGAATAAAGTCTCCCTGTCCAGCTCTTAAAGAGCGACGACGGACCTATGGATAGGTGTGAAGCACTTTAATTGCTAAGAATACCACAAACATACCTACAAAGATTGATGAAGAGGACTGGGTGGTTTAGTTAGACACATATTCTAGCAGTGGCGGTGATCAGACTACCGTGTCTGATACTCAATTAGCGCGTTTTGAAACCACGGCTCTTGGGAACAATATTGGTGATTTGTGGTCCTTAAATCAAGTTTGTGCCACACCATACGGTTCTAAATCAGTTCGTTTACTCAAGAGGTTTCAGGAAGTTCATCAGCTTCCGTAGGGTGAAGTCTGGCGGGTGAAGTCAGTGAGACAAGGTTAATGTCCACAGTCCTTTTTTCCACATGTGTAAGGGTGGGGCATTGTGTGACAATGTGTTGATTAAGAAATTCCGTGGAGGTGCAGTTTTAATAGGCAGTGGCCACTCAGGATGCCGGTTAGCATTTTAAAGTGGTTCCTGCTCGGATTGAGAAGAAACGTAGAATTCTTTTGAGATTAAAGTATTGGGTACATTTCTGTGCTATACTTCCAATCCAAATCCCATTGGATTTAAGAAACGTTTGTTCCATCATGTGGATTTTCAAAAGACAACTCCATAATGGACACAGGACTTAAAAAATTCAGAAAGCATTCTTGCATTCAGCAAGATGACGAGGCAAATGGGCGAAGTGGAAACATCGAACTCGGTATATCCACAAAAGAGTTTGGTACTTTTCATTCACCAAAAAAACCAACGATATAATTAAAAATATAAAAATTTAACCACTCACCGGAAAGAATAAAATATTCAAATATTTGAATATTCAAACGATTCCTAACGAACGAATGAACGAACGAAAAAAAAAAACACTCGCGGCAAAGAAAGAGAAAAAACACTTCTCAGTCGCAGACAAAGGAATTTTACATCGTGCAAAAAACACTGAAATACCGAATTAAACGCATCAAAACACATTGCAAAATGATGCAGAACAATTAAACTTAGAGAAAATCACATTTTATGACCGAATTATATGAAACAAGGGATTTAATTGAATTTTTTCTAAACCGGATACCGAATTAATTGAACTCACTCGCGCAGAAACACATACTGATTGACAGCAATGACAGTTTCCACAAATTTGGAAAGTGTTGCTGTGGGTGGTACAAAGATGGTCGATTGTCTTCAAGGAAATTCTCTTGCTTTTTATAACATTCGTGAATTTTACTGGATTGTGATTGTGGGCCAATTTTGGGTTTGGTATATAAAAACAGAAAAATAGAAATCTGCTCCGACGGTCAAGCAGCGCTGAAAGCCATCACAAGCCCAACTTCCAGATGTGGTCCGTGTATGTTAAAAACAAACCCAGTCTGCATGTCATCCACAACGAGGTGCACCTTTTCTTAGTACCAGGTTACGAAGGTCTCACAGGAGATGAAAAAGCTGACGAATTAGCTAGAGGAAGAGCGCACCGCTGAAAACACAGTGGGAGTCGCACTCTGTTTCAGACATAGACGACCCAGCGATCTGTAGAAACTGTGAGAGAATACAATGGGCCCGGCTGAGGCCTAAGTAAAGAGCATCCCGATCTTACCAATTTAAGATTTTGTTCAAACAACAGCATCGGACGAATGATGTACAGTCACAGACCTCTATATGCAAGAATTCTTTTGTTGGTCGTGCTGTATACTGCACCAGTCTTGGCGGGGACCAAAAAAAAAACTCTGAGTTGAGCACAGATTTTGATTATTTAGATGATATTTCAGGCCACTCAATAGCTTCCTAATGTTTTTCTGTTTGATGACGCAGTCTGAACAAAAACAAGTCTATAGTCCCTTCTGTTAACCACTGATAACGCAGTTGACGTATTTTTCAAAATTGTAACGCGGGAACACTCTTTCGGACACATCAATCGAATAAACAGCAGTTGCTGTCAAATTTGTAGTATTACCAATGTGCATGCACTACATTGCCTGGAATCACTACTTTTCTCACACCGTGAGTACCGCGAACTCACCTTTTTATATTTTATGCAGTTTTCTTATGAAATATCACCGTAATTGCATTTATTTAAACTATTAACACACAAGAACAAGTGTTGCAATGCATTTCCAACAATATTTCCGTCGAAAAAGCGATTTTTAAAAAAAATCTAATACGGACATGTGCACAGCCAAAAAATGCAGTGAGTTCATATATGAACTCAACGCATTTTTTCGTCTGTTTTGTGTCACGCAAATGAAATTTCAAATAAGTGGAGTTTTCTTTGGGGATTTTGGCTGTTTTTCATGGTTTTTCGATTGGAAACTTTACAAAATGAAAAAGAAAGGTAGACCAAATGAATTAGAAACGTGTAAAATGCAGAAATGCTGAAGAGAAATAATTTATTGACGGGAAATTTGGTCTTCAACTGAACGTAAAGGGATCAATTCAGGTCATGGTGGATGTTCAAATGTGGACACCTAGTTCTAGGGATGCCGATGCTCTTTTTAAAGAACCATTTTGATCTCCCGCAACATAGTTGCGTTCAGAACTTCTTAAGAAAAACAACACCACTGCCACAAGCATAGCCATTTACACATTCTGGTAGGAGAATACGAGGTAAATTTCCTCTGATGTGCTGCCGAAGTAAGATTTCTTCGTTGTATTGCTGGTGTGACTCGCCGAGCTCGGGTAAGGAACACCAGAGTACGCGAGGCACTCAATGTCGAGCAGCTACTTCTTCGAACGGAGAGGTCCATACTTCGATGGTTAGGGCACGTCAAACGCATGTCCCCAACTCGGTTTCCAAGACGTGCCATGGAATTCGTGCCATCGGGCAGACGTCCCCTGCGTAGGCCTCGGATGAGAAGTCTGGACCAAGTCCGAAATCTCACCTCTACCCGTATGGGGATAGCCCCTGATGAGTTAGAGTCGATGGCGGAAGATCGGCAAATGTGGAGAGTCCACTTAAGCTCCCTAAACCCGCGACCCTCATAGTGGATAAGCGGGCCATTGGAAGATGATGATGATGATGATGAGAACCTAATAACCTTTCTATTGATAAGGTCCTACTCGCATAGTCTTCGAGTCTAACCCGGAGGGACAGCGTAGTAGAGGAAGATGTCGCCTAATGTGGCGCGCACAATTGGAAGGGCACCTCAACCAACTTGGAGTGCGCAACTGGAGGCAGTTAGCTAATGACCGAGGCCCAGGTTCACTCCGAACTGTAGCGCGACCTAATCAAGTAAGTAGATTGGTAAAATGTGAGTCAGTGAAAAAGTTCAAAAGGAAACGCAATAAGTTTGGGTCTTCAATCAGTGGAAACGCGCGATGAATTCGCGTCCATAATCAATTTTGAAGATTAAAAGCAACAAAGGGTCTGACAATTCAAAGTTTCACCAAAAGTTGGCCTACAAATCTCCTACAAACTTCATGGTTTTCCGATAATTCCGCTCACCCTCAACATCAAAGCACTCTAATTAATAAACAATTTCAATTAGAGGGCACCCCCTTCGTTGGTTGCCCATTGAATATTCAATGCCGTGTCCTTAATCGTCTTCATCTTGCAAATTTATCAAGAAAACCGAAGAGAAAAAAATGTTCGTTTCCATCTTCCGACAAACAAACGGAGAGAGAGGACTACATATTTTGCCAAAGACTATGACTAACTGGAGAAGTTTCCCTGGTAAGATTAGATTATCTTTTATTGTTCATCCTCACAGTACCGCAGGTAATTTACGGCTTACAAAGGTAACTAGGATAATTCCGCACCGCAGCGGAACTTAACCTTCTTTCAAACTACGTACTACTACGCGTGGAGGATGCCACATACACAAAAGGGAAACTTGTGACGACAATTTCTTTTTTTTTCTTCTTCTTCTTCCATCCGCCTCGTCCTTTATCTGACTGATTCATCTCTTTCTGCGGAGGAATGGGGAAGGAAAAATCGATTTTTTGCTGCTCTTCCGCCTGTTTCGTTTTAAGAAACCAACACCACCTGAGGGGGTGGTTTTCTTAAGATCACGACAAGTTCCGTGGAAGTGAAATGCCATCATCAGTGAGAAGTTTTTTTTTTTTCTAATTATCCGGAACAAGGTCAGGATATTTTAATCCACACAGCGCCCCGTCGTTGTTTATGTAAATTTTCCTCTTGGTCCTGCAATTACAGTGTCAATTTTCTTTTAAGTCACGGCTGACAGAGAGAATGTGGCCGTGTGCGGTGCCCGGAGTGGGGATAGAGATTGACTTTTGAGCGGAATTGATTCGACTCAATCAGAGGTAATAAAATGTCTGCCAATGATTAAGATGGATGTAGTAACTGCCGATCAAATTGGCTTGGCTATTACTGTGCGACTGCGTTGACCCCGTGGCTAACGATTTGCGTCAGGGAAAATGACGCGACGATGTAATTGTCAATTTGCCGCATCGTAACCACTTGGATTGGCGGAGCTTTGCTTTTGTGCTCGCGCTTGGGTTCCTCGGGCTTCCTCGGACAGGCCGCCGCTTGTTTGCGTTCACAGAGGTTCATTAATTTAATGGATGCAGCTGATTGTTTGGTTTAGTGAGACGCTATTTACTTTTTTATTTTATTTTCCCCGAGCGATGAGATTGTTGGACTATTTGCGGGCTGTGTACGCCGGTTGAATCTACGATTTATCGAGATTTGTGTATCGATAGGTAGGTAATAGAGTGATGAAATAAAATGTGATGTGTGTTCCGAAGCATCCTGATCGGAGTATGATGAGGAAATGGCTTGCAGAAGGGCTTTAGACGGCTTAACAAGTAGTCATTAGGATGTGTGCATTGTGGTCAACTACCCTGAGAAGCTAATTTGGATGTTTTTCGGCAAAAGGCATATCAGCCAAGAGTGTGTGGCAACAGTGGCCTATCATTTCTGTGATTTATTTGCGGCAGTCTCTGCATCTTCAGGACAGAGTCTTCATCGACCGAAAGTAAGAACGTCCAATGAACAACATTACTCATTATTTCCGCTCCATGAATATTTGAAGAATTAAACGCCATTTGAATGAAGATTCATTTTCCAGTGTTAAATGGATTTCTTTATCTATCGCTTGACCTTCAGACAGATAGGGTTGACTGGACGTCTGTTACTCGTCTTCTAGTTTTCTAGACTTGTTCGTAAAAGTCGTGTCCTCCTTCTTTCTGTGCGAAAATGGTGTGATTCTCGTAATAAATTAAATATTAAACATATGGTGTGCCTTTAGCTTCAAGAGAAAACAGACTTTATGATTAAAAGATGCACTCTTCGATGACAGCAGGAAGATAGAGAACTCGTGAAATCAAAATACCGACCTCGCCTCCGCGACTAAATGGTCTCTCTTTTCCCCAGCGCTAGGTACGTGCATAGAAATCATTCTAGATTTGAAGCTTAGGTGGAGACTGAATAAAGAACATAGGGTGGAAAAAATATACTACGCCCTCAATTTGGTCGGAGGCTGTGCATTCTAATGCTTCTCAAATAACCAAACCCTCGATCTCCCTGCCTATATGCTGCTCTTGATACCAAGTTGAACATAGAAGCCATGTATGGCTTTCTGTCCTTCTTCTTCTACAGAACAGTTGGCAAAACCCGGGGACCCTTTTTCGAAATCAATGCAGTAGTGCGTCCCATTCTCACTTACGGGTCACATGTATGGTGCGGCCGTGATGGCGAAGGCATACAACATATCTAATGAAGGTAGTCCAAAGTACGGTAAAGTACACTGCTGTGGAACATCCTTGGCCATACTTAGCTTTTAACGTGATCCCGCACCATCGCCCGGTCATGAAATGTTCCCACCTATTCGAGTGTGTTTTTTGGGCAGAATTCTTAGCTATCATCACGAGCACCAGTAGGAACACACCGGTATGGACGAGCGCTGGGCACCAATTAAAGCCATGAGGAAGCTAAAAGACGGTTCCCCTCATTATTACAACCTCGGCCATATGTACCCGAATATTGAAGGGAATCCCTCTTGCCCAGTGGACCGTGAAGTAAGCCATTGCCTTAGAGATACATATCTGCACGAAAAGCTATACTGTTTTGACTTGGTTTTAAAAAGACCAAATCTTCCTGGATAAGGCGTGGTTGGGTTAACTGTTTCACTTAGCATTGCTTTTCAAGAACATTTTGCTTCTCACAGCACCCAGCAGAATGTGAACTTATTCCGTCTTAGATCATTGAAGAGTTGGCCCTGATCAACTTCTTCATTTCCCTCAATTTTACGTAGAATTGAAAGGCTTTTGAGGTTTTGACCGACAGTCTAACACCAAAATTTCTTTCTTCAGTACTCGATAAGCTTGATAAGGATAAGGTTGCCAAATCAATTGCCATGAGGCTTGGCTTTCTTTCGATTGCACCTGTTTGGCCCTGTCGAAGCGAAGACTGCTCCATCCGGGAGCTATTTTCTTCGATGAAATCAGCGACATAGAGCGCATTGATGTCAGAAGTACCCTTCGCTTCACAACAAGCTGCAATGGATTCAATTCGTTCACAGAGTAGTTCTGGATTGGTCAGATCATGTGATATCGCAGCGGACATATTCTGGTCTAAGCGTGTCTGCGTCCAGATGCGGACAGCTACGTTAAGTCTTTTTTGAATAAATTCTGTTGAGCCGGCCGCATAGACGCATACACGAACTATCAAGTCATTTGCCTCGTCCAAAGCACCAGGTTTGAATCATATTTGGCATAATGATGGAACAAGAGTCAGTGGAAGCTGGCTTAAGCGGATATGCATACATTCACTGATTGAATCTGAGTTTTTTGTATCCAAAAAAAGAGACGGAAAGTGCATGTCTTGTTCATCTCTAAAGCCGGTAAAGACAGCCATACGACTCTAAGGACTGCTGTTTGATCAGTCTGTCCTCCTTCCTGTTAAAGATTTTAAAAGCCTAATAGATGCTTAAGGCCACAGCATGAGTATTTGAGGGTCCCTGCTGCCTGAAGAATCCACTCTCAGTGATTTCCTTGATATTGAGAGGGCCTACAACAAAATTCACACTGAAGCTTACCTCGGCAGCCTGCAAAAAGCTCGGCTCAGTTGGGATCTATGTGACTGCACTGATTTTCTGCAATTGATCCTGGGGACACGTAGCAACAGAAAAGACTGAAGAATCTGTATTCATTTGGGAGTGACTTGTGGAAAACCCACGTTCTGCGCTATGATTCCAACGGCCTTCAAGCCGTCAAGCTACAGAAAAACTTTTGAGTAACAAACGCCTGTTCTGGGAGACTGAGGAAAGAGGAAACCCTGGTGCTATTCAATAGTTTTTGTTAGTTTTTCTTGGAACTCCCATGAGTTTAGATTCAGTTGCATGTGACAGAAGGGCAAAGCACTACAGACTTGAGTGCCGATCAAGGAACCTTGCTAAGTTCAACCGCAATACTCTTACCTTTCATGAGATCATGTCAGGTAAAACATGTGAAAGCAATTTAAAAGTGTTCAGACTATTAAGGAGAAAGGCCTTCTAAATCAAATGCCGCAGGGTTCTTCAAACCATCAGGTGTGGGTGGATGGATGTCATTACATGCTCACCCTACCAAATTCTGTGCTCCAACGCCATAGGATGACTCACAGATTCCAATTAGAGAATCTGTTTACAGCAGAGGAAGAAAAAAAAAATAATTATGTACTTCAACTTCAACACCCAACTCATTCACACTCCAATTGGAAGCAATTACGATTTTATGAGAGGGGCTCCCTTTTCGAAATGACATCACTCTTCTATGTTGGCGCCGTGTCATCAAAAGTGGGGGTGGGAAGGGGGCAAAACAAATTAAACAAAACGAAAACCCCTTGCCAGAAGGATTAGCAACTACACATGTACAAATGCACAGTGCTTGAGGAGGCTTTTCCTTTTAATTACTCTGCACTGCTTCTGTTTCTGCTTACCCGAGTGTAGTTCTCCATCGATCGAATGTCATTTATTGTCCATGGTAGCATTGCCGCCGAGTAGCGAGGATCCACCGAGGCGGATCCGCGGTAGTTCAACGAGATTAGTCTGGTTTTCATCTTTCGCTTGCTTCCTTTCGAGGTTCCTTTCACTAGAGTTTTCTATTCACACAAAAGATAAATTTAGTTCGTCTATGGTTTGCCACAATCAATTACATTTTCACACGCGGAAAGAACAGTTTTGAAATTTCTTTGTTTGACGGAATCAATAGAGCGGCCCTGTCAGCCCTGTGACAGACAAGAGGTGGAGCAGAAAATTTCCGAAGGACTTGTTATGGCCAAAAGGCGCGGCAGTGATATGCGGAACACAGCGACTACAATCCTTTTCCGAAAGGATATACACAAATCCCTCCAGAGCAACCGAGTGAACACCAAACAGCAGAAAAAATAAAATCAATACTTGAACAAATGTGCACAGAAATTCACTTCATTTATGCAGAATTCCACGGGAAAACTCGGATTTTTCAATGAAAATTTCTCAATTTACATTTCTACCAGTGATTGGTGAGAATTTTCACTTCAAGGAAACAAGAAAATCAATAGAATTGTCACGAATTTTGATGAATTTTCACACAGGACAACGGGCAAATTGCTGAAGCCAAAGATTTTCGCAAAATACACTGGCTCGCGTCAATCACTTGGGCAGGTTATTCGCACGCAATTTTCTCGGGATTCTTTATAAATGTTCACAAAAGTATCGACTTAATTGAGTTCCTTCGTTCGAAATTCACAGATTTTCCAGGGAAAATCTTGTGTTGAAAATGTTCTTGAATTTCCTTTGAAAAGAAAAAGGAAAACTCGCGTCCAATTCGATTGAAAGAAGGATGACAATAAAATGTTGCAAAGCACTGACACTGGGATGCTTCTTTGCGTTTCTTTGGTCGAAAGCAACATGTTCCCTGCAATGCTGCGCACTGCAGTGCATGCGTGAGATGGAAAGAAGCGGCGGTTTGTTTTGGTTGCTGGAATTTAAATGAATGTTGCGAGCAGGTGTGATGGCGTTTTTTATTATCGAAACGAATGCGATGGAGTGCGATGTAAGAGACTGGTTTTGACAGATTCCGTTGGTGTCGACGGTGGCGGTACCTATTGAGTAAAGTTAGTGTGGTTTGTGTATGTGACTATGTAAGTGGCGGTTATATTTGAATATTGTGGCTGGGAAGAAAATGGCGCTCTTTAGATTGCATCGTTTCATTGGGTAGAATGTGTGAAATAGACTTTGTTCATAAGGCCAATCAAAGGAAATCTCGAAACATCGAGGTGGATGGCGGGAATCTCGGCAGCAGAACTTTTAATGGGTCGGTACCACTAAAGGTGCACCCTACAATGTAGGCAGTTGGTCTTTATACTGTTTAGGTTTTACTAGGTTAAACTAGGAGTTTGTTGATTCTGACATCCCGTCGAAGTGCCATCTAAGTTATTTTGTTGTAACTCTCGCCATTTCTTCGATTCTATCTGAGTTGATCGGATTCCTTTAATCACAGCTGAGTACTGACCCTAATTGCATTCAAAACTACACCACCGAACCTCCTTAGCTTATCAGATTAAAACAGGAGCACATTAGAAAACTATTAACCCATCTAGAGATCACAAAACGGATTGCATGGCTCAACAACCTGTTGTCCGCAAACCCATGCGCCATACAGTTGCACATGCCCAATAACATCCATGTAAAATTACCAGTGAGTGCATCATGAGTAATGAGGTCTACAATTTCCAAACAATGGCACGGCACACAATGCAAATTAATCGGATGCATGTAGGAAACAAAAGCCTAAACCAAACAAACAAAAAAATACTGCAGCACCATCGCCATCATCACCAGCACCGCTAAAGACGCATTGAATGTACAATTAAACGGTCATTAGGAGGAGACCCCTTAACGACCTTGCATTGTGTGCTGGATGTAGCTGTCATTTGAATGAAATTAAGGTGACACACTCCAACGCAATGTTTGAACATTCATCGGAACTCCACACTCCATAAGGCTGTTTGTCGCCTGGGTGATCATACGTTTGGAGTGTGCTTTGGCGTGACCTATTTGGAAGGGCTTATCGGTTAGTTGGTTGCTTGCTTAGGTTTCAACATTTTCGAACAAAGAGTGTGAGGTGAGATATTCTAGTCATCGACTCATGAAGTGGTCTTATGCGAGTTTAATGTGCAATTTGCTATAGTTGTGTTGTTTTTCTTAAGAAGTTGCGAACGCTTGTCAAGGCTGGATCGATGAAAGATCACATTTCACGTCATTAAATTATTTCTCTTCAGCATTTCTGCAATTTACACGTTTCTAATTCATCTGATCCACCTTTCCCCTTTATTTTGTCAAGTTTCCAATCGAAAAACCATCACAAACAGCCAAAATCGCCAAAGAAAACTTCACATATTTAAAATTTCATTTGCGTGACACTGAACAGACGAAAAAATGCGTTGAGTTCATATATGAACTCTCTGCACTTTTTGGCTGTGCACATGTCCGTACTAGATTTTTTTGAAATATCGCTTTTTCGACGGAAATATTGTTGGAAATGCACTGCAACACTTGTTCTTGTGTGTTAATAGTTTAAATAAATGCAATTACGGTGATATTTCATGAGAAAACTGCATAAAATATTAAAAGTTGAGTTTTCGGTACTCGGGGTGTGTGAGAAAAGTAGTGATTCCAGGCAATGTAGTGCATGCACATTGGTAATACTACAAATTTGACAGCCATTGCTGTTTATTCGATTGATGTGTGCGAAAGAGTGTTACCGTGGAAGAATTTTGAAAAATAGGTTAACTACGTTATCGGTGGTTAACAGATGGGACTATGGATTCGTTTTTGTTCAGACTTAACATAAGGAATCTGATGAGTGGCCTGAAATATCATCTTAGTAATCAAAATCTGTGTTCAGAATTTTTTTGCCCCCCGCCAAGACTGGTGGTGCATACTAACAAAAGAATTTTTGAATATAGAGGTCTGTGACTGTACATCAGTCGTCCGATGCTAGTCATAATGTTGTCCCTTAAGTACTCCAGGTATAATCTTGAATTTGTAAGAGCGGGATGCTATTTACTTAGGCCTCAGTCGGGCCCATTGTATTCTCTCACAGTTTCTACAGATCGCTGGGTCGTCTATGTCTGAAACACAGTGCGACTCCCACTGTGTTTTCAGCGGCGCGCTCTTCCTCTACTTAATTCGTCAGCTTTTTCATCTCTTGTGACACCTTCGTAACCTGGTACTTAGAAAAGGTGCACCTCGTTCTGGATGGCAAGCAGACTGGGTTTGTTTTTAACATACACGGACCACATTTGGAAGTTGGGCTTCTGATGGCTTTCAGCGCTGCTTGACCGTCGGAGCAGATTTCTATTTTTCTGTTTATATGTACCAAACCCAAAAGTGGCCCACAACCACAATCCAGTAAAATTCACAAATGTTATAAAAAGCAAGAGCATTTCCTTGAAGACAATTGACCATCTTTGTACCACCCACAGCAACACTTTCCAAATTTGTGGAAACTGTCATTGCTGTCAATCAGTATGTGTTTCTGCGCGAGTGAGTTCAATTAATTCGGTATCCGGTTTAGAAAAAATTCAATTAAATCCCTTGTTTCATATATTTCGGTCATAAAATGTGATTTTCTCTAAGTTTAATTGTTCTGCATCATTTTGCAATGTGTTTTGATGTGTTTAATTCGGTATTTCAGTGTTTTTTGCACGATGTAAAATTCCTTTGTCTGCGGCTGAGAAGTGTTTTTTCTCTTTCTTTGCCGCGAGTGTTTTTTTTTTTCGTTCATTCGTTCGTTAGGAATCGTTTGAAAATTCAAATATTTGAATATTTTATACTTTCCGGTGAGTGGTTAAATTTCATTTTTATGGTAATATCATTGATTTTTTTGGTAAATCAAAAGTAGCAAACTTTTTTGTGGGCACACGGAGTTCGGTGTTTCAAATTCGCCCATTTGGTTCGTCATCAGACGATGCTTTTTAACTGATTTAAGCCTTGTGATCATTATGTGCAATCGTATTCGATTCAATTTCCTACAGATTTTCCCAAATTGCCTTGACTCCTCTGCGACAGTCTTGGTTCGCGATGATTTTTTTTGCACCCGCCATTCTTGTCTCTTGTGTAAGTGGGTTTCATTGCATTGGAAATGACAGCAAGCTGAGCATCTCACTTTTTTGCAGTCCTATAGATACGGTTTCGCCTTAACACTGAAACCAGAAAAATGGTCAACTTAATCAAGTGGCCTCTTTAGTTACCGTGCTCCTTAGCTAACTGGCTCCAGTTTCGCACGCCAAGTTGGTTGAGGTCACCTTCTACTTGTGCGCGCCACCTTAGGCGAGGTCTTCCTCTACTGCGTTGTCCTTCATGGTTAGATTCGAAGACTCTGCCTGCTGGAGCGTTGGTGTTTATGTCATAGAAAATTGAAAAGTTTATTTACTTTTTCATGGAACTTATACCTTAGGAGTGAATGCAAAGAGCTCTCGATGCGATAGTTTGACAGTCCTTCGCGATAAATCAGGAAGAATGTTACTTTTTATGTTCTAAACAGAGCTTCGGTCCCAAAACTGATTCCTGGGTACATCACCTATTCCTTGGCATTGTCGCCTATCGCATTTTTGAAACTATTGCCTGCCACTATGTTGATGGTGTGCTGAGGCACGTTCATAGTCCAATTCCCCTCAGAGTCAGTCTTCAGTGAGTTAATATGACCTTAGAGACTGTCTCTAGGGTCAACGAATTGTAGTTTTCTCTATCTTAACTGCTCCATCATACGTGCCTTCGTAATAGACTGGCCACCCAGATATATGTTTGTATGTAGAAAAAAATTCCCCTGAAAGCCAGCCAACCGCACAATTGACTCATTAGGTCACTCTCCTCTCCAAGCAGCCAATTGTACACTTCAATTCGATTAAGTTGAAGCTTACTAGCCTCCTCTGCGTAACATCAACCAGCACAAGCCACCAAAAGCCCCAAGCATAGGTGACGTACGAATAAATAAATTGTAGACGAAATAAAACCATGCCCCAGCGCTCGTATCTAGTATCTATCGACACGATAAAAAAAAACAAATCTCTGACTCATTGGCATCTTGAGATGTTTCTTAGAAATTTCCTTGACTAGTCCCGCGCACACATGAATTTTTATCGCTCAATTACATTGTTTAATTTATTTTTTCAAAGCGAAACAATTTTGCACCACGTAACATATGTACTTGGGTGTTCGACGTGGCAATAAACTTGAAAAGTTCAATAAAAAGATCTAAAATCTCTTGCCAAACTGCAACTGAAAGTAAACAAGCGAATATCTAACAGATACTCGTACATCCATCGAGCATGGAGAGGGGAAGCTCAGTCTACAGTGTGATTGGAGAATATACGCAAAAAGGACTGAGAGGTTGTAGCAAATATTTGCACAGGCAACACAGCCCCTGAAGGCACTAGTAGTGGGCGATATATTCTCCGTCAATCTACAGGCAATTATGCCGTACCTTCTTGAAACCAGAAGAAGCAGTGCCCATTCTAATGACTGAGCGTTCACGGGGGCCTACTGGTCTATTGTGTTCTCTTTTGTGTTGTGGGCCATGTTCCAACCTTGGGTACTAAGTGGGTGGTCTATTAAACCACCCTGTACTCTTAATGAAGTGGAGTATGCTCGTTATCGGTACTTCTGTTAGGTCACTCAGTTCTCCAAACAGCCTGTTTCCCATGTGTCTGAGTCGGCGGTTTTGGAGGTTGGACCACTCGCAGAGTGAGTGTTTGATGGTTTCTGTCTCTTCCGCATCCTGACAGCTCCTGCAGTAGTCTGGGGAGTCGATGCCGAGTCTGCTGGCTATGGTACCTATGGCACAATGTCCCGTCAGTACTCCTACTAGGATGCAAGTATCTCTTTGGTTCATAGCCAGAAGACGTTTTGTTTTGTTCTGGTCTATTCTCTGCCATAAGCTGCGGGATATAATGCAGTCGCCTCTGCCGGACCAAGAGGTGTTGATTAGCGCCCTCATCTTGTGTTCAACGTTACCTTTCAGTACACCGTTTATCGATGTGTGGGTGTCCTCTCTTTCCAAAGCAGATCCCTGCCGAGCAAGTTCGTCTGCTTTCTCACTACCATCGAAATCGCTGTGTCCGGGGACCCAGCAGATGCTGACCTCGTGGGTGACGCCTATTTTATTTAGGATTTTACGACAGACAGACACCGCTTTCGATTTGGTGCTGGCATTATCTAGAGCCTTCATAGCTGCGTGACTGTCGACGAGGATGGTGATCTTAGTTGTGTTTAGTCTCCTGTCATCTATTGTTCTAACTGCTCTATCAATGGCGAAAATTTCAGCTTGGAAGACACAACATTCATCCGGAAGTCTGTAAGAATCGTTTATGTTTAGCGCACTGCTGTACACCCCTGCTCCAGAAATCCTCATAGAAATCCTTTAAATAAATTATCCCGACCACATTCACATTGAAAACAATGAAAAAGGTCGCAGATCACTACTTAACCTTTCCAGAAGCCAAAGAGTCAGGGAAATTAGATGTTAATTTTGAGAAGAAGATCTGACGATCTAGACACCTCGACTTTGAAGCAAAATGTCTTTATAGACGACTGTACGAGTAGGGAGAAGCGACGAATACTCAGAGATGAGTTGACACGAATTGTAAAGCAGAGGATAAGATAGCAATGGTTGGGACGGCTGGCCATAGCGACATCTACATCTAGCGTGTCTCTGCAACAAGAGCCACCGGTACCAGAGGGCGAACATTGATGGAGATAGTAGCTTCCATCCTCTTTCTTTGGTACAAGCAATGGTCATTTGAATTGCGGCTTTCTTCCTTCTTTCTCTCTTCTCTTTTCTGTTGCTTTCTGTCTGTCTAACTGAAAAAAAGTCCTGTCCTGGTAGCCTGGCAGTCAAGAAATTGCAGAATAAGCCACCAGCGCATCGTCGTTTTCCAAAAGTATCTTTCTTGCTCATACCACCATAGGTGAACTTCCGGTATGTTATCTTCCACAAACTCAGGAGCTGAAAGAGATACTCGCTCGTACATATCTAAACAGAACACCGACGACGTCAACACATCGAATGCTGCTTACACTAATCTGTGGCTTGCTGTTTTCGTCTAAACTTAATCATTCGGGCTTCCAAGGTCGTCTGAATTATCGCGTGTAGATAAAGTATTTCACGGTGTGAAAACAGAGGAAAATTTTCTCCAGACTTACTGGACTGTGTACGTGTGCTTACCTGGAAATTGTTTCGCCTTGGAGTGTATTTTTAGAATATCGGCCCATTTCACTGGTTTCGTTCAGAACCCCTATCAACTGCAACATGTTTCCGGCTTCCTGTACCATCGGGGAAACAATAAACCTCGCTTAGACCTCCCCTTCGACATGTGAAGGACACCACTCACTGAGACCCTAAACATTTCAAGTATCTCTTGTGGGTGCGGCGCTATCTTTAGAATTTTCCCATTCACTTTTGAGCAGAGCATCAGATTGCATATGGCACCTGCTGCATACATTTCCAGAGAACGCCAAGATTCACTTGTTTAGGAAGCACATTGAACCTGGCGCGACACATCCCATAATAATTGTGAGAACTATGCTCCTTATGCGTTCCATATGCACCCACACACATTCAATTTTTTTGAAATAAATCACAGTAACGTATTTGTGACAATTGAATTCCATCGAACAGCTGTGGAAGTATCCCATCTCTGTGGTCCAAGGAATTTGTATGACCAAAAAAAAAAAAGGTTTATCCTTACATGGAATTACTACTGTGTAGCGGGGGAGTGAGGAAATATCTGTGTCTACATCCTTTGTATCTCTTCTCAAGCCAGGTAGGGGGATTTTACAATTAAAATCATTCGACGCCACTATCCGAGGAGCGTCCATAAATGTACGCGTTCCCTCGATTGCATGAGCGGAATTTGAAATTTAATTTACAAAGCGAAAGGAATTATTGTTTTTAAATAGGTGAAACTTATGGAGATCCATTGAGGATGTTTATTTTTGGTTAAATATACATTTTTTGCCGACACAGCACGTGAGCGACTGGTGATTATGTATTCCAACTCCGTTGGCGTAATTTGCGTGTGATGCAGGCAAATTCGAAAACACACCGCTTATACGAATAGATTGCGGCTTCAAACTTATGACGTTTGAGTAAGAAAATTGAGAGATAAACGCTTTATCTTGCCTAGATGACGTAGCAGCTTAAGTTGGCATAGCTCGTGGAAGTCAAAAGGGTTGTCAGTCAGCGTTGGCATCGGACCACTTAAGTGATCCCTGTATCTACAGAATCAACTAAAACCTGACCCTTTTCACACGTTGGAACACTTTGATATTTGTATGCGAGTAAATGTCAAAATTGTGTTACGAAGAATTTCAGCTGACAGATCTGTCATTTCACCTGACATTCTGTGTCTCACTGGACAGATGGTTCACAGCGATCGGCCGCACTACAATGGAGGGGCAACGTAGAAGAGGAAGACCTGATCTAAGGTGGCCATCATATGTCAGGGCACTGTAAAATTCTGGAAAATATATGATGTGGTAGCTTCTCAATTCGTCATGACGACCCAATTTTCCACTATGTACGGGCGTTGGGCATTAGGAACTCCTGTGCGCAATCGTTTTCAGTGTTTGCAACACGCTGTGGGTACCTCTACCTGATTCTCAAAGTTCTTTAATCCTCCGCAATTTCATAATTTTGCAACAACCAGAGCGACAAGAAGAACATCGCTAATCACTGGCGCGAGTGTTGTGGTGACGTGTTAGGTTAGGTACGTGAATTGACGAGGAGAAGTGGTTCAGCACCATCAGACTGCGATTTGTGTAATAGAGCAGTTAGAAGTAGTTCTGATCGATTTGAACTGGTTGTCTTCCATCCTTCATAACTCTTTAGATGGTAAAGCCCTCAAGCCTTCAGGAACTTGCGAGTATTAAATATCGAGTCGTCTTGGAAGTTGTAGCTTCCAAGGGTTTTATTCGTCAGGTTCCAAAGTCTGTTTTTTTTGCTTATGGGACATTCACAGAGCAGGTAACAAACGAATTCACTCCGCAACCTCTACAGTAGTCACTTTAAGCAACCTCGAATGTATTAGCATGCGTGCCAATGAACAAGTTACCAGTAGGATGCCTGAGAAAACTTCTGCTTCATAGAAGCCTATTAAGTTGTTTACAGTCTTTCCTACTGGTCACTGATTTCTTACAGAGCATTCGTTTAGTCCGCCTGGATCCTGGAGTGCCGTACCACCCACAATTGTGTTTGAAGGAAACCCAATCGTCAATGGAGACGCAGACCGAAGACGCGGGAAGACCCAACGCCTTGTCTAGCAGTCTCATCGGAGATCTCATTTCCAGATATCTCAGTGTGACCTGGGGTCCAAGTAAGAGTCAAAGAGTTCAGCGTTGTAACCAAATTCAGAGAGTTCTTGCCTTCTCGAACTATTTTGGAACTTGTTAAAGGGTTGAGAAAGGCCCTAAGCAGGTTATCCCCATTCTTTACGATACGAGTACAGTCCGTGGCCATTAGCATTAGCACAAGTCTTTGCTTGGAAAACAGAGGCACACTTGACTATGAAAAGACACCACCATCAGACTCATGACTAGTCCAGGATCATACTTTGACCGAAGCCAGTACTTAACGCAAGGAAAGTCGACTTTAAATTTCACTCTAAACAGTTTTTCTTTGGAGCTATAGGGGAGTTAACCATGTCTCTAGTTGAATCCTTCTCTCTTTTCTCTCTGCAGAGTAGGGACAAGTCTGTATCTGATATTTCATCTTATGCAAATGGTACCTCAGTGGACAGTGCCCAGTTCGGAAGCCTGTTAGGGTCTTTAGATTTTCCTTTTTCAGTTCAAGTGGTTTGTTTGCCCTATTTTTGCTGTCACCTTCCCACTGTGGTTTTTTTTTTTGAGTGGATACTATTGGGTGGCATCTCCAGTGCCTCAATGACAACCTGACTGCCACTGTAGCCATTATCGATTCTAAATCATTCCTAAAACCCTGCAGGACACACCATCATTTGTCCCGATCTTTGCTTTGAAGCCATTTAGTTTAGAAGGCTAACTCTTTTGTTTTGAGGGGTAGTCATCATTCTTCCTCTTAAGAACAGTCAAGGAAAATACAGCAAAAACTTGGTGACGACGTTTCAGCAGCAATCACCAGTCACGTCACCAACTTTGATTTAGAAATTTAATTTTACATCTTTAAAGGAGATGAGTATGCCCTTTTCGTTATAACAGGGAATTCTGTAAGCGTGGGTCTACAGTTCTACGCATAATAACAAATTTCTTCGTTGCATTATCATAGAAAATTCTGACTCTATCCCTTATGTTAGTAACAAACTCATTTCTAATCGCTTAGAACCCATCTGACGTCATCTCAAAAAGTTCTCTCGCAAACGTTAGAACGCCCAAAATAAATACATAAATAAAATAAAATATGTCAAGCTACTTATCACAAGCAAAGCAAGCAAAACAAACCCCAATTAGAGAGAGAAAAAACCCACTAACCATGTAATGATATCATTGGACTCTGCGTGTATTCCAAAGCGGAGAGTTTTACCCACAACTATGCACAATTCCACTCCCAAATAGGCATGACAAATCCATATTTGAGTGTCGTTCGAACCGACGATCTTGCCACCCCACTCGAGAACACTTTATCTAATCAACAAGTACAAGTGGAACTGCGACCGTAGGCAACCCGCACCTCACCATAAGATATCACAACCTGATTCCACTCACTCTGAGTGAGTTAAACACTCAAAATCTCACACCCGCTGTCTCCGATTCATGATTAAATTAGTGACTGAGTATCTCGCTGGCCGCACGCTCGATCGGTTGTGTGTTGTGTGTATTGTGTGTCTACCAATTCGAATAGAAACTTGTTCGTCTGTCAAACCTGTGGACAATCAATCGATGATCGGAAGAAAAAACCTCAAGCCCAACGACGTTGTTTAACTAGTTTTCGACGCTCGGTTACGTAAACCCAGTAAATCGCGAAAATCGAAACGGAAAAGTCGTAGAATAAAAAAGAAACGATCACCGTGCCAACACCCTTTTGTGCTTTGTACTCGTTGGAGTTTAGAGCGATAATTACACAAAAAAAAAAGTAAATAAAACTACATATCGCTAGATACAGTATCTAACAGCAACAAATCGTGTGGAATAACCTGTACACACGGGCTACACATAGATTATTCGTATTTTTTTTTTCTGTTCATCGTTCGTTTGGTACGTGATCGCGTGTGTTCTATGATCGCGCACTTCGAAGGTGTTCTTGTATTGTGTTCTCCTCCTCACCTCCTAGATACTTTTGTAGCGTTCATGTGAAGATGTACAACGGTTAGTTCGTGTGTAATAATTTTTTCGTATCCAAGTGAATTTTTTCGTGCATTTTTCGTTGAAACACAAGTGGATTCAAATTTCCTTACACAAATTGTGTCGCCTTAGTTGTGGGAAGAGAAAAAAAAAAGGAGAGAGGAAGTGGTTTATCTGCTCCACTGCAATCGACCCCAAACAGACGTAGTACGTACGAGAAAAGCAACGAAAAAGTGTCGTGATATGATAACTTTGAGTTTTGGTGGTTCTTTTTGAATTTTTCTTGAATGATTTTTCCACGCTGCTGCTGATTTGAAGAGGAAGACGTCGTTGTGAGGACAAAGTTGAAACGGATTAACACCCAACAAGTCAAAGATGTAAGTTTGAAATATGGGTACACTAAGCGGCTTTATCATAGGTTCATTGGTTTAGTTTGGTATTTGAAGCTATTTCGTTGCCTTGTAGTTTTTTTCTACTACATTCTTGTGTATTTTTCACCTGTTCCACTGATTCATAGCCGATTGTGATGGAATTTATTAATTTTTGACTGATCTGCGAGAATCGTTCGAACTCAACATAGTTAAATTCCCTTGTTAGCCAGTCCAAACTGGAGTCTATAACAGAACTCAGTTCAGAAAACTGCCAAGGAACAATTTAGTCATCTTTCACTAGATTCCAGCTCAGACTGGTAATGAGTACTAGCGAAAGATGGCGCGCTAACACCTTCCATTGGCCCTAAACCTTTCTGCGGGCCCAGCAAAACCTGCTGCACTCAGTTAGATTACATTTTCTTCCTCCATTTATCTGGAAAGGTCTTAGGTTAGGTTAGGTTAGTGGGTAGGCGAAAGGAAGAACCATTCGCCACATTCAGGTCAATTCAGACCCATTGTGATACCCATTGGGGGAAGAGAGTGTCCCTTACCCGTAAGAACGCTACCCTTCCATACATATTTAATATTAGAACCTGATCAACTTACTGCGTCTGTGATAAAAACCACCCTGATGAATCTGATGAATTTCTTTATTTGGTTCACCGGTGTATCGGATAATTCTTCAATGTCCTCAAAAAAGTGCCGTCCGAGAAACTTATTTCTTAGATGGCAGATACTAGGGCAGTGGCAAAGGAAGTGGGTTGTACCCTCATGGACCTCCTCATCGCTACACCCCCTACAAAGGTCTTCTACTGTAATACGAAGCTTTTTCATATGGTAGGGTACAGCGTATTGTGCCCTGTGATCACTCCTAAAAGGGTGCTTAGGGATCTTCTGTCGATCTGCAGAAGTCTGTCGGTCCTAGCCTTAACAAATTTTTGCCATATCTTCCTTGTGGTTGCACAAGTGTTTAGAGAGGTCCATCTGTTGTTAGCCTCCCTTAAGGCTCTATTCCCTGCTTCAAGCTTAAGTGTGCAAGGCGGGATGTTCACCGAAGTCTCGGCTTGTTCCGGGCTTGTTGCTGAGCCGTTTCTCGCCAGTTCGTCAGCATTCTCGTTTGCTGGTATTCCCTCATGTCCAGGGACCCAGCAGAGTGTCACCTTGTGCTGTGTTCCAAGAACTTTGAGCTCTTATCGACAGCACCTCACAAGCTTTGATTTTGTTTCATTAGCAGAAATTGCTTTTATTGCTGCCTGGCTGTCAATGAAAAAGGTGATATTGCCCTCATTGCAGTTTCACGGGCCGCTAGTGTCACTGCTACGACTTCCGCTTGGAAAACACTGCTGTGGTCCGGAAGGCGGGCGGACTTGGAGATGCTCAGCGTTTCGGAGAAGATACCTGCCCCTCACCAGTGTCCATTTTGAATCCATCGGTGTAGATAGCAATGGATTGTGCATTTGGCATTTGCCCATTTTTCCAATCCTCCCTGCTCTTATGAAATCTAGATACGGTGCTATGTAGTCTGTTGTCGATACATTGCCTAGATACTTCTATAGTATTACAGTATGACCTTTTCGTTGGGTTTTCAACAGTCAGACTACCTTATTCGCAATACACTGATGGCCGCCGAGAGTCGTACAAAGATATCCTCCGGGAGTAGGTTAAGGATAGCCTGAAGTCTTGCAGTTGGTGTTGGTCTCATTGCATTGGTAGTTCAAATGCACGCCAGTCTTTGTACCTTCGTGATGGCCTTCAAGTTAGTAATTTTATCAACGGCTTGCCACCATACCAGGCCGCCGTAGGTCAGAATGGGTCTTATTATTGCAGTGTACATCCACAGGATAATCTTCTTGATCACCCAAACTTTTTCTATAAGTGGGCGCAGATGGTCTGCTGAAATTGTTGGATTTATATAATTTTTCAGAAATGTCGTCAAGCTGAAACTTCGCTGTATCAATGAACCAATGTTCTGTCGTGAGCGCTACAATTCTGGCGATATCTCAACAAATCGTTCCCACTCCACCAAAGGTTGACCACCGATAGGAAGTGTGAATGCATATTCCTGTTAACGACGGCCAGTGGAATGTCAACTTGCTATGACCTGAGACCCACAGAAGAGTGACTCTATACCAGCCACCCAGGTACCCAACTTCGTTTCGGCGTTCTATAAGTTTGGAGTGTGTAGAAGGCGAATCAATGGCTTTGATAGCAGCTTGGCTACATCCACTAAAATAGCAATGTTATGCTTAGGTGTTGAATCATTTTTAACCCTCCGATCAGTGACAATCATGACGGCTCTGTAGAGGGTATCCCGAAAAATCTTGTACCATTTCTGTGCAATTTTTAAAAAACTGTAGAGTATTGCCTTCATGCACTTATGCTTTGATGGCATTGTGCGTTAGCTCATGGTTGTTTTAACTGTGTGAATGCATAGGAAGGGATTTGTCAACCTATAAAAATCGGAAAGGTCCCCAGAGCCCTTCTCACCCATCGGAGGGTTAAGGAATCGTCAGGCTTTCTGAATTGTCAAAAGCTCAGCTTGAAAGTCACAGACAAAATTCGGTTAGAATTTGGATAAGTTCAGCTGCTTTTTCACAGCCTTTTGCTACTGCTTCACCCTTCCATTAAGCTTTGAAGGAAAAACCTGTAGTCTATAGAAAATTATTTTTGTTGCAGATTTAGGATGTCACTGGGGCAGTATGTTTTGCAGTACAACACCTACAGTCTGATTGTGCTACACTGTATAATATTTTTGATATGAAACTTGAGGAGTATGAGGTACAGGAGTATAACTATGGCGTCGGTCCGCAGTGTACCCGTGGTGCCTGAACTTTGCTGTTTCTTACATTCTTTTAAGTTTTTTTTTAAGATCGTCACCCTTACGCAGAGCAGGCCACCAGACTTGTGGCGCAAAGATGAGAATTAGGCGTACAACGGCATGGTACATCTTCAGGGTCATCGTTGGTTCGATTCCCAATTTGCTTATTACCAACGGTTCTGCTTTCTTGACCCGCTGTTCTATGTCGGCCTTCCAGCCAAGTTTTGGGTCAAAAATGACATCAAGATGTACCTAGTACTGGAGGAGAGCTAAAAACATTGACGACTTTTCGTTAGAGGACCGAGTAAGCATCAACCCTGAAACTGTATCACTATGTCATTTAAAGATGCAACCGCCTTAACCTTGTCGCTCTCTAGTCTCTTTAAAATGTCGTTCATGATCAGAAGTCAAAAAAGAGGCGAGATTACCCCACTCTGGAGTGTCCCTCTTCCTTTTAACACGGTTTACAAGCTTCTCTATAGTAGCTTAAGGAGAGACACTTCAGCAGCTTCGTTGTACACAAAATTTGAGGACCCTCTCCTTGTCTTAGAAGGTGGCTGAGGTAAATCCTTTACTATAGATGGTGTGTTCGATCGAGTGTACCACCATGAAGAGCTATCTCCCTGGATTTGCGTTGTTGGGATTTGAAAAATGAAGAAACTACTAGAATGATTCTGATAAGAACTTCTATAGGACAGTTTCATGCTCTTCTTCCTTTAGTTTCATCCATTTGAGGAGTGGAAAGGGGATTGGTTGTCTGCCTGTCTGTATGGTCGCTAATAAATTAAAAACCACAGAACTAAGGTGCCTTAGGTTTCTATCAATGTTAAGCTTTTTTGTTCTATTCATTACGCTTAAACACGCGCTGTGTCCTAGCCCCAGGCAAGGATTTACAGGAAGACGCGAAAAAAGCGTAAATCGAATTTGCTATTGTCTCTGACGTGCTTGAGGTCACCCCAAAGCAATGAATATACCGCATACGTCATGTTTTTTTTAGTAAATCACTGGAGCGTATTTTGGGGCACCCAAGCGTAAGCCCAAACCGTCTTTCGACAGAATGTTGACCAACGCCGCCAGTGCTATTCTCAGACTTCTTGCAAGTCTCGACGTAATTCAAAATGATTAACAAAGCTCTCCATTCACGTAGTCAATCATGTTACTTTGAAATCGAGACAATCATCATCATCATGGCGATCATAAAAGCGAGTTCCGCAAAAGTCAACTTCCGAAATTATACTCTCAAAATGTTATCACAAAACTTGAGCT
The DNA here is from genome assembly GCA_917880715.2 of Matsumyia berberina. Lineage (NCBI taxonomy): Eukaryota > Metazoa > Arthropoda > Insecta > Diptera > Syrphidae > Matsumyia > Matsumyia berberina. Next base: position 110,860,502 of record OU862872.1, read on the forward strand.
ATGAATCATCGTGTAAGAATGTAGCCATGAATAATACCTCAGCGAATTCATCTCATACCTCGTGTGTGTCAATACATCGAAAGTTGTGCAATAAAGAGGTTAAACGAGAGTGTTTGGCTTTCCCACAGTTGCGAGACTAAAGAAACTCGGTATCGTGGTACGTTGACCCTATTTGATGGAGTGACATGCATGCATGTCTGCGAACATCGTGATTGTCAAATTGACTAATGTTCTTGCGAATTTTACAACATGAATTGATTAATTCGTAATTCCAGCGATGACATTTGTCACCGAGAAATTTAATGCAGAACGGTGTAACGACACCTTAGTTCTGAGTTACAACGTGACGAAATGAGGTGAGGTATAGTATTTCATCAATCAATTTGGTTTTGTTGGTCGTTATTGCAGGGAATTCAAATGGAATTCATGTGAAGTGAACTAAACTGCACAACCAGTGTGTGGAAAACTCAAGCTAAAAAGGATGATGAGCCTGAGAGAGGCTCCAAATTCTGTCTGTTTCTTGCTTGACGAAAGCAGCAATATTCCATGGATTTCGGGACAATTTTCCTGGATGCGTTATTACAGTGTTACGCCCCAAAATGTCCAACTTACATCGCATGCTGAAGTTATTCGCTCCCTGAATCGAATAGCGTCCTCCCTGGTTTCTACAATGTTAGTACAGTTACAGATCGTCATCGTGTGATCAATCTATTTTCGAGAGGTAGTGTCTTAGCTTCATCAAGGTACCAGACTGATAAAAAAACACGACACTTCTTCTGAGTAAACGTCCTGAATCCCAACGTCATACCATTTCTGCTGATTAGCTTACGATCGAGTAATGACATTTCCTTGCGATTACCTGTCACTTGCTCGTCACGTATAAAAATACATACTGTCAAGCTGTGATACACTTTTATGTCAATTTCATTGAAATTTATATGCCAAACCTGTCGCCTTAGTTTTTTTCCCGAGCGCACCTCGTCCCACATGGAGGTCAATCAATTTAATCCGCTCTCACATTTTTCGCAAAAAAAAAAAAAAAGAAGAAGAAATGGTACGCCAAACTAGTTTTCGTTTTTAATCGAATTTCCAATCTGTAACACGTTGTGAGTTTCATTTTTTTTCTAAGGCTGTCGCTACACGTTTAGATAGAGTCTTTGCGACCATAAAAGTCATAAACCGCAGCGGCAGACCGTGATCAAATAGAAATGTCAAACCTCAAAAGGTAACCGAAGATGTTTTGCTTCCGCTTCCTTTGCAAGACAATCGACTTTTTGTTGAGACTTGAAATGCCAAACGACACGAGACCGATCTTTTGAGGAGTGGTGCACACACTGGAACGAGAAAGTTTACTTTCATGATACGCTGCAGGGGCTGAATACCAAGCAGCTTGTCAGTGTCAACGAGACACGCAGCAATTGAACTTGACTTAGCCGCACTAGTTGGCAGTGGCAGGTACGAGTATTGTGGTGCACAGCAACCTTTTTCGTGGGCATATGTATGCGCACACAGTCGCTGTTTGTAGTGGCATTCGAATAAACATGTGTTCAGATGAATCAGACTGCTTATATTCGACTTTTTGGGGGGCGACTTAATGAAATTCAAAATCTGTTCGGCTGGCCGGAGGGGAGTGGAAATAGAAACGTATTTCCGCTGAGATTTGAAATATGGATTGAGGTGGTGTTGAATGATTCACCTGGAATTCGCCTTCTTCGGGATGGAGACTCAGGCAAATACTCTTGTTTGACATAATTGCTTCTGAATGGTGACTAAATTTGGACATCATTTTGGTAAGCATTTGTAGAACGATGGAGAGGATCACAGACAATAAACGACGGTGGTGTCTGTTCGATTAGTCAGTTTGGTTTGTATTGGGTTTGATGTGATTCTTCTCTGGGTTGCCGGACCAACGATTTAGCGAAATGTGGTTCTCCTTTCATAGTTCTTTCGCGGAGGAATTTAAGAGCGCTTACCTGGGTAATCACTTCCGTATACTGCTCTACTAATCCAAAAGATGCATTGTGAGAGTGGGAGAAGTTTCAAGGGCAGAGAGTTTAAGAGCACGTTTTGCGTTAAGTGCTTCAGTCGGAGTTGATCGCTGGGCACCTGTGGTACCTATCCCAGCGTTTCTTTGAACCCTGATAAGCTTTGTGATGTTGTTACTCAAGGCGGGTCAGCATACTGTGTACATCCAAAGAACCATTTCCGGTTGGAGTGCATGAATACATGGTATTTGCTTTTTTTTAGTCCGAAAGCCACCCTTGGACACCATTGAAACCTAACCTTGAGCGCAAGTAGATTATGAAAAAAGTCGAGCTAGATGCCTTGCATTGAATGAAAGAGAAGATGTTTCGTTGTTAAGACGTGGGAGCATTGAAGTTGGTGTTCCTTCTTCGTGGTATTCGCTTCTAGCATGAGTTCTGTTTTATTTGAATTAACGCCGAGGACAGAACTTGTGGCTTAAGTGCTCAGATCAATCAGAGTTCAATACGACTTCTTTGATTCCAGTTTTGCTAAACTTTGGAAAAATATTATTGATGATCAGGAGCCATAGGAGAGGCAAGATAACTTCTCCCTTGGGGTGTTCATGGCTTTGTTTGACGAATTTTGCTCTTAATACGAGTAGAACTCTTCTCTAAGTCTAGGGGATGTATATACTAAATTGAGTCGTAGGGACCGGCCATAGTCCTTGAAATGGATCTCCCATCGTTGGACCCAATCCAGATATTTCGATTTGTCAGAGTGTTTGGATTGAAGGAGGTTCTCTAGGTCGGGACGTATCGGCCAATATGAGTACGGGGAGCACAGTCGATCTAAACAGGTCGCAGTGCACACACACACACCCCAATTTTTAACATCTAACATCTAGGGACCGGTCATAGTCCCCATCATCCGGCGATGTATCACCTCCACGTTCTTCTGTAGCATTATCGATATAAGCTCGTCAAGATCCGGGGAAAACTATTGATGACCCAGGAAATCTTTTCCTCCACGATTACTGATATTGGATATTCATTAGTGATGTTTTAATAGAGTCTGTCCTGTATGTTTGATAAATGGCGGTTTGAAGTGCTGCCTTTATCAGGCCCAATAGGTAATGTTGTTCCATATCTGGCGAGTGCATCAGCCTTGCAGTTTCCTGGAATGTCACTGTGGCCTGGCACCCAGCAAAGGTGTATATTGAACTGCTCCGCCATCTCTATAAAAGACGATCGGCAATCTAGGGCTGTTATTGAATTTAGAGCGACTGATTCCAAGGACTTCAGTGCCGCTTGGCTGTCCGAAAAGATGCGGATATCCGTGGCTGATATCACGTTTTTCTTCAGCCAAGAAAAGTGACTTGATCTTGCTAATTGGTTTTTTGTAGAGAGAGAGAGAGAGAGACTCTATTGTGTGGTCAGTAGTCTTGGATTTCCTCCTGGATTTTGTTCGCAGCATCTCTTCAAAATTCAATTGTTAAACCAAACAAAAAAGTGTTGCTTTTGTTTCCAATGACACAACCTCAACGTGCACTCATTTAATAAATTTCCAATCAGATTCGCCTCATTACGAACGCGCCGATTGAATTTGCCGAGTTTATTACTCATCGAAAAGAATTTCTCTGCACACAACGACTTCCAGGGCATCTCGAGTGATTTATCTTTCAGTTTAGAAACAACAAAACACTGGAGAAGTAAAGAGTAAACAATTTCTTGTTTATTTACCGCATAATATAGAATTATTCACTCTCCAGCTTTATTTTTATGCACAGATAATCGCATGAGTAATGCACAGTAATTAATAGTTGTAGATACTCTACAGTCTACACACACGCAGTCAGTCAGTGACTAGATTTTTTACAGACGAAACTGAGTCTTGGCTTTTAAATTCAATTAAAGTCCGTTGAAATCTGTTCATAAGACTCGTTGCAGATACTCTGTCAAGACGATTAGATACAATTATGGTGCGCTGGCTTCTTCCGCTCGTCTCCAGAGTCTACGTACACGTTAATGGAATTCACAAAAGTAGTCTCGGTCAATGATAAGTCTGAAAACCTCCTCGCCAAGTGGTTTTGCTTTAGATAAATCGGAGTATAATAGTCAGTCAAAGTATGTGAAGCAAAAAAACCCCCGTCAAACAGAAAGTTGGTTCGGATAAATGCGGTTTTTATTTTGTTGTCTCATCAAAATTGAGTTGACTTCGCCTTAATTGGCTCGAAGAATGCCAGTGAAGTTTAGTTTTTTGTTATTCAATTCAATTTCAATGAGATATATCGTTGCGAATGGAAGTAGGTATAGGTAGACGGCGAAAACAAGTTTTATTCTGCGAAATATATGAAGAAATCTACTCAATTTTGAGTGACTTTATCAGCAGATAGCTATCGGCAGTGTTTTTTTTTTTATGAATTCACTTGATAAGCAAAGCACGTACCTACATAACTCGTTTATCTTGGTAATTTTAAAGCTTATTATGTACAACGTTCAAGATTCTTGAGGGTAAAAGTGTGAACTTTGTTTTAGCACGAAGGAAAAGATTAGGAAATGCTCAGTTGTTACTTTTGATTGGAAACTCTCAGTTGTCTGTCTAAATTGATTCAATTGAACTTTAACCACGAACTGATCTCTAGCAAGTGACAATGTCCACTGAGGTTAAGTGGCCAGGGAGTCTTAAGAGTAATCTAGTTTTAGAAACACTTCAATGCATTTCATAAAGACACGTTGACTTTTTGTGTATGGCTACGTATTGTGTGAACAAATCAGGCTTTTCTGCGGCACGCAAATCGGCACTTAATTCCTTCTACTATAGATCACGTTTTACACTGAAAAGGTTAACGAATTTCAAGTAGAAACCCACCATCTCTACGTCGACTTTAGAACTGCGTATTATGGCATTCATCGCTCTGAGCTCTACATGGCGATGGTGGAACACTGGGTCGCAAAGATTGATGCAGTTCGATAACAGCTCAGCACCTTTTTCAAACACGCCCAGGGTTCCAATAGGAAGATGAGGTATCGTGCGATTTCTTCAGTCTTCATCAAGTAGCGCGCAGGGTAGGTGTAAGCACTGAAGGCTTTTATTTTGGATGGCTCTACAATTCAGGGTGAACCATAGCCTCAATCGACAATTCTCTCAAGCCATCGCGATCTTTAGCCAATTGTACACAGTAGCTTATCCCGAAGTGGTTAGCTTAGTAGGCTAGTAGAGATATGGCCTATGCTTAACCTCACTCGATCCAAAAGTCTGATCTTGCTTAAAAGGTCGCTCATCAGCATCGTTATCGATCTCACTGGGCATTGCTCCATCGGCCTTCATATCAGAAGGATGGGCTTCTCCTCAAATGATCTAGGAGCCTATCACTTCGAAAATTTGGCCGAATTATCGCATTCTGATGTCAAAAGTATCCTCAGCTTTATTAAATGCTTCAAATGGTTTTATTAGTTGGAATGACACCTAGAGTACAGATCCTAGTGACATCATAAAGGGCCTTTCTTGGCCTACGTGTGTCTGTGCCTCGCATGGATAGCCACCTCCTACTTACCTAGCAGACTGCGATTTTGTATATTTTTCAATGCGGTGGTGGGGTGGAGGAATGAAACCTACAACATTAGTCGTGGTATTCCTGATGGGTTGGGGTGGCCACATGTTCTCGGTTTGTTCATGTTCTTCTACCGCACTTGTTGTTACTGTTGGGGTATTACTCGAGACTCTTGTTCTCTATTAAGTCATCTCAGGCGGTTAGCTGTCAGATCCACTCGCGATATAGGATATTGCTTTCCTCAGTTCGACTTGATAATTTGAACAGAAGGTTGTCGTCATTTAGGTTGACTAATTCGTTCTGCCTGACAGCGGGATGTTGGCTTTTTTTTTTCTATAATCAGCAACAACATCGTAGCTCACATTGAAAAATGCCTGAACCAATAAAAAAGTCGCTCACGGTGTGCTCTAATTTATTGTGTCGTTTCTTCATTTCCTTCGTTTAACTTTCACTCCGTGTAGGAGAAAGAACTACAGTAAGTTCTCTTGTTGCGAGACTGATAAGACCTCAAGCGATACGATTTCCATTTGTCCGACTACATCACTTCGGCTTCCATTGACCTCAGTCGACATATAAACTTATCAAACGAATAGCTTCTGCTTTAGGCCTTCGCACCGAGTACCCAACTATCAATCACTTGTAGCATTCGATTGAAATAATCCTTTTGTGTTTCGTCAGATTAAAAGAAGGGTGCATTCGAATCGGAATAATTATAGATAGAAACACAGCAATCATTTTCTTCCTTTTGATGTAAACGAAGTGGTAGTTGACCTAAAGTCAGTCGGGGATACATTGATGTCGATAGGAAGAGTATTGCTGAAGAGGTTTTGCTCTCGAGTACATGAATGCAGGAACTTTAACAATTTACGGCCGCCCAGAGTTAAAGTTATTAATACACAGCGCGTCTTGTACAGATAAGACTTCACTTTACGATCCAAAGTGAATTGAATTTTATTTCAGAAATTCTATTAAGCACTCGCAGAGGCGTGTAATAAGAAGTCATTAACAAGCATTATCGACTTGATTGGCAATTTGTTTTGACCCCACAACATGTGTATTAAGAATTTATTTGACAAGAAAGTCATAACTCATAGTCGGAGGGTGAGGGCTACAAAGCTTAGATGGGAAGTCTCTAGTGTCATTGAGGGCGTGGGTACTTGTAGTGAATTTGGAGTTTGGACTTAGATACGGAGTCGAGTACCCGGCAAGGGTCAAAGTCCTTTTTGACAAAGGAATCATGTTGGATTTAAAATCATCTAAGAAAGTCACTAGGTCATTACAAGGCAAGTCATGCAAAAAGTATTGACTGCATCTTCTCATGTCCGGCTGCCCCTTGTCCTACGGTCTCTAACAAGTTTACACGTCATACGGTGAGATTTCTGGCAGCTCTTCTCCAATAGACAAGACTCCTCCTTTAATGTTTTGCGCCATGTAAACTCGGGCGAGGTAAGCTGATTCCATTGCATAGCTTTCACCATTGACCAATCCACTCCGATTTTCGTCCTTGGATGGTTGTGTCAATTTATTCCTGACCCGTCCTCTGGTAAAGACGTCCGTGGCACCTGTTAAGGAATGTTTGCAGATTTTTCGTGATAGTGGAGGGCTGCATCCGGATAACAGCATGGATTCAACTTTGAAACGAAACAGTCGTAGTTGCGATTCGACTGGCAATACCTTGTTAAGTTCCATTTTTGGTCGAGAAAATACCCCCAAGGTATGGGAAACACCTTACTTTCTCTACTGTCTATTGACAGTGCGGATGAATCAAAATTTTCAATTCACTCCCTCTAGACAGTCAGTCGACGTTCCTCACACTTCTCCAATCTTCTTGGAAGCCTCTGATGACTCAAGAGTAAAAAATTATCCCTCACCTGCAAAAAATATATGAGATGACTTAACTCGCAAGCTATCAGCTGTTGACACTCATCTTCCCTGCTCATTCTGTTCCTCAAAGTCCTCTTGCACTCTGTGTTCTCAGTAGGTTACCTAATCGTGTTTCAAAAAATGCTGCCAACCTCCACAAATTTATTAAATCGTGGGGTAAAATTGTGTGCCAACTTTAAAGTACCCGTATCTACATTTCGTCTGCAGGCCGATATAGATAAGATAAGCGCGATATTTAATTTCGCCAAACCGATAAGAATCCTTTATTTGACCGTGTAGTCTCCAATCACATTCACCCACGATCATATGTGTGCTGTTCCGATAAGCCGCTCCCGGTGATAACACATTCTAAACGTCAGGCCAACTACTAGCAACTTCTATTCGACCAATTTGGGGCCAAATTAGCAACAGTCTTGCAAAAGTCATTTTGTCCGTGTGAGTGCGAAGAATTTATCTATTATCACCGGGAAATGTTCGTTTTAATCAAATTATACAACACGACTTGCATTTGCATAAGAGTCCAATCGTTCATTTGAATTGCCATTCGTATGGTGACGGTTGTGTCAGAGTTTTCGCCTGACACTTTGAATGCCAAGGTGACAGATCGGTGAGTTTATGGCTCACTGACATTTTGATTGTGCCTTTTTTTTCTGTTGTTTTATTGGTGTCTGCAGTGACAATATCAATTTGTTGCTGTTTATAGTTTTATTAATGTTTTAATTAATGAAACTGATTGCTGACTGTAGAATTATTGAAACCTTCATACAGTTGGCAATGAAACAGCGATTGCTTTGGTGTTTACAGTGCCAACGAGCAGGGGTTAACAATTGTCAGAAGGTTGACAAGACTGAATTTAGTGCAAAATTTCAACGTACATGTATGTGTTGGGAGTCTTCGTATCTAGATTGTGATTATCATCTCGTATTTGGCGTAACAATCTAATCTTAGGCGAAGTGTTAAAAGCGCGATGACATAAAAATTCAAATTAAATGACATAATATTTGAAAATAATTCGTTTCGGTCAAATTTATATGGTAGACCGGCGAATGAACTCATAAACGAGATTGGGAAGGATGTCTCATCGATTTGTGGGTTTTTTTTTCTCTTAAAACCTTCAGATATAAGCTTGTGATGTCATTGCAGAGGAGGTTGTGAAAGTAAAAGTGCACGGGAAATTGTGGTGACCATGACTTTCCACGTATTTCGATAAGGACTAGTTGTTTCTCGTCTTTGAAAGTGTTTTCTGATCAGGAAAATCCACGAAGCATGCCCTTGATTAACAGCTGCGTTAAGTGGGGAAACATTGACACATCTAACTGACACCGAGAAAGTCCTACAATCAAAATGGGTCGTTTGGTTATAAAAATCGTCGCTGGCAACACCGCCATAATCCAGAGAGGGAGTGTGAACCGATTAAAACACAAAAAAGGGTCGTGCTGATAAATTGGGACACTACTTCCACTTTAGAATGTATGTCATACTGATTAAGGTTTGTCCAAAGAGGGGTGTTCTTTGCAGTGGTCTCTGATCAACGTCACGTCGATCTGCTGATATCATTGTCAACGCCACAGAAACTTCGAAGAAAATTATGAATCAATGAGAGTTCGGTAAATGATTAATTCAATGTCACCACAAGACACACCTGTTACATTGGTGGGCAATGTGATGCGACACCGAACTAGACGATCAGACTGTGTGACTGAAAAAAGAAAAAAGGTGACGCATCTTTCTTTTAATTTCTCATCGTCTTGTCACATATGTATGTATGCTTCAAATGCCAGAGGCAAATCAAAATAAATAAATAACCGGTGCGGCACGCCAGGTCGGGGGGGAGGGGAAGCCCGAATAACTTCGAATAACGAATTGAGGAGCTTCCTTATGACAAATTACACTTCCGGAGGTTCGTCATTGCCCTCACCATCTCTCATGCTTCGAAGAGTGTTCAGTTCCTGGGGCTTGAGCCTATGCAGGTCAAGTTTGATTTGACTTCAGACAAAGTGCTCTCTGGCCGCGGTCAGTATGCATAGGTGGAAGGCCCCACATAGGCTTAGACCGAGGCGGTAGCAGTTCTGCAAGTTTCTATTCTCGGTTTTTGAATTTATTAGCAAGGACCTGGTAGAAGTCAGGGAAATTTTGTTCCTTTTAGACTCTCCCAGTATAAAACATAGAGTTACGATGAAACAGACATCGTTCAGATGTTGGATTTAGCCAAAGGGTTACTCAAGGTCGCTGAGGGTATCCATTCGTCAAGTCAAAATAGTTAAAACGTGTGACTATAACACAAAATTTATCTTAAAAGACCACAAAGCCAACTTTGGAAGTAGAACTATTGTGTTTGTTGAGAAGTAATTCAGCAACGTTCGTTACAATTTGTCACAGAATAGTGTTACAGCAAAGCGCTATCACTCAATTCTTGTAAGAGAGCTGACGGTCTACGGTGTTAATCTCTATTAACCCGTCAACCCCTAGCCTATTGCCAAAAAAGCATTAAACTCACATAAGTCATTCACTTTAACTACCCCGTAGTCTTTAAATTCTATATAATTGGAAGCAAAGACAAACTTTAATTGGAGACACGAAAAATAACTCAGTCTTCGCATAGAAAATCTGTTAATTAACCCCAATTGATGCATTAGTTAACCTATTGCGTGAATTACATAGTTACATGAATATTAAATTAGAAGCAGGCCATTGTCGGCATCGCAGCGTGACTCGAAATGTCTAAAATCTTGATCAATCGCAAGAATGACATCTGGGTTAAATGTCACCATTCGATGACAGTCACTACCATTCTTAATTTCCACTCCAGGCACGCCCTAGTTACATTTGTTCTTTAAAAACTAAGTTAATTACCCCCATTCAATGCTCTATGATGCAAAGAACAATCAAACCATCAAATCGCTAAAGTGATCTTTACCCTGACATGTGTCATATCTTCCTATTCAATGTGAGAAATTTTTGACACCAAATTACATATGTTGATGTACACACCCACTTTATGCAAGCACACGCATTTTTCCTTGCAATTTATCTTGCAAGTAACATGCACAGGGGAATGCGAAACAGCATAGGCCGCCCATTTTATTTGCCTGACTGATAAGCGGGGGAATAACTGCGTCCATATAATCACGACCATAAGTTTTATCTTCCTCTGGGTGTTTCCCGAGGGAGCGTACGTCAAAAAAATGTACAGAAACGAGAAAAAAAAGGAAAGAACAGATCAAGACCTGCCGACATGTGGAGCCCAAGGGGTTGTGTGACATTTCGTATATCAGTTGAGTTTATCATGTGATATGCGTTCTTTTCTCTGTGTGTATTTTGCAAGACTCGTTTGCTTTTTCTTCTGTAACAAAACCGGAAATGGTTGACTAATGAATGCGTACGCGGGGTGACTTCGATGTATTATGACTTAATGTCGCTTGTTTATGATGACATTCTCATAGAGAGAGAGAGAGACGCATTGTTTACATACGCACTAAAGCAAAAGTTGATATCTCTTGGACGAACTCTTGAGGATCGGGTAACTTTGATTGGGCTTCCGGTGAGATGTTGTTGAATCGATTCGATTGTCTATAACAGTGAGACGAAGTAGGCATGTATCGCTAGGCTATCACGTCCAAGATTAAGGTATACATTGCCACTGTACGTTAAATTTGACATCTGTCAAGGTGTTCCCAGTGCATTTGAACTGAGATTATTTAACATGTGTGAGCCTCAGGTGGAAAATGAGTGGCTTTAACGATAAATTAGTTTCATCCTTTTTCATAAAACTATCTGTCCGAGATGCAATAGTGCGGTTGATGCAAGAATTCTGATCCCTTTGTCTGTCTTATACGTACAGAGCTAATTTTCAAGCTGAGCTACAGGGTAAAAATGCCTAAATGCTTTCTATACATGTAAACAGACTTTCGGGAACAAGTAGGGTTCGCAAATTGAACACGGAATGTGAATTCAAGAAAACACAACCGTCCACTGGCTTTTATTATCCAACCATCGCTATCCAACGCTAAACGCCTGATGCCTAGTAGCTCATCTTGAAATTGGATTTTTTCAACGCCTTTGGAAGATCGTAAGAAGTGACTGGTAATAGGAGTACACTTGGTAAGGACATACACCACCTCCTTGACAAAATATGGTCGGACGAGAGCATGCGCGATGATTGGAACCTCTTGGAAACCGGATCTGTAAAGCGCAGTGAAATGAAAGATCGGGGCTTCAGTTCGGTTTGAAATATTCAATATCCATTTGATGGTGTTGGACTTGTAGAAGATGTCCTGATAGGCTTTTGGCTCTCTGATTAGGGCGGGAAAAGTATGAGCTACCAACAAGTGAAACCATCTCCTAAACCAGTTCGCAGATCTTGATCTCTGTGTTTATCATTTGAATAGGTTAATGTGGCTCGCTTAGACCAAAAGAGGTCTTTTATGATACCAGAGGATTTTTCACTAATCTGGAACTAGAGCTAGTCATGAATATAGGACAAATGGACAAATACTTTGTATTCATTTACGCATTGTCTTTTTTTTTGTGAAGAAAGATTTCTCTTATTTCTCGGCAATAAATTGGTTTTTTTTCAGCATTTCTGCATTTTACACGTTTCTACTTCATCTGGTCTAGCTTTTCCCTTCATTTTATCGAATTTTCAATCGAAAAACCATTTAAAACGACCAAAAACCCCAAAAGAAAACTCCATGAAATTTGAAATTTCATTTCTGTGACACAAAAAAGACGAAAAAATACGTTGAGTTCATATATGAACTCACTGCACTTTTTCGCTTGCACATGTTCGTATTAGATTTTTTTTGAAAAATCGCCTTTTCGATGGAAATATTGTTGGAAATGCATTGCAACACTTGTTCTTGTGTGTTAATAGTTTAAATAAATGCAATTGCAGTGATATTTCATCAGAAAAATATAAAAAGTTGAGTTTTCGGTGTGAGAAAAGTATTGATTATGCTTAGTGGAGTGCAGTCTACTACAAATTTGACAGCCATTGCTGTTTATTCCCTTGATGTGTCGGGAAAAGTGTTGCCACTGAAGAATTTTGAAGAAGAAATTGGAAGCAAACAGAAGGGATTACTTGTTTTTTGTTTCGATTTTGGTAGTTATCAAGTACCACGTCACTCATATCTTTTCTTTTTTTCTTTCTTTCTTTCTTTTAGAACTCTTACCGTGAACCTTATATAACTAAATCGTAAAAATGTCATCGATTAGACCGTTGAAAATTACCATAGTCGGCGATGGTATGGTGGGAAAGACCTGCCTCCTTATCACCTACACTCGAAACGAATTCCCTGACGAGTATATCCCAACAGTGTTCGACAACCATGCATGTAACATCATTGTCGACAACAAGGACTACAATCTAACACTTTGGGACACTGCCGGACAAGAAGACTACGAAAGACTGAGACCCCTTAGCTATCCAAATGTAAGTTGTCCCCAAAACAGAAACATAAAACCACCCCTCCACGGCTAAACCATTTTTTTTTCCTTCCAGACTGACTGCTTTCTACTGTGCTACTCGATTAGCAGTCGCACATCGTTTGAAAACATCAAAAGCAAATGGTGGCCGGAAATTCGTCATTTTTCCAACAACGTTCCTGTTGTCCTGGTCGGCACAAAGTTAGACTTGAGAATTCCCAACTCGGAAAAATTTGTCACCCAAAGCGAAGGCCGAAAACTGCGAAAGGACATCCACGCACACTCCCTGGTCGAGTGTTCGGCAAAGAAGAAGGTCAACCTTAGTTCTGTGTTCGAGGATGCCGTCCGAGCTGTAGAGAAAAAGCCTCGACACCGACCAAGGCAGTGCGCCATATTGTAAATTTTCCAATCACCGAAATCACATGTTTCCACAAAACACAAAAAAAAAAAATCGTTTTCTTTGTAATTAAATTGAATTGTAGTTAAGAATTAACTTTAACGGGACATCGAGTTCCTAATTATTGTTTGTTATTTATTATTATCACGCATATTGCTTGTTGTTCCATTTAATTTGCAGAGATATGCGAGTTTTGTTCTAAATTTGACTGCCATAAAGTTGTGTGAAGCAAGCAGACGGGCAAATGCGATCGGAAATTGTTTTTAAATTACGTAGTTAAGTGATTGTTTTATATTATAAGAACATACCAAAGTGAATACGGTTTCAGTAGACGGAGAAAATATTTAAAATTCCAAACAAACAAGCAATGCATTCGATGCTAGGCTTAGGTTTGTCTAGGCTAGCGGAAGTATTGAAATATACTGTTCATGTATGATGCGTGTAACAATTTAGAGAAAAACAAGAAGAAATATGTTTAATTCTATTTTTTTTTTTTGAATATTTTAAACTAGTCATAAACAAATTCAATAAATTTTCAAAACAAGGAACGTTCTTTGCTTTAGAATGTCTGCTTCTTTCTTTCCTGCAGTCCAACTGCTTAGTGTTATAACAAACCGGAGTATCTTTTGTGAATCCAATGAACGATAAGATGTAGGATGTCAAGTTCATTCTTTTGTGAAAGCTTCGCATTCCATGAGGAAATATGTTGCAAATACTTACCTGCAGAGTGTGTAGAACCCGCCCTGTTCTCTATGCTCCGTGGGCCTACACTGACCCATTAACGTGCCTGTCAGGACGCGAAGTCATCTAATCTAGAGGTTGAAAGACCATCCATCTCTATAGTAATAGGTACTTCTCTCAACAAAGCTTCCGAAGATTTAGAGCATGCATTCTTCCATTGACGACGATTCGAGCAACAAATGAAAACATTGCGGATAGAAATTGAAGAAACACCAACACCAGATAACATATCCCTTTATCCTTTTTCCATTCTTTCTTTTACAAGTTTCAAGAAATCTAGTACCTTTTCAATTTTACATGCGCTTCCACCTTAAATACCCAGATCCAAATCTATCTGTCAAACTTCATGTGTCAAACACTGAGTCGCTGTCAGTAGAAAAAATATTTTTATTTGCCAAAGTATGTCGTCCGAGAAGGAGAAAAGTGAGAAAACCAAAATAAATAATCAAGTAAAACACGTCCCTAAAGATGCCCAAGTTGTTATGTCCATTTTGAGGGAACTCAACGTAACCGACTACGAGCCTAGAGTAATAAATCAGCTGCTGGAGTTCACCTATCGTAAGTACTAGGCAGACGCCAACAAAGCATTCGAATACAATAGAATCATTTTGTCTGTCTTCTCTCCGTTCCAGGCTATGTGACTTGTATTTTGGACGACGCAAAGGTGTTCGCAAACCACGCTCGCAAAAAAACCATCGATTTGGACGATGTGAAATTAGCTTCCGAGGTTGTACTGGATAAAGCATTCACATGCCCGCCGCCACGACATGTAAACTGAAAACCAGAAATCGACCTCGCGCCGATAACTCTGTTTTTATCTGTTCTAGGTGCTTGCGAAGTTAGCCGAGGTACGCAACTCCATGCCACTGCCTCCGATTAAACCACATTGCGGTCTCCGTTTGCCGCCTGATCGTTATTGTCTATCCGCCTGCAACTATAAGCTCCGTGCCGCCAGTCAGCCGAGAAAAATGACAAAGTCGGCGTTGGAATCTCGCTCCACCATCAAGACTCAGATAAAGTCAAGCTCTGGCGGTGGCGCCAAAAGACAGTCCGCTATGACACCCAAATCGCAGGTCGTGACAATACCCAAGCCGGTGTTCAAGTTCACCACCACAGCAAAGACAGTTCCTGTGGACAAAACCCAAACCAACAACACCGACTCGCAGGCGTCAAACGACGCCAAGATGGATGTCGACTCGGAGGCGACCACCAATGCGAGTGCAATCGGAAGCATTGGCGGTGCTCTCAAGCGGGAGCGAGAGGAGGACGACTTCGAGGTAGTCACATAGAAAAACACTTTGTAAAGTAGGAAGTAACGTATATATATATTTGTAAATCATATAGTAAGCGAGGTTTGTTTTATTTTTGGAGCGCGATTATGGCGGCACAGCCCAGGTCCATGATCTGTAGGTACTCTGAGCCGCCGTCCTGCAGGCGGTACGATGTTTCGCCCAACTTGTCGCATATGACGGCCTTCTGTTTGTTGCTCAGGTCCTTCGAACGTATGACATGCTCGTTGAGTTGCTCCATCATCTGACCAACGCTGTACGCTTCGTAAGTCAGATTCCGCACGAAATCCTCTAGCTTCGCGTAGTTGCCGGAGCGGCAAACCTTTAGAAAGTCTTCCAAATACTTTTGAGGAATGATTCCAGAGATTTCGAGCAGGTCTTCGGTGGTTATTGTTGTCGTGACCCCCTTCAGCCGATAGCAGGACTGCAACGTGGTGATGGCACGACGCATATCACCCCCAGATATGTCCACAATCGATTTGTAGGCACTCTCCTCGATTTTCACTGCCTCTAAGGAACAAATGTACCGCAGTCTTTCAACGATCTAAGACTCAGAGCGTCAGTTAAATCAAAATAAAAGCCAACAACCCATCTCACCTTCTCCTCGCCGAGCGATTTGAAACGGAACTTCGTGCAACGCGAGGTAATCGGATCGATGATTCTCGACACATAATTGCAAACCAAACAGAATCGTGTGCTGCGACTCTCCTTCTCCATTGTACGACGCAAAGCCGCCTGAGCAGCATGTGTCATAGAATCTGCCTCATCCAGGATGATGATTTTGAATGGTGGACATGGTTTTCCGTCCGGACGAACTGCACTCGCAGTCAACTGTGCAAAGTTCTTTATTTTTGTTCGAACTACATTGATGCCACGCTCATCGGACGCATTGAGTTCGAGAATTCGTTCCTTGAACATATCACCGAAGATCTGACGGGCGGCAGCAAGTATAGTACTGGTTTTACCAGTTCCTGGCGGTCCGTAGAGCAACATGTTCGGAAGATCAGCGCCCTCAACACACTTGCGAAGGACAGCCACTACTTCGCCCTGTTCCACGACATCATCAACACGTTTGGGGCGACTGTTAAAGAAAGAAGTGTCTATTCGATCAGTTGGCCAATGAAGGAATTTCTTGCAACTTACTATTTCTCAACCCATGGAGCGGGTGCTTTGCGTTTCTCCGTTGCCTGTTCTGAACCATTCGATGTGCTGGCAATGCATTTTTCGCTGGAGGACTTGTCGAGAGGGGTTGTTTTACCAGTTTTAAGAAATGCTTGCATATCTGGAGTTTACTTAAACATTGAACAAAAGTATCAAATAAATCGCGTACAAGGCCGCGTTTTCGCGGGTTTCTCGGATGAGAAATGACAGCCAATTGAACCTGTGTGCGCTTTCCATAAATCTCACCTACAGGTGGCGTTGTAACGAGACACTAAAAGTCAAAAATTCAACGTTCATGTGTGATAAGCATGTTTACCCGTGCCCCAGTAAAACCAATCGCAGTAAGTTTGAGTCACTGTTTATACAAATCTGCATGTGTTTTCCATCAAAAAGCTTGAAAATGAATGAATAAATAATCATCCCCCTCACCCCTGCGCCGTCAAGCCTTGTATTTTTCCTTTGACGCACGCATCCCCAATATCCATCGCACACGAAACAAACTGGTATTCGTCTACCGATCACAAAAATGAAGCAGCGCCGGTCGCTGTGAGTGGAAAGATGGGGGACCGCATGAAAACTCGGTGGGGAAAAAAAAGTACAAAAGTAAAGCAGTGTTTCTCGCTGCGAGCAAAATGTTGGGGGACCACATGCGTGGGTGAGTGGGTTGGTGGTGGTGGTTGGGTGTATAGCGTGGGGGTCTTGCGATCTCAAATGTCAAGCAGCGCCGGTCGCTGCGAGTAGAAAGATGGGGGACCGCATGAAAACTCGGTGGGGAAAAAAAAGTACAAAAGTAAAGCAGTGTTTCTCGCGGCCAGCAAAATGTTGGGGGACCACATGCGTGGGTGAGTGGGTTGGTGGTGGTGGTTGGATGTAGAGCGTGGGGGTCTTTCGATCTCAAATGTCAAGCAGCGCCGGTCGCTGTGAGTAGGAAGATGGGGGACCGGGGGACCGCATCGAAACGCGGGAGCAGCACTTGTGGATGATGGATGGGATCGCGAGATCAGCAGCAGCAGTCTTCACTTAGCATTTGACCGCGCAACACGTGTTCTTGGGCGGGCGGCGGGCTTGGCGCACTTCTTAGCGCCAGAAATGATTACAATTGTCAGAACTGTGCGATACTTTTTTTTCCCTTTTGGTTTCCTATTTGTGCATCACTTTTTTTCTTGAGCGACTGATTTTTCTTTCATCTTCAGTATGCAAGGGTCGCCCCTCTTCACAGTCCTCTCCCATCTTGGGTTGAGAGGTTCTGGGTGTCACTGCATGACTTGATAGCAGCCCCACATACCTCTTTGATGTCGGTGGTTGGAATCGGCAGCCAAGCGGTGTGGTTTAATGTATGGGCACAATAGACCCAACGGCTGGTCTAGGTGAGCAGGGACTTACAGTGGCGAGCAACACCGAATACATAATGAATGAAAATTCATGAATTTTGAAATAAAATCGCTAATAAATACGTTACCGTTGTTTTTTCCCAATATTATTTTCAGAAGGATACACTCTATCAAATAATGAAGAAATTACTTGGTTAACGGATCTTGCTTAGGATATTTAAGACGAACAATTTGGGAACTCGAATGCATCCAGTTTTGCACGTTTTAGGGTAGATAACTCCTAGTGCTTTCTTCACAGCTCTTTGTTTTTCATTCGTTATGTATTCAGTTTTGCTCGCCACTGTACATCAAAAGCCACCTATTTACCTACTTACCTACGATTTAATGTTGTTTTCTTGAACAACAGAGAATCGCGAACAGTTGAAGGCATAGTCTGTTAACCCAATTGGGTAAGAATGTACGTCGGGAAAAATCCTTTAATAGTTCTCCAAAAAATCGGTGTAATGTCCTCTAAAACTTATCCTCTGTTTATAGTCCCACAGATAACCTTAGCTCACGACTCGCATCGAATTGCGATAATAGGATTATTTAGCCGATTGTGGGAGGTGGAACTAGGTTAGGTTAGGTTAGCGAGCCGATAAAGACGATAAAATCCTCTTCATCTCACTTAGGTCTATGTAGACCCGTTGTGGTACCCATGTGTTTACCAGCTCCTCCTTGCGAACTTGAGTAGGCAATGACAGAGGAAGCGAGTAGTGTCCTCATGCACCTCCTCATCTCCGCATCCTCTGCAAAGGTCTTCCTCGGTCAGGTGCAGCTTCTTTGCATGATACCTGAGCATATTGTGGCCTGTGATAAGTCCTACCAGTAATGACAGGGACTTCCTGTCCATATGTAAGTAGTAGCGTAATCGTTCTGCTCTTATTATATTCTGGCCATAACCTTCTGGAGACTTCGCAGGTGGTTAGTGTTTTCCACCTGTTGTTCGCTTCGGTTAAGGATCTTAGCCTTATTATTTCCTTCAGATGACGAAGTGAAGGTTTAATTGTACCATCTGCTAGGTCTGGTTCCAGGGCTGAACCCTTTCTAGCCAATTCGTCAGCAGTCTCGTTTCCTGACACACCACTGTGGCCAGGGACCGAGCAGAGTTTAACATTATGCTGCGTGCCAAGAACCCTCAGCTCTTCGCGACAGCACTTCACAAGCTTAGATGTGATTACAGTAGCAGCTAGTGCTTTTATAGCCGCCTGGCTGTCTATGAAGATCGTGATATCCTCCCGTGATACCGTGGCCATTGACGCCAATCGGGCAGCTCTGGTCACTGCTAGAACCTCTGCCTGGAAAACACCGTTGCCTGGAGGTGTACTCGGATTTTCTTTGTTAAAAGAAGCCCCCTCGTGCAGCTGACCTCCTCGCGGTGGGGGGCGGCCAACATGTCTGGGAAGTGCGGGTGGAGTAGCTGAATAGCTGATCTACCTGTACTCCCCAGATATGGCTAACGAAGCGCAAACCCCCGATGATGACGAAACGAACGAAACTAGCCTCAGATATTGCTAAGCCTGCTAAGTCAGGGCGCCCTTCGGAGCCAGACCTAGGGGGTGGCAGCATGCGAGCGTCTGGTGGTCGGTTTGTCCCGCTCGGCAGCCGGCCGGGTTCAACCCGAAACGGCTACGAGCTTCCCGGCAATGGTCTCGCAAACCATTACGGGGGTCAAAGGGGAGATGCGCTATGCTCCGACGGGGGCATAAGTGGACTTTCGGCATTTCGACAACGGCATCGACTTAGGATAGGCACATGGAACATTTCTTCACTCACAGGAAAAGACCTTGAGCTTATTGGGGAGGCTACTAAATATCGACTAGATATAGTTGGTATCTCCTCAACAAAGCAAAGAGGTTCTAGAACTGTGGACCTTTTGGATGGGTGGAAACTCTTCATGTCAGGAGTAGCACCTTCAATGTCTGCTCAGGCGGGAGTGGGGATACTCACGAGTCCCAGGCTGGCAGGCAGAGTACTGGAGTGGATACCATTGGGAGGGAGAGTTGCGATCTTAAAGCTTAAGCTTGAAAGGTCAACCCTGGCTCTGGTGCAGGTATATGCGCCGAATCTGGAGTCGGAGTATGCAGCTTTCTTGGATGAAGTAGATGCCGCCTTAGAACAGGTGGCAGATATGGATTCTTATCTCCTGATGGGGGACTTCAATGCTCACGTGGGTGTGGACGTAATGACATGGGGAAGTGTGATTGGGAGGAACGGTGACCCGGATCAGAATGCGAACGGAGAGAAGTTGTTGGACTTTTGCTGTGCAAATGGCATGTCCATTATGAACACCTTCTTTCCGCACAAAAACATCCATAAATACACATGGTACCGTCAGAGTCTTCAGCAGAAATCGCTGATAGACTTCTTTGTGGTACCATCGTGTGTTAAAAGGATGGTTTGTGACGTTCGTGTTGTGAGAGGGGCTGAACTGTCAACTGATCATCACCTCGTGTTGTGCAAATTGTATCTCAACGATAAAGTACCTGTCCTACCAAAGCGTAAACCAAGGCTGGTGACACGCATACGGTGGGGGAGTTTACAGAACGATGAGATACGGGAGGAGTTTGCACGACAGGTATCCGAAAGGTTTGAACAAATTGCAACTGTTCCGACAAATGTAGAGGAAGAATGGCGGTTGTTTTCAACAGCAGTCATTGCCTCTGCAGGAGGTGTTTGCGGAGTGAAGCGGCTCGGTGTGGCGGCTGGTGGTGAGAAAAGAACTGCGTGGTTTAAAACACCCGGAGTTCAAGAAGCCATCAGAGAGAAGAAGGAAGCCTTCAAGGTGTGGATACACTTGGGGGATTCAGCTTCTCGGAACCGGTACATGGAGGCGCGAAGAACTTGCAAGCTGGCTGTTAAAGCAGCTAAGGAGCAGTCTTGGAAGGAGTTCGGTGAGAAATTGGACTGTGATCACAGATCTGCAAACAAGGTGTTCTGGCAGACCATCCGCCGTCTCAGAGGAAGGAAGTTTAATATCATCGAAGGAGTCAAATCCAAAGATGGTGTACTTCTTTCCGATGAGAAGGACATCTTGCGCAGATGGAGCGAGCACTTTTCGGAGTTGCTCAATCACGAACAGGGCACTGAGGATGGCAGACCCATGGTTTTGAGTAGGGTGGAGAATCACTGTAGAGGAGGTGACTTTGGCGATTAAAGCGCTAAAAGTCGGCAAATCTGCTGGTGTGGATGAAATCCGGCCAGAAATGCTCAAGGCTTTGGGTAAAGAGGGAGTGGAATGGCTCTCTCGTGTCATTAAAGTGGCCTGGGAATGCGGTGAAACACCTAGTGATTGGCAAACTGGGGTGATTGTTCCTCTTTTTAAAAAAGGGGATAAGAGGGATTGCTCCAATTATAGGGGTATATCTCTTTTAAGTCTCCCCGGAAAAGTCTTTGCAAAGGTGTTGGAAACGCGTTCCAGAGCTGTGGTCGAGTCCCGGTTGGGCGATGAGCAGTGCGGCTTTCGTCCACTCTCAGAATGGTACTTGAGAAGGCCTGGGAGTATGCCAAACCTATCTACAGTTGTTTTGTGGATTTGGAGAAAGCATATGATCGGGTCCCTCGAGGTAAACTCTGGAGTGTATTGCAGGATTACGGGATTGACGGTTCTCTGCTGAGGGCCATTCAATCTCTGTACACTAACTGTAAGAGCTGTGTTCGGGTGAACGGCGTTAAGTCGACAACTTTCACTGTGGGCGTTGGACTTCGCCAGGGGTGCGTTCTGTCACCTCTCCTTTTCATAGTGTATATGGATTGGATGTTACAGCGCAGCCTTGGTGAGGAACGTTTCGAATTGGGAGACTTAAGAATAAGTCATCTGCTTTTTGCTGATGACTTAGTCATCCTTACGTCCACCCAGACCGAACTTCAGCGCGCACTAGATAGGTTCGTCGCCGTCTGTGTTGAAACTGGGATGAAGGTAAACGTGAACAAATCAGAGGTAATGGTAATTTCCAGAACACCTGTTCAATGCACTCTGCATGTTAGTGGAGTCCCATTGAAACAGGTGGAGAAGTTTAAGTATCTCGGGGTCCTATTCACGAGTGATGGTAGGAGCAATACTGAATTATCCTGTAGGATTGGTCAGGCTGGAGCAATTTTGAGACAGCTTGGTCAATCTGTTATCAGGAGGGCCGAACTTGGCATCGAAGCTTAGTTGTCGGTCTTTAATTCAGTGTTTGTTCCGACCCTCACCTATGGTCATGAGGTTTGGGTAATGACCGAAAGAATAAGATCGCGGATACAAGCTGCCGAAATGAGATTTCTTCGTTGTATTGCTGGGGTGACTCGACGAGATCGGGTTAGGAACACCAGAGTACGTGAGGCACTCAATGTCGAGCAGCTGCTTCTTCGAACGGAGAGATCCATACTTCGATGGTTTGGGCACGTCAAACGCATGTTTCCAAGACGTGCCATGGAATCCGTGTCATCGGGTAGGCGTCCCCTGGGCAGGCCTAGGATGAGATGGCTGGACCAAGTCCGAAATCTCACCTCTACCCGTATGGGGATTGCCCCTGATGAGTTAGAGTCAATGGCGGAAGATCGGCAAATGTGGAGAGTCCACTTGAGCTCCCTAAACCCGCGACCCTCATAGTGGATAAGCGGGCCATTGGAAGATGATGATGATGATGAAAGAAAGTTGGAAGACTTGCATTTCGGCTCTTTGAACGTCTTGCGATCATCGGAAGCGATTGCTGGGGTGACTTCCATGTGAAAAACCGAGAAATTGAGCGAAAACGGCTGGAGAGGGTGCGGAAAATTGAAAAAATAAAAAAAATTAAAAAAATTGAAAAAATCCGGGAAATAACAACAAAAACAAACACAGGGGAAAAAAAATTCAATTTAATTGTTGTTGTTGTTATTGAGTATAATGGGCGGTGGGAGGTGAGCCAGAGCCACAGTCTTGAGGCGGCCACCGGGGTGATCACATCGTGGAGTGCTGGGGTCGGAGATTCTTTGTTGTTGGTGTAAATACACAGGCCTATGTAGTGAGAGGGCCTCGGGTCTTGAAGTGGGAAAAAATCCGAGGATAACAACAAAAACAAACACAGGGGAAACAAAAATTCAATTTAATTGTTGTTGTTGTTGTTATTGAGTATAATGGGCGGTGGGAGGTGAGCCAGAGCCACAGTCTTGAGGCGGCCACCGGGGTGATCACATCGTGGAGTGCTGGGGTCGGAGATTCTTTGTTGTTGGTGTAAATACACAGGCCTATGTAGTGAGAGGGCCTCGGGTCTTGAAGTGGGAAAAAATCCGGGGATAACAACAAAAACAAACACAGGGGAAAAAAAAAATTCAATTTAATTGTTGTTGTTGTTGTTATTGAGTATAATGGGCGGTGGGAGGTGAGCCAGAGCCACAGTCTTGAGGCGGCCACCGGGGTGATTACATCGTGGAGTGCTGAGGTCGAAGATTCTTTGTTGTTGTTGTAAATACACAGGCCTATGTAGTGAGAGGGCCTCAGAGCCACAGTCTTGAGGCGGCCACCGGGGTGATCACATCGTGGAGTGCTGGGGTCGGAGATTCTTTGTTGTTGTTGTAAATACACAGGCCTATGTAGTGAGAGGGCCTCGGGTCTTGAAGTGGGAAACATCCGGGAGATAACAACAAAAACAAGGCAGGAAAAAAAAAAAATTCAATTTAATTGTTGTTGTTGTTACTGATTATAATGGGCGGTGGCAGGTGAGCCAGAGCCACAGTCTTGAGGCGGCCACCGGGGTGATCACATCGTGGAGTGCTGAGGTCGAAGATTCTTTGTTGTTGTTGTAAATACATAGGCCTATGTAGCGAGAGGTCCCCGGGTCTTGAAGTGGAAAACATCCGGGAAATAACAACAAAAACAACGCAGGGGAAAAAAATTCAATTTAATTGTTGTTGTTGTTACTGAGTAAAATGGGCGGTGGGAGGTGAGCCAGAGCCACAGTCTTGAGGCGGCCGCCGGGGTGATCACATCGTGGAGTGCTGGGGTCGGAGATTCTTTGTTGTTGTTGTAAATACACAGGCCTATGTAGTGAGAGGGCCTCGGGTCTTGAAGTGGGAAACATCCGGGAAATAACAACAAAAACAAGGCAGGAAAAAAAAAATTCAATTTAATTTTTGTTGTTGTTACTGATTATAATGGGCGGTGGGAGGTGAGCCAGAGCCACAGTCTTGAGGCGGCCACCGGGGTGATCACATCGTGGAGTGCTGAGGTCGAAGATTCTTTGTTGTTGCTGTAAATACACAGGCCTATGTAGTGAGAGGGCCTCAGGTCTTGAAGTGGGAAAAAATCCGGGGATAACAACAAAAACAAACGCAGGGGAAAAAAAATTCAATTTAATTGTTGTTGTTATTATTGAGTATAATGGGCGGTGGGAGGTGAGCCAGAACCACAGTCTTGAGGCGGCCACCGGGGTGATCACATCGTGGAGTGCTGGGGTCGGAGATTCTTTGTTGTTGTTGTAAATACACAGGCCTATGTAGTGAGAGGGCCTCAGGTCTTGAAGTGGGAAAAAATCCGGGGATAACAACAAAAACAAACACAGGGGAAAAAAAATTAAATTTAATTGTTGTTGTTGTTATTGAGTATAATGGGCGGTGGGAGGTGAGCCAGAGCCACAGTCTTGAGGCGGCCACCGGGGTGATCACATCGTGGAGTGCTGAGGTCGAAGATTCTTTGTTGTTGTTGTAAATACACAGGCCTATGTAGCGAGAGGGCCCCGGGTCTTGAAGTGGGAAACATCCGGGAAATAACAACAAAAACAACGCAGGGGAAAAAAATTCAATTTAATTGTTGTTGTTGTTACTGAGTAAAATGGGCGGTGGGAGGTGAGCCAGAGCCACAGTCTTGAGGCGGTCGCCGGGGTGATCACATCGTGGAGTGCTGGGGTCGGAGATTCTTTGTTGTTGTTGTAAATACACAGGCCTATGTAGTGAGAGGGCCTCAGGTCTTGAAGTGGGAAAAATCCGGGGATAACAACAAAAACAAACACAGGGGAAAAAAAATTCAATTTAATTGTTGTTATTGAGTAAAATGGGCGGTGGGGGTGAACCAGAGCCACAGTCTTGAGGCGGCCACCGGGGTGATCACATCGTGGAGTGCTGAGGTCGAAGATTCTTTGTTGTTGTTGTAAATACACAGGCCTATGTAGTGAGAGGGCCTCAGGTCTTGAAGTGGGAAACATCCGGGAAATAACAACAAAAACAACGCATTGGAAAAAAATTCAATTTAATTGTTGTTGTTGATACTGAGTAAAATGGGCGGTGGGAGGTGAGCCAGAGCCACAGTCTTGAGGCGGCCGCCGGGGTGATCACATCGTGGAGTGCTGGGGTCGGAGATTCTTTGTTGTTGTTGTAAATACACAGGCCTATGTAGTGAGAGGGCCTCAGGTCTTGAAGTGGGAAAAAATCCGGGGATAACAACAAAAACAAACACAGGGGAAAAAAAATTAAATTTAATTGTTGTTGTTGTTATTGAGTATAATGGGCGGTGGGAGGTGAGCCAGAGCCACAGTCTTGAGGCGGCCACCGGGGTGATCACATCGTGGAGTGCTGGGGTCAAAGATTCTTTGTTGTTGTTGTAAATACACAGGCCTATGTAGTGAGAGGGCCTCAGGTCTTGAAGTGGGAAAAAATCCGGGGATAACAACAAAAACAAACACAGGGGAGAAAAAATTCAATTTAATTGTTGTTGTTGTTATTGAGTATAATGGGCGGTGGGAGGTGAGCCAGAGCCACAGTCTTGAGGCGGCCACCGGGGTGATCACATCGTGGAGTGCTGGGGTCGGAGATTCTTTGTTGTTGTTGTAAATACACAGGCCTATGTAGTGAGAGGGCCTCGGGTCTTGAAGTGGGAAACATCCGGGAAATAACAATAAAAACAACGCAGGAGAAAAAAAATTCAATTTAATTGTTGTTGTTGTTACTGATTATAATGGGCGGTGGGAGGTGAGCCAGAGCCACAGTCTTGAGGCGGCCACCGGGGTGATCACATCGTGGAGTGCTGAGGTCGAAGATTCTTTGTTGTTGTTGTAAATACACAGGCCTATGTAGCGAGAGGGCCCCGGGTCTTGAAGTGGGAAACATCCGGGAAATAACAACAAAAACAACGCAGGGGAAAAAAATTCAATTTAATTGTTGTTGTTGTTACTGAGTAAAATGGGCGGTGGGAGGTGAGCCAGAGCCACAGTCTTGAGGCGGCCGCCGGGGTGATCACATCGTGGAGTGCTGGGGTCGGAGATTCTTTGTTGTTGTTGTAAATACACAGGCCTATGTAGTGAGAGGGCCTCGGGTCTTGAAGTGGGAAACATCCGGGAAATAACAACAAAAACAACGCAGAAAAAAAAAATTCAATTTAATTGTTGTTGTTGTTACTGAGTAAAATGGGCGGTGGGAGGTGAGCCAGAGCCACAGTCTTGAGGCGGCCGCCGGGGTGATCACATCGTGGAGTGCTGGGGTCGGAGATTCTTTGTTGTTGTTGTAAATACACAGGCCTATGTAGTGAGAGGGCCCCGGGTCTTGAAGTGGGAAACATCCGGGAAATAACAACAAAAACAACGCAGGGGAAAAAAATTCAATTTAATTGTTGTTGTTGTTACTGAGTAAAATGGGCGGTGGGAGGTGAGCCAGAGCCACAGTCTTGAGGCGGCCGCCGGGGTGATCACATCGTGGAGTGCTGAGGTCGAAGATTCTTTGTTGTTGTTGTAAATACACAGGCCCATGTAGTGAGAGGGCCTCGGGTCTTGGAGTGAGAGTGGACAATAGAGAGAGTGAGAAAGACAGAGACTTGAACAGAACATATACTCTCCCAAATTGTCAAGTGTTTAGACAAAGGGTTAGGCAAGTGATTTGTTAATTTAAAATTTTTTTTAAATTTTTGTTTTCATGCACTGATGCAGCCCTAGTACACCCCACACAGGGGACGCGTCTCTGCCTATACCCATACACAATCCTTCCCCCACACGTATGCACAACCTCATGCACTCATATACACTCATGGATAAATCCATTCAAGTACGAATCCGCGTGCGCTATATAATGCGATCCGCAGCCGTGAGTGCAGTCCCTCAGTGAACATTATGTATTGAGCGGACTTGTGTATATATGTGTGTTCCTGAATTCCTTCTGAAACCACTTAGTGACACAACACCCAAGTCTCTTT
Source organism: Matsumyia berberina (assembly GCA_917880715.2). Classification (NCBI taxonomy): domain Eukaryota; kingdom Metazoa; phylum Arthropoda; class Insecta; order Diptera; family Syrphidae; genus Matsumyia; species Matsumyia berberina. The sequence goes on from OU862872.1 coordinate 110,887,422, forward strand.
CCTTCTGAAAGCCCCTGAACAAGCCCACCCAAGTCTGCTAGTTTTTCTTACAATACACTTAGTGTCTTTCCTTCTGAAAGCCCCAACCAAGTCCACCCAAGTCTGAAACCCTTCCTAACATTACATATATATATATAAAGGCCTTAAGCCTTCCTTATAACAAGGGTCTTTCGTTCTGAAAGCCCAATCAAATCAACTCAGGGCCTTAAGCCATTTGAACTACAAAACATGAGTCTTTCCTTCTGAAAGCTCAATCAAGCCAACTCAAGGCCTTAAGCCATCTTTGCCATAAAATCAGTGCTTTCTTCCACAGCTACTTTCAACGATCACACCAAGCCGACCATGCAACTTGCCGACAAGCTGACAACACAATACTTGGTGAGTTTTGTGATTATTATATTATCAATTATATTATATAAACAATTATATTTTATTTACTATATTGCCCTTGACTTTTACATACATAAGCCCATGTCCCTGAACAAACCAACCCAAGTCTCTAGGCCCCTTTCTCATTAAACAAGCGGCTCTCCCTCTGAAAGCCTTGTGAATTTCCCCCAGTCTGCAAGCTTTCCTTTTGAAAGCATCTAGCAAAACACCCAAGTCTGCAAACTTTCCTTCTGAAAGTACCCAATAAGCCCACCCAAGTCTCTTTCATTCTGAAAGCCCTTGACAAGCCCACCAAAATCTGCAAGCCTTTTTTCAATAAAGTCAGTGTTTCCCCATCATTTCCTTCTACCTACTCTTCATTCCTAGTTCCTCTCAATCACTAAAAACCTCATTCAACCAAAATAGCTCTCGGTCTAGAGATTTCCACCGTCGAATCAAAGGAGACAGTGGTCCTAGCAGCAACGTGCTGTCATGTAATTAGCCCAACACTGTTACCGTAGCAATTCACCTGTGCTTGCGTGTCATTGTATGTGGAGTCTTGCACCGCGTTTCAGTTGTCTCCAGGGCGGGCACTTGCAAGAGATTCTTTAGTTAAGGGTTGATTTCATTCGGTAAACCCTTAGACTAGAGCCAGACGGACGGTTCGACCAATATGCGTACACCGGTGGGGCAGGGGCGGGAGTGGAGGTAGGGCGATGGGAAGGGCGGGTAGGGTCATGGGTATACACTTGCAAGTGTTTTGTTTTAGCTAAGGGTTGATTTCGTTCGGTAAACCCTTAGCCTAGAGCCAGACGGACGGTCTGGAGTCTCTGTCGGACGCACGGTCCGACCAATTTGAGTTCTTCGGTGGGGCAGGGGCGGGAGTACAGGTAGGGCGAATGGAAGGGCGTTAAGGGTCATGGGCGTACACTTGCAAGTGTTTTGTTTCAACTAAGGGTTGATTTCGTTCGGTAAGCAATTAGCCTAGAGCCAGACGGACGGTCTGGAGTCTCTGTCGGACGGACGGTCCGACCAATTTGCGTACACCGGTGGGGCAGGGGCGGGAGTACAGGTAGGGCGAAGGGAAGGACGGGTAGGGTCAGGGGCATACACTTGCAAGTGTTTTGTTCTAGCTAAGGGTTGATTTCGTTCGGTGAACCCTTAGCCTAGAGCCAGACGGACGGTCTGGAGTCTCTGTCGGACGGACGGTCCGACCAATTTCCGTACACCGGTGGGGCAGGGGCGGGAGTACAGGTTGAACGAAGGGAAGAGCGGGTAGGGTCAGGCATCCACTTGCAAGTGTTTTGTTTTAGCTAAGAGTTGATTTCGTTCGGTAAACCCTTAGCCTAGAGCCAGACGGACGGTCTGGAGTCTCTGTCGGACGGACGGTCCGACCAATTTGCGTACACCGGTGGGGCAGGGGCGGGAGTACAGGTAGGGCGAAGGCAAGGGCGGGTAGGGTCATGGGCATACGCTTGCAAGTGTATTGTTTAAGCTAAGGGTTGATTTCGTTCGGTGAACCCTTAGCCTAGAGCCAGACGGACGGTCTGGAGTCTCTGTCGGACGGACAGTCCGATCAATTTGCGTACAACGGTGGGGCAGGGGCGGGAGTACGGGTAGAGCGAAGGGAAGGGCGGGTAGGCTCAGGGGCGTACACTTGCAAGTGTTTTGTTTTAGCTAAGGGTTGATTTCGTTTGGTAAACCCTTAGCCTAGAGCCAGGCGGACGGTCTGGAGTCTTTGTCGGATGGACGGTCCGACCAATTTGCGACATCCGGTGATGCAGGGGCGGGAGTACAGGTAGGGCGAAGGGAAGGGCGGGTAGGGTCATGGGCATACGCTTGCAAGTGTATTGTTTAAGCTAAGGGTTGATTTCGTTCGGTGAACCCTTAGCCTAGAGCCAGACGGACGGTCTGGAGTCTCTGTCGGACGGACAGTCCGATCAATTTGCGTACAGCGGTGGGGAGGGGCGGGAGTACAGGTAGGGCGAAGGGAAGGGCGGGTAGGGTCATGGGCATACATAGGGTCAGGGGCGTATACTTGCAAGTGTTCTGTTTTAGCTAAGGGTTGATTTCGTTCGGTAAACCCTTAGCCTAGAGCCAGGCGGACGGTCTGGAGTCTTTGTCGGATGGACGGTCCGACCAATTTGCGACATCCGGTGATGCAGGGGCGGGAGTACAGGTAGGGCGAAGGGAAGGGCGGGTAGGGTCATGGGCATACGCTTGCAAGTGTATTGTTTAAGCTAAGGGTTGATTTCGTTCGGTGAACCCTTAGCCTAGAGCCAGACGGACGGTCTGGAGTCTCTGTCGGACGGACAGTCCGATCAATTTGCGTACAACGGTGGGGCAGGGGCGGGAGTACGGGTAGAGCGAAGGGAAGGGCGGGTAGGCTCAGGGGCGTACACTTGCAAGTGTTTTGTTTTAGCTAAGGGTTGATTTCGTTTGGTAAACCCTTAGCCTAGAGCCAAACGGACGGTCTGGAGTCTCTGTCGGACGGACAGTCCGATCAATTTGCGTACAGCGGTGGGGCGGGGGCGGGAGTACGGGTAGGGCGAAGGGAAGGGCGGGTAGGGTCATGGGCGTACACTTGCAAGTGATTTATTTTAGCTAAGCGTTGATTTCGTTTGGTAAACCCTTAGCCTAGAGCCAGACGGACGGTCTGGAGTCTCTGTCGGACGGACAGTCCGATCAATTTGCGTACAGCGGTGGGGAGGGGCGGGAGTACAGGTAGGGCGAAGGGAAGGGCGGGTAGGGTCATGGGCATACATAGGGTCAGGGGCGTACACTTGCAAGTGTTCTGTTTTAGCTAAAGGTTGATTTCGTTCGGTAGACCCTTAGCCTAGAGCCAGACGGACGGTCTGGAGTCTCTGGCGGACGGACGGTCCGACTAATTTGCGTACACCGGTGTTGCAGGGGCGGGAGTACAGGTAGGGCGAAGGGAAGGGCGGGTAGGGTCATGGGCATACATAGGGTCAGGGGCGTACACTTGCAAGTGTTCTGTTTTAGCTAAGGGTTGATTTCGTTCGGTGAACTCTTAGCCTAGAGCCAGACGGACGGTCTGGAGTCTCTGTCGGATGGACGGTCCGATCAATTTGCGTACAGCGGTGGGCAGGGGCGGGAGTACAGGTAGAGCGAAGGGAAGGGCGGGTAGGGTCATGGGCATACGCTTGCAAGTGTATTGTTTAAGCTAAGGGTTGATTTCGTTCGGTGAACCCTTAGCCTAGAGCCAGACGGACGGTCTGGAGTCTCTGTCGGACGGACGGTCCGACCAATTTGCGTACACCGGTGGGGCAGGGGCGGGAGTACAGGTAGGGCGAAGGGAAGGACGGGTAGGGTCAGGGGCATACACTTGCAAGTGTTTTGTTTTAGCTAAGGGTTGATTTCGTTCGGTGAACCCTTAGCCTAGAGCCAGACGGACGGTCTGGAGTCTCTGTCGGACGGACTGTCCGACCAATTTGCGTACACCGGTGGGCAGGGGCGGGAGTACATGTAGGGCGAAAGGAAGGGCGGGTAGGGTCATGGGCATACATAGGGTCAGGGGCGTATACTTGCAAGGGTTTTATTTTAGCTAAGGGTTGATTTCGTTCGGTAAACCCTTAGCCTAGAGCCAGACGGACGGTCTGGAGTCTCTGTCGGACGGACGGTCCGACCAATTTGCGTACACCGGTGGGGCAGGGGCGGGAGTACAGGTAGGGCGAAGGGAAGGACGGGTAGGGTCAGGGGCATACACTTGCAAGTGTTTTGTTTTAGCTAAGGGTTGATTTCGTTCGGTGAACCCTTAGCCTAGAGCCAGACGGACGGTCTGGAGTCTCTGTCGGACGGACTGTCCGACCAATTTGCGTACACCGGTGGGGCAGGGGCGGGAGTACAGGTAGGGCGAAGGCAAGGGCGGGTAGGGTCATGGGCATACATAGGGTCATGGGCGTACACTTGCAAGGGTTTTATTTTAGCTAAGGGTTGATTTCGTTCGGTAAACCCTTAGCCTAGAGCCAGACGGACGGTCTGGAGTCTCTGTCGGACGGACGGTCCGACCAATTTGCGTACACCGGTGGGGCAGGGGCGGGAGTACAGGTAGGGCGAAGGGAAGGACGGGTAGGGTCAGGGGCATACACTTGCAAGTGTTTTGTTTTAGCTAAGGGTTGATTTCGTTCGGTGAACCCTTAGCCTAGAGCCAGACGGACGGTCTGGAGTCTCTGTCGGACGGACTGTCCGACCAATTTGCGTACACCGGTGGGCAGGGGCGGGAGTACATGTAGGGCGAAAGGAAGGGCGGGTAGGGTCATGGGCATACATAGGGTCAGGGGCGTATACTTGCAAGTGTTCTGTTTTAGCTAAGGGTTGATTTCGTTCGGTAAACCCTTAGCCTAGAGCCAGACGGACGGTCTGGAGTCTCTGTCGGACGGTCTGTCCGACCAATTTCCGTTTACCGGTGGGGCAGGGGCGGGAGTACAGGTTGAACGAAGGGAAGAGCGGGTAGGGTCAGGCATCCACTTGCAAGTGTTTTGTTTTAGCTAAGAGTTGATTTCGTTCGGTAAACCCTTAGCCTAGAGCCAGACGGACGGTCTGGAGTCTCTGTCGGACGGACTGTCCGACCAATTTGCGACATCCGGTGATGCAGGGGCGGGAGTACATGTAGGGCGAAAGGAAGGGCGGGTAGGGTCATGGGCATACATAGGGTCAGGGGCGTATACTTGCAAGTGTTCTGTTTTAGCTAAGGGTTGATTTCGTTCGGTAAACCCTTAGCCTAGAGCCAGACGGACGGTCTGGAGTCTCTGTCGGATGGACGGTCCGACCAATTTGCGACATCCGGTGATGCAGGGGCGGGAGTACAGGTAGGGCGAAGGGAAGGGCGGGTAGGGTCATGGGCATACGCTTGCAAGTGTATTGTTTAAGCTAAGGGTTGATTTCGTTCGGTGAACCCTTAGCCTAGAGCCAGACGGACGGTCTGGAGTCTCTGTCGGACGGACAGTCCGATCAATTTGCGTACAGCGGTGGGGCAGGGGCGGGAGTACGGGTAGAGCGAAGGGAAGGGCGGGTAGGCTCAGGGGCGTACACTTGCAAGTGTTTTGTTTTAGCTAAGGGTTGATTTCGTTTGGTAAACTCTTAGCTTAGAGCCAGACGGACGGTCTGGAGTCTCTGTCGGACGGATAGTCCGATCAATTTGCGTACAGCGGTGGGGCGGGGGCGGGAGTACGGGTAGGGCGAAGGGAAGGGCGGGTAGGGTCATGGGCGTACACTTGCAAGTGTTTTATTTTAGCTAAGCGTTGATTTCGTTTGGTAAACCCTTAGCCTAGAGCCAGACGGACGGTCTGGAGTCTCTGTCGGACGGACAGTCCGATCAATTTGCGTACAGCGGTGGGGAGGGGCGGGAGTACAGGTAGGGCGAAGGGAAGGGCGGGTAGGGTCATGGGCATACATAGGGTCAGGGGCGTACACTTGCAAGTGTTTTGTTTTAGCTAAGGGTTGATTTCGTTCGGTGAACTCTTAGCCTAGAGCCAGACGGACGGTCTGGAGTCTCTGTCGGATGGACGGTCCGATCAATTTGCGTACAGCGGTGGGCAGGGGCGGGAGTACAGGTAGAGCGAAGGGAAGGGCGGGTAGGGTCATGGGCATACGCTTGCAAGTGTATTGTTTAAGCTAAGGGTTGATTTCGTTCGGTGAACCCTTAGCCTAGAGCCAGACGGACGGTCTGGAGTCTCTGTCGGACGGACGGTCCGACCAATTTGCGTACACCGGTGGGGCAGGGGCGGGAGTACAGGTAGGGCGAAGGCAAGGGCGGGTAGGGTCATGGGCATACACTTGCAAGTGTTCTGTTTTAGCTAGGGATTGATTTCGTTCGGTTAACCCTTAGCCTAGAGCCAGACGGACGGTCTGAAGTCTCTGTCGGACGGACAGTCCGATCAATTTGCGTACAGCGGTGAGGCGGGGGCGGGAGTACGGGTAGGGCGAAGGGAAGGGCGGGTAGGGTCATGGGCGTACACTTGCAAGTGTTTTATTTTAGCTAAGCGTTGATTTCGTTTGGTAAACCCTTAGCCTAGAGCCAGACGGACGGTCTGGAGTCTCTGTCTAACGGACAGTCCGATCAATTTGCGTACAGCGGTGGGGCGGGGGCGGGAGTACAGGTAGGGCGAAGGGAAGGGCGGGTAGGGTCATGGGCATACATAGGGTCAGGGGCGTACACTTGCAAGTGTTCTGTTTTAGCTAAAGGTTGATTTCGTTCGGTAGACCCTTAGCCTAGAGCCAGACGGACGGTCTGGAGTCTCTGGCGGACGGACGGTCCGACTAATTTGCGTACACCGGTGTTGCAGGGGCGGGAGTACAGGTAGGGCGAAGGGAAGAGCGGGTAGGGTCATGGGCATACATAGGGTCAGGGGCGTACACTTGCAAGTGTTCTGTTTTAGCTAAGGGTTGATTTCGTTCGGTGAACTCTTAGCCTAGAGCCAGACGGACGGTCTGGAGTCTCTGTCGGATGGACGGTCCGATCAATTTGCGTACAGCGGTGGGCAGGGGCGGGAGTACGGGTAGGGCGAAGGGAAGGGCGGGTAGGGTCATGGGCATACACTTGCAAGTGTTCTGTTTTAGCTAGGGATTGATTTCGTTCGGTGAACCCTTAGCCTAGAGCCAGACGGACGGTCTGGAGTCTCTGTCGGACGGACAGTCCGATCAATTTGCGTACAGCGGTGGGGCAGGGGCGGGAGTACGGGTAGGGCGAACGGTAGGGTCATGGGCATACGCTTGCAAGTGTATTGTTTAAGCTAAGGGTTGATTTCGTTCGGTAAACCCTTAGCCTAGAGCCAGACGGACGGTCTGGAGTCTCTGTCGGACGGACGGTCCGACCAATTTGCGTACACCGGTGGGGCAGTGGCGAGAGTACATGTAGGGCGAAGGGAAGGGCGGGTAGGGTCATGGGCATACATAGGGTCAGGGGCGTACACTTGCAAGTGTTCTGCTTTAGCTAGGGATTGATTTCGTTCGGTGAACCCTTAGCCTAGAGCCAGACGGACGGTCTGGAGTCTCTGTCGGATGGACGGTCCGACCAATTTGCGTTCTCCGGTGGGGCAGGGGCGGGAGTACAGGTAGGGCGAACAGAAGGGCGGGTAGGCTCAGGGGCGTACACTTGCAAGTGTTTTGTTTTAGCTAAGGGTTGATTTCGTTCGGTAAACCCTTAGCCTAGAGCCAGACGAACGGTCTGGAGTCTCTGTCGGACGGACGGTCCGACCAATTTGCGTACACCGGTGGGGCAGTGGCGAGAGTACATGTAGGGCGAAGGGAAGGGCGGGTAGGGTCATGGGCATACATAGGGTCAGGGGCGTACACTTGCAAGTGTTCTGCTTTAGCTAGGGATTGATTTCGTTCGGTGAACCCTTAGCCTAGAGCCAGACGGACGGTCTGGAGTCTCTGTCGGATGGACGGTCCGACCAATTTGCGTTCTCCGGTGGGGCAGGGGCGGGAGTACAGGTAGGGCGAACGGAAGGGCGGGTAGGCTCAGGGGCGTACACTTGCAAGTGTTTTGTTTTAGCTAAGGGTTGATTTCGTTCGGTAAACCCTTAGCCTAGAGCCAGACGAACGGTCTGGAGTCTCTGTCGGATGGACGGTCCGACCAATTTGCGTTCTCCGGTGGGGCAGGGGCGGGAGTACAGGCAGGGCGAACGGAAGGGCGGGTAGGCTCAGGGGCGTACACTTGCAAGTGTTTTGTTTTAGCTAAGGGTTGATTTCGTTCGGTAAACCCTTAGCCTAGAGCCAGACGAACGGTCTGGAGTCTCTGTCGGACGGACGGTCCGACCAATTTGCGTTCTCCGGTGGGGCAGGTTCGGGAGTACAGGTAGGGCGAACGGAAATGCGGGTAGGCTCAGAGGCGTACACTAGCAAGTGTTTTGTTTTAGCTAAGGGTTGATTTCGTTCGGTGAACCCTTAGCCTAGAGCCAGACGGACGGTCTGGAGTCTCTGTCGGATGGACGGTCCGACCAATTTGCGTTCTCCGGTGGGGCAGGGGCGGGAGTACAGGTAGGGCGAACGGAAGGGCGGGTAGGCTCAGGGGCGTACACTTGCAAGTGTTTTGTTTTAGCTAAGGGTTGATTTCGTTCGGTAAACCCTTAGCCTAGAGCCAGACGAACGGTCTGGAGTCTCTGTCGGACGGACAGTCCGACCATTTTGCGTTCTCCGTCGGGGCAGGGGCGGGAGTACAGGTAGGGCGAACGGAAGGGCGGGTAGGCTCAGGGGCGTACACTTGCAAGTGTTTTGTTTTAGCTAAGGGTTGATTTCGTTCGGTAAACCCTAAGCCTAGAGCCAGACGGACGGTCTGGAGTCTCTGTCGGACGGACGGGCCGACCAGTTTGCGTAAGAATGTATGTCGGGAAAAATTCTTTAATAGTTCTGCAAAATATCGGTGTAATGTTCTTCAAACCTGACCCCTCTGTTTATAGTCCCACAGATAACCTTAGCTCGCGACTCGCATCAAATTGCGATAATAGGATTATTTAGCCGATTTTGGGATTTGGAACTAAGATGTACTCGGATTTTCTTTGTTAAGAGAAAGTTGGAAGACTTGCATTTCGGCTCTTTGAACGTCTCGCGATTATCGCAAGCGATTGCTGGGGTGACTTCCATGTGCAAAACCGAGAAATTGAGCGAAAACGGCTGGAGAGGGTGCGGAAAATTTAAAAAATTAAAAAAATTGAAAAAATCCGGGAAATAACAACAAAAACAAACGCAGGGGAAAAAAAATTCAATTTAATTGTTGTTGTTGTTATTGAGTATAATGGGCGGTGGGAGGAGAGCCAGAGCCACAGTCTTGAGGCGGCCACCGGGGTGATCACATCGTCGAGTGCTGAGGTCGAAGATTCTTTGTTGTTGTTGTAAATACACAGGCCCATGTAGTGAGAGGGCCTCGGGTCTTGGAGTGAGAGTGGACAATAGAGAGAGTGAGAAAGACAGAGACTTGAACAGAACATATACTCTCCCAAATTGTCAAGTGTTTAGACAAAGGGTTAGGCAAGTGATTTGTTAATTTAAAATTTTTTTTAAATTTTTATTTTCATACACTGATGCAGCCCTAGTACACCCCACACAGGGGACGCGTCTCTGCCTATACCCATACACAATCCTTCCCCCACACGTATGCACCACCTCTTGCACTCATATACACTCATGGATTAATCCATTCAAGTACGAACCCGCGTGCGCTATATAATGCGATCCGCAGCCGTGAGTGCAGTCCCTCAAATGGACATTATGTATTGAGCGGACTTGTGTATATATGTGTTTTCCTGAAGCTGAGGCCTAATGGCCATTTGGGTTTCAGTCAGTGTGAGAAAGCAACAACAGCAGCGACAAGCCGATTTCCACACAGACTAACCCACACATCATACTAAAAGACATATCATACAGCAGAACACATCATACTTCAAGTTTATTCTTCAAGAACATCGCAAGTTGAACATGGAGCTTGCTGTGATACCAGGTTAGTACCTTTTTTTTACTATATTACCTCTTATATTGCCCCTGAATAAGTCCACCCAAGTCTGCAAGCCTTTTCACACTTAAGTAAGTGGCTTTCCTTCTGAAACCACTTAGTGACACAACACCCAAGTCTCTTTCCTTCTGAAAGCCCCTGAACAAGCCCACCCAAGTCTGCTAGTTTTTCTTACAATACACTTAGTGTCTTTCCTTCTGAAAGCCCCAACCAAGTCCACCCAAGTCTGAAACCCTTCGTTACATTACATATATATAAGTGTTTTTGATTCTAAAGGCCTTAAGCCTTCCTTATAACAATCCATGGGTTTTTCCTTCTGAAAGCTCCATCAAAACAACTCAAGGCCTTCAGCCATATTTACAGCAAAACTTGGGTCTTTCGTTCTGAAAGCCCAATCAAATCAACTTAGGGCCTTAAGCCATTTGAACTACAAAACATGAGTCTTTCCTTCTGAAAGCTCAATCAAGCCAACTCAAAGCTTTAAGCCATCTTTGCTATAAAATCAGTGCTTTCTTCCACAGCTACTTTCAACGATCACACCAAGCCGACCATGCAACTTGCCGACAAGCTGACAACACAATACTTGGTGAGTTTTGTGATTATTATATTATCAATTATATTATATAAACAATTATATTTTATTTACTATATTGCCCTTGACTTTTACATATATAAGCCCATGTCCCTGAACAAACCAACCCAAGTCTCTAGGCCCCTTTCTCATTAAACAAGCGGCTCTCCCTCTGAAAGCCTTGTGAATTTCCCCCAGTCTGCAAGCTTTCCTTTTGAAAGCATCTAGCAAAACATCCAAGTCTGCAAACTTTCCTTCTGAAAGTACCCAATAAGCCCACCCAAATCGCTTTCATTCTGAAAGCCCTTGACAAGCCCACCAAAATCTGCAAGCCTCTTTTCAATAAAGTCAGTGTTTCCCCATCATTTCCTTCTACCTACCCTTCATTCCTAGTTCCTCTCAATCACTAAAAACCTCATTCAACCAAAATAGCTCTCGGTCTAGAGATTTCCGCCGTCGAAACAAAGGAGACAGTGGTATTAGCAGCAACGTGCTGTCATGTAATTAGCCCAACACTGTTACCGTAGCAATTCACCTGTGCTTGCGTGTCATTGTATGTGGAGCCTTGCACCGCGTTTCAGTTGTCTCCAGGGCGGGCACTTGCAAGAGATTCCATAATTAAGGGTTGATTTCATTCGGTAAACCCTTAGACTAGAGCCAGACGGACGGTTCGACCAATATGCGTACACCGGTGGGGCAGGGGCGGGAGTACAGGTAGGGCGAAGGGAAGGGCGGGTAGGGTCATGGGCATACATAGGGTCAGGGGCGTACACTTGCAAGTGTTCTGTTTTAGCTATGGGTTGATTTCGTTCGGTAAACCCTTAGGATAGAGCCAGACGGAAGGTCTGGATTCTATGTCGGACGGACGGTCCGACCAATTTGCGTACACCGGTGGGGCAGGGGCGGGAGTACAGGTAGGGCGAAGGGAAGGGCGGGTAGGGTCATGGGCATACATAGGGTCAGGGGCGTACACTTGCAAGTGTTCTGTTTTAGCTATGGGTTGATTTCGTTCGGTAAACCCTTAGGATAGAGCCAGACGGACGGTCTGGATTCTATGTCGGACGGACGGTCCGACCAATTTGCGTACACCGGTGGGGCAGGGGCGGGAGTACAGGTAGGGCGAAGGGAAGGGCGGGTAGGGTCATGGGCATACATAGGGTCAGGGGCGTACACTTGCAAGTGTTCTGTTTTAGCTATGGGTTGATTTCGTTCGGTAAACCCTTAGGATAGAGCCAGACGGACGGTCTGGATTCTATGTCGGACGGACGGTCCGACCAATTTGCGTACACCGGTGGGGCAGGGGCGGGAGTACAGGTAGGGCGAAGGGTAGGGCGGGTAGGGTCAGGGGCATACGCTTGCAAGTGTTTTGTTTTAGCTAAGGGTTGATTTCGTGCGGTGAACTCTTAGCCTAAAGCCAGACGGACGGTCTGGAGTCTCTGTCGGACGGACGGTCCGACCAATTTGCGTACACCGGTGGGGCAGGGACGGGAGTACAGGTAGGGCGAAGGGTAGGGCGGGTAGGGTCAAGGGCATACGCTTGCAAGTGTTTTGTTTTAGCTAAGGGTTGATTTCGTTCGGTAAACCCTTAGCCTAGAGCCAGACGGACGGTCTGGAGTCTCTGTCGGACGGACAGTCCGACCAATTTGCGTTCTCCGGTGGGGCAGGGGCGGGAGTACAGGTAGGGCGAAGTGAAGGGCGGGTAGGGTCATGGGCGTACACTTGCAAGTGTTTTGTTTTAGCTAAGGGTTTACCGAACGAAATCAACCCTTAGCTAAAACAAAACACTAGGGTAGGGTCATGGGCGTACACTTGCAAGTGTTTTGTTTTAGCTAAGGGTTGATTTCGTTCGGTAAACCCTTAGCCTAGAGCCAGACGAACGGTCTGGAGTCTCTGTCGGATGGACGGTCCGACCAATTTGCGTTCTCCGGTGGGGCAGGGGTGGGAGTACAGGTAGGGCGAAGGGAAGGGCAGGTAGGGTCAGGGGCGTACACTTGCAAGTGTTCTGTTTTAGCTAAGGGTTGATCATTCGGTAAACCCTTAGCCTAGAGCCAGACGGAGGGTCTGGAGTCTCTGTCGGACGGACATTCCGACCATTTTGCGTTCTCCGTCGGGGCAGGGGCGGGAGTAGAGGTAGGGCGAAGGGAAGGGCGGGTAGGGTCAGGGGCGTACACTTGCAGGTGTTTTGTTTTGGCTAAGGGTTGATTTCGTTCGGTAAACCCTTAGCCTAGAGCCAGACGGACGGTCTGGAGTCTCTGTCGGACGGACGGTCCGACCAATTTGCGTAAGAATGTATGTCGGGAAAAATTCTTTAATAGTTCTGCAAAATATCGGTGTAATGTTCTTCAAACCTGACCCCTCTGTTTATAGTCCCACAGATAACCTTAGCTCGCGACTCGCATCAAATTGCGATAATAGGATTATTTAGCCGATTTTGGGATTTGGAACTAAGATGTACTCGGATTTTCTTTGCTAAGAGAAAGTTGGAAGACTTGCATTTCGGGGTGACTTCCATGTGCAAAACCGAGAAATTGAGCGAAAACGGCTGGAGAGGGTGCGGAAAATTTAAAAAATTAAAAAAATTGAAAAAATCAGGGAAATAACAACAAAAACAAACGCAGGGGAAAAAAAATTCAATTTAATTGTTGTTGTTGTTATTGAGTATAATGGGCGGTGGGAGGGGAGCCAGAGCCACAGTCTTGAGGCGGCCACCGGGGTGATAACATCGTCGAGTGCTGAGGTCGAAGATTCTTTGTTGTTGTTGTAAATACACAGGCCCATGTAGTGAGAGGGCCTCGGGTCTTGGAGTGAGAGTGGACAATAGAGAGAGTGAGAAAGACAGAGACTTGAACAGAACATATACTCTCCCAAATTGTCAAGTGTTTAGACAAAGGGTTAGGCAAGTGATTTGTTAATTTAAAATTTTTTTTAAATTTTTGTTTTCATACACTGATGCAGCCCTAGTACACCCCACACAGGGGACGCGTCTCTGCCTATACCCATACACAATCCTTCCCCCACACGTATGCACCACCTCATGCACTCATATACACTTATGGATTAATCCATTCAAGTACGAACCCGCGTGCGCTATATAATGCGATCCGCAGCCGTGAGTGCAGTCCCTCAAATGGACATTATGTATTGAGCGGACTTGTGTATATATGTGTTTTCCTGAAGCTGAGGCCTAATGGCCATTTGGGTTTCAGTCAGTGTGAGAAAGCAACAACAGCAGCGACAAGCCGATTTCCACACAGACTAACCCACACATCATACTAAAAGACACATCATACAGCAGAACACATCATACTTCAAGTTTATTCTTCAAGAACATCGCAAGTTGGACATGGAGCTTGCTGTGATGCCAGGTTAGTACCTTTTTTTTACTATATTACCTCTTATATTGCCCCTGAATAAGTCCACCCAAGTCTGCAAGCCTTTTCACACTTAAGTAAGTGGCTTTCCTTCTGAAACCACTTAGTGACACAACACCCAAGTCTCTTTCCTTCTGAAAGCCCCTGAACAAGCCCACCCAAGTCTGCTAGTTTTTCTTACAATACACTTAGTGTCTTTCCTTCTGAAAGCTCCAACCAAGTCCACCCAAGTCTGAAACCCTTCGTTACATTACATATATATAAGTGTTTTTGATTCTAAAAACCTTAAGCCATTCCTTATAACAATCCATGGGTTTTTCCTTCTGAAAGCTCCATCAAAACAACTCAAGGCCTTCAGCCATATTTACAGCAAAACTTGGGTCTTTCGTTCTGAAAGCCCAATCAAATCAACTTAGGACCTTAAGCCATTTGAACTACAAAACATGAGTCTTTCCTTCTGAAAGCTCAATCAAGCCAACTCAAGGCCTTAAGCCATCTTTGCCATAAAATCAGTGCTTTCTTCCACAGCTACTTTCAACGATCACACCAAGCCGACCATGCAACTTGCCGACAAGCTGACAACACAATACTTGGTGAGTTTTGTGATTATTATATTATCAATTATATTATATAAACAATTATATTTTATTTACTATATTGCCCTTGACATTTACATATACATATATAAGCCCATGTCCCTGAACAAACCAACCCAAGTCTCTAGGCCCCTTTCTCATTAAACAAGCGGCTCTCCCTCTGAAAGCCTTGTGAATTTCCTCCAGTCTGCAAGCTTTCCTTTTGAAAGCATCTAGCAAAACACCCAAGTCTGCAAACTTTCCTTCTGAAAGTACCCAATAAGCCCACCCAAGTCGCTTTCATTCTGAAAGCCCTTGACAAGCCCACCAAAATCTGCATGCCTCTTTTAAATAAAGTCAGTGTTTCCCCATCATTTCCTTCTACCTACCCTTCATTCCTAGTTCCTCTCAATCACCTCATTCAAATAAAATAGCTCTCGGTCTAAAGATTTCCACCGTCGAAACAAAGGAGACAGTGGTCCTAGCAGCAACGTACTGCCATGTAGTTAGCCCAGCACTGTTACCGTAGCAATTCACCTGTGCTTGCGTGTCATTGTATGTGGAGCCTTGCACCGCGTTTCAGTTGTCTCCAGGACGGGCACTTGCAAGAGATTCTATAGTTAAGGGTTGATTTCATTCGGTAAACCTTTAGACTAGAGCCAGACGGACGGTTCGACCAATATGCGTACACCGGTGGGGCAGGGGCGGGAGTGGAGGTAGGGCGATGGGAAGGGCGGGTAGGGTCATGTTCATACACTTGCAAGTGTTTTGTTTTAGCTAAGGGTTGATTTCGTTCGGTAAACCCTTAGGATAGAGCCAGACGGACGGTCTGGAGTCTCTGTCGGACGGACAGTCCGACCAATTTGCGTTCTTCGGTGGGGCAGGGGCGGGAGTACAGGTAGAGTGAAGGGAAGGACGGGTAGGGTCAGGGGCATACACTTGCAAGTGTTTTGTTTTAGCTAAGGGTTGATTTCGATCGGTGAACTCTTAGCCTAAAGCCAGACGGACGGTCTGGAGTCTCTGTCGGACGGGTAGTCCCACCAATTTGCGTTCTTCGGTGGGGCAGGGGCGGGAGTACAGGTAGAGCGAAGGGAAGGGCGGGTAGGGTAGGGGCATACACTTGCAAGTGTTTTGTTTTAGCTAAGGGTTGATTTCGTTCGGTAAACCCTTAGCCTAGAGCCAGACGGACGGTCTGGAGTCTCTGTCTGACGAACGGTCCGACCAATTTGCGTTCTCCGGTGGGGCAGGGGCGGGAGTACAGGTAGGGCGAAGGGAAGGGCGGGTAGGGTAGGGGCATACACTTGCAAGTGTTTTGTTTTAGCTAAGGGTTGATTTCGATCGGTAAACCCTTAGCCTAGAGCCAGACGGACGGTCTGGAGTCTCTGTCGGACGGGTAGTCCCACCAATTTGCGTTCTTCGGTGGGGCAGGGGCGGGAGTACAGGTAGAGCGAAGGGAAGGGCGGGTAGGGTCAGGGGCGTACACTTGAAAGTGTTTTGTTTTAGTTAAGGGTTGATTTCGCTCGGTAAACCCTTAGCCTAGAGCCAGACGGACGGTCTGGAGTCTCTGTCGGACGGACGGTCCGACCAATTTGCGTACACCGGTGGGGCAGGGGCGGGAGTACAGGTAGAGCGAAGTGAAGGGCGGGTAGGGTCAGGGGCATACACTTGCAAGTGTTTTGTTTTAGCTAAGGGTTGATTTCGATCGGTAAACCCTTAGCCTAGAGCCAGACGGACGGTCTGGAGTCTCTGTCGGACGGACGGTCCGACCAATTTGCGTACACCGGTGGGGCAGGGGCGGGAGTAGAGGTAGGGCGAAGGGAAATACGGGTAGGGTCAGGCGCATACACTTGCAAGTGTTTTGTTTTAGCTAAGGGTTGATTTCGTTCGGTAAACCCTTAGCCTAGAGCCAGGCGGACGGTCTGGAGTCTCTGTCGGACGGACGGTCCGACCAATTTGCGTACACCGGTGGGGCAGGTTCGGGACTACAGGTAGGGCGAAGGGAAGGGCGGGTAGGGTCGGGGCGTACACTTGCAAGTGTTTTGTTTTAGCTAAGGGTTGATTTCGTTCGGTAAACCCTTAGCCTAGAGCCAGACGGACGGTCTGGGGCCTATAACACAAAACTACAAGTCTACAAGTCAAATACACTGGTTGAATTATGCTTGTTTGACAAGTGTAGATTATTTCTGTAACACAAAGAAAATCTTTACTGTTGTAGAAAAGATAAATTTCCCTCGACTTGTTACCATACATATAGTTGACAAGTGTGCATCGAAAAGTATGCAGCGTACAATGAGTGCGGATAGAAAAATTGTGGTTCTAACAAGAATTAGCAAATATCGGGTAAACTCGTAGACGATTCAAACACGGAAATTTTTACTTTTAAGACTCCAAATGCACACTCCACAAAATGTCGTGTTCGTTTATGAACAATGTTGTTGGGCTACAGAGGCGCTGCCTTCCATTTTATGATATAGAGAACTGTTACGAAGTATTTGTGTATCATGGACACTACCTGGCTAGTTAGCACTGACGTACTAAAATCGTAGGTCGGATCCACACACTGCCATACAATTTAGAGAGTGTTTGCTTTGCTTTTATTAGTTGGCGACTGTAACTCATGCAAAAGTCGTTCAACAGGGTATTCGACGACGGGATGTTGTTCTCGACATTTTTCTGAAAACAAGTGATCTTCAATTGCAAAGTTTACCCTGTCTTTATAAATTTTAACTCTATTTTGAAAATCATCACCATCACTGTCCGATTCGGAATGAAAAAAATACATAATGTTTTTTGTTTTGTTAATATCTATTTATGTTAAACACGCACTGAAATTAACTCGCCTTTCCTTTCGATTAGACTGAATGCTTAATTTTCTCTTCTTACAAGTTTTAAATCACCTGTTAGATTTGATCAACCATTCAACCAGTGACGTTTGATTTTTTTCTACACTTGTAGCTTCCAGTTACAGAAAGAGGGAAATTATCAAATTTCCCACTTGTTGAGTTTGACCATTCCACTTGTAAACGTGTCCGTTGACTTATCGTTTTGTGTTACACGAATATGCTACACTTGTGGAATTTCACTTGTTGTACAAGTACTTGTAGTATTGTGTTATAGGCCCCTGGAGTCTCCGTCGGACGGACAGTCTGACCAATTTGCGTACACCGGTGGGGCAGGGGCGGGTAGGGTCAGGGGCGTACACTTGCAAGTGTTTTGTTTTAGCTTAGGGTTGATTTCGTTCGGTAAACCCTTAGCCTAGAGGCAGACGGACGATCTGGAGTCTCTGTCGGACGGGCAGTCCGACTAATTTGCGTTTTTCGGTGGGGCAGGGGCGGAAGTACAGGTAGGGCGAAGGGAAGGGCGGGTAGGGTCATGGGCATACATAGGGACAGGGGCGTACACTTGCAAGGGTTCTGTTTTAGCTAAGGGTTGATTTCGTTCGGTAAACCCTTAGCCTAGAGCCAGACGGACGGTCTGGAGTCTCTGTCGGACGGACGGTCCGACCAATTTGAGTTTTCCGGTGGGGCAGGGGCGGGAGTACAGGTAGGCCGAAGGGTAGGGCGGGTAGGGTCAGGGGCATACACTTGCAAGTGTTTTGTTTTGGCTAAGGGTTGATTTCGTTCGGTAAACCCTTAGCCTAGAGCCAGACGGAGGGTCTGGAGTCTCTGTCAGACGGACGGTCCGACCAATTTGCGTTCTCCGGTGGGGCAGGGGCGGGAGTACAGGTAGGCCGGGTAGGTTCATGGGCATACGCTTGCAAGTGTTTTGTTTTAGGTAAGGGTTGATTTCGTTCGGTGAACCCTTAGCCTAGAGCCAGACGGACGGTCTGGAGTCTCTGTCGGACGCACGGTCCGACCAATTTGCATACACCGGTGATGCAGGGGCGGGAGTACAGGTAGAGCGAAGGGAAGGACGGGTAGGGTCATGGGCATACGCTTGCAAGTGTTTTGTTTTAGCTAAGGGTTGATTTCGTTCGGTGAACCCTTAGCCTAGAGCCAGACGGACGGTCTGGAGTCTCTGTCGGACGCACGGTCCGACCAATTTGCATACACCGGTGGGGCAGGGGCGGGAGTACAGGTAGGGCGAAGGGAAGGCCGGGTAGGCTCAGGGGCATACACTTGCAAGTGTTTTGTTTTAGCTAAGGGTTTATTTCGTTCGGTAAACCCTTAGCCTAGAGCCAGACGGACGGTCTGGAGTCTCTGTCGGACGGACGGTCCGACCAATTTGCGTTCTCCGGTGGGGCAGGTGCGGAAATACAGGTAGGGCGAAGGGAAGTGCGGGTAGGCTCAGGGGCGTACACTTGCAAGTGTTTTGTTTTAGCTAAGGGTTGATTTCGTTCGGTAAACGGCGGCAGCAAGTATAGTACTGGTTTTACCAGTTCCTGGCGGTCCGTAGAGCAACATGTTCGGAAGATCAGCGCCCTCAACACACTTGCGAAGGACAGCCACTACTTCGCCCTGTTCCACGACATCATCAACACGTTTGGGGCGACTGTTAAAGAAAGAAGTGTCTATTCGATCAGTTGGCCAATGAAGGAATTTCTTGCAACTTACTATTTCTCAACCCATGGAGCGGGTGCTTTGCGTTTCTCCGTTGCCTGTTCTGAACCATTCGATGTGCTGGCAATGCATTTTTCGCTGGAGGACTTGTCGAGAGGAGTTGTTTTACCAGTTTTAAGAAATGCTTGCATATCTGGAGTTTACTTAAACATTGAACAAAAGTATCAAATAAATCGCGTACAAGGCCGCGTTTTCGCGGGTTTCTCGGATGAGAAATGACAGCCAATTGAACCTGTCTGCGCTTTCCATAAATCTCACCTACAGGTGGCGTTGTAACGAGATACTAAAAGTCAAAAATTCAACGTTCATGTGTGATAAGCATGTTTACCCGTGCCCCAGTAAAACCAATCGCAGTAAGTTTGAGTCACTGTTTATACAAATCTGCATGTGTTTTCCATCAAAAAGCTTGAAAATGAATGAATGAATAATCATCCCCCTCACCCCTGCGCCGTCAAGCCTTGTATTTTTCCTTTGACGCACGCATCCCCAATATCCATCGCACACGAAACAAACTGGTATTCGTCTACCGATCACAAAAATGAAGCAGCGCCGGTCGCTGTGAGTGGAAAGATGGGGGACCGCATGGAAACTCGGTGGGGAAAAAAAAGTACAAAAGTAAAGCAGTGTTTCTCGCTGCGAGCAAAATGTTGGGGGACCACATGCGTGGGTGAGTGGGTTGGTGGTGGTGGTTGGGTGTATAGCGTGGGGGTCTTGCGATCTCAAATGTCAAGCAGCGCCGGTCGCTGCGAGTAGAAAGATGGGGGACCGCATGAAAACTCGGTGGGGAAAAAAAAGTACAAAAGTAAAGCAGTGTTTCTCGCGGCCAGCAAAATGTTGGGGGACCACATGCGTGGGTGAGTGGGTTGGTGGTGGTGGTTGGGTGTATAGCGTGGTGGTCTTTCGATCTCAAATGTCAAGCAGCGCCGGTCGCTGCGAGTAGAAAGATGGGGGACCGCATGAAAACTCGGTGGGGAAAAAAAAGTACAAAAGTAAAGCAGTGTTTCTCGCGGCCAGCAAAATGTTGGGGGACCACATGCCGTGGGTGAGTGGGTTGGTGGTGGCGGTTGGGTGTATAGCGTGGTGGTCTTTCGATCTCAAATGTCAAGCAGCGCCGGTCGCTGTGAGTAGGAAGATGGGGGACCGGGGGACCGCATCGAAACGCGGGAGCAGCACTTGTGGATGATGGATGGGATCGCGAGATCAGCAGCAGCAGTCTTCACTTAGCATTTGACCGCGCAACACGTGTTCTTGGGCGGGCGGCGGGCTTGGCGCACTTCTTAGCGCCAGAAATGATTACAATTGTCAGAACTGTGCGATACTTTTTTTTCCCTTTTATTTTCCTATTTGTGCATCACTTTTTTTCTTGAGCGACTGATTTTTCTTTCATCTTCAGTATGCAAGGGTCGCCCCTCTTCACAGTCCTCTCCCATCTTGGGTTGAGAGGTTCTGGGTGTCACTGCATGACTTGATAGCAGCCCCACATACCTCTTTGATGTCGGTGGTTGGAATCGGCAGCCAAGCGGTGTGGTTTAATGTATGGGCACAATAGACCCAACGGCTGGTCTAGGTGAGCAGGGACTTACAGTGGCGAGCAACACCGAATACATAATGAATGAAAATTCATGAATTTTGAAATAAAATCGCTAATAAATACGTCATCGTTGTTTTTTCCCAATATTATTTTCAGAAGGATACACTCTATCAAATAATGAAGAAATTACTTGGTTAACGGATCTTGCTTAGGATATTTAAGACGAACAATTTGGGAACTCGAATGCATCCAGTTTTGCACGTTTTAGGGTAGATAACTCCTAGTGCTTTCTTCACAGCTCTTTGTTTTTCATTCGTTATGTATTCAGTTTTGCTCGCCACTGTACATCAAAAGCCACCTATTTACCTACTTACCTACGATTTAATGTTGTTTTCTTGAACAACAGAGAATCGCGAACAGTTGAAGGCATAGTCTGTTAACCCAATTGGGTAAGAATGTACGTCGGGAAAAATCCTTTAATAGTTCTCCAAAAAATCGGTGTAATGTCCTCTAAAACTTACCCTCTGTTTATAGTCCCACAGATAACCTTAGCTCACGACTCGCATCGAATTGCGATAATAGGATTATTTAGCCGATTGTGGGAGGTGGAACTAGGTTAGGTTAGGTTAGCGAGCCGATAAAGACGATAAAATCCTCTTCATCTCACTTAGGTCTATGTAGACCCGTTGTGGTACCCATGTGTTTACCAGCTCCTCCTTGCCGGCCCTCCTTGCGAACTTGAGTAGGCAATGACAGAGGAAGCGAGTAGTGTCCTCATGCACCTCCTCATCTCCGCATCCTCTGCAAAGGTCTTCCTCGGTCAGGTGCAGCTTCTTTGCATGATACCTGAGCATATTGTGGCCTGTGATAAGCCCTACCAGTAATGACAGGGACTTCCTGTCCATATGTAGTAGCGTAATCGTTCTGCTCTTATTATATTCTGGCCATAACCTTCTGGAGACTTCGCAGGTGGTTAGTGTTTTCCACCTGTTGTTCGCTTCGGTTAAGGATCTTAGCCTTATTATTTCCTTCAGATGACGAAGTGAAGGTTTAATTGTACCATCTGCTAGGTCTGGTTCCAGGGCTGAACCCTTTCTAGCCAATTCGTCAGCAGTCTCGTTTCCTGACACACCACTGTGGCCAGGGACCGAGCAGAGTTTAACATTATGCTGCGTGCCAAGAACCCTCAGCTCTTCGCGACAGCACTTCACAAGCTTAGATGTGATTACAGTAGCAGCTAGTGCTTTTATAGCCGCCTGGCTGTCTATGAAGATCGTGATATCCTCCCGTGATACCGTGGCCATTGACGCCAATCGGGCAGCTCTGGTCACTGCTAGAACCTCTGCCTGGAAAACACCGTTGCCTGGAGGTGTACTCGGATTTTCTTTGTTAAAAGAAGCCCCCTCGTGCAGCTGACCTCCTCGCGGTGGGGGGCGGCCAACATGTCTGGGAAGTGCGGGTGGAGTAGCTGAATAGCTGATCTACCTGTACTCCCCAGATATGGCTAACGAAGCGCAAACCCCCGATGATGACGAAACGAACGAAACTAGCCTCAGATATTGCTAAGCCTGCTAAGTCAGGGCGCCCTTCGGAGCCAGACCTAGGGGGTGGCAGCATGCGAGCGTCTGGTGGTCGGTTTGTCCCGCTCGGCAGCCGGCCGGGTTCAACCCGAAACGGCTACGAGCTTCCCGGCAATGGTCTCGCAAACCATTACGGGGGTCAAAGGGGAGATGCGCTATGCTCCGACGGGGGCATAAGTGGACTTTCGGCATTTCGACAACGGCATCGACTTAGGATAGGCACATGGAACATTTCTTCACTCACAGGAAAAGACCTTGAGCTTATTGGGGAGGCTACTAAATATCGACTAGATATAGTTGGTATCTCCTCAACAAAGCAAAGAGGTTCTAGAACTGTGGACCTTTTGGATGGGTGGAAACTCTTCATGTCAGGAGTAGCACCTTCAATGTCTGCTCAGGCGGGAGTGGGGATACTCACGAGTCCCAGGCTGGCAGGCAGAGTACTGGAGTGGATACCATTGGGAGGGAGAGTTGCGATCTTAAAGCTTAAGCTTGAAAGGTCAACCCTGGCTCTGGTGCAGGTATATGCGCCGAATCTGGAGTCGGAGTATGCAGCTTTCTTGGATGAAGTAGATGCCGCCTTAGAACAGGTGGCAGATATGGATTCTTATCTCCTGATGGGGGACTTCAATGCTCACGTGGGTGTGGACGTAATGACATGGGGAAGTGTGATTGGGAGGAACGGTGACCCGGATCAGAATGCGAACGGAGAGAAGTTGTTGGACTTTTGCTGTGCAAATGGCATGTCCATTATGAACACCTTCTTTCCGCACAAAAACATCCATAAATACACATGGTACCGTCAGAGTCTTCAGCAGAAATCGCTGATAGACTTCTTTGTGGTACCATCGTGTGTTAAAAGGATGGTTTGTGACGTTCGTGTTGTGAGAGGGGCTGAACTGTCAACTGATCATCACCTCGTGTTGTGCAAATTGTATCTCAACGATAAAGTACCTGTCCTACCAAAGCGTAAACCAAGGCTGGTGACACGCATACGGTGGGGGAGTTTACAGAACGATGAGATACGGGAGGAGTTTGCACGACAGGTATCCGAAAGGTTTGAACAAATTGCAACTGTTCCGACAAATGTAGAGGAAGAATGGCGGTTGTTTTCAACAGCAGTCATTGCCTCTGCAGGAGGTGTTTGCGGAGTGAAGCGGCTCGGTGTGGCGGCTGGTGGTGAGAAAAGAACTGCGTGGTTTAAAACACCCGGAGTTCAAGAAGCCATCAGAGAGAAGAAGGAAGCCTTCAAGGTGTGGATACACTTGGGGGATTCAGCTTCTCGGAACCGGTACATGGAGGCGCGAAGAACTTGCAAGCTGGCTGTTAAAGCAGCTAAGGAGCAGTCTTGGAAGGAGTTCGGTGAGAAATTGGACTGTGATCACAGATCTGCAAACAAGGTGTTCTGGCAGACCATCCGCCGTCTCAGAGGAAGGAAGTTTAATATCATCGAAGGAGTCAAATCCAAAGATGGTGTACTTCTTTCCGATGAGAAGGACATCTTGCGCAGATGGAGCGAGCACTTTTCGGAGTTGCTCAATCACGAACAGGGCACTGAGGATGGCAGACCCATGGTTTTGAGTAGGGTGGAGAATCACTGTAGAGGAGGTGACTTTGGCGATTAAAGCGCTAAAAGTCGGCAAATCTGCTGGTGTGGATGAAATCCGGCCAGAAATGCTCAAGGCTTTGGGTAAAGAGGGAGTGGAATGGCTCTCTCGTGTCATTAAAGTGGCCTGGGAATGCGGTGAAACACCTAGTGATTGGCAAACTGGGGTGATTGTTCCTCTTTTTAAAAAAGGGGATAAGAGGGATTGCTCCAATTATAGGGGTATATCTCTTTTAAGTCTCCCCGGAAAAGTCTTTGCAAAGGTGTTGGAAACGCGTTCCAGAGCTGTGGTCGAGTCCCGGTTGGGCGATGAGCAGTGCGGCTTTCGTCCACTCTCAGAATGGTACTTGAGAAGGCCTGGGAGTATGCCAAACCTATCTACAGTTGTTTTGTGGATTTGGAGAAAGCATATGATCGGGTCCCTCGAGGTAAACTCTGGAGTGTATTGCAGGAGTACGGGATTGACGGTTCTCTGCTGAGGGCCATTCAATCTCTGTACACTAACTGTAAGAGCTGTGTTCGGGTGAACGGCGTTAAGTCGACACCTTTCACTGTGGGCGTTGGACTTCGCCAGGGGTGCGTTCTGTCACCTCTCCTTTTCATAGTGTATATGGATTGGATGTTACAGCGCAGCCTTGGTGAGGAACGTTTCGAATTGGGAGACTTAAGAATAAGTCATCTGCTTTTTGCTGATGACTTAGTCATCCTTACGTCCACCCAGACCGAACTTCAGCGCGCACTAGATAGGTTCGTCGCCGTCTGTGTTGAAACTGGGATGAAGGTAAACGTGAACAAATCAGAGGTAATGGTAATTTCCAGAACACCTGTTCAATGCACTCTGCATGTTAGTGGAGTCCCATTGAAACAGGTGGGAAGTTTAAGTATCTCGGGGTCCTATTCACGAGTGATGGTAGGAGCAATACTGAATTATCCTGTAGGATTGGTCAGGCTGGAGCAATTTTGAGACAGCTTGGTCAATCTGTTATCAGGAGGGCCGAACTTGGCATCGAAGCTTAGTTGTCGGTCTTTAATTCAGTGTTTGTTCCGACCCTCACCTATGGTCATGAGGTTTGGGTAATGACCGAAAGAATAAGATCGCGGATACAAGCTGCCGAAATGAGATTTCTTCGTTGTATTGCTGGGGTGACTCGACGAGATCGGGTTAGGAACACCAGAGTACGTGAGGCACTCAATGTCGAGCAGCTGCTTCTTCGAACGGAGAGATCCATACTTCGATGGTTTGGGCACGTCAAACGCATGTTTCCAAGACGTGCCATGGAATCCGTGTCATCGGGTAGGCGTCCCCTGGGCAGGCCTAGGATGAGATGGCTGGACCAAGTCCGAAATCTCACCTCTACCCGTATGGGGATTGCCCCTGATGAGTTAGAGTCAATGGCGAAAGATCGGCAAATGTGGAGAGTCCACTTGAGCTCCCTAAACCCGCGACCCTCATAGTGGATAAGCGGGCCATTGGAAGATGATGATGATGATGAAAGAAAGTTGGAAGACTTGCATTTCGGCTCTTTGAACGTCTTGCGATCATCGGAAGCGATTGCTGGGGTGACTTCCATGTGAAAAACCGAGAAATTGAGCGAAAACGGCTGGAGAGGGTGCGGAAAATTGAAAAAATAAAAAAAATTAAAAAAATTGAAAAAATCCGGGAAATAACAACAAAAACAAACACAGGGGAAAAAAAATTCAATTTAATTGTTGTTGTTGTTATTGAGTATAATGGGCGGTGGGAGGTGAGCCAGAGCCACAGTCTTGAGGCGGCCACCGGGGTGATCACATCGTGGAGTGCTGGGGTCGGAGATTCTTTGTTGTTGGTGTAAATACACAGGCCTATGTAGTGAGAGGGCCTCGGGTCTTGAAGTGGGAAAAAATCCGAGGATAACAACAAAAACAAACACAGGGGAAAAAAAAATTCAATTTAATTGTTGTTGTTGTTGTTATTGAGTATAATGGGCGGTGGGAGGTGAGCCAGAGCCACAGTCTTGAGGCGGCCACCGGGGTGATCACATCGTGGAGTGCTGGGGTCGGAGATTCTTTGTTGTTGGTGTAAATACACAGGCCTATGTAGTGAGAGGGCCTCGGGTCTTGAAGTGGGAAAAAATCCGGGGATAACAACAAAAACAAACACAGGGGAAAAAAAAAATTCAATTTAATTGTTGTTGTTGTTGTTATTGAGTATAATGGGCGGTGGGAGGTGAGCCAGAGCCACAGTCTTGAGGCGGCCACCGGGGTGATCACATCGTGGAGTGCTGAGGTCGGAGATTCTTTGTTGTTGTTGTAAATACACAGGCCTATGTAGTGAGAGGGCCTCAGAGCCACAGTCTTGAGGCGGCCACCGGGGTGATCACATCGTGGAGTGCTGGGGTCGGAGATTCTTTGTTGTTGTTGTAAATACACAGGCCTATGTAGTGAGAGGGCCTCGGGTCTTGAAGTGGGAAACATCCGGGAGATAACAACAAAAACAAGGCAGGAAAAAAAAAATTCAATTTAATTGTTGTTGTTGTTACTGATTATAATGGGCGGTGGCAGGTGAGCCAGAGCCACAGTCTTGAGGCGGCCACCGGGGTGATCACATCGTGGAGTGCTGAGGTCGAAGATTCTTTGTTGTTGTTGTAAATACACAGGCCTATGTAGCGAGAGGGCCCCGGGTCTTGAAGTGGGAAACATCCGGGAAATAACAACAAAAACAACGCAGGGGAAAAAAATGCAATTTAATTGTTGTTGTTGTTACTGAGTAAAATGGGCGGTGGGAGGTGAGCCAGAGCCACAGTCTTGAGGCGGCCACCGGGGTGATCACATCGTGGAGTGCTGAGGTCGGAGATTCTTTGTTGTTGTTGTAAATACACAGGCCTATGTAGTGAGAGGGCCTCAGAGCCACAGTCTTGAGGCGGCCACCGGGGTGATCACATCGTGGAGTGCTGGGGTCGGAGATTCTTTGTTGTTGTTGTAAATACACAGGCCTATGTAGTGAGAGGGCCTCAGAGCCACAGTCTTGAGGCGGCCACCGGGGTGATCACATCGTGGAGTGCTGAGGTCGGAGATTCTTTGTTGTTGTTGTAAATACACAGGCCTATGTAGTGAGAGGGCCTCAGAGCCACAGTCTTGAGGCGGCCACCGGGGTGATCACATCGTGGAGTGCTGGGGTCGGAGATTCTTTGTTGTTGTTGTAAATACACAGGCCTATGTAGTGAGAGGGCCTCGGGTCTTGAAGTGGGAAACATCCGGGAGATAACAACAAAAACAAGGCAGGAAAAAAAAAATTCAATTTAATTGTTGTTGTTGTTACTGATTATAATGGGCGGTGGCAGGTGAGCCAGAGCCACAGTCTTGAGGCGGCCACCGGGGTGATCACATCGTGGAGTGCTGGGGTCGGAGATTCTTTGTTGTTGTTGTAAATACACAGGCCTATGTAGCGAGAGGGCCCCGGGTCTTGAAGTGGGAAACATCCGGGAAATAACAACAAAAACAACGCAGGGGAAAAAAATTCAATTTAATTGTTGTTGTTGTTACTGAGTAAAATGGGCGGTGGGAGGTGAGCCAGAGCCACAGTCTTGAGGCGGCCGCCGGGGTGATCACATCGTGGAGTGCTGGGGTCGGAGATTCTTTGTTGTTGTTGTAAATACACAGGCCTATGTAGTGAGAGGGCCTCGGGTCTTGAAGTGGGAAACATCCGGGAAATAACAACAAAAACAACGCAGGAAAAAAAAATTCAATTTAATTGTTATTGTTGTTACTGATTATAATGGGCGGTGGGAGGTGAGTCAGAGCCACAGTCTTGAGCGGCCGCCGGGGTGATCACATCGTGGAGTGCTGAGGTCGGAGATTCTTTGTTGTTGTTGTAAATACACAGGCCTATGTAGTGAGAGGGCCTCAGAGCCACAGTCTTGAGGCGGCCACCGGGGTGATCACATCGTGGAGTGCTGGGGTCGGAGATTCTTTGTTGTTGTTGTAAATACACAGGCCTATGTAGTGAGAGGGCCTCAGAGCCACAGTCTTGAGGCGGCCACCGGGGTGATCACATCGTGGAGTGCTGAGGTCGGAGATTCTTTGTTGTTGTTGTAAATACACAGGCCTATGTAGTGAGAGGGCCTCAGAGCCACAGTCTTGAGGCGGCCACCGGGGTGATCACATCGTGGAGTGCTGGGGTCGGAGATTCTTTGTTGTTGTTGTAAATACACAGGCCTATGTAGTGAGAGGGCCTCGGGTCTTGAAGTGGGAAACATCCGGGAGATAACAACAAAAACAAGGCAGGAAAAAAAAAATTCAATTTAATTGTTGTTGTTGTTACTGATTATAATGGGCGGTGGCAGGTGAGCCAGAGCCACAGTCTTGAGGCGGCCACCGGGGTGATCACATCGTGGAGTGCTGGGGTCGGAGATTCTTTGTTGTTGTTGTAAATACACAGGGTTATGTAGTGAGAGGGCCTCAGGTCTTGAAGTGGGAAAAAATCCGGGGATAACAACAAAAACAAACACAGGGGAAAAAAATTCAATTTAATTGTTGTTGTTGTTATTGAGTATAATAAGCGGTGGGAGGTGAGCCAGAGCCACAGTCTTGAGGCGGCCACCGGGGTGATCACATCGTGGAGTGCTGGGATCGGAGATTCTTTGTTGTTGTTGTAAATACACAGGCCTATGTAGTGAGAGGGCCTCGGGTCTTGAAGTGGGAAACATCCGGGAAATAACAACAAAAACAAGGCAGGAAAAAAAAAATTCAATTTAATTGTTGTTGTTGTTACTGATTATAATGGGCGGTGGGAGGTGAGCCAGAGCCACAGTCTTGAGGCTGCCACCGGGGTGATCACATCGTGGAGTGCTGAGGTCGAAGATTCTTTGTTGTTGTTGTAAATACACAGGCCTATGTAGCGAGAGGGCCCCGGGTCTTGAAGTGGGAAACATCCGGGAAATAACAACAAAAACAACGCAGGGGAAAAAAATTCAATTTAATTGTTGTTGTTGTTACTGAGTAAAATGGGCGGTGGGAGGTGAGCCAGAGCCACAGTCTTGAGGCGGCCGCCGGGGTGATCACATCGTGGAGTGCTGGGGTCGGAGATGCTTTGTTGTTGTTGTAAATACACAGGCCTATGTAGCGAGAGGGCCCCGGGTCTTGAAGTGGGAAACATCCGGGAAATAACAACAAAAACAACGCAGGGGAAAAAAATTCAATTTAATTGTTGTTGTTGTTACTGAGTAAAATGGGCGGTGGGAGGTGAGCCAGAGCCACAGTCTTGAGGCGGCCGCCGGGGTGATCACATCGTGGAGTGCTGGGGTCGGAGATTCTTTGTTGTTGTTGTAAATACACAGGCCTATGTAGTGAGAGGGCCTCGGGTCTTGAAGTGGGAAACATCCGGGAAATAACAACAAAAACAACGCAGGAAAAAAAAATTCAATTTAATTGTTATTGTTGTTACTGATTATAATGGGCGGTGGGAGGTGAGTCAGAGCCACAGTCTTGAGCGGCCGCCGGGGTGATCACATCGTGGAGTGCTGAGGTCGAAGATTCTTTGTTGTTGTTGTAAATACACAGGCCCATGTAGTGAGAGGGCCTCGGGTCTTGGAGTGAGAGTGGACAATAGAGAGAGTGAGAAAGACGGAGACTTGAACATATACTCTCCCAAATTGTCAAGTGTTTAGACAAAGGGTTAGGCAAGTGATTTGTTAATATAAAATTTTTTTTAAATTTTTGTTTTCATGCACTGATGCAGCCCTAGTACACCCCACACAGGGGACGCGTCTCTGCCTATACCCATACACAATCCTTCCCCCACACGTATGCACAACCTCATGCACTCATATACACTCATGGATAAATCCATTCAAGTACGAATCCGCGTGCGCTATATAATGCGATCCGCAGCCGTGAGTGCAGTCCCTCAGTGGACATTATGTATTGAGCGGACTTGTGTATATATGTGTGTTCCTGAATTCCTTCTGAAACCACTTAGTGACACAACACCCAAGTCTCTTTCCTTCTGAAAGCCCCTGAACAAGCCCACCCAAGTCTGCTAGTTTTTCTTACAATACACTTAGTGTCTTTCCTTCTGAAAGCCCCAACCAAGTCCACCCAAGTCTGAAACCCTTCCTAACATTACATATATATATATAAAGGCCTTAAGCCTTCCTTATAACAAGGGTCTTTCGTTCTGAAAGCCCAATCAAATCAACTCAGGGCCTTGAGCCATTTGAACTACAAAACATGAGTCTTTCCTTCTGAAAGCTCAATCAAGCCAACTCAAGGCCTTAAGCCATCTTTGCCATAAAATCAGTGCTTTCTTCCACAGCTACTTTCAACGATCACACCAAGCCGACCATGCAACTTGCCGACAAGCTGACAACACAATACTTGGTGAGTTTTGTGATTATTATATTATCAATTATATTATATAAACAATTATATTTTATTTACTATATTGCCCTTGACATTTACATATACATATATAAGCCCATGTCCCTGAACAAACCAACCCAAGTCTCTAGGCCCCTTTCTCATTAAACAAGCGGCTCTCCCTCTGAAAGCCTTGTGAATTTCCCCCAGTCTGCAAGCTTTCCTTTTGAAAGCATCTAGCAAAACACCCAAGTCTGCAAACTTTCCTTCTGAAAGTACCCAATAAGCCCACCCAAGTCTCTTTCATTCTGAAAGCCCTTGACAAGCCCACCAAAATCTGCAAGACTTTTTTCAATAAAGTCAGTGTTTCCCCATCATTTCCTTCTACCTCCTCTTCATTCCTAGTTCCTCTCAATCACTAAAAACCTCATTCAACCAAAATAGCTCTCGGTCTAGAGATTTCCGCCGTCAAAACAAAGGAGACAGTGGTATTAGCAGCAACGTGCTGTCATGTAATTAGCCCAACACTGTTACCGTAGCAATTCACCTGTGCTTGCGTGTCATTGTCTGTGGAGTCTTGCACCGCGTTTCAGTTGTCTCCAGGGCGGGCACTTGCAAGAGATTCTTTAGTTAAGGGTTGATTTCATTCGGTAAACCCTTAGACTAGAGCCAGACGGACGGTTCGACCAATATGCGTACACCGGTGGGGCAGGGGCGGGAGTGGAGGTAGGGCGATGGGAAGGGCGGGTAGGGTCATGGGTATACACTTGCAAGTGTTTTGTTTTAGCTAAGGGTTGATTTCGTTCGGTAAACCCTTAGCCTAGAGCCAGACGGACGGTCTGGAGTCTCTGTCGGACGCACGGTCCGACCAATTTGAGTTCTTCGGTGGGGCAGGGGCGGGAGTACAGGTAGGGCGAATGGAAGGGCGTTAAGGGTCATGGGCGTACACTTGCAAGTGTTTTGTTTCAACTAAGGGTTGATTTCGTTCGGTAAGCCCTTAGCCTAGAGCCAGACGGACGGTCTGGAGTCTCTGTCGGACGGACGGTCCGACCAATTTGCGTACACCGGTGGGGCAGGGGCGGGAGTACAGGTAGGGCGAAGGGAAGGACGGGTAGGGTCAGGGGCATACACTTGCAAGTGTTTTGTTCTAGCTAAGGGTTGATTTCGTTCGGTGAACCCTTAGCCTAGAGCCAGACGGACGGTCTGGAGTCTCTGTCGGACGGACGGTCCGACCAATTTGCGTACACCGGTGGGCAGGGGCGGGAGTACAGGTTGAACGAAGGGAAGAGCGGGTAGGGTCAGGCATCCACTTGCAAGTGTTTTGTTTTAGCTAAGAGTTGATTTCGTTCGGTAAACCCTTAGCCTAGAGCCAGACGGACGGTCTGGAGTCTCTGTCGGACGGGTAGTCCCACCAATTTGCGTTCTTCGGTGGGGCAGGGGCGGGAGTACAGGTAGAGCGAAGGGAAGGACGGGTAGGGTCAGGCGCATACACTTGCAAGTGTTTTGTTTTAGCTAAGGGTTGATTTCGTTCGGTGAACCCTTAGCCTAGAGCCAGACGGACGGTCTGGAGTCTCTGTCGGACGGACGGTCCGACCAATTTGCGTACACCGGTGGGCAGGGGCGGGAGTACATGTAGGGCGAAAGGAAGGGCGGGTAGGGTCATGGGCATACATAGGGTCAGGGGCGTATACTTGCAAGTGTTCTGTTTTAGCTAAGGGTTGATTTCGTTCGGTAAACCCTTAGCCTAGAGCCAGACGGACGGTCTGGAGTCTCTGTCGGACGGACTGTCCGACCAATTTCCGTACACCGGTGGGGCAGGGGCGGGAGTACAGCTTGAACGAAGGGAAGAGCGGGTAGGGTCAGGCATCCACTTGCAAGTGTTTTGTTTTAGCTAAGAGTTGATTTCGTTCGGTAAACCCTTAGCCTAGAGCCAGACGGACGGTCTGGAGTCTCTGTCGGACGTACTGTCTGACCAATTTGCGTACACCGGTGGGGCAGGGGCGGGAGTACAGGTAGGGCGAAGGGAAGGACGGGTAGGGTCAGGCGCATACACTTGCAAGTGTTTTGTTTTAGCTAAGGGTTGATTTCGTTCGGTGAACTCTTAGCCTAGAGCCAGACGGACGGTCTGGAGTCTCTGTCGGACGGACGGTCCGACCAATTTGCGTACACCGGTGGGCAGGGGCGGGAGTACATGTAGGGCGAAAGGAAGGGCGGGTAGGGTCATGGGCATACATAGGGTCAGGGGAGTACACTTGCAAGTGTTCTGTTTTAGCTAAGGGTTGATTTCGTTCGGTAAACCCTTAGCCTAGAGCCAGACGGACGGTCTGGAGTCTCTGTCGGATGGACGGTCCGACCAATTTGCGATATCCGGTGATGCAGGGGCGGGAGTACAGGTAGGGCGAAGGGAAGGGCGGGTAGGGTCATGGGCATACGCTTGCAAGTGTATTGTTTAAGCTAAGGGTTGATTTCGTTCGGTGAACCCTTAGCCTAGAGCCAGACGGACGGTCTGGAGTCTCAGTCGGACGGACAGTCCGATCAATTTGCGTACAGCGGTGGGGCAGGGGCGGGAGTACGGGTAGAGCGAAGGGAAGGGCGGGTAGGCTCAGGGGCGTACACTTGCAAGTGTTTTGTTTTAGCTAAGGGTTGATTTCGTTTGGTAAACCCTTAGCCTAGAGCCAGACGGACGGTCTGGAGTCTCTGTCGGACGGACAGTCCGATCAATTTGCGTACAGCGGTGGGGCGGGGGCGGGAGTACGGGTAGGGCGAAGGGAAGGGCGGGTAGGGTCATGGGCGTACACTTGCCGGTGTTTTGTTTTGGCTAAGGGTTGATTTCGTTCGGTAAACCCTTAGCCTAGAGCCAGACGGACGGTCTGGAGTCTCTGTCGGACGGACGGTCCGACCAATTTGCGTACACCGGTGGGGCAGGGGCGGGAGTACAGGTAGGGCGAAGGGAATGGCAGGTAGGGTCATGGGCATACATAGGGTCAGGGGAGCACACTTGCAAGTGTTCTGTTTTAGCAAAGGGTTGATTTCGTTCGGTAAACCCTTAGCCTAGAGCTAGACGGACAGTCTGGAGTCTCTGTCGGACGGACAGTCCGACCAATTTGCGTTCTCCGGTGGGGCAGGGGCGGGAGTAGAGGTAGGGCGGGTAGGGTCAGGGGCGTACACTTGCCGGTGTTTTGTTTTGGCTAAGGGTTGATTTCGTTCGGTAAACCCTTAGCCTAGAGCCAGACGGACGGTCTGGAGTCTCTGTCGGATGGACGGTCCGACCAATTTGCGTACACCGGTGGGGCAGGGGCGGGAGTACAGGTAGGGCGAAGGGAATGGCAGGTAGGGTCATGGGCATACATAGGGTCAGGGGAGCACACTTGCAAGTGTTCTGTTTTAGCAAAGGGTTGATTTCGTTCGGTAAACCCTTAGCCTAGAGCCAGACGGACAGTCTGGAGTCTCTGTCGGACGGACAGTCCGACCAATTTGCGTTCTCCGGTGGGGCAGGGGCGGGAGTACAATTAGGGCGAAGGGAAGGGCAGGTAGGGTCGGGGGCGTACACTTGCAAGTGTTCTGTTTTAGCTAAGGGTTGATTTCATTCGGTAAACCCTTAGCCTAGAGCCAGACGGACGGTCTGGAGTCTCTGTCGGACGGACGGTCCGACCAATTTGCGTACACCGGTGGGGCAGGGGCGGGAGTACAGGTAGGGCGAAGGGTAGGGCGGGTAGGGTCAAGGGCATACGCTTGCAAGTGTTTTGTTTTAGCTAAGGGTTGATTTCGTTCGGTAAACCCTTAGCCTAGAGCCAGACGGACGGTCTGGAGTCTCTGTCGGATGGACGGTCCGACCAATTTGCGATATCCGGTGATGCAGGGGCGGGAGTACAGGTAGGGCGAAGGGAAGGGCGGGTAGGGTCATGGGCATACGCTTGCAAGTGTATTGTTTAAGCTAAGGGTTGATTTCGTTCGGTGAACCCTTAGCCTAGAGCCAGACGGACGGTCTGGAGTCTCAGTCGGACGGACAGTCCGATCAATTTGCGTACAGCGGTGGGGCAGGGGCGGGAGTACGGGCAGAGCGAAGGGAAGGGCGGGTAGGCTCAGGGGCGTACACTTGCAAGTGTTTTGTTTTAGCTAAGGGTTGATTTCGTTTGGTAAACCCTTAGCCTAGAGCCAGACGGACGGTCTGGAGTCTCTGTCGGACGGACAGTCCGATCAATTTGCGTACAGCGGTGGGGCGGGGGCGGGAGTACGGGTAGGGCGAAGGGAAGGGCGGGTAGGGTCATGGGCGTACACTTGCAAGTGTTTTATTTTAGCTAAGCGTTGATTTCGTTTGGTAAACCCTTAGCCTAGAGCCAGACGGACGGTCTGGAGTCTCTGTCGGACGGACAGTCCGATCAATTTGCGTACAGCGGTGGGGCAGTGGCGAGAGTCCAGGTAGGGCGAAGGGAAGGGCGGGTAGGGTCATGGGCATACGCTTGCAAGTGTATTGTTTAAGCTAAGGGTTGATTTCGTTCGGTGAACCCTTAGCCTAGAGCCAGACGGACGGTCTGGAGTCTCTGTCGGACGGACGGTCCGACCAATTTGCGTACACCGGTGGGGCAGGGGCGGGAGTACAGGTAGGGCGAAGGCAAGGGCGGGTAGGGTCATGGGCATACATAGGGTCATGGGCGTACACTTGCAAGGGTTTTGTTTTAGCTAAGGGTTGATTTCGTTCGGTAAACCCTTAGCCTAGAGCCAGACGGACGGTCTGGAGTCTCTGTCGGATGGACGGTCCGATCAATTTGCGTACAGCGGTGGACAGGGGCGGGAGTACGGGTAGGGCGAAGGGAAGGGCGGGTAGGGTCATGGGCATACACTTGCAAGTGTTCTGTTTTAGCTAGGGATTGATTTCGTTCGGTTAACCCTTAGCCTAGAGCCAGACGGACGGTCTGGAGTCTCTGTCGGACGGACAGTCCGATCAATTTGCGTACAGCGGTGGGGAGGGGCGGGAGTACGGGTAGGGCGAAGGGTAGGGTCATGGGCATACGCTTGCAAGTGTTTTGTTTTAGCTAAGGGTTGATTTCGTTCGGTGAACCCTTAGCCTAGAGCCAGACGGACGATCTGGAGTCTCTGTCGGATGGACGGTCCGATCAATTTGCGTACAGCGGTGGGCAGGGGCGGGAGTACAGGTAGAGCGAAGGGAAGGGCGGGTAGGGTCATGGGCATACGCTTGCAAGTGTATTGTTTAAGCTAAGGGTTGATTTCGTTCGGTAAACCCTTAGCCTAGAGCCAGACGGACGGTCTGGAGTCTCTGTCGGACGGACGGTCCGACCAATTTGCGTACACCGGTGGGGCAGGGGCGGGAGTACAGGTAGGGCGAACGGAAATGCGGGTAGGCTCAGAGGCGTACACTTGCAAGTGTTTTGTTTTAGCTAAGGGTTGATTTCGTTCGGTGAACCCTTAGCCTAGAGCCAGACGGACGGTCTGGAGTCTCTGTCGGAAGGACGGTCCGACCAATTTGCGTACACCGGTGGGGCAGTGGCGAGAGTACATGTAGGGCGAAGGGAAGGGCGGGTAGGGTCATGGGCATACATAGGGTCAGGGGCGTACACTTGCAAGTGTTCTGCTTTAGCTAGGGATTGATTTCGTTCGGTGAACCCTTAGCCTAGAGCCAGACGGACGGTCTGGAGTCTCTGTCGGACGGACGGTCCGAAAATTTGCGTTCTCCGGTGGGGCAGGTTCGGGAGTACAGGTAGGGCGAACGGAAATGCGGGTAGGCTCAGAGGCGTACACTAGCAAGTGTTTTGTTTTAGCTAAGGGTTGATTTCGTTCGGTGAACCCTTAGCCTAGAGCCAGACGGACGGTCTGGAGTCTCTGTCGGACGGACGGTCCGACCAATTTGCGTACACCGGTGGGGCAGTGGCGAGAGTACATGTAGGGCGAAGGGAAGGGCGGGTAGGGTCATGGGCATACATAGGGTCAGGGGCGTACACTTGCAAGTGTTCTGCTTTAGCTAGGGATTGATTTCGTTCGGTGAACCCTTAGCCTAGAGCCAGACGGACGGTCCGACCAATTTGAGTACACCAGTGGGGCAGTGGCGAGAGTACAGGTAGGGCGAAGGGAAGGGCGGGTAGGGTCATGGGCATACATAGGGTCAGGGGAGTACACTTGCAAGTGTTCTGTTTTAGCTAAGGGTTGATTTCGTTCGGTAAACCCTTAGCCTAGAGCCAGACGGACGGTCTGGAGTCTCTGTCGGACGGACAGTCCGACCAATTTGCGTTCTCCGGTGGGGCAGGGGCGGGAGTAGAGGTAGGGCGGGTAGGGTCAGGGGCGTACACTTGCAAGTGTTTTGTTTTAGCTAAGGGTTGATTTCGTTCGGTAAACCCTTAGCCTAGAGCCAGACGGACGGTCTGGAGTCTCTGTCGGACGAACGGTCCGACCAATTTGCGTTCTCCGGTGGGGCAGGGGCGGGAGTACAGGTAGGGCGAACGGAAGGGCGGGTAGGCTCAGGGGCGTACACTTGCAAGTGTTTTGTTTTAGCTAAGGGTTGATTTCGTTCGGTAAACCCTAAGCCTAGAGCCAGACGGACGGTCTGGAGTCTCTGTCGGACGGACAGTCCGACCAATTTGCGTTCTCCGGTGGGGCAGGGGCGGGAGTACAGGTAGGGCGAACGGAAGGGCGGGTAGGCTCAGGGGCGTACACTTGCAAGTGTTTTGTTTTAGCTAAGGGTTGATTTCGTTCGGTAAACCCTTAGCCTAGAGCCAGACGGACGGTCTGGAGTCTCTGTCGGACGGACGGTCCGACCAATTTGCGTTCTCCGGTGGGGCAGGTTCGGGAGTACAGGTAGGGCGAACGGAAATGCGGGTAGGCTCAGAGGCGTACACTAGCAAGTGTTTTGTTTTAGCTAAGGGTTGATTTCGTTCGGTGAACCCTTAGCCTAGAGCCAGACGGACGGTCTGGAGTCTCTGTCGGACGGACGGTCCGACCAATTTGCGTACACCGGTGGGGCAGTCACGAGAGTACATGTATGGCGAAGGGAAGGGCGGGTAGGGTCATGGGCATACATAGGGTCAGGGGCGTACACTTGCAAGTGTTCTGCTTTAGCTAGTGATGGATTTCGTTCGGTGAACCCTTAGCCTAGAGCCAGACGGACGGTCCGACCAATTTGAGTACACCAGTGGGGCAGTGGCGAGAGTACAGGTAGGGCGAAGAGAAGGGCGGGTAGGGTCATGGGCATACATAGGGTCAGGGGAGTACACTTGCAAGTGTTCTGTTTTAGCTAAGGGTTGATTTCGTTCATTAAACCCTTAGCCTAGAGCCAGACGGACGGTCTGGAGTCTCTGTCGGACGGACAGTCCGACCAATTTGCGTTCTCCGGTGGGGCAGGGGCGGGAGTACAGGTAGGGCGAACGGAAGGGCGGGTAGGCTCAGGGGCGTACACTTGCAAGTGTTTTGTTTTAGCTAAGGGTTGATTTCGTTCGGTAAACCCTTAGCCTAGAACCAGACGGACGGTCTGGAGTCTCTGTCGGACGAACGGTCCGACCAATTTGCGTTCTCCGGTGGGGCAGGGGCGGGAGTACAGGTAGGGCGAACGGAAGGGCGGGTAGGCTCAGGGGCGTACAGGTAGGACGGGCCGACCAGTTTGCGTAAGAATGTATGTCGGGAAAAATTCTTTAATAGTTCTGCAAAATATCGGTGTAATGTTCTTCAAACCTGACCCCTCTGTTTATAGTCCCACAGATAACCTTAGCTCGCGACTCGCATCAAATTGCGATAATAGGATTATTTAGGCGATTTTGGGATTTGGAACTAAGATGTACTCGGATTTTCTTTGCTAAGAGAAAGTTGGAAGACTTGCATTTCGGGGTGACTTCCATGTGCAAAACCGAGAAATTGAGCGAAAACGGCTGGAGAGGGTGCGGAAAATTTAAAAAATTAAAAAAATTGAAAAAATCCGGGAAATAACAACAAAAACAAACGCAGGGGAAAAAAAATTCAATTTAATTGTTGTTGTTGTTATTGAGTATAATGGGCGGTGGGAGGGGAGCCAGAGCTACAGTCTTGAGGCGGCCACCGGGGTGATCACATCGTCGAGTGCTGAGGTCGAAGATTCTTTGTTGTTGTTGTAAATACACAGGCCCATGTAGTGAGAGGGCCTCGGGTCTTGGAGTGAGAGTGGACAATAGAGAGAGTGAGAAAGACAGAGACTTGAACAGAACATATACTCTCCCAAATTGTCAAGTGTTTAGACAAAGGGTTAGGCAAGTGATTTGTTAATTTAAAATTTTTTTTAAATTCTTGTTTTCATACACTGATGCAGCCCTAGTACACCCCACACAGGGGACGCGTCTCTGCCTATACCCATACACAATCCTTCCCCCACACGTATGCACCACCTCATGCACTCATATACACTCATGGATTAATCCATTCAAGTACGAACCCGCGTGCGCTATATAATGCGATCCGCAGCCGTGAGTGCAGTCCCTCAAATGGACATTATGTATTGAGCGGACTTGTGTATATATGTGTTTTCCTGAAGCTGAGGCCTAATGGCCATTTGGGTTTCAGTCAGTGTGAGAAAGCAACAACAGCAGCGACAAGCCGATTTCCACACAGACTAACCCACACATCATACTAAAAGACATATCATACAGCAGAACACATCATACTTCAAGTTTATTCTTCAAGAACATCGCAAGTTGAACATGGAGCTTGCTGTGATACCAGGTTAGTACCTTTTTTTTACTATATTACCTCTTATATTGCCCCTGAATAAGTCCACCCAAGTCTGCAAGCCTTTTCACACTTAAGTAAGTGGCTTTCCTTCTGAAACCACTTAGTGACACAACACCCAAGTCTCTTTCCTTCTGAAAGCCCCTGAACAAGCCCACCCAAGTCTGCTAGTTTTTCTTACAATACACTTAGTGTCTTTCCTTCTGAAAGCCCCAACCAAGTCCACCCAAGTCTGAAACCCTTCGTTACATTACATATATATAAGTGTTTTTGATTCTAAAGGCCTTAAGCCTTCCTTATAACAATCCATGGGTTTTTCCTTCTGAAAGCTCCATCAAAACAACTCAAGGCCTTCAGCCATATTTACAGCAAAACTTGGGTCTTTCGTTCTGAAAGCCCAATCAAATCAACTTAGGGCCTTAAGCCATTTGAACTACAAAACATGAGTCTTTCCTTCTGAAAGCTCAATCAAGCCAACTCAAAGCCTTAAGCCATCTTTGCCATAAAATCAGTGCTTTCTTCCACAGCTACTTTCAACGATCACACCAAGCCGACCATGCAACTTGCCGACAAGCTGACAACACAATACTTGGTGAGTTTTGTGATTATTATATTATCAATTATATTATATAAACAATTATATTTTATTTACTATATTGCCCTTGACATTTACATATACATATATAAGCCCATGTCCCTGAACAAACCAACCCAAGTCTCTAGGCCCCTTTCTCATTAAACAAGCGGCTCTCCCTCTGAAAGCCTTGTGAATTTCCCCCAGTCTGCAAGCTTTCCTTTTGAAAGCATCTAGCAAAACATCCAAGTCTGCAAACTTTCCTTCTGAAAGTACCCAATAAGCCCACCCAAGTCGCTATCATTCTGAAAGCCCTTGACAAGCCCACCAAAATCTGCAAGCCTCTTTTCAATAAAGTCAGTGTTTCCCCATCATTTCCTTCTACCTACCCTTCATTCCTAGTTCCTCTCAATCACTAAAAACCTCATTCAACCAAAATAGCTCTCGGTCTAGAGATTTCCGCCGTCAAAACAAAGGAGACAGTGGTATTAGCAGCAACGTGCTGTCATGTAATTAGCCCAACACTGTTACCGTAGCAATTCACCTGTGCTTGCGTGTCATTGTATGTGGAGCCTTGCACCGCGTTTCAGTTGTCTCCAGGGCGGGCACTTGCAAGAGATTCCATAATTATGGGTTGATTTCATTCGGTAAACCCTTAGACTAGAGCCAGACGGACGGTTCGACCAATATGCGTACACCGGTGGGGCAGGGGCGGGAGTACAGGTAGGGCGAAGGGAAGGGCGGGTAGGGTCAGGGGCGTACACTTGCAAGTGTTTTGTTTTGGCTAAGGGTTGATTTCGTTCGGTAAACCCTTAGCCTAGAGCCAGACGGACGGTCTGGAGTCTCTGTCGGACGGACGGTCCGACCAATTTGCGTACACCGGTGGGGCAGGGGCGGGAGTACAGGTAGGGCGAAGGGAAGGGCGGGTAGGGTCATGGGCATACATAGGGTCAGGGGCGTACACTTGCAAGTGTTCTGTTTTAGCTATGGGTTGATTTCGTTCGGTAAACCCTTAGCCTAGAGCCAGACGGACGGTCTGGAGTCTCTGTTGGATGGACGGTCCGACCAATTTGCGTTCTCCGGTGGGGCAGGGGTGGGAGTACAGGTAGGGCGAAGGGAAGGGCAGGTAGGGTCAGGGGCGTACACTTGCAAGTGTTCTGTTTTAGCTACGGGTTGATTTCATTCGGTAAACCCTTAGCCTAGAGCCAGACGGACGGTCTGGAGTCTCTGTCGGACGGACATTCCGACCATTTTGCGTTTTCCGTCGGGACAGGGGCGGGAGTAGAGGTAGGGCGGGTAGGGTCAGGGGCGTACACTTGCCGGTGTTTTGTTTTGGCTAAGGGTTGATTTCGTTCGGTAAACCCTTAGCCTAGAGCCAGACGGACGGTCTGGAGTCTCTGTCGGACGGACGGTCCGACCAATTTGCGTACACCGGTGGGGCAGGGGCGGGAGTACAGGTAGGGCGAAGGGAATGGCAGGTAGGGTCATGGGCATACATAGGGTCAGGGGAGCACACTTGCAAGTGTTCTGTTTTAGCAAAGGGTTGATTTCGTTCGGTAAACCCTTAGCCTAGAGCCAGACGGACAGTCTGGAGTCTCTGTCGGACGGACAGTCCGACCAATTTGCGTTCTCCGGTGGGGCAGGGGCGGGAGTACAGGTAGGGCGAAGGGAAGGGCAGGTAGGGTCAGGGGCGTACACTTGCAAGTGTTCTGTTTTAGCTACGGGTTGATTTCATTCGGTAAACCCTTAGCCTAGAGCCAGACGGACGGTCTGGAGTCTCTGTCGGACGGACGGTCCGACCAATTTGCGTACACCGGTGGGGCAGGGGCGGGAGTACAGGTAGGGCGAAGGGTAGGGCGGGTAGGGTCAAGGGCATACGCTTGCAAGTGTTTTGTTTTAGCTAAGGGTTGATTTCGTTCGGTAAACCCTTAGCCTAGAGCCAGACGGACGGTCTGGAGTCTCTGTCGGATGGACGGTCCGACCAATTTGCGTTCTCCGGTGGGGCAGGGGTGGGAGTACAGGTAGGGCGAAGGGAAGGGCAGGTAGGGTCAGGGGCGTACACTTGCAAGTGTTCTGTTTTAGCTAAGGGTTGATTTCATTCGGTAAACCCTTAGCCTAGAGCCAGACGGACGGTCTGGAGTCTCTGTCGGACGGACATTCCGACCATTTTGCGTTTTCCGTCGGGACAGGGGCGGGAGTAGAGGTAGGGCGGGTAGGGTCAGGGGCGTACACTTGCAGGTGTTTTGTTTTGGCTAAGGGTTGATTTCGTTCGGTAAACCCTTAGCCTAGAGCCAGACGGACGGTCTGGAGTCTCTGTCGGACGGACAGTCCGACCAATTTGCGTTCTCCGGTGGGGCAGGGGCGGGAGTACAGGTAGGGCGAACGGAAGGGCGGGTAGGCTCAGGGGCGTACACTTGCAAGTGTTTTGTTTTAGCTAAGGGTTGATTTCGTTCGGTAAACCCTTAGCCTAGAACCAGACGGACGGTCTGGAGTCTCTGTCGGACGAACGGTCCGACCAATTTGCGTTCTCCGGTGGGGCAGGGGCGGGAGTACAGGTAGGGCGAACGGAAGGGCGGGTAGGCTCAGGGGCATACATAGGGTCAGGGGAGTACACTTGCAAGTGTTCTGTTTTAGCTAAGGGTTGATTTCGTTCATTAAACCCTTAGCCTAGAGCCAGACGGACGGTCTGGAGTCTCTGTCGGACGGACAGTCCGACCAATTTGCGTTCTCCGGTGGGGCAGGGGCGGGAGTACAGGTAGGGCGAACGGAAGGGCGGGTAGGCTCAGGGGCGTACACTTGCAAGTGTTTTGTTTTAGCTAAGGGTTGATTTCGTTCGGTAAACCCTTAGCCTAGAGCCAGACGGACGGTCTGGAGTCTCTGTCGGACGGACGGTCCGACCAATTTGCGTTCTCCGGTGGGGCAGGTTCGGGAGTACAGGTAGGGCGAACGGAAATGCGGGTAGGCTCAGAGGCGTACACTAGCAAGTGTTTTGTTTTAGCTAAGGGTTGATTTCGTTCGGTGAACCCTTAGCCTAGAGCCAGACGGACGGTCTGGAGTCTCTGTCGGACGGACGGTCCGACCAATTTGCGTACACCGGTGGGGCAGTCACGAGAGTACATGTATGGCGAAGGGAAGGGCGGGTAGGGTCATGGGCATACATAGGGTCAGGGGCGTACACTTGCAAGTGTTCTGCTTTAGCTAGTGATGGATTTCGTTCGGTGAACCCTTAGCCTAGAGCCAGACGGACGGTCCGACCAATTTGAGTACACCAGTGGGGCAGTGGCGAGAGTACAGGTAGGGCGAAGAGAAGGGCGGGTAGGGTCATGGGCATACATAGGGTCAGGGGAGTACACTTGCAAGTGTTCTGTTTTAGCTAAGGGTTGATTTCGTTCATTAAACCCTTAGCCTAGAGCCAGACGGACGGTCTGGAGTCTCTGTCGGACGGACAGTCCGACCAATTTGCGTTCTCCGGTGGGGCAGGGGCGGGAGTACAGGTAGGGCGAACGGAAGGGCGGGTAGGCTCAGGGGCGTACACTTGCAAGTGTTTTGTTTTAGCTAAGGGTTGATTTCGTTCGGTAAACCCTTAGCCTAGAACCAGACGGACGGTCTGGAGTCTCTGTCGGACGAACGGTCCGACCAATTTGCGTTCTCCGGTGGGGCAGGGGCGGGAGTACAGGTAGGGCGAACGGAAGGGCGGGTAGGCTCAGGGGCGTACAGGTAGGACGGGCCGACCAGTTTGCGTAAGAATGTATGTCGGGAAAAATTCTTTAATAGTTCTGCAAAATATCGGTGTAATGTTCTTCAAACCTGACCCCTCTGTTTATAGTCCCACAGATAACCTTAGCTCGCGACTCGCATCAAATTGCGATAATAGGATTATTTAGGCGATTTTGGGATTTGGAACTAAGATGTACTCGGATTTTCTTTGCTAAGAGAAAGTTGGAAGACTTGCATTTCGGGGTGACTTCCATGTGCAAAACCGAGAAATTGAGCGAAAACGGCTGGAGAGGGTGCGGAAAATTTAAAAAATTAAAAAAATTGAAAAAATCCGGGAAATAACAACAAAAACAAACGCAGGGGAAAAAAAATTCAATTTAATTGTTGTTGTTGTTATTGAGTATAATGGGCGGTGGGAGGGGAGCCAGAGCTACAGTCTTGAGGCGGCCACCGGGGTGATCACATCGTCGAGTGCTGAGGTCGAAGATTCTTTGTTGTTGTTGTAAATACACAGGCCCATGTAGTGAGAGGGCCTCGGGTCTTGGAGTGAGAGTGGACAATAGAGAGAGTGAGAAAGACAGAGACTTGAACAGAACATATACTCTCCCAAATTGTCAAGTGTTTAGACAAAGGGTTAGGCAAGTGATTTGTTAATTTAAAATTTTTTTTAAATTCTTGTTTTCATACACTGATGCAGCCCTAGTACACCCCACACAGGGGACGCGTCTCTGCCTATACCCATACACAATCCTTCCCCCACACGTATGCACCACCTCATGCACTCATATACACTCATGGATTAATCCATTCAAGTACGAACCCGCGTGCGCTATATAATGCGATCCGCAGCCGTGAGTGCAGTCCCTCAAATGGACATTATGTATTGAGCGGACTTGTGTATATATGTGTTTTCCTGAAGCTGAGGCCTAATGGCCATTTGGGTTTCAGTCAGTGTGAGAAAGCAACAACAGCAGCGACAAGCCGATTTCCACACAGACTAACCCACACATCATACTAAAAGACATATCATACAGCAGAACACATCATACTTCAAGTTTATTCTTCAAGAACATCGCAAGTTGAACATGGAGCTTGCTGTGATACCAGGTTAGTACCTTTTTTTTACTATATTACCTCTTATATTGCCCCTGAATAAGTCCACCCAAGTCTGCAAGCCTTTTCACACTTAAGTAAGTGGCTTTCCTTCTGAAACCACTTAGTGACACAACACCCAAGTCTCTTTCCTTCTGAAAGCCCCTGAACAAGCCCACCCAAGTCTGCTAGTTTTTCTTACAATACACTTAGTGTCTTTCCTTCTGAAAGCCCCAACCAAGTCCACCCAAGTCTGAAACCCTTCGTTACATTACATATATATAAGTGTTTTTGATTCTAAAGGCCTTAAGCCTTCCTTATAACAATCCATGGGTTTTTCCTTCTGAAAGCTCCATCAAAACAACTCAAGGCCTTCAGCCATATTTACAGCAAAACTTGGGTCTTTCGTTCTGAAAGCCCAATCAAATCAACTTAGGGCCTTAAGCCATTTGAACTACAAAACATGAGTCTTTCCTTCTGAAAGCTCAATCAAGCCAACTCAAAGCCTTAAGCCATCTTTGCCATAAAATCAGTGCTTTCTTCCACAGCTACTTTCAACGATCACACCAAGCCGACCATGCAACTTGCCGACAAGCTGACAACACAATACTTGGTGAGTTTTGTGATTATTATATTATCAATTATATTATATAAACAATTATATTTTATTTACTATATTGCCCTTGACATTTACATATACATATATAAGCCCATGTCCCTGAACAAACCAACCCAAGTCTCTAGGCCCCTTTCTCATTAAACAAGCGGCTCTCCCTCTGAAAGCCTTGTGAATTTCCCCCAGTCTGCAA
The DNA here is from genome assembly GCA_917880715.2 of Matsumyia berberina. NCBI lineage: Eukaryota > Metazoa > Arthropoda > Insecta > Diptera > Syrphidae > Matsumyia > Matsumyia berberina. Next base: position 110,932,281 of record OU862872.1, read on the forward strand.
GCTTTCCTTTTGAAAGCATCTAGCAAAACATCCAAGTCTGCAAACTTTCCTTCTGAAAGTACCCAATAAGCCCACCCAAGTCGCTATCATTCTGAAAGCCCTTGACAAGCCCACCAAAATCTGCAAGCCTCTTTTCAATAAAGTCAGTGTTTCCCCATCATTTCCTTCTACCTACCCTTCATTCCTAGTTCCTCTCAATCACTAAAAACCTCATTCAACCAAAATAGCTCTCGGTCTAGAGATTTCCGCCGTCAAAACAAAGGAGACAGTGGTATTAGCAGCAACGTGCTGTCATGTAATTAGCCCAACACTGTTACCGTAGCAATTCACCTGTGCTTGCGTGTCATTGTATGTGGAGCCTTGCACCGCGTTTCAGTTGTCTCCAGGGCGGGCACTTGCAAGAGATTCCATAATTATGGGTTGATTTCATTCGGTAAACCCTTAGACTAGAGCCAGACGGACGGTTCGACCAATATGCGTACACCGGTGGGGCAGGGGCGGGAGTACAGGTAGGGCGAAGGGAAGGGCGGGTAGGGTCAGGGGCGTACACTTGCAAGTGTTTTGTTTTGGCTAAGGGTTGATTTCGTTCGGTAAACCCTTAGCCTAGAGCCAGACGGACGGTCTGGAGTCTCTGTCGGACGGACGGTCCGACCAATTTGCGTACACCGGTGGGGCAGGGGCGGGAGTACAGGTAGGGCGAAGGGAAGGGCGGGTAGGGTCATGGGCATACATAGGGTCAGGGGCGTACACTTGCAAGTGTTCTGTTTTAGCTATGGGTTGATTTCGTTCGGTAAACCCTTAGCCTAGAGCCAGACGGACGGTCTGGAGTCTCTGTTGGATGGACGGTCCGACCAATTTGCGTTCTCCGGTGGGGCAGGGGTGGGAGTACAGGTAGGGCGAAGGGAAGGGCAGGTAGGGTCAGGGGCGTACACTTGCAAGTGTTCTGTTTTAGCTACGGGTTGATTTCATTCGGTAAACCCTTAGCCTAGAGCCAGACGGACGGTCTGGAGTCTCTGTCGGACGGACATTCCGACCATTTTGCGTTTTCCGTCGGGACAGGGGCGGGAGTAGAGGTAGGGCGGGTAGGGTCAGGGGCGTACACTTGCCGGTGTTTTGTTTTGGCTAAGGGTTGATTTCGTTCGGTAAACCCTTAGCCTAGAGCCAGACGGACGGTCTGGAGTCTCTGTCGGACGGACGGTCCGACCAATTTGCGTACACCGGTGGGGCAGGGGCGGGAGTACAGGTAGGGCGAAGGGAATGGCAGGTAGGGTCATGGGCATACATAGGGTCAGGGGAGCACACTTGCAAGTGTTCTGTTTTAGCAAAGGGTTGATTTCGTTCGGTAAACCCTTAGCCTAGAGCCAGACGGACAGTCTGGAGTCTCTGTCGGACGGACAGTCCGACCAATTTGCGTTCTCCGGTGGGGCAGGGGCGGGAGTACAGGTAGGGCGAAGGGAAGGGCAGGTAGGGTCAGGGGCGTACACTTGCAAGTGTTCTGTTTTAGCTACGGGTTGATTTCATTCGGTAAACCCTTAGCCTAGAGCCAGACGGACGGTCTGGAGTCTCTGTCGGACGGACGGTCCGACCAATTTGCGTACACCGGTGGGGCAGGGGCGGGAGTACAGGTAGGGCGAAGGGTAGGGCGGGTAGGGTCAAGGGCATACGCTTGCAAGTGTTTTGTTTTAGCTAAGGGTTGATTTCGTTCGGTAAACCCTTAGCCTAGAGCCAGACGGACGGTCTGGAGTCTCTGTCGGATGGACGGTCCGACCAATTTGCGTTCTCCGGTGGGGCAGGGGTGGGAGTACAGGTAGGGCGAAGGGAAGGGCAGGTAGGGTCAGGGGCGTACACTTGCAAGTGTTCTGTTTTAGCTAAGGGTTGATTTCATTCGGTAAACCCTTAGCCTAGAGCCAGACGGACGGTCTGGAGTCTCTGTCGGACGGACATTCCGACCATTTTGCGTTTTCCGTCGGGACAGGGGCGGGAGTAGAGGTAGGGCGGGTAGGGTCAGGGGCGTACACTTGCAGGTGTTTTGTTTTGGCTAAGGGTTGATTTCGTTCGGTAAACCCTTAGCCTAGAGCCAGACGGACGGTCTGGAGTCTCTGTCGGACGGACGGTCCGACCAATTTGCGTACACCGGTGGGGCAGGGGCGGGAGTACAGGTAGGGCGAAGGGAATGGCAGGTAGGGTCATGGGCATACATAGGGTCAGGGGAGCACACTTGCAAGTGTTCTGTTTTAGCAAAGGGTTGATTTCGTTCGGTGAACCCTTAGCCTAGAGCCAGACGGACGGTCTGGAGTCTCTGTCGGACGGATAGTCCGACCAATTTGCGTTCTCTGGTGGGGCAGGGGCGGGAGTACAGGTAGGGCGAAGGGTAGGGCGGGTAGGGTCATGGGCATACACTTGCAAGTGTTTTGTTTTGGCTAAGGGTTGATTTCGTTCGGTAAACCCTTAGCCTAGAGTCTCTGTCGGACGGACGGTCCGACCAATTTGCGTTCTCCGGTGGGGCAGGGGCGGAAATACAGGTAGGGCGAAGGGAAGGGCGGGTAGGGTCAGGGGCGTACACTTGCAAGTGTTTTGTTTTACCTGAGGGTTGTTTTCATTCGGTAAACCCTTAGCCTAGAGTCTCTGTCGGACGGACGGTCCGACCAATTTGCGTAAGAATGTATGTCGGGAAAAATTCTTTAATAGTTCTGCAAAATATCGGTGTAATGTTCTTCAAACCTGACCCCTCTGTTTATAGTCCCACAGATAACCTTAGCTCGCGACTCGCATCAAATTGCGATAATAGGATTATTTAGGCGATTTTGGGATTTGGAACTAAGATGTACTCGGATTTTCTTTGCTAAGAGAAAGTTGGAAGACTTGCATTTCGGGGTGACTTCCATGTGCAAAACCGAGAAATTGAGCGAAAACGGCTGGAGAGGGTGCGGAAAATTTAAAAAATTAAAAAAAATTGAAAAAATCCGGGAAATAACAACAAAAACAAACGCAGGGGAAAAAAAATTCAATTTAATTGTTGTTGTTGTTATTGAGTATAATGGGCGGTGGGAGGGGAGCCAGAGCCACAGTCTTGAGGCGGCCACCGGGGTGATCACATCGTCGAGTGCTGAGGTCGAAGATTCTTTGTTGTTGTTGTAAATACACAGGCCCATGTAGTGAGAGGGCCTCGGGTCTTGGAGTGAGAGTGGACAATAGAGAGAGTGAGAAAGACAGAGACTTGAACAGAACATATAGTCTCCCAAATTGTCAAGTGTTTAGACAAAGGGTTAGGCAAGTGATTTGTTAATTTAAAATTTTTTTTAAATTTTTATTTTCATACACTGATGCAGCCCTAGTACACCCCACACAGGGGACGCGTCTCTGCCTATACCCATACACAATCCTTCCCCCACACGTATGCACCACCTCTTGCACTCATATACACTCATGGATTAATCCATTCAAGTACGAACCCGCGTGCGCTATATAATGCGATCCGCAGCCGTGAGTGCAGTCCCTCAAATGGACATTATGTATTGAGCGGACTTGTGTATATATGTGTTTTCCTGAAGCTGAGGCCTAATGGCCATTTGGGTTTCAGTCAGTGTGAGAAAGCAACAACAGCAGCGACAAGCCGATTTCCACACAGACTAACCCACACATCATACTAAAAGACATATCATACAGCAGAACACATCATACTTCAAGTTTATTCTTCAAGAACATCGCAAGTTGAACATGGAGCTTGCTGTGATACCAGGTTAGTACCTTTTTTTTACTATATTACCTCTTATATTGCCCCTGAATAAGTCCACCCAAGTCTGCAAGCCTTTTCACACTTAAGTAAGTGGCTTTCCTTCTGAAACCACTTAGTGACACAACACCCAAGTCTCTTTCCTTCTGAAAGCCCCTGAACAAGCCCACCCAAGTCTGCTAGTTTTTCTTACAATACACTTAGTGTCTTTCCTTCTGAAAGCCCCAACCAAGTCCACCCAAGTCTGAAACCCTTCGTTACATTACATATATATAAGTGTTTTTGATTCTAAAGGCCTTAAGCCTTCCTTATAACAAGGGTCTTTCGTTCTGAAAGCCCAATCAAATCAACTCAGGGCCTTAAGCCATTTGAACTACAAAACATGAGTCTTTCCTTCTGAAAGCTCAATCAAGCCAACTCAAGGGCTTAAGCCATCTTTGCCATAAAATCAGTGCTTTCTTCCACAGCTACTTTCAACGATCACACCAAGCCGACCATGCAACTTGCCGACAAGCTGACAACACAATACTTGGTGAGTTTTGTGATTATTATATTATCAATTATATTATATAAACAATTATATTTTATTTACTATATTGCCCTTGACATTTACATATACATATATAAGCCCATGTCCCTGAACAAACCAACCCAAGTCTCTAGGCCCCTTTCTCATTAAACAAGCGGCTCTCCCTCTGAAAGCCTTGTGAATTTCCCCCAGTCTGCAAGCTTTCCTTTTGAAAGCATCTAGCAAAACATCCAAGTCTGCAAACTTTCCTTCTGAAAGTACCCAATAAGCCCACCCAAGTCGCTATCATTCTGAAAGCCCTTGACAAGCCCACCAAAATCTGCAAGCCTCTTTTCAATAAAGTCAGTGTTTCCCCATCATTTCCTTCTACCTACCCTTCATTCCTAGTTCCTGTCAATCACTAAAAACCTCATTCAACCAAAATAGCTCTCGGTCTAGAGATTTCCGCCGTCAAAACAAAGGAGACAGTGGTATTAGCAGCAACGTGCTGTCATGTAATTAGCCCAACACTGTTACCGTAGCAATTCACCTGTGCTTGCGTGTCATTGTATGTGGAGCCTTGCACCGCGTTTCAGTTGTCTCCAGGACGGGCACTTGCAAGAGATTCTATAGTTAAGGGTTGATTTCATTCGGTAAACCCTTAGACTAGAGCCAGACGGACGGTCTGGAGTCTCTGTCGGACGGACGGTCCGACCAATTTGCGTACACCGGTGGGGCAGGGGCGGGAGTACAGGTAGGGCGAAGGGAAGGGCGGGTAGGGTCAGGGGCGTACACTTGCAAGTGTTCTGTTTTAGCTATGGGTTGATTTCGTTCGGTAAACCCTTAGGATAGAGCCAGACGGACGGTCTGGAGTCTCTGTCGGACGGACAGTCCGACCAATTTGCGTACACCGGTGGGGCAGGGGCGGGAGTACAGGTAGGGCGAAGGGTAGGGCGGGTAGGGTTAGGGGCATACGCTTGCAAGTGTTTTGTTTTAGCTAAGGGTTGATTTCGTGCGGTGAACTCTTAGCCTAAAGCCAGACGGACGGTCTGGAGTCTCTGTCGGACGGACGGTCCAACCAATTTGCGTACACCGGTGGGGCAGGGGCGGGAGTACAGGTAGGGCGAAGGGTAGGGCGGGTAGGGTCAAGGGCATACGCTTGCAAGTGTTTTGTTTTAGCTAAGGGTTGATTTCGTTCGGTAAACCCTTAGCCTAGAGCCAGACGGACGGTCTGGAGTCTCTGTCGGATGGACGGTCCGACCAATTTGCGTTCTCCGGTGGGGCAGGGGTGGGAGTACAGGTAGGGCGAAGGGAAGGGCGGGTAGGGTCAGGGGCGTACACTTGCAAGTGTTCTGTTTTAGCTAAGGGTTGATCATTCGGTAAACCCTTAGCTTAGAGCCAGACGGACGGTCTGGAGTCTCTGTCGGACGGACATTCCGACCATTTTGCGTTCTCCGTCGGGGCAGGGGCGGGAGTAGAGGTAGGGCGAAGGGAAGGGCGGGTAGGGTCAGGGGCGTACACTTGCAAGCGTTTTGTTTTGGCTAAGGGTTGATTTCGTTCGGTAAACCCTTAGCCTAGAGCCAGACGGACGGTCTGGAGTCTCTGTCGGACGGATGGTCCGACCAATTTGCGTACACCGGTGGGGCAGGGGCGGGAGTACAGGTAGGGCGAAGGGTAGGGCGGGTAGGGTCAGGGGCATACGCTTGCAAGTGTTTTGTTTTAGCTAAGGGTTGATTTCGTGCGGTGAACTCTTAGCCTAAAGCCAGACGGACGGTCTGGAGTCTCTGTCGGACGGACGGTCCGACCAATTTGCGTACACCGGTGGGGCAGGGGCGGGAGTACAGGTAGGGCGAAGGGTAGGGCGGGTAGGGTCAAGGGCATACGCTTGCAAGTGTTTTGTTTTAGCTAAGGGTTGATTTCGTTCGGTAAACCCTTAGCCTAGAGCCAGACGGACGGTCTGGAGTCTCTGTCGGACGGACGGTCCGACCAATTTGCGTACACCGGTGGGGCAGGGTCGGGAGTACAGGTAGGGCGAAGGGAATGGCAGGTATTGTCATGGGCATACATAGGGTCAGGGGAGCACACTTGCAAGTGTTCTGTTTTAGCAAAGGGTTGATTTCGTTCGGTAAACCCTTAGCCTAGAGCCAGACGGACAGTCTGGAGTCTCTGTCGGACGGACAGTCCGACCAATTTGCGTTCTCCGGTGGGGCAGGGGCGGGAGTACAGGTAGGGCGAAGTGAAGGGCGGGTAGGGTCATGGGCGTACACTTGCAAGTGTTTTGTTTTAGCTAAGGGTTGATTTCGCTCGGTAAACCCTTAGCCTAGAGCCAGACGGAGGGTCTGGAGTCTCTGTCGGACGGACGGTCCGACCAATTTGCGTTCTCAGGTGGGGCAGGGCGGGAGTACAGGTAGGGCGAACGGAAGGGCGGGTAGGGTCAGGGGTGTACACTTGCAAGTGTTTTGTTTTGGCTGAGGGTTGTTTTCATTCGGTAAACCCTTAGCCTAGAGTCTCTGTCGGACGGACGGTCCGACCAATTTGCGTAAGAATGTATGTCGGGAAAAATTCTTTAATAGTTCTGCAAAATATCGGTGTAATGTTCTTCAAACCTGACCCCTCTGTTTATAGTCCCACAGATAACCTTAGCTCGCGACTCGCATCAAATTGCGATAATAGGATTATTTAGCCGATTTTGGGATTTGGAACTAAGATGTACTCGGATTTTCTTTGCTAAGAGAAAGTTGGAAGACTGAATTGAGCGAAAACGGCTGGAGAGGGTGCGGAAAATTTAAAAAATTAAAAAAATTGAAAAAATCCGGGAAATAACAACAAAAACAAACGCAGGGGAAAAAAAATTCAATTTAATTGTTGTTGTTGTTATTGAGTATAATGGGCGGTGGGAGGGGAGCCAGAGCCACAGTCTTGAGGCGGCCACCGGGGTGATCACATCGTCGAGTGCTGAGGTCGAAGATTCTTTGTTGTTGTTGTAAATACACAGGCCCATGTAGTGAGAGGGCCTCGGGAGTGAGAGTGGACAATAGAGAGAGTGAGAAAGACAGAGACTTGAACAGAACATATACTCTTAGGCAAGTGATTTGTTAATTTAAAATTTTTTTTAAATTTTTGTTTTCATACACTGATGCAGCCCTAGTACACCCCACACAGGGGACGCGTCTCTGCCTATACCCATACACAATCCTTCCCCCACACGTATGCACCACCTCATGCACTCATATACACTTATGGATTAATCCATTCAAGTACGAACCCGCGTGCGCTATATAATGCGATCCGCAGCCGTGAGTGCAGTCCCTCAAATGGACATTATGTATTGAGCGGACTTGTGTATATATGTGTTTTCCTGAAGCTGAGGCCTAATGGCCATTTGGGTTTCAGTCAGTGTGAGAAAGCAACAACAGCAGCGACAAGCCGATTTCCACACAGACTAACCCACACATCATACTAAAAGACACATCATACAGCAGAACACATCATACTTCAAGTTTATTCTTCAAGAACATCGCAAGTTGGACATGGAGCTTGCTGTGATACCAGGTTAGTACCTTTTTTTTTACTATATTACCTCTTATATTGCCCCTGAATAAGTCCACCCAAGTCTGCAAGCCTTTTCACACTTAAGTAAGTGGCTTTCCTTCTGAAACCACTTAGTGACACAACACCCAAGTCTCTTTCCTTCTGAAAGCCCCTGAACAAGCCCACCCAAGTCTGCTAGTTTTTCTTACAATACACTTAGTGTCTTTCCTTCTGAAAGCCCCAACCAAGTCCACCCAAGTCTGAAACCCTTCGTTACATTACATATATATAAGTGTTTTTGATTCTAAAGGCCTTAAACCATTCCTTATAACAATCCATGGGTTTTTCCTTCTGAAAGCTCCATCAAAACAACTCAAGGCCTTCAGCCATATTTACAGCAAAACTTGGGTCTTTCGTTCTGAAAGCCCAATCAAATCAACTTAGGACCTTAAGCCATTTGAACTACAAAACATGAGTCTTTCCTTCTGAAAGCTCAATCAAGCCAACTCAAGGCCTTAAGCCATCTTTGCCATAAAATCAGTGCTTTCTTCCACAGCTACTTTCAACGATCACACCAAGCCGACCATGCAACTTGCCGACAAGCTGACAACACAATACTTGGTGAGTTTTGTGATTATTATATTATCAATTATATTATATAAACAATTATATTTTATTTACTATATTGCCCTTGACATTTACATATACATATATAAGCCCATGTCCCTGAACAAACCAACCCAGGTCTCTAGGCCCCTTTCTCATTAAACAAGCGGCTCTCCCTCTGAAAGCCTTGTGAATTTCCCCCAGTCTGCAAGCTTTCCTTTTGAAAGCATCTAGCAAAACACCCAAGTCTGCAAACTTTCCTTCTGAAAGTACCCAATAAGCCCACCCAAGTCGCTTTCATTCTGAAAGCCCTTGACAAGCCCACCAAAATCTGCATGCCTCTTTTCAATAAAGTCAGTGTTTCCCCATCATTTCCTTCTACCTACCCTTCATTCCTAGTTCCTCTCAATCACCTCATTCAAATAAAATAGCTCTCGGTCTAAAGATTTCCACCGTCGAAACAAAGGAGACAGTGGTCCTAGCAGCAACGTGCTGCCATGTAGTTAGCCCAACACTGTTACCGTAGCAATTCACCTGTGCTTCCGTGTCATTGTATGTGGAGCCTTGCACCGCGTTTCAGTTGTCTCCAGGACGGGCACTTGCAAGAGATTCTATAGTTAAGGGTTGATTTCATTCGGTAAACCCTTAGACTAGAGCCAGACGGACGGTTCGACCAATATGCGTACACCGGTGGGGCAGGGGCGGGAGTGGAGGTAGGGCGATGGGAAGGGCGGGTAGGGTCATGGGCATACACTTGCAAGTGTTTTGTTTTGGCTAAGGGTTGATTTCGTTCGGTAAACCCTTAGGATAGAGCCAGACGGACGTTCTGGAGTCTCTGTCGGACGGACAGTCCGACCAATTTGCGTTCTTCGGTGGGGCAGGGGCGGAAATACAGGTAGGGCGAAGGGAAGGGCGGGTAGGGTCAGGGGCGTACACTTGCAAGTGTTTTGTTTTGGCTAAGGGTTGATTTCGTTCGGTAAACCCTTAGCCTAGAGCCAGACGGACGGTCTGGAGTCTCTGTCGGACGGACGGTCCGACCAATTTGAGTTCTCCGGTGGGGCAGGGGTGGGTGTACAGGTAGGATGTAGGGAAGGTCAGGTAGGGTCAGGGGAGGAAACTTGCAAGTGTTTTGTTTTAGCTAAGGGTTGATTTCGTTCGGTAAACCCTTAGCCTAGAGCCAGACGGACGGTCTGGAGTCTCTGTCGAACGGACAGTCCGACCAATTTGCGTACACCGCTGGGGCAGGGGCGGGAGTACAGGTAGGGCGAAGGAAAGGGCGGCTAGGGTCATGGGCGTACACTTGCAAGTGTTTTGTTTTAGCTAAGGGTTGATTTCGTTGGGTAAACCCTTAGCCTAGAGCCAGACGGACGGTCTGGAGTCTCTGTCGGACGGACGGTCCGACCAATTTGCGTACACCGGTGGGGCAGGGGCGGGAGTACAGGTAGGGCGAAGGGAAGGGCGGGTAGGGTCAGGGGAGTACACTTGCAAGTGTTTTGTTTTAGCTAAGGGTTGATTTCGTTCGGTAAACCCTTAGCCGAGAGCCAGACGGACTGTCTGGAGTCTCTGTCGGACCGACGGTCCGACCAATATGCGTACACCGGTGGGGCAGGGGCGGGAGTACAAGTAGGGCAAGGGAAGGGCGGGTAGGGTCAGGGGAGTACACTTGCAAGTGTTTTGTTTTAGCTAAGGGTTGATTTCGTTCGGTAAACCCTTAGCCTAGAGCCAGACGGACGGTCTGGAGTCTCTGTCGGACCGACGGTCCGACCAATTTGCGTTCTCCGGTGGGGCAGGGGTGGGTGTACAGGTAGGATTTAGGGAAGGGCAGGTAGGGTCAGGGGAGGAAACTTGCAAGTGTTTTGTTTTAGCTAAGGGTTGATTTCGTTCGGTAAACCCTTGGCCTAGAGAAAGACGGACGGTCTGGAGTCTCTGTCGGACGGACGGTCCGACCAATATGCGTACACCGGTGGGGCAGGGGCGGGAGTACAAGTAGGGCAAGGGAAGGGCGGGTAGGGTCAGGGGAGTACACTTGCAAGTGTTTTGTTTTAGCTAAGGGTTGATTTCGTTCGGTAAACCCTTAGCCTAGAGCCAGACGGACGGTCTGGAGTCTCTGTCGGACCGACGGTCCGACCAATATGCGTACACCGGTGGGGCAGGGGCGGGAGTACAAGTAGGGCAAGGGAAGGGCGGGTAGGGTCAGGGGAGTACACTTGCAAGTGTTTTGTTTTAGCTAAGGGTTGATTTCGTTCGGTAAACCCTTAGCCTAGAGCCAGACGGACGGTCTGGAGTCTCTGTCGGACCGACGGTCCGACCAATTTGCGTTCTCCGGTGGGGCAGGGGTGGGTGTACAGGTAGGATTTAGGGAAGGGCAGGTAGGGTCAGGGGAGGAAACTTGCAAGTGTTTTGTTTTAGCTAAGGGTTGATTTCGTTCGGTAAACCCTTGGCCTAGAGAAAGACGGACGGTCTGGAGTCTCTGTCGAACGGACAGTCCGACCAATTTGCGTACACCGCTGGGGCAGGGGCGGGAGTACAGGTAGGGCGAAGGAAAGGGCGGCTAGGGTCATGGGCGTACACTTGCAAGTGTTTTGTTTTAGCTAAGGGTTGATTTCGTTGGGTAAACCCTTAGCCTAGAGCCAGACGGACGGTCTGGAGTCTCTGTCGGACGGACGGTCCGACCAATTTGCGTACACCGGTGGGGCAGGGGCGGGAGTACAGGTAGGGCGAAGGGAAGGGCGGGTAGGGTCAGGGGAGTACACTTGCAAGTGTTTTGTTTTAGCTAAGGGTTGATTTCGTTCGGTAAACCCTTAGCCGAGAGCCAGACGGACTGTCTGGAGTCTCTGTCGGACGGACGGTCCGACCAATTTGCGTTCTCCGGTGGGGCAGGGGTGGGTGTACAGGTAGGATGTAGGGAAGAGCGGGTAGGGTCAGGGGATTACACTTGCAAGTGTTTTGTTTTAGCTAAGAGTTGATTTCGTTCGGTAAACCCTTAGCCTAGAGCCAGACGGACGGTCTGGAGTCTCTGTCGGACGGACGGTCCGACCAATATGCGTACACCGGTGGGGCAGGGGCGGGAGTACAAGTAGGGCAAGGGAAGGGCGGGTAGGGTCAGGGGTGTACACTTGCAAGTGTTTTGTTTTAGCTATGGGTTGATTTCGTTCGGTAAACCCTTAGCCGAGAGCCAGACGGACTGTCTGGAGTCTCTGTCGGACGGACGGTCCGACCAATTTGCGTACACCGCTGGGGCAGGGGCGGGAGTACAGGTAGGGCGAAGGAAAGGGCGGCTAGGGTCATGGGCGTACACTTGCAAGTGTTTTGTTTTAGCTAAGGGTTGATTTCGTTGGGTAAACCCTTAGCCTAGAGCCAGACGGACGGTCTGGAGTCTCTGTCGGACGGACGGTCCGACCAATTTGCGTTCGCCGGTGGGGCAGGGGCGGGAGTGGAGGTAGGGCGAATGGAAGGGCGGGTAGGGTCAGGGGTGTACACTTGCAAGTGTTTTGTTTTAGCTATGGGTTGATTTCGTTGGGTAAACCCTTAGCCTAGAGCCAGACGGACGGTCTGGAGTCTCTGTCGGACGGACGGTCCGACCAATTTGCGTACACCGGTGGGGCAGGGGCGGGAGTACAAGTAGGGCAAGGGAAGGGCGGGTAGGGTCAGGGGTGTACACTTGCAAGTGTTTTGTTTTAGCTAAGGGTTGATTTCGTTGGGTAAACCCTTAGCCTAGAGCCAGACGGACGGTCTGGAGTCTCTGTCGGACGGACGGTCCGACCAATTTGCGTTCGCCGGTGGGGCAGGGGCGGGAGTGGAGGTAGGGCGAAGGAAAGGGCGGCTAGGGTCATGGGCGTACACTTGCAAGTGTTTTGTTTTAGCTAAGGGTTGATTTCGTTGGGTAAACCCTTAGCCTAGAGCCAGACGGACGGTCTGGAGTCTCTGTCGGACGGACGGTCCGACCAATTTGCGTACACCGGTGGGGCAGGGGCGGGAGTACAAGTAGGGCAAGGGAAGGGCGGGTAGGGTCAGGGGTGTACACTTGCAAGTGTTTTGTTTTAGCTATGGGTTGATTTCGTTCGGTAAACCCTTAGCCGAGAGCCAGACGGACTGTCTGGAGTCTCTGTCGGACGGACGGTCCGACCAATTTGCGTTCTCCGGTGGGGCAGGGGTGGGTGTACAGGTAGGATGTAGGGAAGGGCAGGTAGGGTCAGGGGTGTACACTTGCAAGTGTTTTGTTTTAGCTAAGGGTTGATTTCGTTCGGTAAACCCTTAGCCTAGAGAAAGACGGACTGTCTGGAGTCTCTGTCGGACGGACGGTCCGACCAATTTGCGTTCTCCGATAGGGCAGGGGCGGGAGTACAGGTAGGGCGAAGGGAAGGGCGGGTAGGGTCAGGGGTGTACACTTGCAAGTGTTTTGTTTTAGCTTAGGGTTGTTTTCGTTCGGTAAACCCTTAGCCTAGAGAAAGACGGACGGTCTGGAGTCTCTGTCGAACGGACAGTCCGACCAATTTGCGTACACCGCTGGGGCAGGGGCGGGAGTACAGGTAGGGCGAAGGAAAGGGCGGCTAGGGTCATGGGCGTACACTTGCAAGTGTTTTGTTTTAGCTAAGGGTTGATTTCGTTGGGTAAACCCTTAGCCTAGAGCCAGACGGACGGTCTGGAGTCTCTGTCGGACGGACGGTCCGACCAATTTGCGTTCTCCGATAGGGCAGGGGCGGGAGTACAGGTAGGGCGAAGGGAAGGGCGGGTAGGGTCAGGGGAGTACACTTGCAAGTGTTTTGTTTTAGCTAAGGGTTGATTTCGTTCGGTAAACCCTTAGCCGAGAGCCAGACGGACGGTCTGGAGTCTCTGTCGGACGGACGGTCCGACCAATTTGCGTTCTCCGATAGGGCAGGGGCGGGAGTACAGGTAGGGCGAAGGGAAGGGCGGGTAGGGTCAGGGGTGTACACTTGCAAGTGTTTTGTTTTAGCTAAGGGTTGATTTCGTTCGGTAAACCCTTAGCCGAGAGCCAGACGGACTGTCTGGAGTCTCTGTCGGACGGACGGTCCGACCAATTTGCGTTCTCCGGTGGGGCAGGGGTGGGTGTACAGGTAGGATGTAGGGAAGGGCAGGTAGGGTCAGGGGTGTACACTTGCAAGTGTTTTGTTTTAGCTAAGGGTTGATTTCGTTCGGTAAACCCTTAGCCTAGAGAAAGACGGACTGTCTGGAGTCTCTGTCGGACGGACGGTCCGACCAATTTGCGTTCTCCGATAGGGCAGGGGCGGGAGTACAGGTAGGGCGAAGGGAAGGGCGGGTAGGGTCAGGGGTGTACACTTGCAAGTGTTTTGTTTTAGCTTAGGGTTGTTTTCGTTCGGTAAACCCTTAGCCTAGAGAAAGACGGACGGTCTGGAGTCTCTGTCGAACGGACAGTCCGACCAATTTGCGTACACCGCTGGGGCAGGGGCGGGAGTACAGGTAGGGCGAAGGAAAGGGCGGCTAGGGTCATGGGCGTACACTTGCAAGTGTTTTGTTTTAGCTAAGGGTTGATTTCGTTGGGTAAACCCTTAGCCTAGAGCCAGACGGACGGTCTGGAGTCTCTGTCGGACGGACGGTCCGACCAATTTGCGTTCTCCGATAGGGCAGGGGCGGGAGTACAGGTAGGGCGAAGGGAAGGGCGGGTAGGGTCAGGGGAGTACACTTGCAAGTGTTTTGTTTTAGCTAAGGGTTGATTTCGTTCGGTAAACCCTTAGCCGAGAGCCAGACGGACGGTCTGGAGTCTCTGTCGGACGGACGGTCCGACCAATTTGCGTTCTCCGATAGGGCAGGGGCGGGAGTACAGGTAGGGCGAAGGGAAGGGCGGGTAGGGTCAGGGGTGTACACTTGCAAGTGTTTTGTTTTAGCTAAGGGTTGATTTCGTTCGGTAAACCCTTAGCCGAGAGCCAGACGGACTGTCTGGAGTCTCTGTCGGACGGACGGTCCGACCAATTTGCGTTCTCCGATAGGGCAGGGGCGGGAGTACAGGTAGGGCGAAGGGAAGGGTGGGTAGGGTCAGGGGTGTACACTTGCAAGTGTTTTGTTTTAGCTAAGGGTTGATTTCGTTCGGTAAACCCTTAGCCGAGAGCCAGACGGACGGTCTGGAGTCTCTGTCGGAAGGACGGTCCGACCAATATGCGTACACCGGTGGGGCAGGGGCGGGAGTACAAGTAGGGCAAGGGAAGGGCGGGTAGGGTCAGGGGTGTACACTTGCAAGTGTTTTGTTTTAGCTAAGGGTTGATTTCGTTCGGTAAACCCTTAGCCGAGAGCCAGACGGACTGTCTGGAGTCTCTGTCGGACGGACGGTCCGACCAATTTGCGTTCTCCGATAGGGCAGGGGCGGGAGTACAGGTAGGGCGAAGGGAAGGGCGGGTAGGGTCAGGGGTGTACACTTGCAAGTGTTTTGTTTTAGCTAAGGGTTGATTTCGTTCGGTAAACCCTTAGCCTAGAGCCAGACGGACGGTCTGGAGTCTCTGTCGGACGGACGGTCCGACCAATATGCGTACACCGTTGGGCAGGGGCGGGAGTACAAGTAGGGCAAGAGAAGGGCGGGTAGGGTCAGGGGTGTACACTTGCAAGTGTTTTGTTTTAGCTAAGGGTTGATTTCGTTCAGTAAACCCTTAGCCTAGAGCCAGACGGACGGTCTGGAGTCTCTGTCGGACGGACGGTCCGACCAATTTGCGTTCTCCGATAGGGCAGGGGCGGGAGTACAAGTAGGGCAAGGGAAGGGCGGGTAGGGTCAGGGGTGTACACTTGCAAGTGTTTTGTTTTAGCTAAGGGTTGATTTCGTTCGGTAAACCCTTAGCCCAGACCAGACGGACTGTCTGGAGTCTCTGTCGGACGGACGGTCCGACCAATTTGCGTTCTCCGATAGGGCAGGGGCGGGAGTACAGGTAGGATGTAGGGAAGGGCGGGTAGGGTCAGGGGAGTACACTTGCAAGTGTTTTGTTTTAGCTAAGGGTTGATTTCGCTCGGTAAACCCTTAGCCTAGAGCCAGACGGACGGTCTGGAGTCTCTGTCGGACGGACGGTCCGACCAATATGCGTACACCGGTGGGGCAGGGGCGGGAGTACAAGTAGGGCAAGGGAAGGGCGGGTAGGGTCAGGGGTGTACACTTGCAAGTGTTTTGTTTTAGCTAAGGGTTGATTTCGTTCGGTAAACCCTTAGCCTAGAGCCAGACGGACGGTCTGGAGTCTCTGTCGGACGGACGGTCCGACCAATATGCGTACACCGGTGGGGCAGGGGCGGGAGTACAAGTAGGGCAAGGGAAGGGCGGGTAGGGTCAGGGGTGTACACTTGCAAGTGTTTTGTTTTAGCTAAGGGTTGATTTCGCTCGGTAAACCCTTAGCCTAGAGCCAGACGGACGGTCTGGAGTCTCTGTCGGACGGACGGTCCGACCAATATGCGTACACCGGTGGGGCAGGGGCGGGAGTACAAGTAGGGCAAGGGAAGGGCGGGTAGGGTCAGGGGTGTACACTTGCAAGTGTTTTGTTTTAGCTAAGGGTTGATTTCGTTCGGTAAACCCTTAGCCTAGAGCCAGACGGACGGTCTGGAGTCTCTGTCGGACGGACGGTCCGACCAATATGCGTACACCGTTGGGCAGGGGCGGGAGTACAAGTAGGGCAAGAGAAGGGCGGGTAGGGTCAGGGGTGTACACTTGCAAGTGTTTTGTTTTAGCTAAGGGTTGATTTCGTTCAGTAAACCCTTAGCCTAGAGCCAGACGGACGGTCTGGAGTCTCTGTCGGACGGACGGTCCGACCAATTTGCGTTCTCCGATAGGGCAGGGGCGGGAGTACAAGTAGGGCAAGGGAAGGGCGGGTAGGGTCAGGGGTGTACACTTGCAAGTGTTTTGTTTTAGCTAAGGGTTGATTTCGTTCGGTAAACCCTTAGCCCAGACCAGACGGACTGTCTGGAGTCTCTGTCGGACGGACGGTCCGACCAATTTGCGTTCTCCGATAGGGCAGGGGCGGGAGTACAGGTAGGATGTAGGGAAGGGCGGGTAGGGTCAGGGGAGTACACTTGCAAGTGTTTTGTTTTAGCTAAGGGTTGATTTCGCTCGGTAAACCCTTAGCCTAGAGCCAGACGGACGGTCTGGAGTCTCTGTCGGACGGACGGTCCGACCAATATGCGTACACCGGTGGGGCAGGGGCGGGAGTACAAGTAGGGCAAGGGAAGGGCGGGTAGGGTCAGGGGTGTACACTTGCAAGTGTTTTGTTTTAGCTAAGGGTTGATTTCGTTCGGTAAACCCTTAGCCTAGAGCCAGACGGACGGTCTGGAGTCTCTGTCGGACGGACGGTCCGACCAATATGCGTACACCGGTGGGGCAGGGGCGGGAGTACAAGTAGGGCAAGGGAAGGGCGGGTAGGGTCAGGGGTGTACACTTGCAAGTGTTTTGTTTTAGCTAAGGGTTGATTTCGTTCGGTAAACCCTTAGCCTAGAGCCAGACGGACGGTCTGGAGTCTCTGTCGGACGGACGGTCCGACCAATTTGCGTTCTCCGATAGGGCAGGGGCGGGAGTACAAGTAGGGCAAGGGAAGGGCGGGTAGGGTCAGGGGTGTACACTTGCAAGTGTTTTGTTTTAGCTAAGGGTTGATTTCGTTCGGTAAACCCTTAGCCTAGAGCCAGACGGACGGTCTGGAGTCTCTGTCGGACGGACGGTCCGACCAATATGCGTACACCGGTGGGACAGGGGTGGGTGTACAGGTAGGATGTAGGGAAGGGCGGGTAGGGTCAGGGGAGTACACTTGCAAGTGTTTTGTTTTAGCTAAGGGTTGATTTCGTTGGGTAAACCCTTAGCCTAGAGCCAGACGGACGGTCTGGAGTCTCTGTCGGACGGACGGTCCGACCAATATGCGTACACCGGTGGGGCAGGGGCGGGAGTACAGGTAGGGCAAGGGAAGGGCGGGTAGGGTCAGGGGTGTACACTTGCAAGTGTTTTGTTTTAGCTAAGGGTTGATTTCGTTCGGTAAACCCTTAGCCGAGAGCCAGACGGACTGTCTGGAGTCTCTGTCGGACGGACGGTCCGACCAATTTGCGTTCTCCGATAGGGCAGGGGCGGGAGTACAGGTAGGGCGAAGGGAAGGGCGGGTAGGGTCAGGGGTGTACACTTGCAAGTGTTTTGTTTTAGCTAAGGGTTGATTTCGTTCGGTAAACCCTTAGCCTAGAGCCAGACGGACGGTCTGGAGTCTCTGTCGGACGGACGGTCCGACCAATTTGCGTTCTCCGGTGGGGCAGGGGTGGGTGTACAGGTAGGATGTAGGGAAGGGCAGGTAGGGTCAGGGGAGGAAACTTGCAAGTGTTTTGTTTTAGCTAAGGGTTGATTTCGTTGGGTAAACCCTTAGCCTAGAGCCAGACGGACGGTCTGGAGTCTCTGTCGGACGGACGGTCCCACCAATTTGCGTTCTCCGGTGGGGCAGGGGTGAGTGTACAGGTAGGGCGAAGGGAAGGGCGGGTAGGCTCAGGGGCGTACACTTGCAAGTGTTTTAGCTGAGGGTTGTTTTCATTCGGTAAACCCTTAGCCTAGAGTCTCTGTCGGACGGACGGTCCGACCAATTTGCGTAAGAATGTATGTCGGGAAAAATTCTTTAATAGTTCTGCAAAATATCGGTGTAATGTTCTTCAAACCTGACCCCTCTGTTTATAGTCCCACAGATAACCTTAGCTCGCGACTCGCATCAAATTGCGATAATAGGATTATTTAGCCGATTTTGGGATTTGGAACTAAGATGTACTCGGATTTTCTTTGCTAAGAGAAAGTTGGAAGACTTGCATTTCGGCTCTTTGAACGTCTCGCGATTATCGCAAGCGATTGCTGGGGTGACTTCCATGTGCAAAACCGAGAAATTAAGCGAAAACGGCTGGAGAGGGTGCGGAAAATTGAAAAAATTTAAAAAAATTAAAAAAAACCGGGAAATAACAACAAAAACAAATGCAGGGGAAAAAAATTCAATTTAATTGTTATTGTTGTTACTGAGTATAATGGGCGGTGGGAGGTGAGCCAGAGCCACAGTCTTGAGGCGGCCGCCGGGGTGATCACATCGTGGAGTGCTGAGGTCGAAGATTTTTTGTTGTTGTTGTAAATACACAGGCCCATGTAGTGAGAGGGCCTCGGGTCTTGGAGTGAGAGTGGACAATAGAGAGAGTGAGAAAGACAGAGACTTGAACAGAACATATTCTCTCCCAAATTGTCAAGTGTTTAGACAAAGGGTTAGGCAAGTGATTTGTTAATTTAAAATTTTTTTTAAATTTTTGTTTTCATACACTGATGCAGCCCTAGTACACCCCACACAGGGGACGCGTCTCTGCCTATACCCATACACAATCCTTCCCCCACACGTATGCACCACCTCATGCACTCATATACACTCATGGATTAATCTATTCAAGTACGAACCCGCGTGCGCTATATAATGCGATCCGCAGCCGTGAGTGCAGTCCCTCAAATGGACATTATGTATTGAGCGGACTTGTGTATATATGTGTTTTCCTGAAGCTGAGGCCTAATGGCCATTTGGGTTTCAGTCAGTGTGAGAAAGCAACAACAGCAGCGACAAGCCGATTTCCACACAGACTAACCCACACATCATACTAAAAGACACATCATACAGCAGAACACATCATACTTCAAGTTTATTCTTCAAGAACATCGCAAGTTGAACATGGAGCTTGCTGTGATACCAGGTTAGTACCCTTTTTTTACTATATTACCTCTTATATTGCCCCTGAATAAGTCCACCCAAGTCTGCAAGCCTTTTCACACTTAAGTAAGTGGCTTTCCTTCTGAAACCACTTAGTGACACAACACCCAAGTCTCTTTCCTTCTGAAAGCCCCTGAACAAGGCCACCCAAGTCTGCTGGTTTTTCTTACAATACACTTAGTGTCTTTCCTTCTGAAAGCCCCAACCAAGTCCACCCAAGTCTGAAACCCTTCGTTACATTACATATATATAAGTGTTTTTGATTCTAAAGGCCTTAAGCCTTCCTTATAACAAGGGTCTTTCGTTCTGAAAGCCCAATCAAATCAACTCAGGGCCTTAAGCCATTTGAACTACAAAACATGAGTCTTTCCTTCTGAAAGCTCAATCAAGCCAACTCAAGGCCTTAAGCCATCTTTGCCATAAAATCAGTGCTTTCTTCCACAGCTACTTTCAACGATCACACCAAGCCGACCATGCAACTTGCCGACAAGCTGACAACACAATACTTGGTGAGTTTTGTGATTATTATATTATCAATTATATTATATAAACAATTATATTTTATTTACTATATTGCCCTTGACATTTACATATACATATATAAGCCCATATCCCTGAACAAACCAATCCAAGTCTCTAGGCCCCTTTCTCATGAAACAAGCGGCTCTCCCACTGAAAGCCTTGTGAATTTCCCCCAGTCTGCAAGCTTTCCTTTTGAAAGCATCTAGCAAAACACCAAAGTCTGCAAACTTTCCTTCTGAAAGTACCCAATAAGCCCACCCAAGTCTCTTTCATTCTGAAAGCCCTTGACAAGCCCACCAAAATCTGCAAGCCTCTTTTCAATAAAGTCAGTGTTTCCCCATCACTTCCTTCTACCTACCCTTCATTCCTAGTTCCTCTCAATCACTAAAAACCTCATTCAAATAAAATAGCTCTCGGTCTAGAGATTTCCGCCGTCGAAACAAAGGAGACAGTGGTCCTAGCAGCAACGTGCTGCCATGTAATTAGCCCAGCACTGTTACCGTAGCAATTCACCTGTGCTTGCGTGTCATTGTATGTGGAGCCTTGCACCGCGTTTCAGTTGTCTCCAGGACGGGCACTTGCAAGAGATTCTATAGTTAAGGGTTGATTTCATTCGGTAAACCCTTAGACTAGAGCCAGACGGACGGTCCGACCAATTTGCGTTCTTCGGTGGGGCAGGGGCGGGAGTACAGGTAGAGCGAAGGGAAGGGCGGGTAGGGTCATGGGCATACACTTGCAAGTGATTTGTTTTAGCTTAGGGTTGATTTCGTTCGGTAAACCCTTAGCCTAGAGCCAGACGGACGGTCTGGAGTCTCTGTCGGACGGACAGTACGACCAATTTGCGTTCTTCGGTGGGGCAGGGGCGGGAGTACAGGTAGGGCGAAGGGTAGGGCGGGTAGGGTCATGGGCATACGCTTGCAAGTTTTTTGTTTTAGGTAAGGGTTCATTTCGTTCGGTGAACCCTTAGCCTAGAGCCAGACGGACGGTCTGGAGTCTCTGTCGGACGAACGGTCCGACCAATTTGCGTTCTCCGGTGGGGCAGGGGCGGGAGTACAGGTAGGGCGAAGGGAAGGGCGGGTAGGCTCAGGGGCGTACACTTGCAAGTGTTTTGTTTTAGCTAAGGGTTGATTTCGTTCGCCGAACCCTTAGCCTAGAGCCAGACGGACGGTCTGGAGTCTCTGTCGGACGGACAGTCCGATCAATTTGCGTTCTTCGGTGGGGCAGGGGCGGGAGTGTAGGTAGGGCGAAGGGAAGGGCGGGTAGGGTCATGGGCATACGCTTGCAAGTGTTTTGTTTTAGCTAAGTGTTGATTTCGTTCGGTAAACCCTTAGCCTAGAGCCAGACGGACAGTCTGGAGTCTCTGTCGGACGGACGGTCCGACCAATACGCGTACACCGGTGGGGCAGGGCCGGGAGTACGGGTAGGGCGAAGTGAAGGGCGGGTAGGGTCATGGACGTACACTTGCAAGTGTTTTGTTTTAGCTAAGGGTTGATTTCGTTCGGTAAACCCTTAGGATAGAGCCAGACGGACAGTCTGGAGTCGCTGTCGGCCGGACGGTCGGACCAATTTGCGTACACCGGTGGGCAGGGGCGGGAGTACAGGTAAGGCGAAGGCGAGGGCGGGTAGGGTCAGGGGCGTACACTTGCAAGTGTTTTGTTTTAGCTAAGGGTTGATTTCGTTCGGTAAACCCTTAGTCTAGAGCCAGACGGTCAGTCTGGAGTCGCTGTCGGCCGGACGGTCCGACCAATTTGCGTACACCGGTGGGCAGGGGCGGGAGTACAGGTAAGGCGAAGGGAAGGGCGGGTAGGGTCAGGGTCGTACACTTGCAAGTGTTTTGTTTTAGCCAAGGGTTGATATCGTTCGGTAAACCCTTAGCGCCTAGAGCCAGACGGACGGTCTGGAGTCTCTGTCGGACGGACAGTCCGACCAATTTGCGTACACCGCTGGGGCAGGGGCGGGAGTACAGGTAGGGCGAACGGAAGGGCGGGTAGGGTCAGGGGCATACACTTGCAAGTGTTTTGTTTTAGCTAAGGGTTGATTTCGTTCGCCGAACCCTTAGCCTTGAGCCAGACGGACGGTCTGGAGTCTCTGTCGGACGGACGGTCCGACCAATTTGCGTTTTTCGGTGGGGCAGGGGCGGGAGTACAGGTAGGGCTAAGGGAAGGCCGGGTAATGTCATTGGCGTACACTTGCAAGTGTTTGGTTTTAGCTAAGTTTTGATTTCGTTCGGTAAACCCTTAGTCTAGAGCCAGACGGACAGTCTGGAGTCTCTGCCGGACGGACGGTCCGACCAATTTGCGTCCTCCGGTGGGGCAGGGGCGGGAGTACAGGTAGGGCGAAGGGAAGGGCGAAGGGAAGGGCGGGTAGGGTCAGGGGTGTACACTTGCAAGTGTTTTGTTTTAGCTAAGGGTTGATTTCGTTCGGTAAACCCTTAGCCTAGAGCCAGACGGACGGTCTGGAGTCTCTGTCGGACGGACGGACCGACCAATTTGCGTTCTCCGGTGGGGCAGGGGCGGGAGTACAGGTAGGACGAACGGAAGGGCGGGTAGGGTCAGGGGTGTACACTTGCAAGTGCTTGTTTTAGCTAAGGGTTGATTTCGTTCGGCAAACCCTTAGCCTAGAGCCAGACGGACGGTCTGGAGTCTCTGTCGGACGGACGGTCCGACCAATTTGCGTTCTCCGGTGGGGCAGGGGTGGGTGTACAGGTAGGACGAAGGGAAGGGCGGGTAGGGTCAGGGGAGTACACTTGCAAGTGTTTTGTTTTAGGTAAGGGTTGATTTCGTTCGGTAAACCCTTAGCCTAGAGAAAGACGTACGGTCTGGAGTCTCTGTCGGACGGACGGTCCGACCAATTTGCGTTCTCCGGTGGGGCAGGGGCGGGAGTATAGGTAGGGCAGGTAGGGTCAGGGGAGTAAACTTGCAAGTGTTTTGTTTTAGCTAAGGGTTGATTTCGTTCGGTAAACCCTTAGCCTAGAGCCAGACGGACGGTCTGGAGTCTCTGTCGGACGGACGGTAAGACCAATTTGCGTTCTCCGGTGGGGCAGGGGCGGGTGTACAGGTAGGGCGAAGGGAAGGGCGGGTAAGGTCATGGGCATACACTTGCAAGTGTTTTGTTTTAGCTAAGGGTTGATTTCGTTCGGTAAACCCTTAGCCTAGAGCCAGACGGACTTTCTGGAGTCTCTGTTGGACGGACGGTCCGACAAATTTGCGTTCTCCGATAGGGCAGTGGCGGGAGTACAGGTAGGGCGGGTAGGGTCAGGGGAGTACACTTGCAAGTGTTTTGTTTTAGCTAAGGGTTGATTTCGTTCGGTAAACCCTTAGCCTAGAGCCAGACGGACGGTCTGGAGTCTCTGTTGGACGGACGGTCCGATCAATTTGCGTTCTTCGGTGGATCAGAGGCGGGAGTGTAGGTAGGGCGATGGGAAGGGCGGGTAGGGTCAGGGGAGTAAACTTGCAAGTGTTTTGTTTTAGCTAAGGGTTGATTTCGTTCGGTAAACCCTTAGCCTAGAGCCAGACGGACGGTCTGGAGTCTCTGTCGGACGGACGGTCCGACCAATTTGCGTTCTCCGGTGGGGCAGGGGCGGGTGTACAGGTAGGGCGAAGGGAAGGGCATGTAGGGTCGGGGCGTACACTTGCAAGTGTTCTGTTTTAGTTAAGGGTTGATTTCGTTCGGTAAACCCTTAGCCTAGAGCCAGACGGACTTTCTGGAGTCTCTGTTGGACGGACGGTCCGACAAATTTGCGTTCTCCGATAGGGCAGTGGCGGGAGTACAGGTAGGGCGGGTAGGGTCAGGGGAGTACACTTGCAAGTGTTTTGTTTTAGCTAAGGGTTGATTTCGCTCGGTAAACCCTTAGGCTAGAGCCAGACGGACGGTCTGGAGTCTCTGTTGGACGGACGGTCCGATCAATTTGCGTTCTTCGGTGGATCAGAGGCGGGAGTGTAGGTAGGGCGATGGGAAGGGCGGGTAGGGTCATGGGCATACACTTGCAAGTGTTTTGTTTTAGCTAAGGGTTGATTTCGCTCGGTAAACCCTTAGCCTAGAGCCAGACGGACGGTCTGGAGTCTCTGTCGGACGGACGGTCCGACCAATTTGCGTTCTCCGGTGGGGCAGGGGTGGTTGTACAGGTAGGACGAAGGGAAGGGCATGTAGGTTCGGGGCGTACACTTGCAAGTGTTCTGTTTTAGTTAAGGGTTGATTTCGTTCGGTAAACCCTTAGCCTAGTGCCAGACGGACGGTCTGGAGTCTCTGTCGGACGGACGGTCCGGTCAATTTGCGTTCTCCGGTGGGGAAGGGGCGGGAATACAGGTAGGGCGAACGGAAGGGCGGGTAGGGTCAGGGGTGTACACTTGCAAGTGTTTTGTTTTAGCTAGGGGTTGATTTCGTTCGGCAAACCCTTAGCCTAGAGCCAGACATACGGTCTGGGTTCTCTGTTGGACGGACAGTCCGGTCAATTTGCGTTCTTCGGTGGATCAGAGGCGGGAGTGTAGGTAGGGCGAAGGGAAGGGCGGGTAGGGTCATGGGCATACACTTGCAAGTGTTTTGTTTTAGCTAAGAGTTGATTTCGCTCGGTAAACCCTTAGCCTAGAGCCAGACGGACGGTCTGGAGTCTCTGTCGGACGGACGGTCCGACCAATTTGCGTTCTTCGGTGGACCAGAGGCGGGAGTGTAGGTAGGGCGAAGGGAAGGGCGGGTAGGGTCATGGGCATACACTTGCAAGTGTTTTGTTTTAGCTAAGGGTTGATTTCGCTCGGTAAACCCTTAGCCTATAGCCAGACGGACGGTCTGGAGTCTCTGTTGGACGGACGGTCCGCTCAATTTGCGTTCTTCGGTGGATCAGAGGCGGGAGTGTAGGTAGGGCGAAGGGAAGGGCGGGTAGGGTCATGGGCATACACTTGCAAGTGTTTTGTTTTAGCTAAGGGTTGATTTCGCTCGGTAAACCCTTAGCCTAGAGCCAGACGGACGGTCTGGAGTCTCTGTTGGACGGACGGTCCGATCAATTTGCGTTCTTCGGTGGATCAGAGGCGGGAGTGTAGGTAGGGCGATGGGAAGGGCGGGTAGGGTCATGGGCATACACTTGCAAGTGTTTTGTTTTAGCTAAGGGTTGATTTCGCTCGGTAAACCCTTAGCCTAGAGCCAGACGGACGGTCTGGAGTCTCTGTCGGACGGACGGTCCGACCAATTTGTGTTATCCGGTGGGGCAGGGGTGGGTGTACAGGTAGGACGAAGGGAAGGGCGGGTAGGGTCAGGGGAGTACACTTGCAAGTGTTTTGTTTTAGCTAAGGGTTGATTTCGCTCGGTAAACCCTTAGCCTAGAGCCAGACGGACGGTCTGGAGTCTCTGTCGGACGGACGGTCCGACCAATTTGCGTTCTCCGATAGGGCAGGGGCGGGAGTACAGGTAGGGCGGGTAGGGTCAGGGGAGTACACTTGCAAGTGTTTTGTTTTAGCTAAGGGTTGATTTCGTTCGGTAAACCCTTAGCCTAGAGCCAGACGGACGGTCTGGAGTCTCTGTCGGACGGACGGTCCCACCAATTTGCGTTCTTCGGTGGATCAGAGGCGGGAGTGTAGGTAGGGCGAAGGAAAGGGCGGGTAGGGTCATGGGCATACACTTGCAAGTGTTTTGTTTTAGCTAAGGGTTGTTTCGCTCGGTAAACCCTTAGCCTAGAGCCAGACGGACGGTCTGGAGTCTCTGTTGGACGGACGGTCCGCTCAATTTGCGTTCTTCGGTGGATCAGAGGCGGGAGTGTAGGTAGGGCGATGGGAAGGGCGGGTAGGGTCATGGGCATACACTTGCAAGTGTTTTGTTTTAGCTAAGGGTTGATTTCGTTCGGTAAACCCTTAGCCTAGAGCCAGACGGACTTTCTGGAGTCTCTGTTGGACGGACGGTCCGACCAATTTGCGTTCTCCGATAGGTAGGGCGGGTAGGGTCAGGGGAGTACACTTGCAAGTGTTCTGTTTTAGTTAAGGGTTGATTTCGCTCGGTAAACCCTTAGCCTAGAGCCAGACGGACTTTCTGGAGTCTCTGTTGGACGGACGGTCCGACCAATTAGCGTTCTCCGATAGGTAGGGCGGGTAGGGTCAGGGGAGTACACTTGCAAGTGTTCTGTTTTAGTTAAGGGTTGATTTCGCTCGGTAAACCCTTAGCCTAGAGCCAGACGGACGGTCTGGAGTCTCTGTTGGACGGACGGTCCGGTCAATTTGCGTTCTCCGGTGGGGAAGGGGCGGGAATACAGTTAGGGCGAACGGAAGGGCGGGTAGGGTCAGGGGTGTACACTTGCAAGTGTTTTGTTTTAGCTAAGGGTTGATTTCGTTCGGCAAACCCTTAGCCTAGAGCCAGACATACGGTCTGGAGTCTCTGTTGGACGGACGGTCCGCTCAATTTGCGTTCTTCGGTGGATCAGAGGCGGGAGTGTAGGTAGGGCGAAGGGAAGGGCGGGTAGGGTCATGGGCATACACTTGCAAGTGTTTTGTTTTAGCTAAGGGTTGATTTCGCTCGGTAAACCCTTAGCCTAGAGCCAGACGGACGGTCTGGAGTCTCTGTCGGACGGACGGTCCGACCAATTTGCGTTCTCCGGTGGGGCAGGGGCGGGAGTACAGGTAGGGCGAAGGGAAGGGCGGGTAGGCTCAGGGGCGTACACTTGCAAGTGTTCTGTTTTAGCTAAGGGTTGATTTCGTTCGGTAAACCCTTAGCCTAGAGCCAGACGGACGGTCTGGAGTCTCTGTCGGACGGACAGGCCGACCAATTTGCGTAAGAATGTATGTCGGGAAAAATTATTTTAATAGTTCTGCAAAATATCGGTGTAATGTTCTTTAAACCTGACCCATCTGTTTAAAGTCCCACAGATAACCTTAGCTCGCGACTCGCATCAATTTGCGATAATAGGATTATTTAGCCGATTTTGGGATTTGGAACTAAGATGTACTCGGATTTTCTTTGTTAAGAGAAAGTTGGAAGACTTGCATTTCGGCTCTTTGAACGTCTCGCGATTATCGCAAGCGATTGCTGGGGTGACTTCCATGTGCAAAACCGAGAAATTGAGCGAAAACGGCTGGAGAGGGTGCGGAAAATTTAAAAAATTAAAAAAATTGAAAAAATCCGGGAAATAACAACAAAAACAAACGCAGGGAAAAAAAAATTCAATTTAATTGTTGTTGTTGTTATAGAGTATAATGGGTGGTGGGAGGAGAGCCAGAGCCACAGTCTTGAGGCGGCCACCGGGGTGATCACATCGTGGAGTGCTGAGGTCGAAGATTCTTTGTTGTTGTTGTAAATACACAGGCCCATGTAGTGAGAGGGCCTCGGGTCCTGGAGTGAGAGTGGACAATAGAGAGAGTGAGGAAGACAGAGACTTGAACATATACTCTCCCAAATTGTCAAGTGTTTAGACAAAGGGTTAGGCAAGTGATTTGTTAATTTAAAATTTTTTTTAAATTTTTGTTTTCATACACTGATGCAGCCCTAGTACACCCCACACAGGGGACGCGCCTCTGCCTATACCCATACACAATCCTTCCCCCACACGTATGCACCACCTCATGCACTCATATACACTCATGGACTAATCCATTCAAGTACGAACCCGCGTGCGCTATATAATGCGATCCGCAGCCGTGAGTGCAGTCCCTCAAATGGACATTATGTATTAAGCGGACTTGTGTATATATGTGTGTTCCTGAAGCTGAGGCCTAATGGCCATTTGGGTTTCAGTCAGTGTGAGAAAGCAACAACAGCAGCGACAAGCCGATTTCCACACAGACTAACCCACACATCATACTACAAGACACATCATACAGCAGAATACATCATACTTCAAGTTTATTCTTCAAGAACATCGCAAGTTGAACATGGAGCTTGCTGTGATACCAGGTTAGTACCCTTTTTTTAAAATATTACCTCTTATATTGCCCCTGAATAAGTCCACCCAAGTCTGCAAGCCTTTTCACACTTAAGTAAGTGGCTCTTCTTCTGAAACCACTTAGTGACACAACACCCAAGTCTCTTTCCTTCTGAAAGCCCCTGAACAAGCCCACCCAAGTCTGCTAGTTTTTCTTACAATACACTTAGTGTCTTTCCTTCTGAAAGCCCCAACCAAGTCCACCCAAGTCTGAAACCCTTCCTAAAATTACATATATATATATAAAGGCCTTAAGCCTTCCTTATAACAAGGGTCTTTCGTTCTGAAAGCCCAATCAAATCAACTCAGGGCCTTAAGCCATTTGAACTACAAAACATGAGTCTTTCCTTCTGAAAGCTCAATCAAGCCAACTCAAGGCCTTAAGCCATCTTTGCCATAAAATCAGTGCTTTCTTCCACAGCTACTTTCAACGATCACACCAAGCCGACCATGCAACTTGCCGACAAGCTGACAACACAATACTTGGTGAGTTTTGTGATTATTATATTATCAATTATATTATATAAACAATTATATTTTATTTACTATATTGCCCTTGACTTTTACATATATAAGCCCATGTCCCTGAACAAACCAACCCAAGTCTCTAGGCCCCTTTCTCATTAAACAAGCGGCTCTCCCTCTGAAAGCCTTGTGAATTTCCCCCAGTCTGCAAGCTTTCCTTTTGAAAGCATCTACCAAAACACCCAAGTCTGCAAACTTTCCTTCTGAAAGTACCCAATAAGCCCACCCAAGTCTCTTTCATTCTGAAAGCCCTTGACAAGCCCACCAAAATCTGCAAACCTCTTTTCAATAAAGTCAGTGTTTCCCCATCATTTCCTTCTACCTACCCTTCATTCCTAGTTCCTCTCAATCACCTCATTCAAATAAAATAGCTCTCGGTCTAGAGATTTCCACCGTCGAAACAAAGGAGACAGTGGTATTAGCAGCAACGTGCTGCCATGTAATTAGCCCAACACTGTTACCGTAGCAATTCACCTGTGCTTGTGTGTCATTGTATGTCGAGCCTTGCACCGCGTTTCAGTTGTCTCCAGGACGGGCACTTGCAAGAGATTCTATAGTTAAGGGTTGATTTCATTCGGTAAACCCTTAGACTAGAGCCAGACGGACGGTCTGGAGTCTCTATCGGTCGGACAGGCCGACCAATTTGCGTAAGAATGTATGTCGGGAAAAATTCTTTAATAGTTCTGCAAAATATCGGTGTAATGTTCTTCAAACCTGACCCCTCTGTTTATAGTCCCACAGATAACCTTAGCTCGCGACTCGCATCAAATTGCGATAATAGGATTATTTAGCCGATTTTGGGATTTGGAACTAAGATGTACTCGGATTTTCTTTGTTAAGAGAAAGTTGGAAAACTTGCATTTCGGCTCTTTGAACGTCTCGCGATTATCGCAAGCGATTGCTGGGGTGACTTCCATGTGCAAAACCGAGAAATTGAGCGAAAACGGCTGGAGAAGGTGCGAAAAATTGAAGAAATTAAAAAAATTTGAAAAATCCGGGAAATAACAACAAAAACAAACGCAGGGGAAAAAAATTCAATTTAATTGTTGTTGTTGTTACTGAGTATAATGGGCGGCGGGAGGGGAGATAGAGCCAGTCTTGAGGCGGCCGCCGGGGTGATCACATCGTGGAGTGCTGAGGTCGAAGATTCATTGTTGTTGTTGTAAATACACAGGCCCATGTAGTGAGAGGGCCTCGGGTCTTGGAGTGAGAGTGGACAATAGAGAGAGTGAGAAAGACAGAGACTTGAACATATACTCTCCCAAATTGTCAAGTGTTTAGACAAAGGGTTAGGCAAGTGATTTGTTAATTTAAAATTTTTTTTAAATTTTTGTTTTCATACACTGATGCAGCCCTAGTACACCCCACACAGGGGACGCGTCTCTGCCTATACCCATACACAATCCTTCCCCCACACGTATGCACCACCTCATGCACTCATATACACTCATGGATTAATCCATTCAAGTACGAACCCGCGTGCGCTATATAATGCGATCCGCAGCCGTGAGTGCAGTCCCTCAAATGGACATTATGTATTGAGCGGACTTGTGTATATATGTGTGTTCCTGAAGCTGAGGCCTAATGGCCATTTGGGTTTCAGTCAGTGTGAGAAAGCAACAACAGCAGCGACAAGCCGATTTCCACACAGACTAACCCACACATCATACTACAAGACACATCATACAGCAGAATACATCATACTTCAAGTTTATTCTTCAAGAACATCGCAAGTTGAACATGGAGCTTGCTGTGATACCAGGTTAGTACCCTTTTTTTAAAATATTACCTCTTATATTGCCCCTGAATAAGTCCACCCAAGTCTGCAAGCCTTTTCACACTTAAGTAAGTGGCTTTCCTTCTGAAACCACTTAGTGACACAACACCCAAGTCTCTTTCCTTCTGAAAGCCCCTGAACAAGCCCACCCAAGTCTGCTAGTTTTTCTTACAATACACTTAGTGTCTTTCCTTCTGAAAGCCCCAACCAAGTCCACCCAAGTCTGAAACCCTTCGTTACATTACATATATATAAGTGTTTTTGATTCTAAAGGCCTTAAGCCTTCCTTATAACAAGGGTCTTTCGTTCTGAAAGCCCAATCAAATCAACTCAGGGCCTTAAGCCATTTGAACTACAAAACATGAGTCTTTCCTTGTGAAAGCTCAATCAAGCCAACTCAAGGGCTTAAGCCATCTTTGCCATAAAATCAGTGCTTTCTTCCACAGCTACTTTCAACGATCACACCAAGCCGACCATGCAACTTGCCGACAAGCTGACAACACAATACTTGGTGAGTTTTGTGATTATTATATTATCAATTATATTATATAAACAATTATATTTTATTTACTATATTGCCCTTGACATTTACATATACATATATAAGCCCATGTCCCTGAACAAACCAACCCAAGTCTCTAGGCCCCTTTCTCATTAAACAAGCGGCTCTCCCTCTGAAAGCCTTGTGAATTTCCCCCAGTCTGCAAGCTTTCCTTTTGAAAGCATCTAGCAAAACATCCAAGTCTGCAAACTTTCCTTCTGAAAGTACCCAATAAGCCCACCCAAGTCGCTATCATTCTGAAAGCCCTTGACAAGCCCACCAAAATCTGCAAGCCTCTTTTCAATAAAGTCAGTGTTTCCCCATCATTTCCTTCTACCTACCCTTCATTCCTAGTTCCTGTCAATCACTAAAAACCTCATTCAACCAAAATAGCTCTCGGTCTAGAGATTTCCGCCGTCAAAACAAAGGAGACAGTGGTATTAGCAGCAACGTGCTGCCATGTAATTAGCCCAGCACTGTTACCGTAGCAATTCACCTGTGCTTGCGTGTCATTGTATGTGGAGCCTTGCACCGCGTTTCAGTTGTCTCCAGGACGGGCACTTGCAAGAGATTCTATAGTTAAGGGTTGATTTCATTCGGTAAACCCTTAGACTAGAGCCAGACGGACGGTCCGATCAATTTGCGTTCTTCGGTGGGGCAGGGGCGGGAGTAGAGCGAAGGGAAGGGCGGGTAGGGTCATGGGCGTACACTTGCAAGTGATTTGTTTTAGCTAAAGGTTGATTTCGTTCGGTAAACCCTTAGCCTAAAGCCAGACGGACGGTCTGAAGTCTCTGTCGGACGGACGGTCCGACCAATTTGCGTTCTCCGGTGGGGCAGGGGTGGGAGTATAGGTATTGCGAAGGGAAGGGCGGGTAATGTCGCGGCCATACACTTGCAAGTGTTTTGTTTTAGCTAAGGGTTGATTTCGTTCGGTAAACCCTTAGCCTAGAGCCAGACGGACGGTCTGGAGTCTCTGTCGGACGGACGGTCCGACCAATTTGCGTTCTCCGGTGGGGCAGGGGTGGGAGTATAGGTATTGCGAAGGGAAGGGCGGGTAATGTCGCGGCCATACACTTGCAAGTGTTTTGTTTTAGCTAAGGGTTGATTTCGTTCGGTAAACCCTTAGCCTAGAGCCAGACGGACGGTCCGGAGTCTCTGTCGGACGGACGGTCCGACCAATTTGCGTTCTCCGGTGGGGCAGGGGTGGGAGTATAGGTATTGCGAAGGGAAGGGCGGGTAATGTCGCGGCCATACACTTGCAAGTGTTTTGTTTTAGCTAAGGGTTGATTTC
The DNA here is from genome assembly GCA_917880715.2 of Matsumyia berberina. Lineage (NCBI taxonomy): Eukaryota > Metazoa > Arthropoda > Insecta > Diptera > Syrphidae > Matsumyia > Matsumyia berberina. Next base: position 110,963,903 of record OU862872.1, read on the forward strand.
GTTCGGTAAACCCTTAGCCTAGAGCCAGACGGACAGTCTGGAGTCTCTATCGGACGGACGGTCCGACCAATTTGCGTACACCGGTGGGCAGGGGCGGGAGTACAGGTAGGGCGAAGGGTAGGGAGGGTAGGGTCATGGGCATACGCTTGCAAGCGTTTTCTTTTAGCTAAGGGTTGATTTCGTTCGGTAAACCCTTAGCCTAGAGCCAGACGGACGGTCCGGAGTCTCTGTCGGACGGACGGTCCGACCAATTTGCGTTCTCCGGTGGGGCAGGGGTGGGAGTATAGGTATTGCGAAGGGAAGGGCGGGTAATGTCGCGGCCATACACTTGCAAGTGTTTTGTTTTAGCTAAGGGTTGATTTCGTTCGGTAAACCCTTAGCCTAGAGCCAGACGGACAGTCTGGAGTCTCTGTCGGACGGACGGTCCGACCAATTTGCGTACACCGGTGGGGCAGGGGCGGGAGTACCGGTAGGGCGAAGGGAAGGGCGGGTAGGGTCAGGGGCATACACTTGCAAGTGTTTTGTTTTAGCTACGGGTTGATTTCGTTCGCCGAACCCTTAGCCTAGAGCCAGACGGACAGTCTGGAGTCTCTGTCGGACGGACGGTCCGACCAATTTGCGTACACCGGTGGGGCAGGGGCGGGAGTACCGGTAGGGCGAAGGGAAGGGCGGGTAGGGTCGGGGCGTACACTTGCAAGTGTTTTGTTTTAGCTAAGGGTTGATTTCGTTCGGAAAACCCTTAGCCTAGAGCCAGACGGACGGTCTGGAGTCTCTGTCGGACGGACGGTCCGACCAATTTGCGTTCTCCGGTGGGGCAGGGGTGGGAGTATAGGTATTGCGAAGGGAAGGGCGGGTAATGTCGCGGCCATACACTTGCAAGTGTTTTGTTTTAGCTAAGGGTTGATTTCGTTCGGTAAACCCTTAACCTAGAGCCAGACGGACGGTCTGGAGTCTCTGTCGGACGGACGGTCCGACCAATTTGCGTACACTGGTGGGGTAGGGGCGGGAGTACCGGTAGGGCGAAGGGAAGGGCGGGTAGGGTCGGGGCGTACACTTGCAAGTGTTTTGTTTTAGCTAAGGGTTGATTTCGTTCGGAAAACCCTTAGCCTAGAGCCAGACGGACGGTCTGGAGTCTCTGTCGGACGGACGGTCCGACCAATTTGCGTTCTCCGGTGGGGCAGGGGTGGGAGTATAGGTATTGCGAAGGGAAGGGCGGGTAATGTCGCGGCCATACACTTGCAAGTGTTTTGTTTTAGCTAAGGGTTGATTTCGTTCGGTAAACCCTTAGCCTACAGCCAGACGGACGGTCTGGAGTCTCTATCGGACGGACGGTCCGACCAATTTGCGTACACCGGTGGGCAGGGGCGGGAGTACAGGTAGGGCGAAGGGTAGGGAGGGTAGGGTCATGGGCATACGCTTGCAAGCGTTTTCTTTTAGCTAAGGGTTGATTTCGTTCGGTAAACCCTTAGCCTAGAGAGAGACGGACGGTCCGACCAATTTGCGTTCTCCGGTGGGGCAGGGGCGGGAGTACAGGTAGGGCGAAAGGAAGGGCGGGTAGGGTCATGGGCATACACTTGTTTTGTCGGACGGACGGTCCGACCAATTTGCGTTCTTCGGTGGGGCAGGGGCGGGAGTACAGGTAGGGCGAAGGGAAGGGCGGGTAGGGTCAGGGGCGTACACTTGCAAGTGTTTTGTTTTAGCTAAGGGTTGATTTCGTTCGGTAAACCCTTAGCCTAGAGCCAGACGGACGGTCTGGAGTCTCTGTCGGACGGACGGTCCGACCAATTTGCGTTTTTCGGTGGGGCAGGGGCGGGAGTACATTTAGGGCGAAGGGAATGGCGGGTAGGGTCATGGGCATATATAGGCTCAGGGGCGCACACTTGCAAGTGTTCTGTTTTAGCTAAGGGTTGATTTCGTTCGGTAAACCCTTAGCCTAGGGCCAGACGGACGGTCTGGAGTCAATTTGCGTAAACCGGTGGGCAGGGGCGGGAGTACAGGTAGGGCGAAGGGAAGGGCGGGTAGGGTCATGGGCATACGCTTGCAAGTGTTTTGTTTTAGCTAACGGTTGATTTCGTTCGGTAAACCCTTAGCCTAGAGTCAGACGGACGGTCTGGAGTCTCTGTCGGACGGACGGTCTTACCAATTTGCATACACCGGTGGGGCAGGGGCGGGAGTATAGGTAGGGCGGAGGGAAGGGCGGCTAGGGTCAAGGGCGTACAGTTGCAAGTGATTTGTTTTAGCTAAGGGTTGATTTCGTTCGCCGAACCCTTAGCCTAGAGCCAGACGGACGGTCTGGAGTCTCTGTCGGACGGACGGTCCGACCAATTTGCGTACACCGGTGGGGTAGGGTCGGGAGTACCGATAGGGCGAAGGGAAGGGCGGGTAGGATCAGGGCGTACACTTGCAAGTGTTTTGTTTTAGCTAAGGGTTGATTTCGTTCGGTAAACCCTTAGCCTAGAGCCAGACGGACGGTCTGGAGTCTCTGTCTTACGAACAGTCCGACCAATTTGCGTTTTTCGGTGGGGCAGGGGCGGGAGTACAGGTAGAGCGAAGGGAAGGGCGGGTAGGGTCAATGGCGTACACTTGCAAGTGCTTTGTTTTAGCTAAGGGTTGATTTCGTTCGGTAAACCCTTAGCCTAAAGCCAGACGGACGGTCTGGAGTCTCTGTCGGACGGACAGTCCGACCAATTTGCGTTTTTCGGTGGTGCAGGGGCGGGAGTACAGGTAGAGCGAAGGGAAGGACGGGTAGGGTCATGGGCATACACTTGCAAGTGTTTTGTTTTAGCTAAGGGTTGATTTCATTCGGTAAACCCTTAGCCTAGAGCCAGACGGACGGTCTGGAGTCTCTGTCGGACGGACAGTCCGACCAATTTGCATTCTTCGGTGGGGTAGGGGCGGGAGTACAGGTAGAGCGAAGGGAAAGGCGGCTAAGGTCAAGGGCGTACACTTGCAAGTGTTTTGTTTTAGCTAAGGGTTGATTTCGTTCGGTAAACCCTTAGCCTAGAGCCAGACGGACGGTCTGGAGTCTCTGTCGGACGGACAGTCCGACCAATTTGCATTCTTCGATGGGGCAGGGGCGGGACTACAGGTAGAGCGAAGGGAAAGGCGGCTAGGGTCAAGGACGTACAGTTGCAAGTGTTTTGTTTTAGCTTAGGGTTGATTTCGTTCAGTGAACCCTTAGCCTAGAGCCAGACGGACGGTCTGGAGTCTCTGTCGGACTGACGGTCCGACCAATTTGCGTTCTTCGGTAGGGCAGGGGCGGGAGTACAGGTAGAGCGAATTGATGAACGGGTAGGGTCAGGGGCATACACTTGCAAGTGTTTTGTTTTAGCTATGGGTTGATTTCGTTCGGTAAACCCTTAGCCTAGAGCCAGACGGACGGTGTGGAGTCTCTGTCGGACGGACAGTCCGACCAATTTGCATTCTTCGGTGGGGCAGGGGCGGGAGTACAGGTAGAGCGAAGGGAAGGGCGGGTAGGGTCAGGGGCATACACTTGCAAGTTTTTTGTTTTAGCTTAGGGTTGATTTCGTTCGGTAAACCCTTAGCCGAGAGCCAGACGGACAGTCTGGAGTCTCTGTCGGACGGACGGTCCGACCAATTTGCGTACACCGGTGGGGCAGGGGCGGGAGTACCGGTAGGGCGAAGGGAAGGGCGGGTAGGGTCAGGGGCATACACTTGCAAGTGTTTTGTTTTAGCTAAGGGATGATGTCGTTCGGTGAACCCTTAGCCTAGAGCCAGACGAACGGTCTGGAGTCTCTGTCGGACGGACAGTCCAACCAATTTGCGTTTTTCGGTGGGGCAGGGGCGGGAGTACAGGTAGGGCTAAGGGAAGGCCGGGTAATGTCATGGGCGTACACTTGCAAGTGTTTTGTTTTAGCTAAGGGTTGATTTCGTTCGGTAAACCCTTAGCCTAGATCCAGACGGACGGTCTGGAGTCTCTGTCGGACGGACAGTCCGACCAATTTGCGTTCTTCGGTGGGGCAGGGGCGGGAGTATAGGTAGGGCGAAGGGAAGGGCGGGTAGGGTCAAGGGCGTACACTTGCAAGTGTTTTGTTTTAGCTTAGGGTTGATTTAGTTCGGTAAACCCTTAGCCTACAGCCAGACGGACGGTCTGGAGTCTCTGTCGGACGGACAGTCCGACCAATTTGCGTTCTTCGGTGGGGCAGGAGCGGGAGTATAGGTAGGGCGAAGGGAAGGACGGGTAGGGTCAGGGGCATACACTTGCAAGTGTAGACCCAAGTCTGTTTTAGCTAAGGGTTGATTTCGTTTGGTAAACCCTTAGCCTAGAGCCAGACGGACGGTCTGGAGTCTCTGTCGGACGGACGGTCCGACCAATTTGCGTTCTTCGGTGGGGCATTGGCGGGAGTACAGGTAGAGCGAAGGGAAGGGCATGTAGGGTCAGGCATACACTTGAAAGTGTTTTGTTTTAGCTAAGGGTTGATTTCGTTCGGTAAACCCTTATCCTAGAGCCAGGCGGACGGTCTGGAGTCTCTGTCGGACGGACAGTCCGACCAATTTGCGTACACCGGTGGGAAAGGGGCGGGAGTACAGGTAGAGCGAAGGGAATAACGGCTAGGGTGAAGGGCATACACTTGCAAGTGTTTTGTTTTAGCTAAGGGTTGATTTCGTTCGGTAAACCCTTAGCCTAGAGCCAGACGGACGGTCTGGAGTCAATTTGCGTAAACCGGTGGGCAGGGGCGGGAGTACAGGTAGGGCGAAGGGAAGGGCGGGTAGGGTCATGGGCATACGCTTGCAAGTGTTTTGTTTTAGCTAACGGTTGATTTCGTTCGGTAAACCCTTAGCCTAGAGTCAGACGGACGGTCTGGAGTCTCTGTCGGACGGACGGTCTTACCAATTTGCATACACCGGTGGGGCAGGGGCGGGAGTATAGGTAGGGCGGAGGGAAGGGCGGCTAGGGTCAAGGGCGTACAGTTGCAAGTGATTTGTTTTAGCTAAGGGTTGATTTCGTTCGCCGAACCCTTAGCCTAGAGCCAGACGGACGGTCTGGAGTCTCTGTCGGACGGACGGTCCGACCAATTTGCGTACACCGGTGGGGTAGGGTCGGGAGTACCGATAGGGCGAAGGGAAGGGCGGGTAGGATCAGGGCGTACACTTGCAAGTGTTTTGTTTTAGCTAAGGGTTGATTTCGTTCGGTAAACCCTTAGCCTAGAGCCAGACGGACGGTCTGGAGTCTCTGTCTTACGAACAGTCCGACCAATTTGCGTTTTTCGGTGGGGCAGGGGCGGGAGTACAGGTAGAGCGAAGGGAAGGGCGGGTAGGGTCAATGGCGTACACTTGCAAGTGCTTTGTTTTAGCTAAGGGTTGATTTCGTTCGGTAAACCCTTAGCCTAAAGCCAGACGGACGGTCTGGAGTCTCTGTCGGACGGACAGTCCGACCAATTTGCGTTTTTCGGTGGTGCAGGGGCGGGAGTACAGGTAGAGCGAAGGGAATGGCGGGTAGGGTCATGGGCATATATAGGCTCAGGGGCGCACACTTGCAAGTGTTCTGTTTTAGCTAAGGGTTGATTTCGTTCGGTAAACCCTTAGCCTAGGGCCAGACGGACGGTCTGGAGTCAATTTGCGTAAACCGGTGGGCAGGGGCGGGAGTACAGGTAGGGCGAAGGGAAGGGCGGGTAGGGTCATGGGCATACGCTTGCAAGTGTTTTGTTTTAGCTAACGGTTGATTTCGTTCGGTAAACCCTTAGCCTAGAGTCAGACGGACGGTCTGGAGTCTCTGTCGGACGGACGGTCTTACCAATTTGCATACACCGGTGGGGCAGGGGCGGGAGTATAGGTAGGGCGGAGGGAAGGGCGGCTAGGGTCAAGGGCGTACAGTTGCAAGTGATTTGTTTTAGCTAAGGGTTGATTTCGTTCGCCGAACCCTTAGCCTAGAGCCAGACGGACGGTCTGGAGTCTCTGTCGGACGGACGGTCCGACCAATTTGCGTACACCGGTGGGGTAGGGTCGGGAGTACCGATAGGGCGAAGGGAAGGGCGGGTAGGATCAGGGCGTACACTTGCAAGTGTTTTGTTTTAGCTAAGGGTTGATTTCGTTCGGTAAACCCTTAGCCTAGAGCCAGACGGACGGTCTGGAGTCTCTGTCTTACGAACAGTCCGACCAATTTGCGTTTTTCGGTGGGGCAGGGGCGGGAGTACAGGTAGAGCGAAGGGAAGGGCGGGTAGGGTCAATGGCGTACACTTGCAAGTGCTTTGTTTTAGCTAAGGGTTGATTTCGTTCGGTAAACCCTTAGCCTAAAGCCAGACGGACGGTCTGGAGTCTCTGTCGGACGGACAGTCCGACCAATTTGCGTTTTTCGGTGGTGCAGGGGCGGGAGTACAGGTAGAGCGAAGGGAAGGACGGGTAGGGTCATGGGCATACACTTGCAAGTGTTTTGTTTTAGCTAAGGGTTGATTTCATTCGGTAAACCCTTAGCCTAGAGCCAGACGGACGGTCTGGAGTCTCTGTCGGACGGACAGTCCGACCAATTTGCATTCTTCGGTGGGGTAGGGGCGGGAGTACAGGTAGAGCGAAGGGAAAGGCGGCTAAGGTCAAGGGCGTACACTTGCAAGTGTTTTGTTTTAGCTAAGGGTTGATTTCGTTCGGTAAACCCTTAGCCTAGAGCCAGACGGACGGTCTGGAGTCTCTGTCGGACGGACAGTCCGACCAATTTGCATTCTTCGATGGGGCAGGGGCGGGACTACAGGTAGAGCGAAGGGAAAGGCGGCTAGGGTCAAGGACGTACAGTTGCAAGTGTTTTGTTTTAGCTTAGGGTTGATTTCGTTCAGTGAACCCTTAGCCTAGAGCCAGACGGACGGTCTGGAGTCTCTGTCGGACTGACGGTCCGACCAATTTGCGTTCTTCGGTAGGGCAGGGGCGGGAGTACAGGTAGAGCGAATTGATGAACGGGTAGGGTCAGGGGCATACACTTGCAAGTGTTTTGTTTTAGCTATGGGTTGATTTCGTTCGGTAAACCCTTAGCCTAGAGCCAGACGGACGGTGTGGAGTCTCTGTCGGACGGACAGTCCGACCAATTTGCATTCTTCGGTGGGGCAGGGGCGGGAGTACAGGTAGAGCGAAGGGAAGGGCGGGTAGGGTCAGGGGCATACACTTGCAAGTTTTTTGTTTTAGCTTAGGGTTGATTTCGTTCGGTAAACCCTTAGCCGAGAGCCAGACGGACAGTCTGGAGTCTCTGTCGGACGGACGGTCCGACCAATTTGCGTACACCGGTGGGGCAGGGGCGGGAGTACCGGTAGGGCGAAGGGAAGGGCGGGTAGGGTCAGGGGCATACACTTGCAAGTGTTTTGTTTTAGCTAAGGGATGATGTCGTTCGGTGAACCCTTAGCCTAGAGCCAGACGAACGGTCTGGAGTCTCTGTCGGACGGACAGTCCAACCAATTTGCGTTTTTCGGTGGGGCAGGGGCGGGAGTACAGGTAGGGCTAAGGGAAGGCCGGGTAATGTCATGGGCGTACACTTGCAAGTGTTTTGTTTTAGCTAAGGGTTGATTTCGTTCGGTAAACCCTTAGCCTAGATCCAGACGGACGGTCTGGAGTCTCTGTCGGACGGACAGTCCGACCAATTTGCGTTCTTCGGTGGGGCAGGGGCGGGAGTATAGGTAGGGCGAAGGGAAGGGCGGGTAGGGTCAAGGGCGTACACTTGCAAGTGTTTTGTTTTAGCTTAGGGTTGATTTAGTTCGGTAAACCCTTAGCCTACAGCCAGACGGACGGTCTGGAGTCTCTGTCGGACGGACAGTCCGACCAATTTGCGTTCTTCGGTGGGGCAGGAGCGGGAGTATAGGTAGGGCGAAGGGAAGGACGGGTAGGGTCAGGGGCATACACTTGCAAGTGTAGACCCAAGTCTGTTTTAGCTAAGGGTTGATTTCGTTTGGTAAACCCTTAGCCTAGAGCCAGACGGACGGTCTGGAGTCTCTGTCGGACGGACGGTCCGACCAATTTGCGTTCTTCGGTGGGGCATTGGCGGGAGTACAGGTAGAGCGAAGGGAAGGGCATGTAGGGTCAGGCATACACTTGAAAGTGTTTTGTTTTAGCTAAGGGTTGATTTCGTTCGGTAAACCCTTATCCTAGAGCCAGGCGGACGGTCTGGAGTCTCTGTCGGACGGACAGTCCGACCAATTTGCGTACACCGGTGGGAAAGGGGCGGGAGTACAGGTAGAGCGAAGGGAATAACGGCTAGGGTGAAGGGCATACACTTGCAAGTGTTTTGTTTTAGCTAAGGGTTGATTTCGTTCGGTAAACCCTTAGCCTAGAGCCAGACGGACGGTCTGGAGTCTCTGTCGGATAGACGGTCTGACCAATTTGCGTTTTCCGGTGGGGCAGGGGCGGGAGTACAGGTAGGGCGAAGGGAAGGGCGGATAGGGTCAGGGGCATCCACTTGCAAGTGTTTTGCTCTAGCTAATTGTAGATTTCGTTTGGTGAATACTAAGCCTAGCTAGGACCAGATGAACGGTCTATACTCTCTGTCGGACGAAGGGTTTGATGCAACAGTTTTGATTAAGAAAGCAAAAGCTGCACAACGGACCGCCTTGTATTGCATTGTTCAGCTAATTGTGCGCGATATGACTAAGAATCAATCGGATTTTACTTGCAAAAAGAGATTGGCGGGACTTGCATTTTGGCTCCTTGAATGTTTCGCTATCATCGCAAGCAATTGCTGGGCTGATTGCCATTTTAAAAACCGGGAGAACGAGCGAAAACGGTTCGACTAATCCACTCATCATAATTTTTAATTTTTTTAAGGCACTCATCATACTACAAGACACATCATGCTACAAGACACATTATTCTGCAAGACACATCATACAACAGAACACATCATACTTCAAGTTTATTCTTCAAGAACATCGCAAGTTGAACATGGAGCTTGCTGTGATACCAGGTTAGTACCCTTTTTTTATTATATTACCTCTTATATTGCCCCTGAATAAGTCCACCCAAGTCTGCAAGCCTTTTCACACTTAAGTAAGTGGCTTTCCTTCTGAAACCATTTAGTGACACAACACCCAAGTCTCTTTCCTTATGAAAGCCCCTGAACAAGCCCACACAAGTCTGCTAGTTTTTCTTACAATACACTTAGTGTCTTTCCTTCTGAAAGCCCCAACCAAGTCCACCCAAGTCTGAAACCCTTCCTTACATTACATATATATAAGTGTTTTTGATTCTAAAGGCCTTAAGCCTTCCTTATAACAATCCATGGGTTTTTCCTTCTGAAAGCTCCATCAAAACAACTCAAGGCCTTCAGCCATATTTACAGCAAAACTTGGGTCTTTCGTTCTGAAAGCCCAATCAAATCAACTTAGGGCCTTAAGCCATTTGAACTACAAAACATGAGTCTTTCCTTCTGAAAGCTCAATCAAGCCAACTCAAGGCCTTAAGCCATCTTTGCCATAAAATCAGTGCTTTCTTCCACAGCTACTTTCAACGATCACACCAAGCCGACCATGCAACTTGCCGACAAGCTGACAACACAATACTTGGTGAGTTTTGTGGTTATTATATTATCAATTATATTATACAAACAATTATATTTTATTTACTATATTGCCCTTGAAATTTACATATACATATATAAGCCCATGTCCCTGAACAAACCAACCCAAGTCTCTAGGCCCCTTTCTCATTAAACAAGCGGCTCTCCCTCTGAAAGCCTTGTGAATTTCCCCCAGTCTGCAAGCTTTCCTTTTGAAAGCATCTAGCAAAAACACCCAACACTGCAAACTTTCCTTCTGAAAGTACCCAATAAGCCCACCCAAGTCTCTTTCATTCTGAAAGCCCCTGACAAGCCCACCCAAGTCTGAATACTTCTTTTCAATAAAGTCAGTGTCTCCCCATCATTTCCTTCTACCTACCCTTTATTCCTAGTTCCTTTCAATCACTAAAAACCTCATTTAACGATGAGAGCTCTCGGTCGCGAATCTTCCACCGTCGAATTAAAGGAGACAGTGGTCCTAGCAGCAACGCGCTGCCGTGTTTGCGTGTCGTTGTATGTGGAGCCCTGCACCGCGTTTCAGTTGTCTAGAGCTCTCTTCAATTCTTTCGGTTTTTTTTCTTTTTAAAAGTTAAAGCCCTTGTATCGAGTACGGCTTTGGCCAGATATCCAGTCGCAAAACAAGACTGAGATACCTTTCGACTTGCACTTACTACATTGCTCTGCATTGTTTCCATTGTCGGTCGGTCGCTATGTGAGAATACCCCCGACCTGTACTTAGCAGCTGATTACGAAAGTTCTGTCAGCAATTGGGTCTTTACTTAAATGCCATATGCAACGCCTTCCTTAATCCGTGATCCTCAGAACTGCTTCGCGTATGGCGTCCTTGCAGTAAACTACAGCCCTTTGCTTGACTCTCGAACATCAGAGATGCTTCGCATATTGTTTTCTCGACGTGTACTACGGCCCTTTGCTTGATCCTTGGTCCTCATTGCTTCGTGTGTCGTGTCTTTGAAGTGAACTACAGCCCTACTTGTGCTATTAAATTAAGTTCCTGGGGAATGTAAAGTTTGCATGAAGGTATTGTCGTGAATCAAGCATGCATTTTTCAAAGAACAAAGGACACGCAGGACAAACACGCAGATACAAGAACACCATCTATGGAAATCAAACAGGAGAAGCAGAATGAGCATACGGATTGCAGTAGCTGTCATGCAAAAAGGACAAGGAAAACAGAAACACCAAGCTATCGACGACATTGCAGAAGCTGTCTCATAAGACCTGCGAGGAAATGTTTGGAGAAGCAGCAAGCGGATGTTGGCGTTTGGGGTGCGATGAATAGACAAGCTCCTCGCGCTGCACCCTGGGTAACTCTAAAAGTCTATTCACATCTTTAACGCGCAGAAAGCAGCTTCCAACTAACCAACTTAAGGGAGAAGCAACCCACAGCTTCCAGTCACACAAACAGCACTTCAAATCAGCTTCAGTTTTTAAATCTATTCAAAAAGTGATCCGCAACTTGTCGTCCCTATTGTGTGTACTTCCAATTATCTACAAATTCAAATAAAAAAGTGAATTAAGGCAAAACAAGCTCATTTGTCGACCTTTCACTCTATCGACATCGCAAGGTCGCCTTGCCTCTACTCATGCTCAATGCTTCGATACCTCCCTGAGCTTTCAACTCAACTTGAGGTAAAGTCAACGCGCAAGTGTCAAAACTCGCAACTAAAGGACTCGACTCACGCCACATTCAACTCGTGTTTTCTCAATTAGCAGGTCCACCACAACAATTCATTTGGTTTCTGTTTTTGTGCGACCCACAACTATGTATAAATCTCAAACTGACACCGTGCCTCCGTCTCCGCCCTGCCGATGAGTGTACAACAAAAGTTTTCATGATTTTTCCAGCTTTTCAGGGGGTGCTTTGCTGCTTTTTGCTGTGGCTTGGGTTTTGGAAATACTAGGTCAACAGTTTCGTTTTCACATAGGGTCGAGGCTGTGTTCCGCAGTAGCGTAGCGGATGAATAGACTCAGATACTCTTCCATTTTTTATTTATTTAAATCGAGTAAAGCCGTGCGATTTCGCCTCTAACTGCAGTCAAAAGTACTCTAAATTCGGGGCTAAGTGCTTATCAAGGTTAGTGACCACATCATGACCGTTGACTGCTTCTGTTTTCAATTTGTATCCCAGTACTTTAGTTTGAAGTGTTCGCTGTGTGTATCTTATGGATTCGTGTACAATTAATTGAAAAACTGCGTAGACTCGCTGTAAAAAAATTGAATTTAGATTCTTTCCCCATGAATAATTTGTCCGGTTGTTGTGTGTGGTGTGGTGCCTATGATGTAATCCACAAGCGCGACAACAGCGTTGCTGCTATTTATTCTCAAAACATATTTACGAGATACAAGTTATGTATCAGTTGGATGTTTTGTTTTGTGTATTTTCAGCATGAGTTATGTTAATTATGATCTTGCCAAGGTCGGCGCTGGAAGTTCTTTTGTTGTTTCGAGTGTGAATTCGGAGTGAAACTTGTTTATGACGCACTTACATACATAGATCTTAATGTGATGCCTTTGAATGTTCTACGATTGTGGAACTCATGGGATGGGTTTCCTAATGGACTGTGTGACTGGTTTGTGCTGTTGAACATCTGGAAAATACCGGAAACCTTTGCATAATGAAAGGACGGTGATGGTTCTTTTTGGAACACGTAGCTGACCTTTCTGCAGGTATACCAATTATTATTCCCTTGACATCGTTACAGTTGAATGGCTTAGTATCCCTGCGGGGCGACATTCACCCAAAGTTTCATCTTTAATTTATTGAAAGGAACGTGACTATAAGTGGATGCGAAATTGCCTCTGGATATGCAAAATCTCTTGTGTTTTGGTTTGCACTGCTTACAGACAGGGAATTGTGACATTCCAAAGAAAGAATTTCTAATGGGTTGAGTATCAAGGATTTACGGATCTGTTTGAGGGGTGGTGTATTTGTATGAACATTATCGAATAGGGAGTTTCGAAATTATTTAGGACGTGAGAAAAACTATGAAGGTGGACTTGCGTTTTATCTGTCTAATTGAGTCAACAATTTATTTTCCACCCTACGCTCACATAAATGGCAACTTAAGCTTATGTATACGTATGTACATGGTGCGTAGGCTAGTCGACGCGAATTAGTCAACACATAGGCACTTGAAAGTCTCTTGAAATCGAGACATCGGTGCATCCACGCACCGGTTATGGTGGTGACATTGTTGCACTTTTTGAACAAAATCCTGGGGCCGAATTACCGCAATCGATAACGAGTGAGTGAGTGGTACTCGTGATCAATTGATAGATTAACTTCATTGGGAGCGGTAATGCCAAATCCTCACATTTCGATGACGAGTTAGGTTAGGTTAGGTTAGGTTAGAAGGGTGTGTGATGGATAGGCCTCATCACTTCCACTCGGAGACCTGAAGGTCCATTGTGAGTACCCTTTTAATTTTGTGGGAATAGCGGTATGGTTCTCGCGACAGCCTAAGGACCTATCCTATTGTTGGCTGTTTTGTGAACCAGTTAGTACTCTTTAAGAATCGGAGTAGGTCCGTTAACTGTGAGTCTGTTACCTCTGCTATGCTTGCAAAGAACCTTGATCCTAAAGCGCGTAGTCGTCGTTCTTGCAGGGCGGGGCAGTGGCACAGCAGATGTTGGATTGATTCTACCTCCTCTTCATCTCCGCAGCTTCTGCATAAATCGTTGGACTCGATTCTCCACTTGCGGAGCATGACCCCGATGGCGCAGTGTCCTGTGATAACTCCAGTGAGCATGCGAATAGAGGATCTGTCCAGTGCCAGAAGGCACCTTGTTCTAGTTTTATTTAGTTTCGGCCCTAGCGTCCGAGAGGTGGCACAATCCTCTCTGGCTAGCCAGAAGGAATTGGTTTCTTTCTCTATTATGCTATCTATTATTCCATGCAATCTCCCTATCGGTGGCATTACAGATGTGTCTGCTTCGCTGATGTTCATAGCCGACCCCAATCTTGCCAATTCGTCGGCCTTTTCGTTCCCTTCTATGTTCTTCTATGTCCTTATGACAGTATGGTGCCTTATGGTGATCAGCGTGTCTCGACATTTCCTGACTGCCTTTGATTTGATTATATTGGATTTTATCGATTTTTCCGGCAATCTAAAAGATTCCTGTTTTTGTAGGGTTTCCGAGTAAAATCCGGCTCCGGTTCCTGTTTCCATTTTTGAGCCGTCAGTGTAAATCGCGATTTCTTGGTCTTTGATTACATTGTTTGACTCCCAGTCCTCTCGGGTTGGGAATAGAATAGGAAAATCAGTGTTGAAATCGTTATAGGGGATTAGGTAGTCCGATGTGGCTGTGAGGCTTTCGGAGTTATATTTCTTGCTCATTAACTTAATTTTGTCCAGTATTCCCGCGTGTCCATACGTGGTCTGCTTCCACAGGTTGGATTCTCTCAATCTGAGTGCACCTTTTGCGGCAGCGCCTTTTATGAACAGGTCTAGAGGGTGGAGATGAAGGATCATGTCCAGACCTGCTTGCGGTGAACTTCTTACTACTCCCGTTGTGCAAAGTGCAGCTAGCCGTTGTACTTTGTAGAGTTTGTTAAGATAGCTCTTGGTCTCCAATGCACTCCACCATGCGATGACGAGTTACTCGTGTGCTAATTCGGCCCCTGATTTTTGCTGTCTAATCGTGTCGAATGGTTCAGATGAAACACGAATCTTGTAAACAAAGAGGTTGGACAAATTTTATGTGGTCTGCACATAACATTTTTATTCCTTGTGTAAGATATGTATTTATCTGACATTGCATCAGGCTGCAAGGCCCTCAATCAAACAAATACACGGTAGGTTCAAGCATACCCTTGCATAATAGCCAGGAGCCTATGCCAAGAAGTGACGTTCTAGGAATCCCTTCTTGTACAATATTTGTTGTTTCGTGGTACAGGCCCCGGGGCATTATGACCGGCCTACAGTCAGAGTGATCTCTTTATCCGGCTGAGCTTAGCCGCAATGAAGCAAAAAAGCTTTGCATCATTGGTGTCCATGCGGAAGGAAGCCGTGTACATCACAACGATTGTTGGAGCGACAGATCACCTGCTATCGGTCACCTGCCTTGAGAATGTCCTCTCCCTGGCGATATACGAATCGGAATTCTTACTTCTTCACGGAACTGAAACATTTGTGTAACATTGAGCTGAAAGATCTCCTGAGATCTCCTTCTTTTCGTCCAAACTGCAACTTGTATAATTTCCATCGCTTGAGTTGGTTGTTATCTTAAAAAACCACAGAAGCGTCTAGGCCTTTTCACTGGGTATTGACTGAAACCCTAATCGCTTATGAAGTTTTCAGTGATTCTATAGACGGCTTTGCTATGACACTAACTTGATGCTTCTTTTGCTTCAGAGGCCGAACATCTCGTCGAACGCTATGCTGCGCTTCTTTCATCTTCTTGCGATTTAGTGACTCTAGCTTATTCCTAAGTCCTACAAGTATTTTCTGAAAGCTACACGCGATGTCTACTTGGGGATGACGATCGAAACTGAGCAGTTTCCAATCTACGTCAATAAGGTCCCTTAACAAGAAAAGGGGAGGTGTTTTTAGTGAGTAAGAATCTCACAATACCATGAGTAGATCCTCATGGTGTCTCATGAAAGATTTTCACCTACTCTCGTAAAAAAAAAAAAAAAAAAATATATATATATACATATGTACCTATATGGTCCCGTAATTTTTGATGTGATAAGGATTCCATTTGTCACTTCCTTTGGTCTCCAAATAACTAAAAAAAAATTCATAGGTCTGTCAATGTTGTACGTTGTCGTGGGATCATCGAACTAAAGCAGTACGCATTGCACAGATTACAAAGTGATGATCTTGTGCCGATTTCCATATTGGCGCCTCGCATATTCCGGATGTTCAGGACAAAATGGTGTTTGCCTGTCACTTGACGTGACTCTGTAGCAGGTCTTATCCTCAAACTTGGCACCACCCACAACTAGGCCATTGGCTTTGCAGAAATCTACAAATCATTCGTCATAGTCATTTCGGTTGCCTAGTCCGTGCGTCTGAAAAAATTACTTAGCCCTTTGTTGTCATTGTATCTTTTGACATTTAAGTCCCCCATCACCAAGAAGATGTTTAAATCTTGTGTTGGGTTGAAGATGGATGGTGCCTAGCTAGTCATAAAAGCCTTCTGTTCCGGGCTAGGGGGATCCGGAAAAAAAATGTTTATAGTCTGTAAATTAAGTCCAGCCACTGGCAATAAAACCAATTTTAAATAAGACTCTCAAACGTTACAGTCAATCTGTTTATTACTCCTACATTTCTATCAATCAAATAATGACAAATTGGAGCTGTGGTCGCAGCTAATTATTATTATTTGCAATATCCAATCTATAGCACTGAACCGTGTTTCCTCTTAAGGTGTGTTATGTGTGTTATTCAGGTCAGATCTTTGCGTTCGTTAGGAACCAACAGCTTCCTTCTCGTCATTAGACGAGAGCTTGGTTGGGGCATAACACTGTATAATGGTGACGCGTCATACTCTAGTCTGGTATCAGGCACTCAATTCCTCGACAGAGAAAGAGTTGGGGAGGAATTTCGGCAATTGGGAGGGAGTTGGAGGGCGATGAGATCGTACGAAGACGTAGCAGAGGGCTCAGGGTCCCATAAGAAGAAACAGGACATAAAATAGTGCTATTGGCGAAAGCTGCAGTCCAACGTCAGATGCCCAACGGGGTTTTGGATGGTTTATCAGAGTGGTACGCAGTAAGAATCTGATGTCCCTCGCTCTCTGAGTCGAGGAGGATCTTAGCATTCCAGAAGCCAATCTTAGTCCGACTAAAACAGCCAGAAGTCGTCAACGTGTGATTAATTCTTGTCCGAGACACAGAATTGGTTTCGTTAGCTTGTTGTGCGGAATGCCAACCCACGTTACCTATTTTGAAACCAATGGACCTGCTTTTATAAGGATTTAAACACTTTCGTAAATGACGGCCACGAAATGGTAAAGCAAGCCCTTGATTCTTGAGCTGCTGGTCCATTCCATGTTATCGATGTCCGATCTTTTATTAATCAAAGGTCAAAAATCAATGGGATCTACATTCCTAAAGTTAATTTGAGGCTTTATTTGTATGGTCAGTGGCCTGCCACATTCTTACCAACTATTTACCTTCAAATTTGAAGCCTTTTCATGGTCGCCACTGTACAGTGCACCTGCACCTCTCATCTGTTTAGGATACTCATTTCGTTTGTTTATTTCTTTCAGAAGCTTTTCCGAGTGCAATTTCTTTTTGATTTGAGTGCAAATGAAAAGCTGCTGAGCATACATTTCCTACTGCGAGACCAAGGAGAGTAGGCAAAGTAAATCTTTGTTTTGATATCTACATCATCGACACGGTATGCGATGTCTGACAAGTGCTACACCACCACACCGAGTTGCCTCCACAGTGCGATTTGGCTTCTCGTTTTAGTAAGCTTTCAACTCTGATCGACGTCGGACTAAAGTGTAAAGTGACTAGCTGTGCGCTGGAAACCGCCTACATTCGTATGGTAATTCGTGGCTCATTTTAAGCCGGCAAAATTCTGCTACGTAGTGTGAAACTACACTTCACAGCTCGATAGCTCATTAGAAAATCGATTTTCCTCCACATAAGACCCTCAAAGTCTGTGCCCCTGTTGGAAATCTTTCAAATATTCTACAAAAATTTGTGAAAATTAAATGAAAGCATCGAGTGAAATTAATTGCCGCGAATAAAAATAGAAAAGTGATCTGAGAAGAAAATTTTCAGTTTGAACACACCCTGAGTGTTTGCCAGCGTGAAAATGAGGTGAGCTTGGACCGAATTTATGCAAAACATTAACAAATTATTAACTAAAGTGTTGACTGACGAACAGGTGTATGAAAGGCTGGGTCGTTGCTTGGTCTCAAGGTGACTGAAGCTCTAAGTCTAGTGTTGTGCTTGCCGGTATTGTCTGTCATTTTTTCGATGACAATGAGGGGTTTTGATGGAATTGTTTGATGATACACACTGTGATGGCGTATAGCTTTGTTTTTCTTCTCTGGAATAACAATTTTATTCAAACGTGACATCATTTCTGTTTACTGTGGTGCTGGCTAAATGGCTCTAATTGTGTCTGGTTAAGGAAACACTCTTGGGAACTCACATCACGTAGATATTGCTACCTTAACATTTTCTTTGATTACATCATACATGAAATCTGGGACAGATACTTACTCAGGCAATGCGGCTTTTGTGAAAAGGACACTGGGGTACTCCACACCGTTTTGAATTATTTAGGAGGTTTTATCGTGAAGTTGTTGTTATACCTTGTGCCTTGTGGACCTCTTGAAACTTTTACTCGTTTCACTTCCAAAGGAGCATTAAAGCTCAGAGTAATGGGAAACGTAAGTGAAATGAAAAGTACATGGGAAAGTGAATTCAAACGTCTACAACCCTTTTTACCAGCTGAGAGTTTTAACAAAAACAAATGTTAGCCACGAGTTTGTTTGACAGCTGCAATGTTTGTGTTTTTTTTTTTTTTTTTTCCTTCGTTTGTTTCTTTTGTCTGTTTCGTCAGGTGTCTTCACATTCAAATGCGGCAATTAGCAGCTTCTTTTATGGTTTTGCATTCGCTGCCGGTTCCTGAATGACTCAGTTGAGTCCAAATTTAGTTCGTTTTTCTTTTAAATAACCAAGCCTTTCACTTTGAATGAAGTGAAGTCTGGTTTGGGACGTTTAATTATATAATTTGTATTCCTTTCCAACCGTCCGATACAGTTAAGATGTGATTTATTGAAAAATGTTAAGTAAATTATAAGGACATCAGCTACAACAACGTCTTCCTTTGCATGCCAACTCTCTTGATTCAACAAGAGGTGTATGATTTGCCCTTTAGGTCGTGTTCGTTCCAAACAATTTCATTTATATTTTTCCTAAATGTTGTAACCCCTAAAATATTGGGAAAATTGTTTGCCAGCTGTCTATACTCAATTTCGAAATAAAAAAACTTTTGAATTTTCTTTTTATTTAGTATTTTATTGAAGTAATCAATTACACACGTCTTGAATTTGACGTTTTGACTTAAAAAAACTAAAATGTCACACCAGAAGGGATCCATTTAAATACCACAGGATCTTCCACTAATCTAAAGCTACTCAGAGGACTACTTAAACCAGCCCGAGCTATTTATGAAACGTTATTTGACATCCATGTTCGCAAAGTCATCAAGGACTCCAAAGGCAGTCTTTTTTTTTGAACAGAGGCAGATAGGTGCACGGAGGATAATTTCCTTTTCCTCTTTATCCTTGCAGCTTCGGTAAAAATCGTTTGGGAAAAGACCAGGGTACTGATTTGCAATCGCATTAGCAGGACATAGACTGGGGCAGATTTGTCTGGATATTTAGTATGTCGAACCCTTTTCTCATTTTAGGTTGGTTTTCCTAGTTACATCTAGCTTCAGGATATGTTTACACGCGGCGGGAGGTATACTAAGTTCCCATCGTTCCAATGCGATACTTGGGATAGTACTGTGTTCAGCAAGTTCTTCGGCCAGATTATTTTAATGGACTTTACCCAACATCGGTTAGTGTCGAATTTTTTTTTTTTTTTTTTTATAATCCACGCGCTCATCAAGGGAATATGAATACCCTTATAATGTTATACACACACCGCGAGCGAGGTAGAATGGTTTGAAACTCAGGTTTCGTTAAGTTTTTCATTGGCGTCCAAGGGTTTCATTTTATTAGTCAGAATAATTCGCATCGGAGAGAATTGTTAGGGTTACTAACCATCTCCGCGAAAGCTAAATCCAGGAGGAATGGCACAGATGATGGGATACCAAATAACTGGTCACGGTTTAGATGCTTACTGTGAATCTTCGTGTGCGTGGGGGTAAAGTCGATCGAGAGTTGGTACATCTGTTTGAGGACTTCGATGCATTGAAACCACAAAGGTGATCCCCAATTCTTCTTCGGCTTTAAGGGTGATTAAGCTGGTGGCATACGTCAAATAGAATAGACGCGTTTCCCAGCAGCTCCAACCATTAAGTTTAAATTCTTTATTCACCCAACCCTCTGCATAATTAAAATCAACCTAACTCAAGTTTTGTGTAAAATCTAAAAGCCAACTATTCAGTTTTAACTTTAAGTGATAATTCATTTTTTTCAAAATAAAAACACTCAATATATTCTCTTGGTTTACGGTTGAAATACATTCCAACTGAGTCAAAACAAATATAACGACAATATCTAACACTAAAAACACAAGATTCACTGCACAAAAACTACATCAAAAACAGCTGTTAAGCTCTCAGCACCATCTACTGTTTCCTCTCCATCATACAACGCAATGACGTCAGACTGTTTTTCCAGTGTAAGTTGCTTCAAACGACAATAATAAATATGGAGGAGAAGCTTTCCCCCCGAATCGCTTCCATGGAAAAGCACATTTGCGATAAAATCTGAAGTTTCGCGTCTGTGATCTTGAGGAGAGTTCAAGTCAAGTCAGCCACTTGCAATTGGAAGTTGAAAGTTTAAAAAATCAACTACAGCAAAAGCAAATGCAACTGAAACAGCCTGAACCAGAAGTGATCGCAGAGATCTCGCAACTTAAATCACAAATCGAAGCACTGCACACACAAAATCTCGCGTCTAATACTGTCTTGGTTGGAGTGCCTTCTTCATGATGTTTGTCAACAAAATATGTAATGCTTTGAGTTGTCAAACACTGAACTTAAAATAAATCTTCCGAGTTAAACCTAACACTCACTCTGTGATAATAATAAAGTTCGAAAGTGCGATGTTCTAGTTGAGAGTCAAAAGAGAGACGTTACTGATTCAGATTATGTCAAAAATTACTTTTGGGTCGGAGGGCTAATCCAAAATCGACGCATAAGATATTGGTCAGTTCGGAATCCGCTTCTTCACAACGACCTTGAGCTATGCTTCTGGCTAAACATTCCCCAATCTGATGATTGCTGTCTTAACATAATTTTGATTCTAGCTACCATCACGACAGAAAGGGGGAAGCTCAGGATGATCCTTGAGAATCCGGAGACAGTTGTTTGTGAGTTTTACTTCGAACTTCTCGGCCATTTCTCGGCCGAGATGCTGCTATCTGGATTATTGCGGTCAATGATCCCTATCTCTATGTGTTTCTTGGTTTGATGATATACATGGGTCATGTCCTTCTTTTTGTATCCCTGAGTTGACGACTCGTCGTTAGCCCTTGTAGACATCCTGATCAGTGGATTTGTTAGAGATCTGGGCATGCTTTGTGGCTCAGCCAAGTGAGTTTTTTCTTCTCTTCGCTTTGGTTAAATATCAGAATCACAGCACGCCAATGCTAGGACTTAAGAGGGAACCTCTTGTCGGAGCTCGGAGTCGATGAGTCAGTCGTTCCTAAAAAGAGAGGACATAGAGACTGAGAATGGTTTTTTTTTTTATAATCCCTTCGCGCTCAAGGAGTTATGGATACCACACACCTAAGACTCAGGTGGTATAAGGTTTCAATTGCGTCCATTGTAGAGAACGACCTGTAGGATCTGAACAACTTGTCGTCTCTAAAGAGTAATTCCATGGTTGGTTGAACCCCATGATGTGGAACGCGAATAGGACCAAGTTTCGACGGTTCGCCGAATGGTTTATGACTTTTGAATGCAAAACTTGTGAATGAATTAGTCAACGAGTATTCTCCGGTGAATAGCCTTTTGTTGTTTCCAGCGAACCGGATTGGAATTGTGTGCATACCAAGTTGTCCAATCAATCAACCTACGCCAATTCATTTGAGGAAGTACGACATTAGAACATTTTAGTCATTTTTTTAAATTCCAACGAGTTTCTGGTTTGGTCTGTGCACTGCTTCTTCCTCATCCAAATCAGGTTAGTACCCCACAGTTGCCAGCATTGTTATCTCACTTTTTAAGGAATAAAACGTCTCCCATTCTTAGGTTAAAACTTGTCAAATGCCAAGAGGAAAAAGTACAGGAATACAATTTATACGAAAATGTGTGACAAACGTCAAGTGAAGTACATTGATCCTGAAACGCGCCCATCTTTTCATGCGAAAAATGTTCAAAAAGTTTCCTCAGATCTGTTTGAAGTCATGACTTTATTCCAGAAGCTCTGTAATTTCATCTGATTCATCGAGTATCACTTGACATGTGATCCGCATTTTTCACCAAAACGATCAATGACATCACGCATCTGTATCATTCTCAAACTATTTTCAATCTTTTCCTGCTAAATATACACAATTGGTACAAGTACATAGCAGCAGATACAAGAAGACCCCTCAACCGATTGCTAATAGTACACACAAATTTTCTTACTCATTTCAGTTCATTAGAAGAACTCGATCGGACAACTCCATCAGCTTCGGAGGCTACAGAGGCACCTGATGCGTCAGTGAGCACGGGAACAGAAAACGACAACAATATGGCTGCTGTTGCTAGCAAGGAAGCCGATCCAGAGAAGGAAGCTATAAAGATGGCAGCCTCCACGGCTGAGGAGAGCATCTTTTCGCTTATCTACACAGTGGCGAAGAAAATCGCTGTTGTTGGAGCTATTTACATGGTCGGCTACATGGGCTGGTCAGTGGCATGGCTTATTGCACCGGTTATCTTATCAGCGGCCAGGGACCAATTCCGTAAGACGACGGAGAAGAAGCGAAGCATCGCGAAGGCATCTGCAATGGCATCAGAGAAAGATGTTATTCTGGCACGAATCGATGAATTACCGGCTTGGGTAAGCAACAATTGATTTCCAATTGTTAGGCTATGTACTCATAGATGGGTGGGGTTCTTGGATGTTTACATAGTTTTATGTGTACCGCCAGCGGGGCCAGGCGCCCTTATCAATATCCCCAGCTGCTCGAAGCGTTATAAATTAATCACCACTTAGAGAAAGGTTGGGAAATGTTTACACCAAGTAATTAGTTGAGATTGCATTAGAATTTATTTTTAGCGGATGAGTGCGAGTTCTGGGTATAGCAGCGGTGCGTAAACAGCGATAACAATATTTTTTTGTGGTTAATCAGAGAATTTTATGCCAAACAAAAGGAAGCTCGACGGATGCTATGCATATTTGAATGAGAAAAACAATGAACCTCAACTGAGGTGTTGACTGAGGGTAAAGTTTATGGCTGGCCAAGCTTCCGTCTGGTTAAAATGAAGTCATCGTCAGCGATTTTTTGTAGGTCCCCTGTTGAGCTCTGCAGAATACTCAAGGAATGTGTATATTCCTTGTATTGGTACCCTTCGTCGAAGCATCAATTTCATCGTAATGGTTGCGAAAGCCCATGAAATTAGTTGGAGCTTTCTTCACACCATGGTTGCCAAAGCTCAGGTGTTATTTAGTACTCCTTCTCGTCCCTGCAATTCGTCCACAAATGGTTTAAACAGGGGCAAAATCTTTACCTTTAGGACAGTGCCCCGTGAAGACACTGATGTCGCAGCTGATTTGCGATCGATTAGGCATTCCCAGTTCATTGGATTATTGTCTACGCCATATACTTGACATGTCGTGCCATGTTCCAACTGTGATCAGCTTTGCTGATACCGTCTATGTAACTTGAACAAGTGTAGAGATACTCAGATCTATGTGTAGTCTCCGTGGCCAACTCACAAGCGTCGTGGCTTTTCTGTCAAGCTAGTCAACCTTGCAGTTCTCTGGTATTCCTTGATGGTCATCCAGCACAAACGAATGCTGATTTTTTCAACCATTTCAATCTAAAACAGACGGAAGTTCGTTTAGTTTTACAACGGGATGTTTATCTTCATTTTCTGTAGAAGGCTTTTCTCAAAAATCTTAGCTCAGCCGTCTGTGACTCTACGAAATCTCTACAGGCTCTAGCAGGTCCTTTTTGAATGCTTGACTTGCATTCTGTACATTGTTCCTGGAGTATCATCTCTCAACAGCTTTCATCGCCCATTATCTGCAACATTCCTCTTCTGCTTCTGCTTGAGAAACTGATGTTCTTTACGTCTTGAGGTAGTAAAACTCGGGAGCAGTCCTCATCCTTCTTTGCATCGCCGCTTTACATTCCTCTCATTGTCCTGCATGTGCTTGCCGGTGGTCCTCCTCAAACCAGGCTTTTTATGGTGGCTCACAAATGAAACCCAGTAAATCAGTTACGGCGTTTCTCATGGCATCTTGGTAGCGTTGCCACCTTTCAGTTTTCGGCACTTGATGCCCAATTGTTGTAAGTTTTCGGCTTAAGCGTTCGGTTAAGTTTCTTGCGATTCCAGAACATCGAATTCTCACAGAAGATCTCACAGTTTTTCATCCTTCCCTTGCTCGGCCCATCTAATCGCACTTCTTGGATGGTGGTTAGGTCTGCTTTATAATAGCCTAGGGTCTAAGGTTAATTGTTCGGCATTTTAAGATCATTGTCGTTTGATCGTACTATTGTTAATTCGCTAATGAGGTTTCGGGAACGCCAGCCTGATCAAAAGTCACTGTTCCATTTGGAGAATTCTTTCGGAACCAAAAAGGAGGGCCCCACACTCCTTCCCCTGGTTTTGGTTAGTTACCACCAACAGTTTTCTAAAGGAATTGAGGTTCCATCTTAAGTTGAGGAACAGGGCACCCAGCGTTCACTACTTCGAGGTGAGTGTAGGAGGTAGTAGATGAAGGTTGGGTTGAGAAAATCTAGCGACGCTTGTGTCCTCTTGAATGCATGTATCTACTCTATTGGAAAAATTCCTGTCGAACTTTGTATTAACAAGTGCTAATTACAATGCTGTTTCCTTCTAGGTGTACTTCCCCGACGTTGAACGCTGTGAATGGGTCAACAAAGTGAGTATAACGAAACCTCCTTCTGAACATCCGTCAACACTAACATGTTTTCCAGATTCTCAAGCAAGTGTGGCCAAACGCAAATCACTTTGCCCGAACTCTGGTTAAGGAGACAATTGAACCCAATGTCGCCACTGCCTTGTCCAATTACAAGATGAACGGATTCCGCTTCGACAGAATTATCCTGGGCACCATTCCACCCCGAATTGGGGGTGTAAAAGTCTACGACAAAAATGTGGATCGTAATGAGATCATCATGGATTTGGATCTGTTCTATGCCAGTGATTGTGATATAAATTTCTATTTGGCCGGCATGAAAGGCGGCATCAAGGACTTCCAAATTCACGGATGGGTTCGAGTGGTGATGAAACCATTGATTCGTTCAATGCCATTGGTCGGTGGCCTGCAGATATTTTTCCTCAACAATCCAAATGTGGATTTCAATTTGGTTGGTGTCATCGATTTGTTGGATATGCCTGGATTGAGTGATTTGCTAAGAAGGATCATTGTGGAACAAATCGGAGCTGTGATGGTGTTGCCTAATAAGTTACCCATCACGCTGAGTGATGATGTGCCAGCAACAGCTCTTAAGATGCCAGAACCTGAGGTGAGTTAACTCCACTGAAATCCTCTATGTGGTTGTGAAAATGTCTTCTTATTTTTTAGGGAATTTTGCGGATTCATGTGGTGGAGGCAAAGGATTTGATGAAAAAGGACATCGGTGTGTTGGGAAAGGGCAAATCCGACCCCTATGCGCTAATCAATGTCGGTGCACAAGAATTCAAGACACAAATTATCGACAATACTGTGAATCCCAAATGGGACTTTTGGTGTGAGGTGGGTTTAAATTTAGTCCTTACGGCGTTTTCAAGCATTTTTAGGGCAAAAGCAAAGCAAAAAGGATTAAGTGCAAAATTTCGTTTGAATTTTCAGCAAGCTAACACTGATTGTTATTTTTTTTCCTTACATCTAATCAATCGATCTTTTTCAAACAATTCCCCCAAAAGGAAGCGACACACTCCTGTGCAAGTTTTTTTCTTCAACTCATTTTCAAATTTTAAAATTTTCTCCTTGCATGTGCCAAGATCTACAGAGAAGTCCTTCAAAAACAAAACATAAATCAAATGCAATTTAAATTCCCTGAATTACGCTAAAAAACAAAAGAAAAAACACTAAATAAAGTCAAAAGATTAATAATAATTTAGGAAGGGAATTATACTGATACTAACTTTTGCTTGCAATATTTCGGAATGCTTTCAGTGGTATGTGAGATTTCCTTTAAAAAAAAATCTTAGGAATCTTTTTATCTACTTGTTTACTATTCTTTGTCAGTCAGTAGCTCTGTCTCATGTCAGATTATTTTGTCTTAGGGCCAAGATATCGATCGTCTTCCTGCCACATTAACGCATGCTTGAGGTGGAAGGATCCGGCAACTGTTTGTCCTTCTTATCGTCATAACTAGCTCCAGACTTTTCGTCTTACTCTTTCGCAGACCTCTCCACTGTCTATACTCGTGGTAGCAGTCACCATAATAGATGACGTTTCCGGACAGCCGGTTCATCCCAAAATTCTGCACGCAGTTTCCTTCTTGATAGATTTGGTCTTTACTCAGTCACCCACTTCCTGTCAAGATAGCTCAGGTGGTACGATTTGAGGGCCACATGAGCAGCATACGCGTCGTTTGTTCACCTTAGCACTGCGAGGAAATAACAATGCGTTTCTGCTCCCCACAATATCCTCGAGTTTTTCAAATAGGCGCCTAGTCCAATAGACGTTGCCTGCCAGTACTATTTTAGAGGTACCCTGTGCGCTATTTCAGCATTTTTAGGGACCGTGCGATGTCTTTCAGTTTTAGCTTGAAGGAAAGATCTTTCATGCCCGTTTGGCCGTGGTCCTTAGTGGTTCGGAGCGCAGAGTTTTATAAGAGCTTTTCCAAGATCGCAATCGAACACGAGCTCATAACGCATTTAATGACGAAACTATTGTACAATAGCAATTCGTTGCCATTGTAAGTGTTTCAGTTGAATCTTAGGTCCAGCGTGATGGCTAAAAATTTGCCTTCATTCGAAAAAAAAGGACTCATCATGATGGCTTTGTGTAGGTTGACATTCAGTCCCTTCTTTTAATGTCTTAAGTGCGAGGCTGATAGTGTTTGTATGGTTGGTTCTGACGATAATAATTAGGTCATCTGCATAACCTTGTGTCGGGTGGTCGGGATTATTGAGGTTGTTAAGATGCTGGTCGATGGCGACCTTAAGGTTGTTGT
Organism: Matsumyia berberina; assembly: GCA_917880715.2. NCBI lineage: Eukaryota > Metazoa > Arthropoda > Insecta > Diptera > Syrphidae > Matsumyia > Matsumyia berberina. The sequence goes on from OU862872.1 coordinate 110,990,422, forward strand.
CTTCAATGGTAGTGAGTTACTAGTCTATTTTGGCATAAGTAGTCCCTCCAGTAAGCATGAAATCGACCCTTTTATCTACTCCCATTCAAAAACGATCTAAGAGGTGTTATCGAAGGCTCCTTCAATATGAATTCTTTTGCATCTAAGGACCTTTCAGTGTGAAAGCTAAAGTGGCGGGTATTACGTTCGCTTTACCAGCTTAGTATTCAATTTGAAGCTGTTTAGGTAGTTTTTTCCTTAAAATCTATGGCAGTCTTCCATTTTCTCTATCGGTTTCAGGTCCATGAAGGATCCTTTGACAATTTAAGGAATGAGGACAACCTTTACTTCCACATTCGATGCTGCGATGATCGGAAGAAGCCTTTCATTGACTGCCGAATCAAAATTCAACCCTTTGAGTCAATCACCCATACAATTCTTTCCTCAGTTACCATCCGCTCAAGTACCACAGACTCCTCTTCAGAGTAGTTGTTAATGTTGGGCCCCTCAGCCTAATCTGGCTTAGATGTTAGATGTCAAAACTTATGCACTGTGACCTGTAGAACCGAACTGTGCTCCCCCGAACTCATACTGGCCGATAAGTCTCGACCTATAGCACCTCCTCCAATCCAGTCACTCTGAGGAATCGGGAGTATCTGGATTGAGTCCAACGATGGGAGATCCGTTTCAGAGAAAGTGTACGCTCCAAAGTGTGCTCTTCTTTTGTGAATCAATGCTCCACAGTCCATAAAAAGGTGTGACGGGGTCTCCTCGACATCTGGGGAAACTGCAGCTTCTGTTCGCTTCTATTTCCAGCGAAGCTGCTTTTTGTTGGTGCCTCGGCAAGCCCTGCTCCTCCTTCCTCCGGAATAGCTCAGGTCCAATGAATGGTGTTTCTGACCTTTTCCCTACCAGTTCATCGCCTGCCTCATTTCCCTCTATACCTACATGACCTGGCACCCAGTAGAGGGTGACTTTATTGTTCCGGCCAAGTCTGTTTATCTTTTTCAGACACTCGTAGACCAGTTTGGATCTGATTTCGTAGGAACTCAGTGCCTTGATGGCGACCTGGCTGTCTGATAGTATGTATCACGATGTTTTACTCGTGATATCTTCTATTGAGGTTGGTTTATGCACATCTTTGGATCGCATATGGCTCCGCTTGAAAAATACTGCGCGAAGTTCACATGAACTCCGAGAACTTGGTTCGGGGCCCGTATACTGCCGCCCCGGTTCTTTTGTGTGTTTTGGAACCATCGGTGTACCAATTGATGGTGCTGTGCTCAAATTGATATACTTCGTCGTTCCGTTCTCTTTTCATCTTTTACTGCTCAATTTTGCGTTGAAATTCTATTCCAAGCTGTATTTCTTGATCGTATCGTCTCTAGGCCAGTCTAATAGTGGGACTGTTTTGGAGAGGGACTCTCGCTCATTGCTTGCGATGCTTTACCCTTCCTCACTCCTTCTTTTACAATTCTTAGGATTGTTTCCCTTGCGACCGTTTCGCCACGCCAGGAGATGCGTTTGGCACTGTTCACTGCACTGGTTTTTATACCTTCTCAAGTCATCATGAGTCTGTCAATTCCTAGCTGTACTAGTACAGGGAATATGCCTCCAACCTTGTAGGGCTTTAGACGTCGAACACGATTTCTTCAGACTTTTGGACCTTCGACTGGAATCTGAGCGGTGATACTTGTCGGAGAGGGAAGCCAAAAGATTGTGCTGTTCAGAGCCAGAAAATGGGTGTGTAAACTGTCACTGTCACAATGGAGGTGGCAAAAGCGTGCTTTAGTTGATCATGTAAGAATAGTTCATAGAAAGGGGCTAATAAACGAAGCACAGAGCACCGTAGTTGTTAGTTTAGACCCACTGCCTTAGGAAATAGCTTCTCTGACAACTTTCTTCTTTCTTTTAACTATCAAATCTCACCTACCACGACTTTTCGTAGCTGTTTTATTCTTGTTTTTATGTTTTTTTTTTCGTTTTTTTGTTTTTCTTACTCTTCATATATATAAAAAACAAAACAAAACCAAACTGAATCATCCAACATAGGCGAAAGTGTTTTCCGAATCTGGACAATTTTTAGAGATCACACTTTATGATTTCGATGACACGAGTAACGATGAACGACTGGGAAGGTAAGTTTGGACACAAAGGGCCTAACCTCTATCTCTATGAGTCCTTCATTTTTCTTCTATTATTTTCATTTTCTTTATTTTTAATTTTTGTTTTACCTTCCACAAAAAAAAAAAACCAAAACAAAATGTCTCTCAGTTGTAAATAAATAATTCAAGTCCCCCTTTTGGCCCCAAAATTAGTGTTTAAATGGTAGGTGAAACGCAAGTGAGTAGATGAGAGCTTGCTTTTTGTGCTTTTTATCTATAGTTTGTCTCTCTTCAATGCCAGCATGAATTTTTATGAATTAATCGCACTGCTATGATGAATTTAATTAATTTCATTTTATTTTGCACAATTTTATTATTTTTATTTAGGCTATCGTTAGTTCGCATCTGTGTCAAGAGATATTTTTCAACTTGTGGGACTTCGATGCAGGATTGCCAGGCGTACAGGCCGACGATTTTTTGGGAAGGTTCTGTTCTGCTTTGGTTGATTTTTTCTTTATTTTTCTGCCAATTGATTTTTGCTTTTTTTAAGTGCTATCCTGCATGCTACTCGTATACCGACCTTTTTTTCATGCAAAATCTTTACCCTTTTCAGTTTTGCAAGCTAATTTTGCATAGGCATTACACTGTATATAGCTGAAATTTTAATTTATTTTTGTATAACCGATTCCCACCCCCTTAAAAAATATTTGTATATTCTGCTCTATTTTCATAACAATACAAAACAAAATATTAACCACTAATGACAGGCCGTTGTGGAAGTTATTCAACACAGCATCCTTGTGTTAAGACTCTTCGATTGGGATCGCACCGGGGATGACGAATCACTCGGCAGGTTGGCTTATAGTATTTGGTCCTAGATGTAGTTGTTTCCAAAAACGTTTCAATGTTCTATTCTTGTTTAAACGGAATGAGTTATGATTTATTTGTTCGTAGATTTGTAATTATTTTTTAGAATTAGTTTGTTGCATTGTTAATCTGTTGCCTGGTTGAAATATAAGCTATTAGAAATTATACTTTCATCGATCGACTGAAGAAGTTTTAAATTACAAGGAAAAATCTAGCAAGGAGACTAGAAACTATCCTCAATCTACTATGTACTGTTCCTATTTTCACCCTAATGAGCATGCTACTCATTTCCACACATCTCTCCAAGAAAACATCCTACATCCAAGAAACAATCCCACATGGCGTTTTATGAAGACGTAAGCTTGTGCCTCACGAAAAATCAAAACTGTAAAGGGTTTTCCAATAGGGACGAGTAGATGTTAAAATAAAATAAAACAAGTTGTGTGTGAGGTATCAAAGAATTTTTTATTTTATTTGAAAAGCACATTATGTGTGGAATATGAAATTGTTTAAATGGCCGCCGCGGTTTCTCTGTTTGGCACGCATCCGAGAGGTCCAATTTTCGATTACTCTGGCGCATAGATCAGACTGAAGTTGAGCGGTGATTATGTTGGTTGGTCGTTTGCGGCTTATTAGCATAGACCTGCGACTTAAGGGGTCAAATCGCAGGATCCCGGTGGCCAGTTCACGTCACTTCTGCGTGAGATAACCATGTCCTCAAATCGCTCGTGCAGAATGTCCATTTTAGCATCAGCTGTGTGCCACGTACCGCCGTCCGGTTGGAACCACATGTCGTTCACATGCATATCATCCAATTTGACCCAAAAGAAATTGGTTATCATTGATCGGTAGCACTCTCCGTTGATGTGGTGATGGCAATGCCATTGTCGTTTTTGAAGAAGTACGAACCGGTGTTGCCACCGGCCCACAATTCGTACCAAACAGTGACTTTCTGCGGTTGCATTGCTACTTGGTGCACCTCGTGTGGATTGGCATCGTCCCAAATCCATCAATTTTGCTTGTTGACGTACCCGTTCATCCAAAAATGTTCATTATCCCTGAAGATGATTTTTTTTGCTGAAATCGGAGTCCGCTTCTAACTGCTCCAGAACCCAGCCAGCGAACACATCTTCGACGGTGTAACTTGCCATGGTGATTTGTCTTTAGTATCTGAAAAATTAAAATCGGGATAATTAACAACAAATAAAACAACATCAAAATCTACCCATCCCTATTGGAAAACCCTTTAGATCCTTACCAACGCATCTCGCTCTTCATCACAGATTTCCGGACATCGTACATTAAGCCTTCCAGTAAAATGGGTAAAACTGGATCCTGTTTGCTGGTAGAACAACGGACGAGTTGCGTCTAAGTGCTTCAGTGAAGTGTTTCCAAAGCCAAGAAGTCAATAAAAATTAGACTAAGCAGACACCTGCATGTACATATTCGAAGTATGGCTATATACATACTGAACCGGAACGTCGACGCAAGATGATCCCTTTCTCTTATTTTATCCAGAACGTATTGCCCTTATAGATGTCATCGATAGATGTGTCGCATAGTTATTTGTTATACTGAAAGATGTATCCTCCAAGGAATTTATGTTTACGGTAGCAGAGACCTAGACAGTGGTAGAGAAAGCCACACAGCCCCTATAAAGATTATCTTCACTAAGTCTTACCTTAAATATTCTAAGGTTTGTCACAATACAGCAAAGGACTAGATTATGGTCTAAATGCGCGAGAGCATTACCTAATCTTACCTAAGACTTGGCTCTGCTCGCAGTTGCAATCTCTGTGTAGCCAGGAGATTTGGTGTGTTTTCCAGGAATTTTATTCCGTTGGACTCAATCGAATTTGAGACCATCACGCTATCGTCAGCACTTCTTCCATTTGTTTTGCTAATTCCTAACACTACGATCTCCTACGTTCCTTTTAAGGCGGTACGAGGCTTAGAGTTCGGGCTTCTCCACTGCTGACGCTGCTAAAATGCAAAAAATACGTCCTTGGATCCGTCTTAAGGTCTGTTGTTGACTAATTCGAGACAACTGTTTGTATGTTGAACATGAAAAGTGTACAGCATGTTATGCATGTCTCTACAAAATTGTTAAAATTCTCGTTTTAATTTTTTAATTATATTTTTGTTGCATGCACTTTTAGATTGCTTTTGCCATTTTTTTTATGTCTATGATTACTAGTTAGTTGATGTTCTTAAAACATCAGATATTGTGTTGTGATAAGTCTGCCTTCGTGCTTGAATATTTAAACGAATTTATAGGACTTTTTGTTTTTTTGTTGTGAATTTAAATTAAGACCCATTCTTCCATACGTAACCACTTGATAGTTGTAAAACGGTTCCATCAACTGTATATGTTGCTGGGACTCGAACTTAAACAGCTCGCACAGCAATCTGATGCACTGACCATCTCTTTAAGGGGAAGCCTGAACTGTGCCATTCTTCCGGTGTGGATTTGAAGACTCTCCTAGCTTGAGACTCTTCCGAGCCACATTTCCAAGTCATCCTAGTCACTGCATTTAATCCTGTAGACTGCGAAGATGTCCCCATTATTTTTTATGTAAGTGCGACCGCAGATCAGTCAAAACGCGCCTTAACTTTGTTTCTTCCGATTCTTACTGCCTCCAGTTGCTCGGATAACCTAACTTATTCGGGACGGGGCCTTTTGTAATAAAACCTGCCCTTATGGCTGACATAATTATGGTACAATTAGCCCACCTCCCTTATGAAAATCTGTATGTCATTAGTAGCCGAGTTGTCCGCTAGCGAACAGAATTGCTTGCAAAAGATCCGTCTTCGTAACCAGTTTAGTACCGGACATTCACAGAGAATGTGCTCGGAGACCTTCTCCTCTCAACTAAGGCACCCGACCAAGTTAAACCTTATTGTGTCTCGCAACTGCTTATAAGGCATCAAAACAGCACTTGATTGATCTAGATTTCATGAAGTGGGATGTCAGCGCTTTAAGTGTTCCCTGTGTACCTATATGAATATGTATTATTTTACCCCTTATACTTCTATCAAGGTTTGTACCAGCATAGATCTCAAAAACATGTATTTCAGCCTCGAACACATTGCGGCACATACGTACCCATTGGTAAAAGGACTTTTCCCCTTTTAAGATTCCATTTTTGATCGGTTAGCGAACCAAACCAGAGTGCTTTGGTCCATTAAAGTGTCTATACAACCAGTCAACACGGTCTTGTATTTCTACCTTAAATAACCTTTCGAAACAATACAGGAATGGGGTCTTCCTGCTCAGCTGCCTTCTCAACTCAGCTAGCTGTCCTCCTGCCATCTTTATTTTTGATTAGATAGCAGCCCGTCCTCAAGAAGCTAGACTTTGCATTCTTATAAGAATTTTATTTTCCTATTCAAATTATTATTTAAGAAGCTTTATGCTGCGACAAGATGGCGCTTTAGTTTTCATTTGTAAATAGTTCGCTGAATTTTTTTCGCTTTAGACAGGAATTACATTCAGCTTAAAGGCCTCATCTTTGTTCTTGCTTCGGCAGAACATATACTAAAATTGGAACGATACAGAGAAGATTAGCATGGCCCCTGCGCAAGGATGACACGCAAAATCGTGAAGCGTTCCACATTTTTTTTTTGTTAAATTTTAGTTTCCAAACTCATTGTAAATTTATTTATTTTTGATTCGTGTGGTCTATTTGAGAATAATTGTGCTTTTGTAGGTTCTTAAGGAGACATTTTCAAAAAAAAAAAAATCATGTTTTTTTGGTTTGTTTTTGTTTTATTTTTTTTTTTTTGTTTTAGTTTATTTTTGTTTTTGTTCAACAATTACAAATTTTACAAAACCAGTCTTATTAATTTTTTTTTTTTTGTTGTATAAATCAAGGGCATCGATCGAAATTGCCAATGTGGTTAAGAAAGGTCTTCTCGACACGGTAAGAGTTGTATTCAGAAACGTACCATTCCCATGCTACTATTTCGTATAAATTTAGTGGTTAACCCTGGAAGATGCCAAGCACGGTCTGCTGCATGTCCGCCTGTCGTGGTACAAACTCACGTCCGACCCTCAAGATCTACAAGCTGCGCTTTTGGAAACCCAACTTCTTCGTGTGACCTCCATGAGCACCGCTGTGCTGATTGTCTTTATGGATTCGGCCAAAAATTTACCTGTAAGTCTTAAGAAGAAACTTTCTTGGCATTTTTCATGTGACTATTCATTTGCAGCATGCACGATCGGCCTCCAATCCGGATCCTTATCTTGTGATCAGTGTTGGCAAACAAACCGAACAGACTCCAGTTCAATTGCGTAATGATTCTCCAGTGTGGGAGCAAGGTTTCACTTTTCTCGTTGGCAATCCGGATAATGACACACTTCAGTTGAAGATCAATGATCAGAAGACAGGAAATGAGATTGGTCGTTTCACCTACATCCTCAGTACGTTGATTGCAAAGAAAAACATGGAAATTGTGTCGCAACCGTTCCAGTTGCAAAAGTCTGGACCCGAATCGAAGGTTATAATGTCATTGGCATTGAAGGTACTCAAGCGGGCTGATTCGGCAGAAGATAATATTTCCGTGGATGGATTCTCGATCTCCGAAGGAGCAACATTGTCGCGTACGAGCTCTGTAAAAACTGCTAGTCAAGTTGAGGGCGCAATTATTTCAAACAAGTCAAAAGTAAGAGCCTACATTTTGATGGGAGTGATGAAAAACATGAATTTTGGTTTTTTTCTTTAAGGACCTCTTATCTTCGTCATTGGACAACTCAATTGTGGAAGAGGAAATCGTCAAGTCAACAGCATCGTCAATTTCTGCTACCCCACCACCCAGAAGTCCCAAACTCAACACCGATTCTGTTTTAACCCATCGTTTCCCTGAAACCACAAGCTCAGCTGGAGAGCATGGCCTCGGACGTATTCAGCTCTCCATTCGTTATAGTGTGACACGTCAAAAGCTGGCCGTCACTATCCATAAAATCATGCATATTCCCCTTACTGATCCGTCGAATATTCCCGATCCCTATGTAAAGCTTTATCTTCTGCCAGGACGTGCAAAGGAATCAAAGAGAAAGACCAACACGATCAAGGACAACTGCAATCCCGTGTATGAAGCGACATTCGAATATGTAATCTCCTCAGCCGAGCTAATGCAGACAGACCTTGAGGTCACCGTTTGCACACAGAAAGGTTTCTTATACGGTGGCAGTCCCGTCATTGGAATGGTGAGTGGTCCAACATACAATCGCGAGTCAAAAATTAACAAAAATTACTTTCAGTTGAAAATTTCCCTCGCCGAGCCGGACATTTCCACTCAAGGACTGTCCTCTTGGTTTGATCTGCAACCGGAAACGAAGCATGACTAAATTTATGTACTCTACCCCTTTTCTACAACTCGCTAATCTCTCTATCTACTGGAAAAACAATTTACACATGTATTCTCAGGCTATAAGTTGAATTTCTCTTTTTATATAATATATTTAAGTTTAAACGCGAAAACAATGAGCGGGGCTTTAAGCCCCCCTAAACAGTGCACAAGTTCAATTTTCTGTGAATTTTTTAAGCTGTGAATCTCGTGACTGTTGTAAGGACATGACTTAAGTTTACAAACAATTTGCTAGTATATTTGTAGTGTTTTCTCAATAGTGCCTTTCCTCAAAGAAGCACAGTCAAGGCGTTGTCAATGGCAACCTCTTAAATGAACATGAGCTTAAATCTTCTGTCTCGTTTTTCTCTTAAAATATCTAAAATGTTGTTAGAAAGAGCCTCATTGCTTCAGTGCATATGTAAATGTATTTTATGATTGTTATAAACTTACAGAAATACTTTCTTTGTTGTCAAAGAAAATGCATTTCACAATAAATCTAATTTAATCTTATTGCGTTTTATTTTTGTTAAATTTTTTAGCATAGACCAAAAGTTCCCAGGGCGGAACGGGATATTTCCAAGAAATGCAGTTCGAGAGAGTTAGCAGGAAAACCAACCCCAACCAACAGGCGCTGAGCAGAACTTCTCAAAGCGGTGTTGTAGAGTACCCCTTTTTCTATTTCCAACTTTTCACAAAAATCCGCCACAGGCAATATCTATATTTTTCCATAAAAATCTACCGCGAACCCTTTGCCTGCGATTTTCTCGTTTTAGGGCAAAACGCTCGTCTCGATCTAAAACTTCGAGCACTGTAACTGAAAAAGTATGATCTACAACAAGGGCAGGTCTGTTTCGCGATATTTTGGACGCCCAGCCGTAGCTCCTGAACTGTTAGGCCCAGAGAAAAACTTTTCAGGGCGAAGTTTAGGATTTCAAAACACCCAAAAGCACCGCATGTGCAACCCGCACCCTAACTGCAACCCAACCGCATCCCAACAGCACGGCAACCGTATGCCAGACACACGGCAAACGCATTGCAACCACACATCAATCGCAACCCCAAAGGCACGGCACGGCGCGGCGCAGAGCACGAGACGCCACGGCACGTTGCGACACGGCACGTCACTGCACAGCACGGCACTGCACACAGCACGGCGCAGCACAGCAAGGCACAGCACAGCAAGGCACAGCACAGCAAGGCACAGCACAGCAAGGCACAGCACAGCATGGCATAGCACTGCACAGCACTGCACAGCATGGCACAGCACAGCACGGCGCAGCACGGCACTGCACTGCACAGCGCAGCACTGCACAGCATGGCACAGCACAGCACAGCATGGCACAGCACTGCACAGCACTGCACAGCATGGCACAGCACAGCACTGTACAGCACGACACGGCACAGCACTGCACGGCACTGCGCAGCACGGCACGGCGCGGCATGGTACGGCACTGCACAGCAAGGCACAGCACTGCACAGCATGGCACTGCACAGCACAGCACTGCACACAACTACACAGCACTGCACAGCACTGCACAGCACTGCACAGCATGGCACAGCACAGCACTGTACAGCACGACACGGCACAGCACTGCGCAGCACGGCACGGCGCGGTGTGGTACGGCACTGCACAGCAAAGCACTGCACTGCACAGCACTGCACAGCACTGCGCAGCACGGCAAGGCGCGGCATGGTACGGCACTGCACAGCATGGCACTGCACAGCACTGCTCGGCACAGCACGGCACTGCACTGCACAGCACTGCACAGCATGGCGCAGCACGGCGCAGCACGGCACTGCACAGCACTGCTCGGCACAGTACGGCACTGCACGGCACAGTACGGCACTGCACTGAACAGCATGGCACAGCACTGCACAGCACTGCACAGCATGGTACAGCACAGCACGGCGCAGCACGGCACTGCATTGCACAGCATGGCACAGCAATGCAGAGCATGGCACAGCACGGCACAGCACGACACTGTACTGCACAGCATGGCACCCCACAGCACAGCACTGCACTGCACAGCATGGTACAGCACAGCACGGCGCAGCACGGCACTGCACTGCACAGCATGGCACAGCACGGCACAGCACGACACTGCACTGCACAGCATGGCACAGCACTGCACAGCACTGCACAGCATGGTACAGCACAGCACTGTACAGCACGACACGGCACAGCACTGCGCAGCACGGCACGGCGCGGTGTGGTACGGCACTGCACAGCAAAGCACTGCACTGCACAGCACTGCACAGCACTGCGCAGCACGGCAAGGCGCGGCATGGTACGGCACTGCACAGCATGGCACTGCACAGCACTGCTCGGCACAGCACGGCACTGCACTGCACAGCACTGCACAGCATGGCACAGCACAGCACGGCGCAGCACGGCACTGCACTGCACAGCGCAGCACTGCACAGCATGGCACAGCACAGCACAGCACAGCATGGCACAGCACTGCACAGCACTGCACAGCATGGCACAGCACAGCACTGTACAGCACGACACGGCACAGCACTGCACGGCACTGCGCAGCACGGCACGGCGCGGCATGGTACGGCACTGCACAGCATGGCACAGCACAGCACTGTACAGCACGACACGGCACAGCACTGCGCAGCACGGCACGGCGCGGTGTGGTACGGCACTGCACAGCAAAGCACTGCACTGCACAGCACTGCACAGCACTGCGCAGCACGGCAAGGCGCGGCATGGTACGGCACTGCACAGCATGGCACTGCACAGCACTGCTCGGCACAGCACGGCACTGCACTGCACAGCACTGCACAGCATGGCACAGCACGGCACTTCACTGTACAGCATGGCACAGCACAGCACTGCACAGCATGGCACAGCACGGCACAGTACGGCACTGCACGGCACAGTACGGCACTGCACTGAACAGCATGGCACAGCACTGCACAGCACTGCACAGCATGGTACAGCACAGCACGGCGCAGCACGGCACTGCATTGCACAGCATGGCACAGCAATGCAGAGCATGGCACAGCACGGCACAGCACGACACTGTACTGCACAGCATGGCACCCCACAGCACAGCACTGCACTGCACAGCATGGTACAGCACAGCACGGCGCAGCACGGCACTGCACTGCACAGCATGGCACAGCACGGCACAGCACGACACTGCACTGCACAGCATGGCACCCCACAGCACAGCACTGGACTGCACAGCATGGCACAGCACAGCACGGCGCAGCACGGCACTCCACTGCACAGCATGGCACTGCACGGCGCAGCACGGCACTGCACAGCACTGCTCGGCAAAGCACGGCACGGCACAGCACGGCACTCCACTGCACAGCATGGCACAGCACAGCACGGCGCAGCACTGCACAGCATGGCACAGCATGGCACAGCACAGCACTGCTCGGCACAGCACGGCACTGCACAGCATGGCACAGCATGGCACTGCACAGCACTGCACAGCACGGCACAGCACTGCACTGCACAGCATGGGACAGCACAGCACGGCATAGCATGGCACAACATGGCACAGCATGGCACAGCACAGCATGGCACAGCACTGCACAGCATGGCACAGCAGGGCACAGCACGGCACGGCACGGCACGGCACGGCACAGCACGGCACGGCACAGCACGGCACAGCACTGCACAGCATGGCACTGCGCAGCACGGCGCAGCACTGCACAGCATGGCACAGCACTGCACAGCATGGGACAGCACAGCACGGCACAGCACAGCACGGCGCAGCACTGCACAGCATGGCACAGCATGGCACAGCACTGCACACCACTGCACAGCACAGCACTGCACAGCACTGCTCGGCACAGCACGGCACTGCACAGCATGGCACAGCACTGCACAGCATGGCACTGCACAGCACGGCGCAGCACTGCACAGCATGGCACAGCACTGCACTGCACAGCATGGGACAGCACAGCACGGCACAGCATGGCACAACATGGCACAGCACAGCATGGCACAGCACAGCACTGCACAGCATGGCACAGCACAGCACGGCGCAGCACTGCACAGAATGGCACAGCACGGCGCAGCACGGCACACGGCAAGGCACGGCACGGTACAGCAGGGCACGGCACACGGCACGGCACAGCACTGCACAGCATGGCACTGCACAGCACGGCGCAGCACTGCACAGCATGGCACAGCACTGCACTGCACAGCATGGGACAACATGGCACAGCATGGCACAGCATGGCACAGCACAGCATGGCACAGCACTGCACAGCATGGCACAGCACGGCATAGCACGGCACGGCACGGCACACGGCACGGCACGGCACTGCACGGCACGGCACGGCACGGCATGGCACGGCACGGCACGGCACTGCACGGCACGGCACGGCACGGCACGGCACGGCATGGCACGGCACGACACGGCACACGGCACGGCACGGCACAGCACGGCACGGCACGGCACAGCACTGCACGGCATGGCACTGCACAGCACGGCGCAGCACTGCACAGCATGGCACAGCACTGCACGGCACAGCACGGCACACGGCACGGCACAGCACGGCACACGGCACGGCACACGGCACGGCACGGCACGGCACAGCACGGCACGGCACACGGCACGGCACAGCACTGCACAGCATGGCACAGCACGGCGCAGCACGGCACACGGCAAGGCACGGCACGGCACAGCACGGCACGGCACACGGCACGGCACAGCATGGCACAGCACGGCACGGCACAGCACGGCACACGGCATGGCACGGCACTGAACGGCACGGCACGGCACGGCATGGCACGGCACGGCACGGCACTGCACGGCACGGCACGGCATGGCACGGCACGACACGGCACACGGCACGGCACGGCACAGCACGGCACGGCACGGCACGCGGCACGGCACGGCACGGCACAGCACGGCACGGCACAGCACGGCACACGGCACGGCACGGCACGGCACGGTACGGCACAGCACAGCACGGCACGGCACGGCATGGCACGGCACACGGCACGGCACTGCACACGGCACGGCACGGCACGGCACGGCACGGCACGGCACGGCACGGCACGGCACGGCACGGCACGGCACGGCACGGCACGGCACGGCACGGCACGGCACGGCACGGCACGGCACGGCACGGCACGGTACGGTACGGCACACGGCACGGAACGGCACGGCATGGCACGGCACACGGCACGGCACGGCACGGCACGGCGTGCCGTTCCGTGCCGTGTGCCGTACCGTACCGTGCCGTGCCGTGCCGTGCCGTGCCGTGCCGTGCCGTGCCGTGCCGTGCCGTGCCGTGCCGTGCCGTGCCGTGCCGTGCTGTGCCGTGCCGTGCCGTGCCGTGCCGTGCCGTGCCGTGCCGTGCCGTGCCGTGCTGTGCCGTGCTGTGCCGTGCCGTGCCGTGTGCCGTGCCATGCCGTGCCGTGCCGTGCCGTGTGCCGTGCCGTGCCGTGCCGTGCCGTGCCGTGCCGTGCCGTGCCGCGCCGTGTGCAGTGCCGTGCCGTGTGCCGTGCCATGCCGTGCCGTGCCGTGCTGTGCTGTGCCGTGCCGTGCCGTGCCGTTGCCGTGCCGTGTGCCGTTCCGTGTGCCGTGCCATGCCGTGCCGTTCCGTGCCGTGTGCCGTACCGTACCGTGCCGTGCCGTGCCGTGCCGTGCCGTGCCGTGCCGTGCCATGCCGTGCCGTTCCGTGCCGTGTGCCGTACCGTACCGTGCCGTGCCGTGCCGTGCCGTGCCGTGCCGTGCCGTGCCGTGCCGTGCCGTGCCGTGCCGTGCTGTGCCGTGCCGTGCCGTGCCGTGCCGTGCCGTGCCGTGCCGTGCCGTGCTGTGCCGTGCTGTGCCGTGCCGTGCCGTGTGCCGTGCCATGCCGTGCCGTGCCGTGCCGTGTGCCGTGCCGTGCCGTGCCGTGTGCCGTGCCATGCCGTGCCGTGCCGTGCTGTGCTGTGCCGTGCCGTGCCGTGCCGTTGCCGTGCCGTGTGCCGTTCCGTGTGCCGTGCCGTGCCGTGCTGTGCCTTGCCGTGCCGTGCCGCGTGCCGTGCCGTGCCGTGCCGTGCTGTGCCGTGCCGTGCCGTGTGCCGTGTGCCGTGTCGTGCCGTGCCATGCCGTGCCGTGCCGTGCAGTGCCGTGCCGTGCCGTGCCATGCCGTGCCGTGCCGTGCAGTGCCGTGCCATGCCGTGTGCCGTGCTGTGCCGTGCCATGCGGTGCCATGCTGTGCCATGTTGTGCCATGCTGTGCAGTGCAGTGCTGTGCCATGCTGTGCAGTGCTGCGCCGTGCTGTGCAGTGCCATGCCGTGCAGTGCTGTGCCGTGCCGTGTGCCGTGCCGTGCTGTGCCGTGCCGTGCCTTGCCGTGTGCCGTGCTGCGCCGTGCTGTGCCATGCTGTGCAGTGCTGTGCCGTGCCGTGTGCCGTGCCGTGCTGTGCCGTGCCGTGCCGTGCCGTGTGCCGTGCCGTGTGCCGTGCCGTGCCGTGCCGTGCTATGCCGTGCTGTGCCATGCTGTGCAGTGCTGTGCCATGCTGTGCTGTGCCATGCTGTGCCATGTTGTCCCATGCTGTGCAGTGCAGTGCTGTGCCATGCTGTGTAGTGCTGCGCCGTGCTGTGCAGTGCCATGCTGTGCAGTGCTGTGCCGTGCCGTGTGCCGTGCCCTGCTGTACCGTGCCGTGCCTTGCCGTGTGCCGTGCTGCGCCGTGCTGTGCCATTCTGTGCAGTGCTGCGCCGTGCTGTGCTGTGCCATGCTGTGCAGTGCTGTGCTGTGCCATGCTGTGCTGTGCCATGTTGTGCCATGCTGTGCCGTGCTGTGCTGTCCCATGCTGTGCAGTGCAGAGCTGTGCCATGCTGTGCAGTGCTGCGCCGTGCTGTGCAGTGCCATGATGTGCAGTGCTGTGCCATGCTGTGCAGTGCCGTGCTGTGCCGAGCAGTGCTGTGCAGTGCTGTGCTGTGCAGTGGTGTGCAGTGCTGTGCCGTGCTGTGCCATGCTGTGCAGTGCTGCGCCGTGCTGTGCTGTGCCGTGCTGTGCTGTCCCATGCTGTGCAGTGCTGTGCCATGCTGTGCAGTGCTGCGCCGTGCTGCGCAGTGCCATGCTGTGCAGTGCTGTGCCGTGCTGTGCCGTGCCGTACTGTGCCGTGCCGTGCCGTGCCGTGCCGTGCTGTGCCCTGCTGTGCCATGCTGTGCAGTGCTGTGCCATGCTGTGCTGTGCCATGCTGTGCCATGTTGTGCCATGC
The DNA here is from genome assembly GCA_917880715.2 of Matsumyia berberina. Lineage (NCBI taxonomy): Eukaryota > Metazoa > Arthropoda > Insecta > Diptera > Syrphidae > Matsumyia > Matsumyia berberina. The sequence continues at coordinate 111,005,912 of OU862872.1, forward strand.
TATGCCGTGCTGTGCTGTCCCATGCTGTGCAGTGCAGTGCTGTGCCATGCTGTGCAGTGCTGTGCAGTGCCATGCTGTGCCATGCTGTGCAGTGCCGTGCTGTGCCGAGCAGTGCTGTGCTGTGCCATGCTGTGCCATGCTGTGCAGTGCTGCGCCGTGCTGTGCTGTGCCATGCTGTGCAGTGGAGTGCCGTGCTGTGCCGTGCCGTGCTTTGCCGAGCAGTGCTGTGCAGTGCCGTGCTGCGCCGTGCAGTGCCATGCTGTGCAGTGGAGTGCCGTGCTGCGCCGTGCTGTGCTGTGCCATGCTGTGCAGTCCAGTGCTGTGCTGTGGGGTGCCATGCTGTGCAGTGCAGTGTCGTGCTGTGCCGTGCTGTGCCATGCTGTGCAGTGCAGTGCCGTGCTGCGCCGTGCTGTGCTGTACCATGCTGTGCAGTGCAGTGCTGTGCTGTGGGGTGCCATGCTGTGCAGTACAGTGTCGTGCTGTGCCGTGCTGTGCCATGCTCTGCATTGCTGTGCCATGCTGTGCAATGCAGTGCCGTGCTGCGCCGTGCTGTGCTGTACCATGCTGTGCAGTGCTGTGCAGTGCTGTGCCATGCTGTTCAGTGCAGTGCCGTACTGTGCCGTGCAGTGCCGTACTGTGCCGAGCAGTGCTGTGCAGTGCCGTGCTGCGCCGTGCTGCGCCGTGCTGCGCCGTGCTGCGCCGTGCTGTGCAGTGCTGTGCTGTGCCATGCTGTACAGTGAAGTGCCGTGCTGTGCCATGCTGTGCAGTGCTGTGCAGTGCAGTGCCGTGCTGTGCCGAGCAGTGCTGTGCAGTGCCATGCTGTGCAGTGCTGTGCAGTGCCGTACCATGCCGCGCCTTGCCGTGCTGCGCAGTGCCGTGCAGTGCTGTGCAGTGCTGTGCTGTGCCATGCTGTGCAGTGCTGTGCAGTGGAGTGGTGTGCAGTGCTGTGCAGTGCAGTGCTTTGCTGTGCAGTGCCGTACCACGCCGCGCCGTGCCGTGCTGCGCAGTGCTGTGCCGTGTCGTGCTGTACAGTGCTGTGCTGTGCCATGCTGTGCAGTGCTGTGCAGTGCTGTGCAGTGCTGTGTAGTTGTGTGCAGTGCTGTGCTGTGCAGTGCCATGCTGTGCAGTGCCGTACCATGCCGCGCCGTGCCGTGCTGCGCAGTGCCGTGCAGTGCTGTGCCGTGTCGTGCTGTACAGTGCTGTGCTGTGCCATGCTGTGCAGTGCTGTGCAGTGCTGTGCCATGCTGTGCTGTGCTGTGCCATGCTGTGCAGTGCTGCGCTGTGCAGTGCAGTGCCGTGCTGCGCCGTGCTGTGCTGTGCCATGCTGTGCAGTGCTGTGCAGTGCTATGCCATGCTGTGCTGTGCCTTGCTGTGCTGTGCCTTGCTGTGCTGCGCCGTGCTGTGTGCCGTGCCGTGCTGTGCAGTGACGTGCCGTGTCGCAACGTGCCGTGGCGTCTCGTGCTCTGCGCCGCGCCGTGCCGTGCCTTTGGGGTTGCGATTGATGTGTGGTTGCAATGCGTTTGCCGTGTGTCTGGCATACGGTTGCCGTGCTGTTGGGATGCGGTTGGGTTGCAGTTAGGGTGCGGGTTGCACATGCGGTGCTTTTGGGTGTTTTGAAATCCTAAACTTCGCCCTGAAAAGTTTTTCTCTGGGCCTAACAGTTCAGGAGCTACGGCTGGGCGTCCAAAATATCGCGAAACAGACCTGCCCTTGTTGTAGATCATACTTTTTCAGTTACAGTGCTCGAAGTTTTAGATCGAGACGAGCGTTTTGCCCTAAAACGAGAAAATCGCAGGCAAAGGGTTCGCGGTAGATTTTTATGGAAAAATATAGATATTGCCTGTGGCGGATTTTTGTGAAAAGTTGGAAATAGAAAAAGGGGTACTCTACAACACCGCTTTGAGAAGTTCTGCTCAGCGCCTGTTGGTTGGGGTTGGTTTTCCTGCTAACTCTCTCGAACTGCATTTCTTGGAAATATCCCGTTCCGCCCTGGGAACTTTTGGTCTATGCTAAAAAATTTAACAAAAATAAAACGCATTAAGATTAAATTACATTTATTGTGAAATGCATTTTCTTTGACAACAAAGAAAGTATTTCTGTAAGTTTATAACAATCATAAAATACATTTACATATGCACTGAAGCAATGAGGCTCTTTCTAACAACATTTTAGATATTTTAAGAGAAAAACGAGACAGAAGATTTAAGCTCATGTTCATTTAAGAGGTTGCCATTGACAACGCCTTGATTGTGCTTCTTTGAGGAAAGGCACTATTGAGAAAACACTACAAATATACTAGCAAATTGTTTGTAAACTTAAGTCATGTCCTTACAACAGTCACGAGATTCACAGCTTAAAAAATTCACAGAAAATTGAACTTGTGCACTGTTTAGGGGGGCTTAAAGCCCCGCTCATTGTTTTCGCGTTTAAACTTAAATATATTATATAAAAAGAGAAATTCAACTTATAGCCTGAGAATACATGTGTAAATTGTTTTTCCAGTAGATAGAGAGATTAGCGAGTTGTAGAAAAGGGGTAGAGTACATAAATTTAGTCATGCTTCGTTTCCGGTTGCAGATCAAACCAAGAGGACAGTCCTTGAGTGGAAATGTCCGGCTCGGCGAGGGAAATTTTCAACTGAAAGTAATTTTTGTTAATTTTTGACTCGCGATTGTATGTTGGACCACTCACCATTCCAATGACGGGACTGCCACCGTATAAGAAACCTTTCTGTGTGCAAACGGTGACCTCAAGGTCTGTCTGCATTAGCTCGGCTGAGGAGATTACATATTCGAATGTCGCTTCATACACGGGATTGCAGTTGTCCTTGATCGTGTTGGTCTTTCTCTTTGATTCCTTTGCACGTCCTGGCAGAAGATAAAGCTTTACATAGGGATCGGGAATATTCGACGGATCAGTAAGGGGAATATGCATGATTTTATGGATAGTGACGGCCAGCTTTTGACGTGTCACACTATAACGAATGGAGAGCTGAATACGTCCGAGGCCATGCTCTCCAGCTGAGCTTGTGGTTTCAGGGAAACGATGGGTTAAAACAGAATCGGTGTTGAGTTTGGGACTTCTGGGTGGTGGGGTAGCAGAAATTGACGATGCTGTTGACTTGACGATTTCCTCTTCCACAATTGAGTTGTCCAATGACGAAGATAAGAGGTCCTTAAAGAAAAAAACCAAAATTCATGTTTTTCATCACTCCCATCAAAATGTAGGCTCTTACTTTTGACTTGTTTGAAATAATTGCGCCCTCAACTTGACTAGCAGTTTTTACAGAGCTCGTACGCGACAATGTTGCTCCTTCGGAGATCGAGAATCCATCCACGGAAATATTATCTTCTGCCGAATCAGCCCGCTTGAGTACCTTCAATGCCAATGACATTATAACCTTCGATTCGGGTCCAGACTTTTGCAACTGGAACGGTTGCGACACAATTTCCATGTTTTTCTTTGCAATCAACGTACTGAGGATGTAGGTGAAACGACCAATCTCATTTCCTGTCTTCTGATCATTGATCTTCAACTGAAGTGTGTCATTATCCGGATTGCCAACGCGAAAAGTGAAACCTTGCTCCCACACTGGAGAATCATTACGCAATTGAACTGGAGTCTGTTCGGTTTGTTTGCCAACACTGATCACAAGATAAGGATCCGGATTGGAGGCCGATCGTGCATGCTGCAAATGAATAGTCACATGAAAAATGCCAAGAAAGTTTCTTCTTAAGACTTACAGGTAAATTTTTGGCCGAATCCATAAAGACAATCAGCACAGCGGTGCTCATGGAGGTCACACGAAGAAGTTGGGTTTCCAAAAGCGCAGCTTGTAGATCTTGAGGGTCGGACGTGAGTTTGTACCACGACAGGCGGACATGCAGCAGACCGTGCTTGGCATCTTCCAGGGTTAACCACTAAATTTATACGAAATAGTAGCATGGGAATGGTACGTTTCTGAATACAACTCTTACCGTGTCGAGAAGACCTTTCTTAACCACATTGGCAATTTCGATCGATGCCCTTGATTTATACAACAAAAAAAAAAATTAATAAGACTGGTTTTGTAAAATTTGTAATTGTTGAACAAAAACAAAAATAAACTAAAACAAAAAAAAAAAAATAAAACAAAAACAAACCAAAAAAACATGATTTTTTTTTTTTTGAAAATGTCTCCTTAAGAACCTACAAAAGCACAATTATTCTCAAATAGACCACACGAATCAAAAATAAATAAATTTACAATGAGTTTGGAAACTAAAATTTAACAAAAAAAAAATGTGGAACGCTTCACGATTTTGCGTGTCATCCTTGCGCAGGGGCCATGCTAATCTTCTCTGTATCGTTCCAATTTTAGTATATGTTCTGCCGAAGCAAGAACAAAGATGAGGCCTTTAAGCTGAATGTAATTCCTGTCTAAAGCGAAAAAAATTCAGCGAACTATTTACAAATGAAAACTAAAGCGCCATCTTGTCGCAGCATAAAGCTTCTTAAATAATAATTTGAATAGGAAAATAAAATTCTTATAAGAATGCAAAGTCTAGCTTCTTGAGGACGGGCTGCTATCTAATCAAAAATAAAGATGGCAGGAGGACAGCTAGCTGAGTTGAGAAGGCAGCTGAGCAGGAAGACCCCATTCCTGTATTGTTTCGAAAGGTTATTTAAGGTAGAAATACAAGACCGTGTTGACTGGTTGTATAGACACTTTAATGGACCAAAGCACTCTGGTTTGGTTCGCTAACCGATCAAAAATGGAATCTTAAAAGGGGAAAAGTCCTTTTACCAATGGGTACGTATGTGCCGCAATGTGTTCGAGGCTGAAATACATGTTTTTGAGATCTATGCTGGTACAAACCTTGATAGAAGTATAAGGGGTAAAATAATACATATTCATATAGGTACACAGGGAACACTTAAAGCGCTGACATCCCACTTCATGAAATCTAGATCAATCAAGTGCTGTTTTGATGCCTTATAAGCAGTTGCGAGACACAATAAGGTTTAACTTGGTCGGGTGCCTTAGTTGAGAGGAGAAGGTCTCCGAGCACATTCTCTGTGAATGTCCGGTACTAAACTGGTTACGAAGACGGATCTTTTGCAAGCAATTCTGTTCGCTAGCGGACAACTCGGCTACTAATGACATACAGATTTTCATAAGGGAGGTGGGCTAATTGTACCATAATTATGTCAGCCATAAGGGCAGGTTTTATTACAAAAGGCCCCGTCCCGAATAAGTTAGGTTATCCGAGCAACTGGAAGCAGTAAGAATCGGAAGAAACAAAGTTAAGGCGCGTTTTGACTGATCTGCGGTCGCACTTACATAAAAAATAATGGGGACATCTTCGCAGTCTACAGGATTAAATGCAGTGACTAGGATGACTTGGAAATGTGGCTCGGAAGAGTCTCAAGCTAGGAGAGTCTTCAAATCCACACCGGAAGAATGGCACAGTTCAGGCTTCCCCTTAAAGAGATGGTCAGTGCATCAGATTGCTGTGCGAGCTGTTTAAGTTCGAGTCCCAGCAACATATACAGTTGATGGAACCGTTTTACAACTATCAAGTGGTTACGTATGGAAGAATGGGTCTTAATTTAAATTCACAACAAAAAAACAAAAAGTCCTATAAATTCGTTTAAATATTCAAGCACGAAGGCAGACTTATCACAACACAATATCTGATGTTTTAAGAACATCAAATAACTAGTAATCATAGACATAAAAAAAATGGCAAAAGCAATCTAAAAGTGCATGCAACAAAAATATAATTAAAAAATTAAAACGAGAATTTTAACAATTTTGTAGAGACATGCATAACATGCTGTACACTTTTCATGTTCAACATACAAACAGTTGTCTCGAATTAGTCAACAACAGACCTTAAGACGGATCCAAGGACGTATTTTTTGCATTTTAGCAGCGTCAGCAGTGGAGAAGCCCGAACTCTAAGCCTCGTACCGCCTTAAAAGGAACGTAGGAGATCGTAGTGTTAGGAATTAGCAAAACAAATGGAAGAAGTGCTGACGATAGCGTGATGGTCTCAAATTCGATTGAGTCCAACGGAATAAAATTCCTGGAAAACACACCAAATCTCCTGGCTACACAGAGATTGCAACTGCGAGCAGAGCCAAGTCTTAGGTAAGATTAGGTAATGCTCTCGCGCATTTAGACCATAATCTAGTCCTTTGCTGTATTGTGACAAACCTTAGAATATTTAAGGTAAGACTTAGTGAAGATAATCTTTATAGGGGCTGTGTGGCTTTCTCTACCACTGTCTAGGTCTCTGCTACCGTAAACATAAATTCCTTGGAGGATACATCTTTCAGTATAACAAATAACTATGCGACACATCTATCGATGACATCTATAAGGGCAATACGTTCTGGATAAAATAAGAGAAAGGGATCATCTTGCGTCGACGTTCCGGTTCAGTATGTATATAGCCATACTTCGAATATGTACATGCAGGTGTCTGCTTAGTCTAATTTTTATTGACTTCTTGGCTTTGGAAACACTTCACTGAAGCACTTAGACGCAACTCGTCCGTTGTTCTACCAGCAAACAGGATCCAGTTTTACCCATTTTACTGGAAGGCTTAATGTACGATGTCCGGAAATCTGTGATGAAGAGCGAGATGCGTTGGTAAGGATCTAAAGGGTTTTCCAATAGGGATGGGTAGATTTTGATGTTGTTTTATTTGTTGTTAATTATCCCGATTTTAATTTTTCAGATACTAAAGACAAATCACCATGGCAAGTTACACCGTCGAAGATGTGTTCGCTGGCTGGGTTCTGGAGCAGTTAGAAGCGAACTCCGATTTCAGCAAAAAAAATCATCTTCAGGGATAATGAACATTTTTGGATGAACGGGTACGTCAACAAGCAAAATTGATGGATTTGGGACGATGCCAATCCACACGAGGTGCACCAAGTAGCAATGCAACCGCAGAAAGTCACTGTTTGGTACGAATTGTGGGCCGGTGGCAACACCGGTTCGTACTTCTTCAAAAACGACAATGGCATTGCCATCACCACATCAACGGAGAGTGCTACCGATCAATGATAACCAATTTCTTTTGGGTCAAATTGGATGATATGCATGTGAACGACATGTGGTTCCAACCGGACGGCGGTACGTGGCACACAGCTGATGCTAAAATGGACATTCTGCACGAGCGATTTGAGGACATGGTTATCTCACGCAGAAGTGACGTGAACTGGCCACCGGGATCCTGCGATTTGACCCCTTAAGTCGCAGGTCTATGCTAATAAGCCGCAAACGACCAACCAACATAATCACCGCTCAACTTCAGTCTGATCTATGCGCCAGAGTAATCGAAAATTGGACCTCTCGGATGCGTGCCAAACAGAGAAACCGCGGCGGCCATTTAAACAATTTCATATTCCACACATAATGTGCTTTTCAAATAAAATAAAAAATTCTTTGATACCTCACACACAACTTGTTTTATTTAATTTTAACATCTACTCGTCCCTATTGAAAAACCCTTTACAGTTTTGATTTTTCGTGAGGCACAAGCTTACGTCTTCATAAAACGCCATTTGGGATTGTTTCTTGGATGTAGGATGTTTTCTTGGAGAGATGTGTGGAAATGAGTAGCATGCTCATTAGGGTGAAAATAGGAACAGTACATAGTAGATTGAGGATAGTTTCTAGTCTCCTTGATAGACTTTTCCTTGTAATTTAAAACTTCTTCAGTCGATCGATGAAAGTATAATTTCTAATAGCTTATATTTCAACCAGGCAACAGATTAACAATGCAACAAACTAATTCTAAAAAATAATTACAAATCTACGAACAAATAAATCATAACTCATTCCGTTTAAACAAGAATAGAACATTGAAACGTTTTTGGAAACAACTACATCTAGGACCAAATACTATCGATCCACATTTTTGTCGTAGACTTTTACACCCCCAATTCGGGGTGGAATGGTGCCCAGGATAATTCTGTCGAAGCGGAATCCGTTCATCTTGTAATTGGACAAGACAGTGGCGACATTGGGTTCAATTGTCTCTTTAACCAGAGTTCGGGCAAAGTGATTTGCGTTTGACCACACTTGCTTGAGAATCTAGAAAACAGGTTAGTGTTGACGGATGTTCAGAAGGATGTTTCGTTATACTCACTTTGTTGACCCATTCACAGCGTTCAACGTCGGGGAAGTACAGCATTGTAATTAGCACTTGTTAATACAAAGTTCGACAGGAATTTTTCCAATAGAGTAGATACATGCATTCAAGAGGACACAAGCGTCGCTAGATTTTCTCAACCCAACCTTCATCTACTACCTCCTACACTCACCTCGATGTAGTGAACGCTGGGTGCCCTGTTCCTCAACTTAAGATGGAATCTCAATTCCTTTGGAAAACTGTTGGTGGTAACTAACCAAAACCAGGGGAAGGAGTGTGGGGCCCTCCTTTTTGGTTCCGGAAGAATTCTCCAAATGGAACAGTGACTTCATTGACCTCATTAGCGAATTTAGCACGATCAAATGACAATGATCTTAAAATGCCGAGGAATTAACCTTAGACCCTAGGCTAATACATATAAAGCAGACCTAACCACCATCCAAGAAGTGCGATTAGATGGGCCGAGCAAGGGAAGGATGAAAAACTGTGAGATCTTCTGTGAGAATTCGATGTTCTGGAATCGCAAGAAACTTAACCGAACGCTTAAGCCGAAAACTTACAACAATTGGGCATCAAGTGCCGAAAACTGAAAGGTGGCAACGCTACCAAGATGCCATGAGAAACGCCGTAACTGATTTACTGGGTTTCATTTGTGAGCCACCATAAAAAGCCTGGTTTGAGGAGGACCACCGGCAAGCACATGCAGGACTATGAGAGGAATGTAAAGCGGCGATGCAAAGAAGGATGAGGACTGCTCCCGAGTTTTACTACCTCAAGACGTGAAGAACATCAGTTTCTCAAGCAGAAGCAGAAGAGGAATGGTTGCAGATAATGGGCGATGAAAGCTGTTGAGAGATGATACTCCAGGAACAATGTACAGAATGCAAGTCAAGCATTCAAAAAGGACCTGCTAGAGCCTGTAGAGATTTCGTAGAGTCACAAACGAACTTCCGTCTGTTTTAGATTGAAATGGTTGAAAAAATCAGCATTCGTTTGTGCTGGATGACCATCAAGGAATACCAGAGAACTGCAAGGTTGACTAGCTTGACAGAAAAGCCACGAGGCTTGGGAGTTGGCCACAGAGACTACACATAGATCTGAGTATCGCTACACTTGTTCAAGTTACATAGACGGTATCAGCAAAGCTGATCACAGTTGGAACATGGCACGACATGTCAAGTATATGGCGTAGAAAATACTCCAATGAACTGGGAATGCCTAATCGATCGCAAATCAGCTGCGACATCAGTGTCTTCACGGGGCACTGTCCTAAAGGTAAAGATTTTGCCTCTGCTTAAACGATTTTTGGACGAATTGCAGGGACGAGAAGGAGTACTAACACCTGAGCTTTGGCAACCATAGAGATATAGGGATCATTGACCGCAGTATTCCAGATGGCAGGATCTCTGTCGAGAAATGGAGGAAGTTCGAAGTAAAACTCACAAACAACTGTCTCCGGATTCTCAAGGATCATCCTGAGCTTCCCCCTTTCTGTCGTGATGGTAGCTAGAATCAAAATTATGTTAAGACAGCAATCATCAGATTGGGGAATGTTAAGCCAGAAGCATAGCTCAAGGTTGTTGTGAAGAAGCAGATCCCGAACTGACCAATATCTTATGCGTCGATTTCGGATTAGCCCTCCGACCCAAAAGTAATCTTGGACATAATCTGGATCAGTGATGTCTCGCTTTTGACTCTCAACTAGAACATCGCACTTTCGAACTTTATTATTATCACAGAGTCAGTGTTAGGTATAACTCGGAAGATTTGTTTTAAGTTTGTTGAAAACATCATGAAGATTATCTTCGTGGAGAAAAGGCACTCCAACCAATGAAGCATCAGACGCGAGATTTTGTGTGTGTGCAGTGCTTCGATTTGTGATTAAAGTTGCGAGATCTCTGCGATCACTTCTGGTTCAGGCTGTTTCAGTTGCATTTGCTTTTGCTGTAGTTGATTTTTTAACCTTTCAACTTCCAATTGCAAGTGGCTGACTTGACTTGAACTCTCCTCAAGATCACAGACGCGAAACTTCAGATTTTATCGCAAATATGCTTTTCCATGGACGCGATTCGGGGGGAAAGCTTCTCCTCCATATTTATTATTGTCGTTTGAAGCAACTCACCCTGGTCCGTCTGACGAACAGTCTGACGTCATTGCGTTGTACGATGCAGAGGAAACAGTAGATGGTGCTGGAGAGCTTAACAGCTGTTTTTCAGTCAGTTTTTGTGCAGTGAATCTTGTGTTTCAGTTGGAATGTATTTGTAGGCACAGTATCAACCGTCAACGAAGAGAATATATTGAGTGTTTTTGTTTTGAAAAAAAAAAAATAAATGATCACTTAAACTTAAAACTGAATATTTGGTTTTTAGATTTTACACAAAACTTGAGTTAACACTATTATGAATTCTTCAACTTTGTTAACGTTATAGGTTGATTTTAAATATGCAGAGGGTTGGGTGAATAAAGAATTTAAACCTAATTGTTGGAGCCGCTGGGAAACGCGTCTATTCTAATTGACGTATGCCACCAACTGAATCACCCTTAAAGCCGAAGAAGAATTGGGAATCACCTGCGTGGTTTCAATGCATTGCAGTCCCCAAACAGATGTACCAACTCTCGATCGACTCTACCTCCAAGCACACGAAGATTCACATTGAGCATCTAAACTGTGACCATTTATTTGGTATCCCATCATCTGTGCCATTCCTCCTGGATTTTTATTTAGCCTTCACGGAGATGGTTTGTGACCCTAACAATTCTCTCCGATGCGAATTATTCTGACTAATGAAATGAAACAATTCGACACTAACCGATGCTGGGTAAAGCCCACTGAAATAATCTGGCCGAAGAACTTGCCGAACACAGTACTATCCCAAGTATCGCATTGGAGTAATGGCAACTGAGTATACCTCAAGCCGCGTGTAAACAAACTTGAAGCTAGATGTAACTAGGTAAACCAACCAAAGATGAGAAAAGGGTTCGACATACTAAATCTCCTGACAAATCTGCGATCGCAAATCAGTCCTGGTCTTTTCCCAAACGATTTTCACAGAAGCTGCAGGGATAAAGAGGATTAGGAACTTATCCTACGTGCACCTATCTGGCACTGTACAAAAAAAAATTGCCTTTGGAGTCCTTGATGACATTGCGAACAGGGATGCCAAATGTACGGCACACGGCACACGGCACGGCACACGGCACACGGCACACGGCACACGGCACACGGCACGGCACGTCAAGGCACGGCACGGCACAGCACGGCACGGCACGTCACGGCACGTCACGGCACGTCACGGCACGTCACGGCACGTCACGGCACGTCACGGCACGTCACGGCACACGGCACGGCACGGCACACGGCACGGCACACGGCACGGCACGTCGCGGCACGTCACGTCACGGCACGTCGCGGCACGTCACGTCACGTCACGTCACGTCACGTCACGTCACGGCACGACACAGCACGGCACGGCACGGAACGGGACGTCACGGCACGTCACCTCACTGCACGGCACACGGCACGGCACGGCACACGGCACGGCACGGCACGGAACGGGACGTCACGGCACGGCACGTCACGGCACGGAACGGGACGTCACGGCACGTCACCTCACGGCACGGCACGTCACGGCACGTCACGTCAAGGCACGGCAAGGCACACGGCACGGCACGTCACGGCACGTCACGTCACGTCACGTCACGGCACGGCACGGCACGGAACGGGACGTCACGGCACGTCACCTCACGTCACGGCACACGGCACGGCACGTGACGTCACGGCACCGCACACGGCACGGTACGGCACGCCACAGTCTGCAGTGCCGTGCCGTGCGGTGCCGTGCCGTGCTGTGCCGTGCTGTGCCGTGGGGGTGCGGGTGCGTGTGCTGGTGCCTGCGCTGGTGCGGTTCGAGTGCAGTTGGATACAGTAACGATGCTTTCGGGGTGTGGTTGGGGTGTGGTTGCGGTGCGATTGCGGTGCGATTGTGGTGCGTTTGCACTGCGGCTAGGGTGTGTTTGCACTGCGGTTAGGGTGCGATTGCGGTGCTTTTCCACTGCGGTTGGGGTGCGGTTAGGGTCCGGTTGCTGTGCGGTTTGGATGCTGTTAGGGTGCGGACGGGATGCGGCTCGGGTGCAGTTATGATGCAGTTGCGGTTCGGTTGCCATCCGATTGGGATGCGGTTGGAGTGTGTTTGGAATGCGGTTGGGTGCGGTTGCGGTGCGGCTAGATGACGGTTGCGGTGCGGCTAGGGTTTTGTCAATCGGCCATAGGCCGCTACCGAGCCCTTCGCAGGCGATTTGCATCTCGCATGTTTCGTCCCGCCGGGCCTTAGGTCCTGAACCGTTAGGCGCAGAACTAAACTGCCCGGGATGGAGTTGTTGAGAAATTTCCAAAAAAAATGCAGCTCTTATTTCATTCCATAGCTTCAAAAGTAAGGTTTTTCGATTTCCAACTTTTCACAAAATCCGCCACAGGCAATTCTTTCATTTTTCCTTGAAAATCAACCCCGAACCCTTCGCAACCAATTTGCGCGTTTCCCTTGCATTTTAGGGTAAAACGCTCATCTCGCTCTAAAACCTGGAGCAATATGAAACTGAAAAAGTATGATCTACAACATGGCCAGGTATGTTTCGCGAAGTTTTGGACGCGGGTGGCGGGCGGGGCTCGTCTCTTCGTCTGGCCGGTCCGCAGCTTCTGGTTGATTGGTTGAATTGGCATTCACTAACCACCACCTCGTTATCTGTTTATTTATATACATACATATGTAGATGTATACGAGTGAAAAAAAAATAAATAAATGCGTCACGTAGTTTTTGGAGTTTTTTTTGTTTTTGTTTCTTTATTTTTCTCAATCCTCTGTTTAAATATTATGTATAAGTATATAATATATATATATTTTGTATACATCGCTAATTGGTTACTTTTTTCCTGCTTTTCATTTGTTTAAAACTTTTTTTCTTTTTGTATTTGTTTCGTTAACACAGTTGGTTTACTATTTTTTTTATTTCTGTTTTGTAAGCTTGCGCTTCGGTTTCTATTTGTTTGTTGAATGACACTTAAACATATAGATGATTTTTTGCTTTTCAAAAATACATATGTATATTATATATATATAGGACACTAATTTTGGACAGTAATATTATTTTTTATACATCTCTTGTATATTGTTTTAAATAATTAATTGTTTTTATTACATAAATATGCACAGATACATAAATGTTTAAATTTTAAAATTTCTTACATTTCTCTTTTGTTTTTGTTTCATTAAAGGCAAATTTAACATTTAGATTTTGTTTCTTAAAGTTTATTTATCATTACTTACTATTTCTTTTCTCTTCTTTTTTTTTTTTTTGTTTGTTAATTGTTCTTAAATTTTAACACAGAATTATTATAATCAATGCATGTAATTGAGGTAGCCATTTTGGTTTATATGCGATATATGTGTGTGTGTGCCGTCCCTATAACAAAAATTTGTTTCATGTTTTAGTTTTTATTTAAAGCGCATTTGTTTATGAATTTTATTTATGAAAGCATGTAGTTTTTCTTGGTCATTCGTTAATAAAAAAAATTTTCAATTCTTTTGGAGGATCTCAAATGTCACAAACCTATTTAATTAATTATACATACATGTGTATTTATATATTTATATGCCAGTTATATATTTATTTTGAATTTAAATTTTTTTTTTATTCTTGTAATATGCATAAATGTAGTGTTTCTTCTTTCTTTAGACCAACATTTACTCTTGTACTTTTTGTTTTTAAATTATAGAAAAATATATGTTTATGTATATATGTATTATGTGGTATATTCAATAAGATTGTTTCCTTATTAAATATTGTATGTATTTATAGTTGCTACAAAAAATAATTGATATATTCTTTTTTATGTTTTATTTCTTTCAATTAAATTCTACATTTCGTTCGATTTTCCTTTTTAGTTCATTCCTAGAGTAAATTAATTTTTTTTTTTTGTAAGATAAGAAACTTAACAACTAGTTAAATATGTAATTACTATTTCTTTTAAATAGCATTTATCTTTAAAAAAAAGAAGAAAAATTAATAAAAAATGGTAGAAAACAGAATGGAGTTTTATTTTTATAAAAATAAATATCACGAACGAAGAGGGATGTGCTGAAATTAAATAAATTTCTCTCATTTTACTGGTTTTTTTTATATACATACTCAGTCGTGCCATTAACTCTGTTACAAAATTTCCAGCGCTCATTGGGTTAGAAACAATCTACAAGCTTTTGTTTCAAAACACATATATTGAAGATCAACAAGTGATCGGAATTCCGGGATTCCGACATCAAAACAATCCTGTCATTCCGGAACTAAAGATGCGGCACACGAATAAGCACCGCTTGGGGACTATTAGGTCGCAGATGACCTCGAAAGGTAGAGTCCAAGTGTGTTTGCGGCCTCCGTCAGATAAGCACGAGGCCGCGAAGGGCCTAATTTTGGTTGAAATCACTAGAATAGATGCCTTCCGGTTCATTCCGAGAAAATGGGAACTCTTTAATAAGCACAGCCTGTACGGCAAGATATGACACCGACTTAAGACTGACCGATTGTGTACCAGGTTGTGATAAGTCACACCGACTACATTCAAAATGGACGTTGGTACTAGAGCGTGAATTTTCGGTGAAACATGCCTTAAAAGCGAAGCGTTTTTCATTCTGAGATAACTGCCATTTTACAGGCCACGAAATTTATCACAAATAGCAGCAATGTTAGGGAAGCCATTGCCATCTATTTTAACACTCACACTGTCATCAAGGCTGAGCAGTGAACATCGACAAAATCTAAGCTTTACAGTCAAAACCACGATATATTGACGGCCAACAAGGTAACGTTCTGCTTGGTACAGGGACATTCTTTTTACGGACTAGTTTTTTCGTCGAAAAGGTTTTAGGCACGACAGCCCATCACGTTCCAAGGCCTAGCTTCTCGCAATCATTCAGGTTACACGTTTTAGGACATCTAAATAAGCGAAAGTGTCATTCCGAGGATACAACGTGGTCATCATCGAACTGCTGTAATGGTGAAGAAGGTCATACTGAATGGTCATATCTTTGCATTTTTTTAAAGAAAGGGTCCGGAACTGGGGAAAGGATGTACCAAATCGATGTCGTTGAAGGTGCTGTGTAATGTTTAACTTATAAAGAGGGTTTTCCAACAGCATTCTTTGTTTGTTAATTTCTCTCAAGGATTTAAATATGCAACAGGATTTCGGGCAGGACTGGGTATATTTTTGTGTTGTAAGAAAAAATGGTAGATTTTGCATCTTACAGCCTAAAAAATTATTTTCTTATTTTCTTTTACGCTTTTCATGTATAATTCTCGTTTTGTTTTTTTAATTTTTTAAACGTAATCCTATCTATAAAATTTCAGTTTCTTTTTATTTTCTGTTTTTTTTTTTTGTTTAAGTTAAACTTTAATCACCTTTGTGGTTTTGTTTTGTTTTTCAGCCTGCTTAGATTTAATTGTATTTTTTTGTATAAAATAATAAGATTATCTGAATTTGTAAAGAATGAAATGAAGGAGTTTTAAGAAATAAAATTAAACAGAATTGTAAATCTAATAATTAAAGATAATATATATTTGTCGCAACAAAAACTCCCTAAATAAACCGTAAACTTTCATTTTGATATTTTTTTGAACACACCATGTTTCCATACGAGGTACTTAAAACGTGCTCCAAAACGTTTTGTTTTTATTCGACGGGAATGGAATTTCTTTTATAAAAGCTTTTCACTGTACAAATAAGAACATTGTTATTAATTGAAATATGCGAAGAAAATTGTGTATACTCAGCTGAGTATGTGACAATTAAAGGATTAGATCAATTAACAAACTTCCCCTTGCGGTGAGATTTTCGTTGAGAACGATTTAAGAAGGTGGACATTTCGAAGGTTTTTCATTGCCTACCGAGAGGAGATAATGCGAAAAATTGTTTGTTGATTGATGGGCTACTGAATCACGACGGTCACAAGACCAGTAAGACTGCTACGGTCTAGCAGCTAGGATTTTGAATTCAACTGACTTTTGATGTCCAAACAATATAAAAACTTTCTGCTTTAGCAGATTTTGGATCCATTTTAGTCAAACTTTTTCGGCCTTCAAGCACACCGTGACCAGTAAGACTGCTACGGTCACTAAAAAAGAAAGGATGCTCTGAAACCACAATACAAATAGTTTTGTGAAAATCCTGAATAAAAGCACTGGAGGTAGGTATATAGGTAGGTATGATAGAAGTGGCTGTGTAGCCATGCACAGAATCGCGTCAGACCCCGCAGGGTGCCTGGTCATCCACAAATCGATGAGTGGGTACCGCGTTACCAATGCGGCGGACCAACGTTAGCCCAGCATAAGAGAGCAAAGGGTGTCTAAAGCTTTATGATATCCAGATAACCAAGACCATTTTAAACTCAGCAGAAAGCAGCTAAAAACTTCTACGGTAACCTCGAAAAGATAGACAGATAGAATCGTTAGGTTTTGTAGAGATAAAAAAAAAAAAGCAGCGTCGCGACAGCCCGGCATTTTCCAAGACCTAGCTCCCCGCAATCATTCAGAAATAAATAAATAAATAAATAGCTGGCGCAACAGCTCGGTATGAGCCAAGGCCTAGATTCTCGCAACCACTCATGCTGTGCGTATTATATTTTTCGCACGAGTGGAAGGGACCTACCATTTATTGCCGATTCCGAACGGCGAATTCAGCTCGTTCATGACAGATTATACTCCCGGAGGCTTGTCATCCTCCGACGAGAAGTGGTAACGCGAAAAATGTTCGGTGGACATGGCCATTTTGTCAGCAGTCTCAACGCACTAACCACTGAGCCACGGCGCCCACAGCTCAAATAACAAGTCTGATCGTCAAAGGTGGTCACACCAAGTTCTCATTTTATCTTCCCCGTCCCATTTTCTTCCATATAAATAAATTTTTCACGCATAAATGGACCCTATTAATATTTTATATGCAACTGTTAAATTGTAATGCAAAAATTAAGAACATTATTAATCTTTTATCCTGGGAGTAATTAGTAGATTGACTTAGTCGCTATCAAGCTGACAATAAACTTCCTCATTTTGTTTCCTTATTATCAATTCCATTCCCATCAAATCAAGGAGCACATATTTGAAAAAAAAAAACATTACACTAAAGCAGTTTTTTAAATTTAACCTTAATACGAAAAAAAGCGAAATGTATCAATGAATATCACGTTCTTAGGTTTTTAAAATAAAAAATAAAACAAAAACTAACATATCCAATCACTTCTCCTCCTCAAAGCCTTACACAAAAAAAAACAAAAAACTTAACCACTAAATATAAACAAAATTTTAAATATTTAGCAAACAAAAGAGGAAAAATAAGCATCTAAAAGCACACATAACACAAAAAAGAAACGAGCAGCAAACAATTTTGTTTGTTTTAAAAATTGTTGGAAACCCATTCAAAAGAATGTTGATCATTTCAAAAATAGAAAAAATAAAAAATAAAAAACTTACTGCCAACCAAAATCAAAAAAAAAAATAAAACGCATTCGAAAGAAACATTTTTAGTTTGTATCTCTGAAACCCTTCATTATTTTTTTTTTCAAAAGCTTAAACGTACGTGTATTATATGAATATATATTGAATAGTTATATAACATTTATAAGTAAAAATAGATGTATATATTATTTACAGCATACAGAGCTCCAAAATAACATTTTATGGTAAATTTATGTTTTACATTAAATTCCTTTAGGAAAACATGTACATACACTTCCTTTCACTTGTCGTTCTTAATAATTAGGTATAAAATATATGTTGTTTATATGTATATATATATATGTTTGTATTAATTATTTATATGTGTTTTATACACATTTTATGTAAAACATTGAAAATCACTTAGAACTACATGCATATATTTATGTATTTAGTACAAAATTAAATGTATCACTTTAGAAAGAATCCGAATTATTCATGCAAATTACAAAGTTTTTTTTTAAACATTTTCTTTTCAAGTGGTTTTTTTTTTCTTCTTCTTAAATTAAAAAATAATTAAAATATATAAAAATATAACACAGAACCAAAGTTGAACGCTTTTTTATGTAATTTTTAGCGTTTAGTGTGTGTTTTTTTGTTTGCTTTACAGTTTATGTATGAATATATTATCATGTATATATAGTTAAATTTTATTCAATAACAATTTTATAAAATAAACTTTTTATAGATGTATATTTACAGTTAAAATAATAAAGAGAAAAAAAAAATTCAAAAAATATTTGGCTGCAAACATGAAACTTAAACGATTTTTATTTTTTATTTTTTTTTTTTTCATTTTAAACACAAGGTCAGTTGGCGTTTTCAAAGCTCGACTTGGAGAGAATTTTCATTGAACATTTTGTTAGTCAGTAAAAGTAGAGTCAGTAATTCTTAACAAGAGTGTAAAATGGTGAAAATAAAACAGGCCATATCGGCATAATCAAAATTGTGCAGAAGCATACAAAAACAAGCTGTTAACATTTTTTTTTTTAGACATTGAAGTAGGAGTATAGCCTCTTAACTAGCTGCAGACTGCAGGCGTAGCTCATGATATGACCACCAGAAGATAATTATCTTCAGATACGATCAACATTGTTGTGCATCTTCTTTTCGCGATACGCGAAACAATTCGTGAAACGAAAAGATAATCCAATCTAAATTTAAAGGTAAAGAAAAGCCGGAAGAAAGAGCTAGCAAAGGATCTATGTACATCGGATTTCG
The DNA here is from genome assembly GCA_917880715.2 of Matsumyia berberina. Lineage (NCBI taxonomy): Eukaryota > Metazoa > Arthropoda > Insecta > Diptera > Syrphidae > Matsumyia > Matsumyia berberina. Next base: position 111,024,820 of record OU862872.1, read on the forward strand.
TGACCAACACTGCCAGTCAGTGCATAAATACTTATCTGAACTTACAGTGACCGCGTACAACATAGCTCGTATTTAAATACCTTTTTCCTTTCTCTCGATTTAAAAGATTTCTATTGTCAACCTTATATTCTAGCGATTTAGAGTGCTGGCTTTGGCCAGCGGATTGATAATTTTAACGCAGATTAGAAGGACAATTGTACGTTTCTTCGAGTTGCAGAAAACTTTGAAAATGAAAAACCGAAGGGGCGTGTTGTTTTTGGACCATATGTCGTGTCTTATAACATTTAGTTATCAACCATAAAGAAGAATGATATCCAAATGATTAAAAAAGCTAAAGGGAAATAAAATGCACCTTTTAAGATGAATTAATGCAACCGTGCATTATCTAGGATACTGGACTCTATACCTGTAGAATTGAGTATTCACTTAAATTAAACGATCTTACTTAGCGAATGGTAAGTTCTTTAGAAATGTATTCTATTACCACGGTTTGCATGCCAAATGCACTACTAAGTAAAACTAAAACTGTAGCATCTTTTATATGCACAGACTGACAAGCCTGTTTCTCTTAACAATAAACAAGGAAGTGTTACAAAAGAAATCTCTTTTTTGAAATAAAACGAACCGAAAAGGGTAAGTTTCGAAAGACAGACGTTGTTGGAGTACCTTCAAACGGTTTGTCACACTTTCAAACTGTAAATACATGCAATAGTAAAGTGACAGTCTAAATTAAAATTTTCAGTTAAAAAAAAAACCAAATATTTCCCTTTGTTCTGCAGATAAAAACTCTCCAAGGCGAACTCTTCACCGCCACCAACTTGAAAATAACAATTAAAACTTAAAAATCTGTTTGATTTCTTGTTCTTAAATAAAAAATAAAATATTCCATCTTAACATACTGAATAAAAAAAAAACGAAAACTATAACCTTATTGATTACCTTAAAAATTAACAGGTAAAACGGGTAGCTTATAAAGTTTTATCAAATTTTGCGAGAGTTTCAAATACATATACATATTCTTCTTTTCTTTTTCAAGCTTCTACTTCTTCTTCTACCTTTTCTTTCCTTTTATCAAGTGTTTTTTTTTCTTTTCTTTTTTAAATAACAATTACAACGCAAAAAAAAAACAAAATCTAAAAACTATTAAAGCCACAAAATAAGAAAATAAAACAAAAAAATAAACATTACGTGTGTGTATGTGTATATGTACATGTGTTTTATATAAAATAGGTTTTTGCATCTATAGAATTCATCGGGGTTTTTTTTTTCTTTTCTTCTTTCCCTATGTACACAGCACAGCTAGAGCTCTCTCTATTTTCTGATGGGTTTTTGTTTTTCTCGGATATCTTATTTTCTTATTTTATTTCTGCTTGCCTCTCTTTTTTTCGTCTCGTTTTTCTTTACCAGCACATCATCGTTCTCCCCGATCGATTTCAATCATCCCTAGGAATTGCGTAAGTCCTCGAGACCACCATTTGAAATACCTTTCTTGACGTTGTCCAAAACATTGTTGACAAAGTCTGTGGTGCCACCGGCAATTCTCAATCCTGCTGGAAGTACATAACAATCAGCGCGTTGAAAGAACACACAAATATCTCATTAGTATCAACGTAGTACATATGAATGATTTATAAAATTATTTTTGCATTGAGTTTTGCAAAATTCAAATTGATTATCACTTACTTATGGCGGCTTTGTAGATCTGCTCAATTTGTTCGTCCAATTCGTCAGTAGGTTCACCTTGATTTTGATATTTAATGGCAAGTGCTTGTTTGATATCGTTGATACCAGTCAAAAGTCTCTCTGGAAAATTGTTAAAAAAAAAAACATAAATGAATGAGGCTTGGAAGTCATAAAGAACTAAAAATCACAGTGAATCCTAGACTTTGGCTAGATTAGAAACAGTAAAAGAGGCGAGGAAGCCATAAGAGGCTGTTCACACAGGACCGACGGGTTGGTTTTTTTTGACGTTTCGTGTTCAGATTGATAGTCCTGTCTGAACACTTCCGCGGACTTTTTTGATATATTTGTCAAGTGACTGCCGATTGACATCTACAAACGTCAAAAAAATATCGAAGAATTTTAAAAAAATCTAAAAATCCGGACTGACGTAACATGTCACCTCTCCGCTCTCCGTGCGAACAGCTTCTAAGACACTGGATATCACAGTGAATTCTACCGCAATGCAGGGGGAACCTTCGCAAGAGTAAAGTAAACTTAAGCACTTTCTTGAAAGCAAGGGAATCACTGTAAAATTTAAAGAACTGATGGATTCTACACCCTCCAGGATACTAAAAAATTGACAATCTGTGCGTTTTATAGACTATTTCCTACCATTTTACGCGGCATATGAGTACAAAAGGGCAATATTCGTCTCTATATAGGCGACTCCAACATGGAAAGCGAAGTCGAAGCGGGGGGTCTCCTCCGAAAAGTTCAATTTGGACATTTCCCTTCGTTTCGGATGGAAATAATGACGAAAAAAGCTCTGTCCTAGCCGAATGCAATGTAATTTCTACCAACGATATTTGCATTTTCACGGACAGCGAAACGGCAAAAAAAATCCCCGGTATCGCACTCACTGCCACTCTAAGTGAAGAGAAACGCCTGCAATACTTCGACACAACATTACAAAAGTCAAATCTTGTTGAAATCTGCTTTTCCCATTAAAAGATATATTCAAAGACATCCACTACTCCGTACAAGAATACAACCTTCCAGCTAAATAGCATCGCACACGATCCCAATCTAGCTCACTTTCGAAGCAGCAAAAAGAAGTCTTATTTCAATTAGTCCACTAGTCTATCCTGTACTTTGGCACCATCAGGCATTGTTTCTTTTCACATTGTTTGCAAAACCAGAACAGCACTAAACTTTGAACCAACTATCAATAAAAGATCACAAGAGAGCCGTGGTGTATAAATGAAAGTATCATACTTACTGTGTTCGATCTCCAGTCCATGCAGTTTAATTTTGTTAGCCTCATGCTGTGCCTTCTTCTTGAGACGACACGCTCTTGACGCCAGCTTGTTCTTTTCCTTCCTTGACTTGGGTCGTACATTGAATGGCAACTCACTGACTGGTGTCATATCGTTTATGGTCCGGCTTAGCTTGTCCAATTCCTTTCCAATACTGTGTAACTTCCTTGGATTTGGTGTTAAATCATTGCCATCACCTTTACGGGCTTTGCCGCTGTGCTATTGAAACAAACAAGAGAAACCAAAACGTCAGTCAAGAAATTCCAAGTTACTCAGCTCCAAAAGAACTTTCAAAATTAATGAAAAACTCAATTGTTGCCACATTGTTGGGTTTTATTTACTTTAAATACCTTGATTCCCCGAACTGAACAGTTGGGGCTGAACACAGGGTCTGTAACCTCGTTCAGTACGTGTGGATCTTCGAGTTTCGATTGGAATACCAAGCGTTTGCCTTTGGGACCCTTTGCCTGTACGTTGTACTGCCAGAAAAATCGTTCCTTACCCTTGCTGCTTGACAATTGATTTGGTGTTGATGTACGATCGTCTTCGTTGTCGGAACCTGTTCGAATGGACAAATGAATGAGTCTGCAAATGAATGTCGTGGCTTCTGCTTACCATTGTCGCTTGACAAATCCTCATAATGATCACTATCGTAGTCAGAGTAGCCTTCGTCGTCTTGAGAGAAATCATTTCCCTCTGGGCTCAATACACTTCCAGTGCTAATGGAAGAGTATGAATCCGCCTCGACCAGAGATCCGGTTGATAATAAATGCTGCCTTGGTTCACGTCGTCCCCAGATTTGTTCCAAGCCGAAATTTGTCAAGTGTGTCGGAGCCGATGAGGACAAGCGTGATGAGGCGTCACTGCCAAATGATTTGCGACCAGCGCTACCGAAACCACTGCTGCTGGGACTCAAAGCTGTGCCTGAGAGTAGGATGTGCGATGGGGATGGTGCAGGAACTGATTGGCCAAGAAGACTACTGCTGTTGTTGCGATCTGGTGACATGGAGAATTCCTTCTTGAGCAACTGGACATTACGAGATTTGACCATGTTTTGTTGATATTGTGAACGATTAGCATGTGGTGGTGGTGGTGGTGTGACAGAGTTGATGAGGAGTGGAGAATTTGGACTCGCCTGCAAGAAAGAATACATTTAAGCAATTACAAGCGACTAAACCCAACTCGCACTTACCTGACTTCCTGGCGAGAATGCTGTGCTTGAGTTCATTTGTTTATTTGGAGTGCTGTGGTAGATATCGTAGGGACTAGAGGAACCATGATGTCTTGTTGTGCTATGGCGACGTTCATCGAAACTGTTGTGGTGAAGATGTAAGCTCAGTGAGTGCTGTTGCTGTTGTAACCTTTGGTGTTGATGAATTTGCTGTTGTTGTTGTTGTTGCTGCTGTTGTTGTTGCTGCTCCAACAATTGCTGGGGTGGTCCTGCAGGCGATGCCTGAGGACTGTGCAACTGTGCTGAAGCCTGCAACTGATGAAAAGCAATGACATTTGGTGAAAGCGGAAGAATATAATTCCCCTGATTTGCCGGTATTAAGTCTTCGATGTTCAATTCTTCCAACAGAGTCTCATCGTAAAGTTCTGGGAAACTAGCTCCTTGCATCTCGGCCTTGTCAATTGGGAATATATAGTCATCTTCAGTTGAGAACGGTTCACTTTTGGTAGCAATTATGGCTGTGCCAATGTCGCTCCACATCGTATTCGAATTGGGTGTAGCCTGGTGGGTATCATAGCCAATAATATTCGTGTTGCTTCCAGAATTAGTGTGAACACTAACCACTCCACCATTGCTACTGCTGTTGCTCAATGGCGACAACTCACTGGGGTACAACAAATTACCATTCGTATTCGAATGATGTGAATTAATGGCCGATGCACTCAAGCTAACATCTTGCAGCAATGTCGGTGACAATGAGGATGCTTCCAGAGCATCCAAACAAATATCTGTTGGATCAGCCATTATTCTTGGTTGATGCAAATGATGATGATGCAATGGATGATGATGCAATTGATTGTGGTGTGTGTTGTTGCTGCGTGGTATCGATATGGCGTTGGTTAGCATTAAATTCTCACGAATGCTATCAATTGTGCTGTTACCAGAGCCCGAGTTGCTTCCGCTGTAATTATTACTATTACTCTGTGATGTAGATGTTGGTGGTGGACTTAGGGTCAAATGGCTGTTGCTGCCACCACCGCCGCCGCCGCAAAGAGCGCTGTTGCTGTTACTGCCGGTACTGAGACCGCTACCAAGTGAAAACAAATCGAACTTCAGCGTGTTGCTGCTGTTCGATGAGGTATCAAAGAAATCTGCCGACATGGAGTAGATTTGATTCTCAGTCATAGTTCATTGATGATGGAGCGAAGACTTACTTTGCTTCACACTCCTGAATGAGTTTTCCTCGCTTTCTATTGCTTGGATTTTCCCCTGTTAATCGACCGGAGGTGGTTCTCAACGCTGAGGAACCAAATCCAAAACGAGAGCGTCAATAACGCTCACTTGTCTGAAAAGAAAGAAAAAGAGTTAGAGAGTGGAACTATTTGAAATTTAGGACTTGATAAGTTGTTCAACAGTTGAGTGGAGCCCAGTTGTTGATAAATGATATTTTGAACTATGCAGAACGCCAGCAGGAAACAGGAAGGGTTGAGAGACTACTGTTCCGTTTCTTATAAAGAAAATGACAATCGCTTGTCCTAATTTGGTGTGCTTTTGGTTTGTCAGAGTCAAAGCCCGATTACCTCTGATATGAAAAACCAGATCATCAGCGTGGTCTTGGTTCAATAGACCACAGTCATTGAGGTGGTTTTCCTAATCATACAACGCTCCCAAAGTCCACGAGCCCATTGTCATGATCGACACACAACTGTCAAAAGGCAAAAAGTATAAATGGAAACTAATCCCTGGCATCACCTTGACTGCAATTAAAAACTGTGGTGCTAGTTCTGAATTAATGGCCTTTGGTGCTTGCACATGGCACACATGCACTTTGCGCATTGCATTCCGATGAGTTCGTGAAAACGTTCACTCCACGCCGCGCTCCCATTGTCTCGCCTCACTGTCCCGTGAACTTTCCCACACTAACCACTGTGTTTTGTTTTCTTAATATCGTTACTTGAATATTTATAATTTGTTTTGTTTTGCACTTGTGGATGGTTGTGTTGACGTTGTGACACGAGCTCGCTTGTTGGCTGAAATGCATTCGACTTCGGAACAGCAAACAACGTGCTCACTTGACGCGCCTGCCCGAGAAGCTTAGCGGAGAACACCCTTTTGTCGTGCTAACTAGGTTTTTGTTTGCTTTTGCCATCCAGTTGATTTAGATTGGCAGAAAAACACACACGAGCCGGAAAATTTATTTTTGAATTGAATTCGAATTCGTCGATTGTTGTTTTGTTTTTATTTTCTAAGATTGGACTTGAGAATGGAGGGACTTTCCCGCGCGCGTTTTTCTATTTTTAATTCCCTTTCACATGTCGGCGCACTGTTGTTGTAAAAAGCTGATTCTTTGTGTTCGACAGGGTGTAAGTGGTGTAAACAAATTATTCACCATTTTACAGTCATCAAGTCGTCGATTGCGCGATGTTGATAGTCGTGATGATGCCGCTGATCAATGGAATTATCGCGATAGATCTCGGCATTGTCAGAGGCTGAGAATATCACGCTTTTTGGAATTGCACTTGCACAATGATTGTTGGATGAGTTATACGGGTTATGTAACGTGTATTTATTTTATTACAGGCTTTGGAAAAACAATAAATTGTTAAAAATTGAAACGAGCAATGGATACACAATGTAAATTGCTTAAATTAGAAAGTTAGATTGTTTTCAAATGACTGACATGACAATACATCATTTGGACGTCAGGAAGTGTGTCTTTTAGAATTTGCTGGGCAAAGCCTTCAAGTGAAGGGCACTATGTAGTTTAATCCATTCACTTGAAGGCTTTTTGAAGTGAAGTGCACTGTGTAGGTACCAATTTGCTTGAATCAGGTGGCAGATCATCGGTGCTGACTTGGTGAGGGCGGATATTATAAGCTCCTCGTCATTGCAGCGCCGTTGTTTTGTCACACAGTGATTCACATCACTCGGATGCCGAATTGAATGATTTCAAGACTGTTTCAAATCCTTAGAAATGTTATCGGTAACATTTCGGATTTCCCTTAAGAACGCCAAAGAAGAGTATGCCCACGTGCTACATATATCACGATCCAGCTAGTGTCGGACATCTTCACAGAAAGTTGTAAAGGTTTTTTTGCTCGTTACCGTGATTAAAAGTTCGGATGCGGAGTTTAACCGTCCGACCCAGTGACCAGTGGAGATCATCACAAACTCGACGACATGTGTCGTCCTTTATGACCCTTTATGTACCTATGACCATGAATCTAGAGAAGAGCGACCAGGAATACAGAAAAAAGAAATGAGAAACATAGAGAAAAGTGACTAGAAAACCATAGAACAGCGATCAGAAAGCCAGAGAAGAGTGACTAGGAACACAGAAAAATAAGACTGTGCAGGAACTGAGAGAACAGTAAGCAGAAGTCCTCAGAAAAGTGCACTGAAATGGAAAATTCAAACGTTGGAACTCCTACCTACACTATTCCACCAATTTAGAGGATGAGACAACTAAATAACTATCACAGAAGACAGAACTCAGCCTGAAAGTCGCTGGATGAATCCGAAGGTCGATTGTATTTTGATATATTTAATGCTTCTGGAAAGATTTTCGCACTGACCACACAGTCCATCTTTGAACCGTCAGTGAACACTGCCATGTCGAGCTGTTTCGTTATGTCATTCAATCATAATTCATCATCATTCTGTCTTCGTTGGAACGTTTATGGTGAAGTTCGATTTGAATGTGATGTAGTCTGCCTGTTGTAGTCTGAAGTCGATGCTACTATGTTTCTTGGACATTACCAAGTTTCTTTGACGCAAGCTCTACCAAGTTTATTTAATGCTACCAAGTTCTATAGATGCTCTTGGTATGGCTTCAACCCTTCTGCATTTCTCCACACTACCGTAGACCAACCTCCGGTAAACAAACAAAACTTAGCTCGCATAGAGTCTTTCTTTTAAATAACATCGACTTGAGGAATCTTCCGAATTCAGCATTTCAGTCTGAGATGTAAATGAACTTCCTAACAGCCTCTGAAGTAAACAAGTTACTCTAGAACTCTATAAATCTCTCCGATAAACCACAGTGTAACACCCGACTGCCCCCAAAAATTATTATGATGGTACCCAAACTTATCGTTAGCTCTCCAGCAAAGAGCGTAATCTAGTCAAAGTGAGGTAAAACAACTAGGAACAGACTTCAAATCCCGGAGCATAAACTCTTGGGAATAATGATTTATAATCTATTTATCACACATAAGCTAGTTGTAGATACACTTAGACGCCACATCGAACAACAAGAAGGTAATACCGAGATAGTGTCGTACTGTCAACAAAAAACAAATTAAACTTATTTACACCACACTTAATCGACACGTGCCAATGTGAACTACGATCTTCCCATAGAGAAGAATATCAACAACACTGTTATAGTTGATGGTTAAAGTTTTACAATGCGATACGATACAAAATTATTAAACTTGAGCACTTAACCTGGTCTTAAAGAGAAGACTTTGGCTTCACACGAAATTGATTTTTAGTCAGGTATTATATTAGAATGGGTGCCTCTCCGATCGACTTTTGCTGCACCTGTAGGTATGAGGAGGAGGAAGAAGCAGTAACCTAACCTTTCTGCACTTGTCTGGCTGAGAAAAAAACAGCTCGATATTTACAAAACAAAGAGCTTCGTTTCTGAGTCTAGCTGGTTCTTCACATAATGTGGAACAGAAAGGGATAACCATCGATACGATTACCCACAGAATCTTTCTTTGGAAATTATGGGAATTCATCATGTGAAATATCCCAATGGACCTACATTTTAGTTTAAATCTGTTTCTACATAAGCGGGGATAAACTCCTTCAACCTAATCTAACCAATCAGCGCTTAAAACACTGACTTTTCATAAGGTATCCTTAAGTTAGGTTAGGTGGTTTAGATTTAAAGCCTTGAGGGACACAAAAACCCCAAAAAAGAATAAACACAAAACACAAATATGTACATAGTTAAGTTAGTTAAGCTAGTTTTAAGCCCTTTTGTTAACATGTAAGTAACAATGAATTGATTGAATAAAAAATGCGTTAAAAATGAAAAAAAAAAACTGAATTTTCATTGTTGTAATACAAAAATCGTCGCTGGCTGCTTCAATGTTCTCCAAGCTATCTAAGCGACATAAAGCCAACCTCTGATAAGTACTAGGACATAGAGCCATTCAGGCAATGACACTTTTCTATCGTGTTCCCAATTCTGCGTTTGAAATCACATTAGACAGCCGCGAAAAACAAAACTATCTAGGTTGCCTATTGGGAGACAATTGAGGGGTACACCTAAACCCCTAATACAAAATAGACGATGTGAGAAGGCTCACTGTCTTCCTTTCCTGACACTGCACCCTTAAATATTTTCTGCATATCATAAAGTAGGAAAGGAAGGAAGTGTGTGGTTCTCTGTCTCTGCTACATCAGGAGGTACATTACCTTCAAAGACATCTTAGCCACTGATGGCACAAGAAACAATTTTACAGGAAACATTCTCAAATGAATTAGAAAGATCGAGAAACTTCTAGTCCTGAAGGAAATGCCATGTTTTTCCAAAAAAAAAAAAAAAAAAATACACAAACTTATAGTATATGTATCTGAGACCACTCTAGAAATCTTCCCTGAAACCAGACACTACACCACTAGCTTGAAATACGGTCTTACGTGTCATTCAATCAGACTTATCTGGCTTGAAAAAGATGACCAAAAGTCACGGGATCTGATTACTCTCAACAGAACACAAATTCGCACCATAACTGGTGTTATTACAGGCCATTGCCTAATATAACAGCACGCCAGAACACTAGGGGCTAACTTCAATGACTTTTGTAGAAGCTGCTGAGATGAGAAGGAAAAGGAAACCACTGGCAGAAGAAGACTTCTCGGTCAATATTACTTCAACGACAATAGTGGCCTAAGCCAAACCCCCATTCGTAAGCTCCTAGCCTTCGTTAACAACTCACAATGATTCGACGGGTACAATTCTTTCTCAGAAGTAGGTATCCCCAAGGGCCTTGAGCTTAGGTGAGTTCTTTAGGCGACACCGATCTTACCTAACCTAACCTACATTGTATGTATGTAGATGAATTGACAGAAGTAAAACTGTCAAAAACATTTGATAACTTCACCAAAACCCATAAACGAAATAACCTATTCCAAGAAAAATTAAAGTCCAAACTCCAAAAAAGACCGGACTGGCATCAAAACAAAAAAAATCTGCGTCAGAACAAACCAAACCAACACTTACTGTCAAGGTTAAAGACACCTAAATCAAAACAAATTCCCCTTCACCACGTAGAGACAAACAGTCCAAAAAATATCAAATATCCCCCACCTGATACCCCCAATGGATTATTTTGTTGCCAAAAATAATAGACGGATATATAATTGACCAGCTGAGGGGGTATGGCAAAAACAGTTGTTTTTTTTTTTCAAAACACCGAAATCGTGAAAGCAACATTTTTGTTTTGTTTTTCCACAAGTCTAATCAAATGTTAATCAAATGTCACTCTGTTTACGTTCCTCTTTCACTGGAGTTTTTGAACTGCGACTTATATTTGTTGTTTACCGCGGTTTCCCGTGCGTCCATTATTTCCTTTTTATTGTGGAAACCGCATCATCATTCATCACATAATTTCTGATGACGATAATAGTTGGACGTCTTTGGTATAAAAAAAAAAAAAAAAAAAAAAAAAGAAATTTCGGTCAGTCGGTTCAGGCGAACACGCCCCCTTTTTGTGGCAAAGAAATTAACTTCGACCAGCACAACAACAATATCTTGTTGTTAATTGCTTATTGACGTCACAGTAATCCTCGCTGTGTTTTCTCTTTCTCAGATGAAAAGGAACAGCTGGGTAGCTCAGCACAAATACATCTCAAGCAGACACACACGCGGTTCGATGAGAATTTCATCTGAGTCACTGTATTGTTTTGGTTTTTTCCAGTTTTCTCCATCCCTGGGGCCACTACTCCCCTTTGACAGTCAATCCTACCGACCGTTAGTCAATATTCGCGCATTCTCAGACATTCGGCGAAAACGTGTCAACGTGGGAAAGAACAAAAACAAAGAAAAATACTATAAATTTGTTATACTTTGTATTGCACACACACAAACACACAAAACAAAACGACAGACAGAAAGAGATAGCGATACGGAGCAAAAACAGGAGGGTAAAGTCCAAAAAAAAAATAAAAAGAGCTTTTCGTCCGACCAAAATGTGTGTGAGTTAATTTGATTGCTGTGCGCTGTGAGAGAATTGGCGGTGCGGCAAGGAAGTTAGTTTCATCACTGTGTTTGTTAGATCAAGGTCAGCGGTGTTTATTTTTCAAATTTTGTTTTGACGACAGTGTTTATCCGCCATTACTCTTTGGACAGAGCTTTTCTGAGTTTTTTTGCTTTTGTTTGCGATTTTATTGGTGTTTCTCGTTTTCGTATGTGCGCAAGTTTATTCGTTTTTTGGTATTTCACCACAATTCATTGAGTGTGGCGCGATGTGTGCGTGGGGATGTTGATAGAAAAATGATTGGGAAGAGAGCGAGAACAGGGACAGAGATTGAGGTTGGGGAATAGTGTGTATATTTATAATCTTTTTGGTTCTATTGATTAAAATTTTTGTAAATAAGGTATTTGTTATTGTTATTGTTTTGATTTTGGTTTTGGAGGCGAAACAGGAAAGTCGTCGTCATCACCGTACTTGTAGGTATTTCCATATGGCGGACACATTCCTTCGCTGCCGATCGATGTGGTGAAATTTTAGTGACACGACAGATGAGGGTTTCGTTTATTTTTTTTTTATTTGAAACTTTCAGTTGTCCTTTATCACATTTGAGTTGGCGTTTAAATAAAATGTCAGGAGAGGGATGACACAAAGGATGAGAATGAATTTGGTGGTAAAACTTTTCAAATGTCAATTCTCTCTCGACCCAGACATTTTCATGACTTTTTGAGAACAAGTTTCTGCCTGTCAAAGAGGCGTCAAGACAAGTGGGAAAAAGTTGAAGAGAACTTAAGGTACCTCGTCAAAAACATAACACGATGGTGGGTAGGCGTGATAGATGTCCTTAGACCCACAAGGGGACACAGGGCCTAATGAAATGTCTGCACTATCAAGATTTTCTCAAGTCGCCTTGCATTTAACATTACCTTAATCCAACGCGAACTTGATTGGTAAACAAAATAGCATAGTTAACCGTATTGGTTGGCACATATTTTCACGCGTTGGATCCAGTCAATGTTAAATGGAAGTCCTAAAAATCACACAGGTACAACTGGTGCTACCAGTCATACGATTGTTGACCAGGATGATCGATAACTGCTAAGTGGCGGTCAATAGGGTTTTAGGGGACCTGTTGGGTTTCAAGGAATGGACGGCCGAACTCGTCTTTCAAAGACCAAAGAATTGCGGATGACAGAAAACGTTGCCTGGAGAGATTAAGCTCTGTGCCCAGGATCAAAGAATAAACGTACTCCAAATTTTCAGGTTTTTGCTCAAGCTCAAGGGTCATACAGAATGCCAACGTTGGGCGCCATTTAATGCTTCTATAAACTTATGGAAGAAACAGTGGTCTGAGTTCAAAAATGTATTCTAACTTCAACTAAGGTGAACCTATCGCTCGCTATTTGCTGTCAATTCGATACACATTCACGCACCTTTCCTCGGTTCCCTTGTACCATAAACCAGACAACACCCGCCAATTCCCAGAGCAAAAATGCACTTAAATTGAATTCATCTAGACTTCTCCCCTTTTGTTTGGCCTAAAAACTGCCTCCTCCGTCTGTCTCCTCCCACATTCGCCCGCGTAGACACAACACAAATGACATTGCACTTTTACCATGCACTAAACCGCTGTATGAATTCAAAAGCATGCCAAACGCAGACACACTGCAAATGCACAAAAGCAAAAACTTAGAAAACAAAGCCGCAGCACTGCCCATTACCTAATCGTGTGATGATGGCGAGAGTGTGTATGTTTTGTTGTACACCTACCTTAATTCAGAGGTAAATTCTAAAAACGAAGCAAAAACACGCCAACTATCTATAAAAATAGCCGCTTGTAGCGGTTGTATTTAACAACAGACAGTAAATCTACTCGAATACAACGGTTTCCCTTGCGCCAACACTGAGTATTGCGATGACGGCTCACCCCGGCCCTCTCTGTGTGGGGTGTGAACGCGGTCTAAGAATAATTGCGTGGCGCCTCCTTGTCGCACTTCTTCTGAATAATCGATTGCAAATGATTTGCAAAAAAAAAGGAAAATACATATCGTAACACAACTGTAACAACGGCGGCATGGGGCTGACTTGGAATTTTGCACCTTTTTAGCAATTTAAAGAGAAAATTACCGCTGTTCATTGCCTGATGTTTACTTGAATTCGATTTAATGGTTTGTTTACATTTGCAAACGAATGTATATTTTAAAAATTGATTTATTTTTTCTCTATTGGAAATCTTCCAAAATTTGTTTGCAAAAATAAAAATCGACTTAGTGTACTCGTAACTCTTTGTTAATTGTTTTCTTTATTTAACTGCTAGCAATTCATATGCGTGACCTAGAAAATAGAAATAATATTTGACAAATGTCAAACTATAAACGACTCAGTGAGTGACATTTGGAAAATTTCAACAATTTTTTGAGCTTTTTCTAGATTTCTTTTGGGGAAAATATTTCAAAAATAGCCTCGACAAAACATGTTATATCACTTTGCTTAAAAAAAAAAAAAGATATCCATAAGTGTTGTGTTTACTAAAGGATTTCAATTTCCTATTAGTCACTGAAAAGATATGGCCTTGGAAACACACCCATTTTGAAAGCATCTAACTTGGAAAAGTTACTCCAAATAGACAAAAGCAAAGATCGCCATTTTATTGACATTTAACTAGTATCTGTGTGTCAAGTCACTGTCTCTTAAGTATCTGTCAAAACAGGGCTTACAAAATGCCTGATAACGTCGTAAGGGATGATAAATTTCTGTATTGTAATCCAGAGTAGAAAACGTCATAGATGGTTTATAACTTCTGTCCCATTGACATATGGACTCACGTCACTGTGACGTATGTGTGCTATTTACCACGTTTTCTGTTTCACTTTTAATTTCCAATGGAAGGTCACACAAAAATCTGCCCAAACCTTTGAGCTCTGTGATTTTTGAATGAAAATACATAAAGGAACAGTTGATCATATTACGACATCAAAAGAAGTAAGAAAGTCAAGAAGATTTCGATTCATCCAAACTGTTGTAGAAGTTGCCATCGAAAAAATAATAAAAATTTATTTTTAGGCAAAAGTGTGAATAAAACGTGTCAATACAACAATCTGTTGATTGGCGAAAAGAAATTATGCGGTAATAATTGGTAAACATTGGAAGTTAGCGATAGACTTTTCGCAAACTGTTGCTAAAAGAAATGATGAGTGAACATTGCTTTTAACACAAGTTTCACAAGACTTCAAAGTGGACTGTGAATAAACTTTGGCTTGACAGATGTCTGACGGTAACTAGAGCCAAACATTATTCAGAAGGTAGATGAGCACTCGGCGAAGAACGGTTGAAGAGATGGCTACATTCTCCAACCTCACAGAACTGACTATGCTCTCCGAAAACACCGTAGTTGATGTGAATGTGATTTTACGAAATTTCAAGGTTTACACGTTGACTCAGAATCTTTGAATCCACACCTGAGGGACCGCACAGTAGAGGAAGATCGCGACTCAGATGGCGCACGCAAGTGGAATGGGACCTTAACCAACTTGGCGTGCGAAACTGGAGGCAGCTGGCTAAAGATCGAGTTGGCTGGAGACGCGTGTTGGTTGAGGCCCAGGTCCACCCCGGACTGTAGCACCACCTTAAGTAAGTAAGTAACTCAGACTCAGTATTGGACCATTATACTTTATCGACGAAAAGAAGAGACATCTACTAGTCCTCGAGAAATATCGACAGAAACAGATATTAGATTAAGTGTTTTCTTGTGACGTCTCTATCCAAAGTACGGAGTCTTGAAAGCGATGTTTCCACTCAGAAAAAACAGAAACTGACACGAAGAACTTGAATTTCAGCATGAAACACAATGGAAAGGCTTTCGAATAATTTGGGATGTTCCTCTGTGATGCTAGTGACTGGTGTTTATTTTTCCCTATTTAAATTGATGGAAACTGCTTTGGAACCAAGATCTATTCTTGGAATCATTTAGCAGATTGTATAGATAGGCAGGAAGAAAATCAGACAGTTACTGGTTTATCAACAATCGAATTATGACGTGAGCTCATTTTGTAGGGCGGCATCGCATGAACACATGAATCTCAAGAGCAAATCGACTGTTGATCGGTTAGTGCTGAAGAATCTGAGATAAAATTTGGAAAATGATGAGCTAAGAGGTGGTATATTGCACGACGAATGGGTTGCCGATGTGTAATCGGTTTAAATGAGATCGTGAATCATGATCGAGATGGTTTATGCCTTCTAGTTTTGAGTTGAACAATCAACTGTGTCAGCTGTGAGAGCTGTTTCTCATTGAACCCAAGATGAAAGCAGAGCTTGTCACTCAAGAAAAAAAAGTGTTGCACAACTGTTTAATAGGAGTCACCGTCTTTGGAAAAAGCAAGTGAGAATGGAAATTCTAAGAAACCGTAACAGTGACATCGAAAAGAAAAAAAAAAAAGTTAATCGCACAGTTCTAACAAACATCACCTCGTCAGTGAGATAAAAACAAATAATTGCTGGAAGTGCGCCAAGGTCATCCGGCACTATTCACAGGAACGCGCCAAGATTGTGGAAAGATGTTGCCGGGACAAATGTTCAGCGAAGACTGCTGATCTCGCGACCCCATATCCCAAGCGCTGGTGGTCTTCGCTCCCGCGACTGGACGCGAGAGAGAGAGAGAGGAATCGGATATCCCACCAGCTGGACGATTTTTACTTTTTTTCACCCGTCGAGATTCCATGCGGTCCCCCATCTTTCTACTCACAGCGACCGCCGCTGCTTGACATTTGAGATCGCAAGACCAACACGCTATACCCCCAACCACCACCACCAACTCACCCACACACGATGTGAGCCCCCAACATTTTACTAGCAGCGAGAATCACTGCTTTACTGCTGATCTCGCGACCCCATATCCCAAGCGCTGGTGGTCTTCGCTCCCGCGACTGGACGCGAGAGAGAGAGAGAGGAATCGGATATCCCACCAGCTGGACGATTTTTACTTTTTTTCACCCGTCGAGATTCCATGCGGTCCCCCATCTTTCTACTCACAGCGACCGCCGCTGCTTGACATTTGAGATCGCAAGACCAACACGCTATACCCCCAACCACCACCACCAACTCACCCACACACGATGTGGGCCCCCAACATTTTACTCGCAGCGAGAATCACTGCTTTACTTTCGTACTTTTTTTTCCCCACCGAGTTTCCATGCGGTCCCCCATCTTTCTACTCACAGCGACCGGCGCTGCTTGACATTTGAGATCGCAAGACCAACACGCTACACACCCAACCACCACCACCAACCCACCCAACCACGCAAGTGGGCCCCCAACATTTTACTCGCAGCGAGAATCACTGCTTTACTTTCGTACTTTTTTTTCCCCACCGAGTTTCCATGCGGTTTCCCATCTTTCCACTCACAGCGACCGGCGCTGCTTGACATTTGAGATCGCAAGACCAACACGCTACACACCCAACCACCACCACCAACCCACCCAACCACGCAAGTGGGCCCCCAACATTTTGCTCGCAGCGAGAAACACTGCTTTACTTTTTGCTTTTTTTTCACCCACCGGGATTCCATGCGGTCCTCCATCTTTCTACTCACAGCGACCGGCGCTGCTTGACATTTGAGATCGCAAGACCGACACGCTACACACCCAACCACCACCACCAACCCACCCAACCACGCATGTGGGCCCCCAACATTTTACTCGCAGGGAGAATCACTGCTTTACTTTCGTACTTTTTTTTTCCCCACCGAGTTTCCATGCGGTCCCCCATCTTTCCACTCACAGCGACCGGCGCTGCTTGACATTTGAGATCACAAGACCAACACGCTATACACCCAACCACCACCACCACCTCACCCAAACACGATGTGGACCCCCAACATTTTGCTCGCAGCGAGAATCACTGCTTTACTTTCGTACTTTTTTTTCCCCACCGAGTTTCCATGCGGTCCCCCATCTTTCTACTCACAGCGACCGGCGCTGCTTGACATTTGAGATCGCAAAACCAACACGCTATACACCCAACCGACGCTGCTTGATTTTGGGGATCGGCAGAGGAAAACCGTGTGCGGTGGGTCATTGAGGGTGCGGGCGTCTAAGGAAAAATAGAAAAAAGTGCTCATGACACAGGGGCGGGGGGGATGGAGATTCACTCATCATTTTCAGGCATTCTCAGGGGTTGTATTTCTTATGTGAGAGGGGGCCGACGTATAATTTTCCCACTTTTCCTGGATTCCTTGAATACATGCTCCAAACCTGACCAATTCCTACATAAAAATGGGGGCCATGATAGCGTGGATTGACCTCGGGGAGCACTGCTCACATAGGCAAACACGACTCGAGGCGCGGCAACAGTGATGCGATTGGTTGTGCATCAATCACAGCTCGAAAATGTAGACGGAGAAGCTTTATGAATAAACAGCTGGCGCGACAGCTCGGGATGAGACAAAGCCTAGCTTCCCGCAACCATTTTGTGTGTGTGAGTGCAGCTATCACTCGTGAGGTGTAAATGTACAGACAAATTTTGGCCGAACCGAATCTGGAACGAAAGAAAACGAATCAAGCACCAATCGGAAACCTTTTGGCCATCACTGCTACCAAAGACAATGAGTCGAGCGAAACCACCACAGTTTACCATCGACATTAGCAAGTTCGGCTGTGTCACTCCTTCAGTTGCTCCAGAAGCTGTCTCAGTAGCCACCGCCAGCTGAGTGTTGAAGAGAAGTCCGAGAAGAAGGAAATAATGAGATGGGTGTCGGTTCTTGAAGATGAGTAGACTTGCTTTATGGCTTTTTCTCGCCTAAATCCTCCTTGAGGCAGAGATGAATTGCAAACCCAATTTCTGCTTCCAAAAATATTAAAAAAAAAAAACGCAATTCTTTCATGCAATCCTCAACCCAACCGCTTCACTTCACTTCCAAGGAGAATGACGTTCAACACAAGTTATACACTCGTGATCAACACGATCATTTCGACATTTTGAACAGAAATGCTCACATAAAAAGAATGAGAGCGCGCACCGAACCCACACACAGTGTCCGCGGATGCGTGCGATAACTCAAAGGGGACGAGAAGCAAACGATTGGTGCGCGAACAGACCTCAACTAGATCTATAAAACTAAATTAGATAACTCTTCGTGATGCTCGAGATTATTTTGGCGGCCTTTCAGGTATAATGACACCGCAGACTACTCGGGGATAGATATTTTTAAGATGCGAATCTTTTATTTTATGAATCCTCTCGCAGCGAAATGTGAACAAAGGAATTCGCCATTTGATATTTAGTCGATTGGAGTCACTTTTTTTTTTATTACTTAGCCATTAATTAGCGTCATTAATTGGAAATATCAATCACGTCAATCTTTTGAGCAAATTAGCACGTCAAACTGCTTGATGGAACAAATTTGAGTGAGTTGGTGGAAGTTTTGTGGACGTCAAATCGTAATATGCAGGCTTTGGACTGACAGGAAGTTAGACATGACGAGATGGTTCTGGAAAGCAGTGATCTCGAGTTCTGAATCGACGTTGACAGTAGACAGTTTGGCTCATTAAGAGTTGTACGTCAACTTCACAAAAGTATGGGGCTAGCATGCATTTCAGGCTTAAGTGTTACCATTTCGAGGTGGAAAAATCAGCGAACTAACTGATGATTGTGAACAGAGTTGAGTTCGTTGATAAATGCGTTCCGAGTCAAGACTTTGATAGCACTGCTGTCTTCTGTTCAAAAATGGATTGATTCGTCAGTACAGTGACGAAACCTGAATTCGTGCAATCGAAGAACTTTTTTTCTTTTTTTGATTCAATGTGTGTCACTTCTTTCTGGAAACGACATTGCACCTATCTACAGTTGTTTTGTGGATTTGGAGAAAGCATATGATCGGGTCCCTCGAGGTAAACTCTGGAGTGTATTGCAGGAGTACGGGATTGACGGTTCTCTTCTGAGGGCCATTCAATCTCTGTACACTAACTGTAAGAGCTGTGTTCGGGTGAACGGCGTTAAGTCGACACCTTTCACTGTGGGCGTTGGACTTCACCTCTCCTTTTCATTGTGTATATGGATTGGATGTTACAGCGCAGCCTTGGTGAGGAACGGTGTGAATTGGGAGACTTAAAAATAAGTCATCTGCTTTTTGCTGATGACTTGGTCATCCTTACGTCCACCCAGACCGAACTTCAGCGCGCACTAGATAGGTTCGTCGCCATCTGTGTTGAAGCTGGGATGAAGGTAAACGTGAACAAATCAGAGGTAATAGTAATTTCCAGAACACCTGTTCAATGCACTCTGCATGTTAGTGAAGTCCCATTGAAACAGGTGGAGAAGTTTAAGTATCTCGGGGTCCTATTCACGAGTGATGGTAGGAGCAATACTGTGTCATCCTGTAGGATTGGTCAGGCTGGAGCAATTTTGAGACAGCTTGGTCAATCTATTATCAGGAGGACTAAACTTGGCATCGGAGCCAAGCTATTGGTACGTTATTCATTGTTTGTTCCGACCCTCACCTATGGTCATGAGGTTTGGATAATGACCGAAGGAATAAGATTGCGGATACCAGGCGCCGAAATGAGATCTCTTCGTTGTATTGCTGGGGTGACTCGCCGAGATCGGGTAAGAAACACCAGAGTACACGCGGCACTCAGTGTTGAGCAGCTACTTCTTCGAACGGAGAGGTCCATACTTCGATGGTTTGGGCACGTCAAACGCATGTCCCCAACTCGGATTCCAAGACGTGCCATGGAATTCGTGCTATCGGGCAGACGTCCCCTGGGTAGGCCTAGGATGAGATGGCTGGACCAAGTCCGAAATCTCACCTCTTCCCGTATGGGGATTGCCCCTGATGAGGTAGAGTCGATGGCAGAAGATCGGCAAATGTGGAGAGTCCACTTAAGCTCCCTAAACTCGCGACCCTCATAGTGAATAAGCGGGCCATTGGAAGATGATAATGATGACATTGCATTCCACTAAGCCTAGCTTTTGATAAATTATGTGAAACGGTTAAGTGGAGTGTAGATCTTCTCCGCAAAATAGACTGTCAAGGGCCTATCGTCACTTGGCTAGATCTCCGGCTTCTTCGTTTCCATCGCCCCCCAAAATCTGAGATCCAGAAATGAAAGATGTACAGCACATGCAGTGGAAGTCGCTTATAAGGACCGTGAAGGGACCGAAAAAATGCGGTCGTTACAAGTATTCCCAATATAAAAAACCAAGCAATGAAAGAAAAGTGGTCGTTATTAGCGACTGGTCGTAATAAGCGGGGTTGTAATAAGCGAGGTCGTAATAATCTACTTCCACTGTACATAGAAAGGAATTAAAAGAGAAGCAAGCACGTTTTTCCACTGTTTTGCCAGTCAAAAGAATGTTCTTGCCGAGGGGAATGCCTGGATGACTGCCTGAGACAAGGTACATTGTAACGTCGCACATCTTAGAACACCTGTCGGACACGGAAGCAGTGATGTCTATGTCACAACTTCTTTTTACTTAACGTTCATTGATGTTCTTACCTTTTCTAAGGGCGGGCCACCAGTCGTAGTCAAGGATTCACAGCTGTGTAGATCAAACATCGAAAAACTTAGTCTCATTCAAAAGTCTGCACATTAGTACATCTTCAGGTGTCAACTTGGTCATTTTAGACATAATTCTCCAAGAAGCTGTGAAGATTAGGAAAACAGAGACGAGTCTTAAATTTCTCTGTGCGCCTTTAAAGACGTCCTTCTAAAAAAGGACGATTTATCAGCCATTGTTTGGATTGATTCTGACCTAAGTGGCACAACCACACAAACCAAATCTGAGTTTTGACAACCAAAACGTGGCTTATCAGCTGTTATGATGCCATTGAAAGATAAATGACACTAAAATGTCGATGACACTGAGAAATTATCAGCTAACAATGCCAAAACCGCCACATTCTTTTTTTTTGTTGCTATTTCATGCCTTTTACCAGGCCTTACATAATCAAAAGCTCTTCGCTCGAAAAGGGCGTATAAAACAACGTGATCTTGACGCACATAACCAAAGATCATGCGTTATTCCTCCCCTCCACCATGGTAGCCATAAATTTTTTCCAATCAAATCGTGAATTTTCTAAATTGAAATCGTTTCTCTGGAAGACAGATAGCACCACGTTTAGCATGCGAAACTACTCGTATATTTGTTTATAAATATTTACATAGAATCACAAATTTAGGTTAACAATCCTCGTGTGTGCACTCGACCGGCGATCGATTATTATTTCCCACATGCTCTACACCGCGATTGGCCAGTGATGGTTCGTTCTTTCCTCTTCTCTGTTCCAGGAACGACGACGACCCATTCATCAAATTGATTAGTGAAATGAATATAAAGTGATTTCTTCTTATCTTATCAACTTACTTGACGAGCAGGCGGCATCACAAGATGAAATACGACAACGAGAACATATAAATCGCAACAAAAAGAAGAGAAAACAACTTGCTTGTGTTGTTAAAAAACTTCTAGTAAATCATCCTGTACTACATTCTCAAGGCGGAACGCGCAAACGAGTGTAGTCTTTTTTTTAATCTTGAAGATTTGCTATAGAGGAAGCAGCAGCCATAGCAGCACATGCCTCTCTAGGTCTTTTGTTTGACTTGAAAGACGACTAACTGATAACGATTGCGTGTTAGCACTGGTGGTTGCTTCACTTTTGGCGATAAGTTTTGCTCATTCCATTTATTTGCTCTAATTCTATTTCTTTTTTATAAATTTATAGAGAGGATTTAATATTTCATTATGTCGAATGTTGATAATTACACACATACACACTTAAGTTGCTCATCAAAGATAAGCAGTGACAGTGGTCTTTAAGAGAACGAATTTCTACAGTTTGGTTGTCTAGACTTGTGCATAAAATAAAACGAAAATAACTTGAAAAAGTTGGAAATTCCAGGTCTACGTAATTTAAAATTTAATTTATTGATTAATTTAAGGTTTTATACTGGCAGTGCTGTGATTTCCGCTTCAAAATGTAACCAAATTATTCGAAGTTGACACTTTGACAGTAGTGGATCAAAGAAATGTCGACAATTGCTTTCAAAATGGAAGTCAATGACATTTAGATTGAATTTCGATATAATGATGGCGTTTAGATCGTACTGGCTAACTATCTAGTCAGGGATGGTAAAACGATCATCGATCACACAAATCGATTGTCAAATTTAGTTGCTTGTCAAAGGAATTTATACTGATGACATCTGTACAAGTCAACGGTGTAAACGCCACAAGCTGCAGTGAGCAGTTTTGAAGCAGATCACTCTAAAACTTTAAAAGTTTTAAAATGTTAAGAGACATGGAAAATATCAAAAAATGTTACGTATACGCCTCTGTTATTTATTTTTGCTTAACATGAACGCGAAACTTCACTTTCTTGGGAGTCATCAAAGGCCCTGAACAAGGCTAATGTCATTGACTTTCATCTAAAGGGCAGTCACCACAACTCTCTAATTTTTTTTTAATTACTAACAGCGGGTATAAAATTCCTAAGAACTCCTGCACGCGTTAATAAAAATTTGAACACAACCAAAAGCCAAGCCAATTCTTCTCCATTGTCTCCATTGGGGACACACCCCCAGAAATATATACCCGCCGAAAAACAGCGACAATATTATGTCCATGGTGACGAGTTCCATCTCCACATCGTGCGTGTGCGTCCAATTTATGAACTTAATTAAACGAATAATTGGTCGAATATCGATTGATTTATTAGTCATGGCGCGTCCATGTTTATTTGAATTTATTGAAATCAAGGGAATAAATAACAAATACACTACAGTTGTTACAATGTGACCACAATCTAGTATTTTGTTGAGATGTGTTTACATTTTCGGGAGCAGTTGTGTCCACTTGGTATATGGAAATAATCATGCCCAAGCGTGTTAGATTACATAAATAAATAAATACACAATATAAAGTGAAGCCTCAGGTGTCATCTGTGTACTGTTTACACAGATCAACCTTGCTTGGTGTTGATTCAACAATTTTTTGAAAAACCTCGTCAGACATCTGGTAGATAATTTGTTGTAAAAATGCTGGGACAAGAGGAGGGACAATTTCTGAACTATGACTGAACAAATCAGTGATCAACGGGTTCCCTAAACTAGTCTACTTCGTGTGAATGTTTCAATTTGCAAACTCTATCTTAAGCTCAAATTAATTAAAAATGAAACTAGGCGGTTCTAACATCAGAGGCAAGTCGGTGGTTAACATGAACTCCAACCACCCAGACATACCGATAGAACTTGCGACTCGACAAGATTCCTTCATTACAGTCTTCCCAGCAGAAGTTCTTGGCGGTTGTGTCGGAGTTCTCGCCAATCACCATAACCAAAGCAGGAAAACTGTCTGGACTGTCAGCAGCCATAAAAGTCATCACACTGGTCAGAGAATGCCAGAATGCCGTACACAACGAATTTCAGACTCTTGACTTCACTAGATGAACCCCTCTTGACGTGCAAAGTGGCTTGTAAAGACATAAAAAATATCCTCACCAAAAAGTCTTTGGGTTTAAGCAGAGGCCGATTGAGTCTAATATTGAGACTAAGCACACATAAGCACAGACTAAGGCTCACTAAGCAGCGATTTGTAAAAACTGACAGCTAGAAAAACAAGACTTCCCATGTCACTGTTCATCTTTAGCAAGAATCGAACAATGGTTCCTTGAGTCTATTTGGATACCATGAAGAGCATCTTGCTCACTCACACTTGCTATACTTCCCAAATGTTTTGAGACGTCTTTAGTCCGAACAAAACCAAAGACTGTATATCCAACTTCCTGAGGAGTCAGGAATGTTAGGATTGCAAAGCAACTACTCGAAATTTTTAGGAATGTCAATATTGCTCCAATCATCTCGATGACGGATGTCAGGAAACTGGCAGCAACTTGCTCGAGATCCAATGATGGTTGCAATGTCTGAGGCAGAGAATCTACCCTGCTCATTCTCACTTACTTCAAAGATAACTAGGTTGATGCTCGTGTCTTATAGCGATGGCAGAACAGTGGTTAGAGCTGCGTAGATTCCTGCTAGCTGTAAACATATTCTTAGCCTGTAATCTGGAACTTTAATAAAAAAAAAACCCAATCGTAGATGGGAGCCAGGAACGACGTGCCAAACCTCCAGATAAATCTGGGCTAGACTAGATCAGAATCGATCCAATAAGTTGGTTCTACTTAAGCGATCGCCAATCAGCTTCGTTGTCCTTGTCCCAAAGGCCAAGAAGAATCAAGGGATCTTTTCAAATGATTTTTGATAAAGGTATAGCCGAACAGAACAGGAGAAAAAATTACTCTTCATTTCCTTTGCATTCATTTGGCTGTATGCAAGAAAGACTTGTCAAATTAAGGTCTAGGACATTGCGAATGTTGATCTCTGAATTAGGGTTAGGTACTCTTTTGGTCTTCTGTGAAAGATTAATTTGATCACACGCCTGCTAGTGTCAACTTCAAAATTGTTTCCTTTTTCCTAAGATTCCTCA
Source organism: Matsumyia berberina (assembly GCA_917880715.2). Classification (NCBI taxonomy): domain Eukaryota; kingdom Metazoa; phylum Arthropoda; class Insecta; order Diptera; family Syrphidae; genus Matsumyia; species Matsumyia berberina. The sequence continues at coordinate 111,049,657 of OU862872.1, forward strand.
CGAGATGTGTTTTAAACCTGTCCTATTCATAAAGTTCTGACATTTAAAGAAGGATACAACAACGGGCCCGACTAAGACCCTGGTGATGAGCATCCCACTCACCCTCAAATACCAAGTGCAAGCATTGAAACATGTCAAATTCCGAAGTCTGTCACTAAAAGCGTCAATCTAGAAGGTGTTTCCGTCATAAAACTGTGGGATATTACAATTTTAATGACACTACCGGGTTCGCATTCTTTTCCCCAGCGTCGTCGTCTAAAACCCGGCACCATAAATAAACAAAAAGAACCAATCTCTAATCCCGTCCCTCCTCTCATCGCGACTTCAGCAAAACTCTCGTAAATGTCATGCTTAACGGCATCCCACCGCATTCCTGCATTTTTCATTATTTTCCTGCCCACAAACCCCAACATAAATCATGAAAAAATTCTTTTAAATATTTTTTCTTAAGTAAATAATAAAACATTAATAGAAATGTCAATATAAACAAATCAAACATATTCCCCTCGTGAATAATTCAAATTATTTCCCTTATCCAAAGGAGGAACCGAAACAAATCATTGACAGCATTGCATCATGTATGGCAAAATATTGAAATTGAACATTTGACGTCACTGAAGCGCGAAAATAAAAAAAAAAACAAAAAAACACCAATTATTGCTGAATAACGTTTTTCATTGAATTAATTTTTGTTTCGTTTGAATTTCTGCCTTTCTTTTGCCATTCGATTGGCAATTATTTCTAATTTATAGAAAATACGTTTTTTTTGTTTCGAATCCATGGAGAACAAAGTTCCAAGTTTGACGTTTGTGCCGGTGGTCGCCATTTAAATTTTTTTTTTTTATTTTGCGCGCCGCACACAACAAGAGAAAAACCAGCAGTAGCATTCATTTTGTAAATAGAATTTATAAATTAATTTTATAAAATGTATTTTTGTTTTAACGTATACAAAAGTGTATATACAGTTATCATATATGCATTTTTATTTATTAAGTAGGAAGTGGGTGAAGACCATTCAACACACAAAAACGATGGCGATGATGATGATGACGATGATTCTTTGAATGAAGACAAAGAGAAGTGTCTTCCAAGCGAATGTTGTTGGGTTTTTCTATGGTTTTTCTCGGGAAAACACGAGCAAAATTTAGAAAAAAAACGTTGTCTTTGTTTCGATATTTAATTTTGTGTATATTTAGGTATTTTGAACATTTTTCAACATTTGTCGTGGCAAATTTTTATGGGCTTTGTTTGGAAAAAATAGTTCTCAATGCCGAACGTTGACGTTTTTAATTCGTAGAACGAAGGCGGACAGTAAGGATGTGAGTCAAGCATCGTGACTTGGCACTTAACCAACCCAACATGTGATTTCGCGTTTTATCCTTCTTCGTTACATAGACTAAGTTCAGACAACAGGAAAAAGACTAATACGTTGGAGATTCTTTGGGTTCACATGTGACTATGTAAGTCCTTCCCTGCCTTGGGTATGAAGATACTTTCTGTCTCGGTGCTAAGGACCAACCAAGTCTACGAAGGATAAGCCATCTAGAACCCAACATTCGAACAAGGGCCACAACACAAAGGGAAATACAATGGACCAATAAGCCCCGTGAACCTCCAGTCATCGACAGTGCACTTCACTCATAACCTAATCTAACCAAGCTTATCTCTGTCCACAAGCTAGGAATGTAGACTAGTTCCAGACAAGCTGTCAAGATAATTTTAAGCCATAAATTGACTTTTCCACAGACTGCAGACCCAGCTGATATGACACCATCAGGTTCTGTTGATTGGAGGGACTTAACGCTTAGTATGACCCAAAGGAGCTTCTCAGTTGTTTCCATTTTTAAGGGGTTGCTGGGCGATTGAATTGTGTCCCTGATGCACTCCGATAAGTATGTATAGGGCTTGCTGCAACTGAAAAATCATCAGCAAATTGAATGTCCAATAGTAGGTCAATTATTTACTTGCTAGAGGCAGTCTAGCAAGTCCCAGCCATGTCCACCGAACATTTTTCGCGGCACCACCTTTCGTCGGGGAATGACAAACCTCCGAGAGAACAATTTGTCTCAAAAAAGCTTCTCAATTCGCCGTTCAGAGTCGGCAATAAATTGTCCTCGATAGCTAGGCATGGAAGGGCTTTTGAAAAGTCTACGCAGCCTAAAGCCCTTTGAAAATGCATTTACACTGCCACAGAAGAGTCACCAGAAAAGACGCTGCTCCCGTCTCAAAGACCTTGAGGTTCCGAAATAGATGAGAATGAATTTGTCAGAAGCGGAGTAGCTCTGCGGCAACGCGACGAATGGACACTAAATCACCTTCGTGCACCGAAAAGCCAATCATTTGGAAGAAAATATGCCGAGATGGCAAGATAGGTGGTCTAACTTAGCAGGATACAGGGTATCCAAGGCCCGAAGGCAGGTGCTAGATCGCACGAAAACTAAACAAAATTCTCAAACTAGGCAGATCACAGTTAAGTACAACAAAAGTCTTCCTGTCGGGTCATTGTCTTCTGCGGAAACATGCCCCGTCCTTTATGGTGCCTAGTCTCTGTATCTCATTTTTAGCCCATATACCAAAGAGTTCAAAAAATTGTCATCACTCTTCGGAAAATTCGTCATATTTGACAAAAAACATTCCAAACATTTATCCACAGCACTTTACAAAGTCAAAAACTTGAAACAGCTGCCAATTTATCAATCAAAACGCTGCTGTTTTTGGTCGCGAAATGCCATTTAATTTAATTAAATTAATGTTCCAACACAAAAAGTACATTTACCAAACAACTCAGACACATTCTACACAATAAAAAAAACAAATAATAATAATAATATGTAATTAAATTAATAACTAATTAAATTGTCATTATTTTTTCGTTAGTCCACGCCACAGTTTGGGTGGAAAAAAAATTCTAAAAGCATTTTTTAAGAGTCTCTGGAAAGTAATGAAACAAAACAAAAAACGACAAACGAAATATTTACACTCCGACCTTGGCAGAAGCACTTCTAATAATGACCGCAACTGAACTTGTTTGTTAATTAAACAGAAAAAAAATAACAAACACTTATGCCTGGTACTATACACGAAATGCATGTGAACATGTGATGATAAAATGATGTGTCGCCCAAATCAACATTCGGAATTATCGGTGGGCAAAAACTTGTTCAAAACCTGAAGGAGTTTTAATGTTTGCTACTGTCAATGGATGTATGTATGTACATGATGAAAACATCAGCGAATTAAATAAAATTAAAGGAAATGAATAGAATAAGTCGCTACTAAAGTAGGTGGGATATGTCTGGGGCAATTAAGAGTATTTTTTTCTAGTATGGTGCCAATATCGGGGGGATTCTAGTCCTCTTTGCGGATTTTATTATCAGTAAATTATCAGACATTGCTTCGATAACACTGTAGGAGTAGCATTCGCTTTGGGATTTGTTTCTTGTTTGGCAGGGGTTCGGGCAACGACAAAGATAATGGATTGTGTCCTCATGAACTTCCTGGTCAAGGTGTTCTCTGCATAGGTCATCATCATTCAGATGGAATTTCTTTGCATGGTATCTCAACAGCAATCAATTCTTACAGTTCTGTTACTTAAAAGAGGGATGGAAGCACATCGAGCCCGACAGAGGTCTAAGTGAAGAGCATCGCTCTCTCCCCTTACACGCCATACAATTTCTGCCAACAAAGACGAGTTTCTTCCTATCTTTCTGCACAATGCTGTTAGTCTTTGCTCTAACATACTCTAGCCAGAGTCTTAACAATGTTCCAAAGGTACATGGACCTACAATGGACGTGTTACTGGTCTTAGTCCGTCGGCTATGCAATCTGTCTCTCTAACCTTCGCACATTTCCACTTTGTATTTGCTTCCATTGAAGATATTTTTTCTACTTTTCCTTTAAGATCACAATGTGTAGCCTTGGCTCCGTTGTCGCCCATACTCGGTCATGGACGAATCCCTTTCTTGTCAGTTCTATAGCTTTTTCACTGCCACTGTAATCAGGAACCCAGTAGAGTTCAACCTTGGGTTGCGTGTCAAGAACCCTCAGCTCCTCACTTATTTTTGATGTAGTTTTTGAAGCAGATGTCGATTTTTTAATCATCTGGATGTCAATATAAATCGCAATATCATCCGTGATATTGGCGCTATTGAAGCAACCTTCTTTGGGAAAACGCTGAGAGTCCGATGGAGCTTTGCAGTTTTACTGCCTCAGAAAAGAAACCAGCTCTTATGTCCATGTCAATTTTTGATCATTGTACGTGGATTTGGACTCATCGTTCAAGAATTCGCCATGCCACTCACTGGGACGGTCCACTGGATCACCCCACAGGGTTGGATTGGTCACAACCATTAAATTGTCGCATCTAATGTGCCACGCAATGTGTGTTTGCCGAGTATTGCACTTCAATTCCTCTGCATTTACAATTTTCCATTCATCCCTCCCAGTGAGCCCGTCTCAGAAAAATTAAAATGCTTTTCCGAGACAGTGTCTAAATTTTGCCCGAATACTTTGTTAGTATCCTCACATGTCCGAAGGGTCGCTGCTATGCCAAGCTGTATAGGTTCGAGACCAGTAATATCCATTGCACCACAGTCTTTCGTCGGGGAGTGAAAAACTTCAGAGATTACAATTTTAAGCAGAACCTTCTCATTTTAACTCAAATGTTCGTTCTTTCCATTCGTGTGTTCTAAGAAGCTAGTCGTTGTCCCTTCTCGGACTGTCGCGCAAGATTTTTCAACTCTTGAAACGCTCGTTGCTGGAATTCGATTTGCACTCACTGCACTGGTTGTTACGTTTATTTTAAGAAGTACTGGTTCATGCGCCTTCGGTGGTGCCCAACATCCCCCAGTGTGACAAACTCTAACCCACAAAGTTCTCTCCACCTTCCACTCTTCGTACAATTCCAATGGTTCAAGATTAGTGGCCTTTTTGACGGCAGGTCTCTCTAAACCAGTCCTTCGTTGGTGAGCATTGATCGGAGAATAATTTTTGGGCTTCGATCCCAGTTTTTTCCCCAGAAATTCTGTTTCGATTCTTTCCTCGCTCTCTCCTTGGCATTTCAGACAACCTTGAGGAGGAATTCCAAGTTCCAACAATCGTCGTACGAATTAGGAATTAAATCATTTGTTTACACACAATTTTTCTAGTTGACTCATCCAAGAGATGATCTAACAACAAACGCTAAACGACTCCAAATCCATATCTGATCGGATCACCACCATGCATGCCCCGGACACTGTCACTTCCATCAGCTGATGAAATATCAAATAAAATTACACAAACAACAAGGGAAATACATAATAAAAAGAGAATATCACCATCAAAAGAGGAAAAGCTAAAAACAAAAGAACAGAAATCATGACATGACATTATGGCATTTATTGCTCTGCAGAGAGATAACCAACCTTGTTCGTCCTTCCGCCTCTCCTTCCTTGGGTGTAGCACGCTGTTCACTTTATTTTATTTCACACAGTAAATTATATCCACGTCCAAAATATAAAAATCGATAAAATTAACCGAGAGATTCTCTTCCTTCGTGCCCGGGTTGACTGTTTTCCTTTTTTTTTTTTTTTGACCAACACACTTGTTGTTTTGTGTTGCTGCCACTTTCCCCTCCGTCTGTTGTTTGACAAATGACTTGACACTTCACTTAGCCGCACACAACTTTTTCGCTTTTCAATTTAACAAGTGTAATAAGTAAAAACTATACTTGTTTCCAATCAACAATAAACAAAGCACTTTCAACACAATTATTATGGATTATGATTTGCGCTATTTCCAGTTGAATTGAATAACAAAACAGAGAAAAACAACAACAAAACAAATTTGCTTACATTAACTGAAACGTGTTTGTTTTTTTCTTTTCGTTTTTTGTTTTAAATTCACACACTGAATCATATACACAACAGGAGAGAATATTTTGTTCTTTTCCTCCTCTTCGCCTCCTCTTTGTGTGTGTTTTCTTCTTTTATTAGTTGTTGTTTGCAAATTAAACAACAATTCACCGCGAGGAGTATAATGAATTTGTTTATTTTATTTATTTTGTTTATTCCACACAGAACTCTTCTCTTTGCCTCTTCCACTTGGTTTTATTTTCTTTTCATTCAGCTGTGTATTCAGCTATTGGAGAACGACCGTTTCGATGGCGGTTAAGTTGTGTGTTCTTTAAAAAAAGACAACAACCCCTGTTGCGGCTGATAGCCGCTGTCTTAAGAACACGCTAGTTTGTGTGTTTTTGTGAATTTCATAAAATTACTTAATATATTATTGAATTTTCTTCTTTATAGTATTTTTCTTCCACGGGAACTATATTCCGCACACACTTGCACAAAACACTGACTTGAGAAAAGCTTCTTGCCTTCTGCCTTTTTTTTGTGCAAAAAAGCTTGTAGAATTATTTATTTTTTTTCCTTCTATCTGCTTCTTTTCTTACATAAAACAGAAAAAAACACGCGACAATAATACAAAAAAAAAACACTATTCCACTTCACACATATGTTTTCAGGTTTCACACTTCTTTTTGTCGAAATTTTCGTTTTTTTTTGACAGTTGATACTTCAAATTGAAATCGAGTTGATTTCGTTTTGGAAATTCTTGGAAAACACTTATTTTTGTTTTTCACAATTTCTCTTTCGTGAAGTTTTCTTTGTTATGTTTTTTTTTTATCAAGTTTTTCGAAAAGTTTTTTTTTTTTTCTCTGAATTTAAACGGAGGAATTTGCGAATCGCGTTCAGCACTGACAAATGTTCTTGACCGATTGATAAAAAGTTCTCAATTCGCATACGTACATTGTGGTTGGATTGGTTAGCTTTTGACTTGTTCTTATTTCTCTCTCTCTCTCCCTGTATCTGTCGTTTTCATGCTTTTTTTGTAGTTCCTATTCTCATTCTATACTTTTGGGGATTCTTAAGTATGCATATGTGTACGGATAAAAGCTTCCTCATGTTATCAATTTTCTTTATGAGTATTTTCGTTGGATTTTCGTTTTGATGGTACAGTTCTCGTGTGTTATGTTTGTGTTTTGACTAACAAATATGTAGGCGGGAGAGTAGAACACGAAGGGTGGAAGCAAGAAGATTAGAAAAAATAATAATAATGTAAAGTACACAAAGCAGATGACGTGAAGAGGGTGGTTTTTGCTTTTATTCTAAACGAAGTCTTGGGAGTGTTGTAGAGGGTTGTTTTGAAATTGCGGTACAGTCGGTCAAGTTGGAAGTTTCTTGATGGCAGAGATTTTTTTTTCGTTTGTTTAGTTTGCTGACGTCAGTGAATTTTATTAACATTTTTTAATTGACAAATAAAAAAAGTTTGTTACCTTGAAGTAGAGTTGTTACTTGTCCTGAGTAAGATTAGGTTAGGTAGGGGCTGGCTTAGATCAAGATATGAGTCCAGCAACGGATCGCTAAGCACTAGAAATGTTACATGGATGATTCGGTTCTTTAAAGGAGGATTCTGTGGGTACCCGTGTTAACGCCTTTCTTCTATACACAAGGCCGGAACCCCTTAAACCCGGAGACGAAGTTCTTCATTTTGAGGATATCAAGCCTGGCTAGTCCAGACCAGCATCCACGAAAGACAAGTGTTGATACTATTCCACTTGTGGAACTTATTTCTACTCTATAGAAGCAACAGACGGTTCTCCTCTCTATTTCAAGGATGTGCTGACCGTTTGTACTCCGTCCGAAGGTGGAGTAAATTTTCGTAGTTGTTGCCATTTTGCACCTGTGGTCCTTGGAACTCAGTACAGGGAGGCCTGTGCCATTGCCAAATATAAATCGTATTTTTTTTAGCAGAACCTAGACGGAGCAAAGGAGCAAATGAACAGCAACAGTTCCGACCAGGTTATCTTCAAATCAACTTTAGAGGGCCGACGTACAAACAGAGGCGCGACTGCAACGTAGGTGGCGCCAAAAACTGAAAAAGAACCTCAACTAACAACGCGTGTGAAACAAGGTGCAGCTACCAATGACCGAGCGGGCTGTAGAAGCTTACTAGTGGTTCCATAGATTAACTGCAAACTGTAGCACCACCAAAATGGCTGTTCTGTGCAGATTAAGGTGATGGTAGGTGAGCAGCAGGAATAAGGGAGAATCGATATTCAACGAATTGTTTAATGCATCAAACAAAGATCGGTCACCTTGGATCACTGGTTAGTCTGTTGGACTGCTGTGTAAACTGCGTGGGTTCAAGCCCTAACCATGTCCACCGAACATTTTTCGCGACCCTACAAGGAAGGATAAGTAGGGTGTGGAAAGAGAAAGGTCGTAAGACTGAATTCGGTGACTCTTGAATGGGTCCCCGGCACACAGAGATCTCTAGAAATGAGCTAAGCAAGGGTTTCCTACAAACACAATTGTGCCTGGCACGGCTCTCCAAGATGCAGAGAAACTACACCAATGCTCCCAAAAGTCTGTGAGAAACCAGCGTTCTTCCTGTTACTCAGTAGAAGTGACTGTCGACAACGAATTGGCGTCTCAATCTGTTAGGCTTAAGCGACACTACTCTCCGCGACGCTTGAGCTAAGGGTGACGATATTTCGGATCATTTCCTTTTGAATCGCCCTACCTCTTCTCGGATCAGGTAGCAAATCTTCGGTGCTGATGTAGTGAGTGTTGATACTGCAAGCTCATCATCATTGAAGCGCATTCTCGACTTTCTCTGAAAGTAAAAGATTGGGTAAGTCACCTGCCTGAGCATGAAACATTAACCCAAACAGCAATTTGAAAACCAGAGCCTACTTCCTCATCGTGCAATGAGTTACATTCTCGAAGATGTTATGTCTTTTTGCCCGAATTTCATAGATTGTGCCAAGATCTTAAGTTTAACGAGTTATTTCCTCTTCTTAAGCTCAACTGACATCCCTGTGCATCATGCACTGTTCACAATTGAGTTACTTCCTTTGAATCAAAATCCTCCCTTCTGACAGAACGTTCAAAGAAGCAACCTTGTGCATTGTCCTCAAATATACTTTTTGGTTCAATGCAGTGTGCCATCAATTGATGTGCGATACCCCCGTTTCTTATCTCAAACTATAGTCCAATCAATTTGTACTGTATTTCATAATTTCTACAACTTATTGCATCAGCCCAGGGGTACATACATACACCAAAAGAGCATGACTCACCCCATTTTGTTGTAAAAAAAAAAAAAAAAAAACAAGAAAAACACTTGACAGGTCTTATCGAACAGTATGTCGTTACCAGGATCAATCAATAAAATCTGGAAAATGATTAATTTTTAATTAAACCAAGGAGCAATAGGCCAAAGGCGGTTCTGAGAATTTTCCGCTGAAGAAAATCCTGTTTTCGGCAACCGGTTGTGTTCACTTGAACTTCCCTTTCCCGAAAAACTTGGGCTTCAAGGTCTTTTCCCCAGAATTGTATACAACACTTGACCCACGCACGGGGGGTTGAAAGTAGAAAGTAGAAAATGGAAAGCAAAATCCACAACCCACCCACAGAGAAATCCACTTTCCCATTCATTAGTCCCGTTGAAAAGAAAATGGCGCTCTCAGGCGTTTTAGCAACCAGCAACCCCTTCTTTTTTTCACTCTTTTCGACCAGGTGAAAGCAAGTGGTGTTAGAAAATGCGTAGCAAACGCGTTCCATCACAAAGGGAACGTACCGAAAAAACGGATACAAAATGTAAACATATCGATCGAGAGAGCGAGCTACCCAAACATCGCATCATCACGCTGCCATCACGCCATCCCCCGGCACACAAAAGGGGGATGATATACTCACCAGCTCACACACACCGCCTACACACGGTGGCTCTTTATTTTGGTTTTAATTTTGTTGTTATTCTCGATTTTCATAACAAAACGACGATGAGAACGAAGGAAGGAACCAAGAGAATGAGCGAGCACGAGGAGGAGGAGAGCTGAGCCAGTCAGGAGGGTGGTTTTAGTGCTCCGTAATCGACTTGTATGTATGTAATTGCTGTCATGCGCGCCGCCAAAAACGAATGTTTGTGACGGGAAAAGCTTATTTTTTGGTTCCTTTCCTTCTCCCTGGGAGTACGATGATGGGAAAGGTCAAGGGATTGTGGGAGCAGAGTATGAAATGCCTTTGCACGCAGGCATGAGGCGGCCTTCATAAGTGGGCGACGACAACGGTAGGGGTCCCGCTTTCATCAAATTACATTTACTATTTTTATCCACTCTTTCGCTGCCACGTACTCAACTCTGTTAGGGAAGGTAGGGAACCAGGAGGTACGAAGGCCACGTAGGACGTCCTTAGAAAAGAGCAAAACAAATACGCACCATCACACAGGGTGTGGGCGTCTGATATCCGAGCGTACGTACGCACATAAACAGAGAAGTTGGAAAATTTTCTGAATGAATTTGTGTCACACGTCCCTTATCCAATAGAGAAAGGCACGCAGTGAAAGTGAAAGCGAATACTTATTGAAAAATTGTTGAGTGTTTATGGGCGTAGTATACACACATATCCCGCGCGTCCAAGGCCAAACAGATATGTACTCCCCGGGAGTACGGGGCGGCTGTTCTTTTCCACGAAACCTAATTGAATGAACAATAACGAACGTTATTTGTTTGTTTCGCTGATTTGTTTTCCTAGAAAATCCTTAGAAATTGATAGGATTTCTCTGTGGGTGGACTCTGAGTGGGTTGTTGTGGTAGTTCTGGAACAGATCACATGACCCTGTAGGAATACTACTGCTTCACCTCCCCCATTGGAGCTTTGAATACAAATGAAATGTAAATATTATGAGCGGAGTGTGCTGCTGTTATTCAACAGTTGTTTGTTTTGAAAAAAAGAAGAAGAAGAAAAAACAAGACGGCAACGTCGTCGTTACTTTTTATGTGGAAAACGTGCAAAGGACATCTAATAAGGTTCTGACATTCAGTTAGTTATTCATTCGAAGGAGTGAACATTACCAAGATGGATTACATCAGCGGCACGTTGAGTCTATTTTTCCATTTTCAAATAGATTCGTGTTATGAAAACTATGTTATTGACAAACGTGCGCAGGATGTAGTCAATTCCAGCGATGTGATGACGAAGATCAATATGAATATGTCTACGTACGTGCTGGTGAAGACTTCCATAACATTCGCCACTGAGTGGGATTTTGCTGTACAAAGATTTCTGGTTCTGTAAACACTGAACCTGCACAGTTGACTGTTATAAATACAGAATCGACAGAGAATCCATTAGAAAGGAAGGTGGACACCTCCAGATAATCCATTCGGAGTGCTAATATCGACTTTGACTATTCTGTCTAACCGAAGCCTGATCCCGGGCTTAAATTTGAAACGAAAGGTGACTGCGACCAGCCATAAAGCCTCTTACATATGTATTTAGGCCGGTTACCGGTGAAGATGGAAGACTGGGGTGGCCTGCTCGTTGAGAGCTTTAAGAGCCTTTGAAACAATTGCTTGGTACGACCTTCTTGCAAAAGTAACGATGATCCCCGTACGCATAACAATGACAAGACCAAGCGTTGCCCAGATACCAAGTAGGATAAACAATTTTCGCGAATGATAGCAAAGATGGAATCAGTCTGATGGACACTCAGAGTCATCCCTGATATCCACGCATGAATCAGTGGGAGACATAAAGAGTTTAACTTCTACATGATTTAACTGCCAACAGACCATCGATTTTTGGGGGATCTATCTCCACAAATTTGGGCACGACGATAGTCTCCATTGCCGGAGGTGTAAACGCAAAACACGTCATGTTTCCTTACCCTCGTAAAACGGAGACCGAGATATGCTAGACGAAAAACTGAATGAAGTGGCTCTACTCTGACGCCTAGCACACTTGCTTCAAGGGTTTGCGGTCTTTTAGGTAACGATGAGATCCTATGCCTCGATTTCTCGCTCAAAACTTTAAATAGACCACGAGTCGTTTAAAGTTGTTTCACATTTTCAACCCCAAAGCCACTTTTACTCCAACAAAGGCTGCCAACTTCAATTGCATCGCCCAACCCTTTTCAATTCCGAAGTTGTCCGTGAAGAATGCGGAAAGATTGTGAAGAAACAGAATCAACAGAGGCGACAATAAAACGTAGTGCGAACGCCTAAGACTGGAGCCCCTCTGGCGATAAAATGCTTGACGGCAATACCGCGAGAAATAGTAGGTTGGTTTTGACGCATTTCTTCCACCTATGACTAAAAATACAAGTGGTGACGAAAAAATTTAACGTTGAACGACTAAGCACACCGGGAGACCACAGAGAGCTTATTTTTCAAAGGTGGTACCAACATCTGGATGCAGAATCTCAGTAGGATTCTTTATCAACTTCCAAATGCGTACTTCGAGTTGAACATGAAGACTTTCTGTTCTACATGGTCCCCTGTAATGGATTTTGATTCCTTAGGATTCGACATTGACCCCTTTTGAAATTTTGACACATAGCTCTTTCTAATTCCTTCTGCATTTTGATTGCTGGACTGCTGATCACCGTACGAAACACCGAAGATACATAAATGGCTTACGCAAGGCAAGAGAAGTGTCTATTGGTGAATGCAAGACCATTAGAATACGGAGGTAGTCCTGCTGAGTAGGAGGCAGGTCCTAGATACAGGTACTTGCCTGGAGTCAATAACCACTAAAGACATAGCAAAGCACTTGGGAGTGAGATTGGACCCAAAGCTCACATATGTATGTATGTATTCGGATAGCAGATCAAGTCTGCGTCCGAAAGAGCTGCAAAGATCAATACAGTGTTCGAACAGACCAATGGCAAACTTCTTATCGACAGTCACGCATTCTGTAGTTTTTTTAAGGGCTGTGAGACATGGACTGATGCGCTCAATCGAGAAAAATACAGAAAGCAAATGGCAATGGTACAGCGAAGAGGAGCACTCATACTACCGAGCTCTGATTGTAGAGTGTTAGACCTAGCTATTCTCATGGTCGCAAGGGAGTAATCTCCATTGATCTCCTAGCGACACAGAGAAAGTACAGAGAAAAGCAGATGTTGAGAGAGAAACAGCAAAAGCGGAGAAGATCACCATAGAGGCTGGCAAAAAGGCTGGGGTACAGATACCCGGGGGAGAGATGGACTACAAGACTCGGAAACATCGCAGATTGGACCTCACACAATTTCTTACTAGACACGGGTACTTCAACGATTATCAACTTACTTGCTTACTTACTTAAGGTGGCGTTACAGTCCGGTGTGGACCTGGGCCTCAACCAACACGCGTCGCTAGCAAGCTCGATCTTTAGCCATCTGCTTCCAAGTTTCGCACGTCAAGTTGGTTGAATTCCCCTTCCACTTGCGTGCGCCACATGAGTCGTGGTCTTCCCCTACTGCGCCTTCCCTCGGGTGTGGATTCGAAGATTTTCCGGGCCGTCCATCCGCTCTACATAACCCAGCCAACGACTGAACGATTATCTACTCAGGGTGTGAATAATAGCAACCAAGCATGCCAGTATGGTGGCTAGACTGAAGAAAACGCCAAACACCTTTCTAATGCACTCGATGGCTTGCAGAGAGACAAAGAATGCTTCTACATCGAAGAAGTGCTGACCGTGAAGAAGAGGGAACAGGACATAAATCAAATTCAGAAAAGATCAGAGCCCCATAGTGGTTAGGAAGAGTGGCACCACCCTGAAGTAACCAGTTCCGGAGTTTGTTGGTTTGAAAAAGGAGAGAGTTTAGTCGGCAAGAGTCCCCCACCATACTGGCGGAATTTGATTCTAGTTTCTTCCAACCATTCAGTTGTGATTGTTACATTCTTCGCACGAATAGAAGGGACCTTCAGTATTTATTGACGATTTCCTTTGAACGGCTGTTTGTGCAGCTTAAGTTCTCGGAGGGTTATCCTTGGACGTCCCTTCGACCCTCACATATCAGTTTAACACACTAACCGCTGAGCTACAACCGTCCACCACACCTTTGGTTTTGTCAGTTCGACTCTTACTGTGTTTTTAGCGCTTCCCGGTACTCGGACGTCATTGTAACTGGCAAACAGGTGCTCGATTTATGATGGTTTTGATGAAGGAATACAGCTCATTCAACTCCGTGAACTAGGATTCATGTATGATTTACAATTTGCCCAACAAATAATCAAGCGAAGAGAAAAAACACCACTTCGCGTCACACCCTGGAAGAAAAACTCGATTCTCTCGCCCACGCATGACAGCGTTTGGCTCCTTCTGTCACAATAAATAAAACTGCGGAAGTCACAATTTTTAAATAAATTGCTTGTATATTTTTTTTAATTTATTTTTGACCTACACCTGCGTGTAGTACATATCTACACGCGTCTTAAAGAAGTTGTCGTGATTTTTCTTTTTTTGACAAGAATTTCGTACGAAAATAGCAAAAAAACAGAAACAAATCACCAACACACATTTTCTATGCGTCAGGGCGATGATATTTTTGTAGCTCAGCTGATGGTGGGTGTATCGCACCCTACCAAGAAAATCCACTTCATTTTTTATTGTTTTATTTCCTTCTGTTATTTTGTTGGCTACTAAAATTTATTTTCGTATGTCTTGGAATAGACAAAAGTTTATTGTCCCATTGGACTGGCGAGAGAAGAAAACAAATCACCTGCTCATTTTGGAATTCACTTAAAAGCCAACCGGCTCATCATTGAAATTTGCTTATTGAGATTTAAATTTGGAAGGAAAAAAACAAAACAATTACATTTCTTTATAGACATCTACAGAGAAGCAAAGAAAAGAAAAGGCGAGAAATGGACGAGCAATTTTTCTGAGCCATGTGCTGCTGCTGATGCTATGGTGTCCATGAACTCGCCCCAAAACGAATAATCTCAAACATGGATTCTCAATCGTTTTGTTATTAGTTTTGATGTTTATTTTTCCCCTTTTTAAGTAGATGTAAGCTTTTTTAGAATCAAGATCTATTTTTGGAATCATTTAGCAGATTGTATAGATAGGCAGGAAGAAAATCAAACAGTTACTGGTTTATTAACAATCGAATTATGACGTGAGCTCATTTTGTAGGGCGGCATCGCATGAACACATGAATCTCAAGAGAAAATCGACTGTTGATCAGTTAGTGCTGATGAATCTGAGATAAAATTTGGACAATGATGAGCTAAGAGGTGGTATATTGCATGACGAATGGGTTGCCGATGTGTAATCGGATTAATTGAGATCGAAATGGTTTATGCCTTCTGAATTTGAACTGTGTCAGCTGTGAGAGCTGTTTCTCATTGAACCTAAGATGGAAGAAGAATTGGTCGCCCAAGAAATAAGTGGCGCAAAACTGTCGAAGAGGAGTCAAAGTCACTGGAAATAGCCAGTGAAAATGGAGGCGAATTGTCAGGACAAGAATTAGAAACAAGACAAGACAAAAAGTAAATGATTTCGTGTAGCAAAAAGCACACTTAGTGAGATACGTAAGTAAATAGTTGGCGCGAAAAGGTGAGCCAAAGCAACAAGGGCGCCCGCAACTTCATGCGAAGCCGCTAAATGGATCGCCGATACGTTCGTATGCTTTTCACTATAGAACTTTTCCGCAATTAGTTCCCCGAGTGTCCTCTCGGAGCTATGAAAGAGGTGACCGCAGCGTTATTAGAGAATAACGTGTTTGTGCACCTATGTATGCACACAAATCTTCTCTCAAATCAGTCAGCACAGGGAACCGTGTCGCCGATTGTTAGAAAAAGTAAACGGCACGTGGGCTAGCAGCGATCCGAGCAACTAGCCGAACAATAGAATATCCTTGGGTTCCAATGACTTGGCAGTGGAACACAAGGTTCTGTATCGAAGATGCTTGAATGAAGATTCCAATCACCAGCATCAAAAAGGTATGTGGGGCTGCTTTCAAACCATGTAATGGCACTCAGAACCTGTCAAACCAAGATGCAAGAGAAAATTTGTAAAGAAGGCGACGCTTGCACACCCAAAATGAAAGCAGAGCTTGTCACCCAAGAAAAAACCGAGGCACAACTGTCGAATAATAGTCACCGGAAAAGCAATTGAGAATGGAGGAGATAAAAAAAAGCTAACCTTCATCAGTGAAATAAAAACAAATTTTGCTGGAGCTAAGAAGTGCGCTAAGTTCACCCCACTATTCACAGGAAGGCGCCAATTTCATTGAGAATAAATACCACGAATGACGAATTATTTGGCGGATCGTGGATAGATGTTCCCGAGACAGAGGTTAGGCGGAGACTGCTGATCTCGCGACCCCATATCCCAAGTGCTGCTTGTCTTCCCCGTGACTGGACGCGAGAGAGAGAGAGAATCGGAGATACCAACAGCTGGACGATTTTTACTTTTTTTTTCCCACCGAGTTTCCATGCGGTCCTCCATCTTCCTACTCACAGCGACCGGCGCTGCTTGACATTTGAGATCGCAAGACGCTATATACCCAACCACCACCACCACCTCACCCACACACGATATGGACCCCCAACATTTTGCTCGCAGCGAGAATCACTGCTTTACTTTCGTACTTTTTTTTTCCCCACCGAGTTTCCATGCGGTCCCCCATCTTTCCACTCACAGCAACCGGCGCTGCTTGACATTTGAGATCGCAAGACCAACACGCTATACATCCAACCACCACCACCAATCCACCCAACCACGCATGTGGGCCCCCAACATTTTACTCGCAGCGAGAAACACTGCTTCACTTTTGTACTTTTTTTTCCCCACCGAGATTCCATGCGGTCTTCCATCTTTTCACTCACAGCGACCGGCGCTGCTTGACATTCGAGATAGCAAGACCAACACGCTACACACCCAACCACCACCACCACCTCACCAAAGCTGCTTGATTTTGGGGATCGGCAGAAGAAAACCGTGTGCGATGGGTTATTGAGGGTGCGGGTGTCTAAGGAAAAATAAAAAAAAGTGCTCATGACGCAGGGGCGGGGAGGGGGGGGGTGATGGAGATTCACTTATCATTTTCAGGGGTTGTATTTCTTATGTGAGAGGGGGGCGACGTAAAATTTCCCCACTTTCCCTAGATTCCTTGAATACATGCCTCAAACCTGACCAATTCCTACATAAAAATGGGGGCCATGGTAGCGTGGATTGATCTCGGGGAGCACTGCTCACATAGGGAGACACGACTCGAGGCGCGGCAAGAGACTGGATCGGAACAGTGCTACGATCGGTTGTGCATCAATCACAGCTCGAAAGTGTAGACGGAGAAGCTTTATAAATAAACAGCTGGCGCGACAGTTTAGGATGAGCCAAGGCCTAGCTTCTCGCAACCATTTTGTGTGTGTGAGTGCAGCTATCACTCGTGAGGTGTAAATGTACATAGTAGATCTACTTCAACGCATTACACAGACAAATTTTGGCCGAACCGAATCTGGAACGAAAGAAAACGAATCAAGCACCAATCGGAAACCTTTTGGCCATCACTGCTTCCAAAGAGGTTGAGTCGAGCGAAACCACCAGTTTACAATTGACCTGAGCAAGTTCGGCTTTGTCACTCCTTCAGTATCCACCGCCAGCAGTGTTGAAGGGAAGTCCGAAGAGGAAGGAAATAATGAGATGGGTGTCGGTTTCTTTGTTTAAATGTAAAGAGAGCGAGGTGGACAGTTTCCGGCCGCCGAAGCAGTAGACCGGACACACCTACAGCGAGTATAATGCAAAGAAATCTGCTGACTCAGGCAGGTTATAGGAAAGGGTTGTCCTAAGCAAATGTGTCGCAGAATAGTTGAGGGGGATTGTAGGTCGCTAGGTGTGAGCAATGGACAAAGCTGAAATTCGTTGCAGAGCTCCGCACAATATGGCGCTTGGGTTTTATTGGCGCCCTGTACCCCAAGAAGGGTGAAAAAGTTCACCTAATCGTAAGGAGTCCTATGGAACTCCCCCTTCGTCTTAACTTATGCCTATACGTTGTTCGGTGGAATAAGCTGTGGGAAAATATGTATTCGGGTGATTTTCCCTCCCATCTGCATAGACGGTGCGTGGAGGAGGAGATACAACGACGAACTGTACAGGCAGCGACATACGTTCGTATGCTTTTCACTATAGAACTTTTCCGCAATTAATTCCCCGAGTGTCCTCTCGGAGCTATGAAAGAGGTGACCGCAGCGTTATTAGAGAATAACGTGTTTGTGCACCTATGTATGCACACAAATCTTCTCTCAAATCAGTCAGCACAGGGAACCGTGTCGCCGATTGTTAGAAAAAGTAAACGGCACGTGGGCTAGCAGCGATCCGAGCAACTAGCCGAACAATAGAATATCCTTGGGTTCCAATGACTTGGCAGTGGAACACAAGGTTCTGTATCGAAGATGCTTGAATGAAGATTCCAATCACCAGCATCAAAAAGGTATGTGGGGCTGCTTTCAAACCATGTAATGGCACTCAGAACCTGTCAAACCAAGATGCAAGAGAAAATTTGTAAAGAAGGCGACGCTTGCACACCCAAAATGAAAGCAGAGCTTGTCACCCAAGAAAAAACCGAGGCACAACTGTCGAATAATAGTCACCGGAAAAGCAATTGAGAATGGAGGAGATAAAAAAAAGTAAATCGCACAGTTCTAAGCTAACCTTCGTCAGTGAAATAAAAACAAATTTTGCTGGCGCTAAGAAGTGCGCTAAGTTCACCCCACTATTCACAGGAAGGCGCCAATTTCATTGAGAATAAATACCACGAATGACGAATTATTTGGCGGATCGTGGATAGATGTTCCCGAGACAGAGGTTAGGCGGAGACTGCTGATCTCGCGACCCCATATCCCAAGTGCTGCTTGTCTTCCCCGTGACTGGACGCGAGAGAGAGAGAGAATCGGAGATCCCACCAGCTGGACGATTTTTACTTTTTTTTTCCCACCGAGTTTCCATGCGGTCCCCCATCTTCCTACTCACAGCGACCGGCGCCGCTTGACATTTGAGATCACAAGACCAACACGCTATACACCCAACCACCACCACCACCTCACCCACACACGATGTGGACCCCCAACATTTTGCTCGCAGCGAGAATCACTGCTTTACTTTCGTACTTTTTTTTCCCCACCGAGTTTCCATGCGGTCCCCCATCTTCCTACTCACAGCGACCGGCGCTGCTTGACATTTGAGATCGCATGACCAACACGCTATACATCCAACCACCACCACCAATCCACCCAACCACGCATGTGGGCCCCCAACATTTTACTCGCAGCGAGAAACACTGCTTTACTTTCGTACTTTTTTTTTCCCACCGAGTTTCCATGCGGTCCTCCATCTTCCTACTCACAGCGACCGGCGCTGCTTGACATTTGAGATCGCAAGACGCTATACACCCAACCACCACCACCACCTCACCCACACACGATATGGACCCCCAACATTTTGCTCGCAGCGAGAATCACTGCTTTACTTTCGTACTTTTTTTTTCCCCACCGAGTTTCCATGCGGTCCCCCATCTTTTCACTCACAGCGACCGGCGCTGCTTGACATTCGAGATAGCAAGACCAACACGCTACACACCCAACCACCACCACCACCTCACCAAAGCTGCTTGATTTTGGGGATCGGCAGAGGAAAACCGTGTGCGTGGTTATTGAGGGTGCGGGTGTCTAAGGAAAAATAAAAAAAGTGCTCATGACGCAGGGGCGGGGGGGGGGGGGCTGATGGAGATTCACTCATCATTTTCAGGCATTCTCAGGGGGTGTATTTCTTATGTGAGAGGGGGGCGACGTAAAATTTCCCCACTTTCCCTAGATTCCTTGAATACATGCCTCAAACCTGACCAATTCCTACATAAAAATGGGGGCCATGGTAACGTGGATTGATCTCGTGGAGCACTGCTCACATAGGGAGACACGACTCGAGGCGCGGCAAGAGACTGGATCGGAACAGTGCTACGATCGGTTGTGCATCAATCACAGCTCGAAAGTGTAGACGGAGAAGCTTTATAAATAAACAGCTGGCGCGACAGCTTAGGATGAGCCAAGGCCTAGCTTCTCGCAACCATTTTGTGTGTGTGAGTGCAGCTATCACTTTTTTTTTTTTTTTTTTTTTTTTTTTTTTTTTTTTTCAATGCATTTTTTATTTTTAATTCATTATTTCTTACATGCTAACAAAAACGCTTAAAACTAGCTTAACTAACTTAACTATGTGTTACTTAATCCTAACTTACTGGCCCTTCGCGGGCGCTCTAAGCTAAACTGTATCCTTAATATTATGTCTTTCGACCTAACCTAACTAAATTTATATTTTAACTGTAATCACTTAACTATATTAAGACTAAGAAAACTGTGTTATGTCAAAAAACTTAGTAAATGTACTTTATTTTTTTTTTTAATTATATATAAAACTTACAGACTACCTTAAAAATATATCTTAATCTAAACTTAACTAATTGTATAATTATATATACACTTTTTTTTTTTAAATTTTCTGTTTTTTTTTTTTTTTTTTTGTGCTCCTCAAGGCATTTTTTTTAAATTTTTTTTTTTTTTTTTTTTTTTTTTTTTTTTTTTTTTTTTTTTTTTTTTTTTTTTTTTTTAAATTTTTTTTTTATTTATTTTTTTTTTTTTTTTTTTTGGTCCTCAAGGCTTTGACCGTGTTGTATAAACCTTAAAACTAACTTAAAACTAAGCCACCTAACCTAAGCTTAAGAATACCTTAAAACTATGTAAGCCGGCCAGGCTGAACACACTAAGACAAACGACAAAAAAGACAGTTGACCGATGTCACGCGTACTCAACGCGGCCAGCTTTGCCCAAAGTGGGCTAGCCAGAACTGAGAGAGACCGACGAGGGAGCTCCCTCTTCCTCCAAAAGCCACCAGAAAGTCTGGCGCTGCCAGTTGCAATTTGCAACATCCCGCTCCGATACCGCCCTACTGAATCGGAGGCGCTCCCCAGTGCTCCGAGCGATGTCTCGGTCGTAGTTGAGCCGCCTATCAGCGGCTGAACGAGCGACGTGGAAGATTAGCGGTACCGCTAACCTATCCTGGATCAGCCCAAGCCGATCAAAATGGACAAATGCCTCTGGTGGAACGAAGCCGTTAAGGCGCACACTCTCGTGGTACTCCACATTGGGGTAGTGAGCCCCGAAGATCAGGCTGTTGACCGCGGTCATTGCCCTCGCAACGTGCCTCCGAGTCAACCCAATAACGAAGTTATCCACTCTGATCAGGTCCGCCTTGTTGTATAGGACCTTGTTGGAATAATATTTTATGTACTCGGACTCTGGTGTTCTGTATAAACGAAGGCAAGCCCTGAGGCAAGCCCTCTCAAACACCCGAATCTTTTCCATCGAACCCGCTCCAACGTTGAACCACACGGGACAACCATACACAAGCATGGGCCGAATGAGGGCCATGTAGCAGATTACCTTCACCCTCGCATCGAGTTGGCTGCTGTGAAACAGTCTCTTTGTAAGGGCGAAAGCACCCCTGGCTCTGGCCAGAGCAGCATCTATATGTTTGTTAAAATACAGATACTGATCTAGCCAGATCCCGAGGTATCTGACCACACTTCTACTCGCTAATGGCCGCCCGTGCGGTCCAATGATGGAGAATTTCCGCCAATTCCGCCGGGTATCCCTAGAGGCCCCAGCCAACGACGTCCTGAACAGAATGGTTTCCGACTTCTGGAAGTTGATCTTCAACTTCCAGTCGTCGCAATATCGCTGGATTTTGTCGAAGTCACGTTGCAAGAGAAGCACAATGACCTCGATCTTCGACCCTGATCTGTACGCTATCAAGTCGTCTGCGTACGCAATTGCATGGTGAAGAGAACCTATCAGATCACTCGTGAATATATTGAAGAGGATCGGTGAATTAACCGCACCTTGTTGAAGACCGTTTTTGATTTCAAATGTCCTAGCAGACGTCACATTGCCATTCTTCACAATGAACCGTCTACTGGTGAGCATGTTACAAAGCATGTACAGCAGTGGTTTACTTATGCCCAGCCTGCTCAACTTGTAGAAGAGTCCCTCTAGCCATACGGTGTCGAAGGCCTTCTCCAAGTCAATCAGGCAGGCACCCGTGCATTGTTTCTTACTTTTGTTCCATTGGATATCCGATACCAGTTTAGACGCGGCATGTATGGTATCATGCCCCGCTCTGAAACCGAATTGGTTATCCGGAATAATATTTTTGTCCTCAACCCACTTATTCAAAGCCCTATGGATTACCTTCTCGAATACTTTGCTGATGTTCGGCAGGAGACTTATCGACCGGAGATTTCCCGGATTGGAGGTGTCTTTATCCCGTTTAGGGATGGGATGCACCACCGCTGTCTTCCAGTGCGCCGGATAATGGGCATTATTCAGCGCATTGTTGAACAGGGTGGTGTAAATGTTCACCGCTTCCTGAGGGAGGTGTCGAAGCACAATGTTCGACACTCCATCAATACCCACTGATTTCTTCTTTCTCAGTGATGAAAAGATCTGCTGGAGCTCTACCTCCGATATGAACGGGGGATGGACCCTTTCGTCGGCGATGGCACTAGTTGCCATGTTATCGTCACTGAACACGGTGAAACCAGTATTCTCAGATCGCCAGTGCTCTATATCACTTCGAAGGTAGAAGTTGTGCACAAGGACGCGATTCTCCAGGTCGTGGTTTGGGCAAATGCTAGCATTCACCTTATACACTTCCTGGAAAGTTGCCCCTATGACCTCAACCTTCTCCTGCGGATCTTCGATCACAAAAAAGTTGTCATCGTCGGCTGCGTTCCTCGGATCGATGCCTGCTGTTACCAGTGTTTGTTCGTTCTCCGTCGTTCGAGGGATTTTAAGAACCGGAAGGTCGCTGAGATTATTTCTCCGAAATATTTTATTTATTTGCGGGAACATGCTCGGGTTGTTGGACTTTACAGCCCGAATCTTGGTGTTCCAGTGCAAGTTTACAGCAACTCTGTAATTTTCTTTGATCAACTGTTGGAGGTTTTTGATCAACGCCTTCAGTGTCCTAACCTCGGAGTTTTGTCGGTCAGTAAACCGTCTGTACAAGGTTTTTAGTCTCGACAGCAGTCTACTCTTATGTTCGTGGAGTGCGTCAATAGTCGCGTTGCGGAAAACGTTCGTGTCAGTTTGTCGGTACCGTGGTATCGTACTGTTCATCGTTCGTTTTATAGTGTCGTCCAGTCGTTTCAAGTACCTGTCAATCTCCTCGTTTGACAGGTTTCTGTTGGTCGGTGGGTAGAGCGAGTTCGAGGAGAGTGCTCTTGTTAAAACCCTGGAGAAGCGTGTCCAGCGCGTCCTACTGTAGTTGTAGGGATACGTTTGAACGAACTCCTCTAATTCCGCAATTTCGTTCGGGATTCGTACTTCGGCACTAAAACCGCAATGGTCACTGTCATACTCAAAAGTGTGCAGACAGTTTATAGTTTGTCTGTCCGTGTCGGTCAGTTGTAATCGTACGTCGAACAGCAAAAGATCCAAATAGGAACCGCCCCTGGGGTACGACGGAGCGTCTGATGCCTTCAAATCGAGT
Organism: Matsumyia berberina; assembly: GCA_917880715.2. NCBI lineage: Eukaryota > Metazoa > Arthropoda > Insecta > Diptera > Syrphidae > Matsumyia > Matsumyia berberina. The sequence goes on from OU862872.1 coordinate 111,073,014, forward strand.
CTATACTCGACACTGTGCAGACCCCACCAATTGAATAGTAGGTTCCCTCTAGGATTAGGTACGTTATTTCCCCAATCTTTATGTTTCGCGTTAAAATCGCCGGCCATGAGGTAATAATTCTCTGCCGACTCCAGCCTAAGTATTCGAAAAAGCGTCTCGAGCTCTGAGATAAATACAGAAGATTGAGTAGCTTCAGGCGCATAGACGGCGACCATGTACATCTTCCTTCCACTATGGAGGGGGATGCACACGATGCACGCTTCTAGCTCCCGGAACCGCCGCACTTCACCACTGTACACGACCTTATACCTCAGATCTTTTCTAATGAAGATCGCGACACCTCCTCCTTGGGTGGAGTTGGGTCGGTCTCTCCTTATAATATCAAATTTATTGTGCCGCAGTTTGTGTTTCTGGTTTAGCTTAGTTTCGCTAACCAAAAGCACATCTGGGCTACAGTCTTCTAACAGTTTAAAAAGTACAGCTCTTCGTTCGATCCTAATCAGTGAATTCACATTCACTGAGAGGATCTTCAGGGAATTCTCCGCCGGCGTACCCATTACGACTGGAGGTGCGCTAGGCTCGGCAGAAGCGCGTAGATCTGGTCCACCCGCGTCGCCTGCTCCTGTATCTGACGTTGGAGCTGGCCCATCTGCCCTTGGATAGAGAGCAAGATAGCCAGCAAGTCACCATCAGCCGGAGGCGCTCGAGCCACTGGGGCCTGTGGAGCAACCTTCGGTTGAGTTTTCTGTACCGTGGTACCCCGACCTGACGCCATTTGGGCGTAGGTTGTCTGGGGCGTGACGGCTTGAGTACGAATGGGAGCTGGGACCGGTGGACGTTTCTCCACGGGTTTCCTCTGGCGAGCCAGATTTTCTCTTTTCATGTCCTGGAACTTAGGACAACCCCGATAGTTAGCGGTGTGTCCCGAGTTCCGACATAGTACGCACTTGAGTTGACTCCTATCAGCCTCCCCCTCTTTACCTAGAGAACATTCCTCCGTCTTGTGGTTCTTACCACACTTCACGCATCGAGGCTGCATTTCGCAGTTCGACGCGGCGTGCCCGAACCTTTGGCAGCGAACGCATTGAAGAATGCTGTCGTTCCTCTTTACTTTTTCCCAAGTAACAACTTGGTAGTCCAGGACCTTAATCTTCCTTAGACCATCCAATTTGCTGTTGGGGCTGAGCTGTACCAGGAAGAACGGTAATTTCCGCTTCTCCCTTTTTGCTCTTGCCGTGATGAATGGCTTAACTCCTACGAATTTGAGATCATCAGTCTCGAACCCTCTGAGCATCTCTAGGAGCTCCCCTGACTCTGTGGACGGTTCTAATCCCCTAAGCAGCATCGTTTGCAGCTTATCCCCCTTCGGGGTGTAGGAAAAGAACTCCGTCGTCGTCTCTTTAAGTAAATTTTTAACGATTCGGTATTGTTCAATAGTGTTGCAATGTAACGCGTGTCTGTCCTCACTTATACGTTTAACATAAAAATTTTGACCTATGGCCGACTTACATAATTCAATGGTATCCTTAAGCTCAATCTTATATGTGTTGATTGGTGGCACCTTTGGTTTCGCGGTCTTCTGTTGTTTTTGTTGTTGTTGCTGGTCCTGTTGTTGTTTCTGCTGCTGCTGTTGTTGTTGTTGTTGCGTCTTCGGCTGCTGTTTTTGCGGCAGCCTCTGCTGCTGCTTGGCCTGCTGCTGCACCTGCTTAGATTGCAGTGGTTGCTGTCGTTGCTTCATTGGAAGCAAATTTTGCTGCTGCTGTTGTTGTTGTTCTTGTTGGCAGCGCTGGAGCTCAATTTGGGTCTCCTTCACCCTCCTCGCATCTAGCTTGGCTTTAATGGCCATGACTCGTTGCTGCTGTACGTGGATGCTTCTTTTAAGGCGTTCCATCTCCTCTATTTCTTCTTCCTCGTCAGTTGTCGCCAGCGAGGCGAAGCTGTTGCCTAACCCGGCATAGTGGCCCTCCCCATCGTCGGAGACGTACGGGAAGTCTTCCATCATTTGCTTTGCTGTTGCTGCTGTCGATGTTGACGCTATGGATGGCGCCCCTTCGCTCACTTTCGTAGGCAGCATTTCTACTGAAGCTGATAGCGAGGGGCGCTTGACCAAGTTCGGTGTGGGCCTGAGTTTTCTCCGTCGCTTGACGGAACCTTCGGCCGCTCCTGGCGGACCACATGTCTCAGTCACATCGGCTGTTGTTATGTTTGTGTCCGCAACTCCCGCTACTGGGAGCGCGGACCGTTGGTTTTCACTCATAACTTTGTTTTTCGTGTCTCTATCACTCACTTTTAGTTGGTTTATTATTTAATTCTTAATAAAAATTAAAAAAAACGCACACCACAATCGGGATTCGAACCCCGTATCCGTCGCTTGACGGTCCACTGTCTTCCCACTAGGCCAATTAGGCACTTGTAAATTCACTGTCTGTTATCAAACTTATATCAATCACCACGATTTTATTTAGCCGAAATAGGTCTTCACTCCACGGAGGTCTATGAACGACTGGTGCAGCTATCACTCGTGAGGTGTAAATGTACATAGTAGATCTACTTCAACGTATTACACAGACAAATTTTGGCCGAACCGAATCTGGAACGGAAGAAAACAAATCAAGCACCAATCGGAAACCTTTTGGCCATCACTGCTTCCAAAGAGGTTGAGTCGAGCGAAACCACCAGTTTACCATTGACCTGAACAAGTTCGGCTTTGTCACTCCTTCAGTAGCCACCGCCAGCAGTGTTGACGGGAAGTCCGAAGAGGAAGGAAATAATGAGATGGGTGTCGGTTTCTTTGTTTAAATGTAAAGAGAGCGAGGTGGACAGTTTCCGGCCGCCGAAGCAGTAGACCGGACACACCTACAGCGAGTATAATGCAAAGAAATCTGCTGACTCAGGCAGGTTATAGAAAAGGGTTGTCCTAAGCAAATGTGTCGCAGAATAGTTGAGGGGGATTGTAGGTCGCTAGGTGTGAGCAATGGACAAAGCTGAAATTCGTTGCAGAGCTCCGCACAATATGGCGCTTGGGTTTTATTGGCGCCCTGTACCCCAAGAAGGGTGAAAAAGTTCACCTAATCGTAAGGAGTCCTATGGAACTCCCCCTTCGTCTTAACTTATGCCTATACGTTGTTCGGTGGAATAAGCTGTGGGAAAATATGTATTCGGGTGATTTTCCCTCCCATCTGCATAGACGGTGCGTGGAGGAGGAGATACAACGACGAACTGTACAGGCAGCGACATACGTTCGTATGCTTTTCACTATAGAACTTTTCCGCAATTAATTCCCCGAGTGTCCTCTCGGAGCTATGAAAGAGGTGACCGCAGCGTTATTAGAGAATAACGTGTTTGTGCACCTATGTATGCACACAAATCTTCTCTCAAATCAGTCAGCACAGGGAACCGTGTCGCCGATTGTTAGAAAAAGTAAACGGCACGTGGGATAGCAGCGATCCGAGCAACTAGCCGAACAATAGAATATCCTTGGGTTCCAATGACTTGGCAGTGGAACACAAGGTTCTGTATCGAAGATGCTTGAATGAAGATTCCAATCACCAGCATCAAAAAGGTATGTGGGGCTGCTTTCAAACCATGTAATGGCACTCAGAACCTGTCAAACCAAGATGCAAGAGAAAATTTGTAAAGAAGGCGACGCTTGCACACCCAAAATGAAAGCAGAGCTTGTCACCCAAGAAAAAACCGAGGCACAACTGTCGAATAATAGTCACCGGAAAAGCAATTGAGAATGGAGGAGATAAAAAAAAGTAAATCGCACAGTTCTAAGCTAACCTTCGTCAGTGAAATAAAAACAAATTTTGCTGGCGCTAAGAAGTGCGCTAAGTTCACCCCACTATTCACAGGAAGGCGCCAATTTCATTGAGAATAAATACCACGAATGACGAATTATTTGGCGGATCGTGGATAGATGTTCCCGAGACAGAGGTTAGGCGGAGACTGCTGATCTCGCGACCCCATATCCCAAGTGCTGCTTGTCTTCCCCGTGACTGGACGCGAGAGAGAGAGAGAATCGGAGATCCCACCAGCTGGACGATTTTTACTTTTTTTTTCCCACCGAGTTTCCATGCGGTCCCCCATCTTCCTACTCACAGCGACCGGCGCCGCTTGACATTTGAGATCACAAGACCAACACGCTATACACCCAACCACCACCACCACCTCACCCACACACGATGTGGACCCCCAACATTTTGCTCGCAGCGAGAATCACTGCTTTACTTTCGTACTTTTTTTTCCCCACCGAGTTTCCATGCGGTCCCCCATCTTTTCACTCACAGCGACCGGCGCTGCTTGACATTCGAGATAGCAAGACCAACACGCTACACACCCAACCACCACCACCACCTCACCAAAGCTGCTTGATTTTGGGGATTGGCAGAGGAAAACCGTGTGCGTGGTTATTGAGGGTGCGGGTGTCTAAGGAAAAATAAAAAAAGTGCTCATGACGCAGGGGCGGGGGGGGGGGGGTGATGGAGATTCACTCATCATTTTCAGGCATTCTCAGGGGGTGTATTTCTTATGTGAGAGGGGGGCGACGTAAAATTTCCCCACTTTCCCTAGATTCCTTGAATACATGCCTCAAACCTGACCAATTCCTACATAAAAATGGGGGCCATGGTAGCGTGGATTGATCTCGGGGAGCACTGCTCACATAGGGAGACACGACTCGAGGCGCGGCAAGAGACTGGATCGGAACAGTGCTACGATCGGTTGTGCATCAATCACAGCTCGAAAGTGTAGACGGAGAAGCTTTATAAATAAACAGCTGGCGCGACAGCTTAGGATGAGCCAAGGCCTAGCTTCTCGCAACCATTTTGTGTGTGTGAGTGCAGCTATCACTCGTGAGGTGTAAATGTACATAGTAGATCTACTTCAACGTATTACACAGACAAATTTTGGCCGAACCGAATCTGGAACGGAAGAAAACAAATCAAGCACCAATCGGAAACCTTTTGGCCATCACTGCTTCCAAAGAGGTTGAGTCGAGCGAAACCACCAGTTGACCATTGACCTGAGCAAGTTCGGCTTTGTCACTCCTTCAGTAGCCACCGCCAGCAGTGTTGAAGGGAAGTCCGAAGAGGAAGGAAATAATGAGATGGGTGTCGGTTTCTTTGTTTAAATGTAAAGAGAGCGAGGTGGACAGTTTCCGGCCGCCGAAGCAGTAGACCGGACACACCTACAGCGAGTATAATGCAAAGAAATCTGCTGACTCAGGCAGGTTATAGAAAAGGGTTGTCCTAAGCAAATGTGTCGCAGAATAGTTGAGGGGGATTGTAGGTCGCTAGGTGTGAGCAATGGACAAAGCTGAAATTCGTTGCAGAGCTCCGCACAATATGGCGCTTGGGTTTTATTGGCGCCCTGTACCCCAAGAAGGGTGAAAAAGTTCACCTAATCGTAAGGAGTCCTATGGAACTCCCCCTTCGTCTTAACTTATGCCTATACGTTGTTCGGTGGAATAAGCTGTGGGAAAATATGTATTCGGGTGATTTTCCCTCCCATCTGCATAGACGGTGCGTGGAGGAGGAGATACAACGACGAACTGTACAGGCAGCGACATACGTTCGTATGCTTTTCACTATAGAACTTTTCCGCAATTAATTCAGCGAGTGTCCTCTCGGAGCTATGAAAGAGGTGACCGCAGCGTTATTAGAGAATTACGTGTTTGTGCACCTATGTATGCACACAAATCTTCTCTCAAATCAGTCAGCACAGGGAACCGTGTCGCCGATTGTTAGAAAAAGTAAACGGCACGTGGGCTAGCAGCGATCCGAGCAACTAGCCGAACAATAGAATATCCTTGGGTTCCAATGACTTGGCAGTGGAACACAAGGTTCTGTATCGAAGATGCTTGAATGAAGATTCCAATCACCAGCATCAAAAAGGTATGTGGGGCTGCTTTCAAACCATGTAATGGCACTCAGAACCTGTCAAACCAAGATGCAAGAGAAAATTTGTAAAGAAGGCGACGCTTGCACACCCAAAATGAAAGCAGAGCTTGTCACCCAAGAAAAAACCGAGGCACAACTGTCGAATAATAGTCACCGGAAAAGCAATTGAGAATGGAGGAGATAAAAAAAAGTAAATCGCACAGTTCTAAGCTAACCTTCGTCAGTGAAATAAAAACAAATTTTGCTGGCGCTAAGAAGTGCGCTAAGTTCACCCCACTATTCACAGGAAGGCGCCAATTTCATTGAGAATAAATACCACGAATGACGAATTATTTGGCGGATCGTGGATAGATGTTCCCGAGACAGAGGTTAGGCGGAGACTGCTGATCTCGCGACCCCATATCCCAAGTGCTGCTTGTCTTCCCCGTGACTGGACGCGAGAGAGAGAGAGAATCGGAGATCCCACCAGCTGGACGATTTTTACTTTTTTTTTCCCACCGAGTTTCCATGCGGTCCCCCATCTTCCTACTCACAGCGACCGGCGCCGCTTGACATTTGAGATCACAAGACCAACACGCTATACACCCAACCACCACCACCACCTCACCCACACACGATGTGGACCCCCAACATTTTGCTCGCAGCGAGAATCACTGCTTTACTTTCGTACTTTTTTTTCCCCACCGAGTTTCCATGCGGTCCCCCATCTTCCTACTCACAGCGACCGACGCTGCTTGACATTTGAGATCGCAAGACCAACACGCTATACATCCAACCACCACCACCAATCCACCCAACCACGCATGTGGGCCCCCAACATTTTGCTCGCAGCGAGAAACACTGCTTTACTTTCGTACTTTTTTTTTCCCCACCGAGTTTCCATGCGGTCCCCCATCTTTTCACTCACAGCGACCGGCGCTGCTTGACATTCGAGATAGCAAGACCAACACGCTACACACCCAACCACCACCACCTCACCAAAGCTGCTTGATTTTGGGGATCGGCAGAGGAAAACCGTGTGCGGTGGGAATACATGCCTCAAACCTGACCAATTCCTACATAAAAATGGGGGCCATGGTAGCGTGGATTGATCTCGGGGAGCACTGCTCACATAGGGAGACACGACTCGAGGCGCGGCAAGAGACTGGATCGGAACAGTGCTACGATCGGTTCTGCATCAATCACAGCTCGAAAGTGTAGACGGAGAAGCTTTATAAATAAACAGCTGGCGCGACAGCTTAGGATGAGCCAAGGTCTAGCTTCTCGCAACCATTTTGTGTGTGTGAGTGCAGCTATCACTCGTGAGGTGTAAATGTACATAGTAGATCTACTTCAACGTATTACACAGACAAATTTTGGCCGAACCGAATCTGGAACGAAAGAAAACGAATCAAGCACCAATCGGAAACCTTTTGGCCATCACTGCTACCAAAGAGGTTGAGTCGAGCGAAACCACCAGTTTACCATTGACCTGAGCAAGTTCGGCTTTGTCACTCCTTCAGTAGCCACCGCCAGCAGTGTTGAAGGGAAGTCCGAAGAGGAAGGAAATAATGAGATGGGTGTCGGTTTCTTTGTTTAAATGTAAAGAGAGCGAGGTGGACAGTTTCCGGCCGCCGAAGCAGTAGACCGGACACACCTACAGCGAGTATAATGCAAAGAAATCTGCTGACTCAGGCAGGTTATAGGAAAGGGTTGTCCTAAGCAAATGTGTCGCAGAATAGTTGAGGGGGATTGTACGTCGCTAGGTGTGAGCAATGGACAAAGCTGAAATTCGTTGCAGAGCTCCGCACAATATGGCGCTTGGGTTTTATTGGCGCCCTGTACCCCAAGAAGGGTGAAAAAGTTCACCTAATCGTAAGGAGTCCTATGGAACTCCCCCTTCGTCTTAACTTATGCCTATACGTTGTTCGGTGGAATAAGCTGTGGGAAAATATGTATTCGGGTGATTTTCCCTCCCATCTGCATAGACGGTGCGTGGAGGAGGAGATACAACGACGAACTGTACAGGCAGCGACATACGTTCGTATGCTTTTCACTATAGAACTTTTCCGCAATTAATTCCCCGAGTGTCCTCTCGGAGCTATGAAAGAGGTGACCGCAGCGTTATTAGAGAATAACGTGTTTGTGCACCTATGCACACAAATCTTCTCTCAAATCAGTCAGCACAGGGAACCGTGTCGCCGATTGTTAGAAAAAGTAAACGGCACGTGGGCTAGCAGCGATCCGAGCAACTAGCCGAACAATAGAATATCCTTGGGTTCCAATGACTTGGCAGTGGAACACAAGGTTCTGTATCGAAGATGCTTGAATGAAGATTCCAATCACCAGCATCAAAAAGGTATGTGGGGCTGCTTTCAAACCATGTAATGGCACTCAGAACCTGTCAAACCAAGATGCAAGAGAAAATCTGTAAAGAAGACGACGCTTGCACACCCAAAATGAAAGCAGAGCTTGTCACCCAAGAAAAAACCGAGGCACAACTGTCGAATAATAGTCACCGGAAAAGCAATTGAGAATGGAGGAGATAAAAAAAAGTAAATCGCACAGTTCTAAGCTAACCTTCGTCAGTGAAATAAAAACAAATTTTGCTGGCGCTAAGAAGTGCGCTAAGTTCACCCCACTATTCACAGGAAGGCGCCAATTTCATTGAGAATAAATACCACGAATGACGAATTATTTGGCGGATCGTGGATAGATGTTCCCGAGACAGAGGTTAGGCGGAGACTGCTGATCTCGCGACCCCATATCCCAAGTGCTGCTTGTCTTCCCCGTGACTGGACGCGAGAGAGAGAGAGAATCGGAGATCCCACCAGCTGGACGATTTTTACTTTTTTTTCCCCACCGAGTTTCCATGCGGTCCCCCATCTTCCTACTCACAGCGACCGGCGCTGCTTGACATTTGAGATCACAAGACCAACACGCTATACACCCAACAACCACCACCACCTCACCCACACACGATGTGGACCCCCAACATTTTGCTCGCAGCGAGAATCACTGCTTTACTTTCGTATTTTTTTTTTCCCCACCGAGTTTCCATGCGGTCCCCCATCTTTCCACTGACAGCGACCGGCGCTGCTTGACATTTGAGATCGCAAGACCAACACGCTATACCCCCAACCACCACCACCAACTCACCCACACACGATGTGGGCCCCCAACATTTTGCTCGCAGCGAGAATCACTGCTTTACTTTCGTACTTTTTTTTTCCCCACCGAGTTTCCATGCGGTCCCCCATCTTTCCACTCACAGCGACCGGCGCTGCTTGACATTTGAGATCACAAGACCAACACGCTATACACCCAACCACCACCACCACCTCACCCAAACACGATGTGGACCCCCAACATTTTGCTCGCAGCGAGAATCACTGCTTTACTTTCGTACTTTTTTTTTCCCCACCGAGTTTCCATGCGGTCCCCCATCTTTCCACTCACAGCGACCGGCGCTGCTTGACATTTGAGATCGCAAGACCAACACGCTATACCCCCAACCACCACCACCAACTCACCCACACACGATGTGGGCCCCCAACATTTTGCTCGCAGCGAGAATCACTGCTTTACTTTCGTACTTTTTTTTCCCCACCGAGTTTCCATGCGGTCCCCCATCTTTCCACTCACAGCGACCGGCGCTGCTTGACATTTGAGATCACAAGACCAACACGCTATACACCCAACCACCACCACCACCTCACCCAAACACGATGTGGACCCCCAACATTTTGCTCGCAGCGAGAATCACTGCTTTACTTTCGTACTTTTTTTTTTCCCACCGAGTTTCCATGCGGTCCCCCATCTTTTCACTCACAGCGACCGGCGCTGCTTGACATTCGAGATAGCAAGACCAACACGCTACACACCCAACCACCACCACCTCACCAAAGCTGCTTGATTTTGGGGATCGGCAGAGGAAAACCGTGTGCGTGGTTATTGAGGGTGCGGGTGTCTAAGGAAAAATAAAAAAAGTGCTCATGACGCAGGGGCGGGGGGGGGGGGGTGATGGAGATTCACTCATCATTTTCAGGCATTCTCAGGGGGTGTATTTCTTATGTGAGAGGGGGGCGACGTAAAATTTCCCCACTTTCCCTAGATTCCTTGAATACATGCCTCAAACCTGACCAATTCCTACATAAAAATGGGGGCCATGGTAGCGTGGATTGATCTCGGGGAGCACTGCTCACATAGGGAGACACGACTCGAGGCGCGGCAAGAGACTGGATCGGAACAGTGCTACGATCGGTTCTGCATCAATCACAGCTCGAAAGTGTAGACGGAGAAGCTTTATAAATAAACAGCTGGCGCGACAGCTTAGGATGAGCCAAGGCCTAGCTTCTCGCAACCATTTTGTGTGTGTGAGTGCAGCTATCACTCGTGAGGTGTAAATGTACATAGTAGATCTACTTCAACGTATTACACAGACAAATTTTGGCCGAACCGAATCTGGAACGGAAGAAAACGAATCAAGCACCAATCGGAAACCTTTTGGCCATCACTGCTACCAAAGAGGTTGAGTCGAGCGAAACCACCAGTTTACCATTGACCTGAGCAAGTTCGGCTTTGTCACTCCTTCAGTAGCCACCGCCAGCAGTGTTGAAGGGAAGTCCGAAGAGGAAGGAAATAATGAGATGGGTGTCGGTTTCTTTGTTTAAATGTAAAGAGAGCGAGGTGGACAGTTTCCGGCCGCCGAAGCAGTAGACCGGACACACCTACAGCGAGTATAATGCAAAGAAATCTGCTGACTCAGGCAGGTTACAGGAAAGGGTTGTCCTAAGCAAATGTGTCGCAGAATAGTTGAGGGGGATTGTAGGTCGCTAGGTGTGAGCAATGGACAAAGCTGAAATTCGTTGCAGAGCTCCGCACAATATGGCGCTTGGGTTTTATTGGCGCCCTGTACCCCAAGAAGGGTGAAAAAGTTCACCTAATCGTAAGGAGTCCTATGGAACTCCCCCTTCGTCTTAACTTATGCCTATACGTTGTTCGGTGGAATAAGCTGTGGGAAAATATGTATTCGGGTGATTTTCCCTCCCATCTGCAAAGACGGTGCGTGGAGGAGGAGATACAACGACGAACTGTACAGGCAGCGACATAGACTTGCACAGAGGTGGCTGGGTCATGTAGAGCGGATGGACACCAATGTTCCGGCCCAGAAAATCTTCGAATCCACACCCGAGGGCAGTACAGGAAGACCGCAACTCAGGTTGCGCACGCAAGTGGAAGGGGACCTTAACCAACTAGGTGTGCGACATTGGAGGCAGCTGGCTAAAGATCGAGCTGGCTGGAGACGCTAGTTGGTTGAGGCCCAAGTCCACCCCAGACTGTAGCGCCACCATCAGTAGGTAAAGACCTTATTTTTTGCCTTTTCTCGTGGAAAGTAAACCTATACTGCCACGAGATGTTTGTTAATACTGATTCGAACTGCTGGAGATTGAATTCATCCAGAAATATTTCTCCTGGCAGTGCGTTGCAAGGTTTGCAGATTCTTTCACAAAAGGAATTTTGATAGAGGCTTTTTCGTGCAGTTGTCAAGTGCACGTAAAAATGACGGGCCATTGTCGTGTGTACCGCAGTTTGGGGAAAAAAAAGGTCCCCATGATTTCTTCGGAGCATCTAGCGTGATGAAAAAGGCTAAGTCTGTCATTAGTCTTCAATGATTTAATGATTGAAGATGAGACGTATGTGCAGCTGTCCCCACGTCCTCTTCTTCTAGAGGAATCATCTTCTTCAGATACTACGTGGAGTTTCCGGCTCTTAGCATGGTGCAAGGAACTTGCTTTTGCTTTTAATACTATTCGCGCTGAAGCAATGATAACAAGGTGTTTTGGGGTCTTTTTGAAGAGCAAAAATGTAAGACTTTACATCTGTCGTCCAAGCGGATACTCAGAAATGCTTTGCTAATGGCTAGGTAGGTAGGTAGGTAGAGTGGCTGCCTGTGCGAAGTACAGACACACGTAAGCCAAGAAGGCCCTTTGTGATACCACTTGGATCTGTACCCTGAAAAACCCCACTCACTTTATTGAAACCAATTGAAGCTCTTGGTTAGGCTGAGGATACTTTTAACGTCAGTATGCGATAGTTCGCTCAAGTTGCCGAAGTGATAGGCTCCTAGAAAGAGCTTCCTTCGTTGAGATAGGACAAGACAAGTGCGGAGTAAATGGAGGATCGTTTCTTCCTCCTTCCTCCTTCCGTCCCTGCAGCTCCTGCAGAAGTCATTTGAAAAAAGGCCCATCGTTTTAGCATGAAGGCCAATGGGACAATGGCCGGTATGAACACCAGTGACTGTGCTAATGAGCGACCTTTTGAGCAAAAGGTCTTGGAGGTACGGCACGTTGGAGGAATGGTACCCTCAATATTTTGTTTATCTTGCTGATCGCGTCATACTCTAAGAGTAGTTTACATGTAGCGAGTGGAATTCCCAGACTCTTCCGTTCCGGCTAATGGCTAAAGGGACGAAGAAAAAGAATTTGTAGCGATAGCCAGGCTGCACTTGTGGTCTTGATCGACCTCTTTATCGCTCCCAAATAAGTCGGAGAATGCAATTGGTTGATTCCTGTCCCTCTTATCCGTCACAAATGTCAGTTTCTACCAAAAAATGTTCGTAACGACACCTTGGTCAGATTTCTTTGAACGGAAACCACTTTGCACAGACTTGTCCTCGAATTGCATAAACCAGTCAATGAGTAATTTCATTGCGTTACTTTTTATTGCCACACCTCGTGGCATAACGAGCATAAATCCTCCGACACCCTGTTTCAATTATCACACAACAGCGCTGCCGTCTCGCATTACTGCTGGCAACTTGCTTGGCACTAAATGCCACCAAAGAGCCTTGTGGCAAACCTGACACAAGTTTATTGGCATTTTCTCCCTGAAACGGCGCGTTTGCATTTTTAATTTTTTTTTTTTTTTTATAAAATTCGATTGAAACTTTCTAATTTTAGATTCAACGACGCGACGGTTGTGTTAGTTGGGATTTTTTCTTTCCTTCATTAAACCTTCTTTCGTTGAGCCGATTTGTTCAAATTTGCTGAATTAATTCAGCAACGTTAGTTTTTACGGTTAAACACCAGTTTTGTGATCGATTTTAACGAGGTCATTTCGATGGTGATTTGACAATTCAGAATTCGGTCTTGATGGGGATTTCTGCGAATCAAATGAATGAGTGTTAAGATTTCCGATTAAATTTATCACACACAAACTGGACGACAGTGGATGTCCTTGGGTGTGTCTTGCGCACCTGAGCTTTTACCTAGCTCAAAACTGGAATCTTTTACAGGGAATATTTTCTATTTTTATGAATGAAAAAAAGAAAAAGAAAAAAAGATTGTTAATGTCGGCGTATGGCCATATCGTTGGGCCGAAGCAAATTCTAGGAAATTGTAGCCAAGTGCTTGATTGAAAGTCAGAGTTGTACCTGATAAACCGGAACGCAATGGATGTTAACAAGAATTTATAGTTTAAGTTACAACAACTGGCGATAACATGGATGAGTGTACGGCAAGCACAAGTTTTAGACGTAACTTTGTGAGGATAGGAGGACAAGGAGACATTTCTGGAGGCAACATAGAAAGAGTGTGGCTATTCTTATAAGCCAACGCCGCAGAAACTTTTAGCGCCTGCGACAAGAAATTTGAGGATTTGTCTTCCCAAGTGCTCAAAAAATGGTCTCGAAAAATCAATGTAACACCATTGGGCTTTTTAAAGACGCTCTCAGTAATAACTAAGGTGAAACACTAGATAGATCCACTTTCCTGGGTCTGAAACTTTCGTTAAGGCTTCGAACTTCCTAATAATTGTCACAATAATCTGGAGCGAACTCTTCGAATTGTGGAAGATGTGGATGTAGTTCAGAAGGCCAAATCTTGTCGACTATAAACACATCTAGGGAATGAAATATAAGAACTAAGCCACTAAGCGAACGGGCAGCAACCAGCCCGAGATATTAGAGGATGGAGAACTGTGGTGTCCCAGGGAAAGACTCTTCACTAGTCGGGAACCCGTTAAAAAAGTAAATAATCCGCAGTAAACGACCTTACAACGTCAGATTCCTTCAATCTGACCAAGAATACATACAATACAGGTTGGATATTTCGACATGAAGCGAGGTGATGGTGGTAAGATGAGGGAGTGTGCCAACCAACGTCCGACAAGACACGCTTTAAGGACCCCTCATCTCTATGTGCACTTGGCAATTGCACGAATGTGTTTCTTCTAAAATTCCTTTCGATCTAGAACCAGCAAAGATTGAAAGGCGCAACCAGTAGAAATATTTCCGGACAAATTTGATTTTCAAAAGCAGGATCTGCATCTCGGAGCGCTTGGTAAGCGTTATAGGTTCACCTTTACCCTTAATTATAACACAGTACTACTCGAATCTGGTAAATCATCCGGGAGTCCACAAGCATTTGGAGTGGGACTAGTGCTTTCGGCAACAGGATTACTTCACTTACATGTCCTGTTTCCCCTTGTAGGTCCTATGGCCTGTACTAAGTCTACGCGCGTTATGTACGGACTTATCTCTCTCCAACTCCTCCTCAGTCTCCTCCACAACTCTCGCACGCACAGGTCTAATTTCCTGGCAGCCGCTCAGGGACAGGATTTCGACGACTAAAATGCAAAGCGTTTCCCTCATTCAGTGTTTCGCCTCTACGGACCTCTCGGGACGACGAGAAGGAGACCTGATAAGACTAATTAAGCATCATTGCAAACCAAGACACCAACTACTATTTGGACGAGTTATTTGACGACTAAAATATGAGCATTTCGACGACTAAATTACGAAGCGTTTCCCTTATTCAGTGTTTCGCCTTTGTCGACCTCTCGGGACGACGAGAAGGAGAGTAGATAAGCGTCACATTTGATAAACCAAGACACCAACTACTATTTGGAAGAGTTCGAATGGTTGAAGCATCACTGAAAGTAGTGTTTGACAATCTGTCTATTCGTCAATCTGTCTGTTCGTTCTCCGACAAAATCAAAACCAGTGAACAGTTTTTTTTTCCATATTTGTAAACCAGTCTAAGTTCACCTATCATTATGTTTTGAGGCATGAAATTCTCTTTAAAATTGTTTAAAATAAATGTTCATTGAGTACTTACCACTGACTAGAACACTGCAAACCAATTTCAATCTATAACCTGCAAAGAAAGATAAAAAATGAGATAAAAAGAAACCACTAAATGAACGCCCCAATTCACCCACTCGGGCAATTAAATATTAAAAACAATTTAACCAACAAACAGGTATCCAAATATAGAAGAGGAAATTCAAAGGAAAATCACCATTGCGCCAGCGAATTCCACCACAAAGCACATTTTGCACTTAAAATTTATAAAATACGCAGTTTTCCTCGTTCGTGGAATGGCTGACGTGAGATGTGGCCACATGAATGCCTTATGCGCATATAATTAAACTTTTTATCACCAACTCACCTATTTTCGCAGAGGAAATGTCAAAAACTTAACCAAAGTGCAACAAATGGGAGAAGTAAACAAAGAGAAAAAAAAACAACACAACAACACTAATGAACAAGAGACGAAGGAAAAAAAGGACGATAGCGAGACCCCGCGATACAGTAGTTGTCCTAACACACCCGACTTCCCCGAATTGCACTGATTGACTGAATCCGCGCGCTGCTAACCTAGTTTCTGGCGATTTCTGGGAGCAACAAACTAAAAACCAACCACCAACCAAACCAACATCCCCCTGCAACAGCGAGATTCTTTCACTATACGCGAGCAACCGCGAGAGGGGTGAAATCTTGTGAACAAAAAACCCAATCGCGGTACGCGAAGTTGTTGCATGCTGTGCGATTCAAGAACAATATGCCTCAACCCCTCAGCACAAGCACGGTTTTACAACACACTCCCCTAGCTCCGAGTGAGTCATGAGAGACATAAAACATTTTCGCTTTTCGCGGAAACGGTGCAAGACACGCTATAAATCCTTCAAATCTCTTATCCTTTACACATCCTCGCACACATCCTTGAATGAATCACCGAACAGACAATGAGTGTCGTGTTTTTTATGTTTGCTCGAGAAAATAAACATAAAAGGACCGAAAAAATAATATAAATTTTTTTTTATTGAAAATCAAGGAACGATTTTGAACAAAAGGATCTCGATCTCGACACGGAGGAAGTGTGTGTTCTTCTTATACTCGCTGAGTGGTTATCTCAAACTGGTGCGCTTACGGGATAGTTTCTATGTATTTCGCGACTCAAGCGGCCTTTTTCGTGGATTTTCACGAATAAATGGGGTGCCCCTTGAATTTTTTTTTCAAAATCCTTTTACAAGGATGTGAGGCAAGCAGGGGTTTTTCTTCTTTTTTTTTCCTCCGAATGATTTGCGTACGCGGCATAAAAAGTCGTTGTTTTGTGTTTTTTACCAATTGAAATGGAAATGACAGCAAGACACAGAGAGGGGATGCAGCGGCAAGATTGTAGGACAATTGTTCCTGTGGCATTGTAACCTAAAAAAAAATATGAAAAATTCCCTTGCATCATTCCCTGGTCCATTGTGTAAGGTTACATCATTTGGGAATTAAGGGAAGGTCTCTGGAATAATTTCTCATTTAAATGAGTTTAGAGTCGGGGCGGTGATAGTAGGGCAAAGTTGTCATTGTTACGGTTAATTGTTAAGAAGAGATCCTATCGCCATTTTAGTTGGATCTGTCAAAAACGACCCTATCGCCATTTCGGTCGGGATAAACAAATCGATTAGATAAACTTTATGGATGCACACTCTCGTATGCTCTTTAGACTTAGTTTCCTCACCTAAGAATGCCTCACGTCGATAGGACCACGTGCTAATCAATGTAAGTGGCTCCCAATGTGTCGATATTCAGAGAGGCCAATGTCTGACTGTGACGATTTTCTTGTAGTACCAAGTCGAACAACTCGTTGGAATGGGAGAAGAAGGTACAAAACGCATGAAAGAAGAAATTCAACGTTGGACATATTCGTACACTTGGAGTAGCCAGAATCTCGAAGTAAGAGTAGTGCATTCACCAACCACAAAGGTTCACAACGCAATGGGTCTGGCTACGGCATAGCGTTATCATCAAAGATTTATTCGAGTCCGCTTATACTCGTGGTGATGTAGATGAAGGTAACAGGAGATGTAGATAAAAAGGCGCTACAGCGGAAAAAAAGGAATGCGAGAAATGAGTATCAAGTCAGGCAAACAGGAAGGAAAGAAAATCCTGCGTAGAAACAGGAAGACATTCACAGTCATCCAGTTCAAACTCAGAGCCCCGTAAATGTTTGCAACAAAAGCAAGCAATTTAGGATTGGCTTCGAGCCCAAAATGCAACTTCTTCAGAACAAATAAGGAACCGAGTGGCTAAGACTCAGAGGATTGGAGAAGCGGCGAAAGATAGACTGTAGACGGTTAACAACTATAAGTAGGAAGCACATACAAAGATACAGAGTTCATCTACATTCTTCGAAGTACATGGTACACTGTGCAAGGGTGAACCTGGGTGTCAAGCCTCTCTAGTTAGTGAGGTGCTTAGCTAGCTCAATGTGATACCACAAAGGGCCTATTTCAGCCCATGGCTGTCTGTGTTTTTCATGGGAAGCCACTCTACCTAGCTAGCTCCTTATCGTAGGAGTACACGCAGGTATCTCGCCGTTCAGGGGAAGCTGTGCCGTTAGGGTTAACCACCTGGCCACGGAAACACAGACATGTTCCGGAAAAGCAACACAACTACATAAATAACACACTCGAAGGGATTCGAGACACGTTTGCTTCGTTATTCTCAGCCACATCGAACGAATAGTTGCTATCCATTCGCTCGAGAGGTATCGAGACTTGTTGATGTCGTTATGCTCAGCCACTTAAAACGAATGCATAGTACCCATTCATTCGATGGGATTAAGGGACGTCAACGCCACTCCAACAGGAAGACTTCACTACAAAATTCAAGCGATCGTGGATGATAGAAGGCTTTGTCCAGAAAACTGTAAGCAGCATGTCTCGGTTTGGAAATGATAGAAGACTGTGGTGTCTCAGAGGCAGACTTGAGCAAAATGTCATGAGCTTGACATATGTAAACGAATGCTGGTTAACAAATCGCAAAACAGTTTCTTCGTCTCGAACTACATAGTTCGCGTACACTCCCACAGACCAAAGAGGTAGCAGCAACAATTGATTCTATGAGATCCTCGAAGAGACCTACAAGCCTGTGGTCCGGTTGTCATGTGTTAAGCAAACTTAAAGGAAAAACTGAAAAGGAGAGCATCTTCGATTAGAAAGAATAAACTGAACTCAAACAACTCACGCTTTACTGTCGCCAGTGGTTTCTTGATCAGGAAACGACATCTCGCTTTAGTCACGTTGCGAACGGTGATGATTGATTCCTTAGTACATATTATGAAGAAGAGAAAAGGACCCAAATTCATCAAGATCGTAGAAGATTGACTAGGAAAAGGCATCACGACAAGCTGCAAGATGTGCTTCTCACAAACTGGAGCCCATATATCGGCGGATAGGTCATCAAGGACAGAGAATTCGGGGAAAATTAAGGATGAAAGTGTTAACAAAGAGGAGGAGAACCACCTCAGAAACGATGTATCAGTTCCAAAGAACGTCAACCTTCTTTCAGTCAAGCCTAACGACGATGGTATGAGTTTTGACGACTTCTTGCGGAAAATCCTGATTTAGTCATGATTTTGCAACCAAAAACGACCTTGGAAGTCCCTTTGAGTAAAATCTGCTCAGCCAATATTCCCGTCCTCGGACAGATTTTTTCCTGTAAAATCTGACAACAACAGCAAACGCCCAAGTTTTACCTCGAAAATTTAATCACCCACTTTCCGAAAAAAGGACACATGTCCTTGGGCATATACTCGTTCACAAATACTTGTATACCTACTCAATTTAGCTTCCCATAACCCACGACAGGACACTCTATAGCAATTGAAATCCATTTTCCATGCCAAACTCTCTCTTCCACTTGTGTCGACGAGTTCATGTGCATTAATTTGGAGCTGCCGCCCACCACTTCTCCGCATTTTTTTGCGAAATAAATTACGAATATCCTTGGGAATGACAAAATTTCGAAGAGAACAACACCCCCCCTGGTCCCCGCTGGATGCCACCCAAACAGAGAAAGTTTCATCGTAACTTTTTCATTCGCCCAGACATTTAATTACACCGACACATTCCACCCACACCCATGTCCTGTTGCCTGCCTCCACGACGATCCTTCGAGTGTTGCTCCTACGTGCTCTCCTACACCCACTGTGTGTTGTGTTTTTTCTTTGTTCGTCCTTTATCCCATTAAGAGAAGCTATGCGTACAACTTGTTTACAAACATTGTCGAAACGTTTTCTGTTTTGGTATTGGGAAGCGCGTCCTTTTTCTTTGTTTTCTTTTCTTGTCTTCTTCGTAGCGCATGCCCTTGGAAGTCACACGAACATGTCTTAAGATGGAAGGACTCTGGTAAATAAGGATAACATACCCACTCTCGCTGTATGGCTTTTACATAAACACATCAATCTGGGCGTCTTCTCGGTGGTTTTGTTTTGGTGTGCTTTTCTGGCGTCGGCGGTGACGGTGGCGGCACCGGTGGTGATGACGTCGGCTAGGGTGGGCGGCAAATCAGCCAGAGTCATCTCGAGCTGGATAACTTTTGCTTTTTTTTTTCCTTTTGTATCGATTTTCACTTTCACTGTTTTCACTTTGTTTCGCCATGTATCCACACTGGGTTCGTTGGGATAGAGCGGAAGATACACACCCAAAAAAAAAAAAGGAAAGAGGAAAATATCGATTCGATGCGTGTCTGGGCGAAGTGGTCTTTGTGTCAGTGGGTTTTCGAGGTAGAGAAGGACGATGGGGTGTTTCTTTTTTTGTGGCGACCTCGAGAAGAGTCCCTCGAGCAGATAAATTAATGACAGACAAACAGTTAAGATGATTATCTATCGTATGGCATGACAAGTCGTCGCCCGATGTGTCCGAATCGAGTAAGTGTAAGACAAGGAGAGAGTGTAGCTTACTGGCAAAAGTTGCTATTAATGTCATGAAATGAAAAATGGAATTGTGTACCCAATCAAGCAGTTATACATGTTGTCTAGCATTTACTTAGTTTCAGGAAGGTTTCAAGGTCCAATACCTCTACCCAATTAGCACTAATGAAGCACCACTTTGAGCGGACATTTCACGGATGATTGGTCTGTGTTGGGTGTCTAGGCTTGAACTGAATCAAAAACGAAGAGCAAGGGTCTGCCTGGGATTGAAATTATTGCAAAGCGTTAAGTTCGAGAAGTCGTATGGCACTGTCCATGAACCTCTGCCTGGTTTTCGGAGCCAAATGTCATCACGAAGAGGCCGAAAGGTGTAATGAAGGCTAACCCGGGTCAATCTTCAAATGCGAGAGGGAAATGGTGATATGTGGATGGAAACGAACATATGTACATCCTGCAGCTTGTAGGAAAGTCATGAAGGTGTGGTATAGAATTCTTGTCACGAACTGCTATGTTATTCAGACGACGATAGTCACTATATGGTCGCTAACCTCGAATTTGTTTCGCTTAAAGGCAGTGATGGGGCCCCGTTCGCTGTTAGAGTTTCTAGGTTCGTCCATGAGTTTGTCATCAGCTAAGCAACGAGCTTGCTCTGCAGAAGAAAGTGCTCACACCTTGGTAGTCTCGCGAAGGATGTCGATGAACTTTGGTAAGATATCATCGAATGAGTTTCTTCTAGCGTCCCATGGTCTTGTGCGGGAGAAAAAATACCAACCAAGGTCGGTACTAGATTTTGATCCCGTGGAGATGGTGGCACCATTGGCAAAGGAAAATTTAGTGACTGCAGACTTCTAAATGTACGAGTATTCACTGGGAAGTTGGCGAACTCGATTGAGCAATGAAAATTGATGAAGGTTTCGTCCAGCACTTTGCTTTGAAGATATACGGCGTTAAAGGTGACTGCAGGGTACCTCGTGGCGTTAAAACCAGGCATGGACGAACCAAGAAGCGCGAGGATTTTGGCACAGAGACACAAGAAACTTCTGTTCAAAGTTCGCACCGGCACATAACTACCCCTAACAACAGTAAACTTATGCTGGAGTTGCGGCAATGCGGATGCAGATGAGGACACAGCTCTGTTTCTTTTTAAGAGTATAAGCCTCAGAAGGACTAGGATGACGACTCTTAGGAAACATTTTTTTCAACGACTTGCGCGAACTATAAACCAAAAATCAACTTAAAATACATTTTCGGTTCCAGACGATTCAGGAAGGTCCCAAACTACTTATCAATCCCAGTCCTCGTTGTACGGGCAAATCAAAAGCACAAATGGGAGTCACAACGAGTTTGCAGAGGTCCATGTGAGGCAGAAGAAAGGTTTGTCGCATCGCCACCTCTGCAGCCTACCTGTCTAGTAGGTATTCGCTCTGGCTTAAGCGATTCTTACGTTGGACTGCTAACTCGAGTTCGAATTCCATCTACAAAACAATGAGAAACCCCCAGAATAGAGCTTGCCATGGAAAGGACAGTTGAGGTTGAGCTACAGCAACGATTGTACACGTTAGCCCGTAGGTATAGCAGTGGCTCTATGATACAGGGGGAAACAGGACCCAACGTCAAAATTCATCTGAATCTGAATTTGTTAAGTCAGATTTGCTGCATTGCAACACAGGTCAACTGTAATCATCAACTTTATGCAGATAAGTCAGACAAATGAAATCTGGCTGCAGGGTTCTTATCTTACGTTCACCTGCTTGTTGACTGCAGTTGGCCTGCAAACAAATGTGACGAACATGACGTGTTTCCCCTTCCTCTCACCTCAAGTTGTTTGACCTTTCTGTGAAATCAGAGATTTCATCGATCCAAAAAAAAAAAACTCTACAAAATGCCAACCTCCCCCACTGTCATGGTCGATAACAGCTCCCAATCTGCCTCTTTTCATTGATTTTTCCAAATTTGCTTACACAGTACACGAGTGTATCTCTTGAGGAATTTTTAAAATTTTTTGTTTCCCACTTGGAAATCATTTCAATTTGGCTTCGTTTACGAATATTTTCCCATTATATATGGCCAGTTGCTGGTAAATCACCCAAAAGTTAGAGCAGCACCCCAAAAAACTCTGACGAATGAACGCGAAAGACCTTGGAAACCAAACCGAGCAAATGATTTCATTTCCTTGGCACATGACTCTGATTTTGTTGTGTTTACAAATGAATGCCGACCGACAGCGCCCCTCTTCTTCTGACACCATCGCCGACGCGCTGTCAATTCCCTACCCCAATACGTCCCCAATCCATCAGACATTTTTTTTTTTATTTTGTTTTTCCCGAAATTATTTATCGAGTTTTGTTTCGCCCATGTTTCCTTCTTGCTCACGATCGATTGGTTTTCGTTTTATTTATTTTCACCTTTTTTAGAACCGTTCTGGTGGTGCCTCCTCTATTATTTAACCCCGTCGACATTGAAAGTACATTAACCCGTTGAAAGCGCGCTTTTTTTTTCTCTTCAAGAAAATGATAGCGCAAATCTAATAAAAATGGTGGGGGAGCCTCTGACAGCACCAACACAGGTTTTTCGCTTCAAGCTAAATAAACAACGCTAAACACGATGAAGTTTGTTTTGTTGATCATGTGTGTTTAAAACGAGGAAGGGAATTTGAGCAAAAGCTTTTGAATAACAGCTGCTGACTACACAATCGCAGCCTCAAATTCCACGAAACGAGCACATTTTTTTGAATTTTTTTGTTTCGGCCATTTGTTAAAAAAAAATGAAAAGCTCGATCAACTGTCTGAGTCGGGTTGGGGCGAACTCATTTAACGTCATTCACCTTGACAATAAACTTTTATCATCGTGTAACATAACCTTTATTGTTGGGGTTTTCGTTTTCTTTTCGGTTTCGCTGTCGTTACGTTACACCACCTTCGTGTTCATAATTATTAATTTGTTTCGCTATCATCGTTAGGTGGTTTTATTTGTTTTGCCTTGTCACTTCACATGAAGGTGCAACGTTGTCGTTGCGTATGTGTGTGTGCAAAACTTTGTTTGACAATTGATAAGCCTTGTGGCAGGGAGGATCTGTCGCTGTTTTTTGGGCTTTTGGATCCGTGAGAATTTGTTTTGGTCGATTTGTCATGGCAGTAATTTTTCGCACGATCATGTGTTTTGGAGAGGAAGACACAATTGAACCGAAGCGGAAAATTGCTTTTGCAGAATATTTGATTGATTGGCTGTGATTTGTGTTTGACTTTTAACGCAAAGTTGCTCAAGAGATCCATACCGACGACTGATTGTTTTTGAGAACAGTTGAGAAGCTTGTTTGAAGGATTAAAGCATATGAAGATGGAAAAGGAAAGTAGAAAAATGCCCTTCTTTTGCCAGGCATCTATTGTCATCGGCCGTAAAGAAATGAAAGCCTTCGGGGCGAGTCTACATGATATTTATGTAAATCAAGTTCCAAGCTCCTGAAATGGGAGACAGTTTTTGGATCAGAGATCTAGATGTCCGAACCACAGGAACTATCTGAAAAGGCCTTCCAAAAGATTATACCTGCAATTTGTGCTGAGAGAGGATGAGAAGGCTTCCCCTGTTCAATGCCCTCTGCATGTTAGTGGAGTTTCATTGAAACAGGTGGAGAAGTTTATGTATCTCGGAGTCCTATTTACGATTGATGGAAGGAGCTGAGTTACAATTTTGAGGCAGCTTGGTGAATCTGTTATCAGGAGGGTTGAAATTGGCATCGGAGCCAAGGTATCGGTCTGTAATTCAGTGTTTGTTCCGAACCTGATCTATGGTCACGAAATTTGGGTAATGAACGAAAAAATAAGAACGCGGATACCAGCTGTCGAAAGGAAATTTCTTCGTTGTATTACTGGGACTAATTTGCTGGAATCGAGTTAAGAGCACCAGAATATACGAGAAACTTAATGTCGATCAGCTATTTCGAACGGAGTGGTCCATATTCGATGGTTTGGGCACGTTAAGCGCATACTCCGAAATCGGCTTCCAAGACGCGCCATCGGATAGGCGTCCCCTGGATAGGTCCAGGATTGCACTGTCCAGTAGAAGAAAGGAGGAATGGTAATCAGCAAAAAAAATTGCACAAAAATTCGGAGCATTTCAGGCTGACACAACTCTTGGAAGGGAGAAGACCCAAGGCACTGGTCTGTTTGAATCCACTTATTGAGCGCAACAGGAGAGTGAAGCCGTGCGGAAATCATCAGGAAGCGGCCTGATTCTTAAAAATCAGATAGAGAGAGAAATCTAAACTGCTGAAACTTTAACACGGTTTGACATGTGGACATATTTTCAGAGTTGTAAGGACCTTATCGAACCATCAGTGGTTGGGTTAAGTTCGTAGGGCTACCAACTGATTGCTTCAATTGTGGCGATACTCAAGCGAGTCCTGCTAAAGAACGCGTTGGTCAGGCCTTTGTAAAAGGTTGGTCACATTGTTCTGTATATTTTGCGGTTGTTTAGCCTCCTTTATTGGGCCTGAGCTCCGTTTGGCCGGTTCGTCAGCAGGTTCGTTCTCAACAATGTCGCTAGGAACTTAGATTTTGTCGTTGTTTGGAGGATATACGTCGAATCGAAGGCTTCGGACGGTCATGGCCAGGCCGACTTTTTGTGAAGTATTAGGAGCACTGGGTGCTGTTATACCAAAGAATGTAAAAAATCAGACAGAAAAGAGACGAGAAACAGATGCGGATACGAGTAAAAAGGCAGTCGATTCCGGCTCAGACTAAGATAATATCGAGAAACGTCTGATTTTTAACAATAACGACACGGATTCGCCTCTAGCTGGAGGGTTGCTTGACATCCAGATGCGCGAAAAGACCAGCACCAGAAGTTTGACTGATTTAGCTGGTCACTGATAAACACGATCATGATCATGACGATGAAGATGTAGACGAGGACGATGGGGTAGAAGAGAACCCAAATATTGAACCACCGGCTGTCCATTTGGAGGAGGAAAACTCTGTGAAATCACCATCGGAAGACTTTGCAGCAACGACGATGATGAGGAAGAACTTTTGGCAGATGATCTGTTTTCTTGAACAAGCCAGCATTCTGAACATGCTCCATTGGAATTCAATGCAAAAGATAGCGCATTCCTCGATGAGCAGTGAAGAGAATTCTCTTGAGATCCAACTAATGGAAAAATTCCGATGCTAGCGAATCCTAAACTCTCAATGGACAGCGATGAGGGTTCTAGTGGATATGAAACTGCCAGCGCTGTGACGCCAAATGTCGATGATATGTCTCTTAAGTACCGTCACATGCAAAGGACGCATTCGGTAGGTCATTCACCCACTCAAGGGCAGGAGAAATAAGAGACAAGTTCATCGACTAACTGCGCGGAGGAAGAAAATTGCCAAAGAAATTCAAGTGATGTGCCGCTTGGGTGCTAAAACATCTCAAGCAACCGACAAGGTTCCCGAATCAATATAAGCTTCGCTAGTTTGTTTGGGGCGCCAGTTTTTTTGGTAACAGAGTAAGAATGTTACGGAGACTGTAGAGTTAGGTAGTCTTACACCCAGATGCGCTGAGTTTCAGTCTGACTTCCCTACATTTGATCGAAGCATAGGAGGTGCAGGAAAACAGCTAGATATCAGCCGGACACGACTACAGCGCTACAGTGGTGTCTACGCCTTCTGGATAGGATTAGTTTCCAGCGAATCTTTGAGTCAATAATAATACGGAGATACATACGTAGCTCTAGAGGTTAACTGCTTATTCAGACTGAGGTTCTAAAATTCTCTGAAGATGCGGACGTTTGCCAGATTTTGGAAAAAAAAACCACTTCCACGTCTTGCAACCTCTGTAACATAATCAGTTGTATCCCATCGCGGCCAGCAGATTGACACGGGGAGAAGCTGCTTGTAACAATGGACTAAACGCTTATCCATGCTGCAGAGTGTCCTGATGCTGGGTAATGGGTTCAGCAGTGAGAGTAAATCGATTTGTGTGTCATAATGTCCACAATCATGAAGCAAACACCTCGCACAATTCAATGCGAAACTGTCGCGGCCTTCTTCAATGTGTCAAATCACTCATTATAATTTGACATCAGCTCCGTCAAAATGATTAATCATTCCGCTTAAAGTGTCACAGACAAACTTTCCAACTGTCACATCGTATTAAAATTTCATTAATCGCAATCAATTCACTTCGGTGATTTCCCAGTTTTCTCTTAAATCAAACTTTCATTCGCCATTACCAAAAGGATTCATTCATCCTTCGCCTTTTTTCTTCTTCTTCTTCTCAGAGAAAGTCGATGGCAAGTTTAAGGGGCCTTTTGTTCTGTCAGATTGACCTAAAATTAGAACACTTCTACCTTTGCTCTTCGATGGCTCAATACCACTTGAAGAGGTGGCAACATGCTAATTGCGTTGTCCTTCAATTGTTGTCCTATGTCCTTTCTCGTCAACATAAGCACTACCAATGAGACTTTGATCGATTGTATTTAAATTACATTTATTTATAATATTTTTCCTTCGCCCTATTTTTGGCTTCCCTTTGTCACCTTTCGCATATGACAGGACAATGGGGGAATTACCTATCAATCTCTATTGTTCTTGTTCTTCTAGTTTTTCAACTTTTTTTTTGTCCTCTTGGTTGGTTTCATGTCCTTTCGCTGTCTTTGGTTGAAACAATAAGGGAAGAACTTGTTCGACTTCTATCTTTCACTTTTAATGCGGCGCGCCATGGCAACAACATAAAAAGGATAAGACTTACGCGAAAGGACTGTAAAAAAAAAACTTGTTGAAAATAGTGAAAGTCGCAAAACCTGACGTCTTTGCTGGTTACGCTGGTTATGTGTGCCACCCTTGTCTTATGTATTTCCCCCCCTTCTTGTCAGGCGAAGCTATTCACCCCTAGGTACAATTATCCACACCAATGTCAGTTTAACAGTTTAGCGAAGCACTGTCGGGGAAGGACTCTTCCCGTAATAACAATTGTGCGCGAAACAAAAATAATAATAATAATCGGGGGAAATGGAAGAAAGGGGCTGACGATGAGGAATCCTGCTGATGGAAGCAGTTCCCATCACCGCGAGAAGCCTAGTTTTATAGAGCACACGTGCTCAAGGAGATCTCCTTGGGTGAATTACCATGCCAGTGCATGAACACGTACGCTTTATGGTTTACTGTGGGTTAAACTGTACCAAGAATACGAAATCGAAGAGAACTAGGGGAATTTGCTTTGCCTTCAAGGGTGTCTTATCCCCCTGTGTTGAGGTATGCATGTGGACTTAGGGGATTCAATGTGATTCACTTTTGAGAACAACGAAAGGAATGGTTGTGGGTTAGAAGGAAATGCACTGAGGCTTTTTAAGAGAATACCGCTTCTATGGTCTGAACACGGCCGACCTGAACTGATTCGTTTGGAAGTCTGCATGGTTTTAGGAGTAGACTTCGGGTCAATCTTAACGCCCGCAGGGGTATCAATGGTTCAAGTGCGCCTCTCTTGAGAATCACTGCAAACTAACTAACTTGGGACATCATAGTGTGCCAACAATTTAGGTAGCGTTTCAACCCAGGAATCGAAACAAACTGAAGCTTTGAAAAAATTGAAGCTTTTGTGAAAAAATGTTTTATAGAAGATAGAGAAGCCACAGCACATGGTTCTCAATGGACACCTGGATGTGGATCGAAGAAGATTTCGCTTAACGTTTGAACTGCAGAAGACTCAGCAATAGAGAAGCTTGAACTCCACGGCCTAGTACCACGTAAAAAGGGAAGAAAACCGTGATAATCGTACCCTCAACAACGTCCTAGCACCAAAAGTCAAAGATTCAGCAAACAGATGTCTCGGTAAGACCATCTAGAGCATAACCAAGCAACAGATGGATGCAGCTACAAACAAAACTCAAGAGGCTAGACCGTTCGCTTCTTTTCTCGGATAGGGATTGGCTAAGAAAACGCAGTCTAGCAACGAAGGGTCGGATCCTTCGTCTCTGAAAAACAATATACTGTCGAAATGCTCGCTATACCTGCTTTATGATTGCCCTGTCTTTGCTCGGATCAGGTGGCAGATCTTCGATGCTGATGTGGTCAATGGTGATACTGCAAGCTCCTCATCATTGAAGCGAAAGTCCAGTAAAAATTATCTTACTTCCCGGTGGTATACCGGACCAGTTGCATCTGAGTGCTTCATGGAAGTGTTTCCTAGCCCGAACAAATCTCTCAGAAAAGAAATGATCATATGTACGTTGACGGCTGTCGTACCCGGACAAAGGCTGATTCCTGAAACCTAAGGACACTCTTGAACTGCAGTTAAGGTCATCAAAACGCAAGAGTTCTAGAACAGGACATCTTGGGAATCAGTGGAATGAGGTTCAATGCGGGTGAATTCCCTAACACCGTCTTACTTCATTTGAGCAAAACAGTTCGCAGGTATGCTTAAATCCAGATTATGCCTCATTTTTGCTACAGAAGCACACTAAGCCCTCCTATGATGAACGCCATTTAGTGACCGGATATTGACGCCCAGATTTCAGACGGGAGTAAGAAAGGTCACCAACGCAGAAAGAGAAAATGACACTTCCTATAGCCAACTAGGTGCCTCCCATGATTCAACTTCAAACGAAGACAATCGTTATAATGATGGAGGACTCAATGCCAAAGTGGGAAATCAACACGACCTTGGTGAACGGAAGGCTTGTGGACTACTGCCATATTTATAGCCGCGACAAAGGTTACACCATTAACACTATGCAACAAAAGCAGTAAGGTTTCCATTAACCGGCAGCAAAGTTCCAACCAAATTGATCATAGGAAGATTATTTGACGTTTTCTGAGCCATCCTCCGTTCATTAGAGCTATGATTAGGTCAGAAAATCCTTAAGAGGTTTCGTTGACGTCTGCTAATGAACGTGAACTACTCCCTAGAACCATAGGGAGAACAAAACTGCCTAGCTGACGACCTTGAAAGACACGTTACCGCCGTAAACATCCTGCCGAGATAACAAGAGTTGCTTGTGTCTCTAGCGACGTGCACACATATTCTCCAAATGGACGCAATCAGTAAAACCAACCGGGAGTCAGACATGACGCGCCAAATCTCCAGATGGATCCGGCCTAAGCAAGCTCTGAATTTATCCAATGGGTTGGTGCTGCTAAATCACCTCACAGGACACTGCTCTATGTGCCTACACGCCAAGATGGCTACACCAAGATGGTACCCTTTCTCAGACAGCTGTTTCCTTGACACCTGTCCAGAAGAAGAAATGATGTAGATACGGACAGCCAGCACAACCTTACCTACATTTCCGAGATGGAGATGAGATCGTGAAGACAATCTAAACGATAACTAGCATTGGACAAACAAATTCCGAATTCATCTCGAGAAACTTGGTCAACCTGAGCATTTCCTCGTGAAGATGAAGAGGCCGAATGGATTTCGTTCTTACGCTACAGTTCGGATAAAACTCAGAGAAACACAGTTCGGATAACTCAGAGGACCTCATCAACATGAAATGCACCCCAATGCTCTACGTCATACAGTAACATTTAAGTGAACGTGCATCGCGGAGTAGCTCAGGCAACCAACGTCAACACCAGACCATGTATCGTACAGGATACTTGGAGGATAACCTTCCTGTAGAACTAATGAATAATTAGCGCAGCAATTCTTATCGACGGCCTAGCTTCTCACCACAGTTCCTTCTGTATATGCCGCCTTAAAGTATATGTCGCCAGTAAAGCACAAAGCAAAAAAGTAGAACATCCCCTTGCAGTGTCAACAAATGAAATAGAAAACGAATTCAAACGTTAGTTACATTTATTACAAAAAAGGAACAATAAAAAACTGTTATATCTACAACCACTCCTGTGTTTACATGTCCTCCGTGCTGTACTTGTACGCTTCGTCGGCCAGTGCCTTCTGCTGATTTTGCACGTCAAACCACTTCCTCTCGTAACCGTTCGATCGGTCGACTCCGTCCCACCGATACCCGGGTGGAATGCCAAATCTGTTCTCTGGGAATGAACCCTTGTACTTGGGCACCACTGGAATATTGGCCGCCTTCTGTTGGTCTCTCTTCTTGCTGCGAATGTATTCTAACATAGGATCATCGTCGCGTTCCTTTTGCTTTAGCATTTCATCCAAATCGGCGTCGTTTGAGTACCTGGCTAATGGTTTGCTGCCTTCATACTGCTCATCGGACATCTTCGCTTTGTAGGCTTCGATTTGCTTCAGACCTTTGTTCCATCGGTCGTACAGTTCTTTCTTTTGTTGTTCGTGTGCTGCCTTCCTGCGCTGAACTTCGGGATCCTCTTCTAGGTCCTTGCGACGGCGACGATACGAGGAACTCTGACGTACTTGAACTTCAGCATCCCGCCCGGAGATCTCTGAAGACATTTTGTTGAACATTCTATCCTCGGCTCTTCGACGTTCGTCCGTTTCCAGTTTGAGTGTTTTTGCATCCTGGAGGCCGGCACGTTTACCGTCTAGGGTTTTACTCATTTTGGCGGAAGGTTTGTGAGTTGGTGGCGGCGATTCCGAGTGTTTCTCACGTTTGATGCGAACTGGTGATTGATCTGAATCCCGGCGCTCTCTTCGGTCAAGAGACTCTTCCTTGAGTTGTTTTTTGAAGGGATTTCCGTTGGTACGACGTCGAGGCGGCGATTGATCAGAGGATTTCTCTCTTTTTACACGAACTGGCGACAGATCTGAATCGTGTCCAGTACTTCTTCGAGGTGGCGGACGATCAGAATGTCTTGAGGATTTACCTGGCAATTGTCTTCTTGGCGGAGATTGTTCCGAGCTCTTTTTCATGCGTCCCGGCGACCGTCGTCTTGGTGGAGATTGATCCGAGTCTCTCCTTGAGTGAGCTCTTCTTGGCGGAGACTGATCTGCGTTTTTCTTTTCATCAGCTTGTCGAGATCTCCTTGGAGGTGATTGGTCTGAATTCGTTCTGGAATGAACCGGTGACTGTCTTCTTGGAGGCGATTTATCTTCATTTGGATTGTAACATCCAATCAAACGTTTTCTCGGAGGAGATTGATCTGAGTTTTTTCTTGTTTGAGCGACATCCTTAGATTTCTTGGGTGATTTATCCAACACATGACTTGTTGCTTTCTTTCCCCACAAATCATCGTCATTTCCACGATTGTCGGACTTTTCTTCTAACTTAATGCCACTAATACTTTTCCACTTGGTTTCTCCATTCGATCCAGATGCATCAATTATACCAACAATTTGTGGTGCGTCCTCACCTGTTAACAGAAGTTCTTCGTCGATATCCAGATTGTTATCACCGTGCACATCGTCGTCAATTATTTTTACTGTGCTCTTACTTCTTGCTTTTTTATCTTTTTTCTTTTTTTTTTTGTCACTACCACCGGATAGGTATTTTTTCAAATATTCCTTTTGACTCATTTTTGTGGACATTTTATGTAGTAAAAAAAGATTTTGCGGATATTTCGAGGGAATACACAATTTTTACACATAAAATAGATGCACGGCAAACGAATTGAATTGTCAAAGTTGACAGTTTTCGATATACATTTGGTGAACAATCATGTTATCGATGGTATTGCCAGATGTATACTTATGAAAACGTTTAATAAAACAACCACCACTTCTATCTTAAAGGAAAACTTTGCGATTGTTGACCATAGATACCCTAGGCGGGCTTAACTTAATGAACCAAGAGTTTGGACAAAATTAAACTAAACAAAATCTCGAGAGTATTGCAGACGTATTTGGAGCTCAGGCCTACAAGAAGCGATTTATTCGGCTACTCGTCCTAGGAGGACGGGTTTAGAGTCTGGATTCGAATCTAACCCATAGGCGTAGGCAATGTGGAGAAAGACAGAGACCCAAGTGACATGAAATCAAGTGGAAAAATAACCTTAAACGTACGAGACAGAAGGTAGCTAGCTCACGGGCTGTAAGCACTCGCACGAAGTAGAGAAAGAATGGTTAAGGTTGAGTTGCGGGAGCTGACTTGCAATGTTAAATCCAACAGCTAAGTGATCAAAGGCTTACAGGCTTCCAGATATAGAAGAAACTGATTCTATCCATTTCCTTTGCGACTATCATATCCTTGCCGACAGACTAATGAGGACTTAATATGGACATTTAAATTCTATCCAGGGATAGAACACTGAAAGACGACCTTGTATAAGCCGCGAACATAAATAGACGAGACTGGACAGTTTCAGTTCTAACTTCACGCCGGCCAGTAGCACCATCTTAGTCTGGTAATACCGTCCGCAGTTCTCTCCTTGCACACTGCTTTCATCGGCGTTTCTGTTTTGATTCTACTTTCGGTTGGGCATTTTCCAGAGAGATAAAATCCGAAATAATATACACACAACACAAAGAACTTTGGCAAAGATTCTAGGGAAAGAAAATGCCTGGGGAGTAGAAACTTTCCGAATTTGCAACTGCCACTTTTGATTAATTTAAGAATTTGTAGACTTTAGAGTTCATACACAACTTGGTCAACCTGCCTGTTGCCAAAAATAAAGCCAAACTACTGCGCAGGGCGCAAATATTTATTTATCTTGAAACGCTTCCCCGTCCAACTCCATCGTTCGCTCACTTTCGATGTCAAAACACACAAACGCATGGATTTTAGTGTATCTAGGTTAATCCGTTAGATAATCTACATATTTGTCTGCGACGCGTGTAGAGATATTTGCTTGTTCACAATATGATCTACGGTGGAAACCCCGATGTTCCCAAGATGACAGTGGACCCTGCGAACACGAATGTCCACCACTTGGCATGGATGCGGCCATGTGAACTTCATCAAAACAAAACCCAGGGAACAATTGGAGAATTTGTTGTGAATACCAAATTTTGGGGACAAAAATAAGAGCAACACAAATGGGCACAAATATTTCAAGTTGGTTTTGTGGTAATTAAAAGGAAAATTTTACAAAATTTCTTTAGACTGATACACACCTGATGTTATGGAAATGCTGTCAAATCAGAAATATCCAAGGTAAAGTTGATATTAGCGAATAAAACAAGAAAATCACACTCGTATTTACATTTTGCACTCGAATTCCGAAGCAGCTGTTGAATATGTATTTGGAAAAGCTTTGCTCGTGCACTTGGCTTTGTTTTCTTCACTTTTGTGTTTGATTTTAGTTTATGTGCTGCCGAACAAGAGGGTGGGTGCGAAACGAATACGAACTGCGAAGTGTGTGGAGAACAAGTGGCGAAGAAGAATTCGCCAGTGTGCGGCGGTAGCGAATGGTTATCGATAACATCGATATTTTTTCCTCAATTATAAGAGCTTTGCATCAGAAGTTGAAGAGCTTAAATTTAAAAACATTTAACTCTCTAATAAATTATAAAACCTTAAGAATATTTGATAAAACTCCAATTTTGGATAACGAACAATTTAAGGCAGGTACATGCGATGAAACTGCGCCCGCCGTGGCTCAGTGGTTAGTGCGTTTAGAGAGCTGTTATCAGAGTCGCCTGGGTTGTGGCACCATCTATCGTCGAATGACATGATGAAGCTTCTCAATTCGCAGTTCAGAGTCGCCAATTAAATGCAGGTTTCGGGGATTCCTCTATTCGTGGGTAAATTGTAACACACACGACATGAATGGCTGCGGGAAGCTGGCCCTTGCCTTGTCCCCGGCTGTCGCTACCAAGCGATGATCTCTTAACGTTTTAGGTGTAGAGGAATATCTTGTTACGGGCAAGAACCCGAAACAATCAATTGACATTAGGCAACAGCCACCAGACAGAATTCCGAACTTCTCCGGTGTCTTTTAAGTTGAAATACTCATAACGAAGAACCGACCCCTAAGCAAAGCGGCGCAACATTCTTCGGTAGCCAAGCAGCCATTAAAGCCCTCGTATCGAAGGCCATCTCCTCCAAGCCGGTAGCACACTACACAACTGGTCTTGGGCGCCTAGAGTCTCTCGTATGGAGCTGGGATCAAAGGGGCATTTTGAAAGGAACGAGATAACTAATGAACTAGCTAGACGAGGGTTTCCCCTTGACAGCTCACTTGCAAAAGAAGCTTTATCCCACTAGGAGTTTACAAAGGAAGCTTTCAGCAGCTAAACTCAAATGGAACAACCTTCCCGGTTGGCCATATTCAGAAACTCTATCCGTAGGGGACACTGAGCAGTAGGAACCCATGCAGAAAAGCTTTGTACATAAGCGACCAGGAAACCCTCTGACAATTCATTTGCAGGTGTCTGACACTTGCCAAAGTAAGACTTCATTCGTCTGACAAGCCTTTCCTCGACAACTTCAGCGAACTATCGGAGAAAAAAATCTATAGAAAAGTGCAGATCGTTTTTTGTGTGACTTTCCCGCTATAGTTTGCTGAAGATTGAAACACTCTGGCAGGGAACTCACGTCTCCAGTAATAATCAGCAACGCTTTTACAAGGATTATCCTAAGGTTCCTTCACGACCTCAATCTTACTCAAAATCTTGTTTAGTCGTAGGAGAACCTTGCTTGTTTAAGGTCTGCAGTGCATTACCGGCCATTGCCTCATACCTGATCCGGCAGAGCTTAATTTTAGCTCTGCCAACACAAGGAAATACCATGGGGAAGTTTGACGTCGGACAGCTGCAATCGCAAGAAATCAGATCTAGATCCTTTTCTGATCGAGTCTCTCTCAATCTCTCCAGAAGTCCTATGCCGCAAGTATCAGGTATTGAAGACCAGTGGGAACATTGCTAAGAAGCCATCAAAGATGCCGCCTTTGACGTGCTTAGTTTCATTGGCCACCGCAACGAAACCCCTGGTTTGACACCGGGAAGCACATGTAGCGAAACAAGAGGCATACAAAGCGGCGCTGTATAGAAGGACCAGAGCTGGTCGAGACCTCTACGAACAGAAGAGGAGAAACGAACACCGGCTTCTCAGGAGGAGCAAGAAGGAGCATGAGAAGCGCGCGATCGAGGAAATAGAAATATGCTCATGCAGGAATTAGGTTCTGTCGGGGCCACAGAATCCTAGCCGAAGCCTGCAAGAATGAACAAGGGAACATCGTAGTAGATGTGCAGTCGAAGCTGAGGATATGGAAGAATTACTTCTGCAGACTGTTTAACGACGACGACCTGGACGATGAAGACCAACAATTTCATCCACCCGACCTGGACGAAGTGAAGATAATCATATCTAAGCCCAACTCCAACAAAGCTGCTGGAGCTGACGGCCTGGCTGCCGTCATGCAGGCGATGACTTGATAAGGAACATACACCAACTCATCTGTAAAATATGGTCAAAGGAAAGTATGCCCAATGAATGGAACCTCAGCATTGTTTGGCGGATCCTTAAGAAAGGAGACCCTCTGAACTGTGCCAACTAAAGAGGCATCAGGCTTCTTAACATCGCTTACAAGATCTTATCTGCCGTGTTGTGTGAACGGCTGAAGCCGTTCGTCAACAACCTGATCGGTCCATATCAGTGTGGTTTCAGGCCAGGAAAGTCCACCATCGACCAAATATTCACACTGCGGCAGTTCTTGGAGAAAACCCAGGAACTTCAAATCGATACCCACCACCTGTCATCGATTTTAAGGCCGCGTATGACAGCATCTATAGAGACGAGCTATACAGAGCCATGTCTAGTTTTAGCATCCTTGTCAAACTCGTTCGTTTGTGCAGGATGACGATGAAGAATGCACGCTGCTCCAACAAGGTCAGTAAACACCTCACCGAGACCGTTGAAGTCAAAAAGTCGCGCGACTTCTTCAATATCGTTCTTGAAAGAATAGTGCAAAACTCACGCGTCAACACCAGAGGCACAATCTTTCAAAAGTCCGTCCAATTACTAGGATACGCCGACGAGATTAACATATTCGGAAAACGCAGCGTAATGTCAATAGTGCGTTCGTGAGTATTGAGACGGAGGCGACGAATATTGGTTAAGCGGTCAATGAAGGCAAGACGAAGTATATGCTGTCAACAAGAAAGGACACTCAACACCGACGTCTCAGACAGAACGTCACTATAACTTTGAGGTAGTTACGGACTTTGTCTGCCTAGGCCCCGCTATCAATTTAGACAACGACAGCGTTGAAATCAAACAAAGAATAATTATTGCCAATCGTTGCTTCTCTGGGCTCAGAAGGCCCAAAAATCTAAGGAGACTCTATATAAGACCGTGATCAAGCCAGCTGAAGCATGGACTCTATCGAAAGCGGATGAAGATATCCTTGGTTGCTTCGAGAGAAAAAAATCTTTGTAAAATATTCGGTCCCGTCGAGAGAAGATTCA
This sequence comes from Matsumyia berberina, assembly GCA_917880715.2. Classification (NCBI taxonomy): domain Eukaryota; kingdom Metazoa; phylum Arthropoda; class Insecta; order Diptera; family Syrphidae; genus Matsumyia; species Matsumyia berberina. The sequence continues at coordinate 111,109,093 of OU862872.1, forward strand.
ACGATGAATTTTACGAGTTGTACAGCGACATCGCCCCAATTATGAAAATACGAATCCATCGGCTTAGATGGCTGGAGCATGTAGAACGATTGGACAGAAATACAGAGTCTTCGAGTCTAACCCGGAGTGACAACGTAGTAGGGGAAGACCTCGCCTAAGGTGAAGAGGACCTCAACCAACTTGGCGTGCGCAACTGGAGGCAGTTAGATAACGACCGGGCTAACTGGAAGAGGAATAGGCGAACTGCAGCGCCACCTAAGTAAGTAAGTTTATCATACTTTTGATTGCAGTGTCAAGGCGAATCTTTATTGATTCTATACGACTGCAGACAACGCCAAGTGAGATGATTAGCTTGCTATGTCGTTTCAAATGCAATGGAACCCACTTACACAAGAGACAAGAAAAGCGGTTCGCAAAACAAAATTCGCGGCGCAAGACTATAACAGAGGAGTCAAGGCAATTTGGAAAAGCGGGAGAGAATTGAATGGGAGGTCTCAACATCCAGAATGGGCACAAGACCTTAAAAAGTTCGAAAGGATTGTCTAACGACGACCAAATAGGCGTACATCAAACACTAAATTCCATGTACCCAGAAAAAAGTTCTCTACTCTTGATTTACCAACAAAATCTAATGAAATTTCTACAAAAGTTAAAATTTAAGCACTCACCAGAAAGTATTAAATATTCAAATATTTGAATTTTCAACGGCTACCACTAATCGAACAAAAGAACGAAAAAAAAAACATTCGCGGTAAAGAAAGAGAAAAAACACTTCTCAGTTGCAGACAAAGGAATTTTCTTTCGCGGAAAAAACACAGAAATACCGAATCAAACACGTCAATACACATTGCAAAATGATGGAAAACAATTAAATTTAAAGAAAACAACAAAATTTGACCGAAAAATGTGACCCGGGTGATTTAATTTAATTTTTTCCAAAACCCGATACCGAACTAATTCAACCCATTCGCGCAGAGACACAAACTGATTGACAGCAATGACAGTTTCCACAAATGTGGAAGGTTTTACTGTGGGTGGTACATGTATAGGTATGTGCTGCCAAGATGGTCGAAGAAATCCTCTCGTTTTTTGTAAAATTCGTGAATTTTACTGGATTGTGGTTGTAGGCCATTTAGGGGTTTGAACTTGAGTACAATTGAATTGGTCTTGGGGATAGAAAATCTGGTTACACTAGATAGTGGTTTTTACCCTTGGTTTGCCAACGCCATTACCAGAACAGGTGTCTTCCAACTTAGTCCGAGAAGAAAGCTTTTTAAAGATTACACATGGTGTAGAGACGTGTGCTAAGAACGATGCTAAGGTAAACACCGACATTATAGAATCTCTGTGTGAACCACAAAACTTACCGTGCATCACCAAAGGGAATCTTCTGCTTTGCTAATACCCCGAAAGTTCTTGGAGTTCCCATTCACTTAATAAAACATGTAAACTAATATTGCTTCTTGTATCATTGCTGTTTTGTTTTTCTTGTATATTTCGTTTTTATTTTACAATTTTAAATTTTTTTTGCAACAAGTTTGGTTTTCTTTTTACAAAATTAACTACTACATTTTCATTTCGTTTTAAAATGTAATTTTATTTTAAGTTTTTTTTTTTTTTTAATACAAATGCGTTATTTTTATTTTCTTTGTTAAAGCAATTTTAAAATTTGATACCTAATAACAAAAATACAATTTTTAAGAACTAATTTACAAAAATAGCGCCTGAATATAGCTTTAATTTGAATTATGTGTTTGCTTTTATTTATTTTTTTTATAAACAAATCATATAGTACATATCTACAATAATTTAATACATTTTAATGCCACTCGTGAATTTTTATTTTTTTTTTATTTTACAGAAAATACTTGAAACGTCTGATATAACAAACAAAATTGAAGTTTTTTTTTTAAAGAAAAATATAATAAAATAAAGTATACTAAGCATACGTGACTAGAAGGTGTTGTTACTCTTTTTTTTCTTTTATAACGTGTTCTGTTGTGTTGGGAAAATAATAATAAAAAAAAATACTTTTACAAGTGCGTTTGGTACTTATAAACACTTTGAATGTGAATGATAAATGAGAACCACATCCTAATTCAGCACGAAGGACTGAAATTAATCGAACTCTAGACTGACGGAATTAGAAATTCGAATCACGTTACCAGAGACATTCGATACGAGTTGAAAATTATTCGTAAAAAATTCGGTTCTGTTTGTAAACGGACCGTAAGAAGAGATTCAACGACGAGTCATAAGAGCTGCACAGGGACATCGATCTATGAGGGGCAGATTTAGGCAGGTCTTGGGACAAAGCAAATGAAATTACAGCAATACACTCCAAGTAGAACCTCTCGCGCTATATTCGGATTAATGGTGGTGTTGGCCACACTTCAAACCAGCACATGGCAGCACCGAGTTTGGCACCACACACAAGAAAAATTCATTTCCGGTAGCGACTCCTTCTTTTTTTTTTTGGTACATGTTCCTTGTTCTTTCTTTTTTACCTAAGCTGCCAACGAGTGCACATATTTGTAAATTTGAGGGGACCGTCAAGGAGGCTGAGTTCTTGCCGGAAATATATAAGAAGACAAATCCACACGCGCCGCACAGCAACCGCTAACAAGACTACAGACTATCCCCAACTCCCTAACCACTCACGATAAGCTCCACACACTACATCCCAGCATGACCCACAACTTAAGAATCCCCTAAAATTCCACCCACTTCCGCCTCGCGGCAGATTCCGCAACCAACTATCAAGGTCATATCTTCCATCTAGCTCTAGCACCGAACTAAAGCGTCCCATTACCTACTGCTTGGGATAACCTTAAAAATAATCCCTAACTTTAACGATCAATAGGCGCGCAACACTACATGGTGATACTGGCCAACAGCAACTACGTCGAAGAGATTCCCTCCACCAGCGGTAAGGGTCTCTAGATGAACGCTATAAAGCAAGTTGGCGAAAAGGCTAGGGAGCAACTAACCGCGCACAAGGCGCTCATAGGAACGACACAACATGCACTACCGAAGAATTTTGGGTCGTGATCTCGAGCAATTCCCAACTAGGAACAACCGTTTGCCAGTGTCATCAGCGTCAACGAAAAAGCTAGGTCAGCAAACCATCACGGCACCAAGCGTCAATTGAAATAAATAATATCAATAAGAGTCAGTTGCGTTGTAGAGCTTCTCAAACCATGTCTTAAGGTATCTGAATAAAAATTGTTAAATTAAAATTAAAGGATGTATTGTGTTTTTTTTTTTTAAAAACCCCATCCGCTTGTTCCCCGATTTAAAGCACCAACCTGCTTGAGTGTTGAAATCTGGGGATTCAATCGTATAGACCATCTATGGATGCTTTGCTCTTTTTCAAGGTCATCATGACATAATTATTGAAATTTTCAACAAATGTATTGACTGAGTTATGACTTCCTCTGATGTGCTAAGGGCAGGAAAACAAACATGGGATCCTGAGTCCTGGGGACTCAACCGAGATGGTTGCGAAGATCGTCGAATCTCCAACCTGGATTTGAAAATCGAGAAATTTAACGTAAAGTAAAGAATAAATTCACGCGAGTGGGGAAAGTAATTTTGGTGCATACACATCGCACATGGACTTTGAGTCGCCATTGAAGTAAAGGCAACAGAGAAAAAAAGAACAAAAAGCGATAGTGTGTGTGAGTGGGCGCAAGAGCAAAGTGAAATACTCCGTTTCGCATGGGCAGTGTGCGAAGAGAAAAAAATATGAAAAGAACAAAGACGAAAAAGCATAAAGACGAAAAAGCATAAAGACGGCATCGAAGTCGTCACCAAACCGTTTTTTCTTTTGCGAATATAATCTCACTGAGTTTGAATTAAGTGTTTTCCCTTTTGCGAGAAGTCGTCCTACAATTGGGGATGGGATCCATGAGGTTCAGTGTGAAAAGATGTTGAAGCGACTATACATAAATTGAACGAGCAAAAATTGTACGACGCAACCAAAAACTCTTGGCAATTACACAAGGAGTTTCGTGAACAACTATTGTTCAAAAGACAAAAAAATCGGCAATGAAAAAATGAGAAAATTCCGATCACAAAGCGATGGCACTCACGGGAGTGCTTTTCTATCCGTCTATCCACTGCCATTGCAATGTTCAGGAATATTCAATGATTTAATACAAACTTGGTTGCAAACTCCATGGGTTATCACAAGTTATGCACACAGTTCTGGAAGTACTTTTCAACTTTGTTATTTCTACCGACAGTGATAAGTGGTCGAATCAAAACTTGCTTGGGAAGCCTAAGGAATCCCAGAGAATTCCAAGCGCATATACCTTGCAAGATATCCTCCATTTGGATACTGAAAATTGCGACTTCATGGAAACGAAAAATATTATTATTGCCCTTTTCGAGTGCTTCCGCTGAAAGAGTTTTTGCTGCAGTGAATAAGACCTGGACGGCAGAGACAACTCAAATAAAAGTCGAAACACTAAAGGCCACTCTGACCGTTGAAGTGAATTTAAAAATGCCTTCCCTGTGACTCAATTCATTTTATCAAACCGCAACCGGATATGCTTCGCCAAATTTCATCGAAATCCAAATATAATGCGCGAGTTACGTCCGACCAACGACCCCATCACACCACACCGAAACAACACTCATTCAACACTTTTCCCACGACACGTGACACTCTGACATCCTTAACCTTTTTATACGAGGGGCGTTTCCAAAGTTCTGGGAATCGCTCTCCCGTTTCAATAAATCGCTCCAGAAAAAACTGAACAGCACTAGAACATGTTCTTACATGTTTGTTTATCCACATAAGAGATCACTTTTGTTTTTGTAGTCAAAGCGTACGGGTGTTTTTTCACCACACTAAAGCTGAACAATGGAAGATGCCGTAAAATCGCAAAGAGCTATAATTTTTTTCTTATGGAAAGAGGGAGTAAAATCGTCCGATATTGTATCGCGCTTGCTAGGAGTATTTGGTGATTCCGCAGAATCAAAAAGCACAGTTTACCGTTGGGTTGATCGTTTTAAGGCTGGAAGGACATCGCTCGAAGACGATCCTCGGAGCGGCCGCCCAAGCACCTCTGTCACCGAAACAAATATCGTTGCTGTGGAAAACCTGTTGTTGGAAGACAGACGAATAACCATTCGAGAGATAAGTGCTAAACTTGGTGTTGGTATGCGGCAAGTTCATGAAATTCTGCACAATCATTTAGGAGTGAATAAGGTTTCAGCACGTTGGTTGCCCCGTCTGTTGGGCCCAGAACAAAAACTGAACCGAGTCGAAACTTGCCGTCACCTACAGGAGTTATTGGCCGTTTATGGGGACTCTTTTTGGCATCGGTTAATAACAACGGATGAATCCTGGGTTCCATTCTTTAATCCGGAAACAAAAAATCAATCCAAAGAGTGGCGAAAGCCCGTAGAAGGCCCACCAGTTAAGGCGCGTGCAGTTCCGTCGGTCGGTAAGGTTATGATAACGGTTTTTGGGGACTGTGAAGGCATAATATTGATAGACTACCTGGCAAAAGGTGCAACAATAAATGCAGAATATTATTCCAATCTTTTAAAATGTCCATTACGCCAAGCTTTGATTAAAAAACAGCCAGGAAAGCTGCACGCGCGACCATTGCTGCAACAAGACAATGCAAGACCTCACACTGCTCGCAAAACAAAGGATGTTCTGATCGATTTGCGATGGGAATTGCTGCCCATCCACCCTATTCGCCTGATCTAGCGCCGAGTGACTATCACCTGTTTCCAGAATTGAAGAAACCCTTACGTGGGGTTCGTTTTGAGGACTTAAATGAGGTGAAAGCCGGCATAAACCAGTGGATAAGAGACACTTCACAAACATTCTTTGAAGATGGGTTAAAGAAGCTTGTACACCGCTGGGAAAAATGTATTCAGTTGAATGGAAATTATATTGAAAAACTAAAATGTAATATCGAAGAAAATGAGTAAAATAAAGCTTTTATAAATGAATTCCTAGAACTTTGGAAACACCCCTCGTATATTGCATGTATTAATTTTGCCAATGTTATCATTTGTATTTTAAATTCCAAGAATTGTAATTGCACAGGTTATTCGCAAACGCAGCGTCTGGCGCATTTCCGTCGCAATCCAAACTTACTGCGAACCACTTTTGCAAGCTTGCAAACAATCATTATAAAAACCTTTGTAAAATTAATCGATTGTTGAATATACGCTCAATCTTTGACCCAAAACGTTGATTTTTTTATAACCGGCGGTTTCTCCATACATAACTCACGCGAGTTATGTTAACGACAGACAGCACGACACCAGCAGAAGGACGATTGTATATCTAGATCTAGAACAAGCGTCAACTTACATACATTTACAACCCATAAAACCAAATTACATACGATGAACGCTGTCGTACCATCGTGTCATCGGGCAGACGTCCCCTGGGTGAAAAATCATCGCCAGTGTTCAATAGAATCCTTCTAGGATGAGATGGTTGGACCAAGTCCGAAATCTCACCTCTACCCGTATGGGGATAGCCCCGGATGAGTTAGAGTCGATGGCGGAAGATCGGCAAATGTGGAGAGTCCACTTAAGCTCCCTAAACCCGCGACCCTCATAGTGGATAAGCGGGCCATTGGAAGATGATGATGATGATGGACGCTGTCGATCTCCATATCTATAACCGATAAAACCATAATTTACGATGGACGCCGTCGATCTACATCTGCAACCCATAAACTCAGATTTATGGTGGACGCCGCCTAATCCACACAAGTATTTATAAGAGTAGAATTTAAAGATAACGATAGTTTAGATTTGTCAACGAAGATGAGCAGATCGGCTCAAGAATAAAATATATATTAATTAAAAAAAACCGTTTTTTTTGTTTTAATTTAATTCGCGCCGACAAACAAATGCACCTTCAAGGGACTGAGGATGCAACCAAATGGAACGAGTGCCTAAACCCCAGTTTGTTTGCTCTGGCATAATACGTTATTCAATGATGAACTGTAAATGAGAGGCTTTTTAAAAAGTATGTGACCAATAAAAATAAAGAAGGTCAAGCATGCAAAAAGAGAGTCAAACGTCGGCCTACAAAAAAGAGGCAGAGGGGGAAGTCACAGACTATGCTGCTAAGGGGAAAAGAACCGTCTAATAAGTCAGAGAAGCTCCTAGAGATGCGCAGAGGATTTAACAGCGACGATCTCAAGTTTATAGGAGTCAAGCCTTTCATTGCAATAAGAGCTAAACCAGAGAAGCGGAAACTACCCTTCTTCCTGGTACAGCTAACTCCCAACTTCAACTGGATGGCAACCTAAGAAGGAAGTATTTAACTCGCGTCGCCCGTACGAGTGCGGTAATAAAAGCAATGCGTGAACGATTTCGAAGAAATCCTCCAAGGAAACAGAAAATCATTTCCAAGGATTGTATCTTCGGTAAGCCTTTAGCCATACGGGTTTCCTGATGTCCCGTCAGTAAAAGCAACGATGCCATCAAAAATAAATGTTGAACTTCCTAGTACATCTACCTTTTATAATTTATGTTTTATGTAATTAAGCAAAAAGTAGACGGATACAGAATGCATAATACATTCGGTTAACTATCTCAGTTCTACAGGGTGTTTCATTTCACGCAGCAATTATTATTGGGTGCACTTTTCCCCTTTGATTGATATTGAGCTGGCGCAACAACTCTTCGTGGAACATTCCAAGAAACAACACGTCAAGACTTTGTCAAGGGGAGATGAAGAACAAATTATGATACGGCCGCCACAATCACCAGATTTAAACCCTATAGAGCTTGTTGGCGATTAAACCTCATATATTTTGTTATTATTATAATTCTTATTGTACTTATAATTATTACACAATCTTATCCATAAGTGTACTCAAATGGTATAATGTCAGTTTTGCCCTTCATCTGACCTATTTGTAACATTATTAAATAAATGAAACACATTCGTCTTTATAACGTGATACCAAACGGATCGGTTTTTTCTTTTGTTTTAATATCCCGGTAATTCGATCGGCCCACTAATTAACCGGCACTTTTCTAATAGTTCAAGTCCCGAACATTTTGGTCATTCGGTAATTTAAAATAACGTGGATTTAATTAAAAGTTAATTAAAGAAAAATCTACACATTTGCGTCATTTTGTGTGAGCGAGTGTTGAATAAATCGTCGTGGGATATCTCATCGCTGGATAATTCATCGTTGGATTCATCTGTAATTCATCGTGGGATACCCATCGTTGAGCTAGGAGGTTGTGGGAGGAGCTGAATAGAAGGGTCCGCAATCAATGCCCATCATCAGAGTCTGCGTTGTGGAATATATAATTGGATTGCTGGAGCAATTTTCCACAGGCAACAATTCAAAAAATGATTGTCAATAGAATGCCAAGAATTGTAAAAAAAAAAGTAATCGATGTTAGATTTTGTTCTTCCTTTGAGCACTGAGGAGAGCGTCCTGTTCACCTCTCAGCTGGCCGTTTAAATTAAATTGTCTGTTAAACGATTAAGAAGGGCATGTGATTCACTGCAACACTGTGGAGTAGTATCGAACGGTAAAAAATTTACTTAGAGATTCGACGACGGGGTCCTTCGCTCATAGAGCTATGTAAGTCGGCCATAGGCAACAACTTCTATGTTAAACGATTAAATGGAGCTAAGCGAGTGATTCACTGCAACACTGTGGAGCAGTATCGAACGGTAAAAAATTTACTGAGAGACTCGACCACGGAGTCCTTCGGTCATAGAGCTATGTAAGTCGGCCATAAGCAACAACTTCTATGTTAAACGATTAAATGGAGCTAAGCGAGTGATTCACTGCAACACTGTGGAGCAGTATCGAACGGTAAAAAATTTACTGAGAGACTCGACCACGGAGTCCTTCGGTCATAGAGCTATGTAAGTCGGCCATAGGCAACAACTTCTATGTTAAACGATTAAATGGAGCTAAGCGAGTGATTCACTGCAACACTGTGGAGCAGTATCGAACGGTAAAAAATTTACTTAGAGACTCGACCACGGAGTCCTTCGGTCATAGAGCTATGTAAGTCGGCCATAGGCAACAACTTCTATGTTAAACGATTAAATGAAGCTAAGCGGGTGATTCACTGCAGCACTGTGAAGCAGTATCGAACGGTAAAAAATTTACTGAGAGACTCGACCACGAAGTCCTTCGGTCATAGAGCTATGTAAGTCGGCCATAGGCAACAACTTCTATGTTAAACGATTAAATGAAGCTAAGCGGGTGATTCACTGCAGCACTGTGAAGCAGTATCGAACGGTAAAAAATTTACTTAGAGATTCGACGACGGGGTCCTTCGCTCATAGAGCTATGTAAGTCGGCCATAGGCAACAACTTCTATGTTAAACGATTAAATGAAGCTAAGCAGGTGATTCACTGCAGCACTGTGAAGCAGTATCGAACGGTAAAAAATTTACTGAGAGACTCGACCACGGAGTCCTTCGGTCATAGAGCTATGTAAGTCGGCCATAGGCAACAACTTCTATGTTAAACGATTAAATGAAGCTAAGCGGGTTATTCACTGCAGCACTGTGAAGCAGTATCGAACGGTAAAAAATTTACTGAGAGACTCGACCAGGGAGTCCTTCGGTCATAGAGCTATGTAAGTCGGCCATAGGCAACAACTTCTATGTTAAACGATTAAATGGAGCTAAGCGGGCGATTCACTGCCACACTGTGGAGCAGTATCGAACGGTAAAAAATTTACTAAGAGATTCGACCACGGAGTCCTTCGCTCACAGAGTTATGTAAGTCGGCCATAGGCAACAACTTCTATGTTAAACGATTAAATGAAGCTAAGCGGGTGATTCACTGCAGCACTGTGAAGCAGTATCGAACGGTAAAAAATTTACTGAGAGACTCGAACACGGAGTCCTTCGGTCATAGAGCTATGTAAGTCGGCCATAGGCAACAACTTCTATGTTAACTCTTTCAGGGTCAGTGGTAAGCTAGGCTAGGTAAATACGTTGTTATTTCCGAATTTTTTTCTTTTAATTCTTTTGCTCCAGAAACTGGTTTATCATCTAAAATAACAGTACACATTACGGTTGATTGAATTGAGGTGATTATTTGAACCAGTAATCGTTGATGTGTCAGTTGTGTTGTACTCAGAAATTGGTGTATAGTGTTTTTGTCTCGTGCTCGGAAAAAAACTATTAAAAATAAGGTGAGTTCGTATTTTATTGTTGTGATTATTTTATTTGATGCTCTTAGACATCTTTGAAAATTATGTAGAATGCCTCGGTATTTAGCTGATGAGGATATTGCAAACTATCTGGAAGAGATACCTTCAGATGGCGACAGTTGCTGCAGTGTAGAGTCGGACCAAGAAACTTTTGTTGAACAACCACCTCCCATGCTGTTGGGTGATGTCGTAGGGGAAGGTCCGCAAACTTACAGTTCTGATGAGGAGGATAATGAACCTTTGCCAAGTTTTCGTTCTGTGCAGCCTCCGGGGACTATTACTTCTGCAGCGGGAACGAGCAGCTTTACCAGTCCTCATACCGAAGTTCCAAAATGGAAGAAGAACTACACACTGTGAGTTTACTGGAAATGAGAGAGTACCAGCACATATACTGGACTTAGAAAATATTACGCCCCTCGCATTGTTTCGCATGTTTTGGTCAGACGATCTAAAAGAACTTTTATGCTTTCAAACTAATCTCTATGCCACTCAATTTGGGAAAGCTTTTACACCATGTTCGACTGAAGAGATTGATGTGTTTGTTGCTTTGAATTTGATTATGGGCATCAAAAAACTGCCAAGCTACAGGGATTATTGGTGTTCAGCTCCGGACCTGAACGATTCTTATATTTCAAAGTTCATGCCGTTGAGAAGATTTAGTTGGCTCTTACACTACCTGCATTTGAATGACAATAACCTCATGCCTGCAAGAAATAGCCCAGATTACGATAAAGTATACAAAATTCGACCATTGCTAGACATTATACGACGCAATTTTGAGCACAACTATACCCTTCGGAGAAGATTGCCATAGACGAGAGCGTGGTAAAGTTCAAGGGTCGGAGTTCCTTGAAACAATATATGCCCAAGAAGCCCATAAAACGAGGCTATAAAATATGGATGGCATGTGCTGAATCGGGCTACTGCTTCAATTTTGAACTTTACACCGGTAAAAAGGGGTCTGAAGTTGAGAAAGATCTTGGAGGCAGAGTCGTAAGGCAGTTTTGCTCGAGCCTCGAAGGTAAAAACCATAAAGTTTTTTTCGACAACTATTTCAATAGTTATCAGCTTCAAGTGGATTTACGAAGAAAAAAAATACTTGCCTGTGGGACGGTAAACTCAAAAAGGAAGCAGCGACACAAATATAAGTATCCTGAAGTGGAGAGACAAAAGATCTGTGTTTATACTGTCAAACTATCTTGATCCTAAGAACGTCGGCAAAGTTACACGAAAAGAACGTAACGGCGAGAGTGTAGAAGTTTCTTGCCCAGAAGCTGTGAAAAAATATAATGCTAACATGAATTTTGTTGATAAGTTTGATCAATTAAAAAGCTGCTACGACATAGACAGAAAATCACACAAATGGTGGCATCGAATTTTGTTCCATTTTCTTGATTGCTGTATCAATGCCTTTTTGGTGTATAAGGAACTGCAATCTAACTCGCGCCCAGACCTAGAAGCTCTGACATTAAAGGATTTTCGCCGTTCTGTCTATCAAGGCCTTTTAGCTCCAGCATTTGTCAATCGGCGCAGGCATCATTCAGTGGAGAGTCCATGTAGTTCAGGAGTGTCTTCTCCGAGGCCGGTCGAAATAAAACGGCATAAACCAGCTGTGCCCGAGGAACAAAATTCGATGCCACTGCAGCACTGTGAAGCAGTATCGAACGGTAAAAAATTTACTGAGAGACTCGACCACGGAGTCCTTCGCTCATAGAGCTATGTAAGTCGGCCATAGGCAACAACTTCTATGTTAAACGATTAAATGGAGCTAAGCGGGTGATTCACTGCAGCACTGTGGAGCAGTATCGCACGGTTGAAAATTTATTGAGAAACTCGATGATGGAGTTCTTCTCTTTCACCCCAAAGGAGAAAAACTCGCAGACTATGCCGCTGAGGGAAAAAGAACCGCACAGTGAGTCAGAGGAGCTCCTAGAGCTGCTCAGACGGTTTAACAGCGACGATCTCAAATTAAGAGAGAAGGCGAAAACTACGCTTCTTCCTGATACAGCTAATTCCCAACAGCAAAGTAGATGGTCTGAAGAAAATTAAGCACCAGACCACCAGATTGTTACTTGGGAAAAAAGTAAAGACGAGCGATAGCATCTTTCAATCCGTTCACTGCTAGAGGTTCGTGCACGCTGCGTTGAACTGCATAATGCAGCCTCGAAGCGTGAACTGTGGCAACGACAAAATGGTCGAGATAAAGGTGTTAGGTGCGTTCTATGTCGGAACTCGAAACTTTATAAAAGGCAACACACCTGTAGCAACCCGGCAACCTTTGAGTGGCCTACGTGACTGCTCGCTCGTCGTTTGCAATCAGATTCTTTTCGATCCTTTTAACATGGCATCTGCACATTTGCCGATTGTAATTTTTGTTTTGCCCAAAAATAAATAAATTGTCAAGCGTTAAATACTACATAAATAAATAAAGAATTGTCAAGCGTTAAATACCACTCTACACACCATTAAATAAAACTACATACGTATTACATTTAATTATTACAACGTTAAGAACAGTGTGTTTTACTTCAAAAGTAGTGCCGAGATAATCAAATCAGTCCACCAAAGAATTCGTAGTTTTTTCGTTAAAAAAAATTTGGTCCTTCGAGCCGGATCTGACCTAGCGGCACGATAAGAATCCAAAACACACTTCACAACTAGCGAATTGATAGTTTGAGGAGTAAAAAATAATCATTTTAAGTTGGGCCCCGTGGATTCTCAACCTCAATCCCATTGAGAACCTGTGGACTGATGTTGAGACAAGTTTGGGGTAAAAACCACCAACTCCAGTCTTCCAAAACGGTGTTAAGGTGCTGCTTCAAAATGCAAATCTTACAATTGATAGCACAAGATGATTTTTTTTGCACTCAAGGCAATAGAATCTATGCGATTAATCGAACTGAATAAATAGTTTATTTCAAAATTTAAAATTAAAAGTAAAGAAAAACGGTCTGTGGGAACTGCGTTCACGCCATTTACATTTGTAGTGACGTAGCTTACCGAATTCTACCACAGTTTGGGCATCAATTTAGAATTTATTTTCAAATTTCTGGCTGAGTGACTATTGTCCAAATTGAACACTGGTCAGCCACCACAAACTCGATTTCATTGTTTACCCATACGAATAAAATAAAAACAATGAGTGTGAAGAAGATCAAAGATATTGGCACTCAACCATGAGTGTAGTTCTTCAAATAGACATTATGCATTGAACGGACTGGTGTGTCCTTAAAAACAAGGCCAACTGGCCATTTGGATTGCTTTCAGTATTCCACTGATCCTCCAACCATGAGTGTAGTCCCTCAAATAGACATTAAGCGTTGAACGGACTGGTGTGTCCTTAAGAATAAGGCCAACTGGCCATTTGGATTGCATTCAGTATTCCACTGATCCTCCAACCATGAGTGTAGTCCCTCAAATAGACATTATGTATTGAACGGACAGATGTGTCCTTAAGAATAAGGCCAACTGGCCATTTGGATTGCGTTCAATATTCCACTGATCCTCCAACCATGAGTGTAGTCCCTCAAATAGACATTATACATTGAACGTTAGTTTATTTTTAATACGCCTCATAGACTCCGGGAGCCCTATAAGTTTTGTCAAGAAGATGTGTCTACCCTAAGAAGTAATAGTGCGTACAGTTCCCAATGTCAGTTATATGGGTACCAATAAAAGTAAACCTCACGAATATGGAAAGGTTTCGTGCGTTGTAATTTTTCAGATCCGTGAAGTAAAGTCTAAACTCCGTATATTGCAGAAAAACTCGACAGAAGCCGAAAAGTGATTTCAAATTTCCTTAAAATTACGGGAAATAGTGCAGTCCCCGACGTCGAACGGCCATCAGTGAAAGGAATATACGCGCATTTCTAAGAGTTGCGTCGAATTCAGATGTCAAAACCAATGTAAGAAACGTCGAAAAACAAAAATATTGAAGGGGTCTCCAATAATAAAGCGTACAAAAAAAAAAATATGAAGAAAAAACCACCACTAACGGCAAAATGCAAGAAGGATAGATTGCGATTTGCTATGGAGCACGTGCATTGGAAAAAACGATAGCCTTAGGTACTATTCACAGACGAGAAGAAGTTTAACCTCGGTCACCATGACCTTTGAAGGGCCTTCAGCGCCCTTCTCAACAACGAACAATCTATTAATTGCGATTATACCCGTCGAGTGAGAGAAGGAAAAGAAGTGTAACAATTGGCGCCCAACGTGGAGCTCTAGAGGGAAAAAAAAACGAGAGAAATTTTTTTTTTTTTTTTTTAGAAAATTAGCTATTCGTGCGTGTGTCAGGGAAGTGTTGATATTATTTTTTTTATTCTGTGCATTTACGTTTCGGAAGAAAGAGGTATTGTTTGTCCGTTGAATTTAACAATAGGATTTCAAAATACAGTCCACCAACACGGTAAATCGAAAAGGTGATTTACATTTGGTTTTACTTCTATTTTAGTGTCCAGGAGCTTCGAATTTGAAAGTTCAGGAAGTGATAAACCCCTCGATCCAGGTACCCATTGAAGACGGATTACAAGGAGGTATTTTTCAGACAAAGAAGATAAAATCAAAAAGCTTTCTGTTCCGAATGAGCACAATGCACCGTGTGGACCATCGGTGTTAATAGCACTTCCACCGAAACCGAAAGCAAAAAAAGCATATATTCAGCAGGATTTCGTTTAGTTCGACAATCCGGGATGCAAATCAGAATCACAAGCATTTTGCATTAAATGCTATTTTAAACTGTGTAATTCGACTATTAAATGTTTGAATCAAATCTTGCAATTGATAGAACTGAATAAAGAGTTAATTTCACATGACAAGTAAATTTATAGTATTAAAATGAATTTTATAATAAATCTAAGCGATTAATCGAACTGAATAAATTGTTTATATCGATTTGTTGAAGGAATATCTGAGCGCACTGCAGTTGAGGAGAAAAAAAAAAAAACATAAATTGAAAGGTTTGCGAGATTTGTACAAGTTAACTCTGAACAGTGTAAGAATCCCACAACAACAAACCCCAAGAATGTTCCCACACTTTTCCGCTGACATCGTTGGATATGCGACTGGAACACAGGTGTAAGATGTCCGCCACGGATCCACCAGCAACCTGTTAATTTCCAAATAAAGAAGAAGTGTTCTCCACTAACCAGACCAGAGAACTATCCAAAATGTTTCAAGCAAATCTTGCAATTGATAGAACTGAATAAAGAGTTAATTTCACATAAAAAAGAAAATTTATCAAGGTCCTAAGGCAAAACTATCTGGGATTGATAGAACTGAATAAATTGTTTATTTCGATTTAAAATTAAAAATAAAATTCAATGTAATGTAATTAATAATCGAAATGTGATGTAAGTATTGTAGCATTTTACACTACATGCACCATTGTTTTCATACAACAGCTGTGCGCAGGCGTCGCGACCTTGATCATCAATGCACAAAACCCAAAACCATAAACGTATATACCCATCCGATTACACACACACCGTATCTGCATATATCCAGATGGAACTGATTAACAGTATCCTGGATACATAGCACTCGCTATGTAATATGATAATACAGATAAGCATTGCTTAGGTTCAAGTGTAATAAAACGGATTAGGGTAGCGTTGGTTTAGGCTTAGGTACAATGCTGAGATACAATGTTTGTAAATGTTTACTTGAGAGGTATGGAGAGTGGGGAGGAGAATAGTTAAAATAATTCATATAAAATGGAGTGGATCGGAAGGTTCGAGAGAGAGAGCATAACATAACACTTAACTATAAAGGCGAAGACAGCGGGCCTACGCATCAAAAACCTGTGGGAATATTACCTAAAGTGGGGTTTAAAAATCAACAGTGACAAGACAGAGCTCATCTGCTTCAGGATACCAACAACCGCTACACGTCGACGCGCGTTTGCCGCACGCTGTAGGAGCATCCGAATCCGCCTGCCAGACAACTCTGAGGTTCCGGTCAGGATCACCACCAAATACCTGGGTGTCAACTTTAACGAGATGTTTAAATTCAACAACCACGCTGCGATTATTATGCGGAGAGCCAACAAATGAACCAAGCTGCTAATATACAAGTAGCTAATAAGGCCAGTCATTACCTATGGCGGTCCAATCTGGTTTACAATATCACCATCAATACTGAAAAAACTGCAAATCTTTGAGCGCAAGATTCTCAGAATTTGCACCGGGTTGTGGCGAAATCCTCTCACCCGGCGATATATAAACAATCAAACGCTTTACGAAAACGCTGGAATACTTCCAATCGACCAGCAGATGCTTCAGCTCTCCGCAAAACGTTTGCAGAACCTTGCTGACCACCCAAACCTGGACATACAGGAACAAGGTCTTGAAGAGATCGAACCAACTCACCGATACCTGAGCGCAAGAGCGATCATCGATCCCACATTAGGACACAACATCAACAACAGCACGTTCTACGAGATTAACAACCGTCATCACTACAGGGGATAGTCCCCCATTTTTAACACAACAACTAGAAAGTCGCAGACGCTTCATGGTGTGACAGATCTGATGTGGTGGCTCCTGAGGGGAGCGATCATGCGACGGGTCTAAGGGAGGCCAGCGGACAAATACACGCCGAGGTGATCATGCGAGAATTCCTTTTTTTCGCACGATCGCCGAATCGGTCAGAACCTTCGCATTTTCCGATTGTGCTGAACCGGTTTTGGGAAACAATCGGCATAATGCTGGGAGGAAGGCGAAAAGGCGGACAAAATAGACTGGAAAGGGGAGTCGAACCATCCCTGCCCCGTGAGTGTAATTCGCAGGAAAAAAGAAAAGAAAAACCCTGCGCGAACTCTAATAACGTAAATCACAACTCCTGACAATTCCGGTGATCGTTCCCCTTTCCAACTGCTGTGATCAAACTGCAACTTTCAGTTGTGATTCGCTGATTTTTCTAAGATGTTAAGCGTTTTTTGCTTTTGTAGTTATGTTATTAAGCAAATAGGAAGATAAAACAGCAAATCATTCGCGTTTTTGTATTCGAAAAAGTGTTTTTCTCACTGGTCAATCGGAGAATTTAATTGTTTATAACTTTGTTAATAATAGCGTCCTCGCAAAATAATTTTTATTTCCGTGTTTCTGAGACAATTTCACGTCAAAAGAAATTTAATTACGGTTATTTGTGATAGTGGCCTATTGTAAAGCGGCCCCTTCTTCGCTCTAATGAGTTGGAGATTGAGAGAATACTTTTTTCAATAAATAAAATGAAACAATGTAACATTGGCGTTACTCATGGCGGACGACTTCACTCGGTGGACGGACCCCGCTATCTATCTTTTGCGACGTGCTTCATGGTTAGAGGCTTTTCCTTTTTGAAGTCGTTTGCCACCAAGCGAGGTTACCCGCCAGGAGTGCTAAATTGAGTAAGTGAAATACCAAATGTAATTAATTATGAAATGTAAGCTTTTTCCTTTAGAAATAAACATTCGAACTTAAACGAATCGTTCTATTTAATTTGGTAGGTGGCGCCGACGACAACTTTGTTATCACGGAATACTTAATTAAAATTCATGTCTTGCCTTTATTTAAGGGTCTTACAATGGCAGACGATCAAGTAACATTAATTAAAAAGATGCTTCAAAATACCAGTGACGATAGCGAATCATTTCGACTACGAAAAGTGGAACAATTTTCAAAGACAACTCCCGTGTTTACTGTGATAGGTCAATTTTTTGGCCTGAAGAATGTGTTTAGTAGCAACCATGAGTTCTTCGAGAAATCATTCATTTATTATAGAGATAGACCGGACTTGATGACCGTCAAATATGGCAGAGTGTATTGGTATTGGGTGTACAAGGTGATAGCGCTGTTAAGTGTGAACACCCTGTAATACAAAATATAAATAGCTTTAAAATAATAAACGTTTCTTTAGAATTTGAATTGGGGAATTCCCTCGTAAGAAATGAATTTTATGTAAATTGGGGAATTCCCTCTTAAGCAATTTGATACTTAGCATTTTTGCTTTCTGTTGTGTTTTTACTTCACTTCTTGTTGAACCTCTGTAGAGTGAACATTAAAGTACTTAAAGTGAAAAGCAATCTATTGTGTTGTGTTTTATTGAAATAATTCTAATAGAGTGGAGAATAAATATACTGATAGAAGAGTATGTTGGCAACTGGCCAACTCAGTGGACTTGAAGAACTGCGGAAAAAGGGATCGCAATTATCTTGCAATAGAAAGGGAATCCAAAGTTAGGAATACCAAAGTTGTGATTCTTGCACAAGGAGACAACCATTTGCACCTTCTTCCAGGTACATCCTTATCAAAATCAAATATATCCAATAGACCACATAAATGATGTGACAAGCAACAACAGTTACATTATTCAAGCATCAGGAATGCCGCAGGAAGAATTGGATTAAAGATTAATGAGGACGAAACTTTACAATCTGCAGATATACTGCTATATGGGAAGACCATTATATTTCATGGCAATATAACATGTTTAGAAGAGAAGAGGCTATCTAGAATCTCTTGCACCACGAATGACCAATTACCATCATTAGGAAACATATTATCTACAGTTGCAACAAATTGTCTCACTATCGCTCACCAGTCAAAAATCCCGTTAAATGCGATCATATCATGAATTTCGTTATCCAAATACTTAATCAACATAACCCCGCCCTTCGCACCGTACCAAGAACTTTAGTTAGCAAACCTCTGATGTTAAATAATCGAATATTCCGCATCGGTGTGTTATACCTTGATCCATCACTCGGAGGAATCTGCGGAATGCCATTAACAAGAATACACATGAGAATGTTCCCCGATCCAGTAACAGAGAGTTTCGCATTTTGGAGTATTATAGCCAAAAGATCAACAGATCAAGAAATTAAGTAGATTGCTATGAACTTCGGTAATCCTCCGATCCTTCAATATAATGAGAACCATTTTACAAAGTTGGTAGAGGATCCACTTTCTATCAATATAAAAAAGGGTTTGAGCTCTACCAACCTGATTAAAGATGAGATCCGAGAGTAGCCGATTCGATTTTAGAGTCCACAATTGTAGGGAAGGCAATGAGGCTAGTGGCAAGAGTTAACAAGACTGGAGTCTTAGTAAACCTGATGTTAAAGGCCAGAGATAGGGATATCCAGGAGCACGAATTGAAGTCATTTTATGAAGACCTATCACCTAATTATGCCCGTAATAGTGTCCAGTCTATGGAGAATTTATTCGGGAAGTTCGAACTTAAACGGTTGTTCCACTGAAAGTCAATCAACTATGTTGTAGGGTGCATATGTGTGATTGACTATATCATATTTTGTTAATTCAGCATAACGTGCTTACTTGGACGACAAGTGCCGTTGCTGTTTGCGGTGTCCGATTCCCGTCGGATAAAAGTGTGGGAAAGGAATGTTGATATTGATATGCAAGAAAATACAGTCAACCACACATATGTACACTGAGATTCACATGCGCTGCGACGTATGGTAAATATTTCTTTTGATAAACAGGACAGTAATAAAGAAGCTTTGAGACAAAGAAGAATTCGTTTTTTTTTTTATTTCGGAAGACAATTTTTAATATTCAAAATAATGAACTTTACAATGTTCTACCACCCATGCTGATTTGCTGAGAAAGGTTTCGTGGGGTAGAGATGATATTACAGGAGTGACTATTAAAAACTTGTTAAGAGACTCGACGACGGAATTATGTTCCTTTACCCCGAAGGGGAAAAGCCCCAAACAATACTGCTTAGGGGAATGGAACCGTCCACCGAATCAGAGGACCTTCTAGAGATGCTCGGAGGGTTTGAGAGTGATGATCTCCAGTTCGTAGGAGTCATGCATCGCTTTGCGTCACATTTCCCCAGTTTTAGAGACAGATACGCGATACACTGTAATACAATTGAGCAATATCGCACAATTAAAAACTTGTTAAGAGACTCGACGACGGAGTTATTCACCTATACCCCGAAGGGGGAAAAGCTGCAAACAATGCTGCTTAGGGGAATGGAACCGTCCACCGAATCAGAGGACCTTCTAGAGATGCTCGGAGGGTTTGAGAGTGATGATCTCCAGTTCGTAGGAGTCATGCATCGCTTTGCGTCACATTTTTCTAGTTTTAGACACAGACATGAGATACACTGCAATACAATTGAGCAGTATCGCACAATTAAAAACTTGTTAAGAGACTCGACGACGGAGTTATTCACCTATACCCCGAAGGGGGAAAAGCTGCAAACAATGCTGCTTAGGGGAATGGAACCGGCCACCGAATCAGAGGACCTTCTAGAGATGCTTGGAGGGTTTGAGAGTGATGATCTCCAGTTCGTAGGAGTCATGCATCGCTTTGCGTCACATTTTTCTAGTTTTAGACACAGACATGAGATACACTGCAATACAATTGAGCAGTATCGCACATTTAAAAACTTGTTAAGAGACTCGACGACGGAGTTATTCACCTATACCCTGAAGAGGGAAAAGCTGCAAACAATACTGCTTAGGGGAATGGAACCGTCTACAGAATCAGAGGAGCTCCTAGAGATGTTCGGAGGGTTTGAGAGTGATGATCTCCAGTTCGTAGGAGTCACGCATCGCTTTGCGTCACATTTTTATAGTTTAAGAGACAGACACGCGATACACTGCTATACAATTGAACAGTATCGCACAATTAAAAACTTATTAAGAGACTCGACGACGGGGTTCTTCACCTATACCCCGAAGGGGGAAAAGCTGCAAACAATACTGCTTAGGGGAGTGGAACCGTCTACAGAATCAGAGGAGCTCCTAGAGATCTTCGGAGGGTTTGGGAGTGATGATCTCCAGTTCGTAGGAGTCACGCATCGCTTTGCGTCACATTTTTCTAGTTTTAGAGACAGACACGCGATACACTGCTATACAATTGAACAGTATCGCACAATTAAAAACTTATTAAGAGACTCGACGACGGGGTTCTTCACCTATACCCCGAAGGGGGAAAAGCTGCAAACAATACTGCTTAGGGGAATGGAACCGTCTACAGAATCAGAGGAGCTCCTAGAGATCTTCGGAGGGTTTAGGAGTGATGATCTCCAGTTCGTAGGAGTCACGCATCGCTTTGCGTCACATTTTTCTAGTTTTAGAGACAGACACGCGATACACTGCTATACAATTGAGCAGTATCGCACAATTAAAAACTTATTAAGAGACTCGACGACGGGGTTCTTCACCTATACCCCGAAGGGGGAAAAGCTGCAAACAATACTGCTTAGGGGAATGGAACCGTCTACAGAATCAGAGGAGCTCCTAGAGATCTTCGGAGGGTTTAGGAGTGATGATCTCCAGTTCGTAGGAGTCACGCATCGCTTTGCGTCACATTTTTCTAGTTTTAGAGACAGACACGCGATACACTGCTATACAATTGAGCAGTATCGCACAATTAAAAACTTGTTAAGAGACTCGACGACGGAGTTATTCACCTATACCCTGAAGAGGGAAAAGCTGCAAACAATACTGCTTAGGGGAATGGAACCGTCTACAGAATCAGAGGAGCTCCTAGAGCTGTTCGGAGGGTTTGAGGGTGATGATCTCCAGTTCGTAGGAGTCACGCATCGCTTTGCGTCACATTTTTCTAGTTTTAGAGACAGACACGCGATACACTGCTATACAATTGAACAGTATCGCACAATTAAAAACTTATTAAGAGACTCGACGACGGGGTTCTTCACCTATACCCCGAAGGGGGAAAAGCGGCAAACAATACTGCTTAGGGGAATGGAACCGTCTACAGAATCAGAGGAGCTCCTAGAGATCTTCGGAGGGTTTGGGAGTGATGATCTCCAGTTCGTAGGAGTCACGCATCGCTTTGCGTCACATTTTTCTAGTTTTAGAGACAGACACGCGATACACTGCTATACAATTGAACAGTATCGCACAATTAAAAACTTATTAAGAGACTCGACGACGGGGTTCTTCACCTATACCCCGAAGGGGGAAAAGCTGCAAACAATACTGCTTAGGGGAATGGAACCGTCTACAGAATCAGAGGAGCTCCTAGAGATCTTCGGAGGGTTTAGGAGTGATGATCTCCAGTTCGTAGGAGTCACGCATCGCTTTGCGTCACATTTTTCTAGTTTTAGACACAGACACGCGATACACTGCTATACAATTGAGCAGTATCGCACAATTAAAAACTTGTTAAGAGACTCGACGACGGAGTTATTCACCTATACCCTGAAGAGGGAAAAGCTGCAAACAATACTGCTTAGGGGAATGGAACCGTCTACAGAATCAGAGGAGCTCCTAGAGCTGTTCGGAGGGTTTGAGGGTGATGATCTCCAGTTCGTAGGAGTCACGCATCGCTTTGCGTCACATTTTTCTAGTTTTAGAGACAGACACGCGATACACTGCTATACAATTGAACAGTATCGCACAATTAAAAACTTATTAAGAGACTCGACGACGGGGTTCTTCACCTATACCCCGAAGGGGGAAAAGCTGCAAACAATACTGCTTAGGGGAACGGAACCGTCTACAGAATCAGAGGAGCTCCTAGAGATCTTCGGAGGGTTTGGGAGTGATGATCTCCAGTTCGTAGGAGTCACGCATCGCTTTGCGTCACATTTTTCTAGTTTTAGAGACAGACACGCGATACACTGCTATACAATTGAACAGTATCGCACAATTAAAAACTTATTAAGAGACTCGACGACGGGGTTCTTCACCTATACCCCGAATGGGGAAAAGCTACAAACAATGCTGCTTAGGGGAATGGAACCGTCCACAGAATCAGAGGAACTCCTAGAGATGCTCAGATTATTTGAGAGTGATGATCTCCAGTTCGTAGCATCGCTTTGCGTCCCCTTTTTTTGTTTTAGTAAGAGAAATAAAATAAGATGATCTAAATAATTACAAACTTTGGCGGTTCTGGTCTCAATGAGTAGAAATAGATACTGTTGAAGCTCAAACGCTGGACTCTCTCTACAACAGATTTGGAGAAACCATCAAAAACGTGAAAGAGTTTTCTCCACCTTCACAAAAAGAGACAAGTGATGAGATATATATGGAGACGATGTTGTCGTAGAGGAAAGACTTGGCTACCCCACACAAGGACAAATTTCAGGCCGACTTCATTGCTTCGAAGGAGACTGCAAAAAAAAAAAAAAAAAAAAAAACCCGTGTTGATTTCTGTCGCTGGCGGAACTAGCGGTAGGCGAATATTCACTGGTGTTTGTCAGACGAAGCAATTTGTTCTGTCCTAATACAGAATTTTCAAGTCGGAGACAATCGGCTGCTTATCAAGATTATGAAGCAGTTGCCATTGTTATGCCTTTGGCCTATCCCAAGGATTGTTAATTGGCCTGACTCCACTATTTAGATTCGCACAACAGTGCCAATGCTAATAAAATGCCAATGTTCACAAAATCACATCCGAATTGGAAAGAAGTGGAGCAAAGTCCGATGGTTTATAGGATCCAAAATAAACATGATTGGAAACGATGGCAAAACGTAGCACACTTCGTCTCTGTTTTTAATACAAAATACTATAGCGCGCACAAAATTTTACTTTTTTTTTATTTTTCAAGTTTAATTTTGACGAGAACTAAAAAAATCCCAAAATATATTATTAAAAGAAAAAAAATGTTTCAAAATTGTTTGTTCCCTCGAGCGCGTTGTTCTAATTTACGAAATCCTTATTTGATATTTTTCCACGAACTTAGAAGAAAAAATCCATCACTTTCATCTTGGATTGCGGCAGTAGAAGCTGGCAAACAATGGGCACAATTACCACCAAACGAAAAGGAACGCTACCGGAAAACCGCCAAAGATGCCAAATACACCTTCAACAGTCGTAATCCACAATTGGATCGACTTATGCGCAAGTTACGCAAAGCCTTCAGGCATACTGAACGGACAAATTTAATCGAACTAAGCAAAGCAGCGAAATATTTAAAGCAATGCAAAATGGAAGTGATTAAGAGAAAGAAATAAAATTGTATGTTGTAGTAAAAATTTATAAAATATATGTAAATAAATATAGAAGGTGACTTGAAAGGTTTTTGACTAGATGTAACACTATGGTCGTCACTTTTAAAGAGTCACAAGCAAGTGATTTAAGCAAGATGGATATAAACGCTAGAACTATCCATCAACAGCATGGTTGATCAGCAGAGGAGATTTATAAAAATATTTTTCATATTTTAGTAGCTACGACTAGTTACACAAAAGAATTTATACATTATTCAAAATTTGGAGAAGAAGACGTTATCAAGCTGAATAACAGTCTGTTGTCCAGAGACACAAGGAGTCTACAGTCTGAGTCACTGACAGTGGCGATTTTTCGTCTGTTGCTACGGGATTCAATCTGAGCATTGGTGATGTCAACGGCTCCACTTCCGTCTCCTTCCGGCGAGAATGCTGCTCGGGAACTCGCTATCTTATACGAGATTTTTTTCTCTCAAGTGCCTTTTGTCGATCGCTCTTATTTCTAGCGGTGATCAGTTGCCTCCTAGAGACGCGCAATTTTTGATGCTCTGCCGTCTTTGTTTTCCCACGGACGTCCCTTCATTCCGCGGCGTGTGGCGGCCGAATTTTGACTTGTGCTGCATTATTAAGAGATATCGCTTCAGCTTGTATAGGTCAGGTCTTGCCTATCTGCCTCGCTTTGACCCTTTGTAAATCTTTCTCCGTCCTCCGCGACCTGTAGTGCGCCTTCACACCACTCAAACTGACCTGTGCACCTCTAGAAGGTGTTTCGAGCGTCTGACAGTTGATAAGCGATTTTTCAAGCGACCAGACACGTCACTTCCCAGAACTACCTTTGCTCGCGGACGAAT
Source organism: Matsumyia berberina (assembly GCA_917880715.2). Taxonomy (NCBI): domain Eukaryota; kingdom Metazoa; phylum Arthropoda; class Insecta; order Diptera; family Syrphidae; genus Matsumyia; species Matsumyia berberina. Next base: position 111,134,071 of record OU862872.1, read on the forward strand.
CCTCCTGGGATCAAAAAGGTCAATTGCTGTACTCCCTCGCTTGCGTGCTGTTCCCCTCCTAGTGTATAAGTGCGAGCTGTCCGATTGGTAGCCCAGATAGGACCGATCAGAGAATTGAGACACTTACTGGGAATACAACAGTATAATCTCCCTTCACTGCGGCGGTTTCTACTGATTCGCATGCCCCTGATACCCGATCGAGCGTACCAGATGCACTATTCTAAGAATCGATCACCGTATAAAGAGGACAACGTTGAGGTTCGTTACTGCACCACAATTATTGAGAGATATTGTGGAAACCACAGGCATAGATATCTCTGTGACAAGAGTCCAAAGACGACCTAACGAAGCCGGTTTGTTTGCCTACCGGACGGCAAAAAAAAAAAAACCGCTTCTTACGCCAAGAATTAAGAAAAGCCGTCTGGCATGGGAAAGAGAAAGCCAGAATTGGATCCGGAATGACTGGCAAAAGGTCATCTTCTCAGATAAGTCCAAATTCAACCTGAAATTTTGAGACCACAGTTCGACGTTGACCTGGAGAACGGTTGAAGGAAGAATGTGTTGCAACTCGACCGAAGAGGTCTAAGGGTGTCATGGTTTGGGGGATCATAACTGCCGGTGGCGTTGGAACTCTTTTGATAGTAGACGGATCCATAAATGCTTTAAAGTACAAAGAGGTTATAGAAAATGGAATGGTTACCACTATGGAGGAAGTCAGCCAGTGCCACATGATTCTTCGGCTTACTTTTGAGGAGTAGTTTCTTTTACTTCGAGAAAAATGTTGAAGAAGCGATGGGTAATAGTGGAAATACTTCTGCTGGTGGTAAAAATTAGCAACCAATAATCTTCGAAAGAGTATCAGCGCCCAGAAGAAAGGACTTATCGAGGTCCCTTTCTTCTATCGAATTTAATAAGACGAGGTCGAGAATTTGAAGAGCAAGATTCTCATGTAGGATGTAGTTTTGTCATAAGGTATAATAATATACCTCTTCGAGTTACATGAGATGTAACAATGTCCCATATGCTGGTGTAACGACTGTACTGTATCTTACTAACCAGCTGAAGTTGAAACCAGATCCCCCAGTAAACATCCAGACACACATGTCGTGTTGCCAAGCCGAAGACCTGCGTCTTGTTGGTTCATTATTTATGTACATCGAACAATTGCAGATATTTATTAACCGCTATACAAGTTGGTCAGATGCGTTCGCTATGGAAGACATAAAGGCGGAGACGGTGACACACCACTTACTTATTGTTGGATCAGCCAATATGGCGTACCACTCTAAATTACGAAGGACTTAGGAAGGCAATTCGAATTAACCCTTTTTTCGGAACTGAACAATGTTCTAGGAATGAAGCATTGCAGGACGACAGCGTAGAGATGGCATCGTCGTTCTTTAAAGGCTTCAATTATGTTTCATCAGACTACTGATTGGTTTAACGTTTTGCCACTACTTCTCCGAGGACTGAGATCGTCTCTTAAGGACATTAATGCTACGCCGGCAGAACTTTTACATGGAGTAACACTACGCTTGTCTGGAGAACACTTTGCCGACTCACGAAATACCTTGAAGGCCTTGTCCATTATACGACCTAAGTACAAAAGAAATAAATATTGTGCAACGTGTTCCTTTTTTTTTTGTGAGGACGTGAATGTTATATTTTGCCCTCTCTTTTCGTTGGAGATCGCGTGCATAAGAGGTCTGGGACAAGAAATTTGTGTAGTAAACTAGTATGTCCCCTGCAGTGGTCCTGCTTATGGGGCTGAAGCATGGGCTCTATCGAAAACGGATGCAGATATCCTTGGCCATTTCTAGCGAAAAATTCTTCGGCGGATATTCGGTTCCGTCTGCGTTGACGGGCTTTGGAGAGGAGGATTCAACCACGAACTATACGAGCTGTAGATCAACATCGACCTACTGGACATTGGACGTTTCATATGGCTAAAACATAAGGAGCGGCTGACAACCAACGCTCCGGTACGCAGTCTTCGAATCTAATCCAGAGGGACAATGCAGTAGAGTAAGACCTTGTACTTTAGATTAAAATAAAAATATCACCACTTATCACAAGAATGTTGCGCGTTTCTATTGATTGAAAATGACACCTCTGAATGCCCTCAACCAACTGTGCGTGCGCAACTGGAGGCAGTTAGCTAAGGATCGGGCTATCTGGAGTGGCTTGTTGATTGAGACACAGGTTCACCCTGAACTGTAGGTAGGTAAGGAGGTGGAAATGTTTTTTTTTTTTTTTGTTCAATCTTCTAAAGAACGAAAACAAATCATAAAGAAGCGTTTGGTTCCTTAAAACGAAAACAGAAAGACTTTTGGGATCAATTCGCGGTATATCTTGACCCCTTAGGACCGCCAACATGTGAACGAAAAGAGTGGCATAAAGTAAGTCCAATTCATAAAATTTCTTAAGAATGCTTAGGATGTTGCTGGATTATAACAAGCGTAAGCAAAAAATGCTACAAATGAAAAAGATATAGTGGCAACCGGTGGGGGACCATATGAACAGGTATTTTTGTCTCCCCTGGAACAGTCGGTCGATGAGCTGCTTAGTTAACAAGCTGTAAATCCAGCAGGTAGTTCTTTCAGTGCAAACGTTCAGGAACTAAAGAAGTTGTTCAACAACAATTCACATCTTTACAAGAAGCTCTCACGCAAATTCGATAGCGGAGCTATGAGGGAAACTAATATAAAGAAAAACGACAGACTCAAACTGTTAGAAAGCCTGACAAATCAAGTCAATGGAAAATAGCTAGATATACGCTAAAAAAAACTACCAATTAATTATGAAAGTCACAACTGTGTTCATAGTGTTTGGTTGGCAAAACTATATTCAAAGGCGAGTGAGGATTTTCCAAGACGTGCCATGGAATCCGTGCCATCAGGTAGATGTCCCCTGGGTAGGCCTAGGATGAAATGGTTAGACCAAGTCCGAAATCTCACTTCTACGTTTATGAAGATGTCCCCTGATGATTAAGAGTCGATGGCGGAAGATCGGGAGATGTGGAAGATCCACTTAAGCACCCTAACCGCGCGACCCTCATAGTGGATAAGCGGGTCATTGAAAATGAATGAGAAAGTTTGCCAGTTTACATGACTTTCACTGTCCGTGATTAACAAAATCCCTTCAGGAGAGACACCTTCGAATGGATACCAGTCCGCCCATTGGTGTCCCCTCCCAGTTATGCAAGTTTAGGAATAAATTTCAAATATCACACATATTCGCAACTAAATTGATAAAAAAATGTTTCCCACAGTACCACAACAGAACAAATTAAAAGAAAAAAAGGAGAGTAACTATTGCAATCTTGATTTCGTTTTCTAAACTCTAGTCATGTATCGATTGCACGTTACAACTAAGGGTCTCTTGTAAATAGAAAATAAATATTTTATATAAATATTGTAGGTTTTGTTTTTTAGTTGTCAGCATTCAATTAAATCTACTACTTAATTTAGTTATAAACTTACTTATCACTGCGTTGCTTTAATGTTTAATATTTTTTAATTTTTTTTTAGTTTAACTTAATTTTGTAACTTTGTTCAAATATCTAAAGCGTCTTTTTTTTTGTATGGAGATGGCGTGAGGGAAGGTGGGTTGAATGGAGTGAGGAAAGATGTCTGGGTTGGGACAACTGTGGCAGGTGGATAAAGGCTAGATAATATGAATATATTTTAGTTGTGTTTTCTGCTTACGGTTTTTTTTCGCGTGCGTTTTGTGGTGGTTTAGTCTAGTGCAATTCCTCGAATCCATGAGCTAAGGTCACTGGTGTCTGATTCCATAATTATCTCCTCGGGTTCATCGTTGAGGAGAATGTATTGTGCGGCAGTTCGTCCACTTAAATAGGCACCATGTACGGTTGAATAGAAGTTGGAATGCGTGTGTTCACCAGCAAATAGTACAGCAGGCTATAGAAGAGAACTTAATGAGCTGCGAAATTTTGGAGAAAGGGAGGAATACTTACTTTCATTTGATGAGGATTGGCGTAGAGTGGTTGTGCGAGATTTTCAATGTCCTCTTGACAAGCGCCAACAGGTATTGATGTGTACGATCCACGGGTGTATGCTTGCGATTTCCAACTTGTACTGAAAGAAATTAAAAAAAAAAAGTTAGTTAGGACTTTGTTTTGCAAGGAGAAGCATGTTGAAGTAATCTTGAGCTTTCTACGGACAGTAATTGACGACAGGATTAGGTGAGGAGGCTATCCTCCAAAGAAAATAGATTAACTGACACCAAAGAAGGTTTATTTTGGATAGCAAGACGCACATTAGGACTTATGGGAGTAGCATCTACAGATACTGTCTCGCTAAACAACGAAAAAGCCTCTGGAGCCGAACATCTTGCAGCTCTGTTAGTAAACCCTTCTCCACGTCTGGAGAATATTTGGAATGCGAACTTGTGAGGAGGGACAGCAAGTTCTCTACGCAACGAAACAGAACAATTGTCGGCTGGTCTGTGTCGCCACCTGTAAAAACAATAACTAGTCTGAAAAGCAGGCAAAGGCCTCAGAAACGGAGTGATGATTTGCTGACGTTCTTTGGCAATCGACTAATGACAATGATTGAGTTTTAAAGCGCTGGCACTCTTCTCTTTAACTGAAGCGATACAAGATGGACATTCTAAGGTTGAGTGGAGTAAGATGTATCACTCTGGAAGTATTCGTGATTCTAACTTCAACCGCCCGCGGCAGTTTCATATCTTGGAAACATCACAGCGACCTCACAGTACAAGTAAGTCTAACACCCAATAGGAACAGCGTAGTTGTTAAAGGGTAGATTTCCATGAGAAGGCAGAAAAAGACAATACCGCACTTAAACACGTGACGACAATTCAGGGCCTCAGAGATTGAAGCGACAATGGCGAATGGCTTGTTGAGTTCTGCAATGTCATGCGCTTTGTCATTAGACGCACAGTGGTTTAAGAAAAAGTTTGCGCGCACACGGACGCAACAAAGCGATGCAAGAAGCGAGAATGGTGCGATAGAACTGTTGACATCAATTCTTATCCACGTGCGCATAGCGAAGCGATAAGAATTTATATGAAAAGACTTATCGCACGATTCTCGTATCGCTTTATCGCGTCATTGCGCGCGTAGCCTAAGGTCTGGCAAGTTTGGTGTCATCTGATAGATAGGAAACAACATTGTGGTCGACCACACTGCGATCAGTCGGCGCCTTAAGGGTTAACCTCTGGAACAAGCTGATTTGTTTTGTTTAAATGCCCAGCGACGTTCTTCTTATGACAACAAACAACGATGTCATTAAATACTTAGACCAACCGCAATGAGGCTGCTGGTAAGCTCACTAGACAAGAATCAAACCAGCACTGAAAAGCCCTTTTCCCTTCTGCAGTCAACAACCACATTAAGCAAGAACTCAACTTCACGAAAGTGTTTGCCATGCCTGATGTTCGAACCCGTATCGTAACGCGCTAAACACTGAAGTAGAAAATAATTAAAAAATAAATTCAAACAGTACTCACCACACACATGTCTTTGGCTTTGGTACGTAGGGATCCTTCAGGAACACTTTTAGAATTTCCGTACACTTATCAGCGACGGCGTCGTGCGATAACGTCTCCATGTACTCCGCTTCCTTGCCGGATACCCAGCCTAAGAGCAGTGTGTCTGTGACCTTTGCAAACGAATATATCTTCTTGTACCAGTGTTTACTCAAGTATTCGTCCGAGCCTCGCTCTTCGGCAGTCAGATCACACTCATACTTGTCATCGTCCCACAACAGCATAACTTCACTTATTTGCGGACTCAAAAACGGTCGATCATATTCTAGAAAGATCTTATCCACCGTTCCGTACATAAGATTCTCTATGGCCTCCTGCTTGTAGTGCGGCAGTTCAGGATCAAACAGCGTTTTCATTGTCTCTTTGAGTACACCCAGTGGGGCGGTACATATCACATGATCGGCAAAGAACACCCTTCCATCGTCACATATCACTCGAACAGGAGTCTCACCCGGGTCAACATCAAATGAATCTGTTTTACTGACACCTGCTGCTGCGGCACCGCCGGCAGCAAAGTCCGTCACAGTCTTATCCGAGTCATCCGACTCATCATCGTCCTCTGGTCCTTCGTCGACTGTTTCCAGGCCACTACTGGTTTTCTTTCGTTTCCAGAAGATTTTTTTCACCGGACATCGTGTCACAATTGTGTCCTTTGGAAGCGCTTCAGTCAATGGCTGCAGAATCGAACTGTAGCCAGAGGGTGGCACGATGTTACCGCCTTGCAATTCTGTATAACTACCTAATTCTAAGAGATCTACTTCGTCCATACTATGGCAGCCGGTGATGCAGGTTTCACGTTTCAATAGACAATTGAATATCAGCTTTTTCAGTCGCTTCTCCTTGGGATCGTGCACTGAATTTAGGTAGATTTCAATTTCGTAGTTGATGTGCTCACCGACACTGTTGATGTCAGGCGGTGGGCTAAACTGGCACAGAAAGTACTCATCGCAGCGGCGCATGAAACAGATATACGCTTCGTAGATTTCTTGAAGTATATCGAAAGGAACTTGAATGCCATCCTCCGTGGTCGCCACTACCTTATGCGGTTTGGGGATGTTGACAATATTCACGAGGCCATGTTGCACCGCCAACTCGAATATTGGATTGCCTAGGACACCATGAATCCAATTCGCACCAAGTTCAATCTGCAAAAAGGGAAAACAGAGAGGTCATTAAAAATCCTAAGTGACTCTGGTAAGGGAAAGTGATGATAGGTAAACGATGACAATAACCAATAGTCTATTGACGCAGGACAAGAGGACACCGGTTTTTCCAAAGCAATCACCTTCACGCAATGAATCTGGCTGCCTTATATCTCATCTGAACGCAACTTCTTAGGAAGGTCGTTGGGAGAATCTTGCTAGTGAGAGGATGGCGGAATCCTTTCACCGCGGCGTTCTTTCTTGGACACAGATGGCAGCGGAAGAAGTCTCTAAGTGGAACGAAACGGTGGGACATACAGTACCACTAAGGCAGACCTATCTAGCGAATATTTTACACGGGCTACCTTGACATATACGATGCTCAGACCTTTAAGGATGCTCAGACATTTTAGGGTCAAGCCCCTCAGGTTGAGGATTGTGTCGTTGGGTTAACTTGTTACGAAGCAACAACAAGCCTTGGGCAAGGGCGATTCGACTGTTGACGACCCTGGCACACGGGATAAGGACATAATCTTCGGTACGTGCAATGTTCGGAACCTTTATAGGGCCCCTGCAGCCGAACAACTGATCAGCGTCCAAACATCATACAGGAAATGCGAAGCGATAAGTCGGTCAGAAAGAGGATGAAAAACTGCGACATTTACTATGGATAGTGCTACAGAAAGTAAAGGCAGTCTTCTTCAAATGCGGGTTTGTCTTACGCGATGGACTAAGGCAACAAATCTGAAGCTTTCGACACGTAAGCGAACGATTTATGACATGCCTCCACAGAGTCCAAGGATAACGCCATCGAAGGAAGTTTCCGTAGTCGTGTTGGGCCAAGGAAGACATCGGTGGGATCTTTGCAAGCCCGTCAGTCTGTGCAGTATGACGACGGTCAAAAGGCCACTGCCTTAGATCTGTTTAATTAAGAAAAGCCGAGGCCCTCTCATGCGATTTCTTGAACGAACTATGCGAAGTTCTAAGGCCAACATTAGACACAAAATCTTTCAGAAGTCTAGGCAACGGTTTGCGTTCGCAGGCGACATTGATATCATTGGTAGAACTCCAGAGAGCTATAACCGATAAGTCCGCGAGTACAAAGGCACAAACTGCCGAAAAGGGCGGTGGACGAGGGCAAAACTACGTGTGTGCTAACAACGAAAAATGTCATGGAAAGATATGATCAAACCAGTGCTGGGATCAAAAGATGGAACAGCACTTGCCAATCGCTGTTTCTTCGTTCTAAGAAGGCAAAACACTCTTGAATAAGTAAAGTGACTCTATACGAAGTCCTAATCCCAGTCCCAGTCATGCTCAATGTCCCCAATTGATCCCAATTTCAGAGGCAGTTGGAGACGTTTTTAGTGCAGACATATTGCTGCATAGACGATAAGTGGAGGAGAAAATGCTGTATGGGCAGTACAATGACACGGACCTAGTCAAGTGTCTACTATGATTTAGACGCCTGGGACATGTAAAGCGGATGAACAAGCGAACTAAAGAGAACTCTGGATGAACGGCGTAGTAGGAGAAGACCGCCACGAAGGCCAAACGTGAAAAGAAACAACAACCAACGTGCAAAAGTGGAGGCAACTAACGACTAAGATGGTCGGAGACGAATGACCAGTTCCTCCACGGACTGTAGTCCATCGCAAGAAAGTAAATTTATTTCCACACAGAAATTCTAAAGAGTTGCCACTATAACGCTCGTTTTGGTGCGCAGATCTGCAACATTTTGACAGCTGAAGTGTTTTGGGAGTGAAAGATGGCCACAGAAATTCAGTTACGAGGCTGAAGAAGGATGTAAACGCTCGAATTTATGAAGATCACGACGTTAAATAAATGCAAACTCCACTTCTGTTGCTATTCATCGCTTGAACAAATCAAGAATTTCACCATAAACAGAAGATAACTGATGACAAAGCAGAATGCCGCCGGTTTCATTTTCAAAACTAATCGAGAAACCCACCAGAAAGACTAGGCAACGCCATAAAGATTACAAATACAGAGCCACAGTCAAGTAAACAGCTGCAGACGAATGAAGGGTAAATACTAAAGCGAATTTATGCATACAATCGATACACCCCTCAAAATGTTTAAATAAAAAAGTAAACAAATATCTATTCTTGTTTATAATGAATCAAGTTACACACTAATAGGCACTAATTGCGTGCTGCAGGAAGCCGCTATCATTAGGCGACACAAAAAGTAGTTTTTCATCGTTTTTGCTCAACAAAATCACCTGATGATGTGAACAATTCCAATTTTGATTGTGGAACATTTCAATCACGCCCACCGAGACAAACATACTGCACACTCCTTTTCCAATTTAATTTATGCGCACCAAGTGCAGTCGATCGAAGAAAAACAAATAAAAAAAAAAAAAGGCGAAGCACATTTTTTCAAGGTTAGCCAAACGCATTACAAACTACAAAGCAAGAAAAAAAAAAAAAAAAAAAAACTCCTTTTCCCCGGCTCATCTCGTCATCGAGGGTGACGAAACCCATACACGGCTGTTTCTGTCACCTTCGCCACCCGGTAGAGGGGAAAAATTTGGCAGCAAACGCGTTCTTCCCATATTTTTAGAACAGGGAAGTTGCAATTTGATAAGAAAAAGAATAAGCAAACGTAACGGCAGATAAGGGGAACCCCATGAGGCCAAGAAAAATTGCAATACACATCCCACAGGATGAATAATGGAGTGTGGGGATCTGCTGTTGCGCCGCTTACATAATCCCAACCAAAGAAGAAAAAAAAACTCTCCCACTGGAGGAAGAAAAAATACTCATCAGAAAAACTGTTCCAACTTACCTTCTGTTGTGTCAATGGGATCGAGACAATCCGTCCTCCAATTCGTCCTCGAGCTTCCAAAATTCTAAAACTGTCGCATCCATTCTGAAGCAAGTGATTCGCAGCAGACAATCCAGCCATTCCAGCACCGATAATTAGCACTTTAACTTTGTTATTGGGTGAGGTGCCACTCGTGGAGGGTGCTGATTCTGCCTCTGCCGCTGGTGGTGGCACATTTTCAGTAGTTTTACTCATTTTCCGAGAAAAGTAACAAATTTAGTTGTACGTGAGTTTTATCACGGTTTCGTGAAGAGGCGAAAGTAATTTTGAAGGTTTTTGGTTTTTTTTTTTTGTCTTTTTCCTGCTTCCACTTTTTTAGGTGAAGAAGTTTTCACTGTTTAGCATGTCGTTGTTGCCCGTAGTAGTTTGGTGAGCTAGAAAAACTTGACAGGCAGCTGTAGATGTTCCTTTTGCTTCTCTTGGCGATATAATTTTGTGGACTGCGCATACACCAAAGTCTACTCCGGTGGATGCGGAGAACTGTCGCAATCGCAGGGTTTGTTATACTTTTGAAATTGTGCACATTTCTGAATAGAATTGTGGGATTTTTAGTGCACATTTTAATGGTAGAATAAGGAATTACGTGAAACTTACTCGTAACGGCCCAACTGGATTGTAGGGAATTTCACAAATAAGTTGGAAAAGACGCCGACCCGCGGAAAAAGTGTACGGTACTCCCGTACGGGATAGGCAAGCAACGAGTCTCTAAAGAAATGAGTGCGTTTAGTAGTGCGATTTTGTTCTGCGAAATTATTTAACTTTGCTATTGGCCGTGGCTCTGTGGTTAGTTCGATTGAATTCGAGCGAATTTAAATAGATTCACTGTACCATTTTTATTAAAAAGCTTATCAACTTGAAATATGAAGTCGGCAATAAAACACTGTAACCCCTTTTCTTAAATTTCGGTGTCCTGGGGCTCAATTCCGCAAGTGTGAGTTTTTTGCCAATGCACACACTTACCAAAACTCACATCGATAAGTGGACCACAAATGCGGACCGGAGAAGCTGGGAAAGCATGGCTGTTCTCTGGGTGCAGTTGCTCTCTATGATCGACCGTGAATCGAAAGGAGTGACCGGGAGTCTCTAGGAGCGGCTTTGGGTCTCTATCTAGAAGCGAGTGCGGGTATCTAGGAGTGAGTGTGAGTTTCTAAGAGAGATTGGGGGTTTCTAGAGTAAGCTGTGGGTCTCAGGACTCTGATTCCCTAGGAGTGAGTACCTAGGAGCGGTCTTTTGGAGGCCGTGTAGTTATCTACTAGCGACAATGTCTCTACAAGAGATTTGGTGTGAATGCAAGAGGATGTGGACAGTAAATTCATGTGCAACCTTCCAGATTACCTCTGTTTTAAAAGTCCCTTGACCTAAACTCTACTTGTCGTGCTACCCAACCAAGTACGCCACCGTAATTCAAATCTTCTGTCAGACATTACCAAATTGATTTAATTGAGCAGGAAATCTCTAGTTTCATTCGAATAAATTTCAATAATGACGGCCCCCAACCAATTCTAGATCAGCATTTCTCGTTTTCCAAAGCAAACATATCTCGCCGAAGTTGCAGAATCTCTGATGCCACGATCCCATAACGACACTCGAATCCATCGGTATAAAAGTTTTTTTTGTCTATTCGCTACGTTCATCTGACATTCTTAACGCACTCCCCACAAACGTCAAACAGAGACAAGAGTTCAACATCAAAACAAAACAAAACTGCACACCAAAGGGGCGAAAAAAAAAAGTTAAATAAATATGCCCCGAATCAAAGACGACCACGCAAATTTTCTAGCAACTCCATCGAAAAAACTCCGCTTCCGTGGGGAGACAAATCATCACAGTCGTATCGATGAAATCTTCGAGGATGTCACCGAAAGAAGGAAACTAAAGACCGACGAAAATGTCGATGAAAGCAAACGCAAAAGAGGTAAGCTGCACCACCCGCTGGTGCTGTGTTTTGTGTGTTCTGAGGGAAAGTTTTCACATAGATTTTTGCCGATAATTTCACAGAGACACCATCGTTTATGGACTTTGTAAAAGTGGAGATGACGCGCGGCTACATTTTGGAGCACGACGAGGAGCGTTACTCGGCGAGGCGACAGAAAATCTACTCCTTTATGAAGATACCCCGGGAGGTGGAGAAATTCATGGGATACGGGGTAATTCAGTGTGCCGACTCGTTCCTGTACATTCACACGTTCCTGCCAATCCGGTTTTTGTTGGCCGTTTGGGCGGTGATTAGTCGGCCGGTTGCCAATTGCTTGGGCTTGCGGAGGAAAACGCAGAAATTGCTGACGCCGGCGGAGATCTGTGACCTGTTGAAGGGTGCCATATGGATTGCTTGCACACTTCTGATGCTGTCGGTTGACACGAATCGCGTGTACCATATCATAAAGTCGCAGAGTATCATCAAGTTGTACATTTTCTACAACATGCTCGAGGTGGGCGATCGCTTGTTGTCTGCGTTCGGCCAGGACACCATAGACGCTCTGTTTTGGACTGCCACAGAGCCAAAGAATGGAAAGCGCGACCACTTTGGCCTCATTCCGCACATCCTGTTCGCACTGATTTACGTTGTGCTGCATAGTTTCTTGATTATGTTCCAAGCGACGACGCTGAATGTGGCTGTGAACTCGAACAACAAGGGCCTCCTCACGATTATGATTTCGAATAACTTTGTGGAGCTCAAAGGCAGCGTGTTCAAGAAGTTCGACAAGAACAACCTCTTCCAGTTGACTTGCAGTGATGTGCGCGAGCGATTCCACCTATCGGTGCTTCTGTTCATCGTTGTCATACAGACGATGAAGGAGTTCAACTGGAGTTCGACGCAGTTCTATGTGATGCTTCCCGACTGTTTCTACGTGCTGATTACGGAGATTTTGATTGACTGGATCAAGCATGCGTTCATTACAAGGTTCAACGAACTCCCGGTGGACGTGTATCGGGAATACACCATCAGCCTGGCGTATGACATGACGCAGACCCGACAGAAGCATGCATTTTCGGATCACTCGGACCTGGTAGCCAGGAGAATGGGTTTCATTCCATTTCCTCTTGGAGTCGTGCTCATCAAAGCCATCTACAGCGCTGTGTCCTTTGATAACTGTGCGGCTTTCGTGCTGTTTCTCATCGCCTACCTGACCCTCATGGGTTGTAGGATACTCAACACAATCTGCGCCCTGGGAAAGGCGTGCGAGCTAATGAAACAGCACCAGGAAGAGAAAAGTAGCTCGACACCGATCTCATCTGTGACGAATGCTTGTCCAGTGCCGGGTGGACCTGTACTGACGAGTCCAAATCGCCCCAAAGCCGATATAGCCACATCACCAGTGCATCCACCGACCCTCCATCGCTCGCATACAACTGAGGCGCCGTCCATTGCCGCCACATCGACGCCGAATAAATCGAAAGACGAGGAATCTAGCTCCTTGTTGGCGGCCAAGAACTCCCTCGAACTTGGAGCTACGGCATTGTTCTCCAATAGCGATGTGGACCTGGACGATGTCTGTCTGAACGAGAAGGTCCTGGAGACATCCACCGCAGCTGGCAGTGACGAAGTTTTCGACGAGGAGAAGGAACTCACGCGGAGTGTTCCCGACTTGCAGCAGGAGACCAGTGGCGTGTGTAACGTATCCACCGAACGTCCGCCGAAAAAGAAGATTGTGCGGACACACAAACGCTCAGAATCGGAGCCATCGATGCAGAGCATCATTGGTGAGAAGGAACCACCGGCGTAGTTAAGTCACATTTTTTTCATCAGCTCTGTTAATCCCAGTTTCCCCTCTCCCTGTGATTTTATTGGTTTTCTGTGTTTTTTTTTTTTATTTGTGAAAGGGTCAATCTACTGGTGGTTGCCTTGCATTATCGCCTTGACTGGAGGATAGGAAGCTAGGAATAGTGTTACAATTTTTTTTCCGTATTTATACAAATATTAGGATACTTTATGAATTTTATTATACATAGCCATAGTTGAATTTGTAAATGAAATTGATGAGAACTAATAAAAAGACAATTTATGTAACTGTTGGCTTGGAAGTAGATTTATTTCGTTTTCAGCTGCAGTTTGTGCTTCTTATGGTTTGACGATGACTTCCGCTGTTAGCAAGTGCTTTTTGACAACCACCTTTGAATTTTGGTTGGTGTATATGGTGCATATAAGCATGGACATCATCTCGCTTGAATGGGTGTATTCAGCACTTGGAGGAGTTGTAATTCAAGTAAGATTTTCAAAAGGAATAAAATGTATTCCAATTGTGTTAATTTTTCTGTTCCAATTGTGATGAAAAGGAGGCAGCAATCGAAGTCTTCTTCTGGCTTTGCATAGGGACAAGAAAAACCTGCTAAAATCATGACAGCTAGTGAGCTAGTGAGCACATCCAACCAAGGGAGCAACACATTACCCGAGAGGGGTCGGAAGAAGGGCTCACCAGAACCATTTAGAGCGACGTTTGTAATGTTTTTGATAGATCAATGAAATTTCCCACTTATTTATAGTCGAGTTGGATGAATTTAGTTTTGACCTCGTGGATGGACAGGCACATTTTCCATTTTAATGCTAAACCTGACTTGTTTGTCGAAGCTCCTGCCATCCAAATAATCATGTAAAGGTCTTTGAAAGACACCAAATTACTCCCAAATGTCGATCAAGACACAAATAAAACCTGGGTACTGATTCAGGCAGAGAATAAATCGCAAAACTCGGTGTAGCTGCTACACTACATCGGCCGTGGTAACAGATGCCGCAATCTAATATGATGTGGAAATGCACTAATTAGCTTAACGCTGAACTTTAACTTGTCTGTTTACTATCCCCAATATATTAACATTCGTAATTAACTGATTTTTTTTAATAAATTGCAAATTAAAAAATTTTCTAAATTCCCTTAAATGAAATAATTCAGTAAAAACATTAAATTGTCACTGGCACTACCCACTTTGCATCACTGTGCAGCAACTTCGAAAGTGCCGTTATACTTTGTTTTATCGGCCGGCTTGCAAAATAGTTAAAGTGGAATATTCTTTTAAGTAAAAATATTTTTTTTCACAATTTAGGATGTCTTTCACCTTGAAAATAAGTGTAAAGTGTTCCTTATGTGTTTTGACACATATTTATTGAAAAATATCAATCGAGGATCATTATAAATCAGGTAAATTTTTAATCTTAATTTCGATTGCAAAGCTTTGTCAATTTTCTATTCAAATTTCTTGTAAGAGAATATTCCATTTTAACAAATTGCAAAATATCGCGAAATTATCATATTTTGCGTGCAAAAAATACGTGAAAATTGTTTTCAAAGTGTTTTTGCATGCAATTATAATGAAATTTGATCGGCGGGCGGTGTGATGATTGAATAATGTGCGATTAAATTATTGGCGTCGGTATTTTAGTTGAATTTCGTGTTTTTTTTCCGGAAGTAGCCGCAACCTTTTTCAATGGCGGACATTTTCTACGGGAAAAGTTGACGGTTCCGTCGAGAAAAATTCATATTTTCGTCGGTAAAAATTCAGAAATATTCCAATACGATTTGGAATTTGTTTTTTTTTCTCGTGAAATTTAGTTTTTTGTTAGTCGGTTCGGGTTGGGGTGGGTTTTTCTTTCGAGTTGTTGGCGTCGGTGCGCGAGCCCCTTCCCCCTTTGTTCATTGTTTCAGGAGTTACGGTGAAAATCTGTAGTGTGCGAAAAAAAAATAAGTTCATGATCCGTTCGCTTTTTGTTGTATGGTAGTTTTTCATACCTTTTTCGTCCGAAAGATGTCGTGGTCTCTGGAAAGTTCTATGCATTAAGTTTTTAAGTGAAATCGTTGTCCATGTCCAGTGTTTCCCAAGTCTTATTCGCGGAAATGCTTTTTCTATGCATTAAGTTGTGAAGTGAAATCGTTGTCCATGTCCATGTCCAGTGTTTCCCAAGCTTTATTCGCGGAAATGCGTTTTCTATGCATTAAGTTGTGAAGTGAAATCGTTGTCCATTTCCATGTCCAGTGTTTCCCAAGTCTTGTTCGCGGAAATCAAAGTCCTTCTCTATCTCTATCGGGAGTGCATATCCCTCATTTTTGAAAGTGCGGTCAATGTCCTCTTCGCGTTTCTCCAAATTCTGTTCGATAATCATGAATTGAACGCGTTCGAAGTGGTCTGCCAAGTGTTTCTGAGTGAAAATCCCTGGTTATTTCGTGTTTGTCGCGGTATATCCAACCGAAAGTGTTGTCCCTTCCTGTGCTCTGTTTCTGGTTTAATTCACTTCAGTGTTTTTATCAAGCAAGAATGCATCAAGCTTCGTCGTTAGATGAATAAAGTTTGCATTACGGTGAGTGCCTGCTAAATACAAATTTATTCAAAATTTATATACAAGTTTATAAAATTTTAAATTTAAAACACATCCCTCCCTGTATTCCTTATCTTATTCTTGCTTGCTGTAGTCCAGTGTGGACTAGAACTCTCTAACTACCTTGTATCGTAGGCAACAGTTTGAAGTTTCGGTTACCAACTTGCTTGAGGTTCATTTCTACTTGTGTTTCTCAAATTCTAGTTTTTCATAAAAAATCGAGACATCAGATCCCAAAAATCGGGAACAATCGGGACAGTATAGCCAATAAAATCTTGTACGCGATGTTGAGGAGGCTTATACCTCTGTAGTTGGAGCAGTAAAGGGGGTATCCTTCTTTGTGGATTGGGCTAGCGATGTTTAGATTCCATTCATCAGGCAAACACTTATCTGAACAAGTCTTGATGTACGCTCTCTCCAGTTGCTTTAAATAACTCGGCCGGAAGGCCTTCGGGTCCAGGAGCGTTGTTGGTTGGGATATCGCTATCCGCACTTGGTTTTGATCAGGTGGACGGAAATTGTGGCTATCATCGTCTAGGTTCATTGATTCGTTCTGCCTGACAGCGGGATGTTTTTTTCGTCGCCGTTATACAGTCTGCAGACGTAGTTTTTCAAAATTCTCAGCACAGACTGTGACTCTACTATGAGGTTTCCTTCTTCATCTCTACAGGTTCTGCTTCCTTGACACGTTCTTTTTACCTTTTGGTAAAACTTCTTTGCATTGTTCCTGTAGCAAAAACTCTTATGCTATTTCTTGTTCTTTTGGGGAAGTCAATGTTCTTCCCGTCTCTTTTGCAACTCTCGTCCTTCACTGCAGCCAACACATCAGTTGCGGGGATTCACAAGACCGCTTGTTGGCAGCGTTACCACTAGTCTTCGGCATAGGATTTGTTGACAGATTTCAGTATACGGGTTTGCCGAAGATTCTGGCATCTTCTCACAGTGTGGCGCTCGGGGTATCCGGGTTCGGACTTTAGCTGCAACAAGGTAATGATCCGAGTTTATATTGGCAGCTTGAAAGGTTCGAACGACCAGAACACTGCGTCAATCGCAATGTGATCAATTTGATTGACTGTGTCATGATCAAGAGACCGTCATGCCCCCTTATGAATATGGAGATGAGGAAACCGCGTTCATGCTAGAGTGATGCTTCGTCCTGCAGCGAAGTCGGTGGCCTTAGTCTGTTTTCAGACTTATTTGTCGGTTGAACTTATTTTGAAAATGCATGGCCTCTCCATCCGTAGATTCATGAGATTCACGTGCGGGGGGTTGTTCTGAGAATACAAATATCCTACGAGACTGCACTTTAAAATTTAGTAGCTACAATTGAATGTGCGCTTGATAGGAAATGCCATGGGCATCTTTATGGAGATAGAAGGTGCTTTCGACAATGCGACTTTTGGCTGTATGTCTAACTCCATCCACAGGGCGGATGGAATCCTGGTATTGCAGATCAGAGCAATGTTGATGAAAGGATCGTTCGATGAATGGTTCATTAGGAGTGGTCTTTCGGTCATTACTCTGAAAAGTGAATCTGTCCCCTTTAAAAGACGGAGGATTGTGACTAGTCTGACCCGGCAAGGTCTAAGGGCGACACTATTCAGATCATCAGTGATGAAGCCAAATGCCTAGGAGTAATCCTGGATAAACAACTTTCTTGGGCAAACCATTTTAAGTCGAAGAAATCCAAGGCGCTGTTATTTTTTTGGCAGTGTAAGGGTGCTTTTGGCAAGACTTGGGGCTTATCAGCGAAAATGGTTGTCGAATCTTCTCAGCTGCCTTCAAAACCAGTCATGGGTCCGGTTCTGGTGTCCTTGTGAAGACCGACAACGCATGACTTCACTACTCGTTAGTTAGTTATGCCACTGTTTTACAAGCAGAGAATTTTGCTATTCTAATGGCCACGGACTATATTGTGAAGAATAGGTGGAGGCTACGCTTAAGGTCTTGCCCTTTACCCTTTACCCAGATTCAAAATACTTCGAGAATGCAAGATCTCTCTGAATTTAGTCGCTTAGAACTCTTTTGACTCTGGTTTGGGTTCCAGGTAACATAAAGATCTCTGGAACTAGACAAGGCTCACAGAATGGTTTCTGAGGACCTGAAACTGCTTTGGGTATTCCCGCGTTCTTGGTTAGGGCCTTCACTCAAGATTGAGTTTCCTGCACACACAATTGTATATGCAGGCTCTCCAGGATTCAGGGATATTAAACGAATGCTTCCGAACGTATGTACAAAATCAGCGGCATTCTTGCTATCTTTAAGTGGACAAAACTGTAGACAACTTATTGGCGTTCTTACAGGACACTTCGGTTTTGCTAAACGTCCCACTGTGCTCGGCATAAGTGACATACATGCTTCGGATCATTTTCCTTGTGATTGTCTTGCCTCTGCTAGGATAAATGGGAGATCTTCGGAGCGCTAATACTATTAACTCCTCATCATTAAAGCGCCTTCTAGGCTTTATCCGAAAGTGCCTTCAATCGATGGAGATACCTCCAGAATACAGGAAAATCAATAACCCTTCTCTAACAGAGGAGGAGATGAAGAGACTGCTAAGGGAGGACAAGACATCCGCCCTGCGTACTGGCTCAAGTGAACATTAAGCTAAAGCTGACATTTTCATCAAAAAGTAACCCAAGCTCTTATCTAAGAGCTCTAAGTATGTAGGTCAACGGGGATGTATGTTGGTCCAAGGCCTCCGTTTATATCGAAACCATTCGCCGCAACATCGTCTGGACAGCCACTAGGCTAGTAGAACTCTCCAAATAGGGAAAAATGCCACTGTCTAGCTTTTTGGTTTGTAGTTGAGGATCACTTTCCACTCGTTTTCATCGACCTTCAATCGACTTCAACAGGGTTGTGAGGTGTAGACAGTCCATCAGGGCACAATAAGTCAAAATCAACAACTCTTTCATGAGAACTTTGACTATGTAACTCACCAGACATTGATTCCTTAGATTTCTTCATTTTGATGAGGTCAGGCCTAGTTTGGTAGCATTTGACACACTACGTTTGTGCATCAGTTTTAGGCAAGGCACTAGCCACTGGGCCATGTCAGCCACGTACCTGAACAATGTGTCAACCAGATGTAGGTAATTGCAAAAGTAATACATGTCTGACAGTTTACCAAGAATCAGTTCCGCTCCTGTACATTTCTTTCCTCGGAAAATGTCAAAAGTTCGAGTCCAATAACCCTTACCCCACACTCTCCGTCTAGCTGAATGCTTGCGTATAGAATTAAAAATGTGATGCACACCTATCCGGATGTCCTCCCATTTGTCTGCTTGTGCACTGTACTCTGCCATCAGCTATCTGGAAAAATTATGGTCATACTCGTATGTGATAATGGTGGCGGCAGTTATTTAATACCGAAACACGTAGGTGTCTTTCGGACATGGATGCTAAAAAAAATAGAAAAATCCCACCTACGTACTGTGTGGAAAATCGAATTCCGGCTGCACATCCACTGTTAACCCTCATCCTTTGCCATATATATCCTTTCGCCGTACTCGTATACCCTTTGACATTTCGGATGAAAATTTCTCTAAATGAAAACATTCAGCGCCCACATCATACATGCAATCGAAGTGAGATAGTGTTGTCATGATAACTTCTGACACCTGGGATGATTCCTCTGCGGCAAAAATAGCCGAAGGATGCTGATGCAAAACTCATCAAAATTAGCTACAGGTGGCAGGGGTACGAGTTTTCAACGTCGAAGAACGATACGAAGAATCATAATCCCTGTTGTAATGTCCAATGGGTGTACGAATTATCGCAGGATAATAGTTCTGTATCTCAGGCGCGTGAGCGAGTGGGATCCGGCATAAGCCGCATCCGTGTGTGGGCTCAAGTGACTCATTAAAAATTATTTAATAACAACTTCTGATTGAAATGAGATTATGAATGAAAATTATTTATGCATGGAACGTGATACGACGGATGGAGGGAGACGATGGGGATGTTTTCCTTGGGCATGGGGTGATATCCGAAATTTACGCTGAATTTTACGGATTTTCGGGAGGTTGCCTGTGTCAGGTATTTTTATAATTGTTTAAGCGTGATGGCTACCCTTGGGGTAAGCCTCAAGATCAGAGCCGAGAAGGGCGGCGATCTGGCGGGCAAACTGAAATCGAAAAAAGTCCTGAGGTTCAATGATTGAATCCGAGCGAGTGATTCCTTAAGTTCGATGCCGGCTGCTTGATGCCAGATAACTGATACCAGATTGTTGGCTCCCGAAGCCTGATGCATGATGCTTGACTCCTTCAGATGAATGCCTCATGTGTTCTGTCTAATGGCTGATGCCAGATGCTTGAAGTCGGACTTCTTCAGCCTGATGCCTGTTGTTTGCTGACTGATGTTGCCAAACGTCAGATTTCTTAAGACTAATACCAGACGCCTGACTCTTTGAGCTGGTCACCTGTTGTATGATGCTTAAGGCCTGAAGCCTGATACTTGACGTGTGACTACTTAAGACAGATGCCTGTTGCTTGATGAAAGACGTTTGACTTCTTAAGCTCGATGACTGTTGCTTTGTCAGACACTTTGTTGTAGAGAGGCCAAGTCGCAGTCAAGAGATCATTTAAAGCTCTCGTAAAAGTTTCTGTTATGTTGCCAACTTCAACAGTGGTCTTTAGTTTCAAAACCGCTTAAAAAGGGAAGAACCGTTCAGGGTCACACTGGTCTGGGTTCCAGGGCACAGTGATATATCAGGAAACGAGCGTGTAAATGAACTGGCCAGGCAGGGGTAATCTCTACGCGGCTCAATCGCGACAAGGGTCTATACCCCGCTAGGAGCGGTTAAAGGACAAATCCACTCATACTTACTGCGGAAGGCCAACCTCCAAAGGAGGGATTAACCAACTGCGTTATATCAAGGAAGATATGGCCGATCTACGATACGATTAGAACAAGAGTTCTTCTAATCAGAACCCGTCCAGATATTGCCAGAATAACGGCGATAATCACGGGGCATTCGAGGCCATGCGGCCAAACTGGGTATGAAAATAAAAGGGAAACCCTCTTCCATTTCCTCTGCGAATGCCCGGCACTGGCAAAAGCCTGACAACCTCAGTGACATCTTGGGTAAAGGGATACGAAATGTAATCCTTTCTAAAATCCACAGGCTGGATCTTGGCACCCCCGGCTGTCTCACCCATCTCCAACAACACACATCATCAACCAGGTCACACGAGTCGTGGTATCAAAAAGGCACATCCTAGTGCTAATTTGGTTTCAGTTGAACCGCCATCTCTACTTACCTACCTACCTGACATCCACCATAGAGCAAATCTATTCCCATACCTGTGATTATCAAAAACATTGAAGTGAAACCAAATCAGAATATTTTTCGATCATTATGCCATTTAAATGTCAAGTAAAACAGTCAAATGTCACTCATATTTCTAATGCTAGGTCCACATGCACTTATTTCCGCTGTAAATGTCAAAATTCACGGCCTGAGCGAATGAATTTCCTACCGAAGCGCATTAAATGCCAAACTTTTCTCTGAACCACTCTCATCTCTGACCCATGATTTGTGTGAAAACCAAAATTCAAGTTTGTTCCCAAGGATTGCAAACAGTGTTGGGTCTTCGAAAGGAGCTTTTCAAACTCTTCATCCCCCTTTTGACATTTAGAAAGCTTCTTGAGAATTTAAAACGACTTTGACACTGGTGCTGGCAAATGTTACAAGCTGTCAACATTGTGATGCAACCAAACATTCACTCACTTCCAATCCCGATGACGTTCCATTTTTCATTTTGACCGAAAAATAAAATCTCCCCCTTGAGGCTGCCTAATCGATTTTCCATCTGCACTTCCCTTACACCTCGTCCGGCATTAATTTCCCACACCCACAAGCTGCTGGCAATTTCCTCTGCACCAACGATACTCAGGCGCCAATAAATCCGGAAGCCATTAAATTCCAAAAAAAAGGATATTTATGCCCCATATACAGCCGAACTTCGACCGCCAGCAAAGGATGCGAAAACCCACATGCAGAGGCCCGCAACATCCATTCAAAATCTCTTGTTGCATACGTGCAACTCCGCCTCGGCCTCACCAGAAATCTATCCCTGGCTAGTGGGGGTGGGACGATTTATGACGACGGTACCGTAAAATTAACCTCGAGCTTAAAATTTCACCGTTCTCTCACCCACCGTGGATGGTTCCGGCAAAACTTCTCCCGATGAATGAAATTCTCCGTTGAATGGAAATTCCACACCACCATCACGACCTTGAGCTCGCTGGCAAGGGTAGGGTCATCCCGCTATCCCCCCACCGGCCCTGGTCTTGAACTGAGTTTGCTTGGCACCGGTCCGTTGAACACACGTGCCATGTATATCGTCGCTGTCTCTCTCTGCCTATGTGTGCGTCCGTGTTTGATGTTCGAAAACGGGGTAAGCTAAGGACTCACAGGCAATTCCCCAGCAGGAAAAATCATTCGCACTAAAGCATCCCCACCAGCAGGCCTGAATTTATGAATGAAACACTGGGTCTGCCAGAGCCGCAATTTTCATGAATGAAATCCCGTTTATGTGCTGCTCAAGGTCCTCGTGTGGGGGTCGCCAAGGCGAGACAGAGCGAAAGTGAGCGAGACACAAACACAGAACGCGAGCGTCCTATGTATAAATAGGGGTTTGTGTGGCAAAAATATGGCCGGCAGGAAATCAATAACTTTTCCCATATAACTGTGTGCACGTTCACACCGCAACACAGGCAAGCTGTTGAATGCGGTTAAAGTGGAACTAAAGCGTTACGCAACGGACGACTTCCAAATAAGGAAATTTTCCAGTAAAAAAAACATTTTCAACGTTTTCCCTTCGTTTATCCCTTTTTTGAGAGCTGCGGAACCCGTTGAGTTATTCAAAGTTAAATTGTTTGTAATTCGAAATGTTTATCCCCGGCTAAAAGGTCCATTAGGCTTGGTGGCCATAGTCGTGTCCTGTGTGTGCGGGAGCGGCCGCTAGTTCGGGGGTCCGATTAACTAAAGGAAGTAATGACGCCCTCGCTTTGTGTAGCATATTGAGTTGCAAAAGGCTTCCGAAGACACACAGCGGAGTAGGGCAGTCGCCGTCGGCGTTGACTTTTATGAATGGAAAATATTCTCAACAGATTTTCAGTTAATAGTAGGATATGCGTGCGATTTGTGTGTAAATGAGGAGTCGGTGTGCAATTTTAATGCGCGAGGGGGAAATCGATAAGGTTTATCCTGTTTGTATATGGTTTTGCTTTAAGGAAGGGCGTGTTTCGCCTAGGTTCCCTCTACCTTTGGTAGGGTAGCCCACGCATTTGAGCCCACAGTTGTAGCACTCCTTTGTATCGTAACTTGTTCTTGGGAAGAGAAAGTGTTTTGGGCACCAAAGTGCTGGACCGGAAGCAGGAGTGATGTAGTTTTGGATCTTGATAGTCACTATAGGTGAGTTGTTAACTTGTTAGATAATTAGAACACTTGTGCAGATGATTATTGGAGTTGGAATACGTTTTGAACGTAGGATGTTATTTGCGCGGCATTTTTGTGAGTCGTGATGGGGAATAGGGGCTGCACCTACGTGTGGGATACCTGAAACAGGTTAGATGGCCCCCGCGAAAAGTCTAGAGTAGGGATGGTGCGTTGTGAAATCGTTTTTTGAGTTTGAAGATGGATTTGGTGTCAGTTGACTTTTTCGATTTAATTTCGGTCAACAATTGGTGGTAGCAAGGTGCCTGTGGGTATTGTCCTGTGGCTGTGATAGATATCAGACGTCCTATGACTGGTGGGTGAATTCTAGTGGAAGCAAGGGAAGTCTTGATATAATAGTTCATCTTAGCTGGGCCTGGGGAATGCCTAAGGGAGTTGCCAGATGGACAGTTGTCTGGATGCGCCAGAAATGTCAATGAAAGACGTGCCAGGCTGGCAATTAGAGTCAGTGAAGGAAGTGCCAGATAGATCATTGCCTTAGAAGAGTCGATTGTGGACAAGAATTCCTTCTTTGAACAGGTCATGTCTTACGAGCGTTATTGGCACAACATGGGGGTGTGAACAGGATGATTTTCACTTGGTCACAGTTGAGCCGATTGTGTTACCTTTTCTTTCCCAGGGAACTGTAGGAAAAGGTCGGATTTGGGACGTGTCTTGGTAAGGGTTTAGAGGAATTGAGTACAATTATAAAGGAATCGGGAGAAATTTCGTCTTTCCTTGGTTAAGGACCTCATCGAATTCTTTATGCTTGCAATGCATCAGTTTCTGTGTCCACAAACACCCCCATTATGACATAGAAAGTGTTTGGGATAATTTGTTTGCTTCTAGTACAGTGTGTTCTCTCATAAGCTGATACCGACGGTTCCGAGAAAATTGTCCGCTTATGAGAGGTGTCCGTAAGGAGAGAGTACACTGTAGTTCCTTCAAATCGCTGCGTCAGTGGGCACCAGTCTGTGCATGCTTTGTGGAGGTTGATGTGTCCTGTATTTCGACCCACCATTAGCCTGAATTGCTCACTGTTTGAATCCACAGTCTTTTTGATCCGAAGATGTTTGGTTTCGTAGTTAGACTGCAATTGATGAATTCTCAAGGCCAAGTATCTATTCGTAACAGACTTCAATAGAAAGGAAACTCCATTCTAAGGCCGATTCACAGTCTCAGGAAAGTTGACGCCAGGAAAGGAATGTATGAGTACACAACAAGGTCAAGCTTGGTTGGGTGCCCGACCACCATGCCATTGAAGGCAGTAAACTGCGGATGAGCTGGGTAGGGCCGGTTCGGCTTCCGCGCTTTTGGGACCGGAACCTTTCTGTGGCGTTAATTAGGCTATCGCCTTTGTTAAACAACTGGGAACATCAACTTCGCCTAGCCCATTGGGAAAATGTGCCCGGGCTTAGGCAATCCAAGAGACTTATAAAGCCCGTTTCGTACAAGGAAATTCCAAACCTTGACAGAAACAACATGAGGAAGCTAGTGGGCTTCCTTACCGGCCATTGTGGCCTAAGATATCATCTCAACAAGCTAAACCTTTGTTCAGATACAGAGTGTCAATTCTATTCGGAAGCGGAGGAAACCTCTGAACACGTTCTCTGTGAATGTCCGGCACTGTAGACAGGAATTCTGTTCGTTGACGGAGTTTAGAAACTCGACTACTTATGACATACTCACCTTTATTAGGAAGGTAGTAGACCTAATAGGCTAAGTTTACCGGAGACACAATAGATCTTGCTAGGTCGCAGTTTCAGCCATAAGGGCAGGATCTTTAAAAAAAAAAATTTACAAATCTTTTTGGGCATTTGTAGCTGTCGTACGATATTGCATGCCAAGTGGGCGGTGGAAGTTTCCGCAGTCAGTCAGGTTGAGCTCGAGGCCTATATTAATCCTTTTAACCACACCCAAACGGGTTGAGAACGGAAAGCCTCATACAATTCAATTGAAGGGTTGAGCTTACTGAATCTTGTTTGGGTCTCAGAACACAATGAGATCTCTGACGAGCGAGGCAAAGTTTGGAATAAGAATAGGATCTCAAGATCCGTTCGTTGGGTTCGCCAACGTCTTTATTTAGGGTCTCTATTCATGGTGGATGGGATTTTATTGAACACAGGTTGCAGACTAACCAATGAAGTCCATCAAAATGTCTGTGGCAAACCTTTCGGTTAGTGCTGCGCTTGACAAATGACAAGAATGTGCACAGATGTCTCAAGAAAAGCATTAACTAGGGAGTACATTGACGGTTGCTTTTGTAGTAAAATCCATCGAAGCTGTCATGGTTCAAGAAAAGCGCATCGACATCTGTGGAAAATGCTTGGGTAGGGTTTGTATCGGCAGTTGTGTTTCTACTGAATGCACATTCATAGGTGGCATGACTCTCTAGGATGCGGACAAACTAAATGAAAACCGCAGCTTTCCTGGTGTTTCTTAGCAGAAAAGACTGAAGTCTTTACATTACGTGTGGTGGGGGCGTTTTAAAGGTCACAATGTTTTTTCCAAGCATTTGAGTGTGTTACGTTTAAGGGACACCAATACCTGAGATCCTGTAAAGAGAACTCTGACTCTGACTCTGATGAGATTGTTCAGTATTGCCTCGGATCAGGTGGCGGATTTTTGACGATGGTGATGCTATTAGTTGTCTTTCTCATCATCATCATCATCACTTTCAATGACACTGTTATCCACTATGAGGGTCGCGGGGTTAGGGTGCTTAAGTGGACTCTCCATATCTCCAGATCTCCCGCCATCGACTCCAAATCATCAGAGGCTATCCCCATACGGGTAGAGGTGAGATTTCGGACTTGGTCCAAGCACCTCATCCTAGGCCTACCCAGGGGACCCCTACCCGATGGCACGGATTGCATGGCACGTCTTGGAAGTCGAGTTGGGTTCATGCGTTGAACGCGCCCAAACAATCGAAGGGATGAACCTTTCGGCTCGAAGAAGTCGTTGCTCGACATTGAGTGCCTCGCGTGTTCCTAACTCGATCTCAACGGGCTAAAGCCCAGCAACACAACGAAGAAATCTTATTTCTCCAGCTTGTATCCTTGTCTTCCAATGGACCAGTGTTTGGGGCTGAGTGCTCAACAGGAGTTAACCCGCTACCACTTGACCCTGTTGTCAGATAAAGTATATACACGTGATCCGGAATGTTCAGATGGTTAATTTATGATCAAATCATTGACTGGAAGTCATATCTGGAGAAACCAGTATGCAGTTCGCTGTGAAACTCCTTGGAGTTTCCGAATGAGGTCTTGACAAGAACTTGGGTATCTAAGGATGAAAAGTCTTTGGTGATTTTTGCATTTGGAGGGAGTAAACCAGCTCATCAAAGGAAGCGCGCTTTGCTTCATTGGAAAGGGAGAACGTAAAAAGCTGACATTCGAATTATTTGCTGCCTTCTAGTAAAGATTATGCACATATCCTTGTTGTCAAGCACTTTTTGAATAGGTGAACTGAAGTGATTCCTTGGTTCCACAGATTTTTGACGTTTGTGGATGGTAATTGCACAGCGATGAGTCTTTTATTGTTTTTAGGCCCTGGCTACTTCAGTCGTGCTAAGGCTTTCAACGCCAAGATTCTTTTTCTCGATTTTTCATAGCTTTTTTTCGCTGAATAGTCAGTGCCTACCCTACTTCTTACTTCTTCAAAATCCAAGCATTCAAGGCTCTTAAACTTTTTCTAAAGCTTCAAACACAATTATGGCTTATCTGTCGAATTTCCTTAATCCCAAGGGTTAGGTTAAAAATAAAATTCAAACAACAATTTCAAAGTTATTTTTGGTTCAAAAAACCACCTATTCAAAGTTAATTTCATCCATAAACCCTTCAGCCGACCTAATCTATTGACAACTATCCTCGCTGGTCCAATGAAAACGTGAAAAATACCCAAAACTTTAACCTAATCTTTGACTTAAAGGTCCCACAGCAGAGAATTAGTGCTAAAATGTCACTGAAATCGCATAGGTTGTGGGGTTGTAAATTTGACATTTCTCAAATGACATGATTTACCTTCAAATCACAAGAACACTGGTGGTAGTTCAAAAAAGTCTTTCGTCCTTGAAGGCCACTTTCGTGTGCACTATATCAAATCTTAACTGACAGCTAAAGTCAGTTGATCTTTCAAAAGGAAAACTTTCTCCATTATAATAACTTACACATCGGAGAATAAGAAAATCACAACATGACAGGATATCTTATCAACTCTGCCATCCAACTTGTCCAATGTTCACATAAAAAATCACAAGACACCACAAAAAGGAGCAAAAAAAAAAACGGTTGCTGGTATATCCATTAACAGAAACCTAACCATGAATAGGAATTATGATGATTAGTTGAGTGGTATGGTGCTGTGGAGTGCAAAAAAAGAAAAAAACTGAGTGTAGAGTCCCACTGACGTCATGCGCGCAAAAATAGACCATTGCACGCGAGATGACACCAAAACAAAATGAGAAGCAAATGACGTACATACTTCCATCCACCCCACCAAAGTATATACTTAACCCAATCTGACTTGTGTCATGCTATGGTGAACCTGTACAATTTAACACGACCAAAATCTTCAAACTATCCTTGATAATGACCCGAAACCATAAAGCTCCAGAGTTATGTAATTCCAATGACACTGCCACTGACATTGACACTCACACCACTGCCATGTGCCATGTCAAGTTTGCAGCAAAAAATGCGAGAAAAAAAAAAGCTTGGAAATAGTTTTGTCCTTGACAGTTGGGCGAACAGTTTTGGGGGCCATTATCAAGGTGGCACGTGGAATGAAAAGCTATTTTAGCGCTCAATGCAACAAGTATCGAGAGATTTAACTAAATTTTTGATAAATTTTCCCCCTCAAAAAACAAATATGGCCACGCGTAAAATCATTCGTTTTCATGAATGAAAGCCAACGCCCTGTTCCTAAAAATGGCAACTTCCGCAAAAAAAAGAAACCAAAAGGAAGCAACATTACGTAATCCCTATGCGTACAGCAAGGAGAAAACCATGTATATTTTTTGGGGGTGAATTCTGCCATTGCCACATTCCAGCAATGGTCTCCGGTCTCTGGTCTCCTTTTCCTCCCGGCAACAAGTGTCAGAGGGCACCTCGTTTGCCGAAAACAAAGTCAAACTTAAGCACGGTGGCAATGGAGAGGCCCTCGGTCCGAGGCAAACGTCAATCTGATTGTCCTTGAACACAGGGATTGCTTTTGGGAATAATCGAGTTTGCGCATAGTTGTTGTTTGGAAAGAGCAAAATCAAAAAGAAAAGATAAAACCCGCTTCGAACTATTTCCTACAGCCATCCCCGTTGTATATGTTTGTATACACCACCGTCCACCTACACAATGTTGTCGCTTTCACACGACAGACGACATGGTGCAGGAGGCAAAGCTTGGACCGAAGGAAACAAGCAGAAAAAAAACGGCGAAAACTGCAGGATAAATGCCGCGCGGAATGAGTCCAAAGTTCTATTTTTAAACTGTCACGGGGTGGCATTGTGGTAATACAACCAGTACAACCCATGAAAAAGGAATTGCGCTGGTCGGGTGTGAGGTTCTTATTTTAGAAACACCGGTTGCATGCAATAACGGTATAATGGCGGGGGCGGTGTATTGTCAACATTCTTTCTGATTTAAGTTGTGGCACGGCGGTTGTGATAGGGGTTGCTTCGGAGGGGGTTGTGTTTAGATTTGAATTTAATGGAATTTTGTTTATGCTTGGGTATTTTTGATTTGGGGTTTTTTTTTCTTCGGTTAAAGGGTGGAGAACGAGTGTTCACTTATGATTGTGTGAGCAGCGTATGACGTTGGCTTGAGAGGAACTAAAAAAGCCTCGCAATTTGGGACGTGAATTTGTTTGCTTTTTATGATCGCAGAGTTTGATTTCAGATGACGTAAATGTTATGGTGGTCTGTTTGGGTATTTGAACGATGAATTTGTAAGCGAGATTTGTGATTTGTGAGATTTTTGTGGAATGGATTCTTCTCAGGTTGGTTGAGGCCTGTGTGAGTAAGGATTCTTCTCAGAATAAATTCAAATGTCAAAATGTGGAATGTTTCAGTGCAAAAATTTGTAGAAGGAGTTTGTAGTTTTGTGGGGAAGTTGGTAACTCTATCAACACTTATGTCATTGTCAGTTCGACTATTTTGCCACGTCATATGCATCATTTGACTTACATGAACAATTTCGGCTTCCAGTTGCCTTGTACGCAAAGTTATTCACTTGCCATTTGTACATATCGTGGATCAAGGACCAGCAGTTTAGGCACAGGGATAGGCATTGTCCCCCTGCAAGCTAGCGTTTTATCTCGATTCAGACGGACGGACGCTTGGATCATTTAGGTTCGTACTTTCAGTTCATTCCTAGGGATTCAAGGGACAAATGGCGTTGAATGTGATCAATGAATCGACTGCTATGTAGGAGTAGACTATAACATTCTCACAACTACGGTTGTTTTCTTAACGAAAAGGGTGGAGTTCATTGGATGGGCACTCTAATAAAAATAAGACCTCGTGGATAGCAAGATTTGTTGCGGAAGCAGATTGTATTTAGTCTAGGACGAGCGTTTTCTTTCGTAATTGCTGATGCTCGAGACTACGCAGCTCGCATAGTAGTTCAATGTACTAACTACCTAAACCCTCGCAAGTCAAGTACATAAATAGGCTGTCTGGGGAACTTTACGCCGTGATTCTACAAAAAGGTAGTGGATAATGGATGGGCCACACCTCCTTTTACTACATTTTGTATGGGATGCCCAAGATGCTACTTCACTCCCTGACCACTCGTAGGATATGGCGTCTCTGAGGCTGCAGAAGTGCCTAAAAGTAGTGAAAAGTCATAGTCATAGTAATGCTTATTGACACGTTTGCCCCCCTCTGGGTTAACGGAAGTCGTAGTTCCGTAAAGGTGGGAAAAAAAATGCATTGAAACACATGACATTTGTATGGGATGCACATGGTGCTACTTCAGGCCCTGACCTCTCGTAAGATAGGGCATTTTTGAGGCTGAAGAAGCTGAGAATCATAGCCTTCAGCCTATCAATATGTTTTCGCCCTTAGGGTGGACACAAGTCGTTGTACCGAAGTAGAAGCCTCGTCCATAAGATTTAAGGTTTCAGGCATCTGGCATCAGTCACCATTCATCAGGCAACAGGCACCACATGAGTAGGCTGCCTGGGGAACTTTTCGTGGCGATTCTACAAAAATGTAGGTGCTAATGCATGGGCCATACGCTCCAAAAAAGCAACCATAGCACACCCATAGGCTTGCTAATTGGGAGGCAGGTTCTCATTGTTTTGGCGGTGGTGGTATTCCTGGAGCCAACAAGCACAAAAGATGTAGTAAAGGCGGTTCTAGAGCTATATTGGCAACAAATTAAGTTTTCGGCCGAAATGGCTTTGGCAGCATTAAACAAACTCATGGCTAATTTGGGAAGACCAAGGGCGTGTCCTTTTCTAGCTGCAGAGAGAAAGAACATCTCCGAAAGAAAAGCAGAAGTGGGGAAAGACACGGCAACAGTGGATGGATAGGAAATTACTGTGCAACGCGTTAAAGCTGGGAAATTATGTGAATATGGACTGCAAGACTGGTGGGAAATGTCTCGATGGGTCAAACTTATTGGGAATTGAGTTTCTTTACCTCATGCCATTCCATGCAGGGCACAATTGTTGATGTGTGTCAAGAGGAATCTGATTCGATTAAAACCAATGCCATGCACACGCTCTTCGAGTGCAACAGATAGCTTGCAGAGAGATGATCTGAGAGACAGATGCACACGAAGAAGTATGGACGCGAGTGCTCGTCCTATATCGAGGAAATACTGACGGTGAAAAGGGTGAACCGGATGAATTTGTCAGGATTGAAGACTCACAGGGGTGAAAAAATGTGTCACTGCCCCAAAGTAATACACGACGGAAGGGTTTAGTCGGTTAGAGTTCGACACACTGCCAGAACATGGCCACACCAGAGGTTGCATCACCAACGAATTCAGAATTTTCCTAGCTGAGTCTTTGGACATTTTTCACAACCAACCCTCGAGTCCTGTTTTCGAAGTGTTTCTCACTTGTGTCAAGTTGTATGTTCATCGCGCTCTTAAGCACTTGTGACGATAAAAACTTGCTGCTAAATCAGATTTGCACCCCGATTTTATGGTGTTCCCAGAATATCCTTCTCCATACGTGGAATTCAAGCCAAATTTACTATGAAAGAGTTTTTGTAGACCCTGCTGTCATACCAGGCTATAACGAACTAATTTTTGTCTCCTCTATTTCTTTCCGCGTGGTCGGCGTGGCTCAGTGTCAGTGAATAGTGCGTTGGACTGCTGACCGAGCGGCGTGGGTTCGGTTCAAGCCTCAGCCATATTCACCAAACATTTTTCGCGGCACCACTTCTTGTCGGGGAATGCCAATCCTCCGAGAGTATAATCTGTCATGAAAGAGCTTCTCAATTCGACGCTCGGAGTCGGCAATAAACTGTAGGTCCTTTCCATTCGTGCGAAAAATATAAGGCCTTGGCTCATCCCGAGCTGTCGCGCCACCTATTTATTCATTTTTATCTCTTTCCGCAATCTAAGTCCAAAAAGAGGTCTCCAGGAATTGTTCAATTGAAGTTCTAAATACACCTTCTAGGTCTGTACTAACGTGAAGCGTCAGTTTCTTAAATTTATTTTACTTTGCATGAAAAACAAGAAATTAAATCAGAAGAATCCCAATTTGCTTCAGGCACCCAGTGACACACTTGTGAACAATGCGAAGTCCTACTGAAAACGTCCTAGACTAGAGTTCTTCACATTAAAGCCTTTAATAAGCTTCCATGCACCAGCATCGAAAATCCCTTCCGAATAAGCCGGTCGGTTGGTTGGTACTTTTCACTTTGACGTCACACACAGCCATTATTTTTGTGATGCGAGAGTCACACACTTTGCTTCGTGTGTATGTATGTGAACAGAGAGTACCCCCTGCCATCCGTAAGAGCGAGACCCAAAAGCTTGATGCAAACATTGCACATGCCCCACCCTTGATTGTCCTTTCATTTGCTCGTGTCCTTAACCATAAACCTGAGAATCCCAAGATCAGCAACACCAGCAATAGTCACTTTAAATGATTTTTATCGTTCAAGTGCAAGTACGTGTCCTTGAACGAGAGGACGATTCTGGTATTATGCACACATAAATACTCGAATGAATGGAACAGAGCTTTCGAGCTTTTCGCCATGGAACAAACCATGCAATGTGCATTAAACCGGCACTGGGAAGCCACCACCCGGCAGTTTCTCCTTGCACTTGACGCACTAAAAAGCCTTCAAGTTCGCATCCAAGTCCATTGTCATGGCAACGTCAGAGGACACGGGGTGGCAGCAGCACCCCCCCTAGTAAAACATGAGTGTTGTTGTTCCCTCGGCTGGTTGAGTCCTGCAACTGATTTGCGAGAGAAAGTAGTCCCGATGGATAAAAATAAAACAACACCGGGGCAAGTAAGCTTTTACCATCTCCCATCTGCTTATTGGGAAATTTCTTCTCAATGATTGTAGTCACTATCGGGGGACTGATGGGGGGGAATTAGAGAGAAAAAGGACACAAACAGCCAATGATTTACGTCATGAAGATGCTGCCACAGCTGACGTCACTGGCATTCGAATGGGGATTTCACAAAAAGGAGCCCCCATATGTTTAAAAACAAGATGCCGCCGCCGCCGCCGGGTGTAAGCGTCATTTCCCTTTTTTTTTATGAATGAAATGTGTAAGGCACTTAACAGCTGGTGTATAGTTAATCGGAAGCACGGGTTAGTGAATCGAGCACCAGACCTTCTGCAGCATTTGGCCCGAATTAATGTGCAGAAGTGCCTGATTACGACGATGAGATAGATGTCACAGGTTGGGTTGGGATGGCGTAGCAGGTGAATCGAATTACATCGACCAGGTGTCATTCACATCAAAGAAAGTAGAGAAGTTGGCGTGCTTATTCCTTCAAAACGTCATTAGGGATGCATGACGTTATGAAGAATAGTGCTGCCAATTCCCAGTGGTTGCCTCTAGTTTGGGGCAAAAATACTTTGAATGATGTAATGGACATATGGCGTAGAAGTGACAGAACTGTTTCCGATGTTTGGCAGGGCATGGGATGGGCGAAACAAAAAACTTTTGCGTAACTCAGGACAGGTTTGCCGACTGTTGAGTGACTAATTTGGGTTAAGTTAGGCAGATGGGTTTGGTTAAGGGGGCGGATGTACTCCTTCACGTCAAACTTGGGTCAATATAGGGGTTTTGTGACGCTCATTGGGGAATAAGATTCTATCTAGGGGAGGGTTTCTCGGTGAATAGGGCGCTGCTGAGGATTTATTGTAGCCGCAGATGGCTTTGAACGGTTCCTATGATAATTCCTCGATGTCCTGGTGTTTTGTCCTACGTTTCTTTTTGTATAGGATGCACATGGTGCTACTTCATTCCCCGACCACTGGTAAGAAATTAGATTTCTGGGGCTGCAGAAGAGCTTAAAAGCATTGGAGAATCATAGTCTTCGGCTCATTGACATTTTTCCCCGTC
The DNA here is from genome assembly GCA_917880715.2 of Matsumyia berberina. Taxonomy (NCBI): domain Eukaryota; kingdom Metazoa; phylum Arthropoda; class Insecta; order Diptera; family Syrphidae; genus Matsumyia; species Matsumyia berberina. The sequence goes on from OU862872.1 coordinate 111,167,890, forward strand.
TGGCTGGACAGAAGTCGTTTTTCCTTGACCTCGAAGAAAGTGGGAAGAATCCCTTAGTTTAGGTTAGGTTAGGTGGCTCAGATAGGGACACACTAAGGCCAGATTGGCCCATTATGATACCACAACGAAGAAAACAGGCTTACCGGGACCAGGGAACCAGAATATGTAGCATAAGTACAACGAAGGTGGGCAACCGTAGCGGTGTTAACCCTAAGATTTGAACCATTTCATTCCTTATCTTCTGGACGTGGAGTTCAGCTAGATCGTTAAGATCATCATAGAAGTATTCCCCGAGAGTTCGCCTTTTTAGCCTCGCAAGAGCAGGACATGTACACAGTAGGTGGGTCGTAGTTTTCTCTTCCTCGTCCCTGCAGCTTCTACGGAAATCGTTGGACGGGACCCCCAGTTTAAGTGCATGCCTGCCTATCATGGCTAAGTCAGGTGCATTGAAGAAGACTCCAGCCCCCGTACCACCCGCTGTCTTGGATCTATCTGTGAATATTTTTAGCGCGGAATCGTTCAAAACTGTACCAGACTCCCAGGAGCTTCTGCTAGGAATCCGAGTCTTGTACCTGACGTTGAAGTCAATATAGGGGACAACGTAGTCCGTTTTACTAGGAATGGTATGGTTGCTCTTAAGGATCCTAGAGTGGCCCATTGCTGTGCTGATCAGCTGAGAGGATTCTCTGAGCCTTGATGCTGCTTTGGGTGCATATCAGCAGGCAGCATATGGAGCATTACCGCCAGTGCAGCAGTGGGCGTTGTTTTCAAAGCACCCGTTAAGCAGATGTATGAATCCCTTTGTACCTTTTCAAGCATTTTGCTGATCTTTTTGTCCGGTGCTGTTGATCTTTTTGTCACCCCCGCCGTATATATCCAATGATCTAGCTTAGGCTGCAGGCCCCATTTGGGGCACAGAGCCTTCCGGCAGGAGTATAAATATATTGAGGCTTTCCTAGCATGGTTCTGAATATTCACCTTCTAGCTGAGTTTCCTCCTTCCGTGCCTTCTAGTTTGGAAGGGGTCTTATAGCGTCTTGTGAAAAGGACTAGTTCGGTTTTCGAAGAATCCCTTAAACACACTTGTATGGGAAGCACATGGTGCTACTTCACACCTTGGCCACTCGTAAGACATGGCATCTCTGAGACTGCAGAAGTGTCTAGTAGATGTAGATGATCGTAGCCTTCGGCCTTTAAACACGTTTTTTCCCTCTGGGTGGACAGAAGTCATTATACCGAAGACGAAGCCTCGTTCATCAGATCTAAGGAGTCAGGCATCTTGCATCAGTCATCATTTATCAGATCTAAGGAGTCAGGCATCTTGCATCAGTCATCATTTATCAAGCATCAGGTACCAGGTGCAAGGGCTCCTGTCCATACTGCACCCAGCCTTACCATCGCTACTTTGAAGAGCTGATTTCTGGTCGAAGGCGCCAAAAACCTTGACATGCCTCTGATGGCTGTTAGGCCTGCATAGTTTCCCGTTGTCTGAAGGACTTTAGTTGCCAAACTGACTCCTTCCTCCACTTATCATTGCCAGCATCATGATCCTTAGACACCTCCTTGAAAGCTTTAAACTGCCTTGCAGAGACCAAACCTCCACTCTCTTTGGGTCCCTGGAAGACTCTTTCGACGAAGAATTACTATTTCTGTTCAAAATGTCCCCCTTCGGCTTCCCAAAAAGGAAATGAAACCAAAAAGTTTCAGTTTATTAACTGGACACAAACTAATTCGCTCTATTAGACATCCAATTGCAATCACTGACAAAAGCCTGCAGCTCCATCTGCTCCACCTATCCTTCGTCTCAATTCGAATAATTGAAGTCTGACCAAACAGACATAGCTTCGACATAAAAGCGAACATTTATATAACGAAACTAATTTGCATGAGTTGAACACAATCTGGTGGTTCCATCGACAAGGCTTCCTTCCCTTCGCCGAGTCCTTCTCCTCGCACTGCACATTTGATTTGTATCTTCGCCTCAACTAAGACCACTTTTGAGATAAATTAGCATACACGACACAGTCACAGAGTCACAGAGTCACTAGTCACACTGGACATTGGACACTGGATACATTCCGAAGCAAAATTGGACCACATCTTCGGGGCCAGAGAGTGGTCCTGTCTTGAAATTTATGGCTCTGGAAATGATTTTTTCGCCTGCAAATTATTTAATTGCCATTTATGTGTTTTTTTTTATGGAGGCCTCTCCTGATTTGGAACCCGGGATTTTCTTGACCATGTCCACTCTCTAGTCACGCTTGCATTAAACCTCGCCGATCGCGTCTATGGACGTGGTGGCTCACAAATTACTTGGCCTATCATCATAAAACAGAAGCTACAGCATTTTTTGAGGTTTGGTTTTGCTGTCTTGACAGTCGTTTTGGGTTTTACTGTCCCCTAACGGTGCACGCGCTTGTGAAGTCGGGAAGAAAACTGCTTAAAAGTGATGCCATTTGCATTTGATTACACATCGAGGGTATATCTGCCAGGTCAACCTGATTTAATTGCGTTCGAGATCTTCAAGATGTGCCCTGATGGGCAGGGAGAGATATGAGTGCCGCCGCCGCGTTAGACTGGATACACAGTAGCGCCACGGGTTCTTATGGTCTTTTGTTTTGAGTGGAAAATGAAGATTAAAACGACAAAAAAAAAAAATAACTGGAAAGTGATCTAATCTGGAGATTGTGATCTAATGCGCTTTTGAAAGCTCTTTAGGAGACGATATTAATGTCGTATTTAGATTTGGGGCGCTATCTTGATGATGGGCTGGGAGAAGGTTGTTAAACATTCGGTGGAGGATAGTTTTTGAGATATTTATCCGATGGTGGAGGCAAGATAACAGCGCGTGTAGGGGATCACTTGACTGATAGTTGTCTGGCATGCTGATCGTCACATTAGACGGGTATTTACTGCATCTGCATATGAAGTTATAAAAGTTCTTGAGATTCGTATCTTAATGGCTTGGAGGGGTGGGGGCTATTAGGAGTGTGTGTGCGTCCACAAATGTTGTTACATATGGAACACAGTTACACTTGAATATGGATGATGATGATGGGATTGATGGGGTGAACAGTGAGGGGTCACTTTGAATATTTGTATCCTAAGCCGCCCACTGTCCAACTGGGGCGAAGTGGAAGGGGATTAATCGTCGGTGAGATCGTTAGAGGAGGAGTGTTTGCCTATAACTTCGACAAGAAGAATGGCTTTGGAGGTGGAGTGGCGGTACGTAATTTGTATCAGAACCAACGTATTTGTTTGGAACGAAAGCTTTCTGCCCTTTGACTGTCCGTTTGAAATCGACGGACTCATTTTGACACCACAAAGCTCCTGGTTTATCCTTGTTTTGATGGCGTCACCATTCTCCTCTCTAGCCAGCACAATCTTTCGCCAGCTGTCTCCAGTTGCACACGCTAAATGAAATTCTACCTGCCCCTAATTGCGCCTTTACTACCCACGAGGGTAGAAGGTAATTTTCTGGATTCTGAGCCCTAGCCCGAGCGATGGTGAAGGACATGATCGACAGGTTAGGTTAAATTAGGTGTTAGGTATGTGTGTTATGTCCTCAGCGGCGCAAAGGTCGTTGCAGTATGTATCTGCAGACGTCTGTGGCTGAGAGCCAGGACAGGATATAATATAATAATATAGCTGGCGCGACAGCTCGGGATGAGCCAAGGCCTATCTTCTCACAACCATTTATGTTGTGCGTGTTACATATTTCGCACAAATGGAAGGGACCTACAGTTTATTGCCGACCCCGAACGGCGAAGTGAGAAGCTCTTTCATGACAGATTATACTCTCGGAGGCTTGTCATTCCCCGACGAGAGGTGGTGCCGCGAAAAATGATTCGTGTTCCTGGCTGGGGCTTGAACCCACGCCGCTCGGTCAGCAGTCCAACGCACTAACCACCGGCCCACGGCGACCGGTGCCCTGTTTAAGTTGATAATATCTCTTGTTTGCCTGGGATCCAGAGCAGGCCATAGAGCCTTGGATACACTATGCCCACTTATGTCGGACCATCTCTGATTTGCCTTACTTACAGTTATTCTTAGGATCTCTGCTTTAGCCACACAGGAAGAAGGATCCACGGTGGTTCCCCCCTCCGTGTGTTGCCACTCTCCACCTAGCCTGTCCAGTTCGTCGCCCCTTTTGTTTCCCTCAATGTCGCAATGACCCTGCACCCAACGTCAAAGTTATACTCACTTAGACACACACATGATCGATTAGTGGGCAACGAATGGGCGGGCCAGCATGGTGTCTTAAATGTCTACCGGCGCCAAGAGAAACAAGAGCTAGAAAACTAAGCGGGAAGATCTGGGAATGATGCGAGGAACTCTCAAATGGGAAATAGGGTTATGTCTTCTAAGCTAAAGCTAAGGCTAAGTGAAGACGACCTTTGTAGGGGTTGTGGATACGAGGAAGTCAATAAGGACACAACACACTTCCTCTGCCACTGGGCAGTTCAAAATGGTTCGATAGCCTGGGCCAATAGGAGAATGCTTTGGGTACTGCTCCACGAGCAAGGGGTATCTTCCTCCCGAATAAATGGGCATCACAATGGGTCTCTTTTGACCTGAGTGTCGCGCTGGGGGCTTCTTTTCCCTCGCTTACGGTGAAACCACTCCAAGTGTCTAGCACTGTAGGAGTGTCCAGCCCTGGCTACCAGGCTGTGTCTAAAAGACGAAAAGAAAGCTCCACAAGTACTGCGCGAGTGGCCAGCACTATTCAGTAGAAGAAATGACATTTTGACAGGCAATGGATTCAAGATTGTAATTAGCCTAATGGCCTTCAGACAAATGCGAGCACTTGGAAGAGGAAACACGGTCATGGCAGAATGCCGACGAGCATCTCCGACTGAAATGACTCTTGGAAGAGAGATGAAAAGAGTCCCAATGAGTCTGTCTGTTTCTATAGAAGGGTTCACGAGGCTGGGGTGTCGTGTGTGTTGTATCGATAAAAATAACATTCCATCGACTGCATTCCATTGATTCCAGACTTTCTCCTCATATCCACTTACACTTCCTGATGCACTATGCCATGCCACAAACTCTCTCTCTCTCTGTCAAGATGTTCACATAAAATAGCCATCTAGCGGTTGAAAACGGCACTCATTACAACTCAACAATTAACTCGCCGCATGTAGCAATCAAATTCATTACACGGACTGTACAAATCACTATGGTCGGCCTTATCCATGTGCCATCTTATGTAGCCACCACAAAAGCGGCTCCGGCCAATAAATGGGAATAACCTGTACAACCTCTCAATTTAGATGCCATATCGAGCGCACCCTGCTCCCCTCGGTGGCTCATTAAATCCCGGCGAAGCCAAACATCGGCGTTTATCCGCAAAATGAAATCGGAGAGCATATGTAAATATCTACGCGATAACAAATTGAATTAACCACACCTCTCATCAGGTTCTCCCGAGGCACCCAGCCACGGAACGGACACAGGCCAGGTACATATCCAGCAAACAAACAAATTATCCTAATTCCCGAGTATTTCCTTTCCATCAATTCATACTTCTCGCTATCGCTGCACGGAATCTGGGTATTTTGGCCGGGTCCGTGAACCGGTACACCAGGCGACCGACGACGCGTTGGGGCACGATTTCGATTTCGATTTCATTTCGCCTCGAATTATGACTCGGCAGAGATGCCAAAGATTTGGATCTTCGATCCTCCCCGCCTCGAATTCATATACTAATCCTCCCCGGTTGGTCGTGTAAGCCTCCATTATAATTAAAACTGGTTCACGCTTTACGACTGCCTCGTGATACAATGCCCAGATGGTTGGGGGTAGAGAATCGGCCGTGTAACCCTTCGGAATCCGTTCGAAGTGACCGTGTTGTAATAGCGCCATGCGCCATTCGGCAACCGTGTCCCGCCACAGTCGTTATTCAGTTTATCAATTTGAATAAATCTATTTCGAATCGGAAGGCGAATTAATCGCTTTTGTGTGTGAGTTTCGTTTTTTTCGTGGACCAAGAAGCCAGAGTCCGACAAAACAGGAGCGAATGGACGATTTTTTTTTTTTTTTCGTTCGCCCTCTTTTGCCAGCTTTATCAGATTCCTGCGGTAGGTGAGAAGGAAGGCAAAATATGCGCCGAGGAGGTGGAACAGAGGCAGTCGAAGTTGTGCCCGCTGGCCGAAGGAATGCTTTACGGCACACAGGTGGAAACAAAATAATCAATGAGTGGTTCTAGGGCCTGAGAAAAAGGAATGACATCTGTGCTAGATCGCGTGTAATTATTATTTATGCACCTTATAATTCCCACAGCTTGGGGGGAATTTTTTCCATAAAATAGAGTCCATTGGACCGTTGTTGCCTTGATGAGGCGGAATGTTGCAATGGAAAAACGACGCTGGTGGCTATTGATTCGAAGCAATGGTGCATGGAGCGTGAAGGATTCATGGAGATTTGGAAGAAATTTTCTTCGGCTTATTGGTCGGGAATAGATTTTGGAGGAAACGGGCTTACTGGCGTTCTAATTCTTGATTGGAAATTGACCTGAAAAAAGCAACTGGTACTGAAAATTAGGAAAACGAAACAAAGACCTCCCATGTCTGCTGGACACGGCACAAAAACTTTGATAGAGGATTTTGAAGCCTCGATTTTCTGCTGCCATACAGAGGGCTGTCGCCGTGGCTCAGTGGTTAGTGCGTTTGACTGCTGAATGAGCGGCGTGGGTTCAAGCTCCAACCATATCCACTGACATTTTTTTGTGGCACCACCTCTCGTCGAGGAATGATAAGCCTGCGGGAGTATAAACTGTCATGAAAGAGCTTCTCAATTCGCCGTTCAGAGTCAGCAATAAATTGTAAGTCCCTTCCATTCGTGCGAACAATACAACACGCACAACATGAATGGTTGCGAGAAGCTAGGCCTTGGTTCATCCCGAGCTGTCGCGCCAGCTATTTATTTATTTTTATACAAAGGGCTGGAGGGACTCTTCGAAAGTCAAGAAAATTCCAGTAAAACTGGTAAAAACTGGGTCGGCCTTGCTGGTGGTACAAGGCAGAGTAAATCTACTTACAGTGAGTAGGGACACTCTCTCTACATATGCATTCCTACCATTACAAAGTAAAACGCACAACAAAAACGTCCAATAAGCGAAAGCAGATCAAAAGTATTCATTTTTACCCTTATTTGCGATCGCCTTGAATAAAGAGAGCCCGCAATATATTTTACCTAAATCACCACATGCGACTGCCTGTGTAAGATATATAAATGTGATTTTTTCATAATGCTTTTCTAAAGGCGGGTTGACTTGATCGTCTGTGCGGTAGTTTTCTCCGTCTATGTGAAATTGGATTCATATTTGTTGGGTTGTTTACATTTTTTTCGCACGTCTTTTTAAAGGCGTGTTGACTTGAATTTCTTATCAGCTTTTTCGGGTCTTCTATTCGTTTTTCACTGCCGTTTTTCTTATTGGCGTCTATTTCTCGTGTCTGTGATTCTACTGATAACAATTTTTAAAAAACACGTGGAGAGTGTCCCTACTCACTGTAAGTAGATAAATATACTCTGGTACAAGGGACTAGTTGCGTTTGACTGCTTCAGTGAAATGTTTCCACATCCGACAAAGAGTAAGAAATTCCAAGTCACTGGCCTGGAAGGACTACTATCAGTCCATTGAAACCATCAAGTATTCTGCAACGTTAAGAAAGATCATATCCACGTAGGATAGTAGATTCGAATCCCAGTGCTCTTAGTTCCAGGGTAGATCCATTGAGCCAGCTCTTCATAAGTCGGAATGCTTAGCTACGGGTCACAAGCCTGGTGGTTGCAGAACAATACGAAACGAACTGAGGTACCTATGTAGGTAGCCGGTTCAGAGTCACTCTTTTATACATCGTAGGGATGCCGAGTCGGCATTCCAGGGCACAATTTAATCACAACTTCTGGAGAAATTCCAAACTTGCCCTGCCGACAGGCGACGACAGGCGAGAGCTATACCATGTTTAGCAGTAGTGGCCTTTTCTCGATGTTAGTTCCATAAAGCCTTAGTTAATCTTTGGCAAGATGTGGGGTCTTCAACATCCTTGGATGTACATCGATGTGGTGCTTTCTATTCTCACTCAACTTTGGGTTGCTACTCTAGTGGCGTAGCCGACAAAATATAACGTCGAACGGCTACAAATCCAACCAGATTGTCAGAATCTTTGCCTCAATTTTTTGAAAAGTCCTATAACGCCGGCATCAAGTGCAAGATGCCAGTGGCTACACTGCCAGAAAGCCATCACAGATGTGCTGAAATTAGTCTAAGGCACCTCACGGAAAACGCAGGATTGATGAGGACTGCAGCTATGTAGACTCATACAGGAAAGAAGGACGAGAGCTGCTTGCCATCTCAACGATGAGAGGAGATGAATTTAGAAGTCAACACCAAATACTTCTTCCCTAAGCAACGTGTACCAAGCGATCCGTGCCCACAGATCATTTTGTTTAAAGGTGCCGAGAATAAACGGTCTTCAAGGCTTTCTCAAAACCTGGGGTGCGATTGATCGGGAAATTTCACCGATTGGGGCGTTATAAGTCAGCTGGCCTGGATGGTATTTTAGGCGAATTGTTTAAGACTCTAATAACAATTGAGACAGAAGGCTTATAGAAAGGGTTTGGGACACTTAGGCGTAGTACTTCCCAGGAAGGATGATTCAATATTCTGTATTCTGTATTAGGACCGAAATGGGCACTGCGACCTATGAGGTCTAGTGTGATGGCCCAAATGAGGCTTTTCATAAGCCTCAGGCCAGCCTTAGGTTCAGTTTTCCGAATTTTCGCTGGGTTGACCGAGGCCCGCTCCAAGTGGAGTAATCTTTTCCTTGCGGCTCCTGGACATACGCACAGAATATGTTCAGCGGTCTCTTTCTGTTCCTTACAAAGCCGGCAAATAACGGTTTCTGATACTTTTATTTTATGCAGATGGTATCTGAGTGGACACCGTGGCTCAGTGGTTAGTGCGTTGGACTGCTGAGCGAGCGGAGTGCAGTGGTTCGAAACTCAGGTAATATTAGGTTTCAATGGCGTCCGAGGTTGGTGTCCAGACTAATCGGGGACAATAAGTGCTAAATAATTAGAGAATTCATTGTTCATTGCTCTTAGAATTAAGTCTAAGCTTGAGAATTTTAAATCTGGCAAATCCCACCGGCCCTGCTTTGACATGATATCATCCTTTTTTTGGAAGGACATTATCACTTTTTGACTCTATTTCTGCCCTACACCTTCTCAGATGCTGTCCTTGTGCTCTTTAGTCGTTTGTAGATTGTAGGTGGTCGCTTAACGCCACCAAAACGAGAAGTGGCCCTTGCATATCCAGAGGGCAATCAACTGATTGTGCCATGTGTGTTGCACTTTCTCGTCCAAGTCCAAACCCATCCAACGACTCTCTGTTAAATTGATAATTTCTTCATTAAATGTGCAAATTATAGACATAAGTAGCCTGCAATTTGTTACTTAATGCCATTTGATTGCAACGCCATCGTTTGACTGCACCTTCGACAAGATTAAAGTACACCCTCGTCCGTGAGCTGATTAGTTAATTATTCCTCTCCAGCTCCATCGGACATGGGGACGGCTTCCAAAAGTACGGTATAACAATTTGCCAGGCTAACATTCCACGCTGCATCACAACGAAAATTACCCTCCACTTACCCAGGTGACACAATCCAGTTCCTCAATAGAACTGGACCGGACCCTGGCGATGGTGATAAAAATAATAACACATTGGATGATGACACCGGAATCATTAATTAATCCTGTTCCTCGTGGTGTTGTGTTCCTTCTGTGCACTGTGATGTCATTCGTTGTTTTCTTTTTTTTTGACTTGTTTTGCATATACATATGCTTCGGGGGTTTTTTTTTCTGTTTTAGCCTCTCGGGCGCAACCTGAATTTTTGCCTTGAGGCACTTTTACTCTACAAGCCTCGCATCCGTGTCTGATCTCTTGCTGCTTCACACCTCGATCATGGTGTGTATCTACGTGATGCAAACTGAATAGTGTGTCTCTGTGTGTATGAATGTGCTTTACTGGCTCATGATGGCCTGGAAGTTAGAGTGTATCCCACAGGTTGTTGTGTTGTGATTTGCATTTAACATCGAAATCGGCCTGGTCCTGGTCCTGGTCCTTTTCTCTTTTCTCTACCTGATACCGGGGCCGAGCAGTAAACGTGTTTAGAATAATTTTATCGCGAAATGAAAGCACATAACTGTGCGGAGTTAAATCAATTATCTGATGGCAATAGGAACATGCTGCCAGGACTTGAGAGGTCACCGGGAATTTGGTGTAAATTATGACCACAACGATAAAATCGCGATCACGACAGAATTTTCGAATGTAAGCGGAGAAATTATTGCGGATTCCAATCGAGATGGAGGACAGATGGAGTCAGGTTGACTGACTTAGAGTTATACCTGAGGAATTCGGTGCGAGGCGGGAGCTTTTGCCAGTAGGTTAGCGTTGATCTACCAATCTCTCTTAGAGCTGACATACTTGTAGTATTTGAGGTTGATGTTACAGGCTTGACCACTTTTTGGTATGAAAACAACCTTCAAATGCCTCTATAATTTTCGAACGGCACAAGGTTTAGTACAGAGATGAGATTTAAAGTCTCAAGACAGGTCCTTAAACCTTATGATGACGCTACAGCCCGGGTTGTCAACCAACAAGCGTCTCCACGCAGCTCGATCTTTAGCAAGCTGCCTCCAGTTTCGCACGCCAAGTTGGTTAAGGTCCCCTTCCACTTGCGTGCACCACCCGGGTCGCGGTCTTCCTCTACTGCGCTGTCCCTCGGGTGTGGATTCGAAGATTTTCCGGCCCATCCGCTCTACATGACCAAGCCACCTCAGTCGTTGAACCTTCACTCTTCTGGCTAAGTCGATACCGATGTACAGCCCGTACAGTTCGTCGTTGTATCTCCTCCTCCACTCCCCGTCTATGCAGACGGGACCAAAAATCACCCGAAGAATTTATCTCTCGTAACAGCCAAGAGCAACCTCATCCGCTTTAGACAGAGTCCATGCCTCTGCGCCGTAGAGCAAGACTGGGACGATTAAGGACTTATAAAGAGTCACCTTACTTGTTCGAGAGAGGGCTTTGCTACTCCATTGCCTTCTTAGCCCAAAAGAAACAGCGATTGGCAAGAGTTATTCTTGGTGTCATGGTCAGAAGACGCGCGTCGCCTTGTCTAAATCCTTTTTTGACATCAAAGGTCTCGGTGAGGTCTTGATCGACCTAGATGAAGGTCTTGCATTCTCCATCGTCATCCTGCACAGACGGACGAGTTTGGCAGAGATGCCAAAACTAGACATGGTTCTGTATAGCTCGTCTCTATAGATGCTGTCATACGCGGCCTTAAAATCGATGAAGAGGTGGTGGGTATCGATTCGAAGTTCCTGGGTTTTCTCCAAGATCTGCTGCATTGTAAATATTTGGTCGGTGGTGGACTTTCCTGGCCTGAAGCCACACTGATATGAACCGATCAGGTTGTTGACGAACGACTTCAGGCGTTCACACAGCCCGGCAGATAAAATCTTGTAGGCAATGTTGTTGGGACTGATGTCTCTGTGGTTGGCGTAGATCAGACGGTCTCCTTTCTTGAGGATCGAAAACAGTGAATAACAAATTTGACAGTTTTGACTGATTATTGCCCATCCGACAGCCTTTAAAGTTTTTTTTTACCAAGAGTTCCTTTTCAAAGCTTAAAACATCCTCACCTTGCTCACTTCAACCTTGTTACCGATATTTCTCACAAGGCCACTGCCATTTACAAGTCGACTTCCACTCACATCTTTTGACACTGACGTTCCATTGAACACTATCACCTAAATCTGTCAAAGTACCACAAATTTCGTTGAACACCTCCCTCCCCATTGGACCATTGCAAGCTTCACTGGCCTTCAATACAGGCAGCACTTCTGTCACATCAACTTGCTCATGCAAGAAATTATCATTTTGACATTTTACCATCAAGCTCACCATCAATTTTGACAGCACGGCAATAAAGTGACAGTTTCATTGGTGACCGGCACTCTCTAATGGGATCTGACCATTATTAACACTCGTCCAAGGGTTCCAATACACTCAACAATTTAATTGCAACACAGTTGACACATGAGATATTGGGTGCATCGAAGACACACACACATACGACAAACAAGTGTCGCTAATCGGTCGATGGAACTCGTTGTGTTGGGCCACGAAGGAACCTCAGGATGGTGGAAAAAAGCAAAAAAAAAAAACACGACAGCAAAGGCATATTAAAAGGGGGCTATCGCGTGGAACTGGAATAATTAAAATGGCCCTCTGGCGTAATAAATCGAAACTAGTTCATTATTAGTTGCGTCAAAATGGAATCGCTGCATAGTTCGCCCATTGGATTGGGAGTAAAGGAAGGGAGGTTGGTATTTTTATTCGCAATCGTCTGGTGAAGTTTATGAGTTGGATAGGAGCAAAGAAAAGTATAAAAAGCGGTTCAACGGGATAACCAATCTCGGGGGATTAAATTTCTTTCGGCGATTTCTGTAGTTTTTGATCACCTGGTTTAGTTTGGTTTTGCTGTTGCAGGGTTTCCTTGATTAATCAGAAGAATTGGACGCATAATGCAAGCGAACTTGTTCTTTATGATGCCAAGTGAATTTGGGGCGAAATGTTGTCATTTACTGAAGGACAGTGAATTTCGAATGGACTTCGCTCTAACACTTCCAGTTGGTCTGTTATTTTCTGGGTTTTTCGATTCTCCTTTGGGTGGTGATGACCTACTTGATTGACACACGGTGCTCTTACTCCTTGTAATTGCATCCCTTGTTCAAATGACGGGATGAAATGCTTTCATTTATGTTGTCTTCTTTGACAAGTTTTCGTCTCAATCATCATTTCAAAGAGCTTAGCGTCAGGACTTTTGGCACCTCCACTCGGTCATGTGATCCACGAGATGAATGTCAATCCGAAACAGAGATTAACAACTCAGTGCGTCGGTAGTTCCCACACGTAAATCCATGAAATGGGATTCCCAACCTTGTCTCCAATAAAACAATAAACACTCTGCGCGGCTTATACATTTCTTCAACTCCCGCTCCAGCCGCCACCCCAACTTCTTGTCTTCACCGGATTCACGCGACATTCGTAATTAATTTGTTAACCATTCTCAAGCCCAGCACACCTCTGATTTCCACATTGTTCTCGCTGCCTAAGCTTCCAAAATCCCAATCCCCTCCATGACCACCGATTCCATTTCAATTCCTAATCGAGTCTCTCTCGTTTAAAATTCCTTTTAACGGCTATTAAGCTACTATCTCCGAAAAGCAATCGCGGAACCACCACACCACACCACACATATCCATCGCATGGTTGTTTCCAATGAAGAAGTGCTTCAACGATGGCGGAGACTCCGCACCGCATCTCTCTGTATATCTTGATCAAAATATCAAGAGAGACAAACAATTTGCATATCTATTGTCCAAGCGGGGAAGAATGAAAACACATCTCGAGATTTGATTTCAACCCGCTTGCGGAGCGTCCCCCCCTCGCTCTGTCCTTTAATTTGATTATGGAATTCCATGGAACTCGCCAGAGAGATGAAGATCTTCTTCATCTTTCCTCGTTTTTTTCATTTTTTTTTTGCTGAGTTTGAGAGGAAGATCCCAAAAAACTACCTGTGTTACTCTTGGGGACCATTAAAGGTGCGCGCACACCATGAGCGCACAAACCACCAGAGTGCGCATTCCTAGTGTGCCTATCAGTTGTTTTGCATCTGAAGACGAGTACCAAGTGTGTGTGTGTGTGTGTGGTTCTTCATTTGGACCGATGAAGAAACCACACAAACAATTCAAAGACTCATCTGTCTGTCATATTTCTTGAAAGCCAAAGCCAAAACAGAAGCAACAAACAACCAACTGGAGATGATGCATCTGTTCGCGCGGACAAAGTCGACAAGTCAAGGGGTTCCTTCCTTCTGTGTTCCAAATGGGGAGGAGGGTTTTTGTTTTTTTGTTTTTTATCGTCATCGTCATCAGCGAGAGATGGCATAAAGGACGCTCTACGACTTCACAGTCTAACACGGGGGACACGAATTATCAAGAGCATCAGCTCGGCTATTGAAGAGATGGAAGATTGGATTTCATTTTGAGGTCTTTGTCGCGGTCCTCATCAAGGTAGTAGTTGAAGCTGTGACCACAGAAGTGCGGCACTGAATTGCAACCGAACGTCATTTGAAGTGATTTCGTGCGTCGGAAGCATCGTAAGTCAGCCAAAATGGAATAAAAGACGTTCTGGGATCGTAAAAGTGTGTAAAACCTTTGAAGCCGCGTTATATTGAGGATATTGCGTTTGATTCGACACTATTTGCAGGAGCTACTAGTTTAAATAGTGAGTTTTTGCAAGAAAAGTGTTGCCAGGCTGAATTTTCTTTCACAATTGGAAAAACGCAGATTTAGCAGAACTTTGGCAATGGCAGTTCAAGCCTCCGTAATTGACCTGTTACCATGGGCAACTTGACTCTTCTCAATATTTGCCAATACAATGTGCCCTGCCCAGGGAGAAATCTCTTCGGAACAACTGTTACAAGCTTCAGCTGGTCAGAGAATGTAAAAGCCATCTTAATCTGGTTGAAAGCCACAGTGACATGGGTCTTATCTGGGTTTCGAGTCGGAAAAGTCGGAAGGAATAGGAGTGGACGTCGACAGGATGCAAAGAAGGTTCCAAGACCACTGGGCACACTTCTCAGATTGTACCGTGTGGCTAGATCACATAAACTGTAGGTTGTATCAGAATGCAATTTAGGCTGAAAGGGAGGACTTATCACTTTGTTTTGAGGGACTTAACAGACTACAAGGGCTTCCTGTTTGTAGGAACTGCGAGGGAGAAGAAGAGAATCTCGAACACGTTCATATCACTGCGCAGACTTAGCGAGAATGCGACAGAAGATTCTTGTGTGGATATCAAACCTCGATGCAGTCCGTCACTGTTTCCACTTTTATTAAATTCCTTTCAACACTCGAAACTTACTCAATTTTTAGAGTTCTGAAGAGGGAAACACGACGGGAGTTGGTGGAGGCCAAAGTGAAGAACATCCTGCTCACCCTCACAATCCATACCAAGCCATGAGCCTATACTCACTTTGGCTTTTGGGATTTTCACCCACGAGAGAGGGTTGGTAGCTTCATCAGTCAGTGTATTGCCATCTCTTCAGCTCTTCTACTTTTGGATAAAAAGTGCTCGGAATGGTGAGCCCTCACCCACGTTGGCTTGTGGGATTTTTACCTACGAGGAAGCTTTGGTAGCTCCATCAGTTACTGTAGTGACATTTCTGCCCAGTGATTTGTAAAATTTATATTCGCAAGGAAGCCTTGGTAGCTCCATTAGTCTGTGTAGTGCCATCGGTGCAGCTCTTCTAGTTCTCGGTCGAAATAGACTGAGATGATGAGTCTATACCCACTGGTTTGGGGTATTTTCATCCATAAACGAGGTTTAGTAGTTCCATAGCTCTAGGTATTCTATATATCCGCCGATTGCGACTATGTCTACTGTACGGTGAAAAGCGATGAAGTCTATAAGGCGTGTTTCTCATATTTTTCCTTTAATTGCCATATGTGACACCTTGCCTTGACATAGGTTAGATTAGGTTAAGTAGATGGGTTGGCGAGGGGAGACAAGCCCTCTGTGCTACACTCCGGTCAGAAGAGACCCATTTTGGGGGAGAAGGTAAAGGTACCCACTGCTCGTAGAGCAATATCCAAGGCACTCTCCTATTGCCCCAAGGTTTCCAACCGTTCTGAAGTCTTAATGAATCTCCTGGAAAAAGTGCCTTTCAAAGTATTTATGTCTGAGGTGGCAAAGACCCGGGCAGTAGCAGAGGAGGTGGGTTGCGTCCTCATTAACTTCCTCGTCTCCACAACCCCTGCAAAGGTCGTCTTCACTTAGCCTTAGCCTTGATATAGTTCGTGCAATTCGCTGTGATAGATACTTTCCCTTCGTCATTTTTTTCCTGGATTCAAGCCAGCTGGTTTAAATGTGTGCTAAGCCCCAAACCCAACAGTTCCTTGCAGGTTTGTGTCTTGAATTATTCAATGCATCTCTCCTCCAGTTACAGCTACAGTTTCATCACACAACAGCCCACCAAAGCGACATAAAACATTCACCGCTGCTTCCGGTTACGCTCCATGCTCTAAGCACACTCGTGCACACACCCTATTGACCCCTTCACCTAACCCAATTACCTTTGCGTACACTCAAGCCCATCGATGGGCTCTCGTCAAGAGCCAACTTCAACTCCAAATTCAATTCGATTTCGATAATTTGCTTACTTTTCGATTGTGTAAAGCCATCTTCAGCGGAATTGGTCGAAAAGCCCCGACAAATTGGTAACACTACACAGAGAGGGGCACGCTGACAGACACATCAGCAGAGCAACGACAGTGCTCCAGTCTTTTGTGGTTTGCCTGCTGCCATGCCGCTGGGGAAAATTGATTGAGAGGCAAGCGGTGTCAGCCGGTAGTTGGAGTGCCTTTACTCCTGCTCATCATAATCATCATTATCATCGTATAGTGGTCATAGTACGTATCGTAGAGTCATCGTCGCGTCGGTTGTCTTCATCTAATGCGCGTACTTGCTGCTTGAGATGCGGTCTGGACGCTGGATGCTACCTGTCTTCTGTGTTAGCACGTGTCTGCCAGCAAACTTTATTCAATGATTTCATAAAATTTCAATTTCTATTAATTTGCAGCCGAATGGCTCCTGCCTCCTGCCTTACGCACGACTTGCGTGGACTCAGGGAGATGGATAAATCGCCCAGACAAAGGGTGTTTTTCAGCTGCGCAAAGCCCATTAAGAGCGACACGGTGCAAGGTGCATCACTACATCATCACTGATGTAATGAAGTGCCTTTTGGACACGACCATCGGGACCGAGTTGATAACTAGAAAAAGACTGTGGTGAGGGAGGCTGTTAGGTAGTTTCACGAAGGCATCCCATTGTCCCCAGCAATTTGTGATTCTAACATTTGACTCTGCTGTGGTTTTTCTTTTCACATTTTTCCTGCGTTTTTTTCCACAAAAGATGGAAATTGTGTGAAAAGAAAAATGAAAATTGAATAAACTTGGGAATAATGGCGCGGATTGGTGAGTTAACAGAATCTTGGAAATAACAGAGTTTTCAATTGAAATGCCATTGTGTCTGGTCGGGAGTTGATGGTTTTGTAATAAACTCGTGTGAAAGCCTTACTTTGATGGAAATTGTTTTCACAGCGGTCTTGGTGAGTTCAAAAGTTAAAAAACCACGTTCGGAGAAACTATCTCTGCTCCTGTGTAACACTTTTAAGATTGAGGAGGAAATGAATGACGTGCTACGTGGAATTGACGCCCAAAACCGTAGTTAAACCCGGATGGGTCTTGTCAAAGATCAATGCAAAGTCTGGCCTAAGTTTTGAACCAGATCCGCTTGAGAACGATACTTGGGCTACGCTGCGATGCAAGAGGCGAGAAGCATGCGATTAAACTTCACTGTGCGCACGTACATAAGAATACAAGTGAACAGTTTTAACGCACCCTTCTCGCTTCTCGCATCGCATCGCTTTATCGCTTCACTGTGTGTGCAGCCTAAGGCGAGGTCTTCCTCTACTGCGTTGTCCCTCCGGGTTAGACTCAAAGACTCTGCGAGTCGGAGCATTTGTATTCATTCGCTCTACATGGCCCAGCCATATGAGGCTATGGTTACGTATCTTCTTGAATTGGGCGACTTCGCTGTACAACTCGTAAAGTTCATCGTTGAATCTTCTTCTCCAGAACCCGTCAACGCAAACGGGGCCGAATATCTTAAGAAGAATTTTTCTCTCGAGGCAACCAAGGATATCTTCATCCGCTTTCGATAGAGTCTATGCCTGAGCGCTATAAAGCAGGACTGGGATGATCAAGACAGCGCGTCGCCTTGTCTTAATCCTTTTTAGACATCAAACGTCTCGGTGAGGTCTTGACCGATCTTGATGGAGTAGCGTGCATTCTCCATCGTCATCCTGCACAAACGGACGAGACCTTTTTGGTCTGAGCCAAAAGGCACCCTACACTGAGTAGGATCCCTACCTATTCTGATCAGAAAACAAGAATTTTTCTGTCAAGCCATGGATGACCTCCAAGATGGTACCCGAGGATGATTGCTTGACTTAGATTGGACATGTAGGCCCCCTGTCGAAATATTTTTATTCAAATACCTCTGCGGGCAATCCTTACCAGGTAGATGCAGACGACAATCGTGGCTTAGCAAAAACCATCTTACTGGTTATCATTGAGCAAATATTCTGCTTCCAATCGCTGTTCCTTTAGTCCTCCTTTGTCTTGTTCTTCAGGATCATAGCAAACATTCACGAGTTCGGGAGAAGGCCTTGCTGCCTTCTGCTCCTAAATTCTCATTCATTCCCCCACAATCCATTAAAAACGTCAAACTTTTCTCACAGACTGTCCTGCAACGTCAAAAATTCCATAAAGCATCACAAAATCACATGTCCTGTCCTGACCCGTGTCACCCCCACGACATAACACCTCAAACATATGTCGCCTATTTGGCTGCAATCACTGGCATTGCCATCACTGTCAACGAATAGCGATTGAGAATTCAGCGTTCTATTGCCGACATTTACGATCAGTACGCTCGACGAGCACATCAACGTCTGACACAACACGCCAAAGGAGTGTCCAGGGCGTGTTCAGAGCGCATATTCAAACCGATTTATTCGATTGCCGAACAACACTCTGACCTCCTTGCCGTCGTCGTAGTCTCGGGCTATTTCTAGCGCACTCTCACGTCAAACAAGAGGAACGCACCTTTTCTGGTCAATTGTTGCACTCTGGCGAGCGAAAAATGCGCTCGTTCCATTCATTGTAACAAATGATGACACTGCGTCCATTCCGTGTCAGACAAAATGTCATCTTTACACGGGTTCCATTTAATTTGATTGTGCGCGCGCGCATCATCCTCAGTCAGCCATCTCTGGCTCTCTGTGCTCCTCCATACCGGTGTAATGTTTTACTTTATCACTTTCGCCTGGGCAAGGTGGGGCCGCGGCCGGCTCGACGCAGACGCAACCCATCCTAATGCTAACTAATAGTTTGACATGGATTTTTTTGAAGATACAAATTAATTATTTTTCACGTTTAAATCCGCTTACACGGTGGAGAACGACGTGGAACGGAACGTCTCACCAAGACTGATGGGGATGAGTGCGATGAAGGCTAAATGGCCATTGTGTGCGCCGTGCGAGGATTGTGGACGACCGACGGTGCCCTGAGTGTTGTGCACATTTTGTTTCGTTTATTTGTTCGGCGGGGTTAATGCGAGTTTCCGCCATTCAAAGGGTTTCCACACGCCACTGTGGGAAATAAATCACCTACCAGACCGTCGAGTGCAGTTTGAAATAAATCACCGCAGGCGTGGTGCCTATTCAAATTTTGGACGTGTGCACGTACAAGACGCGTGCGGTGAGGTTTTGAGCATTTTTTTTTCGTTGGAAAGTGGAAGTTTCCACCAGTAGAAGTCGGGAATTGAAGTAAGGAATTCGAACTGGAATATCTTCTAGTTGGGTCTTTGGATGAAACGTCCAACTGAACGTCTGTCGTTACAGACAACGCAGTCAAACTACAAGAAATGCCAAGAAGTATTTTCGAACAGATTTAAAAAAAAAAAGAGGAGAAAGACACTATCCTGCGGTGTGTCCATCTTGTTAAATCAGGTCACTGATTCGTAAACTAGGAGAAGCTTTCATTTTAAGACATATAAGTTCATATGGTTGACATTGATCAACATCAAGGACAACGACCATATCTTACACTTGACAGACCTTATAATGCAACGTACGGCCCTGCATTTAGTCACATTGTAATCTGGGTGGTCAAGTCCCGGTTGGGCGATGAGCAGTGCGGCTATCGTTCAGGTAGAAGCACAACCGACCAGCTGTTCACTCTCAGAATGGTACTTGAGAAGGCCTGGGAGTATGCCAAACCGATCTACAGTTGTTTTGTGGATTTCGAGAAAGCATGATCAGGTCCCTCGAGGCAAGCTCTGGAGTGTATTACAGGATTGACGGTTCTCTTCTGAGGGCCATTCAATCTCTGTACACTTACTGCAATAGCTATTTTCGGGTGAACGGCGTTAAGTCGACACCTTTCACTGTGGGCGTTGGACTTCGCCAGGGGTGCGTTCTGTAAACTCTCCTTTTCATAGTGTATATGGATTGGATGTTACAGCGCAGCCTTGGTGAGGAACGGTTCGAATTGGGAGACTTAAAAATAAGTCATCTGCTTTTTGCTGATGACTTGGTCATCCTTACGTCCACCCAGACCGAACTTCAGCGCGCACTAGATAGGTTCATCGCCATCTGTGTTGAAGCTGGGATGAAGGTAAACGTGAACAAATCAGAAGTTATGGTTATTTCCCGAATGCCTGTTCAATGCACTCTGCCTGTTAGTGGAGTCCCATTGAAACAGGTGGAGAAGTTTAAGTATCTCGGGGTCCTATTCACGAGTGATGATAGGAGCTATACTGAGTTATCCTATAAGATTGGTCAGGCTGGAGCAATTTTGAGACAGCCTGGTCAATCTGTTATCAGGAGGGCCGAACATTGCGTCGAAGCTAAGTTGTCGGTCTTTAATTCAGTGTTTGTTCCGACCCTCACCTATCGTTATGAGGTTTGCGTAATGACCGAAAGAATAAGATCGCGGATACAAGCTGCCGAAATGACATTTCTTCGTTGTATTGCTGGGGTGACTCGCCGAGATCGGGTAAGGAACACCAGAGTACGCGAGGCGCTCAATGTCGAACAGCTACTTCTTCCAACGGAGAGGTTCATACTTCTATGGTTTGGGCACGTCAAACACATGTCCCCAACTCGGTTTCCAAGACGTGCCATGGAATTCGTGCCATCGGGCAGACGTCCCCTGAGTAGGCCTAGGATGAGATGGCTGGACCAAGTCCGAAATCTCACCTCTACCCGTATGGGGATAGCCTCTGATGAGTTAGAGTCGATGGTGGAAGATCGGCAAATGTGGAGAGTCCACTTAAGCTCCCTAAACCCGCGACCCTCGTAGTGGATAAGCGGGCCATTGGAAGATGATGATGATGATGATGATGTAATCTGGGTGCGAAGGTCGTTGATTCGGGAAACAACGTTAATATGAGCATCTGCCCGACACTCGTCATTCGTTTTTGGAATACAAAGACCTGCTGTAGCTTGCGAACTCTGCATTTGTATTCGAAATCCTGAACTGCCCTAATTCGAAGAGGCTTTCGTACGCTTTGTCTAAAAAATCGACAGATAGTTTCACAAACTCGACCAAAATCAAGGACTATTTCGAGAAGTGTACTTACGACCGAAGCGATATCTAAATATAGAACACGTATCTACGCCTCTTAGAAGGAGTGTTGCAACCGCACCCCGAAGCTAGTCTTGCTCATCGTTGCCACAGTGTCCCTATCTGCTTCTAAACCTTCTTCAGGGTCCTCTTCAGGTTGTTGTGTAGTTTTTCCACACAGTGTGTCGCGATTACTTACCTATGGTGGCACTGTAGTTCGGGGTGATTCAGGGCCTCAACCAACAAGTGTCTCACGTTACACGTGTGCTCGTCCAGAGCTTTCTTTCCACACAGTGTGTCGCGATTACTTACCTATGGTGGCACTGTAGTTCGGGGTGATTCAGGGCCTCAACCAACAAGCGTCTCGAGCTACACGTGTGTTCATCTAGATGATGTCGAAACCTGATCTTTCGTTTCTCTTGAAGGTCAGCTCACTTTTAGAATTGATGATATCCAAGGATGCAAAGGACACCATCTTACCATCCATGCGTTGAAGTCGACTGCTACTATGACAGAGCTTCTTTCCCCTGTGGTAGCAGCTGAATAAGTATACGCCTGCTCAGTTTGTTATCGAATGGTCGTAGCTTTGCTTGAGGTGTCCGCTGTCCATATGAGCACTTCTTACTGTTTAAAGGGCTCGCTACAGCTGTGTCGTACTCTAGAATCATCTGGACAACGAGCTTCGTAACTGTTAGGGTGCAGTTCAATGAGACTTGCAGCGCATGTATGACATGGAATGGAAGATTTAGCAGAACACTCTCTACTCAGGCCTCAGAGGGGTTTGGTTGTTCAGTTTTCGAAGCCCGATAAATACTTTCGGCACCTACGATCACTTTAAAACAGAGTTTCGTCCTTCTTTGTCATCTTAACGATTCAAAACTCCTCTTGGTCGAAGCACTGATGTCCATTCGGTCGATGGGTCCAGCGGAGACTAAGCGAGTTCCCCCCATCTTGAGCCGCAGCTTCTTCTTCTTCTGTGTGGTTTATAGCCCTGCAGCACAGCTGCTTCCCAACAATGGCACGTTCCATTTCCTTGCACAGTACAAACAACTCCAGGTCACTACAAAGCGCGTCAAATTAAAAAAAAAACCACCGCACACTCATCCTTTCTGTCTGTCGGCAAGCATTTTATGTCCTTCGGTCTGTTGTTGTCGTTAAAAAAGTGCCTTCCTTTCAAGTGTCCACCGCACCACAAAGCCAATTGCCCTGAACCAACTAATAATATGGTTAAACATGTTTATGCGTTTTGTTAATTAATTGTCAGCGGTCCAGGGCTGGAGCGGGACACACCGAGATGATTTACTGACTTGACGTCTGTGGCTGGAATTTTTATTGGCTGTGGTGGACGTACGCGATACCGTACAGCACCGTGCTGACAATTAAAACTTGCTTCGCCGCTGTGCAGCACTATTATCTCAACAATCGGGAAAGTTTTCCTCTATCTGATCCACCTGCTCCATTTTGGACACTAGAGATGTGCCATGGAGATATCTCGCTTCGGACGACAGTTACAAATTGTCGTATGCAGATGACGTTTTGGTCAAAACTATGCTGGCCACCTACAAGTGTGTTAGCACATGCTTCGGACAGCTCTTCTGTTCAGAGGTGGGGTTCCTCTCTGATTCGGGAACATTGACTCAATCCATGGACATCATGCTGTTGGCCATATAGTCTGAGATCCCCTGGCAAACGTCTTTGTCGTCACATAGAATGAGAGTCACACAGAGCCCAGGTTTTCGTTTTGCCTGTGACGGATGTGCGCACACGCTGTGCGCCTAGGCTAAGCGCGGCTAAGTGTGCGCCCTCTCTGGCCAAAGTCGCATCTTCGAATTGGTAGAACTTTTCGTTTGGATAGGTTGGTAATAAGTTATTAATAAGTTGTTGAGGGGGTTTCGTTCGGTTGAATGAAAGATCAAACTGCGCTGCTAATAGATACATTTCCACAAGTTTTTCCCCCAAGTGGGGGCATAGTTGAGGATTTGAGGCTCAGTCGACATGTTGAACCGCTAATGGGTTTTCCGTCTTCTGGATGGGTGCAGACGCAACGTGAGGTCTATGGGTTGTGTTTTGATGCCATGGTGTGGAGTATCTGAAGTGCGTCTTGGGTTATTGCGGATATGACGCAAAGAGCAAATGTGTAAAGTGGGTGATTTACTGTCGAGAGGTTGGTGCAAACTTGTTGTGAAAGGACTTTATGGCCATGTGAAGAGATTGGTACCAATAAAAAGAGTACATGAGCATCTGCTATGATTTAGGATTTCCAATGAGGAAATTATGCAGAAATTAGTGATCTGACCTTTGAAACTGGGAACAAGACTTGAGATTGGCAAAGAGTCCCATTGAAACTGGTCCTACTGTACTAGTTGAGGGTGTACGCTCCTGGCAATATGTTTTAATCAGAAGTCCTCTCCTAATGAGAACTCTGGCAACATTGGGAACAATTACAGAGAGCTGGATGGAACATAGAGCTAAGTCTCCTCAGTTCAGGGTACGGGATCGCTGAAGAAATAGCTATATCTCATCACAAGAAGGCATACAGGATAGTAGACGAATCAGTCCTAACTTCAATGCAACTTCTAAGGGCTGACATCGACAAAGTCTTCCTGAATATGGCCGATTAAGGATAGAAGGCGCTCTGGTCATGCCGCACCACATGGAAGACACTCTCTCGCTAGGCAAATCATGCTTAAGACCTCTTATAAATCACTGACGGTCCACCTGACTTAAGTGTGTTTCTTAATGCAACAGACCTATGGAGAGGGTTCGACAATGTTAACACGAAAGAAGCCAAACCAGAGAGACGGTTCTCGAAACACATTTTTCAACCTAAAATTGTTATACGAGGCTTTACGTGCACTCCTATAGCGAGGTGCCAAATAAATCGGTCCTCGTAGGCCTGATCCCTGAATTTTGTTGAAGCAGCCTTCATACGGAGTCCACTAGCCCAAGTTGAACTATAGACGCCACCGTTGATTCCATTTGGAGAATGGCCACCCTAAGGCTTTACGTGCACTCCTATAGCGAGGAGCCAAATAAATCGGTCCTCGTAGACCTGATCCCTGATTTTTGTCGAAGCAGCCTTCATATGGAGTTCACTAGCCCAAGTTGAACTATAGACGCCGCCGTTGATTCCATTTGGAGAATGGCTACCCTGAGGCTTTACGTGCACTCCTATAGTGAGGAGCCAAATAAATCGGTCCTCGTAGGCCTGATCCCTGATTTTTGTCGAAGCAGCCTTCATACGGAGTTCACTAGCCCAAGTTGAACTATAGACGCCATTGGGTTGAAGCCCAATCCGCCGTAGACCGTAGGGGCTCACCGCATGAGGGTGAGAGTAAAGGTCTGAAGACAAGTGATTGATTTGGGGAAACCTATGTACGCTACCCTTGGAATACCGCACCTTAGACAAGGCTTTCCTACTTCTTCAGGGTTCCGTAACAGTAGTTGACGTAGCTAACATCACAAACCAACGAACTGTCGTCTTAGAATCAAAAAAAAAAAAAAATTGAAACCTTCAAACTCAATCACTGGAGTACCTACTCCAGTCCAAACGCATCGTCTTCATGTTCCGCATTTACATGGCGAATCATGTTCTTCTTCGTCTCACCCTCGCGACCAAAGTCAATTCGTTAGGGCCAATCCACATTGGTCACACTCTCGGTGGATGCCCCCTCGGGCATAAATCGCATCCAATGCATCATGGCGTGCCAACCTCTGGGATATTTGTTTGGCACATCATCTCTGGTGTCGCGCAGCCCCACTCTCCAGGGTCAACCCTTTGAGGTGGAACAGATAAAACGCCGCACAACCAAAACATTGAACATTTAATTATCGCAATCGGTTACAGATGTTTGTGTGCCCCTTGGCCCTCGTTCCTTTGGCCAACACCGCCTCAGATCGCAGCAAAGAGAGAGAAGAACGAGACACCGCTTAACCCTAATCGATTCATACTTTGAGATAAACTCAATTCGGACAGGAATTTATTAGAATCCGAACACGAGCAGCCGGCCATTCTGGCGAGAGATTCACTAATTGCATTCCCAGCGGTCCCCAATCGGGTCCCGATAATATTAATTAAAAAACGATTTCGGAATTAATTCCAAGTGTCTCCGCATGGTCAATGGGTCGCGCATTAAATTAATCTGTCTTCCCGCTCGGTGGGGCCCGATCGACAAGTGTCGATAAGCAGGCGCTTTTCTGGAATGCTGCCCACCGAAACCTGGGCAAAGCTACTTCACCCCCGCTGTGAGGACGCAGCGGTAATGAACAGCCTTCGAGTGTAAATCAAACTAATCATCGACCACAGCAGCGAGATTCCTCGGCTCGGATCGTCCCATGGCTTGAACTTCGATTAGGATCAGTCGAAATCGAGCTTTTTCCGGTCCGATTACGAGTGTGGCGCCGGCCATGTCTGAATACACGCCAAAAATATGCCTTATCCCGCCGCTGCTGGTTCCTTTTATCGTTTTTTTTTTTGGAAAATTTTTATTAATTTTCTATTTTGTCAACAAATTACAATTTTTGTATATTTTATGGGAAAAAAAAAAAGCCCGAGATAGGGGATCTGACTGGATGAGCTACGAGCGTCTGGATGGCAGTAAAGGCTGGCGTCGGGCTCGTAGAACAGTAGGCGAGTGGCAGGTATTCGGACACTGGCCCCCTCCGCACTCCCGCGCATTTAATTTGCATTTGAGTGGATCTCGGTTTGTTAAATAAATGAGGGAATTGGGGGCTTCGGATGATTCTCTTGAATGAGAGATTGGTGTCCGCTGATTGCGGGCTGGAGCGCATGCCAGAAGCTTTTGTGATTGGAATGAGCGGATAGTGGGCATCGACTGGGACAGGTGATGATATTGTCTGGTGTCGTCGGCAGGTGAAAGGCATTGCAACAAGTGAATATGATATAGTGGTCAGTTGTGTGGGGAAAGGAAGACTGTTAGACGACGCTGGTGGTCCACAAGAATGAGTGCGAGAGTGGGTCACGGGGTAATATGAGAAACAAGTTGCTGTATATCGGATGCAATTTATTTTGAATTTTACAATAGGACGTGTTTGTTCATTTAATGATCAAAAGAAGTTGATTCATCAATGTTTCCTCACCCGCATGGAATGGGGACTTAGTCGAATGTTGGAAGTGACCAATGCCGTGTCTCTAGAGGCAGTTTTTGGTGCACTACTCATTTGTCCGCTTGCTCTCAGTGTATGAGTGACTTCGTCCTTGACCATGGATCCAGCAGAGTTTCACGTTAAGCTAAGAACCTTCCCGACAGCACCTCAGAACCTTCGATATGATCTGTGGAATCATTTGGTTTTACAGTCGCTTACCTGTCAAAGTAGGTCGTAAAATTCTTCTACTTAATAACTTAAGGTGGCGCTACAGTTCGGGGTGTACCTGGGCCTCAACCATCAAGCGTCTCCAGCCAGCTCGATCTTTAGCCAGCTGCCTCCAGTTTTGCACGCCAAGTTGGTTAAGGTACCCTTTCAACTGGCGTGCCCCACCTGAGTCGTAATCTTCCTTTACTGCGCCGTCCCTCGGGTCTGGATTCGAAGATTTTCCGGGCCGGAGCATTGGTGTCCATCCGCTTTACATGGCCCAGCCACCTCAGTCGTTGTTTCGTCATTGTATCTCCTCCTCCATTCAACGTTTATGCAGACGGGACCAGAAATCACCAGAAGAATTTTCCTCTCGAAACAGCAAAGAGCAACCTCATCCGCTTTTGACAGCGTCCATGCCTCTGTGCCATAGAGCAGGACTGGGACAATTAAGGTCTTATACAGGGTCACTTTTGTCGTTCAAGAAAGGGCTTTGCTACTCTCTTGCCTTTTTGTCCAAAGAAACAGCGATGAGCAAGACTTATTCTTCGTTTGACCACAGCGTTGCTGTCATGGTCAGAAGTCGCGCGTCGCCTTGTCTAAATCCATTTTTGACATCAAAGGTCTCGGAGAGTTCTTGACCGACCTTGATGGAGCAGCGTGCATTCTCCATCGTCATCCTGCACAAACGGACAAGTTTGGTAGGGATGTCAAAACTAGACATTGCTCTGTATGTGTTGTCTCTATAGATGCTGTCATAGGCGGCCTTAAAATCGAGGTGGTGGGTAGTTCCTGGATTTTCTCCAAGATCTGCCGCAGTGTGAATATTTGGTCGGTGGTGGACTTTCTGGGCCTGAAGCCACACTGATATGAACCGATCAGGTTGTTGACGAACGGCTACAGACGCTCACACAGGCGCTGGCAGATAAGATCTCAGAAGACTGATGCCTCCGTAGTTGACGCAGTTCAGAGGGTTTCCTTTCTTGAGGATCAGGCGAATAATGCTAAGGGTTCTATTCATCGGACATATTTTCCTCCGACCACATAGATACTGACAGGAGATACTGGCTGCCTCTGTCACTCCCAGGACCTCCGCTTGAAAGACACTGCTGTTCGGAGGCTATACCGGCACCTATTCCTATATCCATCTTAGACCTATCTGTTATAGATATAGACCCATTCCACGTTGGTTCATTGGTTTCATATTCTTCTATGCTTGGAAAAGTGCAGGAGAATGGTTTTTCAAAGTCGAGGTATGGTGACCTGCGAGCTTTTTCAGAATTTGTGTATGTCCTTCTGAATTTGTGTTCCAACCATGTGTTTGCCTTATTCTTAAGGCACTCTTAGCGGCTGACTCTTGCATGTACAAGTCCAGCAGTAGCATGTTGAGGATTGTTTTAAGCCCACTGTCGGCATTGTTCTCATTAGCTTTGTCTGCCGCATTCTAGGGTGTGTTCCCCACTTTCTGACCAAGATCCGGTTGCATTCGTAGAATGCGGTAGCTGCTTTTTTAAATCTTAAAATGTCGTGGTTGCTACTGTTTTCTTAACAAATAAGTCAAACGGCAGGATTCCCAGAATCACTTCCATTGCACACTTTGGTGTGTGTCCGACCACTATGTCCAACAGACTCATGGACATGTATGTTTTCTCTTCATTCATCTTCCAAATGCTAAGGTATTCCAAATAGAACAACCAACTTCGGTGACCGAGTATGCACATCACAATTTTCACAACCATCCAAGGTGTGTCCGACAATTTCTCCTCAAGCCATTTCCAACGAGAACATCTTATTAGGCACCAATTTGTAAGCATCTACTAATCGCCTTATATGACAATGGCAACACGCTGGAACACAATACCGCGGCATGACAAATCGCCATCATTTATATCATTTAACGACGTGGCTTCTTCAAGACTGACCTTCAACGTTCCCTGATTAACACCTCCGTACTCACACCACACCGTGTCTACTGCATTCGCTCCATCGTGCATTCCTCAAATAAAAATAAAAAATAAAAAATTCATAACCGAACTCTTGACCACATTAACTAAATCACTTTAACGATATCCGGATGCTGTCCTGCGGCTAAGACCAGTGTCTACCTTTTATGGCCTCGAGTCTCGAGTCTCGAGACACATCTTTTCTGCGTGAAAAACGATTATTAAACGAAAAAGAGGCATAAAATCAGCATCAGCTCTCGATTCGAGAACCACTCCATCAGAACAAATTGCTTCGGATGCCGGACTTACTGTGGCATCCACGGGGGTGCTTCTCCCCACCGTTGGTCACTGTTTTGCGGGAATTCATTGGAATCGGACAATCGGACAGAACAGAAAAAATCCGGCCCAGCAATTCTTTTGTGGAGCATAATTATCAATGACAAACCATTTAGGGCCTGTGCTTGCTCTCTTGTGCTGACCGCAGGGAAGTTGTGATTTAATTAAACCGGAGGCGATCACCTGGTACACACCTGCAAGTGATAGCATCGCTTAGTTTATTTCGGTATTGAGATTTTTTGAGATTTTTGTTGCAATCCAATGTTTGGTACTCCTAGGGTGCTCTCCCAGTGGTAATAATCGTCTCGATTTCCATATGGCACGCGAGGTTATCATAATAACACGACGGATGATTGTTATGTTATGCTGTGGAGCAGGGTTAAGTGGGATTTAGTGGTGTTTATGGGTGCAGATTGTTGGGTAGGGTTGCCATCATCCTGTAAAATGTTTGAAAACTGAAAGTAGAAGCATGGTCTTGTCTAGGGACTTGACACACTGGGCAGACACTTAATGGTCTTTCGAAGACCTTACCTCCTCTGGACCTGGCAAGGAATCTATTTAAATTTCATCACCTCGTGGCAGGGTGTTTGAATTATATCTACGCTTTTGAGGATGAAAAACCAAGATCACAGCCAAGGAGTGTCAAAAGGAGAAAGAAAAGAGATGCAGAATTTTGAGGAACCTGCGTGGATGGTCTTTGCTGAGACACAACAGGCTTCAATCTTCTTCGCTTCGATCAAGCGCTATAGCATCCGTGATAGCTTGGTTTTCAAAACGAAGATTCATTCTTCCTTGTCATCTCGAACTAGGGCGAAAAAAGCTATCATGTGCAGGTGAACGTTTATCATGCGGTCGAACTACCTGTTTCGCAGTGTTCCCCTACTGCCTTTAACGTCTGAATAAGATTTGAAGGGCCTTCAGGCAGATTCTAGATTTAGACTTTTCTGATAAGGTAGGTGCCATCTAGGTATCGATATGGTGAAGAACCTATTACGATGGATATGTAGTTGAATCTCTAACAAGAAGCGTTTTCAGCCAGCTCATCTTCGTCCGTATTGATCGTCATGTAATTGCTTTTAGTGTCAAACTGCTTTGTATGTCAAGTTGGTTTAGTTTATAAGAAAGAAGAGGACGACTTCGACTCAGAATAGAAGCCTGGGGCTTCGTCGTTCGGAGTCGGCAATAAATTGTAGGTCCCTTTTATGAATGGTTACGAGAAGCTAGGCCTTTGCTCATCCCGAGTTGTCACGCCAGCTATTTATTTTGTAATCGAGGCTGAATTTCCACAAAGTTCATCCCTCTGTTCTTAGTTGTTCGAGGTTGGGCTTAGCCCCAAAAAACAGCGGTAGGCAAGAGATATTCCTCTACTGAGCTCAGATGTGGTGCTGTCATCGTAACACTTACAGTGCTTTTGGTGGCTTTAGCAACGAAGATTTTCTCCGAGGATATATTCAAGCCTCAGCAATTCTTGGGGAATGACAAACCTCCGATCGCAGCCCAGGGGTCACTTAAAAGGTTCAAGGTATGTCACAAGAACTTTTGTAGGGGCTGCAGGCACAAAGAAGGAACAGACTCTGTTTGACAACTGTCTTGGATAATTTAAACTCAGAGCTTGGCATGGTAAGGTATATGAGGGTGGGCGGAAGGGAGATCACGTACTTGTTCCTGCTTTATTCCAATTTCTTGACTGCCTACTGATCTGTAAGATTCTCTGATCTAAGGCTGATGGCAACCCTAAACACTCATTTCAAACTCGTTTTTATTTTGAGAACAATTTTCTCGTCGTTGTTGTTGTTAAGACAATTTCTCTTCTCGTTTTTTGTTTTGTTTTGGAACTCATCTCCTCTCCTCTCGTTCGTTTTATTGTTGTTGTCGTTCGTGTTGTTTTTGGGTCCATTTTCCATGTAAGTCGTGTTGCCGTCGTTTTATTGCTCGTCGGACGGCTGGCAGAAGATCGCCACACTAGCACCGATATTGAATGGCGCCAACAGCCGCAGCAAGACCCAAACCAGCTGACTAGTTGGTCAACCAAGCGACGAGACAAGACCAGACACAATCTCATCAGCAGCTCAAGCCCAGTTTACGATGTGCCAAACACTATGCAAATTAAAGCGGATTTTTTTCGTTTTTTTTATTTTTCCACTGTCCGCCGTTGTCTTGTCGTGTGTTCTTCTTCTCCTGCGGCTTAATTTCGTTACTTTTACACGTTTTTACGGCCGAGCACCTTTGAGGTGCGATCCAATTGACCAGGTAATTCGAGGCTTATCTTCGTCGGCCAATAAATTATTATTCAAATGACAGATTAAAATCATATTAAACATCTTTTGGGGTGTGCAGTGGTGGGGGGCAGCTGAGGGCTTCCCTTCGGCAACAGCAGTGTGGCTCAATTAGCTGAACTGCTCGTCGTCAGGCTCTAGGGCTTAGGGTTTTCCGGTGCGGCCGCAGTCAGATGGTTTCTCTTATGAAAATGAGGAGAAATGGCTTAATAACTTAATGTGAGTGAAAATCCAGCTTAATGGGGCGGCGGCTATTGGGCAAATCGACCGGGAAAAATCAGAAACGTCATGCGGAACCGGTGGCGTGTCCAAAGTGATTTTCATCTCTTCCCAAGACCACAAGAGAGCGCGAGGTGAGAAATCAATGAAGCGGACTTCGTCTTAAGAATCAAGTCTTAGTTGAATGTTTATTGAATTAAGAATGGTGTTGAATGGATGCTTAAGACAATTGCGGCGGCTGCGGGTCCTTTGAGGTGCTCATCACAGATTGACCGATATATGATTCCATTTTACATATTCCATTGGAACAGTGGCTTTAAGTAGCCTTGTAATCTGTCGTTTATAGCGATTAGGCGTTGCAATACCTGCGGCTCTTCCTCCATACGGAAGAATTAGACAATGGTCAAAAGCAGCCATTGTTAGGTG
This sequence comes from Matsumyia berberina, assembly GCA_917880715.2. NCBI lineage: Eukaryota > Metazoa > Arthropoda > Insecta > Diptera > Syrphidae > Matsumyia > Matsumyia berberina. The sequence goes on from OU862872.1 coordinate 111,199,738, forward strand.
GGAAAGCCTCAGTAAATTTCGCTCAAGTTCCGATTAACTTGGTAACAAGGTAACAAGCAAGCCGCCTTTGAAGACCGGTTTTGAATATGACAGGTCACCAGCACTTTAGTGTCAATCCAACATATGGCCCAAACTTAGTCTATTCCTACAGTTCTGGTGTGAAATGAGGACAACACAAAGGGCCTAAGTGCTGAGCTTCCCGTTCAGCCAACCAAGTATAGGTGGAGGTCGTAGTGCTCTTCAATCTCTACGAGAGACGAAGGACTTTCTTGAAGTAAGAAGGACCGATTCCATGGATTTAATCGCTCCCTGATGGTCCGTGATAATGCTCATATCCTTGACAGATCTCAAAATGTCCATCACTGACATTATTTCTGCTTAAAATATGCTACAGTTACCTGCGTGGTCATCTATAGTTCCTTTTAGCAGAAGAAGAAACCTAAATCTTCTAATCCGTTCCTCTGTCTAAGGCGAAATCATTTAGTTCTCACAAGAAGTAAAGCTTCTTGATGTTATCCTGAACAGCGAATTGTCCTAGAACCTCCAAATCGACCGATCACGAGCACTGTGGACCTGTCGCCGTATCTGTGGCAACAACTGGGGATTAAGTCCCAAAATTATGCTCCAAATCTACACCTTGGTCGTCAGACCTACTCTGGCCTATGTGGCAGTAGTCTGGTGGACAAAGACGAACGGGGTCTAGCTGAAATCTGCATGACTGGTTGCCTGTGCTCCTCCCCTACCGTCTCGCTTAACGGCATTGTCAGTCTACCCCCAGTTCGATTCAAGGTAGAAGCCCAGGCAAAAATCAGCTTGCACAGGTTCTTTCACCCAAGCAACATCAGCTCCGAGCATCCCCCTGGACGGTCACCTTAACACGGTTTCCTCCCTACTCCAAAGTAGCGACTTCAGCATGCCGTTGAATGACATTCTGCCAAGGTACTGCTTTAAACGAAACTACTGAGTAGTCATGCCCATGCACGGCTCTAAAATGGACAGTGGATCTGGGGCGCATGCTCATCGATCTTCCAGGCAGAAATATTTGCCATAAATCAGTGCACAAGCTTAAACTTGTGCTGTAATTTCCGTGGCAAAACCATTTTTAGCTTCTCTGACAGTCAAGCTGCCCTGAAAGCACTCAGCCCCGATAAAATCGAAACTAGGCCTAGAGACAGTCAAATTGCTTCTAGAACTGGCAAGAGAACCACTTGGTCATACAACACTTGGATCCCTGCTCACAAATGCCACACCGGCAATGAAACCGCGGATTCACTGGCCAAGATAGATGCACTCATCCCCCTCACTGGTCCTGACCCAGCCTGTGGAGTAAACAAATCCATTTTTCAAAAGCTACATGAGGGGGCAATCCCTGTTCAAATCCGATAAAATTTGGATGGAAAGTGTAGGACAGAAATGTACCAAACACTTCTTCCCCAATGTATCGCAAAAGAAATCCAAGTTTAAAAGAAAATCTGAGTAGGCACCAACTTAGAGTTCTAGGTTAGGTTAGGTTAGCGGGCCGATGAAGACGATAAAATCCTCTACATCTCACTTAGGTCAATGTGGACCCGTTGTGGTACCCATGTATTCATCAGCTACTTCCCACTGCGTGATTTTATATGCCTGATGACAGCCACCCGGCTCTCCTTGCGAACTTGAGTAGATCCAACAGTCAACCATCGGAGAACTCCTCGATGTTATCGAAGAGTTTTCTTTTCCTTATATTGCAGAGGCTTGGGCAATGACAGAGGAAGTGAGTCGTGTCCTCATGCTTCTAGCTTCTCAGAGAAGACACCAGCGCCCATGCCTCTGTCCATCTTGGAGCTATCCGTGTAGATGGACTTTGTTTCAATAGACATTTCTTTGTTCTCCCACTGATCTCTGCTTGGAAAGATGCAAGAGAAGGGTTTGATGAAGTCCAGGTACGGAATCATGTGATCAGATTTGATACTCGTACCCGGGTATTTGTGCAATATCTGGGCGTGTCCATATGAGCTCGCTCTCCAGATTTCAGACTGGTCTAATCTCAGAGCGCTCTTTGCTGTAGATTCTTGCATGTATAGGTCAAGGGGTAGCAGATTGCGAATTGTCTCCAACCCTGCTGTCGGACTTGATCTCAGTGCACAGGTCGTTTCAATGCAAGCTAGCCTTTGTATCTTGGCCAGGGCTCTGAGGTTAGTGGTTTTTGTTGCACCTTCCACCAGACTAAACCTCCATACCTTAATATCGGTCTTACAATCGCGGAGTACAGCCATAGGATTATACTGGATTTAGGTTCCCAGTTCTTCCCAAAAATTAGAATTCTAACTGGCATCCTAAGTGGCCACTGCCGACTTAAACGGCATCTACACAAGCTGGGCCTGTCACCGGACCATACCTCTAGACTGTGCTTGAAGAACGATGCAAAATCTCTTCACATCGTCACAGAATGTGAGAAAGCGGACCCTATGTAGGCAGTGAACTCAGCTCACCAACGGCGCTTGCCACGCTCCACCCAGAGAAGCTCTGACATTCTCTGAGCAGACAAACTGCTCTGAAGATATGGGGCAGCTATATAGGCCTCGATATGAGACCGCAGTGCTTGAGTGGACAAACTGCTGCCCAGAGATGCTCACGTTGAGCTCTTGGTTGAAGGCACTACCAAATTCCGTTCATTCACTAAGCCTTCCAGTCGAACATGGACTCAAAAGCTGTTGCTTCTTTGTGTTCCCTTCTCTGACTTTTAACTGCAATATTAACAGATGACAAATGTACTTATTTTAGGACCGTCAGCCATTGAAAAAGAAAGTTGCTGTGGATTTGAACTGTGCGCTGGATGAACAAAATCCGGTCTAAGGCCGGATCTGGTAAAACAAAAGCGGAATTCAATTCCCAGAACTCTGTATACTTCACCAATTAACATGCCAAATACCCTTAAAGAAAATGAAGTATCACTGACCAGACGCAGCAGTAGTGCCTAGCAGAACATTAAATAAACTCTCGAGAGTAAATCCGTCTAAATCCAGCATAAACTCCACACCCATCAATCTTCGCAGCGTACAAATCGGATGTGCCCAACCCCAAATGAGTCCATAATAAGCTTGACAAGCAAAAAAAAAAAAGAACCAAAGAGGCATAATAGCAACAACAACAAAAGTTTATTTTCTCGTTGCCTCCTCGTATGCCCATATAACAAGCAGGGACAAGGCATATACTACTCGCCAACTCCTCCGGTCGGACAGCACGCGCCTCTCCAAAAAAAGAAACCATCACACACCAGCTGAGATCTCAAAGATGACGAAGCAGCACCCAGGTATAGACAGATCCGTGGTCCAATTGTAAAGACGAGCGAGGGAGACCTCTTGAGATTACACGGATATGAGTCGAAAAGCAGTCCCATGTGCCAAAACATTAAAAATTTTCGTTTTCGACGACGACAACGAGGACGGCAGCGGCGTAGCTGGAAAGATGGAGAGATGATCGACTTCCATGCGACTACCTCCAACAGGTTGGTGGTTGGGTGCTGCACATGTGTGTGGTGTTGTCTCTTGTGAGTCGCCCTACTGCACCTCTCGCAAGGGTGCGGAACCAAAGGAGAAAATTGTTACACGACACAAAGATAAATTCTGAAATAAACGACCGGAAATAGAAAGAAGGTTTGGTCCGTGCTGTGCTGTTTGGTTTGTTGTTCTTCTGCAGGATGAGGCGGAGATGATGATGGAGAGTTCTTGGTACACTGCTGCCGTCGTCTCAACGGCTGACACTGTCAAATCTGACTCTCAGACTCAGTCCCAGATCTAAGATCTGGATCTCATTTCATTTCTTGGATCTCGCTGAGGTGAGGGTGATGTACGAATCGAATCAGTGGATAAACGATTTCTTGAGTGGCATAGCACATTGAGAGATGCGATATCTTCTCGATCAGGTTAATAGGTTCATCAATGGCAGTGGGATTTGTGATCTGATCCAGTCTGATTTTTTGTTGTTGTTGAATTTTGTTTCAAGAAAGAGTAATGGGAGTGACATGGGAAGTTGGTAGCATGAAAGCTGGACGTAGATTTGTACAGTCCCGATGGGTGTCATGTAAAGTGAGTCTTGAAAATTGGAACAGAAGTTGTGGTGCTAGCAGCATTTTTGGAAAATTCTTTTAACAGAAATGGGATGACAAGGATGAGTGAAAGGCTGAACTCACTACCTTTCTCGATCGCTGTTAACCGGATCCAATCGTTCGATGAATTCGAGATACCAGCTCAGAAGGAGTCAGAAAACATATTGGACTTCGTCCTAATGACTTTCCAGTCACTAGTTGTCAACTGAATGTCAGTGATGTGCTCTATTACAGTCTTCCCTGGTACTCCGTGTACTCAGAAGGCTGATGTTCTTTCCTCTTCCTTGCTTCTTTCAGTTCAAGTTCCTGTTTGTGGAAGCGTAGATATTATCTTGTACTGCCCTTTCTTCCCAAGTCATCTAGCCTGTCCGGCTACTCCATGGTGAGGAATTTAAAAGGTCAACCAGAATTTTTTGTTGGTTCTTCCGCTTCATTCCGAACTGGTTGATCATCGGTGCAGCTTATGTTAGAAATTTCTTTGTATTCTCATCAATTCCGTAGGACTGACCGTATGTCTTCTGTCTGAGGATGAAAACCCTCTTCTACAGCATTTTCTCTTGCTATTGAGTCTCCTCCAAGGAGTTTTCGTTCCATTCGGTCCCAGATTGGTTGAGAAGTGAATGTCTCCACGTTATAGCCCTGCCATGTCATGGGAAGGCCGTAGTTATTCCCTAGTATCTGGTTTCTAGCGAGACTTCTTTTTCGAATACAGCCGGGGATACACCATAACATAAGCATGGTCATGACCACTGACCAATTGATGAATGGCCTGTCTGATAAAGGAAACTCAGCAGAGTTCTCCGAGTCATTGACACCATGTCAAGTTCGTTTGAGTCTGAGATGGCAATGAATCATAAACGTGTCTCCATCAAGGTCAGTAATTACTTCATCGATATCTTCGATGTCAAAAGAAGGGCTTGGAAAGAGAAAAGCACGGGGATGCGTTCAGATTCTGCCTTTCAGATTCTACCTCACCAGTGGGTGCAGGTTCACACAGTTCCTCCAGACGTTTTTTTTTATTAACCCTCCAAGCAGGGAGTGACGAAGTTGAAATAATTCACTGAAAAGTCTCTCCTCGATGGTCTGCATGTTCAAAGCCTTACCGGGAATCTTTTCTAGAATATGAGCGATTTCCGCATTTGGCAACTAAGAGCTTTTCTTGTTCTTCCTTTATACAAGACAGACAAAGCGAATAGCAAGACATTTTTCTCGCATGTTTTGCCAAAATTATGGACTCTTCGTTTCCTCACACCTAACAAAAAACAGTCCATCTCCGATATTGGATGATCGCAATTGCAAACCATCTCGTATTTTCTTCTCTTTTTGTCATCGAGTGACTCGCACTTGCTCTATTTTTTCCCAATGTCACTCAAATCTCCATAAGCTCACTGCATTCCAATTGGATGTACTAAACTAATTCTCCCTTTGGAGAATTTTAGTCAGTGACAAGTGAAAAAGGAGAGTGCGCGGAAGTTCTGCTCGTCAGTTGCGTATTTTTTTTTAATTTCTTCTTCGTTTTCGGTCTTTTTTTTGTCTTTTTTTGTCAGTTTTTCTTTTTCATTTTGTCAAAGTGCATTTTTGTAGTTTTTTGTAAATTGCGGGTGTAAGTCGGTTTTGGAAAGGAGAATTCTTCAACAATATTCAACAGGTGAGTCTTAGTCTTAGTCTTTCCTTCTTCTTATTTCGCACACACGGACATTTGGTGTTGCTCTTTCTAATTTAAGTACAATTTCGTCGTCCGTTATTAAAAATTCTTCTCCCGTTTGGACCAACGGTTCATAATCAATTTCTTCTCTCATTTTGTGCATGTTTCTACTTGCTTTGCTGGTCAGAGAAGTCGATTTAGAGTTGCCAATCACAAATCGTTGGGGCTAGGAAATTTTTTTAATTTTTAACTTTGACGTAATCGTGCAGTGTCTGGACCGTGACAGAGGAAATGTTCCAGATGCTCCTCTTGTGTGCACTGTAATATGAAGAAATCCACTATCAGTCTTGGCTGTGCTCGGTGGCATTTCTTCGGTTTTTTGCTTATGTTTGACGATGAGCACATTTCTTGTTCTTCTTATAGTGTCTCTCCTCTTGTGAGGTTGCTCATCATCTTTTTGATGTTTCCGCAGAAGACGACGTTCCTGAAAAGTTCCGTGGTTGACATTGGGTACCAGTAGCTGGACAACCTAAGGGCTGGACAACCTAAGGAGTCCAGCTATGTCTGTCGTTGTCTATCAGTCGCTCTTTTTCCTTCGATGCTTCCTTGTGGTATTATTTGAAGGAGCTGATATGTTTCATTTCTGATGACGTGTGACAAACTACAAATGCAGATCCTTCGAGGCTATTTTGTCTGATTTTCTCCTTGAGCCTCGAGCATCTAAGGCTTGGTTGCGCTTCTTAATTTGGCCATCTGCTCTTTGCGTCCTCAGCGGTTTTGACGTAATTAATTTCGCTTTAATCGCCGCAAATTGCTTAAACATTTCATATTTGAACGCTAAAACATGGGGTCGATAAAGAGTTAGCCATCTCGCTTTGTACGCCGAGGCTTTGTCAACGTTTTCTGTCAGATTTCTTCTTAAAAAAATCAGGTACCTGGTGTCGAATAGAATAGAAGCACATTCTATGTTTTGCAGTTCCCCTTAGATCGGTAGCCAATCTCTTAAGAGTAAGCGCACTTCATGCATGACAGTCTCCTAAGCCCGTCTTCTCCTCGGAGAGTAGTCAGCATCTTCAGGATCCTCCTTCTCATGACGGAATGCATGACATGATATGGTTCCTGATGAAATTTCCCGTCTTCAAGAATGGAAACGTGTACTTAGTCGGTCTTCTTCTTGGCAAGTGGTGTTAAGTCCTTCTTCTCCTTAACAAGTTGTCTACAGATTTAGGATCCTCCTTCTTTTGGTTCAATGAACGACTGAGATCCTCTCTGCAAGTATTCTAGGCCTGTCCTTTCCTCGGAAAGCTGTCTACAGCTTCAGGAGCCTCTTTCATTGGGCTACATGCGCGGCTTGGTGTTATGAACACATCATTGGTGCACATTTTCTCCACCGAAAATTGTTTGTAACTTCAAGGATATTCTTCCCTATGGCTTACTGCGCCATTTAGTGTTAAGAAATCCCACATAAGTCCATCTTATCATCATCATCATTCATCATTTTCTAATTGTCCGCTTTTTTACTATAAGGGTCGCGGGTTTAGGGTGCTTAAGTGGACTGTCCATATTTCTTAATCTTCCGCCATCGACCCTAAATCATCAGAGGCTATCCATACACGGGTAGAGGTGAGATTCCGGACTTGGTTCAACCATCACATCCTGGGCCTACCTAGCGGACGCCTACCTGATGACACGGATTCCATGGCACGTCTTGGAAGCCGAGTTTGGGGTTGCTGTTTTCAACAGCAGTCATTGCCTCTGCATGAGTTGTTTGGGGAGTGAAGCGGCTCGGTGTGGTGGCTGGTGGTGAGAAAAGAACTGTTTGGTTTAAAACACCCAGAGTTCGAGAAGCCATCAGAGACAAGAAGAAGAAAGCTTTCAAGGCGTGGATACAGTTGGGAGATTTAGCTTCTCAAAACCGGTACATAGAGGCGGGAAGAACTTGCAAACTGGTTGTTAAACCAGCTAAGGAGCAGTCCTGAAAGGAGTGCGGCAAGAAATTCGACCGTGATCACAGATCTGCCCTCAAGGTGTTCTGGCGACAATCCGCCATCTATGGGGAAGGAACTTTAACACTATCTTTGGATTTCACTCCCAAAGATGGTGTACTTCTTTCCGATGAGAAGGACATCTTGCGCAGATGGGGCGAGCGCTTTTCGGAGCTGCCCAATCCCGAGCAGGCCACTGAAGATGGCATACCCATGGTTTTGAGTAGGGCGGAGAATAGTCTCACCGTAAAGGAGATGACTTTGGCGATTAAAGCGCTTAAAGTCGGCAAATCTGCTGGTGTGGATGAAATTCAACCATGGGACAGTTTGCGAGTGAGATTTCACACAGAAAACGACCCATTAGTACATCTTATCTCCCAGGTTTTGTACACCTTCCAAAACAGTTGTCTCCCTCCGTCGAAATACAGGCTTCTTCTTCACTTAGATTATTCCAGTCGGTTTCAACCTCAAGTTCATGCATAAAGCTTCAGGCTATTTGTTGATATCCACCCTACTGTCATGGGATCTGTTGGCGTTCCAGATAATCGTAGACATCTTCCACAGGTTTTTGGATTGAGGACTCTTTAGATTTGAAACTCTTTTCTCGAATAGATGAGTCTTCCCATTACGATTTAGGCCCATATTGTCCTGCTTGAGGTGACAGTCCGAAAAGACATTAAAAAGTCTGCCTAGCGGGTATATACACCCTAAAGCGGTTCAAGTTTTCCATTATTGTCAGGTCCTCGAGGTCGTATGAGTGGTACAGTTCTTGTCTGCATACCGTTTTCGTATATAGAAGACCACTGAGTAGATCACTCCCCGTGTCGAGGTGTCCTTCTGGCCATCCACGGCAGTCTTAATTCCTCTCCCGTCACACTATGTACTTCCTCTAAACTCGACATTGTTTCAGTTAAAATAACTCTTCCCCTCCGGTCCCTTTATATTATGTGCTGCTACATTCTACCAGCCCAGCCTATCGAATCCTACCAACATGCTATTGATGCGATCGACCAAATAATTGACTTATCCGATTCCATTGATGACATTCTTATTTTCGGCGACTTTAATCTTCCTCACCTGCAGTGGTCACCATCTGATGATCAATCTTTTTTCGTTGCCTCAAACCCCAGCTCAGCTAAGGAATGCCTCTTCTTAGATCGCTTGACAGACTCAAGTCTATGTCAAGTCAGTGGCGTTCCTAACTACATGGGTAGACAATTAGATCTTATTTTCACCACAGACTCTTATAACTCCTCAGTTTCGCTTTGTCCTCAATCCCTTTCAACCATTGATAATTACCACCCTCCTCTTCTTCTCTCATTTTTTCTTAACTCTCCTATTATGTCCACTCCACCCACAGTTCTTTTATCTCACGACTTCCATAAAGCTAATTTCCCCAAAATCAGCGACTATCTCAGCAGATGTCCCCTTGACTTTCACAACGTAACTATAAATGATGCCCTTTCCATTTTTTACAGTGAAATATTCAAGTCATTTTCTCTCCATGTTCCTATTTCTCGTCGCAAAACTTCATCTACTTCCCCTCCTTGGTATAATCGAAGACTTCGTTCATTACGAAACAAGAGAAACAAGCTATGGGGTGTTTTCCTTCGCACAAGATCATTTTCCGACTATTCCAACTATCTCGGTACTTATCTTCATTTTACAGAACTTTACAACTCCCTTTATCAGCAATATCTTAGCAATGCGCAAGCCAATCTGATTAAGGACCCTAAGTCTTTTTTCCAATTTGTGAATTACAAAAGAAAGTCTGATGGTTATCCTCCCTCCCTCTCTTTCAACAGCAAATCATCAACCGACCCTCTTACAATAGCCAACTTCTTTGCGTCATTCTTTAAACAATCCTTCTCCAGCGAATCTTTCGTACCTGATACCTCTTATTTCAATTACCTTCTAAACTTCTTCACTGGCCCTCTTCTCTCCCACGTCATGGACCCGTCTGTTATCGAACGTAAGTTACATGAACTTAATGACGAATTCACACCCGGCCCTGATGGCCTTCCCGCCATATTTCTTAAGAAATGTTCCTCGATTCTTTCCCCCGTCCTTTCAAATCTCTTCCGTCTATCCCTCTCACAAGGAGAATTTCCTCAGGTTTGGAAAACCTCCTTCATAACCCCGATCCATAAAAAAGGATCAAAAACCGAAATAACCAATTATCGTCCCATCGCTAAACTTTCCCATATACCCAAACTTTTTGAAAGCATTTTGTACGAAGCCTTAAGCTTCCAGTGCAAATCCCTCATTTCCCCCAGACAACATGGTTTCCTGAAGGGTAGGTCGACTACCACAAATCTCGTCGAATTCGTGTCCTTTGCCCTCTCAGCACTAGAGAACGGTAACGAAGTGGATGTCATCGCAACCGATTTCAGCAAGGCCTTCGACAAAATCTCTCATAAATTAATAATTTTCAAGCTGTCTGCCATCGGCTTTGAACCCATACTGTTAAAATGGATATCCTCTTACCTGGATAACCGTTTTTACAGTGTCCGCTTTAGGTCCGCCCATTCAACCCCGTTTATGGCCACGTCTGGTGTTCCACAAGGCAGCCACCTCGGTCCTCTTCTGTTTATATTAACTATTAATGATCTTGATAGGATCATCAGACATTCGTCCATCTCCCTTTATGCCGACGATACTAAATTTTTCAAAACAATTTCTTCACCCCAAGAATCCATCCTCCTTCAAGAAGACCTTAATAGTTTTTCGATCTGGTGCCTAAAAAACTGCTTAGAACTTAATATCGCCAAATGTCAATCCATCACCTTCTCACGTAAGCGAAACCAATCTCCTCCCCGTCTCTACTTTCTGCTTAACCAACCCATCTCCTCCGTTCAGTCTCTTCGCGACCTTGGCATTCTGTGTGACAGGGAACTCAACTTTCGATCACATATAGATGAGATAATCCTTAAAGCCAACTCTGTTCTTGGTTTTGTAAAACGATGGTCCAAAGAATTCACCAACCCATATGTAACCAGATCCCTCTACATCACCTTTGTTCGCCCTCTGTTAGAGTATGCGAGTCAGGTATGGTCGCCATATCATCGTGTCCATATTACGAGAATCGAGAGTATCCAACGCCGTTTTCTCCGATTTGCTCTTCGAGGTCTGCCCTGGAACGATCCTTTTACACTACCGCCTTATCAAAATCGCCTCAATCTCATTAACTTAAATACCCTCGAGGAACGCAGAGACGCAGCTGACATCCTCTTCATTCACCGACTCATTTCTGGGCACGTTGATTGTGCGTCACTCATCAATGCCATCTCCTTCCACCCTAACACTCGTAATCTACGACACTCTCGCCTCTTCTATCTACCGCCCCACCACACCTCTTATGGCGTGAATGAACCTATCTCCCGTATGCTACGACAGATTAACGCAAACCTTACCTTCTTTGATTTCAACCATACATCCCCTTACCTAAAGTCCCTTCTGCTTCACCACCACATCTAATTTTTTAAGTTTTAGTTTTAAGATTTCTGTTTAACTTTAGATTAAGAATGAATAGCTTGTATTAAGCCAAATAAATGGGGTCTCTCGTCCCCACCAAAATAGAGAACGATGTCACATCAGCGCGTTCCTCATGTCGGTACACACAAGTCCGGACAATTTAGTAAGAATTTTACTCATCCTTGGCATGCCTCGGAGTACCTTTTCTTGTCATTCTGCTTAGGTGAGATCCCTCAACCATGTCACCACATAGTTTTCTTTAAATTTGTGAAAAAAAGTCCTCAAATCCCTAGGGGTTCTTTCTCGTTTGCGTCTGTGCACCCCTGCGATGACAGGCTTGGCTGCATGGGTATCTATTGTCAAGTGACCAAGGACAGTCTCTCTACTTCGAGAGCCCAAGACCAATGAAGAATGTGAATCTACGAGTAATCTGTCCTCCACAGTCTCTTCTTTGTCGCCACTTGCATCCGTTAAAGTATCTCCAGCCGTAAACATCCATTTAAATGTATAATTTCCTTCACAAGTCATTTGGGAGACTTATCCTCACCGGGACGACTGGAATTCATGGCCTCGTTGCAATCTAAAACTCCGTGTAAACAAACAATTCGCGAAACTGAACGTGTTAATTGCAGAAATATGCACTAAATTCCACGGATACTACGGCCTGGCCAATATTAATAAAATAAGTCCGATGAGATATGGCGGCTAGGTAGGCCCGCACTCCACCACCGAGGGGGATGAGCGACCGCACTAAATTCCAATCGCAAAGTATCCACTTCAAAGTGTCAATACTACAAGCCCCTATCGGGCGTCCGTACCACGATGCTCGATGAGCATTGGCGACTGCGAGACAAGAAACCAGCTTCCAGCCCAGTGCGCAGCACCCGGAAAGAGCTCTTATCCAGTAGCCCCCACCCCGGGTAGTGTCAGCCACTCCCGATAAATAATAATTTTCAATTGCAGTTCCCGCGGACGCCGAGGAGTTCCGCTAAAATACAGTCCACGGCGTTGGCAAACAAATTAAACCGCCGGCTTATTAAAAGTGATATTTTGTGTTAGCGGGCCGGAGAGATCCGCCGGCGAGAGTGGAGCAGAGGCCCCGAACAGCGGGCCATAAATAATTATTTTTTAATGAAAATTCCTCCGGTGCACACGGGCGCTAGGACGATCGTGGGGAGATCGTTTGGTCAAGATCGTGGAACTAGTATCTGGGCTACGGTCGCTGCGTCTATTGGTTGCCATGACAAATGGAGTGCGGAGTGGTGCAGTGCACAGAAGTCCGGGCTGGGGAACAAAGGGCTACGCAACGCCGCGCATCGACGAAGGCGAAAGTCAGCCATTCTAATCAAAATGATCCATCATGAGATGTGAGGCAGCGATGACGCCAGTGATCATGACGCGAACGATCTTGCTGGTGCTGGTGATGATGATGACGTTGGTCTGGTTTCGTTTTCACCTCGGATAATGTGCGGTCCATTTAGACCCATTAGTGGAGTTGGTGGTGTTAGTGGAAGTTCTGCCCGAGCGAATTCCGAATTATATCGCCGGACGATATTTCATCTGAGTCAGTGCGGTTTGAGTCTCGAAACTAGACCGATCGCCGGAGCGGTCTTACCCCGAAATGCACGATATTTAGGGCTCCGACTGATTAATTTGCCAACGATATTGAACTGGCGGACATTTATTAATGTCATCATTCGGGCGCAGCGGTGTTCTCTTGTTGTTGGGCTACCCCCGGGCTTTGTTGTGGAGGCTGAAGGTCTCTCCTTGTTTTGCCAACAGAAAAGAAACGCAACTTCTGTGTGAGTTATGTTGTTCATTAGGTCGGTCGGCTGGGCCTCCTGCAGAACTATTTTTACCCAATCTATCGGCGGTATTCAGTTTTCTGGAGCAAATGCAAACACATTCCACAGATACAACAGAGTGTCTCTTGACCCTGTCCTACTAATGGACACGAGTGGCGGCCGTCGAATAGAGGGGATAAACGAGAGGAGTTCAATGCACATGACAATTCCAGTTTTGCACCGAAAACAAATGGAGCACGTCACACAATTGGATCGGTGGTGTGTATGCCATGGAGTTGGCAACCGATCGCAGTTGGAATATCTTAATCTGTTCTGGGAGACAGGGAGGGGAATTGCTTGGTGGTGGCATGTGGGACTTTGGCTAATCCATTTGGGGCTAAGGATGTCTGTAGATGGAACAGTGGCGGTGTGATCGAAGTGAACTTTTTGCTTTTGTTTTACGTGGAACAAGGTTTAAAGAACTGGGTCCGAGGTTGCTGTCCTGCGGTGTGGCAGTAGGTTGAAGGGGACTTAAGAAATTGTGGGTTTGGGCTTAGATGGGATGTGTGTCTTCGTATACAGTATGCGGGTTTTTGAGGAGAGAATCAAAGGTCGAATTATACGAGCTGCACAGCGACAGTGGCTTAGTCAAAAAACTGAGCATAGAAAGTTTTAGATGGCTGAGTCTTGTAAAGGGAATGGACATCAACCCTTCGACCAACAGAGTCTTCGAATCTAGGTTGGGTAGATGGGCTGGGAATGGGAGGGAAGCCCTCTGCGCCAAACTCTGGTCAGTATAGACCCATTGTGATGTCCATTTTGGGGGGGGGGGGAAGTACCACTTGCTCGTGGAGCAATACCCAAAACACTCTCCTATTGCCCCAGGGTTTGGAACCATTTTGAAGCCTTAATGAACCTCCAGATGTCCCTAATAGCGACATCCTAGTTCTTCGGTATCCTGGAGAAGTGCCTTCCAAAGGGTTTATGTCTGAGGTGGCAAAGACCTGGGCAGTGACAGAGGAAGTGGGTTGTATCCTCATTGACTTCCTCGTCTTCAGAACTCCTACAGAGGTCGTCCTCACTTAGGCTTAGCTTTTTTATGTGATAGCGCAGAGTAGTATAACTTGTAGTTACTATTATAGGGATCTAGAGGATTTTCCAGTCCTTCTGCATGAGAGTAATAGACCGGGCACCGCTGTACCTTGGCCATAATTTTCTAGTTATTTTACAGGAGTCCAAAGAGCTCCATCTTTCATTCGTTTCCGTTTTCGTTTACATGGCGGGACCTTCATTTACTCTTCGATTCTAACCAGGAGGGGCAATGTAGTAGAGGAAAAGGTGTCACACACAAGAAAAAGGGAATCTCAACCAACTTGTGTGTAAAACCAAAGTTAATTGGTGGAGAATCGGACTAACTGGAGAGGTTTATGTCCTCACTTTAGTTATTACACAAACCCCTCGAAAAAGTGCATCGACTAACTTTCATCTGCAAAACAGGAGTCATGATAGGGTGTTCAACAGACCATGGATCCCACTCTCTGTATAGACACCATTTTAAGCCCATGTTTCAACTCAAAGAACAGGCTTCCCAACACCAGTCTTCGATCACCTATCGAGAAGGGTGTGGATAGACGAAATGCATTGCAAATTTCATGCTTCAAGTTCGTAACTTAAAACAGATTTATGTCACTTTTAAGCGATCCAATTGCATCCGCTTTACAGGCCAATGGAAGGCGCTTACGTAACCTAATCCAATCGTGCTAACCTGTTGATAGTCATCAAAGATTATCAAACCAACCAAAGTCCCCATCAACATTTTTAGAAAAAGACCAACTTTTGCATACATTAACCACCACTTTACGACTTTGCCTGTAATCCGAGTCCTCGATCTAGAGTGTAGGTACTCCAAGCCTGCCTTAGTCCAGGCTTCCATGTGCTTTGCATAAATTCCCCATTCGAATGGAAATGTCCCTCCGTCTGTCAGCGTAAATGTCACCTAATAACTTCTACACAAACCATTAAATGGTAACCAGACCATTTCGGGGCTAGAGAAAAACAATTTTTTATGCCACTTAGATCCGTTTGCTGCAGTCCCGTGCGCGCACGCGCACTAAAACGGACAAACTACTCAATTTACTCCCAAAAAACCAAGTCACACGTAATCCGATTAGTGTTCGTTAAAATAATTTCGAGAGCTCTCGTCTTAATTACATCGCCGATCGTCGTTCTCGACTTTGCCGATCATGCATAAATCTTTTCGAGCCTAGGTAACACTTTATTTAATGACCAAGTAGTAGTGGCTGGGGTTTACGCCTTCCTTAGCTCACTGGGCATGAAGCAGGAGGAATTTAAATTGTCTTGATCTAAAACAAAACCCGTATCGATTACAACACAGAGAGAGAAAGAGAGAGAGAGAGATACACGAAGGATCGTTAAAAAACATCATCTCCTGTCGTACTGGCATGGCAGTGGTAACATGATCACATTCACTGAACCAGAATCACAGTTAGCATCGGGGAGATAATAATCGCAAGCATCTCATCTCATCGGAATCAGAGATCAATAAATGTTGAGCTCGGTGATTTATACAATGATCCTCCCGATCGGCCTTAGGTGAAGAGACAAATTTATTCAAATTAACGATCAGGAAAAGTCATAAACACACACATACACAGGCGCAGGCGCAATCGTCATCAAAGTGATTGGGGGCCAACGCGCCAGCCCGGGAAAGGAGACGTCACCCTAAAGGCGGATCAGTTTATATCCCTCTAATGGATAATCTGATAAGTCCGCTTAAGTTTCTGATGCGCTCACCTGGAGTTGAGTACTTCTCTCAGAATTCCTCTTGACACATAAGGTCAGGTAGAGACAGTCACCCCCGCTGGGCTAGATAAACATTTTTGTTGAGAAAAGACTTTGCTCGGTGATGCCTAATTTCACGGTGGCTACCGTTTCGAATTGCTGTCCAGGTAGATTGGGTGAATAAGTAAATATTTGCATTGCAGGTGATCATGGGAAGCCACCATGACATGGGAGATCCTTTTTTGTGTGCGGTGTAACCATAACATTTACCTTTGCTAATCGATTTGCCAACGTTGATCCTGTGAGAGAATGGACCTCTGATTGTGTGATGGGAGACAATGGTCCGTCTTGGGATAATCCCCAGCAATCGTTGTAGAGTGCATTTCGGGACTTTGAAGGCGGTGCCTGGTAATCGGTGTTGGAAAATTGTAAATCCTGTGACTTTTGCTTGTGTGTTGCGGTTAAAAGGGTAATTTTGGGAATTTTCTTACCTCTAATCCGGTGTAAGGAGAGAATGTCCTTTGTTTCGTCTAATGGTTGGCCTTTGTTTGGAAATTATTGCAATTATGTTCTTGACGGCATGGCTTAGCCGCATTTAGAGAGATTTGTCATTTGAAAGTCGCCTCAGTGAGTGGAAAATGAAGGCATAATCCGAGTCACAAGGTGAGTTGTGTAAGGAATTGTTTGGCTCCTCAAAGGTGGCAAGGGATGATCGTATGAAATGTTTTCAAGACAGTGAAACCTTGCAGTAAGAAGATGGATATCGTTGGGAAATTAGTCCGGGCTTTTCTCTGTCTTGGTGTTTCTGTGGCGTGACTCTAAAGAAACATTTTCAATGCCTTGAGACCTGAAGTTCCCACACAGTTCTGATCAGAGAAACTATATCTTATCCGTCAAACAGCTGTCGCCCTCGTCTCTATGCTCTAGGTCACAGTGTATGTGCACTGCGATTCCCGGAATTCAATTAAGAATTCCTCAGCGCTACCGCTGTTCATCACACAAATCATTCTGCAGTCATGCTGAGCTAGAAAATTTATTCACTTGTCCTCAATCTCGGTGTAGTTTACACGATCATGAGCATCATTTGCAGCCTCACCTCACTTGCACATGTGTCCGATATCGTAAATTGCCAACAATAACCTGTGCACGATCGAGCCCCAAGTGATTTCATCTGATTTAATGAGTTAATAACTGAAAATTAAAAAAAAAGATTATTAAAGTCCAAATCCCACCGTGCGTCGACAGTAGCTCCCATTGGAATGCGACACGTTGTCGTAAGATGCGAGGAGTTATTGAAACAATATTCTTACATCAGCGGGTGCATTCGTACGATCGTACGTGATTTAGATATTAACTCAGATTGGTGACATGTTTTCTTGATTCGACAAATTATGACCGCCTAATGAACTTGATCAGTAATTCGCCGACTTAACGAGACTACACGCGGTAATTTCAATTTGCTGGAGCAATTCAATTGAGAGGCAGTAACAAATCGTTAGTTGCAACCGGTTGCATGCGACGACAGACGTAATGAGTCCAGAGTACATGCATATTGACGACTGATTAGAGTAACTCATCAACTCACCAGGAGGATCTCATGAAATGGATGAAACCCTACTCAGTGTTTGTAAATTCTTTGGACATTTCCAGCATCGCATGTCGCTTCATCTTAGATTAACGGAGACTAAATTGAAACCTTTGTGCTGAGCTGGTAGGGAGAACACAACACCATATCGGCGTGTCATTAACACTTGGGATTTACCACAAGCGGCAGGTAATCCTCTTCCGTGATGATGTGCAACAAGAGGTCCAAACATGACGTTACGAACAAACGAGTTCGCGATTTATCTGAAAGAGGAAGTTGCTTGGTAGTTGCTGCTGCCATTCGCATGCAATCCATAATAATTTCGTTGTTAATGCCGTCATTGTTTAGAAAACTAATATCGACCGATAGGTTCTGGTTGTCCGTTCTGGGTTGGGAGTGGTACAGTCAAGGTGACAGAAAGTGGTCGGATCTTAAGCAGATTTTTTTCTGAGCTGAGGGGCTTTACTTGCATCCTCTACGATTTTTGATCCAAGCGCTCTAAAATCTCGAGAAACTTGTAAATGAAGCCTTGGACAGCAATTAGTCACAGGGTTCAACTCATTGGGTTTTTTAAAAATTATTTTGGGAGGATTACCTGTGATAGAAGCTTGTTAAAGAATTCACACCGAGTTATTCTTTGATTGTTGGGGGAAGATCCCTCGAAGCTGTCATACTTTCCTATAACCTCAAGCATTTCATCCCTTTTTGCATTTTTTACTACCTGGGGTGTCAAGAGGTTGCAGAGCTCCATTTCTTTGTCCAAAATTCACAAAGCAGTAGTCGCCCGTAGTCCACTGCATGCTCGCTCTCCTCGGTGCTCTTAGAAATTTTATTTTTTCGACTGAAAGGTTTCAAAAGCACAGAAGAACCTCTTCGCCGCTGTGGGTTGGATTTCAAAGCGATCTGACATAGGTTTGAGTCTCACTCAATTTCATCACAGATTTTTGGTGGCGTATTATCACGAGAAAGGCTCCATCTTGAGGTGTTCGACTCGTTCGTATTCGCAGGCTTCTGCATTTCATTGCACTGTCGCTCCTGTTGGTGCTAATTCCTCATAACCGTTGCAATCATTGTGTCCCAACCTTAGTTAATTTCCATCATCTGCTTGCCTGCCTGGAGTTAAGTGGGTGTTATAACCGTGCCCAAGCGTTGTGGCTCTAGAGCAAACATACATACGTCAGGCTAACAACAGATGGACCTCTCTAAACACTTGTGCAACCACAAGGAAGATATGGCCAAAATTCATTAAGGCTAAGACCGACAGACTTCTGTAGATCGACAGAAGATCCCTATGCACCCTTATAGGAGTGATCACAGGGCATATACGCTGCGGTACCATATGAAAAATCTTCGAATTGTATGAAACTAACTATTGGGTAGCGTTCTTACGGGTAGGGGGCACTCTCTTCCCCCAACGGGTATCACAATGGGTCTGAACTGATCTGAGTGTGGCGATATGGTTCTTCTTTTCGCCTGCCCACTAACCTAACCTATATCAAATAAAAAAATTACCATGTCCTCTGTAGGATGTAGTCTGACCAATCTGACCCTCTACCTCTGTAATCGTCATTCGCTCTATATTCCTTCAGAGTATAACGTCTGTTGGAGTCAGAAGCATAGATTGCGGTGTACAGGCTTAAGTATCACGATTTCTTAGTCCAACATTGCCATCGACTAAGCCTGCGTTTTGTGTGGTGTGCTGTGGCAGCTATTCCCCAAGACGTATGGCCTCGATTCAATCATTTTTGGCGCCGAGTACCCTGATCTGACTTTGAGGTATGACAGGTGGACAATTTTCCTGTCAAGCTGATCCGCAACAGAAATCAGAAAGAAATCCAAATCGACCAGTATTTTTGGTTAAGTATTGTTCTACATTTCCTTTTGGTCCATAGGGTAGTCTGGGCATTCTGCAATGCAGATGATCCTTGAAATGAAAAACTGAAGCCATCTAGTGCAAAGTGTGCAGTTTTTAGTCTGTACTCCTCGTTTTTTGAAAGTAGAAGTCAGGAATCTTCTTCACACTTTCAGGTACAGAGCAGGTTTGAAGTGCACAGAGGCCTCGGGGTAGAATTCCAGAAACATGCAAACGTGACAATCAATGACTACAGTACAATGGGACCTGGTTGATGTCTCGACTAGATGTTTACTGTCCTGTGCGTTTGGCGAAATTTGCGAAGGTTCTGTGCATCTTTGCAGTAGTCGTATCCTAACTTCGACGACTGCTCGTTAAAATCAAAATTGTTCGCCAGCCCGGGACTTTGTCGATTTTGTGAACAAAAGCTGTCAAAGACGTAGTGCCATTAGACCTCATTTTTGACTATTAGTTCGGAGATGTCCCCCAAAAAGAAGTGAACTTTTTTGCACAACACACTCACGCTCAAGGGGATTTGAACATCCTTATGACGTAATTCACACAGCGCGACTGTGATAAAGTGGTTCGAAACTCCGGTGAAATGGCAGGTTTCCATGGCATCAGCGGATGTGGTCCAGACTAACTGAGGACAATTTTGTCAGTGCTGTTGCCATTGCTTATAATTCACGTTAAGTTTTTCTAACTTTCTGATTTCATCATCATTAGTCAGTTATATCGGCTCTTTAAGTCATGACCACTCTATTGCCAGCGCTATGACTTTGCAGTGGAGTCGACATCACCTTTCGCAGTTGATCGACCTTATTCGGCACTCTACATGCATTTTCTTGATCCTTTCAATTTCTAGAGTCCATCATTCCTCGTCCAAATAGGGTTCTTAGAAGATTCCTCTGCGTCTCATGACCTCTTCTAGACTTTATACTTCACCGTTTGCCATTCCATTGATTGACGGAGTTTCCCTTACCCTTAAGTGTCACTTTTAAGACACCAAAATTCGATGTCCCTCTCAATCTCTGCTAAGGTGACGTGTATCAATTGAAAACACACACGAGAAAAAAAGTGTTCATACCCGATCAATCCCGAACCACAAAAAAAAAACCAAAAGAGACAAAGAACGCTTGTTAAAATATTTGTCAAATGAGATTCCGATCTTAGGTTCCTTTTTTTGTTCGTTGTCCTCTGGCTATTTTATGTTTGTTTTGGTAGGATCTGTCTGTGTCCAAAAATTTCATTCGATACAACGAAATCCATTCGGCGACAGAATCAGGTCCAATTCATTTGGGATTTTGTCTTTTGTTGCGGTGCTCTCTCTTGCTTGTGACGGTGGTCGGTTTATTTTATTTGGGGCGCGCATCTTTTGTTCTTCTCTCAGCCTTTTCCAATGGACGATCCGACGAGAAACAGAGGGAGAACACTGTCCGAGGAGCACAATATTGAACCATCGATGGTGTGAGCATCACTTTAACGATTCGAAAATATTTAGTACCTGTGATTGAGGTGTTTAAATTTATATTCCACAGAGGTCAATCGCTTTCAAGGAGTTGGTGGAAGAAAAAAATCGACAAAAAAAAGGGAACGGCAATCTTCTCTGTTTTCTTCTTCTTTTTTTGGCAACAAAATCGAATGAATGATTCAAGGAGTGCTCCTTTCTTTTGGGCATTTCGAGATAAACTCTGGGTTTTGCTTATTTTGGAACTCCGTTTCGATTGATACGTTTTGGTGTGACAAAGTGGTGTGTCAATGTGACACAATTGATAAGTGTGATGGATAATTTGAAAGTGGATTCACGAATTGGCTGAGAATTATATTGGTTTTTGATTTAAGTAAATATTTGTGTTCTTTACCAGTTGAGTTGGTCGTTTGTTCCGTGAGAATTTTGCAAGATTTTGTAGAGAATTGAGCATTTGATCACTTGTTGCAATTATGATTTCGATCGCCGTGGACAGTAGTTGCCAACGGAATAGTTAAGTGCTAGATCTCTGTGAGATCATTGTATCCACTCCAGCTGCGACACGGTTATTGAAAAGGCTGGGTTCACAAGTAGAATTTGGAGAAGATCTAGGGTAATCTTCTTAGACCCTAATTGGGAAGAAAAGACGTCATATAACTGCAATCCTTTAGAGATCCATAAGCTTGATTTGATTCAAACTAAAAATGAGGAAAAAGGTCATAGATAGCAATTTGAGGACGACTATGCTGGAGAGAATACCCCTCCACTACAGGCAACATGCGTATCAAGCTTCGTGCTCCACGGAAACAGCTGGGCCTAGGCTGACGAGCCTGGTCAAGAGGCCCAATTCTGCAAGCGTGAGTTTTCTGTATACCCGAAAAAATGTGTAAACAGATTTGCTTGCGGAATGGGGCCCCAGGATTTACTAAACTGTACAGAGACAGTCACTTGCACTTTTTTAAACATCGGAGGAGCAGTCACAACTAGAGGTTGCCCACTAGAAGAAGTCCTATCCCCACTAATGTGAACCCTACTTCTACACGAGTTCCTGCAAAAGCTGGAAGAAATAAGCGTAGGCTGCCAAGGATACACTGACAACATACATAGTCATCACTGCGAGAAGAGAACTCAAAGACACCCACGGAAACATTATACAAACAGGGCTACGGGTTACTCAAGAATGGTGTCTCTCAGTGTGACTTATCCAACCGCGACCACGTCAAGCTTTTATAGAGCCTAATCTTGGTTCTACGTGTTAGGAGTTTGAAATCCAGTTGTTCTGTGAAATGATAGTAGCAGCAATTGTCTAGGCTTTTTCTTTGTCGGATCTCCACTTCACTTTTGTTCATGAAGTTTAGTCCGAGGTATCCCAAACTTCTCTGAAGCTAAAACTGTTGCGTTTTGTTCCAGTCGACGGACTGATTTTTCTTTGCTTGTTGACAGCAGGAATTAAATCTCATCCTCAATAACTTCTCCCTTTCCAGTCACAATTGACACAACCACCCCACTAAATCACACTGACATCCCGAACAAAGTCTACTCTTTATCTTCTAGGTCAATCTCAACCGATCACTTTCAACTCGAACCCCTTTAACTTTCGCTTCTGTCAATGCCACACACAGAGACACCATCAACAACACAATCACACAAATAAATTCGCCTAAAATGACAGCCCAAAAAAAGAGACTCATTTGACAGAAACCACTCACCCATCCAGGTGGCGCCAAAAATTTGTCAAAACTGTCTCATAAAACGCAGTCTAATTTTTTTTATTAGCTCCGCGATAAGCAGCCTACCGACCGACCCATTTGGAGATTCGTAAAGTCATACAAATTGGTCCACCAACTAATGGATAATTTATGGTCTGACGTTTAGTCAGACTTGGCTGACTTCGATTTGGCGTCCCCCCCGCCCGTTGCATACAGGCATTTGAATATTGAACGACTTCATTTCCCAAGATGATGGGACATTAGTCTTCGATAGATTTCCAATACGCCTTGAGCCTCGTGAGCCGATGACAGATTTCAATCATAAAGATGTGCTAATGGAATTTTAAGAACCCTCCACCTAATGGGTTCTCGATTTTCCCGCGTCAAATGTGTGCAGGGAAAACCTTTTAGTGTGGTCATAATTTGTTTATTGGCCAATTGGTGAGACACCCAAGCCAAGCCATCCAACCAGCCTGGAGTGGAACAATTAATTATTTAATTAGTGGTCGAGTCACAGTAGATAAATATTTTGGAGCTAAAGATAAAGATGCGGTGTGGGAACACGGAGTTCCACTTTGGCCAGAACTTTATGAGTCTATAATGAAAATTGTGGCTTTTTTTTTTTAGATAAAGACTTTCAGGGTCCGGCTTGCATGCATTGACCTAGTTATGGTTTTGTGTTTAAGAAATGAATTGTGGACTTGAAAGGGGGAACACTGGTTTCTGCGTCAATGAAACTTACTTAACCCTCTGCCGCATAAATTAATGCGCTAAAAATACCACGCACTAGCTCTACGTGTCCGTTATCACACCTATACTTTAGTATGGTGTGATCGTCTGGTGGACGGTATTAGAAAAAGCCTTGCACCGGAACTTAGTGGGGAAAGTGTAAAGATCAGCATGCATATCCATTAGCGGAGCACTAAGAACCACCCTATTCGCGGTACTCGGCGTGCTCCTATATCTACTTCTCAAGCAATCAGCTGTTAACGCAGTCCTCAGACTGAAAGCCTCCTCTTAATGGTCAAATAACTATTTTAGCCACTCCTCGATCTTGGATCCCCTAGTAGTCATCCCGGAAAACACCGACTACACACCTCAACCTCAAATTCCGGACAATCCCTTCCAGAGTGGAGCGGAAGAATGATGATGCCAGAGACGAGTGCTCCGTTCAATTCTATACCGAGGCTAGTGTCTTGAATGCTGGTTGAATGGATTTACGTAGTTACCTTGCTTCTCTACCAAGGCCAAAATTTCGCGCTGCGTGTCTATAACAGCGGTGTTGCCATGAACCTAATTCTCGGAGGCTAATTTCTGCTCCTGTTGCAGAATGGGTCTGACTTATTGTCAGCTTCGAAGAGATCTAAGCCTTCTGGATGCCTTCCTAAAACACCTTCTGCACAGATATTATATAATAAATCCACGCTTTTCGCCTCACCTACGCGCCCTAGAATTCTGGGTCATCCCATATACTCTAAAAACATTTTACAAGAACTACACTTGCTGCCAAAATGTGATAGAAGTCTATGTCAGTGCTTGAGCACAATTGACAATGATTGTGATGTTGAGTAGCATAGCCAATAGAGCTCGCAGTTAGTCTCTTCATTAAGTTTCTTTCTTACACAACAATAAGCTTGTGGAACCTAGCTTGTGTCATTTGCTTGTGTTACTCTAACTTCTCTTACTCAGCGTCGGTTGTGTACTAAATCTTCTGTAGTGGCACGAAGACCTTCCAATTCTCTTGACATCTTTTTTTTCTATCACGTCGAATCCGTCAAGAACTTGCCTTTTCTTGTTCCATTTCTCATGTCTACAATCCACACAGAAGTTTCTGGATTAAAGTGCTTCACAAGTTTGGACAAGTTCGACAAAAACAGAAACTGCTACGACTGAGCAGTGAGCACATGCTGCAGCTGACACATTTTTCTATTTTTCTCTATCGTTGTTGCTTTGTACTCTGTTCGAAACTGTTTTTTCTAAAAAAAAATCTGTCGAGTTTCAAGCTCAATATTGCTACAAACCAGGCTCTCTTACCATCCACTCCTGCAAGTCTCAACAAATTTCAGCAGAGAATGTTTTTTTGTCGACTTTCAACGATCTCCTCTCATCACTCCTTTGTTAGAAGTGTGCCAGACACGAACAATCAGGCTAAGTGTTTTCGATTTTGCCACCAGAGAGGACACTTGGGTGTGCAAAATAGAGACATAGGTTCCACAAAACTATTTCACTAGCTTAGACAAGGAAATTTTTGATTTATTAGTCCAGTGTATGTCGTCAAGGTCAGTTGGGTAAAAAGTTCGCCGGGGCTTTTCTTAAAATTTTGTAAAAGTCTTGCGTTTTGTAATTTGCGGTTGTGTTTTGTAAGTTTAATTTGCCAAAAAGTGTGAACAATGCGTTTTCATCTGGAATATTCAGCAAAGGAAGTTAGAATTTACAGCGATTGACAATCACGCCACCATCAGGTAACGTTATTTTAGAAAGTTCTTGATCGAGAGAGAGAGAGTTTACGGTTTACGACGAGAGAAAAGTTCCGTTCCTTTCAGGCTGTGTCCACGTGTGTATAGAAAATGCACATGCACTACGGCGTTTAGAGATATTTCGTCATCGTCATCACAAAGTATTGTGACAAAATTTTTTATATGCACTTCCATGGTCTGTGTGTTTGTATGGTTTTTATATTTTAAATTTCTCAGGTGCCACTTGGTCTGGGCTGGTTGACCTTGCTCCATCAGATCGTCTCTTTTTAACCGTTTGCAAAAGATTGTAAGGCTTGAGCGCTTTTGACGTTTCAGTGTGTCACACTGGTCAAATTTGGATGTATATATGTGGTTATGAGTGTGAAAAAGGATTAGTCCATGAATTAACCCTCAAGACGCTCAGGACTGTCTTGGAGTCACTATTCTCTGAACTCTTTGGTTTCAGGTGTGCTTTTGGGTTTTGAAAGGTTAGATTGAACAGACTTTCAGTCCTTAGCTGTCCATCAGGTGCATACTCTCTCTCTTTTCGAGGTACCTATGTATGTGTCTTACTTAAACTGGAAAAGTTATTCCAATTCTTACAATCGACTCTTCTGTGTTTAAGTCTCTATAACCTTGAAATGTATTTTTCTAATTTCAGCTTCAAGAAACTTCAAGAAAACTAAATGGGGTGAGTGCTTCAAACGGTCACTTTACTATAAAATATTTTTCTAGGACCCTCCATTCCCTCTTCTCTCCCCATGAGCTATAGTTTTAAGTTTATATACATTTTTATATTTAAGAAGAATAAAGCGGGGGTTGATATCTTAAATTTGAAATGCCATCCATGTACACTTTCACAAAGAAGATAGTCGTCTGAAGGGGTTCGTTAGAAGTGGGTTAGAACTTGTGGGTCTGGCTTGTGAGTTTTTTTCCAGGTTTATTTTCTACCTCTTGGTCACACAATTCATTTAGTCATCGTTTTCTTGTTCATCTCTTGCTTTCTAATTGATATCGGGTTGAGGATGCTTTAAGCATATGCGAGAACGGATCCCGGAAAGATTGTGCCTCTCGTGTTGGATTCTGAGTTCCTCACGAAAGCTGGAGTTCTTTAAGGACTCATGTCAAACTTTCTCTGGGGGCAGCTAACTAACGATTGATCTGCCTGGAGGCACTCGTTGGCTAAGGTCCAGGTTCTACCCGAACTCGGGACTCTGCATTGGAAACAGATACTTTGTTTGCAATTCTCTAGATCAAGCGCTTTGGTATCCCCGATAGTTTGGGGAAGAATCTGTAAGACGGGCCTTCTTCGTGTTGGTTTCAATTTTACCACGACAAAGGTCACTTTTGCATTTTCTTTTCCATTGTCTCTTAAAATTCAATAGTGGATGGCAGTCGTTGTTTTATCAGTCACCGGCCCATACCTCAATCATGGAAGAACAGGTTGAAGCTTCCAATCATCTTTTACTATTATTAGCGCTAAGGCTCCTCGGAAGGAATGGTAGTATTGCTTAATCGTTACAATGTGGAATAATCCTGTAATGACTCGAATCATCCATAGGATTGGTTGTCTATGGAGTAGCTTTGCCAACAAAAATTCTAAAGTCATCAGGCTGGTCGAGCGAAAATGACATAGGCAATCTCGTAAGCGGACAGCCTGGGTTAGAAAACCAGAGATAAGGTTTAAAACTAAGAGAAAGGTCTAGCACCTACTGGACTATTTAAACTTTCACGACGCGGGGACGATGACAGTCAGGTCAGTCCTTAGCTGAACCACAGTCCCACTCATCAAGAGAGTGAATCCCTTTCCACCATATCTAAGTCCCTTCTCCGTGTATCCCAATTCTGCATAGAAAAGGGAAGGTTCTAGAGCCTGAGGATACCAACGAACCTTCTTTTGTCAACTTTCAGTCCGAAACTTTGATTCTGTTTTTCCGAAGGGTATTTTCTCCAAAGGGCTGCTTCGAGTGCAGTTCCCTTCCAGAGTGGTAAACCCGACAAAGACACCATTCAGGAAGTCGTAGGACATCAGGTCTTTACAGTCCATAATGCTGCCTCCGTATTTCCACTTGATCATCGCAAAATTCGGAGTGGCAAGGGCAGCATTCTTCCAAATGTGATCGAAGACCGACTTGTTTTGGGTCTGTTAGTGAAATTAACTGCATCCTCATAGGGCTCCCCTTTTGGATGCAAAAATCTCGACATTTTCCTCTTCAGCTGGCCAAGTAGAACCTCAGGAGCAATTTGGGCAGGCCATGATCCGAGTTAGTGACGGTCTTGTTTCTAAGCCTAGTGCTGGAATAGAAATAGATGCAGATCAGGAAGTGATGTAAGATTCTTAGTGCTGAGGACTTTCAGAACCTCAGCCAAAACCATTTCAAAATAGAAAATCCTACCGGGAACTCGCCAACATAGCTCCATGGCTTAAATCCCTGCGTCCGGCAAGGTGTATGGCTGTCCAAGGGGAAGATAACAGGGTTGCTTTCTAGAGAGTGTGTGCAAATCTCTGAAAATATTCTCAAGGTAGCACCGCTCTTAGAAGTCTTCGACAACGTGGTATCACATCATACGATTGAAATGGCTAGAGCCAATCGTAGCTAACGATCCGGCCGGCAGAGCGTTCAAACCTAAACCAGAGCGACAACGTAATAGAGGAAGACTTCGCCTACTGTGGCGCAGTGAAGGAACGTTGGGCTTACTAAAGCCTTTTCCTAAAACTCTGAACCGAATCAAGGCCAATTCAAAAGCTAAAATATGTACCCTGATTCCACCACATAAACTTAAAGAATTCACCACCCCTTCTGGCTGAGTTAAAAGATTACAAACCACTGTCCCGAGGCAATGCCCACCCCGAGGACCATTAATTTTCCACCTTTTCAACTCCAAATCAACATTTGTTCTGATAAAACGCATCAGATAAATGGATAAGAATTTGCCACTGAATAATTGATCGGAGGTCCCCAATGCCCTGGTTCCCCCCTCCATTCATCTTCAGTCACATCTCTCCGAAAAAAAAGTCAAAGAACCACATAGAATCTCAACTCATTGAAACCCATGTCTTTGCGTGGAGATTTTCGCGCCAAAGACGAGCTTCGCTCGTGTACTTCTGTTGCAATGGAGTCACCCATTTGGTCGATGAACACACATCGTGTTGTTCATCAGCTTTACCACTGTACGACGAAGAAGCACCAGCACCAGGCATAGCAAATCTTGGTTGTTGTTTTCCATGTCCATCCATGTTGCAATTTTAATTGAACCAGCCATTAATTAATTTCTACATTTCTGTCCAGTCAGCCTCCAATTTATTGCTACGCGCACTTAGTCTGGAATCAGTGGCGAATGCGAATGAGGAAGATGAGACCACACTTGACCGTCCGGCCAGTGTGTTACAACACGGAGTTCAGACTTTCAGGTGGTTAAATCGGTCATTTAAGGACGCGCCTCCCTAAGCTTCTGTTATGCCCGAGAGACGTGGAGTTGTTTTGTTTTGACTGTGACTGTGAGAGACTAGCTGTAGCTGGAACATGCTCTCTGTTCGGCAAAGTGGTCATGACACACGATGTGGTGCAAATTAATGTTGTTGGAACTCCATGTGCGGGCCCAACTTGGGGGGAGAATATTGATTTACAACTGAAATGTAGCAGCAACGGCTACCGATTGACACGCCCTTGCCATCGAAGGAGGCTCCACTCAAATGCTACCTGACATGGCAAACGGGCGACTTGCGCAAATAAATGGAAGTGATTTCTTCTTAGAATAACAGATTTCACAGTGGGGTTGAGAAGAAGGACTACACAGGTAGAACCACAGGTTCAGAAACCGTGATGAGAGAAAACTCATATCTAAGCTAGGAAGCCGTATACTATCAGAATATATGGCTCACGAAATGCCAGCAACGAGGGGGAAAGTACAGCACAATGGCCAAAACTCAGGCCTAAATGGAATACTGTAAGTCCATTGAAACTAGGTTGCAAGGCTTGCAACCTTTGGATTCTGTCCAAAGAACATTCCTATCCGTTGCTAGGTATCTAGAGGGCATCCGCGATCCTAAGATCAGCTGGAGACCTAACATCGACTTACGAAAGAGAGAGCTTGGTTCACTTAGACCAAAAACTAAAATTTTGGCAAGAAGTGAGGTCTTTCACCAAAGAAAGCTTCTTGGATGTACCCATCTGTGGTGCGTCCTATTCTCACTTTATGGTTTACTCGTCTAATAACCTGTTTTGTGTTGAGCCAGCCTAAGAGGGTTTTAGAAACTGCGGGAACAGGTACAACAGAGGCATCGCGGTCCTTAGATTCAAGATTCATCCTCACTTGCATCATAGCTTCATGTAGTGCATTTCATAGCCTCAATTCCCCCAAGACGTCGCCTAACTCGTCTAAAGACCTAGAAACGTAGAACTCACAAAATGTTGTACATGGTCTGCACTGTCGTAGTACCAAGAACGAGCCTTTTTTCAGATCATTTTTGTGAACCGTGGGCTTTCACCATCAAACTCATAGGAAGACTTCGAATGAACGCAGAAAGTCAGATTCTATTTGTACATCCATCTTCCTAGACACACTGTGCCGACTACACCCCAATAATTAACCACCGAGTGAAATAGTGAACACATAACAAAAAATAAACGCTCAAAAGTCGAGCCACCAAGTCATCGTGTAATGAGCCTGCAACTGTAACTTGCCTACCTGTCTTCTAAACTATTCTTCATCCAGCTACCTCTGGTTGTCCCGTGTTTAAAACGAGGGGCGCCTTAATCCCCACCTAACTCTATTTTCCCCCATCTGACTGCCTCTCTGTCTCCTCTCCATCACTGTACAGCAAAACCCTCTTAATGATCAGTTTAAGTCGATGAGTTATTATTAGCCTACCAGTGGTGTTTGAGCGCGCGCTCATCTCTGCAATTGGAGCTTGCCGCTTGCCTTGCGTATAAATTACATTTGGCGGCCGATGCCGAGACCCACCCGTTTTTCGCAATCGCAATTGATTGACGGTAATTTTTGTCATTCACGTTGCCATTTTGCCATCACAAATGACTGTGATCAGTGTGAAGTTGGCCGCAATTTAATTTCCTGTGATGCGTGCGAGAACGGCGATCAATCAAAGAGAACGAAAAGAGTTCATAATTAATTGATGCCATGCCAGAGCGCTGCCACTGTTTTGGGTTTTGGGTTATCTGCCTCCGTTTTTTTTTTTGGGAGAAGAGTTATTCTTGCGACCTATTAAGGCTCATTAGCACGCCTTGAAAAAAAGAAAAGAGGGCTTCCGAGTTGAAACCTTTAATCGAATCGTTTAAACGCGGAGATGTTGAGATGTGGCTCCGTTGTTGATGGGCTAATTGGGTGCGGACATCTGTCAGAAAACAAGAAGCCCTTACGAACTAATTTGATACTCATTAAGGGAAAACCTGTAATTTAAGGAGGTTGCCTGGATTCTACGGGCTGTAGGTCGAAATTGATAGGCGTGAACTTAATGAAATTGTTAACGTGATGGTTAGTTGGGAGTTTTTGTTGGAAGTGAAGGAAGAGCTCTGTAATTGGGTTCTGTCACCACGAGTGGGGTAAAGGTCAGGTAACGTTGGGTTGTAAGTTCTACACAGGCCAGGATGCACTTAGAGTGAAACCATTTTGCAATCAAGTCACTGAAGGGTGGTTCGGTAGAAGCAATGGGTCAAATGTTCAAAGAACCCTGTGTTAGAGAGAACAGAGATCATTGGAACGATCACGAACCCACTTTTTAGAAATTTCCTTAGGGTCACTGATGAAAGGTTTGTCTAAAGCCTGGCTCAAGCCGGTGCGACGTCGGGCTATGGTGTCGGATGTGCACTAAAGTACTTCTCATCTTTGTGATTCTGAATATTGTGAGGATCAGTAATGTCTGCTCTTTAACAAGCACAACATGGGTGGTTGCACAAGGCTAGGCCATTCAGTAACGTCCGTCTCGTTCAGTCTCACACTCCAGTTTAAAGTGATTACGGATCCCCATCGCCCTTGTCACTGTTGCATGTTGAGCTCCTTCGGCTTTGGCGTCTTCGTTTCCACTCCTATCTTAGCTCCGTGTTCGTAGATGATTTTTCTGTCTGCCGCTAGGAGATAGATGGAGTCAATCCCGCAACAACGAGGCTGGTTCCAGTACCGTACGTTACTCGAAGGGTTTGACGTCTTATGGCAAAAGTTTTCAAACAGCCGTCGTTACTCATACATATGTTTGTTGATTGACGTTCAGACAGAGGTTGAGGCTCTCAGGGCAGCAGGATTTAGACAGAAGCTGTCAAATGTTAGAAAAGAGTTAAATGACACTGAGAGGCAGGACATAAATGGCAAGGTCTCTTAGGACCCTAAAGGTCCGACTTCTAAGCTTCTATAAGAAGCTAGGGAAGCCAAGTTGAAGGGCTCAATGCTGTAGGGTGCCCGCAAGTTGGACTTAAATTAGCTGCCATTAGAGCAAGACAAAGTCTCTGCTTAGAATGTTGCTTCGTTAAGTTTAGATTCTGAGTTGAGTTGCTCCTCCATCTATCAGCTATTGACTTACCACAAAGTCTCTAAGGAGAATCTTTATCAAAGCTCAGCTCAGCAGTTAAGGCATGAAACTTGGTCATTCAGCTTAGGATCTAAGAATTTAAGATTTCATAGGAGCGATTCAACCAAATCAGCATGGAAGCAGACGAATCAACCCGACTGAGGACCGAATGAAGCTATAAGCCGTACTTAGTGGCATAAACTCATTGTAAAGGAAAATTCGAGCTCAGCTTGGCTCAGCTAGTTTTCGAAGGTTTCTTCAAACTTGTCCACCTCTTAAGCGACGGGTTTGCTGAAACAGTGCTTAAGTGTGGCATCTCAAGCTCTCCTAGTGTGAATGCCTACGAAGGGGTTACCCTGGAGATCCAAGGCCTTGAACTGGCAAATTTGAATGAACCAATCGCCGTGGAACAGGCATAAACTTTTCGAGATCGTGTCGCAAGTTTTCAGTGTTGGTGATGTGATCAAGGATCTTCTTTGTACTCATGCCTCGAATATTTTCCCTACCTGAAGGTGGGTGTAGCACACCGACCACCGTCATTTCTGTATAAATTTTCGACACAAGATCAATACCTCCGATCACTCAAAGACACCGATAGAGAGAGTAGAGAGAGAGAGACAGCTGCGTAGATCCAAAATAAACATCAATCGCAACTTGGAATGAGGGAATGAAAATTTCCATTTACAAGGTTCAATCCTCCACACTGGCCCGCCCTAGTTTTTCCGTCCAATTGTCATAAATTTTTCATGTTCCGTGTTCTCGAGAATTTGCATATTTTGACATAGGAAAGCACCAATTAACCATTTTCACTGTCCAACTGGACCGTACCGTGTGTTGCTGCTAAGAAAACAACCGCTGGCCGCACACAGACGGTCAAGTGGTGGAACCCTACAGCCACTTGATTTGGAAGCCAAATGGTTTCCAACTTCCGACATGAATTGCTCTCGAAACCTTCATATTTCATTTATCGCCGGCCACCGCGGAATAGCTACCAAACGAAGACGCCAGCAACAACAACTGGTCAGGAGGGAGGCTCCGCGCATTGGCTTGTGGGTAGAGAAACAGAAATATTTTGTAACCACGGCGGCGGCGGTTCTCCCGTCATGGACTATGCAAATTCAACACCGCACGCGCCACAGCTTTGGTGGCGCGGCGTTTTTTTCACCTTTTTTTTTGGATTTTTTCGAGAGCACTTTCAGACCGAAATCCGGAACACACCGCCTCGCCGCCAGAGACGTCGAACGACCAACGATCAACGACCAACGACGAAAAGAAGTCCATATCGGTGATAATAATAATAAATGGAAAATTATGGAACAGGAAATTCAGGAAATTTTCCGCACCAGTTAGTGGTCCACTGGTCGAGTGTTGCAATCCAGAAGGAGGACGACGAAGCAGGAGGCACAGTAGGCTCTCTCTCCGGTCATAACCGTTTTGCCGGTGTGGTGTGCTGTTGTTGCAAATGTTATGACAGGCGCAAACGAAGTGATTTTTTCGCCCCGGATAACGCGTTATTTTTCGTCCTACAATGTTACGGATAAATGAAGCAAGAACTGGAACTCTTGTCTATCTATCTATCTATCATAAGAGAGGTGGTGTTGTCAGGAAGAACAAGGAGGAGGGGAAAAAATTGCTTCAAAAA
This sequence comes from Matsumyia berberina, assembly GCA_917880715.2. Taxonomy (NCBI): domain Eukaryota; kingdom Metazoa; phylum Arthropoda; class Insecta; order Diptera; family Syrphidae; genus Matsumyia; species Matsumyia berberina. Next base: position 111,232,747 of record OU862872.1, read on the forward strand.
GACGAGACGTTTTCGTATGTACCAGTACTGTGTGCGGCTTTATTTTGTAGAAGATTGCGGATATTGCTGGCGATTATTGATGCCGTAAAGGTGGCTAAATGGGATTAGGATGAGGCTCGCTGGTGCGGTGTGTGACCCTATCACAAATTGGTTTCCATAAAATCTTGTTTTATCGATTTAGATTGGCCAAAAAAAGACGAGCACTTAATGTGTGTGTTTTCTGAGATGATGAATAGGGTTGCCATCAAGATGAGTACTTTTGTCAACTGGGTAAGACTAAGCCACTCAAAAGTGACCATGAAAGGATTCAATATACGCAAGATTCTGTATCCATTTTGCTAGACCAAACTTTCTGGCGTTCACAATCGTTGAACTAAGATCGGGCTTCGATACTTTCCCGCACCCAAGCTCAAGCTCATGAGTTTTGCGTAGGGCGCTGGTGATGCTCAAAGTCATATGACTCCAATGTCAGAAGACGAATTCATCGTTAAGAAAATGACAGCTTGGGGAAGAGCACCGATTTCGGCTTGAAAAACAGGTCATCCGTGAATATATCCTTGCCAAGGGGTACTCGGTGTCTCCGTGGTTCTCCATTTTGGCAGAAATGTTGCCCTGTAGAGTCCTTTAGTCCCAAAAGCTACTGACTTTGAGTTCTTTGATCTTCTGACCGAAGTTGTGTTCAACCGGAAGAAGTGGGATTAGTTCTCGGTGCATCTTTGATGCTTAGGCATTGGTAAGTCCATAGATTCTCTTAAACAGCGATGAAATGGTTCCTGTTTCTCACTATTTCATCGATTCATCCACAGTATTCCAGAGAAAGATCTCCTTGCATTCCCCACCTGTAGTACACATCATGCTTCGAATGCTCATCAGCTTAGGTTAGATAGGTTTTCCCCTTTGTGCTGTAGTCCATGTTCCAACTTTGGGTCTTAGATGGGTGGTCTATCACGAAACCACCCCGTACTCTTAATAAAGTGGAGTATGCTCGTTATCGGTACTCCTGTTAGGTTACCCAGTTCTCCAAACAGTCTGTTTTTCATGTGTCGGAGTCGGCGGTTTTGGAGGTTGGGGCACTCACAGAGTAAGTGCTTGATGGTTTCTGTCTCTTCCGCATTCTGACAGTTCCTGCAGTAGTCTGCGGAGTTGATGCCGAGTCTGCTGTTCATGGTACGTATGGCACAATGTCCCGTCAGTACACCTATTAGGATGCGAGTGTCTTTTTTATTCATAGCCAGGAGACATTTTGCTCTGGTCAGTTCTTTGTCAGAAGCTGCGGGATATAATGCAGTCGCCTTTGGCGGACCAAGAGGTGTTGATTAGCTCTCTCATCTTGTGGTCGACGTTACCTTTCAGTACACGGATAGAAACGTTTATCGGTGTGTGTGTCTGCTCACTTTCCAAAGCTGATCCCTGCCGAGCAAGTTCGCCTGCTCTCAGATGTTGACCTCGTGGGTGACGCCTATTTTATTTAGGATATTACGACAGGTAGACACCTCTTTCGATTTGGTGCTAGTATTACCTAGGGCCTTGATAGCAGCTTGACTGTCGACGAGGATGGTGATCCTAGTCTCCTATCATCTATTGTTCTTGCTGCTCTATCAACGGCGAAAGTGTCAGCTTTGAAAACACTACAGTCATCCGGGAGTCTGTACGAATCGTTTATATTTAGCGAACTTCTGTACACCCCTGCTCCAGAACCCTTCTCTATCTTAGAACCATCGGTGTAGATTTGGATAGCTTGCTCTCCCGTTAGGGTGATGGCTTCCCAATCTTGTCTGCTGGGTATAAGGGTAGAGTAGTTTTTGTCGAAGTCTAAGTCTGGTGTGATATTGTCCGTTTTCCTTTCGAGATCACCATGTCCGTATAGGTGAAGTACCGACTCGTGACTGTAGGAGCTGTGCTTCCATGACTCGGACTCTTTTAGCTTGAGTCCTGGTTTTGCCGCTGTGCTCTTCACGTAGTGGTCTAGTGGGGGTAAATTCAACATAACTTCTAAACCTATTTGGGGTTGATCTCATAGCTCCTGTTACTCCTAGGCAAGGTAGTCTCTGTACCTTTGTGAGGTTTGTGAGATATGTGGTCTCATCAGCTTACGCTTAGGTCTTCTTTCTGGCAAAATGTCAAATATAGTGATTTTTCATAAGAACGATCCAAACAGCTCCATGTTTCTGATCAGAACAGCCTTCAAGCATTTGAAACCAGTCTATATCAGTATCTCCTTCGTCTCTCCTTTAGTTTTCCTACAGCTCTTTCTCTAGTTCTAGGGTAGCTATGACTGCTAAAAGAAGCCATTTTCTGGCGTCTGACTTTAGAGCAACAAAAATCCAGCATTGGCTGCAGTTTCCACCTGAAGCCTAGAGCCTTTTTGCAGGAATGTAACGAAATTAGGGGTTTTTTAGCACGCGTTTCCTTCGACGTAAGTTGCTGTTTAGGACGAATTTTAAAGGTTAGAACTCCTAAGACCCTTGAATAGAACAATTGGATTAAACTGCCTTCTGCTTGAGACCAGTTTGGTCTTGACGAGTGTCTGTAGGTATTCCCCGAAGCAATATGTCTCCTCATTCCGACTCCAAAGGGGTTATTGAGAAGCTTCTCAGCACAAATTATACTCTCAGTGGCTAGTCGTTAGCTTTTCGCTTGTTTTGGTGAGGTTCGAGCTTGTGTCAGTGGATTGAGCACGACGTACATTACATGAAGTCAAAGGACGATTTTCGAGAACTTAACCTGCTTAAGGTCTTTCTTCAGTATATGGCTTCCATTGATATATACACGCATTTTGACAGCTTCGAACTGCAGAAAAAAAAGTTTTGGCAACCCCGAATTTTCTAACTTGTTGCCACCACATCGCACAGCAGTGCATTTCTTTTTACGACAATTTTATCGTACGACTCTTCCAGAAGAGCTCTATTCTCCATGTTTCCACTGCAACACCGACAATGGCGCGACAATAAAATGCGATTTTCCACCTTCAAGAGCTCATCTTCTCAGCTGCAAGAGAGATGTCAATAAAATTGCAATCTATGTGCATACCTATCGGACCCACCCTCATCTTCGTGGATAATTTTCCCCAACACTTATCGTTTATTGCACGCCATTAAGATAGCCCAACGCCGCTCTTAGCTGAACCTGTCCTGTTTGGGACAAACACACCAACTATCACCATCAGCATCTTTGTGGGGCACGCTTTCGATTTTTCATCAAAAAACCCAAATGCGTCCGCGTCGCCCAGCAAGGACTGAAGCTGGAGCTCTGGAGCTGGATCTCCAGCTGGGGGAATCTGCATGAATGCATATTTCAGAAAATCGAGAACATAAATCAAAATTAACGAGCACACGCGGACCTGTTGCACGGTGGAGGAGCGCTCCTCCAGAACAAAAAAAAAAGGAGCACAACGATGCACGTGCAACAAGTTATAGTTTCGCGAAACAACAAACCGGGGATCGTACGTGATTGATATGGGAAATGAGTGCGCGCATGCATACATTGAAGTGTGTGTTGGTCGCGGCGAACCAACGGTCATCCCGCTTTGGAGAGTGTAATGCGCACTTAAGAGGTAGTCAAAGATCGGAACGGGCATCATCAGATGAATGTTGGTTTTATTAATAAGCCAAGAGACTGCCTCCAAAAAGAAACAACAAAATTGTGGACCGAGTTTTGGGTAAAGGAAGTGCCGACTTTGGAGCGTGTGAAGTCGATCTTTGTTCGTTTTTTTGGGGAAGACATTATCGATGATCTTGAGGGAGGGTGATTTATTGGAGTTGATGGGGCTGGAATTTGTTTAAGAATGAGAAGGGACAGTGGTTCGAGACTAGTTCTGTGCTACTTCATTGCTTTATTGAGCTAACGGTTATCCTGGGCAGCGAAATTTACTTATTTTCTATTATAATCCACACGGGCTCAAGGGCTGGATGTTTTTTCAGCGTGAGTGAGGTGTAGCGGTTCGAAACTGAGGTTTGAATGCCGACCTAGTAATGTCGTCCAACGTCTAGCGGAGGTTCAGAAGCAATTTTGCGTTTTTAGTAAACGTCTGGTGTGGCCGATTGGATACAAAATGGAGACCATTTTGGGACCTAAGGTTCATTCTTGTAGATCGGTACCAAGGTATATACTTGCTGACTCTGTTTAAGAGAGGATGAACCACCCGAGACTGTTCTCTGTGAATGTCTGGCCCTCACTTGGAACAGACAGCGTATTCTTTGCTGGAAAATCCCCTCATTACAGTGCATCGTAGTATGTGCAGCACCTCCTAAGACATGGCCTTGTTTCTGCTCCAATCATGCTCCTGGACACAGCTTTCCAAAAATTCAGTATAAACTATCCAGGGGTGGTGCCAGAAGTAGATATTCTCTCCACAAAGCCTCGACTTCATCGATATTAGTAAACAAATATTAAATATGGCATTGCCAGGTTTACATTTTTACCATAAGTGGCCCTCATATAACTGTAAGCGTATCCAATGGACATGTCAAACGAATTTCGCTTCAATAAATACCTCCAATAGCATGACATTGTCTCAATAAATTGGAAAACGAATCCTATGTACATCATTTGAATATTCAAATTCAAAAAGAGAAACTACACGCCATGTTAAGAAGACATGTTCACACGGATGTAATAAAAATGTCATTTTCAACTCTATCAACCGAATCCACCTGCGCTTACACTTGATTGACATTTTTGGAGGAACGTCAAAATATTTCCCCGCCGCCCTTTAATGCCATCTTAAACGCCTCTAAACGTTCATTTAATCCCCCCGCCCCAGTCGGCTAGCGCGTTTCAACAGGCCGTCTCAATCAAATATTCATTAGTTGACTTGAAAACATTGTTCCACTTCTTCCACACACTGGCGGCATGGATGTGTGTCAAAAACCAATTAATTCGATTCCTTAACATTTTTGTTAATTGTGATAGCTTTCGATGAAAAGACCGAAACTATGGAAAATTATACAAAACATGCAATCGGCGAGTAAAGAATTTTCTTTCTCCAATAAAATGCAAATGACAGCAGGCAGTAGCAACAGCAGCAATTTGACAGAAAAGAAAATAAAATTCTTTCTGCTAATCAACTGTCATTAGGGGGAAATTTAAGAAACTCCAGTAGCTCATAGAAGAAGAAATCGTCGCGGTCCTCCAAGTGGCCAGCCAGTACCTGCAGCCTTCACATTTGACTCCCTGTCATAAAGGGCAATTAACAATTGTTTCGTGTTTGACATCTTTTATGGCGCAACCTTTGATTTTATACTACACCCCACTGGATCTGTCACTTTTGTTATGCAAATCGATGCCGACCGATGGGCAGGTGGATAAGCTTTACGGATTCCTAAACTTAATTAGGCGGTTTCTTGATTTTTTTCCCTTGTCTCGAGGAGCGTAACAAAACACTAAACAATTTTTGGTGAACAAATTTCGTAGGATGACAGTTCGTTTTGGGGTATCGATGACGTATGGCAAGAACTGAATCTGGCAATGATTCAAAATGTCATGGTGACATATTTTAAATGGGGAAAAGTTGAAAAAGATTTATTCGTCGGGCCAGCGATTGCGAAATTAATGAAGCTTTTAAGATGCCGCCCGGCTGATGATAGTTTGATTAATGGTGGATGAGGGATTAACGTTTTTTTGGGGGGCGTTACTAAATCTTTTCGATGGGATTTTAAATATTTGTTCATTCTTTCCCAAAAAAAAAAATTCTATGAAATGTTGTCCTGTGACAGGAGAAGTTTTAGGCGGGTAATCCCTTTAATAAGGCTATAAGCCGATTAGACCCAATTGCCCTGTTTGTTTTACAGATTTAGTCTGTAGGCCCGCTAATGAGCTTGGAATTGGGTAAAACCGAGGTTTTCCATGAATAATTGCTGAGATCTGATGGGGATTCGTGATTACTTTGGATACGCCTTAAAGTGTTAAACCGCATTGAAGACGTTTATCGCTGGAGGAGTCTTATTGATTGCAATTAGCCGGATTTTATTTGTTTTCCAAATGTTGTAAGAAGAAGTCCCATTATTGCGTAGAGCGTTGTTTGAGTTGGCAGTGAGGGCCGAAGAAGCTGAAAGGGCACTGTACAGAATTGAACAGAATAACCAAGAAGCTGAGGTGGTCATAGCTCAGACAGTTCCACCCTGGTTTTGGATGAGGATCAACTGTAAGGGGCTGGATGTACATATGCCTCCAAGTCAGATCTGTCCGATCCACATTATTTTTAATGAGATTGTTGCTGTGATTAAGGCACTCAAAATAGAAGGAGAGTGGGCCTTCCTCGAAAAACTTGCGCATGCTTGGAATACTTGCAGTTTTATGTGAACGGAGATTTGGCAGTCTCTCTATACCAGCTGAACGCTGTCAATTGACGCTCCTGCCTTATAAAGTCGATTTGTTAGATGTTCCCGTGCACCTCCATCGATTGATACATGTTGCTGTCTTGGTAGTAGTAATTCTTAACGAATGCTAATGGTTGCTCTTCTAAGGTGATGGCCCGTTGGGGGCTAGTATTATTTAGTCGTATTATCGTGGTTGCCGTGACTCAATGGCTAGTGCGTTGGACTGCTGTGCGAGAGGCGTGGGTTCGAGCCCCAGACATGTCTACTGAACATTTTCGGGCCACCGCCTCTCGTCGGGTAATGACAAGCCTCCGGGAGTATAATTTGTCATGAGAAAGCTTCTCAATTTGTCATTCGGAGTCAGCAAAAAATTGTAGGTCTCTTCCTTGGTTTCGAAAAGCTAGGCCTTGGCTCATCTCGAGTTGTCGCGCCAGCTATTTATTTATATATCCTTGTTTCGCTCGCATTCGTTTTCAAGCGCACGCTGCTTTGGCCACACTTACTTACTTACTGTGGCATTACAGTCCGGGGCCTTAGCCAACAAGCGTCTCCAGCCAGCTTCTTCCTACATATCGTTGATCTTGGGCGCTTGTTGATAGATGTTGTGCAAGTTTTCGAGATGGTTGCACAGCGTCCATATTATTTGCCTCTTGAATGTACAATTCCTTCTCATTACATTGTCAAGAATTGTAGTGAGAAGCAATGGCAAAAACGGGTATACCGGGTTTTATCCGGTGTTAGTGGAGAAAGTGCTGCAAATATTGCCATTGTGTTGCACTGCCAGGTCGGAATTATGAGGCACAAGTGTACTGTCAATAACGCCAATCTCTTGATGGCATCGAACGCTTTGCTGAAGTCAAAGGCATACAGGGATTCTCCATGTAGTCGATTGTTATATTTTGATCTCGCCTCTATATCTCTTTCGATTCGTATTTTCAATTTTGTTTAAAAATGATTTCGCGTTGTTGGAGCGGTGAGCTTATGTGAAAAATGTAAAAGGGTTATGCCTCTCCAGTTGTCTCCCTCTGGAATCTTTGCGAGCAGCCTCCAGGATGAAGGTACATACGTTCTCATCGTCCCATGTGTTATTGATATGAAGTCGAAGCAGTCAAATAATAGCTCTGTTGGCAGATCGTCTTCACTTGCTAGCCTGTTGTTGTTTAATTTAGCCTTTGGAATGTTTAAACGACTTCATTTGTCAGAGATATGTATATTGACTCGTTTTTGAGTTCTTGGGAATCAAATCTGCGATCAGAGAAAACTTTCTTAAGTACATTCCTTCAAAGAAAGCCGTGATAGACCACCAAACTATTTTGCGAAAAGAAACACACTTATGAATATATTTTTTTCTTAGACAATTTTTATTAAAGACAAATTGAAAATTTTTGTTTTTTTTTTTGTTTGTTTGTTTACCATCGAAATATTTCATCCACTAAACACCATCTTGTCTGTTACATACACAAAACATTTGTATTTTTTTTTTTTGTTATTCCTTAAAAACATTTTTTATCTAAATAACAAAAAATACATTCAAGATATACAATAATATAATGATCATTTGTTTTTTTTTTTAAATCGAAAAAGAATTAAATTAACATTCAGTATATAATTTAAATTTATAAAATTCAAGAAAAAAAGAGTGTTGTATTCTTTAAATTTCCCTTCAAGGACAGTCGAAAAATTACATAGCACAGATCATAGAAAAAGAGTTTTTTTTTGGTTTTTGGTTTACATTTTTTTTCTTTGTGTTTTTAAATGTCATGTTTAAAAATTAAATTATATATAGATATTTATTTTAATAATCAAGTCTTTAGTTATTTTTTTTTTTCTTTTATAATAGAGTACGATCTTGGAATTATCTACGATAATTTTACTTGTTTTTTTTTTTTGTTAAATTATGGATTAATATTAGCATGTATATAATTTCAAATTTTATTTGATTATTATTCTCTTTTAGTTAAACATTTATTGATAAAAACTCAGTCAAAGAAAAGATATTCTATATGTAAATATATATATGTTCTTAAATATTTTTTTTAATAAAATTCGAAAAGGAACGAGAGTAAAAGTAGATTTTTAAGAAATTTTTTTTTGTATATTTTTTATATTTTTTTTCCCAAAAAACATTTAACAAAAATTTCTACATTTAACATTTAAATTAACCTAACTACAATATTCAGCATTTTTTTTTTTGTTTTATTTGGTTGACAAGTTTTTTTGTTAGGCATACGTTTTTTTTTGTTTTTTATATATTTTTATGATTTTTTAGTTTCTCACTCTGATGTATGATTAAAATTAAAAAAGAAAATTTTTTTTTAAATTTAATTTTCAGCTCAAATTTAAAGCTTTCCTTTAATTTTCGTTTGATTTTTATGAAAGTTTTAATTGTGCACAGCAAGTGTGGATAAACAATTAATGGATACACACGGGGCAAGTGGTTAGAGGTGAATACCTATCGAGGTAATAGCATGTGTACTAGATTGTTTCAACGGTTGAGAGCTTGTTGCAGCACGAAGAAGTCACCCTCGGTGTCTTCTTTTGTGTTGAGAGGGACTTTAACAACGTTCACACTGACGCTATCCTCGATAGTTTTCACAATGTTGTGCTCAGTAGAGACATATACAAAAATTGATTCATATGATCTAATGACAATTGTCACTGGGCAAGTATGGAGCTAATCTTGGATAAATAAAGCTTTGGCTTATATTCAATGGACTTCCAAGTGAAGAACAACAAGCTAATGATAGTTTCTAGAACTCCTAAACCACTGTGTCGTTTCGTATCCATTCAAATAATACTCAATACATTTGTACACAATTAAGTAAGGTAAAATCTTGCGAAAGAATGACATAAGTACCACTTACTTTTCTATTGAAAAAATTAATTTAAGTTCACTTTTTGTCCAAAGTTCAACACATCAATTTCCACTAAAATTGGAGACGAATGTAAAAACAGCTACAACACTAAATTTAAATGTTTTTCTAAAATATTTATAATATGTGTATATAATTTTAATTTTCCTTATAAATACACGAGTATATATTTAAAACATATATGTTTCATATGTATGTATGTATATATAAATATTTCACGCTAGTGAATTACTAGGATGAAAATTTTTTCCAAGGCCATTTAAAAACCTGTTTCATTTACAAAAAAACTTATTAAGTTTGTTTTAATATACAGAGTTATATACATATAACTTATCCTTTTTTTTGTTTAAAATTTACATCTACTTTTGCTACACTTCAACTGACGACTTGTGAGACCAAGACTGGTATGACCATCTTGTCTCAATTTACAGACTAATTTGTGGTTTTCTGTGCGGCTATTAAATATAGTTTCATTATTTTTATATTTTTTAATTTATGTCTAAAGACATAAATTATTCAATTAAAAATTGTACTATATTTATTAGTTTTTATTTTTTTGATTATTTTATTTTACTTCTTCTTATACAAAAAAAAAAAGAAGAAAAAGATAAAGAAACGTTCCGTACTACATTAAACTACACCTAACACCTTATACAATTCTTTTTTTTTTATATAAACCTTTTAATGTTTTACTTTGTAAAATGTTTTACCACCGACTTGTATCATAAATTTCATGCTATATTCGTTGAATTTCATTCGAAGATCACTTTCGTTTTATTTTCTATTTTGTTAAGACGAAAAATAATTAGAGTTTAGTGTCTAAAACATTTTTCTAGCTATTTATTTTTTTATTTCTATGAATTTGTTTTGTAAGGCCTTTCCTTGTATTCAAGTCACCATTGATGAATGACGGTTTTGTTTGCTAACGATAAACTTTGAAACCACAAATAAGGTTTTTCAGCGGAAAATTTTGAATTTTGCTATAAAAAATTGTTTTGTATACAAGCTAGTGAAACGTTTTTTTTTTGTTTTGTTTTGTTTATTCATATTAATTCAGTTTTTTGATTTTAAAAATCATTTTCCTCTCAGTGGAGTTCGTCGTGTGTCCAAGCTCTATACGTTTTGATACATTTCGTTTAAATGTTGCCAATTTTGTTTAATTAAAAACTAATTTGATATGTAAATAAAAAATACGCAAAATGATATGACATTTCTTCTAAAATTGAACTTAAGAGCAAACAAATATAGAGGGTCGAGACTGCTGCCTCTTCAAGTAAGAATATTGTTAACATTTAGTTGTGAACTGCCTAGAGATTAGGCTCAGAAATCAGACCTCAAAATATCTCCAAGTCTGTACAAAAAAGGTTTCCGGGCTCACAATGTCATTTCATGTCAAATTCGCATTTGAAATTCGAAACTTTGTCCGATAAGACTGTGAGCTATATTCATAATTATTTCTGGGACTGATTTAGTGACTTGCTTCGCAGTGCCTTTTCGGTGGAAAGCGGACGCATGCAGCTTACTTCAAACGCCTTGACACTGATGATGTTTTCCTACTCGCGCATCAAATAATGACCATCGGTGTTGTGGGAGAAGCCAACTTGACAGGGACCCCTATCAATCAGTAAAAATTTATATCGATATCTCCCTTATTTATGAAGCTACGCGATTGAGTATTGGATGTATTTCTTGGAAATTTCCCGCTCTACAACTCCGCCGTGGGAAGTCTTGGTTTACGCCTAACGGTTTAGGAGCTACGGCCTGGCGGGCAGAAACCTCCTCTCGGCTCCCGCTTGTCAAATATCCCGAAACAGACCTGCCGATGTTGTAGTTCTGCCTTTTTCAGTTCCGTTCTGCTTAAGCTCTTAGACCGAGACAAGCATTTTGCCTTGAAATGCAAAGGAAATGCGCAAATTGCTTGCGAAGGAGGCGGGGTTGGTTCGTGCGGAAAAATGAAGAAATTTCGACTGTACACTGCCTCATAGGCACACAAAAAAAGACCGAGAGTACCCTCAAGCGAATTCTGAAGAGACAAGGAGTAGGAACAGGCGGTGATTCTTCTTTTATGCATCTTCCCTGTTCTATTCACATTCTATCTCCAAGAGAAAATTGATATGGAATTTCTTCTTCTTATAAGAGTTCTCAAGCAATCTTCTTTAACAAGAAATTTGCAATATCGATAGCATCACAATAGAGTTAGGCCTGTGTCTGAATGAACCCGTGCTGCTGTTTGGGAAGCCGTTATATAATTTTTTTTGCATTTTTTAACTTGTATAATGGGCTATGTCTTATGTTAATCATGCACCTTCCTCTCTTACTCCATGGCATTGACTTTCGTTCCTATTCTATCGAAGTCCTCTGTTGACTCGAATTGACTGTAAAAAATATTTATCCAAGACTCGCTAAAGAAAATAATTTAACAAACGAAAGAGAAAATGAAGAAAAAATGATCGAACCCAGGAAAATTCAACACAGGAACCAAAGAATAAAAAATAAAACAAAATGAAATTTTTTTTAGTTATTATTAAAAATAAATATTTATTTATCTCGTTTTTATTTTGTTCTAGCACTTTTTTTTATGGTATCTTTTCTCTCTTCTTTTACTTCTTTTCATTTTCTATTCTAATTTTAGTTCAATTGTTTTTTTTTTCTCTGTCTACCTTTGCAAGTTAAACTTAAAACAAAAATTTTTATATTGTCTCCGAAAACAAATAAAGAATTATCTATAGATTTAACAAAGGAAAAAAAATAATAAAAGATATTTAATTAAATTTTGCGTTGATTTTAAAAATCAAAATAAGGAAGTTTTTTCTTTTGTTTTTTTTTTGCTAGCATTTTACAAACGATTTTTTTGTTTCTAAAAAAAATAATAAAGTTTACATGTCTACAAGTTTGAATTGTTTTAATAAATATGATTAAATCATATTCAATAATTTTACACTAATTGTTAATTTATTAAGAATTTAATTTAGTAGTTATTTTTATTTTTTTTTTGTTTTAATGAAAATTAGTAAAAATAGCTGATTAAAAAACAAAAATATTACGAAACAAAAAATCGTTTAAATGATTATAAAAACTTAAATTTATGTACACAAATTAAAAAAAAAAATTACACATGAGATCACAGTATTAGAGATATAAGTTTTGTTTTCATCATTTTTCTTGTATTATACTAGTTTAAACTAAATTTAAGGAAAAATTAAATTAATGCAGTTTTTTTTTAAGAAATAGGATGGTTAATAAATTACAAAGCTTATATGTTAGTTAGTTTCGCTTAGTTTTTTTTTGTGTTTTTTGTTTTGTTTTATAATTAACAATTATTAGCACAACGTTTGTTTTTTGTTTTATTTTTTTTTAGAATATACTTGGTTTTTTTTTTGATTTTTATTTTCTTTTGTTTTGTCTAGGTAAAAATGTCTTACATATTTTGTTACTTATGTTTAGGAGTTTACTTTAACAACCATTTTTGTTTTGTTTTGTATTTTACACATGTTTTTAAGCTGTAATTTGTTCTCTAGTTTAACATTATCGTTTGATTCTTTTATTGTTGTTTGTATTTTACGATTGCAGGGCAAAGCTTTAGAATTTTTTTTTTATTACTTTTATGCTTATAGTGGGTAGGGGTATATATATATATTTTGATTGACTACATGATTGTTGTATATTGAGATTTATTTTAATTTGTTTTTCGTTTCATGAACCTGATAGAGTACAGTATTGTTTTATGGCAATTATTTTTATGGTAGGCACCTCCGTTTCGGGGGGAATTTCAAATATACAATGAGGTGGCGGACTATAAGGAAGTACGTTGAGATGTGTGATGTGACGAGTTTTGGGCTTTTGGATCTAAGTTTGATAACTTACAATGGCTGACTTGATGAATCGAACGAGTTATATGTGATCAAGTTGATCGTTATATTTTTCAAAAAACTAAAGTAACAAAAGGCTTTTTTTTTTACACGATGGTAAATAGTAAGGCACTTTGTCTACCCCGATTCTGGTGTCATGTCCGACAACCAAAGCTCAGAAGTCATGACAAATCAAACGAGGAAAAACTCTTTTCAGTGGCTGTTTCTTTTTCTGAGAATGTAATCGAGTAGTAAGACCCATCCCAGTCCTGGTATAAGGCATTGACTATAGAGTCCTACTCCTACCCTATGAAGCACTGGCTCTAGATCAAGGCTTTCGATTTTAGAAAGAGTACTATGTCACCGATTTTATTCCCCGAGAGTTTGTTAGCCTCGCAACTTCCTTTCCAAACTATTAACAAAAAGATTGATCACACTATCTTCTTGGCACCATAAATTACAGTGCACTCTTCGCAGTGTTATTTTTATAAAATTGATCCCTAGTGATCGTGCAAACTGATCCTCTTTCGAGCACCCTCAAATGGCTTCACTTTTCTCCACTTTTCTCTCATTTTCCACCCAAGTGTCGTAACACTTTAAAAACTAATCAATATCCACAATCGGGAGGTAGGAAAGAAAGTCTTAAAGAAAATATTTTACACACATAATTGCCACTCAAGAGTCTAATAGACTACGAAGGTCTACCATAGTACAAGATCGTTCAACAGCTATGGCGACAACCGCAATGACAACGCTCATAGGTGTTACTTTAAATAATTTTTTTCTTTTTTTTTTCCTCCACTTTTTTATTATTATTATGATTATCATTATTTTTATGACTAAGAAGAGCTATTTTTACGGTCTCAGATGTTCGTAGAGATGTAGTGATCTTGAGGGAAGCATACCATGTATGGCGTTGGTAGTACAAGTTTCTGACGAGATACAAACTAATCGTGAGTGATCAGTGCAATTGGTTGGTTGATGTTTCAGTGAGAAGGGATATTTTCAACGCAATATTTATTAAGTTAACTGCGACTGATCGTCGAAATGATTTGAGGATCGTTTCAGTGGCCTGCATGGTTGATATTTAAACTGAGATCGTTGTGATTTTCATTGCTAAATGAAAAAGAAGCCTTAAGTGGCAGGTTTGAAAGTGGATGTTTTCTGGTGACAAGATCATTTGGAAAATGATTGGGGAATGCAGAATTATTTACCACGAATTACCTCTATGTTCATGAGTTCTAAAGTCCACAAGATCGCTCTCAGGGTTATCAAACCCATGACAATTGTGACAAGAGTGAGAGTATAATACTTTTGACTGCTGCTAGCGAGACATCTTTGCGTTGACAACTTCACTCTTGTTTGAGTTTGAGATGAGATCATTTTGAAAAAGGCGTCGCGATCTAGGTTATCAAGATCTCTTTGAAACCTAAAACTGATCACCTGTGATAGCTGAGATCCTAAATATTTAGAAAATATCTTTGATTTTTCCTTAGCTCTCAACACTAATCCCACTTTGGTAGCTTATGGCCTACGTCATGGCATTAACAAGATCAGTTTTAAATTGTCAGTATCAACACGAGATCAGTTTCACGATCACACGACGCGATCTTATGCTTATTGCCTACATTATGGCGTAGACAAGATCAGTTTTGAGTTGTCAGTATCAAAACGGTATTCGGTTTCAATGTCGTCATTGTCAATCCCTGGTGCCCTGTACCAGTCTAGGTCCTAAATTCTGTTTTGGGGGAAAGCCGTGCAAATACGACCGATTGCCGTTCGTTGAACCTACATTCGCTTTCAGAGTCACCATCGTCATCAACAATCCCAACATGGCCCTTAGAATTAACCCATCTCCACAACCCCAAACTCATCACATCTTAACCTGAACTTACAGTTAACAACCAATCTATTGCATTAAGAGTAATATAAGCCAATCCTGACCGCTATCATCGTTACCAGTTAGTATGGTCAGCATCTCAACATCGGAAGTCGAAGTTCCAACAGAAGCTGTGGACACATTTCTTCGTGTAACAGTTTCTGTTGAGACTGTCTTGCAGTCTGTGTTGTCTTGAGCCTCCTCGGTTGCCACCTCCCCTGTTTCCATCTCGTCTTCTTCTTCGGGTAGATCCTCCCTTGGAGGTAAAACAGAATCAACCGGCGATAGACTCTCCTTGACCTACAAGCTGGTGGCGCTTGTTGTCACGATCGACAGATCTCCGGAATGCAACATGTGATGGGCGTGCTGTTGATGGTGGTGTTGTTGTGCTGCCACTGCTGCTGCGGCTGCCGCCTGTTGATGCTGTTGTTGCTGTTGGCTGAGTTTGCTCTCCTTCTTGATGCGTTGTTTGAGGTGGACTTTGGCGTGACGCTTCTTTTCATCGGAGCGGGCAAACTTTCGGCCACAAATGTCGCAGGAGAAGGGCTTCTCACCGGTGTGCGTTCGAATGTGCGTCGTAAGGTGATCCGATCGACTGAAGGAACGCATGCAAATGCGGCACTGGAAGGGTTTCTGGCCAGTGTGGATGCGAATGTGGCGGGTGAGTTCGTCGGAGCGAGAGAATCGGCGGTCACAGTTCTCCACTGGGCAGGCGTATGGACGTTCATGGACTGGAGTTTTGCTCGGCCGATTGGGGTACTTTCGCGGCTTCACTGGGACCAGTTTCAGGGGCATCGTGCTCTGCTGGTAGACCTGAGAGAGGATCTCGTGACCCTTGCTGGTGGATGGACTGTATTCAGCGAGTTGGACAACCGAATAGCCGGACTGCGATCCCGACGGCGTTAGCATGTGATGATCGCTGTAGGCCTCCTGTTTGGGGATGAGTCCTGACGCAGGTGAGGCGGACGATGAGGGGCCGGGCACCACCAATGACTGCTGCGGGCTGCCGTATTCCGCTGGTGAATCTAACCACTGGTACTTGGACGCGGTCATCTGCTGGCGGGCATACTGATTTAGGTCTTGACTGGATTGACTGGGCTGGAGATCCATGCTGGTCACACATCCACTGGTGTAGCTGGGTGGTGGCTGCTTCAGTATTATGTTCGCACAGTCCATGTTTAGACCGAGCAGTTCGAC
The DNA here is from genome assembly GCA_917880715.2 of Matsumyia berberina. Classification (NCBI taxonomy): domain Eukaryota; kingdom Metazoa; phylum Arthropoda; class Insecta; order Diptera; family Syrphidae; genus Matsumyia; species Matsumyia berberina. The sequence continues at coordinate 111,248,861 of OU862872.1, forward strand.
GTGCTGCGGGTTGCGATCGTCACCGTAGGTCGGGTGCATGTGATGCGACGACGGTGATGGACTGCTGGTGGCCGCGTTCTGCGGGGCATAGTGAGCCTGTGCGGCGGCATTCTGAGGACCCGGACCCAAAAGGCTGAACATCGGCGGCTGAAACAGGGTCTTATCGGGACTGGGGAGGCCCCAGCTGCTGCCCAAACCTGCCGACGGTGGTGACATCTGGCTCGGCAACACGCTCAACTGCGGTGAGTTCAGCTGAGATGCCGACGCTGCTGCTGCTGCTGCTGCCGAGGCTGCCAGACCGCCCATCGATGGGTTACCTGTAGTGGTAAAAATGCCACGATATGATATTTTACCGCTACCTTGGTGTTGGTGTTGTTGTTGCTGGTGAGAATGGTGCTGCTGCTGTTGTTGGTGTTGTTGATGGTGTTGCTGTTGTTGTTGATGGTGTTGTTGCTGTTGTTGGTGGTGTTGTGTATTGTGATTGTGATGTTGTTGTTGTTGTTGCAGATGTTGCTGATGCAATTGACTGTGGTGGTGTATTTGGTTTTGTTGTTGTTGTTGTTGTTGATTCATATGTTGCTGTTGTTGACTGTGTTGCTGTTGTATACTATGATGATGGTGTGGTGAACTATTGCCCTGATGGCCATGCGTATGATGATGATTCGTGTTTGTATTGCTATTACTGGCACTTGGGGTTGAGTTGTGTGTATTGCTATTATTGCCTAATGTTGTTGTGGTTGTTGTCTGACTATTTGTGAGATGTGTTGGATACATTGTACAACTATTATTACTTGTTTCTTCCTTAACTATCAACGTGGGCGGTGTACTGCGTTCCTCTTTCAATGGACTACACAATACCGGGCTGGATATGGTCTGGGGCTCAAGGGAAAGATCCTCAGATTCAATTGAACCTGAAACAAAAAAATAAAAGAAAATTAAAATTAATAAGACGAAGAGTAGGAGGAGTTTGTAAGGTACTTTTTGGGGAAAAGCGACTATCTATGAGAATTTCTTATATTTGATTGGCTTTAGGTAGGAGGCGTACCTTGTACTTCAATCAGCCAAAAGCTAGAGACAAAAAAGGTCCTAACTACGGACTAAATCAGATGTTGGTTCCTTTCATTCAAAGTCAGTGTCTGTAGATCTGTTTTGATAGAAATTTGATCGGTTGTACCACCGCTTCTGTCAAAAAATGAATGATGACATTGCTTCACCATAAAATGTCAAGGATAAACCAGAAACAGTTCCTTATCAGTCTGACACATTGCCATATCGAGTTCCTGTCACATTAAGGCACACAGCGAATGTTCACTGCCACTGCCACCCAAAACAAAAACGGAAACCTTCATTGCCTTGACTTTGTTTACATTTCCCGAGAATCACGGCAAACAAAAAATTGATCCCGCGCACAGCTACCTACCGGCGTGCACTGGGTGTAATTCCACAGAAAACCCCCTGGGGAGTCCAGTCCGACTTCAGAGTTTAGAGCCTCAGCTGCGAGGAAAAAATGCAGCGAAGACTAATTACCCAACATTACCAGACACTCGGCATGGGATGCCGCTGGTGTTGCTACTTACTCCTACTACTCACTCCTTGCCGTGTCGCCCCGAGATTGATTCAAAAGGCGACGTGAGCGAATGATATTGGCGTCAAATCAAAAATTGCAATCTCTTGAAGGGTATCGCGCGCGCGAGAGTGCTGCTGCACGTCGCCGGCACATACAGCACCCAGTGGCACAGAAATTAATTCTGGAATGCATCGTGGCTTTGAAATGAAAGAAAAAAACAAAAACACACAACGCTTACATTGACATTTGGTCCTTATCTCAAGCTTTTGCTATCATTCTGTGGAATTGCCTGACAGAGTGCTTACGTAGCGTATTTGACGTAACGTCTGTTTTGCTTGTGGAACCAAGATTTGTTTGCGGTCTTTGCAGATACATACATATACTTTCGATAAATCCGAAGTTACAAAGTGTGGTGCCCATAGCGGGAGAGTGACCGGCTATATGCAAGCCGCCTTGTAAGCTTTTTACATAAATTAAAGATTAAAATGGAGATTTCCGCGTGTGTTTAAGTGAAACCGGCTGCTGGATGGCGTCAGATAGATTTTGTGATGAAATTCACTTTGAAAAAACTGCTCAAGCGGCGCTTAATAATCTTAGAGGCTAAGATTTGATATGGGAATCGATGGCAATCAATTGATTCTAGGATTTGAATGAAGAATCGGTGACCATTCAGTTAAATCCTAGCTTCAACTCGTGGTGATTGATTCCACATTCACATTTCACAATGGGGTCGAGGATTGAACAAATGATTTTGTCAAGTGATCTGGCAGTCCGATAAACTGCGTTTCGTGTATAAGTAAGTGATCTTGCCAAGTGATCATCATGACGATCGATAAGCAGCACATTCAACACCATCAAAGTGTCCTTAAAACTTGGCTTCTTAAAGCGAAAAATCGGAGTCCTATTTGATCGTGTGAGTATTTTGTTTTAGCCACGATCATACTGTGTTTGGCACATTCATAAAATTGAGCACTGTTCGGCAGTAGACACAGAGTAAGGACTAATTCTTACTAATTCAGATCCACGATGAACTGATCGTGTGCGATCGGCAACATTATGGGGAAATGATCCTTCCATCGAACTCCATTCCATTTCAACTGATCATGGCGTGATTACCAAGTCTCACACAAAGTCTTCAAAGTCCATTTGAGTTAAGAAAAATTGCGGATTCTCTGTGATCGTGAACGATTGCCAAGTGATCTGCCATTCTCATCAGAGACTTTTTGACTTTATATTTCGTTTACTTTGTTTGAAAGTTTCTAGTCTTCGCTGTTCTGGCATTAAAGCCATTTTAAGACTTGAAGTGTTCCAGTCATGCGACCTGATCGTTCACTTTAAGGATTCTTGAAAGTTGGCCTTAACCATGAATGAAGATGAAATCCTTCAGAGCTCCTGGTCTTGGTCCATCTTAGCGTTGAATGCTCATAAGAAGTTCACAGAAAGCAACTACCTTTGCAGCATTTGACACTATGTTTAACCTGATACCTCCAAACACTTTTAGCAAGAACCTGCCGGTAGTTTCTTGAAAAGTCTAGATTGGAAAATAGTTCTTGGGAGGCTCTTCTAAAAAAAACACATTTACACACAGAAAGTAAGAACTTATTGAAATCGCCAGCGATGAACCCACCACAAGTCCTTAAAGGACACAGTAATTCACAAAATCCTACGCATCCTTTTCGTTCGCCAAATTGTTCCGACTAAGAAAATGCCAAAACAAATACATTTTCCCATGACAAATTGCATTGGTCTTCATCCTTCAGGCCAATAAAAATTGCCCAGTGATGTATGCGTATCCTCTACATCGCGGGACGACACAATATAGCCAGCAATTGTAAGTCCTTCACGCTACTTATGATAAACTACCGCTTAATGACCATATTTGGCACTCGAAAGGCACATAATTTGTCTCGAAAATGCAATTCCCCCCCAAAAACGGGACACTAGTAATAAAACTTTCCTCTGTCCGAGATTTATTTCAAATAATTACATCCCCGATATGGAGGAGGACTACAAGAGAAAAGGGTTCAATTCAAGACAAAAGCAACTCCAACCAGCAATGCATAGTCAATGAGATGAGATCTCATAAATTACACCAGTCGAAGACAAGAGGAAGCAAATTAGCTGTCATGCAGTGCTTTGACATTCATGGCTAGTTGGCATGCAAATTGTCAAATTAAAAGTCAAAAATATTTATGAACTGTCAAACAAATCGAGAAACCAATTAAAATCCACGCCTTTGATTTTGGAAAGCCATTCGAAATTCAAATTGCATTTTTTTCGGGTTCGATTGGGGCCGTATACCAGCTCCGAACAATCCGGCCAATCTTTTGTGGGGCGTTAAGCTGTCAACCTTTGCTATTCACGTCTGGTCGTTGTGTTTTGGAAGGGAAAAAACGAATTTATCGCACCTTTTGTTCGCGATCTCGATAAAGTGACGCTTTGATGGCGGCAGCTTTGCCTCGGCGCGGGTGGTGAACCGGCTAGCTTTGCGGAATCTGTTTGATTAAAACGTTTCCATTTAGCATAACAATAGAGCTTTTCAATTCTATTGTTCGCGACCAATTCGATTCGTAGGCGCGAGAAAGAAAAGATCTTGTCGTTGGCTGGTTTGACAATTGTACACTTTGACAGTTAACGTGTTCTTTGAGGTTAGGTTTTTGGTTTGTGTCTGCCTGGTATCTCCTGCATCTCCACTTCCCATTGATAGAGGCCACAATATTTAGACAGAAGATTTGTCCCAGCATAAAATATTCAGAGAGTCGATTAGAAATTCATTTGACACAGCTGTGTCATCGATTGGTGGCTGAGATTTACGATTGTTTGACGTTTTACAACCCGCTGTTCTTGTTAGGTGTCAATTTTTTCTTTCTCTCTCTCTCTCTCGTTTCCCTTTTCTCAATTCTTAGTGGTTTCTTGTTTCTTGTTTCGGTTTTTTTTTTGTATTCGATTTACTACACCTGTGTGTGACTCCTGTTGTGCGAATGATTTACATAGATGGTGTGGTGGTGGATAAAAGATAGTCGAAGCGTAGAATTTATTTAATCGTGGTAAGTGGTTAGGGTTTGTTTATTGGACAGTGTGCCTGGTGACATATTCAAAAAAAAAAAAAAGTTTAAACGAAATATTATCAACTTTTTTGGGGCGAAAAAGAAATTCAAAACAAATTTAAGGAGCGCGATAGTGTGAAGTTATTTATTGGTTTACTAATTGACGTCTTTTTCACACGTGCGAAATAGCTGTGTTAAAACTGGTTCATCGAACCGAACGTCAACATAAACATGCCCAATGGAATCTTTAATCTAGGGACATAAGTTACAGCGAAATCGGTTCAGTTGAACTGGAGCTAAAGAATCGCAAACAAAGAGAAGAATCGATAGATACGCTACTGCAGATATGAGAGTACATATATCCAACTTCAGGTTAGGTTAAGGTGGTTGCACTTGAATGCAGACACGCTTACAAGATTCAGCATTAATCCAGAACCTTCTCAGGGGACTAATTGAATCAACTGGAACTTTGTTATGTCCCTGAAGTGATTCAAGAAAGGAACCCCCAAAAGGGAAGCCTGTTTACGATCACTAGCCTTCCGTAGATCACAACGAATGAATAATTAATTCATGACTTTGAAGGTTTAGTGTGAGGATGGTGATCATGCTATGATAAGAATTGCATGGTACGGACATGGATGGAAAGATCATTTCGCGAAATAGCGCTTTCGATCGCACAACATCAGTTGATCATGCATCTGAGTTACTAAGAATAGGCTTTCATTCTTAGATTGTTCTATTTTCTGAACGATCTAGCCAAGATATGATCTTGACTACTCAGTACAGGATACAGACACGATCACTAAAATAAATACTATCAGATTTTTTGCTTTCGGAAGCCAAGTTTTAATGATAATTTATAAATTTTTATGATGATCGGTTGCAAGATCATTTACTCGATACTGAAAACGAAACTTATTAGACTGCAAGATCACTTTTTCGATACAGATTTCTCTGATTGATCTGTGAACTTCTTCAATCTTGTAATGATCACTGATCTCTCATCTCAAGACACAGCTACTTTCTAATCAGGTTACGATCATTATACGTACAATGTGAAATCTTATTAGACAAAGATCCAACTATGGGACACACTATGTCGAACAGGAGCGCCAGGAATCATCGTGAAGTCCTTTTAATAACTTCATCTCGATCTTCAATAAAACGGTCAATGAAGTGGGTGCCGGTAAAATTTCTTTAGTTTCCAAGCAGAAAAGGCACCTGTTTTGAGACCCGAGAGCAGTTCGGTGTAAGTTCTCTTTCATCCAGCACTGGCTAGGTGACTGAATTTTAAAGTGATAGATTGCTGGAAGGTTTTTTCGTAGATTTTCCATATTCCACCATTCCCGGTGAAGTCATTAGATCAAGCAAGATTCCTTAACCCATTGTAAGCCCATCTCAAGCTACTAAAATGACATTTTAAGCTCTTTTAGGGAAAAAAATCCAGTTCTTATCTCGTCTATTGTGGTCGAAGAGTGTTCCACAGAGAACATCGATATCAGTGCGTTTCTCCGCGGGTAAGGTGGCCACTAAGCCTTCGTCGTCTATTGCTAATGAAGATACACCTTTATCATCAGCTTGCATATAAATGAAGTATTTACTTCTGGGCGGCATTCGGAAAAAAAGCAAACCACAGAAAAATCCATTTATTTTGTCCCTGTGTTGCTGTGCATGCCAGTCGTGATCGGCCAGAGGGAGAATATAACATTTCCTAATTCCCTGTTTACACGGCAAACCATGGTTAATAAAATGCAAAGCAGATTTTACATACGATGCTACAGAGACACGAATACCGGGGAAGGGTTCATAAAATGTTATGCCATGTCGATGTCGCCGCCGGCCTAATAATAATAAAAACATTTTCGAATAAGATCATAATGTATTTATGATCAAGAGCGGAAATTTCTTTTGCTTTGACAACTCCATTCAAAAGATAATTTACAATCTCATCGCTGACATAGATACAGAAGTATCTTACAGCGAATTTATAGCTTCCCGGTGGTATTCGTATGCGATTGCAAGGGAAACAACAACAGATGGACTGAGGATCTGCATACTGCATCCCTAATCAGTTCACACATCCGACATCATGTAACTACACGTGTAATGACAACTTTTTCGAATAAAACATCCAAACATGACAATTCGCTGTCGCATCCACCTTCAGGCCCCGTTGTCGTCGTGTATCTGTGGATCCAGTGTTTTATGGCCGATTGGCTTCAATAAAGATTTTTTTTTTCTATTCTCCAACCTAACACCGCACAACTCACTGGTGAAACATGGAAAGAAAGAGCGCGTCTAGCCAGACGCATATGTCAAATACAATATCGAAATGTTACTATCTAAATGTATCTAAAGTGGATATTTAGATACAATTTTTTACATCTTAATCACGGGCCAGCCAGCCATTTGGTGCGTGGGGTCGGATCGAATTCGTTTTCTTTTCAGGTTTCTTTTGTGAAATCTTAATGAGTTTCCATGTCGACGACGATCTCGGCTCAATAGGAGAATAATTTTTTAAAGAACTTTTTAAGAAAAAAAAAAAGTAATTAAATTCCTTCGATGGAGATAGATACTCATCTATCTGTGGAATCACATTTGAATACAAAAACTCCTTATCGCACAGATACAATCAGATGTTGGAGATGTTAAAGATTTGTTTACAACGATAACAATATGTATTCGCTTAGGATCGTGATTTATAATTAATTAATCGAGATAAATGCGTTGGGAATTTGATCTTTTAATTGCATTTAATTACGGTGATGTGTTGGAGATACATTTTCTGTTCTGAGAGAGATACACAGAAACGACAATTTATCATTCAATTTGGTGTGATCTTTGCTTCTGGTTTCATCACATAATTGCGTATCGTCACAGATCGTATTGTATATCTACATACGTATCTGTTGGTTGGCTAAGTTCCTTTCTAAGTGGTGAATATCAGAGAAATATAACAAGACACACGAACACTCTACATAGAGGAGAGACTAATTTAATTAACGATTTTTAGAGCACAACACACTGGCTTGTTCGCTGTGGCACTTTGCTCTAAATTGGAAAATTAAAAAATTGCAATTATTAAAAGTAGTTAAGGCACGATCGTGTTGTATTTTTAGTGATCGTGTCACATGACCGCGAGGGACTTGACGGAGAAGAGAGATGCATCTAAAGGGGGTTTGTTTGGTGCGAGAGAAACTTGACCCAGTAGGTTTGTTGGCGATCGAGCGATCAGTGATTTGGTAAATCAGAGGCCGAATTACCGCGATAGGTAACGAATGAGTGAGTGGCACTCGTGATCGAATGATCAATAAAAATCATTGGGAGCGGTAATGCCAAATCAATTTTCCCGTCGCGGACAATCGTTTGTACAATCTTATTGGTTTCTTGTATACTCAGGGCGCAAAAAAGAGCTCGTGGGGCAATGGCCCTTCTATGAATTTTCCAGTGTCTCTCAAAATTAAGTAGGTTTGGTATTTAGCCATCGGCGGGTTCTTCGACGTGATCAAAAATTTGAATTGCGTCCTATTTTTTCGGATAATGACAGAGTAAATGGTTTGTGTCACCGCATCCTCTGCATAGATGATCATTATTCAGACGAAATTTCTCAGTATGGTATACGTTAGAGCATGTTGTGACCAAACTGTGCCGCCAAATGCAACTAAAAATCTGAGGTCTCTACTGCCAGCATTGTGGCATTCCATAAATTTAAAATTTGAATTATTTTTTTCTGATAGGAGGTCGATTCCTATATCTGCACTGAGGATGGACAACCTAATAGATGCGACCAATACACATTTAACAATTTTTTTTTATCCAAGTTTTGCATACTAAATCTTTTTTAATTACTAAGCTCCTCCTCTTCATTCCAACATCATCGTCGTGACTTTGCTTTGTTTTGTTTTGTGTTTTTTCTGTTTTCGAATAAATCACATCATTATAATTGCCAATGGAAGTGGAAGCCACATCAATTTGAAAATCTTTTAGGGCTCTTTATCTCGAATTATAAATCACTAAATGTAGATTCGAGGAATTAAAAAATATAAATTATGTACATATGCGGTTTCGTCTCATCTATATGTATGCATGGTGGTACTTTGATCCAAGTTTTCATTGTTAATGACCTCCTCCCATTGAGAGAAATGCAAAACGGTCCACCCAGAGGGACACACGTAGGCACGTGCCGAAAAAAAAGAAGATATGTATAATCAATTTGTATGGCAATTCCATTGAGATACAAAAACCAAGTTTTGTGTTTGTTGGTCCGCGTCAATTAGAACAAAGTTTATGCAAATTTTAAACTTCAAGCCGAGGCGTCGGAATTCAAATGGAAATCAGATTGATTCTAGGTTACAAAACTTGCTACTGTTCATCAAAAAGACACAAATCAAATGGAAACGGGAGGAAGTATATGTATTTGTGTGTGTAAGATACTAACCTGTAATTGGTGGCGGTTCAACAACAGTCGACGGTCCAAAGAACGACGGTATATCACTAGATGTCGTTACGGGCGTATTCAAATCGCCAGCTTGTGCGTCGTCACTATCCTGCAGTGGATGCTGTTGCTGATGCGAATGCGACTGCTGTTGTGTATGCGGGTGTTGGTGATGTTTACTACCCTCACCCGAGCTGGTGTTCAACAAACTCAAATGAGAAGCTGAACTTCTACCAGAACCACTGCTCCCGGGGCCACTGGCCGTGCTAGTGGTTGTTGTCTGTGCTGATGCACCAGTGCTGCTGCTTATAATCCCCGATGGTGTTGAATTGCGACTGATGCTACTATTCTGGCTACTGACGTTTACTGCACTACCCGATGCAGTTGTTTGCGTATGATGATGATGCTGCTGTTGCTGCTGCTGATGGTTGTGATGATGGGAGTTACTACTGCTATTGGTTTGGTTTTGTTGTTGCTGCTGCGATGATGATGACAAACTATAATGGAGCAAAGTTTGTGCGCCCAATCCACCACCAAAACAGGATGGATTCGACAAATATGATGCAGCCGATGACACTGACACAGGCGCTGTTGATGGACTCGTCTGAGCAGTGGTCTTAAACAGACACGTATCGAAGCTCAATACATTAAAATGAGCTGCCGCTGCGGATTCAGTTAGCAGGAATGCGTGATGCGATGGCGCCGCAAGGGTTTCAAGCCCTTCCATGATCATGGCCGCTGATGGGGTTCCAGGGGCTACGCCGCCTATAAAAAAAAAGAAAAGAAAATCCAAAGTTAACACAAAAGTCAATTCAAAACAATGAGATTGAATGCAAATTGATTGATTTATGGCATTTTGATTGTAATTTGATTGTTGTTTCACTATTTCGAACTTGTTTGATGATATTTTATCGTGCTTGTGCTAACGAAGTGAATTGAAATTACCCTATGACATTCGGTCAGTTGACCTAAAGATACACGAAGAAGATACTTCTCGAATTTTGCATGAAAAAGTATCGATTGTTGGCTCTTATGAGTATATCGTTGTAATTTTTGCGTTAAAATGAAGGAAAAATGGAATAGAAGTCAGTTGTTTAAGTGTATTTAGTACTTAGAGTTGAGTTTTTGTCTGTCCGAAGCAGGGAAAGTCACACAATCGTGCTTAAATTGAAAGTCTACCATTTTAGCCGAGTCACGAACCACAGTGATTTACTTTATAGCAAATTTTATTATTAGTGTCAGAAAATTATGACTTTGGGCTTCAAATATATAAGAAGGACTTGTAAGATGAAGGTTGAAAATGGCTAAAGATAATCAGAATGATCATAGCAATGATAGTGATAGTTTCGGTGAAGATCATCCTAAGAAATGAAGACATGAAATTAACCCAATTTCAGTGAAAAACTTTCACATCTCTGACTGTCTCTGGCGATTCCAAAAATACCTCCATGATTATATCATTCAGTTCGTTTCAAAATGAAGCAATTTCCAAATATGGAAAACTGCAATGGCCCTCGATATCAATAAAACTATCTCAAACCGAATGTATTCCCTATTTTCTTAAGCGTAGCTTTCTCTTAAAACCACCAAAAATGATCGATCGTATCTTGTTGTGTTATAGAAGGCAACCAGCAACACCCGGCCAATTGCAAAAGCCCCCCCCCCCCCCCCACAATACCTCTCCTTGGCTCTCCATCAAAAGCAAACCGAATATGAATGAATATGACAAGAGTTGCGAGGAATGAGGCGACATTCACAAGCCCAGCGCACCGCGCACAACACACCACAATTGAGACAAAGTGGAAATTAATGAAGTTTTTGAGTGTGATGATGTGTTTTTCTTTCAATATTTTTGTATTTTTTTTTCTCCTTTCGATCGATCTTTGAACAATTTAAACATCTGTCAAGAGGTGAGACTCTTGTGGGATACCTCCCGCAACACCACCACGTTGACCACCATCATTCTTCGTGTAGTGTTTAAGTGAAATTCAATTAAGATACTTAACATTCGGCGGTGCGGCTGTTGTGGTTTGAACAATTGATGTCAGACTGGTGTACACTGTACGAGTATACACTGTCATGAAGCAGTGATCTGAACGGAATGAATGAATGAGGTTGGAGGAATGGCATTTGGGGGTTACACTCTCAGATTTACGAGCAAAAATAAAATTGATGTATGATTTCGCCAAGAGTTTATCTAATAATTATTTTCTTCGTAGTTGTTTTGTTTTCGTTTGTTGTTTTATGCTGAGGCATTCCCGAGTTTCATTCATCTACTCAGGCGCCGAGAAAAAAAAAATTCCGATAAAAGAAACGAGCGTTGGAAAGCAGCATTGCTGAGATAATACAAATAATTATTCAACGATTGTTTAACATAAAGTAATCGTTGAAAGTATTATGCAACGAGATAGTTGTTTTGAATGTTTGTGGAGCGTAAATTGAAATAGATTCCACAAAATTGGACAAGAGACTTAAACAAACGCAAAGTCGAGTTGATCGCACAAAAATCCCTCCTTTTTAGGGCATCTCCAGATATTTTAAGGCAAATCAAGTCCAGGTGCTACTTTGCCTTAGATACCCCACAAACGAAACAGACATTCCACTGGGAATTGAATAGACAGCCTTCCACATAATTAATATGAACCAGTCCTACCACTGTAAAACAGTCATTTATCCAACAGCTGTATGTCAGAATGCATGGCGAGAATGGTTTTGTATTGACCAAATATTAAATATGACAACAAGTCATTAATCAAAATTATGTACCTTTTGAATAATTGAACCATTTGGCGTATGAGGCGGAAAGGAATGCTTTCTGCGAATAGGTAGAGAAATTTATTTTAAGAACTCGGTGCAGATGTGCATTTGATGATCTGCCATGTGGAGATACTACATACAAGAGACAATTTGATGTTTGTTAGGAAGAGGACAGTATGCCAGACTTATGTTTGCATGGAAGATCAGTATTTGACAAATAGAAGACTACTTTAGTGATCTGCCATCACTGGATTAGACTTACGATCCTTCGAAAGGTTTCAGTCTTCGAAATGTTTGGAACTGTCCAATTTACTGCCGTTGGTTCAGGATGATCCTCTTATTTGCACCAAAATGTGAAAGATCATCCAGTTCAGTGGAATGATCATCGGAGGATCACTAAGAGATCACGTTCTTCCATCACGTGCCCGCCATCCGGATTAAAAGTAAGAAGTCTTTCACAGTCAAATTGATTCATGTTCATACATAAAAATGGTTAGGGGTACGAAAATATCCTGGTTTCTATCAATAAAATTAGGTTTCTGGGACTGGAATGATTGATCTCAAGTTGAAAAGGCGAAATTTCTGTGTTTTTGACCATTTTCTCAACTGATCTACCACGCTAATTTCAGCCTTGTGAACAAAATGGAGTTCAGGTTTCTTTAAGGGGATCAAAAGCAATTGAAATTCAAGTGCAAGATCAGTTACAAATGTCTCCATGAAATCTCAAGAAAAGGTAAGTGAGCTGCCTTTCGAATTTCATTGGCTAAAATCCCTCTTGATGAATGTTTCAAGGCTCTCGGCTAGTATCTACCCACCTATCTCCAAATGATATCCTTGTGACAAATGGAAGTATTAACATAATCGCCCCATAGATACACATCAAAATTTCACTTAAATCTTCCACAAAACTACTTCATCTTCCACCATTTTGTTCCATCTCCCGCCAAAAAAAAAAAAAATGCGATTGCAAAAATAGAATCCCAATCGTATAAATCGTCGTTTGATCACTCCTTATCTTGAATAATATCCACTCTGTCTTACATAAGCATATTAGCACTTAATTTGGGGAAAAACCTCAGCCAACCAATCCCAATTCCGTTGATCATAATAAATTTCAAATAAATTTTAGCTTCACTTCACAAATTTCGATACGTTAAGACTCTTTCTAACTAATTTGTGTATCCGAATGTGTCGTTTGAGTATCTTTTACGTGTTTTGTTTGTTTTTGTAGTTGACATTGAAGTCGAATTGAGTTTTTTTTTTTGCATTAAAATTTCTATGCAGATTTTTATTTTTTTTGTGTATGTGTTGAGATACATTTAACACACAATGGCAAGGGTACCCATCAACAGCAGAGAGAGAGAGCCACACAAGACAAACCGGTCACATTCCAGAGAATAAATAAAATAAAAAATAAAACTAAAAATGATTTTAATGTTTAACTCAATTTGGTGGGAGTGTCACACACAGTCATTCCGGCTCAAACTGCATGTTAAATGCATGCCGAGAGATAGTCTAGAGTCAGACCTCATTTAAATGCATCCTTCGACAGACAGAGAGACGAAGCAAAAAATTAAAAAAAAAAAAAAAAACGAGACTACAGTCTGGTGAGGGAATTTTGAAGTATCTCAGTGTTGACACACCACTAGGATTGCATTTGATTAGGTGTATGATGGTGCAGTATGACCTCTGCACACTTGAATATGATTAAATGTGTCATATGTCATTCGTTGTCGCATTTAAACAAACAAACTGACATATGTTTTGCCCATTCGAATGTGCAACACCAGACCATCTGTCGAACTGGTGGTCGTCCATTTCATTATTTATCTATCAATTCGTATAATGACACAATCGCTTTTCAATTAACCCATGGGCGACCTAAGGGGAGAAATGTTACTATTTTCCCGCGCACGAAACGATTAAGCATTTAAAGAAAAAACCGGACAAGCGAACGACTGTTGGACAATTGGATAAATGAACAGTTGACATAGTATTTTGCTGTTAATTTTTTTTTAATTGAATGAGAAACGGAAATTATATCGATGAAATTGTATCTCAAGTACGATCTCTTCATGTGTGAGAAGATTTGAAGAAGAAAATTACTCCACTAACCCAATTCTCGAGCGAAATGACGGGTATCCCCCATGTCATACAATCATCACATACACATACGATCACTTATCAAATTAAATGCCATAAAAATGACAATTAACCAATGTCAAGTCGGGTTAGTGGTGACTGTGGTTGAATGTGAATGGCAAGAGGGCAGCAGCAGCTTGCCGACAGGGAAGGACAAAAGTAATGGTCGTGATCGGAAATTTTTCGTTTGGATGGAATCAGATCAGTGATCGTGTTTGGTGATTCTTGAAGAAATTAGTAACATGGAGGTAGTGTAGAGGAAGTTTTTTCTCTAAGTGATGTACTGGGGTGGAAGATCACTTTGGAAGAAGGAGATCACCTATGGTGAGGACCACCTGGTATGGCAGCTATCAAGGCTCTACAATCAAAATTGTTCAAAGAAAAACTTGTAAAGCTGTGCAGGGGAGTCCTCAATCATGTACCGGAGTTTAATCGTTGTTAGGTAACAGGTCAAGATCGGTAACGACTTCGCCAAGACAAGGTGACAAGATACAAAACGTTAATTTGCAGACTAATTGGCAGTCGTGTTGATCCCGGAAATTGCTTACCATCGCGCATTGTGATTACAAATTCAAAGCTACTGTACAACAGGTTGCTAATTAAAAGCAAAAAGCCGCATATAAAATAAGATTATAAGCATTGTCCACTTACATTCAACAGAGATACCATAAAAGTTGAAAATTTATCGTCTTCTATTCATGTTGACAGTATGAGTTAGTTTTATACAAACAAAAGCTTATTTTTATTAGATATCTGCTCAAGCCCATTGGCCAATAAAATCCCAAAAGGAGTGTTTCACTGATTTTACGCGCATTAACCCGTAGCAACCTTTTGGATCATAAAAAAAAAAACAAGAAACCTCCAACATGATATGGGGGCGCACCTGTTGCAATAAAAGCCAAACGCAGGGGAAAATTTTATTTTCAAAGATTCTTTGAAAATTGCATCTCAAAACGAGAGACGTGTGAGTGTTGTGTATATTTTTCCGTTCAAAAATAATTAAATTTCATAAAAAGAAACATATTAGCGCAAGCAAAAGAGTCATAAATTAATTTAACGCATAATAAACATTTCTTCACTTTACTATCTAACTAGAGATCTACGCTAAGATACGTGGATACATTCGATGTATACCACTTTGACTTTCGCTGGCATGAACCATGTACCATTATCTATAATTGTTTCATTAACTTTAAGTATGAAATCTTAAGTAATAAATCAAGAAAGAATTGGAAACATCTCAATTTTATTTTTTCCTTTTTTTTCGTTTGTACAAGTGTGAACGGATCTCAAACGGTGTGGGTGGCTACGATGTGAGACAAATAATTCTTATTTACATTTGCAATTAGCTTGTAAGCAAGCGGTTAGCTATAAAAGAGTTTTGGGATACAAATTCGAGTTGCTGCTGAGGTGGTTAACAGTATGCTTTTCTTGACTTTGGACATGCAGCGTTGGAGATGTGAGAAAAAGTTTAACCGATACTTTTAGAAAGAAGTCATTACTTAAACAGAAGTTTTTTGTTTGAGGTGAAGGTGGTGAGAGAAATTGCGTTTTGTTTGCATAACTAATTGGTGTAGCTGTGATTGGATACATAATGTGTTAGTTAAACGAAATGACACATCTGTCTTTGAGTACTTTATAGACTGCAACATGTCTGGTGAGTGCAGGCGATAATTGAAATGGTTTTTATGTGAAAACTGGGGAACTCTCTGGCACATAGTCTCAATGATTGTCTCTGAAAGCACTTCCACATCATCAATGTCCCAGTTAAGGAAAAAATCTCGTTTGTTACGATTATCGATTTCATAAAGGATGTCTGAAAAGTGTGGGGATCACTGAAGATCGTTTCAATTTCTCAATTGAGTATTTTTGCTGATCTACCGAGCGAATAATGAACTTAAGGAAAAGACTTTCTCTCTCCAAATTTAAGGACGTTTTTCTTAATTCTTAAATTGCTTTGCACGATCAGTGATCGTAAAACTAATCTTGATCAGAAGTCTTCCTTTCGTCAGAATTATCGGCTGTTGAAGTTGTCTAGGGTTTCATGGAGTTGCTGTCGATATGATAGAGTTTCGGAGAGTTGCTTGTGATAGAAGCGATGAATAAGGCAAGGATGTGTGATCATGTCGGCAGTGACCATGATCATACATAAGGTGATTTACCAAGAATTTTCTGATTTAACCGACCATTTCACAGTCGTCGACGATCTCTACAGTATTTCAGACAGCTAAGACGATAAAGGATATACAATCGTTGGGCATAGTGATGATATTTTCAGGAAAATTTCTAGAACACAGAACTCAGTGGCCAATGATCAACAACAGATTTCGCAAAAATATTCCATATACATGACGGAAATTAAAAAATCTGAGGGACATTTTAAAAAAATTCAAGAAAATTAATGTCCGGCCTTCGTGTAGAAATAGAAAATTTTGTTTACACCAGGAATTCTGTTCATCGTCCAAGTGATATATCAAAATCTGACGGATCTCGTTGACGATCGGTTGTTCACCTTAGTGAAGTTCAATTAAAAATGTGTGGAATAAGTGAGAAAAGTCTTGGGCATTTAAAAGATTTTTGAGGTGATCATGGACACGATCGATGTCAGTGATGATCACTGTTTTGCTGCAATACATGTCGATCACTTAGCACTTTGCTATTTACATTGTCCAAGGAATATACATGCATACATATGTGCAACGTAGATGAATTAGAGTTTTGTGTCCATAACTTGGTACTCCAAAGATTGTAGATCCTAAACGAATTGCCGAAATGACTTCTCTTGGAAAGTTGAGGATCAGTGATCTACAAGATCTTGTTTCTTAGAATTTCTGCTTCTATTTCATTTATTGTCGATCCTCGGTATACAGTACCATCTCGACCAGCCTTTGTTTAAATGGCAAAATCGTTAAACTTCTGCACAAACATTGCTCTAAATCACAGTCATGACACAAGTCAAAAGCTAAAGATATCCCCACTTTCATAGGCCATGTGACAAACAACTTAATAAATTTTCAGCGAAAAAAAAATAAACCAATTTTAACAAAATAAATATTAAAACACCGAGTTAATATTTATATCTTTTTTCTGTCGTGTATCTTTTCGTGAAAAACATCACAAAATATACGAGAGTATATCGTGAAAATTACACCGTAAAAAAAAAATTAAAAATAGATTTCGGAATTTCTAGCGTGCGCCTCAAGCGAAAATTGGACAGAACAAACACCAACAAGCTTCCACGTTCAGACGAGATTGTGCACACAGGAGAACAGAATCGTTCTTAATTTTCTCTGCTACGTTATGTGTATCTTTTTATAGGTGTAGAGCTATTTGGAACGTCACTATAGTTTAATCAGATAGAAATATAAAACAAATTTTTTTTTTGTTACTTATTCTCCTTTAAATTTTTATAGATCCATTGTGTCTTCAGATTTTTCTGAATCTATTCATAGATAGTGCGAGAGCCTAGATGGTTTTTTAAGATTGTTTTTCGATTTTTTTTTTGCGCCATAAACTTTGCTTGGCACGAGGTTTGATGGAATAAAATGGTGACTTTTGACATCTTTTTTAGTGATCTGCCATTATGTGAGGTGATCTGTGGCGCAGTTCAAATAGGTTGGGAGTTGTAGAAACAATATAAATTGAAATGTGATTTGGTAGATCATTGGAAAGCAATGCAGTTCAATTGAACAGGCACTTGTTCCTTTCTTTTTCCGTTTTATTATCGATCGTAAGAGACAAATTTCTTGCTGATAATAGGCTCGATGGTAGTCAGTGCTATGTCAACAGAGTTTGACTTTTCGCCTTGAATTGAAAAAATGCCAAAAATTGATAAGAAGTCCTTGTATAGGGCTGGCTCACCTTGATGTTTTAGACAGATCGCGAAGAATAGTGCCAGTAAAGCGATTAATATGAACAGTTGATCTAAGTTAATGAGTTGAACACCAATTAGAGAAAACGCCAGCACTGTTAGCATGACATGAAAAATAGTCTGGTTTGCAGAGCTATCACTGTTCGTACTTTACTTTCCTCGGCGCTAAATTTCGGGATGCTTCTGAGCCTCAACCAACAAAAGTCATATCACAGCTGGATTCTCATATAGAAGCCACTAAGTATGCACGTCAAGTTGATTAAGGTCGTCCTTAACTTGCGCGAGACCATAGGTAAGGCATTTGTTTACCGCTCCGTCACTGCGGAATAGAGTCGAAGACTCCCTTTAATGTCAACTCGCTCGACAAGTCTAAAAATCTTTTGAGTTGATTTGGGTCCAGGTGTTCGTACAGTGCGTTGTCCCGCTGGATTTGATTCATAGGATACAGAACTAAAGATCAGTCTAAGATTCTTTCAAACATTTGACGACGAAGTACATATGCCTTCGATAATGTCCGCGCTTCTGCACCGCAAAACAAGATTGGAATGATGAAGTGCTTCTTGAGGTACTCAAGTGCTTCCTAATCCCAAGGGAGACAACGATTGGTTGAGGTTGACGCTGGTATCACTGTTGTGGCCCATTGAGGACCAAGGCTGGCATCTCGCAATTATTGCTGTTAATTCACACGAATGAAACAAACTTCAGATAGTTTTAAGCGATTGGAGAAATCCATCGCAGTGTTGCATCCAGTAGTTGAGTTGTTATGCCTTAGACTTCTCTCAATCTGTTTGGCCCAAAACAGGCACAAGTTCTCTACTTTCAAAACCAAAGGTCTTGTTACTTCTTGGTTAGAAAAATCACCAAATCAAAGGAAACTTAAGACGAAGACAACATGCTCAAAAAGTAGTTGCATATCCCGAGGAGCTGTATACCCAATGAAATGGTTTTTGAGTTCTATCTACCGAGTCATATATTTTGAACTCACAATGCCATAAAAATGTTAGTGTTTGACTTGACAATTGTAAATTTTTTTTTTATTTTTAATTGATAGAATGGTTTAGCGAAGACATGAACCGGATAAGAGGTGATTTTCGAACATCTGTTTGGCAGGCTTATCGTAATTGGATTTCCTTGCTTTATGCGTCAAAAGACGTGAAAAATGATGGGGTTTAAGGGAAATGGACGAAAAGTTGTGGTTTAGCGGGGGATGGGCCATTTAAAGTGGTCTGTTTACAATGTATCGTGATAAGGAAGCTAACTATTACAAAGCATCACTCAACCATTAATCTTTGTAAAAGGAATTAGCTTCAGTTTTTTACTGACGACAGAAAATCAAGTAGATTGGATAACAAGTTTGAGTTGATGCGTTTATTTGAAGGAAATCTTTCGATGAATGCTCTGTTTGGCAGTTGGAAAATGATGTATTTTGTGTGACATTTCGGTTACAATTGCAACTGCTAAGTAGATACCTCGGTGGGTAAACTTGACGTCAAGGCGGAAGTGAAAACAGTGAAGGCACAAGAGTTGCACAATATTCACTTTGAGATGCTTCGCACATTTTTAAATGAAACTTTGCAAAGAAACCAGTCCAGAAGCGTCAACATTCGTCACAGGCAAACTAATGCTAAAAATTTAAAAGACCCACAACTCATTATGAATAATTATCACCACACAAAAACATTTAAAAAAACCAGATACAATTTCAAATAAATGGCTCTTCACAGGCGACACCTTAACGTATCATATCAACCAAAAAAAAAGAGGAAAAATTATTCACAAAAATTTCTCTCTCACATGTTCAAAAATAAACAAGACAGAGAAAAAAAAAACACAAGAAATTCGCTGATAAAATATCAGAAAAAAAAAAACAACAGAAAATATTAAAAGATACAACTTGGACCATTTTTCAACGTCATAGCTACGAGACACGGAAAATTAAGAAACAAAAAACAAAAATCCACAAACACGATAAAAACAATCGGTGTATCTATAAATATCCCCATGAAACATTGAAACACAGCACATAAAATTGTTGAAAAAAAAATAATAGAATTCAAAAAATTTTAATTCGTACCTGGATATAAATGGCACGTTGAGATATAGAAAAATTCGACAAATGTACAAAAACCACCTTGCGGCGGTTTTTCTCGAAAGGAAAAAAAATTTAACTTGTAACCACACGCGTATAATTCACTCTGAGATACAAATATCTAATTTCTGTTGAATTTACTTTTTTTTTTTTTTGGTTAACACACTCAATATGGCACTGGGAAGAATTTCCGTATCCTTGTTCCGTTTTTTCCTTTTTACATTTAAGGAAGCGATACAGTGTGTGTGGTGTGTGTGTATAAGAGAGATGATGTGTATCTATTGGGGATTGTATCTCGTTTTTATTTTACACAAAATTCATGTACAAATCCTTGAATGGATGCCGACGAATACGACCGGAGGGTGGCGTTCATTTGATGAATGAAACAATAAAAATTGAGAATGACCCCGGTGTGTATTGATGACAGGGCGTGTGTCTCCTGTTGTGTATCTATCACTCGCGCACTATACCGATAAAATACACTAAACACTTTTTGTACAGCGTCTTGGGATGGAAAATTTCAATTCAAAAAATTCCGAAACAAATCCTCTATTTTGGGAGCTTTTAATCCTTTTCGGATGGTGGACACGAGAGCTTTTGGGGTGTAAATTAGTTTGCACACATCTTATACGAAACTAAATTCCGCGGAAGATTCCTCACACACAGATACTATTTTTATCCACTGTCACAGTAAATTTATTTATTTTGTTTGCTACTCTTTTGCCTCTTTGGATGTGAGTGATGGGATGAGAGTGCTGCTGCTGCTCTCGCTCTGTTTCTCGCACAAAAATTTATGAAATTTTTTTTTTTAATTTTTTTGTATTATTTTCTTTTAGTTTGCTGTTCTCGGTTGTTTTACTTTTTTTTGTATCAAGAAAGCTCGGTTACTTTTTTCTTGTATTAAAGAGAGAACCAACCGGCGCGATTGTTCGAACACAACTGAAGCACGAGATGAGCATACAATTGGTTTTTATGAATGAAACTGATGATATTTCATTTAGATACATTCCTGTGCACACGCCAGCTAAACCACTACAGCGTCAGATACACATTTTTATATAGAGTGCTGCGTCAGAAAGTAAAAAAGATACACACAACACTGACACAGGCACACAGCGATTTGGGTTCTGGATGAATGAAAACCACTTGTGCCTGTGGTTGCACACACATAGGAAGAAAACCAGTAAAAGCAACAGCGGCAGGGGAAACGAATTGTGTGGCTGCCAATGGGACTGCACGAAACCTCCTCGGCTTGCAGCCATTTTCGAGTATCTGTCGGATGTAGGGGCTGGCGCAAGCGCATTTAAGCCAATCACCGTGTTGTTTTCCCCTCCAAATTGACGGTGGGGATTGATTTTCGAATTTCTGACGTAGGGAATTTCGAAAAAAACACAAACACATTGGCTTATGTAATTTTTTTTTCAATTTTTTTCGATGCCAAACTGTTTGTAGATACTTTTGCGGGCGTTTGTGTGTGTGTGTGTTTGTTTGCTTCGACCGGCTTTCAGTTGGGCCGGTGTTGGTGCTGAACTCGGTAGTTGTAAGCCCCAACCCCAACTCCAACTCTAACGTAGATTCATTCAAGTCGTTTTGGTCCACGTAGATACTCGACTGAGGCTGATGGTGGTACTGTTCCCAGCTCCACTCAGGCAGCCACTTGCAAGTGTGGGGAGTTTTGACCTTTTTTATTTGCTCTGCCGTGTTTTTTTCTCTACTCCTTTCTACGTAGGATGTGGTGAGAATATTGTCGGTATATCTAGTGTGACAAACGGCACGCGCCTTGGGTTTTTGCGGTTCATACACACAGATAGATTGACTTGAGACTTTTTCTTTACAAATTTTCTTTCTTCTGTTGATTTGCTGTTGCTTGCCGTTGTTTTGTGTGTTGTTTTCTGTTTTTTCTGTCGATATTCGATTTTATTTTTTTGTTCGCTCTGTGTGTTATGAAACACTTGTTGACTGAAGGAGGTCTGAACTGAATGCTGGCGAAGTTCCCTCCCATTTCAGAGTTGACTCTCTCTCTAAAGTTGATTTAATGAAACCCCGACTGTTTGTAATGAGATAAAGTATCTTTTGCGTGCTCCAATCGCAATTGAATGGGTATAAATCTGTGTTCATTTGTCAACTCAGGTGTGTGGTTGTTGGTTTGTTTTCATCTGTTCTGTGTTCCTCTCTCTCTCTCTCTGTCTGTCTTATTGGGTTGAATGGTTGTGGGTATATTTAAAAAAAATTAATTATTGATTAGTTCGAGGAGAAATTGTACCTTTTTTTTTTTCCATTTTTTGCATATTTTTTTCTGTTTTTGTTTCTAATTAGAAATGCTTCGCCTACGGATGCGGTGGTATGTTAGACTGATTTGGGCAAAAATTACATCGAATCTGGGTAGATAGTCTGTAGATAGCTACAGCTACTTTGATTGAATGTTTTTGAACGCTTATTTGTATGCTAATCGTTGCATATTGTGTATGGATTTGCTGGATTTTGTTTTTTTTTTTTGCCAATTTAGGCACAGACTTGGTGGTTAGACACCTGGCGGAAGTTCACGAAACAATAGAGAGAAATTGCGTAGGTTCGGATGTGGATTTATGTGGACGAATGTGACAAAGAGATATGCATTATGAATGGCTTAGCAGATAATGAGATTAGATGGAGCATATATCGGACGTGGGAAAAACTTTATCCTTAATCACTTTAAGCTTCTGATTAAGATAATGACTTGATAAGTTACATTCGGTGGTAGTTTCAGTGGATATTTTTGGCGAAAGTCATGTGAAAAAAATCGAAGACACGATCTTTGACGCCTCGGTATTTTGGTGCCTTTAAGTGGGACAACGTGAGGTGTTGAATCGGAACATATTCAAATGTGAAAACTGAGAAAAGCCGTCGTATTTTTGATCAGAGGAAGTCAAATTTCATACCGGTGTGGAACTACTTACTGGTATGAATCAGTAAAAGGCACTCAGGGTATAGCCTGGCACTCAATGCTAGAGAAGATGCTGAACGTTTCAAGCAGATTCGGTACCTTACGATTGAAGTTTGGATGCAATGCCGGAAATCCATTCTCAGCTCTAGCACTGTCGTTTCTTTTGAAGCCTGTTTTGCTGTTCCTTACACAGCCTAGAAAGCCCTAACCCTTTCGAACAAGACAGCGTCGATACCAAAAATCCACTTTCTGAAGTAAAAGTTGCCAGGAAAATCTGTAAGAGACGTTCACTCTCAAGGATTAGCTTCATTCAATGCATCTGTATAGGCATTTTTATTTCAGAAGGCAATGGCCGCAAACGTTAGTTAGGATTTTAAGAGTGTTTCTGCCGAAGTTCACGAGACAAATTGATTTTTTTCTGTGATAATGTGGGGAATAGCAGCCTGGAGTATCCTTGTGTGCTCTACCATGCGTCAATGCATTTTACTTCTCGCCTAAAACAGGTTAGGTTGACCACGCAGAAGAGTTCAGGGTCCATAAAGGGTGCTACAACGCCAGTGAATCCACTGTAAGCTGGAGTCCCGTGAAGCATGAATAAATTGTTGTTTGCTAGTTGACTGCGTAGTTGCTCTGTATGTTTGCAGAATTAGCTAGGATTTTACGACAACTAACAGCCGATCCAGGTCCTTTTAAAGCCGCTTGACTGTCTGAAAGGATTAATGACTTGGTCTACCACACTGATAGATAGCAAAGACCCTCTGCCTGAAATTTTATGAGAATTTGCCAAGGCTGAGTGAGCAGTGCGCACAAGATGATTCTTCAAACACTTCAGATCCAGTTCTTTCTTCGTTTTGGTTTCATTTATACTCTGGATCAAATGCTGATGGTCGGGTTTGATGGTTATCCCAGTCCTACATGCGTTTCATTTTAAATTCTGTATCCTGCTTCACAGACACTAGTTCCTACGAGACGTTGGATTCATTTTAGTTCTAGTCCTGGATCACGGGTTTACTGTGGGATTTCAGGAGTCAAGCACGGTGACCAATGGATTTGTCAAGCCAAAACCACAGCCATCTTACTCCCTGCAAAAACCATTCGCGGAAGACTATATTGATGGGAGAATATTTCGTGTAGATTCTCGTATATAGCGACAATCGTTGGGGCTCTAAATCCATTAAGATCGAACGTTATCAGATATCTAGAGCTTGGTTCCAGGGAATTCGGATATTCACGCACTGAAAGAAAACACGAACTTGTAAGGCTGCATATTGCACAGGCACTCTCCTTTGTAAAGGCTCATCCAGCTCTGTTCTAAAGAGCGCCTAAGTTGTAATCACCATCTCTGGTTAAGCTAAGTCGCAATGCGTCATTAGTAAATATTCGTGTAGAGGCGGCAGAACTTACGGTAGATATCACTGAGCAAAGAAAAGAACCTCAAGCTCCCCCGTGCTTGGCCAATACGTCTCGATATAAAGAACCTCAACCTTCACTGGTGCTGAGGTACATATGTGAAAGGCAAAAACAATTTTCATCATCTGCTCTGAAAGCCCTCTGATTACTTTCCGAATTCTAGAGAACAAAATCCAAAATTTGAACTTTGAATCGATAGGCAGTCCAAGAAATTTTGAAAGTAGAAAATGCCAGCTTACTTTTTCACCGGCTAGCCAACTCCCACTTGTCCATAATGCGATCTACACACGTGAATTATATTCACATTCATTTCACCTTTCAAATAATGTCAACCTTCAAACAAAATCTCTGCACCTGCGTTGGGTGATCGACAAAGAGTTTGCGGTTCTACAACTGGCAGAACTCCCAAAATCAACTTTTATTCAACAAAACTCGCACGATCTTCACTTACTTGACTAATGATCACATTCACTGCAAAAATTAAGTCCTCTCCAATGTAAGGCACTCAATCTTCACGACCATAAAACTGTGTAACACATAACTTTTTCCCCGCCAAGATTCTCAATCAGGTCGTTTCAGAGCACAAATTACATTCAATTAATTAATTTTTGTATTTTCAACTTGAAAATCATTTTTAAATTTGGTCCACATAAAACGATCCTTTTCTCTTCCCCCTTTGGTTATCAGAGCCAAGCAAGCTCTAAATTTAGACACTCGCTCGCTTTCGTACAAAATGTATCTCGAATGCGCAATACTACGTCAGTGTGGCTGTTTGAGTGTTTGCTCGGTCGAATTTCGTGCTCTCTGGCGTCACACATCACCTGTATGGAGTATGTTCCTCTCTCGGTAAAGGGATATTTATAAAGAACCAACTAGCGGTATGATTTAGATGAGATAATTCACTACGTGATCGCCACAGGTACGTGTACACACACGGGGGTAATTAAAAACTCGAGCCAACACGGACTATTATACACAAATTCTTCAATTATTTCGTGTGCCGGTATTTTTAGTTAGATGTCTAATTGTAGGTAGGTGGGTGGACTGCCTAGGCTATATGTAGAATCTATCTAAACAAAACAGAAGAAAAAACATTTCTTACACACGATCGATCGATTTTCTGCGTGTGGCTGGGATGCTTAGTGTGTGTAACTATTTCTGGGGGCAATGCTTCATTCTGCTTACTCTGCCTCTGGTCATCGACAATTTAAATGTACTGCATGTTGAGCTGGTAACCTTGTCCTTAAACTTCATCATGTAAACGAGCAAAACATGGAGTATCTCTACACAGATTGTGAAGAGTGATTTTTTTGTGAAATTTGCTGCAGAACGATTGGTTGTGTTTACATGATCGTTGTGGGAAAATATACAAATTTGACACTGGGGAATGCGGTCTGGCGATTGTTTTTTGGATTTATCATCTACAACTTGGATGGAGGACTGTGAGAAATTTGAGTTTTAGGTGCAAGTCTACCGTGAGGATCGGTTATTGTTTTCAATCAACGATTTTTCAAGGATTTCATCGAGAAAGTGTGTCGATTGTAGTCGATGTTAGGCATAGGTGCGAGTAGTCTATGGTGGATCTGAAACTCAATCAACAAGTGCCCCCAAGACAAGTGTCCAACCCTTATTCAATTCATGAACTCTTAGGCTTCTGTCAGAAACCCAGTTCGATATTAGAAGACCAGATCATGAAAGTATTGTGATACCACTGTGAACGCTAGGGTTGACCACTCAGTCTAAAAGCATTTCAACTAGATCGACGTCACTGAACAGGTTGTTGTATCTGCCTCTGTCACTCGCAATCCAAGTTGACGAGAATTGAAGATCATCGATAGGAACCCTCTCTTAGACCCATAAGGGGACACAGCACCCAAGTACATAAGTCGTTTTGGAGCTAAAACAGCTGTGTAGCCCACTCCAGCTTTGCTAAGCTGATACTTCCCTTGACAGCTCCAAATAGACTGTAAAGACTCTAAGCAGAGAGCTGCCTAGAGCTAATACTTGGTTGGTTTATCGGCTTCAACGTTACAATCTATGCCCCTAGGATCCAGACCAAGACAATCCAGAAGCGACTTCGCAGGGTTGCGAACTGTTTCATCGGTTTAGAGTATCTGTAGGTCGAAGCGAGGGTCTTGAAGGCAGCTTCACTGCCAGTGTGCGTCCAATAGTGCGTCTAAGACGCTTCTGCAAAAGTTTTCGGGGTGAAGAGAGAGAGAGAGATACTTTGTCCAAAAGAAGACTTTTCTTGTATTGTGAATGTGAAAGCTGGTTAATTTAGATCCCTGACTAGCTCTGACTTAGTTGAAGACCCTGTGGTATCACAATGAACCTCTTTTGGTGTCTAAAGGCGGACAGCAATTCTAGTCCTAGCCTAACCCTATGTCGTAGTCTTTCATCGCCTCCCCAGTTCTTTCATTCCGCTCTGACTGAAGTACGAATCTGGTGGCAAAATGATCTCTAGGAACGCTCAAGTTATTTGCAGTTTTCGGACTCATAAACCCTTCAATAGCTCTTACAGTCCCACAATGACTCACCCGCACCCTCACCCCCATTCTCCCATTGACCCCATCCAGTCTGCCAGCCCTTCCATGACTTAACTACCTGGAGCTTGCAATGTTTACAGTGATTAGCATACACAGACTATACCCCCGCACGCTGATTCGCGATAAACAAAAACATCTTACTCAAGTGTTATTTCCAATTGTCTGACTAAGGCCGATGCCGGCCCACCACCAGCAAGTGAGAGCAAGAGAACAACTAGCAGGCCTCATAGTTTTGCATTCGGCATCCAAAAATAACTCTTGCAACCCTCTCCGCTCAATTTGTAAACAAACAAATTCTGCTTAATGTTGAACCAGTCAACCCTTCTCAGGCGCACAACCACCGACTGACACCCGACAACCGTGACATTGGCATTCATTGCATTTAGCGGTAATTCCGGACGCCCAGAAGCCCACTCTATTTTGGTCGCGATACGCATCCTTATGATTCCAAAATTAACTCGCGTGCGAAAAGCGTTTGGCCAAAAACAGAACACACCATCACCCATTGGCATCATCAATTCCCCAATCCCACACCGACAGAGTATCTAATTCTAATTTTATCCCGACCAATTCACTCTCGACGGGGCTATGTTGAGATGGCGATGGCTTTTATTAGATTGCGCCATGTGATCTTGGCCCGAGGAGTAGCCTACCCCAAAAAGGGTGGGTGGCCGCGCGTAGTGTTGTGTTTAGAAGTGAAATCTGTTCCTTCTGTGTTACGTCAGAGTGGCGACGGAACCATCATCACCATTGTTGTTATTTCGGCCGGCTTCCGATGTCGGAATTGTTTGACGCTTAATCAGCCGAACCGATTCGGGCCCGCATTGAGGTAGTACACACGTTTGATCGATAATTACAGCAACACCTAGGCGTGAGGGCGGGAGGATCATGTACAGCAAATAAATCACCATTAGGTGGCAGTGACGTAGACCGGCAGGAGGATATTGACCGCCACACGTTCTCTGGGCGGAACGATGAGCGCGCGATTTGTTTTTAGAAAAAATCCCCGAAACCGAACTATAACGTACGCGATACTTTTTTCTTTTGTGTAAACAAATTTTTTTAATTTTAGGCGAACAATTCATGCTCCCAGGTCGCAGAGGCTGCTGTAGTATGTAGCTGGGCGTGCTGTCTCGTGGTGGTGGTGGGCGTTTTTGTTGTTTCCTTCCCGATGAAGCATCGGACTTGGCTAAAAATGGTCATGCCGGCTAGAAATGGGTTGTGTGTGAGTCTGTTATTGTTTGGGTTGAGGGGCAGATTGTTGTGATGCGGGACGCCTGGATGATTTGTGTGAGACTGAGTGGCTATTTCGGAGGTGATTCGGGTTCAAATTTTATATCGAAATGGGGGATGGTTCGTGAACCTGCTGAGGGAGATTGTAATGAATTTTGGTGCTAACAGGTGGGGAAATTCACTTGCTGGAGATATCAAGGAATTTTTGGGAGAGATTTGAATGAAAAG
This sequence comes from Matsumyia berberina, assembly GCA_917880715.2. Taxonomy (NCBI): domain Eukaryota; kingdom Metazoa; phylum Arthropoda; class Insecta; order Diptera; family Syrphidae; genus Matsumyia; species Matsumyia berberina. The sequence goes on from OU862872.1 coordinate 111,277,109, forward strand.
GTTTAGTGATCACTTCAACATTTGCTAGAATCTTCATTTGATCATGTGTACGATCGGCTGGTAGAACTTTGGATCAGGATCGGTTTATGCTCCATGGGATCACTTCCATAAATATTTCTGAACTGATGATTGTTGATCGTCTTACAGTCCGTAGAATAGTCTTGAAAATAAACAGTAATTTGATTGATTTAACCTACGATAGATCCGACCGATCGTTGTGCGATCAGTTTCTTAAAAATTGCAAGTCGTGGATTGGTGGCATCAGTAGAGAATCGGCTTAGTTTCCGTCGGCACTTTTTTGAAAGATAATCCTTAAGGCATTGAACCTCAAACATAATGTATCAACCGATCGTGGAGGAAGTGATCGTTCGACTCTTTCAAGTTTGAGACTCAAGATCTTCAGGATCATAGTCTCTGATTGCTGAGCGATTAATTTATTGAAAGATTCTAACAGACCAGATCCAGATCCAGATCACTTTAATAGGAGATTGGATCTCGATCATTGGTAAAAATTCAAACTTAAATTGACCACCGATCGATGAAGATAACTCTCACTATCAGTTTCAGAATAGCTTTCCTGTATCAAGGAATCGTTCAAACTCGTGGTCCTAACCATTCCTCCCGGAATCGAACTTGTGAAACGGTGATCGTTACATGATCAGTTCAAGATCAGTTCAGTAGCATCAGCATGTGTAAATCCATTTCGCTTAAAACCTGACATCAATCCCTGTAGGCAGCCCATTGGTATACACGACATTTTTGGATTTTTTTTAAATTTCCCCACACAACTCTCTCAAGGGTAAAAGGTTCTTCAAGACTCCCTATCTCACGCGGTCATTCTACCAGAAAAATATACCCATGCATACCAACTCTTCCCCGATCGCGATAGTATACCTCTCCAGAATCCCTCAGCCCACATAGAGATTCCTAAATTCATTCGCATTTGTACGTACCTTCCATTCAGATTAGAGATCAGATAAATCTTTCACTAACGCGATGACATACTTTCTAAGTGTCTTCCATGTAATCTCCCCACTCTATGTATGCCCCGTTACCGGCTTGACATCCTTCTCTTACTTCTTCTGCCTCTTTAGACGAGATGTTATCTAACAAATTAGTGAAAATGACAACCAAGTACACAGTCAACACGTCGTAATTTGATGATAACAGCTGATCTGATGATGAGATTGAATCCATTCGTTATGCACAGATACACTATCTGTTGGCATCGTCCATTTGCTATCCGCTGTCACAACTAACAACGAATGTGACACACGCTCTTAATGATGCTTTTAGGCAACGGATTTTCGACGATATAGATAAAGCTACATGATGTAGTTGTAACTTTAAATGGAAATACTGAGCCACACAGCAATGACGTAACAAGGTGTAGATTTGAAAGTCTCACTCTCAACTGGAATAAGATGAGTGAGATCGCTCGCCAAAAACAGATACAAGATACAAAAAAAAAACAACAATTTTCCTCTCTATTATGACCCAAAAAAATATATAAACAACCCACGAGATGGTTTCTTCGTTTTTTTCTTTTTACGATCTCACGTCGTTCGTGGAATCAAAAGAAAAATTCGCAATTCGCGTCAGCGAACGTGACGTAAACTCCAGACTAGCCTGGATCCTGTGGTAAACAAATTACTGGTCTCGATAAATATAGTCCTGAGGTGGCAATACCACCATACAACGTGGCAGGTGAATCAATCCGAATGGTCAGACAAATGGGGGTATTATTGCATATCCACTGTGACGTCACGTGACAGTGTTAACACCGACTACAATGACGTGACGATGTGGTGATTTTTGAAAAACGAAATTATTTCGAAAAGTTTCGAGCTGATACCGCGAAGAAGAAATAAAAGTGAAATAAGTTTTTTGAAAAAGAAAAATTCCAAAAATAGTTTTGTGTGTCGACTAGGATCGAGATACCTACTGCGTAAGAGATACTTAATTTGAGTGATTTGTCACTCGTATCGTGCGGATACGTATACATATGATGGATGTGGTTTTTAATGTTGTTTTCGAAACTTATTTCGATTCGATGACAGGATGTATTAGAGAATTTCTCGTGATAAAATTAGAAGTAGACTTGTGACACTTATGAGGTCGATTTATAGATTTGGAATCTGGTGCATGGCAAGTATGGAGTAATGTAGGATTTGTTAAAAAAAAAAAAAAATATGGAAAGGGTTAGCAGAGGGAACTAAATTTGTAAGTTTGTTTCGAGTTGGTGGACAAACGACTTGTTTGACTTAATCGTAACTTACTTACTTTGGAAGCAAGGATTCTTATAAGCAACATGGACTCTATTTTTCACGTGAAGCCAAGTCGTTCCTAACACACAGGAGCCCTGTAAGGACGTGTGACATGACTTGTGTTAGCCTCTGACTAAGTTAAAGGAAATTGTTTGACTTCTTCCTATTGACGCCCTGATTATAGAATCCATATCTGTGTTCCTACATAGCGTGCTAATCGGTGTCCTTGTGAAGGACAGGGTCCAAAACGTGATCTAGTTCCGACCTTTTCTCAGCAAGTTCGTCCGCTTTTTTATTTCCTGATATATGCTCATAGTCGATGGCCTGGTACCCAATATAGAGTCACCTTGTTGCTTCTGTGCTTACGTCACTGAAGGCTCCTTTAATGTTGATCAGATAAAGACTTTATAGATGAGATTTAGAGAATGACACCGGCAAAGCAATAGTGTCTCTGGTGCTGCACCCATGTAACAGAATTAATTTAATCGGACCCATCCCAACTCCCTGATCGTGATAGTGAATCCAAAGATAGATTTTCCTATTTTACCACAAACAGTTAGGGAAAAGCTATGTTGGCGCACACCTCGTCCAACTTTTTAGGCTTAATGCCGACCCTTTCCTATTTCTGGTGGCTCATATGGCCGATTACTCCAAGATCACCAACAGAAAATCCCTACACGTCATCCTATGTCTTCCTTTTGAATCCTCGATTCTAATGATCGACCAGACTCAACATCCTTCACTTCAAATCACCACTCATACCGACGCCACCCCACTTAATCCGGCACCCAGCCACCACTCGGTGCTCCTCCTAAGCCTCATTAATAACCCATGGCGCCTCCGATACCCAAGCTAATGCTGATGCCAATGCCTCATAAAAGTGCGGATTACACCGAAACAGAAAGGCATTCATCATCGCCACCAAATACCGTCTAACAGATACTTTTTCTAATTGCACACGCGTAATCTCACTTAATCGTGAGTGTTCTTGCGCCAAGACCAGTGTATCTTCTGCTCGTCCCCCTGTCTATGCGACAAATGACAAAATTTTTGCATTAATCTCAGTAAAACAAAAAAAAAAAAAAAAAATATTTTATTTTCCTCAAGAATTTCCCCACATCGGGACACGAAAATCCATCCCGGACCGATGGCAGTGATTTAGTGGAGCATTTCTGCGATGCCGTTTAGGTAGTCCATCATGTGATTGCAGTGACGGCGACGTAGGCGTCGCGTGCATACACACACGAGTATGCATCCCAGAAATGATAAACTGGCGAATTATGATGTCATGAAAACATTTCGTTCGCCGCATGGGGTCCCTAGACAGAGCCTAGAATCGGCCAACAACACGATCGCACTGGAGAGGACCACAAAGATGCGATGATTGTGTGGTGATTCCTCATGCGACACTTCTGTGAAAAAAAAAAACAGATACTCTATGGCCAGTCGGCTGAACGCACCGAGTCGTGCGATAGATTCACTTAGGAAAAGCCTTCAAAACGGACGAAACAGCCAAGGAAACACTGGTCCGGCACACATGCGGTGGGGTCATCAACTGGGGTGTACACATGCGAAACGCTATATTCCCAGCGCTAGACCTGGGGTCTTCATGGATCCCATAGCCATAGCAGCATCCCCCTGCCCCCAAAATGATGTTCAGCCGTGTTGACTTATGTCCATCGTGTTAAGAGCACTTGTTCTTGCGCAGAGATTACACGCAGCCCCATCTTCTCATGGTCCCAGGGGCGAGCAAGGTGAACGTTTTAGCTTGTCTAAGGCTAATAGCTCCGCTAGATTAGTTTTGGTTTCGCGTTGTGCGTTATTAAAAGCGATTTCCGAACATGAGCTACAAGAAGCCCATGTCGAGAGGACCTGCCGCACTGTTTGGCTACCCTGCAGGCGTTTAATTGTGGCATTTGGGTTGGCATGCGCACCCATTATAAGCAGAGCCAAGAGGGGATCCTCTGACATGGAATTTCAGGAGTGTCACTTGGCAGCGCAACGATGCGTATTTATGGTCGTTCGCAGGAGAGAGCAGGGGAGCCTCACAGCGCGAGCAAAATCATCTTGTAACACGCGGCAGGTTGATGAAGTATTTGTTGGTACCCTCGTGGTCTTAATTAAGATGTGATCGCAGCCTACATGGCATGGTGATGTGTTCCATACACGAAAAGTGCATTACTTAGGGGAGCGACCAGTGTTTGTCTACTGGGAGTTCAGATGTCAACTGTGGTGTCAGTTGGAATAAGGGGAGAATAGCAGTGGCAGTGGCAAGCAGTGACAGGGCTGATGTTTCTTATTTTGCTTCTGATGGGTGGGTAACCAGGAGATGAGGAAGGATTGTGCGGGGATCAGTGGTGGTAAAGGCCATCGGTTAAATCACGTATCAGAGTGACTGAAGTGAAACCAGGAAGCCAAGTCTCCAGGTTTTTTTTCGGCAGAGTCCATGTGATTCTCTCTCTGTCTAACTGGATTCCACTTCCATCCAAATGATGATCTCTTTGTGGATTTCGGCGAAGGGCTCTGCCCTACAGGTCCGAGGAATGCTCTGAAAATTTCAACAAAGAGACTCGGCCCAAAGGGTTCAAGCAACATTCTCAGATTTTCAAAGGATCAGAGTAGTCACAGGACCGGTGTAGTTCAGTTTTTCTGGTTTCAAAGGTTCTCACGCATAGACGATTGTTTTGTGAGGTACTAAGGGCAGTACAGAGCTTAGATGGCATGATTCCTTCTGGTTGACTCATTCCACCACTACAATGGTTTTCGGCGATTTGTTGAAACGTGATAAGTGATGACAGCTGCTTTTGATGGCGAGTGATGCCACTCACTTCGTCGGTGGACTATTGATCCTCTTGTTCGTCGAATAGAAGCCGTGTATTACCGCTCCTGCCCACTCAAATGGTCGCGACTTTGCCTGTCACAAGACAAATGGGGTGCTTTGCTTCATTCATTTCGATTGTTTGTCGATTTGTCACATTCAAGTCGATAACACTTACCCCACCTGTCACAGTCTTTACTCAAAGCCTCGTGCTAAGAACTAATTTCGGCCACCTTCTGGTTTTTTTGCCTAGAAAACCTGAAGATGAATAACCAAACCCACGGAAGCCGCAAGCGCCTGCACGGACATACGAGTCCATATATTTTAGGCCCCAAAAAAAAACCGACTCAAGTCGCTATAATATGCTAATTGATTGCCAACCACTTAACTGTAAGATACACAACCGTTTCATTCCGACTTAATCGAATTAAAATTCAACAATAAACGAAAATTTCATCATTTCCCAATTTAAGTGGCACACGCAACTCCGTCCTCCGTGCCAGACTGGCGACTGGCGACAGTTGACCACAAATCCATTTCGACGTTGGCCAAATTTGGTCATGTACACAGAATTTGGACTGCGGTTTGTTTTTTTTTTTTTAGTATCGTCTTCTGTCCCTAGCGCCAAGTTTGGTCAAAGCAGAGCTTTTCTCTTGACTCGATATGATAAAGTGCCGTCTTGGCTAGTACCCCGATTTTATAGTCCTTCTTCGTTGGATAATAAATTGTTTGACAACAAAATAATAATAAAAAAAAAAAAATAAAAATAAATAAATAAACAAATTTATTGTGTGCCAACGGCCCGGGGGGAGAGCGGAGGGTCATCAGCGTGGAGAAATTAATTAGCTGCGGAGGCGTTTCTCAAATCGAACGGCGACATACTGTAAAACCGCACACAAAAGACGCTCGACTTTTGGATTGTTTTCGAGCTTCTTGTTGGCCAGGTTTTTTTATTTTTTTTATTTTTTTTTTATTTTGTGTGTTTTAATTTTTTGTTTAATTAATCGGCAATGATTAGGCAGTGGTCGGTCTTAATGGCTTGTATCTTGTATCGCGTATGCAGGAAGCTGTATGTTTTCTTTTTGGGGCTTTAATAGTACCCGCTGGCACGTGAGTCATTTGAAAAGAAGTTTGAAGGCTTGGAATGAAATTTAACCAATCTAAATGCCGTTCTCTTATCGATGAAGATGAAGAAAGTGAAACAGGATTCGATTGCCAATTTGTCCTTGGAAATTAATTTGAATAAACTACAGCAACCATAGGGGACTGTACAAATTTTCAAATCGCCTTTGCAAGGGAGATTGGGGAGCTTTTTGGTAATTTTTCTGGGATTCAATCGTGAGCTGCACGACTAAGGTGTGAAGTTATGAATGAGAAGACAACAATCGAAGCTGACAGGACCGTAGGAAGACCATATTTACTTGTTCTGTTGCCCTTTGTGCGTCGTAAGGGGTTTCTTCTACGCCTAAGCGCCATCGTGTAGGGCTCTTCGGCAATATGTCTCAGGTCTTTAAATTTGACGGGCTGATGAGGGTTACCTTATCGCACTTAGGTCACTGTAGACCCATTGTGATACCTATGATATTTCCTACTGCGGTTTTAATTCCTTGGTGCCAACCATTCGGTCGCCCTTGCAAATTTAAGAAGTTCCGACGTGAACTATCAGATAGTTCATCGATATGATCAAAAAAAAATTTGCCTAGGGTTCCATTTCTTAACTGACAGAGGTATGGGCAGTGATAGAGAGAATGGTCTGTGTCCTCATGGACCTCTTCGTCACCACATTCCCTGCATATATCTTCATAACCTGGTACCCAGCAGACTGTAACATTGTACTGCGTGCCAAGAACCTTAAGCTCTTGGTGACAACAATTCACAAGCTTCGATGTTATCTGCGTAGCCTGGCTGTCAATGTTAATCGTAATATCCTCCCGTGATATTGTATTGCATTGACACTAGTAGGGGGGGTCTTATCACTGCTACGACCTCCACTTGGAAAATGATGCTGTGATCCGAGAGTCTCATGGAGCTGCTAAGTCCTAACGGTTCAGAGAAAAGATCTGCTGCTATGCCTTTACTCGTTCTCTGCTTGGAAAGACCCATGAAGGGGGTCTCTCGGAGTCCAAGTTCGGGACAGTGTAATCTGAGTTGACATTAACGTCCAGATGATTCCTTAGTATTTTGGCAGTCTCTACAAATTTGGTCTCCAGTGTTTAGACTGGCTGACGAGCACTCTTCACTGCAGCCACCTGCATGTAGGGGTCTAGAGGCGAAAAGTTAAGAACTACTTCCATCCCCGCTGTTGGTGTTGTTCTCATTGGTTGTTCCAGTGCAGCTACTCTCCGTATTTCGGTCATTTCTTTGAGGTTGGCAATTTTAATTGCAGCGTGCTACTAGATCAGTCCTCCGTATGTGAGTATAGGTCTAACGAATAGCTGAGTACATCCATAGGGTTATTCTGGGTCTGTTTCTACCGAAGAATCTACTACCCTTCTCAATTGTTTTAGCTGTTCGGCTCCATGTACTTCCTGGTCGGCCCACTTTTTTGTCATCTTGGGTAAGCGACTTGCACTGCATATCGTGGTCAGCAATGGAGTTTTCGCATTTTCCAAATGTATAACCAAGTCACTGCCACTTTCGTCGTTGTACCTACTGGTGTGTGACCCGTTCTCTGTTAACGATGCGCTTGGACACGAAAACTCTCAAGACGAGTTGTAGGCAACCCACTTTCCATCCATATAACAGCCCCTCTTCTCTATTGAAATAGAAAAGTCGGAGCTTAAACGAGCATCTGAAGCCAAAAGGACTCTCTTTCGTTCTCTTCTCGTTCCAATTGTTAAGATTTTTGCCCGCTTCTACTTTGAGATACGACTACGAAGGTCATTCTAACTTTATACCCTCCTTTACTGGTTCCAATTCTGATGAACCCTTTTAAAAATACAAGCGACATCCGGTTTTATGTTATTCTTGACCATTTTGCTTCTAATTCCATTCGTCCTTCAAAGAGCCGTAACTAAAAATATTCGGCGCCAAAGATATTTCGGTGACACAAAAATAAATCTATTTTCGTTGCCCTGTAGATCTACTTGTGTGTCCCCGCATCGAAAAGGTCAATCTAATCTAAGACTTCGAAACATACAACATGCGACTTAAATAAAAAAGAAGTGACATACATACAGTGCAGGATGTTCATGAGGACAACAAGGACACTTGTGGAATTCAAAAAACGATTTGGCACATTTCAAGTGATTTAATTTGAATGTGCGCCATGACAGTGATAACGGTTATCGCTTAGGGAAGCCTGAGAAAAGCTAGGCACGTGATGTGCGTTGAAAAGGACACTGAGGGGACTACCTTTGACTTTTTGTTAAAGCTGCGACGGAATATTCACTAAGGGAGACTGTCAATTGAATGACTGTGTGCTGTACGCATTCTGATGAAAAATGTGTGCCACGTGAATAAAATTCGATGACATCAAGGAGCGAGTGGTCCTAAGAATAGAAAGGCGAGGATGTGTCAATGAACATGTGAGGGTTTCATGCCTGGGTGCCCATAAATTTCTGCCTTTTTTGTAATCTCTTCAGCCAGGACACTGTTGAAAAGTGCCCTGATCATCTGAGTTGGTGTCATTAAGTGCCCATTGCAGCAAGGTCCTGACTGATTCCACTTTGCCGTTGCCACTGCCTTTTGGTCTGAGACCTAGCGTAGGAATAATTCGCATCTGGTTGCGATCTCGTCTAACCAACTTTGATCCTACCGATGAAGTTTTTAAGGCCTGTATTGGTGACTGACTATCTAGGCACAGCAAGGCCTTCTGTTGTGTACATTGAAGGATACACTGCTGCTCTTGGACTATGTGTCACATTTGAATCGCTCGTACTGCAGAACTGCTCTTTTTTTTTTGTCGGGTTTGGAACCCTATACTGGAGCACTCAGACGCTCCATTGTACTACCAGAAAGCATGACCCAGTTTTTACCCATTTTACTGGAATTTCCTCGACCTTCTGAGAAAGCCGAGAAGGCATTTCAATGATGAAGAGCTTCCAGGGTCAGCATTCACTACCTCAGCACCGAAATACTGCCACCTGATGCGAGCAAAGGCAAGACAATCGCAAAGGAAATGATCCGAAGTATCGTCGGCCTCTCCACAGTAGTCGTAGGTAGTTGTGTCACTTAAGCCTTTGGATAAGAAACTTCATCTCTGGGACGAAATGGTTCTTAGACTACATATTCTGGTTCCCTGGTGCCGGTAAGCCGGTTTTCTTCGCTTTGGTATCACATTGGGCCAATCTGGTCTAATTGTATCCCTGCCTGAGCGGGGACAGCCACCTAACCTAAGCCTAACACAATAAGATGCTTGGCAAAAGCGAAGTGTCCCGTTAGAATTCGAATAAGTTGTGTACAGTCTCTTCTGCTGAGCGATAGCAAGAATGCCGCTGATTTCTCATAAACTTTCGGGAGCATTTGTTTAGTCTGCCTGCGTCCTGGAGAACCGTGCCACACACAATTGTGTTCGTAAGAAACCTAATCGGCCTGACCGAGGACTCGGGAAGACCCCACGAAGGTTCGGGTCCTGAGAAAACATCCTCTGAGCCTTGTCTAGCAATCTCATCGGAGATCTCATTTCCAGAGATCCCAGTGTGACCTGGGACCTAGACAGGAGCGAACTCTTTCAGCCTTGCGACCGAGTTAAGAGAGTTCTTGCATTCTCGCACTATTTTCGAACTGCTCTTGGTTACACTGGAACTCCCATGCATTTCTGCCTGGCATTCTAGTTTCGGATTTGACTTCAAAGTCAATGTCAGTGTCGTCTGGCTTATTCGGACAAAAATCCTTGAGCGACTAGTCAAATGTTCGGATTGGCTTAGTCTAATGAGAGGATTATGAACCATCCTTTCAAGTGCGGCGGTTGGTGTTTGTTCTCCCTGCACTTGTTACATAGATGCACGACAACCTCTATGTTCCCTATATTGTGTTCTATCACTGCCACACCGTGCTTTCCTTATCACGCGAGAAGAGTGCGATTACAACAATTGCTTAAGGTGGAGCTCTAGACATCTTCCTTGGTCCACCAAAGAATGCTTTGTCTAGTATACCCTAGCAGGGATCAGAAATCAGCAAACAAAATGGGGAATGATAGCAATAATTTTTGTGCTGTTTAGGAGTTCACTGCAGGCGCAATGTCAACCCCTTGGGAGATTGTTTCGAGCTGGCCAATTAGTAATTCACCATTTATTCATAGCTGGCGTGCGGCAAATTGAGAAGCTTTTCATGACAGATTGCACTCCCACCATTCCCGGACGAGAGGTGGTTCCTCGAAAAATGTTCAGTTGACATGGCTGTGTGTGAATCCACCTCTCTCGTTCAGCCGTTCAAAGCACTAACTACTGAGCCACGGCGGGCAATTGGTCAACCTGGCTATAAACATTAGGATGTGGTAGACAAATCTTTAGCTAAGAAAATGACAAGATAGGATGCGTATCTCTTTGACAATGAAGTGAACGGAAGGCGTTCCGGATTGAGAGTGACTCTGCATGCATTGCTCCCATACTTCTTCTTGGAGCCAAAATTGGTAATTTTCTTGCCATTTAATCATTTCGTTTGAGAAATTAAAGCCTTAAATGGTCAGTTGAAGAGGATTTCATATCTCTCTGCGGTGAGTTCAGTTCAGCCTACCATACAAATGCTCATGATCTGCCAGGCTTTGTTTTATCTCCGACTCCCTTTCTAATCTCATTGCTGCAACTTCTAATCGAATTCATTCCTTCGCTGATTACCCACCTCCAGTTTCTTATTTTTGAATGTCAGCATATGGTAAACCCATAGAATTCAGAGCTCGATAGCATAAAAAACGACTGGAATCTAATTCATTCAAAAACCAACAGTTGTCTCCTGTTGCATAAGCGGACTTCGATCCAATTTCCATGAAGGGTGCTTTGTATCGGCCGTCGGTAAAAATTGTTTGAAATGTTCTTTAACGGTGCAAAGGATACATCATCCTTTTCCGATTTGATCTCAGTCTATGCTGAAGTCGTACAAGCAATGACAAACACCACAAACGTCCCCAGCTAGCCAGGACACCACCCTTGGACGCCAATGAAACCTACCACTACTTGAGTTTCAAACCACTGAACCTCGCTCGCGGTGTATGTATAGCATTAAAAGGGTATTCACATCCCCTTGATTCGCATGTGGATTATAAAAATCTTCCACATTCTGGACACGATACGACAAAGCGCTTTTAGACTTACAACCCCTTCAACACCGTTAAACATAAAGAAAATGTCAGTGGATCCTGTTCAATGGGTGAAGCTATGGGCCGGATTTCAATGTTGACTACGTCTCTCTATCTCATCTCAGGAACGATTCGCAAGAATTATCAGCAACCCAGTAGTTTCGCCAAGCAATGTTCTGAATCCTTTTCAATTTCCGCCTAGACATTCGTTCGTCTCTCTATGATATCTGCCTTCATCTGTGGTCTCACAGTTAACTAAATGTCCACTTGAACACTAGTGGTCGCTTGACAAAAAATTTCATTCCATTGATTAGTAATCTGAAGCCTGAAAAGTTCACCCGCTGTTTCCACACACGAAATAGTGAAGAACCCAGCAAAAAGGTCACCACACTCATGCCTTCATGCCTTCACTCCACCCTTCAATGTCGTCAGTTAAAAAAAAAAAATCCCTTTCCAGTCTCGCATATGAGTTTCCTAATGCCACTTCCTGTTCGATTTACCTCATTCGAGTACAATCACAACCCAAAAACGTGCACGACACAACAAATCAAAGTTCCGATCGTAAAGAACATACGTCCGACAATCCCGATTTGACGTAATTCTCTAGCCACCATGATAAGCGACAGTTGATGTTCCTGGCGTTTGAATGCAGCCTTACAAACATCAACCCCCCCGTCCTATCTGTCCGACGAATATCTCCATGCCACCCGTTCGATTTCGACAGCGCGACGATAAGCGTCAATAGCCGCATTGCTACGTACGTAACCCAACACCGCTATCGTCAATGTGTGCCAATAAAATTTAAAAAAAACCGGGAACTACGTGTCTACGTGCGAGAACAATTCAATCATGTAAAACACCTGACACCATCGTCATCCCTTGAAACTGGCTATCACTGGCAAATGGCGGCTGTTTTTTATCAGCGATTGACTACGATTTACGCACAAAAATACACACGTACCCATGGCCCAATGTCAGTGGGGAATTAATTGGATACCTATCCTAGCGATTAATCTGTTTCCCGATGACGTCACGATTGCCAATAGCATCGCATTGCGTGACTTTTTACTTTGTCGTATCTATCACACAATTAGCAGTGAATTGTCGAAGCTATTTTCGTAGCTGAGAGCAGAATATAGACACTCACCCCCCCAAGACATGCCGAACCACCCTGCAAACAATGCAGCAACAGATAACAGTGTCAAAGCACCGCACGCCAGTCGCAATTCACCACCAGTTGGCTGGAGGTTCATAAGTATCTATATTTAACTACAGATACTTACGTCACTCACACACACTCGACGCGGGCCACCCAGGAATGGTTGCCATGAAGGAAAAGGTAAAACAACAAGTCCCTACCGACTCCTGACGATAGCAGTCCCCCTAAAGATTACCAGCCGGCGTAATGTGGCACAAAAAGGGAAAAAAAAGCAGCAAAACCCTCATCCCCGTCACGCTTACACACACAGTGTTGCGAACGAGAATTTTTTGTTACGTATACGTACCGTAGTCCTGACGTAATTTCATTCATATCGCTCCGGCTGTGAAGGGATGCAGATAAGAATTCCTCTATCGAACATTGAGGCACCGCTATCGGGCGGATATTACCATTTTCGCAGGAAGCGCGCACGAGGAGAAGGAACAAAAACATCAACCCACTCACCCACTTGTTGTGGGGAGGCACACGAGCAAACTAGCCAAACGAGCACATGAGCATTGAGCACCCTTAACATTCATGCCATCACCATGGGGCGGTTGCTTGTGTTTTTTTTCTGTTTTTTTTTTTTGGTTCCGCTTCGAGGGGGACAAAGTGTGGAAAAGTACCGTTTCATTCATAAAATGGTAAATTTTACGCTGGTTGTGCTTTGCCCCTGCCATCAATCCCCCTGCCTTGTGAGGGGATGTCATGCGATTTTATGAATGAACGCAGGGGTTGTCTTCGAAAAATCGTCCAAAAGTGGGGATAGGTCTAGAGCTCAATCGATTTTTCGTGCAGAATTTGACAATTCACGGGGTGACGGGTGCGGATAAGGGTGAGCAAGGTGAAGCGTTGGTGCTTTTCCCCGAAGGGAAAGTCCACCGTAGTAAACTTGACTTTGAATATTTGATGGGGTGGTGCGCAATGGTTGTTACTAGTCGATGTGGTATGGTCGTGAACTTGATTATCGCTTGTGTTGGCTTGCCGTCTAGGGGTGGTTTTGCAAACTTGCATTTATGCATGCCAAGGGGTTTTAACGTGTCGACTTGGTATGCAGCAGTAAAGGGTTGCAAACAATCCGGAAGTGCAATGGCTTTGAAGTACTTACTTGGGAGTGGAGCTATTTTTGTTCTAATTTATTAGGATGAAGATGATTTACCTGGAATTAGAGAGAGAAAAAGAAAACGAGAGTGAGTGTGGGTTGGTGGATCAGGATAGTGAAGTGGTTTGTTTGTTAAGTGGTTGCTTAAAGCTAAGTTAGTTGGTTAGTAGTTGGGAGGACTAACAGAATGAGCAGTTTGTAGATATAAAGTGACCACGAGGAACGAGGATGAGTTCAACAAAATGGGGATGAAAAAATGGGACATAGACTGCTAAAGGGAGCATGGATTCAGCGGAGTAATCCTTGAAGTGTGCAAGCAAATTAAACAGGAGAAAGACGACGCACGTAGTACACAACTTATGCAGGACCCCACAGATGCAAAGAACAAGTTGTCTACCAATAAGCGATGCTGTCTAGATGCTTGATGAAGGACGACATAGACTGGTTTGAACTTTGGATTAAATGACTGCCAGCAGGCATGGTGGCATTCCACTTTTGTTGACCTGGAGACAGGGTGAGATATTGCAGTTACGGTCCAGATGTTTTGACCTTTTGAACGACGAAATATGCTGGCGTCTCTGAGTACTTCCTATATGATTTGTCAGAGGAGCTTGCTCCTACAAATGACACTGAAGCAAATGAACGTTTTCAGCGACGAAAAACAATCGAATAAGGTATTGCGAGGGAATTTCTTCAAGACATGTGTGGGATGGCACCAATGCTAACTACAGACGGGTGGCTGTGATTGACTTGTAGTAGGAGAATCTTGTTGACAGAGGATCAAAACAGACCTACGTATGGATATAAATACATAACAACGGGTGGAAGTTTTGTGTGGCAGTAGGATGCTTGAGACGGTGTCATGTTGGAAGGTCATGGACTAGGCGACATACAATATGAATTGAAAAACAGAAAACTTATCATAATTCCCGAAAAAACACGGAGGAAGTCACCTGAAGGACAGAAAATTAATTGGATTGTAGGATTGAAGCTGTGGACTGGGTTTTAATCCGGAACTAAAACAACGATTTTTAGGATTTCACGTCTCAACAACTAAACACTTTTTTTCTCTCCAGTGGAAGATACCTGGGTGTCATCCTTGACTCAAAACTTAACTGGAAAACCTTTGGATAAACTGTGGGAACTGCAACCTAACCTAGTTCTATGGATGTACAACTCCCTAGTTCAGCGTATCCTCATGCCTAAAGTTAATCAGTAAACTACATAAGAAGGGTTCCAAGAACAGTGGAAATTGGTACCACAGGTTTCCTAAACTCAATCTCGACCGAAGCATTCATCGTGCTTCTAAATGTCCTGCCCCTGGACCTGTATATTCAATGCGATGTTTCCTGGAGCGAAGCAGGACTCACAAAATCGGTCAAAGCATGGCCCTGCATCTCGTGTCAGCGTTCTGGCCTCGACCACAACTGACTACATGACACCTCAACTTGAATTCAAGATTTTGGTCAAAGCATGGCCCTGCGTCTCGTGTTAAGGGTTATGGGCTCCACCACAACTGACTACATGACACCTCAACTTGAATTCAAGATTTTGGTCAAAGCATGGCCCTGCGTCTCGTGTTAAGTGTTATGGGCTCGACCACAACTGACTACATGACACCTCAACTTAAATTCAAGAAAAATATCCAAGTCCACCTCCCGTCCAGGACGGAATGAACACCTCAACCGTTTTCATGACCATTTTCATGGCTCAAATCGATGGACACAAATCGGTTGCCTTATTTTCCTAGACTCTCAGGAGCCCTTACTGCAGTTTTCCATGAGTCCACCAATCCAATCTGTCGCAGTTTGGTTTTTTCAGTAGTTGCTATCCAGGGGAACGCGTTCCACGACAAATTCTCAGTTTCAATCGAGATCAGCGCAGATCAGTTTCAGTTGTGTTTTTGAAAAATTAGCTTAGGACCTACTTATGTATGTCAATTTTTTTGCCTTAAAATGGCCTTTTCACACTTTGGATTCGCCCTTGTCTATCCCAAATCCCAACGAGGAGAGCATTTGTCTCAGCGAAATTCATGCACACCCTTCGTCGAGAACTATTCAAAGCCACAATGGCGCTGCTGCCAAACCTTCCAACGAATCACAACCTGTTATCCCAACTCGACTGTCACAATCCCCACAGATACAGTCATTTCAACTGGGGGAAACAAAAATAAAAAAAAATTGAAAAACTTATCCAACCGACAGCCACATGGCCAACGACAAACGACAAATTTATTCGACATAATTTATGTTCGCAAGTAGGCCGCACAACTAAATTGCCTGCTGCACCGAACTCTCAGCCGAAGCCAGAGCCTGCAACGCAAGTCGGGTGGACGTGGCGTCGCCAAACGCCAACACAAAACCCCATTCCACGCTCAGATGCAGGAAAAAATGTCAAATAACCAAAATAAACCGAAAATATATTGAAAATTAAACTCCAACCACCGATCTGACAGCACGGAGGCACGAAACCGTAAAAAGTGACGTGAAAAACAAATAAATTCTCTGCTGCCACACACACATACACGCACGCGTCCAAAAGTCGAACAGCAAAAACCGATCGCACCGAGGGACGGAAATATTGAAAAAATTCATTTTTGAGGAGGCGACTGCCGACCGATAGTGCCGCCAGTCCTAAGATTGCTTTGCGGAGGTCGTACTGCCACACGACACTTTTTTTTTGCGGTCGGTACCGACACACAAACACGCACACGGAAAAGATTCTTTTTTCCATTGCTCAGTCGACGTGTGTCATCCGGGGGATGGATGCCACGCGACACTTGATCGCTCGAAACGAAATCAAGGGGGCGAGCGCCAATCTGTCCGCCCAGTGTTAACGCCGCACTTTGCACCCACGGCGGACCAGTGGCGCACGCTACTGCCTTGGTCATAGACCCATTGACCATGACCTTGTGTGCACGCGAACGAGACAGGTGTCTTCTGCTTTTGTGCCAATTCCCATGGCTTGTCATTTATGCGGGGGTTGTGGACCGAAAAAAAAAAATTCTTCCCAACCTCCGTTGATTGCGGAGGAGCTCGGAACCAACACTCAAAAGAGCCACACAAAACGAAAAAAAAAGCAAACGCCCCCGATCGCATTTACGATCGCGCCAAGAGCGGATGTCTCTAGAGCACCGTTCGATATGCATCTGTTTTGCATCCGAGGAAGAACAGAATGCCACGGCAGCAGCAGCATGATTCCCGGCCAATTAGCCACAAGATCATGGGTGATCATCATCATCATTGGTGGACTGGTTGGACGGTGATGCTCAGGCTCACTCGCTCGCATGGGGGTGTGGGAAATTCGCTGGGAGCGATCGCACGCGATCGCCGCAACATCTGTGCCGGTTACCAGATCCGGGGTCTGGCCTACCCTTAATTGAATTATTTTTTTTTTGTTTTTGTGGCTGCGTCGCGTCTGGTAGTGCGATCTTGAGGGGGCGTTCGTTCGTTCTGTGGTGATCATCTGAAGTGGTGGAGGCAGCTAATACAGGAAGCTGAGGAAAGTGGATTGACCTTGTTCGACGACAATGATGATTCAGTGTGTGCACCCTTGTGGTGAGAAAATGTTTCAGGCGGGAGAGGGAAGGGAGTGGTGCCAATGGAGTGGGTGTTGACACCGAATGAGTTGGTATGGAAAGTTGAGCCTTGATAAAGCTGGCTTCGGAGGTTTTCATTGATCTGTGACAAGAGCCGATGGGTTTCAAAATGGACAGAGCTTGAAGGACACCCATGACTTTAAGGAAAACTTCGAACACTGGTTGGTGGAGTTTCTATCTACAACGATCAGTTCGGAATATCAGGACGTTGACGTGGCTCGAGCTTTTGATGATGATCATGTCTGATAGATGTGAAGATCGGAGAACAGTACTTTTGATGATGATCGTGTCTGATAGATTTGAGGATCGGAGAACAGTACTATCATGTCTGATAGATGTGAAGATCGGAGAACAGTACTTAAGTTGGCCCAGGGATAATGAGTAAACCTATGGTGGAGGGAAAAATAAAAGGGACTAAGCTGGCCATGGAGATCAGATGTCTTCTTAGACTGAGATACGATCGGAGATCTATTTTGTAGTCGACAATAAGATCTTTCAACGGCTTTAAAAGATCCGATATCTGCTTGAGTGTGAGCTTCCACAGCTGAGTTTTGCTTAATGAAGATCAAGTCAGTATTAGAGATCATCTCCGGTCAAGATCGGAGTTTTCGGAATTTTTTGGGTGAAAAAATGTTGAATGATGGTCACAGCGTTATCGGCCCCATAGTCTTTCATTGAAAATGTCCTTGTCATGTCTGTGGGAGTTCAGCCAATACGTCTGCTGTCTTCACCTAGGATCACGTCTTGATGGCTACTTAAACCGCTCGTTTAAGTAGCCATCAAGACGTGATGGCCAATTCGAATGACATTTTCCCGGTGTCCTTGCTGTTTATGACTTTTCCAATCTTCATGACAGCCGCACACGGAAAAACAGAAATTCAAGGAGAAAAACTTTCCGTCAATCGAAAACCCCCATCGGTTAATTGATCCCAATTGGGGAAATTAATTCCCAAACCCGCCCCCACCCCCGCCCACATGTCATAAACCCGGAAAAGTTGTTCCTCATCGAAGTGCTCACTCAATTCATTCATTAAGTTACTCTTTGCTGTGCCAAGGACTCCATCTCTCTGTTCGCTCTTTATGAATGAAAAACTCCTTGAATGGATCTGAGTTGTACATACCTTGTGCTGCCATTTTGGCAACATAGCGGTTTTTGTTATTTTTATTTTCCCTTTGTTCTCTCCGTTGCTCATTCCGTTTCGAGTTAAGCGGATTGAATTGATTCCTCCTTTGTCGATGATTTGTTGCGGGGGCCACTTACCCAGAGCGGCATCCGCTCGTCGAAGTCAAAAGAGAGGCAAAAGCACACGTCCTTCGCCATGGCAATCTATTATAAATGGCTTCCGTAAGGATGAGTCGTAGGTGGAAGTAGGAAATGAGCAAATAAACGACGACGACCGAGAAAAAAACTCCGGATCAAAGATTCCGGGAAATTTTAATTTTCCATCGAGCTGGCAAAATGCCTCGCAAAGGTATCGGGATGCGGCGGGAACCTATGGCCTCGGAGGCGTGACACACCTGATAGGCCCTAAAGCGGCCAGCAAATGGAGTCCTTGCAATTGACAGTTCCTAAATATGGCAACGAATTGATTGGTGTGTCCTTTGGGATGTCATCTTCCGCAGCCCCAGTTCCCTTCCATCGAAGCGGTCTTGGGTTTCTTTTTCTTATGGGTAATCAATTAGACGTTTCCGAGATGTGGATGATGATGAGTTTTAACATGTGTATGTCTGTCTGTATGTGTGTATGTATATGTGCTTTGAACTTTGCCATTTGGCAAGTAAATTGAAATAAATCATTAGGGGATGAGGCCGTGGGTGGCTGTGAAGTACAAAGAACATGGCCTATTCGTTAGAATAAGGTTAGGGCTTAACAAATACCGAACTGAGGCCGGGCGACAGCCTGCCGCCCATGTATGACATTTAACAAAAAGTATAGACTCGACGTGTGTTGCATATTTAGCGAACGTTTTTCCACCTGAAATTCTAATTTTTTCACTGCGCCAGTTATTAATGCGTGCGACTAAAAATGGTGGCAGAGGAGGTCCTTAGAGTCGATAATTACTGCTAAATAAAATTTTGTAAGGGGGCCAGCAAAGTGCCGTTTGTGACGTGATTGGTGCAGGTGGTGTGTGGAGACATAGGACATGACAGAGAGAGGAAAAACATGCGCTTATCAGTGGAATGTGTTGGCAACACCGATTTGAACGATCGACATTGTCCCAAAACAGATCGGAAACCTCTGATGAAAAAGAAGAAAAAATGCCTAAGACGAGGAATCGTCCGAATTTGCAGTAAGGAGTCAGTGCTGCTTTCAAGGAAATTGTAAAGAATTGCGACACGGTCATCTACACCGACGGATCAAATATGAACTGCCAGCGTCTTCCAGTCGGAACTACTAGCAATCCCAAAGGCTTGCGCGCAACTCGGGCGTGACAAAACACACAAACAAAACACACAAACAAAACATTGCAATCCTCATAGATAGCCAAGTCCCTCTCAAAGCTTTTGGCTCCACAGGCTGGATCCAGGCACTCCCGGCTGTCTCACCTGTTCTCAACAATACAAATCATCAACCAGGTTACACGAGTCGTTGTATTAAAAGAGCACATCCTAGGGCATATTGGGTTCAGTTAAACCGCCACCTCTACCTCCCTTCTGCTTCCAAAGTGCCCGTAAGCAATAGTGAGGAGGATCTTCATAAAGGCAGACATTTTTACCAAAAGCCTCGGCTATTACTGAATTCGTTGAAGATCTGACTAAAATGTGACGAAAACCAGCCAAAGACTTTCTGGGCACGATGCAAAGTACAAAAGAATGTAAGGCAATTCCACATTCCTTCTCAAGCAGCGTTAAGGTTAGAGTCAAGTGTTACTTGAAGGCATTTGTCCAGGAAGAGCAAAAAAAAAAAACACTTCCAGACCGACAAGGTTAGATCTGGCCATGTCATCTCATCTAATAATTGAAAGATGGCCTTTTTTTCTCTGACTCGCTGTTCTTTCCAGTGGCCAATGGCCTGCAGAGTTCTATTGTCATGACTGGTAATTTGTAGAAATCCGTCGTAGTGAAACTTCAGGATGGTCTATGGAAGGAATCGATTGCGACGAGGGCGGATGTTGGAGAAGATTTAACCGCTGTAGCAAGGCCAAGATGTTCTTCAAAAAGCCAAGTTTACAGTCCAACTTTGACAATATGATAAAGTTGTAGGCCCTTAACCAACTTTGTAGTCTCACCACTTAGTCTAGTCCTTAGCAAGCTGCATAGTTAATTAAATTCCTCACTCCAATACAGCAGATGTCCCTTTTTACTTATGCCCGCCATTCTTTAGTGAATCCTTCTCCTATTGCGTTGCTATTCCGGGTAAGATTCAAATACTCTGTGAACCAAAGCAATGATACCCATTCGTGCTTCATGTCCTTTCCATCTTAAAAGTCCAATACGCAGTTCTTTTTTTACTAGATCGATGTCGCTGTGGTCACCGTGGCCCAATGGTTAGTACGTTGGACTGCTGTGCTAGCTGCGTGGGTTCAAGCCTCAGATATGTCCATCGAAAAGCTTTAGCTTCTCTCGTCGGCGAATGACAAGACTTCGAGAGTCTAACTTGTCATGAAAAATCTTCTCAATTTGCCAATTAACTGTAGGTCCCTTCCATTCTTGTAACAACCACAACATGAATAGTTGCGAGGAGCTAGACCTTGGTTCATCCCGAGCTGTCGCGCCAGCAATTTTTTTTTTTTTTTTTTGTCGC
Source organism: Matsumyia berberina (assembly GCA_917880715.2). Taxonomy (NCBI): domain Eukaryota; kingdom Metazoa; phylum Arthropoda; class Insecta; order Diptera; family Syrphidae; genus Matsumyia; species Matsumyia berberina. The sequence continues at coordinate 111,298,072 of OU862872.1, forward strand.
TGTGCAACTCGAGCAGACCTTTTTGACATTAAATGTTTTGCTGATAAACAGGCCTTCTAGCGTTCCACTCTGTAGCACTCCATTCGGCCATGAAGGGAACGATAATTTTGGCGAAGTGGACAGAATAGGTTCTAAAGGGAGGGGTAGTACGTGACTGCCTCTTGCGTCAAACTCCAAAGAATGATCTGCGTTGGATGCAAGGGAGCCTTTCCGCGTATGCCTGGATCTGGTTTAGATACATTGGTGAATCTACCTACTTTCATGCATACATTTTCAATGGACCTCTTGTCACTATGAGAGACGCGGGGTTATGGTGCTTAAGCTGACTTTCCACATCTCCCGATCTCCCGCCATCGACTCTAAATCATCACAGGCTATCCCCAAACGGGTAGGGATGAGATTTCGGACTTGCTCTTACCATCTCATCTTAGGCCTACGTAGGGGCAACTGTCTGATGGCACGGATTTCATGGCCCGTCTTGGTAGCCCAAATAGGTAGCACTGTCAAAGCAATTTACCATCACTGAAGTTTTAGTGACCATCCGCGACATCTATCCTGCGATTCTGGTCTCATGGATACTTCGTCTATATTCCGTTCCTGTTCTGATCTCATGGCCAATCCATCTGATGCATAGACAAAGTCGACTTTTCTTGCGTTCAGAACTGATTCTGGCAAGAATCCGAAACAGGAATGGATTGTGTTCGAAATTTCACGGGTGGCTCCACAACTGATCAAGAGTCCGGTGCTTGTGTCTTCGTGGAAGATGATAGCATAGGACTTCAGCATTCGTCAGGAAAATATTTACCTGTGTTCCAAGCCGAGACCTATGCTGTTCATATGACCCTGAACCATGAAGAATAAGTGGTCTAGATGTCTGCATCATGTCAGATGGGTTTTGGTATTTTGGAGTGCACTTGGTTCCTTGAACGGTCAGTTCCACCTATCCACCTGCATCTCTAGCGTGAGGCTATTCTTAAGACCTTGTTTAACCTGCTGAACTCTTCAACCACTTAGGTCTCGCGAAATTCTTGTACAAAATTGTTGACAAAGCTGATTTGCTTGTCTCCAAAATCACTCCGATGGTTGATGAGTGGTGTGATCATTCTGATCTGTTCAAGGCCTTCAGCCTTACGGCTGAGTGTCCTGTCAGTCTCCTTACTTAAAGTGGGGCTACAGTCCGGGTGGATCTGCGCCTCAACCAACAAGCGTTTCCAGGCAGCTCGATCTCTAGTCACCTGCTTCCAGTTTCGCATGCCTTCCACTTGCGTGCGCCACCTGGGTCGCGGTCTTCCTCTACTGCGGGTATGGACTCGAAGTTGGGTGTACATCCGCTCTACGGGACCCAGTCAACTCAGTCGTTTGAGCTTCACTCTTCTAGCTAAGCCGATGTCTTTGTACAGCCCGTCCAGTTCGTCGTTGTTTCGCCTCCTCCATTCACCGTTTAAGTAGACGGAACCAAAAACTCTTTAAAATCGTTCGCAAGGCTTACATCTTTTATTCTTGTTTGGGTCCCAGGGTCAGAGGGAATGAGATCTCAAATAAGAATGAGGGGAGAATTTCTCAGGACCTGAAACTTCGTTGGGTCATAAGTAGTTAGACGAAGTTCTGAAGACGTTGAGTTGCCACTAGCATTCTTTCTGCAGACACAACTAGAACTTCTTTCTAGGATCCACCACCAAAATTAACTTCCACATCCATCCACAGTGAAACAAAGTTGTTTTCCTCTGAAAAAAAAAAAAATCAATTTCATCCTCCCATCACCTTTTGTTGTTCCAAGCACATGTGGACAACGGCGCAACCAGCGCACCACGTTTGCATGAATGAAAATCAATCCTCGTCGTTCGTCTTGGTCGTCATCTTAGTCGTCAGTGCAACGAGATTTACCTCAGCACATTTGCCAGCGGGCAGTCTTACTCGTATACGTCCTGAGTTCCTTGGCCCCAAACACAGGTTCCTCCACCCTCCTGCACAGTCGTTCTCATGTCCACATGCACATGTGGATCTCTACCATCCAGGAGTACAGTTTTAATGGGATATGGAAATTCAGCCATGAGTGCCACCCGCGCGCTTTTTCTACTCGAAAATAAATTGTGAACCCGCCAGTCTGGCAGATCTGGTGGAAAGATCGCGCAGTGGTCCAACTGACGAAGGTACCGTTCGGGATCTGGGATGAGTTGAAGGAATCGGGGAGGTGAATCCCTTCGAGGCATCATCGCTAAAACTCTAATTGAATGGATAAACTTGAGTTTTTCTATTTGGAAGTGGAAATTGCCAGAGAAGGCCTGGGCACAGTGCAATTTTGGAAAGTGTGTTGGTTTAGGTTTTTATCGCTTGTTAAGTGTGTTAATCAAAGTCTGGCAGGCTGTGTCTTGTGGGCTGTGAAAGTTTAAGTCGGCGAACAGCCACAAATCAATTTAATGTGCGAGGGCTTGTGGTAATCATCGTTGATTAGGGTAAATTGGGATACTATCGCTGCGAATAGAGATGTGAGAAGGAGTGAGCATTTCTACAGTGTACGCTGTATTGCGAAGGCTCTGTCTGATCACGATTGACAGTAGTCAGCTGCATGGTCAAAACACTTTATATACTGTTTCGACATTTTTCGAAAAATCCCAAAAGCAGTCGTTTTGACACTTTAAAAGCATAAAACGCACACCATCCACCCAATCAGTGGACATGCAAAGTAGCACAAAGGTGACAACCCCACCAATTTTCCCCACCCATCAGCACTCCAATAATTTCGAAAATTCTCTGTCGAAATCTATTTTCGTCACCGAAAAATATGTCGAAAAAGCAGAGGTACTGCAAGCATCCGAAACCATACTTCCAGTGCAATCGAAAAACTCCCAAGACTTCCCGAACTCGAGAAAGTGTGTCAAGATTTCAGTTTTCCGCGTTATTTTTAGGCCAAAAAATGTCCCAAAAATACCTCGACTGGGAGAACGACAGAGCGTTTTTCTTCTATTTTTTTTCGTTTTAATTGGCTGTTCGCCCCCTTTGGCAGGGAGATTGCCTAATTAATTTGGAACGTTTTTTTGCTCTCGTCTTTTTTTCGAATGCCTTGACTGTTTTTTCTTCTTTTTTTGACGTGTCAGAAGTGTGAAGCTTTCGACTACTTGACGTTTGGATTTCTTTTCGTATTTCGATTGGGGATTACCCAAGCGAAGTTATTGATAGGCAACGGATCCTCCTGGTTTAGGGACGCATTATGGATAAGTGTGAACATGAAGCGAGAATTTTGTTAATTTGACAGATGTGTCGCCACTAGGTGTGGATGTTGCCAATGATTTGTTTGAGAGATTAATGGCATTCGATGCTTTCGCGAGCTTGTGAAGCGAGCGGTCAAAAGTTTTAAAAAATTTGTTTTTGTAAAGATGTCGTGAACAGGAAACGAAGTCACATTGGTAATACCAAGGGGATACACAGGGTGTTGGGGGAAACATGTTTACAAATTGGAACTACGGAGGAATTAACATTGGACAGTGATAACTTAAGCTGATGGTGGCTTATTGTTTCACATGCATTTGGAGTGTCATCAAGAGTAATGCGCTGTCGAAAGTTGGCATGCTAGACTGTCTAGAGCTCTATTCATCGAACTCAAACCCTTCGGCAGGGGATGGACTGTCCAACTTTCGCCCGACTTCCGAATTTTGCCAGTGTCTTCCAAGCAGAGCTCCTTGCCATTCGGGAAGCCTGCCGTGTGCTGAAAATTCTCTGCCATCTTCATTGACAGCAAGCTGCTATCAAAGCTATTGATTCCGTCACTACATCCTCAAAGCTGGTAAAGCAATGCCAGGAAGAGTTGAATCAGCTGGGAGTCCAGTGCAGGGTCACTCTCCCCTGGGTACCATGTCATAGTAAAATTGACGGCAACGAAAAAGCCGACGACCTGGCCAGGTGAAGATCAGCCCTTAACGTCTCACTGCCAGAAGCTTTTAATATCCCGCAAGGCACCGTAAAGGGCAATATTCAACACTACTTTCTGAAAACGGTCAACCAAGTGTGGAATAGGCTTAGCAACTGCGCTATATCGAGGAAGACCTGGTCCGGTTATAACACGATTTTGCGAGAATCGTATCCACTAGTGCAGGCCACTGGGAGACCACGCAGCCAAGCTAGGTATTCCAGGATAACAGCGAAAAAGAATCTCTGCACCATTTCCTGTGTAAGTGTCCGGCCCTAGCGAGGGTCAGGCAGCGCACTCTGGGCAAACCCTTCTTCGACGACCTCAAAAATATTTCCAGGAAATTCCACAGGTTGGATCTAAACATCTTCGTCTATCAATCTATAGCGCCCACAAACAACCAGGTCAAATGAGTTGTGGTTTCAAAACGGCGCATCCTAGCGCTGGCACGCATTTTTCCAGAAAGGTACGTTCTTGGGGCACCTGCATCACACCTCCTCCACTATGTGGCACCACATTTTCCAAAGTCACGATGCGCTATTTGTTGGCAAAAATGAGATCACTGTCGCTATTAAATTAGGTTAGGTTAATAGGTGCCTTGTGACATTGTCCAAAGGGTTCATTGTGCCCATCTTTCAATTTTACCTGTAAAGAGAATGGGAAACCGCTGATTTAAAACCACCCAGATAAAGAAATGAATCTCAGGAGGTCCCTCAGCTCGATGTCACCCAAGTCCTCCAGTTCCGTGAAGAAGTAACTACCAAGAGTCCGCATTCTTCTACTGGCGAGGGCAGGACATTCACATAGCAGGTGTCGGACAGATTCGATCTCCTCCTCATCCTTTTAGCTTCTGGAATAGTCGTTGTGATGTATACGGAGGCGTTCGGCATGAATACAGTGTCCAGTAATGATGCCGGAGACTATCCTCGCCTCACGACGACTTAGTTTGACCAGAGACAGGGATCTCTTCTTATTATAACTCGTCCATAAGTTTCTCACCGCTGGATCCACCGTGTATCGGCTCTTTTTAACAAGCTTATTGTAATTCTGGCAAAGGGGAGAACCTGTAAGGTATGCAGCGCTGCCGCCCTTCGTGCCAATTCATCAGCTCTTTCGTTACCTGGGATATCCATATGCCCTGGTACCCAACATAGGGTCACCGTATTGGCTCTCGATATCTCATCTAGATGCTTTATACAAATTTTTACAAGCCTTGACCTAGTTATCGCGGACTCCGGAGCCTTAACGGCTGCCTGGTTGTCGATATAGATTGTGATTGCCCCTATTTCGGACAGTTTTCGAGGCCTCTATGATGGCTGTGATTTCGGCTGGAAAGACTCTGCAGTCGTCGTTTATTTTAAAGAACTGGCTTGTTCCTAGGGCCTTGCAGTAGACCCCGGAATCTGTACCAACATCCATCTTGGAACCATCGGTGTAGAAGGTCAATTCCTTTTTATTGGTAACTTTGTTGTTCCTCCAGTCATCTCTGTCAGGAATTCTGATATTAAATCTCCTGTCAAATGCCAGAGTCTGTGATCTGTTTCTGTCGGTCTGTCGCCATTCTCCCATCGAAACAGTACTGAGGCGTGATCGTAGGGAGTTGATGTCCACTGTCGGCTCTCTCTTAGTCTCAAGGCAGTTTTAGATCCAGCGGAAAGAAACTTAGCGAGGTTTCCATTGCCGCTGTTGGTGTTGTTCTCATTGATCCTAAGATTCCTATACAGGTTGCCCTCTGAATCTAAGTGAGGTTTAAAAGCTGTTATTGTTTCTCAAGCACCTTCCACCAGACTAGTGAGCCATATGTTAAAATGGGTCTCACAACCGCCGTGTACAGCCAGTGTACCACAGCCGGTTTGAAACCGCATGTATTACTGAACGCTTTTTTGCATGAGTAGAAGGCTACGCATGCCTTCTTGATGCGTTCACCGATGTTCTCCTTCCAATTTAGTTTGGAATCAACAATAACGCCCAGGTTGCGCGCTGATCCCGCAAGGCTAAGTTCAACACCCCCGATCCTCGGAGGTTTGAAACCAGGAATTGATCTCTTCTTAGTGAAAAGCCCAACCTCTGTCTTTGTGGGATTGACGCCCAGCCCTTTGCTGCTGGCCCAAGTATTGACTAGTAATAGCGCATAGTTGAGCCTTTCGCTTAGAACTGGAAGGAATTTGCCTGTCTCTATTAGAAACGACAATCTCGCCACCAACAGAGAGGAAGTCCTCTTGAATCGCGTTTTGGAATACTGAAGCCTTCCTGAAACCGAATTTGCAAAATTTGGGAAGTGGAAGCGTTTTTCCTGCCCAGCGAAGGTGATCCACTGCCGATTCTCTTGTGTATAACATTCACTAATCCAAGTAGTCAAACCTTAGTCACACCATGACCCAACCCCGATGAGCTGCCAACCCCAAACTTGGAGACTCGTCATAAATTTATTTAAACAACATCACCAGCTCTCCATCCATTGGATAGTGTCTCTACTTTTAAACGCTAGGAAGTTGTTATGCAAATTGTCTGTTTTATTTTTTCGTTGATCGTGTGGGCTAGATGCACAAATATGGCAAAAAGGTGAGAAAAGTCATGGCACCCTGTATTTATGCGCGGATTTATGGCCAAGTGGGTGACTTGATCCATCACACTGCGGTTGCATACGGCGTATCTATATTACGTTGCAATAAATTTCAATTTTCTGAATGAAAATTTCATCGTAAAACACTGCGATTAAGTCCAACAGCAGCTGGTCGTGTCTTAGTTGCGGTGCCAACAGTTTTTTTTTTAAGGTCACGCCACTTACCTAATGGGAGTCAGTGCTTGACTCCACAAAAGACGTGCTAAGACTTAGTAAATCAGATTCAGATCATTAAATCAGTGTTGGCGTTCGTCGGATTTCTAAATCTCGCATTTGACAATGAACAGACATTGAACGCATCCGATCGGAGCGTGCGTTCGCGAGCGCGTGCGCGTGGGTCGCCCCAAAAGAGCAATAAAAACATGTAGTCTCGGATGTTGGCTGCCAAGTCTGATGCAATGTTGCGAGCAACTATCCAACGACCCCAGCTGGAGTTTGTGTCGAATCTATGAATGAAACTGTCATCAGATACAATCGACGACACAACAACGAGAATGGTGGCTTGAATGAAACTTTTTGAGATACATTGGCAATCGTTGGTCGTCTTTGTCATAGACTTCACTTTCATTCATGAAAATTTCCAACTGAATAGTGGATGAGATGGATGAGATATAAAGATAGTAAAATGTTACCTCCGTTGTCCCCAATTGGCTCCACATGAGCGCGGTTCAAGGTACTCCCTGCCTGCCTTCTCCTCTATCGACAGATGTGCACCTCAGAGTGAGTGAGAGCAAGTGAGTCTGTTGCAAGTTTTCTCAATCTTCCTACGCAAAAGGTGAGTTCGAAATGCATGCGGAGATTTCGGTAGAAAAGCAACGGCATACATAGCTGTGGTGAAACGCGTTTGTATCTGTTTAGAACAATTTGTTAATTTTTCTTTTTTTTTTTGTCTGGGGAGAGAGTGCGTCTTTTTGGCGGCAGATTTCACTGACCAGTGCCGGGGGAATCATTAATTAGAATTACCAAACGATTCTTGAGTGACATCTGAAGATGGAACTAATGTGAGGGTTGAGGCGAAAGGACACGTCAGGTAATCCTTATGTGTGCGTGTTCATGAAAAATGATTGATGAACAATGGTAAAGGTAACTGTAAACCTCTAATGATCACCAACAAAAGGGACTTGTGGGAACAGCTTGAGTTGAATTGAAGAGCGGATTCAATAATTAGCCGAAGATGCAAAACGAATCCGGGGACCTGAAATCAATTGAAAGATGCCGACAGAAATGTTTGGTGTTGACATGGACCGAGGTGGTCTGGAAACATAAATCAAAATTATGTACGAGTAGAGTTGGTGTGGCGTTTTGGCATAGTCGTTGCTGAATTTGCGGTACAACACCATGGCAAGATGTCATAATTTGTGCGGCATTGACACAGTTTAACACTCAGTTGAGTACGCATGTGTCAATTAGAAGGTCTGACAGATGTCTCGTCGCTTTAGAGAGGGCAAGAGGGATGCAAAAGAACAAGTTTTGGAAAATATTTCTTGGTGCTGTGTCAAAATCTTGCAAATGGACAGGATGGGAGGACTGGCAAATAGATTTTTATCGAGGACCATGGCTGGATTCTATAGTGAAGGGCATCAGTGGATTTGCCCTTCCCGTAAGCATCAGCGGAGAGGGGTAGACACCTCCAGCCTCTGATATGGATATCAAGTCTTACGTTCGTAAGATTTAGACAGCTCGCCTGGCCGTTAAGAATCTTCTTCACAGACTTAATCTGCCATCGGACCCTGGCTATGGGCCTTTACTAGGGAGGGATGAAACCTCTCTGCATATCACTTTACTCAGGCACTTTCATTCCCAGAGTAGACCAAAACCAATCCACCAAGTCCCAGGACATCTGTGAACCATTTTCCGTCGCCCAAATCCACACAAACCACCAAAAATCACCAACAATGGTCCAATGACACCCTCGTGTGGAACTTCTGCCCACTGCAAGCGGTTAGCCATTCCCATTTGTCGACTGACAAAATTCCAAGCAAGCAATTAGCCAACATAATCGATTACAAGTCCACTCCATCTCGCGTCCAATGGAAAAACAACATGGACACACGTCTGGTATAACATGGGTTCGCTGGAAAATATACGATCTGACCACATGTTCTCCCGGATCCGTTCTCACACACACGAAATCAAAATGTTTAGCTCACCCACCTAACGCTGTGTCTGCCTCCTGGTCACACTTCTCATGCTTTGCCCACCTACGAAACAGAGGGAAACCACTCCGCCGACACTGGCAACGCCATAGCTGCTCAGTCACACGTCAAAGTGATTTTCGATTTCAGAACAAAAATGCCGTCATTACCGCCGTGCGTGCGAATTAAGCAGGAAAAAAATTGCATGCCTATGCCTATGCACACACCCCCATATGTTGGCCTACATCCCGGCTGCAGAAGCCGTTACAGCTGCAGCGAGACACACGAAATCTCGCATCGCGTCGATCGTTTTCGGACAAAAATGAGTGAATGAGTCTGCCCACGCACCCTCGCTTCCATTTGCCGCCACCATTCATAAAAAGCGAGAACACAGGCTGCCCCGCGGGGGCTACAGAAACGCAATTCTGTCCCCAACCAGGTGGCAAAAACTAATCTTTGTCACTGGGTACTGCTGCCAACTGACAGCGTTTCCAGCTGAGTTTCAGCTGTCAACCGCTTTGTATGGAAATTTTTTTTTTGTCCCAATTGGAGGTGATCTCCTGCTTCATCACCTCTCTCTCCGCAATCATGATCTTGACAAGAACTCGTTTACAGTTGTGCCACTGCGTTGCTGAGATCCCAATCGGATCTGCGCATGCGCCAAAGCGAGACCTCCGAGGAAGTTGTGCAACAATTTCGAGCAGCGTGTAAGCCACCTTTGCATCGCGTCATACAAGACGTCATTCTGCGGGGGCGCACTGATGAGATTCTAGGTGTCTCGAGGCAGACGACAGATATCGCTCTGCATTTGTTGTGCCATTTGAGGCCTGTGGTCGGCGCTGTCACTGATGCACGACGATGTTCCATGGTGGACGGAGTACGGTTTGATAAGTTTATCATCCGTTCCGACCAAGCAGCGTTGGACATTGGCGGTTGTGACCATTTTTTGGAGCGGTTCGTCCATGAAACGCACCTTTGGGTGCTGGGGAGCAACAACACTCCTGCGGAGGCGGACAAACATTTCCGATTAGATTTCGAAATTGGAAAAATGCTTGGAGCTGCCTGCAGCGGCAGCAGCAGCACATCATCGTCGTTGCCGAAGAGTGATGACGACGTGATGACATGTTGTGCCCATATGTGCGAGATTTGCTTTGTTGTTGGGGCTCGTTTAACGCTTGGAGACGTACATACGTATCTTTGCCGGATTGGATAATAAATTGCTTGCGTCCAATTCAATTACGATTCGATTGGTGGTGGCATCAGGCGGATGATGAATGAATCGGCGATGGGTGGAAGCGCACTTTGCACTTTGGTTGGACGATTAAATGGGAAAACGTTTTGTGTTCTTCGATAAGGGAGGTAGAACCTTTCAAAGTGATGTTGCTGATGGTTTTGATTCCTAGGGATTTATACATTGTATGGACTGGCTACCTGGCATCAGCAAGGCTTTTTGGGAATAAGGCAGTCAGACCAAGTCAAGATGCCAGAAACCAGACTCAGCAATGAGGGTTGAACTCGGAATTGATTAACTTTTGGCTATTAGTGGGCCGAGCGACGTCAAAATCTGCATTCCGCGAAAGTATTAATGAAATGCTCTAGCCAGAGAAGGATCAAGAACAAGTTCTCATTGAGGTGAAGAATGATAGAAGCAAAAGAGTTGTCAAAACAGTCTTTCAGCTGAAGTTCAGTTTAGGGGTGATTTAGCCAACTAAGCAAAGTTGACAGTTCTAACGTAAATTAACCCAGAATGTGGCTTTAACTTAGTACCAGGCTTAGTACCATATGGCCCAGATTTTTTGAGGAACTTTGCTGATCCTCCTAACTTCATGAAGGTTGTAACCCTTGTGTCCTGTCCGCCATCAATCTAGTGAGGGATTGACAGTATTTTGGCTCATCTCAACCGTCAACAATCGTCAACACTACAATCTATTCGTAGTCTCAGGGCTGACTTAAGCTAAGGAGCTAAGGGTCCCTAATGTCGAGTTGAGTGATGCCCGAAACTGGCTGACGGATGACAAATTAACGAATCTGAAGTGTGGACGCTAGTGATAGTCACAAGGTTCAAAAAGGAGATCGGTACAGGGTCTGATATCTTCTGTGAGACTCATTTAGATTCAAACCGTGGTCAGAGCCATTAGCCGAGTGGCAAAATTTGGTATGACTGGGGAGCTACCAAGAATCAAGTCAAAAATTTGCAAAGAGTGTCTAATTGGAATATCAGAAGTCAATACAGTGACTTCCTACTGGATACTACGTCCCAATACGATCCCAAAAAATGAAAGTGTGGATGGGCTTGCATAGACAGGGGGCGGAACTGCATCTCTTCAATGAATTTCTCTGTCGAATTTCAGTCGTAGTGAAGGTTATTTTGTCAGTGGTACCCATTCGGAGAGGTAGACACTCAAAGACTAAGAGGAAGTCATGTCAATCCGTCACTTATTCTGTGAATGTTCAGCTTAAGTTGACATTAGATTTTGAACTTTTGTCAGTTGTTTCCTTGACGGTCTAGGGAATCTTGGCTGAGTTCGATTATACAACTCTCTCTTCCAAGAAAGTTAGAAAACCGTCGAAGCCTTTGACCAGATGTTAGGCCGAGCTATGTCCATCTTTCAGACTTTTGGTGATTCTTTTTCGCTGCTTCTTCTACTTTTACAATGCGTTGGTGTACAGATTTTCTGCGTCAGAGGAACGCTTTGTGACAAATTGTTTCATTACTTGTTGGCAACATACGCGATCACACATTACCGTGCGTAATTACGTACCATTCCAATGTCGCCTTTCAGTCTGCTTCTGTCGGACGGGTGTTCGACTGTCAATTAACACCTCAGTTGGCTGGAGAAATCTCCTGCTGAAACACAGTACTAACTACAACATAAAACGGTGCAAAAGTTCACCATTGCCAATGGAGTTCAGGTCAATATGATCCCAGTGATACATGCTCTGTACTTAGACATTAACTCCTAACCTATTGAGGTCCAAGGTAGAGATGATGTCGATATCAAGGAGTAGACCATCAGGTAGATGTCTACTGGAATCAGATTCAGCATAGGGCCACTGTAGACGTTAATCTTGTCGATCGCGTTCGTACGTTGCTCCAGGATTCCCATGATTGCACTTCTTCCCTTATGCTATGCAACACGTTATCAGTACTACTGCAGTGTAGAGCCAACAACATTGGAGTTGAAGTCGCAGGTGTTGCTGAACACCTTTTGCATACCTAGAAGGTGATGTAAGCTATCGATGCAAGCTTTCCAGCCCAGTTTTGAGTCCCAAATTTGCCACCTTACTGAGTGTCAGCTCAATACCGTCCAAGCAAAGGTTCTAAAGAGTTGTTTGGTCGGGTAGTTTTGAAGGATGAGAAACTCTCTTTACTGAGACTTCAGTAAAACTTCAGGAGAAGTTTTGTCAAGGTTAGGTTAGGTAGATTAGTTTGCGAGAGGAAAGAAGCCCACAGCGCCACACTCAGGTCAGTAGAGGCCCATTGTGATGACCATTTATTGGAGAGGAAGGTACCCCTTGCTCGTGGGGCAGTACCTAAAGCATTCTACAATTGCCTCGGCCTTTGGAACCATTTTGAAGCCTTAATTAACCTCCAGATGTCCCTGATGGCTACGTCCCTTAGTTCTTCGGTATCCTGGAAAAAGTGCCTTCTAAAGGATCTATGTCTGAGGTGACAGAGACCTGGGCAGTGGCAGAGGAAGTGGGTTGTGTCCTCATTGACTTCCTCGTCTCCACAACCCGAGTTTTTACGTTATCTTACGGGAGTCCAAAGAGCTCCATCTTTCATTGGTTTCCGCTAGTGTCCTGATCCCTACTTCATGTTTCAGTTTACATGGCGGAATTTCCACTGACTGATCAGCCTGCTCCAGGTCTAGCGTAGATCCTTTTCTGGCCAATTCATCAGCCTTCTCATTCCCTGGTATGCCAAGGTTAGGACTTAACTTCTTTTCGTTGAAGGCGCAATCAGGCCAAACTCGAAGACCAGTCCAGACCTAGAACCCTTATTCGACCCAAGTTATCTGGTATGGTTCACCGACGGATCAAAAATGGCATTTGGAATAGTTACTGGTGTCTTCAGAGTCTTGCTACCAATGGCGATTTGCCTCAGCGTGTTTGTAGACTGGATAAACCTTGATGAAGGCATTATGGGCGTCAGCATTCATATCTACTCAGATAGTCAGGCAGCGCTAAGGGCACTGACATCTCAGTAGGATTAAACTGTGCCTGGCAACCAGGGCATTGTCGGCCATGAATCTGCAGTTGAGTTGGCTAAAGCTGGTACAGCTTCTACCCTAGGGTTCGCAGTTGGTTGTCTAGCGTCCATTTGCATTTACGAGGATGGAGCTCTGTGCCAGATAGTAGCTGCAGATTCTCCTTCCTATTTGGCTTTCATTTTCATTGCTGAGTGATCGTAAGGACCTGTCCAAGTCAAAATCTCTTTGCAAATGACCTTTAGCGGGTGTCTTGCAGAGGTTTTTTCCCAGAAACTCCTAAGTGATCCTTTTCTAATCTTCGTTCTGATGTAAAACTTTGTTGCTCTCAGCTTTAGACGTCTTTCAGTCATTGCCACCCAGTGAGGTGCTTCTGCTATTCTCTGTATTTCTCTAGCTTTTCTCCACTTCAATGCACCATATATCCCCCCCAAGTACACAAATTTCCTCTGATTTACGCGTACAAGTATCTTGTCCGCTCTCACAACTCCATGGCGAATTATAAACGCAAACCAGACCGACCAACAATTCGAGAATTCATTCATAAATTACCCATTTAATGGTGTACAAGTGGCTGAGTAATTAAATTCAACTGCAACGCTGCCCGTCATATAAACATCATTATGAGCATGCAACCGTAGGTGTTGCGCACCCAACACAGAACACATAAAACCATCATTCGTACCTTGATCTGCCTTGCTCCAGCGGAAATTCATTTGACACCGAGATTTATGTTCAAACAACACCCAAGGAAAAAAAATAAAAATTAATTTTCATTCATAAGCCACCCACCTACGCTGAAACCACACTTTTGACGTATTAATCAGCCCCTCTGAGCGCAAGCCGAACTCATTGATTGAATCCAAAAACAAGAAGATAACCTCAATTTCTGATTCTAAAACTCTGCCAGCCAAGGCTATCTGCCCACAGTTGGAACCCTTTCCCAATTATCATTCAATTAAGAATCAGTATCGGCACCACAAGGTGCGAGAGCGTAACACCAGGTCAGCCTGGCGCCAAAATCCACGTAGGCCGACGCACTTCCATCAGTCGAAATGGCGGAGCGATTGCATCATTGCTCTGAAAATACACATTTTGTGTCAAAATTTACCTGTTCCGATCGATCGATTGCGACGGAGTGTGTCCAACCTACACATGGTCGGCGGCGGCGGATACTCCAACCACAAAATTATCATTTTTCTGCCAGAAAAATGTCTCTAACCGCCGATTGCAGTCCATTAGCCAGCCAAAGCTCCAGCGGTCAGTTCATTCATAAAAATTGAAAGTGGCCGCAATCGAACGAGTACGAGTACACACTGCCACCTACCTAACATGCAGGTGGTGTATCTAGTATCTAGTATCTACCATTGTCGCGTGCGGCACTCACCACTCTGGGGGCGACAACAGAACACAGCGGCATCGGCGCACGATCAGTGCATGCGACCTCTTTCAACCTTAGTCCGAATTTCCATGGATCAGAAGGACAGAAGTTTTGAACCCTTCCCCCTTTGGATGTCTGCCGGAACAGTAACAACAAAAAGTCAGATAAAAGAGATCTATCCGGTCGATAAGTATCCATAGATACTTGATGGAGATAAAATCGTTGTGGCGCGTTTCACTTCCAAAAAAGGCTCGATCCCCGCTTGTGACTTTTTGCGAGTGTGGGCCCCATATCGCCTCCGTGCGGTTCTAGCTCGCGTTGTGATTAAAAATCTGTGATTTCATCTCAAGTATCTTTGCATCTATAAGGAAACATTCTCGTGTTCTTTTGTGCATTTATCGATGCATTTTTTTTTTAATTTTTCGTTACAACAACTAGTGGCTGCTACCCACATTTGCAGCACACTTCTGTAACCCAATAGGGAAAAGTATCTTTAAGATATTTTTATTCACTCCATGAGGTGTCGCATTGTTGTTCGCACTCAGCTATACTGGTTTCGTGTCGAACTCGCAAAGATAGTTTTTTGTTTTCAACTTTGTTTGGCGGAATAAATCATGCGACGCCAATTGAGTTATTTTATTGGAGCAGCAGTTTAGTTTTTTAACGCCCACTGCCAGAGATACTTTTGGAGACGGTTCTGTGTGTGTATTAGTTTGTTGCTCAGGCTCATTGTCAAGTTGTCATCTTTGGTTGGTGTCAAGAAATCATGAGGACAAGAGTTATGAAGTAGTTTTTGTCCATTTGTTTGTGGTTAGATGACGTCATGTGGGCTGACCATATGAGGAAGGGTCTGGTTCTTGATTTTTTGATGAATGACATGAGGTTTCTAAAGAGAAATGACTCTGATGTGAGTTAAGTCATGGGACGGAGACTTGTCACGTATTTAAGCTTTGAAAGTTCGTTGGGCAGTGAAAAAACAAAACACGACATTTTCAACATTGAAATAGGAACGAAGGACCCCTTTGGTAGGAAATTCGACTGGGGAGCCAGTCCTTTACTTCCCACCTCATTTTATGTTATATCAAAAACAGTAATATTATTATTTATTTAATAATTAAAGAAAACATTCATCGGAGCCGAAAAATTTGAATACACACTTTTCAATTGTTCCACAAAGAGTTGTAGCGCGAACTTGATAAAAAAACAATTCTTCAATTTCCTCAGAATCTGCTGGACTGATTATGCTCAAAATCTAATCAGCTCTAAGTTTCATGCTGACAAATAAAACAAAAAGACCCGCATGGTCCTCCGTTGTTTCATTCTCTAGATATCGTCGGCGAAAAATATGATCACACAGACACCCACAGGCAGACGTCATTTCGAAAATGGGTTCAAACGAATTCTAGTGTATAGTAATGTAAAGCCCTGTTCACATCTCGAAAAATTTTGTTCGGACCGATTGCAATACTTCCCCTACCAAGGTGGGAAGTAAAAAGTCTGGTTCTGTCTTTTTCCACGTTCCAGAATCTCGAACACATCACCTTCAGCACACCATCGATGATGGACACAATGAACCCAATTGTTGCGCTGAGTGAGGCGCCTTTCTCCCCTACCTAACCTATCATCGATGAAAGACGTGTTAAATGTACTTAGGTGGAGACAGCGACTAGGGTGATTGCCAGTTGGGAGGGGAATATGATTCCGAATTTCCAATGATGAAACCTCCAGAAGCTTCCTCGAAGAGGTCCACTCTGGCGCCGGAGTGGACCTGAACTTCAACTAACAAATCTCCTCAGCTAGCTAAACCTTAAGCCAGCAGCCTACGTGCTACAGTCATAGGCTGATCTGTACTTTGACTAACTTTGTCAGCAGTCTAAGTGCTCAAGGCCGGGTGGACCTGGGCTCCAACGAACAATCCTCTCCAGTTAGCTGAACCCTAAGCCAGTAGACTGCGAGCTACAGTCGTGGATTGACCTGAACTTCACTCAAAAACTTCTCCAGCTAGCTGAAGTCTAGCGTCGTAGGCTGATCTGGACTTTGACTAACTATACCAGCAGTCTAAGTGCTCAAGGCCGGGGTGAACATGGGCTCCAACGAACAATCCTCCCCAGTTGACTGAATCCTAAGCCAGTAGCCTGCGAGCTAATGTCATGAATTGACCTTAACTTCACTAAAAGACTTTTCCAGCTAGCTGGTGCCGTTTCGTGCACCATGTTGGCTGAGGTCTTTTGTTCTCCTGAGGTGTGATGTTTCTTTAAGGTGTTGTTCCTCTCAAATGGAACTGCTGTTCATTTCATCCACGCAAATCAGCCACCTTTAACGTTAGGTTTGGTTAAGTTGAAGTGGGTGCCAGCTAAATCCAATACACTTGGACCAATGATAAGTCCACTCAGAGCTTCTGATGAAGCGTAGGAGACTTCAAACATCTGTTTTGCTCAGATCGTTGTAGCAGAAGGCTATGGGAGAGAGCGTACCCTTTTCGTGGTGAATTCGACAAATCTCCTTCCCTTTTTCATTGGACACTCAAAAATGCCTACTCCCTACTCAAAACCTTCAAATGCTCGACAATCTGCAATGAATTTGGTTTTCCTTTACCCGTAACCTTGACTGTCCACCCTGTGTCTGATCGGCCCAACCTGGTTATCTCAATGCCATGACAGCGATTAACTAGAACAAGCGCCAACTTCTCTTCGCCAATCGTTGACCGAACATAGATATCTCATTCTCGTCCTGACACTATCGCCACACCATACACGACATAGTGTCAAGGCGACGTTCGGCGCAAACACTGCCGAACACACCCTATCAGTGGAACACACTGCCACATTGTTGTCACACACATTTTGGTATTTTTAATGCGATTGTCACTTGACAGGTAACACAGTTCGCAAGTTGTCCGCTCAGTCCTTCTCTCTCTCTCTCTCTCTCTGCCTTTATCCCGCCATTTGTGTGGTGCGATATCACACAAAAGTCTGGCGAATTCACCGGATAAAGGAAGGGATCCCACCACCACCACCGGCCAGAGGTGGGAATTTATCGCATTTACGCTGTCGAATCATGTCCGATACGGGCGACGGCGGCAAACTGCCAACATTGTCTTCGATCTTCGAGTTTTTCGAATTTTTTTGGCACGTGGAATGAGAACAGAGACAGAAAAAATATAAAACCGATCGCGGATCATGTCCTGAGGTGTCAGATCAGTGGAGCTGCATAAATTCTTGGCCCGATATTGTCCCGCAGGGGTGACACACTTTGAACCGCGCAATGTTGGACGTGGTGGTCAATTGGTCACCGTCCACCTGTTGCTTCTGTCAGAATTGTGAGCATTTCTCATCGCACTAAATTTGGTGCTCCCACACTACCGCCAGGGGGCATTCATCATGTTCCACAATTACCACGCCAACTCATTTCGTTCGCCACTACTCTGTAGACGATGAAAATATTGACGACGACGACGAAACAAACTATTTTCGCTCCTCGACCAAAATAGAATTTTTCGGATAAAAATACACAAACGATAGATAGAGCGAGACGGCGAAAGTGCAAGAGAGAGACAGATCGAGAAGGACAATCAAAGTGACGTCGTTGTTGTGTGTCCGACGAGAGTCATAGATACACAATTGGATTGAGCGGGGCACACTGACTGAACGCCACACACTGTCAACGTCAATCTGTTCAGTTTTGGCACGGATATCTGTGCTCGTGGTAGCCTGTGTGGGGTCTAAATTTAGAAAAGGCCGCCGAGATCGTTCGTTTACACGTCGCGGAGGAGCATCACCGATATACTTATGCTTCCTCTCCAAGTAGGGTAGTGTAATGGATGGGGAAAGCTAGCTTCTAAACAGCTGGTGGCGTCATGTGGATTTCTTTTTGGAACGGGAGACACAATGACGTCGGTTTTTTTGTTTTCCGATTCGAATGGAATCCTAAAGAGAAAATGTTTTGTTTTTGGCGGTCGATTTTTGGAGCGCGCATGTGTGTTGGATGCGGGAGTTCGATCGAAAGCGAAATTGAAAAGAGAACGAACGGCTAGATGGAGGATAATGGTCGACTGACAGTCAGGCAGATTTCAACAACAGGTTGTACCAAGCGCGGATACTCCTACACCAGATAGGAAGGTCCGTGGTGACACCAAGGGTAGCTCGTGGAACCAATCGAAACTGGAGGAGGTTCTTGGCGTTGGTCGTTGAGGCAGTCAAAGTAAAATGCTTTCCAGTGAAGCCTTCTTCTGTTGGATAGGACAGGAAAAATTCAGATGAAGTGAATGTAGATGCTCTAATCTCTCTAGTCTCCACTTGGAGGATGCAAGATTTGAAGAAATTTGAGGCATCTATAGTCGGGCTTTAGTCCAACATAATCGCTAGAGAACTCGGCTAGACAGCATGCACCAATTCATCTAAAAGATGTCCTGTCCCTTACACCAACTACAGGGGCAAGCTCTGAGCATCATCCCGTCTGGATGAAATCTGAATTCTGGACTAAATCTTTTGACCAAATCCTAAGTCATAAGAATGCCAAGGCCTTATATGAGAACTCGCTCGCTAATGGGCTCAAGACTTACGGTTTAAGTGGGCCCAATTCTTGCGTGAAGTCAATCAGACTGATCAGTCTGCAGACGAGCAAACCAGACCCTTCGTCTAGGTAGGTGGCAACTGATGGTCCATCTTCACATGCAGACTCAGATTAGGTGACATTTAGTCTAAGGAAGAGAGCTTTGAGCCTAAGAGTATCTCTGACCTCAGGTACCTCAGGTCTCGAAAGCACAAGACTGTGTTACGTCCCTCGGAGCTGGATATTCGGCTTTAAAAAGCCAGGTAAACCCTGCCGCACAAAATGAACAAATATGAGTCTTTAGTGGGTTGAAAACCCTGACTTTAGAAAACGACAACGTTTGAGCGGGGGTTTTCAGTCAAACAGCTCTGAATCACATCAGGAACCCTAAGGTTAGGTGTTTGACGAAATTTCGACGCAGCTTCGACTGAGCTGTGAAACCAGTGCCGGATGCCCAAGAAGGGTGTCAAAGACAAAAGCACTTTGGTTGCGGAAAAAAAAGGGAAAAATCCACTCCGGTCTCTCTTCTTGACTTGATTTATACACCAATACTAGAATTTCGAATGCCCTCCGCTCCCCCACTAGCTGTGATTGGTTCAATTACTCCTCAGTGAACCTCTGAACAAGTGTCCGAACAGAGTGTGTGCGGAAGGGTAAACCATGGTCAGAGTCTATGACCTTGCTATGATCCCAGCCTATGTGTTCAATCCTCTCTCTCATCATTTGAGCTGTCTTAGCCGATATAAATGGCCTTCCATGTCTCACAAACGACCTCATTCATCGACCCTGTGAGACCAGCTTCATTGGCCCCTAGGTCGCAGCCGTTTATGATCGAAAATTCCACCGACCACTCGTCAAAATTTCATCAACAATCACCTGTCACAAACGAGCACCAGTAGCTCCCTCCTCCTCCGCTCGAATCATTCCGCATCGTCTCAAAACGATTTCCGCATTAACCTGCAAACGCCAAATATGCCGATAACCACTCTGCGCACTAATAACCCCACAACTCGAATGCCAAACTGACCTGTTGTCCAAACATGGCGAAACCCAAAAAATGTTTGTCCAAAAAATCTCCACGAGATTCCACTCCACTCCACAGCGAGGTCCAACGGAACGAACAACTGAAATCACACAAAGGAACAACAACCCAGCGAACAAGTTCAAAACCGACGTGGCTTGTGATACCTTCCGCGCATGCAAATGGATCGGGAGCCGAAGGGGAGCAGCAGTGACGGCTGCCAGGTGAATCTGGATTCACTAATCCATTTGTGAAAACGGTCAATAGGCCCAAAAATGGCAATCCAACCAGACACAATTTGAATTCGTTTTGAGGCTCGCACAGCGAAAGAAGTCTTAATGCGCAGCGACCGGGAACGACCGAGAACCACCGCAGAACGAGAAACACAAGCGAAATGTTGAATTTCCTTCCGCGGAGAGTTGTTGGCCGAACACAGAGTTTCACGCACTCGATTTGGTCGAAGCGAATTTGTGACGATGCCAGGCCGAACAGTTCTTCGAGATACCATTGCTGGTTGGGGATGCGTGGGAGGATGGTGCGCGTGGCGACTAATTTTTGGTAGCTAAACTGGGAAGGGAACTTGGCGCGCTACTCAGACGTCAAGACAAAGACGGCGAGGGACAACAATAAACAATTTACATCGCACATTCCGAGCAATCAGCGAGTTGGCAAGCGCCAAGCCTTCCAAATACCATCGTCCAATCGAAACCGAAATCCAAGATGACAGCCAACTCGGAAATGATTAGCAAGTACCTCGTCTGTCAATGGATCTGTCGGCGTCCACCGTGTCGTCGTCTCAATCGACACCGAAGCGAGGCACACGCCGCCGACAAGTAGTGCATGCTGCCCTGAGGCCCACCCCCAGTTGGGCGACGCCAGCCAACCGAAACAGAATCGAGCACCCATGCCAATATACAACCGCAACTCACTTCGGTTTGGTCTCTGTCATCGACACGACATCGCTGCTAATTATCGCCGCGCGACACAATATTTATTTTCATTTTCGAATCGTTCTAATTGAATCGAAGTAAAGCGCGGCGGCGACATATGATTAAGTGCACGGGCCACCGCTGACCGCGCGAGAGAGAGTGTATCCTTTTTTTTCGTCCCGAAATAGACACTGGAGACGTGGCAAAAGCGGAAAAGCAAACGAAAAACGACGGAGAAAACCCAAAAATAGACCACAAGCGGTTTTTTTTTTGGGAGGTAAGAGCCATCCTCGACGACGACGATGAGTACGACGTCAAAAGTGGGCTGAACTTGATCCGCTTGTAATCGTGTGTCACATCCATTATCTCGCTGTGGCGCGACAATTATTTCACTCTTTATGGCTTTTCGTTTTGTTTTACATTTGCTGGCGTAAGCCCACGGGATAGGCGACAAGACGCACGATGGGGACTGTAAAACAGGATTCACAGGAACATAGAACGTGAGTCCTAATGATTGCAATACCTCCTCGGCACACGATAGAATGCAGCTGAGTAGAACAAAATGGTCGACAAATTGATTTATTGCCTACGAGCTGATTCAGAGCGGCGCGGCGGCGATGTGAGGACTCTCAACGGAGGGTTGCCTTTTCTTTGATTTTGGACCAGGAATGCGGTTTGACTGTGTGACAAAGAGGCGTTCCCTCGGGGGATAGATGGAGATGTATTTTTGAATAATACGAGTCCTGCGAGACAGCCCACGAAGCTCGAGGCGACTTTGTAAGATTAACTGCATTCGGTCAGACAAAGAAGTTCAGTGGTAGTGCTCCTAGGTTGACAGTTGGAAAGCTTAGCGAACTTCAACAAGGGCTAACAGTTGTAGTAGGACACAACGTCCCCCAATCGGAGCAAATTGATAGGACTTCATTCTGCATCAAGCCTGGCCATCTTGACAGAGAAGGGAGCACTTACCGTACTTACAATACCGTGCTCGCTGTCAGAAAGCTGAGAATGACTATGGATTGGCATTGGAGACCTCGATATGCTTCACTCGAACCCTTGGCAGCGACAAAGTCTAGCTTCCTCGAGGCATGACAGCAACACCTGTGGGCTAATAGTGGCGCTGAAAAGTGGAAGTCAAAAGACGAGACGAAAGGTACCCTATAGCTTGTACTATACTCTATGACGGTGGCACAGGCGTCCCATCAGCAGGCTTCCGGGCTTATATCAGCGACTTTAACTAACGTTCATTCAGTTTGGAAAAATACTGACACGGGCGGACCTCTGTCAACATTTGACCTTCTGCTTCTTAACCGAAAAGATGACTCGACATTTCTCACGGCTAGCAGAAGTCCACTGCGGTTCGTAACCATCATTGATTTCCTCTGGCAGCCAACTGAAGATCGTCCGGACGAAACTCCACAGGCCAAAAACTCGAAGTAGTAAAGGAGTTCATCTGTCGTGAACGTGAACGTGAACCCTACGAACCACGCCTCAATGCAGATCAGATGAAGAACAACGCTGCGAAACCCGCTGCTACAACACCTAATCTCAAGAAGGACAAAGACGATGGTCTAAAGAACACTGATCTTGCCAGGCAAGAGAATGACAGCCCTCAGGTTCTAGATGAGCAGGAAGATCGATCGTCAGATCGTGAATCAATCGCGGTTGTCTGGATGCTTGGCCTGACAAACTAGCAGCAGCATGCTCAGATCCTTAGACACTCTGAACAGCATACGAGTGGGTTGCCCCTCCCATCAGTTTGCTTCGTCAACATGGTGACAATTCTAGATCAAGTCCCGCTCTCCCCTCAGTTCATGCAGTTGTCACTCCCAGCATTGGTTGATTCTGTGAAAGGAGATCTACCCATTCCGGCTTCCAATTCTCTATTCCACAATCGAATAGAGCGACTAAAACCCTCACCTCTTGCTCCAGATGATAATCATCTTTCTGATGAGAGCGATTTCGCCGTAAAGTCAATCAACTAATTCCCATAACAAAGTTGTCAACCCCTGACCCAGTCTTTCCGCGCGCTAAACATCTTGATTAGCTGGCGGAAAAATCATCAATCTCCGTGGTAAGCCAGGACCAGCACATCATCTCCATCGCCATCGTCATCATCATAAGTCACAGCGCAGCTAAACGTCACATCGGTGATCTCCAAATAATTAACTCAACACACAGCGACGATGATGATGACGACTAAGACGACTACGACGATGTGAGGATTTCCCAGGCGTCGTCGGTTGTCGTGCAAAAGAGTTCGGTTTACACCTGAGACACTCCAGCAGCACTATGCATTGCATTGCTTGTCAAAGTCAGTCACAGAGCCGTCTCCATTCCGTGCTGCTGTTGCTGCTGCTGTAACTCCTTTCAGCGGCAGTGGTGCACCATCGAGTTAATTAACAATCAATGAGAACGAGCAAACCATCCGTCTGTCCGCCTCTCTTGTCCGCAGCAAGAGGCGCACACAGTCAGTGTGGCATTTCCGTTCGGCACGATGCTGCTGATGGCTTGACGACGATCACCCAAGAAGGTCAAACCTGTGCAGAAGCGAATATGTCACAATCTGTGCATGGAGTCGCCATACCGGAAGGCCAGTGCCCTCTGGTAATTAAGGCCCCAACCGAGTCAATTATAATTAAGTTCGGAGCTGGAAATGAAATCTGAATCCGGAGATGACCCAACAGGATTTTGCGCAATAGCATGCCGGTGGGACAGTGGTGCGCTGTAATGAAGATTAATTGCAGCCGGAGTAGAGTTGGACACTGGCCTAGAATCCTCGACCTCATCCCGCCCCCCGGCGTGGATGGACAATCGGACAGAGCACGATCATTTGGCGGACCTCCATCTGAGATTTTGTGCTGCGCGTCCTTCATTAGAGAGCGCATTTGGCTAAAGGAAAAAGTATCTGCATCACGCCATATGGATCGCCGGCACTGGCGATCTATCGAAATTGATGCAGTTGTCCATGACGGCGACGACGACGACGACCAAGACGCCAGTCGTCTTTGTGTGGCTTAATTACTTAATAAGTCAATAGTTGTGCGCTCATAGGTCACCATCAGTCGCACAGACAGACAGCACACCAACAAACCATGATGGACAGACAAACAGGCAAGCACTAGGCCCGGTGAGCAGATAGTGTGGAGCAATTAGTGGAGTCTCGGTGCGGCCCGATCATCATCATCGTGAGCCCATATAGTGCCGAGTGGTCATTAGTGCCAGGAGGTGTACAAGCCTTTGGACCACCATCACCACTAGTCTCCCAAGGATGCTCGCATAGGGGGAGGCGTCACAGGTCGGTTGTTTGACATCGCATGGGACTCCCCACAGGATGAGGCGACAAATGTCGCATTTGCATTCGGATGACAGTGTCTCTTGGACGCACGAACTTGTCCAAAATACACAAACACACCCCCCTCCTTCACACACACACCAACAGTAATTAAATGACACAAAGATCCATTAATGAGAGAGTGTGGAACTGAGTTATAAGATTGATGCGGTTTCCGGTCGATTAGGGTCGCACTGATCTACGCGGAGTGCGCCGGAGAGGCTTCCTGTTTTACATTTGTTAATTGTTTGGTGACCAGCGATCATGGCAATGATGATGATAACAACGACGATGGTCCGACTGTCGATGCTCGGTACGATACGATGTTGTGTTCTAGTAATTAAAGTTGAAACAAAGAAAACAAAACAGAAACGAACGACGAGCCTCGAACGTCTCTGACGGACACACAGAGATGCATGGAGAATTGGTCAATTAAGCGCGATGATCCACATGGGGAGATGAATGAGAATTGAACGATAGAGATTGGCAAATTGATTATAATTGCTGATTTCATTAGAAGCGAGATGTTGGGAATTCGTGGGGGGAGGGAGATACACATGTCATCTGGCGATAGTGGATGGGTTGTTTTGACAAACTGGGGGGAAGATTTGCTCAGGGGTTGAGGCTCGAAGGGATGTTTTTGAGGAGATTAGTTGTCATAATGTGATCTGTCCGAGTCCGTCTTAATCAATCAGAGTCTTGAAACAAGGCCAATTCGAGACCTATGGTCGATGAAAAGAGTTTGATTTCGTTTTCTACTTGAAAAACTCTCGTGGAACATAGACAGTGATTTCTTCAAGGAGTCCCTGTGTGAATCAGGTTGAATTGATTGAAAAGTTATGTAGGCAAATCGTCGCAGAGAAGAGGATTAATACTGATTTCTTCATTTTTAAGCAGAAAAAGTGATCGGTCTGGTCATAGACACGAAATAACTAATACGTTCCACGTAGGTTCCACTCGCGTGAGTTCATTGCATATTTTTATGTTCACTTTACGGGGTTTATATACAGGATAGGCAGTACAATAAAAACCAGAGAGATCTGAGGTGACTTCTGTTTGAATCCTTGCGGATCGTAAAAAAACGAAACGCAGAGTGAGACAAAGTGTGATCTATACTGCAACCGAAGGTTGCCTTTAAGAAAAAAATTAGTAATTTTGTCTGTTGAACGAGGAAAATTGCCTTCCGACGCCTCGTCGTGGTGTACAGGGAGGCTGACAGACAATAGTGGCTGCATTCAATACGATGTCAAAGCTTGGAAGAGACAGCACAGTACCCGAAAAGTAACCACTAATGGCTCAAGAAATTCAAGGAAACTTTGGTCTCTCCTAATAGATTCTTTCGTTGGTAGAAAAGCAAATCGAGAGTTTAGGCAAATTTGTCACATTTATCGAAATTTGTTGGCAGCAAAGCTGCTTTTCCTTATGATGCCGCTACAGACTGGAGCTAGGTTTCAATCAACAACATTCTCCAACCAGCTCGATCGTTAGCTAGATGTCAGTTTTCCGTTTCGTACGCCAAGTTTGTTAAGGCCCCTTCCCATTTGCCCGCGCCCCTTTAAAACGAAGCTGTTCATCGGCACTTAAATCAAAAAGCAATCAAATGCAAAAGAAGCTGACACTGACACACACCGACCTTAATGCGAGGCGCCTTCGATGGCTTACGCAGCTCAGACATCAATACGAGTCACCTTAGTCTCAGAGGTAACAAGCCTAGTGGAAAGTAAAAGCATAGTGATTGACGCTTTCTTCTGAGAAGGTTTGGCTTCGGTAGGCGTGGAACTGCTAGGCCCTAAAACTTTCTCAAACGCTGAATCGAGCATATAGACTGGATTTTTTATTAAGAAAATATGGTCTCAGACCATGGTGACACCGAACTGAATATGTGACCAAAAGAATCGATCAAGTAAAAGCTGCTAAGACCCTTTCACTTCAGACGCAGTTCTTGGAAAGCAAAAGGGTCGCCATAAGTAAACAAAGGGCAGGACAGAGTGGCTTTAAACAAGGTCACTGAAGATGTGATGGAGGGTGCTGAAAAGCGTTGCAGAGCACTGCACGAGATGGAATGCATGCCTTGTTGACGCCCTCTGTTCCACCAGAGGTGCAAGGCGTTACATATTCGGTGTCGCAGATTCTTCATCTTAGGTGCAGAGAGCCTGTAAAAATGTACACTAAGGGAAATTTTTAAGGTGTGTAGGCCTTTCTGCAGAAATATGGAGGACATCCCATTAAAGAGAATCAAGGAGATGATTGCCCGGTCCACCTAGTCTACCCCCTTCTCATTGTTGCTCATTGCCTTGTTGAAAGAATTGAATGCCTTCACTAGCTTTTTCCTACCACAGGTCTGCAGTTCCATTTCAGACTAACTGCGTGCTAGGCAAACGAATCCTTTGAAAATGAACTGAAGAGAACTGCCACGAATGGTGAAACTCCTTTCAAAAATCAAACAATGCCCCACTAAATCCCTTGAATGGATGTCATACTATTCCACTTCGGTGTAAGCCAAACTTCTCGCGTATTACCCTACAGACTTTTGGCGAATCCCAAACCATCATTTCGCCACTCCGATGGGATAGGCCGCCGTCGTGTTTGAGCAGCTTGTCTCCTCTCTAGACACTCCCTGATGGAATACACAACTGGCTTCAACTCTCTCTCTCCCTTCACGGCCGCAAATTGAGCTGATTTCTCGTAATTCATTGCATAAAATTAATCTTAATCCCTCCCGACCGCCTCTAACTCCGCCATCGTTCATCCAAGCCACCCTTCTTCATCAAAAAGTATCTTTCTATCTCAATGATCCGCATCACACAATTCACCATTTTTTTCCCTGCCTTTACCGTGTGTCTTTGAATTTTGTGTAAAGAGGCGGACTTTTTGGACCGGCACTCGGCCTTATTTGTCGACTCCGACGAGCGTCGAGTGAATTAAATTATTTTCACAGCAATCACCTAAAACAGCCCCGACAACAACAACAAAGTCCCACAAATAATCTCACTCACTTGTTGTCTCTTTGTGAGTTTGAGGAATTTATTTGTTGTTCATGGAAGTTCGTTGCTAGGCTCAATAAAATTCGTACAGACACACGGGTGTTTTGTCGTCTCAACCAAATGAAAGGCCAAACCCCTTACAGTCGAGGGGAGAATAAAAAAACCCATCTGGGCCTTCTGACGCCTCGTCGGCCGCGTAGAGTGTCTTTCTTGCCGAACTACTGCTTTGGCTTGGCGTCCTTTAAATAAAATTTTCAATTAATAAATAAATTGAGCTCAATCGTGGATTGGGTTGTTTTGGTTTTTTTTTGGACCAATTTTGTGATTGGTTCAGTGATAGGGGAGCGACACTGAGCCTGTTGTGTGATGGGAACTCGCTTGAGATACGAAACGCGTGGGGAGCGTTGAACTGACGGTAAAAAAAATTGCAATGGTCGATGGATTTATTATCTGCGATAGACTGGGTCGACGCAAGACGTTGCGAAACCGCCGACAAGCACCGAATGGAGACATAATTCAATTTGAAATTGACCAATGGACGTTTTAGATCTAGAGCGGGACAGTTTTGTTAGTTTTAAGAGCAAGTGTCGCCGATTTGCAGGGAAATTAACGTTGAGATTGCGAAACTTTCAGTTGAGTTGAGAGCTATCTGTTATCTAGCAGAACCGAATGGGTGGATAGAGTTACTTAAAACCTGACAGACGGTGACATAGTTAGAGGCAAGTGCTGGCTCAAAGTTCGAACCGAATGGAGGGCGCATTTGAAAACCATTGCGAGTGTATTTATCACAGGCTGGTCTCCATTGAGAGTAGAGTATCTGTATGACAAATATCCCCTTGCATCACTTATTTTCAATCAATTAAAGACAGAAGATCAAGTCAGGAACCCGTTACAGTGGGGCTAGCATTTCATTGAAGCTCCACTAAAACACACAACGTTTTTTTGGACAATGCTAAGGCCTTGAAGGTAAAACAGGGAAACAGAACTGATCCCATCTCCTCCTCTAGATGAATCTAGCCTCAACTTCGAATTGACAATCGTCTAGGACGTCAGTCCATTGTGCTGGTTGCGAATTTAAGGAAGGAGATGTGTGATCTTTCTGAGAAGATGTTTTACAGGCTGTTGCTTGTGAAACTTTGATAGAACTCAGAGATTCCGGTGTCTTTCTTTTTCATCTTGAAGTTGTCTCATGCATGGGAAGCTTTTCTTTTCGTGGCATTTTTCAATTTTCATTTCCCTACACCACCTAAGAGTTGGGATTTCTAGTTCCTGGAATGACCAAGTATTTGAGTCCTGTAAGAAATTACTGGACGAATTCCCCCGAAGAGACGCTGGAAACGCTATT
Organism: Matsumyia berberina; assembly: GCA_917880715.2. Lineage (NCBI taxonomy): Eukaryota > Metazoa > Arthropoda > Insecta > Diptera > Syrphidae > Matsumyia > Matsumyia berberina. Next base: position 111,326,490 of record OU862872.1, read on the forward strand.
AAACTGCCACTTTCCTGACTGTACTGAGTTAGGGATTCAAAATCCAACCTCAGAAGAACGGTCAGAGGGCATGAAAGCCGATACAGTCACCAAGATCATTGACGACAAAAAAATATCATGAGCAATACTCTCCTTTGCCCGCTTTAAGGTCCCTGGGGAAACCTAGTCACATGACCGCTAAGGACTACAGACCTATCAGCCTATCTTCATTCCTGTTAAAGACCCTGGAACGCCCTAAGATGTGCACATAAGGGATGCGATTGGGGATACATACTTATCCAAGTCACATAATGCGTACAAGAAAGGAAGATCTGTGGACACCGCCCTACACAGGGCGATCCCTACACATACACGATCGATAAATCATTCCATGTCAAAAAATTCACACTGGGTGAAGTCCAAAAATCTCGTACAACTTAGTCGAAGAGAAATAGGAACGAAGAGGAAATAGAATCCATTCAGCACCTGCTATGCGAATGTCCCGCACTGGCCACCAGAAGATTGCGTACTCTTGGTAGTAGCTTCTTCCATGGGCTGGAGGACCTTAATATCGCTGATTTTAGGAAACTCCTGAGATTTCTATCCCTTTCTGGGTGGTTTCCGAATTAACCAACACTATCCCTTGGTTTGATTCTCATGAGTATACTTTTTATGGGTACAATGGACCCTTTAGGACTGCTACTAAACCAATCAAGACATTACTAATAGGTGTCCGCTTGAATGGGTTGTTGTCGTGCCGAGGCGAGGGTGCTTAGGGGTTTGATCGGAACTTGAAAGGCGCAAGCAACAGGGGATAGGCTATACTGGCGTTCTCTTGAGTGCTTGCTGCTTAACTGCAGCCTCTTTGATACATTTTTACCTTTTTTTTTCCACAAATAAGTTGCCATTTTCCTAAAACAGACAAGGATCTCTGATCCTAAGTCGCTCGCGATTTAAGTGTCTAGTCGCCTAAAAGCACGGTGCTGAAGAAGCCAAATTCAAGGCGAAAGGTTCTAGTGGATTCACTCCCACTACAGAAGAGCAACACAAGGAATACTGCTGTAAATTTCATGTACATGGACGTTTCAGCAGGATTCTTCTTTGTCCCATAAAGCCTCTGAAAAGCAATTAGTTCTTTGGGAGATCACTCGAGAGTTGGTTTTAGCCCTAGAGGGTCTAAATCTCAATCTAGAGGACAGCGAGTTACTTCAATATGAGGTGGCATACATTGGAAGTGTCCCGCCATTTCGTGGGACTTTCAAGAGAGAGACTTAGACAAAATGTGCTTGTCTAAGGCAAAGTGTTCTGCTATAATGCCAATTGCCGGAAGCTTTTTCCTCTCAGGAATACCACGAACTTCTGACAAAAGTCGGATAGTATTCGCTTGATCTATCTACATTCTGGAGCGTCATGACATTTTTTGTTGGAAACCCAAACATGTAGGCCATCCTCATCGAGCTTCTGCTCTGACCCATGATTAGCAAGCTACTTGAAGGTTTTATTTCCACGTAACCAAGTTGCATTCTTGACAACATTGGAACTGGAACGGTGTTGATGGGATCATGTCTTAGGCAATTTTTTTTTTGGCTCTGTGATTCTTCTGCACAAAGTGAACAATTTTTAGAGTTAAGGGCACTTCTCGAATCAGATCTAGACTTAATCTGACATTCTAAGCCTCATTGCAACAACGTCTCATCTTTATAACATGGAAACTGATTGCCAGACAAGTGAACACAATGACCCTGAATGGAAACTAATGTGGAGAAACTGACTTATCAACGGCAACGGCCTTAGAAAATTTTGTCATCAATCACTAGTCTGCCACATGGACCAAATATTTTGTGAAGGAGGGCGAAAAGGAGACTGTAGACTGCGTAAACCTTCCCAAGATTCGTCAAGAACAAAAAGGTATCAGCTGAAAGCTATTTTCAAGGCGCTGCCAACAACATACAAGTGTCGCGGATGGGGCAGATCTTAGGGCTCCGTACAAGTTTCGAAATCTACCACCTACCTACCAGTGCATTGTTGAAAAAAAATCCCTCGAAGGAACTTATATATCGAAGTAGAGATGCCAAAGCTCTAGCGAGTAATAGGTTCCTTCCTATTTGGTTCGCCTGCTTTAAAATGTCAACCAGGCTTCAAGACCTTACCAACGCTAAAGCTTCAATAAAGCCCAGATGCTCCACCTAAATTTGCTTTTGAATATTGACTTACGCACGGTCTCTGAATGACCAGTAGTTGCACGACGTACATTGGAAAGAAACATAGCTTCAGCTTCAAGAAGCTGAGATTTAAGCGCGGCTTAGATTCAACTAAATCGAAGGCCAAACTGAATACAGTAAAAAAAAATTGAAAGAGGAGGATTAACATTGCTCAGGAGCAATTGACCTCCAAATTTAGGAAGAAAGCGGAGAAAACGCTTCTTCGGGCTCAAAACGCGTTTTGAATCATAAAATTTGTTAGGACATGGTACCTCTGCCTGAAGGGGTTAGTAAATCCCGCTTAAGCCAATGTTAGTTGAATAGTATGTTGAACATGTTTAACGCACCTGATCCATTGCTGCCGAACCAAAGGGCAACGAGATCTTCATTTGGCGACGTATGATAATGGTTGCCGTACAAATAGGGGCTTGGATAGTCTAACAATACCCGACGCGATGAAGGGGATTCAGCTAAATCAGAAGACGAAGGAGATGAGAGGACATGGGTGGAAAAACAAAAAAATCAACAACAGCTTTGCCGTGTGGTACTCACCTTGAATTTGTGCAGCGTATTCCGATGCCTTCTGGAGGTTGAGTCTGGGTCGAGGTAGAGGCTTCGGAAGGGACTGCGAACTGGATATTCCACTGGCCGATGTTGAGGACGCTCCTGACGATGAGTCGAGTAGAAGTTGCTGCACCTGCAAGATGTCCACGTACTCGTCAAGACCGCTGCCAGAGGTGTGTGGGAGTCCTGATCGATTGGCAGTGGTCAGCGGTTGTGGTGGTGGCGGCGGTGGTAGATGAGGATGGTGGTGCGAATGAAGGTAGCTCCCACTTGCACTGGGATTGCTATAGAATCCGTACTGTGGAGCTGTTTGCACCGCAGACGATGATGTGGACGACGATGGCAGAGCTGTTGCACTATCCGAGGGAGGATTTGATGTCGACGACGACGGCGATTGGGTGGCAGGACCAGCTTGACGCTGATGCTGTTGCAGCTGTTGCTCTTGTTGGAGTTGTTGATTCAAATGATGGAGGGCAGCGGCACTAGGATGATCACTTTCACGACGCATTGCTAACAACATTTTCTCCCGTGCTGAAGTGATTTTGAGGTAATTTGTGTTTCAAAACAAAACGAAGCGAACGAAGGAGTGCACAGCTAACCACCGGTGATGACAACTCCATTGGTTCTTCTAAAAAAGATTGCGTATCTACGTTTCGTTGTAAAGTCAAGCGATGAGTCTTCTGCAATGAAAAAACAAAAAAGGAAATCAAAAGTCTTCGTCGATTAATTTTCGGCTTCAAAAGGTCAGCGTAGCGCTTGGCTATTTTCAGCCGCGCTGCCCGTGTCCAAAAATAAAAATAGTCCTGCGGCTAAAACCGCGGTAATCATCAGTTTTGGGTCTAAGTACTGCGCACTATCGTGACAGAATCAATCGAATGACACACGAAAATAAAAATCAAAAAAAAAAAAGTATCTATCGGGTAAATTTGTGTATCTCGACCCCCCCGCGAGCGCCGGAGGCGGCAGTTTATACATGTTAAACGCTTGCAAACACATATCGCCTGTGTATGGCCACCAATTCCGACTGAGACATCGCTGTCGACGACGATCATGGTGATGATGATGATGACGACAGTGACGCGCTGGCGATGGTGATGGCAGTGATGGCAGTGATTGCCGGTGATTGTCGGTGCTGATGCATGATAATTACGAATCGGTTTTCTACTTGTTTAACTCCCTGCGAGTGCATGTTATTTCCATAAATGGTCGCCAGCGCGAGATGGATTTCATTACGATTAAATCAAATGATGTAATTTATGAGATGCAGTTGTTGTTGGCCTGAGATCTGTCTTTGATTGTCTGTCTGCGGCTGACACAGAGCTGACTCGAGATATCGAGGAGCTGCTTCGGTTCAAGTCACAAGGCACATGCGCGCCGGTTGGGTATGGAAATGAGGAGAAGGAGATGTGAAAGTTGTACTTTGCATTGAATTATGCAGAAAAGGTTGGACTTAGTCAAGGAAAGAAACAACCGTTACGGCTAATTTATTGGCACATGCATACCGAACATATGTAGATGAGGCACGATGTGTCTCTGCGATCTTGTTTGAGAATCAAGCAAAAAGTCTATTCTGTGCCTTGTTTCAGGCGAGTTCTGTGCACAAAATGGCATTCACAGGTGGTGATGGGGTTGGCAAATCACGCCCAAGGGAGATCAGTGCTCAAACACCCCTGCAGTTTATTTCAAAACCAAATGTACACTCTCCCATGTCTTGAAAAGGTATCAGTAGCAACCGTTTCACAGAAAACAGAAAATGTCCTTAATTTTCTTCGTATGAAAGTCCGAAGAATATGCCTCTGTGTCCGTCTCTGAATACCGTCACCACATTAGGTGTCGGTATTCAGCGAACAGAAATCCACCCTTGAAAGATGAATAACCAACAGAAGCACATACAATTCCTACAGTTAAATGTAAAGCCAGGCCACATTAATTGAGCTCTTTTCCACTCAGCAGCTTCGTTCAGGGTGTATGTACACTGAATTTCTTCCCTAATCTTGATTCCTTGTGTCATCGCTAGTGGATTGACAGCCCAAAGATCCAGATATTTTGCTAACCAGCACTAGAAATTGGGGCAGTATATTCAGCGCTATCTCCACGTCCATCGGAAGGACCTCAGTTCGCCTTTCGGACTCGTAGCCCCCTTCCATTCATGCGAAAAACAAAACACGCACGACATGAATGGTTGCGAGAACCTAGGCCTTGGCTCATTCCGAGCTGTCGCGGCATTTATTTATTAGTTTTTGTCTCCACGTCCTTAAGGTGTAGTCTGCAATTGTCGTCTTCCACTAGACCTATTTTCCTTAGATGTCCTCTGAAGTTCCCATGCCCGTGAGACTAGGAACTTCTTTCGTGATACTGACAGCAAATATTTGTATCGCCATTTTGCCTCTCTTGACTGCCGTTTTGAGTGTTCATTCGTGTCTAATGTTTGAGTCATATCCGCTCTAAACGATTTGAGCTACAAAACTTCAAGGTTGAACTTTTCTGTCTACCATCTCATTTCCTTCAATTCCTCGCAGTCCTTGAACCCAAGTCAGTCTTAGCTCAGTCTTGGCAGTGCAGTCTAGTCGTCACTCACTCCATTGCTAGTGATGACTAAACTACAGTCTGAGTCATTCGCCTGATCACAGCTTGATGACCCAGAACTTACATATCCCTCATCTGATTCTCATGCTGGTAATCCAGCGTATTGATCAGACCCAGCATGTCGACTAAACACACTGAGGCTAGACTAAGATAACAGGTTTGATTCAGTTCCTCTGAATAGGCACCTACTCTTGCTCTAGCATCTCATCAGCGAAAATTTTGATTCATTCCAATCTTCTCTGTGGAATAGATCCTCACGGCAACCCTTACTCTTCTCGTTTCGTCGCTGGGCATATCAAGGTCTTTATTCGTGCTTTTAGCAAGATCCAAACTCTTTCTATGTCCTTAGATGGTCTCATCCTAATGCCTCTTGGTGCAAAGAAAGTGCTGCTGTTACCGCTGTTTTCGCAATGAATAAGTTTAGTAGCAATGGCCCTTGTGGTTCAAAACGCTCATGTTAACCCGAGACATACCAGTCGGATTTTTGTCGTAAATTGTATGATTTTGTTCCACCATACCACTGAAGAATACAAGATTAAGGGTTTAACCATCACAGTTTGCTATCCGCTATCCACATACTCGTTTCCACTGACATAATGCCCTGTCAGCCCTCTCCGCCTCTTCTGATCAACGTGGTCTGACATCCAGGTCCCTCTGGACGACACCTTGATTTGCATAAAGCGTCGTGGATTCAAAGCCCAGATTTATTCTTCGTGAAGATGATTATATTCTCATTGAAATAAGCGTATTACTGACACCCAGCCCATCATCAACATCAACTGTTCTCTCAAGGATTGCTACAACATTGAAACTCTATTCCTCTACTTTTTAGTAAATTTGTAAACCATCATCCAGTCGCTTCAAGTGCTCCATCCAATCGGACAGCCTAGGCTTAGAAAAATGAAATCGCCGAAGGTGGTTACTTATTTTGAAAAGAGTTTTGAAAAGAGTCTTGAGGTATCCGATATCTGATATCAGATTTCCGCATCTTTTCGGACAACCGAGCAGCAATCAAGTCCCTGGCACCGCCATAATCATTTTCCAATGACCCGCTTATCCACTATGCGGGTCGCGGGTTAAGGGAGCTTAAGTGGACTCTCCACATTTCCCGATTTTCCGCCATCGACTCTAAATCATCAGGTGATGAGATTTCGAACTCGGTACAGCCATTTCATTCTGGGTCTACCCATGGGATGCCTACCTGATGGCACGGCTTCCATAGCACGTCTTGGAAACTTAAAATTAAGCGAGATGCTCTCGAAAGGACAAATCTTAATTGACACAACGTGTCCAGCGACAACGTGTCCAGCGACAACGTGTCCAGCGACAAAACAGATTCGGTCCAAGCTGGATCTGAAACGCTCTAAGGATTTCATTTTCCTTAAGAGATTGCATATCAGCACTGATACAGGTGTCATCACTGGACACTGTCAAGGGTTGGCGTCTTCTCAAATGAGAAGGAAACCATCTTCCACCTTCTTTGCATGTGCCCTGCTCTCTCTTATAGGAGAAAAACTCACCTAGGTGCCTTCTTCTACAACGATCAACACTATCTGTGTTAGAAGTCTCCTACGCTTCGTCAGAAGCTCCAAGTGGTTTAACGAGTAGGAAAAGGAGAATTCTCCAAAATGCATGTTGTATTACAACGGACCTATCACTGGTCTACAAATGTTGGCTTCAGCTGGCATCCACTTACACCTAACCTAACCTAAATCCTTGAGGTTAAAGAAGCATCTTATGGCAGTGCGTTGAATATAGGTTTCCGCTTCCACATCAGCTTCAGATTTTGTAACGCGGAGTAGTCGATAAGTTGAACAGAAATTTTTGTCAGTTGACCTGGCAATTTATACCATCAAATGGTACTCACTTACTCGATCTTAACAAATATAGAAGTGGTAAGGGTAAAGAATAGATTGCTGGGATTGAGGTATTAAGAGCTCAAGGGCTTCGAGGAATTCGAAAGTCAAACAAGGGGAATCTCAAGACCCCTATGAGACAAGATTCTCTTTAAACTACCGCAACAGTATCGTTACTAAATGTATAAGCTTCTTTCCTCGGTTTATTCGCCCCTTTCATCACCTAAACCCATCCAGTTAGGTCTGTCGTCGTGTTTTTTTTCTAGACGTAGGCAAAAGTCTGATTCAGAAAAAGTTGGAAATGGCCACATACGCTGTGTGATTCTTTTTCCACTCAAAAACATTGAGACAAACGCTAGCTCCCAGCTCACGATTGAAGTTTTTGTCTTGTCCTATCCTATCCTATCCTCTTCGTCACCAATTCGCAAGTGCAATTGTACTCCGATACTCCTTACGTTTATCATACAACACTGACAACAACAAAATAACTCTTTTCCGAGATAATAGTCTAACTTTAACTCCGAGATAATAGTCTAACTTTGACGGGAAGTTGAAGTGAGATGAGAAGATTTCAGCGTAAGCTCTTCTTTTCGTTAAGCGCTCTACTTATTTATTGGAAATCCCTTCGATCAGTCCTCAGTTGAAAGTGAAAGTTCATTGTGTTCTGTTGGTGCGGCGAATTTCGCTTGGCAAACTCCGAATCTTTCCTGTCTCTCGTTTCTTTGTGTGAAAGGTATGTAAGTGCTGTGATCGATTCGGAGTTCGTGTTCGTTTGCAGGTCTTTTCGTGCCTCGAATTCTAGAACAAGCTGGAAGATGATCAAAGGTTGGTGTACATTTTTTTTGTCTTAAAATGTTAAGCTGAGATTCACATCATTTGGTAGCGTTATTTTGTCATAAATTGTATGCGGGATGTAATTGGAATTTTCTGATTGAGGTATTGGCCAAGCTAAGTAGCATCGTGCTAGAGTGGTACGGGGAATGTAGCTAGGACTTTGTGATGCAAGTGTTAGCACTGGTAACGGGAATATTACAGTAGTAAAGCAGGCCGAATAATTTGCTTAGTGCACTTTACGGGGATTCAGTTGAATAGGGAGATTCTTGGTCTATGAACCATCACGCCCGGCGATCCATTTCGGATGCAATGTTTCACTTAAAAGCAATTATTTCAACTTTCATCAAATGTCCAAGAGCTCCGTCGATAATTGAGTGAGACATTCTCCCTTATGAAACCGTAAGACTTTGGTCAAACGGCTTGAGAGTACATACTCGTACTTGTGGGCAAAAAAACGACTGTTTTCCGTGTTGGATGTTCACTGTCTTCATTTTGCGTCATGCAGGTCATGTGTCCCAAGACGTGAATGGTTGCTAGAAGCTAGGCTTTGGCACATGCCGAGCTGTCGCGCCAACTATTTTTTTGTATTTTTAGTATTCGACACTTAAAAACAAAACTAACTGGCACGACAGATCGAGGAAGACCAAGGTCTAGGTTCTCGAAACTATTCACATTGGATGTATTCTACTTTTCGCACAAAAGGAAAGCACTTTTATTCCAGGCTCCGAAGGGCGAATTATGAAACTTCTTCACGATAAATTAGACACTCGGACGACAGGTAGTTCCATGAAAAATATTCGGTGGGCATTGAATTACCAAAAAGTGGACAGCAGATGCGGCGTTGGCTGTGCCACGAACAAAATTTATCAAACAGAACCAAACTATTGACAGTAGAGTGCTGGAGAATCAAATCAGTTTCATTTGGCTGCACTACGAGCGTGACCGAAAAGAATGTCTCCTTGAGACAGTTTGCAATGCTGCACAAGAAAATTGCAGCGAATTTGTGCTAAGCGCCCACGTTTGGTTCAATTGAAATCGATGGAGGCGCTGTGTTTGATGATGCTAGCACTTTTTTTATTTGGAACGTTAGTCTTCTCAGTCTTTTTGTCACAAAAGGCCTAACTTGGTCTACGTGCCTTGTATGGGGAGCCACCCTCCCTAGCTATATACCGATCATTCCTCGTCGATTTCAATGAACGGCGGGTCGACATCATTGAAATCGAGTTTTGATTTCGGCCATATTCAGCCGGAGAACGTTCAAATCAGCCACGCTATCAACGTACTGCTCCCACAGATCATAGTGACTAGGGAATTTTTCAAAAATCCTTTGAAATAAATTCTTGAGAACAGGAGTATCTCCTACTTGGCAGTTGCGTCTTCCATTTCTGTAGGGCACCATGCAAAACACCACACGTCCTAGTTCCTCTTCAATTCATTAACCACTTGAGCTACCTCGACCAGAAGGCGATCCTTCGAACTTCACTTTGTCACCGTATTCACTTGAGTTAATCATCCCCAGAAATAATAGAAAAAACGATTGCAGTGTTAAAGGGTAGATAATGATAAGGATTGAGGCACGACCACCTCACACTTGCTGGAAAGAAAACTTTGTGTTCCATCGATCGCACTAAACCCTGAAAGGATTTTCTCAAAACTAGCAGTGATGTCCACGACTCCACTCAATTCGAAATTTCATAAACCTGTCCGATGCACACATTGAAAATGATAGAATAGTCGAAAAGCTCACCAGGAAATTCTAAAATTTTCTAAAATTTTCACAGAAAATCTTTGAAAGAGAACCACAATTCACAAATGTCAACTCACATTCGAACTCGATTTTCGAGGTGTGTCAGCTGTTTCACTGTTTCGAACTTCAATTGTCACTTGTTGACACTAGTTTCGCACTGCATCACAAATGTCACCTGTTGCATTGGATGCTGTCACAGGTTTTTTTCTCCCACTGTGTCGGGAGGTTTTACAAAAACGAAAAAAACTTTTCTACGCTTATACTAGCTACATCAAAATATCACAACGACAATACCGACAAGACAAGACACAATTTGACATAAGATTCTGAGAAACAATTTTTTGATTTTTTTTTCTTTTTTTTCGGAAACTACTGCGGGAAAATTGACAAAAATTCACAACAAGGACGGACGCGGTCAGAACGAAAAAAATAAAATCGCCGGCGGCAATTTGACAAAAAAAAATTAAGAACGAAAATATTTTCCCGCACAGCACAGCACGGCGCACACACACGACACAACACACAGCACAGAGATTTTCTAATTCCTTCCTGTTCAACGGGCTTACCGAACCGTGCCGATCCGCGTACCGCACGACGATGATAAAGTGTCTATCACTTTTGATTTTGTTTTGATATCGGTTGCGAAATTTATTCTCTTCTCTTCCTTCGGAACTGTCGGCTGTCGGTCGGTCCGAAGACGAAGACGACTATCGCCACCACTGGCCGGAGGGAGAAAAGCGCTTTCCGCCACCCAGCTTTCCACCACCAGCTGTTTTGCTCTCGGTGTGTGTCGGCTTTTCCGGCGACAATGGCACGACGACGCGGCGGGCAATAAAAATTCTCGAATATTTGTTGTGGTGTGTTGTGGCGTCGGGAAAACACACACGACTCGCGCAATCAGTCAGACTCGCTCGGGAATGTGAAAAGTGAAAATTTTTGTGTTTTACAAAAATATTTCAATGAATCAGAGCCGCCGAACAACCACCCAGTGCTGACGTAGGGTGGTATGAGCGCAAGAGAACGCCGAGAGGTTTCTTTTGGTTAAGAGAATAGCCACCCCTCACACAGGTATACAGGTTTCATCCCTACGGTGTGGAAAACTGATTTAAATACATTTTCCATGCAAACCAAACCCGCCTCTCTTTGGCTGAGAGAAAATCGTCCCAGAGTGGCATTTGGAAAGGAGAAGAGAACGCAACCTATCTGTTGATCCGTTTTCGTAGTAACAGTGGGGTAGAAACAACAACCCCCAAACGTGGCACCGGTACTGCCACCCGCGCCCTCCGTCCGTCCACCCCCGAAATGCCAACTGTAAAGTTCAAATGTCAGCACGGTTGTCGGGGATAAGGGCATTTCGTGGAATTTCTCACAACAAACCTGGAGTACACACGTTACTTTTTGGGACGCCCACTGCCTTACAACAACCACCCACCCAGGTTGGGGGAGGGTAGGGGTTCGGTGGATGCCACATGCAAAAAGGGCAACCGAAGAGCGAGCGCCAGTAAACTGTCTAACGAAGAGCTACTTACCGTTACAATGTTTTGCTTACATTTTCATTGTCAAGCAGGCGGGATGGCGCTGGTTTTTTTTTTGTTGTTGTTGTTTCTTTTCTTCGTTGTTCTGCGCCACCCCATCACTTCATTATTCATTCGCCCACCACCCCCACCTGTGTGGGACTCCCACGTACGACAGGCGGGTGGGTGGCAGCACCAGCAACGTTACTCTGACGACGAGGAAACACTGTGTAGCTTTCCGCGCAAAATGGAAATGGAAAGCCATCAACAGTGGCGCGCAGTAATTATGAATGAAATGGAATATATGCCGGGGTGGGGATGGGGTTCGGGTTCGGGTTGGTCCACCTCCACACGGTAAACAGATTTATGACAACCGAGGTAGGGTCACACTGTTGTGTGGTGTTTCGGCTGCTTGGACGGTTGTTCAAGAAGACTAAGCATGTTCGGGGCCCTTATGCGAGAAGAGAACTTTCTTTCGAAGAGAATATGGCCAAAGAGAACTGAAAGATGTCCGTCTTCTCGAAGGGAGCTTATTTTTTTTTTGTCTTCTTCGAGTTTATTTTGGGCACCTGTTTGATTTTTTTTTTTTTTTTTTAACGGTTGTGTGTGCTAAACGCATTTGACTTGTTGCTTCGGGGGCGGTGGCGGCGGCGGAGGGGCTATGGAGACTTTAGTTTCTTCCTTGTTTCTTATTCGGTGCGTTGGCGGCATGAACCTTTGAGGGAAAGTTCAAAGTCAAAGTCAGGGATGTTCAGTCAGTTGGGGATGTATTATGGTTTTAATCTGTAATGGATTTTGTCTGGTGTAAGCAAATACCAAATGGGAAAGGGCATTCGGTTATATTCGGCACTGGGCGCTCGGCATTCAGGATTCAAAATGAAGGAAAGGAAATTTTTTGTGTTTATGAAGATTGATATGATGATTTTTGGGAGCGTTGGCGTTTTGACGAGCTGACCTTAGAATAAAGAGGGCACAAGCCCCCGTGTTGGTTGTGGAAAAATATCACTTGGCTTTCTGTGCCTTTTGGGGCTTGCCTAGATGGTTTAACAGGAAACTTAGGGGCTGCTTAGCATTGTAAAGTGAGCGTGTGCAGCGTTTCAATTTCCATTAGAGTTGTTGTGGGAGGCCTTTGATGACTTGTAGTATTAATTTTCGGTCGTAATTGACTAATTGTGTTGACTTTTGAATTTTGCGTGCGAGTTTTAAGGGAAAAGGTCATAAGAGGCCGAGATGTAACTGATTGAAGTCACGTGCCAAAACAAGGATTGCAGGAAGCGTGGATGGGTTTTTTTATACTCAGAAAGTGGAATTGAAGAAGTCTTGTAAGTTGTTGCCTGTGGAAGAGATTCCGGCCCTCTTGCATGGGTGGAGATTACAAAGGGTTGACCTTTCAGAAGTTGAATTCCGACGGGCATATTCAATTTGCTTAGATAAATCCGTCTTTGATACTTTGACAATTTATAAGCAATTGATCTATGTAAGTCGTTTATGGGTAATGTCAGAATGCAATAGTGGGTTTCTCTACCTCTGTGTCAGAGGATCAAATCAGTTGTGTTTCAAGAACGGGAACTTCGACAGAAGCTTGCACTTGGGCTTAGAACTCATTTTGACCTCAAACATGTCCAGAGGAAGATCCTTTCAAATAGGTCATTGGACTGCATTAGCTTTCCATGTCTCCTTACGGCCATCTCAACGTGCAAAGCAACGTTGATTTAGCCCGCTATTATCCCCCAAGGAAGGTTTTCCACAAAATATACAGATAGCTGCCAAAACGAAATTTCTTCTTTGTATTTCTGGGGTGACTCGCCGTGATTGAGTTGGGAACACAAGAATACACGAGGTACTTCCTGTTGAACCTTCTTCGAACGAAGAAGTTCATGGTTTGTTCACGTTAAACTCAGGCCCCCAACTCGGCTTCCAAGACGTGCCATGGAATCCATGCCATCAGGTAGGCGTCACCTGGGTAGGTCCAGGACGAGATGGTTGGACCAAGTCCGAAATCTCACCTCTACCCGTATGTAGATAGCCCCTGATAATTTAGAGTCGATGGCGGAAGATCGGGAGATGTGGAGGTTCCACTTAAGCACCCTAAATCCGCGAGGCTCAAGCGAGGACAAACGGGTCATGGGAAAATGATAATGATGATGATGATGAGATAGTTATAATACAGACAGTGAATCTGCGTTTAGAATACTGCGCGAAGCTAACTACGCATTCTACCATCTTTATATGTATTTAGGGCATTCGTGACTAAACCATTTTTATTTTCTCTGATAGCCAAGTCGCTATAAGGGCACTGAATTCAGCTATGAAGTTGAAACTAGTTCTGGTGACAGTCAAAATGTTTTAGGGGTAACAACGAAAAACTTGGTCATACCAAACTGATCCCTGCTCACAAAGGTGGCATTGACAGCTGACTTACTGGAAAAAAGATCGGTGCATCAAACTCCTTAGGTAGGTAGGTAGGTGGGTTGGCTATCTCTGCAAAGCTCACGTAGGCCAGAAAGGCCCTCTGTCATACCACATGGATCTATACCTTGAAAAGCACCACTTCATTGAAACCATTTGGAGTTCATGATGAAGCTGAGGATACTTTTCACCTCAGTATGTAATAGTTCGCCCAAATTGTCGAAGTGGTAGGATCCCAGATAGAGCTTCCGTGGGATAGCGGTGCTAATGAGCGACCTTTTGAGCAACTTCCGACTTGGTACCATTCCTCCATCTTTGACTTGTCTTACTAATAAAATCCTTAACTGGCCCCAAACCATTCTGTGGTTCAAAGGAATGCGATCTGCTCAAATCGAATGCGATCTGAATGGAAAGCCAGGGACACAAATGTACAAAATACATTTTCCTTGCTCCAGCTCATGGAAAATCAAATATCTTGCTGAATCTGAGCCGGAATCAACTTAAAGCGCTTATCGGAGTCGGGCAATTGCTTTTGGAAATAAGTCTCCACGATAAAACCTCTTTTAACATTTTCACAGAATGCTCCACCCTCGTACATGTTCGAAAATAGACCCCAATCGCTTCGTTACCGCCTGAGAAGCTGCTGAACTTCTTGACAGCCTCAGAATCAGATTATAGACATCCTTGGATCGTCGTGTAACAATCCACCTCACTGTGTCGTAGTGATTTAGGGAGCTGCACGGTTTCAAGCCTCAGTTATGTCCACCGGATATTTTTCGCACGAATGACAAACCCCCGAAAGTATAGTTTCAGAGTCGGCAAAAGATTGTAGGTCCACTCCATTCGTGCGAAAAATGTAAAACGCACAACGTAAATGGTTGCGAGAGCCTTGTCTCATCGCGAGTTGTTGCGCTAGCTACTTCTTTATTCAACCTGTCTGGACACAACTCAAGTCGATGCGAAGGAGTAGTGCACAGTAGAGATTTTATGCAGGAGGTTCCGATCGAAATCGAGGATCTTCATCATCATCGAGGATATTTGCCAAAGAAAAATGTATAAACTGCTGCAGACTCCCATAGACTCTAGACCTCCGCAATAAAATCAGTGCATTAGCACGGTCTTGCTTTTACGTGCCATATGATCCGCATACTATGTACACCTAGGAGGCGTCAGCACAAGCATAGAAGTTTCAGCTTCACAAATTCTTCAGACAACTCCTTGTGGTTGATGATATCTGTGAAATCATGGAAGTGAAGATTACAGGGTTTTCTCTCAACTTGAGGCCAGTTTCTCCCAGTCTGATTGAATGGAGGAACTCCCAGGTAGAATAGCGAAAAGCTTGGGGATCTCGTAGTGCCTGAACAATTTAGGGACCATCTTAGGTTAGGTTAAGTTAGGTTAGGTGAATGCCCCGCTCAAGCAGGGACATACTTAGACCAGATTGGTCCATTGTGATACCATGTTAAATACCACGATAAGCACCAGAGGCCAACAGCATAAAGCCAGCGTTGAGATGAATGACCGTATCGGTAGCAACCATATGTATTGAACTACTTTAACCTGGAAATAAGGTTTGTGGGCTGATAAGGGCTGCCTCATCACACCTAGGTCCATGTAGACCTACTGTAGACAATCTATCGACCTGGAGATAAAGTTTCTTGTCTTGTGGATGTCGAGTTCAACTAGATCGATGGTTTTCTTTCTTAATATTGCAAAGGCATGTCAAGTGATTTCCTTCTCCTCCTCATCTCTACAGTTTTTTGAGAAATCATTCGAGGGGACCCCAAATCTGAGTGCAAGTCTACCTATCAAGCAGTGTCCGGTGAGGACTTCCATTAGTGAATCTAATTTTTTCCGGTTAGTGGATAAAAGTCTTTCCGTATTTTTTAAATCCTGACAAGTACTGATGTTGTTTCAGCTGGGGTTTGGCAGTTTCGTGGTATCAGTATCGAGGAAAAATTTTATCAATTTGATAGGAGCAGATGGTACCCCCAGGTTTCGTGGAGATGCCGTCCTGCGCAAGCTCGTCCGCCCTGCAGTTGCCTGGAACGTCACTATCTCCTGCGACCCAGCACAGGGGTAAGTCGCATCTGTCTTCAATCTTGTTAAAAAATTTGCGACATTGCTTTACCAACCTTGATCGCAATATCGGCGATTTCCAGGCTATTATAGCTGCCTGACTATCCATGTATAAGCCAAGTCGCTGCTCTGCGGACCATCCCTAAGGGACCATCTTACCCTTGAAGCATTTCTGTGCGGATAGGTGTAAATGACCACTGAAACGGTAAGAAAAATACCTATTTTTAGTGAGTCTTCCGACAGATCAAGTTGGCGAACTAGCAATAGACCCAATAACAACAGACTGATTGCAACAGAGATAAGAGCTCTCAAGGAAGGCAAAGCCTTTGCAGCCTTGTCAAGCTCTTCTGGGCTGAATCAAACAGACTCGGGATCTTCTTCGCTTCATCTGCATTTTTACGATTTTGAGAAGGCTTTCCGCATCTTTATTCAAGATTTCACTTGGTTGGCCTTGCGCAAGAACAAAAAATTCTTAGCTAGTGTGAAGGTGCTAAGTGTACGTTTTACACAACTGTGTAGAACTGGTACTGGTATATCCAAAGCGGGATGTGACAGAATGCTTTCATCGCTACTATTCCTGGTGATTATCAGTAATTTTATCCATGCAGCTTTGACGGAGAAAATATGAGGTCATGGCATCTGGTATGGAACATCTAGACAAGCCTGAGAATATCTTCCCGCCTTCACACAGAGTTATGGATCAAAATACGGCGAAAGAAATAGTAGTAGATGGGACACATTTTACTGCGAGAGGACAGGATATACCATTCAATGGAATCCACTCACCCAATCATGCAGACGATTAGGTCGTCCTAAGCAAAACCTAGTGCAGAAGGGTTGAGGGGGTATCCAGGTCACAGTAGAACTCCGCGCAAGAAGGGATATAGGCGTTATAGAGGCCCTAAGGAAATCATTAACTAACGCAGTATAAAAGCACGAGTGAGGCTGACTCTAAGTAACATGGGGTTCGACTACATATTCCTCCACTTTATCTTTCTTCTTAAGTTGATCTTCAAAAATATTTGTTTACACTCTTCGGAACTTACCTTAGCTTGTGTCAAATCCAAGAATAGTATCGGCCTTCAACAAGGGGTTAAATTAAAATAATGGCAGACTAGACATGCAGAATGGCCTTCCCGGTCGATAGCTATCACCTTCGATGATTGTATAAAATTTTACTTCCGTTTTGAATTTCTTAGGCCACGCTTAGCCGACGCTTTATATCTTTTTTTGCACAATTTCTACTAAACTTTCATTGAATTCAAAAAAGCTTTGTATGGCGGTTGTAAGTACAGAGAATTTTGGTTCACTTTAAACTGTGAGTACAGGATATCCTTGCAATAATTTTAAATTTAAGTACAGTTTAAGCATCTTCCCGAATACAAAAACACTCGTCACCCCTTTTTCTTTGGGGGAAAAAGCTTCTCAAAAGCTTACCACTTGTTGCTTATCACGTGCTTAACAGGGTACAACACCCTTCAGTATTCCCTGCAACTTTCACAAAAAGCTTCACAGGTTCATCACACAAAACAAAAACTGAACAAAAAATTCATCCCCCAACAAATAGAGTAACAAAAGCTTTCAACGTCCTTTTTCAAATTTGAAAATCCTTTTGCGTTTAATTAACCACCAGCACAGCACACGAAAGCCCACGTATTTATTAGTTAATTATCAACAATCAAACTGTATGTGTGGTTTGTTTTTATTTTCTACGTGTTTGCCTACCACTTTTACGCGCACTCCTCGAACGTGACACTAAGCAAGAACAAGACGAACAATCCACGATTCGCGCCCCGAAAAAACGATTCTGATCTCTTGCGGCGAAAAAAAGTCCTCCGAATGCGACGACGATCGGTGGCGTACATTTGCCGGTATGGCATAGGCACCGTCGACACAAACAAAACAAAAAAAACCCGCGAAGAGAAATAAAAAGGAGAGAGTTCGAGCTTCAAAACCCACACACAATCACTCACTTACAAACACACACAGACGTTGGCGCTGATCGCGCGAAATACGAAAAAAAGCACCGAGCGAGACGAGTCTACACGGTCAACGTGAGCCATGTGGAAAGTGTTTGACAAACATGAACGCGTCCCGAACGCACTGAGCGGAACCGCCAAGCCACCATTTTGTTGTGTTTTCTCGAGGAAATTCGTCGCGCTGTTGTGTCAGGCTGTGTGTGTGTCGTATCCATGTGTTGTTCTTCCAGAGTTTGTTGTCGGTTTTTGTTTTTCTTCTTTCGCCTCGTTTTGGCCTTTTTCAGAGCGCGTTCTCGAATCGTAGTAGGTCGGCGTCGTTGTCGATTCGATATCCCCCGTAATTTTTCTATCTCAGAGTGTTTGTGTAGTGGTTTGGCGATGGACTGGAGTGGTGTAGAGTGGAACAGTGGGCATGTGGGCTGAGATGCTTTGGTATTTATGAAGTTTGCCACATGTGTGTACTCACATTGGGATTTCGCCGGAGAAATGCTTTGCTCTAGGGAATTGGAAGAAATTCCAAAAAAAAAGTGAATCAGTTCGGATGAAATTCAGTGGTGAAATGGTAGCTCAAAGCTTTCTACGGAATCGGTGACTTAAAAGTGGGGGTTTTACACGTAGTCTGAGAAAAAAACACTCAGCGCCTAACACTCTAACACACACATGGGTGGAAAGGGGATCGTAAAATTTAACAGTCGACGGGAGCTATGCATTTGAAGTCTCTAAAAGGGGTGACAAAGGGCTGCATAATGAGGCCTATACTTGTCTAGAAAGAAGAGCGTAGTGGGGGTCAAATGTTGGTGACAGGGATCTTGAGGACAGTCCTTATCAACTAGATTTATGGGGAGGTATATGTGTGGCTTGAGCCTAAAAGCAGTAGAAGTCAAAGAGGTCGAAAACAAGAGAAAAAAAAGTGACCAATTCTATGTCTTAAGCTCCTCTTACAAGGCCTTGTCCTGAATTATTGTCAATTTACATGGTTCATATCGGACAACCATTCTTTGAAGTAACACCGGCTTAGTGGACTACGAAATGCAGACACTGCTGCATGATCAATTCTACTGTGACCGGGTATAGAGTAAGCTTAAGCCGATATTTGGTCCTGTGGGGAGGTAACTCTTCAGATCACTGGCTTATGACAATCCGAGCTGCTAATCTAAAAAAGTATTTCCAAGGTCAATGAATAATCATCACAGTCATCGTTACCCAAAAACCCAGCTCCAGTCAGGAAAAAGACTTGAAGACCGTCAAAGTCTTCTTTCTAAGCTTAGCGTCGATGGATTAGTATATTCCTGGCTCAGTATAAAGACCCTCATATTGAAAGTCACTTGGCAAGTTTTGAACTTGGCAACGGCTTATGAAAAATCCAAAACCTTGATTCACTAAGAATGAATTGGGTTTCAATGAACTTTCCAAGCCTTTACAACTTCACGTAAATGACTTTGAGTTTCGAGTGACTAACTAAGTAGGTACACCATCTCAGTTGGATATTTCAAGGCCTCGGAAGAAATGTCACAATTTGAGAGAGGCTTAACTGAGACAGAACTACTCAACTTTGTCAGGCGCTTAAGGATTTTAAGAAGCTAAGCTCGTGATTGAGCCTGCATTTCGCAAGCTTAAGTGCACTTTCGTCCATAAATCCATGTAAGTCTAAGTAAGATGAGTCTCCAAAGAACAAGGTAGAAGTAGTACCAATTAAGTTTCCGTTGAAGCCAGGCTTAAAGTGGGTTGATTGGAAGACTTGTACATGATGTGGTCAGGCTTTGATCAGAGGGATTTTCGGGGGTGTTAAGGCGTCCAGCCCTAGATAACCAAATTTAAATGAAGCTGAGCCCGTATGTCAAACCTGGCTTGGCAACCTTTCTAAGTTGTTCGTAGTTTTGTGTCGTGCTTTTTACCGAGTTTTCTTCAGATTCCACATCTTCCACCTTCACCCTCCGGGGGATTCCTGGGTGGGATATAATTCCTGATTTTGTCTCCCAGTTCAAAATGTGAAATGACATGCTCTCCCCATCTGCTCGCTGAATTGCATCCATATGCCAGACATCACTTTGTCGTCGTTTTTCCACGACGCACGACAATTCTTCACCTTCAGTCAGTCACGTGGGCACGCGCTTATCTGCTTCGCCACGCCGTTTCAACCCACGGTCGAGAAAAAAATAATCAAATGGCGCGGGCCTCAGCATCTCATAGATCTGCACACGTTAGAGAAGTTCTGCATTTTGTTCCAAACACACACAGACACACTTGAAAGAAAACTCAACGCGTTCACCTTTGTGGAAAAATTGTAGCGCGTAGGTGATGTGTATCCGTCTCTCGAGATACTTTGTCTCCTTGTCAGCACTTCCAGTGGTACACACGCACACAGAAGCATCGAAGCATGTCGCTTTCGCTTAGGTGTACGACATTTTCCACCTGAGACTGTGGTGTGGAAAGCTTTTCTGTTGTTCTCCCAATTCAGTTCAGGGTGTCTGTGTATATCTCTCTATCTCTCTCGCTGGGATACCTGGTGTGGATGGTGGGTGGATTCATTGATGAATTCTAGCGGCGCGGTACCATGGTGTTGGTGTGTTGTTGTCGGGGGTGGACGGGCTGGTAGTGTGTTGTGTTGTCAACTTTACCCAGAAGGATATGTGGGTGGATCTGTGTGTTGGTTGTTGTTGTTGTTTTTTCTATTTTGTTTATGAAATCAGATTCAGATGTATACGTTTTGCAACTTTATAAGGAGATTACACCATCGCCCACGCACCGAGTCACACTGGCACATGTACGGAGCGGGAGACTGGCAGTAGCTTTCCCTTAAAAAAAAGTACTCGATACTTTGTTTAAAGACAGTTAAAGCTAAACAATCGATGACCGGAGGCAGGGATAATACCTAACAGGTGGATTCTGGAGCGGACACCGGTGATGGCGAAGAGTGAAATCCATGAATGAATCCAGTCATCCGTCTCTCACCTGAACCCTTGGAATTTGTGAATGGGAGCATGGATACTACCAGTTGTTGTTTTGTTATTCCGCAGTAGACACGGGCTGAGAGAGAGATGTTCGTGGGATGATTATTCTACGAAATTTAGGATTCGGAGTAATTAGGATGAAAAAAAAAACACCTTAGCGCTTTGGGGAAGGACTGCCGAGAAGTTCTTGGTAAGCGTGGGCATTTCAAGGAAGGGTTGTGAGAGCAGATTACCTTGCTACCGGTTGTTGTGAGTTAGTTTTCAAAGTGCGGGGTCCAATTTGATCAATGAATGTCTGGCGTAAGGCACGCGGGCATGGGAATTAGTCGAGGTTCTGTTTAAAGTAATTGGGAACTAATTAGAGGTATTTACGTACCGATCGCGATGTGTGTGTGTGTGTGCGGGGGTATGGAATTTATCGGAACGCTCTTCTTAGGACACTTGAGATAGATGGATGGGGAGTGGGTGCTGGTGTTTCTTAGTTTTTCGTGGTTCGATTTGATATTGAATTTTGAAATTTGCGTGGTAATTTTGCCTAAAGAAGGGGAAATTAAGGTCTATTTGCGCTATGGTATCATTGGTATGCGGAAAAGATGAGGGTGTTTTTGTAAATTTGAGTAGGAAATGTTCAGTAGAGAATGTTCAGACAGTGTTGTCTGTCACTTGCTACTCTCACTTCTAGACTGTGGTCACGAAGTGGCTAGTACTTGGTCTGAAGACAACCGCTTAAGATATTGCCTCGGCTATCATCTCATCTGCTCAACCCACTCATCCAGTGGCCCTTCAAAGTATCCACTTGCACACTTCCGTTCCATAAAACACCATTTCTGACTTTCTATTTCAACGTCAGCCCTGTCAGTCCTCAATTTGACACATAAACGTCACAATTGTCTCAAATGACAATTTATTATTGTCCCCCTATCGATGGCGCGTATAATCCCCGATAATTTTGACAAATACCGTCACAAATTCAGTTCACGATAATTAATTTTCTTTCCAATGAAAACCGAATTCCCAAACCGAAAGAGATCTCTAAAGCGCACAGCAAAAAACACCGTCAAAAACGAGTGTCATTCGGGGGATGTGTGGGTTGGCCCGGGGATTGCGTCAAATTTACTGCTGTCAGTTTAAGTGAATGTTGGAATTGAATTTCGTTATAACTTTCCGTTGTCTTGTGAGATGATTATTTGCGAGCATCTCTGTACCAAATATGGCCGACTGTTTTCGCCCTGTCGTCCATTTTTGGTGATCAGTTAATGATTGCTTGACTTGTTTGTGTGTTGTTTTTGTCAAATTGATCAGTTGATCGTCGTCGTCCATATTTGGAAGGTATACACACGAATGGTGAAATGGTAAATGGATTTTTCAAGAAATTAAATGGTTCATGAGTGGAGAGATGGTTTTGTTTTTTTAGATAAGACTTTGAGTTGGTTGATTGTTTTGAACACTTGAGGTTATCAAGGGGAGGGAGAATCCTCTGCATCATACTCAGGTCTGTATAGGCTTGTGATGAAGGAGGCTATCAAGTTGGGATGGAATGTTGAGTTTTTTAAGCCCGGAGAGGCACTTTAAGGGGCGACGAACTTTCCAGGGATGAGACAAAACAACGAATTTTTGCGGCTTGTTTTGCTTTCGTCTAAATCGAGTTTAATGGACAAACCATAGGTTCCACGTAAGACTTGTTTCCTCTTTTTTGTAGAAGCAAGCTTCGAGAGGTATTCCCTGCAAGAACTTTGTCGACTTGTATGACATCACTTGGGTGGTGCTACAGTTCGGGCTGAACTTAGGCCGAGGGCAAGCTTCTCTAGTTAGCCTCTGGTGGGCCAACAAGAGAAGGCCCGACTGCACTATGGTCCTGGTCAAAATCTAGCTTCTCCCAACGAATGGAACCTGTACGATGGCAAAGCATATTGGGATGGTTCGTGTCTCTGCTATGACTCTGTTCAAATTTCTAGAGAATTGATGCCTAATCCGGCGATTATTTGTCGCAATTCTTTGTCAGATCTTGGCGAAAAGAAAGCCTAAGTGAATGGTGGCATTACGGGAAGAAAACTGCATATCACTAGTCGAGGAAAAGACCCCAAGGGCTTTTGGCTGTCTCCTGGGAATATGCCACTTTTAAGATGGTCTGCCAGTAGGTTGTGGTCTCAGATTGCTGGGATGCAAGTAAGTTGAGCATTGGCTTACCCGATCACTCCATGGTACTAACTCCCTGCCCTGCCTCCGCTGCAACAAAAATGTCCGATGCAACTGAATCTTCATTCGAAACGACTCGATCTTGCACACTTAGCTACGGCAAATGTAGAACGCAAACTTTTCTATTTATTTAATTTTTTTTTTTAATTTGTATCTACACACATACTTAATTAAATGAGAATTTTACTGTTAAGCCAGCGAAGCATTGGCAACCGCAGTCGCAGAAAATTCCTGTCGCTCATTTGTCCGCTATAATGTGCAGACAATTAATGAAGCAATTGATTGTGTTTACGTTGCTCGGTGGAATCTTCCTATGGCTCGGTCATGCGCGTGATCTTCACCTGCTTGGCCATAAATTATCCAAAGTATCAGGGAATTTTGGTTGATTTTCATCATTTGGATGGGGACTGAGGATTCTGTTATCGTACCTATCCCATGGATACGAGTATCTATGTCGTCTAAAAATAATTTGGCGACATTTCAACGGGCGGGGGACAGTGACAGCGAGACCACCAATTACTCCATCAAGGAAGGGTTCCATCAATGAGTGTTCGCTTGCATGCGAATTCAATCAATTCCCATGTTGATGAATGAATGTATCTCAGAGATACATGCTCTCAAGAGGTTTTTCTTCAATTGATGATGTCGTAGCTGGTGGTTGCGGCGGTAAATCGTAGGCTGCATTCGATAGATCATAAACTGCCAAGAGACCTCCGCCTACGTTTTCGGGGGAGCGTCTGGTTAATCGCGTTGTCGTTGTCGTTGTCGTAGTTGGAAAAACAGCTTTTCCACCATGGCGTGCATTCATGAATCAAATCCATTCATATGCTCGGGCTGGCTTAAGTGTTTTTGTGTTTTATGCTCTTTGGCATCGACCAGCTGCTGATGATGACTCCGAGCGGAGGTTTTAACCTTGCAGATACTTTGATGGCTGCCGGTGGGGCAATGTGGGTGGATCAGCACCGCGCAACAACAAGTGATTGAGTTTTGCTTCACAATTGTGTATTCAATCAAATTATTGGAGTTTGAGTGTGTGTGTGGCGGCGGTGTATATTGGAAGAAAGTTTCTTTCAGTTTGTCGGTGGGAATAGGAAAATTGATTTCAAGTGGGATAGGTCGGCTGCTGATTGGATTTGTGAATGAAAAGTTTTATGAATGGGACCCCACAGCTACTACCGCCGCGAGGGTGGAAACGAAGTGCTTATTGATTTTTCTCATTCCTGACCAGAGGCAGGGAAATTTTGAATCTCGTTCAAGGTGGCCACCTAGCTAACAAATGAGAGTTCTTCACTGGACAGTTCAGTGGTTTTCTTTGGTTCAATTTGGGCGCTTCGTACCTTAAAATGCCGTCACCCACTCCGTTTAAGAGTATAGGCCACAACACCAAACGCTAGATATGAGTTGAGCTCAAGAAACGATCCTCTCTGCAGCAGTAGAGACTGTAATCTCCTCCTTCTCCTTTTTGACAATCTGTGGAGGTCTGATGCCAGATTGTCAGATTGCCTTTAATTCTATCGCGGTAGCACACAACCTTTAACTGACAACAACTCGCCTTCCACGTCCAAGTGATGTCATCGCGTCTCTCTAGACACCATCAACCACTAAACTTTTCCCCTGAACCAAGTTGCCACTTGCATTCTGAAGTGAAATCTATTTTTATCGGCGCGACATAATTGCAGTGTCCACCACATGGGTCCATCCACTTGTGCTCTGTCAGCCCCTCCAAGTGTGATGATGACACTCCATGTGAATTCCAAAAGGAGAACCGAAAATAAATCTGATTGCGAGCGGTATGCGGAAACTCGACAAATGAAATCCCTGCCCGATGCTGTCAGCTTTACATGAAACTACACTCTAGGCGTCTGCCCCCCTCCCTGTTATTAAGTAGGAAATGTCAACTTTCCTCGCACTCACTCGCTCTGCGTCTAAACGAGTTAGATGACATCCTCATGCACGCGCCATGTCACACATTCTGCTCGAAATTCTGAAACGACCATCGCCGAATAGCGGCGCACCCCTATGGCACACATCGCACAGCTCGCTCGCTTTGTAAATGAGACACTTGGCACGCGGTAGTAGGGGAGAACCCTGCCCCTCTCCGCCAACCAGACTGACAATTGTTGTGACGGTAATTTTGTTTTGTCACTTCCGAATGCAACAAATCATTCAGCGTCAAATTAACAGCGCACGAGACAACCACCACGACTCTGAGGGATGTAAGCGATCATCGCCATTATCACTACGCTATCACTTATCGCCCCGGGGGGAGACGCACTTAAGCCCGAAGGGGCTAACGAGCTCTATGACAGTCAGCTTCCCGAGAAGCGTGCCCCGCCGAAAAAATGCATCCCATCTGCAGCAATGCGTGCGCCACGATCCTCACTCGCGCTGATCAGCATGAATTGCGTAATTGGATTTGTCGTTAAGTGAAAGAGAGGACGTTGCTGGTTGGAAGCTGCTGCTGTATGACAGTTGGCCCCAAAATGCATTAGTTGCCCCATCCGCCTGTTGGACGATTGATCGTTGTGGCACGAGTCAATGTGCCCGGTAAATTAAATATAAAAAAAATTGCTTGTCCGTCCGGACGATCTCTTAATCTCTATCTCCCTCCCTGTGTGTAGTGCCTCCTTGGTGGACTCGTTTAAATTCGTATTCCTATCTCCATCCAGTGCAACTGCATCCGCTAAGCAAATGATTTTCATTTTGTTGGATGAAATGAAAAAATCAAGCCAATCTCTCTCGTGCGCGCAGAGTTGATTTATGGTCGACAGTTTTATTGCGAGCGTTCTGTGCTTATTTTTCCCTAAATGAGGTCCACTCAAGCAGGGAGCACAGCAAGCTTAACGAATCGTAGAACAGTTTTTGGAAGTGAATTTCAAACGGTGTAAACAGAAACAGTGGGTGGAAAGGTCTTCACTTCTTTGGTTATGTTCACCGAGGGAAATGTTTAAGTACACAAGCCTAGGGCTTCTAAGGAGTCTAGTTTCCATAATTAGATCTCGGCGATGGCAATAATCATCACAAATGTGTGGCAAAGGTTTAATGTTGGGACCCATAGGCTTGGGGCTAGTTACTAACAAAAGTCAACTTTTACAGCACCTGCTGGAGCATTCCGTTGCAGGGTCTAAAATGACTTATGAGGCAATAGGTTCCAAAGAGAAGGGAATACAACTTCACCTTGCACCTTCTTACACTCAAAACTTACAGCAGAGGTTATACTTAGCTAAGCACCTTTTAGGGGTTTCTTCCAAGGTTTGACTTATTTCACAGTCATCGTTGAAGTGATAGCTTCTTAGAAGCCTTTCCCATGCTGTGAGAACCTCCTCCATTCCAACTACCCTGAGAAATCGAAGTATCTGGATTGGGTTCAACGATGGGAGATCCGTTTCAGAGAAAGTTTATGCTCCTAGGTGTGCTCTTCTTTTGTAGATCAATCCTCCATAGTCCATAAGGAGGTGTGACGGGGTCTCTTCGGTATCGCTGCAGAATTTGCAGTTTGTCTTTGTTTCTATTCTCATTTTCCTGAGATGCTCCCTGAGTCTACAATGGCCCATTAGAAAGGCCGTTCAAATGCGAAGCTATTTTTCGCTGGTACCTAGGCAGGCCTTGCTCCTTTTTCGGTCATAGCTCCCGAGAAGTTGCTTTGCCTGCCTTAGTCCTGGGAGTGTTTCCCATAGCCTCCGTCATTTGCACTCTTCCTCTCTTCCAGAATGGTGTTTCTGACCCTTTTCTTGCCAGTTCATCGGCTGCCTCATTTCCCCTTTATCCCTACATGACCTGGAACCCTGTAGAGGGTGACTTTATTGTCGTAGACTAGTTTGGATCTGTTTTCATAGGAACTCAGTGCCTTGATGGCAGCCTGGCTGTCTGGAAGTGTGCAATGGATTCCTCGTCCTCCTCGTTACACGCTATACCCAGTCGTTAAGCATGCCTGCCTACGATGCAGTGCCCTGTGAGCACGTTGATTAGTTTCGAAAGTTGGTCTCTTTTAAGTCGTATTAATGTTTTAGAACTGTTCAGATCCAAGGCAAACCAGATCAGTCTGACATTGTTGCAATAATGGAGGTGTTGCCATCTATGTACGATTTGCTTTTGACAGAGCGTTGGTGTGAGTCAAGTCTTTAACAAACGACATAGGCGCTTTGACATCGTCAAGCTTCGTACAGTTCGTACATTGGGAGCCTAGTCTAGCTAGTTCGTCAGCCGCACAGCTCCCTTGAATGTCGCAGTGACCAGTGATCCAACAGAGTGTGACGTTATACTGATTAGCGATCTCGATTAGAGACACGGGGGAGACCTTCACTGCCCTAGATTTTATAGTGTTGGATACGGGGGACCTGATCGCAGCCTGGCTGTAGATGTAAATCCTTATATGCGTGCGTGATATTGGGTTAGCCGTTAGCCAAGCGGCGGCTTCATTAATAGCTGTGACTTCGGTTTGGTAGACACTACAGTGGTTGGGGAGACTAAAGCAGTAGTGGATGTCCAGATCTTCTGAAAAGACACCGGCACCTACTCCTTCGGCTGTTTTAGAGTCGTCTGTAAGACGACTGAGATAGACACATTAATATGTGAGACTTCGCGCAGACCCCAGGCGCTTCTGTCCGGTAGCTTATGCTTATAGTCCATGTTAAGATCGTTTTCGGTGGGCAGCGTGTCCGTTGATCTGGGAAGGCTACGGTGAGTTGATAGGATTCTGGTATGTCCCACATTTTTCTCACATTATTGGTTGGTATCTCTCAGTTTTAGGGCCGCGTTAGTGGCCTACTGCATGCCATATATATATCCTTTGGCAACAAGTGGAGAATGGCAAGTATCGGTGGCTGCGAGCCCTAGTATTTTACTATGCTTTGTCAGTGATCTACGGCTGATCTACGTTAAAAGGCCACTATATCTCAGCTTGAGACCCTGACAAGATCCAATCTTAATCTATCTCCTCACTTCTTCAAGCTTTGTGAGCTCAAAATTACGACTTTTCTGGCCGTCCCAAGAATTCCACCCCATCCTTTTTCGAATCCCATCTCGATTAAAATGCACTTCCTTCGGATTATTGTCAATAAGTCGGCGACAATCAACCAGGACATCCATTTACGCCAGGCAACTATCCCAAATGAAATCATAATTTCTCTCGCCTCTGGACTGCCAGCGGCCTTTCTTCTCTGCCGGGCACGCAATCAAAAGGTGTCTTCCACACAACAGCAGTGGCAATGGCTAATTTATGCGCAACACCTTTAAGCGCACGTAATCATTGCTAAGCTTGGTAATATTATTTCTGATTTAGGTGGTGCCTCCTCCCCCCGTGAAAGAGGGTCCCGGTCCAAATTTATAGGGAAATTTACAATTCCCAGCTTCGCCACAAATTGTTATTTATCGCATCGGGTCTAATAAATTCCGTTTTTCCCGCCATTACTCTCGGATCAATAAATTCGTTTTACACCTCTTTACGGGGCGCAGACAGGGACGGACGCATAGAAAGAGGGAGCGCACCCCTGAGGGTACTGAGCTGCACCGAGATAGGGACGCGTCAAGAACGACACACACCGCACAGCAGTGTGGTTCTGGCGCGAGCGCCTTTGTTGTGCGATTCGGCGGACAATGTGACAGGCTATCGCCACAATTGGCCCGGAATCACACAGACACAGAGAACACGGTGTCTCGGGGGGGCATCTTCGACTGCTGGCTGGATGTATCTGTATCGGAAAATAATAAATTTATCATCGCACAAGTATTTTGCATTTAACAATCTTGTTTGGTGGACTCGCGCTGGAACCGAGGACCGACCTCGTTCGTCCGCCGTGGTGTCACATGGTAACACGCTGCCGCGTGCAATCGCAATTTATTGGTTTGCGTTCTCGCGCGCGTCTATATGAGATTTTAATTTATCCGCGCGCGCGACTTGTGACACTCTCTTGGGCCAGCGGTCGGCTCGGTCGGATGGAGGCCTCCTTCGAAGAACACACGCTTGGATGTTGTAATCAGTGAGTGGAGGCACCTACCAAGGGCCGGCCGGATATTGGGGACAATTCGATTTGTGCCCGAGTCCGGACAGGAAACATCTTGTAGAACTAGCAGCAGATGAACATGAGCAGAACATGCCCAGAGAACACAGAGAGATGGTGTTCTCCAAAGATTTTCAATTGTCATGCCACAGAGAGAGAGAGTGAGAGAGAGGACGATTTATGAATGCACTTTGGGCTGGGCTGGACTGGGTTGGAAGTGCGAATGCTTTATCGGGAGCCCGGTACATCGTCGTTGTTGTCGTGTGAGTTTTTTTTCTCTTTCCCTGACAGTTTGTGGTGTTCTCGCGGTCGGTTTGGTGCAAGATGAAGAGACGGCCTGACACTTGAATGTACTACAACATATTTTGTTTGGGTGAAGAGATAAATATGGAACAGGAATGGGCATAAGTCATAAATATGTCCACTTTGCCAGGGAATAGGACAGAGACAGTGTTTGCTGTTATTTTTATCAACTCGAACATTTCAAGGTGTCACACGGGTGATAGGGAGTCTGCATGTTGAGAAGAGGTTAGGACTTCGGAATTCGGAAGGAAATGGAACATTGACCTCTGAGGGTTGATGGAGGAGAGGGGAAGAACTCAGATGTGTCTATGATAGGTGATTCGGGTGCCTGGCCAAATTTTTAGATGCGATCCACAATGATGATTCAAAAGGATTAAGATGGAAGCTGAACAATTACTGTTCTCCGCTTCATGGTTATCTATGGCGGCCTCGAGTTCTTGATACTAAGCAAACGGCCACGCACTCTGGAGGGTCAGGGAAAGCTTAGACGGTGGATGTCTGATGAGCTCGAGGGAAATGGGACAAATCTGCAGATTTTAGTAGGCTAAGCTGGAAAAGAAAAGTCCAAGCTTACCAGTCTCTACCATCGCGGGCTGCAATGAGATAGGTGAGGTAGTTTTCAAATTTTCCACTCTCTGCTTCAATAGCGCCTGACCGCAGCCGAAGACCAACCAGACTTGGTCTTCAAATCTCGTCTTCTGAGCTTCAG
Source organism: Matsumyia berberina (assembly GCA_917880715.2). Classification (NCBI taxonomy): domain Eukaryota; kingdom Metazoa; phylum Arthropoda; class Insecta; order Diptera; family Syrphidae; genus Matsumyia; species Matsumyia berberina. Next base: position 111,356,396 of record OU862872.1, read on the forward strand.
TTGTGGCTTGGTATAAGCGCCATCAAGTCCCAGTTGACTATTTGATGACCATGTACTATGTAGCTCTATTTACTTGCGGCATTTTTGCTTTGAAATGATTGGCCTCAAGCTCAAGCTATGATTCTCACCCGACGCTACTCTCATGTATGGTGGTGTTTTCAAGCAAAATAGGTTCCACTCCACTCTACGTGTCGTCTATGAGTAGCACGTCCATCTTGATGATCGTGGCTGCTCTGACGTGATTCCTTTTACGAACACGATTTCATTTATGTAGGTCTCACCTCCACCATGGTTGCATTTACTCTTTCTTTGGTGTCTACTGTGACCAAAAAAATGGCAGCCCCTGATTTTCTATAGACAACTTCAGAGCTCGATCGTGGAGTAATTCACTAAGCTTGACTGTTCGAGGTCTAGGGCTCCATTTCATTGACTCTTTCATAAAGCTTGACCTTCGAAAGTCAATGGTTCTAAGGTGGATTTGTCCCTAAAGCTTGAGTGTATCATCGTAGAGTCACACATCTGTCTTTCTCTCCTAAATAAGTGACCGTCAAAACTTGCCCTCCATCGTTACATATCCCAACCATTATGCCTTCGCACTTCCATTTCCGTATCTTAATCGTGCGTTATGTACACCATCTCTTCACTCGATTCGCTAACGAGAAGCACATTAACCTCAAAAGATCACCACGACAATGACGACGAGCAGTACATGACTGTCAAAAGCCGAAAAAAATGGTGCACCACTGACACTCAAGGTATTGTGTCGTTTCGTTCCGTATTTGGTGGCACTTGGACTAATTACACAGCACACACACGGTGACCGGAGCATGGCACTTCGAAGTCATGACATCGATGTTTATGGCGCAAAGTCTTGCACTCGGTCTTGCACTCTTAGTTTGCAGATGAATTGTGAGACAACGACGATGATAATGATGATGATGATGACGACGATGATGTCATTGGGGCCAATTGGACGCCATATACACATGGTGAATGGACTGCATAAACGTATTGTAGTTTGTGTCTAGGTTACCGTTGTTGATTGCAATTGACCTGATCATTAATTTTCACGCCAAATTGCTGTGCGTTTCCATTGGGTGAGGGTATGGATTGTGCAATGGCATCGACGGAATGTCGACCGAGTGTGAGAAAAAGGCAACGATGAAGCTGAGTTGCAGTTGTGACAGTTTGGGGGGCAGTTGTATGACTGTTTGGGGTAATTTATGAACGTGTGCCATTGCTTTGAGGTTTTCTGATGCAAATAGGACATTTGTTGGATGGAAATTTACTAATCTACTGAGGGGGGTGACAAAATGAAGGAGAAAGTGACAGATGTGCCTGTCAGATATCAAGAAGTCATTATACTCTTTGACAGCTGTCAGTTGCATCATAGAATCAGTTGGCAAATGTTGTCTTTTTTGACAGCTGGCGGCTAATAACCTCTTGAATCGCCCTCGTGAGGTCTTATAGGGAGCAATCGAGGCTGTAAAACTCCAATTAGAAAGCTGTCGTCACTTGTAATGGTCCCTGTTAGACCACTAAAATACTCCTAAAATACTCACTGAATTCATATCACATAGCCTGGAGCAGGACAATAAACCAATCCGTGTGCGAATCCGCCCATACCGTCGTATTGCACCCTCCAATCCAGCTTCGGTGCCCCAAAACGGTGTCGTGCGGCCGATTAATCCGCTTTAAATGTTTAATTATCGCCTCGTTGGCGCATTTCATGTCCCTGTCATGTTTCCATTAATTAAAATTGAATTTGAACACTTCTCTCGTGCGCGTCGTCGCATAAGTGTGTGTGCAGACACACTGTACACAACCGTTTTGTCCACTTTAGCTGGTGCTGCTCCGTACAAACAAAAGAAATGCAGATCGCCTCGAGCAGGAACTCTTGCGGAGGACTGTAGCGGGTCCTAAGGACGAGCGTGTGATTTTTTATGATTTTTCCGTGATCACTTAATGATGCTTAATGGTTGGCTTTTATTGGCACCGATTAGGGCGCTACGATCGCGCACAATTGATTTTTGGATTTATTGACGGCCGTTCGTCTGAGACTGGGGGTGCGCGTTCTTCATCATGAAAGGCGGCTCACTGGGGGCGCGCACACTAGTGCAACTTCTTGTGACCCCCACTGGTCGCGATTATTTCAAATCAGATTTATGATCATTTGATGGGCAACATGAGCTCTGATGTGCGATCACAAATCATATACGGGAGTGTGACTTGTGGTTGGTACCAAAAAAAAAAAAAACGAGAGTCCAGAGTATGATTCCTTTGTTGAGCCGTTCATTTTGGCCGGTGATTTATGAGCAGAACGTGTTGGAACGAGCTGGTTAACTAATTTCGGTTTGTTGTTCGGTACCAGGTGTTGGTAATTCCTTGTTGTGGAGGACGGTGTTTTATTTTCTGTGGATCGAAGGGAGTTGGGTGAGGATTGTTGGCTTTGGAAGCCTTGAGTTTGTCGAAAAGGCTTGGACATTTTTGAATGTAAATCGTGCTTACAACCTTGAGGGACAGTAGTCGCTTTGGTGATGGGGAACAGATGCCGATTACAAATTCTCACTTTGAGCTCAGACTCAGGGGTTACGAGAAACCTAGGAGTATGCAGGGAAGCCTGTGGAACGCGTGAACTCCATGAGCAAGTGGCGTCAATATCTGTTTGAGTCCGGCGGTATGAAATCTCGTTTTGGAAGAGGAGGTTAGCCAAGGGCAGGAGTGACCCGGTCATCAAACTCGGTCATGGGCTGTAAGTTGCCTTCCAAAATTGTACACAGCTTCGGCTTTAATCTCATACAGTGAGACGTGTTAAGATGTCACGGTGACGAGGGGCTGCATGAGTTCATCGGTTTAGGTTCTAAGGCTTCTTATGTTCTTATGTGTAAAGAGGTCAATGAGGTCTATGAATTCTACGAGCTTAAGACCATGAGGATCCGATTTTGTCCAGCTGTATTCAGTTTAAAAGGATGGGGATGATCGGGGGGATTTTGGCTTCTATCCAGTGATCCAGCCATCATACTTGGACAACTGTCGTTGAGATCCTCATTAAATTGGAACCAGATTTTACTAAATGTGCGTACTTGAGTCCGTAGAACTCTGCGTTTGATTCACTGATCGGACCAAAAACGGTTCCTGCAGTCAAAATGAATTCATTTCTCGCCCGCATTGCACATGACAGCTGTCATCACTTGTCGCTGATTGGTCAAAACTTAGTCAAGGTCATGTCAAATCTCAGACTGATCACTGACCAAAGTGAGATTCTCCTTGAAGCTCCAAAAGGCTCCAAAGATGAACCCAACCACATGGGTAGAAAAAACTCACACATCTCCCACTATAAGGACGCACTCCGCATCCCACCTGTGTCTCATCCATCTGTCCCCGTGCCGATAATTGCTACCGATGGCGTTAATTTATGTGCCCTGTAATTGTCGCCACAACATGTTGGCCCTTTCACTTGGTCCCTGTCCACCGATCACACCATCTTCACATTCTACGCTGTGCAATTTTGATGGATCTACCTTCGGATCCATTGGCTCTCCATGCCGAAGCAACGAAACCGGAGTCGCCGCTGTTATTTCCACTTTCTTGTTGCTTCTGCTCCTCCATGCCGGACATGGCGAACACCATTCGTATCCCATTTGGTGGTAATTAGTAGCGAATACATTCTGATGTCCGGCGATGATGTAAACTGGATGTTTTTTCGCGCCCGACTACACAAGTGCAAAGAGGAAATGAGCTGCGAACGCTGCGCGTTCTCCTCCTCCATATTAATTAGCATAAAATTGGACAGGTTCTGTGGTTTGCTGTGGATGCACGTCTCCTTCGGCGCTATGGCGCAAGGATGTGTGTATGCAACGACGAACATCCATCTTATCCCAAAGGCGAGAGAGTTGAATTTGAAGAGAAAGAGAGTGAGAGATTCCCTTTGGACAAAAGGCCTTCGACAGAAGCTGGTCCCTATCCTCCCAGTGTGTCACAGAAGAACAAGTAAAAAAACTTTTTTTTTTAATGAGTTGAGATGATGGGACGCATTGGAGGACGTTTCAGTGCCACGGGCCTGAGGTCTACCCCCGGGCGGAATTCCTTCACTCGGACACTTGTTATTGTGGTAATTTATGGTTTATTACTCGCTGCTTAGATTAATTATTATTGCGGCGAAGATCGTTTTTACTGTCGGTTTGTGTGATTCGGCGGTAATTACAAGCCGATGGCTGTCGGTCGACAATGTTGTTCGGTCGCAAGACAAGGGTCGGGATTTTGTCCAATTAATCCGACGCCGATTAGCGTCATCTTGACGAGTTATGATTTTTTCGGAATGAGTTTTTGGAACCTGTCTTGGACGGTGAGCCACCGATTGATGGAGGATTGGGAAATCGTGGTTTATGACACTGTAAAGGTGAGGTGTAATCATTGTAAATAACGATGATTTGATGGCCATGCTGAAGCATGTCATGTTGGGTCACTTGACGTGCTAGCTTTCTCTGTTTGTTGTCAGACTGGACGTTTGAAGACCATCCCACACTGCTGTGTTGGAATTCATATTTTTATAATCAGCTTGGAGCCGGGAATATGTGGGTCACCGTGGCACAGTAGTTATGCGTTGGACTGCTGTGCGAGGTGCGTGAGTTCAAGCCTCGATTCATTTTCAAAGAGGTCCTTCGTTATATTCTTTCGAAAAATCCCAAGACCGCGTCTTTCTAAATCCCAAAATGATTCCCCAAAGTCCATGCAGTACCATCATCCTCCTCGTCATCCCGGCTTACATGGACTTTGTCAGAGCCCAAACAAAAATGGGAATTAAAACGTCTCGCGAACAGCGACATGTCTCCATCATCCTCCAATGAGGGTGTGTGTGCTAATGCGCACTTAAACTCCAACCGAAGCATCACTGATTCCATTCAGTCGTCTGACCGATTGGCTGCTGGCGATGGAATTAAAATCGCCACCGTTTCTCCGTTGGTATCATCGCGCATCATTTGATGCGCTCCACCGACAATCGACGATGACGAACTCGGACAAAAATCACCACGACGACCAGGATGATGAGTAGCCACCAGCAACAGCTGGTGTTACTCACGCTGCCCGTGTCTACGGTTTAATTCGATTTGCGCATGCAGTAGCTGACCGAAACCAAATAGGACACGGACGGGACACCTCTGGGTGGATTAGTTCTCCTGAAGCGAGAGCAGCACATGTCGGTTTCGGTCGATTTACTTTGATTGGATTATCGTCACAATAAAAAAGCGAGGTACGCTGTTTTAATCCCGATTGCCAGGCTCGGTGAGATGGGTTTTGTTCTCAACTGCAAATGCGAATGCACATGCGCGCACTCGGCCGGCCCAGCACCCCGCCGCCATGGCACACGGCAAAACGCTGTCCGACCAATGAAGGACATGTTGAAAGATTGTTGTCCTTCCGTTGCGCGTTGCTGTAAATCATAGCGCGTTGACACCGACATCAATAGGCGAGCGCAGCAGTCACATATCAAGGCGTGTGTGCGCGTGCTCTTGTTTTTTTTTGTTGGCCCATTCCGAGGACCAATGTTGGCATTTTGTATGCAAATCAGAGCACGCGATAAATCATTGGTGCGGGCTTGGAGTCGGCGCGCAAATGCGCGTTCCTCCTGTCGCGTGAATTGTTCTGGTTTTCGCTTTTGTTTGAGCAAAATTTCAATTTAACCCGACCGAGGTGGTACCGAGGAGGGAGGCGGTTTGTTAAGATCAACTTCAGAGGGAAGTGACAATTGGGACCGGGTTTTATATGGAACAGCGTGTGCTTTAAAGACGAAAGGTTGCCACTGATTTTGGGACACGATTTGTCCCTAAAAGTGATTCGAGGCGTCCACAGATTTTGGGGATTTGTCGATGCCGACTTTCTGTTACCAAATTCGGATTTCTATTGACATTCAACAGAACTTTCCCAAGAGTTTTCACCACAAGTTCTTGTACTCATTTGGATTCCAGGTCACATACCAATCATGAGGGCAATGAGTATGCCAAAGAGCTGGCCGGGAGAGGATTGGCTTTTAACAGTTCTCTTACGGAGAGTGTCGATATTTCGCTGGGCACTGTTAAGGGCTAGGTATATACACATTCACTTCCTCCAGCTTGCCAATCATAGATGGAACGGTCTGTCGAGCTGAGCCATTTCACGAAAGACATGGCCTATTACAGCCCTAAGTCAAAAGAGCTACTTGGCAAATTAAGAGCAGATATTGCCAGAATTTAAGTCATTATTAGGGGCCACTGGCCAGTTGGAACCCTGCGGTCAAGCTAGGAAAATCCTTGACTGCATTGCTTTCGTTTGACAGCATCTTGGTTATGACGTATCCTTCTTCCAGCTTTCGCGACTTACCTGTGGTTGCAGCTTCATTCTCTACAAGCACAAGGTAGCCTCTGGTAAATCTCAATCTGGTTCAAGTTCGTCAATGTCTCCCATTTCATCGAGTTCCACCCGCCGTCATTCTCAAGCTCTAGAAGCAGCTTCTCACTCGAAATGTTTCTCGGAATGCATGCGAACAAAACCTCTTGTGGTCTTCTCTTCCCTGTGAATCTCAAAAGCTTTTCAATTCCCAATAGATGGAACGTAGATACGAGACTTGCCCAGTCGCCTTCGTTCTGACTCGTGCATTCCTCCAAGAAAAGCCAGAGTTGTTTGCATCTCCTAACCCGCATTCGTGTCCTGAGCGTCTTTCCAGAGATTTTGATGTGCTGAACACTGTTGTCCAGGCTTTCTCGACATAAACACAATTCCTTCGATTCTAGTCTTCGCACAGTAAAGGCACCACTCTTCGCTCTATCTTGCAAATGGTTATCGTACGAAAAAGGCAAATGTGAGTGTAATTGGATGGATGCTCCAGATGGTCAGTCTCCAGTTCGCACTGACACCGAACAAATGGTTTCCCCATCTGCCAGTTGACCAAGCATAAGCCTCCTCTGAATTTTGCAGAATTTAGAACCATCATGGTTCCCATAAAGTGGCGCGGCTTATGGTATTGATCCTTGTGGTACCACAAAGGGCCTTCTGTGCAAACCCCACCCCACCTACCTACCTACCTAGAAACCATCACGTCAGGAAGATGACCACCTGCAGTACTGACAGACTCAGGGAATCTGGGTATTGGTCATTGCCACTGTAGCATTCTGGCTTCACTGCCTTCAGGAGGCAGTAATGTCTCACACAGACTATCGCAGCCTTTCGTATTGCGCTCAGCATAGACTTCTCCATGGGCTTGTAGGTCTGTTAGGCGTCTTCTCAATTTAGCATCTTAGCGATTCGAGGCGTAGCATGACACAATTTTGGGATACGGCCTCTTAGGGTGGGCATCATCTCCGCGTAGAAGAAACTCGTGGGAGATGCGGAAGAAGTGACAAAAGGTTGTCGGAGGGGTTAGCTTACAGTCCGGTGTGGACCTGGCCCTCAACCAACAAGCCAGCCACCCAGTTTCGCACGCCAGATTGGTTAAGGTCCCCTTCCACTTGCTTGCACCACCTAAGTCGCGGTCTTCCCTTACTGCGCCGTCCCTCGGGTGTAAATTCGAAGATTTTCCGGACCAGAGCATTGCTGTTCATCCCCTTTGCATGACCCATACAGTTCGACGTTGTATCTCCTTCTCCATTCACTGTCTTTACAGAAGAATTTTCCTCTCAAATCAGCCGAGATCAACCTCGTCCGTTTTTGATAGAGTTCACGCCTTTGTGGTCGCCGTGGGTCAGTGGTTAGTGCGTTGGACTGCTGACCGAGAAGCGTGGGTTCAAGCCCAAGCCAGTAACACCGAACATTTTTCGCGACACCGCCTCTCGTCGGGGAATGACAAGCCTCCGGGAGTATTATCTGTCATGAAGGAGCTTATCAATTCGCCGTTCGGAGTCGGCAATAAATTGTAAGTCCCTTCCTTTCGTGCAAACAATACAACACGCACAACATGAATGGTTGCGAGAAGCTCATTCCGAGCTGTCGCGCCAACTATTTATTTATTTTTTTTTTATTCCACGAAGGATATTAAAGAAGTCACATGCCAGCGCATCGCCCTATCTAGATCCTTTTTTGACATCAAAGGTCTCGGTGAGGTCTTGATCGACCTTGATGGAGCAGCGTGCATTCTGCATCGGCATCCTGAATAGTTGGATGAGTTTGGCAGGGATGCCAAAAGGAGGCATAGCTCTGTATAGCTCGTCTCTATAGATGCTGTCATACGCTGCCTTAAGATCGATGAAAAGGTGGTGGGTATCGACTTGAATTTCCGGTGTCTTCTGCAAGATCTGCCGCAGTCTGAATATTTGGTCAATGATGGACTTTTCTGGCCTGAAGTCACACTGATATGGACCGATTCTACCTTCTTGAGTTCCCTGCTTTCTCAGCTGATATCGCATGTGAACCGATCTTGCATGAACGCTTGGACCAAGAACAACAACGATATCAAAAGATTCCTTGAAATACACGTCATTTCACTAGGCCCTTCTCCATAGATTCCAGTTCAGTTCATAAACCATTCCCACTGACAGCCTCACTAAATTCGATTTGTTTATGCAAATATTTGACTCACTGGTCACCTACATCGCATACCCCGACTGTGAATGCACAATTTGTCTCAAACATCAATCAATCGATCCACTTGTCCCATTATGTCGTCCCCCTGTCTCTGAATAAATCCCAATCACATCCTGACACTGTCACCATCATTCATCCGTCTCGTTCTCTCACAAAAAAATGGAAGTAATGACATAATTTTCCATCATCATCATCGGCAATCACTTCCAATTCCAACACACAATTGCATTCGATGTGCTCCACTCGGTTGGCTTCTCTACACACGAGTTGCTTCCACTTTGATCGTGGATTCAACCAGGCGAATGCGCCAATCCTCCTCGAATTTGAGAAAACTGTCGCTTTGACAAGTGCAGCGACCACCGTGCATACCATTGTGATTGTGGCCCGATGAGGCATCACCACCAGGTGGGTAACCAATTGACTTGAATTATATGTAACGAGAGACTTGTTTCTGCTTCTTGGATGGATGGGTGCGGGAAGACTCGAGTATCTTATGAATAAAAGATTTATCTGTGTATGACAATCGATGCATTAATGTCATTTGTACTGGGTTCCGGTGGAGTGAACAAAAATTGGGTTTGACACTATCAATCTGTGTGGGAACTGTCACAATCAGTCAGAGGAATAGGATTCTCACGGTTTGACAGAGGCAGAGTTACTCCACTGAGGGGTGGTCCACTGGGGTTGAGTTGACCTCATCCATCTAATCAATCGATGTTTACCTACTAATGGTTCCATCATCGATTTCGCTGCTATCCCAACCCCTTTGCAAAGATAAGTTCACCTATTCACCTCCTAATGCCTGACTCAATGATAGATTACCGCACTGATTACAGAAATTACTCCATCACGCATGCATTTGCCGCATCAATGATGCACTTCCCGTCAAATATCGTAAACGCCGACGTTAAACCATGTGGTCTATTGCTCCCTTCCTGGAGGAAGTCTTGGCTTCGACCGAAGCGAGCGCCTCATCCCCAATTACGAATGTTTAACGACGTCGCTTATGAGAACCACCATAATGACTCAGATGATGATAGTGGTCTGCCCTATGATTCCAGCTGCGTCCGAGTCATACCGTACCCAGATGCGTGCAATCTAATGCGAAAAAATTATGGTAATTCCCGTGAGCCACCACCAAGATTGCTCAATTCAAGAGTTGTAGTGTCCTCGGCCGAGATGGATGGCGCCCCGGGTACTCTTTGTGTGTCTTTGGTGGACTAGACGGACTGACAGAGCAGCAGGCGAAAGGATTTAAATAGGCAAATGATCGATGTGTGAAGTCTTTAGGTCGTGACGATCGCGTGACATGGGAATACCTCGGGGCAGTATGCTCCTCGCATACTGCACCCAAGTTGTTGGCCAAAAAAAGCCACACACGCATCGTAGAGACCAGTGGAGGCGTTGGCAGATGACTCTCGCCGAATGATTTATCGCCCGACGATTACTGATTAATTGAATTAAAACAGTTGGAGTCGAGGCCAATCGAAAGGACGTGACAGCGGACCGCCACCGTAATACCCCGTGTGTGGCATACTCCCAAGAGAGCTGCCTTGCATAACGCAGCCAAACTGCTATCAGCTGCAGCACGATGCTGTGCCAACTTAAGCCATCAACAAATTGCTTGACCTGCCCCGAACCCGAGCACCGGCAATTAGTTAGAGCAGCAGTTGTTCGCATCTTTATTACGGAACGGTGCGTTAGATGCAACCCACCGCAAGGATACTCGCTCACCGGGCCGGAGATGATAGAGTTAGCAACCTTTAAACTGCGCACATGGTGTGTCGAAAAGCGAAAGTTCTTTGGCGGTGGTGTTGGCCGGTCGGCGGTTGTTGTGGCGAGAGATTTATCTGCTTCTGCAGCAGAGAGGACCTGGGTAATTTACCGCCTTACTCCATTAGGTTCCTAACGATAGTGCGGTCATAGATCAGGCACTGGATCTTATCCACTGCGTCTGTGAGCAGAAAACAGTTGTTGTGTGCCGGGGAAACCAGAGAGAAACGCCACAACTCCCAAGGAAGTCTACCGGGCAGCGGCGCTCTTTGAAGTGCACCACTTCGATGAAATGATAACGGCCACTGGAACGATGATGATATGTAAATAGAGCGGAGCCCGCAGATAAGGCAATCTCCTGTGCGCGCGAGAGTATGGATTCGTGGTTAGATCACGATTTAGTGGTAGCAACTAACTACCGACTTGCAACAGTTGATTAGGTTATCTGATTTACGAGGAGGATGGATTGTAGATTGGTCGTGCTCGGGCGTTAGGTCTGCGGTTTGTTCGGAGTTAATTCAGCCGAACCGAAGGATTGCGTTGTTTGCTTTGATAGTGATTTGGAAATTATGGCCACATGGCTGGAAAACGGTGATCGGGTTTTTGAAATGAAATATGCTGCGGGCCGAGTTGGAGCGGACCGAGGTGTAAATTAAGAAATTTGGCTTGATCGTCAATGTTAGATTCCACATGGGTGGGAGGAAAGACGAGTTGGACTGGTCTTGAACGGACGAGTTTCAAGTGATCGATTCTACAGCTGATCGTGTTCCTCTTCAAAGCAATTTTTGCATTACAAAAGCCTCATAACCTCAAAGGAGATTAAAGGCGATATCAACGAACCTAGCCTTAGCTTTGGTATCAGCACTGATCCTTCGCGTGGATCAGTTTCTTGCCTCGGTCTTCCTTGCAAATTCTATTTTTTTGACAGCTACTTGTCTTCCGTCTTTAGATTGCACGTTTGTTCGCTTTTTGGGCTGCTCGGGATGGGTAACAGCTATGCAGACACCAGCAGTCGTAACTGAACGAAGCCACACTAGTCATAGTTGAAGGAGATAACCTTTGGAAACCACGTGTAGCCACGGACATTCCACTGGTGAACCAAGTCATGTATAAGAGATATTCCGGTCTCTGAGGCTACAGAACGAGATCTTACGGACCAAAGACTGGAAAGTCCTTGATCATTTCGGCAGATAAATGCTTGGATCGGATGTTTAAGATTCTGGACTGCTTACAGAATCAGACAACATCAGATTCAAACATCCACTAGTCAACCTCAGATGACCAGTAAGAGCTGCTCCGGCACTTCCATTTGGCTCTACCATAGGCGTTCATGGTACCAAGGGTTCAAATTCGGGAGCCAGATAGACCGTTTCAGCTATGACGAAGCCAAAGGCAAGACGGACCATCTTGTAATTCCTCAAATCTGGGACAAGAGTTCCTAGTTTCAGACAAAAATTGCCTCCAGTTATGGAGAAAGGGATAAATTTCCCACCAAATTCTCAAGAACTAGTATCTAGTGCCAGTTGTCCAAAACATGCTATGGGTGACTCGACGTTTGTGGTTAATAATTTGAACTCACAAGTTCTAACCATCGCCTTTGTACAGGAACCATAGACCAACACAAGTGCACGATTCCCAAGCCCAAGTACTCGATGACAGGAATGTGCCTACCTCTTACCCACACACAGCACGCTTCCACCACTCTCCCCGCGACATTGACGTAAGGTCATTCATTCTGCACGCTCGTTATATAGGAAAAGATCTCCAGCCATCTGACCTCGCCATTTAGCTTAACAGAAGCTGCAGGCTTGGTAGTCTTACTCTTGCCTCTGCGAAGCGTTTGTGCTCCACGTCTTCCTCCCCAGAGTCCGCGTATTCCTCTCCAGAGTCTCGTAGAGTCTGCGTGTTCCGCGTCTTTTTCTTTTTCTGGACATTTTGGCCACAAGGGCGAGCTATCGTGTCCAAATCTGTGAAGGTATTTTCGATAGTGACCGTCCCCGGAAAGGAACTGCGTAAGGTGGTAGTTGCAGTCCCCGCGTGGACTTTTTGTCCAGTTTTCGATGGTGGGGATCAGTTTGTGGGTCCATCTGTCTCTCGTTGTGCTATCCCATGTGGTTTGCCACAATGCTGCAGATGTTGCCCTTTCCTCCACTTTTACCCTCCTGGTAATGGTGGCTTCTGGCCGGTTTGCGGGTCATCCTCGCCTTTGCATCTCGTTGGCGAGGATGTCGATGCTAAATTCTATGCCTGTCGGCACCTTCAGGTAGGAGGCTGTACTGTGCTCCGTTCCATAGGCCCACAATTTGCTCACAAAGCTCACCACTGTACGTTTTAGATGGCTAGGACGAGCAGAGCGATTGTACACTACCGCTTCGGTTCGCAGAGCCTGCGAATCAAACCTGACATCCGTCGCACAAGTGAACTTTAACCAACTTGAAGTGCACACCTGGAGTAAGCTTAAGACCGGACTAAATAGAAAGTCTTGTTGTTGAGATCACCTCAGTGATATCTCCTTCGTCAGGGATAAGAAGTTCCCCGCCCAAGAATTGTCAGTATGACCAACTGTCCGCCCTTCGCCTAGTCCTTCATATCCTAACTTCGAAGACGCATTTCAGTCTTAATTTCGAGTCTAACAACCCACTTGCATGTCCTACATTCTCGCGATGATTTACGGCTCTCAAAACTCATTTAGTCCAATTGCTGTGGTCGGTTCAACTTGTCTGCCGAGATTGGTCGATCTCTGGCGCTGATTGTGCTCATGCCGAATCGATTGGAGTGCAGTGCACAGATCTCCAAATTGCATGACCTGGGGAAACAATTTGTACTGCGCGCAGTCAAAAATTCCTCATATTCCTGTCTGGTGCGCGGCTGTTTTACAAAAATTCACGCGCCTAGGCTCACAACCTAACGCTTGACCAAGCCAACTCTCTGACCAACGAGTGGAGGAAAAAAAAAATGAACAAAACATGTCTTGAGACTATTTCCGTTGGCAGTGAACATGTGTTCAACAAAACTGTGCAACCACAGCCACGATCGTGGAGGACGCGGACACGGACGCACACTAAATCCGCACACGAGCTTGTGTGCGCCACCACCGCCGCCATCATAGCTGCGTGCATATGCTCTGCATCTTCGACAGACAGAGATACATTCTGGCCGGAGCGATCCATAAATCATAGATCAGCGGCGCTGGAGCACGGTGCGCAACAACAATGCGCCGAGAGAGTGGAACCATGTGCAGCACGCCAGGTAAGGCCACTTAACTTATGCAAATTAACCGTTAGATTGCAGCACATTTGTATGTACCGAGGTCCGAATTAGCTTCCCTGTTTATGCAAATATTTTATGGCGGATGCCTTCCCGCAGGAGGGTATCTCTATCTTGGTCAGTTTTTGCCTTTATCATCTCGTTTCGAGGAACATCGGCTGTGCGGAGGTTCCCATCGTTAGGGCAGAGGCGACCGGGCCGGCGCTGATGGGCTAAAAGTTGGTTGTTTTGGTGGTGGTGGTGGTGGTGGTGGTGATCTGCTTCCACAGAATGCGATTATTGATTACTGTCGATCGTGTAACGAAATCGATGGGAACATCAACTTGCCAGGGAATTCTGGGGACACCCGCGTGAAGAGACGACAGCGGGACAACAAGTCTTAAATGCCTGGATGGCTTCGTTTCTTTTTTGTTTTATTTGCCAACGTTCTTGCCCTCTAACCATGCGAACTGTGTGTTCGGAGACGAATTTAATTGCCCAGATGATTAATTGGCCATTAACATGAATTTTATGGCCAATTATTGTGGCCCAAGCGGATGGACGGGAGGGGATCTCTGGATCGTGTTGTGGTTGGCCGGCACGGATCGAGGTGAGAGCCGGCTGGCTTTCGGTGAGATTCACTTGATGAGGTGTGATCATTACTGGTAATATTCAGAGGTGGTTTGCATGGTGCCGTATTGAACTGGGAGCTTGAAAACTGTGCCCTAGGGACTGTGTGTTGGTCTAAGGAGACAAATTTATGACGGATGACTGTGGGGGATGGAGGAAAGGTGGACATGTGGACATGGAAATACAAAATTGTTTGTTTTTCTTGGAATAGTTGCACACATACTTGTGATTTCTACTCAACGAATGCCGAGATTTCGTCAGAAGATACATTTTGAATGTTTTCACTCATTTCTAGCGATCATGACTACCAACACAGTCATACAACAGGATCAATGGATACTCACAAAAGAATCTAGGGCAGAACACATGCCACCTCATTATATGCAATTGTCCTCCTCTCAAGGATATCGTAGAACGGAACAGGAACGGATAGGATGTTCTCTCGATCAACATTCGTCTTTGTGTTGCCTTTGACTCAAGATGCTTCACTCTATTGGGACAGTTACTGCCCCCTGATCAGCATCATGCAACTGAAGCATACTACAACGAAACTCAAGCTGGATGGAGAGAACATATAGCAGGCCACAGGGATAGATATGGAAGAAAATGGCATCATAATCCTGAAGATCAGATTTCAAGACGAAGTATCATCACAAAGGAACAACGAGTTCCATGGAAAAACCTTGGAAGGAATCAGTGCAAGTAGCAAGTACGAGGACCATCTAGACCAAGACGACCATCGTCTCCTCAACGGATTTCCGTTTCCCAATGCCAAACTCCATGTTGCACTTCAATTCTGCGAAGAAGGCGACTTTCTGGAGTAAAATGATTGACTTTCCTCAGTGTGCCATGTCTAGAATCATCTAGAATCTGGAAAGGCGACAAGACTTTTGATTCTCACTTCTCTTTAAAGAGGTGTGTTAAGTCATTGAGTGCTGCTTCAGTAGATTCACTTCGCTTAGGTCTCAGTTGGATCCGCTGTAACTCCCCTCAAAGACTTGTTGCTGAAGTTTTGTATTAGGTCGAGGGCGGTGGGTGGATAGAAGGGTTGCTGAGTGGAGGACTATGACTATTGTTTGCATGTGAGGTCGGTAAAATGTTCCTTTGTTTTCGGAAAAACTCCAAAATGTCATAAATCGCTTTGGTGTCTAGATTTTGACTTTCACATGCTTTCACATAGTGACACAGAAAGTGTTTTAGGTCCTCACGTTCCTCCTCGCATTTTCAGAGGTATCACGGTGTCAGCAAGGTCAATTCTGTGCGCTATTTGCTCTGCTCGAAGTCCCAGTATTAGACTCAGTTGTTACCTGTTGATTGCCAACTCTGTTCAGAATTTGTGAAAGGCAAGGTTAATACCGCCATCGATTGCGGAGATGTCCACACTTTGGTCGCATAGATGTTTATGTGTCTTCCTTGGGTGTGGTATCCTATAGGTCAGGTTAGGTGTTGGGTTGATGAAGGGAGAGAAGCCCTCTGCGTTTGGAGGGAAGATACCTCTTGCTAGTGGAGGAATACCCAAAACTCTCTCCTATTGCCACAGGTTTCCGAATCATTATGAATCCTTAATGAACCTCCAGATATCCCTGATGAGTACGTCCCTAAGATCTTCGGTATCCTGGAAAAAGTGCCTTCCAAAGGATTTATATGTGAGATGATAAAGACCTGGGCAGTGGCAGAGGAAGTGGGTTGTGTACTCAATAACTTCCTCGTCTCCGCAACCCCTGCAAAGGTCGTCCTCCTTTAGCTTTTTCATGTGATAGTGTAGAGTATTATGACCTGTAATAACTCCTACAAGTATGAACAGGGTTTTCCTGTCCTTCTGTATGAGAGCACCTATTATATTATCATAACTTACCCTAAATGTCATTCCTTTTTCTTCTTACAGTGACAGCCGTAAATATTCATCTCACCAACGCAATCGGCGTCTCCATTTGTTTTCTACAAAATGCTGGTAAGTACTTGAAGAATGTCAGTTTGTAGATTTCATGAAAATTTAAACCAATCTGAAAGTGTCTTAAAACTAGTAAAATTGCTCAAAAATTGAGGTCAGATCTAATCCAACTTGTTTATATAACATTAGCTCTTAAACTTGATATTACTTTGAACTTCTAGCTTCTTTAAGAATAGTCTGTCATGTGTGTTTGGTCTTTTGCTTTCTATAATAGAAACTCGTAGCGCTGACGATAAACGTCCATACAACTTTAACAATAGTGTATATATGTAGCTCGTCAAACATACCGAGCATACAGTCGTAATTAGTGAACGACGATGGCTTCATATACGACGGGAAAACGTCATAAGCATTGCGAACGTCATGAACAGTAAGAGCTTTAAGACTTTTTAGATTCAAACATGAGTCCTTTGTCCAATACGGTGGCATCAAAGCTATCGTTTAAACAGACGTTGTTGGTTTAAGTGGTTGTATCAGGCGGAAAAACGCCTGATACTAAATGAGAGCTGAAATGCATCGTTTTGTTACCATAGTTCTCGTGACCGGTTTGTTAAATAAGTGTGGACGGGTGTAGACACACCATGGCTGAGTAGAATGTTAGGAATTTTCTTTTCCGAAAGTTCCCTGAGTTTGTCAAGGAAGGATTTCTCCAGTGCCTTGAGTCTTGCTTTGGCAAGTGCCGGGCACTTGGAGAGGAAGTGTTCTAGAGTTTCTGTCTCGTACAATAGATTTCAAGTATTTTAGCCTGAAATACACTGACGAAGTCCGCAAGTCTGAATGATCTCCAACTTACCGAACCTACCCCACATTCCATTTTCGAACCGTCCGGGCTAGACGTTGTACAAGCTGCAGTAATAGTTGCCTCAGTGAGTCTTGTTTGAGTGATGGAAGGAGATCGTCTTGATCTCAAGTATGTCCACAAACCTTTTACAGACATCGTGTACATCCAGAATGTGGGATGCGTACTGTAGATGGTGCAGTACATTCCTTCTGGTGCGACCTCCGTAGTCATTTGTTTACAAAAGTCTGCTCAGCATACGAGTATGCATACAAAATACACGCTTCAACATTGTTAGCGGAAAGTCAGATAAAGTGATGGTGGTTCTTGGTTGGACCCTTTTCTTAAGGTCTAGAGACTCCTTTCCTTACTCTGATGATGTTTGAGGTGTTTTTTGATTGAAGGCTGATAGGCATGAGATGGCTTCCAATGGTCAAACTCCTACCGAATTCCTCTTCAATTGGATAACTATTTTGCACATCGTCAAGGCAATTAGAACCGCAATCTTCCCAGTTTCAGTTATAGAATTTTTATGTTGTTCCCCCCGCCGGGATCTGCAAGTGCACCACCAGCTCATACCTGTGTCACTTTGAATGAATCTCGCTTGCTTCAGGTAATGCAAATAATATGTGGACGCTCACCTAAACGGCCCGTTAAATGCTTCAATTACATCATAACCGTATCTCAGCCAACTGAGAGCTCCATTTCAACAATCATCACCACCTGTGCGACTGAGTCTGTGCACACTTCCTGGTCTCGCTGTCAGCACAGTGAATTTTCAAAAAATCCTCAACGACCACCCGTTTGGTTGCCCCCCACACTCCCACACGCACACATGCGGACCGTCCTCCTATATTGAATTTAATAATTTTCGCAGCGCAAATTGAATGCCAATTTGGTTTAGTGTAACCAAATCAAATGCGGAACTCCGCCACAGTCCAGCGGTCCACCAGGATTTGTTGTTTGCAAAACATGATCTCTTAATTGCACGATCATCGGGATCGGAATCGGGATCGGGATCGGGATCTCGCGCATCTCTCCGCTGTGCATTGTGCGGTCCATCGCGATTATACACCTCGGAGTACGTGTAATGGTCGGTCATTTGGTGCGCATCACTGGTATGAGAGAGTACCCACCTATTGCCACAGATAGATAGGAATCTCCTCGATAAATGCATCTAAGTATCTTTTAAATGTGTGTGCGACTCGGCGGAATCCTTTGGCTGCGAAGGGGGAGGAAAAACACCGCACGACAGCAATAATGCAGCTCTTTGCACACAACATGCAAATTATTATTGCGCTCTCTTGACCATAAATGAGTGCGATCCGCAGAGGTATGCCTAGATGGGGGCTCTAGCAACATAAACCGGGTCAGGTGAACAGAGAATTTTATTGCAGCATATAGTGGGAATAGAAAAAAAAACGCACTTTGATTTTGCATTGCACGTAGTGATCTCAGTGGCTCCCTCACTCTGAGCTGATCTTCTGTGGATTTAATGGTCATTTCGAGACTAAGGTGTACAATTTGTACTCTAAGAGATGTACCACACTGGAGACAGGGACAGTTGGAGTTCATAAAATTGCACATCAGATGCGAATGGATGGGACTGGATGACGGTTGACAGAGATGATTCACATGGAAGCTGGGACAGATGTGGTGTGACTTTGTATCTTGAGACTGGAATTCGGTAGGAAAACACATGACCAGAGGCGATTTCATATCCATTTTTCAATTTTAAGAGCAAGGCAATCAGCAGGTGGCAATCTGTTCAAGCCAATGTAGTGCACGTAATGGATTGATGGAAAAGATTTTTGAACATCACTCTCTGAATTCACTGAATGTCGAGCCATGAAGAGTTTGGCCTCAAGACATGGCAGGATTGAATCGCCAGAGCACTAGATCAACCGATTTGGTTGCTCTGACTGCCTCATTCAGTGGACGAGGACACAACAATGACATCTAAGTGAATGAGAAAGTGCAAAGAAAGGATCGAAACAGCATCTGTGCAAGGACAGAAGAATTGACAAATAGGTCAGATGCAGTACGAGTATTCTGGTGAATACAATGCGCCATTGCCCGATCGCTTCTTTTAGTCAAGGTGAAGCATGATCAACCTCCTGTGGTATCGATGGATAAGCATTGCTTTGCAAGGACCATGAACCTCAGCTTGATCCTTTCGATTTTAACCATGTTTCTGCCTTAGTTTTTGAGGCCGCTGATGAAGGTAGGCGGGCGAAAGAACATGTCGCGTATAAGTGTCGAAATCAATGATCAGTTATGATCTAGGATGGGATAAATACTTTTCTAAGTAAGAACTTGTCACGAAGGACATTCGACTGTAAAGATTGTGTGGTTTATGATCGGTGGACAAACGTCGAGGTCAACGATCAGTTATGATCGAGGATCGCCGGTCAGTGAAGATTGTGTGGTTGACGATCGGTGGACAAAGGTCGAAATCAACGAACAGTTATAATCGAGGATCGCCGAATAAATACTTCTCTTAGTAAGAACTTGTCACGAAGGACATTCGACTGTAAAGATTGTGTGGTTGACGATCGGTGCACAAGCCTCGAGATCAACGATCAGTTATGATCGAGGATCGCCAATAAATACTTTTCTAAGTAAGAACATGTCACTTAGGACGTTTGACTGTAAAGGTTTTGTGGTTGACAATCGGTGCACAAGCCTCGAGATCAACGATCAGTTATGATCGAGGATCGCCGGATAAATACTTTTCTAAGTAAGAACATGTCACTTAGGACGTTGGACAGTGAAGATTGTGTGGTTGACGATCTGTGTACAAGCCTCGAGATCAATGGTCAGTTATGCGATCATAATCGAAGATCAGCTAACTCTAACCCCACGGATCCTGGCAACAACAGATCACAAGGTCATGCCAATGGCGTAAACAAATATTTCCAATATTAATGTCTGTCCCTACGGACTTTACGCAACACTTAACAGCCTCCACCCCTCTCTTTTACGACTTACCCACGTTCATCCATTGCCATCATCATCCACACACTTGTGCAGTGGTTTGGCTACAGAAATTCAATTGATGTCCACCGCCCGGCTTGGCGCGTGTACTTGCGCCACACGAAACAACGCCTAATTAACCACATCTCATGCCATTTGCGCATAAATTTCTCAATAACAAGCCCAAGAGCCGAGAGGATAAAGTAAAATAAATTCAGCGCCGCCGCGGACAAATTAATATTTCGCATTTAAATCATACAAAATGCGTGGTTTATTGCAGGGCCAGCAAAAGATACGACATCGCGCCCGAAGAAGATGAAGATGAAGCATCACATTTTATAGTCGTCGTACCTGGCCATGGGTATTGGCGAATCGTTGTTTTTTCCTTTTACAGTCAACATGGATGTCACCTTTTGGAATGAGACAACGAGTTATTTAACGCGAAATGATATCCACCAAGTGGCGCGCGTACAGGAGAGGAATTCAATTGAAAAAAGAAGGAGAACAAGTGCGTCCTTCCGGCCTGAGTACGCTACGGATGCTTCAGTCCAATGAATCATTCTCGCAAATTGATTGGATCCTTATTCTTTCTAAAAGAAAAAAAAATTGTTTAGCACTTTGAGAGTTGCACAGGAGCTCCTTGAAAAAATCGTCGCGCCTTGTTATGTTGAGGGCGCCACACTGCAAACCGACGGCCTTTCTATGATGACACAGAGGTGGCATACCTTCAGCCCAGGGAAATCCATAACGAAACCCAATCTCCACCAAAATGGGCCCGAAATCCCCTCAAAGCCACACCTGTCTTCATTGCAATATCCTGCGGTGCAATTCTAGAGGGAAATCCCCTCTTGACTTGAATATGAAAGTCCATGTTGTGGCAACTTGAAGAGGCTCCACTCGTAAAAAAAAGAAGAAAAAAACTGTCACCCCACTGATAGTACGAGGCTGGTTCAACCAGAAACTAAAGAAAAAACACCCATCACCTCAGAGGAGACTTTTTATTAAATGATAACGAGAGGCAAGGCGACTCCTCGCTCGACTGATAGATCCACTGCAATCGGCGCATCATATTTGCTCTTCATTAAAACAAACTGAAGGCTGCTGCATCCAGCCCGGGCCGGGGCAATTAATCACAGAATAATATTTCATTTTTAAATATGTCCGACACACACACACACGTGTGAGGTGCTGGATCCAGTTTCTCGGTGTCCAGGCACGGTGTGTCTCTTCATCATCGTCACTCGGGCGAGAGGGCTACTTTAACACTTTTTTTAAATTTAACGCCTTGGGAATCACAGTGATAACGCACCACAGGCCGCCGTCAATGATTGCCCTGCATTTCTGCGGCGTCGTCGTCGTCCTGCTCTCCGTCTGCACAATCTGAGGTATTTTTCGTGTGCGATTATTTATTAACTTGTTTGCATTTTGTAAAATTGAGGAGTTTTAATGCGAATACCGTGGTCATATCAACACACACAGTCATTTGGCACACAAGCTGATAAGGTGCGAGAGGGTCTCCCTGCTCTGTGCTTCTCCAGAGCCAGGTTAAGTTAATGTACTTACATGATCAGGACGTTATCGACGGCCGTTGTTATCGTGTCCTTAGTGTTTTGCTGTTTGCAAAACCGCATTGTGAGTTTGTGTGGATATTTTTTTGCGAAAAATACCTCAGAGCCGGCCCTGGTGTTGTTGGTGCTGTGTTGCCTTCGATTTGTTATGGACTGTGGACAAGTTGGGTGTCACATGTGGGACGGTGATCTTTCGTTGGTGCGAAGTACTTGATTTGGAGCGTATTAAGTGCCAATTTTAATTTACCGATAACAGATGAAATACGAGAAACGATTGAGAGGCAGATCGGTTTGTCTGGTATCCTTTGGGCATGACACATGGCAGAGATGGGGAGAGGGTTATGTGTCGTGAATCAGGTCAGGCTGTAGGGAAGGAAACTTTTGAAATTACTGGTTGAAGAGTTTTTTTTAAAGCAGACAATGGACCAGAGTCATTGTGTCATTCAAGTTTGTCTTTTGCTTAGCCTTTTTGCTGAGGCTTGTGTGGTAAAGCACCAATCGGACTTATCGTATCATACCTGATTCGGAAACACTTCATTGGAGCACTCTGACGCAACTGGTCCATTATATTTCGAGGAAGCGAGACCCCAGTTTAACCCATTGCATTGGAATTTTCTCGACTTTTGAAGTAACCAGAAAGGACGTTTTAATGGTGAGGAGCTAAGAGTATCAGCACTCATCACATCGGCAATGAAGATCTGCCACCTGATCCGAGGTGGATCCGAGGAACACCAAGAAAATGATCCGAAGTATCGTCCCGCTCTCCATAAGCGTCGCAGATAGTCATGTCACCTAAGCCCTCTGTGTCCCTTAAGTTGTCGGCAGACTTTTCTACTGAGAGACAGCAAGAAAGCCTAATCGTCAGTGGAGGCCCTGATTGAATACGCGGGAAGACCCAACGCAGGTTTAGGTCCTGAGAAATCATCCTCTAAGTCTTAGCTAGTTTCAGAGATCCCAGTGTGACCTGGACCCTTGACAGGGGCCAACAAGTTCAGTCTTGTGACAGAATTCAGAGAGTTCTTCCATTCTTGAACTATTTTGGAACCAGTTAAGGGGTTGGGCAAAGGTTTTAGGGCAGCCTGGCTGTCGTTACAGATGCAGATGCTCTGACCCCTCCTCCTATTCTTTAGAATGTAGTCCGTGGCTACTGAGATAGCAAAAGTCTCTGCATGGAGAACAGAGGCATATTTACTTCTTGACAAGTAATGAATTCTAGTGTTGTCGGTCGCCACGAAGACACTAGTACCGGACCCGTGACCGGTCTTGAAGCCCTCCGTGAAGATTCGACTACAGCTAAAGCCATTCCGGAACCCAAGGAAAGTCACAGCAACACAGCAGCCGAAAAAACAGATGCCTGCTTCCCTAACAAGAAATTAAGTCTAACTTCGTCGCTCCCTACGAAAGGCAGGGAGAGTAGATACAGTCACCTTTCTCCTGGTGAATGTAGGACTACCGTCATTGGTTGACATGTAGTCTGCGGTTTAAGGATTTCTCTTCATCTCGAACTTCTTGTTTAGTTTCCGAAAGGATACAAACTGGATGCTTTGTAACTCGGTACTTTTGGATGGATTCGTCTAATGTCTCTGTCGAGATCGTTCTAGAACTCGTCTAAGAAAGTCGTGCTATAGACTCGACAGTTTGAATGCTGGGGACTAAGAGCCTGCATTACCTTTTTGACGAGTTCGAGGGTACTCTTGGGGGTCGTTTGGAAGCGCCCCCGTTTGTTGCAGGTGTTTTCAAAGGCTTGATCAAGTTTGAAGGCTCTTTGCCACAGTCTTCGAAAAAACACTTTCGCAGCTTAGCTTTCCAATTGGTTTCTTTAATTGTAAAAAGAAAATCGAAAGACACTTAGTCTCCAACTTCCGCAGTTCAGAGATCAGAGTAAAGAGGGAAAGGTAGACAACACATACTCCTCCTGAGCTGTCGTCCAACTGACACAAATTGCCTTTTACGTAATCGCCAACATCTTGGCGGCATCTATTCAAATCGCTTTGGCCAGAGTAATTCACTAACGAACCACACTCGGACAGTAGGCGTTCAGCTCTTCAATCACTCACTGCCTTCGCCAAAGTTGTGCGCCCCATTATTTCAAGTAGCCAGCGATGTGTGCGCATTTATCGCATCAAAACAAACGTCCAGCCAATTACCTTATTGGCCGATAACCTTTGACACACTATAGAGAACCACACTCTCCGACGACGAGGTGCATCTTCAGTCGATCCTAACCAGGAGGCAAATTGCACTACACTCGCGCCAGCCCAGACAAACGAACACTGCTGGATTTCGAATTTTGAAAAATGACAAATCGCATCCGCGATACATGTGGAGGAGGATGATTCCTGATTCTACACAAAACATATCCAACCATGTGTAACTGTCCATTACCGCCGGCCCACTGGCACAACAGGTTGTTTCCCATTTACCATATGGCACTGCTGCGCCATGTATGTACGCTGTCTCCTTTGCGGAGCTGAAATTTATGAAATGTGAACATTTCTGACAGCCGTGCACAGCCGCATAGAGTTCATAAATCGATGCAGGCCTCCTCCGCCTTCAACTGGCCGAAGCGAACGTGTTCGTTTCAACTTGGCCACTGGCGATTGTTTTGAAGAATTGGAAAGTTTTAACTCATCCACTCGGAGTTTCTTTTTTTTTCAAACTCTTAACACCTCGAGAGGATTATTCCCGCTCATCAGGCACCGGTCCCGTCCCGTTCGAATCACGGACAGAAACATTTTATTGGCCATTTAACAAAACGAATGTGATGTTCGCACGCGGAAGTAATCACGCAGCACACTTCGCACACCCTAAAGTGTGCGAGTCCACGACCCTGGTAAATCACCACCACCGCCGACGGTAGAGGGCGCTATTGCCGTAAAACACCGCGCCGCCAATTCGAATAAAGTTATTAGCCCGCGCTCATTAGAGAGTCGGAGAAGTCCGGAGTCTTGTTAAAGGCTCGTTAAAGCAGGGAGTCGCGCGTTTGACTAGAGCACCGCGCCGATCCTAAGTGTTTTTAATTTGTCCCACCGCCCAACGGTACCGCGTATGCCGTAAAACGACGGCTTAATTGAAAAAAAAAGTCTCATTTTTATGATTTCCCTATGAAATGTGGTCCAATAAACGAAACCTGCGGCATGCCAACGCCGCAATGGGAGCAGATGGTCGTGCGGCTTCGTCTAATTGGAGATTAAAATACCCTCCGGTCGACATGACATTCGGTGAATTTCGTTAAACGGTTATGTTTGACAGGTTATGACATTTTTAGGGTCCACGGCGCCAGTTCGTAAATTCTTACCCCGGTGACACTGGCCATCAAAACAAACTCCATACACTCGGCATGGATGCTCACATAAAAACAAATTTTGTTTTCAATCCTAAAGCGTGCGCTTTAGCAGAGTGGGGCTCTAAAAAGTTAAATTACCACCCCAGCAGAGCAGGGCCAGAGTTTATGAGTGTTTGTGTGTTCATCAGCATCATTTGCTGAGCCATTCGGATCCATTAGATGCATTCACATCAAATTGGATTGTTTTAGTGTGGCGGGAGAGAGAGCGACTGGACTGCATCCAGGGGGTTCCTTATTCATTTTACGATGACGGTCAATCCGAGGAAGAAGACGTTAAGCCTCCAAACGTAAACCATAAGACTGAACAAAATGAATTGGAATTAATTTATGGCGAAGGCCCAGCGTTGGACGTTTTGATGAGATCGCAATCTAAGGGAGATCGGGATACGATCTAATACGAACGGGATAATATCGGGGGAATTAACAAATTACGGTTATCGTAAACTAATTACGTTTCTTAATTGGATCGTTTTATAACAGATTGAGAGGCGCTCTAATGCAGTTACTTGGTTTTTTTCTTGTCAGAAGATGAGGATCGGTGGAGATATGACGATCGATGGATGGGTTACGAAAGCAATGGGAGATCGGTATCGATGTAAATTTTTTGATTGAATGATATTAAGTGGATTTTAGTTTTTAGAAAGGGAAGGAATTTTATAGTGTTCGAAGGTGGGTTCTATGAAAAAGTGATCTTGGAGGTTTTTAATGTGATCATCGACGGTGGCAGGAGCCACCACGACTCACTTAAACTTCCTAAAACACAAACTGCGACTTATTACATGTAAATCGAATGATGGTCAGTTGGTGGATTAATGGATTAATGGATTAATGGAGGATCAGCAGAGATGAGATTGAATGAGAGGAGATCGGCTGTATGCCAGTTGAGTATCAGTATGATCAGTCTCTTTGTGCCATATGATCGAAGATCAGTAGAGCTGAGATTGAATGATCGGTCTCTTTATGACATACGATCAAGGATCAGCAGAGACGAGATTGAATGAGAGGAGATCAGCTATAGGCCAGTTGAGGATCAGTATGATCAGTCTTTTTATGACGTATGATCCACGACTTGACCCGAAAACCATGCTAAGCGCGTTCTTATGATCTCAACTGATCGGTATGGACGTTGCATCACACTTGAAAGATGACACTTCTTCTAAAGTGGTTGCAAAAATATCTTATAATGACATGTGGTTCCAACATGACGTGCTGTCACCTAAAACAATTGATTTCTTGCTGCAACCATGTTGAACGCCATGCGGCTTCTTTTTTTGTAAAATCTCAGGTTTTTGCCAGTAAACCTCAAACTTTTCCCTACCACTTGTGGGGAATACTTCCAAGTACTGCTGCCTCGATTCCTTTGTTTCCTCCTTTGATCGTACAAAAAATAATTGCATTCCTCCACTTCCGCATAAATTCTTCGGTCAAACATTCCCCACTTGTGACACATCCTCTCCAGCATTCCTCAGATTTTTTTTTTCCCAAAAATAATGCCGCCCCTCCAGAGGTGTTATAAAATTCATCTCAACCCAATAAATTTATAAAATTTCAGTCCGCACAGCAGGTCCAACTTCACAGATACCTGCGATATGTGATCGCTGATCGCATTTCTCCATTCCATCACGAAGTGTCATCGCAAAGGCATGCCCCTCCTGCCTTACCCCCACTAATCAGGTGGATTCCTTTTAACGAGCACACTTGTGACATTTCTTTCGAATTTCTCGATGCGCGCCCCCTATTTTCCTAATTTTTTTCTGATTTTATGAACCTCGACCGTGGGTCTAATAAATCTCAAAAATTATTCACTCGACCCTCGCGCGTCCCCTGCGATGCCCTGAGATGGGAGTTTTAATGTCCCGCCATAAACCTGTGTTCTTAACATTTTTAATGACAGACAGAGTGTCTGTCTGTTTGTCTGTCTCCTGGGCAAAGGGTGACGCGCGCATTGGATTTGATTGGAAAACAATTCCCGAATTGATTGGCTTCCATTTTTGTTTTTTTTCTTTGGTTTGACACGAAGCATAAATGTCTCGAGGTAATCTTACCTCGAGGGGGGAACTCGTTTCCAATGAGACAATGAGAACTTCCTGATCCGCGCAGCCATTCGGGAGACACAGACACACAAAAGCACCCTCAATTCTTGGAACAATGGATCGTTAATAAGGAGAGAACCCATCGATTGATTGAACGGCAGCAGTTGGATGGAGTTGGATGGAGTTGGAGCTGGAGCTGAGTTAAGCTCACGTTCACCGTGACATAATCTCTCACATGATACCCTGAGTGATCTCTTAATCTCTCTCCGACCAGCAGCAGACAAATCGAAGAAAATCACATTCGGATGCTGGAGCGATACGCACATGGAATTCCAAGAGTTCACACATTCGAACTGACGCTAATCTCACAGCGGGCAGATACTTATATTTACGAGGCAGCCATGTGAGTGTGTCGGTGCGGCGGTACTCCGACGCGGTTGGGAACGGTGACGAAATCACCCTGGGAATTGGCCACTGACTCGAAAGATGCAAATGAGTTCGTCAAAATTGCATCGGCAGCTGGGATTCGTTGAGACAAGTGGCATGAGTCGGGGCGAGCAGAGTAGAGTGCTCAATCAATCAACGGCCGCGACCGGTGGAAACCTGTAGAGGTGCACACACGGAGAGGAAAATCGAAAACATGTCCCACGGGCCTAATGGACTCCGGCTGTCAGTCAATTTTGTCAGATTCAGATGGTGGATGGCTGATGCTGCTGCTGCAGGAGCACTCCGCAGATTCAATTCGAATCCAATAACAGATTTACACGTCGTAAGAAGGGATGAGTACGTCGCTGGTGGTGGTGTGTTGTGGATATTACCACACGAGGCGGCGGTATGCACTAACACCCAGCTGTGCCGGGCTTTGACCGAATGGGAGTTAATGTAATTTTCGTCGGTCTATTCCGTCGTGTGGGCAATTATCCCCGAGGTGGCAAAGCATACATATGAATATGGCGACTGCGGGAGCTGACAAGCGCCAAAGGATGCTATTCCGTTGATGTTGGAGGAAATTGGTTGTTAGGGTCGTTAATGGTTTGGGAAAGTGTGAGGCTTTGAGGCCTTTGTACAGTTTCAACTGTGGAGAAGTGAATCGCCAACATACTCAGAAATTAACATTAAATGCGTTTAAGACCGCTTCTGGCAGTCTAACCTTGATCCAGGAGTCGGGCTTTCATATTTCAATGTCGGGCTTATGGACCTGAAAAACGGTCTTGACAGAGCCGGTTCCAAGCCAATTTCAAATCGAAAGCCATCAATGAGCATTCCACCGTCGAGAATTCCATGTGTTTTCCAGGCGCAGTCTGTCTTTAGAGCCAAGTTTCCTTTAACAACCGACCAATTCTTCAAAAAATTGTCCCCATCTCCCATGTTTCACATCCATCGCCATATCCACTGCACAAATATCCCGAAAACAGAAGCTCCATTCCACCATGGCCAAGTCATCAAT
The DNA here is from genome assembly GCA_917880715.2 of Matsumyia berberina. NCBI lineage: Eukaryota > Metazoa > Arthropoda > Insecta > Diptera > Syrphidae > Matsumyia > Matsumyia berberina. Next base: position 111,384,697 of record OU862872.1, read on the forward strand.
TTTGAAAAGAACCATCTTGTCCCGATGACGGTGGCATCAGCAGTTTACTCAGAAAAAAAAGGAAAAACTAAAGCAAACAAATGGAAGGATCCTCGACTCTCTGATCTATACGTGGCGAGTATCTCTGGCACAATCAGTTGCTCTAAAGTGTGAGTGCAGTGAATCACATTAATCCAAAGATAATCGACGGATTTCAATGGTAAAATCGTGACTTGGCACGTTTCCTCCCTCTTGGTGGCTCCGCAGACGGCAACCAAATCAATTGTTGTTTGTGCACTACTTCGGCGGAGAAGATTGAATCTTCTGCAGTGGAGCAGCAGGTTCACAAATTGAGCGTTCATCCAGAGTGGCTAGGGAGAAGCCTTGTCTTTCTCTTATTTTTTTTTTTTTGCACAAATATTTGCAATATGCATGCTGAGCATGCGCTTACCGAGGTGTGTTACTCCTTGAGCAGCAATGTGAATAGGAAAGGAATCAATTTATAGTGCACTTTGGTGAGGTGTACAGGGGCGGCTCGGGGGTTTGGATAAATCTGAAAGGGCGCGGAATGCTCTGGAATCGTGTTCCCACAGCAAGCTCAAGTGTCCTGAACTAATTAGTAACGAAAGTCATTCTTTAAACGATCAAAGCACATTCTTGGCTGTCATGATGCTTCCGGATAATAGTAGAAAAAACGGCTTACATTCGACTCTAACCACGTTCACTCTTTGCTCTCGCTAAGACCGGTGCAGCCAACTCCTTGGCTGGTTCAGTAATAGCAGAGACCCTTTGTTGCAAAAACCCGCTGAAATTTTGTCGGCTAGCATGGGACTTAAGGGCACAGAATGAATACTTTCCATATTGGAATAGGAACACCGTTTGCATTTTGAGCTGTCTGGCCTCATAATGAAGCAGCTCTAGGGGTAGAATCTGAAGTCGGATCTAATCGATGAGTTGAGTTTTAGTTTCTTTGTATGAATCTTACCTAGGCCACTCTGTCTGTCTTCTAGAAGCTACGCACTGGACCGTTCGAGCTCTATATTTACCTCACCGAGGATCAATCAGCCCCGAGTAACTTCTCATGACAGATGACTGAATAAAGAACCCAATCTAGCCAGTAATACCTCACTCACGAGGATTTGGACTGACCCTGTAAACTTAGTACTGAAAGGTTAAGAACAGATCCAGCCATCTTAAATCACAAGTCACAAGTAGTTGCACTTCGTTTTTCTAAATCTCCAGATCAGGGGCCAAATTACCGCAATCGATAAGGAGTGAGTGAGTGGAACTCGTGATCAAATGCCCGATTAACTTCATTGGAAGCGGTAATTTTCAAATTCTCACATTTCGATGACGAGTTACTTGTTAACGAGTGTGGTAATTCGGCCCCAGATCTCCCGGCATAAGTTAGCTTAATTGTGATGTCCTAATAGTTGGAGCTCATCTTGGATTCAGTAGTTAGTTATGGATCCAGTCTTTAGGTGAATTCACGGCTATGCCTCCACATGACCAAGTTTTCTGGCAGCCGAAAGTACTTCGTCTTTGTAACGACCAAATTTGTCTTCTGTTTTCGCCCCGAAGCTACAGGTTAGACTTCAGAAATCTCTTGCGACTTGAAGCGACTTGACTTTATGGATTAAATCCACATCTTGAAAAAACCTCATGGCAAAAACCGAAGTAGCAATTGTTTCCTGGAAATTTCTTCGTCAAACCTTTAGCTATGCCACAGTCTAATGCATGCTAAGTTTCGTCTCCATTAAATTCAAAACTAACTCGTTTCACTTCATCCTGAATTGACGGAAAAGCCTCTGAGATTGACTTGGAAAAGATAGGCCCCTTCGTGCAAACATCTGTCCTTCTAACTATTGGCTCCAACAAGAGATTGAAGGAGTCACATGACAGCACATCTCCTTGTCGGAGTCGGGTCCAAGCTTGGAAAAATTCCGATGAGCTGCTGTTGAACTGCACGAAGCAATGTGTTTTTACTGTGTCACCGACAAGCAGAGCTCAAGCCGACGAGATGGAGTTTGCCTTAAAAGTCTCAGGCTTTTTCAGAATAAGTCTCAGTCTGATCTATGTTCGCTCTGCTTGGCTAGAAGCCATGCCATGCAATGGTGCTGCAGAGTGGTTTGAGAGGTGGTCCCGTGAAAAATGTTGTTCGAAAGACACTGCTGGGGTTTGAATTCACGCAGCTTGCTCAGAAGTCTAACACACTAACCACTGATCCACGGCGACCACAAATGGCCTCAGATATTCACAAAATATGTTGGATTGGATCTTATACGTGGGATTTAGCAGGAATACGTGTGGGTAGCTTTTAGAAGCCGTAAGAACGCATCTCTTGAAAATGTGGAACATAGTCCGCCCATACTTGTTCGATTTCCTGAGGCATGCATCGTACCAAGACCGCAACTGCGTTTAAGAAAAGCTCCTCTGACAAGTAACCAAAACGTTTGTCCTATAACCTCTCCATCTGCCCATTACGCAGCTGCTCGAAACGGTTGCCTAAAAACATCTACGATTCCCTAAGCTTTTGCAACTGACTATTTTTCGAAGTCTGCATTCTGACTTTGAAGGCAGCTATCAGTTGCTGGGGTCTTTTTCTAAAAATTCCAGAGGTTGTTGAAAATCTTCGACTTTCCTTAAGCAAGGAGACCACATTGGCCCTCTTACTTATTCTTACTCCCCTTCTCCAGGCTCGATATTCATCTCGGGCTGCCCTAGTTTTTTCTAAAGCACTTAGCAGAGGCTTCGCTTTTCAAGACAGAGTCAAGGCCATATCTGCAAGAATGATATCGAGATCTAAATACTCTTCATCCTGAGGAAGTTTAGGGTCCCAGTCCTTGCCCTCATTAAATTCAATTTATTCAAGCAATTTTCAGGCCCAACTACCACTCAAATTCGCTCATGGTCTCCCGCTTGCAACTCCGACAAATTGGATTTTTATTGACAGGCGAAATAGATGAACATGATTTTCAATTATTCCTCCAATCGTTGCCTCAAGGCTTGTTCGCGTTCGATTTTCTGTTCCCTCCTTCTTCTCTCTCTCCTGACTTAGCAATTTCCATCTCTATCGCGCCCTCCATCTAATTTCATATCGATCACGATTTGTCATGTGGACCGCATAATGGATTTACGATCGCCGAACACAGAGTGCAGTGCGACTGTGGAACGCAAAATGCTTTTTACCTCTTGACATTTGGTTTGACACTTTCACAGAGAGTGACAGTAGTTGTTTGCGGAACCCGCACAGGCAGGCACATGCAATTAAAAACCTTTTAGACGCGTATTTGTGGAATGTCCACCAGAGTACCTCCACCAAGCAGGTGGCTTCGATTGGAGATCTCTGCGTGCAGATATTCAAAAGCAAAGATCGCAACTGACAGATGGGGAAACTAATTGAATGCAATCAAATCAAATTGATTGACTACCACAACACAACTGTGTTTTCGCCCCCAGGGGAGGGCGACCAAATTCGGTGCAATAGTTTTGTTACCTGCGAACGATATGAATCGCAATTGTTGGCCAATTTGTAGAGAGATATCCAGTCGGAGGAGCTGCCACCGAGTGGCTTTCGATTGATTTAATGTTATTGTGCCGTATTTGGTTTGGTGGTTTCCTTGCACAGGAAATGGCTTCCACTTAAGCCATATGGTGCAGTTCCATTTGGATAATGGTCTGGTGGGTGGGGTCTTGAGGGATTAGCGACCGACTGTCTGGGGAAGTTGAGTGTCTTGGCAATTATTTGGGGGAAAAAAAAAGAGTCGAACCTGCAGGCAGGTCTTGTTTAATCGATTTTTGGATGAAGTTGGGTTTACAACTGGTTGGAGGGAAAAGGAAATGAAGATGGTAGTCTTGAGTGGTTCCTGGAGCAAGACGTTGGGCACTGGGCAAAGCCTTCTTTAACAGACGAAGCGAACTCTTGAGGGAAGAAATTGAGAGTTGGCACCTGCTTCATCAAAGACATCCGTCTAAGACTGTAGGTCCTGAATTTTGTCGACGAAACGGTGCAAGATCCCTCGGATAGCCACTTAAACCAACAGATCAAAATTAAGGCTGAGTCAGGGTCTTCAAAGAGGGATTCGTCAGCCAGATTAGCGTCACTCTAGATCCCATCAAATGGCAGTTCGTTGCCGTGCGTTTGATGCTCTTCGGATCTCCCTTGTTAGGTTCTGGAATCCTCGCTTTCTCCACAAAACTGTTGTGTCGAGTCTGTCTGTCCTCTGTTTGTTTAAAGAAAGTTTTCCTCGTCTTGAGTCAAGTCTTTCAGCAAGAATCACACGAATCAACTCGAAAAACTTTCCCCCAAACTTGTCAACATTCTTCTTGTTCCATTCACCCTCCTGACATTCCCTCTCGAAATCCTCTTCGAAACTTTTAGAGTTTTGTAAACAAATTCTGTAGCTACACTCTCTGTCGACTGTCGACACTTGACACAGAAAACAAAGGCAAATCTGTTTCCAATAGCCACCGTAGACCCATCCACCAAAGTCCTGTTGCACAACTGCATCAGAGAAACCACTTCATCTTTAGATTTCCACAAACTGATACTGTCGCGAGCTCTCGTGTAACACGTAACCCCTTTCGAAACCATCCCATGGGCACCACTCAACATCTAAACAAAAGCCCCACCGATCAATGGTCCAGATAAAGCGTCCATTTTAGTCAGAGCTGCAATACAAATGACCAAGTCCAAACAAGACGACCCAAGACGACCACTTGAAAGATTGTTCAAAACCTTAGATTTGATTTTTTGACTGATAGATGGGAGCCTCTGATAGATTCCCGGTGTCTCTGACAGCGCACATTTCGCATCATCATGATTCATGATGTCAGCCACCGCTGTGCCTCGAACCCAGCCCACACAGACTCGCTGCTATATCTCCGCACACACAAGACAAAACGATGGATTTACAGTTTTGTTTCATCATCATCTTGGTCGAAGTCGTCGTCATCTTCATCATCATCGTCATCATGATCATCGTCGTCCAATTCAATTTGTTTGTTACATGGTCGTGAACAAAAGGAAACAAATAGCATGGCAAACAAACGAGAGCTACTTCAGGCCCAAATCAAGCGGAGGAGACCCATCTCACCGAGAGAGATTCGCGCGTGGGTGCATTAGGCGCGTGCCTATTTCTGCAGCGATCGCACTGGAACATCTGTTTCGGTGCCTCTCACATCGGCGCGGGAGGGGGAGAACTCACAAAACAAACAAATTATCTGGAGCACCGAATGGCCACTGTCGCGACCACACACACCTTCCCCGATTGTCAGTGTGATAGGAAAATTGGTTTTTAAAAGGTTACGGGCCTGGGAACGGGTCCCCGCCATTATTACCTACCACAGAACAAAAAGGTTCGAACCATTCAGCTGTCAGGGGACGACATAAAAATGTCAAATTGATCGCTGATCGGCGTTGGGTTATGCATGAGCGCGGCGACACACCCTTCAAATGGGCGATGGGTGCTGGTGCATGGTGAATGGAATCGAAACGGGTTCCGATGGGAATTCCCTGGAGCAGGTTCCCTACTTCTCAGGAGGGGGAGAAATAGGGGCGAAGTGGTCACAAATCAATCGGAGTTATCCCCCATGTTCACCGAGTTCACCAACTCACCGAGTTCACTGAATTCACCCTTGTGTGCCAGCGCGGTACCTGTAAGCCTGCCCGCGTGTGACATTGTGTTCAGCGGAACCCTAACAAGGAAGAAGAGGAGCATTTCGCCGGCGGCCGGTGCCCGGCGTTATTTATGGCTAATTAATAACCCCTAATGGATCGGAGCACGACGGGTTATTTATGGCTGTTCACCAAAATGTTTTGTTGTTGCTGTTTTGTTGTGCATAAATCGTCAGCTTTTGTCCGTTTGTGTGTTTGTGCGCGCACTGCTTTCCTGGTGATGTATCCTTGTTCGGACCTTCGGAGTTCTTTTCTCTGCGGCGGAGATGTATGGCACGGATTATCATATAAACATCAGAACTGAATCAAGCTGAAGGTTTAATCGTTTCATATATTATGACACCGAGGTGCGGGTGGTCTTAATATTTTCGGGACTCGGATTGGGCGAATGGACGGTGTCGTGAATAAATTTACATTTTATTTGGAACAGAAGTGTTAAATTGAATTTTACGAGATATGGGCTTTTGCTTGAGAATCACACAAATTGCTGGTGAAAGTTATAAGCGCGGTGCACGGGTGATGGGTGTGGGATGCAGTTTTTTGTCACCGGAAGCAAACTTGGACTTGATTTTTCACCGAGGAGGCATGGTGATATCGAAACATTATCTGGATCGAGTTCTTGATAGAAAGGAGCTCTCTCGCAGTCCCCGAGTTTAGATAATCAGACAGCAACTAGATCGACCTCTTTTGAATGAAACATGGAAGTCTGTCACTGATCAACAGATCACCAATCATCTTGGGTAAGAGAACGATCATCCTGAGGTGCCAATTGGGGTTTTGAATGGCCGCTGTAGGTCTCTTCCATTCGTGCAGCGAAAAGTATAACTCGAGCAGTTTGAGTGGTTTGAGGTTGGGTCTTGGCCATCCTCAAGCTGTTGCGCCATCTATTTATCTATTTTTACTCGGACTTGGATCGTAACTTAGTCGTAAGGAAGGTACAATTGCGAATACCCAAGGGGAGAATCACCTCCGAGAGGAATTTGAACGCTGAAAGGCAGGACATACAAAGTTCTTTACTGGTCGTGTGTTCCAAGAGTTCTCTACGCGTGGAGAACAAGTGGTGTTGACTCGTTTTCTGGTTCGAAGACTCTGGTTTGATGAGGAGTTTGCTAAGACAGATGTAAGCCTTCAATTTGGCGGTGAAAAAGAAGGACAAGTGTCGGAAGGCAGCTCTGTCAACTGAAAAGGACTGATGGAGGACACTAGCTTAGGAGGGAAAAAAGGACATGAGCAATGGTGTCTCGAGCCTGCAGTAGTTTTGACAAGATTTTTAAACATGGAATTCCTTTGGAGACACAAACCAGAATAATCTTCTCTGTTGTATTTTAAAAAAAAACTCATCGACGTCTTGTCTCGCACGTAATTGTTGATGTCTTCGTCGGAGGCTTTGGTCTTTGTTGTAAGAACAACGACACTGGGACCCTGATGGGAGTGGCTACGAAGGCATTCTTCGAGTTCGGCAGACAAGCACTTGGAAGTCTTTGACTTTCATCAGTTCTTACACGCGGTTGGTGATGTAGAAAAAGCCGTATTCGTCGTAGTATGTAACATCGCAGGTACAGAGCCACTTCACAGAACTGGCTCGGCTTCTTCTCCACTTGTGGTCTTTGATGTCTTTGGCATCGACACCTAATCCCTACGGTCGATAATAGAACTTGTGAATCTATTCTTTGTCACTTTAACTTAGGTCTCAGGACATACGGATGTAGGGGGAAAGGAATGAAAGATTCAACTCTTAACATCCTCCTTGCAGAATGGCCACACATTTCACTTGGATCTGTCAAGGGAAGACTATCCTCACACTTTCTCGAAAGCTAAAGAACGCCTTACTGTCATAAGTAGAAATCCTTGACTCCTTTCCGTGCCGATGTCCGGCTCTTACCAGAGCCAAGCAACGTACATTAGACAGAAGAAGGGTTTTAATCAACAACTTTCACAGCCTTCCGGCAAAAAAATAACTTTGACATGCTGTCCTTCCACAGACTGAATATGAGGACTAAAGGACCTTCAAATCATCAACCACACACATGCTTTCATCAGTTATGTTCCCAAGAGTCGTCGCTTTTCGGCACGATAGTCCGGTTGCCTCCACCTCATCCTACCTGGATCTAGTGTTCTCGGGGAAACAACAACAAAAAAAACCAATGAATTGGAGCCACGACGGATATGACGGAATGAAGGAGGTACCTCAAATCAATTGCTAAGGTCACCTAGATTCTTAAAGAGCCAATTACTAAGGGTTCAAAATGGAATGCAGACTCATTGAGCAGAAGACCGACTACATCTGCGTCCTTGCAGCTTATGCACGATTCTCCACATAGGCACCTAAGCTAAAATTCCTGAGACGGCTGGTTAACAGGGAAATTGATTTTTTCTCGTCATTAAAGGGTGCATTGCCCTTGTGTCTAGTAGGATCCATGGCATATTTGTCCTGCTTCTGATATCATTTACGTACATACATACGTAACGCTACACTTTTGAGTGAACCTGAGCCTCTCTTCTGAACCTGTCCAGTTGACCCAGTCCCTTGCTTTTTGACATCAAGGACTTTTTGGGATCGTTACCGGCCTCGATAGGCAAGCATGCAACAAGGCTTGGCGTCTATTTAAAATACTTCTGCAGAAGCTGTATGGACGAAGAAGAGGGGGAGACTATTTTCCATCATCTTTGCACCTGCCCAACTCTCTTCTCCAAAAGGAAACTTTACTTAGGAACCTTCTTCTACACCAACTTAGGCGACCTGATAACTAACGTTGTTAGTAGACTCCTACGCATCATAAGAAGTTCCGATTGGCTCAATAACCAGGCAGGAGATCTTTCCGAGATCCATTTAATATCACAACCCCCTTCATGTCTAAGTATGTTGGCTTTAGCTGGCAGCCACTTCAACCTAACCTAACCCAATCTACCTCTGTGGAGCCGTCCCCATTCTCGACTGTCATTGTGCACAGATGAAGTAGTTTGGGACCCAAGACCAGACTCATCTCCACAAAAACTGTCGCAGGCAGCCTTTATCCTTAATTCGCGGATAGAAAAATATTACATTAAAATTAAATTGAAATATGTAATTCTCTGAAATATCTCTCTCTGTGGTCCGCAGAGGAAGCAAGTTGCAACTATCACGGACTCTTCGTCTACACCTAACAAAAAATTGTCTCTCTTCGATAATAAGCGGAAGTTGGATGATCGCAATTGCAAGCCACCTCGTTTGTCTTCGAGTGGCTCGCACTTGCTCTTTTTTTTTCTAATGTCACTCAAATCTCCACAAGTACAATGCATTCCACTTGGGTTTGCTAATTCTCCCTTTGGAGAATTTTAGTCAGTGACAAGTGAAAAGTGAAAGTGCGTGGAAGTTCTGTTCGTTAGTTGCGTTGGTTGTTTTTGTCATGCATTTTGTCGAAGTGTAATTTTTTAGTTTTTTTTTTTTTTGTAATTCGCGGGTGTAAATCGGTTTTGGGAAGGAAAATTCTTCAACAATATTCGACAGGTGAGTAAAGTCTTATTAAGTAAAATTTCAGCGTCCGTTATTCAATTTTTGTTCCCGTTCGGGTTTTTTGTCTCTGAAGTAACTTGCTCTAACGGCCCTTATAGAATTGTTTCTCTCATTTTGTGCTTGTTTGTGCATGTTTCTGCTTGCTTTGCTGGTCAGAGAAGTCGATTCATAGTTGCCAAACATAGATCGTCGGGGCTAGGAAATTTTTTTTCAATTTTTAACTTTGATGTAGTCGTTCAGTGGCTGGACCGAGACAGAGGAAATGTTCTAGATGCTCCTTTTGTGTGCCCTGTAAGATAAAGAATTTTTTCATTGATCTTAGCTGTGCTTGGTAGCAAATCATCGCTTTCTTACTTTGGTTTGACGATGAGAGATGTAGCCACCTTGCAAGTCATCAGGTCTGCCTAGCATTTCTGGCAATCTCGGTTTATCCTATCATTCCTATCATTGATTGTCGGCTAGGTGACTGTTGAGGCGACTCGTATCTTGTCGTTCATAGTTTTCATAATTATTTCTGCCCCTCTTTCGACAGTTCATCAGATTTAGAATCAATTTCTTGTATAAATCACAAGCGTGTTTAGGAACCGTCGGTGTAGAGATGAACGGAATGATCGTCTCTGGCGTTATCACTTTCCCACTCCTCTCGGGAATGAATGGATGTCGGAAATTTGAGGTTGGAAGTCAACTTTGACGGTGTGTAGTCGGTGTTTTCCGAAAGAAAAGTAAGGGAATCTAAGATCGAGGAGTGGCAAATATGGTGGTTTGACCATTGAGAAGAGGCTTTCAGTCTGATGGTTGTGCTAGCAGCTGACTCTTTGCCAAAAATATCTAGGGGAAGTCGATGTGGGAGCACGTCAAGTGCCGCGCATGGACCTCCTCTTAGGAGGTTGGTTATCATCTTTTGGGTGTTTCTGCGGGGGGTGACATTCCTGAACAGTTCCATGGTTGTGGTTTGGTACCAATCCCTTAGGTTGTACATTCAGGATTGTCGTTATCTAACAGTCGGTCTTCTTCTACCGATTTTTCCTTGTGAAGGTAATTCGAGTTGTTTTCGAATTTAAAACCCCACGTTGGGTAAGCTGAACCAAATCCAAAATATCAAGGGAAAATGTTCGCTAATGGCATAGGGACAGCAAGCCTTAGATTGGAAAAGATGAAGTGCTGTAGCAGCACTTAGGGGAAGTTCACAACTGCACTATACCCCAACGGTTCACAGCTTTCATTCAAATCCATTCATTCTCATATCCTGTGAGTCCTTCAACACAAATCTCCTCCGTAATGTAAGGAAAGCAAAAAACAGTAAAAATCCATCTTTTATCAAATTATGCACTCCGTTGATCTCCTGCTGGGACACCTCTCACTTCCAGATCTACTACATCGTGTAATGGGCTGAAATTTATTTGGTTTTTCACTGAAAGCCAGCAATTATAAGGTCGTGTGCTCACTGTGCAACTGCACTGCAACTGTGGCCGCAAATGTACGAGGAAGTCTCACGCGACATTCCACCACAGACGACAACACGATAAACTGGAAAAAAAAGTCCAATCCCATCTGCGCAAATAATAAACATAAAACACATCCGCACAACTTGTCCACAATGGTGCACTGTAGTACAGGCGGGTGGGGGAAAATGACTTGGCCCCGGCAATCAAGAACAGAAGCAGTCTTCCAATGCCCTCCGCTTGTTTCGTTTCTGTCCTTTTTCGGGGAGCCGCAGCACTAGTCACACATATCGTACACCCAGGAGTGTGTTGTCCAGGGCGAGATTTCCTTTTTGGTGACCATCGCCATGGTTGTGTTGTGTGTTTTTTTTCCGGTGCGCGAAACTGTCAAGCTGCTTCCTTTCCATTTTTGTGGAAAAGATAAACTGCGTGCGCACACATAATCGCGCAATGAATCAAAATCTCGCTATGCACTCACTCCTCACACACAACAGCAGCAGTAGTTTGGGCATTTCGCGCGCTCAAGGATCATTTATTATCCCTACGTAGCGAGACAGGAGAAATGATATCGAATGTGAGGATCCACAAAAAAAAAAAAAACACAAATCCAACGAATCCTCAATGGATTCTGAAATGAATTGGCCAAGATAGAGTAGAGCATGGAGTTCGGGCATGTACTTCTCGATTTTTGAGTAGAAAAGAGTTATGATGAGGAAATGACCATCCATGAGTTCAAGGTCAAGACAGCCGAGTGATACAGATACAGCGGACAGATTTGCCTGAAATTCTGATACTTTTGCAGTGAAGAATGTCGAAATTAGACCCTGGTAATACACTCAAAAGCTACAGCATCTTCTGAGAGGTTGCCAGAGAAATCAGACCCGCGCCTCTGATTCAAAAGCCAAGGCAGCTTTAAGTAGATGTAATAGGAGAACCATCTCCAGTAAGTCCAAGAAGTTGATGGCTGAATGGAGTTTCGATCAAAATCAAATCAACGACTGCTAGGTTCAGATCTCTTAAGAGCATTTCGTCACGAATTTTACAGAGTTTCTGATGCACAGACCACATGGGATTCTTGCCAATCATCACAGATCTCCACCACATCTTCTTAAAGACTTGTTTCGGCAATTTTTTGGTCACTTTGAGTGGTAAAGGTGTTGAAAGACTTCCAACTCTAATGTGGAGTACAAGGCTAATGTCGTTAATGTTGTTCTGGGGATAGCCGGTTTCGATGGGTCAAGTCTTAAGCCCCAATATCGATTCGACCGAAAACATGAAGGCAAAGTCTTAATCATCTCAAGTTCCATCACGAAACTCGTGTTTCTGCTTCAGTCATGTCATGACATGTCTTCGGATAGCTCTGAGAGCGCAATCACTGCCGTCTCGGTTTTCATTGGATGTACCAGGTAGGACTCCTTCCCTACTTTACTCAGTCTGTCAGATTTTTCGAAAAGAAATAGAGCTACAGGAGCAAGCGGTTCTACGCGGATTCTCAGAGCCGTTGTTGGGACCTTCAAAATACTTGTCCCAGTCTGTAGGCCGATATCGTATTTGGGATCGATTCACACTTTGAAAAATCTTGACTTATTACCTCCAGATTCCACAGATTCAGCCCCTTCATCCGCTACGTTGATAAAAAATACTCTTCCCTATAGGTTAGGTAAGATTAGCGGGTCAATGAAGACGATGAAACCTCCTTTATCTCGCTTAGGTCTATGTAGACCCGTTGTGGTACCCATGTATTTTACCAGCTACTTCCTACTGCATGGTTCTATATTGTTGGTGACAGCCACTAAGGACAGCTACTTTGCAAACTTAAGCAGATCCGTTTGATAACGCCTCTATGTTATCGAAGAAGTGTCTTCCCTGTAACAAAACTTCGCTCCTTTTGAACAACCCGTAGGAACTTGGTCTTGAGACGAGCTAGTATAGGTTAAGTAAATGAATACCCCTGTGGACAGGCATTCTAGACCACAAAGAGTCCATTGTGCCCCTTGAGATTACCTAGGCCCCTGCCACGCAGTGAGCGGCAAAACGGCAGAGCGGCGGAAAATATGCTCAGAAATGACGCTTACCGTTAAGCGGCTGGGTGGCAGGGGCCTTAGACTAACTAAGGTCCTCTTAGATTATTTAGAGCCCTCTCAGAATTCCTAGAGAACTTTAATAATGGACGTGTAGTCCCTATTTTTGTCAACGATCTCGTCTGACACGAGTTTGCACCAACAGGCTCATCCAACTTCACACAACTTTAGCCAGTCAAGTACAACTTCATGGTGAACATCCTCCTCCATCATTCTTGCCCCGTCAGTAGCACCTCCTTTCGTGCAACATTGACAATATTTTTGCTGACACTCAAAAGTGCCGGGGCTCGGGATATCAATGAAAAATCACCTCTCCGATTGGGAGCTCTTAACCGGTTGATGGACTGCGTCGCCACCATCACCTCCAACTATGTGTATGACCCCTAGCATCAGCTACTGTTCTATTCCACCCGGAGAGAGGTTGGCCTTCGGCTTTACACAGCCAGCTATATGCCTCAGGCGACAAGGTAGTCGCGCCATGTACCATGCCAGCCTCCACCGTCACCTCGTCATTATGACCAGCCGCCAATTGAATTCCCACCAAAAGTTCAGGTTCTTGTTCTTCCATTGCATGCGAGGAGCGAATCCTTTTGATCCATCATAACATCACTCACACGACGGCGGCGACGGAGGGGTGTGTGTGTGTGTGTCCCCTCCCGACCAGATCCCAAGAGATAAATAATCGCCTGGCAATCGATTTCTCGCAGTGTGGAGATATTTTAATTTCAGTTAATCCTGCTACCGATCTCGCGACCGCAGTGAGGACCGCACCTCACCACACCACACCACACCGCACTGCCACCTGACGTTATTTAATTATGGTGCTGATAACGTATTGCGTAGATGGTAGCAATTACTCATTAAGTCCGCTCGGCCGAGATTCGGCTGCTGTCTCCGGTGTGCGGTGTGCGGACACAGTGTATGCGCCCGCGATGAATCTCATTCCTGTGGCCCAAATGAAATTTTATTGATGCAATAAATTTCCGAGATGAAAAATTGAAAATTCCCTCTCCTCGGTATGTCCGCTCGGTATGTGTATGGAGGAATTTTTATGGCCGACTGTGTCAATTTTACCCCTGAGGGGACACATACATGAATGCAGACCGCAACCATGGCGATGCTAAGGCGGTAGCGGACCCCGGCGCGTGTGCTATGTGGCGTGCTCCAAAGTTCTTTCGCTTTCATTTATGGCTCCTTAATGAATAAGGTAATTATTTGTGGCCCCAAGGGACACTTCAGGTAAACGATGTTGTTTTAGGTTAATAAAACTGTTTTTGCCGATTTGAGCTGTAAGAGAACTTGGCAGGAAGTCTGAGTAGTGGCAGTTCTATGATTTAAGACTGACAATTGCTCGGAAATTTTCCCCCTACTCCTCAAGCTCCCTTCAAACACACAAAACCCGGGAGTTAACGACTTCATGAGTTAGCACAGACTTACACCAGAATGATCGTCAATTTCCAAAACCTGTGTCAACATGAGTTAGCACAGACTTACACCGGAATGATCGTTAATTTCAAAAACCTATGTCAACATATGCAAACGGCTGCAAAGAAGCGCCTACGCAGCCTCTGACTCCGACTAACCAGCTCTTTATCAACGCCTTGCCTCTGCTATTAGCCACTTAGCAGCCCAATAACCTCCCTTTTCATTAGCGTGCCACATAAAATAGCAACAAATCGATGTGACATCGATTTGGCTCACGGGCCTAGTTTATTAGATCGCAGGAGACCATAAATTTCCCCTGAACTTTATCTTAATTGCAAGCGGGGCGCTGTGCTAAAATCCACATGGCACCAACCACCAGGCGTAACGCACACACTCCACCCAGAGAAGTCCGCACCAACGCAATCAGATTCACAGTCACAATAGATGCATTAGCGCATGCCCAACTGTCCAACTGTCCAACTCCACCACTGTGGTCGGTCCATTGGCAGCCACCACCAGCGCAATCGTCACTAATTAATCGAGAACCGTAATTCCGATCCACGAGACGTTCGTAATGGAATCTCGCGGTAATTGCGAAAATCAACTATCGATCGGATCGATTCCGAGCCAGGACCTGATGCTGGTAGGTGGGTTGCAAACAACGTTTATGAGCTGTATGCCATGCACTCACACGGAAGTCACATGGGAGTCGTGGCGCACTGGCCAGCCACCGTGCTGCTCTTGAGATACTTTATGGGAACGATATTAGAGTTTCGATGTTGGGGATTTTAATTTTCATTATTTCATTGGTTTTGTCGCCGCACGAGCATATAACGTCGATTGATATATGCCAGCGCATTAAACTGAACTCATGCGAGACGCTTGACATGAGAGGGAGGACGGTTTGTGTCTTTTTTTGTCCAGCGTCGCATTTTTATGCTGATTGTCGGACGATAGAAACTCAACTGGACTGGTACTGGCAACTTGCGTGATATGTGGTGTCGTTGTAGAGGGTTTTTGGACAAATTTGTCAAAATGTTATTGGAATTTTAATGGATGCACTCTGGGGGCGGAATTTTCTGTAATTTAGTAGCCAGACTGAGATTATGAGCGAAGTTGCGGTACTTCCAGCACAGCCACTTTGAAAAAATAGTTCTCACTTCCTGGGCAGCCTCTAAAAGCCTATAAACACTCACGTATTACATGCTCAGTTTATCTTTAGAAAAACACTTATTCCACCCCTTGATTGGGTCGTTCATTTGTAACACTCCACCATGGCCGCGTCATTAATCACCTTTCCCGACTGCTGATCGTCAAACAGCAGAACCCGCTCCTAATACTAGACCCCACTTGTGACTAATCACTTTGAAATGGTCGCATCTAATTCGACATAATTGCTGGAATGAAGCTGTCAATCGGCCGCCACACCACACCGCTCTGAACTGTCGTTTCGATCAAAATTCCAATCACAGACTTGACAACAAAATACCTTCAATTTAATCGAATCATAGAGATACGCTCAAAGTGTGGCCAGTTTGCTCCACATTCGCTGTCGGGGATGAGCACCGGACTTAGAAAAATCAAATCAATTCGAAGGAAGTCTTCTTCTGATAGCCTACTGATCACACCGCGATCGCATTGAAGATCAGTGAAGATCTTCACTCCACGCCAGTGGCACAGTCAGTCACGATTTCGTTTTAAAGTCAATTTATGCCATGAAGTGCAGAGTACACCGCTACTGTAATTAAACTATTTCACCTCTGTGATTGAAGATGCAGACAGCATCGACACTACTCTGGGTCCTCCTCGTTGTTGCTTAGTGTGATCACACACCGTGATCATGAGGATGATGATCATGTTATAATCGATTTGTCAGACCGGAGCGAGAAGGCTGTGGATGGATCAACTCAATTGGAAAATGAATTGAATGAGCGCCCAACACACAGTTACACACAGTCAAGCCGGATCGCGATGATTGCAGCGAAAGTGTTTGTCGTGACGATTGAATTAATTGATCAATCAAATGAAGCAGGGGGTGAGCAAAACAAAAATGAACGCGATCGCCATCAAAGTGGTGATGATGGGATTTTGCAAAAGGAAAAACAACTCATTCGATTTTTATTGATCACCAGCGAGTGCCCCGATCGCAACGGGAACAGCTGTTTGGTACACTCCGCGCCGGCCAGATCGGTGTCATATCAACACGACATGACATTTAACACTTACCTTACGGTGGAGCTGAGCACTCTTCGGCTGCAGTCCACCGATGGTCCTAACGGTACCCGAGTTCGACACCGGGCGTTGTAATTAAAGGCGAATTAACGGTTTCGCATAAAAATCGGGCTCCGTATTGCATTAATGAGCAAAGATCGATCGGCTGATAAGCCTAATGGAGTGCAAGTGATCGCATTTGCGTTGTTGGTGCGATTTGAATTGATATCGCGTCGGCCGAACGGAGGCAGCGAGAAAGTGAGAAGCAATTTTGATTGAGCTGTTATGAGCTGGGGGTATAAAAACTTAATTTCCGCGAAACAGGGTCGGGCCGAAATGATGGCGGATTTCGAAAGCCCGGGTGGAGGTATTTGAACCGCGGCCTGGGGCCTTATCGAAATCAGTGCGATCTGAATGGGCGAATGCATGTTGTTGCAAAAGTGGTATTTTGGGGTTTGTGGTATGATACTGGTAATTGGCGCTTAAGTTTGGTCATTAAATTTGAGTACATTGGGGAAATCGTGTTTGCCAATCGGTTCACACTTCGTTAACTTTCGAACTGTTTGGAGAGCGATTCGTCTTGGAATCGATCTGACGGGGGTTTGAGTTACACCACCAAAGGAAACAGTATGAAGGCTTATTATTTGATGAATTACGAGTAAGTCAATCGCTAATACTTAGGACGTCGGTTGGTAATTTCTCGGTTTTGGGTTCTATTCACCACTAAGCTTTAACTAATTTTTCTACAGCTCTACTCTATACACTGCCTGTTTCAAATCCGAATGTTCATTTGGTTGAATTAGGCTCGGTTAGGAGTGCTGTTTGTTTCATGTAAAATTTCTTTCGGAGGCCAGTTTGATTGCCCTTAAGTGACATGCCCTCAACAGACAGGTGTCTGACTCAACTCTGGATTTTCCTGAGTCGTCTTAGGTCTGTTTGTGGTGTCTTTGTCAAGCCGCCCCATTCTTGATGAGCTGCACAGTGATATAAAAGCTCAACATCTTCTGCAGAAGTCATATCTTAGGATGGGTAGCCATGTCTTTATGGCTTCTTCCGAGAGGTCGAAGAGTTATTGTTCGCTTTAGTGTGTTGAGTTTCGACTACAAGGTGCAACCACTGGTGTGTTTCCATTGGTTCCCTAGGCAGTCTAGTCTATAAAGTCTTTAGCTGTGTTGAGAGCGGGTAGCATCTGTCCACATCAGAGTCTTTCCTAAGGGGAATTCGTCAGGTAGAAATGAGCATTATGGCCAAATCATCTCGTTTTCACGTGCCGAGCTTTACGATCACAGAAGAGACAATTTGGCCCCTGGCCTTTTCCATAGATTTCTCGTTTCCTTCCACTCCAACGTGTCGAGTGATCCACAACAGAACGGACCTGGAATTATTGGAATGTTCATCTGATCTGGAGGCTGCTCTAAACCCAAATCTCTATCCAAACAAAACTGAGAATATTCCATTGTACGGATGCGAAACTTGTGAAACACACAACAATTACGCAGAGCGGTCTGGCCAAATATGAATCTAGTTGCCATGGCGCAGATTAAGAGGAAAACGTGTCCATTAGCAAATGAAAAAGGAAAGTGAGGATTGATTGAAGAAACGTCCAAACAGGATCTCAAATGAAACCCATCAGGAAGTAGAAGAAGAGGATGACCCAAGAACAGAACTAGAAACTCCCAGCCTCTCATGGAAAATCACACAAAATCCAGTCGAGGCTTTCTTGGAGCACAGAGTGTTGGAGAATGGTTTTGAGCAAGGACTTGATTGACCATTGAACTTGATGTAAACTACCGAATCACTGCTTATTTGATAAATGACAGCGTTTTCTCTCCTCTAAAACGAACCCTTTGCGATATAGTGTATGTAGTTAGTCATTTCCATTCCATACTTTTGCTTGTTTCGTCGACCTTTTGACTAAAATATCATTGAAATAACGGTTGTGTTTTGAAAAGGCTGTAATGCAAAATTTAATATACAAGGCTGATATACCTGATGGCACGGTTTTCAAAACGTTGCATGAAATTCGTGCCATCTGGTAGGCGTCCCCTGGGTATGCCTAGGCTGAGATGGCTGGACCAAGTAAGAAATCTCACCTCTATTCGTATGGGGATAGCCCCTGATGGTTTACAGTCGATGGTGGAAGATCGAAAAGTGTGAAGGGTCCACTTAAGCTCCCTAAATCCGCGCCTCTTATAGGGAAGATGATGCTGATGAGGCTGATATAACAGTATTGTTTGCGCTGTTTATGTCGGATGTGGTTCTTGTGGCGATGATAGTTTTGTTCTACTCAAGCCTCGGACAGTAAGAATGAGAGAGAGAAAGAGAGACAGAGAATTTTCCTGTTGATGAATGTCTCTTTCTAAAAAAAAAAAATAAAAATGTCTTCTTCTATGATAACTTATAACTCAGATGCTCTGCATCTTTGGTCGTCTGAGTGGTGCACCATGCTTAATCCTCGTCATCTGAATACCACGATAGCCGTTCTTCAAAGAACTTTATCACCAACTGAGGGCATTTGACGTTCGCTATGGCAGCTGGCACTTGTTCGCCCTGATCGACGCCTTTAAATTGGATAAGGAAGGTTAAAGTTCCGGCGATATCTGATACGCCGAGGGTCTTCGTTTCGTTTGTCGTGGAATCATTATCCGAATCTGATTTGGAAGAATCTCTTCTGCCTTTCTTTTTGCTGTTGCTGGTTAGAGTCTTGGTTGTGATCGTTGGTTTTTCTTCGTTCTGCAGACGTTGGTGATGTTCTACTGTTTGTTTTGTCTTTTGAAGTTGTGTCGTCGGACTTGCGTTTAGTTCCTTGACGCTGTCTTGGCTTTTTCTGAATTTGTGCTCTCCGATACCTCTTCTTGCTTCTTACTATCGGCCTCGTATGCCTCAATCATATCCTTACAATCAAGGTTCTCCATCGGCACCCATATATTATCCTCATCTGGATACCCTTTCCATTTTCGAAAATATTCAATCTTCCCCATCCGCATCCTTCGGTCCACGACCTTGTTTCCATGGATATGCATCATGCACCGTCAGAGGGATTGTTACACCCACTTGGTGTGTCAGATTCCTTCTGACTAAACTCTCCTTCTACCTTTGGTATCCCCGGCAACCCTCCTGGAACCGTTGTTTGTATAACTTCAGGGGGGATCTTCCTTATGCCCTCCAGGGTTCCGCTCTGTTGATTCAGCAACGTCCCTAAACAGTCTTGCCATCCACATTTTACTTGGAGAACTCCTTTGCCTCTGTCGTCGCTCGCCACTTCCACTCTTGTTTCCGCTTTATGCTCGTGGACGAATTTCTTCTCGGCCCCAAGGAGATCGATGGAAGTCACTCCATTCACTATGAAAACGGCTAGTTCCGACACCGTGCGGCTTCGCGTCTATGTACTGCTGCCATCTGTTTCCTGTACTTTTCTTTTCTAAGGGCAACGGCCCAGGTCTCGCAGCCATACAGGAAAATTGCATGCGTGATCGACATATGAAGTCTTTTCCTTCATTTGCCATGAGTCTGCTTAGACATGAAAGGCAGCTTGGATCCGCACTCTCTAACTTTCATTTTCACACTTTTGTGCCATCAAGTCAGGAAGTCTACAAATCCTCAGCACCCACTCCTTAAGCTCGATGGAATGTTCAAGTAAATTGTCTCCAATTCATTCATAGAAATCTGCGGACCCTAATCCCTCTAATGATCAACAACACGTCCATTCATTTCGAGTCCCGACTCGAATGCATTTCACACCCACTGCCAGGTGGTTAATCCCTCCAAATAAAATGGGAATTGCCCCTAATTGACTTCAATTACACAAATTCGTAATTAAGTCCCATTTGCGCAAGAGGGTACGACCGACGTACGGGAGATCCTACCCGCAAGTGAATGAGTTTATCACCTACTTGCGCTTTAAAATTCCATTCTGCGGCGAATTAAGATTGCTTGTCCCGTGCTTTTTCACCACCTCCACGCGGCCATTAGGCGTAGTTAACAACTTGATCACAACCGTTACAACAATTGCCAATAATCCGATTGCACGTGCTCCCACTCCACTACTCCTCCCTCTCCGTTGGAAACTAGTTCAGATCGTCGGCAAGTGATTAGTATTACAATCCTCACGACACAGAAAATTCCAATCCGACATGTCCGACAGTCCCGGCGAGCGAATAAAGATATTCCACCCAATTTAGTGCGGTCCAGCGGGGAGCGGAGGAGAGCCACACACATGCGCCATGAAAACCGGGATCGCGGACCGACACAATTAATTGCGAAAAATAACCAAACTTGAGCGGAGTTTAATCGACCGAGCTACGCATAGATACTTCTGTGCCGGGCCACACTGTTGGCCACAACAGTTGTCGAATCATTATCTGGTCTTCAATTATTGTCGGTGGACAACGACGCAGCCAAAGCCCGATTCGATTGGAGGAGATTCCACCGGAGCCGTGCGCGCCCTCCCTAAGGCAGTTAGATGAATAGTTCCACTTATTTATCCGAACCGATGTCTCCTCGGTTGGCCGGGGCGGGAAATTAACTTTATGGTCATTTCATTTGCCAGCCATCCACCGGCTACTGGTTTCGGCTTCGGTTTTGGCCACCCGGCCGCCGCTACCAGGCAGCACTGGCACTGGTCATTTATCTCGATCGGATTTATCTGTGATTAATCGAAGTCCAGGCCGGTGTGTGATGTGTGTTCTGCATACCGAATCTATGAGGCACGGCCAACATATGGGCATATCCACGAGAGATGCGGTACCATTCAAGGTATTCCTCGCTTGGGGTTGCCTCCTGATATCACAATTGTGGCGGCACGGCTGCCGGCAATGGCGGTCTAATTTGTATTGTGTCCTCGGACCACTTAGGCGGGCCTTTCTAGTCCCGACAACGACTGCGACAACGACAACGACGACAATTCAATGCGCGCGTTCTAGTTCATGGCGATGAGGTCATCCGCAGCAAGATAGAGGATGGGGAGCATCTCGATTCAAATCCATTCATCATTTTGGGGGGAGAGAAAAAAATTTGTTAATAAGATGCAGCGGGAATCGCGGAAGCAGCAGACCGTAGTCCGGTAGCAGCTGCGTGTTGTTGTCGTTCCCGTACCGGGCGACAAAGATGCCACGCCATAAATTTTATTTTTCATCGCGCAGATCGTTTTGGTCGACAGGAGCAATGGAATCAGATTTCCACACACAGGCAAGGGAATTTCACCCAAGTCGGCAGGGATCACATGAAAAGATGTGAACACAGGTTATTTGTTCTAAGGTGTCACTTGATAGAAGCCATGGATGGAAGTTATATTAGAAACGCGACCAGGAGCCTGGGGAAGAGCGAACCAACAACCGACTTTCATCCCATTTTCCTAGTCCACACTCAAGGTCTTTGAAATTTCGCTGCAATTTGAGATTCAGACGGCGGTTTTGGATGAACACTGAACCAAGAACAGCATTCACATGGAAATGGAAGATGTGGCTCTGGATCAACACATCTTACTGGGTCGTAGCAGGGAGCCAGAACAATTTTATAGAATCTGCAGTCTTTCTAGTCCCCAGCTCAAGGTTTTGAAGTTTCGAATGAATATTGAAGCGCTTCGACAGATCCTGGGATCCATATCGACGTCCTGCTTAGGCTGCTCGCCATTTGAAAAATTCCTTTCCAAACCTTCAGTCTGTAAATTTTTTTTCTTCCCGGTCTCCTCGGGGTTCGACCAGAAGCATTGGGTTCAGGTCATTGGAAGGAATTTTTTCTCTTACTTTCTTCCTTAGGTGGCGCTATAGTTCGAGGTGAACTTGGGCCTTAACCAACAAGCCTCTTCAGTAAGACCGGTCCTTAACTAACTGCTTCCAGTTGAGCACTCCAAGTTGGTTGAGGTCCCCTTCCACTTGTGCGTCCCACCTTAGGCGAGGTCTTGCTCTACTGCGTTGTCCCTCCGGATTAAAATCGAAGACTCTGAGAGCCAAACTCTTTGTGTCCATTTGCTCTACATGCCCCAGCCATCTGAGCCGATGGATACGTATCTTCTCGCAACTATTTTCCTACCTGCGTGGAAATACGGGGATACAACCTTCGACGTGGAAGCTCTTGTTTTGGGTTTCGACTCTAAGGACCGACCTTTGTGCCTCTATAGCCATCCTTGGAACCCTCCCCCTTTTTAGAGTTTTTTTTGCAGAGTTGTAGGCTGCATCCAAAGGGTTGACCGTTAAGCTCCATCAGCCAAGCCCTCCTTATATTTCCTCGACCCATCAGCCTCGCCTTCATTTAGTCAAACAGTTTCTCACAGTGTGCCACTTGAAATTATTACAAAAGTACTCTACCGGCCGGAAGCCCCGACCCTGTTCACAACGAATCATTTTGGCAACTTGAAGAGGAGTCGTTTCATTACACACACAGACGCTCTTCAGCTCACAAGACAAGAACTGGTCTATCGCAAGGGCCACTCTTGTGTAGCACGCTCAATGACACTTGTTGATTGACAGTTTCCCGGGAATATGACTTGGCGCATCAATCCACAGCACCCTGGTCCGCCGTGTATTTAATTTATTTATTCGATTCTGCCGAGGTGATGTCAGCCGGCATAATTTCATTTCATTTCATTTCATTATCAATCAAAAGATTTATTATTAAGCCGGGCTCGGGAATGGAATGCCGCTGCAGCAGCGCTGCATCGATTGATCGGCCGCGAGATTGATTTTTAATTGATAAATTTGATCGGAATCCTACATCGCGGAGATAAGCGAAACGCAAAGTTTAAGTCGTTTTCAGTGTAGTCGCGGTCCACGGGAGCACACACTGGCGATGTTGTCATATTCCACCGGCCATTCGTCACTCAAATCGGTTGGGACAAAGTGGTCACATTTTGTGTGCGATTACAACACAGTGGCTTAGAGTGGATAGTGGAGATGGAGATTGGATACTGGAGATGGTGTGCAATGCACACGCAAATCGCGCCGAGAGTCTCGGTGCGCGGTGAGGAGGGTTCTTATCTTAAAGGAGTGCGCGTGTAACTCTTCAAATTAACTTTTTCAATTATCGATCAATTAAAGGGGCGATCACTTTGGCGATATCATCGTCTTGTGGCCGGGACTGCTCGCTTGGGATCACGGGTCTATCGGGATCAGTGGATGTTAACTAAATAGTTGGTCACATTCTGGATGGGATGTGCGATGGATAATGAATTGCCTAGGAGTTTCAGTTGATGAGGAGCTTCACTAGAAAGATGGAGTTTATTGGGGCGACAGCATCAGATAAAGTCGTTAAGTAAATAAGTTGAGATCAGCTAGGGAATTTAGTTTGAGAGAAGGGACCAAGGGTCGAAAGTAGAGCGCCATTGTTGTTTGAGATCAAACGAGCTCAACCGAGCGTTGAAT
Source organism: Matsumyia berberina (assembly GCA_917880715.2). NCBI lineage: Eukaryota > Metazoa > Arthropoda > Insecta > Diptera > Syrphidae > Matsumyia > Matsumyia berberina. The sequence goes on from OU862872.1 coordinate 111,408,363, forward strand.
GCCAGGTCACTAAAAGACAGAGTGCGTACGTTGACACAGATTCAGCTTAGGGTAAGGTTTGTAGCACCAGAAGGGGTCAATCGCGAGTGATACAAAGTTGAATAACTGCAGAACTTTGAGGGTCGAAAAACAAAGCCCTCAGAAGAAGTTTTCTTTGGGACACGGCCGCACAGGAGTCCTTCTCCTCCTCTTGTTCCTCTTCCTCTTTCTTTTTCTCTTTCTATTTCTCTTTCTCTTTTCCTTCGTCTTCGTCCTTGTCTTCCTCTTCGTCTTGGTCTTCGTCTTCGTCTTCATTTTCGTCTTCGTCTTCGTCTTCGTCTTCGTCTTCGTCTTCGTCTTCGTCTTCGTCTTCGTCTTCGTCTTCGTCTTCGTCTTCGTCTTCCTCTTCCTCTTCCTCTTCCTCTTCCTCTTCCTCTTCCTCTTCCTCTTTTTCTTCCTCTTTTTCTTCCTCTTTTTCTTCCTCTTTTTCTTCCTCTTCCTCTTCCTCTTCCTCTTCCTCTTCCTCTTCCTCTTCCTCTTCCTCTTCCTCTTCCTCTTCCTCTTCCTCTTCCTCTTCCTCTTCCTCTTCCTCTTCCTCTTTCTCTTCCTCTTCTTCTTGCTCATTAGTCCTCCTGGCCCCGTGAACCACCTTCTGCGTCTTTGTAAATCCAACAAGTAACCCACTCCACCGTCCTTCCTTATCTCAATTCACTTCGTGCGCGTGCCCATGATCGAATCCGCACTAGCATCAGGACCTATTAGATTTCCCTCCAACTGACCGCATACTTTAACCAAATGCAATGCTCCAGAGCTCGTAAATATCCTCATTTCTCCTCGAAGCTGGACAATTTAAGACCTGTGCCATATTTCAACCCCGCACAAGCAGACATATCTATACGCTCAGGTGTAACTCACCTCATTTATTACCACATCCGTGCACGTCCTATCTCCCCTGGGTAATCAGAAAATCCAAATATGCGTGAGTTCCTGATAAGCAAATGAGATCAGTGCCTCTGGATGGGGGCCTCTGCATAGGCACACGGTACACGTTGCACTTTTAGTATTCCGATTAAGCGAATTGATAAGATCCTCACACACCGCCCCGTGAGGATGCACTTAACCGAAACACACGCGCGCTTCAAGTTTTTTGACCAACTTGCGCGGTTGCGTTTGGTTTTGGGCGCGACAACAAGGAGACAAGGCGAAACGGTTTGGTTCGATAAGATGACGGGATGACACGCAACATGTGTTCGGCATAAGGATTTGGAAATAAATTTTTTCGGCGATTCACCCGATGCAGAGACAGTAATCATCGTGCCGAAGTATTCAGATGGAGATCCAGGCGGGAATTAAGGATTTGCGATGGTAGCGCTGGGCAGGCTTAAATGCTGATGCCAGGATATGGATAAGAGTGTGCACACAGCTAACGCGCTCAAGGAGGCGATAATTAAACGAATGATGGCGCGACACATTTGTGTAATTTATTGGTTTTTGTCATGACGATGGTAAACGTAGCCAGGGAAGTGGAAGTTTGTCCAATCGTTGGGAGGACACATGGACACATGAGTTTGGCAATTGAGAAACGCATTCTGCACGAAGTGGAGGTGAAATTTGATTGCGAAGTATGAACTTTTGCAAGCAGTTCGTTGTCCTTAAACTCTGGAGAAGGAGTCTGACAGCACAGCGGACAGCACGGATATTTGATTGCTAAGCAGGAACTGCAGGAAGACTGATGTGACTGAAGAAAACGATTAAGCTGTGAAGGAAGGGTTATCTCAGTTTTCCTGAACCTTGAAGTTGACGAACTTGATAAACTAACTTGTCAAGGCATATACAGCGTAGGCAACGCCGAAAGGGCTAGCTTAAGGAGACCCTCTGTGGCATTGTAGACGCCTTAACATAACGAGGGAGTAGTGTCTCTTAGGAGGACCAAAGTGACTGCGCGGTACCCATGAGGCTCATCCAATTGATAGAAGTAAAGATCGGCAAAATCAACTACTTTGTCAAAAATGTGTAGAGGAGGACATCGGGAGTTCCGACCTGGAAATGTGCATAAGACTGGCGGGGAAAATATGGAGATACAGGCTCATTGCTCTGTGTTGGATATAACCCATGGCCGTCAGTCGCTAACCACATCAGTGATGGAGATGAATAACTGGAAGAGATCGTAATTGGAGACGAAATAGCCAATAAATGGAGTTCCGTCAACAACTTTACCAGGAGGCTGAATGCTATGTAGAAATGTACTTACTTTGCACTTTCTCTCCATCTAAGTCCCATAATCTCATAAAATAGTGTGTGTCGTCATGACCAACTCCAAACACTTCCCTGGTCCGAAAGATGACTCCATTTGAAGTGGAGTGGCAAGCACACACAATCTAAAACACTCCCTCGGATCAATTACTACATCTTCTCTCAGTTCATTTGAAACACCAAACTTACTGCTTGCACACACGCAATCATGCTGTATACTCCATGGAATCAAAATTGAATCAATCTTTTGCCGTCGAAGACTGACTCCAAATCCTAGCTATAAACGCATAAAAAAGGATAAAAAAAAAGGAAGGAAAAACGTTGGTATATCCATGATTTAGTCTAAAGATACTCCACCCAGTTATCCTCCTCATATCGTGCAGCAGAGATAATGTCGTCGTTTAAGACATCGTCATCGTCATCACCATCATTATCTTGCGGTACAGAGTCGAGTGGCTGGCGATGACGCGCACCAGAGCCCTATCGGACGGAGCGAAACCGCACCCCAAAAAGCACGCATTTAACTTCGCTTACATCGTCGTCGTATGGATTAAATATTTTATGACATTTTCGCATGGGTGCATCTCTGCACAAAAGGCAGATCGGTAGTGAAGTTGGATTTTGATGGTGTATGAGCCTGGCCAAAGCGAAACACATCCGTTTTTGGGTGTGTCCTCCTCCATATGTGCTTTTGTTGAAGAAAAGGAAGAGCCCAAGCAATTTGGCTGGTGATGTTAATGGTAATCTCATCAAGAGGGCATATATCCACATAAGGCACACGCTACACGGATTTTAAGGGCATTCGATGATGCACATTGTGGTCAGGAAAATCATACCTAAGCGAGTAACTAGTCAACCGACACGGTTTTCCGAAGAAAGTTGTTGGCAATGTCCTCCAGTTGTCAACTTCTTAGGGGGGTCTTCTCTTGCCTCTTCTGTGGCTTTTTTCGGACTTCGTCCAACTATCTTGCCTGATAGCGCGGATTCCATGGCACGTCTTGGAAGCCGAGTTGGGGGAATGACGTGCCTGACCAATCCTATATGATAACTCAGTATTGCTCCTTCAATTACTCGTGAATAGAACTCCGGGATACTTAAATTTATCCACCTGTTTCAAAGGAACTCATCGCAGCTTCAACACAGACAGCTACGAACCTGTCAAATGCGCACTGAAGTTCGGTTTGGATGGACGAAAGGTTGATCAAGTCATCAGCAAAAGCAGATGGCTTATCCTTAAGTCTCCCAATTCGAACCGTTCCTCGCCACGGCTGCGTTGTAGCAACCAATCCGCCACCTCCTCTACGGTGGGACTATTCTCAACCCTACTGAAAATCATGACTGTGCCCTCGAAAAGTGCTCGCCCCATCTGCACAAGATGTCCTTCTTATCGGAAAGAAGTTCACCATCATTAGATTTGACTCCTTCGATGATATTAAACTTCCTTCCTCTGAGGCGGCGGATGGTCTGCCACATTTGTGATCACGGTCCAATTTCTCGCTGTACCCATTCCAATACTGCTCCTAACAGCCAATTTGCAAGTTCTTCGCGCCTCCATGTACCGGTTTCGAGAAGCTGAATCACCCAACTATCTTTACCTTGAATGCTTTCTTCTTCTCTCTGATGGGTTCTTGAACTCCTGGTGTTTAAAACCATGCAGCTCTTTTCTCACCACCAGCCGCCACACCGAGAATTTTCACTCCCTGAACATCTTCTGCAGAGGCAATTACTGCTGTTGCAAACAACCGTCATTCGTCTTCAATGTACATTTGTCGGAAAAGTTGGAATTTAAACCTTACGGACACCTGGCGGTGCAAACTCTTCCTGTCTATTGATTATACGAGTAAAATTGTTAAAAATGTTTTACTTCCTAATAACTCTGCATGGAAATTAATTTTAACTTTCAAACGCACTCGCGATCGTGAATGTACATTACTCGTCATCGTGAATGATCATTGCAAATGTCAAAAACTAGGCTGAAATTCTCAATAATTGTGCTAAAAGGATTTGTAAATTAAAATTTAATTGTTTAAAAGTTTGTGCCGTGATTAAACTGCGTTTATTAGTGTTTTTAATGTGTAAGCAACATTTTGAACTGAAATAGTTAGCGTTTTGTGATGAAATAAAGAAATTATCAGCAAACAAAAAGTTGCACAGGTGAGTGAACGTGCAATTTTTCTTGTTGCGATTGAGGCCCTGCGTAGCTCCTTCGGTCGAGAAGGTTATTTGAAAAGATGGTGATCCTGTCCACCTTCTTGCCGCGGAAGCATAAATGAAGAATACTGTGCTTTAGGCAGAGTAAAATCAAGAACATTTATCACAAGTTCTCCAGAACTTTAAATGGCATTTCCTTCCCGGGTGTTCCGCAGAAAAGGCTCATAGAAAACGCTATCGTTTCGAATTGGCCACTAATTCGAGCCAAATGCATTAAGAATGTATTTTCTCGTCATGACTCGTTGCCTCTGAAATGTTTCCCAGAGACATGGTTTCAAACATTTTGGTGTTCTTTGATGGGAGCATATCGAAGAATTTCTTCTTCACCAGCGAGTGTGACTTTTCTCAATTTTATAGACCCTCTAGCTGAATGGAGGGTAATTTTCATAAGATCTCAACTTACACTCCATAAATACCCAACTGTAACAAGCTGGTGAAATCCGATCGCCTTCCAAGCGTGAATCCGGGAACATCTGCAACAACTCGCAAGCGTAAGGAAGTGTCTTGGTTTTCTCCTGACCATGTACATCCACGCTTTACGATGACAGTTATGATGAGCCCTTTCGTGATCATTTAGTGGGGCAATTGCTGCTTCGTTGTTGTCCCCATGCACACCTGTGTGCAACAGATTTATGACAATCCCCTCCGTCGTCCAGCCAGCTCCAGGCGAGTTATGCGCAATTCCAGATTCCACCGTGTAGAACTCTAAAAGCCTCATCCTCCTCCGGTCGTTGTAGTCATCGTCGACGTTGTCCAACAAAAGTAATGAACCCATTCCACGTGATCAACAAATAATGATCACTGGTTCATTAGCGGTCCGGGGCATTAATGGCCTAATTAACATGAGCACGACGACGATGACAACAGTTAGGGAGAGAAATGTTTGTTGTTCGGCTCATTTATTGAACATTAGTTCCATCGAAACCATCTGTCGTCTGTCCCCATCCCCCATCTTCGTCTGCGTTTGCTTCCTCCTCGCTGCATCTCACTGTGTCGAGGGATTGATCTAGAAAAGTTAGTCTAGCTGTCCCGCCGTGCCATTATTGTTACCGCAACTGCCGCTTCTAACTAATTACAATCGAACTTGGTAGACGGGATGATAGCTTCGAATGGGTTTTTCCGATGAGGGCGAACCAAATTTGGAGCACACAGGTTGAAACGCGTCTAATCCGCGTTGAGCAGTGGCAGCATGTTTTGTTTTTGTTATTCCGAGGATCATCAACAACTCGGCGTGATGCTGTGTGGTTATGGTTTATGTGTCCATAAATCCGTTTGATTCTTAACCAAATGAGTTGTGATGAGAGAACGGATCGTGTGAACGGAATTCCGTGTGTTGAATTGAGTCTTAACCCCAAGCTGCTGCGCTGGAAGCTGATCAATAATTTAGAGATGCCATTACGGGGCGCATTGTCCCGGAATGAGCCTATAACGATGCGGTTTTGTTTGGCATTTTGATTGGACTTGATGGTCTTTAAATTTTTTTTTTCTTGTGGTTTTAACGACAATATTTGGGTGATTAGGCAAACAAATGAAGGCTGCTGGCTGCTGTGATGGGATGGTGTTGAGTTGACGATGAGGTGGTTGAGAAGGGCATTGTCTTGAGACAATCATCGTGGTTGTCAGTCTATTTTGGATGAGGGGGAGGGGGGGAATTGTCTTCTGAAGAAGAGACCAATTGGTTTATGTGGGAGATGCGGATACATATTTCCTCGTAAATTCTCAGAGAGTCGACATTTATGGGGTTGGTCTGTTTTTTCCATGAAATGCTTTTCTTAACACACCACCAAGGCCCTCAAATCTGGGTCTCGAAAGCAGTCTGCAGTCTAAAAACAAACAGGGATTATGGCAAATATAGGGGAAGAAGAAAGCTTCCCCTTGTAACTAGCTCAATCCTCTGTTTAAAAGCCGCTAAATGTTTCATCCCCTAACACTGTTTTGTTACATTATCCTGTAGAAAAGGAGAATTTTTTTTTCAAATCTGTGTGTCGCACTGGTGTGCTTTGCTATCCCCATTAACTTTCTGTGTTTGCTTTGTATTTTCATTCGTTTATGTTTTATGTTTTTTTTTCCTTTCAGTTTTCGTCATCTTTTTTTCGTTTATTATATTCACATCGACCATGAAAAAAAATCAGCATCGCAACTTTTCAAAAATACCAAAAAATCCAAATGTGGTTGTTTCACCGCCGACTTACAATGGAAATGAGAGCGGTATGCCGAACGGAAGTGGTGGACCATTTAAACTGGTGCCACCACCAAAATCGAAGGTTTATCCTCCACCAAAACCATGGGAGAATGGGGTGAGTTTCGAGTTTTAATTTTTTGTTTTCGTGAAAGAAATGTGTTTCTCTGACATTCAATGATTTTTTTTCAGGCCTTGTTCATTACGATCCTCTAATACCATGGAACTGAAATCATTCGCAAACACTTGGATCACCACCTTCACCCAATGCAAACGGAATTGGCCAACCACCAAATCATGCGACCACCATATTCACCAGCGAATACATCAAGATCAACAGTATAGCAGGTCATCCTCCACCAATTGGTGAGTTTTTCCCTTTAGTGAATAGAATTTATGATTTTGATTACACAAAGTATGGTTATGGGTTTATTGTTTTATCTACCAACTTCTGTCAGTATTTTCACAAATGTCTCCAGATGGATTAAATGGGCACTGATAACGTCCATTTCCCCCCTAACCTAAACTAACTTATTGTGTCCGGTTCTACTTGAACCAGACTATGTCAATTGGATTTATGTTTGCGACTTATTTGAAGCTTCTTTTTAAAGAGGGAAATGTTAGCTATATTCTTTCCATTTTTGCAACATAAAGGCACAAACAACTGGGGAAGGGATAGGATGTCTAGTTCTAGTTTAGTCGAAAAGTGAAAGATTAATTATTAATTTCTATGACTCGCATCTAAATATTTTTGTGTACCAAATTGTAGAGTGTAAGATCCTAGTATAGGTAAAAGGGTAAATAAGATCACGCCAAGCACGCAGACAATTGACATGAATACAGGCATCTTTCCTGGCCAATTAAGCCTATTTAAATCTGTCGGACTCTCATAGCAGTGTTTTCCGGAGGCGAATGTCTTAGCAGTGACAATTGCTACCCGCGAGGCTCCGATGAAGCCAATAGCACAAGATGTCACCACCTTTTTCATCGACAGACAATCGATGCTTTTATTGTCGACTAGTGGCAGTTGATTACTCCCGCCGTGAAGTGCTATTAAAAAAAGCACAAAACATGAGCTAAAACTATGCTGGGTTTGACACTGAGGGTTTACTCTTCCCTCGCCAACTTATGTTCCTATGGTAGCAGACAGAAATATGTATAGGATACGACAGAACATATTCTTTGGGTGCCCCGAGGCCGTAAAGAATAGACTACTTCATCCAAAGTGGGAGTCAATAATCCCAGTTGGAACTTAGAACATATGTAGAGCGTAATTAGGACGTATTCGAAAGTATCGTTTAAGATTCCTTGGTACCATGGAATCGTGAACCATGAGCTTTAAGGTAAAACATGTGCGATAAATTGAACACCAACTTGAAACCCATTCTCAATCTCTTGCCCTTAAGCCTAAATGGGAAAGAATATGCGCCAAAAACTGCTATTGAAAAAGGCCACGATATTGAGCAACCACCTGGACACAACCTCTGCTACACTAGGTACCTCTTTGTGGCAGCCTTAAGTCGGCTCGCACGAGTCGAGATCGGTTAGTGACCAAAGTTTGAGGTAGAGAGCAAGTGTCTTTCCGCTTTTTTTTTTTAGCTCGTCGCCATAATCCGTTTAGTGGCCCCTTCGAGCTTAAGCGTATTGGTGGTTTTTTAAAAGCAGCTCTGTCCTTATCCGTGAGGGTCTCCGAATTATGGTCTCAAAACCGCCATGTCGTTTATTTTCCATTTTATGTTGTTGTTGATTTTTTCTTATGCTTATTAGCGATGGTATGATGGATATGAAAGAGTCTATTCCAGACTCTGAAGACCGACTTTCGAGTGGCGGTAGAGGTGTCAACAACCCTTTTTTGCGTGAATACTTGTGGCTTATCACTCTACAAGTATCCACCTTCAGCAATGAAATCGCTTTCATTCTCAACGTTGGAGACAATCATATCGCCACTGAGTTAGATGGCTGCTCTGTCTGTTCCTACGTTGCTGCTGAATTAGCTCCGGGTTTGCCAATGTCTATCCAAACGGGCTGCGGTTTTTCCTAGACCTGGGTAGTGCCATTACTTTACACTCCGTTGAGGACTGCTCCTGCGATTACACCCTATACTTTAGGGAACTTGTTATTGTTGATGGAAACTTCGTTCTAAGTAAGGGCAAGCAAGATGAGTGACAACACTCGTCGCCTTTATGCTAATAAGAGGAATGACTTAGGACTAATGGTCTCGAAATACACAGCAGAGTCTACGACTGAGCTCCAATACAGCCAAGTAGGCTTCGGCGCCTCCAACCTTACTTCGAACTTAATGATAACCTGTTCAGTGGGAAGAATACTTATTTGAACGTAGACTAGACTAAGCTATTCTCCTCATCTGGTATGGAAACCTCAGGGGGCTCCTAAAGTCAATATTGGTTAGGTTATAACTACCAAGAGTCTGATATCTGTTTAGTTTGACACGGACATTCAAAGAGCAGGTGATATATGGATTCAACTTCCTCCTCGTCACTGAGTCGCAATGCTTGGATACCAATGGAAAAACTGACACATTAGGCTCGTGCTTCACTTCGACTCAACCTAGACGGAGGAATAGATATCCCGCTGTCAACGATTGTAGTGAAATAAATTTTCTAGTAGCTTCTGCCATTCAAAAGTTTTCTGTCTTGATGATCGGAAAGACAATTCTGACATCTGGCACGTTTGATTGATTGGTATGACAGGGTGAGGGTTAAGATGAGAACGTCGTCGTATAGGCCACCAGTTGGACCCATTGTCTACCTCCTTGGGGAAAGCTGATGAAGAAAAAAAAATGGGGTACGGAGGGATGTCATTGTACATGCTCCCATCTGACCACGTCTAACAAGCTCAAATCTTTTTTAATGCCTAAGACGCACTTCGACAAGAATCATTCCCCTTTCGGTCATCCTTCAATGTTTTCTCAGAACTTCACCCTCCAGCTTTCTCTCTGGTTATAGTACTTCTGGATTCCTTTCCTTTTTGCCTCTCCCTACAAATTCCTCAAGAAAACAGCGTCGTAAAGTTCTATAATCCCCAAGTTATTGCCTCGCAGATACCTTTTAACGATTTTACAACTCATCTTCTTGGAATCACCAGCACTCGGACTAAGTATGCTCCTCATAGTCCACAAGGAACAGCAGCAAATCCAAGTGAATTCCTTGAATGAATTTAAATAAAACATGTCGCCTTTTCCGGCCCACCTACAAGCGACATCTTCGACGGTCCTCTTCACTCCATCCTTGCCCTAGCGGGCGATCGTCCTCGACACTGATCATCTAGCTGTGATAACACAAATTATTCCAGCGACAAATTTCTTAAACAAATTACACTGCCACAGAACATCAGGCCAGGATGTTGAAAGGTTCCTAAATGGCTGGTTTGGATGGTCTGATGGTTGGATGGTTGGATGGTTGCACTATGCCAAGCATCTTCAACCGTGATCATCGTCGTCATCATGGCAATCATCGCCATCGTCATCATCAACATCATCTTCTCAGTTGCTGCTGCTGCTGTTGCTGTTGTTGATGCAGCTGGTAGTGGTGGTGACTAGTGTTTGGTTCAGCGGTCATAGCTTGCATCAGATAGTCAGTCCATTTGTCTGGTGCACTCTATGAGCAGTCTATGGCACTGCTAGAGGGACAGTACTTCCACCCGAAGATGGATAGATAGCCATGACGGTTGTCTTGTATTTTGGGCAACACAACAGTGACGATGCGGTCTGGTCAACGTTTTCATTCTTAATTCCAGCTCTGTGGAGTCTTCCCGTCTGTCCGTCTCTCTCTCTGGATGGTCATGTACTTGTTTGTGATTTCTAGATTTTTGTGGCATATTTTACCCGTGTCTCGCGGGGAGAGTACATGCCACACGGTGTGGCATGGAGCCTGTAATGGTTAATAAATCAGAATATCTACGAGAGTGTGTGCTGAATGCCAAATATGAGGATGAAGCACGGTGATCTCCTGGCAGAGTTGGACATTTTTGCATAAAACACCGTTTGCATGTTGTAATTGTGAACATGTTCCATGATGGTTCCTCATGATGGGCCAGTCAGATGGATCTGGCTTTGTGAATTTCCACAGTAAGACAACAAAGTAGACGATGATGGTCTTGAAGGGAGAAGTCTTTTTTTTTTTTTTTTTGCATTCATTCCCAATCCAAAAAAGTTGCCAGTCCATGTTATGAGGACGAGTTTACATAATTGGAAGATCACTGCGTTAGAGTTGGTACTTACCTTCGGGATTTGAAGGCGGAATTCATCCAAATTTTTCTAAAACGCACGTAGAGACAACTCTGGAAAGCCAAAACAACCTCAGGCCTTGATATGAAAGTTGTAGGTTAGGAGCACTTCGAAGGCATTTTGTATACGTAGAGAGATTCTGGAACAGATAGTCTAGTCGAGTCCTTTTGATGTCTGATCTACGAGTCTTAACTACCAGAACCTGGGTCTCAACCAACGAATCTCTCCAGATTTATCGATTCCAGTCGCGAACTCTAAGTTGATTAAAGTTCCCTTCAACTTCGACGCTCTGCCTTAGGCGAAGTCGACAACTACTGCCTTATTCCTCCGGATTTGAAGACTCTTCGGGCGTTGGTGTTTTTTCGCTCATAATGCCCTAGCCATGGATGCCATATGGCGAGCAATGCTCCTGACACTAAAGCCTTCGCAACTAATCCGGAGAGACAACGCAGAAAAGGAACGCCTGGCTTAAGATGATGGGCTTGGATGGATGGAGAGTGGAGAGATTTTGCCACGGAGCCATCTAACTTGAAAGGGTCTCACAGAGACTGATTCTGACACAAATTACAGGATTGCATTGCGCTAGAAATGGTCGTGCCATGTTTTGCGCGGACAATGATCGTTAGGACATCAGTGGTTCAACTATAGATTCTTGATGGCAAGAGATCACTGAATGCCTCTTGAAGGTCTGATCGACCCATGCACTTCTTTAGAAGAAGGCGCAATGATTCTATCCAATGGATTCTGCCATATTTTGTGGACCAAATTGGTGACCAACAATCATTGTCAAAAAGTAATAGAACGTCTGTGGTTGATGAACACCAAGATGGCGCTGCATTTGTTCATTTCGGCTGCCATTTTCGATTGGCATCGCATGTATTTTCTGCAGAGCTCTCCTCTGAACTTGAAACAGTTTTTCACTGTAACCACTTGGGATACAAACTCCTCTCTCCCCGGTCAGACCCCCAAGTGATTCACATCACAGATTCACATTACAACGCGAGAAATCAAAACAAGAAGTCGTGATTGCAAAACTCATAACTCACTGACGATGTCACCCGATGGCAGTGCTGCTATCCCCTGCGCAGCCACTTGTTTTATTCAACTCCGCACACTCTGTCACACCGGCTTCCAGCCTAGAACTACTGTTGGCAGATCTGCAGCAGCAGCTCGTCCGTGCTGCCTGTGTGCTCCTGTATTGTTTAATTAAAAGCGGATTCACGTTTTTACGCGTGCTCCTCATTTCCACTTCTGCCAGGCGAGAGCGAAGGAGCTCGTATGTCCTGTTCTTCAAGTTGATTGTTTGGCTAAAGTGTCACTAGTGTTGTTGTTGTTGGTGCTGTGAATGGTTCCATGACTTGAATTGTGCTCCAGAACTGGGCAGGGGCGCATATCCCTACAATGACAATGAAGACGATGATGTCGGTCTCCCTGCCAGACAATTGGGAGATGATTTCGTTTTGATAACGAGTTTGAATCGCCAAAAGGGTACACCACCACTTCAGCGCGTCGTGAACGGCGGACAGACTCGGGTGCAACTGAAATAAAAATTAATGCCCCCAGACCAGACCGGACTAGTGGGGAATAAATTTTCACGAATGCATCTAGTGCTCCTAGATCAGAAGCTCCAATTATAATGTCGCGCTGGCAACCGAGGGCTTCTGGAGTGCGAGCAATTTGTGCCACAACCGCCGACAGAGAGGGTAAATATTTAGACAAATCAGGAGGGACACGTTGTTTGCACAACACTCACCTAGGGACGACGAGCGATCTCAGGCGTCCTCGCCGTGATGGTGTACCATGTCACTCTGTCATCGGATATGTTTGCAATTATTTTCCAATTGTCCGGGCCATACTGACTTAGACTTATGGGGCCCTTAACGATTTTGACTAATTTGACAGATCATGCGATCTGCGTGGAATTAATTACCACCAACGGTGGACGATCGTGTTTAAGGCAACTCATCATGTCGGTTCCATTCATCCGGCATCACATCAAACTGCGGGTGGGGCCTTGGTGGTGATGGTTGACCATGATCGAGACCGATCAGCGGGGCAACGATCAGCAGGAGACCCCTTGGTTGGCCATTCTTGATCTACATACAGTCTTTGCGATAATTAATCGTGGCACAGGTTGTGCGATCGTTTGCATGTGCAGCCTGTTGCATGATCGATAACGTTGCTCCAGGTGCCGCATCGGTACGCATGAACACAGAAATACACTCACCACACACGATCCCTCCACCGGCAAATTTAATTAATTACCGATCGGCTTACTCGGGCCCTCAAATGAAATGCGATAGGTCCCGAGGTGCCAGAACCTAACCGATCGTTGTTTGACTTAGAATATCCTTCCAACTGGCCGCATAAATTCATCCAGGAAGTGGACAACGAGCGACAAATCTCCTGGAAGCCCAAACAAAAGTGCGCCATACACACATAGTCTGGCGGCACAGTCGGGGGGAGGCTTCGCCGATTGAGCCGATTGGGCAAATTCGCATGAATGATCGTTTATTTGTTGGAGTTTCTCTTGTTAAACCTCGATTCTCGATCTCCGAATTCTACCGATCGCACACACACAGATGTTATCGGTTTCGCATCTCCCTTCCCTTTCCCGAAGAGATCCCGCATAAAGGATGCCGCAGTTGATCGCAGTGATCGTGGCACCGATCTTCCGATCTCTTGATCGTCCAATCTTCCAATCGATCGATCGATTTGAACTCTTGAGGGGAAGACTGTTCGGACTTTATCTTGTTGTTTTTGGATGTTTCCCTTTTGTTGCAATTTATGAGGATCGGTTGGTATGTTAAATGGGCAGAACATTTGACACGGCAGGGCGCCATGTACAATCGAGGATATGTGTTAATAAATTTTGAAAATAAAAAAAGGATTCACGTTCGCCTGTGCGTAGCAAGATCGGTTTATTTTTTTTTCGCAGGGGGCTTTCGCGTTATTAGAGCGGAACGGTATATGGATTCCTTTCGGCAATCATTGCGGGTTGTAGAGTTTTGTGCTATCGGTGGCCATTTAAATGAGACACGAGGCAATTTATTCACAATTTTTGATCGTAAATTTGCGAACTTTTCGGAAGGCGGTTGTCATTGACGGTGGGATGAGTTATACGTGGAGATGGAGGAGATAAGGATGGCAGAGGGATTTTTGGGGCAATTTATGTGAAGCTTTGATGGGGGATAGTGAAAAAGGTACTAGAGTTTACGCAGCTTTCCTTCAAGTCATTGACCTTGCAAAGGCTTCTTGGTCACTTGCTCCTTTTATCACAGCGATTTGAAGAAGGAGTTTTGACCTCCTTTATCGAAGAAACTTTATTTGCTAGTCTCAAGCCAGTTTCGATACAGGAAAGTTGTAAGGCATGGTAGTAAGTTGCAAGTAGACGCCTGTTTACAAATGCGGTCTTAGCTCTAAGAGCACGTGGCTTATCCATTATGGTTCATCTCAGCCAACAAAATCCAGGCAGTTTTGGGTACCAGAGGCTATCTGACGAACACAAGTTGCGGTAGGAATTCCATGACTAAAACTGTCGCATATAATGAAGATTCACTGAAGGGTGATTATCTTACTAGTCGAGAAGCTGATTTTTGTACTCAACGCACTGTTGGATTACGATCTTCAAAGTGTGATCCACGCAGGAGAATCTGGAACGAATTCCAGCTTCTTGACATTCAAGCGGAATCGCCGAAGGCTTCCTTCCGCTTAAACTTCTTCCAGCCACATCCGGTCCTTCCATTCAGTGTGCCGAACAAACAAATTTTTTGCCGTGTACTCAAAATGACTCACATTTCTCCCGCGTTACAACATGTTCATGACCTCTGAAGATGTTCGCTCTCGGTTTTGTAAAACCCAAATGGAATTATCTAGTTACGTTCATGTTTCATGCTGCCATCTTCGCTTGTCATGGCACGAGCTTTCACAAAAGACACATTCACACATGTGACGGTGTGTCACATAGTCACATGTTACCCGGCAACCGGAAATGCTCTCTGTTGACGGTTTCTAATAAGTCATGTTGCATAGGATTACGTCGAGAGGAAGCATGTCATCTTTAGCGGTGTGCCACTACCCCGCCCCCTGGGTCATGGCACCTTGTACCCTCATAACACACGTCCAATCCCCGTGTTGGGCATTAATTAATGATCGATAGTACGTCGCTTGTTTGGCGGAATTCCCTCTATTCAAAGTGCGACGATGATTAATTACCGGTGTTCGCGCATGCACTTCCACCGTTCCAGAGGTGTCATCCCGAGAGGACGCGGTAAGAGGCTTAGACGGACCCCGACGAAAAACCATTTTGTCATCGAAACAATTTGCCGGAAAACAAATGGAGTCACAGAATCCGTTTCAGGCTTCATTATGAATGCAAACACTGATCGTTTGGATTGCTTCGATCGTTTGGACAGTTTCGATTGCCTCGATCGCTCCCATCTCTCGCTACAGGTTCACGTCAAACGTCTGTTTGGGATCAAATTTCATGGTAGGACCGATGGAATCTTAATCTCTTTTCTGGAGCGCATTCCACCGCTCTTGCCACGGCCACGGGGCTTTGTTTTAATTTATTTTGCGTCATTAAATTTGAGGATCGTTGCAATAAAAAATTTCTTTTAATCGATCTTTCACATTCCACAATGGTGTGGAAAGGGCACGACAAGCACACAGTAGTTTATGGACCGTTTACGTTAAGTACCGATTGGGGTCCGACCTTTGATTGGGACAAATTTATCAAGATCTGACGCGATCGGGCATCTGCAGTAGTTTTTCGGGGGATAGATGTCGCTAACGCTCGTCGCTGTTGGCTTCTGGCTGTCTCTGTGACCGAGACTTGCGTTGATTTGTGGTCTAAGTCTTCGGGACGGAATTAGTTTGGTCATTAGTTAGAAGGGCCGCTCAGAGGTGTAAATTTTAAGATTTTTAGAAGAGAGAGAGGACGTGGAGTCAAGCCGAATTATTGCCGACGATGAAGTGATAAATTTTCATTAAAAGAAATAAGCGTTAGAGTTTGAATTAATTTGTCCGAGATTGGAATTTAGGAGGCAGTTCTGGGAGGACAAACAAAGTCTTTGTTTTTACTGGCATTTTGGGGGGAAAGAAACACTAACATATCTTGCGGTCGATTTATTGGGAGAGTTGGAGGATTGTCCGTTAAGACTTCATCTTCCTGAGATTTTAGTGGCTCTAAACATTGGGAATGCCAATGTGTAACCGGAGTATACTCTCACAGGCGGACTTAAGCAAAAGGTCATGGGTATTCGGTATTCTGCATTAGGGGCTCTAAAAGCGCGACCTTTTAGATCTATTGTGGTGGCCCATATGGTTGAACCAGAAGCTGAGGCTTCATATGTTGAGGCTTTTGATAAACCTCAGTACAGCCTTAGGCTCAATTTTCCGAATTTCCGCTGGGTTGAACGAGGCCCGCATCAAGTGAAGTAATCTTTTCCTTGCGGCTCCTGGAGATACGCACGGAATATGTTCAGCGATCTCTTTCTGTCCTCCACAGAGCCAGCAAATATATAAGTGGACAATGTCCTGTCAGATAGCCCATTAAGGTTTTTAACTCGTCTTTGGTGAGATCAAGTATAGTCTTGGCCTTGTATAGGTTGGGGTTGATAAACTTTTTCGCTTGTCTAAGGCCCCGGAGGTTGGCCCAGTAGTCGGCGTGTTTGTTGATCTCCCATTGTGGGGTAGGCACTGTTGGGTGGTACCCCAAAACAGGGTTCGAGACCAACGAGTGGGCGGCAAGCGCCTCTTCTCAGGCAATCAGCCCGTTCGTTACCATCGAAGTTTTCATGTCCTGGGATCCAGGCTAAGGTAACCTTATTTACCGATTCAAGACTTTCAAGGAGGTTGATACACTCCTAGACAAGCTTGGACCCTACCGTATAGGATTTAAGGGCTAATAGTGCTGCTTGACTGCCTGACAGGACGTACATAGATTCTTTCTCCTCTGCATGAA
Source organism: Matsumyia berberina (assembly GCA_917880715.2). Classification (NCBI taxonomy): domain Eukaryota; kingdom Metazoa; phylum Arthropoda; class Insecta; order Diptera; family Syrphidae; genus Matsumyia; species Matsumyia berberina. Next base: position 111,425,196 of record OU862872.1, read on the forward strand.
TTCTCTTGCACACAATTTATTAGGGTGGATTTTCGCTTGAAATAATGTAGGTGACTTTCCAGGGGCTGTTGCGCGTTGGAAGCTGGAACCATAAACCCCAGCATCTGTGCTGCCGTTTTCCTATTTAACCATCTGTATACCAGATTTGGGAGTTTGATAGGGTAGTAGGGCCTTCATTTCTCCATTCGCTGCGGGCGCCTATATGAGGGTGAGCGGAAGGCTCTTCACTTAGGCCCGTTGTGTTCCCCTCCTTTAATCTTCGAAACTGCAGGAATAGGTTTGACTTGGGACGTATGTTTTGGGGGGGATCTAGGGAAGGTGGAAACAGTTATGAAGTTGACAGTAGTAGTACGTGTGGTTTGGCGAATTTTCCTGTTTCTTTGGTGAAGACCAGGATGCCGCTGCTTCCTTTGTCCTTGAGATGTTTTAGGTCCGGTATCCACATGGAGATGGGGGCGCCTATAACAACTTTGAAACTTATGTAGAAACGATATCTCTTGAGAATGGTATCTGGAATCTTAAGACAACGGGTCAGAATGAATGTATTTCAGTATTCTCAGATGACCTGTAAATTCACCGGTGCAATGGTTTGAAACTCAGGTAGTGTTGGGTTTCATTGGCGTCCAAGGGTGGGGGTCCAGGCTAGCTGGGGACAATTATGGTGTTTGTCATTGCTATAATTAACAGGAATTTTTTTCGAATCTCTTGATGTCATAATCAGTGTCAGCTCAATCAACTCTTCAAGCTATCTGCCTTCAATGAGAAATTTCATCCCAGTGCCTGCCTCATTTCGGGTCCGTCTGCTTTCCTCTTGTTTAAGTGTTAAATGTCCGCTGTATTAGTCCATTTCTTCCTGCTCCTCAGCTTTGTGTTGAAATTCCTCTTAAAGCTGCACTTCTTGACCATATCATCCCTGGACAAGTCGAGAATTGGCACTGATTTGTATAGGATTTCTTGCAGAAAATACTATAACACACTTTTCAGTCTTCAATGGGTAGCTACCCTATTCAATGTTTATAAGGGTGAATGTGTAGGTAGGCATTGTGCGGTTGTCAGACATTGTAAACCCGTGTATCAGCATCATAATTCATATTAAAACTTCAAAGTCTGCCTTGAATAAATAATTCTCCCCTTTTATCCCCTCCTACGCTGGCAGGAGTATTGTAAAAAAAATTAAATCTCCGCCCAACTCAACAAACTAGTCCAAATCTTCCCCCAAAAGAAAGAAGGAAAAATAATTTGATTGAAACAAACACGTGTTTGGATTTCCCTCGGAAAGTTTTCTTCCCTCGATACCAGTCAAATGTCTGTCGAAAGAGGAGTAAAGCACACTCCAGGGGTCTTTCGTATTTGCTCTTATGAGCACTTTGGTACCAAGTTGGAGCTTACACGTTCGAAATAAGTAGATACGATACTTTGGTCATCAAAACCGAGATTTTCACTTTTCGTTGTGAAACTTGAAGGAATCTGGGGATAGACTCTCTCTCTCTCTCTCTCTTGTGAAATCGGTACCTACCCCCTTGGAAGCAAAATTTTTAAAAACACACGTGAGAAAATTAACTCAACTTAAGTGATAGTGGGTTCCAATCACCACCCTCATCTTCATCTTCAAAGATTTCCATCATTCATATCCACCCACTCCTGTTTATCCTGCAACAACACCCACCCGCTGTCCTTGCAAATTAAACTTATAAATACTTTTCCCTAATCACTTCCCCGATGATGAAGCGAATCGAATTAATTAGTCGAACATTTGTTCGTAAAAATAAATTAAAAAGAAAAAAGTGAGACCCCGTGTGCTTGGGTGGGTGGAGGTGTACCCTCTCCCTCTCTTCCAGGCTTGTGGAGTTCCAAACTCGTGGTAATTAAAAGCGGTGGCACATATCTCCAGAAAGATGAAACCAACTTCCCGGGGAACGGGAAAACAAATATCAATTTGCTGCAATAAAACTCTGTTTATCCGTTAACAGTCGTTATCTGCATCTGGAGGCTGTTTTGCCTAAACGCATTCATCCATGCCTATGTGTGTGTGTGTGTGTGTGTCGGCCTAATCCCGAAGAGTAGTCATAAAAGATTTTTACTTTTATGCGCGCGCGTTAATAATTCCTTAGGTGTAAAATATAATCGAAACAATAACGTGATAATCGTGGCCATAAAACACGGAACGTTAAATATGTTTTCGTTGTGGTGCGGGACGCGTTTATCTTTTGTTGTGGCCTCTCGGCTGATGACGAAAATGCATTCTTACAGGTTTGCGTCGTCGTCTCGGTCGGGGGATGGCTTGAAGTGGTTATTTTGTCTCTCTCAGCCTGGAAATATAAATAGAAAATAAAATTTTGTTTTATATTAATGCTCAGCCATCATAATGGAGACGAAGATAAAGGCGCGCGTTTTATAGGCTTTGGGGATTTTTTTTTTTTTTTTTTCAGAGAGTCACAATTACTTCTCTCGCTGTCTTGCTCGCTGGTGGGGTCCTCCTAATGTGCTAATCGTCTTTGGTTTTGATTTAATAAAAAAAGGAGATGGGGGAAATAAATAGGGAATGGGGCGATGAAAGATTCGTAATCGGTCAAGAGGAAGTGCTCTGAAGTTGGTGACTGCAGGGTGCTCAAGGTTGGGAGTGAAGACACCAACGGTGGAAGGAATGCTTTCTCTATCCACAGACTTGGATTTTCAAGACACAAATTGTTCTCGTGAATTGATTTTCCCAGCAGTCTATGGAATTTGCACTCTTTTTGCACGAAATTCGTATGTAGTTCCGTACGTCATTTTGGAATTGTATTTTCAAATTGTTTTCGTGTGAAGAGATTTGTGTTTACTTGTTGTGAATTGCGAGCAATGTTTTTGAGTTTTATTTGTCGGCAGTGTGCATTCGTTATTTCATTGCTTCAACTAACCTTGTCTTTGATGGGACTAGTTACTGACGTAGAATGTCAGAGAATTTCGTCATTTATTTGGATATTTTCAGTTTTCTTCGTTGTGTACTTGGTCTGTGTTGTATGGGGCATATCGCAGAGCACCCTGTTCAGTGCTCCTTTGGTGCACTGTACGACTTGTAGGAAGAAGACGACTTCAGTAGAACTTGTTCGTGTTGTATTCTTTCAAACAGTTTATGAACAATGCTAAGCAGCGCTGACGAGAGGTAGCCTTCTGGTTTGTCGTTGGGGTTTCCAGGCGAGAGGTGTTAGGTTAGGTTAGGTGAGTTCGCTGCGCCCGCTCAAACAAGGAAACACTTCGGCCACATTGGCCCATTGTGAATGAAGAACCGTCTTACGAGCACCAAGAACCAGAGAATTTGACACGGAATATATTGAGATGGAGATCCGTAACTCTAAGTGTTGAACTATTTCGTCCCAGAGATGAAGTTTCTTATCGTCTGGATGTCGAGTTCGGCCAGATCGTTAAGATCATCGTAGAAGTATTCCCCAAGAATTTTCCTTCTTAGCGTCGCAAAGACAGGACACGTACAGAGTAGGTACGTTGTAGTTTCCTCACCCTCCTCGTCCCTGCAGCTTCTACAGAAATCATTGGAGGGAACCCCCAGCCTGAGGGCATGTTTGCCTATCAAGCAATGTCCGGTTAGAGCCCCTATTAGTGAAGTTAGTAGTTGATAAAAGTCTCTCCTTCTTCTTTTGTTTTGACAAGAGACAAGTCCTGATGTTGTTCCACCTTTGGTTTGCCAATTTCTTGGCATCGGTAGGCCAGGTGGTTCCCCCATATTTTCGGGGAGATCCCGATCCCGCCTTCTTTGGACAGCTCGTCTGCCCTTCAGTTGCCTGGAACGTTCCTGTGTCCTGGGACTCAGCCCAGGGTTACATCGCACCTGTCTGCAATCTCGTTAAGACATCTGCGGTATTGCTTACCAATCTTGATCGTATTGTAGGCTATTCCAAGGCGTTAGTAGCTGCCTGAATATGTATAGTACAATAGCGCTACAATCTATCGCGTTATGTGAAAGTCAAGGCGCAACTTCGCGAACTGGCGTAATTTCCTCTTGAAACGCACTATAGTGATCTGGCAGTCGCTTGGTAATGACTAAGTCAGGTACGTTGGAGAAAAATTTAACAGCGTTAAATCGTAAAATCTTGGCTGTCAATTGTTGGTACGACGTCTTCTTCTTCTTCTGCACTTTTTTCCACTTCACTTAGGGTATGCTCTTCTGGTCCTGAGCGTGGCGTTCCGATCTGCAGTATCTTTCGAACCATATGGTCTTTTGGTCTACGCATGATGTCGCCATACCAGCGCAGCCTCCTTTCCTCTATATGCAGAAGGTCAGTGGAACCCTCTCCATCCTTGTAGGAGTAATTACAGGTCCGAAGCAGTTTGATTCTTCACAAGCACTATGGAAGCACATCTGCATATCCTGGATAGCTTCTACTAAGCTCTCTGGTACTCTGGTGGGAAACGATCAAAAGCTCTTTCAGGTTTTCAGAAATAGTTGTCAGCGTTCTAATGCGCTGATCCAATACCTTCATCGACTGCTCCCACAACACTCATTTATGTGTAGTAATTGGCTTTGAGATACATATTCGAGGAATCTAGGGAAAGTGGAATAATTATGGGGAATCACCAACCACCGGTGGACCAATGGATGGGTGTATGGCGTATTGTTTTTTTGGGGTCTCAAATGTCAAGCCGCGTTAGTAAAAAGATAGAGAACCGCATGGGAACTCGGAAGAAAAAAAAAGTAAAGCAGGTCTCCCGCTGCTAAAAAAAATGTTGGGGGACTGCCCAATTCTCTCTCGTTCGGTCACAGAGGCAAGCACTGTCATCTGGGATGGTATCGCGAGACCAGCAGTCTCCACCTAATGTTTAACTCGGCAACACCCATTGCTAGACATTTAATGTATAGCGGCGGAACGGCCTTGGCCCACCTCTTCGCATCTACTAGACCTATGTATGTGGAACATGAAATCATCTACTTTTTTGGGTCCGGTTTCCCCTTTTGGATGTCACTCCTACGGTTTCTTACAGTGCACATCCATTCTCATTTGCTTTCCCCAATGACATTGAACCCTCTTCGAAAGTTGTGCGTCTTTTGCTTGAGCAACTAGCTCATCTTTCATCTTGGGTATGAACGCAAGTCCTTACGAAGGACAGAGTACAAATGGGATCTAGTTTCGACCAGATCTTAACTATAGTTCATCCGTTCACATGTTCCAGTCAGTGTGTTGTCATTTCGCTGTCAATTTAACCGCTGACAGTTGGGTTGGGTTACAGCACTAGCTGTCCAGGATTCTGCATATCCACAGTGGTTGGAAGCGTATCTTAACATCTTATTTTCAACTGAGGGAGTCTATAAACCCCATCTAGTTCGCCAGTTACTTCGCAGAATATCCTCCTTCTCTTCCTTCTAATCTTAGCTAAGTTATTCAATTTGAAATCTGTGGTCATGACAAGGTAGCATCTAGCATCCCTGCTGTTGTCCTTCTTTTCCTAATAAATGATGCTAATTGCATGAAAATGTCCACAGAGCCTCCCCTTGACTTCAGCTTCACTGCAACATTCACTTACCTTCACGTTCCATTCCTCTCACACGCTCTCACACCGAGTTCCCACCGCCCCCTCTATCGTTTTATATCCGAAAAAATGAAATCTAAATGCTTTTCGATAATATTTTTCCGCTATCAGTCCTAATGCCGGTCATTATCGGGAGATAAAACGTCTCATTAGCCAAACAGAAAAGAACACTAGCCCAGTGCTTAACCCCGATGGCTTTTACGATCACATTCAACCGGTAAGGCACCTCTCTCAGCCGGTTTGCAATTAAAATTCTTCAAAAACAAAGATCAAGAAGACTTCCTCTCTCTCTGTGTGTGTGTGTTTTAGTTTTTTTTTTTATTTCTCAATTAATATTCAAAATTTACGAAATAAAAATTCGAGAGGAACGATCAAATCCACTCAGCAATTCTCCATGGAGCATTATGCGATTGTGAATTTCATTGGCTCACCTCCCGATAGCGGTATCTTATCTCCGAATGGTCACTGTGCACTTATCTGACCGACTGACAACATTTGGCCATTTCCCAATGTTTAGTTTTAATTACCCGACTGCCGCTGGATTGAATCTAAATGCCGGCGTTGTGCTAGAGAAGGCCCAACCAAAGCGGAATTAAATAATTAGCATGCAATAGAAAGATTAAACTCGTCGTCGGGGCGGCCGGACAAGTTGAACACCGGCAGTCACTGGTGTTCAATGGAAATCCAGATCGAACATTACCATTCGACACGAGAAAACCCTTAGGGTTCGCCGACGCGGTCCCTCAGATGTCCCCGGGCGAGGCGAAAACCCGATGGAACGACAAAATTAGGCAAATGAACTCGGAACCCGAGAAGAGATTTGTTCCACTTTGGGATTTGATTTCTTGACCGTGGTGTCAGGGTAGGTGGATCAGCTTAAGTAGCCCGTGTTAACTAGGTCTTAACTAGATTAGATTAGGTCGAGGATCGGATCGGATGGTGGATCGTTACTTTTAATTGCACACGCTCTTAGCACACTCACCTAGCGCGCGAGACATCTCGGGGAATGGTGCTTTTATTGTAATCGAGGTTATTTATGCTCGGTACGACTTCAATCGGAAGCGCAGCTGGACTAACTAGCCGTAAGCATATTGCTGTCGAACGAATATTACCGGAGATTATGCGAGACGGACTTAATTGAGTAATCAAACAGCTTACGGGCTGACACGGCCTAAGACAAAGGAATTCGGTGGGAGCCTAATCGATCGGTAGCGGGCTTTTGTAAGTGTGGCTCTTTGGCGGCTTGAATAACAATGCAAAGTCGTTAAAGTTTTAATAATTCACTGATTAGGGGAATGGTAAGGGGAAGGGGGAGAACAAGTGATTTCGACAAAGAAACACTCCGCAGGCAGTTTGTGAGTTTTCAATGGATTGCCTGTGAAATGAGGGCTTATCTCACCGAAAGGTGGAACCAATGAATTGGTTACATTGACCAAAGTCGTAGACGTTGACGTTTGCAACAGGTCTCAGTGGTGGGGGGGAGGTTCCTTAAACTTGTCCTCTGTTGGTGGGAGTGGTGGTTGTTGGATGGTTTCCTGAAAGCATTAGTAGTCAGGAACGAGATTCTCACAAGATCTGTCTTGTCACAGCTAACGCCTAGGGGCCCATAAGTCGGGGAACTCCTTGATTTCCACCGCAAACAACCAATAGCGAGTACCAACCAAATTTGCAACCCAATGCATGCTTTACCTTCTCATTGTAGTTCTTGGTAGCTGCATAAACTAAGCGAGGGCTCCGAACGGTCTAAGAAGGCAGTTTATGCCTCAAAAAGTCATACTAACCTTCAAAAGGCTCACCATTCCTCGGCTCATAAAAGATGACTTTGCCTATCGCTTATGGACAACGGTTTGGTTTTTGGCATCTCTGCTTGACTTTGAAGGGAAAGTGCCAGATTCCATCTAAGAAAAAAGGTCATAAGCTTAAGCTGGACATTCTTAGGCTAGGTGAGGGTGGTTCCAGTGCGAGTGAACTCCAATCGAGCCTAGAATTCGAAGTCTTCTAGTGATCGCATGTTGACAGCTAGAGTATGAAGCAGTGCCAGGTGGGTGTCATCTTTGGTTCAACGCCCAATTGTGATATAGTCACGGTGATAGTGGACTTCACTGCCAAGCTAGACTAGTTGGGAACCACAGCCTTGACAACGTCAATTGTCTTCATATAGGAGACACCATGCCCTTTTAGCAACATCAATCAGTTTGATGCTGAGAGCCTGCCATCCTGTCCAGTCCTGCCATCAGCATTTTAACTTCGATCAAAGTGTTTTTTTTGGTTCGTTTTGTAAATCCTTCCAGGAACGGAGCCAACATTGGAATGAAACGAGATCAACATCGATTGAAGTTCACTAACATTTTTGTTCTACTGGCCGTCTGAACCAGAGGGAGGACTGGTCGTCACATTACTTCAGTCTGTTGCCACTATTTAGTTTTAGTCCTGCTTGCTCCTCTTTGCTTTGAATACTTCCTCGATTAACAAGTTATTCAGGTTCCAGATCGTATCCGCTTCATCAAATTTTACGAAGTGATATCGCCAATCTCCCAATGTCGGCCTTGCCTCTCGGTTAGCCATCTGTTGCACTCAAAGAATGTGAAGTTTAAGTCGTCTTGAGTGGAGTCATGCCAAGATGAGATTACCGCACTTACCCCATCTTCTTCCTCTGGATTTTGCGCTTCAACGTTCTTGCCAGTGTTAGGTTAGGTTACGGAAGGTGTGTGATGGATAGGTCTCATCACGTTCACTTGGAGACCTGGAGGTCTATTGTGAGTACCCTTTGGGAAAAGCAATTCGATTTTCGGGACGACATGTGAACCTATCCTACTGTTGGCTGTTTTGTGAACCAATTAGTGGTCTTTATGAATCTGAGTAGGTCCGTTAACTGTTACATCTGCTATGCTTGCAAAGGACCTTGATCCTAGTGTGCGTAAATGACGTTCTTGCAGGGCGGGGCAATAACACAGCAGATGTTAGATCGATTCTACTTCTTCCTCATCTTCGCAGCTTAAGCATAAGCCATTGGATTCAATTCTCCACTTGCGGAGCATAATAGGGCAGTGTTCTCTGTCCAGTGCCAGAAGGCGCCTTGTTTTGGTTTTGTTTAATTTTGGCCATAACCTCCGGGAGGTTACGCCATCCTCTCTGGCTAACCAGGAGGAATTAGGTTCTTTCTCTATTATGTTGTCTATTATCCCTTGCCATCTCCCTATCGGTGGCATTACAGATATGTCCGCTTCGCTAATGTTCATAGCCGACCCCAATCTTGCCAATTCATCAGCTTTTTCGTTCCTTTCTGGGTCCTCATGTCTTGCTTGTATTGCTTGATAAGTTTCTGGACTGCCGCCGTTGTCGTCTTCTTTCTTACCACATTTTTCCTCTCGTGGATATACTACCAATCTGCTTCTAGGAGATCAATGGGAGGCACCCTCGCTACTATGAGAACGACTGGTGCCGACACTGTTGGGGTATCAGCGATGGTTTAGGAGGAGTGCTACAGTTTATGTTCGACCCGAAGAGCTCGCCTTCTTTGAACGGCGTCCATTCGCTTCCTTTACTTTTTCTGCCGGAGTGCAACGTCCCAGATCTCACAGACGCTGTTTGTGATTGGCCTCATAACTCTGCACTTCCTTGCAATCGGTTCTCTTACGTTTGCCACAGGTCAGAGGATCTGATGTGGTGACAAAATGGTACATCCTTTCACTTGGAGACACTTCCTAATCCATTTGGAATTCTACATTCACTAGGCTACCTCTTTTGGTCTGTAAGATTATCTCCGCCATCGTAGAATGGCCTCACAACCCTGCGGTGACCAGAGGGGAATTACTTAAACTATGCAAACAAAATTAGAAATAGCAAAGCACAGGGATGTCCGCCCACGCTCGCTATGGTCGGTCTACGTAGGGATAAAAGGGCAGAAGGGGGGGAGAGGGTGCTTTAAGTGGTCGGAAGGGGGAAGAGCGTGGTTTTAGTGGACGGAGATCGCACACCTGCATTGAGTACGACCTCAGTTTCGTCCGTCCCGCCTCAAAGCACGAAAAAGGGTTAGGGTCCAGCATGTCACACTATCTGACAGAGTTGAAAGCATTTCTGGACGAACCACAGTGACCAACGCAATGATCTTTTTCGTGTGGTGACCCTTTGGTTTCAGTGCTGACTCTCGGATATGTTCTCTGCCCTCTAGATGACTGAACTCTGGCATCTTCAATTCTTGAGAGTTGAATGCCTTTAGCGTCTTCTTCAGCTCATGAGAACTTGTCATTCTCCAACTAACTTAGAGAGCTCGCATCTTAACACCTAACTGCAGCTCGAGGTGACTACTCCACTGATCTAGTGCTGGGAATTCTTGATACTTCCCTCGGTTTAACTGGTCGCAGGTGCTCGTCACCCAAACCTCCTTGATTACACACTCTCCTCCTAGTTTCTGGCAGTGCAACACATAAACGTTTAATTATTGTTCCATTGATTGCGAATAAAGTACCATAACTAGAAACGAAGTTTTCCCATAAACTGCACCGGCAAACAACTCACACCGGTGCGGTGTTGGCCTGGTCCCGGTGTATGGATGGATGCGCGCACTATCCTGGGCCACAACAAAGAAACCATTTTCCTCCGCTCAATGAACAGAATCTAAAGACTTCATAAATTCTCATGAGTGCCGTCTGCGCGCAGAGACACCAAACGACCAAAAGCGTGGAGCGACCAAGAGCGAGGTGGACCACATCTGACCCGGAGGCATGAAAATTTCCGCATGGCTTCGCATCCAGCCATAACAATTGGCCACAGTTCAATTTCGAATCCTCAAATTGGCACATGGGCGCATGAGTGCGCATGCGTGGCAACCTCTGAGTCGTTCTCCCATCATTTGATTATCCTCGAATCTTTGATTCCTTTGATTCCTTCGATCAGTGTGTGTGGATCGGCGATGGCTTGGGATAGGGAGGACGCGGCGGATGATGCTACACACACCATGTGTTGTGTATGCACCTCGAAAGTCATTAGTGCGAATTTTCTCCGCACATATGGTTGTTTGCAGCTTTCGGTGTCCATTTGTTCGCCCTTCGGCGGTTATCGCTCGATGTGGATCGATGGAATTTATTTGCTTTTATCTGAGTGAGATGATTTGGAAACGCAATCGCAGGTGGACGACGCCGGCGGAGGGAGGCGGCGTGGAGGGATGTGTTCACCTTTTTGCACCGAACATGTGTTCGCCCAGTGATATGTGGACGCCATTTAGTTTGATTGAATTGGTAATATTTTGAATGGCGCTTCGGGGGGCTATGGAATGCACTGTTCGCTGGCATCCTAATTAAAACGGGTTTCAGAGGATATCCATGCACAATGTGCGTGCATTGATGGATGATTAAACGGTTGTCTGGCGGGGCTATTGCCATGAGAAATGATTTGTTTGAAACTTCGCATCTAATATCGCAAACATGATCATGCGGATGTCGTAGGTCGAGTGAGAAGGGCAGGAATTTGTCGATCGGGCGTGAGTGGGCGGATTTGAAGGCCGAAATAAGAGACGTAGCAGATAAGAAATTTTGAATTGCCACAGGGCTGACCCTCACTTTTTGTTTGAACTAAGGCCAGAACTGTTTCAATGTCAAGTACTTAGGCCGTAAAGGTGGTGCTTCATGTGCATGGTCTTCAATCCGTCCTGGTGCAGATCTTTAATACCGCTGTCTGCCTTCAAAACTCTGAGTGCTAACAGCGCTTCTGTTTATGTGAAGTCAACACCTCACTAAACTGAAGATCACTTCGTTGGCTTTGACAAAGTCACTCCATAGGCCATCATCGACAGACCTCGCACTACGTGCGAACTTGTGGGCACTTTCTTGACACAAAGCTCGTGATACCGTCTGCATATGAACCATACTAAGGAACAGAGTCAAAGCACGTCCTTCTTAAGTGAACAGCAACTCCACAACTCTCTGGATTTGGACGCATTTAAAGGTCATTGGTCTCTCTCCCCCATAGATTGCTGCGCTTAGTTGGTTTGTCTTTGCTGCAACTAACCAGTCTCTCCCTTCGATCCGGTTTACCAATAGAATTCTCATTTGAACTAAATACCGCTCTCAAGCCACTTGACACAAATCTTGTTGCGTGCTTGCCCCCTTTGTCCACCCATTAAGTCGTAACTTACACTACTTTTCACTTATCAGCGGAACAAAGAATTCCCTGACAAACGGCCCCAGATTGGGTCATCTTGTACATGGTTTGCCCACCGATAGGCGATGATTTACTCAGCACGCTGTGCATATGAATAAACATGCGCGCGCTGGCCACTGTGGTCTCCTACAGAGGTCGCCTCCCCTCAAAGGCCGGATGATGAATTTGAAAGCCCAGTTCCTACCGATAAGTTGGACATAAATTTCCACTAATTTTCCACACACAATCCGCGCACTACAACCGTCTTTACTCAACGAATGCTCTGATTATTTATTAGCCCCCCACAGTTTTCCGACGGGGCGGAGTGGAACTTAATTTTTCAGAAAGCAAGTTGCCCCGGATGACAGTTCGCCGACATACCGAAAAGCCCCAGAAATTGGTTCAATTTAAATTCCATGTTCCTCCATAAATGTTTTAATTAATAGGAACTCACGCATACGCATAGATCCACTTAGGCCCGAACAGCAGAATTCCATTGAGTGTCATAAACAAGACGACGAATGAAGAGAGACATGGCGGGGACGACGGGAGTGTATGGGCCTTCGGTGGCACAAAACCATTAGGTAAACTATGCTGCGAACGGAGAGACACAATTAGGAAGATATGACCATACAAGCGGACACACATCTCACAATGGGCTGCGACAAGGAGCATTGTGCATTGGTCAGGTGCATTCCATTGGTCAGCTCATTAAGTGTGCGTCGAAGAGGTGAATCCGATTCTAGTTTGTCGCGCCACTGGTAATAAAGTTCCGCGTGGTTACTACTCCGCCCTTTGCTCGTCTCATCTCTTTTTTTGGGGGAAATTTAAATTTCCCTCCTGGAAATTGATTTTCCTCGAGATTTATGTTCCAGTAATGCCTGGGGGATAGTTTATGCGACTGAGGAAATCTTTTGATATTAACCGAGAGGGCGAAGTTATGAAGCTGGTTGAACAGAGGGATCGTTGCATAACACACTGTGGGGTTGTTCAAATGTAGGAGGAGGTAAATTCTCTGGGATCCTATACAGCCTTTCAGGCCATTTGCATTGGAAGGGACTCATGGACTGGAATGATGAAAGAATGAGAGAATGTACTATGTGACATATTTCTAAGCAGATCGAGGCAATGCTACATCAGAATCGGTCCAAAAGTTTGGTCAGTTCTTTCATCGGTGTCCTCAAAGGACATGTCCTACAGCCTTTTGCACCTATCCGGCCCAATAGCTGAGTACTCAGCTTGGAGGCTTCTATCTTTGAAAATCCCGGTGACATTGCCATTGGCCTCGGCTAAAGCAAACAGCTGTCCTCTTTCAAGCCGCACCAAGATCAAGTAGACAGCCGAAACCAGGGTCTTAGGATCCATGTGAACTACATCCGCAACAGCTATGCTTAGTCTCATTCTGCTGGATCACTACTGCAGGAGTTCTGCGTCTAAAAGCAAACAGAATTGTGATCACCAGCGAAAAACGGTGATGCCTCTGTCGTAGGTTTTGTGAGAGACTCACTATCGAGAGAGATTCACTATCAGAATTGATGACAGAAATGCATGCTAGAGTCGACAAGTCAAAACCACAGATGAGCTGACATTCTTAACTGATTGTTCCAAGGTGAATGCCGGCACTGCAGGCAAAGTTTACCACGAGTTGAGGGCATTAGTAGAGCTAGGACGCTGGATTTAAATGAATTCATGCGTTAGGGGTGGGAGATTTTGATCGTTTTATGACACAAAGCGAACGCTGTCTCTGGTCAAGCTTAGGCGCAGTGATGCACGGACTGTCTCTGGCGTACGGGCTATTTTCCAGAGACTATTGCAGCAGCGACCGGGATGAAGAAGGAACTGTATCTGTCCATCATCTGTGATGTGACTGTCCTGTCCTCTCTAACGAAAGGGTGAGAACTTTCGGTAGCTACTTCTTCATAGAGCTGGAGAACTTTCCCAAAGTTGACCTTAAAGCCTTCCTAAGATTCATATCCTCTTCTGGACGGCTCTGAATCACCGGCCGCCTCAAATGTGGCACTGCAAGTTAGATGAGGTCCCCTTCTTTTTGTACGCGCCGCCTAAGACGAAGTCTTCTCCCCTATAGTCCGAATCGAACACGGTTTTCGGTCTTCATTTCTCTACATGTCCTTGCCATCTCAAACGTTCAATGCGCTCGTTTATTTCGTCGTTTAATCTCCTCCTTTAAAGTCCGTCAATGCAAATGTGACCGAATAGTTTACGAAGAAATTTGGCCTTTGGTAGATTCCACCCTAGGTTAGGTTAGGCTATGAGGAAAGTTCCCAGTCCATTGTGTTCTCCTTTGTGTTGTGGTCCATGTTCCAACCTTGGGTTCTAGACCAAACTGTATTCTGAGTAAAGCGGAGTATGTTCGTTATGGTACTTCTTTTCAGTTTTCCAGTTCTCCAAACAGCCTGGTTCGCATGTGCCGAAGTCGGTGGCTTTGGGACACTTACAGAGTGCGCTTCCGTTTCTTCCGCATCTTGATAGGCTCAGTCTCCTAGCAGTAGTCTGGGGAGTTGATGCCGATTCTGGTGGTCATGGTGCCTATGGCATAATGTCCCATCAGTACACCTACTAGGATGCGAGTATCTTTTTGATTCATAACCAGGAGACATTTTGTCTTGCTCTGGTCGATTCTCTGCCATAAGCTGTGGGATATAATGCAGTTGCCTCTGGTGGACCAAGAGGTGTTGAATAGCTCTCTCAGCTTGTTGTCGACGTTAACTTTTAATACACCGATAGGGATGGTTATCTATGGATGGATGTACGCATTTTCCAAAGCTGATCCTTGCCGAGCTACTTAGTCTGCTTTTTCGTTATCGTCGCTGTCGCTGTGTCCGGGGACCCAGCAGGTGTTGAATTTGTGGATGACGCCTGTTTTGTTTTGGCATTCTTCAAGGCCTTGATAGCTGATAGATAGACTCAGTCTCCTAGCATCTGCTATCCTTGCTGCTCTATCAATGGCGAAAATTTCAACTTGGAAGACACTACACCGACAGACCTTACCATTTTCTCGTCCAATGTTAACTCCTTTTTGACTCCACTGATCCGGCGCTAACTGCTGCTAGCCTTTTTGATTGTTCCACCTAATTCGATGGTTTTGCCCATTCTTTCCAATTAATCGAGGTGGCAGCGTGAAATCACCACTCCTGGAACTCGGACGATTTATTGATTTTTCATTGAGATCAAGTCAGGATGGGTCCCGACAAGACTGGCAGCAGTGAGTTCATTTTCCCAGTGACACACAGACAGCCCCTTTTCTGTTCCCTTCATCGACTCTGCGCAAGCGCACACTGATTTAACTGCACGTAAATCTTAGATCTCCCGAGAACTCCTCTCTCGTTAATGGAATTGATGTTTCCATTTTCCGCCATTGTATCTATTATTCATGAAATTAAATTTTCAAATTCGTAAATAAGCTAATTTGACGTTTCGGCAGCACGATGCGAAGGGGTCTCTGTCAGTTTGGGCTTCGGTGAAATGTCAAATTTGTGTGCGCGTCGGATATTAATGGCGCTTTTAACGCGTGATTAGGTTGCCGAGTTTTTTTTTTCTCTTAAATTTTATAGCCGCATTGTCGCGTCGAATTGGGGATTTGACAAGACTTTCGACTTAAAAATAAAAAAGAAAATAAATTATGAACGTGTCGGGGTTTTGTCTTCTTTTCTTCTTAATTAGCCTCGCTAATGCAGTTTTAATCGATTTTTTTGTAAAATTTTGAAGACGCGCTGTAAATCACCGATTAATTCCAATCCAAACCATGGTAGCAGAGGTTTGGACAGAGGTTTTTATCTTAAAATCTTGCATTACAGGGAATTTAACTCTCGTATTGGGCTGGTTGTTGTATAGGGATAAGGGATTGCTGGGTTGTTATTGATTTTTACTTGGAAGGCATGACGTGTACTCATCAATTTTGGACAGGAATATCTGTGACAGATCGACATTTATCTTGAATTGTGTGTTTTCAGCTGAACAACATTTGAACATTTTGTGGTCGACCGCTTGGTGACAGTAGGCGGCTAATTTTTGTCAGTTTGAGGGCAGGAAAATGTATGGATTTGAGCGAGTTCTCGACACGAAGTCTAAATAAATACTTTCACACCAAAGCTTGTAGGGAAGTCAATGATTTACATTACGTGGGGGATCTCAAGATTTATGAAAAGAAGGGTTTAAGTGGAGAACATTTGAATGGATGGCCGCGTGCTGTAAATGTAAAATCCACTGTAGAAAAAAAGGCCCAAATTCGCTTGCTTCTCACCAAAGAAAAAGGCCTGTAAAACATTAATCACCACCAGACATAGTCACGGAGATTAGAGCCTAGTTGGGCACCGGTCAGAATGTTAAATCCCTCTGGCAGCTCACTCTTGTGTAGCATGGGACTTTTTGGACTTCTTCTGGAATACACCGCCTGTGCCAGGCTTTCCAGATGAAGTCCCTGTCAATACTATCGAAGGCTAACTCGATGTCGTTCTTTTCCTTCTTGACAGTCTCTACCAATTCTCTCCACCCAACTCGATTTCTAATTGGCAGTCAATCTGGTGTCTGTTGCTTGATGTCCGATTCGTTATATATCGAGATTTCTAAACCAAAGGAGACGCCTGGTTGGTTGGTTGGTTTTGTGGGTGTCCTCAAAACTTATTTAGCCATCAACCAGGTCTATTGAACCCATAAAAAGTATACTCATGGGAGTCTTCTGGTGGCCAGTGTGGTCGCATAGCAGGTGCTGGATGGATTCTATTTCATATTCGTCCCTGCAGCTTCTGTAGTCATTGTAGGGAAATCCAAGACGCAGCGCATGAATTGCTATTCCGCACCGGAGGACGATTCGTATTTTCCTTCGACCAAGTTGTACAAGATTTTTGGAATTCTGCTTATCGGAGGCTGGTCATTGCATTTGTGTCCATGTGACACCATCGCGTGTTAGCAGTGATCATGGTTTCCTCATCGTTTTCCTCGAAAAGAGTGCTAATGGGTGTCTTTGCGACCGAAAGGGTATATGGATATGCTAGTTCTGCACCCCTCCTGGCAAGTTCATCCGCCTTATCATTACTTGATATATCTTTCTGGCCCGGTACCCAGCGTAGGGTCACCTTACTGGTCGTTGATATACCGTCGAGAGTTTGTCTGCAAACCTTTACGAATTTGGATTTTTTACTTACTTTCTTCAGGTGGCGTTACAGTCCGGGGTGGACCTGGGCCTCAACCAACAAGCGTCGCCAGCCAACTCGATCTTTAGCCAGCTGCCTCCAGTTTCGCACGCTAAGTTGATAAACGTCCCCTTCCACCTGCGTGCGCCAACTGAGTCGCGGTCCTGCTCTACTGCGCCGTCTCTCGGGTGTGGATTCGAAGATTTTCCTGACTGCCGAGACTTGATAGCCGCCTGGCTGTCATCGTAGGTGGAAATAGCTTCTCTGACAAAGTTGTCATTTTTGATTCGCTTTGCGGCCTTTAGAATGTAGGTTATCTCGGCTTGAAAAACCCTGCATCTGTCTCCAATTTCGAAGGATTGCTTTACGTCTCTGGATTCACAGAAGATACCGGCACCAGTGCCAGCATCCATTTTTGATTCATCGGTGTACAAGGCCAGCTCTTCTTCAGTGCATACCATACAGTCATCCCAGTCCTCTTTTTTGGTTCTTTGATATCAAATCTCCTATCGAAGTCTGAGGTTGGAATGATGTAGTCGATATCTATGCTCTCCGTCGTGGTAATCCATCGGGTTAGAACGGAGGCGTGTCCATAGGTGCTGTTTGTCCAGAGACCTGCTTCCCTTAGTTTGAGTGCCGCTTTTGCTGCTCTACTACTACAGTGGATGTCCACTCGACCTAGGTTCAGCATTGTTTCAAGTCTCGCTGTGGGTGCTGATCTTATCGATCCTGTTATCCCTATGCAGCCTGCTCTCTGAATCTTGGTTATACTTGTAAGATGGCATTTCTTCTGAAGCCCCGTCCATTCCCGGATGGGTCGTACAGCTTTCGGCTTAGAGCCCCATGTGTTTCCGAACATCTTTCCAAACATCGGTCCTTGATATTGGCTTTCCAGCTCAATTTTGAGTCTAAGATTACGCCGAGCTATTTTGCCGTCCTCCATAGGAGACACATGACATGACGGGTTCTTACTATCGTTGGCTTTTGATGTGTTTGGCTTCCGGATACTAGAAACCCAAAGACGGTTGCCTTCTAAAACAGGACAGGAAGTTTCAAGATGAGGAGAATGTGGCTTGCTAAGGGGAAATTTAGTCGATGGGCTAACATTTTGTCGCCCTTTGTCCGAGATGCTCTTTTGCTGAGTTTTTTGTTTTAGACTTCTGCAGCCTTCTTCTTACTCTCGTCTAAATTCTCTTGCTCGAAGTCAGATATCCCTAGTTTGACATGTCCCATCGAGTATCCGATTGAGAAAGGTATTTAGCTTCAAGCCATACTACGGTTATAACAATGTCATCGTCAATTGACGTTTGGCCCACCAATGTAAACGCAAACAAATGACCCCTCACTCTTCCTAATTTCTCTCATTGCTGCCTGTTGCTCTCTGATAATTGTTGTGAGAACCGATATCCCGCACAAAGCTTCAAATTATTCAGATTAATTGCGGTTATTCGTTCCCCAAAAACCATATTTACTCAACCGAAATGGAGATAGATCGGGCATTGGAGTCTCCCTGCTTCCGACTTTCGGCAACCGCCACACACAAGTTAATGACGCCCTAAGTGAGCTGTCAAAAAAATTGTTCAATAAAAATTTCAAAACCTTCACCCGGAGCACATAAAGTCTTGAGGAAAAGTATCTCCTTACGTTTGAGGCATCAAATCATAATTTCTCTTGAAGCCGAACACAGATCTCTGCATGATGGTTGGACGCTGATTAATCAGCCAGCGTTGATATGAGCACCATGTGTCGGGGCGTAAACTCCGAAGAACTTAATTGTTAACGAATAGCTGAGGGTGAACCTATTGGGCGGCACGTGTGTTACTCATTCTTGTCGATTGACAGCGATATGGCTGCAAGCGGTTTTCCAACCATCTGGTGATTAATTGTCAAATGGTTGTGGTATCGAGAGGAGAAAAAAATTAATTAAATCAAAGATGACCCACAAGAGAAATATTAATCTTCCGGGGTATACCTGTGTCCGGATAGAGTTGCATCATCACAGTTACTTGCATCCACTTGATTGCGGGTGGTGATGGTGGACTAAGCTGTGGGGAACTTTCCAAAAACTTGATGGAGCGATGATGTTCTTACGATTCTCTGATCAGATAGAGACACGAGACACCCGAAGAAAGAGGTTAGGGATCAGTTGTGGTTCTTAATGATCCACCCGAACCGATGATGGTGAGTGATAAGTGATTGAAGGTCTCTCTGGCCAGGGGTGGAGGCAGGCATAAATTAATTAGGAACGATGGGCCTTCAGTTCGAGGGAGAGAGCTGATTCATTTGCTTGGCCAGGAGATAAGCGCTTTGGTTTTAGTGTCATTAATCTGTCACATGGCTGACAATTAATTTAAACGTCATCAGTGGGTTTGATCTCGAGGGAGAGACAGAGTGCAGCGATATCGGTGGTGATATCTAATTTACATAGTGCGTGCTGTGATAAGGAGGACATTTACGGTTGTTTTCTTGTTATATTCCAGAATTAGGTGTAACATTTGGGTTTGATTATGCAAATGTCAGATGGTGAGGGGGAGAGGGGGACTTGGTTTTGTTATTTTTGGAATAAAGTCATATCTGGGCGAAGTGATCTTCTGTAGTTACACACAAAGATTGATTGGAAGAAATTATTTGGCGTTAATTTTGATGTCTTGATGGGGCTGTGGTTGGCTTGATTAGACCAGATGGAGCCAATAAAATGGGCATTTTATTTTGAAACAGGAAATTGTCTTCGAAAGATCATTAAACCTCAAACATGGAGGTTTGGTTTACCCTGTATTGCAGCAGCAAATCATTCAAAGTGATATGTGCTCGCCGGAAATGAGGCTTCGATTAAAGTCGTTGCCTTGAAATAGGTGCCAATGGTCACGTCTTGGTCGAGTGTGAAACTTGCAAGGCAACACCAAAGGAACAACCTTCTAAGAGTTTGTTTGCCGTGGACATTGGCGTTATATCTTCGGAGTTTTTAGGAACAAGTGTTCCTTAAGGAGTATGGCGCTAGGCTCCTGACATCAGGCATGAAACTTAAGACATCAGATTAAAGAAGTCAGACATTAAGAGACAGGCATTAGGCTTAAAGACTTAGAAGTCTCGCATTAACAATTTTTCTTCAAACATTCATCATTGCATCAATCATCACGACTATTAAGAAATTTCTTCCTTCCTTCCGACATCCACGATGAAGAAGAACCCTCGGGGAATACTTCTATGATGATCTTAACGATCTTGCTGGACTCGACATCCAGAGCATAAGAAACTTCATCTCTTTGACGAAATGGCTCAAATCTTAGCGTTAACACCGCTACGGTTGCCCACCTTCATTGAACTTATGCTACATATTCCGGTTCCCTGGTGCCTGTAAGCCGGTTTTCTTCACTGTGGTATCACGATGGTCCAATCTGGTCTAAGTGTGTCCCTGCCTGAGCGGGGACAGCCAGCTAACCTAACCTAACATCCACGATACTCTGGTTTGTTTTGACCAACAGGTCCCCTCGAAGCTTCTAATCTCAAGACCTATCAAGAAAATCATGTTTCCAATCTACGTTCTACGCAGAGTCCATCTCTCTATCGACTTCGACCTCAATAGCTCTTCCGGTCCAAGAGCCTCATAACAATTTGCAACATTTAACACACTCAGCACTCTCTCGGCCTCGAGTTCTGTTTGAAAATGCATTAAAGATTGTCACGATGCTCGTATCTCATGACTGGACAATTCTAACCTCGATAATTGCACTTTTTCAACAATTCGCCACGCAGAACGGTAAGCCGCGGCCAACTCAAGAGGCCAGCACTTAATGATTAATTAGTCATTGGACTGATTTCCATGCCGCCGTTAAAAATCTGTCACAACAAATCACACAACCGAATCAGAACATTAGCACCAAGGCAAGCCAAAGAGAATCACTTAAGAGCAGCATTTCCTCTCCATGAACTCTATCGAACGTAATTACGGATGTAAACCGTGCTTGCTTACATCACCGTCGCAGACAGTGGCTACCTTAAACGGGACGCGTGCGCACGTCCACACTTAATCTAATTTTGACTTCAGAATTCAATTACCACTTCAGAGTGCGATAACAATGCGACGGGTTGCCCTCTCCCTACTCTCTGTCTAATCGATTGCCGTGCACTGCTCGAGTCGAGCTACCTGAATTTTCCATCCGTCAAGAGGGCCCATTGGAGTGACCTGTCACATTGTTACACATCGGGTGAAAGTCGACTCAACTTGTGGTTAATTGTTGTCGGCCGAGATGTGTTTACCTGACCACAACAACAATAGGTATCGGCGCGGTAGGTCACCAAGACAATTCATTTGGATTATTGGCCGATAAGATGCCCTCGCACGATAGGGCACCATGTGTGTGCCCGTAGACGGAACACAAAGGGACCTCCATGAAACGTCAGGGATTTGATGGTTCCCACGATTGCGAAACGAGGGGCTACACCAGCAATTCCCCCGATAAGGATAATTATCTGTTGCAGTTGTTGCAAAGCAGACGACAAAAGAAATCGATAATCGCAAATAATTTTGCGCCAGGGTCGCTGTGCCGCCGCCATCCGACGGCTCGACGGTGATCGCTTGGTCACGAATGCCCGGGCTGGGGTATGAAATTGCTCCGATCTGGCACTTGGGAGATAAGCGCGCGAATATAACTTTTAATTATGGCTCCGGAGTGGGGTCAGCGCGAGTCCTGGTATTGTTGTTTGTTTTACTGTGGAGATGGTTCGTTCATATCTGCACGTAGTGGTTGGCTGGTGCGTGGATCGCGCAGATGTTATGGTTCTGCAAAGGCGTGCTGATGCGTGTGACCTGCAAATCGAAGTCGCGATGAAGTTATTTTTTCGGTCGAGCGCGTATGCATTTGGGAATAATTACGAGAAATTTACTCTGATGCGGTTGAGTGGAACCCGAAACTGCTTATTACCTGGCAGGAGTTTGTTGGTTTTTTGGCAATTGCCTTGGCATGGTGCTGGCGAGTGCGGGAGGTGGAAACGCTTGGTTGAGGGTCTCGAGATGATGTCATTAAATGGTTGGGAGGAGATGAAATCAACTGTGCAGATGGGATACCTGTCGACAGGGTTTGTCATTCATTGGAAAATGTTTAGCGGTGTTGGTGCAGCGACGAAAATTGAAGACATTGTAACAGCTTCCAAGATCGCCTGACTTCATAAAACGATCTCCAGCGATCTGGCTTGAAAATTCGATTCATTCAGAAGTTCATAACCTCTTAAGAGGCTTTCAGTTCTCCTTCCCCATAATTCTATTTCTGGTTCCACTCTTCGACCATTTATCTCCTGACATGGTTTTCCATCCAGGCCGTACCTGAACTTTATATTAATTGTTTCTGATCCACGAGAATAGGTACATAGACGGCGTGTGCCCAGAATCGTGGTTCTATTTTGTTGCACTAATGTATTCTCTGAATTACCATAAAGAAGGAGTCAACAAACTGGATGCCGGAGTGAATGACTCGAAATAAATTTACGTCCGCACTGAGTTGCATAGTCTGTTTCACTCTGCCAAGTTCGCACAACAACTCTTTTGTTGTTGTTCATCGTGTACTAATCAGAATCAGGGTTTCTGCCACTAAAAGAGAAAATCTCTGGCACATCCAATTCGCAATCATAAAACCACTACCATATTCGTTCATTTTGAAAACCAAAGTCACACAGGATGTCTCCCAACTTGAATACAATTAGGCACTCCCGCATTTGGTAGCAAAAATAAAAAAAATCAAATTCAAATTCCACACGAATGACATCCTGCGTAGAGCGCAACTGCGCACGACAGATTCACGGAAGAGAAACAAATCGCCGCAGTTTGTTTTCGTTTGTTCGCTCATTGTTCCTTGGACAGGCGGGAGCAGTCTCGTTTGGACATAATCCGCAAGCAAAGTTGTGTTCTTTCTCAAGAATTTATGATTACTTCTCTGGGCTACCTGCTGCTTGTTGGCTGCTCTTGATTTTTTTTTTGCAATTTAATTCAATTATTCCACTTTCAGTTACGGTTACGGTGTGTCTCGTTGAGTGCTCCTTTGTGGCAGTCATTTGGAGCGGAAATAAACTTACCTGCTAAACGAGGGTGCTCTCGAGTGGTTTAGCAAAAATGAATGAGAATTGTGCAGGAGTCGGTCTGGCTGACAGTTTGTTGGCGGTTGAATGGGATGTCTAATGCAGAGAAATCGCTTTACTTGGTAGTGGGTGTAATTAAAAGAAAATTGGGGACTCCAAGACGTTCATAGAAGGGATTCACAAAAGCACTTGTAATTTAGTTCACGTTTGGATTAAGAAACCACTCAGCAGCACATGTGATGTGCATTCCGCTTTTGATTATTTATGGGGATCATATAGTGAGATCTCTCTCCAAAAGTTCCTCCTGAATACCATCAAATTGGAATAACACAGCCGTATGCTAACTTCACAGTAACCTTCAAGGTACTTCACACTGGTCACCATTGCCCGAGTCTATGAATTGAAGAGAGGAGACAAGAAACGAAATCCATTTGCCAATACCATCTCCAGTCGTGGTTGTCTTTTTCCCTTTTTTTTTTTTTTTTGATGAACCGACGGAATAGTGGCCTGCAGCCTCACAGCGGGATAAGTGTTATCTTTGGTCAAAACAAATAGCCTCTCGAGAGTGACCAATGTGTGTGCGTATGTGTTTGCATGAAAAGTACTTAAAATGTGCATCACTCTTTCTCTCTCTCTCATGGGGTCTGTCTCTGTCTGTTTAGATATACAGATACAACCACCAGCCCTACCCATATGTGTTTAGCCCTGTCCGAGTGCCAAAGCCAATGCGGGGCTCTGTTTTTCCTCAGATTCGGATGTGGTATGATGTTCGATCGATTTGCCTCGTGCGCGCATATCCTCATCATAATTCGAAATCGACGGGCAGCACCACAACGACTATACTCGTACACGTAGCTACATCTCGGGTAGAATAAGGAACGAAAAAATTATTACGACCAATGTTTCCTGCGAAGATACTGACAGGCGAACATTTTTAGTATTTGTTTAGTCCGACTGAGCTGTCAATGAACTTGTTCGATCATTTGATTGATTGATTTTGTTCGCCTATCGTTATGAAGGGCATAAATCAGTTACCACGCTGCCCTGACCACCGACTGGTGTACAGTGGATCGAATATTTGTGTTTA
The DNA here is from genome assembly GCA_917880715.2 of Matsumyia berberina. Lineage (NCBI taxonomy): Eukaryota > Metazoa > Arthropoda > Insecta > Diptera > Syrphidae > Matsumyia > Matsumyia berberina. The sequence goes on from OU862872.1 coordinate 111,449,160, forward strand.
TAATTCGAATGTTGAAGGGAATTCAAGGGAATGCTATGTTTTGAGATCGCACTGAACGATTAAGTTAGTGCGGACTATTTACTTGGAATTTTGTATAAAAATAGGCAAAGACCACTGTGCAGGTGTTGAGGTTTGATTCAATAGGGCTTTCCTTTGGGGAGGGTGCAAATCATAGAATTCTTTGAATAGTTAGCCAAAGGAACTCTGGTCAAGGGGGAGATAGATGGATGGAACAAGTCTTCGCTCTGACTGAGAATTCTCCAGCTCCTGTTCCTTCATAAAGCAAAAGGCCTTGAACAATATCGGGAATTCCCTACAAGAAAACAAACTCTTAGCCTCGTCAGATCAAAAAAAAAATTTTTTCTTGGATCATTCTACATCAAAGGAGAACTGCGGTCCAGATAAACTTTCGTAAATCTCCTTTGAGTCAAATCTTCAAAGTAAAGCTACACGCATGGAACAGCTGCTTCAATGTCATAATATTCCATGGTTTCGTGGTCCTGCGGGGGTGGACCTTCCTAGCTTAAGTCGACCAACCAGTTTGTAGGCAAAGGGCTTAAGGCGTTTTCATTATACAGTAGGCCATGTCTACTCCCTTTTCTCCCTTTTTGAGGATCGAAAAATCAATGCTAAGGTTCCATTCATAGGCATGTTTTCGCCCAACCGTATTTTTTCAAATGAGTTGGGGGTCGTTTCTTATCAACATGATCCTTACCAAGTCGCCTTCGGTTTCTTTCTATACCCCTGAAGCTAGATCGTCGCTGTTGGATGGACGAAGTCCGAGCTTTGTAATCTTTTCGTCTGACAAAACTTCAATCTGATTCCTACAGTAGCAGCTGCCTATTTCTTGGAATAGAAAATCACCTAACTTTAGGTTAGGTAAGGTGTCTGGGTTGATGAGGGAGAAAGCACTCAATCTCATCACACTTAGGTCTTTGTGAACCCATTGGCATGCCCATGGAGGTTGATTCCAGTTGCTACTGGGCTTTAACCTTACTGCTCGTTGTTAACTTGGGTCTCCAGCCATCGTGATGCCCTCAGGAACCTGGAGAGATTGTTTATTGGAAAATCAGATAGTTCTTGTATGTCCTGGTAATAGTGTCTTCCTAATGTTTTGTTTCTCAAGTGACATAGGCTTTGGCAGTGGCAGAGGAAGTGAGGAGTATCCTCTTGAAGCTCTTCTGTTGAGTTTAAAATTCATTGTGTGGTTTTTAAGAAGGTTGTGGCCGGTGAGTGCACCTACCGATATTGACAGCGACTTCCTGTAATATTTCCAGAGCTTGGTGAATCTGGCTTTGTCGTATTTTGGCTAAAGTTTTCTTGATATGCCAAAGGTGGTAAGCGACTTCCACCTCCTTGTTGGCTGTTGTCAGGGTCCTACATTCCACTCGCTCTCTGAGGTTACAAAGTGGGGATTTTGGTCCATTGTAGGCCCTTTTTTGCAAGTTCGTGACCATCCCGTTTCCGGTTATGTCCTTGTGACCAGGGACTTAGCAAAGAGTGACACTGTGCTGCGAACCAAGAACCTTAAGATCTTCGTGGCAGCGTCGAACTATCTTGGATTTTATTTAAGTAGCAGAAATTGCTCTAATAGACAGTCAGGCTGTCAATAAAAATGGTGATACTGGCTGCCTCTGTCACTGTCAGGACCTTCGCTTGAAAGACACTGCTGTGATCAGCGAAGCTGATTGAGCTGTGTATGTTCAGTTCTTCGAAGGCTATACCGGTACCTGTTCCTATACCCATCTTTGACAAATCTCTGCTCGGAAGAGTGCAGGAGAAAGGTTTTTCGAAGACGATGTGTGGTAACATGTAGTCACTGCTTAAGTCTCCACCTACGAGCTTTTTTAGATTTTGTGCATCCCATCAGGTTATAAGTACTCTCACCACTGGCCTTCACAATTTGATGCGGGCGGCATAGAATCTCTTGACATAGGAGAGAAACCTTCCCCTCTTTGCTCTTTAGCTGCTACCAACAACCCTCTAAAGATATTAAAACCCAATCTCCAGTTGAGGTAATAAGCACTCCAGTGTTCAATGGTGTATCTAAGGCACTCAAACGACTCAGGGAGTCTGTGTATCTATTATGCCTTACATTTTTTTCTGAATCTTCACATCCACTGCTTTGAACTTTCCGACAGCGTCGAACAATGTTGTGGTTACGTACCCCGACTCCTGCTCAGTTTCTGACGCGTTAGGTGTTGGAGAAGCACTGATTTCCGAACTGGACCTGAGGATGCGTAAGGTGATGTTAGCTTTTCCAAATTTCTTGTGAAGATTCACACTTTCAATGTCAAAAAAGTCAGCAAACTCTCCTCAAAGATGGCCGCAATCGATTGCTAAAGATCTACTTCCCCCTCAAACGATTTCTGGTCACAGAAATCATCCATCGTTCCACTGTTGTCCACATTCGTTCGCAATGAGATTGAGATTGAGCATCGAACCAAGCTTGCGGGTACAGTATTCAATATTTTTTTTTTCTTCTTTTTTGATTTCAAAATATGCGCGAGAATAATTGAAAAGCCATTTGGCGTTGCGGGCTTATTAGATTTTTATGTTAATTAGGAACACCAATAGCGCGCAAGGCGCAACGTAGAAGGAGAGTAAAGTTTCAGTCTCTTTCGCAAGAGATAGCACCGCAGGGTGTTAGTGTCAAATGCGAATCGATCATGGTGGTGATTTTTTTTTTGTGAAAACTTTCAACCAGTTGGACAGACAAATTTGTCTAGCCACAGCCGGAGGTTATGTAACCAAAGCATCAGGGGAATTCAGAAAATGTAAAGATTAGCATTTTTGATTGATTTTCTGTTCTCGAAATGGGAATAGTTTTGACAAGGTTTTTCGGAATTTCAAACGGAACTGCTGTGACTTATGGCCTAGTGCAACTGTTTTGAATATAAACACATCTCTGCCCAACCTTAAGGGGAAACGAATGAGTTGGTGTTGTCTTGAAGGTCAAAGTAACCCTAAACAAGAAATATTAGATGTAGACATTGATTAGCATGAATAATGCCGAAATGACATCGATTTGATCGTCGCAAATAATTCCCTGGCAGAAGTTTGGCGCCACTGAAGAAAGTTTTAGCTCTCCACTTGTACGCGCGTTACCACAACGCGCGTCCAAAATTGCCCAGTGAATACAAATTTATGCAAATCGAATGGTAAGTTGGAGACGCTTCGGCTTTACATATGAATAGTTTAATAGCCGAGATGGTTTTTTTTACGTAATTAATTGTGTATTAAGCGCCATCTGTATAGCAGATGACACTTAAAAAAAAAGAAATTTATTAATTTTGAGATCAAGAACCGTTGGGTGATTCAGTTTTGCACTTTAACGCTTAAGCTTTGCCTTTATCTGCCCTTGAATGTAAATGGTAAATTTGGCTTAAAAGGAGTAGAGCTGTTGACTTCTCGAGATAAGCCGGAAGGCATCTGTTCTAGGGCTGGTAGGCTCTGTGTGGACATTTTGCATAAACTGACTGGGACTAAGGGGGACTTTGTCCAAGAAGTGCCAAAACTAGACTCTGTGAAGGTCTTAAAGAGCAAGAAAGAGCTTATGGGGGGATATTTCTTTAAAAAAAAAACACAGTGACCAGCAGTTTCTTCATCCTGTACAAAGGAACAACAGCAAACTTGTTGGGTAGGCAATATTCAGTAAGGAAGTCTGTTAGGAGCTAGCATCGTACTTTTTTCACCTCATCCGCACGTCACTCGACGTGCTTCTGCACAGCCATCTGACAGCGAGTGGTCAAAGAACCATAAGGGCCATTCCTAAACCTTAGATCCTCTAACTTTTATTCCGGAAAACACCGACTACATACCGTCCAAGTTGAATTTCAACTTCAACTTCCGGACTTCCCGAGAGGAGTGGGAGATTGGTGACGCCAGAGGCGACAATTCTGTTCGTCTCTATACCGACGGTTCCAAAACCGAGAAAAGAGTGGGAGGTGATGTTTCCCTCATATGCATAACCAGAGCATCCCCTTCCAGCTACTTGACCGCTGTAGCATTTTTCAGACGGAAATCATGGTGATCAACGAAGCCTTATCCCAGCTTAGGCACAATGTGATATCCTTCAGAGACGTAATAATTTTTCCGATAGCTAGGCTGCTATAAAATCTCTGGAATCGATTACATGCACATAGATTAAAAGCTATTTCCGACTGTCAGTCATCTCTCATGGAGATGGCAGAACATTTTGCCATTCGCCTATACTGGGTACCTGGTCATAGGGGCATTCCAGAAAACTGTAAGGCTGATGAGCTCGCCAAAGTGGTACTACTCTGGTACTCGTATTCCACATGTAAAATTCTCTCAGAGTACGACGCGATCAGTAAGGCAGACCAAAGATGGAGGAATGGTACCACGTGCCGTATCTCTAAGGAATTCTGGCCTATGCTAAATTTCACTTGATCCAAAAGTTTGATCTTGATCAAAAGGTCGTTCATTTGCATCGTCATTGGTGTTCTTATCGACCATTGGCCTGCATGCCAGAAGGATGGGCCTCTTCTCAAAAGCCTTCTGCAGGAGCTGCGGGGACGAAGAGGAGGAAGAAACGGTCCGCCATTTTCTCTGCATTTGTCCTGCCCTCTCCCAAAGAAGGAAGCTCTATCTAGGAGAATGTTACTTCTACAACTTGGGTGAATTATCACATACTGACGTTTAAAGTGTCCTCAGCTTTATCAAGAGTTTAGACCCATATGGTATTACAAATGGCCTTCCTGGCCAGCCCACCTACCTACCTACCAACCTAGCATCGTGCTTGCTTTTTAGGTTCCTCTGTTCCCAGCAATCCATGGGAATTATTGGATTTTGCCCAAGAAGCCCAGGGTGCAAGAACTGCAGAATCAATCTGCATCGTGGGCAACCAAATGCGAGCCCTTGGTACGATAAGCTTGAGTCTTTTGCCATCTTTTGCGTCTCTAATTGACGTATCCACTAAAAAATTCTTAAAAAATCCGCTACCCCTGTACGACTTTGGCATAATCGAAATCAAACGCATTGCTATCGGGTTTTTTTTCTAAGGATATGCTCCATCATCATGGTACACAGCTTGGTCTCTATGCTACCTCAGACCACCATGATCGACTTGCCGCTTGTGGAGAGGTCATCCATCAGAGTGGCATCGCATGCGACTTCGCTGACGATTCTGTTCTGTGAAACATTAGTACTTGTCTCATGTTTCTTTGACACTTTTGCTCCTACGCTTTGATGCTCCAATTTTGGGTTCCATAAGGTGCTTTGTTTGACAATTAGTTGAGGTGATCTTCACCAGCAGCCTGGTATTTAGTTGATCCTCCTTGTTTTGTTCTTCATTCTCGGCGATCTTACCAGCAATATGAAGTTTCATCTGGTAGAAGTTCTCGTACGAGGTGCTTTTGCAGCTGGTATCTCTCCCAAGAGGTTGCTTATAGATTGGCTTAATAGGTTTATGTAGCGAATTTGGCCTGCTTCTTGGACACTCTGCGCTTTCCGGGTTAGAGGCCGAATTTTTTCACATTTTGTTTGAGAAATGCAATTCCGCCCATAGTCGTGTGCCGAACTGGTTTCCGGGGCCAATTTTTTATCAAAGTGTTTGCCCTGCGATGCCCACTTGTGTTATGGGATGAAGAAAAGGCCAAAAATCGCAAGTCTCATCCTCCGAGCAGGGTCGATGTCGTGGAATTCTTACACAGATTTTACCGGCAGAATCAATATTTGACAAGGTACTCATACCCGTACCCACTCCATCCATCACAGTTTTGCCATTGGAGGAACACTTGCTACCAGCACAACGTGCAGGTAATCTCTGATCTCTTCAATGAAACGCACCATCGGGGTAGTGCCAGCCGATGATGTTGCTAATTTTCTTACATCGGATGCTTTGCCTCCAGCAGTCTTGCTGGGCCTTTCCTATCAAACCTTTCCTATCAAACCTCGTTAACCACTATCTAGTCATGCCATTGTCAATATCTTAATTTCGCTTTAAAAGTCAGATTCGACTAGGTTGACCCTCTTAACTCAAGATGATGAAGAATTGTTTCCATTTCATTCCGTTGAGCTCCGGGCACTAGGGAAAAGTTCATAGATTCAACTTCATGCTGATGCCTGCTAGATGTCTCATAAAGCTACTCCAGCTACTCCTTGGCTTCAGGGCAACAATCCATCGAAAGGAACGCAAGGTGAATTGCGCTACTAGGAGACACCTCCTAGGAGTTGCTCAAACATTTTTCGGATGTCCGTTAGAGACGCCTCTACACTCAAGACATTGTCTTCGTCAATTCGTTCTGTTTCGGAGTCACTTATTTTTTTCTGAGAGCTGGAACAGGTAGTATCAACCAAATGTCCCCATTCAGAGAAGCCCCCTTCTTCAGAGAAGTTCTTGTAGATATCTTCCCTCTTCCTCCAGTTGTCTTATGGAGAATTTGTCTGAATGGCTAAAGTTCTCGATTGTATTCTTCGCCTTGTCAAGCCCTACAGCTTCCACTTTCTTTGCTTCAAAATCATTGTCATTTCAATATTTCATCATCGACTGCAAGATGCACACTCATTTGAACTTCTTCAGCTGTCCATTACGGAATGCATCTCCAGTTAAAGTATCGGCTAATCTACCCACTGACACCTCTTCAAATCCTCTTAAGTTCGAAAACATTTAAGATAACCGCTTCATTTGAAAGCAATCGGTGTGTCGCCCTGGGCGGCCCTGCGGCCTTATCGCATTTCAAATTTATTTCCAAATAATCACCGAAACAACGCCATCAATACCGTAATACGTCCTTAAACCGCTGATAAGGAATTCCCCGCGAGAAATATTTGCATTTCCCCACGTTCGACCGACCACACTGGGGCCGGCTTAGTGTCACCTCCAGCTCTGTCCGAATAGACGCTCAGAAATCCACAAATTTACAGCGCTCTCTAATGCCGGGGGAATACGTTGCGCGCGAGCGCGATAAGATTAAGACCACCAGCGCATCCCATCATCTTGTGTGCGCCAATGAAAACAGAAAATTTTTTTTAGAAAGAAAATTGAAATCACCTTTTATGGGCCCAACATAACCCCAATTGGGGCCACAAATCTCCCATTATATGGCGCGTCTTTCAAGGCCCAGTTTTGATCTCCCCCGTACACTCGAGGGGTACTGAGTCCACCTTCAACTCGCGCTCGTCGTAAAGTGCAACAGCAGCAGCGGCACCTGGGTGGCCGAAAACACCGAGATACCACCACATTCACCGTTCACCAATCGGTCGAACCAATATGGGTGCGAGAACTGACGCGCGATTGTGGTGCTCTCGCGCGAGCTTTATGGCTCCATTCATGTCAAATTTTCTTTATTTTTATGTCGATCTTCGGGCAGAGGGCCTTCCTCTGTCCCTCAAGATGCAGATGATCGCGATGACGATGACGGTGTACACTGTGACTGTGATGCTGATGATGATGACGATCGGTGGTGCATCACCGGCGTCTCGTCGTGTGTCGTGCACATGTGTCGGGGACCGGAGGAGATCACGCGTCGTCGTCGATGGTGTGACAAAATCGGTTCAGAAATAATGTTATTACCCCGCTTTTGGTCGTCGTTGTTCTCCGATCGCTAAATTGGCCAATTCCAGTTGATCGCTTGGTGGTGGTGGCCCCTGCACACGCTGTGGTGGGTCTTCTTCAGAGCGCTTTGTTGCGTTTGTTGTGGAGCAATCTCTTCTGCCTTTGAGACGACTTTGAGTGATCGATGTGAGGTGACGTCTCTTTCTAGGCTCGAGAGTATGAATCTAATTATCGCAACGCTTATCGTCGTGAACTTATTTTCTTTGGCGAGTGGGGAGAGGCGACCACCGCTGGGCAAGTGGACACCCGCTTATCGTTGAAAAGAAAACAATTTTCGAAAGCCGATTGATTTATGATCCTCTCGTGGGCCATTGTTGTGGTAATCTGCTGCGCGCACTCGAGCTGAGTTGACCTATGACAAGCTACAAGGTACATCGGACGATAACGAGTCAATCTGTTTCCCGTGTCGCGCACGATAGGAGATTCAGATTTAGATACTCGCACTCGCCCAGATCCAGATGGAGATGAGACTGCGCCGTGTGACTGATGTCAAGGCGAACAGTTATTTGCCTCGGATTAGGTTATTTGAAGTGAGAGATTGTTGATTATGTTGTCCGCCGAGCGACGTCTGTGGTCCGCTCTGAGTAGTTTATCATTTCTGCTGGTCCACACAGCGGCGGCAGCGGCAGAGGTAACTTGAATCAGTTTTGATGGTGCGTCCGTCCGGCGACACACCCTGTTGCCAGAGATTTATTGCCAAAGATTAAATTGATTTGGTGGATACAGCGATACAGTGAAACAGATGAGGAAATCAAATCGCGGTGATTAAGTGTCGCGCGGGGGAAATGGTAATTTCGGTTGGGTGACTTTGTTCCGACTTTAATGGGGGATTTGTGCAAATCAGGGAATGTTAGCCGCACACTCACACATGGGGGTAGGGATTTTCGGTTGAATTTAATCAGCAAATTAACGAGTCTATGGAGAAATGTTTTATAGGCCCGCGTGTGGACCCAATTTATTGGGTGTCATCATGGGAAAGAACACTTAATTAATTCGTGACGTGTTGTTTTGGGCTTCGGCGGTGGTTCATGAGAAACTTTGAGGCCGAGTTTTGCGGATTCGTCGTGCTTCACAGTGGCCAGTGATTAATTAGGCTCGAAATTGAACATCCGTTTGACATAATATGTGTCTCATTTGCGATTCATTACCCGTTCTATGGTGTCGTATGGTCATAAATCTTACGAGTCGAACAGAGGAGGGAATAAATATGGAGCTGTAGAGGCATATCTTTTTAAAAAACACAGTCCATTGGATATTGAATTTCTGAGCGACAATATCAGAGCCGCCCACGATATCAGCTATTTTTAGAATGTTTTTGAGAACGCCCTGAGTTAGAACATAGGTGGTTCCATAGGTCTACCAGGTGATGAGAGAGGTGATCGCAGAGAGATCGCAGTTTCAATGTTCATTTACTCCGCCCATATACCCCTATACTCCTTGCATAGAGTCACAGCATAATGTAAACCGAATCGCTGGCTCTAAGAGTCTTAATGGCTTACTGGCTCTGAATGCTAGTGGTGGTTACTTTCTCCTGCAGCAGAGGGATTCAGTTTGAAGTCTCCATCGTTCTCGATTTTGTGCCATTTGTGCTGCACTGCTTCACGGGACACTCTTTAGGTTAGGTGCCTGCCCCCACTCAGACAGGGACACACTTAGACCAGATTGGACCATTCTGACGCCACGGTGAAGAACCGGCTTACCAGCAGCAGGAACCAGAGTATGTAACATAGAGTGCATCGCGATGGGCAGTCGTATCGGTATTAACCCTAAAAGTTGAACCATTTCGTCTCAGAGATAAACATCTTCTGGATGTCGAGTTCGGTCAGATCGTTAAGATCATCGTAGAAGTATCCCCTAAAGCTTTTTCTTCCTAGCGCCGCAAGAGCAAGACATTAACACAGTAGGTGGGTTGTAGTTTCTTCCTCCTCCTCGTTTCTGCAGCTTCTACAGAAATCATTGGAGTCTGAGTCTGTCTATCAAGCAATGCTCGATGAGGATCCCTATTAGTGAACCCAAAGAACCAGGTAAGGCCAGATTTGTTTTGAAAAGAGACAACTCCTGATGTTGTTCCACCTGCGGTTTGCCACTTTCTTGGCATGCGTGTCAAGGAGGAATTCGGTCGATTCGATAGGCACAGGTTTTCGGAATGATGCCGTCCTGCGCCTTGTGCCTTTGCCAGTTCGTCTGCCCTTCAGTTGCCTAGAACGTCTCTATGTCCTGGGACGCAGCACAGGGTGGCGTCGCACATGTCTTTAATCGCGTTAAGACATCTGCGACATTGCTTTACCATTCTTGGTCGTATTGTCGGCGATTCCAAGGCTTTAATAGCTGCCTGACTATCTATGTATAGTACAATAGCGCTATAATCTATCGCATTTATTCAAAGCCAAGCCGCAGCCTCGCAGATTGTCGTAATTTCCGCTTTAAACACACTACAGGTATCTGGGAGTCGTGTGGATAAGCCAGCTGCGTTGAAGAAGACTCCTGCCCCTGTACCACCCGCTGTCTTAGATCCGTCTGTGAATATTTCTAGCGCGGAATGGCTCAACTGTACAAGACTCCCAAGAGCTTCTGCTAGGAATCCGAGTTTTGTGCCTGATGTTGAAGTCAATATGGGAGACAACTTAGTCCATTTCCGATCCCTTCAAGATCCTAGAGTGACCCGATGCTGTGCTGATTAGCTGGGAGGATTCTCTGAGCCTTAATGCTGCTTTGACTGCCATTAGCTTCCCAAAAATATCAACACGAAGCAGAAGGAGTATTACCTCCAGTGCAGCAGTGTATCTTTTCAAGCAGGCTACTGTTGATTTTCTTTTCCAGTGCTGTCCAAGTATGAGCTTCGCGAACTCAGCATGAAGCCAATCAAGGCAGACACGAATCCTTCGTGCAAACTTTCGAGGATAGTGGCAGTGAAAAAATTGTTGAAGGCCCAAGGAATATTGTCAAAGGCCCCGAGAGCGTACTCTTTACGCTGCAGCGGAGCGAAGGACCATTTCTACTGGTTTATCCTTTAAGTCCGCGTGTCGTGAACCTCGATAAGTATTTTTCTCCCATCAGTTGATCAATATAAGCGTCTGCAACAAGAAGAACAGTAGACTGAGAGGGTAGTTTGCCGAATAAGCTCTGAATAAAATGCAAATAAATGCGCCCAACGTAGATGGGCCTACCCCTTGATTGAGTCCTTATCCCTTTTTGAGCAGCAGCCGGACCTATCCTAACACTGTTTCCTGTTGTATTTTCGGCTTGAATCAATCGAAAATCATCTTAAACTCTCTTATCGATATGTCACACCATGTTCGGGGTCCGCCGATCGTATAAATCTCCAAGAACATCACAGCAACATCGAATCCTCTCTCTGAACGCCCTCCCTTCCCTACTGTGGCTGTCGCAAAACAACTTAGCAATAAATTTATACAATTTCATATCAAAGATCGTTATCGCTGCGCTATTTGAAAAGAAAAACTCATTAACGCAATAATTAAGACGACAACGGCAGAGTGGATCAGGAGAGGAGGACCAGGCGCAAAAACACCACTCACAGCTGCTGTTGCTGGTGCTGCCGCGGTGATCTTCTTAACTTATTTCAAGTAAACGAGAAAAAAAAACATTCTCCATGGCATGATGGCAAATGCATTCTGCTCATAAGATACAGATGCAGATGCTGATGCAGATACAGATACTTAGACTGATCAAACACCTTACACCATGCCTATCAGGCCCGAGATCTTAACTTGAGATCTGAACGCAAACTCATTTAAAGTCGCAACCGACGCGATGCGACGATGATGCTGATGCTGATGATGATGGCGATGGTGACGTTGATGATGAGGCGACACGCAGGACGAAAAGGACGCAGGAATGCGCACACAAAATGATGAGATTATTCACGGTGATATAGGATCATGGTGGCAATAATGACGACCGGTAACATCAGCAGCATCGCAGCCGAGGCTCAACACTAGAAGCATTCGCGTCATCGTCGTCATCACCATCAGCATCAAACTTGGTTCTCGTATTCTACCTCCTCTTGCTCCTGCTCCTGCTCACCCTTGTGTATAACACTCGCGTGTGGATCTCTGTGGCATCTTTTTAATTTCATCTTATCTTGATTCCTTGATCAGTTTCTTTGGATCATTTATGGTGCACAAGGTGTTCCGTTGCGAGAGTGCGTTTGTCTTGGACGAGGTCTCCCTTCGAGTCCCTTTTTTTTCGGGAAGCTAATGCCAACGGCGACTCAAAAAGTTCTCAAGATTTATCGCATTGAATTGGTGGTGAATTGGTACCCAGTTTTTTGTCATAAGTACCTTGTCAACGGAAGCTGTCCAAACAGCGCAAAGGGAAAAGTGACAGTTTTCCCAAATAGAGATTACAATCGGCGGAGGAGAGTCATGCCAGTGTCAGACAGCGTCAGACAAAGGCAAGCTCACAAGTGCGAGTAGGGACACACAGATGTGTGTACTTTGACAGGTAGCCAAGTCACGTGATAAGCCGATGGCCTTTCTTACAAAGTACCAATGTAATTCTTAATCAGATTTACCCTTGAGATGGGTGGATATGAGGCTGCAAGTGTCAACTGTCAAAATTCAATTGTATTGCGCGGATAAGAGGATTTCTATTCGCTGTGGCTCAGTGTATGTTGTTTTCTTTGAATTGTGTGCCAAAGGCGTTTTTTGTTGAATTAACTTCCTACCGATGGATTGGAGAATAGAAAACAGTGTACCGTGAATGGATGGTATTTGATCTGATTGTGCGGTTTGGTAATGATTTTCAGCTAATCGGGCTTCAAAATAGGCATCGATCTGGTAATTGGGGCAAACAAAGAAGCATCGATCCATCATCTAAGAAAGTGCGGTGCAGTTGGATGGTGTAACAAAAAAGTGAATAACACCTCGATTCGTTGCTCGACAATTACTGTGGCTAAGAGAAAGATTTTAACAGACGTCGAGCTTTTGCTTGAGGGGATTCATTACGGGTCAAGCCATACCAATAGTTGGTACAATCCACATCTCCTTATGGGGTTAGGTTAGGTAAGCGGGCAGATGAAGACGATAAAGTCCTCTTCATCTCACTTAGGTCTATGTAGACCCATTGTAGTACCCATGTGCTAACCAGCTACTTCCCACTGCCTGATGGCAGCCACCCGGCTCTCCTTGCGAACTTGAGTAGATCCGACAGTGAATCATCGGATAACTCCTCGATGTCATCGAAGAGGTATCTGCCCAATGTTCTTTTCCTTATATTGCAGAGGCCTGGGCAATGACAAAGGAAGTGAGTCGTGTCCTCGTGCACCTCCTCGTCTCCGCATGCTCTGCAAAGGTCTTCCCCGGTCAGGTGCAACTTATTTGCATGATACCTGAGCATATGTAACTAATCCTAGCAACACCGACAGGAATTTCCTGTCCATATGTAGGAGTTTGGTCGTCCTACTTTTATCATATTCTGGCCACAGCCTTTTGGAGATTTCGCAGGTGGTTAGTATTTTCCACCTGTTATTCTCCTCCGTTAAGGATCTAAGCCCTATTGTTTCCTTCAAGTGACGAAGTGGAGGCTTAATTGTACCGCCCGCTAGCTCTGATTAGAGTAGCAGTTACTGCTTTTATAACCGCCTGGCTGTCTGTGAAGATCGTGATATCCTCCTGTGATACCGTGGCCATTGACACCAATCGGGCAGCTCTGGTCACTGCTAGAACCTCTGCTTGGAAAACACTACTGTTGTCAGGGCGTCTTGTTGAGCTGCTGAGTCCTAGCTCCTCAGAGAAGATACCAGCACCCGTGCCTATGTCCATCTTGGAGCCATCCGTGAAGATAGACTTTGTTCCAGTAGGAATTTCTTTGTTCTCCCACTGTTCTCTGCTTGGAATAAGGCCCAAGTATTTCGCACTGTCAGATAGTTTAAGGAGTATCCCACCAATACTAGGCAGTGTGGTTCTGGTTAGTTTTGCAAGGCGGTAACAGGTTAAGAATGCCAGTCAAGCTACTGGAGTTGTCCTATGCAAGCAAACTTCTGTATCTTGGTAAAAGCTTTAAGCTTGGTGGTTTTGTTCGTGGCTTGCAGTTAGGAATTTTGGTCTCATGATCGCTGTGTACATCCATGGGATGATTTTCTGCGTTAGTTCCCAATTCTTTCCATAGATTCTATTACACTTGTAGAAAGCGATCGATGCGTTTCTCATTCTGTCAAGTATGCGGTCCTGTGCTCTCCATGTGCTACTTCAATGGTTTTTCACGTTCTGACCAATTGACCGATGGACTCCATATTGATGAAGATGATGAGTGGCCTTCTACCTCTTGATGCACTTCATTGTCCAACATGCACAGGGGTCTTGGCGATGATGGGTCTTGTGGTGGTTTGCTCTCTTAAACCAAAAGGACCAGTCTTTGCTTGTTCCTCTATTTCAGCTGTTGCAACTACACATCTCCACCCATGTCTTCTCCATTCGATTTAACATTGCCGCTGACACAGTTATAATTTCCTCTTGATCTCACTAATCCCCAAGCTTAAGCCATCTGCACCAGCATTAACAAATCAAATAAACAAACAAATTAAAACAACCCACACCGGAAACCGTGCCATTGCACGAGAGAACCATAAAAGGTTTCCCCACCTCTGTGCCCAACGTGATGACTTAATATCGCGCCACGGGAAATGGCCGCGCAAGAGAAGCCCATAAATGTGCATAACCCTAACCTACTTTTTCACTTAATAACTTCATTATCGGGACCCTTAAACCGAAATAAAATCTGAAATCATATCGCTCTCCATTGATCGGCTTTTCGGGTCGCCCACCTTTTCCACCGGACACATCTGGTGCTAGGCTAATGCTGCTGTTGCTGCTGGTGCAGATGGTGGCTTTGTGCCACATCGGCCTACACTTTTCACAGTTCATTCATTAAGCATACACAGGTCTTGACAGAGCGATAGCCATAGATGGGACGCAGTGGTATACCATGTCATGCATCGCCATCTTTGTCATATGACACAAGTTCCGAATTTAAAAGTCAAATAATCTCTGCACCACCGGAAGTACTAAATAATACTAATTCGTTAATCGTTGGCTGTGGCAGCGGGCCCGTCCATAGTGTTGACAGTCGTGTAATAGCGCCATTCAGCGAGAACAACAAAACGTTGAATCGATGATGAGCCGATGAGTGTCACTTTCGGTTTTAGATACTTTTTCTCGAATACAACAAACCGCAATGGAAATAATGAGCTCAAGCCCACGCCACGCCAAAGAGGCTTGTTTACCGAAGACGCAGAGAAGATATTGGTTTCTGGTTCTCGATTTCCGTTTATGGCCCGTGGATGTTGGAGAGATGAGAAACCCAAGCCGGAAGCTTTGCGTTCTTATATGCAAACGAGCTGCGGGATTTTCAACGAAAATTTCCAAAAAATTCTACATAAAACGGAAAGGGAAGCGGGTTGAGTTGAGTCTTGGAATAGTAACAGATCATAGCTGATGTTGGTGGTATGATGCAATGATGATTGGGTTGAGATTCCGTTTAAAACTCCACTGATTCACCCAGTGTGCCAGTGCCCGTGCTCGGGCATATCTTGTAAGTGTATCTCACATGTCAAACGAGTTCATCAACTTGGATTCATCGTAACTTTGAATGAAGTATTCCGTGTACTTGCGTCGGAACCGTGACTAAGTCAAATTAAGTGTTTAATTGAATCTATGCATGATGATGATGCTGGAGTGGTGATGCAACGCCCACTTGATTTCTCTGATGGGATTCAATCGATCTGTGGTTTGCTGCTAAGATTAATAGAGGTGATTACCAAGCGCGTGTCGAACGACAAAAAAACACAAAATATGTTCGCTTCATGTTCATTCAGACGATAAAAATAGAAATGACAGGCGAGAGCGGTTTAGAAATTGATTCTATAAAAACAGGCGTCGAACGGGTGGAGGTAAGCGTGTCTGAGATGGTTGATTCTAAGAGACACGAAATCATCTGTTAATCTACAAATCATTCTTGAAAGAATGCCAATTTAACTCCCAACTAGCTCATCGTTCTAACATTACACCTCACGTGAGGAAGTTGCAGAGGTCTTTTGCCTGGCAATAGCTTCAGCAGCAGGTCGAAGACCCACATATTTTCTTGAGGGCACTCAGTCCATTCCAACGCACTTGCTGAAGGGCGGATTTGTTCTAGGATCTTTGGTGTTCGTTATTCCACATGCAGATCCTCTTTTTTATTTATTAAGAACCTGCCCTTATGGCTGACTCTGTGACCTAGAGAAATAGGTCTGTGTTATTTTCCTTACAGGAAAAGGGCTTGATAAGTCTTTTGGACTGACTACGTCCGGGAGCATTTTCGCAATGGGCCAAGCGAAGTTGGTGTTCCCAGTTATTTAACAAAACTGTGATGGAAGCCCAATAATCTTTACAGAAGGTTCCGGTCCCAAGAGCGCGGAAGCCGAACCGGCCCTATCCAGCTCATCAGATCTCAATAGCATGGATTTCGGCCTAGAACACACTGGGACACATCCCCATTGTTACCGAGACTTTAATGTTGGGTTCAAAGACGTCAGGATCTAGTCCGGAAGTCATTTTTGATCCGTCGATAGACCAATCCAACCATTCTGGGTCTGATACGGGTTCTTGATTAAACCAGTCGACACGGTCTAGTATTTGTACCTCAATTAACCTTCTGAAACTGTACGCCCTGGCCATAACCTCAGAGATAGTGCAAAGCATGTCCGTACTTAGAATTGAGTGAAGTATTTTCAGAAGACCCACAAGATTACCGGACTTATACTTGTTGGCAGTGGTCTTCCTCGTAAAGGTATATAGGGGTGAGAGCTATGTGCGCATAGCACCTGTATTACCGAGACATGCAATTCTTTGTAGCTTCTCAAGCTTCACTGCCGTCGATCGTTCAAGTACTTTGGCCACTAAACTATCAAAATGTCCAACCAATCATTTTGGAACTAAGACCCCAAGTTCTGCTGTAGAGACGCCGAGTAGCCCACAAGGCCCTAGAGGCACGATCAGCCGCGAACTTTATATGTGCATTCCAATTCAAGCGTCTGTCTAAGACAATGCCGAGGTATTTTACCTCGTTGGAATAGCCTACAGTCGTACCTTTGACGATGCTAGGTCGCAGATTGACCAATTTTCTAGAACAGTCTTGGAAAGATTGACGGAGAGGCCTCCAATGCAGCACCATTCTAAATTCTTACATCGTTGTCTATGCTTACTGCGTCATCATTAATTGAATTCCAGTCTTTCTCGAGGCTTTCTCTTTTGCAGTGAGTAAGTGATACCGGTGTACTATATGAGTTTGGTCTTTGGTCGCTTCTTGGCAAACAACTCTTTGCTTATAGTGGATTTTAGATCACTGCATAGTGGACCAATTAGCAAAAGAGGATACCATGCAGGACCGAGTGGTAAAATAGTAAGGCCCATCAGCCCCCATCGACTCGATGAAACTTTGCATGCATGGTACAGGAGTCTTTCTCTCAGACGGATCTGGCACAGCCTGCATTCCAAAAAGGGATAAAGGCCACCTCATTGATTGGGGTATTAGTTCTATAAATAGAGCCCTTATGGAACACTATCTGACTCCGACTTGTAGGTAGGTAGATGGGTTGACGAGGGGAAAGAAGCCCCCAGTACCCCTTGCTCGTGAGCAGTACCCAAAGAATTCTCCTATTGCCCCAGGCCTCCGAACCATTTTGAAGCCTTAATGAACCTCCAGATGCCCCTGATGGGTACGTTCTTCAATTCTTCGGTATCCTGGAAAAAGTGCCTTCCAAAGGATCTATGTCTGAGGTGGCAGAGACCTGGGCAGTAGCAGAAAAAGTGGGTTGTGTCCTCGTTGACTTCCTCGTCTCCAAAACCCCTACAAAGGTCATCTACACTACACCTTGACTTGTTAGATAAAATAGAAGGCCTGTTGTCCTCCTATTCTTTATATCGAGCTTTTCTTTCGAGAGCATGGTCTTTGTTCTCCAATGCCTCGTTCATTTCATCGGCTTGCATCTCAGCCCAGCTTATGACCTCAGCTCTAAAAAAAAGTGTGTCATCCACAATGTTTCTCGGAGTATACTTACTGTACGCGATCGCTAGAGTCCTGGCTGTAATATGGTCATAATCAACAACCAGCCAGTTCAATCCGTAGCTAGCAACCTCCAGTTACGTACATCAAATTAGTTGAGTTCTCTTTCAATTAGTATGTTCTACCAAAGGTCTTCCTGAGGTGGGATCCTTCACACAGACCCGCTTTCGTCATTCAGTTTAAAGAGGTGTCTAAACCCCATGCAGATAACCTCTCATGCTTTCTCTTATGTGTGCGTGTATTAGAGGATAATCAGAGTTTTTCGGTTGCAATGGCTTTTGCCTTGGACATCTTGGGAACATTTTTGATATTTTGAACTCCGTTTCTCCAAAAAGGTGCTTTCATATTTCCGTTTATCTGTCAGCGATGTTGGAGGTGTCTACTGCCCTTCGTACCTAGTAAAATCGCCTCTAATCCTTTTGAGGATATTCTCGTTGAAAAGAAAATTGACCATGACGGAGAGAAAATTGGCGTCGACGGTAAGACAGCCTCTCCAACCTAACCCAACCAAATTGGAGTCGAAGACATATATTTTCCGATCAATCTCAGACCAATATTTGGTTTCTAGTCTAAGAATCCACATACACCGACTTAATTTCTTTAGAAAGGACGCGTCTTATTTTATTTTTTATTTTTTGAAATGCAACACTTCCTCAAGATAAGCCCCACAAAGCATCACCTAAATCTCCTTTCAACCAGTTACACTACATCCTCCTCCCGGTGATGATCTTAAGCCACCATAGCAATCTCAGCTCAAAGAGTCAGCTTTCCATAAAAACCCATTTCAATTCATTTCGAGTTCGCATAAAGCATTTCGTGTATCACAAGTAGCACTGGTCCAGGACAATAGCTGTGCCATAAAGCCACCATAAAGAACCTCTTATCCACATCAATCTACATCACACACACGGAGTTGTTCCTCGACTTTCATGCAACACGCTTGCGTTACGTGCTGATCCGCTTCAAAGTGGCAAACTGTGGTGCGTAGGTACGGAAGCTGCTTCTGGAACTGGAAGCACTGCGCACTCATTTCGGGATGAATATGGTGCAACGAGGATAAGCGCTTCGTCCAGCATTGGCTAACATAATTCATTGAGTCATTCGCCATTCGCTATTCGCTATACGCTATCCGCCCAAGAGAGCTCAGTACGCTCTTTTATTATATTTACCCAGGTGCAATAAATGATGCCCACTCATCTGGCGGGTTTCGGGGGCTCCATATGAGCGCGCGAACCTTCTTCGATTCACAATGCCAGCAGATCTGCGCACGCTGATTATGTATGATAATCACTTTGGAGTGCTGTGCTGCGGGATTGCTTCATCAGCGATATGGGAACTTATTACACTTCTGGGTTTGGAAGAGATTCCCTCCTATCGTTCTCTATGGTTCTGTCGGTGCTGTGGCCAAGAATCGAATGGGAAAATTGAATGAGCAGTGGAATTAAATTGCATTGAATGAATGAAAATTGCAACGCGTGCCCTCGGGGAAATTTCCGTATGTGGATGGATACGTTTCTGTGTCGGACAATAAATAGGTGGGTTGTGGTTCCTGTAACAACAGAAGGAGCAACAACAATCTACCCATTGCACTGCATCTAATGAGATTTGATTTTGGGAAACGTGTATGTTTATGGAGATTCTGGAGAAGGACTTGTAGACGACTGCGAGATGAGATGATAATTTGAAATTCAAATCTTAGTTGAGAATGGCGGGGCAAAGTCAATGGGGTGTGGAGGTATTTCCTGAAGATTAAATCCACTCGTGGAGTTTCGTGGACAAGGTAAGTGGATCGTAATGCTTATCTCTCCATCAGTAGCTGATTACAAGTCTTGAAGGACCTAGTCTGATGTGATGGAGTACATATGAAACACCTAGTAGCCTCTTCAGTTCCTAGTTCTATAGCTCTGTTCCTGCGCCCAGTCAAAGGGAGCAGCCTCTTCGGGTCTTGGTTCTAAAGCCCTCTACCTGCGCCCAATCAAAGGGAGCAGCATCTTCAGGTCCTGATTCTATAGCCATCTGCCTGCGCCCAGTCAAAGCTAGCAGCCTTTTCAGGTTTTAATTCTATTGCCCTGTTCCGGAGTCTAGTCACACCTAGAAGCCTCTTCAGGTTCTGGTTACATACATAGCTCTGTTCCTGCGTCCAGTTAAACCTAGCAGCCTCTTTAGATCCTGGTTACTTCGCCCTGTTCATGCCTCCAACTTGCTAATGATGCCAAAATTTGCTAAAATGCTGGTAGTTTTCCCCTTAAACTCTCTTAAATGACTCGAAAAGTAAACACACACCGCACCTATGACCGCTTTTTTTTGTTCTTCATTTACGACTAAATCATGGTCTAAACACCCATCAAGCACATCATCACATCGTTGCAGTTTTTATCTACACCGCCTTGGCAAGGAAGTGCCTTGTGTGTGTACAAAAAGCACTCTCCCTCTCGCGGATAATTTGTATCCTGCGAAACGTGATAGGCACCGCGCGCCAATTGGTTTGTTGCAATTTGTTATACGGTCCGGCGGTCTCGAGAGCGCGGTAATTTTTTTCCTACAAATCTATTAATTTTATCATCTACCCTGGTCCGGTCTGTTTCCCCTCTAGTGTCCGTCCGCAGAAGAGTACCTCCAAAAAGGCTCCAACCACTCGCTCTCTCTCTCAATCGTAAATTTAATTCATTTGCACTTAATAAATAAAATCCGCCCCAACCACAAATCAGCTGCAAATGTATTCCTGTCAAGTTCGGCGGTTCGTTCTCCATCATTCAGGCAGGACGAGTGTTTTGTTCGAGTGTCTACCATGGAGTATCAAATAACCGTCGAGTGTACCTAGAGTCTCTCTCTCTCTCTCTCTTTATCTCTGTCCCTTCGGTTGTTATTGAGTCTTTTGCGCCGATTTCGGAGTCTAGTTGCGGCGGGTGTAATCTCGAATGGTTTATGGGCTCCTCTGTCTGGCCCTAAACAAAAAAAAAAAAAAAAACATGACCAACTCTACTCTATAAGGCACAGAGGTGGTAACTTCATTTATGTTAATGGGTGCATGGAAATATTTGCTAATGCTCGCTTTATGCGCGTTTTATTGGAGGAATAGGACTAGAGTGCACAGACGGGCTTCAGCTTAATCAAATATTCATGAAATTTTATGCATTCCATTTAGCCTCTCCTCTCTCTCTCTTCGGGGCACAAAGGATGGAATGGAGTGTCATAGTGTGTCACCTGGACTGGTGGTTACATGTAATCTGATTTTGACAACCCGAACGTTGTGGAGAAGGTGATTTATCTCGTAAAAATGGGAGGCATTTGTGAATAGTTAGGTGGAAATGATATTTTTTCGGGAAGGAGCAGGAGGAGGAGGAGGACATGTTTGAGTTGTTTTCGAAGACTTGGTGGAGAAATATGAGAATCGGGTGTGGCCGCAGTGCCCGACTTAGATGAGAAATGACTCTGACATTAGAGGCAATTTTTACATTTTGCTGTCACATTTAGAGGTGGTTAAGTGTGACGATTTATTGAAGGTACTGAGACGTAATGGTCGTTATTATGTGGTCTGATTTTTTCCATTAACCGGAAGTCTTTTGAAAAGAAGGTGCTGGGTCGACATGTGTCAATGATCCCATTGCCATTTCGAAATGCAGTTGGAAATGTTGGTATTGCTTTTGTCTCAAAAAGTATCAAAACAGCGGTCAACTAAGGCGATAATATCCATTTCCAAGAAATTCAAAAAACCACAGGAAATCCTAGCTCGATTTTGTGTCTTAGACCAGGTAGGTCTAGGGACTATGGCGATTCTAAGAACTACGGAGAGTGTGCTCCTGTAAAACAATGAAAAATGGTTCCATTAATGGCAACACCACTTTTCTCCTGCTCCATTTTGGATCAGAGTCTCTGAAGTCCATGTAGCTGTGGGTTCTTTCTGCGTCGCATCAACCTCGGGCGCAATGCACTTCATCTTAGACGAGCACTGGAATGCTGTCAAGAATGTTTTCGCGACTGTGAGAACAAAAATGTCATTGAAAACCTGCATCGAGTCTGCCTCAGTTATGTGGAAAATTGAGCTTCAAAGTAGGGCGATAGGAGGCGTGACGTATTTTATTGGCATTTGTTACAGCAACACCCTCAAAGAGCTGACAGATAGTCACATCCACAGATCCTAGTCTGCGCAGTTTCCTGCTAAAATTGAATGTGAATTAGATCAGGGCATTTAACTACAGTAGCGTCATAGTCTTGATAGGGAACCCACCAGGTCATACACTTCCTGAAGAGATGCCAAATGGGATCGCCGCAGAAAAGGTATATTTCTGATCAGAATCGGGGAAGAATTTGTCTCATGATATCGGAACTGTAGCAAAATGCTTCTTCCATCGCTCCTGTTGCTCATCACCTAGGGCTTTCACCGGGTGTTGGCTAGAATGAGTGATTCTGGCTACCGCACCTACTTCCTCCCTTTAGTACTTCAGTGGTGCACACATTAAAATAATGGCGCTAGTCCCACCGCATGTGTCCTCGCTCTTCTCTCATCTCTATGCAGTATAGGGGCTCGAGCTCGCGTTTTCTTCCTGCTGACGTAGTTGCAATGCGAGCTTTCAGCTGTTTTTGTTTATTTCATCGCCAAGGTCCTCGATGAAAAGAGCTCCCGTTTGGAGCAGTCGTCTATTAGACAGGCCTGGACAGAGCGATTACTTGTAGGTGGAGGTGGGACCGACCTTACCTCACCTTATCACTGCGGCCACCGATGAGCCTATTGTGATTTCCTTCAATTAGAGCTCGCTCATGATGCCTGAATTCGAGGGGAATCCAGAGATGTTTTTGAGTGAGCTGGCAGATATATCCTCCGTTTCAAGGTAGAATTTGTCTAAATGACGATGACGTGTTCTGATTAGACAGTTACAGTGACACGAAATGTGTTCTGCTGATTCTTCGTCTTCGTTGCACATTCTGCATGTGTTGTCTTGTACTTTTCCCATAGTCATTAGGTGTTTTTTGACTAGACAGTGTCCCGTTAGGAAGCCTGTAACCATTCGAGCCTGAATCTTGGTTAGTCCTAGGAGTTGTTTCGTTCTGGTATGGGAGATGTTTGGCATGAACACTTTGGCTTGCCTGTTACCCTTAGTATTCGTCCAGTAATGGTGAGCTCTGTTTTTAGCCCAAGTTTTAGTGCAGCACTTTACAGCGCTAATAAGTAAACCACAGAATGGTCTTGGCATCATGAACTTTGATGCAGATTCTTTTCTGGCTAGTAAGTCTGCTATTTCAGTGCTTACGTTGCCACTATGGCCTGGGACCCAAATGAGATGAACTCTGTTTGAGCTGGCTAGTGCTGTAAGCAGTTGTACGCAGTCCCATACTTGTTTCGATGTTATTTCAGAGACCTTTATGGCTAGAAGTGCGGCTTTACTGTCAGAGAGAATATAGATGTTCTTGTTTGATATAGATCTGTTTATATTCTCTCTGATGCGCACATTACCTTGCAATACCACGTCACATACAAGCAGGCCTAAGTGGCTAGCCCAAGAGCAATCACCAGGAGGTAAGGTTGGCATTATGTTACGAACTTGATTGCTGCAGTTTTGAGCATGTTGCATGATCAATCGGTCAGCAAAGTCTCATTGCCTTCAAGACTGCGTTTAACGATTCCATTAAGAGCAGATCACTCTGCGTCACCGACTCCATCAACAATAATGGCGCCAGTTTAACTCTGCAAACTTGTTTGAGGCAGATAATCACATCACTATTGCCAAAAACAACGTTCACACGGGTCGTTGAACTTTCACGCTCCTCCAATTTCAATTTAACTCAATAATGAATCAATTTGGCAACATATGAATACATTTGCGAATAAATCGCCGCTTTTGGTCACTCCTCTGGCCGCTGGATACAAGACCGATTAGTTCTGCTTCATGGCTTTTTTACCGCTAATCCATTTTTAAACCACCACCCAATTAATTTCAATTTCTCTTGTCAATCCAATCCGCCGACCAAAGCCAACATTTACGGCAGAAATATTGATTAAGCAAACAAAAAATTAAATTCTCGTTACGCACTTTGATTGGATTAATAAATTACCATAACAGATTGGGGGTCGAACCTAATCCAAGCAGAGGAGAGCCACCACCAGTGCCTCGTCACAAAGTCGGCCAACAATGATGAAAAAATTAAAAAAATATTTCTTTAACGATCGTGCATTTGGCCGGAATAAATTATTTCGGCAAAATCAACTCGGTCGGTTGGTGCAATCCTCAACTTGACTCGTGCCAAAAGGTCCGTAGGCGCGCACTTTAAACCAAATCTAAGCAACAGCCAACCTACCTACCCAAAACAACAGATGGTCACCGTGAGGCACATACACTTTCCAACCGAGAGAGGTGAAAACAAAAGAGTTGGGACACGAACTTGATTTGTTTTTTCACTCATTCTCTATCCGTCTTCGTTTCTTTTGTTCGGTTTTTCTTTAGTTTTTTTTTTTATTGATTTTATTACTTGGCGTCATGCTGTGTCATCGTGTTGTATGTCTATGCGTCCATTTCGGTGTTGTCGACAAAAAATTTGCCCTTTTTGTCACCCCGTTTGGGTAATGGTCAGACATTTGTCTGAATTCAGTGACCATACCTTCAGACTTTTGTGTCACCAGCGATCTCTGACATCGGTGATGTTTTGCCTAAATCGCTTTTCGATTGAAAAATTGTCGACACGCAGTCAGACGATGGCCTTTCGACACCGGATTGTCACCACAGACTTGTGTTCCTTGAGGTGTCTCCAATAAATCACTGAAAGTGACAAATCACCTTGTCCAGCAAAACGTATCCACCCGAGACGACGACTTCGTGGACTATGGTGTTTAACTCATTCCTCGAGATCGTATATCATAATTGTCGCTTCAAATTTGCATAATTAATTGTTAAGAATTTTCCGGCAGAGACTCGACACGAGAAAACATTCTATTCTGGTTCAAATGCCAGCGTGACGCTGTGGGGCGGTGCACGATGATTTGAATACCACCGCAGTGCGGAACTAGTCCAACTGTTGGCATCTCGTTTGGTTATTTTATTAAAAAATAAATATTTCACAAAGTATCTCATAATTTTATTAATTGCATCCGTGGAGCGGATTTGGATTTGTTAATTTGGAAATTTGTTAACTGCAGGGGGACCTGCTTCGATTGGGTTGGCATTAACAAGTTTGTTTGTCACACCGTGTGCGGTCGGGGCCTTACAACGGGCCTGTGGTCCATTTATCAGGGACATAAACTGAAATGAGCAATTAAAAAAGATATGAATTCTGTTGTGACGGATGGCTGTGGGCTCCAATTGGGGCTTTGAATTGAATTTCAAAGAGGAGTCGAGAGTTGAGATAATGAGACTGTGGCGACATGGGCTTTTGATCTGCCCACTTGATAAAACCAATATCTGTCATTAGGAATTCCGGGTTAGCACGTGTCTCCATTGATTGGACGCCAGAGACAGTTTTTCCTTCTTCTTGGGGAGGGATATGTCAATGGATGAAATTTATTTAACGACTTTTGGGGTATTGTTCATCTAAGCCTGGCTTATGAAATGTGCCTGGGCGTTGGGGTGGTAATGAAGTCATTATGCCGGATCAAGGAGGATCTCGGTTGGGGTCAGTGAAAATTGGATTGGTTGAGTGAACTCTTGGGGACAGTGGGTAGGTCTGGCTTGAAATTTAGATATCCAACTGTTATTTAAGAGAGAGATGATGGATGGGTTAATGGTGCGCAAAATGGAAATGGATTTACATGAGAATTCAACACCCATTGCTTGAAGGGAGACAAGAAAGAAAGCCAGCCCACGTTCAGTTGACACAATAGTACTGTGAAAACGCCCAACATTTAAGGAGATGACAGGGCCTTTGTGCGTTTTAAAAGGGAAGACAATGGGATTGGAGTCTTTTCAAATCAAAGCGGGTATTTTGTAATGTATTACATCACCAATGAAATGGTGTCAAAGTAGCCAAACGTGCGGCTTACATTTGCACATTCAGTATGAGTCCATCCCCCGGCCGACCGACTCGTGTTGATTCCATATTCTGGTGTCAAAGCACCAGCTGGTTTGATGTCTTTCAGCCATAATCAGACTGAATTTGACCGATGGCATGGGTTGTGTTGGCTTTGAGGGCGGCTGTGGTTTGTGGCATAGACCTGCGACTTCAGAAAACCCCACAAGAAAAAGTCTAATGGGGTCAAATCGCACAATCTCGGTGGCCAATTCACATCACCTCCACGTGAAATGACCATGCCCTCAAATCGCTCGTGCAGAAATTCCAATGTGGCGTGAGCTGTGTGGCACGTAGCGCCGTCCTGTCGAAACCACATGTCGTTGGTGTCCATATCATCCAATTCAGGCCAAAAGAAGTTGGTATTCATCGACCTATAGCGCTCGCCGTTGATGGTAATGGCCTGGCCAACTCCGTTCTCAAAGAAATATGGACCGATGGCGCCGCCAGCCCAAAATCCACAGCAAACAGTGACTTTTTCGGGATGCATTGGACGCTCTTGGATCTCATGTGGATTGTTATCGTCCCAAATTCGACAACTTTGTTTGTTTGACGTACCCATTCATCCAGAAATGGACCTCATCGCTGAAGATGATTTTTCGATAACAATTAGGATCAGTTTCCAACGGCTCTATGGTCGTTTGCCTTCAGCTCCTGGGTCAGTTGAATTTTGTGCGGGTGCAGGCCCAAGTTACGACGCAAAATTCGCCAAGTTGTGGTCTGCGAAAGGCCGAGTTCCTTATGAGCGATGCGAAACTGCCTCGGATTCTCCTGTACACTTTCAGGGACAGCGGCAATGTTTTCGGCAGATCTTGCGTTTAGTCAACGTACGGGTGTTGGTTGATAATTTACTGAACCAGTGGACTCAAATTTATCTACCACACTGCGAATAGTCCTCTCGGAAGGACGATTATGGCGGCCGTAAAACTGGCGAAGCGCGCAGAGCGTTGCCCAAACAGAACACCCATTTTGATAAAACAATTTTATTATTTACACGTGTTGTTGAACGCTATATCCGTCCATGGTGATTTGGCAAAACAGACTGAATAAATGACAGCCAATTTGACAGATGTAGCTTCAACAATATGGCCGCTATCAACTGTCAAAGTTCGGAAGTATTGGAATATACCCTTTATTAGTTTGATTCCCTTCCAAAGGTTGACCATATTCTCTGATGCGTTTTTCATCGATTCCCTTTCTTGCTTCATGGCTCCCGTTGTCCTTCTTTTGATCTTCACCGATCGGATGAGCTTCGTTGCTGTCAGGTGGGGACCTCGTGGCCTCTTGCAAGCCTTCTACCGTGATTTGTGCATATAAGCGCAAATCTGGATACTTCCGTGGAGACAATCCTGGTCCAGATGTGCAAGACTCTTCTCATCGGATTGGGTTATTCTTGTAAATTTCCATTAAGTGACTGTTAAGGTCGCTTTTTCTATGATTTTATGCTGGATATTCATCGCATTATGTGGTCAACGACAGCACATCCCCAGAGCCGTTGCCGGATTAAAGTCACAATTGACTCATCCTTCTGATTAGTAAGACGATTAAAGAATTCCAGTGCAACTTTTGAATAAATCCCATGGCAAATTGAAATCCGCGGAACTAAAACCAGAATACAGCCATAATCTCCACCATGCCACCTTCATACGACGGTGTTCCATCCAACTTAACGAAAATAGCAATCAAAATGAACTCAACTAACACACACTCGAGTGTGTATGAATATGGTTTTGGCACACCCATTTCCGTTTCCAGATCTCACTCACTCCCATTTTCAGTGCTGCACGACGGCACAGCCGCAGCCACGTCGATTAAGACCCAAAATCCTCCAACAACCATCAACGAGAGATCTCTCACAACAATGGCAAATCTGTACTCCCCGTGCCCTCTGTCGGTAATGTCCCGCACTTGGTCACATTTATTACCGTCATTCAACTCCAGAGCTGGAGTTAGAAATCTATAACACACTTGAGAGTTGCTGCAACGTCTCACTGTCTGACCCGAGTCCTTTTGAGCTCCTCAGTTGGGCGATGTCATTTTACCTCCGTTTTGCAACGCCAAAGAGGTAATTCTATACCCGAGCGCGGTTTAAAAATAGTCACCGGACGCGTCGAAGCTTACACTCGGCTGGCTGTACCCAAGCAAAACAGACACACAAAACGAATTCCGCATCACATTTCGTGTCGTTTGTCGCCTTGCGTCGTCATCATTGTCGTTGCCATCTTCGAGGCTGGGATGCTTAGCCTCTAGCGACACGGAGGTAAGTCGAGGGTAGCCAGCCAGGTAAGCACTTTTTTTTCTCGCTGTCGTTGAGCGGGAAACAGAAATTTATGAATGAAAATGATTTTGGCGTTTCTATAGTGTGTGGATGGCATTGATGGTGGAGGAGCGGTTCATTGAGAAGTTGTGAGCACGATTGCCGTTGGCAAAAGTCCCAATAGACACACAGGTTAGGAAGAAGTCAATAGACCCTCGAGCTAAATCGAGGAACGAAGTCTATTGAAAGGCCACGAGCCAAATTCACGCTGAAGATTACAACATTTTTTTCCATCGTAGTCTCATCAGCGTTAGGAAGGTTCTACGAGATACAATTTCTTTTCGGTTTTTTTCCCTCGCGGATCTTTAACGGATGATCGAAGAGTGCTTGTAAGTTGCTGTTGGTGTATGGGATGAAGTCGTGTTTCCTTTTAATTTCTGTGGCTTTTTTTTTGTTTATACACACACTTTGGCGATGCCTGAGTTCTTAATTAATTTTGGCAGATAGACATTTGCATACCGGTTATTTGGTCGTTTGATTAAAACTGATGAATGGGGAGTTTGGTAAATAAATTTCGGTTTTGAGGAATGCGTAAGCGGATAATGGGATGATAAGCCGCCGGAACTAATTCTTCTTCGGTTCAGCGTTACCGTGAAATGTTATTATTTTTGATGGGATGGTTAGAAGGAGTAGACTCTGATCTCTCGCGAGTCTAGGAACGACGCAGAGCAGAATGAAGAGATATAACTGCAAAAGGTCGACAGCTACAGCGGTTTTTAAATGAGAAGCCTTATTCATTTCTCTTCTAAGCTGATCCAGGAGTCTTCGTTGATGGCCTACAAATTGAAATTGCTACCCAGTAGAACTTTAGAGACACAAGTCTATACAGCAGAGTATATACAAGAAAACAACAACCCTCAAGGAGAAAAAAATATTTGGACAGTCAAGCAGAGCAGGAATGTACGAAGAACACAGGATGTAGTACATATGAGTATTTTGCGAAGAGCCAAAAGTGGATGAAGTAGTAAAGCAGCGCCAGACGTCTAATCAGCTGGCGGCGTTCGTACCCGGATAGTACAGCCTACATAACAATAGGTCTAGAAACGTACTCTTCTGCGTGGCGGAATGTTTCACGGTCTTCTCATTTATATAAGGGGACGTGGCAGTACTCCGATCACCCAACGGTCAACCATACTGCAGAAAATCCAACCCAAACCTCTCAACAACTCCTCTTCCTACAGCATCAAACGCCGAAGTCCAGTGGCAACGCTGTCATTAGAAACAACGATGGACACCATCTCTTTATCGACCGTCAAGACGAGCTATACAGAGCCATGGCTAGTACCCAAACTCCGTCGGATAGACCGTGTCTGCTGCTCCATGATGTCACCGAGATCTTTGACGGTATAACACGCTGTCATTTAACTTCTTCAACAAATTGTGTCAAAGTCTCAAGCCAACGCGAGAAGGACGATCTTCACAAAATTTTGTGAAACTTTTTGCATATACCGACGGTATTGACATCATCGGTATCAAGCTGTTTCTGTGCGTTCGGCCTGTTCAGAGATAGAATGAGAAAAGCAGAAGCAAAGAATGTTCTCGGGAGATTGCCAAAAGGCACGTGAATGCAATTGCATGGTTCGAAGAGTGAACATTTCTTTAAGCTTAAACTACAGTAGTCGATGCATAAGGTTAGGGCAGTCCAACCTAGCATGCGCCATGATCAGCAAGCCAAACAAACTGCAAGCATGTTCTAAAAAGCCAATAGGTGGTCACAGCTCACATAAGCATCTGGTAAAGAGCATAGACGGTTCCGGAGAATCAGCTGAGAACTTTAAGAGAGCACGTTTCCGTCGTTTTAAATCACATTATGGATGGGAATTTGTCTCAAAGTCAAAGCAGCAGGACTCGATGACATTCTTGCCGAGCTCTTCAAAGCTTCGAAAGTAACGTTGGTACATCTTCGCATTTATTCATTTAGTTATGACGCCTCTCTAGTCAGTTCTGTCGTTAGCTACGTCTATTTCCACCGTGGCTCAGTTGTTACTTTATTACTGCGTGAGCGGCGTGGGTTCAAGCCTCAGCCATGTCCACCGAACAATTTTTTCGCGGCACCACACCTCGTCGGGGAATGACAATCCTCCGGGAGTATAATTGTTCATGAACGAGCTTCTCAATTCGCCGATCGGAGTCGACAATAAATTGTAGGTCGGTTGGCTGAGAATGGCTGCGACAAGCTAGGCCTTGACTAATCCCGAGCTGTAGCGCCAACTATCTTCTTTTTTTTTCTCACGAACACCTATAAAGCTTATATAGTTGTTGTTGTTGTTTTTTATTATTTCAATTCAACCTTATAATATATGTATATAACAAAGTTTAATAGATAATATATTTAATTAAATTTACAATAATTCAAATGTTAAAAAAAAATGTACGTATTTAATATAATTAATTAATAATCTGTTTAACCATGAGTTATTATCTATTGAAACGTTAAAGTTGAAATGAAATAGAACACTTAGTGGTTAGAGGAACCAGTGGCAAGTGTTATAAAAAAGTTGAAGTGTGAAACCGCGCAAAAGGAACGGACGCATTTTAAGGGAAGAAATCCAATGAGAAGGTGTGGGGTTAGATGAGGAATTCAAGAATGAAACAAAGGCTTATGTTATAACATGAATTAAGAACCAAACATCAGATGTAGAGAGTAGCCAATTCTTCAAAGATCCAAGGAATTTGGATTTCGATCCTACTTGATTGCGTATATCAGATGGCAATCTGTTATAAATAAAGGGAGCTATGTTGGTAGCAAATCGACGGCAGTGCTCCGTCCTAACTCTAGGAACTGTCACTGCATTTGAAGAACGAAGTGAATGCACTTCATTTCTACTTATATTGGTATAACCACCCCGTAGATAGAACAACCTCAAAACCTTGAAAATGTATAGATATTGCAGTGGCAATATCCTGGTTGATTGGAAAAGAGGACGCGAAGGTTCCCGACTAGGTTTGAACAGTGAATCTTTGCAGGAATTTGTTGATATAACATTTGAACTGCTGGAGGTCGAATAAGCCCAAAAATATTTCTCGTGGTATCGGTCTCGAATATTTGCAAATTCACGGACCTTTATCCCTTCGAGGTAGATTCGAAGATTCTTCGGGCTGGAGCACTGCTATTCATCCACTCTATACGGACTCTTGTGACTTGATCCGTGTCGCTGAATAGCCCAGTTCGTCGTTGTATACTCTCCTCCACTCACCACTTATGTAGACGGAACCAGAGATCATCCGTAGGAAGTTTCTCCCGAGAGAAAATAACAGAAATGACTCTACACCGTAGACCAGGACTACATGCTATCAGGCCTAGCAGCCTCATTTACTTACTTACTTAAGATGGCGGTACAGTCCGTGGTGGACCTGAGCCTCAACCAACAATTTTCTCCAGCCAGCTCGATCGTGAGCCAGCTGCCTCCAGTTTCGCACGCCAAATTGGTTAAGGTCCCCTTCCACTTGCGTGCGCCACCTGAGTCGCGGTCTTCCTCGACTGCGCCGCCGCAGTGTGAATATTTGGTCGATAGTGCACTTTCCTGGCCTGAAGCCATACTGATATGGATGAGTTGGTGCATGTTTCACCAGGTGAATGGAAGATTTGGCTATCATCGTCTAAGTTGAATGTTTCTTTCAGCCTGACAGCGGGATGTTTGTCTTCGTCGCTGTTATACAGTCAGCAGGAGTACATGTTTTTTTTCAAATTCTCAACACCTATACGGGGTACACTTCCCAAATTGTGTTCAAATCAATTCAATTGTTGGGGAACCTCCAAGTCCATACAGAGTTTTCGCAGAATAATGGTCACCTTGACTTCGTTGGTCAATGGCACTGTCTAAGCCATTGTTCTACCAAAAACACACACCAAATAAAAGAAAGCAATTTATAAAGGTTCAAGCTGAGACAGCGTGTAATTAATTGCTCGACTCCCGATTCTTTATTCTTTTTTTTACTGAACAAGCAAGAGCCCTGCTCGAGCTTAATTTATTCTTCCTCGGCCTTCAAACGATTTTCTAATCCCCCCACTGTCGACTGTTACCCCGTTTAACCAATAACCATGTATCATTTGTCCGGCTCCGATTTGAATTCGTTAGATTGAAACTAATTGTTAACCAAATGCCCACTTGGAGCTAGCAACTCCTTCTTCATCTATTTCATTCGAATTTTATTGAATCGAAAATAAATTATAGGCACACCCTCACCGCTGTCATTCTCACGATCGTATAACTTTGGCTTCGCTGGCTCTCTCTCTTTACGGAGACCTATTTTCACCACAACTCCTGTTGCCTTTGTTTTAGCGACGGTTCTGGTGGGGTACTCTGGGCGCTTCGCAACTCTCTAGAGGTCATAAATTGTATGCATATTAAAATGCGACCGTCTATGGCAAGCGTATTGACTTTGCAGCGGCGCGGCTGTGTATACAAGTTGATGGCCTTCTTCAAGTGCCACTAGGAAGGAACACACACAACTCTGCTAACCGACGGAGAGACGATGCAAAGAAAAAATGCAAAAGCGCTTAGGAAAAACTAATTTTACAGTCCGATCATGAAGAGAGGCCCAAACATGGTTAAAGGTAATTTTCCTGTCAAATCGAGAAATCATAAAATTCTGAAGCAAAACGGAGAGACTAATGACGTTTTGCGGGCAAAAGAAGCAGCAGCAGCAGCGAGGCATCAGACGATTATGATGAAGAAGAAGAATGAATTGATTTCTTGGTGAAGGAGGATGATGATAAGGACAAGCAGGAGGGAGACGAGGAGCGGTAGAATGTCATATCCGAATTTAGTTTGACATGCGGCGTTGTTTGAGAACTTCTCCCATTGAATTGCAATTTTGTTGCTGTCGAAAGTCTTGAGACAATTGAAGAATATTGGGTCGGCGGACCAGTGCCAGGTGGTCACAACGATGATCACTAGAGCTGGAGCAATTGCAAAAGTCATTAAAAGCCTCGACCAGAGGTGAATTATTGCGACTGTGATCTATTGCTTTTGGGGGAATTGCCATTTCCATCAAACGATGCCGCTGTCAGTTGGAAGGTTATTTGAAATTTGACATTCGTTAAACTTTAATCGATAAGTGTGCTGCCAAATCTAGAGAGAATGATTAATTGTTCATTTGCAAGGGATAAGGTTGCAAACTATGAGGATCTTGGGCAAATTTGTGCCATCTCAGTCTTGCTCCTTGGTCGAAGTGTAGAGAGAAGGTCTATCTTACCCTGGATTCTTTCATTTCCGCCACTAGCGAGGAACAGGCTGAGAGAGTGACAGACATTTTTGCAATGATCCCCTTATCCACTATGAGGGTCGCAGGTTTAGGGACTTTAAGTGGACTCTCCACATTTCCCAATCTTCCGCTATCGACTCTAAATCATCAGGGGCTAGAGGTTTTTTTTTTGATGCGCAGGTAGGTGTGAAAATCCTTTATGTATACTGTTTGGCCCGTACCATGACTTATGTCCGACTTCATGCTCCTGCATGTCTACGTGCTAAAAAAACAACTCCTCCTTGCTCTGTCTCCTGGTTTGTCCCCTGCGGCACCGCCAGTCATGGCATTCCTAGGGGCTAGAGGTAGGATTTCGGACTTGGTCCAGCCATCCCTTACTGGGCCTACTCAGGGGTCGCCTACCTGATGACACGGATTCCATGCCACGTCTTCGAGTTGAGGATATTCGTTAAACATGTCCAAACCATCGAAGTTTGGACCTCTCCGTTCGAAGAAATACTGCTCGACATTGAGTGCCTCGTGTATTGTGGTGTTAGCCGATGTCGACGAGTCGAACGAAAAATCTCATTTCGGCGGCTTATATCCGCGATCTTATTTT
This sequence comes from Matsumyia berberina, assembly GCA_917880715.2. Taxonomy (NCBI): domain Eukaryota; kingdom Metazoa; phylum Arthropoda; class Insecta; order Diptera; family Syrphidae; genus Matsumyia; species Matsumyia berberina. Next base: position 111,482,922 of record OU862872.1, read on the forward strand.
TTCGGTCATAACCCAAACCTCATGATCATAGGTGTGACCGATAACTTAGCTTCGATGCCAAGTTCGGCCCTTCCGATAATAGATTGACCAAGCTGTTTCAGAACTGCCGTTCACCCGAACACGGAAGAGAACAGTCAATCCTATACACCTGCAGTACACTCCAGAGTTTACCTCGAGGGACCTCAAACATTTCCTATGCCAATACTCATCCCTAGCGAGAATGCGACAGAAGACCCTGAGGTCCATTTGGATACCGAACCTGAAACATCTCAAGGACAAAGGAATCGGCGGCATTCTGGCCTTCACCAAAGAAACAGGAAGATTCGCCAGACCACACGTACACTAGTGTCAACTTCATATCTGTTTCCACCTTCTCTAGATCCCTCCCAACATACGTCCCAAGCCAAACCTATCCCTGCAGTTTCGAGGATTAAATGCGGGGAACACTACGGGCCCGACATAGGCCTAAGTGAAGAGCCTTCCGCTCACCCTCATTTACCATACCATACTATACCTCGAGAGATCCGATCATATGCTTTCTCCAAATCCACAAAACAACTGTTGATAGGTGTGGCATACTTCCAGGCCTTCTCAAGTACCATTCTGAGAGTGAATTGCTGGTCGGTTGTGCTTCTATCTGGCAGAAAGCCGCACTGCTCATCGCCCAACCTGGACTCGACCACAGCTCTGTAACGCGCTTCCAACACCTTTGCAAAGACTTTCCCGGTAAGACTTAGGAGCGATATACTTCTAGACCCCTTGATTCATCAACTGAACGCTGCTACAGCCATGGGCAAAACTATGAGGCACCACTGCTCCAGAAATAATTGTTCCATATCCTCAGCAAAGACAGCGGATCTAATACTATATTTCCTGGTTCTTCATGGCGTCGATTTCGATCTTATAGTTTCTGAGACGCCGGTTGTTCTTTTCTAATCGCATAGCTCTTGAACAACTCCGGTCTTTCAATGAAGCCCGGCCCTATATAGTCCTTGGTTAGCTGCATGTTCTTGTCAACATTTCAAGAATTTCGGCTGAGATTTTTTAGCAATGTTGTCACTAGTTTTCAGTGCATGATACTGGCGTTATGAATAAGAGGCGACAGACACTCGATCACAAAAGCAAAGTCTATGAAGCGAAGCTATGTGTTTTGACCAAAGAGATGCCTCGAACCATCGTAGCTACTTCTGCTTTAAGAAGCATAAGTTGAACCTGGGCTTTGAGTGTTGTTTTCAGGTTTGAATCACAGCCCTAAGCCATTGACTTCTTTCAATTGGGCGCATTCGAAAGTCAGAATTTCCCTTGCGTTCGAATATAGACAGACATCTGGTTAGCTCCTGTATCCACTAACGTGTCTCAAAGCATATCCGCCTTTGTGTTCGGTTCCTTGCCACGTATTCTATGTTTTCCTCCATTGCCTTGACTTTTTTTTTCGACAAATCCGCGTCACATTTTTCTTGGACGACCCACTTTCCTTCCACCTTGGGCTACCGGATTTCCCTAGTCAGCCATGTAAGCATCGCCTTTCCAAAACTTGTGATTGACTTGAGGCCAATAACGATGCTTGTTAGTTGTGACGAGGGTTTACCTCTAACTGACTGTAAGCTACGATTGATTTGACACTATAACGGGACACGTTGCCGAAACACGTATATTTTTCAAAACTTCCGATCGAATACCGGCCTAATAGTTTGTCCATGCTTTTTGCTACATCTCACGTTCCAGTGTAGCTTCAGCGGAACACTTAGATTCGTAAGTTCCTCTTCACATTCCTTGCTTCGCGATCCCAATCATTTTGTTTGCAACACCTGAGTACTTGTAAGTGACAACTTAACACTTGTCAAACATCAACGTGCTTGTTAATTACGCTTCCTTGGAACACTTAACACCGAATGTACAAAATATTTCAAATGCAAAACATGGGTCCACGTTTAATTAAAGACTTCGGCTCCAAGCCCCATCAGCTATCATGCAACCCGCACTGTCCCGCCTGTCCATCTGCAAATTCGCAACACACACTCTTAGCTACTCAAGCCCCATTAGTGACTCCATTTGGGTTCACTGTTGTGCAGACATTTTCCTTTTTTCTGAAGAAATTTTCGGCGACTCTCTGTCGACGGACGGTGCTGATTGACAACTTGACAGGCTAACAAACTCGCCAAAGTGTCTCGGAGTTTGAAAGCGAAACGCGAACGTATAAATTAAGATCATTCCCCGCGACATGGGGATCTTCATCCCAAATGTGAGGATGTTATACTCGTAACCGAAAGAAATGCGGGTGAACGTGCTCCACATCTGCAGCGATCACCGAATATATCCCTACCGTGTGTTGAGACATACCCTCGCGATGATGAATCCATCATCGGGTCGCCGTGTCTACGTCGTCGCTTGTCCCGAATTCGGTGCAAGACGAATGAATCGGGATGTTCGCACTTGTTGGGATCCGTGTTGCATGCGGTGGTTGGCTGCTTATGCATATTTTTCATCGCATCATCGTTAATTAAGATCTTAATCTTGGACATTTTCGTCGGGGCCTATCCACTGATGGGCTACTGTCCGTTGTGTGTCGGAACGAATTTGATTGGATAATGATGGTGTGGTGTGGGGCTAAAGAATGGGCCGCTGGCACCAGTCGACTACCAGGAATTTGCGCATAAACACTGTACGGCAGCAGCAGGATCGGGAGTATTTCTCGCACACGATAATCACATGGATTGTGATGATTTGCACATTAGGCCGGCGATACGAGAGAACGGGACCGAACTCATGTTTTGATTGGAGCTTAAAGTGTTTTCGCTTTGACATATTTATTACCCGGGATGACGAGGCGATTTATTTAGTTTTGACAGCTGATTTCAAATCAATCAATCAATATCTTTTGGAATGCATCTGTTGGGAGGTAATCCGCGGGCCATGCACAGATGCGTTGCGATAACGACCTGTTGAGGTTGATTGGGGAAATAACTTTCGAAAACGGTTTAGCGCATAATTAGCAGAGAGCGGTATCTCTGAAAGGGGAATTGTGTGGCCGGTCAGTGACTTCCAGTTGATTACTTGACAGTAGGTGGTTGGATAAATGGCAGAGTAGGGTGTTAGGATCCGTGTTCGACCTTTTGTAAAATTTGTACGATTCTCTTATTGTCTCTGTAACACTTTCAACAGCTACGTGTAGATCTTTGACGGTAGTTTTGCATTCTCACGGATAGATACTAGGATGGTGACATGATTTTCAGGAAGTCTGTTAGGTAGAACTATCCAGCTCATCGGTGAAGCGACAGTCAAGGGTTGATAGGACGGTTTTCAAAACGATTTTAAATTCTTCCTCATAGTTCAACCACTCGATCACAGAAGAATAAGCTAGATGTTTTGGGGTAAAAATAAATAAAAAGCTGGCGCCACATCTCGGGATGAGCCAACGCCTAGCTTCTCGCAACCATTCATGTTGTGCGTGTTAGATTTTTAGCACGAATTGAGAAGCTTTTTCATGACAACTGCGACAGGAGCAGTCTGAAGTGGTGCAAGCTAACGTCGTTTACAGAACCATCAATGACAAACGAATCCAGCTATCTTGACTCAGCAGATCGGTACGCCAGCGATAGGCCCTCAACTCACGCACTGCCAATGCAATGTGCGTGGAGATAGTCTCTTGGGCTTCGTACAATCGTTTGAACTTACCATTAACAGTGTTGCCTCCCACCTAGCTTATTGCAAGAAGACAGGAGATGAAAGAATAGATCCTTCAAGTCGATCACAAACTGAAGAGTTCTGCTAGAGGCATCAGCTGAATTTAGTGGGACAGGAGAAACTTGACAGGGTGCAGGCAGGATTTTGGCAAACTTATCCAAGTTCCATGCAAACTCAGAACAAGTTAATAGGAAGAAGAGGCTGACTGAAGCTCTTACTGGATGGTTTGATGTGATGTACCCGGTCAAACAAAAGCACTGTAGAAAGTCAGTTCCATCGTGGAACTCAAAACTGCAGAGAATTCGTTGGAAGCTGGAAAACGTCTGAAAGAATCTTTACTGATCGAAGCCAAAGAAATGCAAGAGGTAAATTCGAACTTCGCATGGAACCTCATATACATAATTCCGCGGACAAATCAAAACAGTATAACATGTGGGCCTGCCAAAGTTCTTTAAGAATGAAAAATCAGGCAAATCAGAGTGACTCAAGGAAGCTCATGGTACTTTTACTGAGCTGGAGACAAACTTCCAAGAGAATCAGGCCACCATTGGGTGACAACCAAACTCTGTTACTGTTATTGTCACGGCAAACAACTCGGCTTAGATGGTCAGTTGTGGCGATGGATGATTTTATCAAATAAGCTGTCACGTACTGACGAGTTACTGGTCAAACGTACCTGACTTTGGTAAACGAAAGTATGAGTCAGCTGTTGTCACACTCTGAAGAGAATCTTCACTACCAGCTTGCCACATTTTTGGCCAATTTCCAAGCCCATAGCTAACTCAATTTTTACGAAGAACCAAAAAATATAGGAAACATGAGTCTTTGAGTCTGAGTGCCACAGTAGGCTACGTCTTGGCCCATCTCGGACTATCGCGTCAGCTATTTATTTTTATTTTTTCCTTAGAACGATGGTGGAACAAGGAACTAGAATTGAAATCTTGTCCAAGATATGGCGAAGCGCGGCTTAAACACCAAGCTAAAACTGTTTCATTCCAGAACGTCCCAATGATCAATACAATCACCAAGTCCTCTATAAGTTTAGCGAACTGTGCAGTGATTCCTAAGATAAATTTCCACGACTTGTAATCGTCGTTCAAACATTGAACCTTCTATGACAAAGTTTACCGACATACTTTACCAAATGAACAATTCAACACAACCGATGGCAATGCCATACACCTGTCCTTGTGATCGAGAAACAACTATTTAACTCAATGTCACCCCCACTGAAGATCATTGGTCAGCGAAAACGAGAAAAACAATTCAATCATTAAATCGGACTTTGCGCAAACAAACCTGGTTTCGAATTTACCCTCAATATATTCGCTCCAGCGTTCCCCCATCATTCGCCTGGTCATTTGCATGTCCGCATAATCAACTCACCTTTTTTTTTATGGACCTCATTAGATTGCGATGCGAGATTAACACTTTTACCACACTCTTTTCGATGACGAATTCTGCTGGCTCCCCGAGCCGAGACCCTAACTAATTCTGGCCAGAATGGACTTGTAAATAAATTACCGCAGACCATTTACGCGTCATTTCCATTCCGATCTGCATATCATGAATGAACGAGGCTTCGCTGGCTGGACTAGAGTTTACGCGATAAATTAATTGCTTTGCATAATCAGCAGATTTATATACCCAGCGCCGTTTCATTCAGTCCCAAAACAGCACCATAACTACTTCCACGAGAGTTAGATGCTGCAAAAAAAAAAACGACTCTGGACCAAGATCCGAGAAAAACCCAAACCGGGCTGGTTTCATTCATAAATTTCACGACTTGACCATGCATTATTAATGAATGGCCAAAAGCCGGTCCTAGCCAAATTCATAGGCACACACCGACACCGATATCGATACACAGATACAGTGCGATACAGGGACCGGAAAATGACATAAAATCTCTGTTCGAAGCTTGGACAGATTAAAAGTTATAAAAAAGTTTTTTTTTTCTTTCTTTATTGTCGTTGCTGGTTTGGTGGTGGATGCCAAACGAAAGGTGATCTGGTGGTGGCTTGGCATATAGCCGTTCTGGTTGATGGAGCTGTCGCCTGTGGTGGCTCCGCTGTCGCGATTAATAGATCGAGTGCCACTGCCTCTCGATCCCGCTCACCGGAGTGTTTATAACTTTTTGGCAGGTATTATGAATGAACCGGGAGAGTGTGGTGCTAATCCCAGGCAGTGAACACGGCCAACATGTTGGTACACTCTCAGGCCAGCGGGCCTGCATTACACGGTCCATTACATCATCGCAGTGATTCGCTGCAACGTTGTTTGTCGTTTAAGACCCGCACTTCTGTCGTCGGAGCCGTAAAAATTGTTTCAGCGATTAAAATCGTGAATAGGACGGCGGCGATGAGACCGCGAGCGGGACGCTGACCAATGCAAGTGAGCGGACCACATGTCGTATACGTAACGAAAGTTTTAATATTTTATTGGGTCACTTATCACACACACACACAGACAGACACTCAACTTTAATTTACTTTCGATGCTTCAATACACCTCGTGCTGATCGTGTTGTTGGCTTCAGGAAGTCAGCAATCGTGCCGCGCGGAGAAATTTGTCGCATCTGTGATGTGGGGATTAAATGATTTATTGGGACAACGAAGGAAAGTGGATTATTGACAGTGTTAACACTGTGATTTTGTTATTTACTTGGTCATGATGAAGTGTTTGGCGAGTCTTACGGCGTTTTAGGAGTCTTACGCTTGGTGGTTTAGCCCTGTCCCTGTCCTGCTTGTGTTGAGTGCAGATGGTCTCTATCGGTTTTGCTTTCGAAAATCCTTTTGTTCTGACAGATGTAGTGTGGCCTGCTACCGCTTTTGACCTAAGTTCATCGCTCAGTGGGGAATACCGATCGTCACAGCATCTCATCCAGATTGGAAGAATTTCACAGAGAGTCGACTGTTTTTCGTAATTTCGGAGTTGAAATCGCACTGATTCTGTCCGATGGCCATTCCCTGGTCCATTTCGTGGCTAGAATTGCTTCAATGTTGAAGTCAGTTGCCAGTCGTTTGGCATTTTTTCTGTTGAATCTCAGGATTTTGTTATATCAGCAACATCCTCCTCTGGCCTCTCACCAAATGACTATTCATTCAGCAACGAAAAGACACTCGTTCTAGGCTTTTACCTCAGGGAGAATCATTTGATTTTTTTACGAGGTTTTAACGGAAGACATTTCTTCGACCGCCTTCAGGGGGACACCTCTATGTCACCGAAGCCTTAGTGAGCCACCCTGTAGTGGAGTGGTCTTTGCATGTGAAAATTCTTTAATCCGATGTGAGCACTACTCTGTGAGAACCTTTTTACCTGAGCGAGGATCAGTTCGTATAAATATTGAACCTTGAACTACAGATCTTGATTGGATGAGAGAACAATCTCCGGGAAGCTAGAGGCTAGAATACCATTTTCGTATCTTTCGAGGGTTTCCTTCAGAGAGGCTTTAGTTTTTAGGGCAAAACTGCCACCAGGCTCAGGGTGTAGTAGGAACCTTATTTGTTTCTTGAAGCGAAACTTCTTTAGCCACGATGGGAGTCATTTTATTCGCCAGAATAACGAGAAGCGCCACTGTCAGGAGGAGGGGGGGGGGGGGTATTGTTTCGGTTGATGGCGATTCTGCAAAAACGTAATTTGTATTGAATCGGCCAGACTCTTCGGAAAGGCAAACATTTCATAGTCACCCAAGCTATGCAATGGAACCCGCAGATTGAAGACGAGTGGGTTGGAATAGGTAAGATGGCTGTGTCTGCTTATGCAGGAATACACTTAGACCAAGTGTAGGTGCCACGCTCCACCCAGAGCGGCTGATTAGCAGACAAACTGCTCTAAACACACGGGACAGCACAATAGGCCTCTATATAAGACCGCAGTGCTAGAGAAAGAAAAAGTGTAGGTCCATTCTAATTAATCCCTGCCTCGGTGTCAACCCCTTACTGCTTCATATGTATTTTCGGCAGAACCACTTAGATTCGAAGAAGAAGATTTTTATTTTGTCAATATAGAGCCTGGCTAGGTCACTGAGATTTTCGTAAAAGTCTCTTCTAGAGTTTTTCTTATCAGTTCTAGTAGGGCAGGGCAAGTACATAGAAGGTGGATTGTTGTTTTTTCCTCCCAATGCCCCGGGAGAACTCCTGCTATAGAATCTAGACATTTTCTATCAATAGACAGAAGTCTGCTCACTCTTTTAAGATCCAGATTAAACCTAATCTGCCGCGATGAAATGGAGGTGCTGATACTATTCCCCCTACTATTTGTAATTACCCTATTTCTTCTTCGTCTCTACAGATTCAACAAAAGTTGTATGTCAATGTGTCTTTTTTTTATGCACCGAGAAGCATCCGGATGTGCCTTCTGCCAAGAGAAAGTAGGTTCGTTGGTTATTTTTATGTGGAACACTGGCCACAGGCTGAAGTTCATGACGCACACCATTGGTTGCCATTGCTTTTCAGAATTTTTTTAAGAAACCTAGTCTATGAAGCGCCTAGTTATGTTGAAGGCGGATAGCACCTTTCTGTTAACTAGCACTATATCTGTTTCTAAGTCCCTTGTATGGCTTTTCATTCCCTTCCACTCCATCGTGTCCAGGAACTCAGCAGAGCAGATCTTTCCGGTACTTCATCGTTCTTAATGCCAAGAAGCATTCGTACACTCCTTTCGAAAGGCGCATGTATTGTTCTTGAACCGCACAGCATGCAACAACTGCACGTACTCGCGTAAAGTGAAAGAATCTCACTGTTGCAGGGGGATATTGGGTGGTTTTAAGTTTGTCACTCCCAGAAGTCGCCAGGAACTTGGTTAGCCCGCCACAGATTGGGGGAAGTCGGGTGCGTTAGGACAACTTTTATATTGCGGGGTCTCGCTATCGTCCTTTTTTTCCTTATTTTTTGTATTTGAATACCTGGGGCCGAATTACCACACTCGTTAACGAGTAACTCGTCATCGAAATGTGAGAATTTGGCATTACCGCTCCTACTGAACTTTATGGATTATTCGATCACGAGTCCCACTCACTCACTCTATATCGATTGCGGTAATTTGGCCCCTGTTTGTTGGTTAAATTGTTTTTGGTATTAAATTGCCCGAGTTGGTGAATTGGTGGTTATTTATCTCATTTTTTGTCTTTCTTTGCAGTGTCTCCTAGTCAGTGGTAAGTACACAAATCATTAATTTTAAAATTTTTTAAAGAGAATTGCATGCCTCTAAATACAATGGTAGGCCACCTCAGATTGATTTATAAATATGAAAGAAATCCGTTCACGAAGATAAAACCGTGAAACGGAAATTAAGCCCCTAGGCCTAGTAGAAGCCATAGTACCCGGAAGGGTCGAAAGTGCGAAAGCACTAGTCCCACTCCACATTCTTGTGGATTTCCGGTTGATTTATCAAATTTGACTGGACGGATGTGTACGCATATCGTGATTTATATTTCTGGTACTTCCACTGCAAGAGCGGTCTGTCAGCCACTGCAGCAGTCATTCGTTGCTTCTGAGAAGACTCTTGGTCTGTATTTTAGCGTTTGACATATTCCAGTCTCTCGTAAATCAGTGGCTACACACTGGTGAAATAGTCTGGACACACACCCAGTTTAAAGACGAAAAAGTTGAGAACAATGTCTTTTAACGGAAAACCGCACCTCAAGCTACGCACACAAGGCAAAGGCACTTCAGCCAGCTTTCTCTGTAAACCCGAAGGCTACCTAAAGCAAGGAAACAGGCAAATTATGTCAAATGACAATTCATATACACTGACTTACACTTCATGCTGTAAAAAGCTGTTTTGCGTAGTCCATATCGAGGTCCCAAACTTGTGCTTCCACCATGCACACTTCTCGTTCGTTCTTAACCACACAACCTGCACCGGTTGACGAATATTATTTAATGATGTCACATCTTGAACACTGCCCGACCTCGCGAGAGTTAAACAATTTTCTCCACCACTCCATTAAAAGGTTATAATCTCGTCGATTTTACGAGCGAATCTCAGCGGCGACCACCTGTCCGCCGGTGACCGGAAATCGTGTTGCTCGTTCATAACCTTTAAAATCGATTTCCATAAATTTTGGTATGGGCTCCCGTACCATCGCCGTGGCACCAGCAATTACCTCATCTAGTGGTAAAATGCAAATTTGTGCCAATGGCAGGAGTCAACAACGAATTGCCGCTGCCAAACTGCGCTCGCCGGAGGGGCCTGCAATGCTGCACCAGTACTCCGCCAAAAGCCGGGCTTGACCCTCCGCCCCGTTCGGTTGGTTAATTCAGTTAGTGAGCTAAAATTTGTTCCATGAATGAAACGTTTTGGCTGCGGTTTTCCTTTTGTTTGCTGACATGATTTCCATGGCGGCCCACGCTTTTTTGCTGCGCGCGCCGTTAATTTGAATTCTGTAAACATTACGGCTTACATAGCTCCATAGCTGCGGTGTGCTCTAGCTCTAGCAGGGCGCGGGGAAACTCTGGTTTCGGCCAGATTTTCTGAATGAAATCTTAATGAATGAATAGTTCGGTTCGGTTTGGTTTTTTGTTTTTTGAAAGTCGCTGCGGTTGTATCGGTGGCATGATGCCATAGCAGCACGCCACCATTGCACACATGCATCGCTATCAATGTATCTGCGCAGCAAAGACCGGAGAATAAATTAAAAATAAAGGCAACCATATTCAAATTAATTAATTGCCATTCGAATATAATTTTGTTGGACTGCGCCTACGCTGGCAGTGGAGTTATGGCGTATGTTTGTGTGCTCAGCGCCATTAATCGACTGGAGTTGATGGCTGTGACGAGAGGGCGGGTTAGTGCAATCTAAGGCCTAAGGCCGAGACGGGCTTAAATGCCACTTTCAACTTTTTCTTTTTTTTTTTTTCGTTCATTTCCTCTCTCTGTTGTATGTTTTCCAGTCGACTTTTCTTTCTAGATTTTTGTCAGGTCTTACTTGGGGGCAACGTTGACAGTGTCGATGCTTCATCTGTTTCTTTTGTTTTTTTTTTTTGGGTGAAAGATACACGTGGGAGTAGATGTCGTGAATCAGTAGTGGCCAAACAATAGTCGATAATTGACGAAAATCAATCGGCGGCATGGAGTCCATTATATTAGGCGGGTTTTTGAGGTTTTTCTAGCGAATTTCGATGCTCGAATGATGTCGTTATGGTGGCGGATGGCGCCACGAATTTGTTATGACTGCATCTGTTGATGATTTTTGTTTTTATTAAATTTGACAGTAAACCGGAATAAAGTTCGAACACGAACAATTATCAGGTTTTTAATGATGTGTTGTCGAAGTTGTGGTTTAGGTGCGTGAGGTTTTAAATCTGATTGTGATGTTATGGGGTATTTTGTCACTTGTTTTGGGTGTACGGAAGCTAGGATTGTGTAGCAATGACCATAACAGGTGTCAGAGTCTTTTATCCTCTTTTCGGCCCAGGATATTTAAAGACTAGGCAGGTGCATTCAAGAGGATAGAAGAGTTCACAGGTTCTTCCAAACCAAGTCTATCAGCATTTACTTTCACCTCCACGCGGTAACTTAGACCGAATAACATCTGAAAAAGTTAACAAGATATGTAACTAGAAGGAAGGGAATGTTTCCTCTAAGGCACTCTTTCTTTGATCCGAATGAATGCTCCCAAATGCGCTCTTTTTTGTGAATCTGGTTCTCCTCTATATCGCTGAAGGATCTAAACTTTATTTTCTCCTCGTTTTCCAGTTTTCTGAATCTGCAGTCACCAGTTAGGAATCTGATTTATATTGATAAAAACTCCCAAGAGATGAGTTCTGTGACCAAAGCCCCTGCGGAAGTCCTCGAAAGGCTGCACTCAACGTCAAGGATCTACTCTGGATCCTTTGGCCTCGACCACATAAACACTATGGGGATCCTCACTGAGCAGTGAGCAGGCATTTGCTAGTGTCAGCAGAGAATCTATTGGGATTGACTTGCGCAGTCGATGCTATTAAGAAAGAGTTCAAGAGAGTTCTAACGATCCAACTCTCCAGGTTGGTACGGGTGCCATGGGTGATACTTTTTGGCGAAAGGGTAGGTAGGTAGAGGTGGCGGTTCTAAAACAACCCAATTAGCGCTAAGATGCGCTGTTTTGAAACCACAACTCATTTGACCTAGTTGTTTGCGGGTATTATAGGTTGGTAGACGAAGATATTTAAATTTAACCTTTGGCATTAAGGAAAAGGATGAGTTCACCAATCTTTTTCTTGGAAATATCTTTGAGATTGTCGAAGAAGGGTTTGTCTAGAGTGCACTGCCTGACCCTCGATAGGGCCGGACATTTACACAGAAAATGATGGAGAAATTCTTTTTCGCTGTTATGTTTGTAACTACGGCCGAAAGTGTTGTGGGGGATATCTAGCTTGGCTGCGTGTTCTCATATTGGTCAGTGGCCTGTGCTAGCGGCTACTAATCAGGTCTTGATCTGGTTAGTAGCTCGTTTGTTTTTTATTTGTTGTGACCGGGCCAGATCTTCCTTGATATGACGCAGTTGTTAAACCTATTCCATGCTTTGTTGGCCGTCTTTAGAAAGTGGTGTGGAGTATTGCCCTTTACGACTCCTAGAGGGATATTAACAACTGCCCCTAGTGAGTATTTGAAGGCCGATCATCGGCTGGTCATCAGCTCTTTCGTTGCCGTCAATTTTACTATGGCCTGTCACCCAGGTTTGGCTTAAACTTCAATATAAAATGCATATTCGGACAGGAACACCTGTAACATGTTCAAGCTCACTCGATTGTGTTCAGCCAGAAGTTTTAAGAATGACTGCTGACCAATATATTTGCAGCCAAATTCCTCCGCGTACTTAACGCTCGTGTATCGATAATAAAAGAAAAATAAATAGCTGGCACGACAGCTCGGGATGAGCCAAGGCCTAGCTTCTCACAACCATTCGCATGAATGGAAGGGGCCTACAATTTATTGTCGACTCCGAACGGCGAATTGAGAAGCTCTTTCATGACAGATTATACTCTCGGAGGCTTGTCATTTCCCGACGAGAGGTGGTCCCGCGAAAAATGTTCGGTGGACATGGTTGGGGCTTGAACCCACACAGGCTAGCACAGCAGTCCAACGCACTAGCCATAAACTCTCGGACAAAGTTGCATTCTGCCTGTCCATCTGTCTGTGTTGGCATTGCTCCAATATCAACCAAAAATAAAAGATTTTGACACGAAACATACTAGCCTTACAGCTCTGACCTATTTTGAGCTACAAGGCTAGTATGTTTGTCCATGATATAGCAAATCGCCACAAAAAATAATAATATTTCCATCCACTAATTGGCATCCACATGTAATTGCTTCCATTATTCATGCACATCTTATCGAATTTCTAATCAACCTGCAGTCGCTCCTAGAAAATATAATTGTTTACCTCAAAGAAATAAAAATCAATTTAAATCCACGATATCCCCTACTGTCAGGTGTCGCATAACGAAGAAGCAAATAATGTTAATCCAAGCGGCAATTTAATTAGATAAAATTATTTCGCTTCGTAAAGATAATTTTCTTCTATTTGCACGCGTCTATTACTAAAAAAAAAAAAACATTTAATTGGAACTGCTTAGTTAGGAACCGTAAAATGGAAATATTCGTATGCGTAAGTTGAACACGCAGCATTTGCAATTTATGCAAATTTGTATTATTAACTATTTTATGCTAATAAGCTGCGCGAATATTTTACACTCGTCTAGCCGAGCAGTGTTAAGTTAATTAAAAATTTATTTATTTTTTATTACATACTTATAAATAATTGAGTTTAGATATGGCGGACTGAATTCAGTGAAATGTGTATTAGTTTAAGGAAACGTTGGGGAGTCATAAATTCATAGTCTGTATCAAAGCTATTCAAGCTGGAGATAGAGAAGTATCTTAACCGCTGGATTATATCCAAGCCAAGAACTAGAATTATTCAGGCCGCACTAGGCAACAGTCAATTCAACAAGGTCGCCAATAGGGAAATATCGCAAGGGAGGGGTTATCTCGTTAAAATGGTCGCGTATATAGTGATACTGGCTTCACGGCAAAAGTATAGGGGATGTACTCAAAAAGGTTAGCACATGTGTCCTAAGATGTAGACTCGGTGTCCACCCGACCGAACTAAAGCTGTTCACTTACTCACTTATTTAGGTGGTGCTACAGGCCTCAATCAACAAGGCTCTCCAGTTAGCCCCGTCCTTAGCTAACTGCCTCCAGTTGCGCACGCCAAGTTGGTTGAGGTCCCCTTCCACCTGTGCGTTCCACTTTAGACGAGGTCTTCCCCTACTGCGTTGTCCCTCCGGGTTAGATTCGAAGACTCTGCGTGCCGGAGCGATAGTGTCCATTCGCTCTACATGTCCTAGCCATCTTAATAGTCCATAGTTCAGTTTTTTGGCTAGGTCGATGTCGCTGTACAGCTCGTATAGTTCGTAATTAAATCTTCTCCTTCAAAGCCCGTCAACTCATACGGGACCGAATATCTTTTAAAGAATTTTTCGCTCGAAACGACTAAGAATATCTTCATCCGCTTTTGATAGCGTCCATGCTTCAGCGCCATAAAGCAGGACTGAGATGATTAAGGTCTTTTACAGAATCACCTTAGTTCTTCGGGATAGGGCCTTACTACTCAATTGCCTTCTTAGACCGAATAAACAGCGATTGGCAAGAGTTATTTTTCGTTTGATTTCCGACGAGGTGTCATTATCGGAGGTAATAGCACAGCCAAGGTAGACAAAATCCCTTATTATAGTTATAGCTATCAACTGTGACGTTCTGTCGAATTCGTCGGTGTTGGGTGTCTCTTCTTGTTGACAGCAAATACTTAGTTTTGCCATCATTTACCGCTAAACCCATTTTGGCCGCTTCTTTCTCTATACTCGCGAAAGCACCGGTGACGACAGCTCGTTGCGTTCCGCCTATAATGGCAATATGGTCGGCGTACGGGAGCAGTTGGACCGATTTATGAAATATTGTGCCTCTACTGTTGGCTTGAGAGTTTCGCACAATTCGTTTAAGTATGATGTTGAAGAAGTCACATGACAGCGCGTCACCTTGTCTAAAACTTTTTTTGACGTCAAAGGTCTCGGTGAGATCTTGACCGACCTTGATGGAGCAGCGTGTATTCTTGATCATCATCCTGCTGTGATGCCAAAACTAGACATAGCTCTGTATAGAGACGAGCTCGTCTCTATAGATGCTGTCATAAGCGGCTTTAAAATCAATGAAAAGGTGGCAGTGTGAATATTTGGTCGATGGTGGACTTTCCTGGCCTGGAGCCACACTAATATGGACCGATTAGGATGTAGGCAATGTTAAGAAGACTGATGACTCTGTAGTTGGCGCAGTTCAGAGGATCTCCTTTCTTGAGGATCGGGCAAACGATGCTGAGGTTTCATTCATCGGGCATCCTTTCCTCCGATCATATTTTACAGATGAGTTGGTGCATGCGCCTTACCAAGTCATCGCCCGCCGCTTTGAACAGCTCGGTAACTAGGCCGTCAGCTCCAGCGGCTTTGTTGGACCTAAGTTTAGATATGGCTATCTTCAATTCGTCCAGGTCGGTTGGACGGAATTGTGGGTCTTCGTCGTCCAGATGGTTCTGCAGAAGTAGTTCTTCTATATCCTCAGCATCGACTGCGATTCTACTACGATGTTTCCTTAGTTATCAGGAAACGGGTTCTTTTTACCCTTTGGTAAAACTTCTGAACCTCATTCCTGTAATAGCAAGTCTCAATTTCTTAGATCGTGCACTTCTCATGCTTCATGCTGTGATCATCTCTCCTCTGCAGCTCTGGTCCTTCTATGCAGCACCGCTTTGTATGCCTCTTGTTCCGCTGCATGTGTTTTCTGGCCCTCGTCGTCAAACCAGGGGTTTAATTGCGGGGGCTGAGTGGCAACGTTGCCACTTCTCTTCAATACTTGATGCTAGCGGCATAGGACCTCTTGAGAGATTGAAGAGGAACAAAAGTTTCTGCAATCTGGAGAAAGCCAGGTTGTTAATTAGACTTGGAAACCTAGTGTTACTATCACCGTATGACGACAACCTTACCGATTTCAGCAGAGAAGTCCCTGAGCACAATTCTTACATCATACTCCATACAGACTTCATAGGCGCCGTCCAAAAGGTCATAAAGTTCGTTCGTGATAGTGTTCAGCTTCGATGGTAGAAGCATGCCTAAGGTGTTTCAATTAGAGTTTGTCTGGAACTAGCCAACGACTGCTCATCTCATCAGATATGAATCTGGAGAAAGAACGTCATGGTCAAAAGAAAGCATGACTGGAATGCATCAAACTAGAGTTGAGCTTCTCTTGTACCAATTCGAACTTCTCTTGTACCAATTCGAATTTCTTTGTCCAAAGTACACTTGCAGGGCCCTTCATTGTTGAAGCCCATCGAGTCAAGTTCATCACATAAAAGACCCATAAACCACCGGCTTTTCATGTTATCCACACACACACACACACACTCGTCAGTACCCAAAATGGGGCGCACACACACAAAACATGTCCCACAATTCGATCGAAAACGATGATAAAATGCAAAATGGACTCTGTTATCAAATTGAAAACCTCTAAAGCTTCCAAAAACACAAAGCAGAGGAGAAACAGATTCTTTATCTTTTTGTCATTTTAATGATTCGTAACCAATTTATGGAGCATTCACCACGATTATTATTCCCTAATCAATTCTATGTCATCTTTCAAAAGTTTATTGTAGATTCGAGTTTCATCTGTCTTCTGAGTTGTGCGCTGGCTGGGTATGAAAACTCAATGGGCCAGATAACGCCTGGACGGTGGACAGTGTGCCCGCAGGCCAAAATATACATGACAGTGGCTTGGCATCGCTAGGGCACAACTCAAACTACAAAGTTCGAAATCGTAGTGATTCACCTTTCTTTTGTTGTGTTGGGTCTTTTGTTGATGTGTGACTGGTGACTGGTGAGTGTTTGCTGTTTTTTTTTTTTAAGTTTTTATCGCCGAAGCGACATAAACACGAGCTAAACAGGTTTACCCGGTGCCCGAGCTTCAAGACGTGGAGAGCGAGAAAGATGTGAAAATTAATTGTTTCCGTTTTATTAAGTTTTTTTTCTTTTTGACAGAAAAGTGCTTCATTTTGGTGAGACTTTATGGTTAAAGCGAAGATGACGTTTCGATCATGGCCGGAGGTGTTGGGGGGAAATGCTCCTCTGAAGGGAGATAATTCACGACAATTTAATGCACACTGACACAGATCGAGTGATCGGAGGTGTTTTTTGTTTTCTTTTTAACGACAACAGAGGTGTGAAGATGATGTGGTAGGTAGATTTGCATCTTCGAAAATTCGAACATTAGAAGTGAGTTAGGGGAAGGCTTAGATAAAGCCTGGGGGCGGAGCCAAGCAATTGTTGTGAATTATTGCCAACGAAAGTGGGGAGTGGATCTTTAGGTGGAAATTCATACTTGAAAATATGGGACTGTTACTCGTATTTGTTTATCGATTGGAGTCTAAGGAATGTTTCAATGTCAGTTAGTGAATTTTAAGTTAAAGCTTGGTGTGGGCGAAAAGGTTAAGTCATGGAACTACTTTATGGTCCAGTTTACTCTACGAAACAAGATGCTGAGGGAAAGAGCTGTGGCGACTTGGCATTCTAATGTTGAGAAGAGTTTACTGCCCGATCATGTTCTTTTGACTTTTGAAGTTTGATAAAAAAGAAGGAATCCTCGGCACAGACAAGACAAACAGCATGTTGAATGGGTTCAAGGCTAATATGAAAAAAAACGGGTCCATGGACAGGCAAATATCTTTTCTGACTCGTTGGGCATTTTCAAGTCGGTTAGGCCACGGTAGAGTCTTCCACACTGAGGTCCTGGCAATGACTACAGCCGCCCGTTTGACTGTTGTATAGGCGATTACACTAGAGAATTTCAATGTTTTTCATGGGAAGTGACCAATTGTTTCTTCATTCGTGCCTGTAACTTCCGCAGAAGTCATTTGAGAAAAGGCACCTTCCTTGTGGCGTTTATCCCAATGGGATAGTGCCCGGTAAGAATACGTTGCTGATAAGCGACCTTTTCAGCAAGATCTAGGGCCGAATTACCGCGATCGATAACGAGTGAGTGAGTGGCACTCGTGATCGAATGATCGATAAAATTCATTGGGAGCATGTAGTTCCATTCCCTCGTTCTTGAATTGTCTTGCTGATCGCATCGTACTCTAAATGTAATTTACACATAGCAAGTGAAATAGCCTGATACCGCCATTTTGGTAGGATATCTGGAGAAGTGCCATTTTTGAATGTTAAATTATTCTGCCAATGCACAACCTGACTATCGGTAACAGTCGTGATGTCCTTAATTAATACCACATTGTACTTCAGCCAGGATAAGACTTAATTGCCCGATGATTTTCCCTTGAAATACGCTACAGTGGTCGGACAGAAGGAATGCTTAAGTTGAGGAATTCGGAGAAAACATCTCCTAGAAGCGAGTGGAGCACGCGGTGAGTGCTTCAACAATTACATCGAAGCTTGTGAAGTGCTCAAGATTCTTAGACAGCAACGTGAAGTGAGGCTCTGCTTTGTTATTCGGTGAATATCTCCTTCTTTTCACACTTCGTCAAGAAGCAGAGTTTCAAACTCATAGTGCAATACTCGGTAAACACCTATTGCGAGGTCGATATCTCGAACTTGAAGGGTTTGCCACATCCCTTAATTTTTGCATTAATAAATTCTATTTACATCAAGCGAATTATGACCCTTGATTATCTACGGAAGAACCGAAGAAGTTGAACACAAACCTATCCACTCTCAGAGAAGAGATCGTGGTTCATAACGTGTGGTATCACATGAAAAGATTACAAACAGAAGAAGACTTCAATAGAAGCAATGAGGAAGTCCATTCGGATACAACTGACTTTTTTTGCCACTTTCTAGGCCTCTTCCATCTAATAAATAGTTTTCTAGGAAGACACTTCCTTTAGGACATTGGAAAACTATTCGTTAAACCAGTTACCAGTATGTAATATCCTTCAATGACTTTTTTTTAGTACGCAGATAATGTTCCACGTTTCATGTGGTTGCCGTGGTTCAATGGTTAGTGCGCTGGACTGCTGTGTGGCTTTGAGCCTCGGGACCACATTTCGTCTATTACCTTTGAGAGTATCGATAAAAGATACCTGGCGCAGCAGGCCGCTTCTGGCTTCTCATGTGGTACGTATTACATTTTTCTCACAGGTGAAAGACACCTTAAATTGATTGCCGACTCCGAACAACGAATTGAGAAGCTTTTTCATGACAAACTAAATCATGCTTACGGCCTGTCCATCCCTCAGTAGCCTTCGCCCTTTTGCCATGATATTAACTTCCTCTGAAAAATTTGCTTCGCTTTCAATTTACGCAGGTAAATACTTGTCCTCAACTCGGCTTTCAAGCCACCCCTAGAATCCATGCCATCAGGTAGGTGTCCCCTGGGTGGGCCCAGGATGAGACGGTTGGACCGAGTCCGAAATCTCATCTCTACTCATATGGGGAAGGCTTCGAATGATGTAGAGTCGATGTCGGAAGGTCAGGAGGTGTGGAGGGTCCACATAAACACCCTAAGCTCGCGACCCTCATAGTGGATCAGCGGGCCATTAAAAAATGACGATGACTTGGTTCCGTCGATTGCGTCTAATGCTCCGCTCATCTTAAGCCCCAGCGTCAAGTTAGCGTTGAACAGTTCCGATTGTGTCTTTGTTTATTCAGCAGCTTGAGGACCACGACTATCGATATTTCTTTCGGAAAAATATGCATTGTGTAGGTTATTTAGACCAATAATTTCTTTGTCTCGGAATCTGTTACTGACTGCGAACATTTCTTCTGTGGTAACAAAAGGAATTGTGTGATTCTTTTGGTAGTTGGTCCTTAAAAACAATCCGTTCCAGTTATCTTGGGTAGGGGGAATCTATCTGTTGAAAGCTCATCAGTTACTTTTGGAAGACTGTCATTTCCCGCTGGGTAGTAGTCGATCGATTTTTGACATACTTAGATCGTAGATCTTGTAAAAACTGATATTAGGGATCGTAGTACGCCCCTGGACGGTACGCCTCAAGTACTACAGAACTTTTATCTGAGATGGATTGCTTCAAGATAGAGGGTAAGGAGATTCAATGAATGAATCCGTGATATAACGAGAGCTTGTAATTTTTTTTTTAAAGGATTCGCCTTGTCTTTACTTGTACAAAAATGTGTGTATACCAAGCCTTTGCTATACGCGTTGAACCAACGCTTTAGATAACCAACCAGTGTTCAGGCACTTGGAGCTGATTGATGCCAATTCATACTGGCAATAAACTGCATTCAAATGCTCAATGACAGTGAATTTTACAATGACGTGACACTAGCTTGAGTAAGAGGACACAATAGGACCGAGAGGAACCTCTTGATTTTTTGGTCCTGAACTATTTACTGCCCAGGAAAACGACGAGTTTGTTCAATTGGCCTCAGTAGGTAGGAAAGCGTAGATAGGCCAAAATGGCGATCAAAACCTTTGCTGGCTACGCAAAGAGGGACTATGTATTTAAACGATACACGTGGAACTTGAAAATGAGTAGAAACGTTGTCCAGATGACACGGAACCTTCAAGTATCTTCTAAATTGACTAGAGTGTGTGTTTAAAGGACGAAAAAAGAGAGCTACACCGGCTAGTAGAAAAAATGGCATTTTCTCTGCGAAGTTCAAACTCAGAGGATTAGGTAAATTTGAGCCTTGGCACGAGGAATCGCAGTGAGAAAAATCTAGACAACATCTCTGACTAAGATGGCTTGTGAAAGACAGATGCGAATAGGGTTTCGATGACGATAAGCAAAAAATTTCCAAACAAAAAGTTTAGCCTATTGGGCTAAAGAACTCCTGATAAAGTTCAGGCCTTTGAAATTGTCCTATACTTTGTTTTGGTAACGCACGCTTGCAATACACTTCTACTCCATCTGATAAATCTCGTCTGAATCTTCGAACCTAAAACAAGCTAGCACGTACAACAACGCTGAAAGCTTTGGCAATTTCGAAATGTATTGCATACTTTGAGACAGTTCGGAGCCGATATAGCAGTTTTAGAAGCGCACCGTGGAAAAATGAAACTCCCCTTGTTTCCAAGGCCCTGTTTTTTTGTTAAATAAAACTCTCACAATTTTCCTGTTTTTTTTTTTTTTGTATTTTTCCTCTTTTTTTTGCTAATTCTTTGAACATTTGAACATTCGAGTACTTGCAAATCATTGCCCCAGTTAATTCAGCTGAATTCATTCATTTCCGCTTAGACCATCAGCTATGATCAGCTGGCTCTAACCTAATCGCTCCCACATCAACAGCGATTATGAAGTCTAGTATTGCAATATGGACAGTGGGCACATTGGTCTGGAGTGTTTGGTGCTCGCGGGCAAATCTCTGGACACGTCATAGCATTTCTCTCTGGGTAGCATTCACATATTCTGTCCTCACCGTGACAAAACAACATTTGTTCTTCTTGATAGATATAGTATGGCATTTGTGGAGGCAATAGTGCACTAGATGAACTGAACATACTGTCCATTTCGTTATTGTAAAAACCTGTGATCGGATGAGGCCATTCCAGTCTTGACGGTCGACAGCACATCGGCACCAGTCTGTTGTCACTACTGTTAAAAGTGATCAATTGATCAGAATCGGAAAGACAAAGACCATGTGATTGCTGATTGTGGTTGGGTGGTGGTGGTGGTGGAGGATGGCATCCTTGAATGTCGGTCTGTATCGTTTTGTCACAGCAACAAGGTGGCTTCTCCTTTTCACAGGTGTAATCGATTTGGGGGAAGCAAAGGTGATATTTCTCTTTCTCATCGCATGTCTCTACATCGCCATTGTAGTCGTAGTCGATTTGTTGAACCAATGAGCATGGAGCTTTCTCCTCGCAGCTTGTGTCGATTGGCAATGGGTGTTTCTCTTGACAGCAACTTGTTGCAACATTGTCGATGTGGGCTTCTCGGTAGTAGTTGTCTTCCGCTGGTAATGATTTGCACCCCATGGGCGGTCTTTTTTCACGACTCTTTCCACAAGTGGAATAACAAAATCTTTCTTTTGCAAGTTGCGCCTCGCCTAGAGTTTCTTTACCCTCTGTCCTTCGTGGGGCTAGTTTTCGTTCTCGACAGCAATGGCAATCAGTGCTGTGACTTCTGAAATACCTTTCCTTTGCTCTAACCCCTTCGGTATCAAGTCCTTGGTCAAACTTCTCACGGGGTTTCGGTTTTGCAGGTGTTTTTACACACTCTGGTTCATTTGACCAATTTGACGGACATTCATCCGTTTTTGGTGTCTTAGGTGGTAAAGTCGGCTCGGCTTTCGTAGTTGGTATAATTGGCTCTGATTTTTTCTTAGCTGGGACAGCTGTCTCAGATTTCTCCTTAACTGGTATAATTGTCTCAGATTTCTTGGGAACCACAGCAGGAGTCGGTAATAAGTCCTGTTCAAGGATTTCCCAAGATCTTGTTGGTAGTGAAAGCTTAAGTTGGTAACGGCTATCAGGTTGCTGTGGAAGTCTGTCTTTCGTTTCAGTTATGGGGGTCACTGGTATACTTTTCGGAGTTTCGGTTGCGTTTTTATTGGGTACAGGTTCTGCCCGTTCATTTGCTGTGACAGTGGGTTTAGTAATGGGTGCAGATTCCTTAACGGGCTGAGGACTTTTATCTTCGATGGGACATTGACAAGGGCACTTTGTACATATCTTTGGTTTTTGCGTTACATGTACTTGGTTCACCTGTAAATCTTCTTGACGTGTGTGTTTCTGTTGGGTGTCCTTCTGTTGGGTGTCCTTTTGTTGGATGGCTTTCTGATCTTCTTCCCGGGTTTCTTGATACATTTCTTTCCGAAGCGTAGCCTTCTGATTTGTATCTTTGGAAACCGTAGCCTTCTGAGGCGTATCTTTCTGTTGCATACTTTTCTGCAGTGTATCCTTTTGAAGTGTGTCCATCAGCACAGTATCTCTCTGAGGTGTATCTCTTTCAGGTGTTTCTTTCTGGGTTGTATCTCTCTTAGGTATACTGCTCTGAGGTTTATCTTTCTGAGGTGTTTGTTTTTGATGCGTATCAGCATTCTCATCTTTAATAGGACATTGACAGGGGCATTTTGTGCATATCCTTGGCTTTTGCGTTATGTATTCATGGTTTGTCCGAACCTTTTGGTCTTTTTTAAGCGTATCCTTCTGAAACGCTTCTTTCTTACGCGTATCTTCCTCAAGGCTTGGTTTACTGCTACCAAGGTCACCAGCCTTAGACTGCTGTTGGTCATTGTTTCTTGATTGCTGTTTGTTGATGGTTACTTCGCTTTTGGATAGCCTAGCTTTAACCCAACTAGCCGTTTGGGCTAGTTTCTTAAGCAAACAGTTTTCGCTTTTACTTTTCTTAGGTCTCTCAGCTGGACTTAGCTCGGAATCTGTATTTTTGAATTCAGTTCTCACTGATGGTGCAAATTCACTGAAGCCATTGTAATCACTTTGAGAATTGGTTAAAGCGATGGTGGATTCTGGAACTGGTTGTGTGATGGGCTTTGGAACTTGTTGTACCTGGGGGGATTCTCGGCGTATTCCTCTCAATTTTGGAGCCTTTTCATGGTAAGGACTCTCTTCTTCTGGGTAACATTCACACCCGAACTCATATTGATATGTCTGTGGTCCTTGCTTTCTTTCTGTCTGAAATGTTTCCTGATTCCAATGATTTTTTTCTGGTTTGTAATCATTGTTCCTTGGTTGCATTGTGGTGGCGCATGCGTGATGCTCATCATCTTCGGGACTTAGACCGACAGAGTAACCTTGACACTGGCATTCGTATGTAAGCCTCTTGGTCTCTAGCCTTATGATTCTGTCTATCTGTACGTTTTCCTGACTATTTTCTGGTTGGAAGTGTTTGAAATCTTTGTAAGCTGATGGCTCATCGAGACTCTGGCCAACAGGTGTAGTAACTTTCTGGGAGTCTGTATACGAATTTGGGGTTTTGTTGTTATTGACAGTTTCCGTTCCTAGATTTTTCTGATTTTTGAGAATATTTTCCGGTTTAGATGGCTTGTAATCGTTGTTCGTCGTTTGGATTATGGTGGCCTCTGGTGGGGAACTCTGACCAACAGGATGACATTGGCAATGGCATTCAGATGAACACATCCATTCCTCTTGCCTTGCAGTTGCTTCCTGGGAGTTAGTATGCGATTTTGGGGTACTGCCGTTCTTTACAGTTTCTGCTCCTAGATTACCCTGATTCCAATGAACATTTTCCGGTTTAGCTGGCTTGTAACCGGCGTTCGTTGGTTGGATTATGATGGCCTCTGGTGGGGAACTCTGACCAACAGGGTGACATTGACAATGGCATTCAGATGAACACATTCCTTCTTCTTGCCTTGCGCTTGCTTCCTGGGAGTTAGTATACGATTTTGGGGTACTGCTCTTGTTGACAGTTTCTGTCCCTAGATTTTCCTGATTTTTAAGAATATTTTCCGGTTTAGGTGGCTTGTAATCATTGTTCGTCGGTTCCCCCTCTGGTGGAGAGCTCTGACCAACAGGGTGACATTGGCAATGGCATTCAGATGAACACATCCATTCCCCTTGCCTTGTGGTTGCTTCCTGGGAGTTTCCATACAATTTTGGGGTACTGCTCTTGTCTACATTCCCCTCATTCCAATGAACATTTTCCGGTTTAGCTGGCTCGTAATCGTTGTACCTTGGTTCTTCCTCCTGAGAAGGACTCTGACCAACAACGTGACATTCACATTGGCATTTAATTGAACAAATCCCTGCTTCTTGCATTGCGTTAGGTTCTCGAAAGTTTATACTCGATTTTGATGGTTTTTCACTGTTAGAATTGTTGTTCGCCTGGTAGTGATTGTTTCTTGATCGTCTTTCAGTGGCACCCGCATATGGCACATCATCCTCCACAGTCTGACAGTGTACATCGCATGTCATTTTCTTTGATTTTCGTGTGGTTTCTCCACCATCTGCAAAACGCAAACTTTCACCCCTGTATAGAAATGCATCTGTCTTTGATTTATCGGGTTGAAAATGTGAATAACCGAAGAAATAATTCAGTGAGGCCAGTCCCGGCAGCGCACGTAGCGGCAAGTCATCTTTGATAGTGTGACGAGAACAGAGATCACGCAGAGGAACATTAAGCGAAGGCTTGACGCCATACCCAAGGGGATTCCTGGCGAGACTGATAACTGAGGACTTGGTGGGAGTGACAGCTGAAGACCTGTTGCGTAGGCTGGCGGGAGACTTAACATGAATGGAATAGACGGCGGGATTGTTGTGAGAAAACCTCGCAGGATTGGTGGGAGACTTGGTAGAAGTGGGGACAGAAGTGCTGGAACTGGAATTAGACATAGTGCAAGAGCAGCGGCAGGCAAGTGAACATGCATCCTTCTTTTTGGTTGACTGTTCCATTCGACTTAAATATTCTAATCGATCTTGTCCCATCTTCACTTTATCTCCTTGAGATATTCTTTCACCCGAAAAGCTGCCTGACGAACCCCCACTACCGGCCTCGTGATAGTCAGATAGAAGAGTACAAATATTATCTGAGGCTTCCTTAAATGCATCCTCTTCCATTCCTTCCGCAAGGTAGTGATGTAGAAACGCCCGCCGGCTATTGAGAATATTAAATTTCCCAATTAATCGGCACCAAGCCTTCTCAATGATGGTGTTGTTGGAGAGACTCAATAGCGCCTTACTTGTTTTGCCTAGGCCTCCTCCAGGCACCGAGAATGGCACTCTCGTATTCATTCCAATTTTGAAGCCCGTCGGTGCCCAATCCACAAAACGAACTGTTTGCGTACTCCGAAGGTGTGATATGCTTTCGTTAATATCCGTCATTAGGAACTTTCCACGGTACAAAAGGACACAAGACATGTATTTTCCTTCGGCCGGGTTACATCGCACCAATTGGCTAGACGGCTCAAAGCAAGAATATGTCAGCTGTTCTGTGGTAAAGTTGGTATACCCCGTTCCGGTACCAGAGACAAAGGGTGCATAGCTGACTATAGGATAATGAATGCGAGGATACGGAACCAAATTTGTTTGAAATTCCGAAATGCTAACATTTGAATTGCCCGCGAAACGTTGTGAGGTTGTAAATGTTGAAGCTATCTACGAAGAAACGTGTTAGGAAATACGTAAAGAACTCCCAGTAAAGCGCTAGTAGACCTGTCCAA
This sequence comes from Matsumyia berberina, assembly GCA_917880715.2. Classification (NCBI taxonomy): domain Eukaryota; kingdom Metazoa; phylum Arthropoda; class Insecta; order Diptera; family Syrphidae; genus Matsumyia; species Matsumyia berberina. The sequence goes on from OU862872.1 coordinate 111,508,753, forward strand.
TGATTCTGTTTAGATTTTTATACTTCGGGGCAATAATATTCAACTTGGCAGCACAAATATCATAGAGAGCTTCATTGTCCACAATAAAGGTGCAATCCAGTGCATCCATACCGAAATGTGTCGCCAATAGAGCATTATACGGCTCAACAATTAACGGTGACATCCTAGAAGTTTGGCATTTAAATTAAATCCCCGCACAATGTGATGAGACTTACGATGGCGATGGAAATACAATAAACTCCAACTTGTTCACCTTTTCATATTCTTCCTGAAGTTGTTCTGCTATGAGGGTGCCCAGACCAGATCCTGTACCACCGCCAATCGAACGAAACGTTATAAATCCCGTCAGATTGCAACAAGACTCAGCTACATTGCGAATAGCTTCCATGGTGACATCTATTAATTCCGCTCCCATGGTGTAATAACCACGAGCAAAATTACTACCACTGTCCTCCTTCCCCGTGATAAGACCAGTCGGGGTATACAAGTGACCATATGGTCCTGTTCTCACTTGATCTGAAAAAAAAAGGCAAAATCCGCATAAATTATTTCCGATTCGATGCATCGCTAGTCATACCAACGACAGTTGGTTCCGAATCAACTAAAACTGCTCGCGGGACGACCTTATTCTTGCTCTTAATGTCAAAGAAATTTCGAAAAGTTCTATCGCAAGAAGACTCGCAGACACTACCATCAGCGCCGATGCCATGTTCAAGGCAGTAAAGTTCCCAGCAAGCGTTCGCTATTTGCACACCAGCCTGACCCACGTGTATTTCGATTATTTCACCCTAAAAACAAAAGCAATAGTTATGACAGAATGTCAAGGCAAAGAAAGCTTATACCATTGGACATTTGGGATATTACTTTAAATTTTGAGTGAAGATATTTCAAATGAGAAATAAATTGACTTATACCGAGAGGCTAAATTGTTTAAAGGAATTTTTTTTCGGAAATTGATTGCATATTGCTGGTGGAATTAGGCCTGTCAGGCGTTCTGATTTAGAGAATGTCCCCATTTCGTACCGACTTTTCCTACCTTATGCCTGAACTGACATCATCTCAAAAATCGGTTAAAATGTTCCAAATACGCAACAGTAATTCCACCATGGAATTCGTTAGTAACTCAGGGATGTTACGAGTAGAATTTTATCATTCAACTGATGTCTTAATGGTCTCGAAATAGCATTCAAAAGAGGTGAAGCGCAATTACTTCTGCAGACTCTATAACGGGAAGAGAATGAACCATTTACCATGATCAGAATGAAGTAAAGATAGCCAAATCCAAGCTTAAATTAAGGAGGGCTTCTGGAGCAGACTGCCGAGTTGTTTAAAGCACCGGGAGATGACTTGGTTAGGAATATGACCCAACTCTTGATATCCAATAAATAGAACCTGAGTTCAATCCTTAGGAAAGGAGACCCTGAAAACTGTGCAAACCCCTCAAAATCGTCGACGAGACCTTTTTCTGCTGTTGCCTTACTTCAGCCACTTTATTGTGGCGAGAAAGTTTACCATCGACCAATTATTGACACTACCGCAGATCTAGGAAAAAATCCAAGAACTTCAAACCGATCCCGTCGATTTTAAAGTCGCCTTTGTCAGTTTTTACAGAGACAAGCTGTTGCGGAGCAGTGTCTAGTGTCGATAGAGACCGTACGCTCCTGCTTCGGGATCGGTAAAGATCTCACTGATATCTTACATTGAATTTCTTACGTTCAAAGGCTGATAAACTACAACGCGTTCGCCTTTTTATGTTCTTCCTGGAGTTTCTCCGCTATGAGTATTCCAACGCCAGATCCTGTATCACCACCAACAGATCGAAAAATTATGAATCCCTGCAAATTACAGCACCGTTCGGCAGCATGGCGGACAGCTTCCATTCTGATATCTATCAATTCTGCCCCCAACTTGACACGAGAAAAATTACTTCCACTGTTCTCATTGCCAGTGATAAGACCAAATGGGTTAAATAGACGGCCTATAGGGTCCTAAGCCCTCTTTTCACTTGATCTACAACGAAAGGAAAAAATACAAGTAAACCAGATTCGGTTTCTCACACTAGTCATACCGATGACACTTGGTTCTGAATCACCTAAAACTATTCGCGAAACGACTTTGGCGCTGCTCTTGAAGTCAAAGAAATGCTCAAGGCAGTAAAGTTCCCAGCAAGCGTTCGCAATTTGTGCACCAGCCTTACCGATGTGTATTTGATTATTTCTCACTAAAATGATAAATCTCGATCAGATGTAAGCGAGGTTGGCGGTATTTGGCTTATACTATTGAACATTTAGGATTTTACCATAAATTTTGAGTGAAGGAGTTGCAAATATGAAAACCCAAAGACCTAAATTGAAAGGCTCATTGATTTAAAGATGTTTGCTTGTTGGAGAGTTTGGTCACTGGTTGCCAAGCTCCTAGAGACTTAGCGGGTACACCCACGGCTCTGAGGGTCATCTTTACCTAAATTTTCAATAGGCCTTACCGAAAACAACCACGTCACCGGACTTTTGCCATCACCTTGGATCTATCGAAAGCATTTGACATGGTAAGGCATGTCTCCTTTGACAGCATGACGATCCGTTCGAACCCCTTCATACTTCCACGGCTGCCGAGAATCGCACTAAGATCCGTTCGTAGTCCCTGAGATAAAAACTCTGCTCATGACCTAACCAGCCACCGGTCAGTCTGTCCTGAACTATGCTGTTTCCATGTGAACGCCATAGCTAAGTAGCATGCACTAGAAGAATCTCCAATTCTGTCTTGGCGCAGCCATGGGGATCATAACCTGATAAAATCTGGGTGGTCGCTAACCTCTCATTTCCAACGAAAAACGTTGACTCCCGCATGATTTTAGAATAACGTTAGCCCAATTCCGCTCAACGTGGTGCCGTCTCGTTGACAGCTTCTTGCGACGTCCCAGCATAGAGAACGTGTGTCCAGACTGCAGGAATGTCTCGCAGTTCTTTCACTGTCCAGCCGAAGTAAAAACCTGCTTCCAGTGGCTCTCTGGGAACGCTCTGCCTCCAGCAGCTCTCTGGAAATGCCCCACTGATGTGGGCTTCTTCTTGGATAAATAGGCATGTGCCTAGACTACGGGGATGCCCCTCAGTTCTTACACTGTTCAGCCAAACCAAACCCTCTCTGGGAATGTCCGATTGATATTGGTTTCTTCTTCGGCTAACGGACCGAACTGCAAAAATGCCCCTCAATTCTTGCACTGATCAACCAAACTAACAATTCTGTGCCCAGTGACTCTCTAGCAATGTCCCACTGATGTGGACTTCTTCCTGGGCTTAGAACCGATTTCACTATGAAGGAAATGGAGGAATGTCGCTACTATGAGTACAACAACAAATCCTTGAGTGTATGTTTTGACATTCTCCTTTTCTTTTTAATTTCTATCAAAATTCATTCAAAAACAATCAAAATATAGAATTAAATTTCAAAAAAAGATTGTGTCTTGTCCGGTAAAAAAAAAATTCTCAGTCCTTTTTCAAATGTCCTGTAATCCTAATGTAACCGATTGGCATCGATATCATCAACTCCAAATTTTTCTCAACAACGTCCTTCCTTTTAGGGAGAAATAATCCATGTGCATGTGGGTCAAGCTGGCGTACAAATAGCGAACGCATGCTGGGAGCTATACTGCCTCGAACATGGCATCGCTCCAAACGGTTGTATGTATCAACACCCAATGGATGAATCGTATACGACTTTTTTTGCCAATTCGAGTGGACTGAAAATGGTTCCACGCATGGTTATGGTTGATTCCGAACCAACTGTCATAGGTTTGACGGAATTTTTAGAAAACGAAACTGAATAGTGTCTAAAGTGTGTGTACGTTTTCAGATGAAGTAAGAACAGGTACTTATGGCAATCTGTTTAGGCCTGAAACCCTTATCACCGGGAAGGAGGACAGTGGAAGCAACTTTGGCCGTGGCTACAATACCCTCGGAACGGAACTCATCGAAATCACGATGAACTCTCTCCGCTGCGTGTCCGAGGCGTGTTGTAATCTGCGAGGATTCATTTTGTTTCGCTCAATTGGCGGCGGAACAGGATCAGGTCTAGGCAATCGAATATTAGAGGAAATTATAGACGAATACGGCAAAATAACCAAGCTGGACTTCACTATATTCCCTTCACCATCGTAAGTGTCTTAAAATCCAGGCGAACCCGCTTTCTGATTCTGTCAACTTGACTTCTAGATTGTCCCCTTTGATTGTTGAGCCATACAATAGTGTGCTGGCAACTCACGTGGGAATGGATGCCAGCGAATGTTCGTTCATTTTAGACAACGAAGCTCTCTATGATATTTGCGAGAACAAATTAGAAGTCCCCTCTCCAACTTATACAAATCTTAACCGGATCATTGCGCAGGTACTGTCAAGAACCAGAAAATTGTGGCTATCTTGTCTCCTAAAATTGATCACATTTTAGGTTGCTTCAGCGCTGACAGCTCCTCAGAGGTTTTACGGCAGCATGAATGTATCTTTTACTGATTTCCAAACAAATCTAGTGCCCTTCCCACGGATACATTTCCCTTTGGTCAGCTATGCACCTCTGGTTACCACATGCAGTGCATATTACACAGAGCTCAGCACAGACCAAATGACCTTGGAATGCTTTCATCCGTCAAATCAATTGGTCCGCTGTGATCCCTCCGACGGCAGGTATATGGCTTGCATATTGCTTTATCGGGGAAATGTGGCACCTGTTGACGTCAATGCAAGTATAAGCCTCATGAAGTCAAAGAATATTCTTAAATTTGTGGATTGGTCACCGACAGGGTTTAAAATCGGAATCAATTCAATGCCCCCCTATCCGGTGCCCGGTGGAGACGTTGGGCCCACCGACCGAGCTATGATGGCTCTCATGAACAATACTGCCATTCGAAAGGCTTGGTGTCGCCTTATAGATAAATTTAACCATCTCTACAGTCGGCGTTCGTTTATACATCACTTCACGTGCGAGGGCATTGAGGAAAATGTTTTTCTGGACGCCTCCGAGGATATTTGCTCGCTAATAAGCGACTACAATGAAGTTTACAGCCTAAGCGATGACGCGGATTTGTATTCTTTGAAGAAAAAAGACTCCAGCTTGTATTCTAAGAGAAAGCAAGAGTATGCTGATCCATATTCTAAAAGGAAAACTGAATCTGAATCGAATTATAGAAAACCAAGTCAGGGTAGTCTGCATTATAGGAGGAAAAATGAGAATTCTGAACACCTGCGTCAAGAAAAAGAAAACGACAATGAAAAATCGCATTGGGGGGTAAGAACCAGGATATTTTCTAGCGAGTCAAGCCAAGCGCGAGAGAACGATGTAGAAATCCGCAAGCGGTCGAGAACCAGTGCATTAGGTGAAAGCCAAAACATAGTGCGGCCCAGAGAAATTATAGACCAAGGGATGACTTTGAATAACGAGTCACAGCGGCCGAGGGCCTATAGAACAAATGACAAACCAAAAACGGACAAGGAAAGGTGTTTAATAAGGCCACCCACTGGGCTTTTGCCCAAGAATGAGTCAGGCATAGAAGAAAGAGCAAACGAAAGAAAAAGCTCGCGGTCGCCGACCAGAGAAAACCAATACGGTCCAACTGATGCAAGTCAAAAAGGAACTACAGCGCGACAATCGGTTCAAGAGAAGTCTTCCGTAAGCCGTTTAGGTCAAGAAGCGGACGCAGGGTGTAGGTCACACACAGCTAATGCATCCGCTTCCAGTCGTAACGATAACCTAGCGAGGATGAAGAATCAAGATAATCCTGGGACAATGAAGATCAGTAACAGCACAACTAATGTACCTGCTTCAAGCCGTAACGTAAACCCAGCGAGGATGAGGAACCAGGACAATTCTGGGCCAATGAAGACCAGAAATAGCACAACATGTGTGCCTTCTTCATTCCGTAACGCTAACCTAGTGAGAACGAGGAAACAAGACAATTCTGGGGCAATGAACAACAGAAACAGCACAACTAATGTACCTGCTTCAAGCCGTAAAGTTTACCCAGCGAGGACGAGTTACCAAGCCAATCCTGCAACTATGAACACCGATGAATTGGATAGAAATAAAATGCAACTATCAGATCACAACAAGTCCTCGCCGAAGAGAACCAGTGAACAGTCTGGTGGGTCACTCCCAGTGGAAGACAAGGGCAAAGCGAGAACCAGTGGTCGATCAAGTTACAGAGAAAGTAAAGCGAACCAGGACAAGCCCCAGACACTGCGAACCTATGAACCAGATACAGAATTTTTCCGGTCGTCATATGACGACAACACAACGACAAAAAGAGCCAACAACAGCGATTACATAGATATACACAAAGGTGGCTGCTCATTTCGGTTGCACGCAATTGTCACACAATTTGACAATGGATCCAACCAGGCTGTTGAGCAGGAAAGTCGAAAATGTAACGCAGACGTCGAACCTGATTTGGAGATGGGTAAATTCTGTCAAAGAGTCGCTGCGTGTCTTACACAACCCGAACAGCCCGAAGGTACAGTATCAAAGCGCAGTTCAAACAACGATTAAGAGACACTAATGAAAATTTATCCTCAGTACTGAGCCCGCTGCGCTGGAAGGGATTAACTGGTAGCAAAGCTAGTGATACTTCTATAAATGACAGCAAACACAGTACGAAGCAAAATTCAGAAGACGAAATAACACAATGGTACTGGAGGCCGACACCCATTGCACTTCCTCAGGATACTGATTCAAACGCAGTACAAGAATCGGACGAAGAAAGCTATACGTGGTCGAGAAGCATCGCATCGGGTGGCGACATGAGTCGAAAAGAAAGTACAGAGCTAGAAACGACAGAAACTAATGGATTTTCTGGTGATAATAGCTCACGCTCAGTGGAAGGAGCAAAAAGCGCAGGTAGTGCAGTTGGCAATGGAACATATGACAGCTCAGCTGGTGCGGATCTTCAATTGCAACAACCCTTTCAGGACATATCTTTGATCCAGGGAAATATTGGATCACTTGACAGCGTAGATAGAGCAAATCGTGACGAAAATAAAGTTCATCAAGCCAATCGGGAACTGCCCCTGGAGCAGGTAGCCAGTAAAGCGATTGACAGCACAGATTGTGTAGACCTTAAAGAAGGTACAGTTAGAGAAGCGGAGCAAGATATGGCCTTGGAAATCAGAGGTGATTGTGAGAAACGCTTAGTTCATAAAGAGAGCTACTTACCACCAAATCCCAATGAATCAGGCGATAGCACAGCTAATATGCGGTTAAAGGATAGTAAGGCCCAAGAACTGGATCAATACAAGCACTGGACAACCAATGCAGTACCTGGTGATACTGGCCGAGAAGAGGACGAGAACCCTTCGAAAAAAGTTAGCAGAGTTTATATTGACGACGAATTCTACATGCTGGACAGAAATGACTGCCTAGATGCGACACCAATTCGATCGCAAGCAAGCATAACAGCAGTCGATTGCGCGTCAGAGGGATCGGATATCCAAATAACACAAACTCGGTCTAAACGTGACGCAGGCACAAACACTGAATCTGAGATGAATTGCACGTGTAAGAAAACCCAAACAGTTTAGAATAGGAAGTGTCCTCATTACCGTCTCTATCTGCTTTAATCTGAAGATCCAGAATGAAGGAAACTCATGTGGTAACGTTCTGGAATCACATCACAGACATCAGTGGAAAAAAATGTGACCATGAATATGGCGAAGTATCCACGATGGTCATAGCGACGTTCTATGGAGGTAAATTACAAGATCAGATTCTCAGAGGGAGCGCGAACCCATGGAGACCCCCAAAGGTGGTAATTTTGATGCAGAGAAACTAAGTAACACCACGATCAACGAGGATCATGCGGCGTTGGAATCTTTGACAATCAATTCTTGTCCATAAAAGTCTTGATGCTCCAGAAAGGCGCAGATTTGTTAGATCCTCAATAACACCAAAGCAGATCGACGAGGTCTTACAACACGAAGGAGATCACTGCTTCAGGAATGGAGTGCACATTTGCGTCATTTGCAGTGACGGTGGAATCGTCGATCGTTAGGGATAGAGGTTAATACTTCCCAAAGTTTATGCCTAAACTTACCACCTTTGAAGTTTCCTGATTTACTACCACAATACAATGTGCATCATGCAAACCAGTCATGGAGACAGAAAACTTGTAGTCAACATTGCTATGGAAACGACAAAGAAACAGCGTTAAGGACACCATTTTCGAGAAAATCTCTTGCAAGCCTACGCTCGGGGAATCCATTAAACAACATTTTGCAACCTAGTAGCTCCCAGCAACAAATAAATCGCAGCAAGTTCGTCCCAATCTCCCAAATGGCTTTTTGGGATCATTTTTAAAAATGTGATCATTGGGGAAGTAAACATTTTCAAGATTAAGGTCTTCGATGACTTCATATGACACTATGGGTTAAAAATATTCGCAATATAACTGTTATATGTGGCTTCTAAATTTTGATTTATAATAAATGAAATCTCTGTTTATTTTACGTAAACCACAGCTGTAGTCAATGATGAAACCATTCTAAAGAATTATAAATTTCTCTTCCTCTTTCAGCGATTGCAACAAGTTCTCTCTCAGGTGATACTTAGGACGCCCTCAAAACGCTGCTGTTGATAAGGTGAGTAAAGAATTTCTTGCTTAAGTTAAGTTGTGATCTCCGAATAAGTCATAAACACTAAAATCCTTTTGGGTTTTCTGTGTTGAAAAACACATTTAGAAACTTCGTATCGGCATTTGTTTGAAGGGGCCGAAAGATAGAGAAGTCAGAGTACATAGTTATCAATAGGCACTTGGAGGCGGATAGAACAATCTGCCACTTCAAGTTCGGTTTACAGCAGCCTCAGTAGCACAAAAACCCGGGTTTGAGGCGGAGTAACGCATAGAAAGAAAAAGTTCAGTGTAGCGTGTCATATCAAAACTTCAGGTATATAAAGCGAAGATCCAGTAAAAATGTAGGAGTAGTAGTCGTACTACCATTGCTTCAGCATTATCAAGGAGCTCACAGGTGGATGCAGTTCCAAACAACATTAAGCCAGTAATCTGAACTACTCAGGCAATAGAGAAACTTGAGTCTTCAGATTGAATAAATTCTCGAATCTGTATCAAACCTTCTAGCAGCAGAGAGATTGTAACAGCCTTCAGAGCCCTCAAGAAAGCCAATTGATAGCATTCTTCTTGAGCCCTTCCAGCGTTACCAAATAACTCGGTATAGATGCTTTTTCCACTTATAATCCTTTGGTTGCACAGTCCTAACACCTTTGTCTGGCGATCTGTGCTCAGGTCTCTTATTCCAATATGGTACGATGAACTGTAGATCTATCAACAGTCTCTGTTCCTTCCTCTCTTTAGCAACTAACTCCAGCTGCTTTGAATAGCTCGGTTGGTAAATCGTCCGGTTCAGTAATCTTGTGTTTGCTCTCCTCATTTTAAGTCGAGTTCCCGAACTTGCTTTCTAATTTTGTATACTGTAGCACCAGGTTTTGTTTTCAAAATCTCTAAGGGAAAGTGGGAACAACTATGGGGTTGACACTAGTATGATCTGGCTAATCTTCCTGTTTCTTTGGTGAAGACCAGAATGTCACCAATTCCCCATAGACCCCAGGTCCTCTGTCGCGTTTTCGCTAGAACTGGGCAGTGGCATAGGAAGTGTTCGAGATCTTCTTCTTCTCCCTCGAAGTTTCTGCGAATCCCTGCATCCGTGAGGTTCAGTCTGTGCATGTTGTTGTTGAGGTAAATGTGTCCTGTGATTAGAAGATAGATAACCAAACAAGTCCAAAATTGTCCAATGTCCAAGTAGTAGTCCTTTCGTTTATTATGGAAACTCTACTTCCTTGTGAAGTACACATCTTTCATCTCTCCGACGTCGAAGTCGCACCACCGATATTTTGTGGAACATTATTAGAAATGGACACCCGATCAATCCAATCGACCTTTTGATATTCTCCTATCAAATCGCAGACATTTTCTGAAGCCAGGCTTAGCGTAGCCTCCTCCATACCCTCGCCAATGTAATGATGAACAAAAGCCCGCCGACTCATGAGTCGATCATACTTCTTCATTAATCGACACCAAGCCTTCTGAATCGAAGTGTTGTTAGTGAGTGCCAATAGAGATCGGTTTGTAGGTGGTAAATCACCTCCCACCACAAAGCTCGGTGGCACAGAATTTATTCCGACTTTGAAGCCCGTCGGTGACCAATCAACAAAGCGTGTTGCATTGCTTTCCTTCAGCTTGGTAATACTTGTATTCACATCGGCCGGTAAGACATCACCGCGGTAGAGTAGAACACATGCCATGTACTTCCCTTTAAAAGGATCACAGGATCGAACCAATTGGTTTGAGGGTTGAAAACATTGGAGTGTCAACTGTTGAGTGTTGAGTTGTTCGTAATTTGGTTTAGAAAAGTTGACGAGGGGAGCGTAGCCAATTAAGGGAAAACGTATCCGAGGATATGGAACCAGATTTGTTTGGAATTCTCCAAAGCTTAGGTTAGAATCATTGGGGAATCTTTGTGAAGCTGTAAAGGATGAAACGACCTTAAAAGGAAATGATGAAGATAAATGCAAGCGATCTCTGTAATGGGTCATACCTGTCCGATAATCCGATTGAGATTTGTATAGGTTGGAGCACTGATATCCAATTTTTTCTCACAGATATCATAGAGAGCTTCGTTGTCCATAATAAAACTACAGTCACTGGTATCCATGCCTGCATGTGTCGACAAAATGGCATTATAAGGCTCAACGATTAGAGGTGATAATCTGAAAAACAGATCAATAAGTTAACCGAGACTACGACCTTGAAGAAATCTAGGGCATAGACGACCAGACTTCTCTAGTGTTATTCAGGCGAAGCTGCTGGCAATCGGCGTTTCGCCAACTCCAAAACCGTCAGGCAATTATCAAGGCCCTTGCTTTTACAATCACATCCTTTAAACTAACGAAACAGTTTCGACAATTAGCTAGCATCTGTGTGAAGTCATTTATTTGTCGTTTTAGACTGGGTCCCTGGTCATAAAAGTATTTTTGGAGCAAGGCTCTGAACAGTTATCTTGAGGACAGTTTTCTACACTCCGCTTGGAGCTGTCAAGACAGGAATTGTATATCACCGTTTCTTAAAAGCTAGCCAAACGTAGTGCATGCTGGACAGCCGTGTTAGCTCCGCATACGACAAAAAAAAAAAGAACAAATGAACTTTCAGCCAACGTTTTGGTCCGCAGAGTCTTCGTATCTATCTCGGAAGAGCAACACAGTAGAGGAATATCTCGCGTGAGGTGGGGCGCATATGTGGAAGGCGACATCAACCTATTTCGAAACTATTGCGAAACTCCAGGCAGTTAGCTAGCACCTGTCATAATGGGAGATGTTTGTTGGTTGAGGTTTATATTAACACTGAAATATAGCTCCAACCAACAAATAAAGTTCCTTTATGAGGTCGATCGTGCTCCGGGCCACAGTATTTTCCAGTTGTGGAAGAACTTTCCTTTGCACAGAAGGCCGAGATGTTCTCCAAGCTGAATCAGCATTGCAAGGAGAACTTAACAAACCCTTATTTGGGTAGAGAAGATAGCAATTCCGTAGTTTCCACATTTACTTACGATGACGATGGGAATATGATAAACTCTATCTTCGGTAGTTTCTCATAACTCCCACTAATTTGTTCCAGTATCAAATTTCCCAGCCCGGAACCCGTTCCACCACCGATCGATCGAAACATAAGGAATCCCCTTAGATTGTCACATTTTTCAGCAAGAAGCCGAATATTATACATGGTATCCTCTATAAGTTCCGATCCCAGGGTATAGTAGCCCCGAGCAAAGTTACTGCCACTGTCGTCCTTCCCAGTGATCAAAGTGTTTGGGTGGAATAAGTGGCGATAGTGTCCCTCTCTTATTTCATCTGAAATTGCAAAACATTTTGTCATTCCATTGATCGGCTTGCTCGCACATCTGCGCTTTATAGTTTGAACCTATCACAGTTGGTTCTGTGTCAACCATTATCACCCGAGGTACCACTTTTGCAGTGTCCGTGACCGAAAAGAACGTCTTATACGAGTCATCTTCGGGCATTTGTGTGAGAATACCCTCGGTTGTGATGCCGTGTTCGATGCAGTAGAGTTCCCAACATGAGTTCGCTATTTGTATACCAGCTTGGCCCACATGTATCTGGATTATTTCGCCCTAAAATGACACGAATAACTTCAACTCTTTGGATTTGCATTGAATTATCTACACTGCGAGACATTTGTTTACAGAGAATTTTGATAGGTGTTCCGAAATAAATAAAAGTTGACGCAAGTCAAAGTGCTGGTTGCTTAGGTAAAACTGAATATTTGGCCGCAGGTAAACCCAAGTAAACCTGTTGAAATCACAAGAACTCCGGTACAAAAACAACAGAATTTAGTGGTTTTCCAGACTTTTTTCTTTATTTGCAGCACACGCGCACCCGCCCAAGCTCTCACTTGGAGACAAAAGACGAACAAAAATGATAAAAACTAACATATACCTGCTGTTCATTACGGAATGTGTATATATAGTGTATAAAGAGAGTGGATAATAAATAGTGCGCTCCCGGCCTCGGTTTGGTTAAATAAATTAATTTGTTTCCCCTTAAGTACTAAAGCTGGTCTCCCGCGGTCCTCGGTTTTGTTCATATGGCATCCTCCTCATCAGTGAGTTGCGATTTCTACAGCAGAGACTGTTCAATCATGATTTTATCGAAACCCGGTGGTGGTCCATACGAGAAATTGTCCAGAATCACATCCAAAATCGCTCCGTTGCCAACTAAAATGGACGTGAGGCATTCGCATTAGTTGAGATTAAGTTTTGAGGTGAATTTTCTTACCAAAAACAACGGGATACACACTGCCCTTGACATTTCTAAACGGCACCTCTAGACTCTTTCCATTGAAAAAGAAATTCAACTCGATATGGTCGAATGTGACGCCGATGATATCACCATCGCCAGGGAACTCCCGATCGTCTTGCTCTTGGGACGTTGCCGCTATCGCTTGATTCACCGTCAACAGGATATCATCGGCATCCTCATCAATACCGATGAGGCCACCAACTGCATTGCCATTCGCCTGTGGTTGTGTTGTGACTACAGCCGGTCGGAACACTTCGTCATTGAACCTCGTCGAGTTATCCGAGCAAAGACACCACGATTCTCGGTCTGTTCCGCCGATTTTCTTTGATAAATCAGTTTGTCGTGTGGCCAAACCCACTGACCAGGTACCAGTCTGTTGAATTTTCACTTCGAAATATGATTTTGATTGCACCAGTGGAGCAGTGGCCAAGGCACCACCGGTACCTGTAATCCGGAGTTGATTCGACAGCAAAATCACTTCGGGGCCTACACAGAAAAGAGGTTATAACTTAGTTCACATGATGATGGACACACTTACCCATAAAAGCGGCATCTAAGTGAATTTCTGGTTCTCGAGATCTATTGGTCGCTGACATCGGGGTTCGCAGGTTTCCATTGAGGCATGTTCTCAAGCAGCAAAACATTTTGTCTCAATTTATTCCCTTTTCTACTTTGTACTTAGCTAAGGGGTTATGTTTGTTTGTATGTACAATAATTTAATTTGTTTATTAACTATATTTCGACGCAAATTCCTTCCATCGATTAGCAAACAGTTGGTCAGCAGAGGAAAGAAAAATATTTTTTCATGTACAACAAATTGTTTGACAGTTGAGTGCAGCGATGTGTCAGTCGGGTGAACGATGATGGTTGGGGTTTTTGTTTTGGATTATTAATAGTTTTCTTATAAATGTGCTTTAACAGTTGTTAGAACGGGGCAGAAAGAGAAATCGAGTACAGTAAGAGTCGAGAAAATAGAAAACTCCGTTTAAAGATGTCTTATGATTGTCTTTTCCGGAGATTAATTCGGTGAAGCTTCTCCTTTAGATGGCCAGTTATTACGCCAGTGATGAGGGTTTTTCTATTCAAGTCGACAAGAACACAGACTATATAAGTTTCATACAATTCTAAACATCGGACACACCTTCTCTGCCCAAGACGTTCATATTCAGTTACCAGTGAGCAAGATATTCTATTTCTATTTAAACTCCTATATCCAGTCTGAGCCATAGAAGTTTCTGCGTCTAGCTTTGACTTTACCAAGCACATTGGGGGGCACCCACAAGTATCAGATAATAATGGGTGTTTTAAGAGGATTTAAGTGAAAGGTTTTAGATTTAAAGATAGAGAGTCGGATCGAGTTCACAAATCCGAGAAGCATACTGCATGTTCAGTGACTTTTAGAATTTTTCCGAAAATAAAACTCCTAAGAGAGTTCAGACCAGTCGGAACATATTTTCCCAGGTCTTTGCGTCTTTGCGCTCCTGTTAAGCTACAGTCGTAGAGGAATATACTCACGTTGCACATGGGTTCAAGGGGACACAAACAGTCACAGGTTTCCCAAGCCAGCCTCTGTCTATCGACTTTGACTCCCACTTCAACGCGGTGAACGCAGGGTTTTTAGTATCTCAACTGAAAATGATGTTTTAACTTCTTTGGAAGGCTGTTGAAAATAGCTAATGAGAAAAGGGCGCGGAGTTTCCACTAAGACACCACACTCTCTCGAATCTGTATGAATCGTTGATAGTTTTAGTTTTAGTTTTAGTAGGGCGAACTACTAAGGGATACCTTATTCGGGCTACTTATGTGCATGTATTTGGGGCTCGAGTTTAACCGACTTTCAATCTTAGGAGATCATTTTAATAATCAGGCCCTCTAAACTGGGGAGTGTACTGTAGGAGAATCAGTCATGGAAAACACTCTGGCAACAACAATATCCTGATTCGAATAGATAATGCTGGTAACGTTCCCTATAAACAAAACAAAGACTGACGCATCATTTGCTAGAGAAATAAAACAAAATTGTATTACAATTACACAAAACAATTTTAAAATTTCATTTATTTAATCATTTCATCATTTTTCATATAATAATAATAATCATAATCATAATAATTAATTAATTCATTAATTAATTGATAATATGTTTGATATCAACATCATATCTCTCTTTCGTACAACAATATTAATTTTTATTTTTATTTTCATTATTATTATTATAATTCTTTTTTTCCGTTTCCCATTTTAATTTTTTTTTTTTGGTTGTAATCAGTTGTTCTCTCATAATTCAGTTATATAAAAACCGTGGTAAATAATTAATAGCATTTCATAGACTTGACTGGTCATCTGATGAGTTACAGGGGAAAAGATTGCTTCGTATTACATTACATATTTTTCTTCCCTAAAACTTTAAAAAAAAAACCGATCTGCCTAAAAGGTTACTTCCGAATTTTTGTTAAATTTATTTCGGTTTTGAATAAGAGATATTTTGTTATAATTTTTTTTTTTTGTTTCAGTAACAATTGTCTTTGAATTTTACTTTTTATGTAAGAACAAGGCTAAAATGCAATATGTGTTTTAAATTTTATTTTACCTTCATTTTAGCTTTTTTCTTTAAATATTCGATAGTGTTTCTCCTTTGCTATCTTAAATATGTTTTTCTTTAGTTTTAATTCATCTTTAAATTGATTAAGCCTAAAAAAAATTGTTTGCTTTTCTTTATGTATAAATAAATTCAAAGACAAAAAAATTGTTTAAAATATATATGTATATATACTTTTTTTGTTTTTTTTTTCATTATATGTTTGCATTTTCTTTCTGCTTTTTTTTGTAAATATGATTTAATTTTATAAGTTTAATAATTAATGAATTTTTTTTGTTAGATATGCGCTTTTTTTTTATTTAAAAATATCAATTGTTTAATATTTGTTAATAATATGTTTCTTTTTGTTTGTTTTTTGTTTCGTAATAAGTTAAATCGGGCACGAGTTTGATATGTTTTGAATTTCTTCTGCTTCCTCTTTTTTCCCTCTTTCCTTTCATCCTTTTAATCGTAGTTTCATTTCTACTGTTATTTCTATGTTTATCCTTTTCTATTCCAATTTATTTTTGGTTATAATAATTTTTTTTTGTTGTAGATATTTTTTTTTAAGTAATAAGATTATTTTAAATAATTTTTTTTTATCTTTTTTTTTCTTTATTTTCAATTGCACTACTTACATTTAACATGAAATTTTCTTTATACACAAATTTCTGTATTTTTGTTTTTTTAATTTAATTTTTATAAATTACTTAATATACCGTCTGATTTTGAGGTATGAATAGATAATTATGTATAATATTTTTGTTTGTTAATTTTCTTTTGTTTTGTTTTTTTTTTTTAATTTAAAATTCGTTTCATTGGGTTTCTGTTTGTAATATAGTTTTTTGTGTTAAAGAAATTGAAAAATTTAATAAGAAACCGAGCTACAGAATCAGGTTAAACCTTCTTAGTCGAACCTTAGTTGGGACTAGATCAGTTGATGAATAGAAGCCATAGAGAGTGGTTTTACTGTACTGTTGTCGAGGCAATGAGTCTATATCCGTCTACTATCTAAAATTTGCATAGAAAAAGGTTCCTTTTCTGAGGCACTAGAACTGAGCAGCTCGATCAGACTTCGCGTTCAGAGCAGCGTTTCCAAGCGGAGATCCTAGCAGTAATATCGGCCCCAAATTAGCCTCGATGGCAATAATATCCCGGGGGATATTAAGATTTACACTGACAGCCATACTTCAATAAAATTGATATCTGCTACGCAAAATATGTGTGTCAAGGCTTGTGAAATACGGTCGCGAGAAGCTGAAGGTTCTTGGTACGCAGCGCAACGTCAAACTCTGGTGGATTCCTGGTCTTTGAGAAAGTTGACGAAATGGCAAAAAAGGGATCTACTCTCGACCATAAACAGTATAGACAAGGCCCTACTCTGTGGGGAAAATGGAAGAAATATCTCTAACGAGTCTGAAATATTCTTTCGGATGGCCTAGACAAACCTCTTGGTTAACCTTGATAAGTATTTTTCATATTCCAAGCCTAAGTATTGGCCGTCTTAGCAATATGAGGGAACAGTCTCGTAGAGCAACGTTTATTGGTTGTATTCTCTGATAGCTATGTAGGTGCCCCTCAAAGTGCTTGGTAAAGACAAACTTAGCCACAGTAACTACTATGGCACAGACTGGATGTCAGTGCTCAAAGAGTAATGGAAGGTCTTGCGTCGACCAATTCCTGCCAATGTAATCCTATCAAACGCTTTCTCTTCTCTTCTGTTCGACTCCAACAACAAAGTTAATGCCTTTTTTCAAAGTTCTCCAGCGGAAACACTTTTTCGTTTGTTTTGTGTCTCACAAATAAAACTTAAAATCTTGTGGTGTATTCGTTGGGGGTTTGGGATGGTTTTTCGATGAAAACTCGGCGAAATGGAGGGAAAGGTGAACTATGGATGAAGTAGAAATGTGTGAAATGCAGAAATTCTGCTGAAAATCAATTAACTGACGAGAATTGGAAAAAAAAAACAACGGGGGTTCTTTGCCGAAAACGATGTTGTTCATTTCTCTTATATTCACGACAATCCCTACTTGGTTAATTTTGTCCTCAGTGAAGCTCTGGGCTAGTAATAGAATCACGAACCTTTTTTCGTCTTAGTGTGTCCGCGTTCAGGTGCGAACAGGAAACAAAAAATTCCAATAAAAAGTAACAAACATACGTGTAAGTAAAAAATAAAATAAAATCACGTAACTCTGTTTATTTGAAGAATGAAATTTATTTATTTTATCATATTACTACCACAAAAAAAAAACAAAAACTAAAAAAATTATTTGTATGGAGAAATAAGAATTATTACACATAAACTAAAATTTCGATAAAAATTAGTACAATTACACGTATAAATTAGGAAGAAAATAATATTAATAACAAAACAAGGGACAAATAAAATATTATTTTTAGTAATCAAAATCAATTTAACAACTAAAAACCATTAAATAAAAAATTAAATTAATTATTATGTTGTACAGTAGTAATGTTTTTGTTTGTTTATTATTTTTTTTTTTTTCGTCTGTATAAATGGTTAAACTATTAAATTTATTTCCCTATTCTCTTTGTTTTAATTTTTATACATATATGTATATATATACTATATTGTTTCAATTCGCATATTGTTCTACGTTTTTGTTTTGCTGTTTTACAATTTAATTTTCTTTTCCATTCTGTATATTTAATAATTTGTCTATAAATTAAATTATATTTGGTTTTTTGCTTTTCTGCTTTTCTTGCTTGTATTTCGTTTAGAATGAAAATTGAAAACATTTCAATCATAAAATTGTTTGATGTTTTGTTTTTTATTTTTCTTTTGAAAATTTGATATGTTTAAGTTTTAATTAAATGTTCCCATATTAAATGCTGTATAATAATATTTTTATGTTGCATAATTTTTTACGTTTCAGCATATTTTAATTGTTTTTTTCTTTTGTTTTTTGTTTCCTAATTATAATTCACACTTGTTTTATGTTTTTTTTTAAACATCTAAGTTTGTCTTTTAATGCTTCTGTCTGGTTCGCATGTTTTTGTTTGTTAATATTTTTTTTGTTTTTCTTTTTTATTTACTACATTTAATACACGCACGATATTTACTGATTTTCTTTTAAGTATAACATGATGGAAATTAAGTTTCTAATTCATATGAGGGATTTATGCATTGTAGGGTGGGGAGCGGAATAAAATATATTTGCACCCTATGTTAAGTCCTTGATTTGAAGCTCGCTAGGACTCCCGCATGGAGAGAGAGTAACACGAGCGTGGAATAAGGCTTAGGGAATGCATGTCTGCTTCAAAAATGGTAGTCCTGCTTGCAGCTAGGGAAAACAATAAAAAAAATGGGTACAATGGAAGCATTAGAGGTTAATGGCGCTAGAATACTTATACTTTTAGATAAGCAAGCAGCACTTAAAGCGTTTACATCTCAATTAGTGAAATTTGATTCAGTCAAGTGCGGCTTTGGCGCCTTACAGTCAGTTGCCAGACGCAGCAGGGTCATCAGTATCACTTTCGTGTACTATCTATTTTTTTGAATGCCCATGCTTTAGGTAAAGGGTAGTCATATTACACTCATTTGTATGCACTGACTGATAGAGAATATTTCTGCCTGCAAAATTGTGCCTATCCTTCTGTCATTCTTGATCGCGCTTTGAAGAACAGGGTTTAAATTTGTCCCAGTCGTCCTTCATGGACACAAATGATAAGTAATTTCGCTCAAAACAATAATTGGAACACATGTCGTCCAATGCAAGTTAAATTCTCTGCTTTGTAACAAGCACCTAGGCATGAGAAGTCAGTCTGCCGATACTGTTTTAATGGAAAGGATGTAAATCACCTGCATTTCAGTGTGAACTTGCACCCGAGCTAAGCCACGATAGCGGTGAGAGATGATCTCACCTACACAAGTAATCGCAATCGGCACCCTATTCGGCGTGCTTACAGGGCATTGCGCAATCGGTAGACACTATCGCAGGATAGAAATTCTATCGCAGTTGCATATACGAATCCAAATGGGCGTTCAGACGGAAACTGGCATATTTCTTCCTCTGAAATCGGAGATGTAGCGTCGAGGTCAGGACTTAAATTAGCATCCTATACAGGATAATAGGAGAAATCCAACGAATTTTGTAAAGCGTAGTCGACAGAAAACGAATCGCGTCGGTTATCCTCACTAGGTATTGTGCGATCCAACACAGAAAGCGAACCTACAGCAATCGAGAAGAAAAGGAAAATATCTCTTGGTTTCATGAGAAGCGGTTCTTGTGATAGCACATTGGTCTTCCATGGCTAGCCGCTAAAAGTCCGATAGAAATCATACGAACTAAATGAACACCTAATCTGCTTCAGTGAACTAAAATAAATTCAGCACTTGTTCAACAATTATTGAAGTGTTTATTTTAAAAATCTGCTTCAACAAAGTAGTCATCTTGTGAATAGATTTTATTATATTTAGAGTAAGAGTAGAGATTGCTTACGGACATTACTCTTAAATATTTAATATTATATTTGTTTTTACACTTATATCCTAAAGAGAAATAAAAAAAGGCGCAATGAATGATATGCATTAGTATTTTGTTTTGTTTTTTTTTTTTTCCATCACTAAGATCCTTAACTTTGTTGAACGATTTTCCAAACAGACATTAACAACAATTCTCGATCAAGGCCATGGGCTACTACAATGCACAAATATATAATTATATTCTACACTAATTCTCTAGAGAAATTATTTACTTTTTTCCTTTATTTTGTTTCTTATATCTCTTGGACGGAATATATATATAAATATATTTTCTTTTTACTTAAAATAATAATAAAACCAAAATTAAATAAATAAGGAATGGAAAATTTCAAACATCCAATATATGTATATAACTATGTATAGATATATTTTTAAGTTTAAAACAAAAAAAAAGAATGTATGAAAACTTTGGAGTTAATTTAAAATATGCCTTTGGTATTTAAATATTTAAAAAAAAAATTACAAATTATATGTATAAGGACAGCTTTGGTAATTGCTACTACTAAATAAAAACAAAAATAAAATTCAGCAAAATTAAATCGCTGCTGAATAAGATCAATATTTTCACAAAAGAAAACTTAAAGTTATATAACTTGGGGTAAAAATACAAAAATCTTTTTAATTTGAAAGAAAATTACGATGAAAATGCTATGCAGCGGCTGTGAATAGATAGAAATCTTTGTGGAGTTCTGAAGCGAAGACCACTACATGTCGTAGGCAGGGCGGTACACTGTCGTGCAGCTTTTTTAACCCAGTACTGCAGAAAATAGTGCGAAATTTCCAAATCAACAGATCAAGAATTTTTTTGTCATTAATCCGTAAAACTACTTGGGAGATGACATTGATTTCATTGATAGAACGAAGCGAACAGTCACTGTAGGCTTCGAAAAGGACTGCAAACGATGGTAAGACAAAATGAATGCTGTCTACGAAACACAATAACGACATTTGGGCCAGAACGACCATTATGACCATCTACGTTTTAGTCATGTTATTGACATCAGCGCAGAGATTTAACATAGAATAGCACTCTTCAATCAAGGAGGTGCTATACAAGGCGCTCATCATCCTCGCTCTACTGTATCAGAAGCTCACTTAAAATGTTCGAGATAAGGGTTTCTGTCTACATTGATGGTATGTACACGGAGAAAAGTAGTCAATAACGAATTCCTACTCGAACTGAGGGACTACGCTGAAAAGCACAACCTTATTTTCAATGGAGTGCGCAAGGAGAGACAGATGGCAAAAGGTCGTGGAGACTGAAAGTCTTAAGACCAGGTCAAAGTTGCGAAATTTTCTACCAAACATCCATACAACTCCGCCATCGATTCCACAGAAAAATTGGAATTATTTCACTAGTGCTAGAGTTTTGTAGGGGATGCCTGAGACACGCCTTCGTTATAAGTTAAAACTTGGCGTGGTTATTCGTGGTATTCACTGGACACGGATAGGGCATCTCATATGGCTCCCTAATCATGCATGGTTGGGTGTTTAAACCAGACGTAAAGCACTGAACATGATTGTCAGACCCTTACTCACTGCACTCTGTAGACGAAGTTCTCATGAACAATTTAGAACGTATGGGTAAGATTCTTGCTGTATAAGGCATTGCATATTCGGATAGAGAATACTTAAAACGAAATAGAATGACAAGATGAACCGAAATGGGATGTAAGACCTTGCAGGTCATAGGCTGTGGGACATGCTCCGTAGGAGTGATGGTAGAGCTTAATACCTTGCGTTGCCATGCAGCGGACCCCAATAGGATATTTTTTTTACGGAAATACGCCGAAGACTAGGCATTGCGGACTCTGATTTGTGCAGGGACTGTAACGATATTTATGTTTTTGATTTCGCGTATAGTTCGCAACTTGAAGGATATATGTAGGTAGAATAGACTAAAAAAGTGCCAGATTCTGTGCTCTGTGGGAAGTGATTAGGTTCGTTGAATAAAGTTCTCTTAGGGAATCACGATGGTCTAGTGTGGTGTGACAGCATTTCTTCTCAACTGCGTTGGAATGAAAGAGCCCTGAACGGTTTGGGTTGATGTAAACTTGAACCAAAGTATACAGCACTTGTAAATGATATGAAATTAGTAAAAAATAGACCTCAAATTGCTTCACCATCACCCTATTCAGCCCACTGAATAGCATCTAAATCGAAGGAAAAAAAAAACATTTTATCGAAACATCTTATTCTAAACATTACAATTTACACCCTAATGTTTTTTGTTTTACTTTCTTTAAGTAGGTAATTCTTGTCTTTTTGTTTAATTAAATATTTGTTGTATATATATATATGTGTACGTAATTATATATTCTTTCTTTCATGTCGCTCTGTCCAAAAATTTCTACGAAATATGATATGTAAATGATGTAATTCATTTGTTTTTTTATTTCTTGTTTTGGGGTTTCAGTATTCGTTTTTCATCATGTCTCCAAGTACAAAATTGATTGTTCTTGCATTATATTTGGTTGTTTTGTAAGATGTTTTCTTTTTCTTTTAATTAACATTAACTACGTGAGTTATGTAATTTTGTTTGTTTTGTCTTGCCATTAGTTTTGTTTTTTTTTGTTTTTCAGTGGGCGGAAAACAGTTTTTGTTTAGTTGTTCAATCAAGAGGAGGAAAATTGTTTCTGTTTTTTTTTTTAGTATTTAGATCGTTTTATACGATTTAAATAGCCAAAAAATTGTAGCTGAATTTGAGTTTAGTTTTTTTCTTTAATTTTCTACATTAGCATTGAAAATCAAAAAAAGAAAAACTTTTCGTTTCATTTTAAAAAATATTACAAATATTTTTTTGTTTGTTTGTTAATGTGAAACCCTTAAGTTTTTTTTTCTTTTCTTACGCTTTCTTTAGAGATTTTACATCTTTTAAAATATAAACTGTTGTTAACATTAAATTTATTTCCTAACAATATGCATAGCATTATTTTTATATAATTTTTAAAATAGCCTAATTAAAGTTTTTCTTGATTTTGTTTTGTCTAATTTTTCTTTCCTGTTTAAGATTTATATGTTTAAAATTGATTTTTGCAAAAGAAGGATCATTTAATCGTTGTTTATACAGAATTCACATTTTTGTTTTTGTTTTGTTTGTTTTGTTACTTTAACTAACTTCACATGCTTATATAATTCATACAAGAATTTTTTTTTAATATATATGTATGCGTTTTTTTTTTAATTAACTTTAATTTTCAAGGTTTTCTTGTTTGTTTCACTTTTGTATTTTTATAAATCTAGAAAGAGAGCTATGTAAAGGGCACATTCGGTTAAGCTATATTTATATATATTTTATTTAAATATTTTCTTTTAATATATATATGTATGTATATATATATATATATATATATATATATATATATTTGTATATAATATTAAATAGTTTTAAAAAACAAAAGAAATAATACACATAAAAAAAAATATTGCAATTCAACCAATAAGAAACTGATAAAGGTTTACCTCTGAGCTGAATTTGAATTAAAAAATTATGCCGATTGATTAACAAATGCATATACTTGGGGTTTCTTTTTATACTCCAAATTGACCAATTCAGCTCAGATGAATAAGAGAAAAACTCATCGGAGAACTTGTAATTTTTGGTCGAAATAGGTATTAAGGTGGAAAACTGAACAGAAAATAGGAGCTGAATTGCCATAACTTCATTGTAAATTATTATAAATACTAGAAAAAGTTCCTGTAAGATAGTTTTTTCTTAGGATTTTTTAGATTATTTTTTTTGTTTAGTATTATATTGTTTTTTGTTTTTTTTTTTAATACCCTAACGCATTTAATTTAATATATATGTATTCACAATAATATTCACAGTCATAAGAACTATGCATTTTATTATAATTTTTTTTGTTTTACGTTTTAAATTAATTTTTGTTTGTAGTATTTGCTTTGTTTTATATTTTGTTTGTTTATAAATTATATTCAAACTTACGCTGAATAGGTTTCTTATTTGATTTGTTTGTTTTATCTAAAACTGTATCGTTTATCCGTTTTTCCTATGCATGAAATTTCTGCTAGCCGCTGATTAATGTTTTCTTTAGATTTTTCTGGTCTATTAGTGGTTTGTTTTTCTTTAAACTTTGCGCGCATAAAGTTAAAAAATTCGGGGAATAGAAAACAAATCATAAAAATGAATTGGGTTGTGTTGGAAAATAAAAATACTATGCCGCTACATGTGATGCTGTTGGTAGTACATATGAGTACAATCCTCCTCCTGGTCCTGCCGCTCCTGTAAATAATGCTGCCGGTATGTTTGCCATTGTTGCTGTTGACGTATTTGATGATGTTGAAACGGGTCAAGTTGGTGTTGTCATTAAGAATTGATGATGCAGCTCACGTTCTGCCTTCTTACTGAGCAGATCATGCCTTGATTCCATACCCGCTCCTCTATAACAAAAAAAATTAAAGAGATTTTTTTATTATTTGTTTCAGAATGTACGAGTGTTTAGAAGAAATATTTGGCAGAGGGATTGAGTTAGTTCACTTGGCGCCCATAGTACATAAAGAAAACAAAAATCAATCAAATCAAAGTAAAGAAGAAAAACGTAAACAAGCTTGAAGCGGAGTTGAACAGATAATCCTTCTATTTGTCTCCCATATAATTCCGACAACGTGAAACATTAAGCAGATGTACAGCAAGATGGCTGTGCTGTGAAATCGCGGCCCTTCACTGGAATTGTATGGTATTCGCTGAGATTCCACTTGGTAGGGTTAAGATGCATGAAAAAGAACAGATTCGAAACAGACCTGCCCATGTTTTAGATCACCCTTTTTCCTTTTGGTTTCCACGGAAAAACTGAAAAAATTGCTACGAAGCGGATTCTGTCAAAAGTTCAAAATCGAAAGACCTCAATATCTCCCTAAGATCTCCGAGATCAACATACAACCAGCACCAACAGAGAACCAAGATAGTCAGATCACCGAGATCGACAGAGACGAACAATCAACCACCAAAACCTAAAGAGATCAAACCATTCATTTCAGCGAGCATATCTTGTGAGCAGGCCTCCTGCAAACATTTGTTAAGGGTTAAGTTGCTTGTTAAAGAAACCATATATCCTTAAACCAATTAGGGTACTCCTAGATCTTAAGTTATTACATTACAGGCCAATAAAAGTTAAATCAAATACAAAAGATTGTTTTATTCTTCATTTTCTTTGAGTTTCTGGACAAATTTTAGGATTTCAAGGATTCCACGGTGAGTACCATGAAATTTATCATGAAATGCAGATTTTTATCGCGAAAACGTGAAACCCAATTTTTTCGGAAACGCCTCAAAAGTGCCTAAGGGAGGCCGGGGCTGAAAAATTTTAAATGCAATTTTGTGCTGCCAAGGTCGCTCTACAAGATGGCGTCCCTAGAATTTCCATAGCATGTACCGTTATCCGGTGAGAAGTCAAAATATGTAAATTTCCTGACCAATCTCAGCGATGTCAATTTTTTTTCAAACGTTCAAAAGACATTCAAAGAAGGCCGTGGCTGAAAAAGTAGGAATGCAGTTTTGTGCGTTCAAGGTCGCTCTTCAAAATGAGGGGCCTAGCATTTTTGTAGCATGTGCCGTTATAGGGTAAACAAGTCAAAACGTGATAAAATGTTTGAAAAATACCAGTCCAGTGTCTTCGGGGTGGAAAAAAATGCACTCATTTACCAATTTTTTCGCGCCAATTTTCTCGGAAACGCCTCAAAAGTGCCTAAGGGAGGCCGGGGCTGAAAAATTTTAAATGCAATTTTGTGCTGCCAAGGTCGCTCTACAAGATGGCGTCCCTAGAATTTCCATAGCATGTACCGTTATCCGGTGAGAAGTCAAAATATGTAAATTTCCTGACCAATCTCAGCGATGTCAATTTTTTTTCAAACGTTCAAAAGACATTCAAAGAAGGCCGTGGCTGAAAAAGTAGGAATGCAGTTTTGTGCGTTCAAGGTCGCTCTTCAAAATGAGGGGCCTAGCATTTTTGTAGCATGTGCCGTTATAGGGTAAACAAGTCAAAACACGATAAAAGGTTTGAAAAATACCAGTCCGGGGTCTTCAGTTTGAGAAGAAGTGTACTCATTTTCTTCACATCGGGTATACCACACGGCTGATCGTTAAAATCTACGGCCGTGTGGTATGCAATGGTTTTTTGACAAAGTTCGGAATTATTTTCTGCAAAAAAAATCGGGCATATCGCACGGGGCTGCGGGATCTTCAGTTTGAGAACAACATGCTGGGACGTAGGGCACTTTGGTGGGATTTCCGAGTTTTCATACTAAAATTTTTCTGGGGTACCAGGCCACCAGAAAAAAGAGTAGGTATACCGCCTATTTTTTCGCGCCAATTTTCGCAGAAATGCCTCGAAAAGCCTTAAGGAGGGCCGGGGCTGAAAAAATAGGGATGCAGTTTTATGCGCCCAAGGTCGCTCTACAAGATGGCGTCCCCAGAATTTCCATAACATGTACCGTTATCCGTCAAGAAATCAAAATATGACAAGTTTTTGACCAATCCCAGCCATGTCAATTTTTTTTCAAAGCTCCAAAAGTGGCATAAGGAAGGCCGGGGCTGAAAAAATTGGGATGCAATTTTGTGCGCTGAAGGTCGCTCTTCAAAATGAGGGGTCTAGCATTTTTGTAGCATGTACCGTTATAGGGTAAACAAGTCAAAACGTGATAAAATGTTTGAAAAATACCAGTCCAGTGTCTTCGGGGTGGAAAAAAATGCACTCATTTACCAATTTTTTCGCGCCAATTTTCTCGGAAACGCCTCAAAAGTGCCTAAGGGAGGCCGGGGCTGAAAAATTTTAAATGCAATTTTGTGCTGCCAAGGTCGCTCTACAAGATGGCGTCCCTAGAATTTCCATAGCATGTACCGTTATCCGGTGAGAAGTCAAAATATGTAAATTTCCTGACCAATCTCAGCGATGTCAATTTTTTTTCAAACGTTCAAAAGACATTCAAAGAAGGCCGTGGCTGAAAAAGTAGGAATGCAGTTTTGTGCGTTCAAGGTCGCTCTTCAAAATGAGGGGCCTAGCATTTTTGTAGCATGTGCCGTTATAGGGTAAACAAGTCAAAACACGATAAAAGGTTTGAAAAATACCAGTCCGGGGTCTTCAGTTTGAGAAGAAGTGTACTCATTTTCTTCACATCGGGTATACCACACGGCTGATCGTTAAAATCTACGGCCGTGTGGTATGCAATGGTTTTTTGACAAAGTTCGGAATTATTTTCTGCAAAAAAATCGGGCATATCGCACGGGGCTGCGGGGTCTTCAGTTTGAGAACAACATGCTGTGACGTAGGTCACTTTGGTGGGATTTCCGAGTTTTCATACTAAAATTTTTCTGGGGTACCAGGCCACCAGAAAAAAGAGTAGGTATACCGCCTATTTTTTCGCGCCAATTTTCGCAGAAATGCCTCGAAAAGCCTTAAGGAGGGCCGGGGCTGAAAAAATAGGGATGCAGTTTTATGCGCCCAAGGTCGCTCTACAAGATGGCGTCCCAAGAATTTCCATAGCATGTACCGTTATCCGGCAAGATATCAAAATATGACAAGTTTTTGACCAATCCCAGCCATGTCAATTTTTTTTCAAAGCTCCAAAAGTGGCATAAGGAAGGCCGGGGCTGAAAAAATTGGGATGCAGTTTTGTGCGCTGAAGGTCGCTCTTCAAAATGAGGGGTCTAGCATTTTTGTAGCGTGTACCGTTATAGGGTAAACAAGTCAAAACGTGATAAAATGTTTGAAAAATACCAGTCCAGTGTCTTCGGGGTGGAAAAAAATGCGCTTATTCACCAATTTTTTTCGCGCCAATTTTCTCGGAAACGCCTCAAAAGTGCCTAAGGGAGGCCGTGGCTGAAAAATGATGGATGCAGTTTTGTGCGTTGAAGGTCGCTCTACAAAACTGCGTCCCTATTTTTTCAGCCCCGGCCTTCCTTAAACGTCTTTTGGACGTATGAAAAAAAAAAACATGAATGGGATTGGTCGGGAACTTTACATATTTTGACTTCTCGCCGGATAACGGTACCTGTTATGGAAATTGTGGGGACGCCATCTTGTAGAGCGACCTTGGGAGCACAAAACTGCACTTAAAATTTTTTTAGCCCCGGCCTTCCTTAGTACTTAAGGAAGGCCGGGGCTAGAAAAATTGTGAAAAAAGTAGTATGCAATTTTGTGGAAAATGCGTTTTAGGGCAAAACGCTCGTCTCGATCTAAAACTTCGAGCAAAATGGATTTAAAAAGGATGATCTACAACATGGGCATGTCTGTTTAGTGATATTTGGCCCGCGAGGGGCGTGAGGGGGGTTTTCTTGCATGCTTCATCCCGCCGGGTCGTAGATCGTGAAACGTTAGGTGCGGGACAAAACTTCTCAGGGCGGAGTTATAGAGCGGGAAATTTTCAAGAAATGCAGTCCTTACTCCACCCTGTAGCTTCAAATATAAGGGAAATATCGTGGTTTTTCGATTTTCAACTTTTCACAAAATCCGCTTCGAAGAATGCGGCAATTCCTTCATTTTTCCGTGGAAGAAGTTTGATTCAGAAACCATTTTGGTTGCGAAGTACCTATGTAGTGTGGTCTTCTACCACTTTGGACGTGAAATCCGATCGACTTTAATTTCAAAGCGCAACACCGACCTTCAGAGTAAGAGAAGTACATAGGATCGCTTGCTTTCCAGCTTGTCTGCTTCTGATTCTTTAATTTGCAACAAAATGACTGCTTAACGTAAACCCCTCTCCGGGAGGCTTCAGTCTAAGGCTTCGCCTTACCGAAAGCAGTCGTGGCAGGTGAAGATTCCACAAGGATACGACGCAAAGATATCAAGGACTTTGAGATGAGAAACTTGAGACTAAAGATTTTGTTGCAGCGGACTGTGTGTCAAGCGTTTTTGTTATGCCCCCAAACAAATATTTAAAGAAGCTAGAAGCTTCCCGTTGTGTACATTATTTTAGTTTTTTGTCGGGTTTGGAACGCTAAACTAGAGCATTCAGACGCAACTGGTCCTACTGGTAGTACCAGAAAGCAGGACCAGTTTTTACCCATTTTACTGGAATTTCCTCGATTTTCGCAGAAGGCCGAGAAGGCACTTCAATGATGAGTAGCTTACAGTATCAGCACTCACCACATCAGCACCGAAAATACATGGTCTACAATATCTTATGTATTTTTTAACAACAAGGAAAAAAGGAAGAGCACTGACAAAGCCGAATGGTTTTCTCATGTCTGTAACTTTATTTTCTGTTTTAAAATTTTTTGTTGCAAATTTATGAGGGAGGACTTTTAAGTATTTAAAAGAACAAAAAAAAACAGAGCATGTGCAAGTGTTTGGCATAAAAAACAAAAAAAAAAAATAGGATAACATGCGGCTAAATAATTCAATTCGTTTGCAGTGTGTGCACGGGAACCATTTTGTTTATTTATATTCAGCTGGCCGGGTGAAAATTGAATATTTTTTTCCTGTATTTTTCCCTATGAAATTTTAATAATACATTTTCTCTCTCTCTCTCTTTTTACCCGATGATAAAACAAAGGAAGCAAAAAAGTTTCCTTTCTGTCTCCTAAAAATTGAAAGAAAAAAACTTCGTAGTTGGATAGGGTGTCAGAACGTGCTGTTGCTTCTGTTGTGTACGACACACATGTGAGAACTGTGTGACGTGCATTTGAATTAGATGACGAACACGGAGGTCTTCCAGGGTTAATTGAAAAAAAAAAAAAAAAAAAAAACGAAAACGAAGTCAAAACCCTTCCCTTTTGAATTTTTTTTTTGGGAAAATTTATGACACCTCCTGGTTCGGGACGGTTTTATTTTGAACAGCAATCCGTTTCCAATAAAACAGTAAAGACCTACTGCAAAGGGTTGACCCTTCTCAATTGCATAATAATCGTAATAGCCGACAGGTGAATCTTCTATTCGGCGCTTCATGCCTTTATTTATCGATAAAGGAGACAGTTTTGTTATTGGGGTTCCAAATGGGCTCGAGCAAAAAGAAAAAAACGGAAGAAGAAAAGGGATACGCTCAAGGAAATTACTTAAAGTGCTTAATGAAATTTTTATAGCGCGCCGATGGGCTTTTTTTTTTCCGGTGAATTGGGGTTAAATTAGAGTTTACCGGGACGGGGGTGGATTAAAATGTTTTTTTTTTTTGTTATGAATTAGGATGAAACACGATTAAGAGGAGAGACGTATCCTTGGTCTGTTTTTTAGAAGCAGTTTCACGCAATTTATTGACGATTACTTTAAATTGATTGTGGTAGGTTAGGTTGGAGAAAATATATTGACGGTATGGTAATTCCCACGTTCAACTTGAAAGTGTGTTTGGGGAACAGTTGCCAATTTTATTAATTTATATCGAAAGGGTTGTGCTGAATACGCAAGGGAGACGTGAAACAGGCGCTTTAGATGGGAAATTTGTTTTAAATGCTTCCGTAGGGGGAAGTAGTGGAAAGATCCACAAAAATGCTTCAGTTGAATATGAATTGGAAGTGACCTTCAGTAAGACATGACCGAACCGTTTGCTGTCATTGCCAGCCTCATAAAAACGGACAAGTAAGGTAAAA
This sequence comes from Matsumyia berberina, assembly GCA_917880715.2. Lineage (NCBI taxonomy): Eukaryota > Metazoa > Arthropoda > Insecta > Diptera > Syrphidae > Matsumyia > Matsumyia berberina. The sequence continues at coordinate 111,539,239 of OU862872.1, forward strand.
TGCAAAAATCTGTCTACAGGCTACATCAAGAGAGAAGTTTTTAGGCTCACGCTACAAGTGTTGTGTGGTATCCACTGGGCCTACAAACTAAAGAGACCATCTAAGGAAAATGACAACTGTAGACTATGCTTCGAGGACGTGCAGACAGCACCACACATTCTTTACAATGTCCAACTTCACCTTTTTATTCATAGTGTAGGTTGACGTTTTGAGCTATTTTCTGAAGGTTTCAATGAACAACCGCCAAAGAATATATGTTTTCCATAAACTTCTGGCAACCCTGCCGTACTCAAGTTAGATTTTGAGGAAACGGTGCAGCCAGTACGAGAAAGAGTATACACAACACCAAGCCAAGCCGCAAATAATGTCAAGCTCAGCACTGGATGCACACTTGAGAACCTTGTTTTTTTGGAGACGAATGGACATCCCTTTGGCACACCAGCTATAACCGCATGTTATCCTTGCTCTTAAACTAAAAAAAACATACAATTTGCCACAATGTCAAATGCAAAACTACATTAAAAAAACAACACACACTTACAAGTGAGCTTTATGTGGGTGGTAAAACTCTTTTGCAAAACAATCAAAACTTGTGCAATTGACATGTGTTAACACACACAACACACACATACACACACAGAAAATAAAGGAGAAAGGAAAATCAAACTGAAAATAAATACATACGTCTCTAAAAAGATGATTTTGGTGCTGATGGTTTTGATGGTGCTGTAGTGAGTTAACAACGACTGGTTGTAGTGCGTTACGATTATTGGTAAGACTATTGTTATTATTTAAATTTGTGGTTGTGGTGGTGGTCAACATTGTTGGCAAGGTGCTGCAGCTGACAGGTACCCCACCGCCCATCATTAGTATCTCATAGTTCTGGCCGTTGATCATTTGGCGATGACACTGATTTGCATTGAATACCGTCATTGGTTGATTGGTTGCTACCGACACAGTTGAATTGTTTAGATTCGACAGAACATTTCCGGCGATAGATGCTGTCATGGCTGATGTTGTCAAATCGTTGATCATTTTTGTTTTGGCATATTCAATGCGTATTGAGCCACGGTCCGATGATAGAAGATATTTACCTTGAAGTTGATTCATTGCAGCACCAGCACTAGCGGCATCGTTAAATTCAATAAAAGCAACAGGGTTGTTGATGTTTGCATTCATGTTGCTGTTGTTGATGTTGTTGATATATTGCTGATTGATATGATTTGGATTGTTGTTGTTGATGTTGCCATTCGATTGGTTGTTGATGTTGCAGTTGTTGTTGACGTTACCACCTGTGCCAAGATTTGCAGTTGTAGTAGCAGTAGAAGTAGAAGAAGTTGTGCTGGTAGAAGTAGAAGTGAGATTGTGCGAACCTTTTGTGTGCATTCGGAGGCGACAAAAGCCAGGCATACTGTGCAAGTTGTTTATAATATTATTAAATTAAATGTAGAATATATATATGAGTATATAGATTTTAATATTACACACCTAGTTTATATAAAAATTTAAAGTATATAGTCAAGGTTTGACATGGAAGATGGAAAAGCTGCGCGGAGTTGTATTCAGTGCTATTCAGCGTGGATTATATTAGATGAGAATATAGTGTTAGAATGGTTTACCAAAGAATCTGAAGAAATGTATCAAACGGGGCAGGAAGTGTGAGTTGGCGAAGATATTTGTTTGTAAATAAATCGGTCTTTGAAAAAGCTCTGGATGAAAACAGTCTTTGTCTTTTCAAATTTGTCGGAAGGATCGATGGAATAAAACTTGTACCATTGCAATGGTTTAAATGGACAGTTTAGGGAGCATTTGATACACAAGCTTAAGGTGAATGTACGCCTTGTAAGTGCTTGAACAACGCTAGTAAATTATTCAAATTTACTTTTAAAATCGTTCGTTGATTTGCGAAACTTATTCACTGTAGTGATATTTTCGGTGGACATAATCGTCCATTTGAGCAAGAGATCTGTCGAAATATATGCTCTAAATAATCCAAAGATATGTGCGCACTTCAGAGAATATTGTCACTTTAAGCGAAAGTGTGTCGGGAGCAGCAGTTGCAGATCTGTCTGACCACAATTTAGCGCAAAGATCACGGCTTACACCTGTATAAGATCCAGCTGACAAAGCCACAAGATCACCACTTGCGTCGTACTTCCTCTGATTCACTCGTAATTGCAGGCTCACCACTTGTTTTTTCGCAAAATTGTGATTGAGACGATAAGGCTTATTTTTGGCAGAAGAGACCCTACAGACATTTGATGCTGTTTACTCCCTGGTGGCATCATGCAGCTGACACTTTTTGCAGATCATTCTTGCACAATTGCTTCCACTATGGGAAGCCAAACATACGGTACATTGTGCTAAATATGTGCAGGCAAGCGGGCACGAATTTCGTCTTCAGCACCTCAATCATGAAAGGTTTTACTTGGTCTTCGAGAATCTGCAATTTCTCGGTTAGCTGTTCGAATGGCGTCTAAGGATTACTCTCGACCAGCTGCATAGACATGAGCAACTGCATTTTCTTCATATTCTGCTCATGGTTGAGACCTTGCGATGTAACAAATTCTCTGTAATTCTCATAAAACAGAAAGTAGGAGGGCAATCGGTCAAGGATTTACAGCAGATTATGGATGAGATCGCCTTCAAGGAAACGTACTGAAGTCAGCCATAACAGTCGGTCCAACAAGAATGTATTCGGATCAGCCAAAGGGGTTACAATGTATTTCATGGCATCCTAGTGGGCAACGGGACTATTGTCAGCGGTGTATGCACCCAAGATTTCAATTATTACCTTGGAAGAGAGCTCAATGTTTGTAAAGGAGACGACAGAGCTTCTGTATTTCTTGTTCTGTTCACTTGGGAGTGGACAGTTGAATTATTGCCATTTGAGTTGATCGAAACCAGTAAAGAGAACTTGATCGGATTACGTGGCTTCTTGAACTAAATGGTCGTAAACATGTTAGCAAAGTGCAGAGTTTGTGTCAAAGTTGTTAAACAGTCGCTAAAGAGGCTGTAATCTAGCTTTAGCCAATGGTTTATCAGGTGCTTTGCTCATCTTTCACAGACAAAATTCTCCCTCCTATTCAAGGAAATAGTGATCATAATGTACATGACAATTCTACAGATTTCTGCGAGTTTAACATTCTTTGAAAGAAATATCACAGACGCCCACAACGAAAAGTGTCGACTGTGGGAGTTGAATTTCGCCAGAGGTGGATTGTAATCTCTTCTTTTCATTGTACATATACATAGATTGTATGTTACAGCGCAGCCGTGGCGAGGAACACTTCGAATTGGGAGACTTGTGCTTTTCGCGGATGACATTCTTACGTCCACCCAGACTGAATCTCAGCGCGCTTAGGATAGATTCGTGAACACCACAGACGCCAATTCATCAAAATCATTTTCAATGTTCAAAATAAGCCCGTCCTCTTTGAACAGAGTAAAAATTTACCTGAGGTTGCCTGTCGTAAGAGATATGCCTACGTCACGTCTTGACTGTGACACTAAATTTGTCTGTTAAAAGTATGTCGGATAAGCCCAATAATATTGTGACTCCAGGTGGTACTCGCAAAAGCGCAAATCCACCCGTGGTCTTTTTGACTACGGTCAAGGCAAGGATTCTGGGGGCCTCAACCAACATACATTTTGGACACAGGTCCATCTATTTGTCTATTCGTGTCATGATTTTTTTCAAGTTTCTGACAATTTGAAAGGGATGCCTCATGCAATTCGTGAAATACGCATACCATTGCTTGAAAATATGTCCCTCAAATCTTTTCAGTCCTTCAGCATCTTTTTAATCCTATCACTCGCTATTCTTTGATTTGAGATATTTTAGTCTAGTTAGGAGTGAAGGGTCTGTACACAAGATAATTGTCTTGCTAATCATATTTGTGGCGGCATTAGCGATGCTATCGAGGAAATATAGCGACCTGAAGACTTAAAGCGGTCCCAATTGGCTTTCTCCGGTTGCCGTACTTTGACTTTTCATTTGTAAAGGGCAATCGATTTTAAGGATTGACCTTGTTACCATTCCCATAATGAAAATGCCCGCAATTTAGCACACGTTACAGGTATTTCTGAACTGAAAAAATATAGCGCTGAATTAGTTATAACATGGAAACCATGCTATAATCTAAGCACTTCAACCTCTCACCATTAATTGCTGAATAAAAAATTCAATTCACTTTAATATTCCACGCTGAATTTCACTGTACTGCTATTCAGCACCATAATTTAACTTTCCAACAACTGGAAAAAAGGACATTTTTTTCCCACAATAACTTTGCTAAATATGAATAAATAAAAATGAAAAAAAAAATGTACGAGTATGTACTCAACAGAAAATTACTGACACGTGTTTGTGGTGTGTGATTACAATCAGGTGCTAGTTAACAAGGTGCGTTCATTTTCGTTTCGTGAATGCATCAAAACTTCTACAATATGTATGAATGTGTTCTATAAATTTTTCAAACTGCAGCTGTTCTTGTATGCTGTGTAGGTTATAGATTTAGTTAACACAAAAGTGAGTGAGTACAATGAGAAAGAGGGTGATCATATTTAAATGGTTCATCAGATATATGCTAATCGTTATGTTGTTCATTTTGTTGGTTATGCATAGGTTAATATATTTTTCTCTTTTTTGTTAGTATTTCAAAAAAAGTTTAAAACCAAATTAAAATTTAAAGAAAAAGAAAAAAAGACACAAGAGACAAGAGACTTTGATTTCATTGACTCACCTTGAAAAGACCTCTTTGAGTTCATGTTCGGATACGAATTGTCCTAGATTTGCAACAAACAACGTTGAACATGGTGCATTAGCGGCTAATGGGGGATTTGATGGATGAGTGTTACCGCCCGAACCAACTGGGCTGGCCAAAGCGGGACTGGATAAAAAATGGTGTCCAGCAGCGGTGGCGCCAGGCGGCAAACCGGCTGACATGTGCATTGAGGCTGGATGTATTGCTGTTGTGTGATGCGGCGGCATAGCCATTTGGGTCTTAAAAGAAATTCATCTAATTATTCATAAAGTTATGCTAAATGTTGGGATTTGTTGAATTGGTAAAATTATATTTAGAATGGTGAGACCATACAAATTTTGAATAAAGATTCCATGCAAATGTAGTTTTTATTTTATTTTATTTTTTTTTAATTGTGATGTTTGTAAGCAATGGATTGAAGGGTAGGGGATGTATTGCCACCTAGTGGAGGCACGTAAGCTTGGTTTTCTGCTTCGTATCAAGAATGATCAAAAGATCTGGAAAGTCGGTATGAATTCAGGTCGAAAAAGGCTGTTAGACATAGAATTAAGAACCTAAAGCTCTACGTGACGCGACAGCAATGTACAAGCTTCGATTTTACCTATTCGTTGCAAATAAATTTTATTGCAACCTGGCTTTCACTATCATCACAAGGAATTTAAATCACTGAGTCCTTGCGGGAGGGAATCGTCACTGCTAGAACTTCCGCTTAAAAGGCCCTGCTATGGTTTGAAAGCCAGAGAGTTTCTTAAAGAGACTACAGGGCTCGAACAAAATGATAGAACCTACTCCATTTGGGAACCATAAGTGCAGATGGAGATGGACAGCTGGTTATTTTAATTTCGCGTACTCGTTGGAAAACAGTCAATCAAAGTCGACTTGGAAAGTTCTAACTCTGTATAGCCTGCGTGTAAACCAATCTTAGAGTGTAGACCTAACAGTCTTTGCTGAATGAATGTATACAATGACTGGGAGACTAATTATCACAGAAGACCTTCTAGCCTAGGCGTAGATAAGTTGTATGAGATTGCGTTCTATAGAGACCCCGCATTTCTGTACTTGGTTTTTAAAGGTGCTGCTCTGAGAAAGAAAAATGCAGAAGATGAAGACGGATAAAGATTTTTTCGACTAGAATTTTGCCACCAATCTGCGTGGCAATTTCGGCGTAGATCAGACGGACGACATTGGGTCAAGAGCTATGAACTTTCAATCAATTGTTACGCTATCTTTGCCGCGAAAATCGAAGCAATCGGATAGTTTGTCCAAGCTAACCTGTAGAACTATTGCAAGCAAGACATTGTGAGTATTTCAGACAGTCAAGTTGTCATCAAACCTAAGTTCCAACGAAGTTAGTTCTAAAATACTGCGGAAAAGCCTTAGCGAGCTTAACAACTTCACCTTATACTGGGTTTCACACAAAGTTGGAAGAGTAAGAGGAAAAACCGCCTTCGTAGGGTCAACGAAAAGGCCAAATAAATGACCCGAGAAGACTTAAAGAAAGAGTAGATCCAAGGAGTGGAGAGAGCTTTCAAAGCAAAGACAAGTAAAAGTACTCCTCGAGAAATTTAACTGGAAAAAGTTCTGAAGCCTACATTGGCTGAAGTCGAAATAGGCATCATTCGGTATTAGGGGATCTAATTGCGCACTGCGACCTATAAAGCCTATTGTGTTGAAATTAGGCATCATAGAAACCTCTGTATGAAGAGAATAATTCTAAAGGAGAGATCCATAAAATGACGAGACATGTAGATCCTGTAATAAAGTGGAGGAAACATTAGGTGTGTGGAACTGTGAAGAACCGTGACAAAATGCTTAGCCTGGGTGCCTGCCAGATAGAAGAAAACCTAAATCCACTTCGGTTTGTAAGTTTCTTAGAGAAAACTAAATTATATGGGCACACGAAGATCTAGTAGTTTATAAAAGCTTGCATCGTAAAGTTTCGAATTGGATGACGCGACTGGATGTCTTAAAAATCTAAAGATTATACGGCGCTGTACAGGGCTCAATCCCAGGGCTTGGCTTGGAGAATATTTCCTACAACGGAAGTTTAAGACAAGAGAAGACCGAAAATATTTTGCTGGTTTGTTATACAGTCAACACTGTACGAGACATCAATGACCCGAATGCCAGCTTAACCTTGTCATGATACACATCCAATCCTGGATAGAAGGCCATAAACTAAGACTAGCAACTGAAAAGACGAAGTCCTCTTAACGAGGAGTGAGGTTCCCACTACCTTTGATTAGGAGGTTGACTTGGACCCAATAACCACTAAACGAAAAAATAGCTGACGTGAGAGCCTGGGGTTAGCCAACGCCTTAGCGCCTTTAACCTTGCATCAATCAATGCAGTGAACTGAGAGAAAACGTAGGAAGTTGCGCGTGTGTAGAAACAACTGCGTGCCACTGACTCTTGATAGAGTAAATCTAATTGCAGAAGTCGCTCTAAACGACCTAAAACAACACTGAAAGGGGTGATAATGTTGCTTATCAACAGACGATATTAATGTGTCTTCTTTTGCTATGCTTGGTGCTTCGTCTTGTCCCTCATATCAGATCTGCAGTTCAGCTTCAATGCGTGAGAATTAATGAACAAACAGAAGGGTTCCTTCAAGTTTTCTACACTGAAAACAGACATAACCTCCATCTGGTGCTCACAAACTTCACACCATCATGTCTAACATTTTATTTAATCAAATTTCGAAAGAATGAAAAAAAAAAATTAAAAAAAATTATGGCAACAAATATTCAAAACATGCAGTACAGATCCATTCCTAATAGATACTTACTTGATGCATAGGCTGCTCTAATACTTTATCTGTATTTAGTCAGAGATAAGATCTGACCGGCACTTGAGGATGCAGAGCCGGATGGACTAATGTCGCATGCTGCAATGCTGCAGCTCCAGGTAATTCAGCTGCGGCAGCTGAATACGCTAACGGATGATGCCATAATTCCGGTCCACCGGGAAAGAATGGTCCACCCAAGTCTAAATGTAAAAAAAGACAGATGTTTTAAATTTAAATTTTAACGAAAGAAATTTTTGTTTTAAAAAGTTATTGACAAAAAAGCGCTGTAGTATTTTTTTTTCTTTTCTTTGTTTTACACATTTTAGCTTGAAAAAGAAGAGGATATTCAAAAGGAAAAAAGGATTTTTTTTTGATTTTTTACACTGCAACATGCGCCTATACCACATCACCTAACATCCTTACACGAGAATTTGTAATTTTTTGTTGTGTTTACGGAAAAAAAATAAAATTATTTCTAAGTAAAAAATAAACAAAAAGGACACACTTGTTGCGACATTTTTACAAAACGCACACAGATACTTAAATTAGTTTTCAATTTTTGTTTAAGGTGACATATAAAATTGGTGTGATAAATATTTTTTATTTTATTTCGGTTTTCATTGGTGATTGGTGTGTGTGATATAGTGCGTCATATTGCTGTTGCTGAAGTTCACGTGACCGGGGAATACATAAGTGGATGTGGGTGTTGTTGGTTGGTGCCTTAGAAAAGCGTTATGTTGCTGGTAACAAGGACATCTTTTGGAATATATAAATAATTTGTTTTATTTGTTTGTTTTTTTTTTAAGGGATTTTAGGGATTTTAAATGTGCGCTGTTTGGTTAATTTCTAATTTACAAATTTTCTACTTTTCGTCAAGGAATTTTGTTAATTTTTTTTACTTCTTCTTGTTCCACTACTTACAACTAAAAAAAATATAAAACAAAAGAAATTTTCAAATATTTTTTTGGTTTTATATTTTTTTTCGTTTCGTTTGTTACTTTTTTTTTTTTGAATTTCTTTTGTTCTTTACTTACGTCCAGTGAGTGGGTGCATCAATGCAGGATGTGAGGCTGTTGTCGCTGTATTGGGCTGTGGTTTGGGTTTGCTCACTTTCGTGTTACTCTTGGCGAATTCCAAGCGAATTGTTTGGGGCATATCGGGATCGAAGCGTACACCCTGCTGCAAATGAGCGGTACAGCGGATAGTTTTTTTTGGATATTTTTTTGATTTTTTGTTTTGTTTTTACTTAAATTTAATAGTTTTCAAAAATGTTTTGGGAGATTTTATTTGTTTAAATAGAATTTAAGTTACTATGTAAATTTTTAAATTATTTTTTTTTGTTTAGTTTATATTAAGAGAAAGGCAGAAGTTTGTTGTCATTTTTAGGAGGTAGGGGGGTTGCATTGGAGAAGAAACCTTATTCGTTCTAAAACGTCCTAAAATACGAATTATAATGCGCACAATTCTCTGCCCCCTCAAAATGTTGTCTTGTGAAACAAAAGGCGCGGTGTTGGGTAAAATCCAAAGGATCCAAGTTATATCAAAGGTGGAAGGAAATTGATGAAATCACGTAAATCAACGGTTCGTATTCGGTTTTAATCGACAATCAGTGGTCGCCAAAGCATGCCCGTGGGGAGTCAAGACCTAGAGCTACATGAAGTTGGATTAATTTTAACTCTAGCACAAGCAAAATTCCTACACGTTAGCGATATGTACTACACAGCGTCTGAAGCTGATTTTTTTCCATAATCCATTCGCCCTCAAGGGGTAATGCAGTCTAAGACTGGCGTTTAGATCAACTCGATACCAAGGGCTATCAGTTGTGGAGAGGTTGGATCGAAGATTCGAAAGTCGTATAATTGTATGAGGAGCGTTGGTTTCCGAAGCTTCATTTAATGGATATCCTTAAGGGAGAGCATCCTGTGACCTTTCACACATTTTTACAGATAATGTTGCAATGCCTGAGATGCTTGGCAAAGCGAAGTGTCTCGTTAGAACTCCAATAAGTTGTCTCTTCTGCTGAGCGACAGCAAGAATGCCGCTGATTTCCTCCAGACGTTCGGAAGCATTCGTTTTGTCTGCCTGCATCCTTCAGAGCCGTGCACCAACAATTGTGTTTGTAGGAAACCCAATCGTCAATTGGCCGAGGCCGAGGAGGGAAGACCCAACGTCCTGAGAAAACATCCTCTGAGCCTTGTCTAGCAATTTCATCGGATTTCTCATTTCCAGAGATCCCAGTTTGACCTGGGACTCAGAAAAGAATCAAAGAGCTCAATCTTGCGACCGTATTCAGAGAGTTTTTGCATTTTCCCACTATCTTGGAACAGGATAAAGTGTTTAACAAAGCCTTAAGCGCACGCTGGCTATAACTACAGACTCAGAGGATAGCAAAGGTCTCTGCGTGAAAAACCGAGGCATGGTTGCCCAACGAGTAGTGAAATCTGGTGTTTTCGATCTCCAAGAAGACACCAGCACCGGACCCATGACTGGTTTTGGAGCCATCCGTGTAGATTCCACTACAGCCCCGTCTACGCCTAGACTTTGGCCGAAAGTCAACTTTAAATTTGCACAGCAACCGAAGTTCTGGCGTCATTACATCAGACGGTATATCCATGGTACGCTGATATATCGCTTTGATTGTTATAATGAAAAGTTCCTAAGTGAAGTTTTCTTCTGCTGAAGAGAGCTTGGCACGTGCAAAGGTGAAACGTAGCCTTGTAAAGGAGTTAAGGGTTGTCATTAAAAAAACAACATATGCTTGTTTCGCCTTCAACTTACGTCCCTCACCAGCTTTAGATAGTAACGAGCGATAAAATATTCGCAAAACACGCCTCTAAATTGCCACTAATTCGGGCCACACAACTTCATAATCCCTGCTATGCGTAGTTGTCGGCTATTTACATGCCATTAGCAGTATAACTCTCTATGCTCCTCGACGCGGTACTAATATAATAAAATCCACAATTTTAATAGGATTTCCACGCGAAAGCACTGTTAAGCACTGAAACCCCCCGAACCCACCCCTGCCGAAAAAAATATCACCACGTACTTTATTCGAATATTCGTGCTGTCGTGTACTTACAAAGAATATTTACCTCGGCTATTATCTTTCTCCATTTTGTTGTGTTGTGTTTTTTTTTATTCAGCACAATTCAGCAGAATGGCGGAGAACACATAGGAATAAAAATAAAATACTTGCGTGCCACAAATAGCATAGATAACTATGCGATTACTATTCTATTTTCCGTGCTTCGTAGTTGTGCTGCAGCGTTGTTCAAGTAATAATTTCACGTTTTTTACAATCACGGCTAGAAAATTCAGCCAAGCGTGTGGGGTGGTTTAAGCTCCAAGTTCCAACTCCATTTCTGACGTTGCCGCCCTTTACAAAACCATCATTATATCCTTTGATTTTATATACCTCGAGTAAATTTTCGCATTTTCGTGATTCACCTGACACGGAGAAGGGACGCGGGCGTGTTTTTTTGGGTTTGGTTCGACCTAAATTCATCGTTATATCATTCGCATTTTAATTTTTTCCCGTGGAAACAACTTTTTGGCATGCAACCACCGTTGGGTGGGAAACAGAGCGAGTTGCTGCTGGTTTTTCATTTACTAAAAAGGATATGTGGTAAAGGATTTACAAAAAAAAAACGACAGGGAAAGGAAATTAAAAGGAGGAAAACTACTGCCTTTCTTACAAGTTGGTTCGGGAAAATGTTCCCTTCTGTTGAAAGAGTGAAGGGTGGAAAAAAAAAGTAAATTCGCCAAAAATACCGCCACATTCAATGAGATTTCGGAGAAAAAAAATCCGAAATTCTCCGTGAATGCTTTCAATAAGATTCAAAAACTAAAATAAAACATTTTGTTTTTCTATAAATCAACGTGGGGATTTATAAGTTCCATCAACAAACAAAGAAATGAAAAAGGAGTTATCTCCGGTTGGTCTTGTCCTGTTTTTTTTTTTTTTTTTTTTTTGTGAAACAAAGTGGAAAGCCACAAGATTTAGCTTTAGGTTCTGTGCTTGTAATTTATTTTCAATTTGGTTTTTGTGAAAAATTTTGTGTTGATATTTTGTTTGGCGGTTTTTTTTTCTCATTTTGTGTAATTGTTGTGATATATACGAAGGGCGTACTTTGTTTGTTGGTATTTTGAAAAAAAAAATAACTTAAATATTGTTTTCTACCAAAGAAAAGTAAAATAAGAAAAATGAAAAAAATAAACAAGGTTGCATTGACTGACACAGTCAACTTTGAGAGAGAGAATTGGGGTTTAGATAGAGAGTGGGATTCTTGTGAATGTGCAAACGCAATTAATTTCTTTGGATTTTTATCATTGTATCCACAAAAAATATAAAAGAAATATGCACAAATATATTTATAATTTAGATATGTATAGCTAGGGGCTGTGCTCATGCAATTCTTGAGAAATTTTATCAGTTCGTTGTTTTTTTTTTAGAAATTTACATTTTATAAGAAACTAAAAATTAAATAAAAAAGAAAATAAATCAAAAGGTAAAGTAAGAATACAACAAATTACGAAAGACCACATAGACATAAAGGAAGTCTCCTGGCTTTTAACTCTCCTGGATTTGCGGGATGAAGGTCCCCGAAATGGTTGATTCTTTCAATTCGAGTGAGAGCTCATGCGGTAAATATGTATATTAAAGTGCTAAACGAAGTGAGATGGCCGGTCGCTTCGGAATACCTCTCACTAAGTCCCACTCCGGAAAATGTCAAAAATCCTGGTTCCCTTTGATAACGTAAAACAAAGAAAACACGGACTTCAACTCATCTAAGGCCGATGAAATTGGATTGGACTAATGCTGGGAGATGTGAATAAAAGAAACAAAGTCTGCAGGGCGGAGTTCTTTCGTAGTATGGCTCTTGTGGTACATGAGCTTTTGGATATACTGAAGGACAGTGGCTTCAACATGGTTGTCTATGACGACGATAAGGTCATCCTGGTATCGAGAAAATTGCTTTCAGTTCTAAGCGAGTTGAACTCATGTATTTTTCAGTATCAGCACGATACCTTGGCAAAATTAGAAATTGCTTGTTAAACTGGAGAGAACTTTGATTGAGATGCATCAAGAAAGTATGCGTAGCCTTCTTCGTATGCCATAGTGTGTACTCAGGAATACCTGGGGCTTCAAACCAGCTATGGCTTACTGGCTATTCACGGCGGCTGTGAAACCGATTCTCAAATACGGCTCATTGGTCTGAAGGAAGGTCCTTAAGAAGCAATACCAGTCTTCACACCTAACCTCCAGTGGGTCCTGCATTGAAATTATGGGATCAATAAGAACAATACCCACGGCGGCAATGGAAACATGTTAATTCTGACTCTTTCTTATTTGTACTTTAGCAGCGTGGCGGCTTAAACTGTTGTGAGGCTGAGGGAAGCGCAATTGTGGTCATCAGCTCCTTTTGGTCCCGCATCCCTACTATGCCAAAAATATTCGACAGAAAAGTATCACACAATATTTGACAGGAGATCAACTAACAGAATTCCTGAATGACACACCGGAAAAACCCAAAATTTACCAGCAAAAAGAAACTGCCCTCCTATACTGATGATTGTAGGATGGAAGTTGGTAAAGCACCCGGTGTCAACCGCAAAACTCTAGGAGTAATCCGTTCCTTAAGAATAAACGACGCAGTGTCTTTCAAGCCGAGATCACGCCTATTATCTAGAACGCAGCAATTATTCGAGGATGCGATATGGTCGGTAGGACAATCACAGCCGTGAAAGCCCTAAAACTGTCATAGTTAGATTGGGACTGGTAGAAAACTGCAAAAGGCTTCTAGATGGGATATCCAGAGCCAATACGGTGATGTTTTGTTTTATAAGGACGTTTCGACGCTCTACTTATTCCAGGAAACAAGGGGATTTGAGACTTCTAGAATGCTGCGAGTTTTGCTATGTGGTGCTGAATGCTGAGCGATAAGTGGGAAGTAAGAGCAGATATTTAACACTTTCAAGAGAAAAACCCTTCGTCTAATATTGGGTCTCAAACATAAGGAGGGCGAACAGAAGAAGAATAGAGAGAAAGTGCAACCGCGAATTCTATGAGTAGTATGAAGATGTGCCATCGGGCTAAAGGCGACAAGGTAGATTCAACCTCCGTTTCGCTGATGTCCGAGCGCTTGGTCTGGAGGACTAGAATCAGAATGCCCGTGATCGAAGAGAAAGTTAAAGAAGAGGCAAATTTTATCTTCAAAGCTTAAACAACAAAAAAAAATAAAGTAAAACAAAAAAATTAATTCAACTACAAATACCAATGAATTTTTTCTCTTAAAGAATAATTCATCCACGGGTTCAAAAAATTGCACTTGCACATTTCCAAAATTAAAAATTAAACAAAAAAGAAACTAAAAATTATGAAAAAAAAAAAAACAACTTCAAAGTATAAATTTAATTGTGTAATATATCGTGTGCCTCTTTGTGATTATATATTCATATTTATAATATATTTAACATTCCTTTACTAATTTAATAAATTAGAAAGGGAGGGTTTCATATTTATAGTATTTTTTTTTTTTGGTTGCAAATTCTATGCGATTTTTTTTTTGTACTAAGTTTGAAAAAAAAAATGATATTTAATATTTTGCTTTAATTTTCCAAAAACATTTTTTCTCATTACATCAAATTTATTAAAGAAAACGTTGCAATAAATTTAAAAAAAAAACAAGTAAGGCTATGTATAGAAATTTACCTGTAAATCCTGTTTAGCTGCTTCAGCTCCGGCTCTTGTGTGGAATGTTACAAAACCAACTGGCTGTGGTGGGATAAAGTAAACAAAGGATGAATTTAGTAACTGCTGAGGAATTGAAGACATTTTGTAAAGAAAACTAAGGTCCTTGAGAATGGAATGATTACTTTTAAGTTGACTACGACCTTTATTTTCGTATTTCAAATCAATTCTTGTGAAAAGATAATAACCTTCCAAGACCTTATTTCAATTTACAGACAACTCACTGTGAAAACAAAAGGATATAACTTACCGATGCAGTTTTTCCATTTTTACTGGTGACCTTTAACAAAGATCCTTCGTAACCCTGCAAAAAGGTTAAAGCCAACATTTAGATACTGTCAACCCTATTTCGTGGAAATTTGCCACGATTTTCTAAAGGCCAATCGTACTAACCTCATAAGCTCTGAATAACAGATACAACTCCCTGGGTTTAGCGTCCATTGGTAGGCCGCTTACAAAAAGCGTTCGAACCTGCAATCGAAAACAAAAGTGTCTTTCAAAATAAATTTCCACAACATTGAACGTAGGAAAAAAGAAGGGAAAACTAAATCGGTCCACAGACACACACAGGTAATAGACCCATCATTTAAAGGTTAGATTAAGGGTGGCACGTCACCTAAAGTGCCATAGTCATCAGCATCATGGTACACAAACAAAAGACGGGAAATAAAAATAACAACCCACTGCCGCCGCTCTGTTGTCCCGGTTGTTGTCGAATGAAAAAGAAAACCACCCCCTATGCCTCCCCCGCCCTTGATTTATCACGCTCTATTATTAGCTAATTTTTCAAGTAGGAGCGTGACGTGGGGTCGACTCGACACCGAGACCGAAAGTAGGGTCGACAAAGTTATTCGTAAAAGGTTCTGAACAGCAAACACATTTTCCACTCGATATGAAGAACGCCCCGTATCGTGTCGCCCTCGACATATCGACGTAATACGGTCTTTCATGGTGTAAAAGTATCTCAAACATGCATAATTCTCATTATCATCATATCCTTGTTGTTATTCTTTTTTTTTTTCCACTCCTTGTTGTGTGTTTCAGATTTTCATGGTTTAGCGCAATGTAGAGTGAAATTATGATTACAACAGGAACTGACGGTGGAGAGATTAAAACGTGTTCTATCGGTAAATTGAAGGAAATCGAGTTGTTTACATACATATTTATTGAGGAGAAAAATTATAAAACAGAAGACTGTGTTTGGATGACATAAAGAGGGTCAATCGACAAGTGCGGTCTGGTTCAAGTGACAATTGTTACAAAGTCAGAGGAGGGATGGGATGGCATTTCTGACGAACGGGTGACATTTCACAAGTGACAGAATATTCCTTTGTCTAGTTTGACATTTTGTTAATGTCAAAAGGAGAAATCAAAGGGAACGTGTTAGATTGAAGAGTTTGTTAGGAAATCGTGCAAAGTGCGGACTGTAAGGATTCTCAGAAGGAAGCTTATTTTAGAAACAGAAAATGCTCTCTGGTTAGTTCCCAGAAGTTGCTTTTAACTCAGGTTGTTTGGGTACGATCGCTGTCAACGACCTACCAATGTACACTGTGGGTTTAAGAGAGCAGAACCACTACAGTCTGTATCCCCATAAAGGTTGACCCACTACAGTTTGACTCTGAAGTCATAGAATCCTCCTTAAGGATAGATTCGAAAAAGTCTCTAAAAGGGAGTTGGACGGAGAAAAAGATCGAATATCGAAAAAAATGCTAATTGATAACGAATCAGACAGCTTAAACCGTCACAAAGGCCAGTAAAATTGGAGTTAAGCTACCAAAGACTGTTAACTAAACACTGACGAGATGCATAAGAGCAGTCACTGCTCCTTCACCGAAAGTAGCACCCGGAAAGGTTCATTCACAAAACACAGTATTTCTGACAGCAATGCCACTCCGATTTAAGAAACAGCGGCTGACCAAGAAAGCTAAAACACGTCAAAAGGAAAATCAGACTGTATAAGTGTGTTGAGGTAGAAAACCGACTCTGCTGAGCCAAAAGCTGGACATCAAGCAGACCAGGCTTCACCAATGCAGCGATGAAACCCAAAACAGGTCCACTGGTATGGTATAGAGAACTTTTTACCTCGAATCCGTTCTCCCTCATTCCCTAAAATTAGCAACATGAACTGGTACGCCGAGCTGTTTTAGCTTTTTCTTAAGTGTCAGATTGGTTCCGTCCATACTTGGCTTAACTCCCAGAGCTCGTTTTTTGGCCCGACCGCTTACTAATGACAGAGTAAATTTTTCTGAGACCAGAATAGCGACGTCGTCAGCTTGCTGTCACGTTGAAGCCGGCATTTTCCAGTGTCTAAACGATTTCATCTGTTACAAAAAGAAAGAAGAAGGACGTCATTCGAGGAACAAGGTTTTTCTCCGATAAATTGACTCCGACGATTCGACAGCCTTTCTCGTGACAATCAATAAGAAGCTAAAAGCCACAAATTCTGCGACCACTGTGTCTTGGTTTGGGATTGTCAACTCCCACCAACAACGTTCCACAGGGGTTGAAACCCTATTTTCAGTCGAGGTACTAGGCACCCAGCGTTCACCGCGTGGAGGTGAGAGTAGGACTTGGTAGACAGAGGTTGGTTTAAGAAAACCTGGACGTTTAAACACTATTGATATAGGAAGGTCAGAACAGTATCTTTCAGATGAATAGAAGCCCTTCTAAGAAGTGTTCCAACTGTTCCGAGTTCTATTCTTGCGAGGACATTTTGTGGTTTTAATTTATTTGACTGAGATCTTAGCGAGATCATCTATTTAGTGCCAGCAATTGCACTGCAACCAACAAATAATTGCACCACAAGAACCCTGTGTTCTATAAATAATCGTCCTCAAAGGCATATCTCCCTTTCTCTCACCACTTAATCCCAAAAACAAATCAATATCAAATATAGAACAGTCATGCATTATTCGAATAATCGCACTTGCATTGACTGATCACCAATTAATACCCTCAGAAGCCATTCCCAACTCTCAAACCGATTGACTAACAAATAAATTGCCACTCAAAAGTGCACAAGTATTCCCGGGCATTTGCCACAAAATATCAAATGATAATCTCACCCCAATGACGGATGATGCTGTGCTGTGTATCTCCAATCAACACTCTGGCAATGGGCTAACATAAACCATGTTCTAAAAATATGTACGCACCCCATCCTCGTCAGCCAGCATCGTCATCCTTAAATCCTTCTCATCGACATTGACTAATTAAAACATTGCATAGGGTAAGGCACACCACCTATACATACGCAAACATCATTGAAGGATACATTTTCGGACACGAATTGCATTGTTAGATGAATTAATTTGGATCAAACAGAAGAGAGAGAGGAAGACATATACCCACAGAAAGAGAAAACGAGAGACATGTCAGCGAGACAATTTCCCGCCATAAATATTTCAAATTGTTCTCTAGAGCGATCCTTCATAACTAGTCCACCGTGTCCACGGGATGTGAGACAATTAATTACCGTTCAATTCATTTCGAAATTCCTATTTGAAAATATTTTCACGGTGCCCACGACGACACGGCTGGCCGGTGTCATCGCATCCCGATGACAAAATTTCCTGAATAAATTCATTTAACACGCGGTGGTATTTACCGAGCCCCCTTCCCCCCACCACAGCCACACAAAACACGATCAACCATATTTCATTCAATTATTCTGTGAATTTTCTATTTTCACTGAGGGATGCGAGATGGTCAACGACGACAACGATGCAACCATGGGAGATGGGAGGTGTTTTCTTCTTTTTAAAATTTGATTCCATGCTGCAAAGGGTGGCAGCAGTGCCATCTATGTGGCGTCCATAAATAATAATAAAAGACCATCACTCGTAGAAACTGACGAGACAGAATGCAACAAGGATGGCTTGACCTTAGACACAGTGACCCCAACAGGAAGGCGTGAAGCAGCTTCTTTTATCTAAAATTCACAACGTCCCCTGTTCTTGCATCACAGACTGTTTGGGATGATTATTCGACCGCATTACCACAGTAGCACCGACTTACACAAAGGCAAAAACGAAAAAATTATGAAAATTAATCAACAAATCATGCTAACAAGATCGTGTTTTACGTTTCTCGCTCCCGATGGCAGCCAGAATGAACATTGTGCGAGTTTCACGCTGCGTTTGGGACCCTGTCTGCCTTGCCTGCCTGATGGCTGATGGTTGATGTAGCTCATGTCGTTCTTGCGCTCCGGCTGACACTATGTATTACGTTGGGATTAATTGATGGCGACTGTTGGTCGGTCGCATGTCGGAGAATGAAAATGATGAAAAGATATGCGTTTGCATGTGCTTTCTGTGGAAAATGAATCCTTTTAATGGGGCGAGTTGGCGTGCGCATGTAGTAGTCGTAGTCCATCCTTGCTGCAAGGTAATAACCATGAGGCGTTTGACGAATGATTGTTAGATGGTTGGTGGATGGTTTCTGATTTTCTAGTTATGCTGGGTGGGTTGTGATGACTTGAATTAAAATTTATGGAAACGTAATGCAGGTGGAACAACACGGTTTAGAGTGCTAGTCCTTAGATCACTTTAGGGTTTTTGAACACCAGTTATTGAGGTGTGATTTGTTGGTTTAAATATCGCATAGGGTGCAAATCTATGTGCTTTCGGCTAACAAAACTCGATACTAGCGACAGCTATAAGAAAATTCCATGAAAGGACACAGTCTGTAAGTAGGTTGTGGGCTGAAAACTTTCAAGAAACGACTATGATGTGGATTCAGTGGAACCCTAACCCCTGAGAAGCAGCCTCCACGGCTTTAGTTCTTGTTTCGTTATATGTCTTGAAAAATCGACATGAATGCCAAAATTCTCAGAGAACTTTAACGCAGCTCTGTGACGACTTTCAAAGAAAAACTTACGCCGCAGACTCTTTTAACATGCGGAGCTTTATACCACTGACCTACTCCAAGACCCTTACGGGGACAGGCTGACTAGCCAGCTCCGTTCGGGCCTAACTAAACCGCGTACCTTTTGTACAAAAAATGTGGTCAAGAGCTGCGTGAACAGGCTTGAATGCATGTGTTGCGATAGATCGCTATCCTAAATACTGTAGCAATCGCGCCAATGTGCGTCAGCCTATCAGTGTTACTTCTAGACAAAATCCCAAGACTCCGGACGTGTGATTTGTGGTGATATTTAGAAGAACGCTTTCTCTATGTTTTTGGGACAGTAACTGGGACGTGTTTTGAAGGTTTTGTATGCAAAGGGCCTTAAACATGTATATGCGGCTTATACTTATTCAGTTCCTATTACGTACGAAGAATTCAGAGGACGTGTTGACAATTGACTGGAACCACTGTAAGAGAAAGAAGTTCTCCTGTCGTGGTGCACGACTGCAACAAGTCCACCATACCATAAAAATTCAAAGCAACATCCTCCTTCAGGCATTTGCATCCTCAACTATCAGACTACAGCACCAATGGAATATCGCTGGATGGGATGGTCTTTTCCATGCCAACTTTGAATGGGAAAACGTTCTGTCATGGTTTAGTATCTTTTTGTTAAGTAAATTGATTGGACCTTGATGATAAAAGAGGAAGTCGGGGACACTCGGCTCAAAGGGTATCCACCACTAACGAACCTAAAAAGTGGGTTCGGTAAAGGTTGCTGTCCTCAACTGGATGCAGACGCACTTAGACCGAAAGAAGACCAGATGAAATTCTGATGTCAATAGCCGCAAGGTCGCCGAGGTCTTGGAAAGACGGAGCCTCCTCAATAGAGGTAGTTTCTTCCTTTCCTTTATTGCTACAGCATTAGCGTCGCCTCTAGCTGTGTGTGGGCCTTTGAAGCAGTGTCTTGTGCTTTAGCACGGCCAACCCATTGTATCCATTCGAATCTAGCCCAGGCCAGGTCTGCACGGATATGTGGTACGTCGTACCTTCCTATTATCTACGGCAGATTATAGCCAGCTTATGCATAGATTTACACGAAGTGAGATGTATACTCAGTTCTCGTCATTCAGGATATTTGGTGTATTGCCGTGAGTGCTGAGCTCGTCGGTTGTGTAGTTTTTGTGTATAGTTGGAAATCTATATGCCCCGGTGATGAGATCAGGTAATCGCGATGCAAGCCCTGGCTTCGTAACCCTACTCTATCTACCCCTAGTTGAATACTGAATTTTTCTGTCATCACTATGCGATACGAGCAACACTTCACTTAGGGAGTAAGTGAGAATGATTCCAAGGACTAAATTGTCGCTTGGTAATGTGACGGTTTCCGGATGCAAGGGGTTTTATTCCACGAAAATCATTCGGTCTTCAAAGGAACTCTTCTACTACCATGATGCACTTGGAATCCATGCCTCAAAAGTAGCCTAAGCAACCATACCGGAGCTCTAGAAGCTTACTCGAGACTATCTGGACAAAAATCAAAACCGATTTGTCATAGCTGGTCCACACCTGTTTTTTTCTGCTAATGTCTGTGCAATTAGGAATGCATCAGACCCAACCTCTGTATTGATTATTATAAGTGGGGAGCTGTTTGTTCACTCTAGCACTGCGGTCTCATATAAAGGCCTATTGTGCTTTCCCATTAGTTTAGAGCAGTTTGTCTATTCCAGAGAATGTCAGGAAGCTAATTAGCCTCTCTGGGTGGAGCGTGGCAAGCGCCGTTGGCGAAACGAGTTCACAACCTCTGTAGAAAACATTTTGTCATTTTCTCCGACAACAGCCAAGTGGCAATACAAATTTCAAACTCCTACCGTTTGGACTTCAAGCTATTCTGCAGGTATTGTAATGTACATGAGCACTTTAACGCAGATAGTGTTCCCTTATCTTCTGCTCCTAGATCCATGGCCATTGAAGGCACATATGCCGTATTGTGATTGTCGATGACTTCGCCAAAGAAGACTCACAGGGATCTGAACTTCTCAGTTGAGAATTAATGGGAATTGCTGTAGAGTATCAGCTGATTTCTTTAAATGCAAATGGATTCTGTGAATCCGACAAAGACTATCGAGTCGTCACATCGATCCAAATTTGCTCTCTATGTCAAGTCTGTTTCAATAAGTCAGACAAATTTAATCGAAGACATTTCACAATTTTTGCCCCTCAATTGGTCTTGGAATTCAAGCAAATACTTGTGTAACCCCGAACAAATCAAACGCCCTCCTTGGGTGTCCTTTTTCGTTGGCCTTAAATTCATCGTCTTGAATTTTTGGTAAACATAAATTTTTGATTTCAATTAATTTCCCCTCGACTTTCTCTCGTATTTCTTGTCATGTTTCCGACGTGCGACACCCACGTACGCGCCAGATACACGAGTACACATCCAAAACTAAACGATTCACGACGAGACGATATTCTTCAATCAAATTATCGCACATAATTCATAAACCGCAAAAACTGATTTAATTTAGCGTATCAAACGGGAGAGAGGCGACAATTTGTAGAGATGCCGGGACGACACACCGAAGGAGGGCGAGGCGAAATGTCATCGGTGTCGAATAAGACACACACACACAGAGGAAGCTGCGCTGCATCATTTGGACCAAGAATTTTCTCCTTGGCTTCATCTAATTTTTCTCTTCCTTCTGACATTCGCTTTCCCAACCATGCACTTGGCGGATTTTCTTGGTCGTGTCCATCCTCCACCCTTCCTCTCGAGTGCGCGTCGAGATTATCATCTTCTGCGTGACGTCGAAAGACTTTGTAGTTCGCTACACCCTGTCTCGTAACACTACGCTATAATGAGTTAATTTTAGCAGCGTTAATTAGTTGGTAATTTATGAGCGTACGTATGTTGCGCTATGGGATAATGATGCTGATGACGTACACTTGTATGTGTGTACTCGCGTACGTACTCTGGTGTACGGTATCGTGCAAAATTGTGTAATGAAATGGATTAAGTCATGTCATGTAATTTTCTTTTTTCCTTTTTTAAAAATTAAATTTTTTTTTTTTCCACTTTTTCGAAGAACTGTGTTTGCGATTACACGCGTGTTACCAGTTAAAAAAATATTTTGTCACGAAGTCGAATATACGAACGAGACGAGACGTTAAAATTTCCGACAGGTGGGTGGCAACTGGCTGTCATAAGTAATGGGCACTTTATACGAGAAGAGAGTATTTTTCAGACAGAAATTAAAGCCAGCCGGGAAGCTGCAGGCTAGAGAACGACTGTCGTCTTACTATACACAGACAGTCAAGTAGGAATGAAAGCCTTGGAATCGTCGACCAAAGGACCCAAGTCCAGCAATCATATATTGTACAGATATCGCAGACAGATGTGTGTCTGGGTTACAATTCATAGAAATGGCCATTCTCCCCTTTCTTCAGTTTTCATCGCGCAGATAAGCAAAACTGAGCAAATATCTGTGACAGCTGGAATCTTCCCTCCTACAAAGAAGGGAGTACCATCCAACTCGGTCTCGGTATCAGAATTTAAAAAATGAAAAGACTGCCTTCAAATGCTGAATCGACACTGCTCAGTGAGGGTAGTAGTGCTTGGAAAGTAAACACCGCCAGGCAAACTACAAGTCGTCATTAAACCATGCATACGCTATGGAATCGAACCCAAAAAGATTGCGGTCAAACATAAGAATGAAATCCTCAAGACAACAGAGGACCAAGAAGACCGAGAGCGATACCTTTGATGTCAAAAAAGGATTTAGACAAGGCGACGCGCTGTCATGCGTTTTCTTGAAATCGTTCTTGAAAGAATAGTGCAAGATTCACGCGCCAACAATCAAACGGCACAATCTTTCGAAAGTCCGTCCAATTACTCGGATACGCCGACAATATTGACATAATCGGAAGAACGCAGCGTGATGCCACTGGCGTGTTCGTGAGTATTGAGACTGAGGCGGCGAAGATAGGTTTAGCGGTCAACAAGGGCAAGACGAAGTATATGCTGTCGACAAGAAAGGACCCTCAACACCGACGTCTCGGACAGAACGTCACTACAGACAGACATAACTTTGAGGTAGTTGAGGACTTTGTCTACCTAGGCTCCGCTTTAAATTCAGACAATGACACCAGCGCTGAGATCAAACGAAGAATAACTCTTGTCAATCGCTGTTTCTTTCGGCTAAGGAGGCAATTGAGTAGCAAAGCCCTCTCTCGAACGACGTGACCCTGTATAAGACCTTAATCATCCCAGTCCTGCTCTATGACCCAGAGGCGTGAACTCTGTCAAAAGCAGATGAGGTTGCTCTTTGCTGTTGAGAGGAAAATTCTTCGGGTGATTTTTGGTCCCGTTTGCATACACGATGAATTCAGGAGGAGATACAATGACAATCTGTACGGGCGACATTAACTTAACTAGAAGAGCGAAGCTCCAACAACAGATGTGGCTGGGTCGTGTATAGGGGATGAACCCCAGTGCTCCGATTCCGACGAAGGGGACTTTAATCAAATTGACTTTCGAAACTGGAAGCAGCTGGCTAAAGCTCGAGCTGGCTGGCTGGCCCAGGTCCAGATCCACCCCTCTAGGAGCTGAGGAAAAGGAAATACCTCTTTTTCTGTCAAAATTACGAATGAATCGACTATAGGTACCTTTCATCCCAGAGAAACTTCGATGGCGTTACATCCAATGCACTCTACTAACCCAATCCAACAGAAGAATGGGTCAACGGAACGGAAGGAACGACAATTTTCGACTAAATTGAAGGGAGTGTCCTGGAAAATTCGTCATGATGTCTTGTCTTTGTTGGCCTCCTATATCAAAAAGAATGAAGACGATCTGATGAGAAATCTCTACGAAGGCATGGGTAAGAATGGAACAGCATCGAGTTGAATTGATTTCAACAAGCTTTCATTTGGAACTGAATGTCTACTATTTCCAAAAGTCATAGACAATGCATGATGCTCTACCATCACCTTTATGTTGACCTACAAACCTCTTAACAAAAGTTGAGGAGAGCAACACTTCATTCCATCGACCTCCTGTCAATCGACTTTAAATTGAAAAACAATTATTTTCGCCTAAATTTGCTTGAACAGTATATAATTTCAGCTTCACACTACCGTGTCCTTAACCATGATAATTCATCAAGAAAACTGTCATTCCCCCTTTCATGGTCGTTCCACTTCTTCAAAGTCAAAGAATTTCTATCGACACCCAACCACCGTGAATGCCCTCAAAACTTGTCTTACCTTACTTACACACAAATTCTGAAACTTTAAACTATCGAGGAGCATTTCACGTGATCGACAAGCGAATAAGCCTCAAGGATAAATTGTCATAATTGCCAGGAACACAAACACCAAATCCAAACAAGTCAGTGCTGCTATCTGATTGCAAAAGCTGTCAACCAACTCAAGGAACAGTGGCGAGAACGAAGCGAGAGAAATCAAGCTGGAGGCATTGCACCGAAACCAGATAAGAAAACGGCGAAGTGGGGATGCCCGGAGAACAGCACCACAGCCCAAGTTATCGACCTGTTGTATAGGTAATTGTTTGCTCTTGCGTGTTTTTGTGGGAACAAAATTTATATTTGGTGCTATAATTTCAACCGGTAATTATCGCATCCTGGCATTTGGTGGCGAATGGCAAGGACACCGGGATTGTAATTTGTGGCAGATAGTGCGTATTGAGAGTTCAATGGCCGATGGTGGTTGGCGATGATACTGTTGTTGATGATAGCAAATGCTCCTGCAGAAGGGTTAGAAATTGGTCAATGGAGTTATGTCACAATAGACAATTAAGGGGCACTGAGGTCGAGCAGATTGCTCCTGACTGCATGACCTTTCATTGGGTCCGTGATTGATAAATCTCAACAAACTGGACGTCATGCATCCATAATGTGGAGAACAAAGTATCCAAAAGCAAGTGCATCTGCAAAACTGCATGACATTCCATTACAAACTCTTACACAGACAAACACGGGTGCACAATTAAGCAGAGAGGCAGGGTGTACTACCGGTGCTCGTCTCCTACCCACTTAAGAGTCAAATTTAAATGAAGTGGAATAATTGTGCACCAGCGGGGGCAGTCGATCCAGAAGCCAGAAACCTTCTGTCCTGTTAAGCCACAAAATTCCACTTTGCACTGCAGAATATGCTCCGATTTAGATGCCAACGACGATGAGGATGGGGATGAGGATGTGACGATGACAACACTAGGAAAGACGGAGGCTAAGTGGGAGTTCTTCATGACTGCATGCATCACTTGACGTTTCCCTCTTAAAATTCTACATTTGATTTGACTTCACCACTTGGCTTCGTCGTCGTCGTCGTTGTCGTCGTCGTTGTTGCTGGTGCACACTCCATCTAGGTCCGATGTTTTATGAATGGAATTTCAAATAAAGTATCTTTCGTCGACGAAATTATTACAACCACCATCGGTATCACCCAGATACTTTAGAGCGGCAGGCCCCGGAACGAAATGTCTGCACTATGTGGAGAGCGCCCCGAGAAGTCATTCATCCGATGGATGCCAAATGCACTGACACAATTTTGTAACCATGCATCTGTCTCTGTAGCTCTAACTGCATCTGTATCTCTGGGTTGCATTTACGTCGAAGGTAAAAAATCAACATGTGGGACCGTAAATTGCACCACACACACACACCGACCGGGCTGATGTACACATCCTCGACGTTGTCCTTTGGAATATTACCTCATCGAGGCGAGTTAAATCTTTTATGACAAAGGAGTAGGTATCTTACGGATTTTTGTCTATTTTTGCAGGATAGGTAGGCCAAACTGAAACATGAATTATTATTCGCCACGTAGTGCATCGTAAAAATAGTTTTATGCCGAAAGCTTTTGCCGGTGAATTTATGAGAGAAATTAGCCAGGCGGGTGTTTGGACGGGTGGCGGTTGATGGGCATCTTTATGCCATATTCGCGATTTATGGACAATGGAAGGTTGCGCATCGCAAGGTGGTTGGTGTGGAAAGTTAAATAAAAGAAATGTTGACTTGCCATGGGTGAGTAGATGAACGGTTATGAGGCGGGATAAACCGGGTGTGACAATAGGTATTTAGTCAGGTTATGATAGCGAGAGAGATGAAGTTGATGAACTGGTGATTCATTAACCACGAGACGAGGGAGTCGTAGAAGCAAAAATTATGCAAGGTCTGCTTGAGGGTGGTGTGTATGAGAAATTGATTCAAGATATGCAGTCCTGTTTTGTTCGCCGAGCAAGGGTACAATGCCTCAGAAATCAAAGCCTTAGCTGAAGAAAACTTCAAAATTTTCTAGATCTTTGGCGAGGAATGGTTGACAAGGCTGTAGTCGCCATGAGTCGCTTAACTAGTGACACGATTGGATGCAGATTTCAGTCTTCATAAATTTAGAAAGATTTAGAGGACGACATCCCCGCAATTTCCTCTAAATAAACTTAAAGACGAGCGTGGGCTTTTCTCAGGAAGTAGAGGGCTAAGCAAAGAATGCCTACAAAAGACCAATTTACATCGTGAGTCGGTGGTATTTGCCGCTCGCTGTAGGGAAAGACCTAGTGGTGAAAATCTATAACACGACTTTTGAATAGAAGATTTGATTTAGCTGTTGACGACCTCAGCCAATAAAGGACAACGATGTGTGTGATAAAGGTTCATACTCTGAACAGATCCTTGACCTTTACGACGACTGAAACTGCTTTTCAGGGCGTGCACTGGATTACACTGATTGTCCAAAAAATAAGCATTCGCGTGGTCTAATACGTTGAATTTCTACAACGAGCAGCGGCAGGTGCGGCTGAGGTATGCCGATAAAATCATCCTAGGAGATTTCAATGGGCGCCGTGGCTCAGTGGTTAGTGCGTTGGACTGCTGACCGAGCGGCGTGGGTTCAAGCCCCAGCCAGGAAAATACCAAACATTTTTCGCGGCACCACCTCTCGTCGGGGAATGACAAGCCTCCGGGAGTATAATCTGTCATAAAAGAGCTTCTCACTTCGCCGTTCGGAGTCGGCAATAAATTGTAAGTCCCTTCCATTCATGCGAAAAATGTAACACGCACAGCATGAATGGTTGCGAGAAGCTAGGCCTTGGCTCATCCCGAGCTGTCGCGCCAGCTATTTATTTTTTTTATTTTAGGAGATTTCAGATCAACAGAATACAATTCGCAGGATCACCATCACACAGACCACTAGGGGTACTCTTTAACGATTTTTGCAGAAGCTGTAGAGATGAGGAGGAAGAAGAAACCACAATTCACCTCCTCTTCTCCTGTCCAGGGCTATCTCATAGCAGGCGAAGACTTCAAGGATACTACCTCTTCAAAGAATGCAGTGAACTGAGTCAAACTTCTATTCGTAATGTCTTCTCCTTCATCAAAGGTTCTTCGGGTTAAATTCTCCGGTGTTCTCTAGATGTCAGGCTTTGAGCCTAAATGAGTCGCTTATGGGACACCTACTCAACCAAACCTAGACTAGAGAGTAGACATTTTTAGTCAAACAGTCTACACACTTCTGTGTGGGCGTTGTGGCCCAAAGTAAGATCGAGGTCTCGAAATGATCGAGGTCTCGAAATGATCGAGGTCACGAATCTCAAAATCGTCCTTGCATGCGATCAGTTTACTAAGGCTGGTTGGATGTGAGTCTCTTGCCGAAATATTCGCAGTTTCCCATACCACCCCGGTCATGAAATTGTGAATCTGCGCGTCCTTCCTTGCCGCACATACTGTGCCCGATAATACAACGCAAACTTGGTAATGGTTTTAAGCGATTTCATGGTCCTCATCCTCATTCCTTCATCCTTGCCAATTAGTTCAGACTATCAGACGTTTTTTTCTACTTCACTTCCTTTCGCCAAATCGACACTTTTTCTTTGTGAAAATTCCAAGGAGCTGCAAACGAAACTATCCTCTAAAAGGACGAAAAGACTCTCGGGAGGGATTTAACCCAGCTAAAGTTTAGCGAAAAGGGAGATATTTGGTGTCGGCAAAGGATGATGGGCTAATTAAGAAGCACTTCGCAAGTGTTAATGAGTTTTAATTATTGACACGGATAGGGATAAGGCGAGGATTGTAATGTTATTTCCATTTGCATCTCTTTTCTCCACCACCACCGCTGCCGAAGGGATGTGCAGCAATGGCTAGCAATTTACCCAGCGCCACCATGAAGGCGATTATGAATTTCGTAATTACGTGTCTGCCTTCTAAATATGTGTTCGGTAACCTGGGAATTGCACTATTCTAACGCCATCGTTTACACTCTCACACACACACACATACAAAAAGTGACGAGAATTCTCCATCTCATCCTCGAGCGAACGTAAAGCGTTTCAATATTCGGCGATGATTCGTTGGATTGTGTGCGAAGATAGAAAGGGGCCTAGCAAGGACCTGCTGAAATGCCTTTCACAGGGATCCTAATTAATTAACAATTTTGAATTTTCAAAGACTTAAAGTTGTAACAAGTTTTGACACCTTGTAAGTACACAAACGCACACACACACACACGTACAGAGGGGACTGAGACTCCTATTCCCATTTCCCTGTGCGCTTTACGCTCTCCTTATGTTCTGTATATCCTTGACGGTGTATAATCGCAAAACATTGCTTCCCCCTGAGTGAATACGAAATCACTTCATGTGGAAAATTCATTTGTATCTATCCCAGGGGAAATTTTCCAAAAGGATTTATTGGCAGATATGAAATGCGGTTGAAGGCTAATGATGATATCCGTCCTTTTAAGCAGTTCGAGCAGCACCAGCAACAGCATCAGGCCGGAGAGCTCTTAAGGATAAATATTGAATACGTGGTGTACAGGAGTGGGCGCGAGCGGGCAGAACTTCAACCAAATGTCTTTAAGGAAACTTGTTTAATTGCAAAGGATATCGGGGGCGAGAAGCGCAAAAGGGCTTAATTAACATAATTCGTTAATTAATACGGAGCCAGTGTAATGGATATTGACGGTTAAAATATTCCACGAATTGAATTAGATTGTTGTGGCGCTTAATTATGGGAATTTACAAAGTTCGAGAACAACTGGTGGGGGCCTCTTAATCGTTGGTACAATGAAAAAATAAACTCGAAGGTAGTTACTGGGTTTACCAGCGATCGATAGTTTAATTGCGTGCGAGAAAGTTGAGAAAACAGAGCGAAGGGAACTGGGGCAAATCTCCCACAAAGAGGTTATACGGCATGAGAAAGTAGGGCCTTCATAACTATTATCGACAACGAAGATGGAATGGTGATGTAAAAGTTTGTAGTAGGTCGACTACTCGGATACGCAGAATCTTAGCATCACGAGATGACATCTGGATGACATGGTGCCATAGCAGTCAAACTTCTCAAAAAGCATGACTGCAATGAAGCCAACACGTTGGTTTAAGATTCCCTGACAAGCATGGGTCTACAACTCGCTGAAGAAGATAAAAATCATGAAGGCTATAACCCCAACTATCAGCGACCACGACGTGATTTTTAAGAACTACCTTCGAAAAAACAACGCGAAATGTCTTGCCACCAGCATGCAGATAGCACAAACGTTAGGTTAGGTTATATAGATGGGTTGGCGACGGGAAAAGGACCCCTCTGCGCCACAGTCAGAACCATTTTTCGGGAGAATGTACCCAGAGCACACTGCCCCAGGGTTTCGAACCATCTTGAATCTTTAATGAACCTCCAGATGTCCCTGATAGGTACGTCAGTTAGTTCTTCTGTATCGTGGAAAAAGTGCCTTCCAAAGGATTTATGTCTGAGGTGGCGATAGCAACAATGGTAACAAGTTCATATGAATGGCAGAAAAGATGGGGTGAATCTGACATAGTTAAACGAACTCACAGAGTCGGGTAAGCAAACACTCCTTTGATCACTTAGACACGACTGGTCCATTGTACTATGTATTACCACTTTTTCCGCATTCAAAAAAAAAATATGTTACGTATACGCCACCGCTCATTCGAAGATTTTTGTTAGAACTGAATGTCCGAGGCACAGTCACAGTCAATGACAGTGAAATTCGGCAGCAATGATGCCTTGTTGGCAGCATTTCTACTTCTTCTGCATTCGATATGAAATGTTCCTTATACGCCAACAGAAGCAATGGGTAGCCAAATTTGTATCTCATGCAACTACCAACAAATGAGCGATATTATAGGAGCTTTCTCCACCGATATGGGGATGATCTTCATTGTCCAAGAAATAATCGGAGACGCAGAATTACACTCGGTATTAAGAAGACCGAAACATGTTGGAAGAGAAACTGGGTCTTGAGTTAATGCAACGCTGTGTATAAGCTTGCACGACTGAATGGGAAGAATGCCTTAGACTTATCGATCCTGGCCTTATCAAAGGTGTAGGGTACACTCTGCGGCTGACTTCTTTACTTTGGAAAATCGCTTTAAGTCCATAGAATGCCTTAAATATTTCTGTAGGACATCTCGACTCAAGCCTGAATCAATGAAATGAAACGAAAGACTTACTTGAAAAAAAATCTCAGTCTTGTAGCCTTGCTGATCGCCTAGAAGAGGACACGACTCAAAAGTACCAATGCCATTCTCCATTGAGCTCGATTACTTCAAGCTAGGCTTAGAAGTTGTGATCATTGGCCCTAAGTACGATCCATGTGCAGCATCCTCCTCGCCCGTATCTCAAACAAAATTCTCTTTAACATCCTTTTCATCGTTGTCCTTCCCGTCTTAGTAACTTGACAGACACACTATAACCTGGAAACACTTCATGTCACTCTTTCTTCCATAAGCTCTTCACTTTGTCATCCTTCCCCTTCCAATGGCCCGAGGATAACATGAATAATTCGTTGTGGACATGTACAGAAAAAACTGAGAGAGACAACAATGACTAATTAGAGAGTCGTTTCAAGGATTAGGACAAGCGTTCGCTGCTTTAACTCGCCAACAAACACTTTCGCACACACACAGAGAATACTGCACTGAACATTTTTTTTTTCTTTTCCTCTGCAGACATCACATTCGTCGTCCTTCGGGCGGTTTGCCTGATTCTCTTTTATTACAACGTCTCACTACTCGTCCTGTCTCTCTGTACAAGGGTGTGTATGGGTACTATGCAATTGTGTTGCATTTTTTATGAGCACAAGAAACAACATAAAACAGTGAAAAATCTGGGACAAGGATAACCGTTTTTATTACTTAACTTAAACACATCTTTGTGTAATACCAACAGCCAACGCGTTAGCGTGTACCCGATTAATACAAAGCTTAAGGATAATCCAACAGTTCCCCCTCTGCTCCTCATCGTTTACTGTGCGATTGAAAAAAAAAAAGAAGCTAAACACACACCGAACGTGTAAGGCAACTGGCTTAATTGAATTATCATGACGAAGGAAGAAGAAGAAGGAAAAACTGTAACGAAGGAAAGCGTGTATCCTCCTGACCTTCTTTCGCCGACGACTATGCTGTATCTCTCGGCTCAGTCTGCGTGTGTGTAAGGGTGTGTGAGTGGAAATCTTAAGGAAGCCATTTGATTTTTATTCCTTCTGCAATGCGGACGGAAGGAATGGGTTCTTCCTTTTTTTTTGGTTCATTTTGGCTCGAAATCCAGTCGTGCACACACACAGGATCAGGAAAAAAGGGAATGAATACCTTCGTTCGTTTCAATGATGACTAAGGAATGTTCAAATACGAGAGAGCGTTTGCTTTAAATTCTCCGACTCTAGCAGGACTTTCCAGTATTTCCTTTTTTTTTTGTCTCAGGCCGAATCGAATTTGTTGCCCAATTTGTGAAGTGAATCTAAAGTAGAAGGAGTTGTTGGCTACAGGAATGGAATGATGGTATATGTATATTTTCGGGACGTGATAGTTGGTTTGGGAAGTTATCCTTTTTATTTTCCTCTGTCCTATCAATTTTGGAATCCTTTTTCCGGGCAGAGGTTGTGATATTTTTTTGTAGACTAGGGCAGTGCTGTTTCTTCTAT
Organism: Matsumyia berberina; assembly: GCA_917880715.2. NCBI lineage: Eukaryota > Metazoa > Arthropoda > Insecta > Diptera > Syrphidae > Matsumyia > Matsumyia berberina. Next base: position 111,571,349 of record OU862872.1, read on the forward strand.
CGATCATTAGTGCACTCAAAAGGGATTGGACTAGATTTGTTGGTTTAAGGCTTTAAAGTTGGGTGGATCTTTTAGGGGTAGGCGTAATGCTCTGAATGTAAAGAGATGTTTAAGAACTTCTGTCAAGGTTCCACATTTTAATGAGCATCAACCTTCTTTTTGTAAAAGAAGGTGTTGAAGAACGAAGGGAGAAACGGTTATAACTCTCCCAGAAGAGCCTTTGAATTTTAATACCTGAATTGAGTTGAGTCCTGGTTGTGAAATGCCGAACGTAAGCTACTAAAGTCGAGGCTCCGTTGCTTCCTAGCTCCATGTTCGACGAAAAACACAAAACTCGATTACTTGAAAGGACTTCTAAGTTTACTTCATGGATTTCAAGGAGCAAAACTTCTTTGAAAATTGTGTGGACAGTTAGTAAGAACGCATATGACGTTACTACAGTAGAACGCCGTGCACAAGGTCTGAAGAATGGTTGGATATGAAATTGGACCAAAACATTGACTTCTTGGTGGTCTAAGGACTAGGGATAGACATAGAAGATATTTTTGCCAGACAGGTGCATCCAGTGAGGTTAAAAATAAATTAATAGCTGGGGCGACATCGCACGAATAAAAGGAGTCTACAATTTATTGCCGACTCCGAACGGCGAATTGAGAAGCATTTTCAAATAGTACTCTCTGAGGCTTTTCATTCCTCGGCGAGATGTGGTGCCGCGAAAAATGTTCGGTGGAAATGGCTGGGGCTTGAACCCACGCAGCTTGCTCAGCAGTTTAACGCACTAAACACTGAGCCACGGCGACCAATAGTTATCACTAAAAAAAATAACGCCTACGTCCTGTCAAGCTTTTTCTTTACCACATCAAAGAACACATAGAGGACTTTCATGCCGTGGTTGTCAATGACAATGGAGGGATCAAATATGTTATCGTGAAGTAAGGACTAGGCGACCTCACTGACAGCGGTGAACGATTTGCTGATTTTTGCAATGCCAATCGCTTTGTTTTTGGGGCGCCTTGTTATAGGGTGCACCCTGTTTGAGTACCAGACCTGCCACAAAATCAGGTGGGTGTCAACTGACAGGCAAGTAACCCTCAAATCAGTCTATTGGGTATCCGGATGAGGCAAAATGTTGCTGAAATGCGAATGACACGAAACCAGTACGTCTGAATGTTCAACACTTGGGACAAAGTACTGTGAAGTTTATTGAAACCCAGTGATGGAGAAAAATTAAAATTTATAGAGAAGAGTAAAATATAGAGGTAGATGAGGTGACGATGAAGCTACCAATATCTAGGCATAACATCGACAGACTAAAGGATCTTTCAGTTTGTTTCCATCTTCAAGGCATCAACATTTCGTATGAACTCGATCGCAGGGAAGACAAAGCTACGTGAAAAGGGAACGATGATCAAAAACAGCTAAAAAAATCGTGTGGCAGATACTGAAACCTACTAGAGTCGCTATATCGGGTAAAGATGAGAGAAGGGCAGCGCAGCACTTAAGCAGAAGCAGAAGGAGAAGAACACTGAAGAGCTTTGAGATGGTCAGTGCTCTAGCCCACATAAAAGCAGGATAAGTCGCCGCAATCAACAATTACAATTACGCAAATGCATACCACAAGTTCCGATAAGAACACCAAAATCGCGATTGAAAAACTGAAAAGCTACAAGACTTCATGGTATACTCCACTTTCTCGATGAGGGGAAGAAGAGAATGATCGTCTAGTGACCTAAGAATGATCATCTTGTGCAGTGTGAAACTGGAGGGATGTTTGCTTGCTGCACGCAATAGCCAAGGAATAAGAAGCTGACACGACAGCTTAAGATGTGCCAAGGCCTAGTTCATCGCAACCTTTTTCGCACGATGGAAGGGATCAATAGTTTTAATAGCCGACTCCAAACAACGAATTGAGGAACTTGTTCATGGTAAATTATACTCTCGGTGGCTTGTGATTCCTCGACGAGGGCAGATAATAGTCAAAGAAGTTCCTTACTGAATAAAGGAAAAGAATCCTCGGCCCAAATACGGCTTCGAGTCATCTTTTAGCGGCGCGTTGAATACCATTCGCCACTTAAAGTGTTGTTCATCGATTGACTAAGGTCAAAGGCCTTCTTAAAGGATTGTAGAGGTTAGGAATAAGACAAGGATCAATCGCAAGAGAATCCTTGTTGCACGTCTCAAAATTATTTGTTTAACTTTACTGCCTCCCGGCCCAGAGACTGTTGCTATCGTTCCCAATAAAAAACACAAATCATTTGCATACGATTTTAAAGGATAACACGAGAAGGGTCATAAAATATTTCTGCGGCAGCATAAATTCCTCAAAGAAAAAACGCAAAAAATGACACAAAAACAGACATAAAAACTCAGATACAAATACGAAAGTGATATGAATAAGAAAATTCGTGCAATAAAAACGCGAAGCATTACAATAAAATTTCGAGGAAAAAGTCAAAAACCCTCTTAAGGAGAAAGGTTTCACCTCTCTCCGACACATAGACCTCTTCTTCACTCAGAGTGAGACACAAAGGCCCAAGGAGAGATTATTTCTCCACTTCGCTTATGTCAATCTTCCTGTTCGTGTTGGTAATTTATTCACGCAGGCATAATGTAAGCCTCGTTCTCTTTGTTCGGAAACAACAAACAAATTTCAACGGAAATCCATCCTTAAATCACCGGCATCATCTGCTTATGAATTGATACATTGAATCAGAGACGCACATACTCACACGCACACGCACCCACCCGTGTATACGATATCCTTCGAATAGCTCTTTAATTATTTATTGACATGGCATGGGCCATAAGGCATATGGCATACCTCTCTCATCCTCTTAGTCTCAGTGCTCAATGCTTTCTACCTCTAAGGCCACTCTTGCATAATTGAATCATTTCGCATTCGTATTCAACGTTAAAGTTGTCACAAAGAAATTAGGCAGCCCCACTCGATTTGGAGTGGCACTGTGCCCACATGAGTACGAGTACGTGTGTGTATTGCCGGTGAAAGTGTATTCTTCGTGTACAACGCACAAGTCAGTCATGGTATTTACTTTTCGTATTTTATTGTCATGTAAGCTCTTTGCCCTTAAATCTTTTGACAGTGGGCTGGATGGATGGCACACTTTCCACGTATTTGCCTTTTGTAAACAGAAATTGTCATGGAGCCTTCAAGGTTGGAATAATATAGAAAGTGAAAGACAATGGAGAAGATGTACTTAAAGAGGGTAGCATACGAGAAGTAAGGGCGGAAAGACAGATGCAAAAACTCCCAGAAAGCTCAAGAAGGATGAGCTCGTAATACGAGCTTCATATGTAAATCTCGCGAATAGAGTCCAAGTTGATCTCATGTCACTGGTCACTGTTCTAATCAAGAGCTGCAGATGGAAGCGGAATGGATTCAGTAATTTTTCGGATACGTGGTTTTGCCACTTGGTGGCAACAGCTTGAGCTGAATTCAACGTGGCGATCTAAGCAAGAGCATATACATACGTACAAGATCGACTGTGACGAATGGAAGACGAAAATTTGCGAGGAACCAAACACAAAAGCTTGTAGACCTGGCAGATGCCCTTAGATCCATTGGGAGACACGGGAACTGAAACATTCTTAGAAGAATTGTCCAATTTTTACCCACCATTAAAATATTAATAACTGCCGCGACAGCTCGAGCAGAGGTAAGCCTAGCTTCTTGACGGCGAATTGAAAAGCTCTTTCATGACAAATTATACTCCCGGAGGCTTGTCATTCTCTAACGTTGGACATGGCCGGGGCTTGAATTTACGCAACCCAACGCATTAACCATTGAGTCACGGCGACCACCCGCAAGAACCCAGCTCGGTAGTGCGCCCATGAGTAAAGAGACAGAAGTGGGGAAAATGGCCAAGAATTTGGTGTCAACAAGAAGGGACACCCAACATCAACGAATCGGACAGGAAGTCACAGTGGGCAGGGACTTTCTCTGCCTTGCCTCTGTCGTGACATCTGACAACGACAACTCGCCTGAAATAAAGCGAAAAATATCTCTCATCAATCGCTGATTTTTTTGATTGAACAACTAAGGAACTCTGTACAAGATCTTACTTACACCAGTTCGACTCTATGGCGCTGAATCATGGATCCTATTAAAGACGGATGAGGATATTCTTTGTCGTTTCAAGCGAAAAACTCTTCGTAAGATTTTGGGTCCTATTTGCGTTCAAGGACTCTGTAGGAGTTGTACAGCGGCCAGGTAAAGAATTGCCAATTGGACGTTTGTGATGGCTAGGACATGTAGAACGAATGGACACTAACGCTCCGGCACGCAGAGTCTTCGAATCTAATCCGGAGGCACAGCGCAGTAGAAGAAGATCTCGCCTAAGGTGGAGCACACGAGAAGAAGGGTACCTCAATCAACTTGGCGTGCGCAACTGGAGGCAGTTAGCTAAGGACCGGGCTAACTGGACAGGCTTATGGGTTGGGGCCTAGGTTCACCCCGAACTGTAGCGCCACCTAAGTAATTGGACGTTGGAGATGTCTAGGATGTATAGATGTTAGGCGAAGTCTCCGATCAGAAGTTCTTCAACGTAGAATAACGTCTGGCAACGTGCTGCCTCCATACCTAATTTTTTTGCACAAGTCATGTACAGGGAATGACCATTCAGATCGATATGAGTCCACTGTTGTGCCACCTAATTCTCATGTTTTCCCCTCCCGTCGACTTGATTTATTCCTAGTTTCGTGCGTGATTTCTAACTTTCTGACAACTGACGTCATCAACACCTACTCATCTGTCAGCCTGCCCTTCAGACTTTCCACTCGCTCGTGTCTGAAAATAACCATATAAGGTGTCTCATCTGCATTTCTAAAAATATCCTCCAACATCGAATATCCGCCCACCATTAGCTCAAAACAAATCACAAAACTCAACACTGTTTCATACGAGGATACGAGGACCAAATAAAAGTTAAAAAATATCCCTCTGCTGTTTCCATTTGCACACGTTAAGTAGGGAAAACAAATAATTTGCATTTTTTCCATTCGTCCTTTAAACAATTAAAAATTAATTACATCGAATGTTTATTCAACTGATTGACATGTTGCTGTGAATGATTAAATGGCTAAGTGGTTGGCTGGAGATTGACAATACCGGGTTGACCATTACTATTTTTAATGCCCAGGAATTGATTTTTAATTTATAAATATAAACACATTCCCTCACTATGGTAAACAAAATTTAACACTTGAATTGGGTAAACTGTGGAAATGATTTTTTTTTTACGAAAATATTGACTTTTTAATTTCATGATTTTTATTTTCAAGTGGAAATGAAGTGACAGATGGTGGATTTTTCCTACATTAAATGCAGGATAAGAATTAAAGGAACGCAACGGAATTGAGATCCTAGACAGCTTGCAAAACGGGGCAGAGAAATGCATGAAGGGATCTATTCCTCTATCCATTTATCCGATTGAAGTAATCGATCGACTAGTTCATAACGTAAATGCTCATTCATTACCAAATAAAAGGACATGTCATATAAAAATCCTGTTCCATCAAATAAAACTGCAAAAAGCTTCAGCCAAAGTCAAATATTTCAATTAGTGACACCATCACCGTGAAAAAAAAATTGCTTACTACTCACGCCCATCAATTTGCGAAAGCCTCTGCAATCAGCTTTTATTTTTCAATTGGTAAATAGGACCCCATTTATATAGAGAGAAAATCCTTCAAAATTGGCTTTGGAAATATCCAAAAAGAAAATCCCCAAAAAAAAAAAGGACTCTTCCATCGAAAACAAAAAAAATCACTGCCTCTCTGCCTGCAGGGCCAACACGAGAGACAAAAGCAAACACATCAAATGTCAACAGTGTCAAAAAGTCAACAGACAGACATCACCATCACCATCATCATTATCATCATCGCCATCATCGCCATCATCATCACCATGCCGGAATCGCAGCAAAAAAATATATCAACTCGCCGACTGGACTTAACAAACTTCACATAGATACACTCAATGCGTCAAATTCATTACACAAAAATCGTTTCGTTCAAATACAACACAAAGGCAATCGTACGATGGAAAAAAGTGAAAAAAAGTACGTATACGCTTCGGTGGACAGGCCAACGACGAAATCCTGACTAAAATCCTATAATCGCTTCACTTTTGTTTGCTTTTCGTTTCGATTTTTTTTTTCTTCTTCTGTTTTTATCGTCCTTCTTGGTTCAAAGGTGATAAGTGCTCATCTGTTAGTCGTGCCGTTTTTCCCCCGTTTGTTTGGATTGTTGTTTGGATCATTCGGGAGTTCTCTGAGTCAGCATTCAACAACAGTGAGGCAGAAAAAAAAATGTTTCAGTACCAAGGAAGGACTGAGTGTACTCTCGCTATGTGTGCCATGTAAAGATAGTGCGCGGGCAAATTATAATCTGCAGTTAAAAAATACACCGTGTGTGTCGGAGGATGCAATTTCGGTAGTCAAACAAGGAAATCACTGTTTACCAGGACACAGGCCACACATGTGGGGTGAAGCAACACACGAGGTGATAAGCGAGGTCAGCCATTTCATTCATTCACTGTCATGTGTCACGATGAGTTAGTCCCTTCTATTCATTCATACATTCATATGAAAAAGAAACAGAAATTTACTTCAGACGAAGCGAACACTGACACTGTCAACAGAGTGTTATCCTTCGTAAGCTAATAAATCATTATGCCACACCTTCTCGTCGAGGGCGTGCGGGTGATGAGACTAACAATCATCCATTTTGCATCGTTCTCGTCATCCTTGTTATCTCATTGCCAGCGGAGGGAGGGTGTGAGGGAACCTCTGCGCCCCCGCCAGGCAGAGTCAAAAAAGAAGAATGCATTAAGAATTTATGGATTTAATTAAAAGTGGCATCAGGCGACAAACAGGAGCCAAGTGGCAGACATCTGCAAGCAATAAGCATTCAACCTGTGCTCGTCCCGTGTCATTTGCACACTCACACAATGGGACTGGGATCAGGGAATATGACTGAAAGTTGAGATACAAAAACAAAACAAAAAAATTAAAAACCAAATGCAACAGTCAGCGACAGAAAAATGTGGTCAGACTCGGTTAAGAATGTGAGTCGGCTTGAATTTCGATGGTATGACGAGTTTTCGATCGAATTTTGAGCTTTCGTAAAACAGCAGCGTTTTTATAACGAATCTGTCGACTGTCTACCTGATCACTGTTTGGAATGTTGCCTTCCGTATGTGAGAAGTTGGCCCGAGTAATTATCAGCACCAAGACCTCGTGTGCACAGCACCCAGAACTTCGAACAGAGTTCATCATGATTATGAGTGAAAAGTACCAAGCCATTGGATGAAAAGCTGACTGGTGAGACTTTCATAATTTTTGCTTTGGTTCATGCCTTTCTCAGAGCTCGACTTTGTAATGAAGAGAAAATACGACCTATCTTGAGGAGCAGATTCTACACAGATTAAAGATTCAGAATATAAGCACGCCTAAACCAGACTACAAAAAGGGTCTTAACGAAAAATCTTGCAAAAGACTATCGCCAACCATTAATCTGTGCAGCGATTGATCAAGCCACTATTTGACCATCCTTTAACATGTAGGACCAGAAGTGTAACAACCAAGTTTATAACTAAGTAGGTACTTGATTTGCCTCCTAATGGAGGGCACTGGGCAACTGTAGATAATGTAAACGAGGTGGGGTGCTGCGAGAATGTTCAGTACATGTTGCTATGGGTCAAACTTATGTACACAGCTTGCACAGCAGTCCAACGCATTAACCACTAAGCTAGCTGACACGTGGATGACTTTTGGCTAGTGTACCCCGACTAAAATTGGTGAGGATGTTTCATGACGAGCAAAATACCTCAATACGTCAGATGTAGGCAACTTAAGCAAGAATTTATGCGAGAAAGGATTGACATACCGGGCTAAGCGAAATGAGGTGGTTAGATGCAAAAGACTACGAATCCCCAACGTATACCACTGTACTACGCTACTATGGAAAATGATGCGGACATTCAGGAAAATCTGATGTGAAACTCTTGCTTTCATCTACAGCACTCAGAGCTCTATAAGCTGCACATAGAGATAATTTTGATGAACCGATTCCACACTAGAGAACGATGCACCACGATCATACAGTTTTATGCCTCAACGGTGCTATCATCTGATGACGAAAAGGGACCTTCTACGAGCGAACTAGGTGCCACCTTCAACACAACACCAAATGAAGACATCGTCATGGTAATGGGAAACTTGAATCCCAAGGTAGGCAATGACAATGGACTGGTTTATCTAGAAAAGCAAAGCAGGTCACAAAAAGACGCAGCTAGTAAGAAGAGCTTAACTCCAAACGTATTTATACCGGGATGTTCTTTCCCAAAAATTTGACGACCGGAGATCAATCGGAATAAAATGACAAGGTCCCATGTTATCGGAAAAAAGCACACACTAGGCAACAGCCATGATAGTGGCGAACGATTTGTGGATTTCTTGAACGACAATCGCTCTGTCAAAGGTGCCACCATATGTAAATATGTAAGCAAAAGACCTGTTATAAAGGTGGGTGCCAACTAAAAAGCAAGTAAACTCTTGAACGTCAAGACGAGGAATTACGAGGAATTACACGAGATCATGACCTTTCATAGCTCCCATGAAATTGCGTACTGCTGCAATTTGACAACACGAATGTCCAGGTAGAACATCGAAGGACAATAGAATCTCTTATTGCATCAGTAATTCAGGGACCACAAGGAACGAAAGCAGCTTCATGCCACTGACCACCCAAAACCATTAAGTTAGGTCAAGTCATTCTTGGTCATTCTGGCCGGGCCAGGACGACACACTTACATATTTCATTGCAAAACCCTTGGAGCTAATGAGTTTCACCTATTCTTTGCTTCTATTAAAGACTTTTGCATGTCTTAGGTCATCAGTTTCCAGAGTCGAGGTTTCCTCCTCAATCCATCTCTCGCACCAGACACCAGGTCTAAATCTTTTTCCTCGTCGCACACTGTACCACCTCACCCTGACACATTAAATCCGTATGAACAGAAACAGAAGAAAATTTCTTCAAAATATATCACAAATGTAATCCTTTTCTGTCATGGCAACAATTTATTGTGTCATGCTGTCTACTATCAAGCTTTCAACCTTTTTTTTTTTTTAATGGTTAAGGAGGAGAGGACTGGCACAAAGCATGCGTTTACTCCTGTATGTCTGACAGTTGTTGCTCCCCTATATACTCTCTGTTCCTATTCACTTATGCTAATGAAATGCAAACTAAAGTGAAAATCTTTTACTCAAGTGCCTACACCCAACCCAGGAAGGCATAAAGTCTTCAAGTCTGTTGTGTGTGTGTGTGTGTATTGTATTTTGAAGCATAATGCGCTGGAAGCTCTTATCTTCGCATAGAAAGTTTCTCTGTGACTTACTCTGCTCGACCCGGCATAATATGAGGAAGAAAGATTGTTAAGTGGTGTCGTTCGTTATTCTATGCACAAGAGAGAGAGAGAGGAACCGAATAGAAATGTTAAAGTTATTAACATCTCATGTTTATTTGTTTTTAATTTTCACTGGGTGAGAGACTATATGTTAATCAATCATGTCGAAGGCGGATTGCCTTCAAGTGGGTGGTGGCATAATAAAATTTGCAAAATAGACCATCAATTTCATAGAAATTTAGTTAAGTGAACAATTTAAAGGCAATTAATTGCTGATGAAATAAGGAAGCATGCCTTGATGTAGTCAGTCATCGTGTTGAGAAGTTAATTCAGGGAGGAAGTGCTTAGTGTTTATGTTTCAAGGTTTTACATACCATTTTGCAGACATACAAAGACAGATTTACTGACGTGTTTACATACCTGAAACGAAACAAGATGAAAGGAACATTAGTAAATGATAAATGCGTGTAGTTCTAGGATTACTTAAAACTGAGTTTAAGGGTCACTTGGAATGGAAGTCATACCCCAAAGGATGGAAAACAAACGTAATTCCAATAATCTGTTTGACTATTGTGCTCCATGACTTGCTGTCAGATGGAATTTTATGAGAATTAAGACAGACACGTCGAGAGCGGATACTACAAGAAACGAGGAAGAACGAAAGGACACTCATACCCATACAACCACATTCTTGAACAAAATGTCGAGATTCGATTTGATACGATGCCATCATTGCACAGTGCAATCAGAGTGGAATCTGTTGTGCTGATCCCATCCTTGATTCGGAGGCATGTTAAGGCTCCATGCAGCAATTTAAGCCAACTCATCCGCAACGATAAAATCAAGTCAAGACAAGAATAAGAGCTAAGCTGAGAATCTGAGGGCAAAGGGGCGTTTCTAGTAATGAAAAGGGCGACAAACAGCGAGACTATTCAGTTTTAACTCTAATGGAACTTCTTGAAGCTAGCATCAGCACAGCGTTCCCATTAAGACATACCTCACGAGAACAATGGGCATATCATTGCAAGAGGGAGAACATCTTGGTGAAAAAAGGACACCTAAGAATGTAATTAAAGACCACGAAATCGTGATTTACACTGACGGCTCAAAAATGAAAACAGGAACAGGAGCTTGATTCTTCGGAAAACCCTACAGAAATAAGAATCCTTTAAATTGCCGGAAACATGTAGCGTCTTCCAAGGCGAGGTCCTGGCAATAGAAAAAGCTGAAGACTACATAAGAGATCGTCAAGATCGATAAAATCCAATACAATCAAATCAAAGGCAGTCAAGAAATGTCGAGATATGCTGATCACCATAAGGCACCGTACTGCCAAACTCTGAAGGGTTCCCGGACAAAAAGACATAGAAGGCAATGAAAAAGCTGATGAATTGGAAAGGTTGGGGTTGGCTATAAGCATTAGCGAATCAAAGACATCTGTAATGCCAACGATAGAACGATGCATGGGATAATAGACAGTATAATAGAGAAAGAAGCTAGTTCCTGCTGGGTAGCCAGAGCGGATTGCGACACCTGTCGGACGCTATGGCTGAAATTAAATAAAACCAAAGCAAGATACCTTCTGGCACTGGATAGATTCTCCATAAGCACACTCACTGGAGTTATCAGAGGACACTCCGCCATCGGAGTCGTGTTTCGCAAGTGGAGAATCGAATCCAACAATTTATACAGAAGCTGCGGAGATGAAGAAGAGATAGAATTAATCCTACATGTGCTATGCCACTCTGCCACGTAACCTAACTTAAGACCCTCAGGAAGGGCTCGAACCACTTATCTATCACACCTCTCTTGTACTTTAAGAAGGGACCACAATGGATCCCCTGGAAAGCCGAGTAAAGAAGTGCAAGTTGTATGACCAAACCTAACTCCAGAACCATTCCGTCCATTATAATGGGAGCTGAAGGTATGAGGCATTCCATTAATTAAACATTCGATGTCCATTTCACCCTCTATGGAGTTCCCACTTTTCCGTTGAATTTGAGCTATGAATATCGGACGAGGTTACCTTCGAACCCCATCATCTCAGGATCCTTGAAAATCCAAAAATCCATTAGAGAGTTATTTGCTTTAAATGTCTGTTTCTGTTCGCCTAGTCGGTCCCTATAAACAAACCCCTCCAGTCGATTGCATGGTGTTTAAATTCAGTACCAGGAATCTCTCGGACTTTATTTCTATGCAGCACAGACTTGTAGTCCTTGAAATCGACTTCTGGAGTTCTGTCAACAATGCAAAAGCAAAACTAATATCCAATTTAACAAGGCCTTCCAAATGACAGCACAAACTATAAACATCTATTTGAAAACAGGTGTACACCGAAAGGCTTTTGGAAACCATACCTACACAGAAAACCGCCTCTTGAATGGGTACAAAGAAGCAGAAATCTTGAGGAATGCTTTTTCTAAAACACTGTGACTTATGTGGAACATTTTAACCGACTTTTAGGGTGATGTCAGTTGTGTATTCGCTCTCTTCTGCAAGGTTTAAATTTTCTCAAAGATCTTCCATGAGACTGCTCACAGGATTTCCCGAACAGGGCTTTTATTACCGATTGGGTTTCCTACAAACACAGTGGCGCAGGGCGCGGTGCACCAGGTTGCAAGCGGATTAAATGAATGCTTCGGAACAAAATTTTGTCAAACTTCGAAGGATCACTCGAAAATCGGTCAATGATCTGGTGCATGGGTTTTCAAGGAGAACGAGCGTCTGTAGCGACATTTAGTCTGCGCTTAAAACGTTCCCCAATCGTGTACTTTATATGTGATGGCACTACTGTGAGGGGGGTGAGCCAGACCTCTGCCAATTAGCAAACTCGTATGCTAGAGGGATTCCACATAGCCTTTCTGGTAACAAAGCACAAAGGTTTGTAAAGAAGAGGTCATTCGGCTTGACAAGACAAGGCACCTGTCTCAATAGTGCGTAACAAAAACATCCTAGGAGACAATAACGCTTCTCAAGAACAACTAACTACATGCTATCGAACTCCTCCGATTTAAAAATCAATGAACTCAAAGTTCCATTAGAACTTCAGACGACATCCTGTAACCTACATTCGAGCACAAGGTGTACTCACACTCACCAGGCTCTCATTCCATGCAAAGTACCCCTGCCGTTTGTTTCTTCACTACAACTTCTAACATAAAACAATCAACTTCCAGTCGTAACACAATAATTCGCACCGCACATTCGTTTGTATGTACATGTGTAGCACTCTGTTCAAGGAAGTGAAAGTCAAAGGAGTTCCCTTCCCACCAACAAGACCGTAACAAGAAAATCAGATCAAAAGCCCAACAAAAGCTTCCGTTGGAAGACAACACTAGGAATAAAAACCGAAAGGATTACAAAAATTCCCAGCAGGGTATTCCCTTTTTTTTTTTTATTATCCACTTTCACTGCTTCTCCCATTCGCATCGAAAATAGAAACAAAAAAAAAAAACTTCACAAGGATATTTTCCATAAAAACTCGTTAACCTCCATCTAGAAGTACAGACGCAGCTACTTCACATTCACACAACTCTCACTTCTCATAGACGATCGTATATCCTACGTCTAAAGAACAAAGGACTTCAATACGCGCCTGTGTCACCTGTCAATAATGGGAATGTTCACCCCTTTTCCATTCAAGTTTCATTCGCTGACACTTTTCATCGTCACTTTACACAGAAGAAGTTATATCCTTTCATCCACCCCATCCAAGTGTGAGATCTCACATTCAAGAGACGGAGGCATGTACCTCTGTGTCATGTCTTATGGAGAATTGAAATTCCAATTTTGTTAAATGTGGTGTCAATTGCTCGGAAAGTACGACCATATCATATGCATGCAGTGAAACAGGACACGGTCATAAATGTCCTTTGCTCTCTCTGTCCCAAACAAACCGCAAGTACGAATCATTTTGTTACGATTTTTCAAGGATAATATAAGGAGACCTACTCTGCTGCGTGACAAAAGGAACAGAAAAAGATAAAAACTGAATGATGGTAGCTTTCACAGGACATGAATACAAAAGCAGACACAGACACGGATTTCTTTTTTCCTTGTCCTCAAGAAAGGATAAACGTTATTGAAAAGGAGATAAGAGAATGTGCTCAGAGAGAGAGAGCGAGGGAAGGTCTTGAAATCGCATTTGAAGATTTTATTATCCTTATTACGATGATAAGGGGTAATAATAAATACATTTATACACTGCAGCTAGACGAGTAATGCTATTCAACACAACAGAGTCATTTGAAGGATATTCGTTTCCGTTTTTAAGATTCTGTCATGGCGGATTGAGAGTGGGTAGTCGTGGGTTTGTATGTGTGTGCGCGGTTGAACCAGCAAAAGGAAGGAAGGAAGGATATGGAAGATGGAAATAAAAATAACATCCACGGTGTAATAAATCACTTTGGAATCACGTTCCTTTTAATAGAGCAAACCTCGGAGCTGTGATATTATTTTTGAACAGGGTGCGCGGTGTCGGATAGGATAGAGGATATGAACCCAAATGCAGTCAATGTTTTACTTTCTGCTTTAGATGTCAAATAAACATAGATGAAGACATTTTATTAAGCTGCAACTCACAATGTTGAAGGCAGAGATAAGCCGACAAAGGTGTGTTGCTATTATTCGGTCAAGATTTAGTAAAAAGTCTATAACTCTACGGAACTGCAGAAGCTCTTCGATATTTTGAATGACTTCGAGCAGTATTCGATTGATGTTTTGAAGCTCTGGAGATTCCAGAAGAGTGCAGTCTGTGCATTAAGAGAATTCGAGCTGTCACTGACAAAAAATGAGGATAAATCTACTGGAGATTTAGATCTTAAAAAGTCCTCGTCTAGGTAAATCACTGGCGACATCCAGTCAATTCCGTCTTTCAACAAAACTTGAATTTTTGAACTGTCTTCGAAGCGATTAAAGGGTGGAGGAGACCACAGCCTTCACAGCCTTCTTCATGTGTTTGCTCAGCTTGGAGAACTGGTGGATACTTATCCACAATTGCTGTTCAAAGGGTAGTCACCTGCATTCAAGAGGACACAAGGTTGGGTTAGGTTGAAGTGGCTGCCAGCCAAAGCCAACACACTTAGATCCATGTGGGGTTCGTTGTGGTTCCACATGACATAGAGGACAGAGGACACAAGGCTCAACAGATTTTCCCAAAAACCAACCTCTGTATACCTCTATGTGGTGAACGTCGTGGGCCTAGGAGATACCTTCTTAGCTTAATATTGAGTCTCAACACCTTTGGAAAGCTGTTGATGCTGTACTACGTGAAAGAGGAGGGGCGAATATATCTCTACTCAGGCACTCGTCCTTAAATCCGAATGACATTAGAGGTAGAGGTAGAGTACGTAGGTAGAGGTCCTTACACCATAACGTATTAGGAAAAGTTCGAAGATCAGCATGCATATAGATGGGCGGAGCTCTTTTTTCGTTGATATAGCAGAATAATTTAACGTTCACCTATGCTAGGTATCCGCTCATAGGGACATTCGAGGGAATGTCAGACAAGACACTGTTCTAGATATTCTACCAGAATAGTGAAACCTGGGAATACCACTTGCTATGTGTAGATTACTCTTAGAGTACGGCGCGATCATCAAGAGGAATGAGACCTTACCTCCAGAAATATTGGGCTTCATACAAAAAAGATAGACCCTTTCTCTAACGAATTCTTCTGGAATTGCAGGGACAGAGAAGACGAAGGAGCAATCCTCTACTTCCTCTTCACCTGTCGAGCCCTTTCCCAAAGAAAAAAGTTCAATCCAAGGGCTTATTGATTCAATAATTTGGTCGAACTGTCACATACTGTCACCAAAAGTATCCACCTCTGGAAACGAGCCTAATGGAATGGAACGTCCCAATAGCAAGCACATGGTTTACTCATCTCAATACTCAAGGGGACGTTGAGGCCTCTTAATCATGAAAGTTACTCACTCACTTCCATATGACTTGTTTCTCCTTTAGGGTCTTGATAAATAAGACCTAATCATGATTCCGCAAGAGAATACATTTGGTGGACTAGCAGCTAAGAGCACCGATGGATTCTGGGTCATTGGTGCCCATGCAAAGTTACAATTTCCCACGCAACAGAATACCTCCTGTGATCATAGAGGCTCTACTACGCCTACACTTCATTATTTGTTATTCCTGATAACATTTATCATGAAATGGTCAATGAAATTGATCGAGACAAGGCACACCTCTTGTACGAACGTTTCGAGCTGCCAATATCGACTCAGATCACTGCTTTGTTGCAGGTAAGGTATGAAGACGATTATTCCAAAAGCCACAGTAAAGGTGATGGAAATCCCTCAAAAGCCGCTGATACATTTATTGGTCTTGGCTCGACCTCACAGCCATGAAGCCCCTAGTATGACGAAAGAAACCGGCAAGCAAACGATTCACTGATTAAACATTTTTAGTCGTCAAGACTATAGACTTCTTGAAAAAGAGTTTTTGTGCTCCACAACATGAGGATGTGGACAACCTATGCCTGGGGTGTGAGATAGGGGTCTGCTTAGGGGCTTTCCCAAGATCTTCATAGTCACACTGGTGAGAACCAATCAAGGTGTTGACAAAGGCTTTAAACGATTTTGAGAAGACTCATACGTTTGTTTGATAGTTGGCACCGTCAAACGATACTGAGGTTCAGTGTTCATCGGCATGCTTTCGTCCGATCAGACTGAGTTGTAACCTGTAAGATCTAGTCTGTTGAGAGAGTAAGTGCAGATGGAGTTGGTGAAATCTATCTTCCACCACCTTAAACAGCTCTGTAGACAGACCAATACCTACAGAATCTTTGTTGGACTTAAGCTTAGTTTTACTTCGTCATATGGAAGGAATTGGTTTATTCTGCCTGATAGCGTTGTTCAAGTTATCGTCACCGTAGGGGTAAAAAAAATAGACCCGCGATGTGGTATTCCTGCCCCTATCATAACCCTATCTTCTAAGTCCTTTCTTAAAGACAATCACTTTCCAGACAACCGTCGCATCACAATTCTCCACCACAGTTTTGGACCACAAAATAGTCCTTGCAAATTGGCCACTTAAAAACTTTGTTCCTTCCTCCTCCTTCGTACCAACTTAATCATTCATATCGTTCCAAATTACGTGCCATGTCATTCAGAGGCCTGGGTAGCTCATTGTGCAAGAGAATCTCTGAAAATGCTTTGCGCGCCTCTAGTCATTCAAAAATTATTCAACCAAAAACTAGGACTTTCGTGTTAGACAGCAAGAAGGAACTACATCACAGGATAACTAGGGAATTTCTTACCCTGCTGCCATTGCTTCGACAGGCGCAACCAGAAATTAGGGACTTCAAAGGCAAACAACCAAAAAGTGAGGGCACAATAATTTTCTCTCGGCCGCTTTTCTTGGCGTCCCATCTATCCAGGCAGCCAAGACGACCCATATAAGTTCCTTGAGGAAAAAAAAAATTCAACATCCTTGACGGTTGCCTTTAGAGAAAATAGCGACATAAACGCCCCGGCACAGTTGGAGCAACGTCAACGTACACACAGAGAACGACAAGAACTTCACTATCCTGACACGTCCTCTCTGCACCACTCAATGTGAGTTTTCGCCAGGAATGATGAACGCAAACGAAAAAAAGGACGAGAATGAGAACTAAAATTTTATTTATTGACAGTCAGCACAAGTCCACGTACGTTGGCACGGCACATATACCTAGTACCTAGTGTTCCTCCCAGCCATAGAGAAAGGAATACAAGAGTGTGTGTGGTGATATCCCGATTTTTTTTCTTTCAAATTGACTGGTCTCCAAATTTGTTCCAAAGAAAAGGAATGTCCTAGTTCTTTTGATTCCTGTGTTTGGTTTAGTTTTTTTTACCACAAACGTGGACTGCATGGGTAAGTTCCTGTAAGAAGGTTATGCTCCTTGTTCGAGGGAAGCATTCCAAAAAAAGGAACCACAACGATGCTATTAAGAAAGTCCACATATGCTTTGGGCGTCCGCTTTGAAAAGAAAGTCTATTGATCCTGTGTGGGCATGATGAGAAATAAAATTCAATTTACCGCCCGGACCACGACAATGGCGATTGAGTTTTCAAAGGGCCAAAATGGATTCCCACATCCCAGCACATGTTGTTTTACTGTTTACTTTGCAATCCTTTCGCTTTGTTACCTCTCCAAATAATATATATGGCTCGTTTCCTGGACAACAAAATTGACCGACATATCGATTTGGATCCACAAATTACTCAAAAACTGTCGTCCAGCTGATGGGAGGAGGTGGGGCAAAGGATAACTGCTTCGAAACACAAAAATACAAGAAAACGATTCGACAGTTTTATTAGGGCCGCATTAAAATTCAACGTTGGCCATAAATTTACTTCCAGGACTTTACTGCTCTGTGTCTCTCGCGTGGCTCTCTCTGGTATGTTGCTGGTTATTATGTACGCTGCTGTCATAAATTTCGACACAGTCCGACTCCAGACTGGTCAGTATACAGCACGTTTGCGGACGAGGGAGAGGGTGAAATATACTTTTTTTTTCCCAGCTTTTCTTGGTACTTCGCTGTACAATTTGATAGCTTGTGGCTGTTGTGTGGCAGGCAAAACTGGAAAGTGGACTCACGTTGATATGGGCAAGTTGCCAAAAACCGGTATTCACAGTTGAAAAAGTCATGAAGTCAGGACGAATGAGTCCTCGGTTTGATTGGGAAAATGTGTTTTCAGTTCACTGTGAGGCTATATTCTCTGGACTTTAGTTCTTTGATTATGTCATGTCGTAGGAATGAGACGAGGGTCAGGAGGGGTTGGCGTATGTTAATGCAGTTTTAAAGTACTGCTGCGAGGAAGAGAGAGGGAGTGACAGAGACGTGTGTTGCAAGATGTAATGGATATGAATTCGAGGACATTTAACGCTGAAAGGACTTTAAATTGACTTTAGTTTGGTTAAAGGTATTTTAAGTGCGTTGTCATTTGCAAAACTTAGACAGGCAATGACGTTATCTTTTTTTTTAAAATCAGGTCAGGCCTGGAAGGGGTCAGGTTTGATGTACTTGGGTAGGCCTTGGAACTGTCAGGACTGTGACGACTGTGAAATATATTTTAACCGCAGACTAAATGAAGGATCCCCCATTGGCACATATCCAGAAAAACTTTTGGAGAAAATGTTCCAGGCACGAGTTTCAGCAACAGTTCTGAAAGCAGGTGACTCATTTGATCAAAAGAACTATATTCAAAATAAAAGCAGTAGAGGAGGTGGTTCGGGTCATACTTGAGGCCCAACATAGCAGACATTGTTCCAAAAAAAACGATAAGCTGGCAACTCTAAACAGGACAAATAGTTTAAACTTTGCCAGGCGGACTAATATGCTGAACGCGGTAGAGAACGTTTTCGGGGTACCACCTACGACTAGAAGGTTTCCACAGAGACCAAGAGCTAATCTATGATACCATAGAAGAAGCCCGTAGAAACGAAATTACCCCGCTGATGCTGAGCAGAGCTCAATTTAAGGACATGACCTGTGAAATATTTTCTACAATTATTCATTGCAGTGACGTAAGTATGTGCCTGGTTCGTTGACTGCGTCTGTGACTCGGACATTCCTTATTAACAAAAATTATCGAGTGACCGGTGGCTTATACGTACAATTTTTTTTTTTTAATGCAGAAGAAGTGGTAATATTGCCAACACGGCGTCAATGCGGCGTCAAAAAATCGTCAAAGTTATGGAAGATCTGAACCTCACTGAAAGACTCAAGTAGCACTGTGACCAAGACAGATCTGTCGTGGCCCATTTTTTTGGGGATTCTGGTCCTTAACTAAGTAAAACATGCCACTTTCAGCGGACAAAGAAAACATGTAGAGTCCGTAGATTGCATTTTGCGTTGGACGCCACTTTAAAAGTGTATCACCACAAAGCTGTATTCAAATCAGAACATATTTAGTGTACAGCACTAATCGAACCAATATTACTAGCCCAGTCGACATAACACGGTTCTAGATCTCCGACAATTCCAACAAAGCCACCTGAACCTCTTTTCATTTAACACTTCCCCCTATCTTTTCCCAATAGGATTCATTTCCAAAACAAATATTCTGACGATTAACCCCATGACATGGAATGCAAACAAATTGTTTTATTTAATTTTCGATGCTAGATCTGCAGTATCAAAACTCAAAACGACGCATATATTGGCAGCTTTCGTCACCACATCATCACAAATGCACATGGGAACCAACAACCCCCCACAAGCCTTCCATACGATGATTAGGTAAACGTGTTACAATACTAATGCTAACCTGATCTAACTGTCAGCTCCCAGCTCTATCCACGAGCTGATTGAATTTGTCAGTGGTACTACATCCACACCACAAACGCTGCACCCAATAATCATCAATCAAGCGTACGGCGACCACAAATGAATTGATTCGCCCTTTGATGTAAAGGCTTTTCAGGGCATCATCTGCTTTGCCTAGCTTCACGGGCCGGAATCCCAGGATACACTTCCCATTTTCAGGAAGCCCGATTGTTGTTTGGATGCTTAATGTAATGCGGCGCACATTTCACTAAATTTCATATGCAAACCAAAATCAATTGGATTTTCTATAGCATCACGCCGCACCCGGTCGAACCACATCGATGCAGGTGATGTTGTTTCTTGTTGAAAAATTATTTGCTCCGACCTTGTTATGTTGGGTTAGACAGAAGCTAAACCGCAAATTAATTTTTATTTGTTCAGCGAAGTGAAAATGGGAGCACGCGGTGCACGTGTTGTGTAATGGAGAGAACAGGCGATGGGAAAAAAAAAGTGTGATGTGGTTTTTTAGAAGGTCCCTATGGAGAAGATGTGAAATAAATTGGAACTTGATTTGCATTTTTATTGACTCTTGCAAGAGTACTTTTGCATCAAATTAGAATGAGAGAGGCAATTTGACAGACAATTTGCGTTAACTTGAACTTTACATTCAAATTGGTGATGTCAAACGTTGGGCGCCAGTTTATGGTTTCAAGAAGGAAATATAACAATTTTCAGACGTAATTGAGGAAGGACAGAACAGCTGTGAATATTGAGGTTGAATATCAAATGGAGTTGAATAGAGTCAGGAACGAAGCAATGGAAGTTTCAGGTGGGCTCCAGTTTGAGAATGATTGGTGGTCATTTACAAAGTATATCACTTTGCCCCGATTGTGAATGTTGAATATTAAATTCGTAAAATCACAAACCAGTCCTTAGAAGCATGGTCCATCCCAACCGCCGACTTGAAAGGAGTTGGAAGGTACTATAGTGGCTGGCCCACAAATCATTTTGCTCTTGGACAGAGAAAGGCTTTACAGCCTGTCACAATTCTATACAAACAAAGTCTTATGCATGATGCAGAGGAAACTAATGCTTTTGGCATTAACGCAGTTGAAGGGGTCTCCTTTCTTGTCGTGCTTCACCGATTTTATAGCGGCGAACGAAAATCGAACACTGCCTAGTATTTCAACAAACTATAGGCTTCAAATTGCCCAAACACAAAACTTGTAAAATTTCTACAATCGATTGCTCCATTCCCTTCCCTCACATAACCCCGAAAGACAATGAACTCCCCTTACACATCTGTACAACCACCTTGTCGATCACAGATTTCTCCTAGAAACTCACCGTTTCGCATAATGAAACCCACTTAACTCTTCCTCTTTTCTCCCAGTTGAACCTCTTAACCTTAAGTCTTGGTGTTCTTTACCCAAACTAATAGGCACTTGCCTATCGTAGACATCTTGGTAGGCAGGTTCAAAGGACTCCATATCCCTCCTTCGACATCAAGAGTTTTGCTTTGATGGAAAATTCTGGTACAAAGATTCAAGGAAAAGAAAGCGAAGCCTTCAATTATTTCATCGTGTGCGTGCAATGCTCTGCGCCTTCCTCAATCAGGAAAAATGAGTGGAAAAATTAATTTCAAAGGCAAACACACACACACACTCATGGCGCACTAATGAACTTGGCAGCCCTTTGCAACTTCTTCGCAAGGTGCTCCTTCATTGCTTCTTCACCAGAACTGTTCACCAATTAATAGATGGCACAAGTGGGGATGAGGGAGGCAGTTTTTGACGCATTGTGCGTTATGACCTCATCGCTCCCTAATTGCATACAGATAACAATCCTTGGTTCAATCGGAACCAACCATTTGGTTTCAAGTACACTAAACTAATCTCGCTGCCCGTCTCTCTAGCACAACTCGCCGCACATGTGATTGCGGCGAATTAACTGGTTTTTGTCAGTGTATCCATACATATGGATGTGTCCGTGTACAAGTAACGCAATTACAATTAAATCTCTGCTTGAGCAGTCATGCGAATCGGATACAAGATACATCAAACACGAACACGAACACCATAGTAGTGATTATCATCACCATCATCGTCATCATCATGGGGTGGTAGTCACTAGATAATCGCTTTGCAGGATTTATAGCCGGCGAATAATAACCACCGAATGACTGCAATGTCAGATTGGAACGCAATACAATCAAACGTGTGCTGGTTGTTAGCTTTCGCCTGACAAAGGACATCGTAACTCAGGTATCCTGGTACCATCATCGTTAGTTTTGTTTGGATTTTCTTTTTGGGGAACTTAGATGGATTTAGTGTGTGTGTTCTGCGGTTGAAGGACACTTCTTGACAATCATTTTTGGATTACGTGGCGCCACCATGTCGGCAATGGGACAGGGACGCGTTACAATGGACTCGTTACAAAGTGCCACGAGGCTGAAGGAGGGGAATGGCGGATAATTGTTGTTTTCTATATTTGACTTTCGAAGTTTCTACGTGTTTTCCTCCTTGAGCTGTCGTCGTCGTCGTCGTCGTTGTGGGAAAAGGATGACTCATTTTGGAAACGTGATGTAAGAAGTCCTTGCTGGGTAGAAGGAGTCATCATAGTAAACGGAGTTAATTGTTTAAGTGATGTCTCCTTCGAAATAATAAAATGTTGGGGCGGCAAAGGGGTCTGCAGCTTGTAAGACGTTCATGACCCATGTAAAAATTGTCTCAATTCGCCGTTCGGAGTCTGCAATAAATTGTCGGTCCCTTCCCATTCGTGGGAAAAATGTAACACGCACCACATGAATAAAGCCCGGGCTGTCGCGCCAGCTACTTTTTTATGACCCACGGAGCGGTTGAGCATGTTATTGTACCTGCAACTCCAATCCATACTAGTGGTGAGGAAGAGGTGTTATTCAGACTGAAAACTGTGTTCACCCCGTAAAAGATCAAATGAATCAAGACAGGAGGTAGGCCATCATCAGGGTTAGTAATGCATATCACGTCCTGGTTATTTGCTCCCTTTTCCAACTAAATTGGGGACAAAAAAAAAGATGGAGAAGGAGCTCCCTGTCTAGACGTGACAGATCTTTAAACAGTCCCGCATTTGATCTACAACCGACATTTGCAACCCTAACTCTACTTTGCCCAACAGAGGCGAATTCCACCCAAATCACCTCACAATTCCTCAAGAATCTCATTCCAAGCATTGTCCACTTGTCATCCTGCATGCCTCTCTCTCTCTCTCTCTTTCTGCTGCAATCACATATCCTTATCATAAATCCACTCATTCTGCGCGAATCTACCTAATTCACTTGAAATGGAAAGAAAATGATACACGATCCACTGAGTGAAGGGAATGCCATCTCGTTGAACAAATCGACGACAAGTGCGTGCGTAAATTGTGCCTGTGTGTCTCTCGCTCTCTGCGTAAATTCAACGAACGATGGCGACACAGTGCCTATGAGCCTATGAAGCATGTAAGCATAAGCACGTGCCCCCGACCAGCAGCAGCTGTAGGATACAAACCACGGCACCACGTAACAGGCACATTAATAATTCCCCATCCAAATATACAAAAAAAAAACTCAGGATGGATGGATGGATACACAGCAAGCGAAAGGGGAGGCTCGATTCCTCGCAAAGCTTTTGGCAACTCCTTTGCCGTGGTGTTCTCTTTGACAGGTGACTGTATA
The DNA here is from genome assembly GCA_917880715.2 of Matsumyia berberina. Taxonomy (NCBI): domain Eukaryota; kingdom Metazoa; phylum Arthropoda; class Insecta; order Diptera; family Syrphidae; genus Matsumyia; species Matsumyia berberina. Next base: position 111,594,737 of record OU862872.1, read on the forward strand.
AGCGTGTGACGGAAATTGTTTTGCCAAGAAAATAACCCGAGCGGGCGGTGGCGACACGCGGGGACCGAGAATATAAAATGTAATCCTTTTAGCGAAAGAACTCACGATTTTAATTATCGTTTCACCAGGGGGCGGGGAAGGGAAGTTAATTAAGTTTCAGGGTAGGTTCCTCCCCCCAAACGCATGCGAGAGCACCCCTTAATGGCGCAGCTCTCACAAATTCTTAATTGGGGAATAAGCCCGTCAGATGGGTAATTTCTTCTTGAAGGATATTGTTTTATGAGGTCCGCGGTCGTGGGTAGAAGACAGAAGAAGAAGAAGATCCACCTGATTTTTATGCCTTAATCGCATTAAATCCAGCGGAGCTAGGCGATTCCAAAAATATCCCCGCCATTGCACGCAAAGTTTGCACCTAAAAAGGCGGACAAAGCACCATCTGGTGGTGGGATGCGGTTATTTTCGGACACAAAGAGTTATTTTCGATGTAAAGTACACTTCAAACTCAATCCAATCAATTTCACGACTAATGGACTTTTCCGCGTTTACACCTTCCACAGCTGTGTGGGTGGCTTGCGCGTTGTCCTCTTTAAGGACATTTTTCTTTGAAAAAAAAAAAAATAATTCTTCAACAAGATTCCATTCCATCATCGTCAGGCAAAACTTTCATTTTCTACGTGCTTGGGATTTATACAACCGATGCTACATGTCCTTTTGTGTACCCCACCCACTACTTCTTCTTTTGCCGCCGTATCTTAATGGCTGTCGAAGAGAGGGAAAAAAAACTGTAATTTCGCTGATAGTTGCGTTCATATGCTTACACCATCTTGATGTGGAGGGAGTCTGCCTCAAGTTTTAACACTAATTCGTCCTCAAACCACTGACGTCTAAGGATAATGATATTTCACAGTTGAATTGAGCAACGATACCATGTATAGACATGTGTGTGCATGAGTTAAGCAATCATTGACACAACCAAGAGGCATGTATCCGAGAGGAAAAAAACAGGAAAAAATCAGTTGAAGAGAGGATGTTGAAATCTGCTGTTGAAAGGATCAATCGGAAACGATGGCGCGGAAATCGTTTGAAATGTTTCGAATCCGAAACTAATAAATACACTTGGGAACGATGCTCAAGGACATAACAATGGGGGGAAGACAGAGAGAAGTTTAAATCTTTTTGCGCAGTTTGTTTGTGAGATTGCAGTGATGGTTAAGTTGAATTGGTGGAATCAAAGGAAGTGATTTGCGAAAGGAAAACAATTGTGATAGCGGCTTTGGGTGATAAGGAGATATTGCAGAGATTCTCCATTTGAAATGGATGAATTTCAATTAATTGGGATGCTTTAGGAACCACTTGGGTTGGTCCCTAGAGCAGTTTGGAGCAAGATGGAGTGTTTTAAAGGATATAGTGTGACCATTTGATTAGACGGCGTTGTTGGCCTTGAAGTGATGAGATATTCAAGGATTTCATGTGATATTGAGAGATAAAATGACGCAGTTAGAACTGAAGTTCCTCGTTGAAAACCATTCAGTTCCCCATCTTGGTGCAGAATTTTGACAAAGTTGCATGAGCCAAACCAATTCTAGTCATGAAAAGTAAAAATACAAGGTTTCCTCCAAACTGCTTAATGTCTGGCGCCCAATGATGTATCTTCAAATGAAGTATCACAATTGTCGAAAGTATTTCAATTCACAATTTCCATAACCACAAAATTCACAAATGACATGCAAGTGCTTCGCATATTTCAACAACAGTACGCAAGGATTTTACTCCTTCAAACACACATTCGGAATAGCAAATGTGCCAACTTCCAAGGACTCAAACGAGAGGATGAATGTATGACTGAAGTGGTGTCCACTAAGCGGTATCATAACTCATAAATTTGTCTACCATTCTCTCTGCTCATTCGATGATTTAAAGCTGCGTGAGACAAGAATAAATTCTGAGGACACCCTCCTGATGTTTGATCGTCAATGACCATGTGTCGCCGTCATCAGTATACATAAAAGTGACAGCACGTCTTTCCAGGGAATATTGCTGTTCTTATCATGATTCTCGTCATCGTCAGCGACAGAGTGGAAGTGGGATTGGGAGTTATTTTTTTCGTTTACTACACTGTGAGTGTGAAGACGGTGTATACAGTGTGTCTGGTAAGGTAGAGATCGTAAAGGATTCTTTGAGAAACAAACTTGAAAAGCAGAACAATGTACACTACAATGCAATGCCTGATGGCCTCCTGTTGGGCGCCAGTTTGCAAAAAAATCTGCAGCTTCCTTGCCACACTGTGAAATGTCAAAACAAACACTACGGGAGTTACATCGATAACTATGGTGATAACGACACCAGTATCCAACCTTTCTCTTTCAAATCAACCCCACCGCCGCTTGGGAGAACCCCGCCTTGGTAGCACTTGTGTAATGGGATAAATATTGGCAAATGTTTCTCGAATACCAAATGAATACAGAGACCCGGACACAAACGCACACAAGGTGTGGGTGTCGTCGTCAACAACTGGAAAGGAAAAACGAGAACGAGAAACTTTCTTCTTGATATCAACTTCGTTGCAAACAACTTGACGAACATGACTCCAGCAACGGCAAAGGGATGACAATGACATGGAAGCAGCACAGAAAAAAATCTGACACGCAAGCAGGACGCTTTTTTTCTCTGCTTTGCACTTGTTTGTCTGTTAGTTTTTGTGCTTACGATTCATCCTAGGAAGATGGATGATGGCAGCGTTCAAACTCTCTTTTGAAATGCCATGGGAATCTGTAACAAAGGTTCGAGGAATGACGAGGACAACGACGACAATGCGGAGATGAATGAAACTATTTTTGTCTCTGCTCTTTGGATTGGTGTGAATGCTCACCATTGGTGTCTCGAAGATGCCGCATCATGGAAGTCACCTTAAACGATGGGGAGCTGCTTTTTATTATGGCATGAGACAAGGTGATTATTTGAGCCCTCAGCTGGGGAATCGCCTTTTGTGAAAATTGCAAATCCTTTTTCTTTTTCTCGTTTTTTCAATTGCTGCTTTCTTGCGCGTTCGTTTGGGTTTTTTTTTTTGTCTTTTGTCAGGGTTCTCCTGATTGCAGTGAATAACCAGAAAAGACGTAAAGGGGGACTAAGAACGAACAAAAACAAAAAGGACAATCATAGCTCTAGAGAAAACATCCTAGCAACTAGCTAATGCTTTAGGGAGTTGTTAGGGACTTTTATTGTTTTGAAATAAGCTGTTGTTTTCCACTGACTTGTGTTTGTGCTTGTTCTTTGCCTAGCAGAATGTAGGATTCAAATTTAAAGGAATTCTTCAAGAGGAGCTTTAAATTTCCAAGAAAATGTAGTTGAATCAGCTTGAAGTGGTCATGAGCAGGGAGCGTCTATGTACTTGATTGGTATCAACAGGCGCCCATCGTCTTTTTAACATTGACTCTTCTCACTGGCAGACACAGCTGCCTGAACGATGTATTGTGCCGTGAAGTGTTATTAAGCCCAAGAGCCAGTCCACTCTCCTTATAAAAGTGAGTGTGTCCTTGGCAGAGGCATTTCTGACGTCTGTCGAGTAGGAAACTTTTTATGGCGAATGTTTTCAGCATCGTAATCGTGGTAGTCCAATTGAGACAATAGAAAGGCCGACCTTATCCTGACTAATTCGTTCGCAATCTCATTTTCCTCAATATCCCTTTGTCCGAGTATCTTCCACAGTTGGTGTCGGCACGAGCTAAAGTTTCCTAGCGAAGATCAATTCCCTAGTAATAGAACCAGGAAAAGTGAGAGACCAACGACAGCTTGCAGGGTGATTGCGCGCCGTTAGTACTACGACCTGGAAATTTGTCATAGATCAACACTTTGACTTGGCGTCTCTTTAAGGATTAGACACTCTGTCAAACAAAGCAAAGGTTTATACTCGTTCATTGGAACTTCCAAAGGATCTCGTATTACATGACATGTAGACTTGTAAAGTAAGCCCAATCGAATTAGAGAGGGAATCTGTAAATATTCAAATGCTGTTGGAGCGTTGGGCGCCAGACTACAAAAATCACAGGAGAATGATTCAAAAAGGGGGGGAATCTAGCTCCAACTTATATTGTGAGAGGTCTAAATCTTACTATTATTTGGTTCGAAAACAGCCTTCTTTCGCACCCATAAGCACACCAAATCCAAAAACTATCCTCACAATAATCATCTCACCCAATCCTCACTCATTTATCGTCCTTAACTTCATATAAATCTCAGCAGCAGACCCAAAAATAATCATCTTCTCTCATAATTTCATTACGCGTGGAAAATTGCCAAAACGAATCCCCACTAAAACGTATTTAATTATCTCACAAGGACCTCGGCACATCCCTCATTCGCTTGCTTAAAAATTATTACAAATATGATGGAGACAAATGTCACCTCTCTCAGCTAAATAAATTACCTCCGACTTGTGTACATAGAATTCCATGTATTCGTGCCGAGAAACAGTGGAAAAACATCGGTTAGTTTTCATTTAGATCCACTTGGGAGATCCTTGGTGAATCATTTTTCATGTCGCATGCCCTACCATACACACACAAGTTGACTCACAAAGGGAAAAGGATCGACTACTGCGACTACGAAGTGTGGGAACAGATGAATAAAATGTGGTAACATAACATTCATGAGGACATAACGTAACAGTACAGAGACACCAACATCGCAGGACACCAGATCCACAGCCGAGCACAGCTCCCATATACAAGTAACAAGAATAAAACATCGGAAAATATATTTTATTGTCCACTTAATCCCCATTAGGGTCATTTCGCTGAATACGAAATTCGGGGCGAAAACATTTCACTTAATTTTATTTACATTTCGCCGTGTGGCGTGATGATGTGACACTCGGTATGGCGGCGTATTTGTGTTTGTGTGAGTCTTATTGGGGAGAAAGGGAGAAAGGGCAAGAGTTGTGCACGGGGATTTTCACCTTTTCTGTTGGTGAAACCGAGAATAATGCGTCATTGGGGGTTGGTAAAGTCTATTTTTGAAATTGGTAACAAAAATCCTGCAACACAGTCAGGACACGTTTGGCTGTGTGTACGGGGTTTGTTGTGTTGTCGGACGACGGTTGCTAAGGATAATCCGCGAGTGCCTTTCAACTTATTGATTGTGCAGGTTCGTGGTGAAAATTTAAGTATTAACGCTTGAATTAGATGCTTTTAGAGAGTTAAGGGATTTCTAGGGTTCCACGGTGGGTGGAGGGCAATTTTGAAGTATTTTGTGGGTTTTGAGAGTTTTTTGCTTTTGTTTTCAACTTTGCTGGGGTTTGGTTCATTCAAGTAGTAGCTGCGTGTTGGGCTGAGAGCTTGCTTGTGTCAAGGACAGCAAGGTTTGCTCTACAGGAGTAATAACACTGTAGGTCTTGATAGATCAGGAGGAATCACATATGGATTTTGGTTACATTTTTTCTTCTTTGACAGAATTTTACAGAAAATCGAAGTTCAGCATCGCAGAGATAGCACTCGTTTCGACTCAAACTTGAGCGATAATCCAATTGCTTCAAACTTTTAAATTTCCAGTTCAATTAACTGGCGCCCAACGAGGGGACCTACAAGTATCGTGAAAAATCTACTAAAATGACGACATTTTTGCTTTAAGCTTTCTCTTAAATCCTTGCTCTTCACCTACTATTCGTCATATTTCCATAATCAAATAACGCCCGCATTACACATGAGTCAATCAACGAACGTTCCTTTTCCGGTGTTTACCCCAACAAATTGACAAAGGAACAACAAAATTTAATGGATTCCCACTCTCACCAACTTGCAAATCACATATTGTTTCCGTTTAAATTATCTCCCGCACAAGATGGCAGCCAAAACTAGGCTTGGCACCTTAATGGCTTTAAATTTAAATTTCACTCATTCAGCCTACCGTGACGAGTAGAAATTCAAAGCTCTTACGATTCACTCCAACCACATCTCCCCTCAATCAGGATAATGTACACCGCCTGCCGCGATAATATCTACGAAAACATATGCGACGTATATTGGACAGGAAATCGCCCAAAATGGATTCTGATTTCCGTTCCGCGTACAATTTCTAGGTGTGCGACACTAAAGTGGTAACTAAATGTCAGATAATGGCTTTCGATTGGCTTCGATGAGTACGAATTGCATTTGCGGGTGACTGCCAGGGCAAGGAGCTATTTTAAATGATAAAGGTGTGGCGGGTCGGTCCATCATTCAGTAAGCCTATGACAAAAGTTTTCATATGCCAGAGCCATTAGAACGTGAAATATCCACGTAATTTTTGCTCATTGAAAACAAAACAAAGCAACGAATTGTTCGAATCGGACGATTGAATCAGGGGATCGTAATTGGATTTTAATTGAATGCAGGGGATGGGACGGGTATGAGACCAACTCGGGGTTTTATTGTGATTTGTGAGGTTATTTCTTACACTGTGGAAAAAAATCGTCGATTGTTGTTTGGTAATTGACAGGAAACGAATTACAAATGTAATTCAGCAGAGAAATGTTGTTGATTGAAGAAACTTTTGTTGACAGTATTGGAATGACGTTAATTTGCGTGACGTGAGTGAGCTGAATTGTTGCAAAAACATTTGAAATTTTGAATGATTTTAGGTCATAGTTGCACGGCTTTGGTTTCTATAAAACTGGCGCCCAACGCGCGAATAACTAAATTTTTATGCTCGGACTTGGTTGCAGTTTTTTTCCTCGATAGCCATAACAATTTTACCAGTCAAAACCGCAATAAGACAATAGACTGTATCAAGCTTATTCAACGGTCAAACCTCCACTCAATCGCAGTGAAACACTTAGACAGTCCTTCGTTTCGGATGAGGACCACTTTCAAAGTGGACAAGCAGAGTGCTCTTTAAGCACTTTCAGCGGAGTGCACTTTAAAAGTGTACAACAGAGTAGACAAAGCTTGCATATTTAACAATCAAGGCTCCAGCCAACAACCGGTGAAAAAACCACTGAGCGTTGCTTTAGTTTAGCTTGGATCTCGACCTCATCAACACAATTGTTTTCTCCTATAGTCTGCGCTATATTTATGGATAATATCAAGGTAAAAGCCACCAATTGGACGAAAAAATTGGCGTCCTATTCTAGAAAGTGGCTTTAACCTTTTATTCAATTTCCACATACTCAAGTTAAGTTCAACATCATTCCCTAGTCACAGTCGACTAAGAATCTTGAAAGGAACTTCTAAATATAGAATTTTAAAAGCAATGCTATTCGCGTCTTACATCTACAAAGCAAAAAAGTTACTACAGCACTCAAAGGTGCTCCTTACCATTTCAAGAAACGTCACAAAACCGCTATCGTTTCATTATTATCCTTTCAAGCCCTTCCCACGCCCTAAACTCGATGGGAGGAAGGGAACAAAATTTCATTACCATCATCGTCATGAAATTGACATCGTTTTAACATAATTGAAAAAAAATATTCCCTTTTTCGTTCGGGGAACATCAAAAAAGGGATAAAACACCCGCAGATCCTTGGGAACCCTTCCGAACGAAGGATAGAGTTTTTCCCAAGAAAATGCCAGCCACCAGAAAACTTTTTAATTTTTCAATTTCAATAATTTTCTCTTGTGCACTTTTGGCCACAGAAAAAAAAAACGCAAAGGAGAGTCTTTTCCAACTTTCCGGCGAAATGCATGCCCTCGCATCGGGTCTCAGCCGGGTTGGATGAAGTTCCCTGTCAAATCGCAGAGCCTGAAGCAGCAAACCAGCCTACACACGCTGAAACTCTGACCCGACCATGACATACCTTCCAAACCACACTATCCAATGCACTATGTTGCCTTTTCAATTTGCCTATTCAGGTATAAATTTTTGCGAAAGGATTCAGCTTGGTTGGTCGGTGGAAATCCTTCGCCATACAGTGGATATGCACTCCATTAATAACTGATGATGGAGAACTACAAACGATGAATGAGAAAGGCGCAGCAAAAAATGGAAAAAAAAATCCATCTACTCTTGATTTTGGTCCCTCAAAAGTATCGCATTGAAAAATGATTGCAAAAAAAAAATTTAATAAAAAAATATGCGCCATGGGGATACTCGTGTATGGGACGCGATGCAAGTCACATTGGAGTCGATTGCAGGTGTGCCAGGATGTTTTTAACCTTTTGCACACATTTCTGGAAAACGGTTGATGTTTCTGACAAGCCCTGTGCCTGATTGCATAACCTTTCGGGTTTGTCCTCATTGCGTGGATAAATCTTTTGAATTTGAAATGGAAATATCTTTTTTTGGAATTTTCGTTCGTCCTTTTGTCACCGGGGGAAATAGCTGGGAGTATGTCCTTCGCAGGATGCCCTGTGAATGTGCGTGGAGATATTTTCTTTGTCCCATTGAATCAGTTAGTGAGTTACGATTACGAGTCTGAAGCGGAAAGTGAACAAGGAAGGTTCCAAAAATGGCGCCCAACACTGACAAAATGTGGTCGCCATGGGTCAGTAGTTAGTGCGTTAGACTGTTGTACGAGCGGCATGGGTTCAAGATCCCCTGAAGATTTTTTGCAATCGGGGAATGACAAACCTCCAGAGGTATACTTTGTCATAAAAACAACGATGACCAGTTCCATTCTAGTCCCAAATCCTCTGATCGAAGAAAACCATCTCTTTAATACAACGATAAGGTGGCCACAAAAAACAGATCCACTTCTTCGAAAATTCCTCAATCCTCATCGAAAGCCTGTCGTTTGCACGTGTAAGGCTAAGCCCATTGCACAAAATTGAAAGCATAATCTCCAGTCGAACACGCTGCTCCTGTTTCCAGGATAATGAAAATTAAATAATTATTATTTAGCCCAACCCCGCCGGCGAGGCAACCACCAGCACCAACACCACCACCGACTAATTCCAATCCAATTAAAACGTGTTCCAATTCCGGTAAATAAGTTCATCTCAAACCCAACAGGAATTAGTCACTGTCAATGAATAGCGGATGGATGTTCCATCCGGAGGAGATGTGTACACTTTCCCCTGACAAAAGTTAAGTTTTCACTCCGAAGACGTCTTCGTCATAAATCAAAATGAAAGCGGGTAATTAATTTTATTAACGACTCTGTCTAATTCCTTCGCTTTCCTTGGATTGCGCTTCACCTGGCCCCACACCTACCTTTAGAGTTGGGCTGCACGCAACTGACAAACAGGTCCTTTAAATACTTAAACACACTCTTTCTCTCACACGAATCGGAGATTTTTCTTCCATTCGTTTCGGCGGTCGGTCAAAAGTTCAACAACAACAACCAAAAGGTAATTTACTAATTAATAATAAACCACAGCTTGATAAATGCAGAATGAGGGCGAGAAGCGATGGAGAAAAAAAGGGAAGAAAAAATGGGAAAGTAAATGAAAATTCTGCGCTTACCCGCGGAAATGGCCCCGGGGATATATTTACTGTGGCAGTGCACGATGATGACGGCCCTGGTGGGTCGCTTACCTTGGACGGGGCTTTATGGTGCCTCTGGCTTGAAAATTTCACAATTTCAACGGACGAATAAACACTTAAGTCGCTCCCAACCACCGTCTCGTTCTTCTGCATGTGAGCGGTTCATAACTGACCACTAGATGTTGCTGATGGTCGGATAGCGGTGGCGCTGTTACTGCCTTCGACACGGGTGGCGCAAGTGCACGTGTAAGTCACATCGAGTAATATATATTCAGGTATCCTGTTTAATTATTAAAACACATACATATGCACAGCCGAGCGCAGTAAAGTACAAACATTACACAGGAATACCGACTAGAGTCCTGCCATTTCCACGCTGCCTTTGCACGACATTCTGTACTCGTATATCGTTCGTGTGGAGTAAATTATCGCTCCTGTGCTCGCTGTGCCAGCGGCGCGTAAAAACGAAAATCAAAAGGCATATGAAAAACCAGTGAAAAAAAGGGACCAGAGAAAAAGGACATTCGCAGGGCTACCGTAAAGGACTGTGAAAAAATTCAAAGTGGACGGTCGGTGGTGTGGCGATGGTGGTGTTGTGCCGCGTGGAGATTTGTAAATTTCCGGTGCTTGTTGAATTTTTTACACTTCCGCGAGTGGAGTAGAATTTATTTTTCAGTTCTTTTATGCATATATGTAAGTTCTCATCATTCCATCACTATACGCACAGAAGGGCAGAAGGAGAAAAAAAGGACGTTTATAAGCTTTTATGTTGATTTATTTAAATCGGCTTTATGTCAATTGTGCCGGCAATTTGTTTTGTTTTGATTACCCTCATTGATGTCAGTTTAAAGAAGAAAGCAATGGATTGCTGTGAGTAGTAATGGGAGTAGTTAATAGTAGACAATTCAGATGGGTTTATCCTACAGAAGAATCAAGGTATTTCGGCTAATCCTTGAATGAGCTTAGGGCAGAGACATTATGAAAGCAAAGACGGATTAAGAAATGAATACAATCCGGCTTATCTCGAGATCAAATTGTTTAAAATTTGTTGCCTCATTAACGGCAATAGACAACTCTTATCCCTAATTTGAGTAATAAAGCTCAAAGTCGTAGGTTTCAAGGAAAACCTTGCCTTCAGGTAATCCTAGGACATTGGTTTGGAAAAAGCTGAGCTGAAATTGTACACTAAAGTGCGGACACATCAAGAGTTGATGATTCTCATGCATGGGAAAAGCTGAACCCTATGTGCGCTATCTAAGTAAAAATGGGCTACAGAAAGACCACGATAACCCCTCTAGCAGTAGAATCTGCCAGCCAACATCCTTCTTCCAATCCTTACAAAAGTAATGATTTGAGATCATGCTTTTCGGCTACCTGCCTATGGGATCTTTTTCTGGAATGACACCTACTTTTGGGCTGACATTTATAGGATTTCACTTCTCAAGCTGATACAGTTTAAACCAAATATGTCTAGTGAACTGACAATAAAATCATTTTTGAAGGAATATGTCCTTTAGATTGCATTCAGTTTGTTTTCAAGCAATGGAAGGCCCGCTGAGACTCTCTTTTCCAGCAGAATCTCTAGATTAAGTCAACACTGACCTCATTGTCTACCCAAAAGTTGACAGAAGAACTGGTGATATAATCGAGGTCGCCGTGGCTCAGCGGTTAATACATTAGACTGGGGAGGTTCAAATTAACCAAACATTTTTCGCGACCCGACCACCGACTGAGAGAGTATAGATTGTTACGAAAAAGCATTTCAATCCGCTCCTCGGAGTTGCAAGTCCCTTATGCTCCTTTTTTGTATGGCAGGAGCATGCTATGCATAAAAATGATAAGAAGGAGCTGCAGGACAAAACAAAGGAAGCAAGGGAAAAGTGTCGATTCAGTAGGACGTACAGAAGGGAAGAAGAAAAAAATCCCACGAATTATGTCCCGACAGCCATCACATCTTAGAGTTTAAAGAAAATGTTGAGCAAGCAACTGGAACAACTGGCTACAAGGGCATATCCTACAAGATAGTGACGCAAGTTAAGTCATTGATTTACATCAAGTAGCAAAGAGCCAGACGAGGTCTAGTTGTCAGAACTTCAACACATCAGGTTCGACATATGTACTAGGCAAATAGATTAATACATCAACTGGCTACGATTCAAAACCAAGGGACTGGAACCTGTATCGGAGCCTGTATGTTGTATCTATTCAGTTTACATGCGACCCAGATGAAGTAGCGTATCAGTTACTAATTTCCTATCATAGTAGCTGTGCCTCCAGAAGCCATAAGGTTCCGTGGTGGAACGACCAGCTTGCTAAAATTCGGAAAAAAGTCAGGTAAGTATTCAATTTTGTTAAACGTAGGAAAAGGTGGGACGAATAGAATTGAGACGATCGAAACGTGTGTTGGCTTCTAGGCGCTCTACCATGTCATGCCTTGTGCCTTTTTAAAGCAACGCAGAAGTGACAGAACTGGAGAACAAAATGCTTAATACTTGCATTGCCCCCAATTTTCTCAGCACTTGATGCACGCCATTCAAAGACCTGCGGCGATAATCAATTGCAGCGATGGAGATAGTTCCTGGAAGGTTGAAATCGGTATAAGCTAAACGGGGAACTCTCAGCAAGCTTAATCAGTGCCTTGGACTAGCATTTATTTCATCAATTGGAGACTTGAAGCAATCGAAAACACTTGCATTTCCTAAGCTAGAACCCAAAGTAATGTCAGTCTTAAAGGAACCTTTATGAGCTGAAAGTTTATCAACCTTGGATTTACGTTTCTATCATGGGTCTTCCAACTATTTTGCTGTGTAACCTACATAGTATCGAACTCTTCAACCTAGACTCGAAGATTGTATCTAAACAAACCTCCATGTTCAATTGCCTATTGAGTTCTGGTTTCCATAATAACTACAGTCAGAGTTGGAATTATCGCACCGCATCTTCGCACTCCAATTCCCCCTCCAGATGGTTATCGAATCTGCAATAAACCATTAGCAGATGTTACCCGCTAACTCCATCTATAGGTCATGCACCCAACCACAAATCATCGACTCGTCAAAAATGTACAATTACCCCGAGGGTCAGTGACTTCTGTGGGCACTTCTTTCGTATGCTTTCGTACGAGTATGTTCCTCTGCACTAATGGTTCTGATTCCATTAGTTAGCACTTTTTTTTCTGTACCTAACCCCCACCCAAAGTTGTGCATTGTTATCCAATGCCATTGTTTCAAATTCTACTCTCTCAACTGTTGGGTAGTAGTAGTTCTTCTTCTTTGAAAGTAACGACCGTTCCAAATGAATTACCTTTCACGTTTTGGTTTTTTTTTTCGTTTTTTTGTTTTTTCTGTCCAACCATCAGTTCTGCGTTTTCACAAAGTTGGTTCCGCTCAGCGGGGCATATCCGCACGGTCCAACACCGGCACGGGGCCAAATGTATTAAAATTCTTTCGTTTTTCAGTTTTTTTTTTCTTTTTTGCGTTATCTACGCATCTAAATGCATAGTGCGGCAGCGATTGCGATGGTGGTAGCGGTGGCGTTGGTTGGTACATTATGGAAATTAAAATCCACAATTACGCTCCCAAAGAACGGTTACATACCGTTTTTTCCATTTTTCTTTTTTGTGTAATTTAATAATTGCCTTTTGGGCTAAGTGCGCAGAGAACAGCAACACGGAATTGTAACGACCGACAGAGAGATTACTTGAGCAATAGGATAGGGTGACAGTTGACAAATGATACCGAGAGGACACGGTACGTTTATAGGTGTATTGTTATAATGACAAATAACGGTTTGTTGATGAAGGTTATTTCTGTATTCACGCAGTGGACAGTTTAGTTTGTATCGAGTGAAGGTGGAGTTTTGTCTAATTGCCGGATGGGGGCAACAAAGGCAAGTGGTTGACGTTGGTACTCCGATGAGGCAACACAGATTCCTCAAGCCTACTCAGAAGCTCCAATTAGTTTGACGAGTAGGCATGGACTTCCATCAGTGTGGCTTTAGGCCAGGAAAGTCCACTATCGACCAAATATTCCCACTGCGCCAGATCTTGGAGAAAACCGATACAAACCACCTCTCCATCGATTTTAGGGTCGCGTGTGACAGATCCTATAGAGACGAGCTATACAGAACAATGTCTAGTCCCGCACTCATCCATTTGTGAGGGAAGACGATGAAGAATGCACAATGCTCCATCAGGGTCGGTCAAGACCTTACCGGGACCTTTGATGTTAAAGGATTTAGACATGGCGACACGCTGTCATTCAACTTCTTCAACAGCCTTCGTGAAAGAAGAGTGCAAAACTCACACCCCAACACCAGAGGCACAATCTTTCAAAAGTCCGTCCTATTCCTGGCGTTCGCTAACGATATTGACATAATGGAAACTAATGCTCCGTCCCGGAAAATCTTCAAATCCACACCTGAGGAACAACGCAGTAGAGAAGGACCGCGACTCAAAGGTGTGCATGCAAGTGGAAGGGGACCTTAACCTGGCTTTAGCTGGCAGCTGAAAAGCAAGACACCTGAACACTTCTGGGGTTCCTTTGAACGAAATATTCTACATCAGATATTTGGCCCTTTATGCGCGGAGAGTGAGTGAAGGAGAAGATTTAAGCGTGAGCTCTATGAGCTGTACAAAGACGTGTCTGTAGTCCGGAAGGTAAAAATCCGTCGAATATACTCGCTCGGCCACATCGAAGAAATGAACGACAACGCTCCACCTAAGACAGTCTTCGAACCCTAGCCACCAGTAAGATCAAAAGATTTCGGAAGCAAAAAACCCTGGTCTCACCAAGTGGAAGCAAAGAGCCCGGGACCGTTAAGGACGGAAGACAGCAGATCGACTCTGACCCTCTAAGGCTCATTACCATAGTAAGAAAGTAAGTGAGAGGAGACGTTGGTAGAGAGAGATTGGTTTAGACGCTTGTCTCCTCCTGAATGTCGGTGTCTTTCGTTTGGACGCAATCTATGTCTAATTTCTACTCAGAGGTTCCTAGCCAATTTCCCAGCTTCTATCTGTACTCGATTTCTGTTTTCGGTGCACAACCCTTTTTTATGCTGCAATGGAACCTAGCAACTTCTAATCATCTCCATCTCCTATCTAGCTACACCATCTTTTTCATCTAAACTTCAGACAATCGCCTGTAACAACCTTAACATCATGTCATTCAAAAGGCATAAACTTTTTAATGAAATAATTAAATTTTAATGCGAATCCTGGCACTCAAAAAGGCCACCGGGCGGTTGCCATGACACATTGCCGACATGTGTAGTGTGTGTTAACTTGACCCCTCGTTACTTGGACACGAAAAATGAGTATCACCCCATGTCTAACTATCAATTAATTAGTAACATTGAACAAACCCCAAAAGTTCAACACATATGTATATCCTTCGTCCTTTTTCAAAAAAAAAAAAAAAAAAATCACCCGCTGCTCCGTTGAAAACTTTGAATATGTGAATTATTACATTAACATGTGTAAGGCAACACATACACATGCCCTAACTTTAGTTGGAGTAACTTTTAAATGAAAGTCAAGCATATGTTACATATCCTGCTGCAGGATACAGGAAAATGGGGGTGAATACGCCCAAAATCGCCCATCAAGCGGTAATGATTGCGTCTAAAGCTGTAAGGATGAAAAGATGAATCGAAATTGACCGAGGGAGAGATAAAGGGAAATTCCATTCAAAGGATATCATATTGTAGTTGCTGGCTCCATTGTCCTGACCAAAAAAAAAACACAGAAGCAGAAGGACTTTCTCCCCGCACACTAAAGCGATATTTGGTTAATGTGCGCCCCAGACTAAAAGCTTGATTCCTTAATGGGCTCATAATGAGATGAAAAGGCGCGCGGGCGGGTAGGCTGTGTTGACATGCTGCTGCTGGTGACGGGACAAACCAGCCTGTGACTGAACAAATAGGACATTCACATTGCGAAAAAAGGACTCGACTCGGGGTTTTTCGTTTTTTTGTTGTTGTATCCCTTCAGTAGTTTCAGGTTCATTCACAGTTGGATTTTCAATTTTCGTGTAACGAACTGACTGACTGGCGGGTAGGTGTCCTTTATCCTTGTGTAAGCATTTTTTTCTTTCTCTCTACGGAACTAGGACATTAGGAAACAGTTTGTTTTGTGTGAGAGATAGAGAGAGAGCTGTGGGTTAAGTTAACACAAATTCGCCTATTACATGCTTTTGGGTAATTTGTACTGTTGTTGTGGCACGACATGTGCGATCATGAGGGTGGCTCTGCAAATGACCTCCGAATGGCGGTTACGAATGGAATTATTGCGGATGGGTGGATTTATGTAATAACCAGGACATTAGTATACAATTTTGAGGTAATGATGGAACAATGTTTTGAATAATTAATTTATGTCATGCGGTAGGGATTATGCTTACAACTTGGATGCTTAGTTATGGTAACTTAGGATCATTGGGTTTTATTAGAACGACTTGTTGAGTAATTAGGATAAAGTTCCTCGAGGATTTAGTCGAGCGTTAGGTGAGCAAGGTAGATGGGCTTAGAGTGGTGGGTGGGATAGAGTTACAAGTAGCTGTAGGGTAGCGGTTTTTCAAAATATGAACATGTTTCCCTAAGCTGGAGCATGGGATTTGAACGTTGGTCGGAGGTAGGGTTGAGAGGTTATGATTGAGGTTTTAGTAGGACTTAGCTCTGTAGATAGACACTTTGCCGATACCATACTTGGATCCAGATAACAGCAAAATTCTCAAGATGAAATCGATGGAAATGTTCTGACGAAACGCGCGAAGCTAAACATTAAGCAAAGACCATAAACAGATCCAATGCGGACATAACCGCAATCCAGGGATTACCATGGAATGGGCCGAACCAAAGTGAATAGACAACTGCGACGTCTACTATGGTGATTGCTACGGAAAGCAGAAACAGCTCTTATTTGGATCTGAATTCAGTCTAGAGTTTCCGACACGTGAATGCACAGAAGACAAGGACGACGCCACCAAAGAATTCTGCTACGAGCTCCTCAACGAAACACTTGAGCATTCCTTGATATGGCATTCGATTCCTTGTGCACGATTTTAACGATAAAATAGGAAAGTAGAACCTCTTTTGTAGGACAGTTGGTAAGTAGGGTCCACACGATTCCAGGTCTAGAAATAGACTCGGGCTTACTGACTTTGCAAAAGGTCTCCTTACTACGAAACTTCCTGTTGTCTTGTTTCCGCTTGAAGATCCTAGAGTCTCTACTGCGCCAATCTACCACATGTCTCGGTTCTCCACCGTGATCATGAAATGGTTTATCAAATTGTTCGACATAAAGTACACCTCCAGTTTTTTGGGAATCAGACCCTTCGAAGCTGCAAACATAGACTTGGATCACTCCCTTGTCAAGGTGCGAATGCAAATATGATAAACGCCTCCACCAACGAGAACTTATGTGAGAAGATACAACGTTGACAGGCTACAGTTCCAAGAGACAGCCGACAGACTCAAAAATCCCTCAAATGCTCGTTTGCCGCTAGCAGCTGATTTCGAAGACCAGTAACATTGGCTTCTCCAAAAATTGAAGCACGAAAAATAACTTTCCCTGAGGAATGCACAGAAGCATTGCCGAAAGCCATGACTTTTTGTCAAGAGCGGCTAAGGTAGCCCCGGTTTCTTTGAGAGAATAGTCCCTAGGCTGATTTTTGGTTGCTCCCGCTTAGAAAGTGAGTGAAGGCTATACAGTAACCTCGTCATAGTCAGAGGAGTCCTAATACAACGATAGGATGGCAGATGGCTGGGATTTGTAGTTGAACCCCAGCGCTTTGGCATGGAGAATCTTCAAATCTACCATGGATGCACAGCCTATTTGAGGAAGACCGCAAATCAGATCTAAAGGGATGAAACTGAAGGCATCGAAGTTACTGTAGAAGTTGAAGAGGACCCCAACTAACTTAAGAGGCCTGTCAAACTAAGGTTTACCACGAACTCTAGCTTCTCCTAGGACGAAGAAATGCGGTCTCAGGTCAATTATAACATCCAACACACGCGCCAACCCGCAAAGGTTTCAACCCAAAACATCTCATCCTTTGTAAGCTCTCTTATCACCTCCTAAGCCCCCACCATTTACTCTCAACTACATAAATCTTTAATGTTCACTTTGAAAGTGATACTGCGTTCGGCAATTAAACCAAATTAACCACAAATTTCCTCCTGGCAAACCACTGCTGCGCCCCAGCTTCCTCCGCCAAACCTGTAATTAATTTAAGCATACGCTTTACAGCACTTTCCATCCGATAAGAGAACACGCAACGCCGCCGTTCAAGACCGCCGCAATAAACCTCTGATGGAATAATCAAATTTAATAAAAAAAAAAAACAAAAATAAATTCAATTAAAATTGCGTTCCGTTTTCACGCCCGCCCCCCAGGACCTCTGACATTACCCACACTTCCGCCCATCGCTTGTCGTGGTGTCCTTTGTTACGCACATCTTTGTTTATGTTGCTCATCGTTGCGAGAGATTTACTCAGGACTTTCTGCTTACATAGGCATCTCTTGTGCGCCCCCCTGTCTCTCAAAGGTGAATCTGTGATGCTGCGTAGCGAGCAAACATCAGCACAACGTGCGTACGTACAACCATCACACAACCGCTGAACTCAATATCGTTTGTCGTAAAGTCCTTATAAGACATACGTCGAGGGCTTAGGCGGAAGCGGATGCAATTAACAATGATATAACGAAGAGCCGTGATGGAGCATGATGACGAACTCCCTTCGAGAGGCGCCCTATGGAAAGAAATACATGTTTACGGTGCGCAAACAGAAACAGTTATTAAAATCCCCAACAACACACGTTAATAATGTTCGAAATTCGTGGTGTGTATCCACTCGTACGCAGTGTAAACACACAAGGTCCTCCCACCTTAATTGACAAAAGAAAGTGCTCGCCGAGCAAGAAAGCCACCGGAATCTGAAAACAGATGTGTCACCACCTCTTGACTCCCCCGGTACAGTACACACACCACCACCTAACATAATGGTTTCTCGCCAGGAAGATGCATGAACTAGAAAAGGATATGCGCTCCGGATGAGTAAACTTTTCGCTGCAAGTGAATGCAAAATGACGAAACCAGGTGCATCCATTTATTCTTGGCGCAGGCAAAGTCAAACAAAAGGATCAGACAAACACACATGGATGCCATATGGTTCTCCATATGCCAGCGTGTGTGTGTGTATGGCGTATCCCGCCAGGGTAAAGTTGTTCCTGTGATTTACACTCACTTATGAAAGGAGTGATACCGACG
This sequence comes from Matsumyia berberina, assembly GCA_917880715.2. Lineage (NCBI taxonomy): Eukaryota > Metazoa > Arthropoda > Insecta > Diptera > Syrphidae > Matsumyia > Matsumyia berberina. The sequence goes on from OU862872.1 coordinate 111,613,399, forward strand.
AAGCAAAAGTTTTCCGCGGGTGAACCCGAGCCCCAAACAAAAACACACACACTGGTGGAGTCGTTTTCTTTTCAACTTTTGCCAGCAAATACACCCAACAAAGGCAGAAGGGAAGGGTGCCGGTATCTCTCTAACAAATAGGCGGAGGAGCATTTATATTTAATGCTCAACTAGTATTCTGCTTGTGTCATTGAATACCGACGTACATCTTATTGTGGTTCTGGTTAAAAGACCCGTGCGCCACACTTTCAAGCGCGCGCCAGAGAGATGAGTAACGGGAGTGCTGCTCTCCTGTAGGTGCTTTGTCCTTTGTGATTGCTCTAACGAGATGAATGTGAGAAGTTAAATGTTTGTTAAAATGTTCCCTTTTTAATTGTTGCTTGTTCACGGGTGCACACATAAATCTAATTGAGTTCAGAGGTGGGGTATAATCAAAAGGGGAATAGCGGGACGCAGGATGCCTTTGGAGGTACAGGACTTTGTGAAGATTTTTGCAAGTGACTGACCTTTGAGGTCAATTGAGAGGGGGGAATGGTCATTTAGCATAGCTGAGGAATATTTACCTTAGCTAGGACACACACCATTTAAGTGTCTTAGATCAAGTTCGTAACTAAATCTTGCCTGCGTCTTCTAGTGATGATCGCCGAGCCATCATCCCCTAACCCATGGTCGCTAAAATCTCAACTGCTGGGGTCTAGCTGTCTAAACAAAACTTTACTCAAGAAAATGATTTCATCTGGTGTAGGCTAGGTTTTGACACCGAATGCACATAAAAGCCTCAAATTTCAGTGGCCGGATATTGACGACTTGATTGAGGACGACAGCAAGGAAAGTGAGTGACCATAACACATAGAATTACAGACAAACTGAGCCAAAATGAGATTTCTTCTTTTGAATTTCTGGGGTAACTCGTCGAGATCGAGTTAGGAACACCAGAATATGCGAGAGACTCAATGCCGAACAGCTACTTCTTCGAACGGAGAAGTCCATACTTCGATGGTTTGGACACGTTAAACGTATGTCCCCAACTTGGCTTCAGGACGCACCATGGAATCCGTGCCATCAGATAGGCGTTCGCTAGGTAGGCCCACGATGAGATGGCTGGACCAAGTCCGAAATAACACCATTAATAGTCAATGGCGGAAGATCGAAAGATGTGGAGAGTCCACTTAAGCACCCTAAACCCGCGACACTCACAGTGGATAAGTGGGGCATTGGAAAACGATGAATGACGGAGCCAATGACTGAGGAAGAGATAGACCGGCCTATAATTCAACCTCGAACGATGACATTGTCCTTTTGATGGAGAATTTCAATACCATAGTGGGCAAAGACAACAAACTGCTCAGGAATATGATGGCCAAGCATGCCATTGGCACACAAAAAGACAATGGCTAACGATTGGTCGATTTTCGCAACCAGAATCGTCTTAACTTTTGGGCACAATCTTCGAACAGAAGACGTGTCACAAATTCAGTTGAGTCCCTACTGACAGGGAGTGAAATTGTAACCAAATGGTTAAACCACATGGTGGTCATGGATGTTTAAGACAAGTGGGCAGCTGACATGAGCTGACAAACCATCTTATGGGATCGAAGTTGGAGCGACCTCTCCGATGGCCAAAATTACCGAACTCGCATTTAAAATCAGAGGAGGTCCAGACAAGTTGGTCATGTATGAAGCTCTTTGCAGTGCCCACTGTTAAGCCACAAATACCCACCGGTGTAGTGAGAATGACCAACCTGATAGGGTTGAAGATGAACTCCAAAACAAGACTTGTTAACCTGAGAAACACTACAAAACTTCGAAAATATCTAAAGCAAGGTGACTCAAGAAAATCGCGTGACATGACCTCTTCTAGAGCCATTGCTAAGATCTCGCACTGAGATTTCAGCAAGAAGCTTTGAAATTCCTGGAAATCTCACTCATGCTGGACAGAATTTGCAAGTCATTTTGATTAAGGTCACGAGTTCACTTCCTAAGGTCCACATCTTTGTAAAAAGAAGGCCGTAGCATTCCATGAGCAGAAACGAAAAGGTGTCATCACTCTGCAGGCATCGATGGAAAGAAAAGAGTTCAACGGACATAGACCAACATTTCTGGTGTACAAATGACGGAAGAGCCTCATCACCAGTGGAAAGAATTAGAAGATGCACATCTACTGCTGTGTACGATCTGAAATCTTCCAAACCAGGACAATACTTAGATCTAGCATTAGATCAGGCTGGAGAAGACCCCTTTCTTAGGATTTCTATTGCATGTGTAGTCCTGTCTGTGACTGGGGAAGTGATGCCGCTGTTATGGTGGAGCAACCACAGAACATGTACTCCGCATTTTTTGGTCTTTAAGGCGAAGTCAGCACGGTTATGTTGGACGTTTCCTTGATTGTTTTAAATTCGAGTGGCCCACGACTGCTAAGAGGCATCGCACTTGATTTAAACGAGAAGCTTTTGAGTTTTTTTTTTCACTAAAGGTGCCTGGGTGCCTGTTGCTTTGGCCTTTTCGAGCTGAATGTGCAAGGGCTGATAGGCAATATGTCTGCCCACAGGAGATCTTGTCATAGCTCTGTTGTGACATGTCAACGTATGTAGGTAGAGTTAGTCTATCTCCAGCTTAAGTACAAGTCTTTGAATGACACAGAATGCTGTAGGAGTGAACCACAGCCGAGTTGTAGAGCAAAGAAGTTCCAAGAAATGCAGCCCTTACTCCATCCCGTAGCTTCAAAAACAAGGGAGATATCGAAGTTTAAATTCACAGATTTTCAAATCAATTTAAAGTCCTCAAAGTTCATCGACCAACTAAGCAGCATCTGTTGCAGTGAGTCCTCTGAACATCACTTAAAAAATAAAAATAAAATTCAAACAGCAAATCCCATTGCAACTCGTTTCCAGACACACAGCACCACATACCCCGATGAGTGTGCAATTTAATTCTAGCACCTGTTACATTTTGTGTCCAACAAGCAACCGGCAGTTACCTCAGATACAATCTGGCAGACATCCAATGTATCCTCTGCACTACTCAACCAGATGCGTGCTGCCGTCGTAGCTGCCAGGATGGATGTGCCTCTCGTCAGGATTTTATTAAATTTCTCCCGATGAAATCCGATATACTCTTCTTTTTTTTTTTTTGAATAAATTTCGTAATCGCTTGCCTGAGCTAGGGAGTAATTTAAGCTTGAAGCTTGAGTTTGTTTTTTCCCTCTTTTCGGTGCGTAATTTGTGTCACAAAAACACGATAAAAAAAAATGTGAATTTTCATCAAAAGAAATATAATAGCCGACTTAATTGGACTGGAAGCGGGCATGAGCTGAACACAGAATAAGTACAGAGAGCAACGTAATGTATAGTAATTCCGACACGCTACCTTAGAAACTATATCAGTGTCTATGACATAATAACGAATGTCAGTCTAAAGGGGGAGCAAACAAATAAATATGTTTTCTTTTTGGTAAGAAATTACAATAATTTGATTTTTTCATGTCGTGTGTTCTAGGGTCTGCACTTGTACTGGGTTGGAGGTATCAGATTTTCACAGGCCCGGAGCTGTCAACGTCACAAAATGTGTGTTGGGACAGGGCGGCATGGTAAGTAAGACAAATGTCAGCCAGATTATTCATTTCTAAGAAAATTCAATAGTATGATGGGTAGGCTCATCCTAGAAAAACCACATCTCGAGTTCGCACTTTTTTGAAGCATTTTCTGATGACTTTCTCCAATGACCATCGACCATAAGTCACGCTGGATTACAGGCCTGGATTTTTCGGTCCAAACCGTGCAAGATCAAGAGATTGTGGGATCAGTTTGCCTTAACGGACATGGACTTACATTTTTGGTGGACAAATGCCAGAGGAGCTCCTTCACCAGTTTAAGGAATTGGGAGACGCATATCTACTGCCGTAGGAATAAAAGCGATACGAAGTGAAATCCTCCAAACCAGCGCAATACATACACCTTGCATTAGATCAGGCTGGGGAAGCCCTCTTTCTTAGGATTGCTAGTCTGTGACTGGAAAAGTGACCAGTCTTTTGGTCTTTAGGGCGAAGTTTCCACGTTGGACTTTTCCTTCATTTTTTTTTAGATTTGAGAGACCTACGACTGGTGAAGATGTCTGCTAGAGATATCGCATTCAAATTTAACGAGAAGACTCTGTTTTTTTCACTAAACTGGCCTGGGTGCCTGTTGCTTCAGCCCTTTCAAGCTGAGTAAGGTACAGAAAGTCACCGGAAAGATCTCCGACTTTCAAGTTTATCAGCAACCTTGAGGTAATCAATGAGTTTGAAGCCCTGAAGTGCAGGGCCCTTTCCATTTTTGCATTGCACAGGTTCTTTCAGGTATGCCTGGGAGTTAAGTAAGTAGCTGGCGCGACAGCTCTGAATGAACCAATACCTAGCTTCTCGCAACCATACATTTTCTGCACGAATGGAAGGGACCTATCATTTATTGCCGACTCCGAACGGCGCATTGAGGAGCTCTTTCATGACAAATTATACTCCCGGAGGCTTGTCATTCCCCGACGAGAGGTGGAGTCGCGAAAAACGTTAGGTGGACATGGCTGGAGCTTGAACCCACGCCACTCCCTCAGCAGTCCAACGCACTAACCACTGAGCTATGGCGACCACATGCCTGGGAATTGGACAAACTAAAGGCGTTAGGGTGGTATCACCCTGTGCTCTGTGGAAATTCGAAAGGGCAAAGTACTGTGACCATTAGGGATGCTCCTGGACATCGTGATTTCATCACTAACATATCCACTGGTACTTCAACGTTCCATTAAACAAAAAAAAAAAATCGCACACCTTTTATCGAATTCACACCACTTTGCAGACACAATTTTGTCTATTTTAGCAGAGGCCATCTCTTCCGTGATCGCACAACTCGCCACGTAAGAACGAGACGATTTGGCTTCAGAATGCTCATTTTTACGTGACAAGTTATACGATCACGGTTGGTTGGTTTGGTTAAAATACTTGGCTTTCAGCCACACCAAGATTTCTGGAGCTATAAAGCTGCGCTTTCATGTATCGCAAGGCGCCATATAAACCCCAGACCCACCCTGTACTTCCATACCCCATTGCGGTTTTTAGAACAACGAAATGACGCAATTCGCTTAGTGAAATGATAAACAAATTATGTAAAAAAAAAAACTGAACAAAACTTGGAAACAAAGAAACAATGAAAAATGAGTGTAACCGCAATTAGAGAGACCGATAGTTATCATTGTTATCCAAGTCATGTAGGGTGGGTGCTTTTACAACTTCCAAATGCCACAGTCGTGGGAAGACAGTTGACAATGCTAGATTTTACCCAACCATTACGCTTTAGATGATAATCATTTTGACAAATTTTAAGACGATAATAGGAGAAAATTAGAGGTTTCGGGAGAATACAGCTTCTTGTTTTTACTAATTGATGGCCAAGAAAAGCAGAGAGACACGCTTAGGTTAAGTGGATACGAACATTAATTCACTCCTCCAGGTCCGCATTTTGGAAATTTATGGCAGTCACTTGTGATTCCCTAATGACTAGACGCCTCGAGTCCCACTTGAACTTTTTCTATCGGGCAGTGTTTCAGCGAGATGTTGATCCATATGGAATCCGCTCTCTGAATCATAAAAATCAACCTCTTAGCAACCGAAACCTTTAAATTTCAGTAGCCACACAGAAGAAATTCCCACAAATGTCAACCTTTCATTGAAGATTAATTCGATTTTGACTATCACCATCTGCTTCCTCCCTAATCCACCATCAACTTGTCTCAAAAAAAAATATCGTCATCAACAAAATGACTAAATTCGTTCACAGCCACCATGTATGCATGTCGTCAAAAATAGAAGCCGCCGAAAACAAACTGATTTATGAATAACATCGGAGAATTGCCAAAGATCGTGTTCCTCAGATAAGCGCTACCTGCTGTCTCTTCCCGATTCCTCAGCATCGGTGTGTAGCAATTTGCCACACAGAATCAAGAAAAGTCTGTCACACACCGAATGCATCAATCCAAGCCATCTCTTGGCAACATTCCCTCATGTGTTCGCCCCCCAAATCCCATGTGAGAAACAAAAAATTTCATCAGTAGCAGGTTTCCGCATTCCAGGGGGACACTAAATGACCACGGTAGAGTCTTACACCATAATTGTCACCATCACCAGCTCCATCACATTTGAGACGGACAATTAAACGTAAGCGGCTCACGTTATGGCCCACAGTGGACACAAAGTGTCAGTAGGTGGCAGTGTGGTTGCCTAATGAGATTCGACTCACGTGCCAAAAAGAACTTGTTAATTGTGCGCTTGACTCTTGGTGGATTCTCCTCACAGCAAAACGATTCGTTCACGACCACACTCGCCACTTCTGGAGGGTGGTTAAATCCGATTACGACTGTTTCGCGGTTGCGAACCCCATCGTTGTCGTCACCTGCAACCACCTAAAACCCCTTCAAATGTGAATTGGCAACCGACAGACACGAGTAATTCTGCTGGACGAAATCATTATTCAGTGCGAGGTAACACCTCACCATGTGACGCCAGCGGTGCCTAATTGATCTCTCTCTTTGCTCTCTTGTCCAATTGCCCTCGAGTGGTATTCAATCTGTCGGGGAGGCACGGCCTTCGGCGGTAATCCCCCGTGTCGGTGTGATGGCGCGTCACCTTGGCTTCTAATCGAGAGTGGATTGATTGACAAGGCAAACGAAAGTCAATGGCAGACATCGTAATTGGCCGTAAGGAAGTAGAGCGGGCAGCCAAGACGAGGCCACAAGAGAAATCGCCGCGAGGATGAGGAAATCACCTCCAAAATGAGGCGAACCAAATCGAATTTACCGGCGATTTCGATGGCGGAGATAATTTGAAAAGAGAAAAGTATCTCAACAGATTTCCTGATACATAACGCGCGATACCTCGAACCCGACACAATTTTGTGTGTTTCCCATCCAGCGACGAACACGAAACCTTATGCAACAGTTTGCGATTGTGATTACTTCCACCATGAAATGAAAATCCGTGACTTTCAGTATCGGGTTCTCCGATAAAAAAAAAAGGCACAAATTCCCCACATTCTGTTGCAGTATCTGGGGCCAGAACAGCCCAACCGACCGACCGGGAAAAAAACACACACAAATCTAAATAAATTTGTATTTTCGAAATTAGAATTTTTTTCGCGATCTTATCGCCAACTCGCTATTCCATTCCCTGTGTGTGACTCTGTGCTGCAGCGGAATAGTTATCTTTTGCTTAGTGTTTCAGTGGTTCACTGGGGCATAGTAAATCACAGCGCGAGATGAAAATATTTTCACCATTTTGGTGTGTGAAACTGAAAAGTTGTGGAAACAATGCTGAGAACGGATGATTTAGGGCGCGCGTTTAGGTGGACAGCGGGTACTCTCTTTGGCAGGTATGGACACGTTCGGCGTTGGGTAACCACAGAGAATGAGGTTTTCAGAAATTGATACTCATTAGGTGGTGCAACACGTCCCACCAGTCCATCAATCAGTTTTTTTTTTTTTTGCAAATTTCAATCTTCTACAGCGTATTTCAGCATTGTTTACGGGTATTTGCATGTTTGATCCTTGATGGGATGTTTTGAAATTTAAGATTTATGTGAAGTGGGGCTCTCAACGTAAGTTATTAGCTAGATGGGGATACATTTCACCAACAAATTTAGGTGAAAGATACACTGATTCGCTGAACTTCACGTTTCGATTGTGTTTGTTTATTTGGTTGAGGTGGATTGCGCAACGATCTGAGGAGGGATCGGTAACGCCACCTATTCGACAAAAGGTTACATATACTCGGACTAGAGTATCTCCCGTGCATCAGTGCAAAAGTGCAAGAAGCTGGGTGGGATTTTCGTCTGCAGTTTCACATTCCACAAATGCAGAATCTAAAGTTGCTGTCAAACTCTAAAACAGGGTCCTTCAGGGCATTTTCAGAGTCTATATTGCCTTGTGAAATGGCACATTAGGACTTTTTTATTTCCCACTCCAGCCTCGTGAATATTTTCAACCTAAGACATCTTGCACAGAGAAGTTCGGTCTTTCTTGTCTTAAACCCTGAGCTGGTATTCGAAAAGCCTCTTAGCTGAAGCATTATTGACATATCTCTCCATGGTGTATGATAGCTGCCTGGATCAGTTTTGAAAGCGGTCCATAATACAGCCATTACCGTGCAGAGCTCAAGCCAAAGCATGCTTCCATATGCAGGCTTAGAGTTGACGAGTTTCCACTTGAAATTCATTGGTATCTTCCGGGATTTTTCTTAGTGTCTATGGTAGAGCGGCCGGTCTAGAGGCCAGACTAATATTATGCCGATAAGTGTGCTACAGAAAAACTTGAGACCTTAACACAGTATGTGGGGGAGGATGGAAAGCAGACCCTTAGGCACCGAATACAATTTTTGCATGCTAGTGCACAACTTGGATCTCCTAACGGCACGGAACTTAAATTTGTAGACCATGCCAGATGCCTAAGCATCTTGATAAAAAGCTACAAGACCGTTCAAGGAGAGCCTCATTTGCCCTATACTCATGCCGGAAAGCTTTGAGTCCGAAAAGGGAGGCTTCAGCCCAAAGTAGTCCAATGGCGGCAGTGAGGCCGATCCTGATGTACAGGGTATTGGTGTGGTGAATAGCATTAGACAAAAAAAAGTAACATCAGCCTATTTGAAAAGATACAGAGGTTAGGATGCGTATACATAACGGGGGCAATAAAAACAACCCCCACGGTTGGCCTAGACACCCTACACAACCTGCTGTTGATTTCTTTGGGAAAGGAATGGCAGTCGAAGCAACACTTAGGCTCAGCGAATCCTCGCATTTGGTCAGTACAACAACTAAATTAACCCCCATATTAACTTCAACGTCAGATACAGAACTCGAAGTCCTAGTAAAAACGTTTGGGAGTTCGGTATTGTTTTGAGCGACTCCACGGTAGAAATATTCACAGACGAATATAAACCAGTGGGTGGTACCGAAGGCAACTGAAGGATCCAAAAAGGAAATCGGTTTAGTAAGACCTTCGAATCATACCTCTTTCTGCGAGATTCAGTAATGACCGCAGCTTATTCAAGCCAAGCTCTGTACTATGCTGCAAGCTTCGGACGTTATTGAAAATTCGTAAATGGACGAATCCATAACACAGAGACATCACACTGGCTACTACTGTTTCACTAAAGAGCTGCTTACAGAGCATCACTACCCGCGATTTGCATAGGAGACTTAAAGAGCCTTATTGGTTGTTTGTCTGTCGAATAATGCAGTTTTTCTTCAGATGAGAGAATGCACTTTGCACCATCATCGAGGTGGTGCTCGGGGGGGATTGGACTTCCAAGGACCTGCACACACAGAAACCACTTTCGACTTACTTGACACTATTTAACCAATAGGACTAGTTCTGCCATTTGACTTCATCTACCTTAGACTTGGACGTGCTCTCTCTTCTTATCGTTAAGTATTTCTTCGAAGTACGGGCACATCCGGTTTCTTGGCATCGCTTCCAAGATTTTATGTGGTGTGAGGATTTCTGGATCTTACTTCGATTTGAGAGATGCCAGTTTACAGGTCATGAGACAATTATGACGAACGAGTAGAACAACGACGAATGAGTGTGCAACAGTATAACACTTGTAGTTCAAAGCCAAAGTTATTTTCGGAGCCAATTTCGTCATAACTCCCCCATTCTAAAGCACCACCAAGCTACTTCTTGGTAAACACCACGCCTACATCTCACATCTTCAATCCAAATTTGGCCACCAGAGCTTCATCTTGCATCATACTTCAGAGAAATTCCCGACAAACACTCGAAATGGTGTCACTTTTTACTGATCACATCAAATGAAGGTCAATCCGAAACAAAAGATTCCAAGATTTCTTTTCCTCGTTCTCATGCAACACACGATGGGCTCTCAAAACCCCATGACACGACGTGAACGACTACATACTCAATTGAAGCTTCTCATTCGAATCTAATTGCATGCAATTAAAATTAAAAAAAAAAAACAAGAAAACAAGAGAATTATTCTCCAAGTCAATGGAGAACCTACTCACACATATGGTTACTTGGAACACGACTCACGGCGGTATTGTAGGCGGGGGAATCCACTAAATGCCTTATTCTTGCCAACCACCCCCTTGCTGGCACAATAAACTTTCAATTGTTGTTTCAGTTGTGCCTCTAGGTTTTCGTTACTCAAACATGTGCACACACACTATTTAGATGAAGTATCTGTGTGCACATACAACAACTGTTGCGTTTCATATTATTTGGTTTTTTCCCCGAGAATACTTCTCAATTAAACTAATTACAGATGCTGCCGAACGAGGAGGAGTAGGTAGGATGTTTTGTGGCCGCACGAAAGTATACTTTCAACTAACGTGTACAATTATCTAATTACACAATTAAATGTGAGACGCTAGTTAACGAACAAAACATTGAAAGCAAAAGTGACGTGAACCATTGAATCACACATACAAGTCAGCACAAATTTCGGAAGATACGTTCCACAAACCATTAACTTGCCTGAAAAACTCCCACACTCCTTTCTAATTGCTGTCCATGAGTGTTGGAGTTTCTGTTTTCATCAAAACAAAACGACAACCATGTTCCATTTAGTGGAAAAAATTATGTCATCGTCAGCATTTAAGTTGCGCTTCCGTTGGATAAATTGTGCGTGCGTGCGTGCAAATTCTTATAATCATGGGGTCGTCGGCAAAAGAATTGCGACCAGCCACGCATTCATGTCGCATCTTGAACAATTGATGCAGTACGACACTGTGTGATGACAAGAGTGATTATGAAGATAGATTCGGTGTCACGGATAGTGGGAGTGTGTAGGGTTATAGGGAGTGTGGGTGTGACTGCATCTGGCTAACCGAAATAAAGCGCATTTTACTCAGTTTGAGTCTTTGCAATAGGGGGGACTGCACTCGAGCATCTGTCTTAAGTAGATCTGATGAAGCAAATTGAAAAGTGGAACTGGGATGAAGAATTTGCGAAGTTGACTACGCCAATGACATGCTGGAATTGAGTCCATGAAAGGGTATACAGGTGGATTGGATCTTCTGACCTCAACGACGTGGAAATTAGGCTTCAATAGGAGCTCAAGCTTACACAGTGCATAAGAACCTGGGACTAACTGAATATTTGAAAGCTAAACGAAAAGTGCAGAATGAAAGCCATCTGTGTGAGCATCGCATCTTGGATGGATAGGACCCAAGGACATTGAAAGTGAAAATTTACAGACCAATGATCTCGTCAAAATGCCAAAATTGGTTCAAGCAGCCGAGACCTAAACCATAAGTAGGAAAGCCGAACAGATCCTAAGCTCTTGCGAGTGGAAGGTAATAATTCGTCGGTTGCATGACGCCGAAAAAGTGAACTTTTGAGACCCATTCGAACATATAGCTCTCTAGTCTGGTGGAAGGTGCTTGAGAAGCAATATCAGCTTTCAAACCTCAGTAAGATTCAGAGGGCAGCCTGTATAGGAATCTGGAATCGATAAAAACAACACCAAGAGCGGCAATGGAACTGTACTTTGAGACTGAGAGGAGAAGGACGACAGTGGACACTAACTCCATAGGTTTAGGCCTTCGTACTGTCTCGATGGGATAGTGCCGACAGATCGATAGAAACAGATCATATGATCCAGACTCTGGCATTTGACAGAATATTTGGTATCAGAATTCCTGACAGAGATGACTGAAGGAACCACAAGGTTACCAATGGTTCTAAGATGGACATACATAAGTGCAAGTGCCGGGGTCTACTGCAAGGCCCTAGGAATAAACAACTCCTTTAGAATAAACGACGCTTGGAGCTATCATCGAGGTTTCAAAAACCGTCCGCGAGAGAGGTATCACCGCAAGGACAATTAAGGTCGACATCGACAGCCAGGCAGCCGGAAGGCTCTGAAATCTACGATAACTAGATTGAGGATTGTAGGAATCCACAAAAAGCATCTAGATGAGATATCGAAAGCCAATACGGTGACCCTATGTTGGGTACCAAGGCATACGGATATCCAAGGTAACGAAACGGCTGACGAACTAGCACGAATGGGAGCGGCGCTGTATGCCTCACAGGGTCTTCCCTTTGCAAGGATTCCAATAAGCTCTTAAAAATATTGAAAACCATCAATCGAGCACCTTGGATCCAGCCAGATACATGTGCAACGGGACAGGTTTCTGGTCAAACTTAGTCGCGAAGCAAAGATAGTCTCGGTATACATCACGACAACTATTGCAGAAGTCGTAGAGATGAGGTAGGAATCGAATCTGTCCGTCACCTGCTGTATGAATGTCTACCCTCGCCAGTAGAAAAATGAGGAATCTTGGAAGGTTCTTTTTCACGGAGGACTTGCATGACATTGAGCTGAGAAACCTCCTGAGGATGGTCCATGGATCATAAGGTAGGGATTGCAGTGTCAAAATTTAGGTTTATGAGCTGAGTATCTACCTGTCCAACATCATTCTGTCGCACATCTTCTTCATCAGGCAACATCTCGAGGATTAACCCACTTATTCTCTCAGAGACTGGTGGATCATCTACCAAAGCAGTCTCAGTATCAACATACCCCACACAGCGGTTTGAAGCAATGCCTACCGGCCCTCAACTTTGTGCTTAGCTCATCCATATCAATTGCAACATTGTCTACCAGACTATAAGTCAAACTGTACTCTTTCCCACAAACTTGACCCGATTCACATTTCAAACATTAAAAACCGATTACACAGCATTTAGCTCGTAGTTATTGTCATTTAATTGCGGACGCAGTGCCAACAAAGGCGCAGCAGCAATATTTTCTTCCTATTCTTCCACCCCGCACTGGATTGGATTGATTGCATCAGCGTTGTTCTGCTTTTTTTTTCTGATTTGTGGTTGCGTTTTGACCTAGATTTCCGTGGAACTTCTTGTTCGTTCGCATTCTAGAAACCCAAAGACTGCATACGAGAGCGGTATGAAAAATCAAATTCACTACTGACATACCAACACACATCCCACAATCGAGAGAGAAAGGCGCACACACACAAAGAATCGAGCAGAACGCAATTAAATGATAAATAATTTTTTTTTTGCATTTAATTTAAACTTTTCCGCATATCGGAGGGGGTTTCAGGAGGGCAAATACCGAGAACTTTTCATTTCAGCTTCATATTCGAAATGCAGGAGAAAAGTTCCACAAGTACGAACGTTCCAGAGTGCCGATGAAGTAGTAATGATGTTGATGATGGAACCCAATTAACCAGTCGAGCATGGGTTTTGCGAAGAGAATGGAAACCCATAAACCCACGAAACCATGAATAGTCTCGGGCGAGATCAATAAATAAATGATTTTCGAGAAAATATTTATCCCTGAAACCTAAGCACGAGAAGCGGCTCTTGCACATTTGCAGCACAGGCCTTTTCAGATGAATTGATGTGAGTGCTTCCTTTTATTTGATTATTATTTTGCACGGGTACTTGTCAAGGATAAGCAGCGGCAGGACATGGCAGAGAATTAGGAAAAGTACTATATGCAGCACACAAAATGGATTTGTTATGAAGATTTTAGGTCAAAACTTTTAGTCACCGCACAATGGACAGAGAGTTATGGTATAATGGATTAAATTTGAATAAATACTTGCTTTTCGGGGAAAATAGATGGATCAACATACCTGAAAAGAGAGAAAGAAAAGGACATTTTAGAATGAATTTTATTTTTCTGCGAAATCTGTACAATTAGAGATATTAGAGTGGTGGAACGTTTTCGAAATTTTTACGGTCTATTGTCGCTTGGATAGAAAATAAATGTGAGCCCCTTTCAACGTCGGTATTAGGATTCAATGGCAACCATTCGAAACGCTGCAGGTTAGAACCATTCGTTGATGGGGATGTTTGATCCATTTACTGATGTATTTGATAATGGCGGCCAAAGCCTTTGTTGGAAAATTGCGATTCAAGTCAGTTCGCTACCAGTTTGGTACCATCACCAAACTAAATTATTTCACATCACAGCTGCTGACTTAAGATTTGGAAGGTTTAAAGGTATAATATAGTCTCTGGAGAACGAAAAGGATATTCTGTGTCCATCACCTAAGACGCAAAATTTGTCGATGTAGCTTCACAAAATTACAGTCATACATAGATTGAGCTATACGTCAATACCTAGTTTTACCCATTTTACTGAGATTTTCTCGACTTTTGGATGAAACCGTGAAGGCGCTTCAATGATGAGCAGCTAAGCACTCACCACATCAGCACCGGAGATCTAGTTTCTGATTCGAGTAAGAGCAGGACAGTCGCAAAGGAAATTATCCGAAGTATAGTCACCCTCTACACAAGGGTCGCACCCGAAAGTTCGACTACAGTCCAGCCCAAGATCAGACTCTGATTGAATAGCCTTCCCATCTAAGACGATAGATTACTTTGATAATACAGACCGTGATAGAGGTATCAAGGGGAGACGTTAATAAGGCAAAGCATCTAGAGCAGAACTTATATATCTTCCACGTTGTGTGAACGCCTGAAATCTTTTCGATGGAAATCGGTTTGGTTTCAGGTGAAGAAAGTCCACAATCGAGGAAAATTTCATACGTCTTCTCTGCAACGATTTTTGCGGAATCTGTACGGACGAAGAGGAAGAAAAACTATATTTTCTGCACAGGTTCAGCTCTCTGTGTCGTGGGTCCAAGCTTCCGCCATGTCTACCGAACATTTTTCGCGGCATCGCCTCTTGTATGACAAGCCTCCTGGAGTATAATATGTCATGAAAGTGCTTCTCAATTCCCCGTTCGGAGTCGGCAATTAATTGTAGGTCCCTTCCATTCGTACAAACAATACAGCAAGAAGCTAGGCCTTGGCTCATCCAGAGCTGTCGCGCCATCATTCACCTCTCTCCTGTCAGAGTACACCAAGAAGCAAACTTTTCGATGAACTCATATGGCCCCAGGGATTTATCATTAGCTATGGTTGGTTCTTCAGTTTGTTCTAGCAAATTGCTCAGATCTCGGTGGTATCAGGAGGGACCAACACTTGGTTACGTCAGTCCCTATCTGTGCAGAGCATTACTCAAACCTAATCTAACCTAGGCTATGTGGAATCATGTCTAGTTTTAGAACCCCTGCCTACCTGGTCCGTCCGTGCAGAATAACAATGGAGACTGCTCGCTGCTCTACCAAGGTCGGTAACGATCTTACCTTTGATGTTAAAAACGATTGAGACACGGCGATGCACCATCGGACAAAACTGACAAGGTTCGGAAATTACCTAACGATGAAGCCTGACATGGTAAATGCCCAAAGACGCATAAGAAGACAGAGGACATGAGACTGTAGACTGGTTTGGCATTGTACGTCAGAGATGACACGAATACTTGAAACTTCGCTAAACGTAGGAAGTTGGTTAGTTATAGGCTACAGCTGGACCTGTTGTAATTCCCCTCAAATTACTGTTGGAGAAGATTGTAAGCATGGTGAAGTGGGTGTGTGGGGAGAAGGATAGCTGATTACTATGGAGTGTCTGTGGGTTCGGAAAAAATCGTCCTTTGGTTTTGGCAAACTCCAGCATGTCACCGATCATATTGCTGTTTGGTTGCTTTAAGTCAGTATCCTTATAGATCCTGGTACCCGTTAGAGTGGTCTTGCAGTGGCTGAACAGTGACCGAGGAAGTGTTCGGATGCCTAGGAGGCTTAGCAAACGAGTAGGGATGTCAAAACAGCGTTTGTTAATTGCTGCTTTGCTTTCAGAGTAGATGTCTATGCCTTCGCCTTGGGCGTAGTGTCCCCTGAGAACCTCCAACCCACTTCGGAACGTGAAGAGTTTTACCTGAAAGGCTGTGACATGAGGTCCTAGATGTATGGCGAGTTCGATTTGCGATCATAGGCAGCATACTCTCGCTCCAGATTCGTACCAAGAAGGAGTTTAAGGATTTTTTGAAGGGAGGTTATAACTTAAACTCCCAACTGATACTGTTTCTCAACATAATTTGCTACGATCGCCCTTAGACTTCCAACCCTTGTCCACCAACAATTGTGGTTTCGGCCTTAACCATTCAGAGCACACGCACTACAAGTTCCAAACTTTGTTTTTATTTCTTTAAAAATTCAATTAACAGTCGATTCCTGTGTTTGTTTCCTAAAAGCCTTGAGACTATGTTCCTGTTGCCATCGCAACTACAAAAACAAAAGGAAGTAAACTTAATGGCGTGAATCAATAATGTAATGGATCATGGTCCCCACACTTTCAAACTTTTTCGTCCCTGGTGCTGGAAACAATCTTCACGACCACATAACACAAATTACAAATTCGAAAGGTAAACCCCTTACACCCAATGGAAAACACACACAATTTTATTTTTATTTAATTATTAATAGAAGGCAATAATGGCACATACAAGACACAATTTATAGGTTAAGTCAAGGATGTTTGCCGAGAAAGGGGGTAAACCAACTTTGAAGTTAGAACTCGATACGTGTTCATTGATTGACAGTGTAAACTTGTGCAAAGTCAACTGTTTCTATGGTGAGCATTGCAGCTCATTCGTGTGGATTTTTGTTTGCTTGGCTTAGAGGATCCTCTTGATGTTCCTGCAGAGGGTGCTCTTATTGAAATCTTTAACATCGTTCGATGTCTAAGGATAAGACCACAAGGAATTGATGTTTAGAGTCAGTGAATCGAAGTTTAGTGGTAAAGGATTCTGAGTCAAGACTTTCTTGAAGAGAGTTTTGAAAGTATTAATTGCGAGGAAGTTGCATTGTTTTCGCTGAGAAAATATGAAGAAACAGAAGTGGGTACCTGTACACTGGAAAGCGAACAAACCCACACATCGATAACTATCCCTATCGGTGTATTGAAAGGTTACGTCGACCACAATATGAGAATGCTAATCAAAACCTCTTGGTCCGCCAGAGGAGACTGCATTACATCCTGCAGCTTATGGCAGAGAATAGACTAGAACAAAACAAAATGTCTCCTGGCTATGAATAAAAAAGATACTCGCTTCCCAATAGGTATACTGACGGGACATTGTGCCATAGGCACCATGGCCAGCCGACTCGGCATAAACTCCCAAGACTACTGCAGGAGCTGTCAGGATGCGGAAGAGACAGACACCACCAAGCACTTACTCCGACACATGGGAAACAGTGTGTTTGGAGAACTGGGAAACCTAGCAGAAGTGACACTAGCGAACATACTCCACTTTATTAAGAGCACAAGTTGGTTTTGTGATAGACCAGCCTTCTAGAACCCAAGGTTGGAACATAGACGACAACAAAGAGGAATACAACGGACCAGTTGGCCCCGTAGACGGACAGTCATAAGACTGGGCACTTTCCCCGTAACCTAACCTAACCTGTACCATTAGTGGAGCTGACTTTGATGTAAACCTCGTGTTAAAAGTTCAAACTAAGAGGTTCTTAGTGAATTTCGAGCAAACCCAGGTTCAAGGACTCATTTGACCTTCACTGCGAATGTTTGACTAAATTTTTATTTCAAAACAAAATCCAATACTCCCGGTACTGCTTCAACCTCTTAGGACATTAACATCCTTGAGAAATTCTAAAGAAAAAAAGAAAATATTCCGCTTCAACTAAACCATGATGGAAGTAGGCACATCCTTTTGTCTTACATTTTTATGCACAGCTTCCCCGGCTCAACTATCATTCACCGTGAAAAAATATAAGAAAAAAAAATATAATAATTTTTTTTAGAAAAGTAAAATTCTACTTTATTCATTTTCATTTGCGAAACGATGCATCTATTTGGTTTTCCGTGTTCAATTTCCAGGTTAAAAACCATGCAAACCAACATTCAACTCTATGTCCTGTACCGGCTGAATGAATCCTTTAAAAGGCGAAAGAAAGAAAAAAGCAACCCACCAAAATTGGCTTTTCCTTTCTCTCTGCCACTTTTGTGTGCTTTTAGGTTGGTTTGCCTCTCCCATGCGGTGCAGGTTTTCATATTTCTTTCCTTTGAAAGGAAAATATGGAGAAAATCATCGACTGGGTTGGGGAGTCGGCATAGAAATAGACCCTCCAAAGGCTCATCCTTGAATGAATTCTGAAGCCTTACCAGAGCAAAGGACCCTTTCCCATTTTCTGTTTTTTATGCATAGAAGAGGCTTGGTGCGGTGAGTGGCTCCGAGTGAACTGTGATGGTGGTCGCGTTGTGCAGGATGAATGAATGTAAAGTTGTTTGGGCTATGGCCTCTCTTGGTATTTCGCTCGATTTCTTGATGTTTATTCGGACGACGTTGATGAGCAAAGACATTGAATTATTAACCAAAAAAAAAAAAGGGGAAAAAGCAGAAAGAAATATAAATCCTAGATATGCCAGAGAATTGGATGCACATTCCATTCAATTTGGCATGGCCACACGCTGCTGTTGCTGGGGAGTAATGAATTGTGGGCAAGAGCTCTGTCTAACTCGGTGATGGTCCTTTGAATTTTCCACAGCAAACATTAGCTTCGATCAAAGAGTGTGCTGAATTGAATTGGCTATTCCGGATGCTTTCAAACGCACCTGACCGCTGATGAACCCATGTTGACGTAGGTTAGTGAACCTGTGGCTATGCAGAGCATTAAATGTCCCAGATAAGTGCTGTCTGGGAAATGAGGAACAATATTAGAATGCACTCCACTCAAAAGCCAAGCAATTCATGGATGCTTTTCATGGCTTTGGATTAGGAGTATCTAACGATGTATAATGATGCATTTAGTTTTGATGGATTTTAGTTCTTTCAATTTTGGAAAAAGTTTAACCGTGGTTATGGTGGCTCTTGTCTACTTTTGGCACATCACTTCCTGAGGGAGTAAAAAAATTTTTCTGGGAATGACATCCCAACTTATGGATGATCCTTTGTTTTCGACAGATATGTGCATCTCTCTATTCGTTGGGATTAAAAGATTTATCTAAGGATCGAGTTTCATCAATCCCTCATCCTGTAGCAGGTGGCCCGCCTGATTCAGATGAAAGCCTTGACGAACTAAATTGAAACAGCATGCCGCTCAGGACCAAAAAGATTTCCTATGGCACGAATAAGAAGATAACGACTTAGTCCTGTCGCTTGTGGTCCTAACAGATTAGACATAATTCTCAAAGGTACCCTACTGGTAAATAAAATTACAAAATCTACTGTGGAACCTAAGTCTGAGAGTGCAAGGCATGGAAAACAATGTTTCCCTAACCACCGGCACGTAATAGAGGGAAATGAGGTAGCCGATGAACTGGCAAGGAAAGGGTGGGAAATACTATTCGTTGGACCCGATTCATTTTCCAGGCTGGGACCGCATCGAATCCTAGAGGAACTGCGAAAAGAGAAAAGGTGCAAAAGAAGAAGACTAAGGCAGGCAAAGCAATTTCTCGGGAACTACGACCGAAGGAGGACCAAGGCTTGCCTAGGCACCACCAAGAATGAGCTTCGAATTCAAACGGATCATTGCAGACGCAGGAAAATGGGAATAGAAGCGAAAAGAAACTGCAGATTCTGCAGCGATACCGAGGAGACCCCATCACACCTCCTTATGGACTGTGGAGCATTAATCCACAAAACAGGAGCATACTTGGAAGCGTACACTTTTTCTAAAACGGATCTCCCATCGTTGGACCCAATCCAAATACACCGATTCGTCAGAGCGGTTGGATTGATAGAGGTGCTATAGGTCGAGATTCATCAACCAATTCGAAGTTCGGAAGAGCACAATAGATCTCTACAGGTCGCAGTGCAGATACACACAGTGCATGTACACACCCCAACTTTCAACATCTAACATCTAAGCACCTAGCACCTAGCACCTAGTACCATAGGGATTAAGGGTTGGAGGCAGAGGTGGTTTTAGTTAGGGGTAAAGTCCCACAAGTCCGGCTTTCGAAGCTTTCTACCTTTCTTACAAAAAAAAATCTAAGCACCGGCACCAGCAGAAACTTTCTTGAATAAATGACAGGTGGAACTCGTCAGTCCAACAAATAGGAGCTTTATACCCTTCTCAAGGAGGTAGAACCTGCAAAGAATGCTTCTGGGATGCAAAAAGGAGGCCGAGCCTATGTACCTATCTAAAAGGTTGACACTCTTCATTAGTCGGCATTGGATTGTTTGACAATGAGGCTTCAAAGTGAAGCAACTTTCAAGGATTTTGGTTGATTTAAACGTACACTTCCCAAAACTCCATTGAGATTGTCCACTTTTCAGCAATTTGTCACAACCATTACGTCGCTGATGCTTTTACTGTCTGACTTAGGACACCTAAAAAAACATAAATCCAATTCACCAAACCATGACAGATGGTCTTTCTCAAAAATTGCAACTCCCCCTCCACTGAGAAACGTCATAACTTAGAACAAAATAACCACGACAAACACTGGCGAATTGAAATACTTCCCTCGGCCAATACATTTCTTTATTCCTTTCGACACAAAAGCCATCCATTAGGATATTAAGTCGCTTCTTGAGCGCCATCTTTGACAAACTCCCAAAACGAAACACCGTAATGCATTCTTTGACACCCTTCTTTGAAGTACAGATCCCAAAACGTCTTTCGGAAATTACTTGCGTCAACAACGATGACGCCTGGAGGTTCTCGATGATACTTAGTACTTCCCTAGCGCGTGTCCATGTCAATATGTAAAAAAAAAATTGAAAAGGACACCAGAGAATAGCCCAAGAAATATAAAAGTACCAACTCACACTCGTTGTCTCCTCTCTACTCGCTCTCCTTAAACCGTTTAAAAGTTTATTTTTTAAGTTTTTATCTTCAGATGAATACCTGATCAAGGATGAGGCGCGGGTGGGGTTCGACAATATTCCCCAGAGGGATATATGTAGAAGAAGAGAGCACGTAGATATGCACTTGGATATTCATTGGATTTTGCTATTTTATAAGCAACCTCAGGATAATCTTTTTCGCTTTACCATAGGTGTGGCCAGAGCCATGGCAGCAGCAAGACCCAGCGGCAGAGAGAAGAAAAAAAGGAGAGAGCAAGCGGAGCTAGTTGGGGAATGAATGGGACTGTATGTATTCAAGCAGCTTTCGGGATGGATACGTCGACGATCTGCCCTGCACCACTAATGGAAAATTAAAAATGTGAACTTTATAGGAAAAATTGGTGCAACATTTCTGTTAAGCCCACAGGGGAGAGTAAATTATTTCCTTGTTAGACAGGACGACGGGTAGAGAGAAACTAGCTGAATGGGAAACGGGAAGTGGCAAACAAACGGGTTGAATATTTAAAAACGAATATAAAACGAATTTATGAACACAATTTTATCGAAACAATAAATGGAAAGTGGTGGGCTCAAAACGGCTTTTGTTCCAGGCAATCAAGGACTACTTAGAGGGGCTTGGACCGAGATATATTGTTGGAATGGGAAATGAGTTAGGAATGGAATTCGAAATTCGCTTACTAACTGAAGAAAGTGGAAATAGGTTTCACAAAGCTAATAGGCACTGTTTCCCCAGCAAACACTTGGCGGTCCTCTCCTCTGTGAATCAACCATATTGCGATCAAATGAGAACACTATTCTGGATGCCCGACCCTCAAAACCATCAATATCAACTTGGCTTTACCACGAAAGTTTTCTGTCCCCACTGACTGTTCCAACCACAAGTAAGGCGAAAGGACTAAAGTATGCCTGAAGAGACCTATTACGATCTGTGATCTCATTACAATCTTTGTTTGACTCTGTGTGACAGAATCTTGAATCTTACATCAGCTGTCGAGGAACGGCGCGTGTAGCTTCATAACAGCCTGATCACTGTATGTACTCCACCCACGATTGTACTCCTTTTCGGTAGCCTCATGGGATGAAGATCATTTTTGCGGTGGCACTTGCGATAACAGACTTGCACAAGTAGAAGAGGACTTCAACAAACTTGGAATGCACAATTGGAGGCGATTAGACATGGCCCGAGCTAAGTGCGAAGACTTGTTGGTTAAGGCCCAGTTGAGATCGGATCTTGGTATCAACAAACAAACGTTTAGAGTCAGCTTTATCGTTTGCCTCCAGCAACCTATGCCCAGTAGGGCTTCCCACTCACGTGAGTGGTAGACTCCTGAAGACACTATACCGCCCCTTGAGTGTCTGATTCGGAAATTTTCCGGACCGAAGCGATGATGCTCATCTTTTGTACATATTTCAATCATCTTAGACGTGGTTCAACCATCCGATGATGTCAGCATCCTGGATAATCGCGCGATCGAGTAACGACTGTGGTAAGTTTCTTATGCAAATGCCCTTTGTAGACTCGGGCTACTCCAAGCATGCTAAGACGTCCAAAGTTGGGCTCTTTTTCTGGGCAATTCCCAACTCCTCTTCATGAACATCCAACATTTTGGACGCGTGCTTCCTAAGTTGTCCATTTAGTGAGCATTTCGATCATTTTGGTGAGAATCGGGTAGCTCTGTGGATTCTTAGATAAGGAGACCTAGTGCTTCTGATCAGAAACTTCCTGGCCGCCCGCATAATCAAGACTTAGCTTAGAACAATTTTTTTAGTGGAGTCGTTCAGTGTCCTCATTTGGTTGTTTCCCAAGCGCCGGAGAGATCCTTGAAATAACATCGCAGAATTTTTTTTGCAAAAGCGGAGAGCTACTGCGACTTTTTAAAGGCTATTCGGTGGCAAATATGGTTTCCTGTTCCAAGTGAGGCCCACTTTTTTTACAAGACAACATGGCTGCTCCTAATCCAAGAGCGGAAGAGTGTACGGGTGCTTCAAAACTCATCTTAAGGGTCTAGGACGACTGATAATTCTCTAGCTGATCCGTCGATGAGCAACTACCAGTCTAAGGCAGCCTTGTGTTTTGGATACCGATTTGAATCTCCGCTTCGAAGCACAACTTTTCTTGACGCCAACCACTTGAATTCCCCGCTCAACCCTTACTGCTATCAAACACTAAAATCTTCATGAAGCCTCTTACTTATTTTTTGGTCAATCGCGGTAAATAAAATCTCGTCTCGTCCTTAAGCCCTTTTTACCCGTTTTATCCTTCATACCCACTGGATAACATCTCCATTTAAATTCCAAATTCAATTCATCGAATCCAAAACGATGCACATTTCGTTGAGATGTCAAAAAGAGGACCCTCTTCTCAATCAGAGAATCTCATTCCCAAAAAACCCCTGCTCTTCATGACAATTAAGTATCCTGCAACGGACAATTATTTCAGTAGACTAATTCACTGAGTTCCACTTGAAAGACCCCCGCAGTTGGCTACACTCAAAATTGAGTTTTATGATATCTAAAACTATCGTTCGAGTCCTGGAAAAGATTTTTTTTCCATCTCCCCCCGCAAACGAAAAGAGAAGATACCTTTCCAAGGGAAAAAAGGTACAAAAAACTGAGGAAGAACCCCAAAGCATCCCCAAAAAATCCTTGAATTCATTTATATTTGCCGTCTGCTTTTTGTGTCATTTTTGCTTAGCGCACGAGGTTTACGGATAAAGGATATCTATGCGCCCTCCTCTGTCTCACATTTAACCCATTCCTGTTGCCGCCGCCCAAAATCGGTCAATGGGCGAAGCGAAAACTTCTTAAGCTCTTAATTTAATTACGCGGAAAGTTTTTTTTTTTTGGGCTAAAGGATTTCTTCGCAAAGAGTTCGAAAGATAAGGAGGAAAGGATGCTTTTACTTCGTGTTTTTGGTGCGGCCAGGGGTGTGAGAACACGAAAGGATTTTCGAGAGTTGACACTTGAATGGGGATTGCTTTATTTGAACAAGGATTTGCTGGTGCTGAAACATTAATCAAATGTGATCTGTTGGGATGGATGAGCTGGCACTGAGCAAGGACAACACTGTCATGGGATCCATTAACAAGTGCACGTATGAAAAACAAAAAAAAAACACAGGGAAAACCTTCACGTAATTGCAATCAACTGTTTACAGGGATACTTAGCCAGAGCGGAGCGTAGCACTTTACACCCCTTTTACACTCCGGTTTATACACCGGTTTATACCCACACATCACATCAGACTGTGAATATTTGCATGTAAGTCTGTTTGATTTTTTTTGGGAAAAAAAATTAAGTTCAGTACCCTGCAGGATTCTGACACGAAGTGGGCGTGTGCTCATTATGAATATCACAGTCGCCTTGGGGTGTAGTAACAGCGCAACAGTAATAATAACAGAATCATGAGTGCTGTTTGCACGCCCGTCTACAACGACGCGCTTGATTACAAAGTAACACAGCTGACTCCTGCTGCCACACACCATCAATTCTGGAGGGATATCCTCCCGCTCCCCCCGTCTGTGTAATGGAGGTAACATGACCTGGTTGTTATGGCATGGAAGTGAACTGTTAAAACATGATATGCTACTCGCTGGGTTGATAGTAGGTTTGCCACCCACTTGTGGGAAAGGGTGCGAAGTGAGGGAATCACTAAAAGCTATTTTACGAAGAAGGGTTTATGTGGCACACACATGGGGTGAACGTGAACATATGTGTGTTAGGCTTTAATTATTATTTTCGATGAAATTGTATGAAAGCAACCTATACGTCGGGTAGATAATGTGGAGAACTAACTTTTGAGACTTGTAAGTCTCATTTGGGTTGATACTCTAATGTTGTTTCAATTAATTTAAGTATAATGCTCTACAAACAGAAATCTCTCTGCAACCTAATTCAAAACTCAGGCCTTAAAGTTGGTCTGCATTGCAATTGTCTGTTGTTTGATGGAAGAAGAGTTAATTAATTGAGGTGCTGCAGGGCTTTTTTTGTATTAAGTTATCTCTGGGGTTTGTTTGGATAAGGACTTACAACCCACAAGTGATTTGATGGATGACATCTCTATACAAACTTAGTATATGCTTAAGGGCTCTTCAAGTTCAAATTCTGAACGAATGAACTGGCATCTTTATTGGATCCTATCTGGTCGCCGTGGGTCAGTGGTTAGTGCGTTGGACTACTGACCAAGCGGCATGGGTTCAAGCCCCAGCCATGTCCACCGAACATTTTTCACGGCACCACCTCTCGTCGAGGAATGACAAGCCTTCGGGAGTATTATCTGTGGAAGAGCTTCTCAATTCGCCGTTCGGAGTCGGCAATAAATTGTAGGACCCTTCCATTCGTTCGAAAAATCTAACACGCACAACATGAATGGTTACGAGAAGCTAGGCCTTGGCTCATCCCGAGCTGTCGCGCCAGTTACGTATCATCCACCACCTGATCAGATAGACGAATTCTTAAAAAACATAAATTCAAATAACTAAGCATTCTTCATTTATTTAGGTCAGTTCATAAGAAATGCAATTGTGCTGACCTAGTGTCTACAACGAACATACGACCAATTCCAAGAATTGATCGTTGACAGAAATGAATTGTAATAAATACAGGTGACGAAAGATAGATGATACGCAGTTCGCTCCCGGTCTTTTTAAGTTGTTGTTGAGCTACCTTACGATTTTGTTGAGAAGATAATAATAATAAAATAAAATAATAAAAAGAAAATAGAAATATTTTTTTTTTAAATTAACTGAAGTAAAAAGTTAATTTACTGGCGCAGTCGGTAGGATAATCCTAAAACGGGTTATCTTGTGATTCGAACTAAAATCTACTGAAAATAAGTACGCGAGTAAAAAATCGTTTAAGATTAGTGTACATACAGTGAACAAACTACCACAGTGAAAATAAGCAAGTACATAAATAAAATCGTTCAAGATTACTGTATTATTGCAATCACTAAAGACCAAGTCCGCTTACGAACACATTCGGTGGACATAAAAAGTGTTAGTGAAAAACAAAATATAAATTTGAAACTCAACAAATGGCAGAAAACAACCAAAACATTGAAGAGCTAGTTGCGGAGCTCCAACGAAGAAATCAGCAATTAGAAGCATTAAGAAATGCATACCAGGACCTTCAAAACCGAGAGCGAAACGTCAGACAAGACCAACTCATCAACAATGTGAAGCACATGCCGACTTTCACAGGACACGGAGATATTACTATAAATTCGTTTATCCGAAACGTGGACTACTACTTGGCGGAGATTACCAACGAAGAAACGAGACGAAGATTCATCTTAGCGATCTACCACGAGAAAATCCAGGGAGAGGCGAAAAACACAGTGATAAATGTGCCACAACCGGACAATTGGGAACTCATAAAAGCAACACTGAAATTGCGATACAAGCCGGATATCGAGCCGTTTCAACTATACCGACGAATAAGCAGTCTGAAAGTAAATACCGTAAGTGAACTAGCCATAGAAATACAACAATTAAAATATAAAGCTGACGAACTAATTATATATCACCAAGGCGATAATTTTATAGATTTGAATAATATAAGTGGAATTTTAGTGAATACAATTAAAGAAATGACACAGGGAACACTCCTAGAGAGAATATACGAAGAAAACGTATTAGAAAATATTCTATTAATAATGAGAAGACGTAGGTATGAAGATTCGTGCATAAGACCAGAATTTACAAAGAATAGAGTATTTAATAAAGACAGTAAAAGACTAATGCCAAATAATTTTAGACAGCAGAATAGGGATAGTAACAATCAGCAATATCAGAATAACTTTAACAATAACCATGTTTCGAATAATTTCCACCCTAATAATTTTAATACGAATCATAATCAAACTCATAATCGATCAGGACAAAATAGGAGATATCAGCAGTCAGGCAATAATAGGAATTCTGGGCAGTACCGCCATCAACATTATAATAGCAACCCGAACCCATGGATGTTTCAAATATCCAACAAAGACACGTCATACAATCAGGAAACCTCAGTTCATATTCGGGCCAAAATCGCCACAATCTGAATAGGACTGAGCAAGGATTAGGTATGTCTTTAAGCCATAGCGATCAAGTCAACCGAGCCGAAGTTAACAATGTTGATTTTTTTTTCAACTAGCCTCGGAAGAATTGCCAACTATCGAAATAACCATAAACAAACAAAAATACTTAGCACTAATAGATACAGGATCTTCACTTAGTCTTATAGATGAAAAAATTAACGGTTTTAAAAAAGTGAAAATTGAACCAGTGCAATTTTCTACAATTAATGGTAAGGGATCTTTTGATTTTGAAGTACATACTTCTGCCCCCGATGAATTAAGAGCACCAGCAGGAGCGCTTATTCGTTGGAAAGTAAAAAGTTTACCCGAACGAAAATATCAGTTCATAATAGGAACAGACTTACTAAACAAATTAAATACGTTTATTGATTTGGAAGCAGGAATTATAAAACTTAACGGACAAGCCATAAAATTAAACTATAGGCCAACCTTATATGATGAAATTCATACACTAGAATATGTAGATGATAATAATATTGAACATTTGAAATTAGACCACCTTAACTCCGAAGAATATAAAGAAATCGAAAAAATTATTAGAAAATTTAAATCGTTATTTTTCAAAGAGGGTGATAAACTCACCAGTACAACCGAAATATTGCATGAAATAAAGACAACTACCGATCAGCAAATAAATGCTAAATTATACCGGTATCCACCCAAACACGAAGAGGAAGTTAGGAGACAAATACAGGAAATGACAGAGCAGGGTATTATACAAAAAAGCAGTTCTAAGTACTCAAGTCCCTTGATAGTTGTTCCCAAGAAAATGGACAACTCTGGTAATAAAAAGTACCGTATAGTGATAGATTATAGAAGGTTAAATGATGTGACGATCGATGATAAATTTCCACTACCAAATATCGACTCCATCTTAGATAAATTGGGAAAGGCCCAATATTTTTCAACGATAGACTTAGCGAAAGGCTATCATCAAATTTTAATTAAAAAGGAAGACAGGC
Source organism: Matsumyia berberina (assembly GCA_917880715.2). Lineage (NCBI taxonomy): Eukaryota > Metazoa > Arthropoda > Insecta > Diptera > Syrphidae > Matsumyia > Matsumyia berberina. Next base: position 111,641,138 of record OU862872.1, read on the forward strand.
ACAAAACTGCTTTCGTTACCCCACATGGTCTCTATGAGTTCATAAGAATGCCGTTTGGTTTAAAAAACGCCCCGGCAACGTTTCAACGTCTTATGAACCATATATTAAGAGATTTCATAAATAAAACTTGCGTTGTATATCTGGATGATATACTAATTTTTAGCACGTCACTAAAAGAACATGTCAAAGCATTGAAAGACATTTTTCAAGTATTAGAATCTAAAAGTCTGAAGATACAAATTAATAAATGTAGTTTTTTGAATAGAGAAACTGAATTTCTGGGTCATGTTATAACTGAAGAAGGTTTAAAACCAAACCCAAACAAAATTGATGCTATTAAAAATGTAGACATTCCGAAAACTCCACGCGAAATTAAAAGTTTCTTAGGTCTTAGTGGTTACTATCGAAAATTTGTCAAAAACTACGCGAAAGTAGCCCAACCCATGACAAAATACTTAAAGAAAAATTGTAAGGTAAATACTAACGATCCGAACTATATTGAAGCTTTCGAGAAATTAAAGAAACTAATTACCAGTCATCCTATATTACGTTTCCCAAATTTTGATAAAACTTTCACGTTAACGACCGATGCCTCCAATTATGCGATAGGCGCCGTTCTTTCGCAAGAAGGTCACCCTGTCTGCTTTGCATCCAGAACGTTAAACAACCATGAATGCAATTATTCCGCGACCGATAAAGAATTTTTGGCCATAATGTGGTCCGTGAATTATTTCAGACCATATCTGTATGGAAATAAGTTTAAGATTCTGACGGATCACCAACCAATAAAATACCTTCACGCAAAATACCGAGGAAAAGATATGTCACCAAGACATCAACGTTGGTTACTCAAGTTAGGAGAATACCAATTTGAAATTGAATATCTAAAAGGTAAAGACAACAAAGTAGCCGATTTTCTAAGCCGAATACAAATTAACGAGGACGTTAAACCTAAGGAGGGAGAAGAATCAGACCCCCCTAACATAGAACATTTTTCGCCAATTTCTAACAAAAGTGACACGGAATCAGACGTTATATTTAATATAGAAGACGATATTACGATGGCAACAATACATTCAGCAGATGAAGAATTACTTGATCATATAGCTATCAAAGAAGAAATTGTGAACAAATATAAAACACAGATTATTTTGACAAACAATAAAACTCAAGAGATTGAAGTTGTAAACGGTAAAAGAATAATTTACATAGCAGAATATGACATGAATAGATTGACAGATATATTTAGGCGATTCATAAAAAAGGGCATTACCGGAATATTTTCTGAACTACCCGATCATCAATATAACACCATTCAAGAGAAGCTAATTGAGTTATATTCGAATGATCCACAAATAAAATTTATTAAGTGTTCATATAGAGCACAAGATTTAAAAACAGAAGTAGAAGCGATTAAACAAATATCTTTATACCATGTCAGGGAAAGTTTACACTCAGGTATCCAAGAAACATTTAATCAGATCAAATACAAAATATATTACCCCAAGTTACTAGAGTTATTTCAAGTAGTAATAAACCAGTGTGACGTTTGCAAAACAGCAAAGTACGACCGTAATCCAATAAAACCAAAATTTATGTTGACGGAAACACCAACAAATATAAATCAAATTATTCATATAGACACGTATGTCTTCAAGAAATTCAACTTTCTTACGACAATTGACAAATTCTCAAAATTTGGTGCCGCATATTACTTAACGGATAGAAACCATGTTACATTAATGGAACAGTTAGAGGAACATTTTGCCAAAATAGGTAAACCAAATAAGATTATAGCAGACAATGAATTTAAAGCGATTCAAATTAAGGAACTTTTAGAAAAAGAAGAAATTACCTTACATTTAACTAAACCAAACTCGCACACAGGAAATTCAGATGTCGAGAGATTTCATAATACGTTGGCAGAAAAATTAAGAATATTATTACTCAATGATAGTACTTTAACAATAAAGCAAGCAATGGAAAAAGCGGTTAGAAATTATAACGAGAGGTTTCATTCAACAATAAGAACTACTCCTCTGCAGGTACAAACAGGTAAAATTAGTCCAGAAATAGTTTATGAAAAGTTAAAGTTGACCAAGCAAAATAGATTAATTAAACTGAATGCTAAAAGAGAAGATTATGAAGAAAGAAGAACAACAGGTTTTATTAAAAACTACAAGGCTGTTAGACACAAACACCAACCAAAATATAAGAAGGCAAAGTTAGACAAAATTCACTTGACAAACGTTAAAAGACCATTTAAATTTTCAGCTAACGATCTGGATATTGATACTGATGACTGTAGTACAAATTAATTGTCAACATCTCCTCAACGCACAAACTATAAACGAACAGGAAGGATTTGTAAAACTAAAGTTAGACGACGTTACAATTACAAACGAAACAGACATCATCGTACACATGATTAACCCAATGGAAATTATAGAATTAGTTAAAAACATATCTTTAAATTTTGCAGCTTTAGAACGCGAACATAGAATCTTATTGAACGAAGAAGTTGAAGGCATATTGCACAAAATTAGAACATTGACGCCAATGAATAATAGGAAGAAAAGAGGTTTAATTAATATAGTAGGTAGCGCACAAAAATGGATATTCGGGACAATGGACGACGAGGATAGACAAATAATTACTGAACACATAAACGAAGTTCGACAAAACAATCGTAACACTATCAATGTAGTAAATAAACAAGTTAAGATAAATGAATACTTTAATAATACTTTTCAAATATTAAAAGAAACTATTCTTAACGATAGAGAGACAATATTAAAGCAAGTCAGTTCTATACAAAAAGTAGAAAGAAAACTTATAGCAAAACAGATTTATTTCGATCAACTGTTTAAACTAAAATACATTAACGCTAGGGTAGAACACATTCAAGAAAATATAGTTTCAGCAAGGAATAATATACTACATCCCAGTATTTTAACTAACGAAGAAATTGAAACTTATAATATAGACTTTTTTAAATTGAAACATATAAAACTAGGTGTCACTGAATATGATAAAAATACATTAATATTTGCAATTAAGATTCCAAAAAATTATGTTACACTACCTCTAAAAGTTTTAACACCAATACCAAACAGAGAATTTATGGAAGTAGATGCCGACAGTGAATTTACAATAGAGTATAAGAATAAAATATACAAATTTGAAGAAAATAAAGCATTAAATGAATTGATTGAAAGTAAGCATTGCATAATCAGACAAAACTGTAAGCTTAGAATGAATAAAGACACTGAAATTATACCATTCGATGACGAAACTATACTTGTTAAGAATTTTGAGTCAGATGTAAATCACACTTGTGATGATAGACAGCTTAAGATAAGCGGTAACGTTTTAATAACGTTTACAAATTGTACATTATATTTAATGGAGCACAAGTTTTCTAATATTAAACAATTACATAAACAAAGATTTTACTACCCAAGCTATATTGAAAATTATGAAGCAAATAAAACATTTAATTTTGAAAAAATTGTTTTTAATCAAATAGATAATATTAAAGAAATTAAAGAGATTGAATTTGAAAAGAACTTGTCGTATCAAATAAACATAGCATCTGTTGTAATAATGTTAATTATGTTTGCTATATTATCCTTTCTATGTATACAGAAAAAAAGAATACAGCTTAAATTTAACAATAAAATTCAGGAGAATTCTAATCTTAAGGAGGGAGAAGTTACGTATCATCCACCACCTGATCAGATAGACGAATTCTTAAAAAACATAAATTCAAATAACTAAGCATTCTTCATTTATTTAGGTCAGTTCATAAGAAATGCAATTGTGCTGACCTAGTGTCTACAACGAACATACGACCAATTCCAAGAATTGATCGTTGACAGAAATGAATTGTAATAAATACAGGTGACGAAAGATAGATGATACGCAGTTCGCTCCCGGTCTTTTTAAGTTGTTGTTGAGCTACCTTACGATTTTGTTGAGAAGATAATAATAATAAAATAAAATAATAAAAAGAAAATAGAAATATTTTTTTTTTTAAATTAACTGAAGTAAAAAGTTAATTTACTCGCCAGCTATTTATTAATTTCTTATCTGAGCATTCAACTGGGCTAAGGATATCATATTGAAAAGCACTAGCTCATGTCTGTGTCCGCCTCCTACGCTGTGGAACATATCCAGGTGTTCATACCACTGATCGAGCTCTGGGTTATTCTCCTTTGTTAACGCTTTAACGAGCTACAACGAATATTGAGGAAAAAGAACATTGGACAGCACAGCAAAACGTCAGTATCGCCTTCCGCACCAATGACTAATCGATAGGACAAGACAAGATCACTATCTATGCCGAGCTACTAAGACCTTTCCTAGCATTGTTAAGCCTTGGTAAAGATGGCATTTCCCTGGTGGTCCCCGACGTTCTTAAAGAACTTTATTCTGAAGACAAACCTGACGATGGGATAGCGAAGCGAAGGCATAAGAAAACAATAAGCAATGTGTACAGTCTTATGCAGGATGTTTCTATGAAACAAGTCTTTACAGCAACATAAAACTCAATGGAGAAGGAAAAATCTCTCATAGGAGGCAGAAAGGACGAACAAAATTGGCCCACCTCCAGAATGAAAAGAAAGATCCACCCCAATCCTCCAATCCCACGCAACAATCGATTAGGAAAATTGAAATACACTTAATCCCAAACCCAATATTGACAAGGACGAACTTATGAAATAGATATAAACGTCCCATGTCTCGATTTGAGTATATTTCTGGCGCCTCACATTCTCACAAAAAAAAATAAAAATAAAATTTTATCACCAATAATACCGCCGAGTACAGAAATAATGTGGAAACCATGTTGGATGTGTCATCCTTCCATGTTATGCACCCAAAAATGTCTTTATGTCAATTTTAATCTAATTCACAAGGACCTAGCCACGCAATTGAATCCCCTCCCCAGACCCCTCTCGGCAACCAAACATTTTTCTTTTCTTTTTTTGCCAAATCACGTCCATGCCATGTCAAATTGCCAATCTGTATGTCCTTGGGATAATTTTACACGTTGCGGGCAATTGCCCGGGGGAATAACACATCTACACACCTTTCCATTAACTAATTGAAAATACGACTCCTTCGAAGGACATAACATTAAATTGAATTATTTCTCTCACAAATGCATTACGAACAAAAATTACCTTTTCCATCCACCTTTCGGTTGCAATTTAGGAAACTCCTTGGAAGTTTTTCTGAATATGCGAGCGTCCTTAAGGGCGGAATTTGTTAAGTTTTTTTTTTCTTCCCACCTTTTACACACAGACACACAACTTGTTATCTTTTATTCCATTTGAAATTCTCTTCTGCACTGGGAATCCTTCAAAGGGAAACGAAAAATTAAGAATATCCTTATTGTTGCGCTACTCGTTCATCGATTTTTTTATTTTTTGCTTATTTGTTGCAAACGTTCATGCAATTTTCATGCTGTTGCAGGCAAAGGTGGAAAGGATATCGCACTGCAAGAAGTTAGGAATCCTTTAAGAATGCTAGGTAACTAGTGAAACAATGGAAGAGGAAAGAAAGTCCTTGCAATTCGTGTGTTGTGTGTTCGGGGCAAAAGGAAAACTAAATCATTTCAAGGTGATTCCTTGCGCTTTGTGGATTTTTAAGCGAAAGGCTTAATTAGTTGATCCTTCGAGTCGGATACTAATCCAGTAAGTGGGAGAGAGAAAAAGAGAATGGCGTAGTGGAAGTTTGTAATTCTTTTAGGTAGACTCTTCGAAAGGATAATTGAGGTACAAGGAGAAAAATTCCCTTTGATGGATATGAGAATGATGATTCTGTGTTGAAGTACTATTTCGAGGTTTGGAAAACTATGGCGAAGGAATGGTATCAACGAACCTTGCGGAGACCACGCTTCAACAAATATTATAGCAAACAACTTTAAATGTAAATTTATACCTCTGGCGGACTTAAATGTTGTTCACCTCGTTTCGTCTACCATAGGGAATCGAAGACATCTCTCTCACCAATAAGAGAACCAAGTTCCTTTTTTCACAAATGTATGTACGTCAAAGATTCCTTAAGGTTTAGCAAGACCTAAACTAGGATGTACTCAGTCCTGACAGAGCTAAGTTTAAAAACCACAGCGAGATAATAGGTACTTAGCCCTGACAGAGCTCAGCTCACTTCCATGAGTAAGGATTCATTCCAACTGAGCAAATTATCGCGCACCAAGGGTATGCTGGTTACGCTTAAGCTAGAGCACATACATAAGGAAAATTAAAGGAGAGACGAAGTCAATGTCGTGGCCGTGGTGTTAAGTAGGTTGGACTTTTAGATGCATACATCATGGGTACCCTTGAGGAAAATAACAATCAAAGTCGGGCTACTACACAGTAGTAGTGCTTCATGGGATGGTCCCTCATAAGCGTCACTCGTTTGTTGGCTCTTCCTGACCAAAACATAGAACATTGGAAAATTAAACAGAGTACAAAGAACTGCAAGCAACCGGCGCGTTGTGTTCCTGTCCAACGAATGCGCTGGCGGTTCTCTTGCACGCTCATCCCCTCGACCTACACACTAAATTCATGGCAATATGCGTTGCAAGACTCAGAGAACCTAGATGCTAGACCTCCAAGTTAGATAACTGCAGCAATATTTTCAACTGTTTACAACCTCAAGAAGTGATTTTGAGCCAAAATGATTACCACACCTTAAGATCAAACTGCGAGAAGACCTTCACGGAACGCCTTTCAACCAGAAGGGAACGTAAAAGCTGAGAGGTGATGCAGAACTCTGATACCTCAATTTTCCCAGATGGATCGAAGACGATTTGAAGATGAAATGGAGAAATGTGAGGGATTCTCGATGCATATCACGAGCTCTAAAATCAAAAAAGGCCGTTGAACTAGCCAATAGCGAATCAACTCTCAACCGAGAGTTCTTGCAGAACGGATATATGGATTTGTCAAGAGTTTTCTTACGCTTCCTGGAAAAGGCTAGAGAACTCCATCATCACTACGACAGCACATACAACCAAACTAGGATCAGAGGTCAAAAACCGAAAGGATATTTTTCGACTTTTGGCTATCTGGACGGGTCACTGGACTACCGGTAATCATGCAGCAAGACTAGGTATCCCCTTCAATACTTACTGCCGTAGCTATGACGATGTGAAGGAGGTCAAAACTCTCGGACACCTGCTCTGCCTGGCTAAGGCCTTACTTCTAGCAACCATTCATGCTGTGCGTGTTATATTTTTGCCACGAATTGAAGGGACCTACGATTTATTGCCAACCACGGCAAGACAACACAGCTGTCCAACACAGTAACTACTGAGATATAGCGACCACCTAATGATCACAGGACAGAAGGGCCTCAAATAGATAGACTACTGGGTCTGAAAACTACTGCAAGAGTGGTTGAGTTTCAGTGACTTCACTGGACATGAATGCAGGCATTTGTACTCAGGTCTTCAAGAAATCGTACCTTGTCCACATAGCTAGTTAGCTGAAAATCAACGTTTCCCTTTTGAAAATCAGAAGACAAAGCCATGAGTGGAGCACTGAATCCATGGAAATGGATGCCCCCAACACAAAGAGAGCACATACCTCCTTCAGTGAAACCACAAAAAAGCCTTTCACAAACTTCTATTAGCTTCTTCACCAAATCTTTTCTTAAAAATTCATTTGGCCATCAATTTTTCACTGCACCTCTCTCTACACAACCCCTTGTTCCGGTCATGAAAGTGGAATTTAACTTTGAAGCCACTTCCATGCCTTGTCCAACTATACAGAGATGAACTTTTCCCCTTAAGAACTTTCTTAACCAACACCTTAAACCCCTAACGAAGTGAAAGACTTAATTGTTCCAATTTTTACTTTAAAGTGAAATTACAAGAATTTAATTACCCGTACCTGACTGGAAGAAAGAGAGCCAACTGGACACAAACAAAAAAAGAATAGGAAAACTTTCTTCTCCCCTTGGAAGGGCTAGAACATGAACTAATTTTGTTGACCGCCTTTTACTGGGCAAAGAGAGAAACTTTCAAGAAAGTTTCCAAACTCCAATACTCTCATAATTCATTCCTCGGACAGTTAAACAGTGTCTATGGCCATATGCAATCATCCTTTTCCTACTTTTCAAAGCAAAAATTAAACTCAATTTGAAAAATTTCCGACAAGAGAGGTAGCAACTCTGTCGCCACCATCCCCTCCCCCATTTTGAAATAATGCTGAGCATGCAAATCCCTTTATTTTCTGTCAGTCAATTTCAATCACTTTGGCAAGGATGTGCGCTGCATTTCCCAATTTCCCGACAAGCTTCCTTCCCATTCCATTCCATTTGTCTCGTTTCTTTGTTTTCTTTTTTGACACAGGAATAGGTATGTATCTCACAGATAAAGATACAAGACAGTAAGAGTGTTTGAAATTTCAATTTCTCTTAACGAAAATAAAAAAAAAAACAACCGGAACCATCCAGAGTGACGTTGGGAAAAAATCATAACAAAAAGGAATTTCACGTCAGATACCCGAGTGGGCGGCAGGCGGGAGGAGAATAAGGACACGGATAAGGATGAATTTAATTTCACATTTAATGTTGTTGTCTCATGGCAGCCACTTAATCCTGACACACTAATGGTGATGCTACATCACTTCATCCACTGTATCGGTATTGTGTCGGTTCAGACAATGTGTCGGTGGGAGGGTATGGATTCCTCAGGATAACCATCCACAGATTGTTAGATGCACAATTAAATTTTTTTTTTTTCTCTCGTCCTGTTTTTGTTCTCCATCTCCACATATACACATAAAAAAGTTACACAACATGCAAAGAGGGTAGCTACTGCCTGCCTGTCACAGGAAATAACCTGTGGGGTGTATGAGTAATTGAATGGGTAGGTCGCCCAGTTAGTCCTTTTTTTTTTTTTGTTCTCTTCTCTGCTTTGGGGTAGCAATTGCTTTTTTCAGTTGGATTTTACCACCCTTCATGGGGAAACTTTTAAAGGCGAAAAAAGTTTTATATTACTTTCATCTTTTGTTGGGGAACTTTTAGCTGGGATGGGGACGTTAACCCCCGACGAAGAAACAAAAACAAAAAGAAGTGGACAAGCTGCAGGAACTATTGCAGAATCCGGAAGGGTTTACTCTCCCTCGGTTGGCGATGGCGGTGTTTTTTTTTTTTGTTTTTGGGGTGTTTCTGCTGTTTGCTTTGTTTTGCAGTTTTGTCACTTTCGGACAAGTGACAGGGTAATTTTCGATTACATGGTTGATAGTTAGTCCTTGTGCGAATTGTGGTGGGCAGCAGGAGTCAGTAACATGTGGTAACATGACAGAAACTCACCCAAAGTTCTACGTGTGTGCTCTGTATCACGCATCGACGGTGACTTATAATTGATACATTGTTGGGGCGAGACCAAGTATGTCTGGGTGCCTGGTGGTGATCAGTCAGTTTAAAGAGCTCGGTTTTCATTGTGAATGAAAGAAGAGTAAAGCGCAACGTCTGAAAAATGCTTAGACATTGGTGACAACCGTCAAAAATTATCTCAGGAGAGAACATCTACAAAATTTCATTGATTTGACTTTCTAGGCCTTTCTTTCAGAGGTCATACATGCAGAAAATCACCAGAGCTTATCCAAATCATAAAAGACTCTCGATGGTTCACAAAAATTGTAAAGGTTCGGCACCTAAGCCCAATTAAGAGGGGACCCCAACTAACTGCAAATGCGCATTTGAAGGCAGTTGGCTTAAGTTTGACCTTTCTGCAGAGGATTTTTGGTTGAGACCCAGATTCACCCCATACTGTAGTGCGACCTACGTTGCAATGTGAACAAAAATTATTCACAAAGGTGATCCATGTGATTTGAAGAATTCTTCCCAACGTCTGTAGTTCAGCGAAGAGAAAACCGTTTAGAGCGTCAAGACAGACTTCTTTATGTAATCTGTACAGTGCAGACTAGACTATCGTTCTTAGCCAGCGATGCATAAGTAAATACTGATCCGATGTTCGCTGTATACAATGAGTGAGTATCACTTATATTTATAAAACACAAATTTCAGATCTGATGTATTTCCGTATGTGACAAAAAATCTTCGAATCTACTGAACGGATTTAAATGCAGTTTCTTCCTATAGATTCAGGACACTTCCATCTGATAGTTTCTATATAAATTATTTTAAAATTTTTAACAGAAAGCCTGTAAACAAACAAAAGAAACTGTTTTATTTAAATTAATTGCATTTTATGGTAAGTTATCTCTATTTTTCTCGACTTTCACTAAACAGATTGTAATAAAGTTTACATATCTGTTTACAAAAGTTATAACAAAAAACAAATATTATTTAATTGCAATCGCGAACACAATCAGTGGAGACCATTGCCACTATCAGTGCTCAAGCGGCGATCATGTTTGTGCGTGTTGGTAGGATTTATTTATTTCGGTCGTCGTGTGCATAGTTTTATCTAAGGGTGGGTTTTTGTTTTTGTTTTTTTGTTTCATTGGTATATTATGTTCTGCTGGCGCGCAATTCAAATTGATGTAAAGCTCTCGCAGGAGGTCAGGGATAAAAGGTGATCTGATAATTTCTTACGAAGAAGAAAGGTTTTTACTTTTTTTTTGATTTTATTTTCCATCTGTGGTCTTTACGCTAAGATTAGACGACGGGTAAAAACCATACAATTGTGTGCCATGACGTCCCAAAAAAGTATAATATACAAGTCACATATTGAAACGTGAAAAAAAAAAATTGTCGGACTAGATAATGAGTGTTTACACGATAGTTATGTACATGTGTACATAGTATGTGTATTGTTTCAAGAAGATCACATAAAATAATGTTCTTTTGGCGATCGCATATAATGTGTTTACTAACATACATACATATGTATGTATGCGCACACAAATTTGTTCCATATTTTTTGTGCCGATTACATATCTACATAGTAGGTACATATCATATGTATGCGATTCACTTACGCATTATGTGCAATGGATATGGAATATCTCCAACCAAGCACATAACAAACGTATGCGATATTTATGTTGCCACCGGTTTTTCAACCGGACACACAATTTGAGTGTCATATACATACATATGTATGTACATATTTTTATGCGTAATGGGTTTCACAAATTGTCAACATCATTTTATTTGCTGCATAAATACATATGTATATGCGACTGAAATTATTATGTGTATTAGATGATATATATGACAACCGTTTCATGCCGAAATGACGTCGCGGGCACATAATTGTGTGGTTTTTACACGTCGCCTAATCTTAGCTTAGCTTGCAACCGATCCGTTTCCACATCGGTCAAATACATTATGTACGGACAAAATTTCAACCCCTCCAAGAAAAAACAGAAATACTGTTCACCGCAGAAAATATCTTCCACCAGTCCCTCAACGCACCAGTTAATCATCATATTCATCATCTTCCTCATTACAACGCAAGAGAAAATAAAAAAATAAAAGCAGACAAAGGGAAAACGACAGTGTGACCTTTGTGCAGTATAAATAATATTTGACGTGTCTCCTTTTTTTTTTTTTACTAAGCCAATGTTAACAAAATGCCTTTATCTACAATAGACTTTATTTCTTTTAGTTTTAAAGATTTAAATTTCTTTTATTGTCTCCCTAACACAAAAATTTATTTAAAATATGTACATATGTATATTTATTTCCCTGTACTCCTTTTTCTATTAATAGAAGCAATATTTGTGTTTACCTTGCCTTTCTTAATTTCATTTATTTTCCTATGTATGTAGAATTTAAATGTGGAATATAAAAATACTAAACTGGAAAATAAATATTCCACTTTTCAGAATAAGTGAAGTATTTTTAGGCTAATGGTCACACTGGAAACTGGAAACGAGTTTCTGTTTATCGTTTTTCCTTCCCTTCTTTTATTTTGCGAAAAGAGTGTTTTCAACAAGAAGAAAAAAATGAATGCGTTAAAACTCTGAGGCAAAATCAGCTTTTGGGCAAAAAGACTTGGGGTTCCGTTATAGAATCCCCCTACAAAATCTCCATTTTTTGTACCAATACCATAAAAGTACGTACTATTTAAATGTACAAACTCCTCTGAATTTTACTAATTTTTAAATCTTTACCCACTGGTATGAACTCAATACTCTAAATAATACTCAGTGCATATAGTACGTATGTACACATGTAAATATTTGGTTGAGTTCGTCAAATTAATAAAAATTATGTATGTAATTGTTTTATGTTTTACTTTAACAACAACGTGTTCATTTGAGGTCTATTAATATTTTCATATAAATTATAAACATATGCTTATGATGGGTTTTAATACACTTAGCAAAACAGCCCACGGGCATATTAGGGCGAAGCAAGGCGAGCACGGGTCAGCTAGTATTACATAAAGTACGTCTCAGACTCCACATCTTAAAGAGAGCTTTGCCAGTAAGTTCCAGGAGTCCAATGCGATTTAATTTTGACGTGTGTTTTTGCGTCAGCCACTGTAGGAGAAGGAAAAAACCAAAGAGCAACAAAGTGATTCCATGTGGATTCACAAATAGTCCGTGCTCCGTGCTCGAGTCTTTGAAACTCAAGAAACGATAGTTGAAGCCTAAGGGAGCAAGCGCTGGCTTCGTCTTGAGGAAAAGACAGACGCATGGTATGTTAATAAAGTCCACGAGGCCAACGAGTGTTGGTGGAACACTGGACAACTTTGACTTTGAAAGAGACAAGTATGCTCTAGCTTTGGCTTAAAATTGGCCAACAATTAGGCTATTAGATGCCAGCTAGCTTGTCCTGTTGATTATGTCAAATGTGTTTGGGCTAATATTGTTGCAAATCACTCAAAGTTCCCAAGAAGGAAAGGATACACTACAAAGACGGAAGAGGCTTTGGATAGCGATGGACGATGGGAGGACACAACGTGCTGATGGGAGTATATGGGTGAAGTGTCGCTAACTAAGGCATTACTATAGTTTCGCAACAGCGTTTAGCAATAAAAAGTGATCTCCTTCGAGTAACAGAGTCGTCCCAAGCACCACACATTCCTCAATACCAGTTTCATACCTGATAACTAATTTAATCCCATTAACCCACATTCTTAATAATTCGCTTAACACCCACTTTGGCAAGCCTCATCAATCGAAGCGATTCACTTTGACAAGAACACAGCAACACCAGTAGCAGAAGAAGAGTATAAATAACAACTCTTAATCTCTTAAGCTCACTCAGCTGCCTCCCGAATGCGCCACTACAGATCCAGTTCACCGAATCAGTCACCGCCAGACGGATTCCACTCTAAAGTGAAAGCGTTGATGAAAATCCGCTCATCTCCTTCGAAAAAAAAAGCCACCGACTCACTGTGTATCTCAATTAAAAAATCTCTTTGCCACCATACTCATATTTGTTTTTTTTTTTTTAATCCTTAAATGTTTTCCTGCAGCAATCGTGGTTCATTCACTTGTCATCATCACCTCCACCAAACGTATTCTCTGCTGCAGAGATTGTCTCGCGTAGTGAATGCGACAAAAAAGATGCAACGAGCGTGGAAAACATCAATCAAGGTTCGATTAAATTATTTAAAAAAAAGGATCAACAAGGATAAAGATTACTTCAGACACTGTAGTAACAGTTTACCATGAGCATCCTGAATTTTTATGTAACTCATGAGAAAGAGGGGATCCAACAATTTTCATTCAGTAAAAAAAGCGAATATCCTGCAGATGCCCTTCTTCACACTTTTTCCTTTTTTTTTGCATTCTCACTCACCGACTGACAGGAAAACGTCAACCGAATGAGGAAATTTTCGATGCACCACCAAAAAATCGAGACTTTCCAACACCAAGGACATGCACATTGCACACATCACTATGATGAAGCTCGGTTAGACCATGACAGAAAAACGAACGCGAGAAAAAAAACAAATTTTGCGCAGAGCATAATGAAATATTCACGAGAAAAAATAGATTTTTTTTGTTTTAATTGGTTCATCTCTTATTCATCATTGGTCCGTCATCCCTCTCTCTCTCTCCATTGAAAGTGGAGGGAAAACAAAGATAGACAAATAACGCGCATTCCCGCGGTGAGTGCACTTTTATCCTTGTGTCAGAATATCTGTGTAAAAGAAACCATCCATAGTGCTCGTCATTGCATTTGCCATTCACCAGGAGTCACTTCAAATTGACCGCCACCGCTATGGCAGCAGCAGCTGGATGTAAGGGAAATGACTCGCGTTCGCTGTGGAGAGATGAAATTGGCTGACTCTGTGTGGGAGCGTAGACATTCCAGGCCTGTTGTAAGAGCTTTTTGGTCTTTTGTGTCCACACCATCCACAGCGACCACGGGTAGATGATACGGATCACAGGGATAAGGACATTTGGTGGGTGTGGGTTTTACTTTCTTTTGCATATTCCATCAAGTGGCATTAAAAATGCGTCAATCAAATGGTATGGATGCGAAAAACTGCACTCAGCACAGATATTGAGATTGTACTTGTGTCTGAGGTCAATTAAGATCAAATTGATGGGAATCCAATGGCATTCAATAGTGGATCTATTCAGTTCTCATCTGCTTCTTGACACATTGATTTGGAAGCAGCAATTTCGATCAGAAGTCCCACAGGGGAGGCAACTGACTAGTGTGTTTTTTTCTTTTAAATGGAAGTTCTACCCATTGAATTGAGTTTGTTTTGTGAAATTTGGTAGGCGTTCCACTGGGTACTCGTGTTGGACCGCATTTTTTTACTTTTAGAGGAATAAGCTCCTTTTTTGGACTTTTAGCTCAAATAAATCGAACGTAGCTAACTGCAAGGAGTGCTTTACGTATTGATGGAGATATCTGAGTATTTTGTGGTACCAAGACGAATGGTAACTACAAAGCCGAATGGACACTTGGACCAAATGATCAGATTGAACGGTGCAACCGAACAATTCTCGTAGACCTAAGGAACGCGCATATAGCCGATAGGTACTGGGCCGATTGTTTGCGAACGATCCCCTGGGGGTTGGACACAGGCGGACTTCAACTACAAGGGAGCGTTCGCATGGGCTTGATTTTGTATACAATGCCTAGAGACGTTTTGGGAAACAAGTTGCTATTGAAGCTAAAGAAAGATGAATCAAATGAGACTGCGGAGATGAAAGGAACGAGACGTAGCCTTGCTCAACATTGAGATTGGGTAGATAAATCAGAAGTTGCACTCCGACCCGAGGCATCGAATGCTAACCCAGTACAACGTAGACGATCTTATTTTGATCGAATATGAAGCCGCCACAAATGAAGAGTCACGAAAACGATCTACCGCCGATCGTATATTGTGCCTCAAGTGGTGCCTAAATCAATGAAGACATTACAGGCATGCAGAGGACCCCACTCAGTGTCGCGGATAAGCGATCAGTCGAGGGGCTTATGGATTCTGAGAATGACGGCACCGCTCGATTGCTTCTGACGCTACTGGTAGCGATGGCTCTGAAGGTCCTCCCGCCCGGTAGTGAGGACACAATCTTTTCTTCTCGTTCACTGGTTCACTTGGTCAACACACTGGTACACCACTCGATCCTAACTCTAATGAAACTTCTAAAAACTAGCAAAGGTACAGACTTCTATTCGATTGGTGATTAAAGTGAAAGGGGCTTCTAACATATCAGACCCCTCAAAGTGTATAAATATCCAATTCAAACCCTTCCCCGTTCCCAAAAATCCCCGCAAACTACTATATACATAGATTTCAAAATTTAACTCACCTCTTCTTCATTGCTGGCTGTATTCACCGAGTCCATGCTTTGTGATAGGCCAAGTGGTGCTAATGCCATTTGATTCTCCATTTTGCTGCTGTTGTTATTCAAATTCGTATTTGTAGGTGTTGTACTGGTAATTGGTGAGTTACTGTTGTCACTGTTACTTAAGTTAGCCGACGGCGATACCGATGATGTATTCACCGCAACACTACAATTGTTTACACTCACTGTTGTCGTTGACACCGGTGATGTTGTTGGACAACTACTGTTATTATTCGTTACGACTATCGATGAATTTTGATTAGAAATCGTGTTGTTGTTGTTATTGGTAACACAACTTGTTGCAAGTTTAATTGCTGATGCCACTGATGATTGCGTTGGTGTTGTCACCGAAACTAACAGCTGTTGCTGGCTAGCGTGTGTATGCGCGAGTTGTTGTTGATGATGATGTTGCAGCTGTTGTTGGTGATGATGATGGAGCTGCTGTTGCTGCTGTTGTTGTTGCTGTTGGTGATGTTGCTGCAATTGTTGCTGATGACGCAATGCTGCCTGCTGTATTTGTTGTTGAACAGCAGCTGCTGCTGCAACAGCGACGGCTTGTTGTTGCTGTTGTTGCTGTTGCTGATGATGATGATGTTGTTGTAACTGATGGTGTAATGGATTCAAAAGTGGATGCAATTGTTGTGCAGCAGCAGCGGCAGCGACGGCGGCAGCAGCTCTCTGTTGTTGTTGTTGGTGATGATGGGTCGCAGCCTGCGGATGATGTGGATGATGATGCTGTGGGTGTGGATGTTGAGCGGCCACGGCAGCCGGATTAAACAATTGGTGACCACCACCGGCGGCGGCTACCTTGGCAGCTGAGCTAAGGGCAACGGCTGCGGCAGCGGCTGCTGCTGTTGCCGGCGAAGCGAATTGAACCTGTGGTGGCAGTTGTGGTATGACAGACACTGCAGCACACTGTCGCTTTGGTGACAACACCTGTGGGGCACTCGCTGGCGTTTGCGGCAGCGTTGGCCTGCGTTTAATCGCAATCGACGAAATGGTGATGGTTTTTTCGAACGTTTTTCGTGAGTTCTGTTCGACGTTTGATGGTCACCACTACACACTACCGGGAGTTGATTCAAATTTTTTTATTAGTTATTTTAGTTTGTTTGTTTGCGATAACTCAGTGCAGGCGTTGGGCGCCAGGCAATAGTTGTGTGATAGATTGGGGAGAATTAGATTGGTTTGTCAATTGCATTGAGATGATGATATCTGTAAAGAGAAGAAGGGAAATATAAATATAGACAGTTGTTTGACTAGAAGATTCAAATTTTATAGAGAAGAGGCTCAGAGAGCTTAGAATTCAAAGTTTAGTATTCGAAGGCTGTCACCACTGGCGATTACTTAATTAAGCTTGGCTGTAGAGGAAGACATCTTTACTTTTTCACTGAGATTTGCTAAGAAACTCTTCGCCTTCTCATCGACAAAGAGCTGTAACGTGTTATAAAATGGATGAATCAATGCATGCATTAGGAATATCGCTAAGGGCCTAACAGGTACAACGCTTTCCCCTATTCAAGAAGAACAATGAAATCTACAATAGAATTCAACAATTCCAAGAACCCTCCGGAACTATTGTATTAGCTTCGACCTCAAGCGTCACCTTCAGCGTTCGATTGATTTTCAAACTTTTCCGTGCAGGCACTCCATTAATAATTTTCCTCCCCCTCCTCCGGCTCTGCCCAGAATCGATAACACTGTGCCACCCGATAAGGACAAAGTGTGCCACTAATTATCACAACCACTGATAAAAATCGACCACTAAACCGAATAATTTCCATGCACCCTCAACCACTTGAACTTCCACTATTGATGTTTTGTTTGCCGATTTAATATTCCCCCCGGCAAGCTGGCACCAGTATTCTAGACGGGAGCACAAGGATATCCTAAAGGCGAGTCAGCGTATGCAAAACTACTAAATGCCCTGACACAAGCCCGTTCTGCTGGTGAAATGTGTAATTTCACCAGTGGTGCCATTAGCCGCTCTCTCTCATTGTTTTCATAGTTTAGCTCACATTTGCACGGGGATGACTCAGCTCTATTATAACAAAACGATAAATGAGAAGCACAAGGTGTTGTTTTTTTTTTTTGCGAAGCCACCACCGCCGCGAAATCGACGGAGGGGGTTGGAGAGACATGAACGCTTCAAATTCATGAGCTGTCAGCTGAGAAATGATTGAATGCCCGCGAGTTAATTGGTGAATTTCATTTCAGCGATGAGATTTAACTTTACACATGACACATGGTGATGGTAGCAGGAGTCTTGAAATCCAACAGGGGGGTAATTGGATCCAAGGAAAATAAAAGCAACTCATCGAGACACAGGTGGGATAAAACTAAAAGTGGCTGTTTTGGGGGTATGGAAAGTTGAACCCCAAATAATCCAATCAACGGGGTTTTCTAGACACAGTGCAA
This sequence comes from Matsumyia berberina, assembly GCA_917880715.2. Taxonomy (NCBI): domain Eukaryota; kingdom Metazoa; phylum Arthropoda; class Insecta; order Diptera; family Syrphidae; genus Matsumyia; species Matsumyia berberina. Next base: position 111,659,308 of record OU862872.1, read on the forward strand.
TAAAGGCGATCTAGCATTGAAAAAAAAACCATCCTGTTGGTCCCAATACGAATTGGGATAGCTAACGAGTCCATGGGTGATTCAATGCGTCCCAAACGTGGTTAATGAAAATGATCTAGAACTCGAAGGCGATAGATGCAATTCGACCCATTCAGTAGATTCGACTGAACGGGCGGTCCAGATGGAATGAGAGCTTGCAGTAGAGCTGATGGCAGGACCTAAGAAGTCAATTTGGCAGCAAATCAAGCCCTAAAATCGGACCTTTGTTCATCTAAGACTCAGATGGAGTGGAAAAAACGAAAGCAAGACTCGCGCTGTGCAAAGGAACTTCAACTATGAGTAGAGTCGGATGAGTCATACCGCATAAAAGCGTTGCTCAAGCGATCTCCTAGTTCCAAAACAGTCCAAGGTTGCATGACCTCAGTCAAAGGCATATGTTGGTTAAAGGCCTGGTTCACTCCGAACTCCACCGCTAACCTCAGTAAGTGAGACTGAATCCCTTCTGCTTTTGACACTAAAAAACAGAGAATCATGTAGCACTGTCAGGCTGAGAGGGTTCAAATGCTGATTCGGTAAATCCTATGGCAACGAGTGTTGTAACGCCTTTTGATTACACTATAGACCATTACCTCTGTGACTGTCCTGCTTACACCGATGTGTAAAGTGCTGCCAGTGTGTATCCTCTATCCGTGAAATTTCCAAAGTAACAGACTAAACAAGAAAAAAAATTCTCAAAGGAAACAGGTGTATAACAAACAGATCTTTCGTGGACTAACATCCCACGACTCTTTCCGTAAATTCTAAAGCAGCTTATTGGCATCGTTAGCTATGTAAGTGCTCATAAGCCGAACACTCTACTCCCAGTTCGACTGCAGCACATTTCTTACAAATCACATTTGCGTTTGTCTCCATTAAGAAATCTACAAAACATCTAAGTAAACAAAAGCCCATTTAGACGATTTACATCTCTACAATAGCCTCGTAGACCGCAAGAAATCTAAATAAAAATTAAAAAAATCCCACAACAATTGACATTACCCAACGCGCAATAAACAGCGAAACCCAGTAAAACCCACGATCCACCATCACCACACGACAGTCGTCAGCAAATGGTTCTCTCTTATCGAACACATCAGTCGTTGCAGCATTTAATTCGCGTTCATTAATAAATGTCCCATAAAATATCCACCCGCGCTTTGGTCCCCGCTTTTAATGTTCTTTAAAGTAACAGCGAAAAGCAAAAAAGAGAAAAAAAATCATCCCCGCAATTACTCCGAGTTCAAAGTTCCAATTTGCTGAGGTCATCCAGTGTATACTGTGTGTGTCTTTAAAGTAGCGAATGCACTCCAATGACCAGTCCACCACATAGACGCTACTAGGTATGTACATCCTTCCTTCATCATCATCATCACGATAGTGGCTCCATATAAAATATGAACTAACGACATGCAAACATGCAAAGGTAGCATATTTACAAAAAAATTAATTACCACCATACCATGTGCAGGTCCACGTCACCGTCGCCGCCGTCGCGTCGCCAGAACCATTGCTATCCCGCTATCGCCATTCCGATCGCTTTCCCAGCTCCATTTAATTTTGGGCTGGTCGGTCGCTCGGTGGTTCATTGCATTTCCAAGTCGTTAAAACTTGCGCATAAAGTTATGAGCCACACGTCAGACGGCGCTGCCTGGTGAATGGGAAAATTCATCAGACTAAGCGGTGGCCGAAGTATCTAGCCGGCATATTTCAGTCAATAAATTCCCCTTTCGCTATCAATTTAACATAATCCTTGGGGTACCAGGATATAATCATCTTGATAGGGAATGGAAGGTGTGGGAAATAAACAGAACGGATGTACATAGGGTGGACAAGCTAACGAACTTAAAACTCATACCTTGTTCTTAGGTAGTCAGGTGTCTATACGTATACCAAATATGATTAGAATACGTTGCATTACTTTCGAGTTATTGCGCAACAAACATACAAATCGAAAGAAGCATATAAATGTTCATCCAGAATTGTCATATATTCTAAGAAAAACCAAACACCAAACAATCCCTCGAGAATTTCAACATTTTTCCAGTAAAAATCACAAATTTAACGTATCCTTCTGAAACATCCTTTCGACATTTCTTCACACCCTGTATTTTCTTGGTGTATGGTGTGTCCTGTGGCTATATGCTTTTTAATCGATATTAGCTTCCATTTAAACTCAGAAAGGGTGGCGTCCACGATGAACATATGGATGTAGGTTACAGGGTAAATCCTATATGCGTGTGTCAGTTGACTATGAAGGAAAAAAAAAGATTCTACCAGCCAACTACATCACCACCACCCATTTTAATTAAAATCTAAAATATTTTTTGTTTGCACTTTGGTTAGTTTTCATTTGAATTGAGACTATAAATGTGTGCTTAACGATGCAATTAAAGAAACGCAACACAACATTTTGCAGGATAACTAGATGGACGATAAAGGAGTTACAAAAGTTTCCGAGGAGCTTTTGCTTTTTTGACACAGTTATGTCAAAAGGTTATGAATGGATTGTAATCGTAGAATTTCTCGGGGGATTTAGGGGGAAAGTGGAAAAGAACAGCAGATTTGAGTTGAATTAGAAAGGGGGGAATGAATATGTACATATGTACGTTCCACAGTTCATTCCTAAAAGATATTTAGCCACTCTAATCGGAAGAGTTTCTTCCAGTCAAGCAAGCATCCACTAGAAATGATTGGTTTTGAAAGTTCCCTAACCCTAAGACTACGTTGAGCGAGATTTGAGATGGGAATACAGACTTCAGCCTCCTAGAAAGCTTCCTGTTTGACGGAGCCCTAAAGTACTAGACTCATTGTTCAGGAAAAGCTGACTGACGGCAGACCTCCAGAAAACTGAGCTGTTGCTCTTTACAAAGAGGAGAAAGATACCCCAATTCAAAATACCTCCTGTTGGAGACATATCCCGCCTTTGAGAGTGAGACTGATGCTTGACAAAAAGTTTAACGGAAATCCTATCGGAAACTAACTATCATGAGACCCATATTTACATACCGCTGGAAGCCCGGTACGATGGCAAGTTGCTAGCAAAACCTCAAAGCCATCATGAAAATAGAAAGGGTGCTATAAGAAGAAAAGATTCCGGAATCTGGACCAGAAGTGCTGTGACAATCCTAAATCCTAAGAGTCACCAAGATACATAGCTGCAAGCTGAGTATGCACGACGGAACATGGCCAGATCCCTAGTAAATGCCTGAGCAATGTGACAACCACTGACTACACATTTCACAGTGCCCCACCTAGACCTTAAGAGACCATTCTCATGTTCTTTTCCAAGCAGAGGTTTGACACGTGGCCAAGGACGTAAACCATAGTCATCTATACTGATAGATTCAAGAAGGACATTGAGGTAGGTGTGGACATATTTTCTGACGAACAAAGGCGCCTCTTGCTTTCTTAGAGCGTTTCCACAAGTAATTAGCCTAGTACGAGTAAATTGGTTAGATTTTTGGACCACAGCAGTGTTTTTCAGGCGGGGGTCCTTGCAGTGACCATTGCTGCCTGTGAGAGTGTATTGAAGGCAGTGTATTTTCCATCGACAGCCAGGCGGCTAAAGGTTGTGAATTGTTTTCACAAAGATCCAAATTTTCTTGGCACACAGCTTAAGGTAAAACTATTCTGGGTCCGTTGACATTAGGGCATAGGGAATGAGAAAGTAAATTAACTGACAGGACGCAGATCTGCCCTAGACCTAGAACAAGCTGATCACACAGTGAGAATCCCAGTGTCTTAACTTAAACACGAAGCAAGCCATATTCCTCTTACGGAGCTCTTTGAGCACCTGCACGAAACGAAAGACCTATGACAGGGTCAGAAACAATTGATTGATGCAGAAGACAGTAAAATTCTATCAACATTCGTAGGAGTAATTGAGGAGAAGTGAGGATGACCTTTGCAGGTGCTACGCAGACGAGGAAGTTTGTCATCTCAGATTTGAAAGACACTTCTTCCATGACATCTTTAAGCTCATCATAGTTTCAATATGGTTCGATACCCAATGGCTTGTGCTTCAGGGAGTCCTTCACGAGCTAAAAATGTGGCACGGAGGACATTTTGTCCTCGCCAAACCATCGAACTGACCTTACCTACCCTATTATGTTTTATGTAGAAGAAGGGTTTAGGCAAGACGATAGAATGTCAGGTGTTCTTCGACAAAAGAATCTTCACCGAACGTGTATCTGTTACCATTTTCTACGCTGCCAGCGTCAAGTGCCGAAGGTTAGAGGCTACGCTCCCGTTATACTGTTCACGACGCTGCAACTGATGTGGTGTCACATGACGGCTAACTATTTAGATCTTGGACCAACTGTGCTTTAAGCCATTTCGTTAAATGACGACAGATAGCCTAGAGCGAATTTTTTTGCACAAAATGTCCAATAAATAAGCACGTTGGAGGATATCTTCAGGAGATCCTATGTTCCACTGCAATCACAGGGTCTGGAAACGCAAAACTAAAGTCTGATTTGAAGATACTCATAGATACCATCGTCGAACCCGTAGACATTATTTCCACTTGTGTGCTAGATATCAACCCTGGTGCCACTTAAGTTTTGTAATGCAAACTGGGAAATGCCTAACAAAGGCTTGTACACTTCTAAACTATTCAACATCCGCGCCATTCATTGTTAATCTTTTCCCCTCCCAAACTTTGCACTCATTCACACAGCTATCTACGGCTTATAACCCTGTCTCCGCCATTTAACTCGTGCGCTATACACAGTTCTTTTGTCTAATTAATCTCCGCTGGAACAATTAAAATTTTAACACATTTCCCAGAAACTCTTGACGTAGAGCGCGCGAGCTAGTGTGCCGCGGCATCTGACATCAGCATCAGCATACAGAAAGTATGTATCTGACTAGGCACTTTGGATAGCGGAGTGCAATGCATCTACGAGTAACTGCTCCAAACAGAAGCCGGGAATGATTGTTGTTGGGTAATTACATAACCATACCGAGGTGTGATATATATCCAAGAGAATAGTTTCTTCCTCAGAGGTTGTCATTGTCGTGGCGCCGCATCGCCGTCGTCGTCGAGAGAACCCGGAGGAAACAGGAGGAAATAAATCAACCGAATTTCCCAGTTGGATACATCTCTCTTCGCTCAGCATCGTCGTCATCGTCATTATCGCCATCAACAGTCGGAGCATCATCAACGTTTGGATGATTATCACCATTGCCATCATCACCATCGTCGTCATCGTCATCGTCGTCGTCGTTGTGGCTGCATTAGCAACTTTTCAAGCTGAAGTGCGAAAACGGAACCGAAAGGAACGTTAATGGGGAGGATAGACACAGAACATGGAGCAACCATTTGGACAGAAAAAAAAAACAGTCAGGAGCAATGCAACCGAGTTAGTAATGTGATATGTATTCGAGGGGCTACTGTAAGGTGTGTCTCAGGTATTTTTTTTTTCAGCTTCTGTGGGGAATACGTTAGATAAGAGAGATTGGATTTAAGGCCACTTGGTCGTTAGTCGATTGGAGCCTGCAGTGTGAGCTTTAAATGGCGGAACTCTGGCGGTTGGCTTTGAGGTGAATGTTTATAGCAGTTGCACTAATTGGTTGTGGAATTTTTTTTTCAAAAAAAGAACCAGTAGGGTGTTGCGCTTTAGTGGTTTTTCATATGGAATAGTAGGGAATAGTAGAATATCTGTGCGTAGCCAACGTGACTTTTAGACAAATGCTAGAGAAATCACAGCCAGGGAAGTTCTCCAAAGAAATCTAGATGGCGTTTTCGGCTGTCACGAAACGAAAGAGGACGCAATAAGTCTATTTTGACAAATCACTGCGATTACCCACTGGGCATTGATAACTTTAAAAAGACGCCAAATGAAGTCAAGTCCAAGGAATGACAACACCGTCCCTCTTCTGTGACGAACCGAACCTATAGTCTATCTTTGATTCGTGCGTCTGATTAGCACATCAAGGGTTAATTAAGACATCACGTATCCTGCCTGTGATCCTTGCAACCCCACACGTCAGAGAAGCAAACCCCTGCACTCTTGCATGTTCTTGTAATTAATTTCATTAAAAAATAAAACAAACAACACAACGTACTTCGAAGTGGATATCAAAACGACTCTCATTCATGTTCCCTTTCGACACATGAATTCCATTTAAACCGACGTAACTGGCAGCATTTGCATATCTCTGGAGGAAATCGACGTGCAATCCCCATGGGATCCACCTCGCCTCCATTACGCAAAACCCTTGAAAGTGACGGAATAAAATAAAACAAAAGCCAACCCCCAGTGCCATAAAATTTATGTCAAATGTGCACACATCTGCGAGTGTGGTGTATAACAACCGCCAAAAAAGAACTCAAAGCACTCCTCACACCAGGAACAGGAACAGGAACACTTAGTGTCACACTCGAACCCAGTCACTGCCAATGCAGTAACGATGACAGATAGTGCTTGTCCGTACACCTACCCATCCATTGATGCAATGCCAGCCGCCGCTGCTGTATCCATAGCCGGTATTGGCACACTCACCCACCAAGGTGGGGGTGAGAGTGACACTAATCCGCGTCACTAGTTCATGACCGTGGTGCTGCCCGCGTGTCATACCTTTTTTTTATGAATCAACGCGACGTGTTCTGCCCTTTTTGCCACGATGGCCGTTGCGATGTTTTAGCTACAAAAACATTCCGTGGAATGCAAAACGATTTCAGGAGTGATAAGCCGTGTGCCGCCAGTGGCTGCTCGCTAGCTCCAGCCATATGTCCAGGACAGGTGGTACTTTTTTTTCTCCATAGTAAGCCAGCTCTTGTTCGTTTTAGAGGAGATAAAAAAAAAATTATTTCTGTTGGCGGAGCGTGTGTTTTTATATTTTTTATGTGACTTTTTCGTTGTCAGGGTTGAACAGCAGATTGGTCTCCGGGAATAAGGACCAACACAACAAAAAAAAAACAAAAACGAATAAAACGCTTCGAGTTGGCATGAAACGGAACCATTTGTTGGATTGGAAAACAATAAAAAATAAATTGTTTTGTTTGGACAATGTTTCTGGCAAATGCCGGCGGGGACATGGGGATGTGTACATACCCTGATGCATTGAATTCATTCTCTCGAATCTTGGCTCTAGTGTGGTGTAAAGCCATTTGGATTGAATGTATACAATTGGAATTGGGGATAACAAAATAAACAGAATTCAGGAAACAAAATGCCACAAGAGATGTTGCAACAAAGTGTCAGTGAACTCGAGTGAGATCCTGACACTTGTTCAAGGTTCAACGTAAAGAATGAGAAAGGGATCTGTAAGTGAATTTACTTGCAACTCTCTGTATGCAAATTATTAACAACAAAAGGCAGATCTGATGAAAACGATCAGTCAACGTCTGTTGTAGATTGTAGGCAAAATAAAAGGCGGTTCAGTAAGAGGTGTGCCATTTGTTTTTTTATTTAGACGAATAACAATAAGAAATTTCCGACTTTATTGACTTTAAAATAAAGTTTAAATATAAAAATTGTGTATAAATTACAATATCAGGTAAATGACCTCCGCGAGTTCTTTGCCCTTATACTGCCCTTTTCTGAAAGTTTCCTATCACTTTCTTGCAACGATTTTGGCTCTATTGCCGCGCTACATGGTCGACTACAATACTTAAGCTCTTCACTTTTTTTGGACTTACCCTCCTCGACAAGTAGCTCTAAAAGAAATAATCGAACAACGTCGATTTGTAAGACCTAGGCGGCAACATAATGCAACAAAAATGAGAAAAGACTATAGAAACCTCAACTTAGTGCACAAGAAACTGACACCTCATTGGTCACGAGAAAGGTTTTGATTCCCCTACACAACAATTCCCAATCACACGTTCCTCTGCTAGGAAACACTGCTTCACCCATCAAACAAAAGTCGACCATTTCAACAATTTGGAAGTCTCGGAAGTACAAAGCGGAGAAACGATTGACTCTCACATTGAGAAACTACTCCTCAATGGCAGTGACATATTTTTCAAAGCTAACTCGTCCTTTTCAAGAGTGTCAGCGCGGTAGAATCATCAAGTTCAGTCGGACTGAACCAAAAATATTGAAGACGACGGCATAACGCAGGCCCATTCCTGCAGGATTTGCCCTCAAGTAAGACTTCTAGTTCATAGGGGAGGAAGAAGTGGACGGAATGTGCAAACGAGACGAGGTTGATGGTACCACCAGTGCCTGTTACAAGCTATGGACGAGAGACAAGGTAGGTAGGTAGGTAAGGTGGCTGTCCATGCGAGGCACAGACACACGTAGGCCAAGGAAGGCCCTTTGTGATACCACTGGGATCTATACTCTAGATGCCACTTCACCTAATGAAACCATTTGGAGCTCTTGATAAAGCTGAGGATACTTTTGATATCAGTATCTAATAATTCGCCCAAATTGTCGAAGTGATAGGCTCCCAGATAGAGCTTCCTTCTTTGGGACAGGGCAGGACAAGTGCAGAGAAAATGGAGAAACGTTTTCTCCTCCTCTTCGTCCCTGCAGCTACTGCAAAAGTCATTTGCGAATAGGCCCATTCTTTTGGCATGAAAGCCAATTGGACAGTGACCGGTAAGGATACTAATGAGCGACCTTTTAAGCAAGATGAGACTTTTAGATCGAGTGAGGCTTAGCATAGACCATATACACATCTCTAGAGGTGCGGCATGTGGTGCCGTTCCCCCATCTTTGGTTTGTCTTGCTGATCGCGTCGTACTCTAAGAGTAATTTACATGTAGCGAGTGGAATGCCCAGATTACTCCGTTCTGGTAGGATCTTTAGAGTAGTACCACGTTTGGCGAGTTCGTCGGCTTTACAATTCCCTGGAATGTCCCTATGACCGGGTACCCAGCATAGATGAATGTTAAAATGTTCTGCCATCTCAGTGAGAGACGAGCGACAATCTGAGGTATCTAACAAGAGACAAGAAAATGCCAAATCTCTATCTGGACTTTAAGGCAAGTCATGGTCGAGGAAAGTCAGATTTACAGGAAGTCGAAGAGACTAAGGTAACCGAATTAAACAGTCGATTCACATGACAACAGGCCACAATAGTCGTCATCTTCCTAAAAGAGCACTGCCATAGATTGGGATCCTACCTATGCAGTGACCGAGGTGAGACAGGCAAGTTGACGTAATCAACGACGGAATGCCATAAGACTCACGGATGGCAAAAGCACAACAGGACAAACATACAACAAACGAAGAAAGGCAACCGGAGCAACAAGCAATCGACAACCAGTGACGAAAAAGGAGGAAAGCCCTATGACCTCCACCTCAGTCGCGAAGCGGCTTTAACTCTTTGAAAACGATCGGAGCAAGCCAGTTGCCAGATGTTTTAAGAAGACTAGACACGATGACACAACTTCACCAAGGACTCCTAAAACTAACAAGAACTTCATAATGACTTCTACGGTCATAAACAAGAGATGGCGTTCAGCTGAGAAGCATTCGTTGCCAATACGCAACACCATGGAAAATGTCGAACTTCAATTAATAGAAAAGTAAGAGATCGCGGGTAGTGAGAGGATCGATGAGCTGGTCAGAAGCAACTGGCAGATTATGGAAACGTGTGAGTATGGTATGGTATGGTATATGAGGATGAGCGGAAGGTTTTTCATTTAGGCCTTAGTGGGAGCCGTTGTGTTCCTCTCTTTTAATCGTAGGAACCGCAGGGATAGGTTTGGTTTGCGACGTATGTTGGGAGGAATCTAGCGAAGGTGGAAACAATTATGGGGCTGACACTAGTGTACGTGTGATCTTGCGAATCTTCCAGGATATCACCGATTCGTGAGCCCGTGAGATGCTTCGGGTACGGCATCCACATAGACCCGAGGGTCTTCTGTCGCATTCTTGCTCGGGCTGGGCAGTGGCATGGGAAGTGTTCGAGGTCTTCCTCTTGTGTCTCGCAGTTTCTACATAGGTAAATGGGTGAGTTAGGTCAGATACACAGATCGTGATGTTGCTCAACTACAATTGTATGCCCCTATTACGTGAGGTGTACTATGATGGAAGTTTCACCTATCCACCTATCTAGCCATGAACCGAGTTGAATTATTGCCCAAATTAACCCTTCAACCTAAATTTTATAAGAAACTAGAAGTGAGGCACTTAGAACAAATTCCATAGCTCAAACTAAGCATTTTTTTTAGAATCGTATGAGGGTTCATTTCCCCCTGTTATTGTGTCAAAATCTGACCCCTTTCACCACATAAGATGATGGCCCGCTTCCCAAAACCTTGCTACCGTTTCCAATCATACAAAATCCAAAACATTTCCGTATACATATCTCTACCAATCAATCTTAACGCACAGATAACCCCTTGCCGCACAAAAAAAAAATTAAAATTCCAATCCGATGTTGACACATCGAGCACATATCACCAGATCATCTCAAAACATTTCAAAAGCAATTCAAGTGGCATTTTAAAAACTCAAGTTTTATCTATAATTGCCACGGGCATTGACAATTGCATTTATCATCGTCACCATCGTAAAGCATCCATGAAACTGGCATTATACCCTCTTACACTTATCCCAAGTCAAGTTGGTTAGACATGAAAACATGAGCCGACAACAATTATATCCCCAAGATACAATACTCTTGTATTTACACAACAGTTTGTGTTGTTTCTGTTGATGTGTGTAGTGTATGTCCCAGTCATTCGGCCCCCAAAACCAACTGTATCTCATTCTATTGTACGACAATTGTCTCCAGTGTTGAATGTCTCTAATTGAACTTCGATTCGAACAGATACAAACAATGCTGTGGACAGCATGTGTGTTGATAGATATTTCCTTCATTTGTTGGCCAGATATGATCGTTTTGATGAATTGGATGTGTGATATATCCACCAATGCTGGAACTGGGAACGGAAGTGGATCTTGAAATTTGTTTATTTGTTTTTTTTTTTTTTTATTTATAATTGTGAGTGGTTCTTGTTGTCATTAAAAGAGCCCGAGCCGGCCGGGAACATTCCTTCCAATTGGCTCTTGTTGCTGCGGTTTTTCTGTTTTCCTTCCTTTCTCACTTTTTTTCTTGTATCTCTGTGTTGTGTATCTTTTTTTTCTGTTGGCTGTTTTCATTTTGCCCGGCTCTCATGCAGCGCAGTGGATCTCTGTGAAATTGTTTCAAATATGGTTGCAGTCCGCCACATGAGAATGAAAATTCGCTGAGTAAGTGTCAACAGCAGCAGAGAGAGGTGTGCGGGCAATAAAGTGAGAATATGACGTTGAATTTATTTATGAGATTTTTTTTTTAAATTTTTTCTCACTATTCTCTCTATTGTTTGGCCAAAGTTCTGAGAATATTTTTTGCTTGTGTCATTTTAGAATGCGAATTTATGCTTTGAGATGGATTTTGCTTTACGAGTTGTGTAAATCACAGAGTGCATGCCTCCGTGAAAGAACTCAGCCAAAAAAAAAACTGCGATTGGCAAGAGGCATTCTTACAGGAGGGCACCACAATGGATCCTAGATGATTCGAATGAGGCGTCGCGGTTTATTTTCTTATCTTTGACAAAAAGCCAAGATTGCAAGAGGGTCGCTGGAGAATTAGAATTCACAGTGCCACTGCGTGCCTAAAATTGTATTTACCAGTGAAGGAGTGACGTAACTGGTTGCCAGTTCTTTCGAATGTCTATATAACATTCGAGATAAGTGAACTGTGATTTAAGCCAATTTGTTATCTTGAACTTTTTATTGTCCCTAGAGAGTATTTTTTTAGAACAACGTGAGGAAATTACCTTATTTCAAAGACTGAAGTGTAAGAAAGTCTCATAAATCAGACAAAAACCCACTGACCGTCATTTAGACAACCAGTTGACACTCTACTTATTCATTGAGTTTCCCAAGCTCTTATCAATAGCTTGACATCTCAGAACATGGCACCGACTGTCTCTCTGTCACTACATATTGACACTTCAGTGTTGATGCACCCACCAACAAATGCTTCGGCGCTTCTTAATTTCCCATTCGATATTCCGACCGGCATCACTGTTCGTAAGCCACTCCAACAACATTTGGAGCCTCGCCAAGTCACGAGGCGTAAAACTAGTTTTCATGTGGTCTAACTTCTGCCGCATTGCGTCCTTCGTTTACCATACTGAGTAGTCGAAAAAGGGGCTCGTCAATTCCTGTCACATATTTCACTTTGCCCGCACACCTACACTGAATCTATTACTCATTTACGTCATTCTATAGCCTTGAACCTATCCCTCAAAGAATTATGAAAGAAATTCCCAAGAGTTCTTGAACAAACTTTTCACATTTTATGTGCGTAATTGCTTGTGGAACCCGAGTTAACAAACCACAATCCACAAAAGAAACCACAGAGAGTTTAACAATTTTTTGCTTTTTTTTGCAAACTTTTCAACAGAATCCCATGGCGTGCATACGTACACCTCCCACGCTTTCCGAATTCACAGTAAAACATGAGAAATCCTCCCACAGATACCCAGAGTTCTCCTCCACAGAGACACCACCATTCAATGTCTTTCGCGTGAATTGCTGGAAAAACCTCCATCCAACCCAGCGAAACCATAACCAAACGATTTCTAGTCCACAACCATCTTGTGTACTTGATGACCGGTTGTTCAAACAGACGACGTTTCTGTAATCTGAGGCCCACAAAGACAGAGGACGTTTGGCACAACAGCTCGTGGTTCGTTTTTTTTTTGGGTGTATACCGACCAGTTGCGTTAATTCTTTCCTTTGTCTTAGGTTTTTTTATTCTGCAGTTAAGGGGGTATGGAAACGAAAATGGACACAATAACAGACAAATCGTGCAAAGATAATCTGAGAAAAAAAATATCCCAAACAAAAGAAACAGAACTGCACGGATTGCGCCAACAATAACAGAAACAGCACAACATGTAACTTACCACAGTCAAGACCCAAGACCACACGTTCTTCATTTCGAATTCAAAGAATGACAAAGCATCAACAAAACGAAATTCAACTCAAAAGTAGGTGCTTTGGGTCTGGCCTCAACCCCCTGAGGGTGATGTTGTTCGGAGATATATTCGCGAGCTCTGACATTCAGATGTCAGAAATGTGTGCATGTGAGGAGATACTACATGGATTATGTCCAAGTTGTTGGCTCGTATTCATACTCTCGTTTGTCGTTTGCTTTGTGGGATTTTAGTTCGAGATACAATTTTGTTGGTTTTTTTCGTTTTGGTTTTCCTCAGTTTAATTTTTTTTTTTTTTTTAGGTCAATAGTGCAATGTAGTGAGTTTTCAGTGAAAGAGAAAGAGCTGGTGGGGGTGGGATGGGGAGAACCATGACAGGAAGGGCGTAGCATTTCAATGAAATTTTCGAAACGCTGACTTTGAACTTCTGACAGTCACGAGAGGCCAATGTTACTCGAGTAATGTCATGGATGTGAGTGCAACAATGTGGTTGTGTCGGGTGATATGCTAATGCGACTGAAATTGGTTCGGGAAAGTAAGTCGGTGATGGGTGAGGAATGGACGTCTTGCATGTATCTGTTGAATGAAAGCGCATACGTTTGGCACAACAGAAGGCGCCTGAGGATGATGGAGATGGAATTGGACTTTCTTTTTGAAGACACGTATAGGTGATGGTGATTGCCGTCTCTATAAGAAGTCAGTGTATGCGGGTGTTCATGGTTTACCGTGGGTTATGGTTTTTCTCTGAGTGGGTTTTTTTCTGGTCCAGTGAGTGAGTGAGTGTATCGTCTGATGCATTGTGCTGAGAAAATGGTTAAAACTCGGCTCGAATGACTGTGAGAAATAGCACACCTGTTAGGACTTTGAAGGAAATCTTCTACGATCCTTTGAGGTGGGAAGGTAAATCATCAAGATTTTCTAGAAAATTGGAGAAAATTAAGGCACTTGACTGAGAACACAGCACAATAGTGCGTAGGTAGTGATAGAAGTCCTGAAACCCATAAGGTGACACTAAGACAGCAAACTAAGACACTTCGTTCTCGTAAAACCTGCGCAGAACTTATGTACACACTCACACCAGAAACACAGTATTTGAACAGTCCGTGGCGACGATATTGACATAATCGGCTGAACACAGCTTGATGTGAGCAGCGCGCTAATGATATAAAGGCAAAAGCGGACATAAATGGGTTAAGCAGCGAACGAAGCCAACACCAAGTGAAACGAAGCCTAAAATCAACGAATAAAACAGAATGTCACAGTCGACAATTCAAGATCGCAAGGAACATTGCTTTCTTTGGGTCTGCCATCACTTTTGAAATAACATGCCAATAGCTGTTTCCTTGGGGTGAGAAGGCAATTAAGGAGTAAAGCTCTATTCCGACCTACAGCGCTGAGGCATAAAGACTACCAAAGATGTAGATGACTCTCCGTTTCCTCTTCATTTTGAGCGAACAATTTTTCCTTCACGGTTCATGGTAAAAAAATTGATTTTCCACAACGAACCCGGACCCACTCCGGCCACGTCGTGATGGAATAAAGCATTTAAAGCAAAAAACAAGAAGCATTCTCGTCCCTTTGGACACACGAAAGATGCCTGGACTGCACGCAGTAAATAGTACGGAATGACCGGGCCAACTAGTGGGAACTGTTCTCTAGTGCCACCTAAGTGAGTAAGCGCACGCCTCTTATAATTTCAGCGGAAAAATGTAGAACTCATAGGGATACATGAGATGATGTTCCTGAGAAGTCATCAGCATGAGTGGCTGAATCTGCAAATCCTTTCTGCACGACCTTGTGGAAAAAACCGAGAGTAAGCTAGAGAGGACACACTACCGACCTATACAGCGCTGAACACATTTAGAGTTTAGTTTAACACTTACTTAGATTTCTATAAGGCAAGGATGGCAACTTTGTCTCCGTTCCCTATACATTTTCTGCTAATGTACTCATATGTTGTAGAGAATTTTGTATGTCGCACGACATCAGCTCCACAGGATACATATCTCAATTGATTTTAGCCTTTTCTGTGTGACATGCCTAGACAAATTGAAAATCTTTCGAAACTATGAAATTGTTTTGTTTGAACCCAGTTCATGCCCCGCTGGGAATGCTATAAACAAAGCTAGTCTCACAAAAGGATTCAAATCTCCCCCGTTCCATAATTCATCTCAATTCAAACTTCAAGCGAATTCAGTCTACCCTTCGCTTTACAGAATAAGATACAACTGTGAGACGACGTGGGCTATTTCGACACGTCAACCGCAAAACAATGTCGCAATGCTGCATACGTTACTCGCTACACACATTCACATTCAATCGTAACTAATATTTTATTTTTACATCTCATAACCCCCCATCAAATCCAAAGGTGAACTCGAATACTGAAAGCCCTCCGAGTTTAACCACTGACAAATGTGACAAATGGCATAACTGTGGCTAAAAACCCACAACGACGGTGGAGTCGTAACAATTCTGCTGAGATGTTGCAAGTTATGACGATGACGGGGTTAACCGCAAATCGCATTCATACTTCGAACGGGAACGTATGGAATAAATAACTTCAAAGGAACACAACCATCAGACACATATCAAATGCAGCAGAGCAGTAGCCGAGCACCGACATGGATACATAAAACACATCTCAGGCGATGCCGCGACGTAACAATGGCAACAGTGCAAGTTTGCATTTGCGGGAAAAAGTGAGGAAAAAAAATGAATGCGAAACGGTTATGCATGCATTCCGTCCATCCATCGCAAGACTCCTCCTCAAAAAAACAAAAAAAAAGTGAATTGATCTATGGTGTAGGATATTCGATTACAGATACAAGACGACTAAGCCGGCAACGACTGCAAGTCACTCACGAATGTTGCCGCCACTGCTGCTTAATCCATTATCTAGATCAGAGTCAGAGGGATTTTTTTTCTTTAGAGACAGTCCAGCATCCAACATCGGATACAATACTGGGTCTTTGTGGTGTAATGAACTTTTGGACTAGTTTTGCATAACTGATGGTGAAGTGAAACTAAGTACGAGTTGGGTATCTACACTTTTTTCCCCAGGTCGTCTTGTGGTTATTCTGTTTCTGTAATTCTTTGGGAGAGCTTATAGATCAAAGGTATTAGATGTGGAAGATAAGATTGACTGGAAAAGTTTTGTCGATTTGTCGAACTAGGCTTCGATTTTATTTTCGTTTTTTTACAGTCGAATGGCTTCTCTTTGATAGAAATATCGTTTGTGGATCGTAATTATAAATATGAAGTTTTACGATCCACAGCGTTGTTTTATATGGAAACACGTCCGTAAAAGGTTGAATGTAAGTTGAAAAACTTGAGTGGAATCTAACTCAATACCACTCACGTGCTTATCATTCTGTCAATGGACTATATCAGCAGGATAATCTCCTGGTTTTCAATATCTAAAAGCAGTTCTTATGTCGAAGGAATTCATTTTCTAGTCAGTAGCGCCATCTTCTTTCAGAGAGTTCTAACATCTTGACGATAAAAATCGATTCCTTCTGCCGGTCCTAGTCCAAAGGAACTTACAGCGTTGTTCTTTACACTCTTGTCCAAGCATAAGCAGAACAATGACAGAGGAAGTGCTCCATTGTGTTATAATTTTCGAGACTAAATGTATACGTGGAGTCCTCAATGATTCCCATGTTGGCCATATGATGTCCACATGTATTTTGTCCTATGATAAAAGTGACTGTAGGTCTACAGTCGGTTCATCCCAAGATGGGAGGGACTTAAGAAGTACTCTTATCGAATCCTTCCACGAAACAATTGGTAGTTCTGCAGGAAGTTTGGCTATTAGGCGATTCAGTGCAGAACGTTTGCTGAGATGCCACCAATATTTGTTTTCGGATTTGCCCTAGCCACAATAAAAGTGAAAAGTAAGGAATTCTCACTGAGGGCACCCTGCCTTAATCTCAACTCATACACTTTCTGCAAGAAGAGACTAAATCACGCAAAATAGATCTGAAGGATGGTTTCATCTTTTTCATGTCTTCTTGCGGAGTGACAAATCGAATTTGGAGTTAGGGAGCTTATCCTCCCTAACTCTCGTATGGGTCCCAGGTCATAGAGACATCGAAGGGAACGAAATGGCTGTTGAGCTTGTCAAGCAAGGGTCCGCGCTTGACAACTCACTCGCAAGAGAAGTTCTCATCTTATTAGGAGCTGTCAAGGGAAGAATCAACCTACACGCCTAACACAAATGGAACAATCTACTGTTTGCGCCATATCCAAGAAGATTTGGCCAACATACAACCATAGGAAAACAAACAAACCCCTTAGAAGAAGGCGAACAGACATTGCGCGCGTAGTCGTCATCTGTACAGGCCACTTTACAGCCAAGCTTGGCATCCCTTTTAAACCTTTCTGCCGTAGTTGCAAAGACACAAACGAGAAGAAAACTCCAAAACTTGCCAAAGCAAGACTCAAAGCACTGGGGAAACCCTTCTTCGACAACCTCAGCGAACTTTCGGAGAAGAAAATTCCTAACATTCTACTTTTCCTTAACACCATAGGTTGGATTAAAGGTCAACAGCCGTGTTCTGTCTACACCCGTTCAAACTCATCTAACAAATCGATCACGAGAACTGTGGCAATAAAATGGTCCATTTCAGCACTCATTGAGTATCGGGCGTTCAGCACTCAATACTAAAATATTCTCGAAGCACCAGGCCATCACTCGCTCTCCGACCAATATCTTAGGAAATTGTGTAGCTGACGAATAGTACCCAAACATAGAGGAGTCTCCCTACGTACCACAGCCTAAACTTCAAATACGAATGGACGAATGTAGACTACGGCAGTTTCTGCAGTCTCAAGAAACCAGGATTGAAATAGAAAAAGACCAATAGACTCCTGTGACACACAGATACCGTAAGCCGGGATCATATTCATATAGGAATCCTGATCGTTGCAGTACCAAAAGAGTCCAATTTGGCCTACATTTTGCATCGATTTAAAATCATGAAGCGAAAACTTCCATGAGAAGATAGGGTGATTGGTTGTTTGAAGTTGAAGTCTCGGGCAACAAGTCCAAGCCCGTAAGTGATAATACGGACCATGTTGTGTTGCCACAACTTGTTACTTCTGTGTATTCAGATGAAGCAGGGATAATCGTTTGTCTTAGATCCTGCTTAGACCCTGTTGATAGTCGTCTACATGTTTACAAGTCCGAAAATCATAGCTACAGTCACTGCAATGACAGCGATGGATCGATTTTTAAAGCGTCTGCGGTGTAATCCCCATCGCTGTCTGCTGTGCAATCGTTAACAGATCACAACCTACATAGTCATAGTCATCATTGACACCCTGTCTTATGACACCTTTCCGTTTCTTGAATTCAAATTCGAATATTGACGAGAATTCACCTCCAATGAGGTGTCTTAACCTCAACTGAGGTCTCAGTTATATCACCAATCCCACATCAATCTTCCAACTTGTGCAACCCTCTCTCTCTCTCTATCTCGGCTTCTAGTTTACTTCGTCTTTCTAGAAACTGATCGAGTTTCTCTCAGACCATCTTTACATAACCCATCACAATCGGGCGTAATAAAACAGCAAATCAATCTACATTCTCCAACCAACACGGCGACAACGATGCCAATGTGGATGCCGACGACTCATCGAATGGAAAAACGCGCAATAAACTGTCATTTGCTTGCTTAATCTAAAAAATGACCTTCTAAGGTGAACACATCCAAGCACACGCACGTACACAGACGCCTTTGTATCTATGACTCGACGTTCGACGATGATCTGTGAGTTTCTTCGATAAAAAATAATGAAATTCACTGTTTTTGTGTTTCGGATTTTAGATCAAAAAGTACGTGGGGGTTTCACATTTAGACGTTTGTAGGTTGATGCCAACCGATGCCGCTTCTTCACCACGCAGTAACGTCTATTCAAATCTGGTTGACGCCTTAACGCGCGACACCTTCGTAGGCGGAAGAGAAGAGGAAATAATGTTTGTGACTTCTGGTTCTTCCTTCCCCATGTGCGGCTATACACTTGTTGCAGATGATCGCACTTGGCATTGGGTTTTTGTTTGTTTCCTCTGACAATGGAAATGGGTGTTTCAAACAATGTGACTAAAATAATGGCCGTCGTGCTGTTGTGTTTTGTTTTGAAACTACGTATCTACGTAGTGAAGTTCTATCGCCAATCGTGCTTCGTGATCGGAATAACAAATTCCTCATTTCGTACTTAAGCCTGAATGCGTTGGTATAAATAATTAGCTTGGGTTGTGCGGTCATTAGATGGATGAACACGTGCACTTTATCGAACGCATTCCATCTGACCTTAGAGTGTTTTTTTTCGTTACACGGATGGAAATTGCTTTGGTATTTTCCATGGGGAGCATTTTAGATTGTTCGATAATTGAGGCATTTGTGCTCATGTCACGCGAGAGAAGTGTAATTGAATATTGTGCGCAGTCATTCGACACCGTCATTGCACTTCTTTTGCCGCATGCCGATTTGTCATCACCGGTGCAACTTACTTGTAAGTGAGACGCTGAGAATGAATAGTTTATCACACTAGATTTATGTCTTTACAATGTAAGATACGGACCGAACAGAAGCCTGTAAAGCAGACGTTCCAACCAAAGAGTCGCTTCTAAACTTCAGTTCCAAAGACCAGAGGCAATAGTGTCAATAAAGTGTCTCAATACCACCTAAATGCCCTAAAGGTACTTGCTACATCCAACAGGAAACTCTTTTTGGTTTAACAGACATAGAAGCATCAACGAAAGTGACGCAGTCCACAACCTCGTTTTATCGGCTGGAGTACTTTTTTCTGGTTTTGCCGTTAATCATTTAAGGTTTAGACTAGACTAGAAAAAAAAGGGCCCTGTACAGAACTCAACCCAAGGCTTTGATACCTCAGGCCGAACAGACAAGGGTCCAGGAACTTTTACCATTAGGCTTCACGCCTAACTCTTGACAGACTTCCTCACCGGACACCTGCTTAATCAGTACCATCTAGAGCTGACTAGAGCTGCTCAATTAAAGCTTATCTCAGGAGAGGAGTTCATAGGACAAAATCTCCGAATTTTGATCTATGGTAATGATGAAGACCCAAAAGAATGCAGTGCAATAGCAGGAGTACTACCAGGCTCGGTCCTAGAACCAGAGACCTTTGTCTATGATTCTGTATAAAGCCTCTTATCACCTGGGAAACCAAAGTCGAAAGATATGTAGACGACATCGGTGGTCGTGACGTACACTACCAAATACGATACAGTGGAGGCTCGAGATCAGAAGCACAGTGGTTTCACAGTGGTTTCAGTGAAACCCACACACGAGCTTTTGATGCTTTCCGCCTTCGTCTTCTACAACAACATCGTTTGAACTGATTGAAACGACAGCGGCTGAAGCCATACCAAAGGATTGCGTTCAGGGAATTGAACACGAGAAAGCTATCTGCGAGGATTTCACTTAAATGTGTCTGTGGAATTTTCTGTGTCAATGAAGCTTGGATCCACCACTACATTTTGGAAATGAAGGAAAAGTCAGAACAGTGTAATGCGAAGAATCAAACTACACAGACGAAGGCATTGCTGTTGAAAAACACGTTGCTATAGAACAACCCGTCTTCAGAGAATTTGGTTCCTGAATCAGTAGATTGGAGAATGTCAATTAGCTCAGTATTCTTGTGACCATCTGAGTTTTATAGAGTGTCCATAGAGTGTCCGACCCTTACAAGTAGTGAGGAGGGCGAGAAGCAATGTCGAATCAAAGAGTTGGTTTCAAAACGTAGAACAAAAAAATTTAAGTTGCCTACAGAGTCCTTAGTTCGGAAGATATAAAGTTCCAGAGTGCTGCCAGTATGACTCAACTTGTAAGCAAAGGTCGTCTGCCCTCGACGATAGAAGAATGAGGACTTTTGGCAGTTAATTGTTTGCGAAAATAGAGAACTTGTGTAACATCGAGCTGAGGGACCTTCTGAGATTCATATTCTTATCTCAGTGGTTTTAAATCAGCGGCTCCCTTTCTCTTTACAGATTCCCGGGGAAGAATTATAAAATGGGCACACTGGCCTCTATTGCTGGTCTACGTGAGCAGTGACCTAAAGGTCGCAATATGAGCTGGATCTGGTAGAAAATCATCATTCAACCTCTAACTTAGGTTTACTGGCAAAGCCCACCCTGTAGTAGGTGCTAGAATGACTAAGAAACTTTCATTTGCACAGCTTGTGCCTCAACCTGTTGTTTATTCAACCAAAGTATCTACAGCTACTCTAATTTTAGAAAGCCAACACTAAATCCCCCAAATGAGCAAGTATCTGTAGTTTTTATTTTTTCAAAATGCCTGTCAGCACCGCTAAATTTTCTAATTGTTCGTCCAGTTGAGAGAAGTGTATTCCACTTGTACTCGCCGTTTATTTACTCGCCCTGCTGAACACTCATGGTCTGGTCCACTCCCCGAATTGAATTAAAAAAAAAATAAAAATTAAAATTTGTTTGCACAGTTGGAGCAGGTGGTGCAATAAACTTTACCTGGCAGCACCGCTTATTCAGCAAAACGAACAGAAAAAAAAAAAAAAACGAAAAAAAAAACCAAAAATGAAATAATCTCACTTTGGTATCAGCTGGCAATGTCTGTTTATGCAGTCGCTCCCATTGTGAATGAAAAATTTGTCTGCATCTGCAGGGTACACCGAGTGTATCTCTCTATACAGCAACTGAAATGACTGGGACTACACAAATCCAAATTAAGTTCAACAACACATTGTGGATTCTCCTGTTTTTTTTTTTTTGTTTTTATCGCAGATCCACTTGAGTTTTCAAAAAATCAAATTAACACCCGACAATAGGTTGGAAATTTATTTGTCAAAAATCACAAAAATCCGTATCCACACTGTTGACTTTAAATTTCAATTAAAACTTAGAGTCACGCTATAGGTATAGGTCACGGTATAGGGGTAAAAAACCTTATAGTGCGGCAAACATTTTATTAATTTTTTTTCAAGTTTTGCATGCACAATATCCATGACATGTCATCGCAATAGAGAACGCCCTGTTGTGCGGCGTAAACTTCTGCTTCTGTCGTTGATTATTGTGTCACTGCGCCAAATGAGCATTGATCACACAACACTCATATGGAAAGTTGTTAAAACGTCCACGTACTCGTCCCTGGTTGTGGAGAAGTAAAATACTAAATTTTTAATTTCGTCCACTTTTGTGGTTTTAAATTAAATTTTAGTTTTTCGAATCCCACATGTGCACGGTGTGGGGTCTTGGTGCAGGTGGTTTGGCGATAAATTGCATCTCATTTGTGGAAGCGGACTTGGGGGATAAATAAAAATAGTATCACTGTGTACACGTGCATGAGAAGCAATTATTTAGTTGGCCGATGGGCAAGAACACTTTGAGGGACACCGTACGGGGTGTAACTGTCAACTGTTTGAAAGTTTCAGGACATTTTATGACGAGACAGGGAACCCATTATTCAATGCAACCACGATGGCGTTACATTTTTTTATGTACGCTTGGCACGCAATCTGAATGAGGAATTGCGGGGCAGGACGCTGTGTCATTCCAGGTGAAGACTACTTCAGAACTTTGATACTTTTTAAACACCACCCTGGCCTCCAAATGGAGAAATCCAAAGGACCGAGCTGGAATCATACTCACAGGGTAGATTAGGTTAGGTTAGGCGGCTGTCCCCACTCAGACAGGGACACACTTAGACGAGATTGGCCCATTGTGATACCATGATGAAGAGGCATTTTATCAGCACCAGAAACCAGAGTAAGTAACACAGAGGACATCGAGGTGAGCAACCGTAATGGTATTAACCCTAAGAGTTGAACCATTTCGTCCCAGAGATGAAGTTAATTTTCTTCTGGATGTCGAGTTCGGCCAGATCGTTAAGATCATCGGAGAAGTATTCCCCGAGGGTTTTCCTTTTTAGTGTCGCAAGGGCAGGACACGTGCACAGTGAGTGCGTTGTATTTTCCACCTTCTCTTATTCTCTACAGCTTCTACAGAAATAATTGGAGGGGGCCCCCAGTCTAAGTCCATGCCTAAGTTTTTTCCGGTTTGTGAATAAAAGTCTCTCCATCTTGTTTAAATCCAGGTTAGGCTAGATTTGGTTTGACAGGAGACAAGTGCTGATGTTGTTCCATCCGTGGTTTACCAGTTTCTTGGCATCCGCGTTAAGGAGGAATTTGATCGATTCAATATGCGCAGGTGGTTCCCCCAGATTTTCGGAGAGATGCCAGCTCGTCCGTCCTGCAGTTGCTTGGAACGTCCCTGTGTCCCGGGACCCAACACAGGTCTAAGTCGCACCTGTCTGCAATCTCGTTAAGAGATCTGTGGCATTGCTTTACCAACCTTAATCATATTGTTGCAATCTATCGCGTTAATTGAAAGCCAAGCCGCAGCGGTCTGCCCTAATTTCCGATTGAAACACACTGCAGTGATCTGCCAGTCGCATGGTCATGGCCAAGTCAGGTGCGTTGGAGAAGACTCCTGCCCCCGTACCACACATTGTCTTAGATCCGTCTGTGAATATTTCTAGCGCGGATTTGCTCAAAACTGTACCAGACTCCTAAGAGTTTCTGCTAGGAATCCGAGTTTTGTGCCTGACGTTGAAATCACTCATACATACAGCATATGTCCAGCTCAAGCAGCCTTACAAATCAAAGTGTGACGATTGTCAGAAACGATAGATTCGAGCGACTGAATAAAACATTTGCTGTCCATCATAGGGAACTCGAAAAACTCTTTTTTCGTTACAATCTACTTCTGAATGTGATCCACTATAAGCAACTAAGAGTAGTAACAAGGAAATTGAATCTAACATTCGAAACGGATACTTGCGAAACCCACTCGTTCCGATTCACCCTGAATGCCAATCATCGCAGATCCTTGCCAAAAATAAACGTCAATCCAATTATAGTGCTCAGCCCACTTGAACACAAATCCGTTAACGATATTATGTCATCAAACGGACTCCACAAAAGCCGCCAATGCTCTATGGTCCATGGCATCCTCATTACAGCGTTGTATACGACGCGATTCGAAATGAAAACAAACAGAAACAACCCACACCCCGGCCGCACCACACCGACCGACTTCTCCAAACCGATACAATGGTCATTTCATAGTCGCAGATGAAGTGATGTCATTAATTAAATCACAAAGCCGACTGAGTTTCTAATGCAAGGAACCAGCCCTCCTCTGCCCGAATAGATTTACACTTAATAAGTCAAATCCACGCCAGAGCATGACATCGGAGAAGCAGCAGCACTTGCAGACTGTGGAAGTGGGACGCGCGCCGGCAGCCGGGAGAACAAGATGAAAATCTCTCTTCCAACTGTCTGGCGCGAAGAAGATCCCGAGCCAGTGATTTACAGCGCATCGAGGAGAATTTCCCTCTATTCAATAGCAGAAGAGGGCGAATAAGAGGGCGAACAGGAAGAGGAAAATCTCCTTGCACCCCGCTCGCCTCCTGATGATCAAATTAAGAACGAAAGATGCAAAGTTCTTTACGTTTCTGTTTCTCTGTTTCTCATGTTTACTTTGTCTTGCCGTGCAATGTAATTACGCTCCGAGTGGAGGAACAACTCTTAAAACAAAACAACTAATTACTTATTAAAAACACAACTCGAGAGAAGTGAGTGCAATGATGCGAAACGCGATGGGAGGAAGAGTGATGGATTTCCAATAGGCGACGACTTGACCACCATTCACCATTCCGTTGAGTTGGAGAAAACTTTCAGGTGAAAAGGTTGCAGCCAACTTCCCGGCTTTATCCGAAGGACTTTGAAAACAACGAAACTAATTGCATAGAAAGCGCTTTGAAGTTAAGTGTTGCAAGGAGGGGGACTCTGTAGGGTGTGCTTCAAAGGCGCCCAAAGGCCCTTTGGGATCAGAAACAATTGACTTGCTTTTAGAAAAAGTTCGACGGGTATGCATGACGACTCTTACATCAGCATTATGCCGATAGGCTTCGATAGACAAACCTGGTCGGTTGCATATTTCCACTCTTTTAACGCGTCGTGCTGGTCGTTAAGGACTCGATAAACGTCTAACTATGGACCTAGGTGACGACGTCAGAGAAAGACTTGAAATTTTTTGATTGATGAAGCCAAAAAGGATGCATGATAGTAGCTTGGCTGTCGAAAAGGGGGTCATAGAGAAAAACTATCGAAACTCTCTGTGAAACCAGTACAAGGTTCAAGAAAAGACAGCCAATCCAAAGTGACTTACTAAATATGAGGGTACCTACACTGAGACGAAACCAGAAGCCCTTGCCTTATGCCTTATTTGGATGAAGAGGAGGAGAAGATTAAAAGTCAAGCTAGCTGAAGACGGTTATGGGTTGAGGTCTAGATTCACCCCAAAATAGCTTGGAGGTAAATGAGAGGAAAATTCTTTGGGTGATTTTCGGTCCCGTCTGCAAAGACAGCAGTACAGCGACACCACCAATGCTCCAGCTCGGAATATCTTCGAATCCACTTCGTGATTTCAAAACCGCAAGTCCATGTTCTTGGGCTCACTTCTAAGACCTCACCCTAAACCAACCATTCGGCATTTATAGGTTCAAAGCGGTGTTCGACGGGTCTGTCTACTGTTTCAACTAATTTTTTTGATAATTACTAGTGATGCCCGAAAACATTAACTGCTCCGTCTGAGCAAATCGCTTAGCCTGCGTAGGAATCACCGAGGCCCGAGCGCAGTGAATGGAGAAAAAAGAGCCCTATAACACTATTTATGGTCCCAGTTCCCAAAGCGCAACAGCTCTTGGAAGTCAAGAACAATAATTCAAGTGGAAGTCCACACTGTTGAACTGTGTGCAAGGGAACCCCTGCCAAGCAGCACTGTTAGTCCTATAATCCAAGCTTGACTGGGACTATCTCAAGCTCCTCGAAAGTCTTGCATCGGAAACTACGGGAACCGTAGTCCCAGGGCATGAAGTCTTCTAGGGTAACGAACGGGCTGACTGCCTGGCGAGAAGAGGGGCTTGCCTGCCAGTCGTTGGTCCCGAACTCTGTTTCGGGGTACCACCCAACAGTGCCCACTCCAAAACACCACAATGGGAAATCAACAAACAACTGACTACATGGGAAACATCAAGGGCTTAAGACAAGCGAAAAAGTTTATTAACCCCAACCTATACAAGGCCAACACTTTACTTAGGTCAACCCATCGGAAATTCGAGCCTAAGGCTACACTGAGCCTCAATATAACGTCTGGTTAAACCATACAAGCCACCACAATAGACCTCATCAAGGTATGGAAAGAGTACAGATTCAGTGTGAAGTTCGACAAGGTTCGGTTCTAAGTCCCTTTCTGTTTTTTTTTGGTTTCAAATTCCACAAGAAGCTGGGATTGGTAGTCAGCCGCCTCTTCTACTTTTTCTATAGATTGAAGGGACTCAAAACCTTTGACATCCCGATTGGAGAGAATTTTGACATATCATCTTAAGTCGAATATGGCAGATTCCCTATAAGCCCACAAGGGGACACACGAGCTAAGTAAATTTAATGGTCATGTCACTGCTTAATGATAAATTGTTAAAAATTCTTACGTTTTAACTGATTTTGCCACGTATAGTTGGGAAACATACCTGTAAAGAGAAAAGAGAAAAAAATCCATTAGTCCAATGAAACACACACTTCAATAATTCTACTAAAGGCGTAAACATTTCCAAGCTTCAATGCATTGAGTAAACATCCTCAAAATCTTTCCGAATCCCTCCCCCCTGCTTGAATCAACTTAAAAAGGACAACACAAGTTTTTGGCATTCCAAATGGAATTCTCCCTCACTTGCCTTCTACCACCCTCCTCCCTCAAAGTCAAACCATTTTCTCTCTCTAATTCTAATTTACATTCACCCTGGTGTGCCAGATTTTCTTGTAATCCTGACCCTCGACATCCACTCTCTGTTCCGTGTGACTTGTGTTGACTACAAATCCAAATAGAAATATAAAATTTGGAAGCACACTACCCACTATCCAGCAACTGGTGTCTGGGGTTTACGATCAAAAATATCTTCAGTCGACCTTCTGTTTTGTTAAACCGGAAACTTCCGCCCACACAAAGTTAATTCAATTTGCATTCGTCGGACTGTTAGTGTGTACGAAACCACATGCAATAGAGAGTAAACTAAGTCGCTACCATCCCGAAAAAGGATATAAGAAGCAAACCACTAGGAACAACCCCAACATGGAGTGGAATAATGTGGAACGTACTCCGAATTTCTATACGAATAGGCGAAGGATAACCAGAATTTGAATTAACATCAAGAAAAATACTAGAGAAAGGATTCAGAAAATAACACTCCACACGCAGTCAAGGAGGACGACTCAGCCAGCCAGGACCACCGCCTGACATCCACAGACGGGAGAGGATGCTGTCCTGTGCATCATAATGCCGCCGACAAACACCACACAGGCGCGCAACTAAAACCCAAAGCCATGAGATTATAAAGGACCCTCTCGGTGTGCCACCACCGCACACATGAGCTTCCAGTTATTGTAGGCATCGTCGAGCACACAAAGAGCCAGCGGGAGCCTCACATTCCTGCGGATGAGTCCCTGTTCATAGGCCTTTATGCAGTTTATTTCCAGAATTTTGATTTTGCAATTCCACAGGCGTGCCACGCTGGGCTTGTCTGTGTGTGTGTGAGGGAGTGAGATTTAAGATGCTTAGACAGGAGCATTCAGGAGCAGGAATCCGGAAGGGATCCTCCCTACGGTGCATGAATTTCATTTCGTGATGCATTCGATATTTATTCGATAGATACGGTTATGATGGGTGGGTGGTGATTTGTGTAAGTGAATGGTCTCTCTCCGGAGTCCAAAGAAATATGCGGCGGGAGTTGGCAAGGGATCACGAATTGAATTGGTTTCTGGTGCATTGTGCATTCAAGTCTTCGCAACACACATACACACACAAAACGGAGAATAGTTTTGATTCAACATGAATTGAAGTGAGGAATCATTTCCTCACACACAGCACACTTTGTAGATTGGAAATTTGCGATTTATTATATCCTTATTAGTCGTCCTGGCTTGGTTATGAGATTTCACTTGGACGGCCTGTCGGGGCCGGTAATCAAGGAAACACATTTCCTATGAACAAACCAATTTTCGCAGGAGACAATATGGAAACCCACAATTTGTTGTGTGTTGATATGAGGGACTTGAGGATTGGGATTGATGTCAACGCCTACCAACCGGCATTAAAGCATTGTCACCACTCAGGTTGAAACGGAAGAACGACCTTGGAAAATGGGATCTTAATTCATGACATAGATAGTGCGAAGGAGTAGACGGTTACAGAAATTTTGGTGACGGGCTCTGTTTTATGAAACGACTCCACAAGTAGAGGGTGTCCTCAACTCAACGTAAGCAACTGTAGAGAGCCGACTAAGGATCATGGTGACTGGAGAAGATAATGGGTATAGGCCCCGCTTCATCACGAACTACAGCACCATAAAACGTTAGAGAATCAGGAGGCTAAGTCAGAGTCTCATACCCTAACTTAGCCTCGGCAAGGCCGGTCTGGACATAATGTACTCCCTGCAACCCCCCCCCACCGAGTGTCCAGCACTATTTTCCCTGCATCGCTGACCTTAGCTTTCACTTCTTGTAGAAATTTCTATTCATTTTCAGACCGAAATCGCAATGAGCCCACTTCAGCCACCCTCAACCCTTCCCATGCCAATTAAAATCCCCTCTCCCGGACTCAATCGAAATCTCCAGAATCCCGCATCCTTATCGAATTTTATTCGATAAACAATCAGAGGAATCCCAATTATCCTGGATTTTTGCCACCGCACACAACTTCCAGCACCGACTCCCCATTGTTCCCAATTATCCTCGTTTCCAATCTTCCATATTCATCCCGTCAATATGTTCATTAATTCGTCTTCTCTGGTTTTGCTCGGTTTGTTCTTGCATTATTCCGTGTCGCCTATAGCCATCCTTTCACCACCGACGACGACGCGCAAAGTGGCCCTTGTCGAAATGTCCTGATTTTTTATTTTCTCTCGCTCTCCTTCGAAACACAATATCACGCGCGATTTTCCTGTGCAATTTCTTTATTTTTCAGCTTTTTTTTGCACGTCGTCCTTTCCACCCTTGCACTTGTGTGTCACCGTTAATTGTAAACCGGTTTCATTCTGTTGGTTTTCTTTTGTTTTAATTCTTTCCAGCGGTGCACGCTGACGAAGGTGGAGAATAACTTTTCTGCAATGAGTCGGTGGTGGTCTGGTTGGTGGCGGGAATCCTGGAAACACACACAAACCACCCGGACCGGAGAGTAACTTGTCACAAGGATACAAACGTGCATCGGTGGTAAACTCTTAAAGAACAAGAAAGCAACAAACAAAAAGAGTGGGGAAAAAAAAGTTAACGCGGGCTTTGTGTACTACATGTGGGACCAGCAAACAAAGGAAGAGTGGAAGAATGAGAAAGGAAAAAAAGGAAACCGGGAGATGTGTAATTTAAAACCAGCGGGATGCGGTTCAACTTGGAGTTATTCACCAACCAAACGAAAACCAGGGGCAAAGCCAGCAAAAAAACATACACACAAAGCCATCGACTAAGGAACGGCTTAACTAGGACTTCACGGAGGATGAAGAGCAGCAGCAAGCGGAATGACGTTACACAATGAGACGTGATGACGCAAAGAGGAACACATTTTACGTGGGCAACAAACGACGGCGAAAATGTGCACGGAAGTGAATCTGATGGCGTGTGTGTGTGTTTGTGTGTGCTTGCGTGCGATTACACACGTGTTGTGAGTAAGAAAGGACATCATTCCAAGCGGAATTGTATTTGCTTATTGCTTTTGTTTTACTTGCTGGAACTTTTGTTTTTACCCTCAAAAACAAAGAAAAAGGTTAAGTTGCTTCTTGTTCTCATACTGTTGTCACCCGTTTTTCATTTCGCTGCTAATCGGAGAACATCAAGGAGGCGATAGACCGGGGGGAAAGGGGAGAAATCCATGACTTGGTCTAAGGGAAATGCAAAGCCTGTAAAGTTTTGTTTTTCTTTCAAGGGAAGCCCCTATAATCGCTTTCGGAATAAAGCCTCTAACTCTGGGGAATGAAAATAGATTTGTGCGAGATTTTCCTTAAAGTTAAGGGCGATTGGATGTCAAGCCTCAATCTCGTTCGTCGACAAGTAGTTCCCTCCTGGTTTTGGCTGACTTTAACCAAGCGATGACGCTTTAAGCGGTTCTACGGCACTGGGCCTAAAGTTTATCTCATCATAACTTTTCGTCGTTCACAAAGGCATGAAGCACGAGGCACGTCAAGCTAAGAGCAGGTATTTGAAGCCACTTCAAGAGAATATCACCTTTAGGAGCATCAGGGTAACACGAAGATAAGCTGAAACCACAATGATTTGGAAAGCGTACCGATGATAAATGAGGTTGAGAACGACTCATCTCCCCGTTGATTACCTAAAGGCGACATGAAAATACCACAGTTTACAAAACCTTCTGTTGGGGGTATCCCGCTCAGGATCTTCGAGAGTGCGAAATACTTGGCACTCGTGCTCGATAAAAATCTTAGTTGGCAGCTGAACATCAACGAAAGAATCAAGAAGGCCACTTGGGAAAACCTGGGGATCTAATCCGAAGATTATCCTGTGGATGTATACTGCAGCCTAATATGGTGGCCAGCCGTTAGTAAAATCACTAACTTAAAGGCCATCACGAAGGTATAAAGACTGGCATGCATTGGAACTATCAGCGCAATAAGAACAACACCAACCGCAGGACTTGCGAATAAGCCAGTCTGACTGCTAGAAACCAAATGCAAAAGGTCATACTGCAATTCTACAGAAGTATCTAGGCAATGTATCGACAACCGACTACATAACACCATACCTAGATTTCAGAAGGCCTTTTTAAGCGCATATCCGAGCAGGGCGACTGCAGGGTTTAGGCACGTGAACTTAATAGCACCTAGACGGTGCCTTGAGCACTTTCTAGAATTTTAGATCTCCAGGAGTAGAAAGCCACCCTCTTGACACTACTTCGGCCCAAATAAATTAAAAATAAATGGCGCGACAGCTCGGGATGAGCCAAGGAACCTGCACAGCTCGCACAGCAGTCCAACGTACTAATCACTGATCCAAGACGACCACTAGTTCGGGTCACCAAAAACAAAAACCTAACGTAGGACTTTCCAAGATGAGTCAAGGCAAATGGTGACAATATAAAGGCACAAGAATGGAACACGATGGAGCGGCAGATGACCAAAGACCATAGGGGTACATAGGGATAGGGCCTAGGAAAATATATACTCGAGATCAGGGTAGTTGATTTTAACAACACTTTCCATGCAGCTGTCACGAACCCCCTACCAGTCCAAGATGTTTACAGAATGACCCTCAGATGAATATACGACATTTTGCAATGGCAATTGGTTGGCTCACGATGGTCTGAGGAGAAAGTTCTTTCCATTAATGCGAATAAAGCAGACCATCTTCACCAAGGAGGTTAATCTAGAAAATTAAACTCATGACGATTTTTAAAATGGAAGTCGAGGAATGTGGAAAGGCTGTGCCTGGATGTCAGACTCAAGTAGAAATAGACTGGAGCTTGAGGACACTGCGACATATTTCTAGACACAGCACACGATGGTAAACTCGTTCCACCTCTTTTTCGGCATCAGAAAGACACGACAAGGACATATGAACATGCTCTCGATACCTTCTTGTGACTTCTCCTTCTTTCTGACAGTTTTCGCGTAACAAGTAGGGTGTGTGGCTTTGACTTCAAGGAATCAAACCGTCCTAAGGAGTTTCGTGAGCCTAAGAAGCAGGAACTCATTTACAAGTAAGCAAAGTCCATCAATCCGACCACTATTCGCTCTCAGTCCCTTTCAATGTTTATTTATGCTGGTCAACACCGCATTGCACCCGACTGGACTTTATTTTGTTTAAACTCGATTTCCGGTCAATGTCCTTATGAGGACCAAATCAGTGTCAAAGAACTCCTCAATCGGTTCTAAGAATCAAATTCTATTTTCATGTCTTGACTTCACATCGAAAAAGACGATGCTGGTCCTAAAAACTTGGAAAATAAATTGTCCTTTCCAATCCTCAAGTTAACTGTAATTGGCCCTATGTCTCTGTCATGCGGAAATCACAACCTCTCTCTGACAAACATTTCAAGATAAACTTCTGCCAAAGTTCCAAAGAACAAATTCCCATCCAAAAAAGGACCTCAATATTCCCTTACGACAACCACTTGACTCATAATTCGGTACCACAATGCCTCACATCATTCTTTTCCCATGTTAAGGTGGAAACACAAATTGAGGGTGAAAGTTGTAAGATGACAAGTGTGTCACATAAAGAAAAGACCAAGAAGGACCTCGCCATTAGCCCCAATTTGCATGCACAGGCACACACTAACTAGCTCACAACTGTATTTGTAGTCGCAATGTAGACCAACAATTGTCGTCTTAAATTGGGACACACCTGCTTTTTTTTTCTTTCATTGTCGTTCTGCAGCGGTACTTTAATGGAAGAAAAAAGGATACACACACACAAGGATGTATCCACTCCACAAGTTAGACGAAGATGCAGGTGAAGATCCATCTTTAAGTGTAATTCCTTATGCAATTTCCTTTTCGTCCTTAAAGGTGAGGTATCTACATATATGCATGTAACATTTATTTGATGGGACAGGTAAAACTGTTTCGAGTTTTGCGTCCCCAATGGGATAAAAATAGAGTCACACACACAGGCATACACAAGGATTCCAAGAGAGGGTAAACAAAATACATTCTCTGTGCTGGATACCTGTCAAACCTGATGGCATAAAAGGGAATAAGGATGTGAAAATCCACTGCGGTTATTCTTTTGGTTTGTCGTACTTCCATCGTTTTTTTTTTTCCTTTTTTTGAGGAGGAAATTGAGTGACTTGTCTGCTTGTGGCATGTGTGTATCCTTAGCATTGGAGTCAATTTTTATATTTTCTGTTGCATCTTCGTTTGTCCTGGTGGAAAAAGGATACTTTTTTTGTCCCCCCCAAGAGAGACAGGTATTTTTCAGTGTAGTCATGCAACTGTTTTTGAATTTCTTGTAAATTGGATGGTATTTGGTTTCAGGGGGATTTAGTCGGTAGTTTTGGTTCCTCTATCTAAGGATGTTTCGTTAAGGAAATGTAATAAATCTGGCGATGGTTTTGATTTTGACTTGCAGCCCAGATGCTTGACAAGGGATTCGAACAGTTGTTCAGGGCGAACCACACAAAAAAAAGAGTAAATTCATCCAACGAATTGGTTTAAAGGGAGAGTTTGTGGTTGGTTGCGTTTTTGTGGTCCTTTAACCCTCTACCGTCTACAGCATATGAAGCCATATATGGCTTTGTTTATTTTTGACGTATTTTATTTACCTTTCAAACTGAGTGGTGGTGTTTTTCTGAGGGCCTTAACCTCAGCCTAGCGTTCCGTCTTTTAAGTCATTGTAGCGTGCAGTTCCAGGTGGAAATCATGGCGATCAGAGAAGTCTTATCCAGGCAGGCATGCAACAAGACTTGGCGTCTACGCAAACGACCTCTGCAGAAGCCGTATGGACGAAGAAGAGGAGGAGACTTTCCTCAATCTTCTTTGTACCTGTCCACCTCTCTCCCGCAAAAGAAAACTCCGCTTAGGAGTCTTTTTCTACACCAACTTAGGCGACGAATGATAGTAGCCCCTCACGCTTCATAAGAAGCTCCAATTGGTTCAATGACTAGGCAGGAGATCTTTCCGAGATCCATGCGCGATGGAGCCACATGGACACATGTGCAATAGCCAGATCACTATGGCTTCGATAAGAATTCCAAAAATATCGTAGAGATTAGTCGAAGGGAAATGCAAATCGTCTCCGGTGACCTAACTGCGCACTGCGGAATGGGAATCCATTCGGAGCGTCTTGGATTACCCTACAATGACTACTGCAGAAGCTGCTGGAACGAAGAGGAAATAGAATCTGTCTAACACCTGCTGTGCGAATGTCTCGCCCTAGCCACCAGAAAATTTCGTGCTCTTGGTAGTAGGTTCTTTCTTGGCCTGGAAGACCTTCATATCGCTGATTTTAGGAAACTCCTCGGATTTCTATCCCTTTCTGGGTGGTTTCCAGATTAGCAAACCCTACCCTTAGACTTCAATGAGTAGAATGAACCTGCTTGAGGTCTAAGTAAGTCCTTACGACACTCACAAACCCAACCAACCAAGTTAAAAATTTAAAAATATTTTTTTATATTTTTCGACTTCGTTCAATAAAATTTCCTAGCCCCGACGATTTATTTCTGACAACTCTAAATCGACTTCTCTGATCAGAAAAAACAAGCAGAAACAAAGAAGCACAGAATGAGAAAAGAGATTGGATATGTACCGTTGGACCAAGTTACTTAAGAGACAGAAAAACCAAAGAAATTTTAAAACCGTCGACAAAATTGTCATTAAATTGGATAGAGGAACACCAAATGGCTTCCGTGTGTGTGAGATTTACAGTTAAGGAAGAAAAGACTAAGATTTCACTGACCTGTTGAATATTCTTACAGTTACCAGCGACAGAAATCTCCTTTGCAACACAGAATAACACTCGCGAATAACAGAAAACTATAAAATTACACTTTGAACACACACAAAATGAAAAGGAAAAACTAGAAAACAAAAAAATAAAAAATAAAATCAACGCAACTGACGAACAGAACTTCCACGCACTTTCCCTTTTCAATTGTCACTGACTTAAATTCTCCAAAGGGAGAATTAGCAAACCCAATTGGAATGCAGTGCAGTTGTGGAGATTTGAGTTTGGAGTAATTGAGAATGGTTTGCAATTGCGATCATCCAACTTCCACTGTCACATCGGAGAGTGGCAGACTTTTGTTAGGTGTAGACGAAGAGTTCATGTCGAAGAGTTTTTGTCAAAACATGGGAGAAAAAAGGCTTGCCACTCGCTTCCTCTGCTTGAAGTATGTAGGGAGAACAAGCAAAATGTGTTGGTGTATGGAGATCGCTTATATTCTAGGAAAAAAAACTCTGCCGGTAAGGTTTTGCCTATGCAGACCATCGAGTAGAGATTCCTTCTTTGTGAAAGTGTGATGGAGCAGGAGGAGAAAAGGTCGTAGTGTGAGTCGTCGGGCAAACTTCTGATGGTGAATTTGGTCGAATTTGGCTATATTGGCTTTACGCAACATTCTGGACAGTGGCTCATATTGGCCATAATTGGTTCAATAGGCGGCGAGACAGAAGAGAGGTACGGATCTGGGGTTATGAGGATTTGTGTTGAGGGAGATGATTTGAAGTAGTGCGGGGGAGTCGATGGTGCCAGCTAACGCGAAGTTTCTGAAGGGATTGGAGGTTTATTGATTTCAGTGTTCGTAGGGAGCTGAAGGAGAGAACACGTGAAAACTGATGAACCTACCCTGGACACCTTCAATTCTCTGGAAGTGTATAGCATGGTATGGACACCAAACTTGGCTGGCGTATTCAAGGAGGCGTCTGACAAAGATGATGTAAAGGGATATTTTCACGTAAGGGTCCAAGAATTCTTTAACGCTTGATGAACCCGAGGGAAGAATTGGCTCTGCTTATAATGTGGTCAACATGAGACCGAAAATCACATAAGACACCCAAATCGCGAACAACTTTGACCGGGGGCACCGGCACATCATGAAGTAATATGATCTGGGAGGAACACATTGCTTTAAATGCTGATGTTGAGCTCTAAGGTGTTTTTGCTGCACCAAAGTAAAAACCTACTAAGGTCGCGTTGAAGAGGGCAAGAATCTCAACTCGGTTTCCAAGACGTGCCATGGAATCCGTTCCATCAGGCAGGCGTGCCCTGGATAGGCCCAGGATGAGATGGCTGGACCAAGTCCAAAATCTCACCTTTACCCGTATGGGGATAACCCCTGATGATTTAGAGTCGATGGCGGAAGATAGGAAAATGTGGAGAGTCCACTTAAGCTGCCTAAATCCGCGACCCTCATAGTGGATAAGCGGGCCATTGGAAAATGATGATAATAATGATGATCTTTTTGAAAATCTTGATGTCATCCGCGTATACAGATAGATCTGAGTCTGTCACTATACGATCTACGTCGTTTATTGTTAGGACAAAAATCAAAGGACCGAGAGGACTACCTTGCGGAACCCCAGAAGTAGTGTTGATGGGCTCAGAAACTGCAAGTCTGAAGAGGACTTTGAACTGACGATTCTCCAGATAGGATTTAATCCAAGAGATAAAAGAGTGTAGAAAGCCGAGGGCCGTGAATTTGAGGTATATAGCAGGGTGGGAGATTTTGTCGAAGACCTTACTGAAATCAGTGGTGACTACGTCTACTTCTTATCCGTCTTCTAATGCATTCAGATACGAATTCGGAAAGAGTCGTGGTTGTGGCTTGAAAGAACATTGAGTCATAGACAATGCCTTCGGATGCAAGTTAGTTTAGCAATGGGTCGGTAGTTAGAAATATGATTTTTACAACCCTTTTTGTGGATGTGGACAAAAAACAAGTCCTCCCACAGTTTAGAGAAAACTGACTTTCTGAGTGACCTTAAGAAAAGGGCTGTAAGGGGTTGGGACACACATTTTTGTAGTACTACGGCAGGCAACCCGTCGGAATCCGTCGCCCTTAAGCCGGTGAATCTTCGCGAGTATCAGGTCCGAAGTTATACGATTGGGATAAGAGAAGTTTGAGTGCTGTTATTCAGATAAAAATTCAAGTCGGGGTTGGGCATGTACCCAGCGGAATGATTGACTGAAGAAGTCGAGGTATTGCATCCGGTCGAGGTATTTATAGTAGAGGGACTCGCAGAGAACGGAGAATCGAGTGTAAGCTTGCCGGTAGTTATAATAATCAGACGTGAATCAGATATGTTTGCCATAGTTTGTTTCTGTTTCTACTGATCCGGAAACATTGGCATAGTATATGCGCTGCTGTCTTCACGTTCTCAAGGTATAATCTTAAGTTCTCATATTGCCCGATCTTCCTTCCTGACCTCGAAAGTCTCCATGTTCAGTGGACCCCACAACAAAACCTTTGCGTGAGACTTAGAACATATCTTTTCAAGCAACCGACAGACGACTATTTCGACAACTTCTACTGAAAATACTTGAAATGAAAATGAAAATAATTCGCCTCCGGAGTCAATAACCCTAAGGGTAGACGAACTCTCCACTATAGACAGAGAAACCTACGACCTGACCACCACATACCGTCATAGATGGTCATTTTGACGCCACCAAAAACCAAGCCGACATAGAGACGACAAAATTATTCATCACACTTCAGGCAAAACACCAATTTAATGGCAGCAGTTCGTCTGAACCATTTTAAGCATCACCACACTCTAAGCTCCGAGAGCACTAAGTTTAATTTTAAAATTGTCTCCATGACTTTTGCACCCATTTTTGGTTCGGCGACCAGTCTGTCAACAACACTTTCCCAGCCAACCTTAGCCAATTCTATCTCAGAAAATTAATTAGCTCACAAGAATGCCCAGTGTGATCTGTGCTATGACTCAGAGTAACCCGCCACTCAATGTGGTGACTCCATCGGTCTTCTTCTTTTCCAGCAAATATTGGACGACACCATCAGAAGCCCACACTGTCCATTGGCCAATTTGGGAAGCAAACAGTTTTTTTTTTTTTTTTCCAAAAGTATCTAATGAGTGACATCCAAGTGTGTGTGTGTCTGTACTGTTGTGCGTTTGGTTTTATGAACCAAACCGTCCAGTTGCTGATTATTATTCAATTTCTTGCCGACTTCCTGTGCTATTGACTTTTGATGTGATGAAATGTATCTAAATGGCTGAATGCGCCGTCGATAGGCCAGGTCTGAGTTTATAAATCGATAAAACCTCGCGGCTTACACACAATCCAAGAGAAGAAACACAAAACCGTATCCACGTGGTTGCGAGTAGGTTTGTCAGTTTCTAGAACTGAAGCGCAAGGTAAATTGTGTTTAATTGCTCTGTGTGGCTGCCGCACGCTGCTGGTGGTTGTTTTGATGTTTCGGGAATCTTTGGGGTCAGGCAGCGCGATTGTGTTGGACGCCACTTTAAAGAGCAGTAAAATCCGTTTATGGCTTCGAAATGGTAATTTCGTTATGTAATCACGGAGATTTTAACTTTTTTTTTTTTGACAGCGAGTAGGCCACTTAAGTTTAACGACTATAGTTGGCACTTATGTTTGCAAACTTGCAGCGCGGCAGCAGATTTTTTTTTCGTAGATTGACCTTAACACTTGAGAGATATCAGTTCCTGAGATCGCATACCTGGTGGTATTTTTAGAGTTGGCAAACAAAAGGACACGCAAATCGGAAAGTTGTCAAAAAACTGGGCAAAAGAGAGTGATGAGACGGGAGGCTCTTCCATCGGAGGGCTTCTACAGCAATTTGTAGAGACCCCGAGCTGACAGAGATGAAGTGAGGGTTGGTTTCAAAATTCTAAGAGTGAACGATTCGTTGAGTGAACTGAACTGAGCTCAACAGACGTGTTAAGTTTTCAGAACCCATGAACAACAAACTCAGCCGATTCTGCCGGCAATAACAACCACAAACAAGAGAGTTATTGCCTGTTCTATGTTAAACTTCTCTACAAAGAGATCAATTTGTCTCCTAAGGTTAACTCACTGAATATCATAACCTGGTTTGAGGGAAATCTTTGAAGAAATTCCAAACTCCAGTCATTGACTACCTCTAGAAATTTGCCTGAAGACTATCAAACGTAATGCATGCTGTCAATTCCACTTTGTTTGCAAAGAGAACGCATGGAAGACAAGATACAACCCTCCGAGCTGGAACAAAGTGTATGGCTAAACCTGAACATATCGAGCAAAATGATAACAAGGCTCCAGCGAGGCGAATCTCCCAATCACCTCCCCGCTTCGATACGACCAGAAAGA
Source organism: Matsumyia berberina (assembly GCA_917880715.2). NCBI lineage: Eukaryota > Metazoa > Arthropoda > Insecta > Diptera > Syrphidae > Matsumyia > Matsumyia berberina. Next base: position 111,698,129 of record OU862872.1, read on the forward strand.
CCGAACATCCATTTAGACACCGAAAAAGTCAAAGAGGATGTAGGTCTGCGGTATCGGAGGCGTGTTTTCAAGAAGAAAAAGAGCTCAGCATCGACTATTTGGTCACGAGACAGCAAGGGTCCGATGCGAACTTTTACAATGACGTCAAACATTGTTAGCTGGCTGGAGAGGCTCGGTCTGAAGAGTCTTTGTATCCACTCCGAAGAGACGACGCTGTGCAGGATGGTTCACCTTAGGTGGAGCGAGAAGGTGGAAACAATTTCAACTGGACAAAGCTGAATGGAGATATGCAACCCGAAAAGCGTATAAAGTCCACTGTAAGTATGTAGACGGACAAAGAAAAGTAAGAAAATCTAGCCCTAGGTGAAGCAGGCAAGTGAAAAACGACTTCAACTGGAAGAAGCTGGCTGGAGAGGTTCGGTCTGAACAATTCTTGTATCCACTCCGGATAGACGACCACCACCTTAGGTGGAGCTAACAAGTAAAAAAGGACTTCAACTGGGGAGGTTCACTCCGAAAAGCCCTTGTATCTACTCTGGAAGGTCGATGCAAAAGAAGAAGACATTCTCTTAGGTGGGCCAGACAACAGGAAAAGAACGTCCACTGGTAAAAGCCGCATAGACAGCTCCTGCCCGAAGAGTTTACACTTTGGATAGTCGAGGCAGTAAAAGAAGGTGAAGGTGAACCATAGCTGACTCGAAACTTCTAGTCTGAAAAGTCTTCCTGTCCGCTTAGAATGGACGACGGAGTATAAGATGGGTTTACCTTAGGTGGATAAAACAAGTGAAAAAAGTCGAAGAGTCTTAGTGTCCACTCTGGGTGGACGATGAACCACATGACCGAACAAGGGAAAAATGAATAATTGTAGGCTGCCATTCAGGGTCGGCAATCAAAATTGTACATATAGTACGCCCAACATATGAATGGTTACGAGAAGCAAGACCCCGATTCCCACAGCTATCGAGGCACCTATTTCTTTTATTTTTAGCTCACAACTCCGGCCCTCATTGACAAAGCTACCAGTCATGTTTCCATCATTGCAGTTCTTTGTAGAAATTCACCTCACCTCTCGGCATCTAGGTCAGAACGGAGGTCCAAAGGAAAACACTAGACTTAGTTCTGAAATCTAACAGATGGTCTCCGTCGTTCCATCTCCTCTGCTTCTACAGGAGTTCTCAGTAATTTTAACAAATCTGTCAACCAAAAAGATCTCGTCGAGGATTACTTCGAAAACCTGTCCTAGGCGACCTGCGGGATGGAATTTAGCAACACTTTGATCATCCCAAAACCCTCTCCATGGCATTTCTGAATAAAACATCACCACTTAAGTGGACTAACAGGACATTGCCTCCTCTTACCACAGCTGATCCTTCCACTCAAAGCGAGCTCATCAGCACAACTTGTGTCCACCACAAGTTCGATTATAAATTTTAGTTAGCAATATGCTGCGGCCAGCAACTGTGCACCGAAAACCCTCTCAGCCATAATGACACAGGGACATACGGTGAGGGCGACTAAACCAACCACTCTCTGCTCTAAGTAGGAAGCGAACTATGATGCAAACCCACACTCATTACAAAATACAAACAGTAGGTACACAAGGACAAACGGTGAGCACCGCCATCCCATCCCTGTGTGTGTGTGTTCAGATACCTGATGTAATAACACCAAAAAGCCCTCAGCAAACACTAACTACTTTACCCAACTTGTGCAACCCGGGCAAACTCCAAGATAATAGACATTCCAGTTACTGAACTTGTAGTTTGCATTAAGACTATGTATTCATGTATCTAATGCACACCTCATCGTTTGGAGCACAGCACTTAAACAAGATACGAGAGTCCTGTTCGGAGTTTTGTACTCACCAGAAGCGCTACTTGCCATGCAAGCAACATCATCCTTTATACATTTTTTTCTCTTATTAGCCGGACAAGAGTGAAAAGGACACACGGTGAATACGGTGACTAGGTATTTTCTTCTGCTTTCCCCCAACAACATGTGGCACGTGATACAATCTAATGATCAATTTATCCAAAACAATAGAAAGGAAACAAAGAATAAAAAACCGAAGACGAAGCATGAACCTGATGGCCGGTAGTTGGTTTGGTGTTTCCTTTTTCTTTTCTTTTTTTATGGTGCGCCCTCCTTGTCCTTTGTGTGTGTGGAATGTGAACACCTGTCTCCATCAGGTTTTGCCTGCCTATTTCTACCTCATCATTTAATGGAAGTTGAGCAAACTAAAAGAATTAACCCGGGCAAACACTGTTTCATTATCCTGACCACGACGGAAGTTCCCCTTTAAGGAGGACATTTCCGTACGTTGAATTTCGTATCTTTAGTAAGAATTCAGGGCACCACAACAGAGTGTTAATCGTGTGACAAAATCGGTTAAAGTATCTCGTACAATTCTGAAAACGCACTCGAAACTTGGCCAACAGTTAGCAGAGAAAGACAACACACAAGAGTTGGAAACTTTATCCGATCAGCCAAAGTATCTCGTCGTCGTCGTCGTCGTGATGATGATGCAACAAACCAACATACGAATGCAAATGAGTTGCATTCGTATCCGATATCTTTCTATGCACCGTGCAGTGGAGAAGTGTGTTGTGAAGCCACGTGAGATTTTTCTTCTATTTTTTTTTTTATTGTTGCATCTGATGCTGGCTCGCTAGTCACAAGTGACGGGATGGATATTAAAACTTAAGTTTTAGTTTCCAGCATTGAGAAATAGTACGTATATGGAGTCAAGCGTTCGCTGGCGGATTTGTCTATGTTCAGCCATTGAGGGGTGGTTTAGCGAATTCATACGTAAGAGAGTGCATTTGCTGCAAAGCAGCGGCTACATGATACATTTCCTGGAGATGTCATGTGTATCTATGAGTGTTCTCCTCGAAGGGAATAAAAATGAGAAATGTAAATTCCCACTTACATGTGGAGGTAGAACTGCAGTGACAAGTGCTATTGATGGATGGAAATGTAGACGGCTGTTAGGAGAGATTCATTGCATGTGACTTGAACTGAAGACTGATGGTGATGCATCAGGTGAATGGAGTATGTAGTAGGTATCGCATTACGATTACATTACACTGAAAGCGGGTAGAATTTTTGGTTGGATGGATCTTTAAAATCATCACTGACAAGTGGGAAGTGAGTGAGGCATAACTGCGTTTTGTTTGAATAATCTCGAAGGACAATTCTGGGATATGATTCGGGTGTTACCACCGGAGAGATAGCGAATAGACTGAGAAGAATATTGTGAAATTCCATTTCCCTAATTCGTCCTGTTAAATGGTTACAATTACAAGTGCACCTCTGTCTAGAAAGACCACTCTCAACGGACTTAAAACGCCTACAGTCGAAATGAATTGATACCGAGAAATTGCTGACAGAATTCCAATCAGGATTTCATAGCGCCTTCTCTACGATAGGCAATATTTTTGTACTTAAAAGCATTGCCAGGATATTCGCAGCACGAAAAACAGAAATTATATGCCTTCTTCAACTAGAGGAGAGAAAGAGCCAAGAATGTAGATCTGAATATGTAGAGACGTGTTCTAAATCAAGACATACCCATTAAGTCAAGAAGGAGGCCATTCTGTAACAACTTGCCGGTAAGCACTAGTAAGTTGCACGTGGACTACGTCTGAGATACTACGGATACTTTCAGTTAAGCATAGGTCCTGACTGTGCCCATAGCTGGGGAATAACTAGGGATGAAATCGATATCCGAAAAGGAATACGCCATTTACATTGATAGTCAGTCTTTGCTTAAAGCGCTTCAATCAAATGTCGCCAGATCTGAACTAATCTCGAAGTACCGCATTATGCTGAAGGGATTCGCGCAGAATCAATTAAGACTGTGTGGGGTACCAGGTCACTGCGAAATTGAGGGAAACGAAAAGGCCGACGAACTGGCCAGACTAGGCGGAGAACAATAACACAAGGAAGAGGAGAGCACTGTAGATCCCCTTCCAAATCAGAGATGGTCTAATACACAAGGCCTCTGTGGCGTGCGTTAGACCATAGAAGAACCAGAGAAATTCCCAATTTAAACAGAGCACAGCTACAAGTAGTAACTGGCATATTGTCTGGCCACTGTCTTCCGAGGGCTCTCATCTACAAATATTTGCAGGTACATACTATGTACGTGAATGTCAGGGAATTACCAAGCCACGCAGGCTATTCTTCAGTAATTTGGAGGAGCTAGGCTCTGAAAACTAGGGAAGAATGGTAAAATTCTGTAAGAAAATCAAACACTTTCAGAAAACGGTTAAGGTTCTGCCAATTTTGGTTTCACAGCGATCGCGACACTTCTCTTCGACTCTTACAAATCCACCGATTTAGTCTGAGCAAACTCATAAGCCATAAGCCCCACTTCATTCACCCATAAAAGTCCATGTAAGTGATCTGTCTTGCCGAAGGTACTTCATGAAAAATCAGCGAAAAAATATGTTTCTAATTCTTAGAGCAGCCTGACAGGACTCTTTCTTCTAAACCAACTCTACGGTTGCCTCAAGACCACCTACATAAATGATCTAAGGCAGTTCTTTATTCACAACAAAATCACCATCTTTCTGATGGAAAGACCAACGAGATTCTCTTGCAATCTTGCTAGACGAGGAAAACTTATCAGCAAGCAGCTTTTTTGCACTTGAAAAACGTTCGCTAAATTCTTAGAAAGTTTAAGAAGAGCCGGATTTTCTTCATCATTCATTGCTGAGTAAGGAAAATCTTAAAATATTATAAAAAAAAAATCAAAAACCCTTTGCAGACCGAACTTCAGTGCGCACTAGATAGGTTCGTCGCCATCTGTGTTGAAGCTGGGACGAAGGTAAACGTGAACAAATCAGAGGTGATTTCCCGAATGCCTGTTCGATGCACTCTGCATGTTAGTGGAGTCCTATTGAACCAGCTGGAGAACTTCAAGTATCTCTACTGAGTTACCCTGTAGGATTGGTCAGGCTGGAGCAATTTTGAGACAACTTGATCAATCTGTTATCAGGAGGGTTGAACTTGGCACCGGAGCTAAGCTATCAATCTTTAATTCAGTGTTTGTTCCGACCCTCATGAGGATTGGGTAATGACCGAAAGAATAAGATCGCGGGTACAAGCTGCCGAAATGAGATGTCTTCGTTGTATTGCCAGGGTAACTCGTCGAGATCGAGTTAGGAACACCAGAATACGCGAGACACTCAATGTCGAGCAACTACTTATTTCAACAGTAAAGTCCACTCTTCGTTGCATTGGGCACGTTAAACGCATGCCCCAACTCGACTTCCAAGACTTGCCATGGAATCCATGCCATCAGGTAGGCGTCCCCAGGGTAGGCCCAGGATGAGATGGTTGGACTAAGTCCAAAATCTCACCTCTACCCGTATGATGATTCAGAGTCGATGGCGGAAGATCAGGAGATGTGGAGGATCCACTTAAGCACCCTAAACTCGCGACCCTCATGATGAATGATGATCCTTTGCATTACCTGTAGGACCAAGATTCATTATTCCGCGACAGTTTGCACCACAGATCTCACTTCCGCCAGACAAGAACTAGCTCAAATCTGCAATAAAAATTCTAGATTTCATCACGATCTGGATCTAATTTTAGATCTAAACAGGACAAGAGGTCTATTCTAGAAAAAAAAACAAAATCTACACTTGCTACCAATGTACTTGGCAATATCCAAAATTGACTAAACACTACTCAAACTGAACATCAAGACAAATTTCACTGGAGGCTTCTCAAACAGGAAATGTGCATGGTTTGTGGAGTAGGAGCGAGCGTCTGTTCAAAAGTAGCCCAATCCTCTAGCCTTTCAAGCTTCTCCAGTGCCTGATCGAAACCTTTCAGCCTCTGTGTCTAGTTTTGGCAGAACTCGAAAATGTCGTAGTCCAAAGCTAAATCGATGCCATGGAGGAACTTTGGCATCGTGCTCATGAATGGTGGATGGTAATTAATTAGGGCTGGGGATGTAAATCACATGCCGAATTTTTTTTGTCTGTCACAAGTCATAGTCCGTTCCTAGCAAGCTTGTGGGCAATCTAGCTGCCTTGCCAATCTCAATGCTCTTGGTTCTGGGAACCCAATTTTTTTTATTGTTACCAGCTTACAGCTTTAGGATACTTAGATAGCTCCTGACTAGCTTTGTGCTGCGATTTCGTCTAGGGCATTTTCTGACGCAATGCTCATCGTCCTATGAGATGATTGATGATTTGTCAGCTTCTTAGGATCCACCTAGCAGCGGATTACGATAGAATTTTACAAGATTTGATCTGAGCCAGTCTAGATGTACACATAGTGACGTAGGTATGGATAAATCTTACCCTCAAGTAATTTTAAAATTAAAAGACGTGACAGCGCGAAGATAAAAGGTGTCAAGGCCACAGAAATTCTATAAATCGATTCGTCAGACAATGATCGCATTTTATTACATCTCTCGTCTCACTGGGTTACATTACCAGTTCCCAAGGCAATATGTGCACAGTTAAATCAGCAGCCCTCCTATAATGACTTACATCATCGTTTCCATGACACATATTGTTTCAGATGCAGGAAAGTAACTACATAACACAATGAGCGGTGAATGTAAATGTTTCTTCTTTTTTTATATATATAAACAATTCGAGTGTTTTACATATTTCTCGTGAGTCAGCCCCAACAAAGGGTTATTCTGATTCTGACACTGGTTACCAAGTCAAATGTCAGTTGGAACAAACACATTACAATAGCTGTGTCGCCAACAAATAGTCTGTGGTCCCATTCTAAACACCTTTTCTGTTTCTTTATCTGACAATGGGTTCGGAAAACATACGTAGATATGAGTTTCAATTTCTGTTTCGTCGTTTTAGATACTTTCCGACATACACACACACATGAGGTGTGTTGTTATCTAAGAAGGAACCGAAGTGGGTGTCACAGTCGATGTCATGTCGGTGTGTCGTCGTCTTTACAAGTTTTGACTGATTGCTTTCGTTTCGTGGGACATGAAAAATTGTATCCACGTATCTAAATGTGATGAATGATTTATATTTTTTTTTCCCCACTCTGTATCTATGGGTGGGTATTCGATTTATTTAATTGCAATTTGTTTACACACATTAATTTTAATTAAATCCATGTGTGGAGGTTCGGTGGGACTCACCATCGTTCAATGGGGGTAATTAGACTCCGATAGATACATTCTTTTCGCCCGATTACGACAAACCGTACGGCACGCTACTCATCCGCACTCATCCACACTCATCCACTCGGCTGTAATCAATAAATTTGATATTACCGACTTAGGGGGAGGTAAGTGTATAAACATGTGCTCCTCGGAGAGGGTGTGTATCTATGCATCCTCATACTGTGCGTGTGTAGGCGACAGTAAATTCAATAGTTCTAGATGTCAATTAAATTGAACTGTCGATTATTGTATTTATTTTTGTTGTTGTGAAAACGACTATGGTATGGTTACATGGTATGGTTGCCAGCGGCAGCTGCAATGGTAGTAGTGGTTCCATTTGGTACAAGATTTTCCAATTAAACAAATAATAGTTTAAAATGCAATTACCACAGCAAGAATGGAAGGGGTTGGAGTTGCTGGTAAATTGATGGGCCGCACGGGGGGTGGTGCAATTTTAAAGATATGCATAAAACATTGAATGCAAAATGCGGGTTAAATCCGTCCGCCCTTGTTGATTTGGCTTTTATTTATTTAATTATGTGTGTGGCTGTGTCGTATATTGAAAAATAGTTGAATACTTTTATTGTGCTCGTCACTGAAGAGGGTAGAAGCTAGTAATTAGCGGATAATATAAACTAGAAGAGAGTATGAATGTTGGCCCTTAGAGGAATGATCGAGGGACTATACACCGCGTCGATGGGAGTTTAAATAGAATTTTAATGGTGGTATAGAGTAGCAAATAATTTTTTGGTTTTCAGAATCAGTTACAACGAATCGGTTGGATTTCAAATAATAATTAGATTGTGGTCGAAGGAAAAATCTATTAATTTTCATTTTAATTAATAAAATGAAATGGATACCGACTAAATTCGTTTCGTTTATTAGTGAGGAATGATGTTCGTAATTGAGTGAAAATTTCGGAGTGAGGGCAAATGGGAAAATGCAAATGTTGCAAAAAACGAAGAATCTGCATTCGTGCTTGGGCTGTTGTATGGATTTTAGAACCCTTACCATCCCATTGCGTTCGATTTTTGTCAATGTTTCTCAGATTTTTCCAGATATTCAGATTTTTTTCTGAATTCTTTCTTTTTTTGTTGAATCTTGCGCTTGTGGATTCCATTGTATCAATCAATCATCGATGGAAAAGCAACGATGGATCCACAAAGACCGGAGTGGTGAAATTCGCAGCACCGACATCTTTACAATCTACATACCTATGTACATATGTATGTATCTCACAGAAAATATATTTAGACTATGTGGACGAGGGAGAAGTCTTCTAAGCTGAGCAGATACTGTGGTAAAGAAAGCTAATTTGTCATCCCTTGGAAAGGATTTCACTGTGAGTAAGGTAGGTAGGCCCTTTGTGAAGCCACTGAAAAGTACTACTCACTTTATTGAAATCAATTTTTAGCACCTGATGAAGCTGAGGACACTTTTTCACTTTTTCACGTTAGTGTGCGATAATTCGCCCAAGTTGTCGAAGTGATAGGCCCCTAGATAGAGCCTTCTTTGGTGGGATAGGGCAGGACAAGTGCCGAGGAAATGAACGATTGTTTTTTCCTCCCCTTCACTGTGGGTAAAAGGCAGCTATATTCTTTCTTAACACACGACAGCTCAGAATGAGCCAAGGCCTAGCTTCTCACCGAGGCCTAGGTGATCTTGTGCTCGTTACATTTTTCACACGAATGGAAGGGATCTACAATTTATTGCCGACTACGAATGGCGAGTTGAGAAGCATTTTCATGACAGATTACACTCTCGGACGTTTGTCATTCCCCGACGAAAAATGGTGATGCGAAAAATATTCTGTGGACATGGCTGGGGTTTGAATCCATGCAACTTGCAAAGTAGTTCAACGCACCACTAAGCCACGGCGACCACACACCTTCATTACTGAGTCTTTGATCAGCAGTGTCAGGCTGTTTTTTACAGGGCATCGACTGTTGACTTTTGGTGTCAGAATTGTGTAATAGCTCCTGTGGAAGTTCCTGAGAAACTCAGATGAGCTATGAGGTATTTTCAAAAGTCTCTAGAGGAACTGCTGATTGACTTAAGAGCACTACATAGCGCAGAACAGCCGAAAAGAAGTCACGACAATTCTGAGAGAAAATAGCTGAGACCTACTACAAGACGCGTAGGCATAGTATGGGTTCAGGATCCACAAGCTAAAACAAGACCTGAGCACAAGAAATGTTAACTCTACTACAAAAAGCAGTGTCATCAAAAGTAAAAGCTTCTGAATCCACTTAAGTCCGAGTGGTAGTAGAGCCAGAGAGAAGACAACCTTGTTCTACATGTAAGATCTTCTGTCGGATAGCCGAGCAATACTTTTCAGATTGTCTCCACATGTACCAAATTCAGAATCTGGTGTTAACGAGGACCAGAAACCCTCCATAAACGGGATAATCTTAGACAAGCTCAAGCATAAGACAGACAGCATCTGGATTCCAAAAAGTTGCCTATACGGTCATAGTCGCCGTATGTTTTGCTTGCTTCAAGAGAAATATTTTAAAGGGCTGATAGGATCTATCTGGAATAATCTTAAATGAATAATCCCTTAAACTTCTACGTACATGTATGGAGATGCTCACCAACGCTTCAGCAAGCGTCCGATTCACTAGTTCTCTGTCTCGGAACGTCCAAAGAACAACCGAAAGATGAATTTTAAACACATCGTATACCATCAATTTTTGTATGTATCATCAATTTTTTAGGACAAACAGCATCCCCAAAGGTTCGAAAAGACAGGAAAAAAGAAAAAGTTATGGCGACGATTATGGCAAAGTAACCTAATTGTTCAAATGTCGAAACTCCGAATTGATCCTAAACACCAATCGACAACAACTCGTTTAGAGTGACTCCTAGTGTAATAAAAAATGAATGTCACGCTGCGTTTGTTGAGCACAAGTGTGGTTCCGTAATGTCAAATAAATCAGGCACGTGCTTAATATCTACTGGAGCACTTATGCACGACTCCATCGAACATATCATGTAACTGACGAAACAGGATTTGCATGTTGGGCGATTGAAATCAGTCTGGATTCAACTTAATTTGTAGTCACACTCTCTTTACGCTGTCCTGACAAGATCTCTGACTTCAATAATAAATCATCTTAAGAGTAATCCGTGATTGATTGACCCAAATACCAGATCGATAGTTAAATTTGTTGACATTCTTTGTTTAATGAGTTAACTCTCCTCAACGAAAGCCGCAATCATTTAAGAGCCAACCACAACGTGATTTATTATTTTAACGAATAAAATTATAAAACGTTACTCCAAAGAAACACTAAAATTGATCACTGACATCAAATTATCGACATTAGTTCGCTTCAAGTAATTAATCTGTCAGTGAAAATCAAGTTGTGCAATCGACAAAAACAAAACAAAATTAAAAATTTAAATTTATTTTGTCATTAAAAAAGCAGGAAAAGGTTAAAAAATTTTTTATTCTTCATTTGTTATAGATAAAAGCCATCGGGACAAGTTGCAACGAATGCCACAGAGAGAACTTAGATCAAGACTTTCGAAATGAATTCAAGGTTGCACAATGTAATGCTGTCAATCTATTGAAACCTTCAAGGACTTTACTAGGTTATGCAACGAAATAAAAAGAGACCACCAAGGTATCACTCTGGATTTTTGATAGATAGTCAGCATTTTCAACAGCTATACCATCTACGAATAGGCTGTTATCGTGCTGTCTGTCAGCTCATGTTTAGGATCTAAATTCCATAAAGACTTTCAGCAAACCCTCTACAAAACTGAGACTGCTCTCGTTTAGATTGGTTTGACCCAATCAGTACTCGAAGGTATCACAACTTGAATCATTCACTCAATTTAGAGTTCAGGAGTCAAGTTCTGTCAATTATCAGGCAAGAGGTCTATGGCTCTATGACAAGATCCGTCACAGTTTGGTGGCTGATGAACTCGCCAGATATGGAACAACATTACCTATTGGACCTGATAAGGGCATCTTTACCAATCGCTACTTGTGAACTTAAACTCAAGCTAAATGCTATGGAAAGAGCAAATCTTAGGTACAACATGTCTATCTAGCCTAAGCTGGATCTGAAACGCTTAACTATTTGATTTCTCTTAACAGATCGCATATTAGCACTATAATAGGTTTCATTACTGAACACTGTATAATAGGCAGGAATGCAGCAAGCCTTGGCGTTTACGCAAATCACTTCTGTAGAAGCTGTATGTACGACGAGGAGGGGGAGACTACTCTCCATCTTACTTACACCTGTTCAGCTTTCTTCCGCAAAAGATAACTCCACTTAGGAGCCTTCTTCTGACCAACCAATTGGTTCAATAACTAGGCAGGAGATCGTTCTGAAATCCTTGTGGTATCACAACGGTCTAAGTGTGTTGGCTTTAGCTGGCAGCCATTTCAACCTAACCTTGGCGGAATTAATGTGGTGATCTTTGGTGAAATAAATAGTTGACACCCGTAGGACTTCACTAGTCCGTGTCACAATGTTTGATAGATATTACTGGGGCTTGAAGTTTCGTAGCGCGCCGAGCAATCTAAGACACTCATCACTGAGCAGCGTAAAAATGTCCTTCGATTGTAGAAATTTGCTATTACCTGACATTCACACCCTGTCTTAGTTTCATGGCGGATGCCTTATGCTTTTTCTAACTACCATCAACCTAATTTGATAATTTGTCTAATTTTTCTTGCGTTTCAACAAGAGGTCCCTTGAACATCTGATACCCATTCTCCTGCTAATTTAGACCGACTCTAGTATGCCTCCTAGGGATGGAAAAGTTCGAAGCTGAATTATGCGGACCCCCCCGAGATACGCATGGCTCTCATATAAACGATATCAAGATACAACTTGAAAATCACAGCACTCGAGTCAAAGCTGAAGTAGATGCAATCACAGCCATGAGGAGAAGAACCACGTTCGTTGCCATATTGTTCAACAGACATGTAACGTCGAATCCCGGCGAAAAGAAATAGATAGTTCTACACTTAAAACATGGCTGGTAAATATTCAGAATTTTTTGCAAAAACTAGAACTGAGTTCCAGAAAAAAATACTGACGCGACAGACTGAGATGAGTCAAGGCCTAGCTACTCGCAACCATTCTATTAGTGCGTGTTACGAACGGAAAGAGCCGACAATTTACTGCAAATTTTGAATGGAAAACTGGTTCTTTATGAAAAGGGTGCGGCAAAAACTGTGTGCTCGAACCTACGCAGCTCGCACAATTATCAAATGGCCATTGGTCCCTGCTTCTTTAAAAATGAAGCTAACAACAGGATTACGTTGAACAGAATGCGCTGTAGAGACATGGTCATTGATTTTTCGTGGTCGCTATTTGACGATTTTCACTTGAACAGGCTTTGGTTCCAGCAGAATGACGTAACGTGTCGCAGCAGTCATCAAACAATCGAACTTTTACAGACTAAGCTGGGTGCTTTTAGGACGTTTTTAGGACTTGTCTTGGACTTTTTGTTGTTGAGAACTAATTAGGACTGTTTCAACTTTAATGATTTATAAACTATTGAGGCACTTAAGGAGAATATCCATCGAGCTATTGGCGAAATAGAGCCGCAAACAATGGACAATATACTGCGAAATTTGGTTGACAGGATGAGAGGGATCCCAGTCGAGGCAGTCATAAGAGTGCGAATATTTTCCATACTTGGAAGGTAGGTAACACAGATTCACTACGTCTATGATTATGACAACCGTCTTTGGTTATGAATGATCGCACTAAGCCTACCTACCAACCTACTTAAAGGCGACAAAAAACGACTCGACGGTTTCAAAATTCCCAGAAAAAAGGATCCACAAACCAATGAGAATTCCTTGTCACTAGAACTTAAAACACATTCCTGTGCCCATAGTTTCTTACAGAAATTTATCTTAAATTAAATATAAAATAAAATATTAACACTCTACCTTTAAATAGTTGAATCGAATCAGTTTATAGACGGCAAAAAGAACAAATCCAAAATTCTTCGAAAGGCAGTAACTATTTTAGTAGATTATATCCAAATGGTGAATGTTTTTGATTTATTTTTAACAACTTCTTTGAATTTATTTAATTTAACAGCATTTTATTCTCTTTTTTAATTTTTTTTATATCACTTTTTAGCAAAAATATTTGTTTCACTTTCACTTTGTATTTATTATTTATATTTTTCCTTTTTTTTATCACAATTTATTTTCTTTAAAATTCAATATTTTATCACGTTTTACTATACATAAATTTTTTTTTAACTTTTTTTTCTACAAAGCACAATTTTTTTTTAGGAAAAATTCTGAAAATATAGAGGAAAATTTAACAAAAAAAAAATAAAATTTTTTACAACCACTTATAGTAAGAAAAACACAAGAAAAAGGCGCAACCGAAATGATTAAAAAAAAATATTAAAACCAAAAATTTATTCCACGAACTGACGTGTATGTTAGTTGAACGAAACGAAAGTTCCCTCAAATCTCGGCTTACTTCGTGCCGACTGAGATTGCAATAGGCACTAGTACTAGCAAAAAAAATGTTGTTGTGTCTGAGAAATATATTTCCCAGCGAAGCTCAACCAAGTGTAGGTGAAACTATCATTTAACACCGACCAAGTCCAGGTAAAACGCGTTCACCATCTAAGACTGTTGTTCGGTTGCGCCTTAAAGAACCCAAAGGCCAAAACCAACTGAAACAGAAAAATACACGATGAACGACAAAAAACAAAAAAACTGAGAACCACACTACTAAGGAAAAACTAAAACAGTTTGCATGAGGACAGGAAAAACGATTTTCCTCGGGTTGAGGAAGGAGGAGGCACGGGCACGGGAGGTCGTTTGGTGGAAGTCTCTCTCTAGGTGGACTTTGGGTTGAGTTTTTTGGGTTTGGTATTTGGATTAAAGGTACGAGATAGGTGAGCGTAAGGAGGCGGTGTAATTTGTTCTTTTTTTTTCCTTTTTGCTTTTTGAAACTGTGCTGGCCCGCATTTAGTTTGTTCTCATGGAGTTTGAAGAAATGTACTGAAAGGAAGGAAGGTGCGAATGGATGGTGGTGGAGCGAGGAAAATAGGCGCCGAATGAAATATCGTCGATACTGTTTTGCACGCGATCACGAGAAGGAATTTTCTATATTTTACGTCGTTTGCTATTCGATTTTATGCGGTGGGGTTGGGTGGGCGATAACTGTAACCGTTCGTCAAAAAAACATGATATTCTTCAATTTACTTTTTTTTTGTTAACAAAAATCGGAAACAACGACAAGAGACCACACACAAACAGGAAACGGATGATTTTAGGTTTTCCAAATTCTATTTTAGCGTAAGATACATGATATTCTTCAATTTACTTTTTTTTTTGTTAACAAAAATCGGAAACAACGACAAGAGACCACACACAAACAGGAAACGGATGATTCTAGGTTTTCCAAATTCTATTTTAGCGTAAGATACTTATGTTTTTTTTTAATTTTTTTTTTTTTGTATTTACTAGATACTTTTATGTCCGTGGTAAAATAAAAAGAGGAAAACTATCGTATGTATCTTGTTTTGCTATTCACCGCACGAGCTAAACGAGTTCGTATCTGGCATTAGACTGACACACAACAGCCGGGCTCTGGTGTTGTGCCTTTGCGTATTTTTTTCACTCACACTCACTGCTGGTGGTGTTGGTTAACTCGTATAGCGGCGAGTTGGTGGTTGCACTGAGTTTGTCAGAAACAAACGTCATGTGCTGTTGGGTTGAATCGTCGTTTTAGATTGACGGAGGGTAAAAGGTGCGATAGAACGGGGGTGGTGGGCCGCTGATAGAGAAACCACAACAAACTCGATGTTGAGTGGTGAAATTTTGCTGAGTGCAATGGACCGGAGAGTGTTGTGAGTGCTTAGTTGGCTGTGGATTGTAATTGTTGAGTGGAAATAGCAAAGCGACAAAGATACAAAAACGATGAGAGGGTTTGTAGCTGTGTGTAAAGTGTGGAACGTAGGATTGTGATTAATTTTTGAGTGAGTAAGCGGGGGTAGGAAACGACAGCAGGTGAATACAGTTTATGAGATTTTTGCAAGTTGTATTGCTACTGTCGTTCGTAACCGACGAAAGACAAGATTTAGATAGATGTGTCTCTCATAGAACATAAAACTATAAAATTCGATAAACACGATATAATTTGTCATGTACGAAGATGTTATAATGACTTCACTGTATAATGAGGCATAAAATCGATGAAATAAATTGTAAAAACAGTCGGAGAAGATGTGTGATGTTAAAGATCAGTAATACCCGTTTCGAAGGATCGAAGTGGAATTCCCCTGTGAAGTTACTATTTTGATTTTTGACAGAAGTTTCATGGTCACTATCACAGGGAGGTGACAGTATATTCACTGTTCTCTGTCGTCCTTCACTCCATAGATTTACATTCATAATTCGACATTAATCCGTGGAATCTGCAAGAGAACAAGTCAAGCTCAAGAAGAGTTACAGTCTTCGAATATAAATTTATAAGCCGGAGAAGGTTCTATGTGTCAGTGTTGAACAGGTTAGGTTCGGAAGTTGATTAAGAGCATATCAGTATAACCTCTGTCAGTGTTGAAGAGGTCAAAATGCTTTAGACTGAACCCATCTTCTGTTGGACAGACTTAGAACGTAGAGGATAGTTTATTCCACTTTTACGTTCCTGCTGAGAGAAAAATTAGTGGCTACCTTCTGACTTGTAGGTCTGCCAAACACTGTCTTATATTCTTAACCACAACGAGAACATGTAGGCCTTAAAAGGTCAGACAATTGCAGAAGCTTGTTAAATCCATAGCAATCCACATTCTATCATTCTTTCTTCAATGAAAGTAAGAAAACCTTGGCAAATCCGTCTCAAGGCTTTTGATATTCTTGCAAAGCCTGACTTAAGATTCCTTTTCCAAGTGTTCTATGAACCTTTTCTGCGGAAGAAAACCGAATTCTCGTCGAAAGTCTTAGCCTAGAGAACCACCACCAACGAACAGGAAACAAGCTTAAGTAACACGAGCCGAGCTTAAACCTTATTTGTTGCAAAGCTAAAGCACCTGAAACCATGTCAACGAACTGGAACAAATAAATTCGTGTTGTTTTGGCCTTAAAATCGACAATTTTACGTCAAATCCTGGAGAATAATCAAGAGGTTCAGATCGACACTCACAATCTAATAATCGGTTTCAAAGACGCATATGAAGACAGGAGTGCATTCCAAGCAGAAGGCCTCACGAGAACTGTCCCTACTCGCCTCTCTACAAAGAGAACATTTACGAAGATAATCAGACGGCGATTACTACCATCCCATCCAGAGTGATAAAATCAAGACTAGAAATGAAATGTCGCAACGAGAAAAGAGAACACTTGCTGCTTCGTCATGGTTGGAAAAGACACCACCGAAACGTTTAAACCCACTAGAGGCCTATGGCAGCACTGTCATGTAAGTTTTTCAACCTGATACTGAAAAAATGCAAAGTTCCAGGGAAGCATATCAGACACTATGTTCCACAAAGCAGTACAACCACTTGATTCAATAGATAATAATTTCAATGTCATTATCGGTAGAACGAAGTGGGCAGTCACTATCACGACCTAGATCACGGTCTAGGGCTGATTACTTCCTTTTTCTAGCCCATCTGTCCCCCATTGCCTGGCACACCATTGTGACCAGGGAACCAACAGAGTTTAACACCTTCAGCTCGCAAAATATCACCTCCGAATCAGGCAGTCTTTGCTCTCTGACGTGTGTATAATACCCAAACAAAAACCAAGCTATTTGTAGTCAAATTTCAGCGTCGCGCTAATTCCCCTCAAGAATAAACGACACAAACTCTAGAACCATACTCACTACATTTTTCATGGACACATACGTACATTTAGCAAACAATGCAAGGACCACCCATAAACCACTGACCCCAAAATCAGCTTTGTCTAAACTCAGTCTGCTTACTGACCTCAATTTCTTCTCCATTCACCAAGTCCCATCCACATCATTGTGCCCTCTCCATCCCCCACAACAAATTGATGTATGTACATACGTATCCTCTCCTTCAAAACAATTTTTTCATAAGTACCATCCAATCCATCCCGGTGGCAAGGAGATGTGTACGTATGTATCTATTTCCAAAATACTCCCATCAAAAGTACTCCACGCGAGATAATGACCATGAAATAGGCCACCACCAGGCAACATCACCATGGCGCACTTGGCTATGTCATCATCAATGCCGTCGCGGCCGCGAACACCACCACCGCCTTGCCGTTTTACTTACTTAGTTTTGGGAGCGAATAAATCAACAAACTTTTCATTCCACTCAACAACTTTTCACGAAAAAAAAAATGCAAATAAAATTTGTATTCCTCCACCTAACGAGGACAATTTTCCAACTCCTTCGCCCCCCGCGCACTAATGTGATGAAGAAAACACATTTTTTCCCACAATTCCCACCTTCAACCACCGCCAGCTACACCCTATCAACAGCTGCATCATCAAACAGCAAAAGCGTAGCGCAAGAGGAAATCTCTTAAGCACTCCAACAACAGCACCAGCAACCTCCTCCTAGTCGTCGTTGTGATACACATTAGAGAGAAAGAAGAAGAAGAACAACCCAGAGGCTTGCCGCAGAACAGCGATTTGTTTTCATCCCAAACGTTGTCCGTCTTAACTTTCGTACAACGACCGTAGTACCAGGGCAGTGGGGGTATACTCACTGGATCCACAGGGACCTGAAGCTGGCGCTCCATCATAGTGTAATAAAATGTGTATTAAAAAAAGAAGAAAAAACAAACGGGAACAAAACAGAAGAGAAGAATAATCACAACACCCATTTGGACTTGCTATTCACGGAAATCTCTGCTCCAATGTGTACCACCGCAGCCGGTATGGATCACAACGTCTCCTCTCTCGGTGTGGCGATCCTTACCTAGTTCTAGTTGGCATTAAACCCCGCGCGTACACATAGTTATGGCAACCCACAAACGGATGGCAAGGAACTACTAGAAGATGAATGGCCACCAACCCGGCCGTGATGGCAAGCAAGTACACTGAAAATAGTTACACACTCTCCGCATCCACCACATGGCAGTGAGACTGAGATTTTGCTTCGTTTTTTTTTTTCGTGAGTTGTAAGGGCTTCGGGTGGAAGAACCATTAGCAATGTGGGTGGTGGGCAAAAGTGGATTTAAAATTACAAAAGATTGGAAAACGAGAAGAGAAAGGTTGCAAAGCGTCTAAAGTGGTCTGCATACGATACCCTATCTGGGGTTTTTCTTGTTCCAGAAATGGTACGCCTTCAACAGCGCAAACTGGAGAAACTGGAGACACTCACTGCAGAAAGATCGAAGTTATCAGCGCAGCGAGGGCCACGATAGAAAAGCGGAAGTAATCATTACTAAGCCATCATTACCCTATACGGGAAGATGCATTTAACAATGTCATCTAGACAAAAATTCTAGGCCAAGGCAGCTCTGGGCTTCAATCTTTAGATAGCCATTGAACTCTGACAATCTCGTACAACTCAGTCGGAGGGAAATCGTTTCAAGTATCTCTAGAATGACCGCTTGGAATCTCAATAAGTCTTCAGGACACCCACTAAGGCAACCAAACCACCAACTGGCTACCGTTTTCGCATGCCAAGGTCTGTACTAGGTTTGGTACTAGGTCCCCTACTATGGATTCTTATGTACGACTACGTCCTCAGACAGAGGATCCCTTGTACATCAAAACTATTAGACTTTGCTGACAACAAAGCTGTCGTAGTGGCAGCCAAGCTTCTGGAGGAGTTGGAGCACAACTCCAATGAAACTATGAGAATGTTTCAGAATTGTCTTACATCCTAGACCTGGAGCTAGCAGGAAAATGGGCAAAATTCCTATTCATCAGCAACAGGAAACTCATGAAGACATTTGAAGTTTCAAAGCATAGTACTTTGGCACAGTCAGAGAAGTAAGATTAATCTTCAAGCTCACGGGCAAAAAGGATTCCCAAAGTACGCGAGTTAAAATAGAGGAGGTGGCGGAGATACTAAGAACGCAGAGTCTTCAAATCTATCTCGGAGTGACAATTCAATTCGAAAAAAAGGTCGCCTGAGGTAAGTAGCAGGAGACCCCCAACCAACTTGGAGTACTCAATTATAGGCAGTTAGCTAAGCATCTGGTTTACTGCAGAGTCTAGTTGATTGAGGCCCAGGTTCACCCCTAAGTAAGCAAGCAGTCCGCCACAAGTGTGGATCTGCCTTGATTGGTCATAGTGCAGAATAGTAAGGACTGAAACGAGATTAGAATTAAAAAGAACAAGTCTGTGAATGAAATGGAATACGACAGCGTGCAGACGTTGTTTGGGACCTCTACAGCTCAAGTGTTATTGTGTGTTCACTATATCCTTGAGTTCACAAATTTCCCCAAACAATTTAAAACGCTTGCCAAGAACTGGTGAACCTCATGGGGCTTGAAAAAATTGCAAACTCTGTCGCATGTTTTGGAAGACATAATCCCACAGAACTTGGTTGAAAATTTGCAGATAATCATCTTCCTATACCCGGAACAAGGCACTAACAGCCTTCCAACAAACGACAGCTTCAAAGTCCGCACTCACTAAGATGCAAACGCAACCCATCAAATTCACCTGCAGGCAAAAGACTCCGTGGGTTAAGCAATAGATCCACACCAGATTGCAGCGCCACCTAATCTCGTAGGCGATAATAAAATACAAATATAAAAAAACCACCGCCCAGGCCTACGTTCATCTTCCATCTACAATTATGTAACAAAGTACCCGTGTCTTTGCCAGTTTGCATTTCTCCCCACAGCCAAACAACGAAACCAAATACCATTCCCACCCAAAAGGAAACCCACAAGAATTCTGATTAATTCTGTTGTGGGCCGTCCTAAAGAGCTCCCAAACAACATCATTAAGTTTTGAGATGATCGCTCTCAAGCAATCGTTAATGACCACCATACAGATACTCTCGTAACAACGCGCTAGATTTCGTAGATTGCGTGAGATTATGACAGCATGCCGCAATTAAGTATCATTCATGTCTACGCTGGAAACCCTCCTAGAGATCATTAATTAATTCGTCATTTGGAAGCGCGATGGTTCTTCCGTTTTTTTTATATCTCTAACCCTCGAAAAAAGAATATGACTTCCATATTCGAATTTGTTTGCCAAAGAATCGATCAAACAATACACTATGAAACAATCGTGTCCAATCCATACACCCACACAAGGACATGCGAGGAAAAAAATTTATGTTCAACCTCTGAAAATGGAATACCTTTGCGCTTAAATCACTTTTATATCCTTTTTTGGAAGAATTGTAACGGGTTTTTTCTTTTGCCTGCTCTATATGCATGTACATATCTATGTATAACAGTAACGGGGGAATAGTTTATTATTTATTAAAAACAAACAAACATTTCTACGGCAACGAATTTAGGTACCACAACAAAAAATGTACAGAATGGGTTATAAAGGGATGTAGGGGGTTGAAGGAGGCCACACATATCCCCCACCCCCATAGCTATGGTGGTAGTTGAATGAATAAAAAGAGTGATAAGTTCAAAATAACAAGAAATGAGTGAGATTTTCGTACTCAAAGAGCGGGAGCTACAAGGAAACTGCGCAAGAGCTGCAATGAGTGACTCTGCAGAATGTGCTCATGAATTCTCAGATTTCGACTCAACTCAGGTGTTTTGCAGACAAAATGGAAACAGGTGCAATTTGCCAGAGATGTCGACGTCAGACCAGAGAGAAAAAAAATTACATTTATCACTAATTGGACCGGATATAAGCGATGTGGAACGTATCTGGAATGTATCAGGCATTCATCGTGTATTTAAGGAGAAATACAAATTTTTTGTTCCCTTTTTCTTTTGGATTCTTGAAAGACACGTATAGACTGTTATTTTGGATGTAATAAAGTTCATATTTCATTATCCAAACAAGGTTAAATCATGCATGAAATCATTAGACTTGGGATCCACACGCGATCACCCTCATAAAGAACCGATTTGCACTTCACCGTGGCATGTCATTCCCTCATCAGAGGTTTTTTTATATTATCCCCACCATAGAGCACACCGATACCATACATTCAATAGTATATGTGTGATATTGTGTCACACCTGAGTTGCCGTCTCACCTGGCTACCTATTTATTTATTTTTATTCAAAGCGGGTAATTTTCTTTTTCACTTTTTTTTTTCTGTATTTTCTCTTTGTTTCTGTTCCGTTTTTATTCTTTTTCTCTTTGTAGCTAAGCAATAAATGTAAAAGCCTTCCTGAGGTGTACTTTGGCTCATGTTCATGTGGCGAAACAAAACCGGCCCAATAGAATCGTGGCCGGAATAAACTGAAAGTGGAAGGGGAGAAAGAAGAAAACACACAAAACGTAACGAAATAATAAAACAGACCAACAAAGCAGACAAAAGGTAAACTAATTAGATGCCAGTCGGCCAGCAATAAGAACAACAACGCAATGGAGAATAACTGCAATAAAAAATAAAAAAAAAAAATAGGGGGAACAACTTCACAGACCGTACGGAGCGGAAAAAGGAAGTTGTGGGTACGCACCGACCATCAATGAAAAAAAAAAAAAAACGAGGAAAGGGAATTCAAAAGCAACGGTCAGCACATTATTGACGGCGAAGAGATGCATATCGGTAATGCGTTACGCGTGTGGAGCCGCCTCACCATTGAGGTAGGGCAGCCGACCACGAGCACATGGCGTTGTATGTTATTCAACATCAGCTGGTTAATAATTTATGGATTTATTGGGGGAAGTGATGCAGTGGCTTGGCTGTGTGCGGTGGAGCTCAGTTCCGCATGTAGACATCCGAAAGTTGTAAATGTCCATAAAGTGGGATTTGAAATGGAATATCAACCGATTGTGGGAGAAGAACCTGCGGCAGTTACTGGATGCAGACAGAATCGTTGGTAGAGTATCGCGTTCTATGCATAGTAGAGCTGAAGGTTTTTCTAAACCTATTTCAACGGGCAACTGTCTTAGGGGACCGATGACAAGCCTAAACATTCACTTCGAAGATACGGCAGTTATGTAGATAGCTACATGGTGCAATGGAATCCACTATTCTAAAATGATAAAAAAATTAGGTTGACCTAGAAAATGCAGAAAAATACTCACGAAACAGCAGAAGCATGTCGTCAGTAACCACACGAGATGGTACCTAAGTTTGGCAGAGACCATAGAGGCCAGAAGGGGCAATAGAAGACAATTGGATTGCACTTAGAGCACTTCGAGGAAGAAGAGGAAGACACTTCCTATACCACTGCCCAAGCTTGGCAAGGACAGAAAACCCTGGGTTCTAGGTGAATACTGGACCTGAGGCATTTTGGCTCACACCAAAGAAACAGAAAGATTCGGTAAACCACAAACAAATTAGCGTCAACTCCACAGTTCTCCTTCGAAACTTTCCAATGCATGATCGAAACCTATCCTCTTCATACAGTTTTGAGGCATAAAACAGGGAAACACCATGGGCACGTCTAAGTCCTCTGTTCATCCCAACATAACATTTCATACTTAGGACACTCGAGGCTATAAAAAATCTTCCAAAGACTCAGACCTAAACCGTACCTTCTACATCTTTTTTTATCAATTCACTACACTCGTCGAATAAGCTTGAACACTTTGGGCATGTCCTTGCACAGAAATTTGTCCAGATGTTCGCTCAGCAAGGCTACTCCTGTCTAGACGTCAAAGACTGGTGTCAATCCACCAGTCATTCCTACTTCCACTAACAGTCCACATCATTGATGCCCAATGTCTCTCTCTCTCTCTCTCGCTCTCTCTCTCTCTACTTTATCCAATCAATCAAGAATCATATAAATACCAACCACCCACTACGCGGAAATTGCATTCCTGGATATCAAGCGCTTGCCAGAGTTAAGTTTTGTTCCACTTTAGAACAATTGCCCCTCAGCCACAGCAGAACAGTGGGAAAGGAAGAGCCAGATAACAATGATGGCCACAAGTGGTTCTCTAATTGAGATAAAAATGTACAAATGACTTAAGCGACAGCGATGATTGTCGCTCAAAGCGGTCCAATCCGTTCTTACTTCCAACCCACCCACAGGGAATGATAATTATAAGCAACAATAGCAACAGTGCATCCAGCAGCCACCGGGAAGATAAGCAAGTCCAGACAGAAGATACAAAATGAACGACGAAAGACTGAGTGTGTATTAACAGCTTGTTCAGCAATTGAACTCCCACTTGAGAGGAATCCAACAGCAACAACAACAACAAGGATGACAACAATAAACACACACAAAAAAAAAAAAGACAGCAGCCTTCAGCAGAAGCATCATCTGCAAAAGGACGACCAGCAGCCAGATCGAGTGGGACGGGGCTGGTACTGAACATCCGTCTGTCCTTCAATGGAGAGAGGGACAAGCCGACTATCATCGCACCGCGGTGGCAATGTTGAAGCTTCCGAATATAATTCCGATGACTGGAGGCTGATGGCTTGCTGGTGGATGGACATTGACAGCCCCAACATTGGTGGCGTAATTTTTTTTTTTTTTTTCTTTTTGTCGTTGGATTGCGTGATGGTCGGTCGCTGTACTGTGTGTCTTGGGTCGTCGATGTTGCCGCTGCTCCAGCGGAAGGAAAGAAATGTCAAACATGGAATTAATTAGATTCCATGTGGTTGTCGCCACTTGATTGACTACTTGTTCCCATGTCAGTGTATGGGTGTGTGTGTTGCGTTGGGTTCATCATTTGTCTCTAGCTCGTCTCCGGCTGTATGTGGCCTCACCGTGGGCAGAGGCCAGACCAGACATTGCAGTTTGACAGCAATTGTGTTAATCAAGATGGATTACTGTTGGAATCTTTAATAGACGTTCGGAATTTAATTGGACAGAGATGGAGCACAGAGGGATTAGGCGGCCGGGTAGGTGGTGACCCCCATTATCTAGTTGGTCTATGCGTGGATTGGTGAATTTTAAATTGGCTCGACAATTGAGTCATTGCAACCTAATCCCATTCCGTCGTCCCTGGTATAATCCTCGGAATTTATTTCTCACAGATGTTCACAGGAAGAAATCAATTTTTTCCCCATCCACCTCCTGTCGACACTTGCCAAACGGTAATTTACAGCCACCACAGGACAACAACGAGCACACCAGCACACCATTTGATACAATAATTTGCAATTAAATTTCTTAAGCTTCTCCAACGCCACTAGACGACATCATCCCAACCCAGAGGACGACGTAAACATCTTTTGATGCTGTGCGCGCTGCCGATATCAAAGGGAGCCATCAGCATCACCAACAAATCAATTTGTTTGAAATAAATTACACGGCTGTCATTCCGCGCCCGCCCAAGTCTCCTGACACCCTTTCCCCGCCCGTTCAGTTTTTTTTTTGGGGAAAGGCCTCATCAATAATGTGCACGAAGCGAATCCATAAATAATTCGCAATTTTCGCTGATGCACTTTGTAATTAGCATCGGGGATGTGCTTTAGCTGGGACGTGGAGAGATGGTGGCAAGAACAAGGTATGTAGTCCACCTGCTGGCACTTTTTTTTGTTTTTGCTTCGATATTAGCGCTCCCCGGGTAGTAGTAGCGCTTTTTCCCTTGAGATTTTCCAATCGATCACACGATGTGCGTGTGCACCCTCCCCTACGGGGCCCAATCTATTATCTCACACACGAGGAGGAAAATTGAAGTTAAATGCGCGCTCAAGTGGAAGGCTACTTTAAAAGGAGCTACCAGCAATACAGTGGGGTGCAAAAGTATGTACAAGATGATGGACATTCAAACACAGGCTGCAATACATGACAAGTTTTATGCGAGCATGGCTATCACTGAACTATGGGGTGGAAAAGGTGCCGTGAATGAATAAAAATTCTGGACAGGGTCCTTAACCTTGTAGTGCCCAAAATTGAGCGAGAAAAATTCCGTCATGAGAAGTTGATCCAACCGACAGCTATGACCAACATAGAGAAATCGGAGCCAGGGGGAAGCTGACTTTTACCTTAGTCAGCTATTAACAGGTCACGGCTGCCATCGTGGTCATCTTTACAGATTCGACTAGATTGTGGGGTGTCATCTGTCTGCGGAGATGACTGTGGAAGGCGTGGAAGTTATATTTTTTCATCGTTTGCAACAAAAGCCTTGACGAAGCAGTGGGAGTAAACATCGCAACATCGGGTATGGAGAGACCAAAAGAAATGAAGAAACCAAGACCAACCCTAAGTGGTGACTTAAAGCTAAGAAATAGCAGCGAAAATTGAATCCAGGCGATCGACTTGTTACCTAAATCTTCCTGCGACTGAAAAGACTCGAAATAACACTCATTTAGATCAGGATATGGAGAGAGAAAGATGAACTTCAGGGATGTCAGCGAATCCTAGACTTCAAATTGAATCAGGGGTCAATTCGTCAAGATATCTAAGTCTGAGGTAAGCTTATGCCTCCGAAGAAGAGATAGGTGACGCTACTACATATTGCTTAAGCGCGAACCCCGTTAAGACCTATAAAACATATCCTGAGTATGACAGAATAGGCTGCATGACTCCCTTTCCGAAACCAGCCTGAACCCAACTGAATTTAAGTCGGAGCTGAACTCTGGATCAAAAAATCGATCGATGGAAGGCAGATCTCCAGTGTCCTGGCTGTTCAACAGTGGGAAAATTAAAAAAAAACTTTAACACACACGGATGGGTCCAAGATGAACATAGGTACAGGATTAGGAGTATTTTCCTCAATAAGACTTCCTGACAGCAGCAGAGGTTCCTTAACTGAGGTGAAAAACAGGTGGAAAGCGCTAGCCACGTGCGATATTTCTAGAAGAAACCATCAAGCTCCTACATATGGACAGGAAATCCCTGGTAGGATTAATTCCAGGCCACAATATGCTCGGATATCATGCAAAACAGCTGCATCTGACCGAAGACGATCTATGCAGAGCATGCGGTGACGAAGAAGTCCATGAGTAAACAACCCATTTACGTTGTCAGTGCTCAAGCCTTTACAATATTAGAAAGAGAACTCTGGGCAGATGCTTCTTCGATAATATCGACGAGCTTTCCAATGGTTCACTGTCGAAACTGCTCAAGTTTGTAAGGACAATCAGGTGGTAAATAGAACTGCGCATAAGACTCCCTGTCGCCTCTAAAACTCATTGCTATTGTCATCTTCTAGTTGCTTGCCTTCAAAAACTTGAAAATGGCCTTAGAAAGTATAATACTAAGTCTCCGAGTCTCTTAAAACTGAAGCTCACTTTTTTGTGCCTGAAACACTTTTTTGTGCCTGAAACACCTCCATATACCCCCACGCGTTGTAGATCATCACAGTCGTTAAATCAAAAATTCATAACTGACACGCAGCGCACATCCCAAAATAGAAAACAAGCTTAAACGTAACGAGACTTCATAAACATAAAACATGTTCCACTTCCGCGTGAAAACTTTTCATCCCCACTGTAACGCCTGCATCCATTAAGACATACCAAGGGAATCTATGCCACTATGGGAGTGGAAGCTTGAATCGTGGCTTTTCTTTTTGTTTCTATTGAGAGTAAATCCATTCCCTCACGAAACGATATCGTAAATCATATTGAACGACGAGTAAAACGACGCGGCACGGAATTCCTATCAGCTTGTGGTCCAAAGACAGGTTTCGGTTCACACGGAACCGGATTGATTGGAAGTAGTTTTCGTCGTGGTTCACATAGCCACTCGACTATGCTCCAGTAAAACTGTTTCTGTTTTTTTAACTCCTCGCTTCGAGGTGAGGGTGGCATTAGTTGTGTTACCTGCAGTCTTGGTGTAGTTTTGTGAACTTTTGAGAGAGAAAACAAGTCTAGGCGACGACAAACAACAACCTGACGAAGGAAATATATCAAAAGCAGTGCAAGATCGCTGCACCACCAGAGTGTCGATTGTTAATGTCAGAGTTGTAACTTGTCTGGCGGTCGCGCATAAAAATGGACAGAGGAAGTTGCGCAGGAGCGGGAGCTCTTAAGCAATGCGACGATGTGAGGTTACGTGTCGCTCAAGGTGCGACGGAAAGTAGTTATTTTCTATTTTAATTAGAGCTACCGGGACTGGAGGATGTGTACTTACGATAAAAAACGGTGAGACTTCTGCGTGTGTACCTGAAATGAAAGAGAAAACAGCGTTACATCAGCACAGGCAATCAGCAATATTAAGAAATGCAACAAACAAATTAGTACCCTTCCTAATTGGCGTCATAAAATTAGCAACGAGTGCTGTTTTATGGTGCCAAAGTCTCAAGCAATTGTAAATAAAAAGCCCTCCCTATCCCAACGACAAAAAAAAAACAAAATGGCAATCCCATCGCCCAGTAGTCATTCGTTTTAGTTTCATCCTTTTGCGAAATATCTTCACGAGGGAGGACATTCTTGGCAAATAGCTGCACGATTCGTTTAGATAAAGCTCCAACTATCACGCAATCATTCTAACCTACCCTACCCTACCCCAAACACACACACACAGAGAGCAACATCTTCGAAAACCCATGCACTTGACTAATTATGAGACGTTTCCACATGAAGTACCTCATCTTCTATTGAGCGTCTAATGAATGTCGGAATGCATAGGATACACGAACTCACAGATACACAGACCTTGTGGTACATGGATGTCTTGCATGTTAGTATGTAACGAGGGAAATTAATAATTCCGAGGATAATGCTGAAGAACAAGAGCTCGAGAGGGTGGAGATTGACTCGCCAAGTCGTGGACTATAAGCAGTTTGTTGAGGATTGTCGGCAGATTGATGAGGTGGGAGCGGGGAAGGGAGATCTATGAATTGTGCGGTCGACTTAAGCGAAGGAATGACAAAGGATACTCGGTAGGAATCAGCTTAAAGGGGAATGGAGATCATATCCGCATGAGAAAAAGTTTGTGGGTAGAAAGTGGAATAAGTTGCAAAAGTTTGGTTATACAGAAGGAAAGCCGCTGAAAGGAGAACTACTCACGATAGTAGACGAATTTTGGCGGTCACTATTTAGTTAGGTACTACGTTCGATTAGTTGATCATTTTTTCAAACACTGACTGGCGCCTAAGACAGTGAATGCAAGGATTTACCAAATGGAATGAACCCTTAGGTAAAAAAAAACAATTGCAAGTGCGTGCCTTTTGCCCTACCCTTGCTCTTCCCTGACCCTGCAAAACCCCTGTCCGTGTCCCTACCCCACCGGTGTACGCAAAGTGGTCGGATCATCTCCGTCCGACAGAGACTGTAGACTCCAATGTCCTTGAATGCATAGCAGTCGCACGACGTATATATGTACGTAAACCGGAAAGATAAAGAGACCATAGGAACGTTTTTTGGTGTAGTGGTTCGACACTCAGGTGATCCTTTGCAGCGATTTTGGTAGTCCTTCGCCAATTGCATGTCATTGCGCATGTTAGGAAACTGATTTGTTTTGAAAAATCTGCTATGGTCAAGAATCATTGGGTTTAAGCCTCTTGCTGAATACCCTATCAGGGAGGAATTACATGGACCTCTGTATGGAGGCTGTCAAAAGTATGGTTTCATACCCGTAGTCGCGGACTTTAGTACCAAAATTAGTAAGGGAGCCATTATCTACGCAAAGCGCCTGTGCAAAAGCTCGTAATTTGATTGTATGAACGTCAAGGTTCCTTCATCTGAGGATCCAAACAACATCCTGTCTTCTCCCAAATGATCGTAAAAAAAAAACCAAATCGAGGCACGAAATAAAATTTAAGCGTGTTAGGGGCTGTCGAGAAGAGCTCAAAGTTCTTGGAACACAGCACAAGGTGACACTCTATTGAGTCCCTGGACATGAGGGAATACCAGGAAACGAGAATGCTGACGAACCGTCTCGGCAACAAGCCCGGAACAAACCGAGACTTCGGTAAACATCTCACCTTGCACACTTAAGCTCGAAGCAGGAATAGAGCCTTAAGGGAGGCTAACAACAGATTGGCCTCTCTAAACACTTGTACAACCAAAAGGAAGATATGGCTAAAATTCGTTAAGGCCAGGACCGACAGATTTTTGCAGATCGACAAAAGATCCCTATGTACCCTTATAGGAGTGATCACAGGGCATAATACGCTGCGGTGCCATATGAAAAAGCTTCGAATTACAGAAGAAGACCTTTGTAGGGGGTGTGGCGATGAGGAGGCCCACGAGAATACAACCCACTTCCTTTCTACAGAAAACACCTAAATGAGAAACTCTACATACATTGGTGGATTTCCCAGAAATATTGTCCACCAGGGGATCCACAACCGAACCACAGGCACGATTTTGAGGTACAAATCGCCTTCAATGTCAAAGCTTTTAAGGATACAAGTGTGCTACTGCCTCATCTTCTTTTTTAAGAAGATGATTTCAAGGGAATCTAAGGGAGTGGTGGTTTACTGGCATCTCATACATCCCCGTTTAATGCCTTCAGCATTGAATCCCTTAACCGATGTGGAGGCTTCCCTACTAATTTATTGCATAGTGAGTGAATTGGTATCGCATCCCACTCAAAACAACTTCCCAAGACGCTCTTTTAGCCCTGGAATGCGTTCCATTTATCGAAGGTGCGGCTGGAACCAATGTATCCCTTCATGTGGACAAACAGATTCGAGACTACTTCGACTTTGTATTCGCTTTTTTCTTCAGAGAATCCACCCTTCGGATTCCACTGTGCCCTCATCCGAGAATGGACAGAAAATGGAACGGAAAACTGAAATAATCAACGTACCATGAAAGTCTCCAGACCGTGTAGTTGGTTACTTTACTGCTCTTGCACTAATTATGTACTCTCTCGCATAATGCACCCGTACATGCATAATACGCCGCCGAAAACTATATGCAGCTCGTCGTCGTCTCTAGTCATGTTTCACCTTGAACACGACCAGTCGTGGGCACAAAGGACGTTCTCTTCAAGCGTGTGTCTCTCTAAACAAGTCCTTCTCAGTTTTGTTTCATTGAATTTCAGATCACATCGGCGGCAACGTGCGGGACCCTATTTTGAGTGACGACGATATTGAGTCTCTGCCTATCGATTTTTATATTTTAAGGACTTGACACATTAATTGTCGCATGGATGGCATTAATTACCGACGAAGGAAGGCCCTCGAGGGCGAAGAAAAAGTACTCAAGTAAAATTAATTTGAAATTATTTTCGAAAGAAAGGAAAAAAAAATCCTTTTATTGCGCGCCATCGAACGGATGAACACACTAACCGTTCGTGGTTGGTGGCATCTTCTCCGATAAGGGTTACTGATTGCGGATAACCGGGGAAAGAGATCTCCACGAGGGTTAATTGTATGAAGGTTCAAATCGATTTAGAGTGGTGGTGGTGGTGATGGTTGGACTCAAGCAATTAGTGCGAATGTATAGCCGGTGAGGAGCTAACCCCAGTGTCCTTATTTATAGTTCAACTTATTTTTAATCATGGGACAAGTGTGGGGCCCGCTTGCTAGGGGATGAAAATGATGATTATATTTTGTGGTTGATGGCAGATTAATGCAAAGGAGTAGCAGTTTCAACGAGATGTGGCTAATTTTCGTGAGCTGGATCGGTGAACTGAGGAAAGCGTACATCCCTTCTGAATATTTAAATTTAAATCAACACTTTTTCTTCGAGACGGAACAGTGAAAAGGACTGAAAACCAACTGCAGGATCTACACGTTCAAAGGTCCGTAACCTCGAGGTGCAGTCACATTACTAGACCTAGCATCTCGCACATCTACTTTGACACCAGCTAGCCCACACGCGGCTAGCTGGTGTGGCAGCTTGTAAAATGTCCATAAAGACTCATTCTATAGCCAAGAAAAAACAGATAACCCCTGCTGATCCTGGAGCTCTTTTTAGAAACTGCTGAAGCTGATACAAGGTGTGGATCTGGTTCCTAAGTGAATTTTATCCTCAAGGGAGGAGATAGCAATCTTCATCGTACTCGGTTTTGTGTCATATGTGCTACCCTGTTCCAAAAATGGCTAGACTACATCTTCTTCTAGGTTCTTGGAAGTTCCATTTGAGAGCTGCCCTTGTGATGAGGTTTGAACTTTCCCTCAAGGTATAACCAATCCATCTCCACTTTCGAGTAGAGTATCCACAAGGTACAATGAACATTTTTTCATGGCAATGTTTTATCTTGGAAGGCCCGTCTAGCGAAGGATGGAGCCGCTATGCTCAACAGCGTCGTGGCACCCAAATAACTTTGGCATTGAATAAGAACATTACAGAACCAACAGCTGTTCAAGGATGTCGACCTCGTCCAGGAGGGTTCGAGTACAATGAATGAAATGGCCGCAGTTAGAAACAATAAGAGAAGGTCTCGCCTCAGCACACAAGCGGAATGACGCCTCAATGAACATGCTGTCCCAAACTGTAGGCTGCCAAATGACTAAACGAGCTCTAGAATTTTGTTGGTTGAGAGTCAGGTCCATCCCGGAGTGATCAACAAATTTCAACTATTTCACGTAGTTGGGGTGCTCCTAGAATGACTGGAGCTGCTGTTTAAAAAGCAGTGCGAGGATTCGAGAGATGCGAAGATGATGTAGAACAGTCAGGCTACGCTTAAGGCATTGGTCACCCCTTTAACCAGTTCCAAAATAGTTCGAGAATGCAAGAACTCTCTGAACTTGATCGCAAGTTTGATGAATTTGCTCCTTGTCTGGATCCCAAGTCAAGCTGGGATCTCTGGAACTGAGATCTTCGATGAGATTGCTAGACTTGGTCCTGACCTGAACTGGGATTCGTTCTTTCCGCGTCCTCGGTCACGGCCCTGTATATCACGGTTCACCAGAATGTAGGCAGTCTGAACGATTCTTGCGATCCCTCAGGAGAAAAGACTGCAGGCAACTAATTGGCCGTCTATGAGGACACTTTGCTCTTGCTTAATACGTCGTATTGCTGTCTGCAACGCTTGTGGAACAGGGGACAATACTTCGAATCATTTCCTTTGGGATTGTCCTGCCTTTGGTCGGATCAGGTAGCAGATCTTCCGTGATGATGTGGTGAGTGCTGATACCTCATTCCAGTAAAATGGGTAAAACTGGGTCTTACTTCCTAGTAGTACAATGGAACAGTTAGTCCAGATTGGTTCAGTGGAGTGGACTAAGAATATCCCAGCTCCTGTTTCTTTATCCACCTTCGATTAACCCACGTGCATTGCTCTCACTTAGCTTGTGGCAACATAGCCTAAATCCAATCAAATTTAATGGGCATTCGTATTGAGCTTGTCGCTATGAATTCATCCCATCGATCGGCGGTCACCGAACTCTATTTCCCTTCTGATGTGTTCTTTTAGGTTCGATGGGTGCAAGCACCTCCTCAGACACACTGTTACCTTTACCGACTCCTCTTTAATTTTCTTCCAATTGTTCATGCATCCACTCTGGTCCAATGTCATAGACCCTCGCCTATATCCATGTACATGACCGCTTGACAGATTTATAATTATAATCGTGGTCTGCCGAGTAAATATTACTCCGTCCTGCTGCACCAACTGCTGGCGGCGTTCAATCTCTCCATCTCGTGCTCCTAGTGGAATTTTTTTTACTTTCTCCGATTCTTTGTCTTAGCCTGCGAGTATTAATTTAAAATCCTCCTCCAGGATGTGGCTCATGGTAATTCGCAAAAATATGTAAGTAGGCAGCTTGAAGTTATGTGTACCGAGTTTTGTATTCATCTCAACACTACCCCGGTGCACTATGCCCACAGTACGTGCACTTGGACAATTTGGGGTTCGTTAATAATTAACAAGTGCACTTTGGTCGGACAACTTAGACTGTGGAAAATCACAGACCCGGGCCATAACACACCCAA
This sequence comes from Matsumyia berberina, assembly GCA_917880715.2. Classification (NCBI taxonomy): domain Eukaryota; kingdom Metazoa; phylum Arthropoda; class Insecta; order Diptera; family Syrphidae; genus Matsumyia; species Matsumyia berberina. The sequence continues at coordinate 111,731,067 of OU862872.1, forward strand.
CCGTGCAGGCTTGCATTTTTCGGACAGGACACAGGGATATTTGCATTTTTAATGCGAGCCCATAAAATACCTACTGTGTGGGGCCACTCGTCCTTGTTTTTTTTTTACGAGTACCTGTACCCACATTACAAGGCAAGGGTTGTAATTTTTCGCCATTCCGTTGGATTTATGTCCGCCGGTGGGTAGGGAAAATTATTATTATTGCTCTCCGGATGGAGAAGCCAGCTCTTGGTGGTCCTGGTGGTAGTGGCGATGGTGGTCCACTCGAGGGAGTTCCAAGTGAAGCGGTTCATTATGCGGCGAGTTCATTATAAAGCAATGCTTTGTGTACAGCTGGCTAATTAATTAAAATATATGCAATCATAGTTTTACTCTTAATTATAAGTACGGTGAGTCATTCGCATCAAGTTAATCCAACTTGAGTCGGATTTTGGCGAGGAAATCAACCGGAACAAAGTGTTTTGCTGCTCCATTAAGTTGGAAAAGTGTTGAAATGTATGTTTTCCAATTGGAAAATTATTTTCCCATGTGGAACGTCTTTAAAGATCTGTCGTTTCGTTAATCTCTGTCGTAGAAATAGGGTTTACAGCTTGACCTACGTCAAAGAAGATTAGTGTGGAAAGGAAACAGTTTAACGATGAGTAGACACTTTTACCGAAGAAGACGATTTATGTTTCCCGTGACCCCAACCCAATGGAGACTGGTGTGGAAGGAGGACTCACTGAAAGCTATGCAACAAAGGCTAAATTGAAATGAATTGTGCTTATGGAGAGTCTAGTAGTTTAACCATATTCAAACGAACCCAATGAACCGATTGAAATAGTTTGTGACTAAGTACTCGAATGCGATGAATGGAATGAAATACGCGTCGAAAATTCTGGCCCTAAGAAAGTACACTGTCTCCTGTATCATGAAGAAATGCCAAAAATGCCTGATATAGACTCTTCAAGAACTCCTCTCACAGGGAGGAAGATTAAGAAACACGACTTAGAACTACGGTTCAGCTCTCGACGAATGGATCACAAGACGCTTCTTCCTGCAACTTGAGGGAGTTCAACTCAATTTTGCCTATAACCACCCTGTCTGATGGAAGCTAAAGTCAGAGCTCGACTGTCTTACGGGTGCGAACCACTCAGTTGGATGGCTTAACATGCACGGAGAAGCCAGAAACAGAAAACCTCTACATTCTTCCCAATGCATTCACCAACCACAAACGCCAACAACTAAGGCTTTGACCATCATAAAGGAGGTAGTCAAAATCTCTGTGGGCTACCAACCGAAAAATAGTCCGGGGTTTGATCAGTGAGTTTAGTGGAAGAATGTGAAGCACACAAATAGGGCAAAACCGAAGCAGCAAGAGATGAGAACTGAGCAAGAAGGGAAGAGGAAACAATCCTGGATAGAAAGAAGGGGTTTAGCCCGGTGTCAGCCCAAAGTAGTCGAAGAGTTTCGCAACAACATCCAGCACAACGGCAGGTTTCAGCAGCAGAATTTGCAGAAAATTCTGAATAGACCTCAGATGTGATTAGGTTAGGAAGTGGGTTAGAGGAGCTGTCGACATAGCCGACCCACTTACACCAGCAGTAGGTCCATTGTGATGCCTCAAGATCTAGAAGAAATTCTCCATCCTAATCGTGTAACCAGTGTGAGCTTTTAATAAAGCGAACTAGGTTTCCGACGTCTTGTTGTGCTAGGTCGCCAAGACTGTCAAAAAGAAAAAAACGAGATGGTTGCGTCTTTTGCGAGAGAGCGTGGCCAGGTAAAGAGGAGATGGAGGATCGTCTCCTCCTCTTCCTCGTCCCTGTGGCTTCTCCAGAAATCATTTGCTGGAACGTCCAGGCGAGTGGCATGTCTGCTTATGACGCAGTGTCCTGTGGTCTCTTAGAGCGCTTATAGTCTATTGAAGGCCAGATTTGTCTGTTAGTTTGGCAGGTGCTACCATTTTACCCTCTTAGATTGGCTTTGCTTATTGCATCTGAATTTACTTTCAGTTTGCATGTAGCTAGAGACACTCCTAGGTTCCCTTTTATAGGAAGAATCTGTATTGCAGTACCATTCATTGGCGAATTCAACGGCCTTGCTGTTACCTAGAAAGTCTCTGTGTCCTGGTGCCCAGGAGAGGAGTATGTTAAATTGCTCTGCCATCTCTACAAGAGAAGAGCGGCAATCTAGAACTATTGTATTTTTAAAGTTACAGAGACTGATTCCAGGGGCCTAATGGTGGCCTGGCTGTCTGTAAAAATGCTAATATCCCGAGAACCAACCAAGACAGGACTTCGTTCGGATCTTGCGTGCCAATCATTTTTCGACTTCAGTCTGATGAGTGGCAGATGGTTATGGTGGCAGAACTGCGCTAACCGCTTTGAGTTTACGTTAATTCTCTCGCCCTGAACCGTTTTCGACTAAAGCAGAGAATTTATTGCATTCAGCCAAAGACTTTCAATCAAATGACAGTGTTAATACGTGAAAGAACTGCAAAGGAATTCGGAAGCGACCTCTGGTTGAAGCGGCTCATAAAGAAGAAACAAAAGTGGACTCAATGTAGTGGTCTATTTCGACATACAGTCTCTGTAGAGTTTATTGAAATCGGAGAGAGTTCTCTAGGTGGACTAGAGAAGTCACCAACAAGTCTTCTGCTCAACTAAAAATCAAAAAACAGTCCGAGAATAAGTATTAAAGGCCCTAAAGGCTTCCTAAGCCGGATCCGGACCTCTGTCAACAGATTGAAGTGACACTGGAGTACGACACAAATTAGATATTTCATCCATTGTTCGTGGCCGCTCTTTACCAAGTCCCCTCCTTCTTGAGAAGAGAACTCAGGTGACATGATAAACATTCCGCGTGAGCCCACTGTGGAACTGTGTGGAATGGACAATGACTCTTCTCTAGCTTCTAAGGTTCTCCAACCTATGGACATCAAGTCGATAAGGGAAGCATGTAAATCCCAGGAACCAAACTCCCATTGACAACGTGTTACACGATAAAACTTCCAATAAAAAAAAAAATTTAAATCCTCACAACGCTTAAGTCCACAAAACTTACATCCTGATACCAGAAAACTTCTAAAATCACATTTGAAGTCCTTCAGATTCTTAAACTGTAAACCAATATCTTTCGAAAACTTTTCTTTGGCTTTGATGCTTACATTTATACGTGTACTCGCACATATACTGCTTCACAAACGTTGTCCTTCCTTCCACCCTCTCAAAGGCACTCCGCACGAGAAAATAGGAAAAAAATGGAAAGAATTCGAAACAAAAAAAAAACCTCTGACACTATGACCTTCTGCCAGAAACCAAATCGACCGGTGTCACTCAACAATTGTACCGAAGGATACCTAACCACCACTACTCGCGCGCCGCCCCATAAATTTCCATGGAAATTCATTTTCATGTTTTTTTTCCTTTTTTCTTGTTTTTTTCCTTTTGGTAGTCGCCCTGTAACCACGGATACCGGCTACCAAAACAGAGCCCGCGTGAGACAGCGAAATTAGCCCAAAAGTTTTCAAGTGAATAATACTTCAACTTGCTAATGTAGTTAGCCCATTTTTTTTTCGTCCTTCCCATCGGCGCTTACCGGTACTGTCTCCGACGGAACAGAGAGAAAAAAAAGGAAGAATTGTCAACCTGATGTGCTGTTTTCCTCGCCCTACAGCCCCCTCGTTGCATGGCATTTGTGGTATGTTAACCGAAAATTCAATTTGAAAATTAGTTTGAGGTCGTACCATGGTAACGTGGAGGGGCTCCTTCCACCTTCGTGCCGCCGAGTTCCTGGGAAATTATGTCATTTCTTGTGCAATAAATTTCTACAGAAATATAAAACAAAAAAAAGGACATAGTGGAAGGATTCAAGAGGGTGAGAGACAGAGTGAGAGAGAGGGAGGAAGTCATTGTGGGGTGGCAGACATATTGTAAGTTCCTTTTGTGAAGCAGCGTTGAGTGCACGCCGATAGTCAATTGTTGGAGGAAGAGGATGAAAATGGCTTTTAGTGGCTAAAAGAAGGATTCTCGCCTTCAGGGGCTAGGCAGATGTATGGCTGTGTGTGTAAGAATTCCTTTGGCCGTTTTTTTTTTTGTGTGGGGTAACGAAACGACTCGGACAAAATAACGAGTACAGTGTAGTCAATGGCTTGGAATGGAGGACACTCCCGCAATTGATTTTTCATTCAGCGAAAGGCAAAGAGTGGGGGAGGGACAGTCGAGGAAAAACAAGGAAATGGATTTTAATGAAAATGTGCAGTACTGCCATTTTCACGGAAGATCAATAGTCCTTTAATGAGAAAGTAGTTCTCGTGGGCTTATGTGTAGCTGAGTTCAGCGGATTACTGTTGATTGATGGTGGGAATCTTATCGAAAAAAACGCATCGTCCTTTGGAACTTAGTTGGAGAGTGGTGAGCTTCGTCTGTATCAGTTGGCAGGACTTTTTACGCTGTGGAACCTACTGCGGAGGTCGATTTATTGGACTCATTGTTGGGCGTAGGTGACTTTTCAAAAATTGTGTGCATGTGCGCGATAGATTTTAACATGCTTTGCAGGACTGCATGATGCGATATTTAGGAGACTCGAAGATTGATATTGGAAGGTTTTACCAGATAAAGGATAGCCTATGGCGACCTTTGGAGTATGTGAAACCGATTGCAGACACTAAGCCAATTGGCTGTCCATGAAAATGCAGATACCAACGGCACATATAACATTTCAATGAAGAAAGAGGAACGTGATCTAACGAGGACTGTGATGCAGTGTATAGGTTAGGAGCTTTCTCGGATTAAATTACGAAATTTCGAACTTGGGTCATCTCAAGCAAGATATGCCCTTGATGCCAGTCATCGTCACGACTGGTCCCTAAGAACCAGAACAAATTGATCGCAAGTTTATCATCTAGCTTTCGGTCAACAACCCTGATCTTCAGATGTTCCTTGAGCATAATTTTCTTTTTCGCTTGAGTTGATTACTCGTCTTCACGGGATCTTCACCGTGAACACTCGAATTTTCAAGCGATTCGCGTGATTCGTGACTCTTCAGCCTCTTGATTCATCAAATGGCCTTATCCCCTGGTTGAAACTTGCACTATGTCCTTAACAGACGGATGTTTCCTGCCTGGTGGTTAGAAGGTTCATCTGAACCTAAGAACCTTTAATCTTACTAAGACCATGAAATGTTGGCAGTCCGGTAGGAAAGTCTCTTAAAATAAAGTCTATGGACAAGAAGGGATTCTTGCTTGACAACCTCGGCATTGAACAACTGTCCCCAGCAGAACCAAAAGTATGAAGACGCTAGTCAGACGCTGATCGGTTCCGCATTGCTTTGCAAAACCTTTAGGCTAGGTAGGAGTGTTTCATTTTGACAATCTAGCTAAAGACGCACGAATAAGTATCTTTGTGTGTCAAGTCATAGAAAATTTTGAAAAACGAACACAGGGAGTTATCCTTTCGTCAAGCTCTGACTACTGTACATTGTGCGACAGATTTCGTATTAAGTGACGAGCACAGAATAAAGAGAAGGTTTCCAGTAGCTCGAAACCCGGATTGGCTCTCTGTATACCACCAAATCCGCGTAGAGGAACACTGAAAAAAATGGTCAAGGCATTTGCCCTCTAAGTATTGCGATGCACCTAGAAAAGGAGGTCACTCTTTAGGAAACCCATAGAAGGCAGGGTGCGAAAATATCCGAGGTTGTCTGGGTCTGTCATTTGCTACCCATTAACCTTTGAATTTCTCTGTCAAGATTGGTAAAGGTTCTCAAAATCAACTTCTTGTAGAGCCAGTAAATTCCCCGATTGATCAAAGACTTGGTAAAAATCTAGAAAAGATCAGACGTCCTCAACACGGATTTTTTCGGATCCCGCCGCTCCAACCTTATTTCATCAACGCACATTTCCACAATCAAATCCCTCTATGAAGCCTCGTCTAACTATGCCTGACCATCTCGCCCACCCATTCTCTTCCTTTCCAAATTCCTACAGAACACTGATCCACCATCTAACTAGAGCATCGGTACCACTCTCCTATACCTGAATAGAATTCCCTTCCCTCGTTCATCAAACGACATGCAAACACGTCTTTTATTATGATTCCTGGAAACCGATTTCAACATTTTTAAGGGTTCCTCCTTGCTACCGTTGAAAACGCTGAAAACTGATAGATTCCTCTGTAATCCTTGCACGACACCACTCTCTGTGTCTCTGGGTGTACCCGTGCCGCGCCAATAACCAATCAGTTCCTACTACAAAATTAGAGCTCGCGTTACACTAGGGTGGAAGCCTTAAAGAGCCACGTTATCCCACATCACCCACGAAACACAACTACTATTCAGTTTTCCGAAAAATCGAAACCCTGTACAATACAAAAAGGACGAATAGGGAGAAAGAAATACAAAATGAGAATCCCTGTTTGGAATGAAATCTTTTTTCGACATCGTCTCATGGCGGGGATTGGTAAGACGACGTATCCTTGCTATCCACTGGCACACGAATTATATCCAGTCTGGGGAATCGACGTCGGAATGGGAGGGTGGTCTATCGGGTGGGGACGAGCGACACGTACCTCGCCGATATGAAGTTTGGAAATCGATTACCACTAGGGATGGTGGTAGCAGATACAACGTGAAAACACCCTAATCTCCTTTACGTGAGGAACTTACATTTTTGTTTTCAGCACAAAACCCTGAAGCCATTCATTGGCAGAGAGAGAGACAGAGAGTGCGAGCTGGTTCACATTCGCAGACAGATCCTTGATGCGTTTTTGTTTGCGAATATTGTAGATGGTGCTGCATGCGACAGGATTGGATTGTGGAAAGTTCCTTGGTTCAGGTTATTGGGTCAATTCTTGTTGTTGGAGTTTGAATAGATTTCAAATTGATTCAAATCTGTTGTTCCGACAACAGTGTGGTGTTGGCAATGGAGGTGAGCAAGAGGCTTTAAGTAGCCATTTCGTGAGATGAGGATACTTTGGGTGATTACGTCGGATTTTGGTGTTGGTCAGGTTTGGGTATTATGCTGCTGACTGTGATGAGTCTTTCACGAGAGGAGCAACTCTCTGCATATTTGTGAGGGAATTTAGGAACTTTTATGCGGAGAGATTGTTACCTGATGGATGGATGAGGACAAAGTGTAGTTTGGGTCAATTGTTCATTGTAGAGAATGTTCTTTAGATTACAGGGCTACAGCTTTGGAACGAGTTGTCGCTTTGTCATGGTGAATGACTGAAGGAAAATGAAAGACAATTGGGGTCTTAAAGAGAAAATCTTATTCGTCGCACTTTGAGGTTGTCATACGTATTCGCATCCATGAATGACTCCAGAAGCGAACGTTGCGAAAAGCGTCATCATGCAAGATTCCCGCACTGTTGGTCATCCGGCTCAGTATATGGACCGCACTTGGTATAAGTATGACGCTACCTCAGAAGAGACAGCCGGCTAACCTTTCTTAAACTAATCTAAGCCTTGTAAGAGCAAGTCACAGAAAGCTTCAAGAAGGAATCATGCCAGAAGACTTCTTGGATTCCCTCTTTGGCTCTCGCCAAACTCAGTAGAAAATCATCATGCCAAAGATAGAGGCACCAAGAGAACTCTTAAGCTGAAGGCCTCAATTCAATAAAGCTCTGTGGTAAGCCTTTTACAACACAATAATCTGTAGGAAGAAAAAGTGTCGGAAAGCGACTGAAAGTCAACGAAAACTTACACGTAGGACTCATCCAAAGAGCAAGTCACGAGAGGCTCCAAGAAAAAAGTCGTATTAGACGACTTCTTAAACTTTTGCGAACATGATCACCTAAAGCTCCCAGAAGTTCGGAACTGGACGGGCTCAAATTCAAATATTGTCGAACGTTAGCCAGGATTAGTCAGTCATCCAATACCCGCCATCTCTATTGAAATATTCAAGGCCGTCGCCCGCAGTCTTTAGAGCTTAGAGTCCTCGGGATGGTGATAGAAGTCGACTGTGTCTAAGGCAGAAACTCTTCACAAAACCAGAGCTCTTTTCGCACTTTTGTGTGGATCGTAAGTGTTTTTTACTAATCAAGCTGACCAGCCTGTCATTTAGTAATAAACGTCCTTAGTCATAAAAACGCAAACCCATCCTTGCATGGCATTAACTTGAAACCTTACTAGGAACAGATTAGTCCAAAGCTCCTTAGTCGCTTTAAAAAATTCCATCTCACACCGAATATTTTTCCACCGCAATGCCGGTACACATTACGCTTTCCAACGTTACCCGCTGTGTTCCTGGACATAAACCCTCATATGCATGTGTGTCGGCAAATTAACGCCCAACCATCGTGCCCAGCCCTCTCCCTTCCCAAAGACCTCTCACACAAACGAATAAAAATCTAATTATCATGGAAAAAAAAGGCGAATAAAAGTTCCACGCAGACACATGCTAAGGGGTTAGTTACATCATCAGGTCTAGAAGCCTAGAAGCGCGCTAAGGACATAAATACTCGGCATTCAATCGAACAAACATATGCATGCGCACATTCATACATATACGCCCATAGGTGGACTGCCCTATCAACCCACTTAAGTGTGGTGTGCCTACCTGGGCGAAGACAGCAGGCACATTCTAAAGACACATAAAGGACATTCAGGTCTCTTCCGATGAGAGAAATCCCGGCCACCCCATGAGTATCCTTGTCCACATCCTGTCCTGAGTGGACGACTATTGATTTTCCTGTCCAAGTGAATAATTTGATATACCTATTTGCGGGGTGGAAACAAACTTTCCCAGCTAGGACGACACAACAGACACAGCCAGGGGAGATGTAGCACACAACACAGTAGCAAGGAAAATAGCAGAAGAAACAAAAATCAATAGAAACGAGCGCCCCGGACACACGGACGACGAAACGGAAGACAACATGCCAGTTGTAGGAGGCTCAAGGTATAAGAAGAACAATCAGCTTTCTTGCTTTACGTGTACTTTATGTGCCTTTGACAGACAGAAGGCACTTCAAACTTGACGGTATATGCGCCTGTGTGTGTTCTTAAATTTTTAACGAGTTCCACTTTTTTCTCGAAACAATTATCTTTTCTTTTTGTGTGCCCGTTGTTCTCCTTTGAGGAAGGGTGGTTGTAAATAAATTGGAAGGACGTCCTAGGTGAGCTACAAGCGCGTTTTCTTATTTATTTTCTGCGTGTTTGTATGGGTGGGTGGATGCCGTCTCTAAACACATTATTGTGGTGGAAGTGGTGGTGGTTTAAACGCTGATTGGCCAACAAGCAGTGGCCACATTGCGTGATGCTATTTCCACTCAGTTATTTGTGGTTATGATTATTTTATTGCCCCTGTTTCCGTTTTTTTTTTTGCCTTTTTCTGTTATCAAATTGCTTGATTTACGTAAATGGATTTGTAAGGCTTAAGGTGGTAGTGGGAAGCATGCAGGCTGGTACAAAGGCACAGGCGGTCATTCACCTTGGATTTTCCTTGAAAAGGAGTCGAAGGAATCGAGTAATCGAGTAATAACCCATGAACAATTCGACGAAGGATGACTGAGCAAGGATTTGAAAGAGAAATTTCATTATGATGCGCCATAGTTCGTTTCACCTTCAAAATTATTTGAAGAAGGTTCATCGTTTGGTTACAAGAGTGAGAGGACGCTATCAGCGTAGTCTGATGATAACGACAGGAATGTTCAAAATTCCTCCATCATGGATCTACTGACCATCCTGAAGCAAATCACTAATCAGTCGTGAAAGGATGCTGTGATCATTAAGAACGGCTGATCAGTAAGCTTTTTTGGAGCCTTTTTCCATATTGATACGCTCCTTCACGTTATCCTCAGCGGTCTGCACAAAGATGTACCAAGTTACAGACTCTGTAATGCGGGCCAAGCCATGTTCGTTAACATAGGATTACTCTTATGAAGTCTCACGATCAATAGCCGACCTGTGTCATCTAGAAGTGAAGGAATTATCAGGATTCTTAGCTACTAGGATCCAACTTCTAAATCGATTCATCTTAGGAACAGAAACAGGAGCACTGAAAGGCAAGTGGAAATGGTGAACGGCATATCACCACCAACCGATCGTCAGAGTTTGTCAATATGAAGCATATTTAGCTAAGAAAAGAACCGGGTTTACAACGTGTCAAGTTGAAACTCCTTTGGAACCTTCAGTTTTCGTCTTCAACATTCTGAGAGAAGTGGAGAGAAGGTGTCTTTAGGATCAGAATATAAAACCCATGCCAGCAACATCGATGTTGTGACAGAAAATACACATCTGGAAGAAGGATGGGTGATCCAATGAGTTTAAGACTCTGATGCGTCACAGACATTTGAAATTCCATACATAACGAGCCACCTGACATAACCTTCGCGCTTGTCTCAATTATCCTTGCATGATGAATTCCCAATGAGCTCTTCACATGATTATCCTGCACCCATCTGTCCATTTTCACACAAAGTTTGACCGACACAGTATCAAATCGTAAACCACAGGGATTACACTGTAATTACATCGTTAACTTTTCCAACCGATAACTGTTCCACGTGTCAGTGGAAAATACCTTTTCGCCATAAACTATTAAAAAAGGATATCACCAACCAAGCCAAGGAGTAATTTGCATTTTTAAAATGATTCCCCACATAAGTTGATTTTCCCACCAAAAAGGTGTTATCCTTACAACACAATCCGCCCAAGACTCGCAGTTAGACACCTTCGGCTTGGATAAGCAAAGAGCCACCACCACTTTGTCGTGTCCTCCGAAGGATGAACTAAAATTCAAGAAAACATAATACCAGCAGTTGATGGGTGGAGGATGTTTGCACACATTGGCACGCATTTTTTTCCGCTTTTATATCCACCCTGATGCATTACAAACAAAAATTCATTTTTCAGGATATATTTTGCGGCTCATCCTTTCTGGTGTCTTCCCCATACTGTTGGTGTTGGTGTGTATGCATTTGATTTCGAGTTCCGATTTTTTTTTTATCCTTTATCCAACATCCTGCATCGTCATCTTCTTTCACTCACAAGTCCTGGTTTGTTTGTACACCGACATAAAATCCTTATCACACCCGTGTGATGGCTTTTCATTCGCTAACGCGGGGCCAAGAAAGATTCAATTTTTATAACGAAATGAGAATTTTGCACTTCATCCCCAGGATAAAGAGAAAAAAACGGGACATGTGAAGAAATTATGAAAATATAGCATAAATCCCTTCGAAGCTGTGTTGCAGCTTTGAGCATGATTTCGTTCCTCTTTCCTTCGCATTTGCACCTTCAAAGGAGCAACGAGAAGATGCATGCATGGCCAAACAGAGTGAACTTAGACAATCCGCTCGAGGAGAAAAAGAAGAACGGATCCACGGGAATGTGTGGATGTGGATGGTATTATAAAATAATTTTGGAAAAAAAAGGATTAAACAAACACACACATGCCGCGGCGTCGTCTGCGGCAGCCCCCTCATTTTGGGTGGCAATTTCGAAAACTAATTCTGTTGAAGCAACAGAATTTGAATGGAGAAAAAGAACCAAGAGAGAGAGACTGCTGCAGGTGTAGTCTAAGCACTCTGTGAGAGAAGGGTGAAAAATGAGAAAAACTTTTCTGTTATGTCTGCGAAGCCTGTTAGGGGGATTAGCGCGCCGGAATGTGAAAATATCCTTTAAATGGATTTGGCCTTGAGGGGCAAAACGAGAAATGCAGTAGTGAATCACCACAAGGCTGGCTTGTGATTACAATTTAGTTCCAACTTTTCAGGTTCCTGTCTGTAGATGGAGGTGAGGTTCATTGCCAAGTTTTACAGAACGTAAAGGACGATGATGCCAAGGTTTGTTGGGGATATTTTCTCCTTGTTTTGATGTCGCTATGGAGTTTAAAGTTTGAACTGATAAAGTGGACCGCAATATGACACAATTGAGAGACTTTTCAGGTCGAAAAAGTTCAGTGAATGCAACTGAACAGGTATGAGTGGTCTGGAATGTCCTACCTTCCGATAGAAGGTTGAGGATTCTTGGAAGTTGTGTCTGGAAACACTTTCTACAGGTTCCCCCATCCCATTCTTGGTCCGCATCAGTCAAAAACTGACGTATTTGAATGATGGGAGCACTCTGACATCATTCTGCCCCCGAAGGTAAGCCAACTTAAAATGTTTTGAATAATAAATTCCCCAGCAGATCTCTCAAAAAGTCTCCATTCAAAAACAAACCGACATCGCTTGTCAAAAATTCCGCCATTTGCCTATAAATTACTTGGTCCTTGAACGGAAATTTTGTTTTCATAAGACACACGAAACGCATCCTCCGCGAGTGGTTTTCTTTTAAGAAAGCACTTCTCCCAATACAAGTACCAGTGTCTACCTTATGCCCCATATCCCGACAAATGGAAATTTCCCTTCCACATCACGTTGAATTGGCGAATTGTGACAGTTTTATGCGATATCGAATGCCATACAACATTTGACTCGTTCCATTTATCTCCACCGGGTGATGGGAGAACACGAGCAACAAGGGGGGCGGTTCGTCATCGTCCTGTGGGACATTTCTAGGAATTTCATGATTTTTTCATGAACTCAAGCAACGGTAGAACGTTCCTGGTGCTTTATCTTTCTATTTTCGGATATTCGTGCTGTATCTGATGGTTTTTTCCAGGAGTTGATTGATTGCCAAAAGGAATGTCATTGCGGCGAAAGCGTGCGGCAAAACTGGGGATCAGTTATTATGATTAAAATGGGAGAGTAGGCCGTGCCGACTCCAGGGGAGGCGTACGGCAATATCCGCAGACAGACGGGGAGAACGTTTTAATTTATCTTAACCCAAAAATAAAATGAATTTTTATTCAATTCCCCATCCGGACTAAGCTCGCAGGATGAATGAGGAGGAAATAATTGAAAATGCATTATTCCATGCGAGAGAAGGACACGGCCACATATCCAAAGAAAGACTAAAACAGTTGCATACATTGAGGAGAGAGCTAGGGAGGGAGGGGGGGTAAGGAAAGGAAAATATGAAAACTTTTTTGAAATTAGAAACAGGGTTTTTCTACTGCATCTGCTTTGAATACGAGATGGGGGTTAAAGAGTCAGTGGGGATTTTATGTTTTATTTTTTTCCTTCCGCAACGATTATGATAAGTAGGTATCCACCCCACCCAGATTGCTCTTGAATTATCCTCGGCAATTAGGCATTGAAGGCTCAAGCTCTCTTCGTTGCTTTATATTCCAACTGAAGAGGTGAACTCAACTGAATAAATGAATTAAATAGTTGACACAAGTACGAGTGGTGTGGGTGACGACATCGTGGATAGAGGCGAGCAGGCTGAGTTGGGTAGTTCAAGGCATTTAAGTTTGTTGAGAGGCGGAAATGTTGTTTTAGATTTCTGAGATGTATTATGAGATTTTTTTCTAAGAGATGGAAGGGTTAACCAACGAGGTTATTTACCTACAGAGCTAAGAGGATGTTAATTTCGAAGACAGCAATGGGGGCTTCTTTAGGGATCGGGAAACTATTGCTCAAAAATTGCCTCGAAACCAAACATTTGTGGTCCCAGACAAAAACTGCAAGTTCAGCTCATCTAGAGCTGCTATTCAACTAGACTAGGTATCGTGGCTTAGCATTCTGTGTAACCGGTGACAGAACTACACAACCATTCAAAGCGAACATAAGTTTGTGGAACAACCCCCTATGATTGCTTCGATTTTGGGACAAAATACTGAGATGCAAACTAAAAGGTTCAACCTGCTGGATCGTGTTAGAAAACACCAGACAGGGAAGCCAAGTTCAGGCGCCTTGAGTTTGACATTATTTTTGCCACTAAAATAGATCTAGGGGTGTAAAAATTACGTCAAAGGGCTTCTACAAACGAGTATTAATGGAAATGACAATTTATCTATCAAACACAGCCTTCATTCCCAAAGAAAAAAGTCATTAAAGTCAAAGTCAATAACAACATAGCATGTCCTTTACAAGTGACACTAACAAAATCAACCATAATTCCAAAACAGTACCAAACCACTTAAACTACTCCTCTTGTCCTTCCCTCAGAGTCAAAGTCTTAGGACACACATCAATCAACTTTTCCATAATGTCCGCTTTAAATATTTTAAGCGTGTCCTGCCCGGTGTGTGCGTTTCCTTCCACTTATTATGACCACAAGAGCTTCTGCAGCTCCTCCCTACTGCGTTCAAATACAAAGCAATCACCCCGCCATTATGGTCAAATATAAATTATAGACCTGCTCCTCCAATTCTGTCATTAGTTTGGTGACAAAAACATTTCTCTTGTGTGCGTTCCTCTTAAGGTTTTTTTTTTGTGGTGCAACGCAGCACTATGTAGGGAATGCGTGTTACTTTCATGGGAACATAATTAATTTCGTTCATTAGGCTCGGACTGGCTATTTAATTCGATCATTAGTCATCCAAATTTGGTTGGAATTTAACATTAGAAGGCGTTCCACACCGCGCCGAGTCGTTGGGACTTTTGGGAGTCTCGTGCACTTAAGAAGATTATATACTTTACCATGACAGTCTAAATTGAAATGTAGAATTGTTCCTTAATGTGCATTCAGAAACGAGGACAATGACCGAGTACCGAGCACATTAGGCATCGTCTCTGGTTTAAGAGTGGAAGGACTCTCGCTGAATCTAAAGTCAGATTCGTAAGTGACAGTCGGGATTTCAAGCTGGGGTGGGAGGACAAAGTCGACGGTGGAGCATAAGGATATGGGAATACTCTCTGTCTTTATTCAATAACCAGGTGAAGATATACTTTGATGTTGGAGTTCACATTCCGCGAACGGTTCTGGATCACACTGCCCTGGGTTCCGGGGCACAGCGACACAACAGGTAACGAGTGTGCAGATGAGCTTGCCAGGCAGGAGTCAGCTCTACCCGGCCCACCTGCGGCAAGCGTCCAAATCCCGCTAGGAGTGGTTAAGGAACAAATCCACTCACACTTCCAGCAGAAGGCCAATCTCAAATGGAGGAGATTAACCAACTGCGCCATATCAAGGAAGATATGGCCGACCTACGATACGACCAGAATAAGGGATATCCTAACCAGAACCCGCCTAGATATTGCCAGAATAACGGCAGTTATCACGGGGCATTGACCGATTGGAGACCATGCGGCCAAACTAGATATTCCATACAACCCCCACTGCCGCAGTTGCGGAAGTGAAAATGAGGGGGAAACTCTCGTCTACTTCCTCTGCAAGTGTCCAGCACTTGCAAGAGCCAGACTGCGTGCACTTAACCAACCATTCTTTGACAACCTCAGCGACATCTCGGGTAAAAAGATACAAGACCTAGGTTAGGTTAGGTTAGCGGGCCGATGAAAAATTACGGCAGGGCTCAGTGGTTAGTACGTTAAAATGCTGTGGTAGCTGCCTAGAATTTCGATATCTAGGTAAGCTGTACGGTCTCCACCGATGGCAGTACAGAACTAGACCTTTGGAGTCGAATCAGATAAGCAGAAAATGCAGTGCTATCAGCTTAAATACCCAGCTACGACTGCTCCGTTCAAATTGGTGCTGTTGCATTATCGTAGCACCCGGAAAGAGAGAACCAATGTCATAAAGATGCTGTAAGCCTTTGTTTATCGTTGTCTGGGAAACATGCTCAGGAGGAACTGAATTGCAAATTAGAGAAATAGCCAAGACCATATAAATATGACTATACAGAGGCGAAAGTGGCAATAGATTGCCTACAAACTATGAAAGGGCAAATCAAGGTATGTATGCAGTGGAACCCATAGACTTAAGATTGAAAGAGAATGAGTCACCTTTGAACAACTTGGTGTCAAACAGACGTCAAGGAGTCAGTCAGTTGTTAAATAGCTTCGACAAGAAACAGCACACCATAACTCGTAGATAAGGAGGCAAAGGACGAAAGTAAACTCCAAGCGAAAAAAACAGGCAGTGGCCATAAAGGTACGAGCAAGGTCAAAACTAACTTTGAAATGATGACAAATGACCTCAATTTCACTAATGAGGATAGGCACACCAATTTGAAAGAACCACTCCACTCCAACTACCCACATCCGGTGGCTCGGCATCGGTACAGCCATTGTTCTCTATTCAGCTCAAGCACTGTGTAGTGTACTCCATCCGTACTCTATGACTGTAATTGCCTTCATTCATTTTACTAATTAAATAGATTCTCATCGGTCTTCCGTTCAGATGGTGTATCGTTTTTTTTTTTAATAAGTTAATTGTCCGTAATAGAGCGACTTACTGCCAGCACGTGTGTACTACATAACTTTGCACTCACTAACTTGTCATGCATCATCGTAATCCACACAGCCCACAGTCGGGCCGTCAATTTTAATCAAAAATCACCTGGACTGGACTGGACTTTGATGTTAAATTTCAATCAATCACCATGCAGAGTATTGTGTGCCGAGATTCAATGTGTGCATGCAGAGACAGCGGCGCATTATGCGCTTAATGGATATTCGACCGATTAAAAATGGATTAATCTTGTGCATTGATACCGCCCATCCCTCCATCCAGTCGACCATTAAAATTATCACTTAAATTGACCAATTTCCATAATGGAAAACACCGCAGGCTGCGTGCCGCTTCAGTGAGTTCCGCCAGCACCATCACCACCTACTGGGGGGGATGGCTGCAGGATGCAGAAGGAATTATGTATGTCAGCCACCAGTCATCAGCCATCAGTCATCAGCCAGCCTTCTGCCAAATTAACACGGAACAATGGAAATGCATTAATTTTAGCGACGACACTTTGCAAAAAACTTGACTGTGTTATCCTTTTTGACTTTTAAGTCCTCCATTTTGCCTAGTATTTGCTTTAATTTTATTAAAATGATATTCAAACAATCTCTGAGTCTGCACTCTCTTGCCGCCCCATTTATCCTTTTTTTTTGCAAGGCGAATCCTTTGATTGCCAAACAATTAAAATGAAATATTTAAGTGCACACGCTCGTGAGTACTAGAAAAAAAAGGAAAATTTTCAATTTATATAGATGCTTCGTTCTGTTTTTAACGAAATATGAAATATGTTTTTTTTTCAATAAATTTTTGAGCAGAACGCCCCGAAATTAGCACTCTGACCAGGCGTAAGCCCGACCACGCCTGAGCGCGTTGCCGGTGACCTGGTGACTATTTAATAAGCTTTCAATTGATTTTTTGTTTTGTTTCTCTTTTTTGTTGTCGCTGTTGTTGTTGATCCTTTGAACTGTATTTGAATATTAAATATCACAGAGAAGAGAATTTATAATTAATAATTTGTATATCAACAGAAACTATGGTTCCAATTCGAAAAAAAGTGCATCTCGGGCAGTCAGTGAAATTTGGAGTCGAGAGTGGTGTGCCACATGGTTGTATGCTGTCGGCGATACTTGCTATTATAGAGTTAATATCAAATGTTGCATAGTTCAAGTTAATGGAAACTGTTTTTGTGTGCAAAAATCAAAATGAAATACAAGACAGCGGATAACTCTCAGTGGTAAATGCGTTGAGCTGCTGTGCGATTTACGTGGGTTCAAACCTCAGCCATGGAAGAAACCGCAGATTTTATGCCAAAAACTTGTGTCTACGACCAAGCAGTGCAATTCTTTGAACACGTGTCTAAGAAGTGTTTACTGAATGCGATTTCTACACTTAACAGTCGAAATCATAATCCTCGGGGACTTCAATATTCTCAACTCAAATTGACTACAACACTCCAACAAAACGGACGATTTGGCGAGCTTAAGCAATTGCCATAAGCCAACGTCTTGCGCAGCAGACAAGATTGGGAAGAACGGAAGAACCAACTATCCACTGATGGTTCTAAGATCCAGAAAGGTACTGGAGCCTGCATACAGACTCCCGGACAACTGAAGTGTCTTCCAAGCTGAAATTTTCGCCATTGATAGAGCAGCAAGAACAATAGATGCTAGGAGACTGAGTCCATCTAAGATCAGCATCCTTGTGGACAGTCAAGCAGCTATCAAGAGAATGCCAGCACCAAATCTAAGGTGCTGGCGAAATCCTAAACAAAATAGTCGTCATCCACGAGGTCAACATCTGCTGGGTCCCCGGACACAGCGACATCGAGGGTAACGAAGAAGCAGACGTACTGGCTCGACAAGGATTCGCCTAAGAAAGTGGTAAACATTATTATCGACCACAAGATGAGAGAGCAAATAAATACCTCTTGCTCCGCCAGAGGCGATTGCTTTATACCCCGCAGCTTATGGCAGAGAATCGACCAGGGCAAGACAAAATGTCTTCTGGCTATAAATAAAACACGAGACACTGTGCCATAGGTACCATGGCCAACAGACTCGGCATTAACTCCCCAGACTACTGCAGGAGCTGTCAGAATGCGGAAAAAACAGAAATCATCAAGTAGTTACTCTGGGAGTGTCCCAATCTCCAAAATCGCCGACGCGACGCCGACACATGGGAAACAGGGTGTTTGGAGAACTGGAAAACCTAACAGAAGAGTACAGGTTGGTTTTGCGATAGACCAACCATCTAGAACTCAAGGTTGAACACAAAGGGGAACACGAGTAGGCCCCGTGGATGCACAGCCATTAGACTGGGCACTTCCCCCATAACCTAACCTAACCTAAGCCAACGTCTTGTGCAGCTACTCATATTCTATCACCATTTCGACGCGAATGCTCAGCTACCAATATCCAGACATGTCACAACCAGCGTTAGCACTGTGAAGAAGTTCAACAGTGAAAGGCTGTAACCGCAAAGCCTTTACTGATCGCGGGTTGCTAGACCTCTCGCAGGAGTAAAGAAGACCAGCGGCATCACTCTTTGGAAAGCCATAAGGAATGCCGTTCCACCCATGCGAAACTCCTGCTTCGATGTTAAATGCGCACGGATAAATGTAGGAAAAATGGCAGCTTTAAAGCGGCGCAAATGAAAAGTGGTGGCCATGGGTCAGTGGTTAGTGTTAGCAGTCAGTTGGACTGCTGACCGAGCGGCGTGGGTTCAAGCCCCAGCCGGGAACACCGAACATTTTTTCACGGCACCACCTCTCGTCGGGGAATGACAAGCCTCCGGGAGTATCTGTCATGAAAGAGCTTCTCAATTCGCCGTTCGGAGTCGGCAATAAATTGTAGGTCCCTTCCATTCGTGCGAAAATCTAACACGCATAACATGAATCGTTGCGAGAAGCTAGGCCTTGGCTCATCCCGAGCTGTCGCGCCAGCTATTTTTTTTTTTTTTAAATGAAAAGTACGAGAGCCGCTTGTCAGCTTTCCAAGCAGAAAATGAAGGACGACAAGCGCGTACTCGGCCGAAAGAAAAGGCAGCATGATAAACGTAAGATCGATGAAATTTAGAGATGGGAATCCGGGACTTTTATGAAAAATTAAAGCGGGTGACCCAAGATTTAGTTACCCAAACCGGAGACTTCAAAGACAAGAACGGGAATACTGGAGTGGAGAAGCCATTGTTGCTGACCATATGGAAAGACTATTTCTGCTAAACGGGGAAGGAAGCCGCAATTTTGCTGTTAAGTAGAGTTATGGATTCAACCTGGAGGACAACGTTGAAGCAGTCGTAGCTAGGCTGCATTTAAAAAAGGCCGCACGGCCAGATGGCTTAGAAACTAAGACATCTTTAGATGATTTGGTAGGGAACATCATCCACCAACTCCTTGATATAGTCCGAAAAAACCATGCTTGACCATAGCATCCTTGGGCAGAACCACAAGAAACGAGATCGTTGCACTTGTGTTAATTTCAGAGGCATACGCCTCCTCAATATCACATTCAAAATCTTACTTGGTACAGTGCTGAAGCGCTTGCAATTCCTGGACAACTCATTCGCTTATTATGAAGGCAAAAGAGTTCAATAAGGATTTAAAAACACCACCGAGACCTTTAATGTCATTAGAGTTTCTAGAGAGCCCAACGCACTGTCATGCAGTTTCTTCCAACTGCCACTGGAGAAAATAGAGTGAAATAATAGGGCCTAAGGCGTAGACATGATCAGCGATTGGCCATGGTAGGTAGGCACCTAAAAGTGGCTGTAAGGGTTGTAACAACTACGGCAGTGGATGCTGAAGGGAATACATAACTTGACAGCCTGTGTGCCAATTAACCAGTGGACTGCGGTGTATTTTATATGCATGTTCAGGGGCAGGATGCTAAGAAGCACGTTCAGTGCTTTAGTCGGGCTTGACCGAAGGGCACCTATCGTTGAGATTCCTGCTATTATTTACTCAAATGGCCATAGTCTATATCGGGAGGACCACGTGTCTAGCAGTAGAAAGGTCACTTTAGAAGAAAGTACGACCGGCTAAAACTATTACGTCTTAATGGTTTCTGGAGTAAATTTGGGGTTTTCAAGCCTAGGCACCAGAGTGGTACCACAATGGACCTATCTTTGGTCGAAATGCATCGCTTTTCTAAAAGACTGCTCCGTTAGTTCGGCTTATGTGCTTTAACCTCAACCCATATTACTGTAGACAAACCTAAACTGCTTCCGTCCTTGTCTTCCATCACGGAAAGAAGGATATTCACCCACAAAACTTTCTTTAAACCTTTTTTCACCCAAGTATCATCGCCTGAAACAGAATTGATTTGCCCTCTTCAAAGATTGCCAACTGCCACTGTTCCTAATTAGTTTTGACACTTTTCACTTCAACGTCAAAAGCGATCACAAACATCTCGAGTTAAGGCATAAAACGGACACGATTTCCGGTCCTGTGAATTATTTAAAAATCCTTCGAGCAAAATCAAATAGCGCCGCACTAAAACAAAAGTTTTCCCATTTCCCATTTATGTCTTTCGGGCTTCCGTGCGCCCTTCTGCAGCAAACTTGCATTGCAGAGTGCCATAAACTTTGCATTCAGTCTCAATACCCCCACCCTGCGTTCAAAGGCAAAACATTCATCCTTCGCAAAAGGATGACGTGGGAAAACTACTTCGTCTTTAGACTTTTTTTTCACCTTAAAATTGAGGATATCCAGTGCATGATGCATAATTTAGTCAGCGCCCTCGATTTTACTTGTCTGTTTGACTTTTTTTGCCCCCACTAAAATACCCTGGAGTGGGTTCGCGCCCCGAAAAATAACACGAGGAACACAGCAACTCCAGCACTCTGGCACTCTCCCTTCGGCCACGAGCCACAATGTAAGCGTTTTGCGAACACACCCCAAAAAAAACCGTCGTTCACATAAGCCATGCACGTAATACCGTGTGCATTCAGGGTGCATTCAAAGTGTGTGGCAGCGAGCACCACGGTGCATATTGATTTTTCTATTTTTACGTTTGCCTAAGGATAATTTACCCGGAGCAGGAGGTGGGCGCGGAGAAAAAAACGCGAGGACTTTGCCTGTTTTCTTTTACGTTTTTTACCCTCTTTAAGGGCTCGCCGAGTGGGTTCTGCCTTCTGCGTGTGCCCATCAAGCAAGAAGTGTGTACATATACATATATACACATACTCGATCAAAAGTCCTATGTACACCGCCATTTAGCGGCATAAGGACGAAGGTAGACGTGCCATTAATATGTAATGAACTTTTCAGAGAAAAGTTGGAAAACTTCGTGGCACACAACAGGAGAGGGCGAGTAGTAGGCGGCCAGGTGGATGAGTAAGTTCGTTTGGTAGTGACAAGGACAATGGATACAGGATATTTTAGTATACTACATAATTTAAATATAAACGAGGG
This sequence comes from Matsumyia berberina, assembly GCA_917880715.2. Classification (NCBI taxonomy): domain Eukaryota; kingdom Metazoa; phylum Arthropoda; class Insecta; order Diptera; family Syrphidae; genus Matsumyia; species Matsumyia berberina. The sequence goes on from OU862872.1 coordinate 111,752,644, forward strand.
TAGAGGGTGGCTTACAAACCCCCTTCCAGCGTTTCCACATGTCAGCCAAAGACGGGCGACGGACGACGAGAAGCTTTTGTGCGAGCAGCCAGAGGTTGACAAAGCGGCGTCGTGGACTCCTGTCCCACAGCCGGAAGGTGTGAACCTAATTTTCAAACAATTCCGCACTGTGAAGTAGGAGCTGGAGCAAGAGCACAATGGCTGTAGATTAGGATATTAAAATTAAATTTCAATTGGGCATGCGAGAGTTGGCATCCGTCATGATTCCGAAATTCATGCCAATTAATTGGGTTTTCACTGGGACGGTGTCAGTGAATAATTAACCCAGTGTTGGCCCCCGTACAAAGGCTAAATCGTATCAAGATTAAATTTAATTAAATTCTACCTATATGGGGTGAGTGAGGATGTGTTGAAATATTAAACCTATCGAACTTGCAAAGTGCCCTTAGGGAGGCGAGAGCAATCCGAAATGGATTGCTGAAAGTGGTGGGCGTTTAACTCTTTTCGTTCAACTTTCCTTCACTTTAGCGAATAAGAGACAATCTGAGGATGAATGCCAATGGGAATGTGTACTTTAGCATAATTTCCAGCCTTGGAATCAGTCAATTTCAGCTTGAACCAGAGTGTCTGCTCGACGGAGAGAATGGGCCACAAAAACTGAGACTCTTGAGACTATCATGGTTCGGATAATGAGTGTCTAGAATCACCAAGAAGAGTGAAGGAAATCAAAGCTCCATGTTACTCGCAATCCAGATGGTTATTTGCTAACATTATAAGCTGAAGATCTTAAATTGTTGAGGTGACAGAGATACGGGTCTTGTGAGGTTAGGTCAAGGAGATGAGAGCGCTTTGACGTGAGGTAGTACTTGTGTGAACCACCAGTAAGTCTGTGTCTGTAAATAGAGCTCTCACGTCACTCTCTTCGATCTTGTAGGAGCTTCGGCCTATTAAAATGAGTTTTCTGTTGGCTAGCTTAGGGGATTTTGAACGCAATTGTCAACTGCCAAGAGACACTCTGCATGAACTACAACGAACAGTTGTACGTACATCTTCCTCCCTCAGTGTTACTAGAGAACCAGTATCTATTCTCATCTAACACCGCAGATAGAGTCTTCGTTAGGTTACCCAAGAATCGATCTTCTTCCTTCATTTGGAGTCCACGAAGGGAAGGTAATATTCGAAACATGCTTTACGAGCTGATCCGCACTTTTGTTCCCTGCTATGTCTATACACCACATCGCGGTATCGCACACATGATCACCTAATTGGCCCTTGAACTCCCGTTTTCGATACCCTCTACCAGTCTTAATTTGACTGCAATTGACCATAGTTACTGTCTCGCTGCCTTGAAGGCATTCAGGTCTTACATACAACAGAACTTTGTCAGTATTTCAGGTGGAGCTGCTCGCAATCTACGAGGCTTAAGTCGTATCCAAAACCGAAATGTCAAGCAGCCATCAAGTCCCTCTCTTCGCCATCCTAAACTGATGGAACAATGTCGAAAATCATAGGGTGACAACTAATACGAGTTATTGGGTTACATTGCAAAATAAGAAATCAGGCACCCAAACTCGATATCCGACTTAACCTCGACTAAGTTGCCCAATGGAGTGAAAGGCAATGAAAAAGCAGATGAGCCGGCCAGGAAAGCCTCAAACAAAGATTAAGTGCGGGTTAAGAGGTGGGTGCTACCTGCCTTTAACACGGACAAGCTCTTCACCACAGACCAGGTCGCTGTGAAACTGCTGGGGAAAAATGGCAACACACTAAGGTTTTCGCATCATAAACAGTCAATAGACAGTGCAGAGGCGGGATATTGATCTCTCGGAATGAACATATGGGGACAATGTGCTGTAGGAAGCCTTCCCAGAAAAAGCTGTATGTAGGTAAGAAAGTGGGGTGGCCAAGTAGGCCAAGAAAGCCCTTTGTAGTACCAAACGAATCTATACCCTGAACCGCGCCACTTTATTGAAACCATTTGGAGCTCTTGATGAAGCTTAGGATACTTTTGACGTCAGTATGTGAGAGTTCTTCCAAATGGTCGAAATGATAGGCTCCCAGATGGGGCTTCCTTCTTTGGGATAGGGCAGGACAAGTGTAGAGAAAATGGAGAATCGAGAAGAAGCTGTAAGAATACCACTAAAGGGATTCACACACATAATTGAGTGATGTAGCCTGATGCACGTCCTACCCTGTACCTTAGGGAAATCACAATGGAAATAGCGGTCTCCTAGTGAAATATCTAAGACGAAAGTTTCTTAATCTTCTTGCCTCTAGTGTTCTACTTAAACCCAATGCTGGTATGCATGCACAACTCAACTAAAACACGACACGATTTGGCATTGACTGCCCCAGTCTGTTTGACTATCCTCCCTTTTTTGTCACATACTGGATGAAGTTCAACGTGATCCCGCCATACCTGACAACATCGGTCATACGACAGCCTAAATTCAACTCAAAATGTCAATCGCTGTTTGGGTTTCATTCGGCCATCGAAAAGACCATAGAGCCATGCGTTCAAATTGGTCGCTCAGACTTCAATGCCTGTCCAGGGAATCATATCGTGGCCTATACCGCTGTTTAAGTCGGTGAAGCCTTAAGACTTTTTGAGCTAGATTCAATGTGACGAACATTTTTCCTTTCTGAGGATTATGCGTCTACCATATCGAAAGACGGCAACAAGGCAACTTCATACTAACTTGACGGATAAGTCAAACAGAGCTATTCCGATGCGACTTCCCAAGCTTCCGAAACAGTCCAATGATTACTAAAAAAAGGTCAAGAGACCAAATAGAAGCTTCAAGAAAGAAGACCCTGCGCCAGCTATAAAGCGTTCTCTCAACCAACATCGTCTACAAGATCCTATCCGCTGTGTTGTATGAGCGCCTTAAGTCAACCAGTGCGGCCTTGATTTAGGTAAGGTTAGGTTTATGCGTTAAGGAAGACGTTAGCTAACTTTTTTCATACCAAAGGGTCTACCACCGACCAAATATTCACACCATATCTGATCTTGAAGGGATCCTAGGAGTTCCAAGACAATATCCACCACATTTTTTACGATTTTAAGGCAGAATATGATAGCATTTATATATAGAGACGAGCTGTACAGAGTAATGTCTCGTACTATCCCTACCGAATTCGTCCAAATTCAGGATGTCGATGGAGAATGGATGGTACTTCATCAAAGTAGGTAAAGACTTCACAGAGATCTACACGCTGTCGTGCGATTTCTTCAAAGTCGTTCTTGAAAGAATTGAGCTGAATTCACACGTCAAGACCAGAGACACAATCTTTCAAAAGCTGAAACGAATTGAGTGGATGAATACCAGCGCTTCAACCTGGAGAATCTTCAAATACCTGCGATAAATACAGACAGCATGCACCAGTCAAAAGGCACAGGAACCAACTTGGCATTGAAGATCACCAACTAACGATCGATACCGGCCTATGGGGTCAACGTAAGGTAAACATGGCTACAGAAGGAGGTACAGTGAAGACTTTGTTGGTTAACTGTGACTTAAACCCCAGCTTAGCAGTTAACGATCCATTAATGATATATGAGTCCGTCCTTGGCACACCTCATGCCCAAACAGATAACAAGGCCACATTGCCCACTGTCAAGAACTCCGCATCCTCTACACATAAGCAACCCAAGTCTGACTTACTGCCGGCTAACACAGACAAACTTTTGAATGCGGCACTTTAAATTACAACAAACCTACCCTCTTCCCACCATTCCACCTGTCCTGCAATGCCCCTCCTGGGCAACCAGTCACCATAAATCGGATTACCCACTTTCAAAACCCAAGGATTTCAGCAAAACTTCTCTCCTCAATAATCTCCAAAGAATAAAGTAAAACATAATATGCGCGCTCTCAACCCTTTCCACCTCCACACACACCGGCAAACAAAATAAAAATATTATCCTTTCTTCCTTCTTACTTGTTAGCATGCGACAAAAAAAAAAAGTTATGCCCAGCCAGGAACTCCAAACTTACCCCAGAAAAATAAAAGTAAAAAGGACGAGAATTAAAAATAAAGAAGAAGAAAATTGTCATGGGAAAGTTGCCATTCTCTACGCACTTACCCTTCAACTTTATCCTTTCCTCCGGCTTGAATCCGCCTTGTCGATTCCGCAGGGGGCTGGTGGAGAGTTCTAACCGAAGAAAAAAAAACACAAAAAAAACACAATTTACTCTCTTTCCACCTTTTCCTTTCAGTGCAGTGAAAAAAGATCCCGAAGATTTCGTCCTTTTTTGTACCGAGAAACAAGTAAAACTTTGTTTCCTTTTCCTTGTTTACTTTTGTCTTCTCACATCACCAATTCACAATTCATAACACGATCAGAATTTTGTCCATGGGCAATGGGTGGGTGAGGGTCGGTTGGAAATGAGCTAATAAGTATCCAAGGACGAAGAGGGCCCAGGGATGATGAACAGAGTGTAATAGAGTTGAATCAAAACGAATTGAATATGAAATATGCGGCAATCTAAAGCATTTAATTAAGAGTCCTTCTCTCTCTCTCTCGCTGGTTGGCTCCCTGTCGCTCTTTGTCTTTCTCTTTGTCCACGATTTTACCGCATGCACATGGAATGTGTAATTATCCTTTTTTTTTTGCGTTGCGCTGTTGGTATTGTTGTGAGCCTTTATCCTTAATTAAAATGAAAATCTCCGCGTTGCGTTCTGTGAATTATTGCTGGTGGTTCCTAGACCCTACGTACGCACGCACACTCACTTGCCTTCTCTTTTCGCGCACCGGACAAACAACAAGGATGGGGATGGGACTGGGTGAGGAGGGCGAAAAACGATGATGATGATGATTGCAGTGTGTAGACTCCGTGCCGCAGAAAGGAAAACAGAAAAATAAATCGCCACACCTGTAATGTGTGTGCTTCTCCGCAGTAACAAAACACGAGAGGCACGATGACGGGGGGTGGAGTGTTTAAATTGACTTAAATGTCAAACGATGATGTCATAGGAGGAAGAGTCTTAAAGAAAAATTCCTTTTTCCACAATATTCACACGAAGGTCCTTTGGATTAGCATAAAAAATTCGCACAGGAAAATTAGGACGAGAAATAGATTTTTCGTTTATTTATTTGTGTCACTCTTTGTATTTACACTGAAATTTATTATCCTTTGGCCGAAGAGAAGTGTGTGTGCTCTTAAATTACACTCCCTTGGATTCTACGTCAAAATGCTAGACGTCAGGGATTATAAAATTGTCTCTCTCTCCCTCTTTACCACTCGCGATGCTTCCTTTTTTTTGCACACTCACTCACACTTTATTGGAAAAATATCCTTTTTCCGTGTAAATGCCACAAAAACAATTTTTTTTTTTTTTTTGAATCGAAAACTTTAGCTTTTTGTTTATGTAATACGCCGCTGGAATTTTTGTTTGTTTGTTGCTTCGATAAAATAACAATTAAAGGACACTCTGTAGAAGATATGTATTAGAGTAGTTGCTTATGATTAATCCTTAATCCTAGTGATATGTATTTGATATGTTTTAAGTTATTTAGGTGTCCTTTAACTACATTCCTCTTTGCGTCACAGGGTACAGGACGAAGGTTAAGTGCACGCACCGATTTAGGATCCCATTACGTGGTTTCTTTTTCTGCTCACTTGATGTCCAAAAATATCCTTTTTTGCTTTATCACTCGCTCCTTTGCTCCTTTCTAACAAAAATTGCTGAAAGTTGCTGATATGTATGCGATTTTAAATAAAACGGTTTAGTGTCCTTAGGACGGAGTCTTTTGTGTTTTTTTTTTTACTTTGTTTGAGGTTTTTAAAAAAATTTACTTCACAAGGCGGATCTCACGAAATGTTGAAAAGTCGAAGTGTTATCGTTTACTCGGCTCTGCTACAGCTCGAGAGAGATGAAAAACCGTTCATGAATATTTTAAGATACAATTTTTCTAAAGAGACTGGGGGTGGTGGTCGGTTAAAGCATCATTGAGTAGAATCCCCCCAAACATACAGACGCCTTTTAACCGCCCAACTGAGAAAATCAGATGAGAAGAGAGTAAGAGATAGAGAGAATGAGTGGGACGAGGATGAGATATAAATAATTTATTGTGGGAGAGAAAAGGACGTCACGTATGTACGTGGAGCTTTGTGTTATCAGAAGGATATGGGGTGGATTTTCAAAAGTGCTTGATGTGGGTGGACGAGGGTGAAGGAATTCTATTTGGAAAATTTCAATTAGAAGCGGTTCGTGGTGATAGAGAGTGCCATGCGCGTGAGGAAGAAAGCAAAGTGTTTTGCCTGACAGTGACAGGTGGTATTCTAGTACTTTTTTTGGGGTGATAACTTTCAGAATTTAGGGAAAGCTCAGGACCTGTAAAAGGAAACAGAACTAGACAGAGACTGGAACAAGAAAGGTGTAATACCTGCTGATATTCAACTTAGAATTCAAGTCCTTCCCCAGTTTATGTTAAGTTGAAGTAGCTGTCAGCTAAAGTCTGTACACTTGGACTTGTGATACCATAAGGATCTTGCTGATAAATCGTAGGAGACTTCTGTTTTGGTTAGAACGCCTAGACCATCGTAGAAGAAGGCACTTAAGGTTTTTCTTCTATGGGAGAGAGCAGGGTAAGTGCAAAGAATGTGGAGGATAGTTTCCTCCTCTTCTTCGCTTTGAGATGACACCAAGCCTCGTTCTAGGCTTGCCTGTTAGACAATATCCAATGCTGACACCGCTAGTGGTGCTGTAATGCAATCTCTTGAGGGAAATCAAATCCTTAAAGCATTTCAGATCCAGTTTTGACCAAATCTGTTTTTTGTACCAACTGTCCACCTAAGATTCGAAAGCATTTCGCTCCACTTTGAGTTAACATGTAGCGATATGTATGCTTAAGGCACCACATTCTGTTGGAAAGAGTATTTTTGTTCCGTAGCTGGCGAGTTCATCAGCCTTACATTGCACCCAGCAGAAGTGAATGTTGAACTTCTCTGCTATTTCTACAGGACACGATCGACAGTTTAGTAAGTTTGGATTTGAAGTCAGAGTTTCTGTTTGTAGTGATACTGTCAACAACGCATTTTTGGCTTTGTATAGGTAAGTGAGCAAAAATACATTGTGACTTACACAGAGTGCCTCTGGTTTGTCCAAGGGATAAAACCAATAACGTGCTGTTCGCACCTTTTGGCAGAGACACTTTGACCAGAAGAGGTCCGTTGTGATTCCACGTGATCTATCACAAATCCAAAACTACTCTGAGACTACTCTGATGACTCCTGAGGACAGCGTCAAATGCCTTGACCTTATGGGAGTCGCCAACACCCAAGTCTCGACATCAATGGCTACATTGAAGGTAATACTAAACATTTTTCCAATACACCTGGAAGCAAGGAGACTGTCAGGACACTCAGCTGCAAGACTGAAGCCCCTCGGATATTTCGATACGACATCCAACGATCGCACCACTCATCAACCATCACAGCGATTTTTGACGACAAGCAGATCAGCTTTGTCCACAATTTTGAAGGATTGTTGGGCCCAAACAGACGAAACGAGAAACCATGGCGGGATAACTGGTTTCACGGAAGGCTCCAGCATCGAAAGCAACTCTGGGGCTGGCATATACTGCAACAACCAACCGATAGAACTTCGTCTTAGTCTTCCAGGCAGAAGTCCTTGCGATTTTAAGAGAAGCTGGGGTCCTTCTCACTAGAAAGATTCTAGGTTCAAGCAGGGAGCAATTGAGGCTGATGTTGGGACTAACCGCAACGCACATCAACCTCAATAAACAAATTGCTGGGCCTCACCGACGCGACGCAGAGATCTGTTGAAATTGCGAGAAAGAAGAAGAAGATCTCGAACACTGCCTATGCCACTGCCCGGCCCTAGCGACAACGCGACAAAATAAAGGGAAAACGAATCGGTGAAATCTTGACCAAAAAAACCGGAAGATTCGCCAGATTACGAAGACTAGTGTCAACTCAATAATTGTTCCTACTTTCCCCTAGGTCCATCCCAACTTTCTTCCCAAGCCCTCTCTGTCTCTACAGTTTCGGAATTTAAAAGAGGGGAACATAACGGGTCCGACTGAGGGCCATACTCTCAGGACTAGTTGAACCAACTAGAGTTAGTCAAGAATCAAATCCCGCTGTCAGCCAGAATGAACCATTCAACCTGGACGATGAAGTTCAACAATTCCGTCCACACGACATAGACGAAGTGAAGATAGGCATATCTAAGCTAAAGTCCAGCAAAGCTGCTGAAGCCGACGGCCTAGCTGTTCAAAGCGGCAGGCGATGATTTGATAAGGAGCGTGCACCAACTCATCTGTAAAATATGGTCGGAGAAAAGTATGCCCGGTGAATGGAACCTCAGCATTGTTTGTCCGATCCGCCAGAAAAGAGAACCTCTGAATTGCGCCAACTACAGACGCAACAGTCTTCTTAACATCGCCAACAAGATCTTATCTGCCGTGTTATGTGAACGCCTGAAGCTGTTCGTCAACAACCAGATCAGTCCATATCAGTGTGGCTTCTGACCAGGAAAGTCCACCAATGACCAAATATTCACACTGTGGCAGATCTTGGAGAAAACTCAGGAACATCAAATCGATACCCACCACCTTTTCATCGATTTTAAGGCCGCGTATGACAGCATCTATAGAGACGAGCTATACAGAGCCATGTTTAGTTTTGGCATTGAATGTCGGTTAAGGATTTTATCTACCTAGGCTCCGCTATAAATTCAAACAACGACACCAGTGCTGAGATAAAACGATCGCTGTTCCTTTGGGCCAAGGAGGCAATTGAGTTGCAAAGCCCTCTCTCCAACGAGTGACACTTTATAATACCTAAATCGTCCCAGTCCTTCGGCGTAGAGGCATGGACTCTGCCAAAAGCGGATGAGGTTGCTCTTCTTCGGGTGATTTTCGGTCCCGTCTACATAGACGGTGAGTGAAAGAGGATATACAACGACGAACTGAACGGGCTGCACAGCGACATTGACTTAGGCAGAAGAGTGAAGGCCCCACTGCCACTACTGAGGTGGCTGGGTCATGTAGAGAAGATGGACACCAATGCTCCGGCTAGGAAAATCTTTCAATCCACACCCAAGGGACGGCGCAGTAAAGGAAAACCGCGACTCAGGTGGCGCACACAAGTGGAAGGGGATCTCAACCAACTTGGCGTGCGAAACTGGAGGCAGCTGGCTAAAGATTAACCTGGCTGGAGACGCTTGTTGGTTGAAACCCACGCCACCCCGGACTGTAGCGCCACCTTAAGTAAGACCAAAGATTAGGTATGTGTAGTTATTCCTTTAGAAGGCAGTGCCCAATTTTTGCACTAGTGATGATTTAATAGGGTTTTCCTGTTCAAGTTAACCAGAAACTTTACAAGAGGCCCATTGGAAGAGCAGGTGAGCTTTTTACCTATGGCGGCGATAATAATGTGATTTGCATAGGCGATGACTTTACACCCTCCTCCATTCAAAGCAAAGCGAATAGGATCCCACCCTGAAGCGCGCAACAGCTGACATGTCTCGCGAAGTTCCGTACGAAATCCCGACTCGAAGATTGGAAAGCCGTAAGTAATCGCTTCTGATTCAAGAAAGACTACCATGGGATACGAGCACATAGAAGCCGGTCTCAGCCGACTTGCCTTTACAATACGCACAATAGGATGCCGAAAGCAAGTTTGGGCTAATAACTAATGGTAGATGGATATTAAACATTCCAGAAGCATTGCGCTAATGCAATCCAAAAATCATGTCACCCGAGTCCTCTTCTTAGAAAGCAAAAGGCTAACCAAAGAGCACCGTACGTCGGCGTCACTTTTCGACGGTCAAAGGAATCCCAGATCAAATATATGCCACATATGTACCTGGAATATGCCACATATGTACCTGCGGATGAACTGGGAAGGTGGCAGAAAACGGAGACATTGCCAGAACTACAACCGTGGGCATGGTCGTGAAGGTTATTAAATCCGCTATAAAGAGCTCGTTTGCTAAACGTCACCAGATTTTCTGAACATGCCTACAAACTACGACTGATGCTATCAAGTATTTGCCCGGAATGTGAGGAGGAGGAGGAGAGACTCGAACACTTCCCCTGCGATGGCCCCGACACAGGGCACAAAAGCCTGAGGAAAATCCTGGCACTCGGTGGAGATACTGGACGTTTCTCGGATCTGTAAACCCCACCCGACTGTCTAACCTATAACCCTTCACTTACACCCCACCCCACGCCCCTAACTCCACTTCTTCACCAACAGATGCTACAGAGGGAAACACAGCGGATCCAAACAGTTGCCTACGTGATGAGATTCTTACGAACTTCATTCTCCTAAAACCTAAACCAACCAACAAACCAAGGATCAACCTGATGTCATAAATTTTCATCTGTTTAACATTTTTCCATTACCCCTTTATGTCCGGAAAAAAATTCTATGAAAAAATGATCACATATTTGCAACTCGGAGAATCTCTATATTAAATTTGAAATTACAACACAGCACAGTGGTCACAGCACAGAGTGACATGTACGAAAGGGACAAAATATACTAAAAAAAAATTACAGTAAAGAAAAATGGCAGGTTTTTGCCTAACTTTTTGTTAATTTTGTTTGACTCACCTGTGATAAATATGCTCGTATTTCTCGACAAAAAGTGGACGATTAGCAACAATTTAAAGTAAATTTTTCAATAAAATCACAAAAAGCTTTTCACCACAGTTTTTTGCACAATTTTTTCACATTCGAACAAGACGCGACGCGACGGAACAATAAATCACACGAATAAACGCGACATCAAAAGGATTTTACAACATATATACACCAACAAAAGTTGAAAGAACAATTAGAAATCACAATTATCACCAGAAAGCACACAAAAACAGAAAAATTAAAAAATAAATTAAACGAAACTTGAATCGAATTGATTTCCGTCCACTCTCTTCCGAAACTTAATGTAAAATGAGCCGTCAAATTTTCATGTAACCGATTGTCGCGATACTCGCGGCTCAAATAAAAACATAGTATAGTGAAATGGCAAACGGTGTGTGTCATGGATTATGCAGCTATTGACATCTATGTTTTCAGTATTTAACTGAAATAGTAGAAAACAATTTTACTAACAGTTAAGATACGAACCGAAATGATTTTCTTCTAGAACCATTCAGTAAAGAATTTGTATATTCACAGGCTGAGGGAAACTAAATGAAACCAACAAATGAAATTAAAATCATTTTGCTCTAGACTTCGAGTTGTTTCTCAAGGCAAACGATGATTCAATTTTTTCCGCTCGACCTGTAAACAGCTGTACAACTTGGGAACTCTCACCAATGGACACAGAAAACCATACATTTTGGAAAACTACTCCGAATGGAGTCCGCAGATCCCCTCTGTGTTAATCATTTCCTTGGGAGAAAGTGGCTGTCCACATCTGAATGGCGACCCACTAGGACCAGAAGAAGTCCTTTGTGATAACACAGGATCAATCACTTATCCAGAAACACTCTAAGGACTACGAAAACCAAACAGAACTTAACATGAAAAGAAGACAGGAATCTTTTGAGCAAGACTCCCACGATTTCATTTGATTTTCGTCAAGGAATTGGTTCCTTTCAGCATTTATGCATTTCACAGGCTTCTTATTCATCTAAACTCCCCTTTTCTCTCCATTTCGACAAGTTTCCTATCGAAAACCATCCAAAAACTCCACGAAAAGTGAAATTTCATTTGTGTGACACAAAACAGACGAAAAAATGCGGTCAGTTGATATATGAGTTCACTGCACTTTTTGGCTGTGCACAGGTTCGTATTAGATTTTTTCGAAAAATCCCATTTTCGATGGAAATATTGGTGTAATCTAATTGCAACACTCGTTCTTATGTGTTAATTGTTTAAACAAATGCAATTCCATTGATATTTCGTCAGAAAACAACGAAAAATATTAAAAGTTTAATTTTCCCTACTCGTGGTGTGTGGGAAAGGTAATGATTCAATGTTGTTGAATGCATTTCACGATCAATTTGACAGCCGTGGCTGTATATCCGCTTGATGTGTTTGGAAAAGTGTTACCGTGGGAGAATTTTGTAAAAGACGTAAACTACCTTGTCGGAAGCGAACAGAAGGAATTACATTTTTTTTTTCAGGGAGAAGGTGTCCGACAGGGTTAGCAGAGAATTAGTTTGGATTGCATATGGTAGGAGATTCAACAAATGAGGTGCACAATTCCTTAGCTAAAGAACAGACAATAGAATATATATTCTATGCGATATTCCGTCGGGATACTCGCGGATCAAATAAAAACATAGTTAAGTCACAGACAATAGAATACACAGATGTAGATTCTGGTCTGGTTCTGATGATAAAATCCATCAAATATACAAGCACCGAAATTGAAAATTAGCACGAAAACTTTTCGAGCTTTGCCAAGTGAATGTACGGTATACAGGTATACTCTGCTGTGTGCTAGACAATTCTAAGCATAACTTCGAAAGAAAGGTCAGAACACATAAGGAAATTCGAGTGGCGAACAACCATGATATGGTGTAGGCTAATTTTTCGATTTTGTAGGCTGATCTTAAATCTTTTTTCCGAACATTCTTTTGTACTGGCAATCTACGGGTGTGTATTCTATTGTCTGTGGTTAAGTGCAATGGCAAGCGGTGTGTGCTATCGATTGAGTAGCCGGTGACATCTATGTTTTCACAGTTCAACTGAAGTAGTAAGTGCACGGATAAAACAATTTTGCCAACAGTTTAGACACGAACAACATAGTTTAGTGGAATACCAAAAGGTGTGTGTCATCGATTGAGTAGCCCGTGACATCTATGTTTTCAGACTTTAAGTGAAATAGTAAGTGCACGGATAAAACCATTTTACCGACAGTTTAGATACAAACCGAACTCTATTTTCTTCTAGACCCACTCAGGAAAGATGTTGGAAGGGAAACTAAATGGAACCAGCAAATGAAATCAAAATTTTTTTATTTAGATTGCTATGCTATAAGTGGCAAAGCAGTTTCTCAAGGCAAACGATGGTTCAGCGTCTGCCACTCGACCTGTAAACAACTGTACTTGGGAACTCCCATCCATGGATACGAACAACTTCTTTAGCAATAAGACATTAGTAGCATGTCTTCACCAGTTGCAATTAGTCAGTGAGATAACGAGGAGTTTGGCTATGACGTAAGGAATTAGAGAGAAGTATTTAGGTGTTTCTCAGTGGATTGCATAGTTGATTGGTTTCATGGGTGTCCTAAGGCTTACTTACACGCGAGTCTGGCCATATGGTAGGTTGGCTTATTTGGAAACCACACAGAGAGGGAGAGAAGGCTCAGAAGTTATCCCACATAAGCAATATGAAGGTCGCTCAGCCTGTAGAAGAAGGGGCTACCAAGTGCACTCAGAACGAAGAGAAAGTTATTGCAGCTTCTACAGCAGTAGGTACTTGTAGGATGACTCAAGTCGTTCTACTTGGATTCCGATCACACAATGCCGAACACTGGTCATAGTAATCCGACCACTGCACATGTGTCCATATGGCACCATCGCCCATAAGCGCTAATCGTGATTTTCTCATCCATTTCTCTGTAGACAGTGCTGATAGATGTCCTTTTAGCCGGTAGGACACAAGTTCGTCCTCTATCTCATTTCCTGATATACATTTGTGGCCTAGTAGCCAACAAAAGGTCATGTTGTTGGCCGTTGTCGATGGTGAACAGAGAATCTTGACGGGCGCCTGACTGTCTACAAGTTCCGCGGCCTATGAGGTGATAATCTTAGCTGCCGTCCGTGATTTTAAGGGATTGATTTGCTACTCTGGGTTCAGAAAAGATGCCGGCACCGGTTCCATTTGGGAAAACCACTCCTAATCGAGTTCGCAGATCTTCACCTGTGTGTTAATCATTTCCTTGGGTGAAAGTGGCTGTCCACGCCTGGATGGAGACACACTTGGACCAGAAGGAATCCGTTGTGATACCACAGGATCTATCACTTATTCAGAAACACTCAAAGGACTAGTAAAACCAAACAGAACTTGTCATCAATAGAAGACAAATGGAATTGTTTGGGAAAGATTCCCATGATTTCGTTCGATTTTCGTCAAGGAAATGATTCCTTTCAGCATTTATGCATTTCACAGGCTTCTTATTCATCTAAACTCGACATTTCTCTCGATTTCAACATGTTTTCCATCGAAAACCATTCAAAAACAACCAAAAACTCAATGAAAAGTGAAATTTAATTTGTGTGACACAAAACAGACGAAAAAATGCGGTCAGTTGATATATGAGTTCACTGCACTTTTTGGCTGTGCACAGGTTCGTATTAGATTTTTTCGAAAAATCCCATTTGCGATGGAAATATTGCTGTAATCTCATTGCAATGTTTGTTCTTGTGTGTTAATTGTTTAAACAAATGCAATTCCATTGATATTTCATCAGAAAACAGGGAAAAATATTAAAACTTTAATTTTCCCTACTCGTGGTGTGTGGAAAAGGTAGTGATTCAATGTTGTTGAATGCATTTCACTACCAATTTGGCAGCCGTGGCTGTATATCCGCTTGATTGTTTGGAAAAGTGTTAACGTGGGAGAATTTTATAAAAAACGTAAGATACGTTGTCGGAAGCGAACAGAATGAATTACGTTTTTTTTTATTCAGACAAAAGGTATTCGACGGGGCTAGCAGAAAATTTGTTTGGATTGGATATGGTAGGAGATTCGATAAACGAGGTAAACATTTCTTCAGCTAAAGCTTTGCGATTTCGTATGAAACCTACTGTGTCTTCACTTAGTATTCTTAGAAGAGCTTGCTCGTTTCGAATTCTGTGAGAATCTTGAGCAATTTTAAGATGTTTTGTGATTGTCTAGACTAAAGACTAAATCTGCGAAGGTACTCCTTTAGAAAACAGTGACCAGTGATGGTTTAGAAGGGTTTCCCTATTCAAGTTAACCAGAAACCGGAATATTAGTTTTATAGATTTCTGTTTGGGAGTAGTCTTATGAATTCTATTAGATTTTGTCAGAAGCAGCTCCTCTGTAAAGGATTTCACACAGTAGTCAGCATCCATTGCCTAGGCCATGGTTGATCCTATGACTAGCTTCAACTTCACCAAGTACTTTGAGGGGTAACTACAACCATTTATCAGAGAATATGTACATGCATATACCGCCTTCCAATAAATGATAGGTTAGGTTAGGTTTCTTAGGGCGTGTGGTAGATAGGCCTCACAACGTTCACTCGGAGACCTGGAGGTCTATTGTGAGTATCATTTTGATGTTGTGAGAATAGCAATATGGTTCCCGGAACAACCTTAGGACCTATCCCATTGCTGGCTGTTTTGTGAACCAGTTAGTGCCCTTTAAGAATCTGAATAAGTCCGTTAACTGTAAGTCTGATACCTCTGCTATGCTTGCAAAGACCCTTGTTGTTAATGCGCGTAGACGTCGTTCTTGCAGGGCGAGGCAGTGGCACGCCATCTATTAGATTAATTCTACTTCTTCTTCATCTCCACAGTTTCTGCATAAATCGTTGGATTCGGTTCACCACTTGCGGAGCATGACTGCGGTAGCGCAGTGTCTTGTGATAACTCCAGTGAGGATGCGGATAGAGGATCTGTCCAGTGCGAGAAGGCACCTTGTTCTAGCATTATTTAATTTCGGCCATAGCGTCCGAGGGGTGGCGCAATCCCCTCTGGGTAACCAGGAGGATTTAGCTTCTTCCTCTATTATGCTGTCTACTATCCCATGCAATCTCCCTTTCGGTGGCATTACAGATGTGTCTGCTTCGCTAATGTTCATAGCCGATCGAAATCTTGCCAATTCATCAGCTTTTTCATTCCCTTCTATATCCTTTTCCTCCTACTGTCCATCATTGATGGTCCTTTCTGATGGAACCTTAATAAAAATACGCATAGCAATCTTCACACAACAGGTTCTTTTAAATTTTTCTATTAACTACGTTTCTACATATTTCACGTTTTCAATTTGTCCACCTTTCTTTCCCTTCTTCCAGTTTTCAAATGAAAAAAACCTAAAAATCAGCCGAAAACCTCAAACAAATATCCAATAAAATCGAACTTTCCTTCTGGTTGCACCAAATGGGAGAAAAAAATGCGTTCAGTTCATATTACACCTCCCTGCACTTTTTGGCTGTGCAAATGTTTGTTTACAATTTCTCCAAAAATCAGTTTTTTATTGGAAATATTGATTGAAACTCATTCCAAAACTTGTTCTTATGGGATAATTGAATAAACAAATACAATTGCACTCATATTTAACAATAAATCTGCAGAAAATATCAAAAAAATGATTTCCCCACTCTTGTGACGTCAAAGGTGATTTGGAAGATTGTACGTAACATCATTAACAGATTGAAGATAAGAAAAGCAGATCTCTAACCTTGACCTGCTCCAACTTCATTCTAGTTGGTTTGCGATTTGCAAGCTTCTTGTGCTCTACCTACTAAGCACTGGACACAGTGTTGTTCAAGTGTTCAGTGTGCGTGGATCTAATCGAGTGGCCGGGATCGTTCGTGGAAAAAAAAAAGTGAATTTTTTGTGTGTCCCTTTCCCTCTCTCTCTCTCAGTAGCTTAGGAAGTGCAAGTGAATGGCTGGCAGGTGCACTGTTTGTGTGTGTGTGTTTGTTTTTTCTAATGCCGCCAGAGTGCCAGCTTTTTCTGTTTCTGTCTTTTTAAGTTTCGGTTGCGGTACGCGTTCGCGAGTAATTTTGTGTGACATTGACTATCGGGAGCAACAACCACCAATATTCAGAGACATCAGAAGAAGAAATTAATCGGGGTGAGTACATATTTTTTTTAATGCAAATTTTGATAACTTTTGTATGTTCTCTTACATATATATGTGCGAATCATTGAATTCTGTAGAGTGAATCGCGGCTCGCGGCTCGCTTTATATAGCCGCCATTCGTTTGTTCACTTTAATTATTTTTTTGAGGGTAATTTTTAAATCTTTGATATCGTCCAAGATATTCGTTTAAATGATATGGTGTAAAGGACAAATTTGGTATAAATTAAATGCTTAAGGTAACTAACATTTAATTAATACTGTGTCTTAATCTTTAATATTATTTTCGATCAAGAGAAGATTGAAAGACAAAAATTGTTACTGTCGGCCATTATGTAAAAGATTAACATATGCTATCGCGAATTTTTTAAAGCCACCTGTGTGTCGGTAATATGGCGTTGTGTAGGCCACCAACAAAGAGGCCTTTTTTTTATTTTTTGTGGGTAGAATCGGTGGCCCTAAATCAACAATTTACTCGAAATACAGTCTGTTTCTTAGTATTTTGTGAGCATTTTCGATATTTGCACATAAGAACAATTAATTCTTGTTGAAAGAATCAGAAAATCTGACAAAACTGTTGTTTTGTGAATTATGGCGATCGGTGCAGGACGGAAATTGCTCTATAATGGCGGCGGATTAATTTTTTTTTATGTGAAACTTACTTAAGGCCTCTCCAGTAAGAGGTTGAATTGAGTATTTATCTTTGTGAAATTATAAATAATTCGTGAGAAATTCACCAGTGTACGTGACCAACTTGGTTATGATTGGTTTGATTGTCCATTACATCAAATCTGTATACACTTTTCGGAAAATGTGTATTTCACAGGTATTCTTCTAATATCTACGTTTATAGTTTCTCAAAATAGACGACTAAGGTCTTATAAAGGGTCACTTTAGTTGTACGAGAGAGGACTTTGCTACTCAATTGTCTTCTTAGTCCAAAGAAGCCGCGATTGGCAAGAATTATTCTTCCTTTGATCTCAGCGCCGGTGTCGTTGTCTGAATTGATAGCGGAGCCTAGGTAGAAAAAAGTCCTTAACTACCTCAAAGTTATATCTGTCTACAGCGACGCTCTGTCCGAGACGTCGGTGTTGAGTGTCCTTTCGTGTTGACAGCATATACATACATACTTCGTCTTGCCCTCATTGACCGCTAAACCCATCCTCGCCGCCTCCATCTCAATTCTCACGCACGCGTCCGTGACATCACGCTTCGTTCTTCCGATTATGTCAATATCGTCGGCATATCCGTGTAATTGAACGAATAGATTGTGCCTCTGGTGTTGGCGCATGAGTTTTGGACTATTCTTTCAAGAACGATGTTCAAGAAGTCGCTTGACAGCGGACTTGATGAAGCAGCACGGATTCTTCATCGTTATCCTGCACAAACGCACGAGTTTGGTAGAGATGCCGAATTCAGACATGGCTCTGTATAGTTCGTCTCTAAAGATGCTGTGATACGCTGCCTTCAAATCGATGAAGAGGTGGTGCGTATCGATTTGAATTTCCTGGGTTTTCTCCAAGATCTTCTGCAGTGTGAACACTTAGTCGATGGTGGACTTTCCCGGCCTGAAGCCAAACAGATAGGGACCGATTAGATAGTTGACGAACGGTTTCAGGCGATGTTAAGAAGACTAATACCTCTGTAGTTGGCGCAATTCAGAGGGTCTCCTTTCTTAACGATCGGCAAGTAATGCTGAGGGGTCATTCATCGGGGATACTTTCCTCCGACCATATTTTACAGATGAGTTGGTGCATGTTCCTCACCAAGTCATCGACTGCCACTTTAATTAACTCGGCAGCTACGTGGTCAGCTCCAGTAGCTTTGTTGGACTTAAGCTTAGATATACCTATGTCAGGTGGCCGGAATTGCTGGTTTTTATCGTCTAGGTTGAATGGTTCATTCTTTGATTTACTTCGTCTTCGCCGCTAAACAACAGAAATAGTTCTTTCATATCTTCAGCATCGACTCCTTTTCTACTACGATGTTCCCTCGGTCGTTCTTACAGGCTTCGGTTCAGGCTCTGTAGCGTTGACAGGTTCTTTTTACCCTTTGGTAAAACTTCCATTCGTGTGAAAAATGTAACATGCAAAACATGAGAGAAGCTAGGCCTTGGCTTATACCGAGCCGTCGCGCCAGCTATTTTTTTTTTATTTTTCGAACCTCATGCCTGGAGTAACATCTCTACTTCCTCCATCACGTGTTTCTCATGCTCTTTCTTTTTCCTCCTAAAAAGACGGTGATCGTCTCTCCTCTTCTGCTCGTAGAGTTCGCGAGCAGCTCTGGTCCTTCCATGCAGCGCCGCTTTGTATGCCACAACGTATTTTCTAGCTGTCATAACTCTCAACGAGTTACATACCTATGCGATCAATCTGTTTATAAAGAAATCCCTACTTAAGTCCCGAACTCATACATCCAACATTGCGCCAGTAAAGAGCCAACACAAAACTTCCCTCCCAACGATAATCCGCACAATTTTCAACTAAACTCAGTATTATGCGGCATATTTTCCTCTATAAACATCCAATACCGGTTTTTTTTTCTTCACTTGCAACTCAAAAACATCTCCCGGTCCATGAACCACGCACTTCTGTCATTTCCCCGGGAAGCATACGTTCATTTGTTCATTCATCTCATCTTCCGCCCGTCCCCAAAAACGAGCCCCAGTCACTTGTTTGCCGGGGCCAGCTACTTAATACCTCATTACATGCCGATACAGTGTCACCATCATTCCACAATCAAAAAAGGAAAACAGCCCTTTCCGCAACACGCAATGCACCTCCTGTGTTCCCACGCAAAACGACCAAAAAAGCTCGTCATACATGAATCACCGCCACATCCATACACACATACAAGCAAATCCTCTTCCCACATCTTATTCACGAACCCCTAACAAAATTTTAAAATAAACCTCTCCAGAGAAAAACACAAACATCCTTCTTGCAGCAGCCGCGGCCGCTGCTGCCACTGCTGCCTACGTCACAGGCAAAATACAACACAAAAAATGGCCGCCCACATCAACACGCTATCTTGGCTGCCAAATCAATGAAAAGCTCTCTGACGTCAAGCAGCCTAATATTTATTCACAATTTATCATCAACATTTATCGCACATATACTCGCGTATGTGTATGAATCTGGACAACACAGTGAAACGATTCGGTACACACATACTGGTGTGACGAAAGGGAATTCATGGGAAAGGCGCGCACCACTGTACGGGCCTAGGAAGGAACGACGAGAAAGTTTTCATTGCCACAGTGGTTCCTTCTTACCACGCATGTTGGCCACAAGAACTTTGGTAAGAAGAGCTGAAATGAAAAAGGAAACGACCAAGCAATGGTAGAAATATGGGGAAATTTGTGCAAATGTGGTGAATAACTCTGGTGAGAAAATGATTTGAAAACGAAAAGCTTCACGATGAGAGGGTAAAGGACGATCGGAAAACGGTAGAAAGGGACAAATGAGTGTTGAGAGGTGAGAAGCTTGATTGTCAAAGATTTTACCACAATTGACCCCTCAAGTGCCAAGAGGGTATGGTGAGTGACTACAAGAAGTACTTCAACACCACAAGAGACCAAAAGTTAATCATTTTTTGGAAATCTAGACCAGGGAGCAAAAGGGACCGTAAAGAGGGTGGAAAAAGGACAATGAATCTCGACCCATAGTCCGGTAAAAAGAGATGGAATGGTCTTTCATTTTCCAAAGGGGGGAAAACACGCGTAGGGAAGTTTCTTCGAAGTAGATTGGTATCCTCGTTATCTCCTCGTTATCCACCACGCACACTGTCTCGCAAACTCGCATGTATAGACACACCACACAAAAGCGTGTGAGCGAAACTTTTTTAAAAACGAAAATTTTCATCATCGTAGCCATCGTAGCTATCGTATAGCCATCGTCGTCGTTGTCGTTGTCGTCGTTGTGGTCGTCGAGTGTGTAGAGCTCGGTAAATTAACTGCTCCAGTTCGCTTCTTTTTATTTGCTTTACAGTTATTTTTAATTTTTTATAGTGAAAAGAACAAACTAAATCCCTATAAGGATTCGCAGGGTACTCTAGAGCGTTTTTTACTCGTTTTCTTTTCTTAATTTTTGATTCATCTGCCATCGAAACGCGATCCAAAAAAAAAACGTTTCAAAGCGGATATCCCCCCAAGAAAAAAAGGTGAAAAGTGGTAGAAATGGAGGCATAGTTTTACCCGAAAAAGGATATTCAATGGAATCGAGGGAATTTAATGAAAATTCGAAAGAAAGTCTGTGAAAATTATTTGGAAAAATCTTTTTTTTTTTTAATTTTTTTTGTATCCTCTACTGGGTGTCTCTCTCCCGGGAGGTGGGCAGCAGTGTTAGAAAAAGAATATCCTAGTGTTGGAGCCTATCCCACGCTCTCTCTCTCTCTCTCTCTTTCTCTGTCATTCCCTCTCTCTTGCTTTGTGTTCTTACTGTATGAAGTTGAAAGTTATCCTCTCGAATTCATTGTGTATGTATGTGATTTGATTTTTCTTACTCCCCTTTCATCAATTTTGTTGCAATTTTCCTAAATTTTTTTTGGTTCACATATCCTTTGTTAAAAAATTTAACAAAAGATTCCTTTCATCGTGAAAATAAAATAAAAACGAACCACAAATTCCTCTCAAGTGTGGTGAATTTCGCATGATTTATCAAAAAAAGTTTTCTCTCTCCGTCTCCTTGTCCTCCCTGAGTGATTCTCCGAAAATATGTACCGCGCCCACCTCCCTGAAAAAAAAAAAAAAAAAATTCCAATTTTATGTGTATGTTTTGTGGTGTGCGCTGTGTGAAGCTCGTTCAGTTCGTTCCATCTCCTATCTCTTCTAATCGGGGAAAGTGAAGAGGTTATTAATAATTTTTGTGGTTAATTATGGTTTTCTTTTCTTTTGTTAATCAGGACTCATACATGTACACTCCTTCTATACCGTGTGACCTTTCGCATACATTTTTCCCTTTTTTTGTAACTTTTCCCTTTTCATTTGTTCCCCCTGTAACTCCCGTAGGATACGAGCTAGAGTTTAAACAAAGAAATCCAGTGAAAATGTGATAATTTCGGGAGAACAAGTTCCCCCATTAGAAAAAAAAAAAGAATATCCACTGTGCTAAACTAATAACTAATCAAAGGCCAGAGAGAAAAACGTCCCTTATAAAAAAAATTCCTAAAAATCCTTGAGAAAAGTAAAGATATCCTTTGAGAAGGAAAATTGTGTGGCTCTACTGTTACCAGATGGCATCTGGTAGATGGAAAACTTACAGCGTTCGGATACCATCTAGCAAGCGGAATAAATCAACTTCAAGGATTCCATAAGGTAATCTCGACAAAAATGTCCTTTTTTTCTCAAATTCTTTAAAAAAAAAAAATTAAATAAATAAATAATTAAATGGACAATAGGGAAAAACATCCTGGAATCTACCATCCACCACTCTCTTTCACATACACACAGCCATCCAGAGAGCGAAACTCGTGTCACACAGAACCCCACACACTTACTCACACAATCGCCGATATTAACTTGAGAAGCTTTTTGTGATACCGACTAGCTGTGGAAAATTTACCACCCACTTTAGTGCTCCACCCGCCCCCCTTCCGTTTACCGAAATTAAATAAATGCGCGATAACATTAGTAGCTTATCTGTAGATACGCATGCAAGATACCTACACTTGTACGCATAAACGAACACCATAAAGCCTACGTAGAAAGTGTGGTGAATTTCTCTGGTCATATGTTTGGGCGATTGTAGGGAGTAAAGTGGATTCTTGTGAGTTTTCGGTTTTTCTTTTCTAAATATATGTAAACAGAGCAGGTGTGGTGAATTTACGAGCTACGGGGTGAATACATGCTTCGATTGAAAGTAATTAGCCAGCGAATGACGTTTGTCAATGTTGTTTTTTTTTCTCTTCTGCATTTTTCATTTTGTCTTTTGTTTGAAGTGTGTGTGGGATGAGGGACAGTATTTGATCATTGAATGGGCAGCTGACGTCCAGTGTTGTAGGTGGTTTGAGTGTTGCAATTCTAGGTTCTGACTTCTCGTTCGAAATGGAGCTGGTGCCCTTTCAAAAGGGAAATCAAAATGTCACACAGTATTCAGTTGCTCGGACAGTGCCAAATATCGAAAGAGAACTCTACTCTGTGAGACAGTCATCGATGAAGTGAGAAAAATGGGAGGCATATCAGACTTATTCTTCTGCAACTAACTGCCATATCGGACCGAAGCGCCTGTCATTAGCTCAAGGTCCGTTAAATAGGCTCTTTATCGACCTGTACAGACCTGAGAGAATCGGTGCCGATGGATTCCTCAAAAGACCATGGGATCTACCGCTCCTACAGTCTTCTCAGACTATGCAACGTCTTTCAAATTTAAGTCGCAACTATTTATAAGTCAGATTGCCAATCGAACTCCAATCAGATCTCTTATGTCTGACCCGATTAAACCTAGAAAACTTCCGAACCTCATTTCAGCAGTAGCGTCTCTCTATTTCATTCACCACGCGCTACTCATTCTCTTGGTTTTTCCTTCTGAGAAGCCGGTATTAGGTCAAAGCAGTTGTGGTCCTTCTATACAATGCCGCTCTGTATAAATCCTCTTTCATTGTGGTGGCCGAGAGAAACTCAGCACATCAGAAGCAACATGTGTTGCCACTAGTCTTCAACACTTGATGCTGGCGGCTTCGAACCTCTCGTCTACTCGATCAGAAAAGTTTCTGGTGATCTTTTGCGATTGTATCCAGCCGACATCAAATTTGCTCACAGCTTTTCCTTTATTTCATTGCCGTGGTTCAGTGGTTAGTGCGTTGGACTGCAGCCATATCCACTAAATATTTTTCAATCCACTCGTATGAAAAAATGTAACGCGCACAATGGGCCTTGGCTTAACCCGAGCAGTCGCGCTGGCTATTTATTAATTTTTTTCCTCCATTTTGCGGTGTTCGGGATATCTAGAGCCACACAAGGTAGTAGTCCGGGTCTATGTTCGAGCCTCGGAAATCTATAGCGTTGCGTCAACCGAAATGTGTTCAATATTGTTGACAGTCGATTGATCAGAGGACCTTCATGATCTCCCTTCGAGATGCGGGAACCACGACCTTGCTTATTTACTTAAGCACTACAATCCGGGGTGGACCTGGGCCTCAAGCAACAAGCATCTCTAGCCAGCTCTACCTTTAGCCAATTGCTTCCAGTTTCACATGCCAAGTTGATCGAAATCCCCTTTCACTTGTATGCGCCACCTGAGTGCGGTCTTCCTCTACTGCACCGTTCCTCAAAGATGGATTTGAAGACTTTCCGGGTCAGGGCATTGGTGTCCATCCGCTCTACATGACCGAGCCACCTGAGTCGTTGGACCTTCACCCTTCTGGCTAAGTCGATGTCACCGTACAGTCCATACAGTTTGTTATTGTATCTCCCCCTCATTCACCGTCGATGCAGATGAGACCGAAAATCATCCGAAGGATTTCTCTCTCAAAAAAATCTCATCCGCTTTTGACAGAGTCCATGTCTCTGCGCAATAGATCAGGACTAGAGTCACTTTAATTATTCGAGAGAGGACTCCCTGGTACTGGTCCCAAGTCCGAAATCTCTGCTCTACCCGTATAGGAATGGCTTCTGATGATTTAGAGTTAATGGTAGAAGATCGAGAGGTATGGAGTGTCCACTTAAGCACCCTAAACTAGCGACTCTCATAGTGTATAAGCGAGTGATTGATCATCATGGTGATGATGACACTCCCACAGGTCAAGAAAGTGTACCCTCGGCTCCCATTTCTGACTTGGCAGACGTTTGCCCAGTGACCGAGGTTCACCGTATGCACTGCGCGTGTGCTCATCAAACTTAGTGTTAAAGTGTACGGTTTTTGTATGGTGTGGGCAGAAAGAAGCCCTTTCAATGTGCAGATGCATATTGAGGCCAAAAATTCATTGATATATCGCTGCTGGTTAGTGGAGTCCATCTATTGTTTGGTTCTGGATTTTTGTATGACGTCGGTACTACGATCTCTTAGTAGAAAGTTCATTGGCCGCTTGATTACTGAGTTTTTTTTTATCGTATCGTAGAGTTACTGGGAATTACTTACTAAGAGGTAGATTGAGGTGGATATCAATTCACTTCGTCACTTTTTGTGGAACATGTGTAAAACCAAACCGATCAATTTTCTGGTTTCCTCCCCATGCCTATACCTTAAAATCTTGTTCGTTGACATACTCTAACGAAGCAAATCTCCTGTCACCAGATCATCCCCTAGGCAAAAGTTATATGTGTTCACTGTGACGCCCCTTTGCAAAGTAATCAGCACTCACTGCAATTTAGTTCAAAGCAATTAATCTCATTACAGATCAGCACGAAGGTGTTCGCCCACTTTGAGGACACCGCAGCCTCTAATTGCAGCACACTATCGCTAAACCGCCTATATACTGACAAGTGACCGAATGCCATGCAATAAACTACATACGATTGTCTGCCTAAACCACTGTCTCCTTCCCCCACCATCGTCCGATGGTTTATCTATGCCACTGTTTGTGCTCATTAATTCAATTCCGTGGCAAAAGTTCAAAGTGCTGTATATCTACCCAACTGACCTAACGCAGAAAAAACCCCAAGCCCAACCCCAGCCACCTGCTCGCATGGGAGTATATAGGTTTTGCCTGCACTTGCAGCTCAATGACGTTCTCGGCTTAATGCATGTTTGTCAGGGCTGTTAACGTATTTAATTAAATTAGGTAGATTTATCTGTTCTCATCTCCGCCACCCCTGGACTTTGTTTGCCAGAAAACACCACATCGACATGCCGCCCCCGCAGTGATAGCAATTAATTCAGCTCAACCGTTCCACTTTCCTGCTTTCGTTCAGTTTTTTTTTCTTTCTGTGTGCGATACCCTTCTTCCGTCGATTAAAAGGTCAAAGGATTGGAGGATACTTGAGTAGGATAATGTGTATATCCACCGAGTGGGTTGCACAGATTATCAATTTCCCACCTAGAGAGCGACTAGATCAGAGCCTACTCCCGAAAAAAAAAATGGAAACCATAAGACTTAAGCCCACACAGGATTCGCGCGCGTAGCAGCTGCAATCCTCAGGCGATTTTCAACAAAATGTTTCAATTTGTCTAAAAGGCAAACACCACCAGAGCGAGAAAAACAGCGAAGGAGACTGTGTATGGTGTGTGTGGCTGTGTAGAGTGATTTGGCGGCGGGAAGGATAATACAATCATTAAGGATGCATAGGGATTGACTTTTGGCTTTTTCGCCTGTCGTGTGTTACACGACGCTGCTTCCTCGCTCTCGACATAAATAAATAATTCACCCCGAGACACTACTAGATGGGATCGACTCCGGTGAATGGAACAATGACGTTTGACATTTACTTGCCTGGCTGCGGCTGCCTGCTGATGCTGTTTTTCTATTCTCGGTTACTGCCTGGAAGACACCATTCTAATGAATTTGTCAGATGTCAATACGGAAAAACAACAGAAATTACACAAAATGATGGGCGACAGAGGCAAGGACAGAATGCAGTGGGTGTCTGGAAAGGTTCTTATATCGCAAAAAAAAAATACCTCCCCTACGTCATGTTGGTATAACATTTGCAGTTTTAGATCACCATCGGGGGCGTGCATACAGCTGTGTGGTGTGTGGTGGTGGTACGATAATCCACACGCTCCTCTTGGGGTGACGAGGACGACGAGTGTCATCGTATTTACATTCTCATTAGGAATTTACACTCGACACTGTTGAATGGAAAATCCACTGATACGTATTGAAGGGTGGAGGCTAATCTATTGGAACTAGGTGACGCATAAGCCAGCTAATGGGGTTTCCAATCAGAAACAGAAGGCATTCTTACAAGTGAAATGACTCAGAAAAATGGTAGAAATTGCGAGAAAAATTGGGTTGAGAAGACAAGAAGACGGTGTTCTAAGAGAGGGGACTTTAGATGCGTTTTTGGACCGAGGGTTCTATTCGAGAACAATTTCGGGCGAAAGTGATAGGCTTGAACAGAATTGGACCAGGTGAACGCAGTTTGAAACTATAGACAGCGATTTTAAATGCAAAACAAAGCTTTGTCAGAGTTACTTACTTACTTAGATGGCTCTACAGTTCGAAGTGAGCCTGGACTTCAACCAAGTCTTTTCAGCTCGTTCGATCCTTAGGTAACTCTCTCCAATTTCAAAGGTTGATTGACGTTTTCATTCACTTGTGCGAACCACTTTCTGTACTCTGTATTCTGTATTTAGAGCCCTAAATGCACACTTCGACCTATGAGGTCTATTGTGGTGGTCCATATAGTTTAATCAGAGGTACAAATTGAGGCTTTTGATAAACCTCAGTATAGCTTAGGTTCGATTTTCCGTATTTTCGCTAGGTTAACCGAGAGCCGCGTCAACTGGAGTAGTCTTTTCCTTGCTGCTCCTGGACATACACATCTTAGACGAGGTCTTCCTCGGTTTAAATTTAAAATTTCTCAGCCGGGAACATTGAGGTCATTCTTCATACGCGTCACGTTAAATGAAGGCGTTTTTGATCAGAACGATGTCTCGATTGAAAGGACTTTCAAAATCTTGCGAAGATTTTTTCCCTTGAGAAAACGAGAGTCCAAGGTATCATATAAAATGTCCCTAGTTATTCGGAAAAGGGTCTAACAACTTTGTCCAAAGAAACCGCGATGGGCAAGAGCTGTTCTTGCTTGATTTATAACCAGATGTCGTTGTCAAAAGTTATGGCAGATCCAAAGTAGACAAAGCGCTTTACCACTCTGAACTTGCCAGCCGTCCACCGTGACGTTCTGTTCTATTCGTCGATGTTGGGTGTCCCTTCTTGTTGACAGAAAACACTTGGTTTTACGTTTGGTCATCGCTTAAACCCTTTGGGCCGTCTCCGTCTCTTTAGTCGCGAACGAAGCAGTGACAGTTCGCTGTGTTCTGCCAAAGATATCAATTTTCTTTACCCCACAAATGAATTGCAGGCCAACGTTTGACTCCCTGATATCTTCTGGTTTAGGACCACAAACCTTGACCATGTAGTTTATTCACGAACTCCTCCGCGTCTCTTCGGAAAAGCGGCGCAAAGCGCATCTCCATTACCAACAAAGCAATCAATGCTGAAAGGAATCAGCTTTGCTGAACTTCACTGTGGATAGTGAACTTATCTGACAGCCTGATGCCTTGGCCCGTCATAGGTATCAGGAATTGTGATTGCAATAGCAGTGTCCCGGGAGTTGTGCTGCGTTTTCGAGTAATTGTTGCTTCGGTCAGGTCAGTCTAATTTGGGTAGAAATCTCTGGCAAACACGCTGTTCGAAACTATAGTAGATTGGTTTTCTCATCGTCTTAGAATTCAGGAGGGAGCCGTCTAAGCTTTTCATCGGGTGTTAGCTGGTGCTTTAACCAACTATGACCTTTTTAGTGATTCTATAGACGGCTCTACTATCGAATCTACTTGGTGCATCCTAAACACCAGTGTCCAATGCACTGATGGATGATGATTGCGTCTGTCTCATCGCACGCAACACCACATTTCTAACATCTCCATGCGATGGCGTGACTTAAGTTTATTTTCTCCTACTGCTGGAGTAGTTCCAATGCACGTGAACGGCTGCTTTCAACCGTCAATCCGTCTTCAGGTATCTTTCTGTCAATGTTGTGTATATCTGGGTATTCGTATGTTGGCGTGGGGTCATCGAGCTGCAGCAGTACACATGGTAATTGCATGGCAATAACCATAAAGAAGTGATCTTGTGTTTCCCTATTGGCTCATTGGGTATTTCCAACATCCGGGGCATTACTTCTAAACCTTTGGTTACTAGCAAAACAATCCAGAGGATAGCATTGACTGGTCGGCCAGCCCTATCGGATAGAAAATTATTCCACCTAGAGCTCCTTTCTTAGATGACTTCGACGATATTGCAAATATCGACTTCAGAAATGTCCTCCGCTTTACAAAAAGCACCAGCTGGTTAAATTTGTTGAAGATCATGTGGTATAACAATGGACCTCTTGTGGCCTATGTGCGTCTATAGCTATATGTTGATAGTCACCCTTACATAGTCAAAGCTTGGTAGGAGTTGCACCTTTATTGATGTTATGACACGAGACTATGACCATGAAGAATCATTTCGACAAACCGAGACTACAACAGAAAAGACATACTCACACGAGATACTAGGAAATTGCAAGCCTTGTGCCACCTCTTAATTTCCAAGGATTTAGAAAACTTTTTGTCCGCATCTTCCTCTATCCCAAGTACACATCTTCTAGTTCACTTGATCAAGCTTCAGAGGATTTGTGCTATTCAAAGCAGAAGTTCGATGACCTCTGATCTGTGAAGCCCGAAGAGGTCCTCTTACTTATGGCAACGACTCTCAATTTTGGTCATATCCAGTAGGTCCTGAACCGGACATTAGCTAATAGAAGCCATTTTCTGTGACGTTACTGTCATTACCCCCCCAAATACCCCCTCAAATGCACTGCAATGATCTAGAAGACTAAATGAGATCCTAGAGTTTGATCTCTCAGTGCTGATCGGTCCTTTTACCAACGGTAGGACTTTTTTTTTAAAGAAGGATTACATGTATGGTATTCACGCTGGAAGGTCTAATTGGCTAGGGGAAGTGAGTATTTATTTAAATGCAGTTTGTATCCTCATAGGGAGTAAGAGTGTACAACTTAAAGTCGCTCATCAAGAAATACTTTGTTGGGATGATAGATTTTCCTTAGTTTTCTCCCCGTAATGAAGCCTAACTGCCTTGCAGCAACCATAGCTATTGTTTTGTGTGCTTACACTGACCATCAATTGGAGAATTCGAAATGAACGTTGTCAAGAAGGTCTCCAGGTGTAGTCAAACGCCCAACTAAAGCAGCTTTCGTTTCCACTTTTCAAACACGTGTCTTTCGTTGAGCAAGACTCTTGATCCACGTTGAGACCTGGTTTATGTAAGGACGTGATCTCCAACATTCCTCTTATCACCGCAGTTTGCTGGAGCATGAGTGACCTTTCTAGTCACATGCCGTGTCAGTCATGCCATTGGTTACCTTACCACACCTGCTTCTTTGAATTGCTTCTATGCCTCGTGACTCGCAGTTACTCTCAGTGTTAACCGCTGTCATTGTTCAGTTCCATGAACCATAAACACTTAAAACTTTGTGTATGCCAAACTTGCCACCTAACTTTCCCTTTATTTCATAGTTCGATTGTAGTTTTCCATTCTTCTTTGTCCTCTCAAGCACGTTGCAAAGCGTTTACAATCACCAATCTGCCTCCCCTTGCTGAGATAACTTTTCAACTTATTAGCTAATCACGGGTGAACCGAGAGCAGAAAAAAAAACCGAAACGAAAACAAAAATATTAAACTACGCACTTCTATGCAAGTTGTACGCATCCGACGACACAAGGAGCAGCCCCACCTGCTGCTACACAAACACACCGATTTGGGGCTCACAAAAACAAAACAAAGCTAAAAATAGAATAATGTACACTCTCAGCTGCCAACCCTCAGTGTAACCGCCGCCTCATCGTCACATACGAGATACAAGGCCCTTAGACCCGCTTACCCTGAGTGAAGAAACCCCCAAACAAAACCCTCCAAAGGCAACGACCAAGAGTGTGTGTTTTTTTTTTCTTCTGTTCTGTTCGCCGCATCTCCCCCCCTCACTATTCACATGCTGCGTGTCACTTGTCAGTGGTGGTGGCGGTGTTTTCTTTGACTTTCCACCCATCCGATGATGTTCCCTTACAAACACACACACCCTTGATGTTCCTAGGTATCTCCTTTGTTCGGAGTTGCCCACTGGTTGTTCCCAACCCCCCTCGTCACCCCACTTTCTTAAGTCAGGACAACGGCAACGACGACAAACAGAAAAGCTTTCCTTTCGCCGAATCGACTTATCAAGCTTTTGCCATCGACACAGACTGTGTGTACTTAAGCGCATTAAAACTCAAGTGTGTGTCTGCCAGTGTATCTTTGTGTTATCCTTTGCACACATATTTTATTTATTTTTAATCAAAAAAAAAAAAAAAAAACGCGAAAAGAAATCACAAAAATGAGAACGAAACTCTAAAATTGCCCAAAAGACGAAAACTAGGACACTGGAACTGGAGACGGAAAAAGGCCGCCATAGCCACACCACCACAGTGTTTCTAAGGCAGTGGGGGTGTTGTTCACAGGATACACATAGATAGAGGAATTGACGATGAGAATTTCACTGCAGCATCCTTATACATATTTTATAACTGATTTTGTTTGTTTTTTTTTTTTGGGAATGCGGGGATGGATGGTATGGCAATAGAATGCGTGGTACTTGAACAGATTTCCCTACAAGAATTTGTAAGGGTGATGCGTCAGAATGAGGACAATGGGAATGGGAATTACACTCACGCATAATGCATGCAAAAATTGTAAAGTTCGACCGACTAAAATGAAACGCCGGCCGTCCACTCTGCAGTAATGGAGTAAATCAGTCTCAAAGGACATCGCCGATATGGCCGACTGCCAAGTCATTCTTTTCTGAGAGTGCGGTGTAGGTGTTTCGTCTCAAGGGCATATAGTGGGCCTTAAGAGATATTTCATTGTTTTGCGATTAAGTTGATTGAAGAAATTATTCATTAGGCCATTTGGCGGAATTAAAGGATTTGAATTATTTAGTGGGCGACAAGCCGTTACTGGCCATTAAAACTGACGCCTAAGGGCTGTTCCACTAAAGATGTGTGTGAATGAGATTTTCCTTTATGAGATAGACTTTGACTCGAAATATTTGTTTACATCTGCAAATTGACATTTGAATGGTAAGAAGAGCTGGAGTCAGTAGGTAGGTGAGGTCCTGACTACTCTATGGATAACCTTCCTTGCTTTGTTTAAAGTGTCACAACTATTAGCCACCTCGGTTTCCTATAAGAATTTGGGAATGGTTCTTCTATATCCTCACCACCGACTGCGTCTCTATCACTTTATTCTCTTTTTCGTCTTTGCAGGCATTGGTTTCAATCTTATAGCGTTGACACATCTCTTTTCTGCAATAGCATTTGCTCAAACTATTTGCTGGAGAAAGCAGCCCTTCTCAGCCACTCTATATGTCCCTTGTTTCGCATCATATACTTGACGGCAGTCTTAACCAAGGGGCTTCAGAGGAAAACCTTTAACTTTTGTGGCATTCTCGGCAATTGTCTTCCAGCGAGATAAGCTGCCTGCGTAAGCAAATACATCGAACCGATTCAGCTATCTTGTTTCTCAGAAGCTCTTGGCTCAGGGACTGTTTCAGCGTTATAGGGTCGCCTGCTCTGTGTCTACATAAACCAGACCTCAATCTCGTTGAACATACACGTCTGCTTGCATTTCTTTCCTTAGTCTAGCCTAGCAGGTGCTTGTATCGTTTCAGGAGGTTCTAAGTTCTGCTTAAAGAGCTCTGCAATAGCCGACTTCTGTGACCGGAAACTGACGAACGCTGTCAAAGTATTGAACTATGGTACCCATAAGAGCTTCAAAGTCTTTGAAAAGGCAACGTTCTTATTCTCTTACTTAGTTATGATGAGATGGCAGTACGGACCTCAACTAACAAGCATCTCCAGCAAGTTCCGATCATTGGCTAGATTCCTCCTGTTTTCCATGCCAACTTGGTTGAAAGCCCTTTTCCATTTGCGCACGCCACCTGAATCACTGTCATTCTATACTATGCCACCCCTCCTTTGGGAGGATTGTTCCGATTCGAAATGTTAGTCAAGTGGAGTTAAAATCTACTCACTCATTACAGATTACAGTGGTATTCAAGGTAATGACCACTGTGGGCATCTATAGTCCGGACTTCAAGCTACATAGCTGTTCCACATCTGTCTTGGAAGTAAAGGTATTTACATGCAATCGAGCTATGCGCCAGAGAATAATTTCCACAAAACCACCGATGGAACGAAATTATCGTTTCCTTTGATACGCCGGCAACGACTGAAGCAATAAGTCTGATCCAAAACTTATCTGGGACTTTAGGCAGCTCTTTAGCAGTTAGCTGCTCGCAATAAAATTGCCACCCATTGGGCTCTAGCATATATGTGGAATCGACGGCATCGAGGCTGCCACTGAGATTGGCGAAATCGGCCCATTTTCCTTCTGTGGTTTCCACTGATCACTGAGAGCTACAGCGCGACTCATGGGAACACCAAAGGAAGCTCTTAAAGTGCACGTCAACAATGTGACTCCGACAACCTAAGAAGTTCTTCAACACAATGTTCTCCAGTTAAAGAAGAACCTACTGATCATCAAAGACAGATCGCAGTGTCAGCAAGGAGGAACTTTACAAAGGCACTACTTCAGATAGTACGTCAGACTCTTGCTCAGACGCTTATGCCTTTCTATATGCAAGTCCTCGTCGGTACTCTAAGCACTTTCCTCTCATGCAGAGCTATGTGGATCATACCACATTCGTGTTGAAGGTCGTACGAAAGAATCCTTATACCTGACAGTTTGACCAAAATACTGTCAACGTCATTCGTACTTTCAGACATCTCAAAACCGACATAGGCGTACATTCCTGACAGTAAAAGACCGGCAAACAGTGAGCTTCTTGTACGGCTATACCATGGTTATCCTTCGATAATTTTGAAAAGCTTCTTCCGATTTTTTTTCTGCCTGCTACTGGTCTTATTTCCTTGGGGTGCCCAATTTACTAACATTTGCATTGTTCAGTGCATTTTTAACACCAATCACCTTCAAGACTTCTTTTTATTCGTATGCCTCAAATATAGCTCTTAGTAATGCGACTCCTTGAAGTCTAGCTAACACCTATGTTAGCATAGTTCGCGCTTCTAGGTCCATTACCCTTTTGTACTCTTTTTGAGATTGTCATTCCTCTCAGCTCCTTATCCTCATTCCCACCATCATTCTCATCACCGTCCTTCTTGTCGTTTACCACACTTTTCGCCAACTCTTCTCCTTAATTTTTTGTTCCAAGGACCAGTTGGTCGTTCCTGATCCATAAGTCAAACCTCTGACACGATGGACTCTATTATATTCGCCAACTTTTCACCTTTCTCATTAGTCACTTCTCCACTTCATTAAACCGCCCGGTCGCTTTGGTCCTTGTCTCCGGCGGATTATTCCAAAGTAATGGTCCTGTATTCCGCGTCATTAAAATTGCATCCTCAAGCAACTAGCCAGTCCCCCCCCCCTCCCTAAAATCCTACCGTTAGCCACTTTTAATTATTCAACATCATCCCAGCACTGTGTCATACGTTGATCATGTCACACGGTGCAACTATGCACAGAATTGCACACTAAACATCCAGGTAAAGTCCTTTTCATCCCCAGCACTCAACCCCATGTGCAACCCCAATTCGAGAGACGTTAAGTAAAATTTAATCAACAACCTCATTGTGACCTCAATGTGGAAATTTTAAGCTCCCCTTTCATGTGCGCTGCTGCTGCTGCTGCTTCTACCCCTCTGCTGACCATCTGGTATGCGCCTGTGATGGGGGTACAAATACACTTTACCCATTCCAACCCGGTGTGGCTCCTCGGGCCAATACAACCTCAGAGATACACTTCTCGGTATTGTGTACGAGTGCGGCATTAAATAGGTTGAAAGCTCTTCGACTCCTTCAATTGTTCGTGTGCGCTCGGCTCATGTGCGACTGGTTGTGTATAGTTGTTGTGTTTTTGTGTTCTTCAAAACTCCATTCAAGTGTTTCCAGGACTTTTTTCTTTCGGGTTCCGTAGTTGTTATGCTCTGGCAATGTTTTTTTTTCCTCTTTTGTATATGTTGACTCTTTGGCAACATGCGCCATTTTATTTCCTTGTGAGTGACAGAGACGAATAGAGAGATTTTCAAAGCAGCGCAACCACCGAACCTTTAATTTGCTCTCACTCCTCGGGAACGCAACGATGACAGCAACACAAATAGCATAGAACGCAACAGCAGCCTTAACAGTACGAGAGTAGCAAAAGGCAAACAGCAGCAGCAGCGGTAAGAAGCAGGGAGCAGAAGCGTAAAGCACTAGCTGGCAAATATTGAAAGGAAAACAAAAGGACATTTATGTGGTCTCACCATTGTGAAGCTTCCGCCTTCACTGGTTGTTAGACCTTTATGGTGTAGGCACTTGAAAGATGTTCTGAAGCACGTGTTACAGTATGTGATGCAAGATGATGGTCATCTATTTTTTTCTTGAGAGTGAATGTCTGTCACTGTCCGAAAAGATGATACACCTCAAGCAGTTTCTGGCATTTGGCCTAGAGTTTTTTAAAAACACAAAATTGAATAAGCTGTAAAAAGGAGTTAAACCTCAAACCTTCTTATGCTGAAACTTCTCTTCGGCCGACTTGCAACAAAAGACTTCCTTTTTCCTTGTGTCAATGATTTCCATCTGCTAAAACATTCATTTGTCTTCAATTTGGACCATCCTCACTAGAATTTTAAGGCAAGACTCGACCTTTGAAGATATTTTCCAAGGTTGACAAATACATATTTGCTCTGCTTTCCTGTTTTTCCTTCCAGACTTCGTATTTAAGGCCAGGTTACGAGTTATGTGTCAGTTTTGGCGTCAAGCTTGATCCTTAGCGCTTGTTTAAAGGATGCACTCAGATCAGTTACGTTGGCATCAGAATGTAGTTACCGTCCTCTAAATCTTTTTGGTGTCACTTGAGGCTGTTAAGAGACTTCACTCTTGTGGGACTCCATGTCGTTTCTAAGATTGTGAAAGTCTTTCTTTTCTAGACACCAAGCGCCTTTGTACGTCTCATTTCTGTGTTTTTTTGAATGTGCCTTACACCTTTCCTTACGCTAAAGAAACGATAAGATTGAATGAATGATTAAGTATACATGAACATTTCGAGGACCAAAGGACCGCATTCAAGGCAATGGTTAGGGTGATGCGTAGGCTGTCTGATCTACAGGATCCTGCCAGACCGTGAATTCATTCTTGCCTAACTGCAAGGTTATTTTTCATTCTCCAGATCAGACTTGCATAGGAGATTGTCGGCCTGAATATTGGGAAGAATAGTCAGCATAAAATCGAGTATGTTACCCTAGCTTTTGCCTCATATTCGCGACATGACCATGGGGTCTATTGATTGGTCTGTCTATCTGCAAATTCCTTTGCCACATAATGGGAGGCTTTTTTCAGGTGTGAAAGGTACAGGGTTGTTCTTTTGAAGGTTCACGAGAGGCCTTGGAATACTCAGCAAATCACCCCTTGCTTTCAAAATGTCCACTGAAAAACGTGTATTGCTGTATTGTTCGCATAGCCTATGGCATCTACCGCCTGCCTATTCTAGGAATGAAGAAGACTCTTAACTTCATACAAGGTACCCAAGAAGAGGCGAAAGATGATATCCCTGAGAAAAGCATTATAGAATCATTTGAAAAGTCGGACTTTCCTTGCTTCTGAAGACTAAAAAATGATTGTACCCTCCCTTGCCCACCACACTGTATATGCTCCACATAACAATATCCATAGACGACATGGTACAGCTCAAGTACTCATTTAACATTCATTCGTGCAGGCATCGCACAGTTTAATGTTGAAGTACACTTGTGGAGGGAATTTCCAGGATAATAGGGAACAGTGCGCCATAGTAGTAGTACACGTCTAGAGTAGAGGTAGAGATTCCTCCGGCTTGTGTCGTGTTCAGTGTTCCTCTCGTGTTAATGGGGTCGATATCCCTCCCTCGAATTTTGTCGCAGTGTGATAGCGCGATAGTTGTACATAATGCAGCAGGAAAACGTAATTATATACACATCCTTCCGGAAGAGTCCCTGCTTTTTCGCCTGACACTCTTTCACAATCGCCTTACACCGAGTCGTTCGTTGTTCATTAGCAATTATTTTCATAGAGTCTTTTAATTTATCCAAACAGTCACATGTACTACCTAAACCGGACTCTTGACTTGGAGCAGCAGTGTACACATGCAAACGTTCATCCTTTTGTTGAAAAGTTTTGAGCGCGATTCTATCCTTCCGATGCTGCTCACTCAGTCAAGTATGTATGTGCTAGAAGCACAAAAAAAAAAAGGAAGGGAAAGCCAGGATTTTGGATTCCACGTCGCATTCGTGGAGATAGTGATACTTGAAGTTTACTTATGGCGTGTGAAAGTCCTTTCTTTTTTTTGACGTGCTGTAGTCATGTGAAGGTGCTGTTTAGTGCTGTCACTATATCCTTCCTTAACGGGTTGCGAAATTGCAGAGCAGATTTAGCTGGAGTACCTGCGGATTATGCTTTATGGAGATTTTATTGATGATGATGTTGGCGAAAGCGTTCAAAGGTGTGGTGCTGTGGCGAGAGTGCATAATGCTTCCGTTGTCGTGATAAGTTGCAATGACGTTGACGTCCTTTTTTGTGTATAAATTTTGGCTAAATGACTTGTGTGTGCTCGTGAAGTTTAGGGGGAACTCCTCTTTTTTTTCTAAGTGAATACTGCGGCACTATGACTCAAAATGTTCAGAATTTACCACTGAAATTGAGTTCAAGTGGAAAATGGTTAGCGTTGGCTATGAGTGTACCTAAATCCGCACTGCGATGGTTGTCAAAGGATCATGACAGTAGGTAGACGACATAGGGAGTTTAACAATTCAGTGCTGACATCAGTACTGAAATTCGTTAAGAGTTTGAACCTGTTTGTTTTAGGAATTCTTCTAAGCTGCGAGGGTTGTAAAGTAAAGGAGATAGAAGTGAACTTTAGGCTGGAAGTTTTGATAGAAAGACTTTCCCAGTCTGCGAAAACCACTCGTTTTGCTATAAAAAAATAAATAGCTGGCGCGACAGCTCGGGATGAGCCAAGGCCTAGCTTCTCGTAACCATTCATGTTGTGCGTGTTGCATATTTCGCACGAATGGAAGGGACATACAATTTATTGCCGACTCCGAACTTCGAATTAAGAAGCTTTTTCATGACAAATTATACCCTCGGAGGCTTGTCATTCCCCGACGAGAGGTAGTGCCGGGAAAAATGATGGGTGGGCATGGCTGGGGCTTGAACCCACGCAGGCTTGCACAGCAGTCCAACGCGCTAACCACTGAGCTACGGCGACCACCTCGTCTTGCTTTAGGAGGAAATGAAAATACGGCTTTGCAACTCCCTGCTCGTTTTCTCTTTGCATGTTTCTCTTCGTCGGGTCAAGAATAGACACCGCAGGCATCGAATAGCCTCCCGAAGATGTATCCCGGAAGTCTGGCCTCATCATCTACGTACTACAGATTCGGATAATCGGAATATGGAAATGGACTGGTAGATAGAAGTGGCTCTAGTCAGACTAGCATGAACTCGCCTGGTTGTAGCAAGGGACTGACATTTGCGGACCAAGTAGTTAGGTAAGAGTTTCTGGCTCGTTCACGTAACTGCGACAAAATATTTTAAAGGAAATACCTGCTCCCACTGCATGGTTCCCGGCTGTCCAATGTAGATTGTTACAAGCCGAGAAACGTCCCTTTAATTTTAATTGAGTAAGGTCTCTGGTTATAGTTTGGTGGGACAAATCGTCCTACCTAGTACCTACCCAGCCCGGTCCAGTTTTGATTGGCTACTTTTAGAAAGAAATAGCTTTCTCTTGACAGCCGCTGCTGTGAGTTGAACTCCGCCTGGCATGTTTATCGGCCTCTTCATTATCATTAAGCCCCTATGTCCTGTGACTCATATAAGAGTGACAGAGAACTAGGAACCTAGATTCACAAGTTAGTTACTGTCAATAGGAAAACACGAAACTTTGTATATACGCCACCGCTCAATCGATGATGACTGTACGTCCGAGTCACAGTCACGGTAAATGACAAAGAAATTCGGCAGCAATGATGCCTAGTTGGCAATATTACCACTTCTCCAGCATTCGATGTAGAAAATGTTACGTATACGCCACCCCGCTCAATCGATGATCGAAAAACTTAATTCTTTCCCAAAACTTTTACAATTTTTGTTTTTATCCGAAGCACTTTATCTAATCAATTTTAACCATTTTCCCCCTATTTCCAGGTCTTCAATTCAAATAAAATGAAGGAAATCAACATACCAAAAAAATCGTGTTTCCTTTGATCAACAAAACACAATTCCAAGTGCCACAAGTGTGGAACCTAAGCATTCCACAACGGATTAAGTTGACCAACCAACTCAAATCAATTTAACAACAGCAACAGTAATAACAAACGCTTAAAAATGACGATGAACTCGTATGCCACAGCATTCTCGTCAACCATCGTCAAATATCCAACGAACAGTTTCAAAATCGTGTTCGTCCTGATATCGAGTTGGTCTGAAATTTTCGCCAGAAGAAATTCCTGAAAGGTAGCGAAACGCTACAATCAGCACCACGACAACACACAAATTAGGCCAATTACAAAATAAACAAAAAAAAAAACAAAACATAAAACATAACTGTGTATGTAAATATTTAAACAAATACCTTAACGAAAGAACCAATCAAACAAACAAAACGACGACAAAATTATTAAAAATCTGGACCATCGAACTAAGAAGAAAAAAAAACTCAAAAGTTCTACACTTCCAAAAAGGATAACGAAGTAGAGGATAAACGTCGCCAGCCATTAGTAACTATCGCACACACTTATGCAAACACACGCATACAAATCTGGAGGAAACAACAAATAAACGCCAGCAAACTGCTAAACATCTACAAAAGCAAAAGAAAAAATGGAGGACATGCCAGATTTGTCACATCTCACACCGAATGAACGCATGCAAATCGAAAATGTCCTCATGCGGCAGAAGCAGGAAGAGGAGAAGCAGAATGAGATTATGAGGTAACGTATCCTGTATACATACATAGACAACTACTACAACGCTGAACGGATGGGGCAAGACTGGAGAAGAAAATGAAGCAAACCCTTCGTTAATTTGACATTTTCCAAGTGACACTTTTGTGTTTTCTTGCTTAAAACCGTCATCAGCGTTCGTAGTCGTCGTCATCGTCTTTTGCTCGTCCTTTTTTTCCACACTCATTTCACGGCATTTTTGCTTTCATTTAGACGTAAACAAGATGAAGTTGTGACACTTGAGAATGCCATCCGTCAGAGGTCGGAACAGCAGAAGAAGGCTGGCGTTGAGCTAGATGCCACTTGTCACATATGCCTTAAGACGAAATTCGCCGACGGTGTTGGACACATATGCCATTACTGTAACATACGATGTTGTGCCAGGTGCGGTGGAAAGGTCACATTGCGGAGTAACAAGGTGAGTAGTTTCGTCGAATGAGTTAGGGATTGGGATAACAGCCATCGCAAATTAATTTTTTTCTTTAAGTTTTTGGTTAATATGTCTTTGAGAGGTTTTTACCCGCACCGATGGCTGGTGATGTCCTGAAAGAATTTGGCTCTCAGCCTCAGATTCCGGTCATTCAATCCGTGACGTGTTTTAAATCGAGTTCTCGGTGGCTCTACGTTAATGCAAAGTCGTTACTTGAGGAACCATCAGCTTTCAACTTTGTCTATCTTCGGCAATCTCCAGCTCTTTGAAAAACCAGACTCACCCTTCCTCGTCGTCCCAAAAAAGAGGACTAAAAGTGTAGCATAACTGAATGATGACCGATGGCTTTGATGCTCTTAAGCTTCGTGGTAAATTTGCTTCTTTGGTCGACTGGATTTCGGACATTTTTTTCAAGAAGCCCAGCCTCGTTATATGTCCCATGCTACGCCGTTCCCTGAACAGTGAACAGATCTCTGGACAGTGAACAGATCCCTAAATAGTTAACGGAGCCCTAGATAGCGAACGAATCCATGAACAGTACACATTTCCTCGAACTGTGTCCAATGGTATATTGCCCGTCCGAAGGTTGGTTAGGTGATTTTCGGTAACTCGACTTCTCCTACTCCTTCCTGACATCTCCGAGTTGGACCACTACCTTTTGAAGACGAAAGGAAGTTTTTAGACACTCGTTCCCAGCCTCGAATCAGCCTTTCTGCTGAAAGCTCTCGGTAGGCTTAAGCGACATTTTATTCTGATGAACTAGAGCAATTTTGTTGTTCTGCATTTGCTAAATAAGCTTGCTGTGCAAGACGTCCTATTGTCTTAACTTACGTCCGTAAGCCTTTGATTGCTTTGTTGCATCCGCAGATGAAACTTGCTGCACAAGACGTCTTATTACCTTGACTGACGCACTTAAGCCTTTGAATGCTGATCTGCATCCACGGATGAAGCTCGGTATGGAAGACTGAATTCTTCGTTAAGCTTGTGCAGGATGCTTCTTCTAGAATCCTGGCGAAAGAAGAAGGAAAACTCTTCGAAATGAACGTTGCTTTCTATGCAACGCAAACAATTCCCTCTTTGAATAAGCGCCCAGAAACAACCAGTCACCTAATCTCCATACGGTCGCTTAAAGTTCAGGAAGTCCATAAATCATCGCTTGTTTAGAGTAATCGCCAACTCCTATGCAATTCCATTACATTTTTAACTCCTCTGACCTTAAATCGCGTCATTTTCGCAATAAATTACCCAGCCCGCCCAACATCGAATAATTTTTCAGCAAA
Source organism: Matsumyia berberina (assembly GCA_917880715.2). Taxonomy (NCBI): domain Eukaryota; kingdom Metazoa; phylum Arthropoda; class Insecta; order Diptera; family Syrphidae; genus Matsumyia; species Matsumyia berberina. Next base: position 111,793,851 of record OU862872.1, read on the forward strand.
AATCGCACACGGGCTTGAAAGGAAAAAAACACGAAGCCAACCCAATGCACTTCACAGTAACAAAGTCAACGCGTCACTATTCCTTTTTTAAGTAACGCAATTCACTTGCAACCCAGCAAAACAAAAGGCCAAAGTGTATCCCTTAACCATAAAATGTTTTATCTGGCCACTTGCCACCACCAGCATCGGCATCGTCGCCCAGTAGTCCTGCTACTACTTTACTTTGCTTCCTCGGAGACAAGGAAATTGAAAATATGAATCCTCAAAGGACAATAGCTGTGTGTGTGTGTGTCTGGCTGTGTGTCTCTTCACTTTAGCTAACGACTCCAGGCTTTCTGGCGACGAATTTTGCTACTGCCACTGCTACTGCTATTTGGTTTGGTATGCTCCTCTCCAATAACTCATATAAGGAGCTGACTGTCCCTCTTCTTTTCCCCGGGCCACTCTCCAGTGGAGATAGCTGCAAACAGTTTTTTGGCAGCCAAAAACCCAAGTGAACATATTCTTCTTATTTTTTTTCGTCCTTTTTATTTCCATTTAATTGAAAAATGTCCCATTTCCTCATTGGAATCGCTTTTCATCGGAATAACATTTCATTTTCGGGGGGGCGAACGATGACGACGACATATTGCAGGTCATTTGGGTGTGTATATTGTGCCGCAAGAAACAGGAGTTGCTGTCAAAGACAGGACAATGGATTAATAAGACGCCAAATCAAGATGGTTTCATACGGAGGATCGAACCTGATGGTAGTAGTGTGAGTAGAAATGAATGTTCGACCGGTGGATGGTTTCAGGTGAAGGTAAGAAACTTTTTATAATTTTTTTCAGGCCATTGTTGAGCCTCACGATTCGACGGACAAGCGTCCTAAGTTGGAACGGACGAGAAGTGCGGCGGAAAAGGAGAATCTGCCGATCCAACGGACGGGCAGTATGCTCCGGCGGCAATATTCACAGCAGGAGCAACCGAATAATCGAAGAATGTCGCAATCGGATAGTGGAGTGGATGTGGTGAGTCCGGGCCATAGGCGGATGCAGGCACAGAACCAACAACAGATGTATCAGCAACAAATGCAGCAGCAGCAGCAACAGCAGCAGCAGTACCCCGGTGGTGGGCAACATGGTGGACCTCAGAGGGGGAATAGCATGTACCCGGAGGATGATCCGAAGTTCTATCAGGTGAGTCGAATTTTCTCTCTCAGGACCTCGAGCACAGGATAGTCAATAAGACGAACATTTGGCTCGCATCCTTATCTCGAACTTATGTAGTCTCGAAAGGATGGATAGATCGTCTTTGGAATTTTCGCGATCAGACCTTCATAAGGTTGCAGCAGTTTAGATGCTAATAGAACAAACACTCTCGCCGACTGCCAAGCACACATCTCCCAGCGATCCTCAATGCACTTCCTAAACAACATTTTCTTTCCTCCTTTAATTTTCCAGGGTGAAATCGACGGCCTTATGCGACAACACCCGCACTTAGTTCATCCCCGCCAGCAGCAAATGATACAACAGCAACAACAACCGCATCCACAGCAGCAACAACAAATGCGTTTACCTCATCCCCAAGGCCAACCGCATCCCATGCAACAACAGCATCATCTACAGCAAATGATACAACAACGTCCACCAAGACATCCGCACCAGCAACAACAACAACAGCAACAGCATCCACAACAACAATCATACCATTCGCAACATCAGCCCTCAATTCAGTTGCCAACACCTCCGACGCAACAACAATATCCACAATTGCCACAACCACCCGTCAATCAACACGAACAACACCAACACCACCCGCAACAACATCATCAACAACAGCAACAACAACACACCTACCCAAGATCTGTCATAGGTCCTCCAACCGTGCTGCCTCCTGACAACGGTGGTGGATCATACACCCACCATCAATCAGATGACATGCAGAACAAGCACAAACGGCCCCTGGGACAGGACTACGGATCACCACAACAACAATCGTTCAGTAGTTCCGAAGAGGAGATCCATGGTGTTCATTCTGGACAGTCGCAGCTGGATTATGATGGTAAGTCCACAAATTTGCCAAATTGCATTCGTGCGTCGCTTCTTCCGGTGTTTTTTTTTTCGACATTTATTCTGTTTATCTTTGTTTTTAAGTTTTGAAAAAAATTTAAATTTATTTTTTTCCTATTTGGTTTTTATTTTAACTTATTTTCTCTCTACTTAAATGTTTTTTAAGTTTTTTTTTAAATATTCTATACCCCTAAGCACACTTAATTTGGTTTAAAAAAAAAAAATGAGTTAATCCACGAACAAATTTAAGGATTTCTCCGGGAGAGAGATGTTGAACACCGTTGAGGCAGGGCTAAGGAAACAATTGCTTGACGATAGTTTTAAATTTAATTTTAAAAATATCAACAAATTTATTTTAATAATTTGTATCTACTACAGTTTATTTTGCAATGGCGATTTTTAATTTTTCCATCAATTCATTGTGATTTCTGTACAAAATCGGTTTTCATTTTTTATTCGGGCGCTTGGTCTCTGAACTTGACCAAAGGTATCCTTCAAACTTTAAAGTGTGTAATGGGTGACATGCATCATGTATATCAGCGGAACTTTTCCCAGTCAAGTTAGGTGATTGATGATTTAGAATTTTATAGTGCAAACGGGTGTTCTGTTCCCCCCAAGAGCCAGTAGGCTATGTCTAGTCGAACCAAAAGTCCTATCTCCCGTCTAGACCCACCATTTTGACAATGGATGCCATATGCATTTGCTTACATTTCGACCTTGGACTCCAATCAAAGTGTTGAACTTGGGGTGTTCTGGAGGTGAAAATGAGTTCTTCATATCGAAATCTCGACTTATGATGGTTCAACCACTTGCCGGATGCGTACCGACTTAACCCAATACTCCACTTTTTGCTCCGGTATTGCTGCCAAGCATTTAAACACGAGGAGGGCTCCAGGCTCATGTGTTCGGCTTGTTCTAATTTGCAGGCTTCCCGCTCTTGATGACGCTATTTCTTGCCACACGTTGCCACAGTGTCCATAACTGCTTCACATCCTTCTTCAGTGTCCATCATTTGGCTGATAATGTTGTCTGGGGTTAAGCGTCCATTTACCTTTGCCCAGTGTGTGGACGGTGTTTGGAATAAAACTGAAGAAATTCAGTATACCAACAGACTGTTCTATACGTGCAACTAAGGTAGTATTAGGCTTCAAAGGCATGCGAGGGAAGTGTCTAGACTAACACGTGGCAACTTAAAACAGTGGCAGGCTGCAAGCAACGTCACCTATCCCTTAGGTCATTACGATGGTTCAAAGGCGCATGGTGTGCATTGGTGCAAGCGGTGCAACAAGAACCACCGCGCAACAGCAGGACTTGAGATCATTCTCAATCTTCTCTCATATGGTGTAGTCACCACACAACATCCCACCTGGGCTTTTTCCTCCATTTTTCGAGAAGCATGGAGGGGAGGACTAACGAGACGATTGAAGCCAGATCCGTCTCCATCTATCATACACTGATGGCTCCAAAATAATGAATACAGGAGTAAACGCAGGCGTTTCCTTCTAGGCGCTTTATTTCTCAAAATCCACCAGACTACCCGAACAAAGTATGTTTTTACCAGAAAAAGGTTCTGTCAATGACTACGCTGAGGTAAAATCAGAGTTTTTACGTTGCTGTCGCGAAGTGACCCGCAGCACAATGTTAGAGATTCAGCTGGGTACGCAGAAACGAAAAGGCATAATAAACTGGCAAGGAACAGCTCAGAACTTGACCAAGAACAAGCTGAAAACCCACCTTCATGCTCCAGTTCTTTCCCATGCTGGCCAACATGCATAAAGGTCAAAACAATAATGTATACTGATTGCTCAAATCCTTTAGGCAATAGCAACTGTCTTTGCTTCTTCCACATTGTTCGGAACTATTTTTTTCCTTTAAGACACATGCCATTGAAATCAGGTGCTTCCAATTTCGTCTCTACTTTTCTTTGAGAAGTTTTAGAACCTCTTCAGATGGGATGAGGGAAATACATTGCGATATATAGATCGTCATCCTTGCTGTTAGAGGAAGATTTCTTCCGCCTTTGAGCTTCTGCACCACCAACTGATAAGTCTTACCGCATGGATTTTGGTTGGCTTCGTTGCGCAGCAGGGTGAAGCTTCACATTATGTTTGCCCTGATAGTATTCTTCCGGGATCTCCTTGTGGTTTCGAACCTCTCGTGGATGCCCTGCCCCGTAGTTCACTGCAAGCAATCCTGCGATCGCTTGCTCTTTTCTTTGTTGAGGCTATCAGATTTGTTTTGACTGAGACAAGTGAGCACTGGCCTGGGTCTTTGTCATATAAGCAGGGTCTGTAACTTTGTTTGCAAGCTAATTTTCCATCTTTGTTTCATCTGGTGACTCTTCACTTTCATAAACTTTCACAATGAGTGGATGATGTCCGATAGCTCAGTTTGCTCCAATTTCGAGGTGCTTAACATCGCAAAGGTCCACGAATCTTCACCGTTTCTATTTGGCTCTGTACGGCCATCGTTGTCTTAAACACGCCTGAGAACGATGTTACGGTTGTTCCTATTGGCTGTTGAATTTTTGAAAAACACAACAGACCATTGACAATGTCCTCTTTTGCCTTCTCTAACTTTTTTTTTTGAATCTGATCTTTGATGGACGGTTCTTCTCATATCAATCACAGTAACAGAGTTCGAGAGTATTCCTTCGAATATTGAATCACGGTTCTTGCGACCAATAACCTTTCAAGGAATTAGAGACGCAATTACTCACGTGTGCAAGGTATCAAACCAGGTCCTGCGAACTGAACTGGACAAACTGAATACGTGCAATGCAACTCGGCAAACTCAATCAAATTCATCCAAGAAAAATTATTATCGAATTAAAATTAATAATCAATGTCCTCGAAGTGTCTCATTTATTATTTTCCCCAACGAAGTATTCCTCCGCCAAAAGCCATCCAATTTCAGGGCACAGAATGTATGAGTCCATTCGTCCTCTGCACATTACATGATCTTCATCGAATTTTAAATGATTTCCCAGCGACAAGCGACTGTTTTCAAAGAGCAGCCAAGATGGCATGTACTCCTTCCGTCCGGTCGGGTGAACTTCCTTCCTATTTTTACCAATCGTCCTGAAAGTCACAGTTCTTAGTGTGCCAAGCTCATTCGATGGCTGCCACCACATCAGCAGCCGACACACAACATTGGCACAGTCATCCCACACAGCCAGAGAGAGAGAGCAGTAATTTGTTTGGCCAAATGCCAGCTCATATCGCTCTCTCTTCTCACATTCCACCAGTCAAAGGATACAAACTAGCTGGGGCGCACTAAATGCCGCGACCAGGACAACAAATTTTCTTTAGCAATTATAAAGAGGCGGGCGAACGACAATGATAATGATGATGAGGCCAACAAAAAACTTTAACAATATGTTGTCCTCTCTAAGACAATGAGAAGTTTTTTTTTCCTCCCTCCTTATGGCCCCCCTACGAGGATATTGAAACTTTTCCTTGTGGCATAAATCTTTCTTGCTCTGTTTTGCGGTCTAGAAAACAAGGATCTCGGCCGAAAATTCCATTACCGTGTGGAGGGGGTTTGACACCGTGCCTGTGTTGGATCTTCTTCCTCTTTGTCCTTTTCATCTTCTGCCGATAAGAGAACGGGGCCAGAGAAGAAAGATGTTTTCCATTCTTTCACTTTTTTTTGCTCTACAAGCAACATTATGTGTTGCATTTGAGGCGATGACTATGATAACTACTCGTCGCAGGATGCTGCAAAAGCAATCACTGGTAATCAGCATAAATTTTTGCCTACATCCACCCACCCGACAAGCATCCTTAAGCGTTGCTTTTTTCGCCTCGACTCTCTTTCTATAATTGAGAACATTATTCGGGACAAGCGCCAACAAAAAAAAAACATAGAAAAATGTAGGTCCTTGCGTTATGGTATTGCTGTTTCAACGCCTTCCTCGGTTATGTTGCCCCTTAATTTTTTGTGCACGTCCTTTGGGCTTGTAACCTAATTGCTGGAGATCCTTTTAAGGTTTTTTTTTCTTGCTCTGTTGCCTCCTTTCGTACTTTAATGAGGAGAATAATATTGATGCTGTGCAACGACGACAAGAAGTGAATGAAGTTCTTTTTCTACTAAATTACAAATGAGGTCAACTGCAAACGCTTATCCTGCAACATTTATCATTATCCTTTCTGTTCGTTCCGTCATTGTTCGAGAGTGGCTCTCGGTAGTAAATCAGTTGAATATAATTGCACACATTGTGTGTATAGAGTTTATTTTTGGGCGAGAAAAAAGGACGTAAATCCTGCATAGCACAGCAGTTGATCATATTTTAACGCAGGAGGATGGAAACTATGCAGTAAGTGCGCTTTTGGCGCGTTATAATCCTGAAAATGACATATTAGCAGTTTCTGCATTAGACGCAAGGATTTTGGCTTTTTTTTAAAGGGAAAACAAAAGGAAATCGCTATTGTAAGGGTTGCCTGGGTTGTCACATGGGGTTAAGGCGTAGTATTGTGCCAAACAACGTCGTCAACTCGAACAAATAATTTATGAAAAAAAAAGGATAATGGATGGAGCGGATTTTTATGGGCATTTCGTTGGCATAGATATCTATGGGGTTGTTCTATCCTCATTGCGGTAAAATGCATTGAGCAAAACTTTGACACTTTCAAGCAGAAGCGGAGGCGCTATGAAGGTTTTAATGGCTCCGAGGGCATGGCTTGGAGAAAGAGGTCTTTACGTCTTTTCCTAAAGGAAAAGGATTGCTACTATAAACCTTTGGAAACTTTTGTCAAACTTTTGTCGAATCGTTTTGATTCATTTTGACGTCCTTTAGCTGTCAGCGCTTAGCTGTGTGTGGTCTGGGACTGCAATTTCAGCTTTCAAGTCAGAAGTCTTTATACTCGTTTCATAAAACCAGGGTTTTGCATGGTCAGTCCCTGTCGCATTGTCATGAAAATGGCTCTGTGTAGTACTTCCCTTCATAGCTCTGATTGCCTTTGAAAAGGAGCTATCAAGGGTCGGTCCTCGACTGGTCAGTTCGTCGACTTACCCCGATTCGATCTATCTAGCCTATTATGATAGAAAAATTGGACGATTTTCCATTTGAACACGTTTTAACCAATTAGGAGAATATGGATAACGAACCGAGTGATAGCTGTTGGACTGTCAATGATGTGTTTTGGTATTGGGTTACTGCTCGTCGAAAAAACTACTTGGGGACAAAGTTCCGATGGGATGGGCTTTGCTGACTTCCTCTGCTGTTTTAGAGGAAACTAAGAACAGACGCTCAAACGTTGTCGATGTATTTTACGATCAGTTGGACTACGCCGAAGCAACAGGCAATTTAATCTTTTAGAGCATCGTTGGATTAAACAAGACAAAATTTCATATTATCCTTCAGGGCGAGAAGTGAAGCTTCTTTCAATTTTCCTGAGGTCGTAATTCCGAGCCACAATCGTTGCTAGAATCATTTCTCTCGAAAGGTTTAATCAATAGGGAAGGAACCCAAGGGAGATGTGTGGTTTTAGACCCTCTTCCACTAGCGTCGTATTCAGTCCACTTGTGGGTCCCAATTTTCGGATACTGAGCCCAACCGCACAGTAGTAGCTATGTGATACGTGATACAATTTTCGAAACTTGTTGGCTCCGGAGCTCACCAATCTTCTTCCTCCAGTGATTACATCGAGTGTTTCCCTAAATTATTTGGGAGGTATCTGTTTAAAGGAGGAGAAGGATACATCTACATTTTCGACATAAGGGTCTTATTGTCACAGTTAGGGACTTGTGCGGCACTTTTGTAAGATCGTAAAGATCACACTCTTTGGCCCTGACCCCAGAAGCCATTTTGGATCAGACCTCTGACCATGAACTTGCACCGTGTGAGTGATAGTGAATCCTTCCAGGTCCTAAATTAGTTTTCGTTTTTTTTTTAAAGGCCAATTAATTGAAATTATAAAACGATTCCGTCAAAAGTCTTGAAATATTCGTCCTTCAATTTCTCTTGAATATAAAATTACCTGATATCCCATCAACGGTTTACTTGAGTCTACACACAAGTTTGCTGCTAAGAGCGTGTGTACACGAAAAAAAAAACCTTGTTCACAAGGTAACAACTTTAAGGACATATGCACCGAAGAGCTTTCTGGACGAAAAACCTTTTTTTTATCAATTCAATTCATCTCTCCTCCTATCGCGCAACAGAGATACGATTGTGCGCTCGTAGCACTCTCTAAAAACCCAAATTCCAACCAACAACGCACAGAATTTCATACTTTCATTCAGACCGAAAAAATTTCCCGACTTTTTCTTGTATTTTCCTTTTTTGCTCGGTCACAACATTACTCGTACTCGTACCTGCCCTTGTTTTGTTGGGCAATCTTCCTTTGTCTACGTTACAAGGTAACCCCCTTTAGATGCCAGGGAAAAGCTTTGTGCTTCGAAGCGCATTCTCACCACACATTCTAGGACGGTGTTTCGAATTTTACCTCCCAAAAGGCGCATGTACACCTTTTGAAGGGAACTCGAAGACAGTGGGAAATTTGCAAACTATTTCCCAACTTAGTGTGAGACAATGCTGACCATTCACAATAGCGAATGGAATGTGGCATGGAACACACACTAGTTCCACACACGTTGAATCGATTGAAATGCAAGGTTTTCTGGGGAAATTCCTTCGGAATTGGCACACGATATCAATGTCAAGGGGGTGGCAAGGAGGCTGGCCCAAAATTCCTTGTAGGGGTAGGTTTGAGTCGGGATGATGCATATCTTCATTTTGCTGGTTCCCGATAACATATGGTATCTTGTCGGGAAGTTTTCCCGGATTCTCCCGCTAAAAACGACCAAGTTACATGGGAACACCGGGCATAACACTACGAAAGTTTATCATTAGTTTTTCGTTTTGGGCTGAAAAAGAACAGAGTATATTACCACCACCTACAACGGCATTTCCCACCGTCAATGATAGTGTAGTGTTACTCTCGTCTGTGTGTTAGAAGGGAACAATTATATTGGAAATGCCATTTACATGTGTACGTTCATGTATGGAGTCGAATTTTCATATTTCCGCACCTCAAAATAAATAGAAATCGAAGGGAAATTAGTTACCATCGAACTTTAAGGCCGTGTAAACATTTACCATCTGCCGGGCGGAACAAATCTAAAAATCACAAAAGGAAACTGAATTCTTTCAGTTTTTTTTTTTTCTTTTTCGCTTTCCCCCTCCGCAATCAAGGACACACGACGAAAACTGTGCGCGAAAGTCGAATTTATCAAAAAAAAAAAAAAGCAAAAAATTGTTTCAAAGTTGTTTTCTGCTCGCTCCTTCCCACCCCCGTGTGATTATCGTGTAATTTTTCGACACAAAAAAATTCGTATTTCCTCGCCGAGTCGCAGGGAAAAGGGAATTGAAAAGATATTTCACTTGTATTTCGATTTTTCTTGTGCGTGTTCTCCTGAATGTGGACCGCTTCCTTCCTGATGGAAATGAATGAAATCCTTTGACCAAGGTTAGGGAAGTGATTTTGCAATGAAAAGTGAAGAGAAAAAAAATCAAAAAAAGCAAAAAATTGTGTTTTGTGAAACTATTTTGTAGAAAATAGAAAAAAATTCGGTTTTCATTTTTTTCGTGGACTTCCGTTCCATTTTCGTTTCGAAAGAAAGGAAATGTTCTTGTTTCGAGTCTTCGGTTGGTTTTCGTGATCACAAGTTTGTGAGAAACGAATTTTTTCTCGCAAAAATAACTTAAACACCGAGTTTTATGCGCCCAGATGTTGCAAAACTGCGACTGTTTTGACTGCCATAGCCAGGATATAATTGCGACGAATAAATTGAACGTACGAAATTCCCCCGAAATCGACGTGAATTTTTGAAGGCTCTCCAAGGATGTGTTGAATTTGTATCGAAAATTAAATCAGGTGAAAGGCAATTTGAAGTCAAAAAAAGAATCTTACTGAAGGTTTCAAAGAAAAAAAATCAAAAAACCCGTGTTTTATGTGAAAGAAAATTAAATATCTACAGCGCACCTAAATGTGTCTAAAAATATCATAAATTTTCCCCTCAAAAAGTGTCATGTGCATCCATATGCTTGTGTTTGAAAAAATCCATTTCTGTGAATTATTTCACAATTGTTTTGTGTAAAGTGATTAAATTTAAAAACAAAAACAAAACCTTCTGGATTAACTGTGAAAAAGATTTCACCTTCATCAGAAGAATAAGAGGAGAAGTATTCTCAGAATAACGAGGAGGTAGGACAATTATAGCGATAGCATGTTGGATGTTGAAATATATCCATTTTTTTCATTTTTATTTTTTTTAAATAAAATCTTTGTTAGAAATAGATCACGAAATCACTAAGCTTTTCGGTTGAAATCACAAGTTTCTTATATATTTTTTTTTATTTTTCTTAGGAGCTATGTGGGCTTTTATAAGGAATGAATACATTTTCTAATAGCTTCGCTGTATCGCTACACTATACAAAAAAATAAAAAAAACAAAGTTTTATTCATCCCACATTTTTTCGTAGCAAAACAACACAAGTTTTTCAGGGTAACTTGTAATTTAACACGAAAAACAAAAACAAAAGTATAAATATGGAAACACCATAGAAAAGTACGTAATATTTTTAATTCGATTAAAGTCCTAATTCAGGACATTTCAGCCTCAAAATCTAGCCTTTCTCTTTCTCATTCATTCAAACCAACTGTCAGCAAGATTTTTGTAGACTACGTCCAGTTTCGAATTTTAACGTGCAACTTAAGAAAAGCTTGTCTCTTAAGCAATGTCTGGTTAACTCTACCCGTGAGTTCTCAACGGTTTTTTTCAGAAGAAGGAGCGGTCTGACTTAAATAAATTATTGAAATTCCTTGAATGGAAGACTAAGGCAGACTTTTGCACAAAGTTTAACGAAGTTTTCATTTAGTAATTTTATATACAGAATAGACTTTATCACTTAATTTTGTATTTTTTTGGATTTTCATACCTGCAGCACAATATAGCATACCCTCATCATGTAAAATATAATACACACGGGATTGTTGTTGCTCCTTAATCAAAAGAAAATGTTGTAACTGAAACCAACTGTCAGCAAGATTTTTGTAGACTACGTCCAGTTTCGAATTTAACGGTGCAACTTAAGAAACGCTTGTCTCTTTAGCAATGTCTGGTTAACTCTACCCGTGAGTTCTCAACGGTTTTTTCCAGAAGAAGGAGCGGTCTGACTTAAATAAATTATTGAAATTCCTTGAATGGAACACTAAGGCAGACTTTTGCACAAAGTTTAACGAAGTTTTCATTTAGTAATCTTATATACAGAATAGACTTTATCACTTAATTTTGTATTTTTTTACATTTTCATACCTGCAGCACAATATAGCATACCCTCATCATGTAAAATATAATACACACGGGATTGTTGTTGCTCCTTAATCAAAAGAAAATGTTGTAACTGAAACATTTAACTGAATTTAGGTTCGCTGGTTACTAAATATAAAATGCGAGTGATTCTGATACTTCTTATATATTCATTTTTTTTAAATTAAAACTCAGGCAGCGAAATTTATTTTTTAATTCTATTTTTACGTCTTTTAAGTCGATGCTTATAATATACAAGAAAAATTCTTTTGATTCTTCCAATCGTGTCGTTATGCCTACGGTTCTTAACTTTAACTTAAAGGTCTTACCAAGAAATGCTTAATCACACAGTTTTTTTAAAATGTAGCGATCGCTTGGGACACCCTTTAGAAGCAGTATTTTCTTAGCCTTACTACAATTGCCAACCTGGTTAAATATACGAAAATCCATAATTATTTAGCGCTAATGTTCTGATTATTTTACTCCTGAGTTTAAGTTCATTACGACCCCCGAAAATTGTTTGTGCTAGCTCCTAGCACTAGGAACAAAGGTCGATTTTGGACAAGACCAACTCTCAATAATAACTAGGGGTCTTTAAGAATCTATAAAAGTACCTCGATGGGATCCAAAGGGCTTTAAGCTCTTTTTAATGTCTGAGGAAACCTCTCACATTGAATATAATCGAAACTTTATCCACTTTGAGGCAAAATATGCATCTTTCTGTTATAAAATCTTTGAATCCTTTCAAACATTTCCACGAAAGGCGATGTGGTTGCTTCCTTTCAGCTCTTGTTAAAGTTAAGCTGTGAAATTTTTCTTATTGGCTTCCATTGGTTGGGTCAGATTAGGTTGGTGAGTTACCGTTGGTTGATATTTCACAAATGTACATAATGAAGATCAATGATGATGCACAAGAAGATTCTCTGACATTGCTGCTAGCCAGAAACAAGCTTCGATTTTGCCGTAGGTGGAGAAAGCTATTATTGCAATTTGGCTCCAACGTGCATCCATCTGCGAGCCATCAGTATAGATTAAGTGGAATCTCTTTGGTTTTCCATTCTCTTTTACTCGAATATTAAAGTCTAAGAAGTATGTTGTATAGAACGACTGCCCGTGGTGGGCCAAAGTCAAGCTTCTCGCATTTTCGTAATCGTAAGTTACTTACGATTTATTGTCGACTCCGAACAGTCATTCCTCGAAGCGTAGCGACCAGGTGATCCTACGAAAAAAGACCAGTACATCCGATAGAATTTTAGTGGGAAAAGCCACTTAGCCATCTTACTATTTGAAAGCCAAGTTTGGTAAATTGAGTGTCTGGCAATATTTTACTTGTTCCAGTCGATGTTGGTAATCTATTATACATTGTCACATGTGACTCATAGAGTACAATTTAACCAGGAAACTCAAGGAATGATTGACTGTACTATGTTTACAGCTCCTTTGGCTTTGTTTAAACGGGAGCTTAAACTGTGAGCCATTATTCATTAGAAAGGTGAATGCCAAAGTTTCTCGATGGAAAGGATCCTCGCTGGATACTTAACTGAGCAAGTATGGGCCTCATTTAGATGATGCAAAGAGATTTAAAATTTCCTAAATCAGAGCTGACTAAGTCAATCCTTTAAAAGTTTTGAAAAAAAAAGCCCTACTTTCTCTGCTTCCTAGATGAAGTCCTTCCAGTCATTTAATCAAGATTTGGAATGCACTGATGTCTTTTTCACAGCTCTGGATACAAATATACATTTCATTCATCTACTCCCAATTCCTATTGAATTGCCAACGACTTGTAAATTTCCAGACACCACTCTAATTGAAATTCTAAGCAAGAAATTTCTATTTAACTAATTCCACAAGAAGCCATGTATAAATTCCTTCAGATTTGCAATTTTCTCCCTAGAAATCCTTGCCCATCTTCATGCAGAGTGAGAGAGAGAGAGAGAAAGAAAAAACACACAAATTTCTCATTTCTACGGTCTCGGAGGGAGGAGGAGAACGGTCAACTGCATTTGAAAGCACAAAACAATGCCATCAATTGCCAATTTGCAAAGAAACCCCATTGAGTTATTGTTTAATGGAAAACCCTCCCTTTCCTTCTGAGCTGTCGCTGAATTGGGGTAGAGGGTGGGTAGTAGTAAAAGGAAAAAAACTCACACTAGGGTTTGCTGTTAAAGGGGTTAATTCGTATATTCATCGAACGGCGAAATAGGGGGACAAAGAGGAGAAAAAAAAAACAGATCATCCCTGTGTTTTTTTTTAAAGTGTGTATTGTGTATTGCTCAGTGACATTGACCCTTAAATGAGGCAATAGAAATGGTATAGTCATTATGTGCTTCTACTCACTTTATCCCACAAAATGTATGCTTCACCCCAAAACTTTCTAAATAGTTAAACAGGGGGAGGGTAGTGGCTTGGCCAGTACGACAAATTCAATGGAAAGCATTAGGAAAATCATTGTTGAGCAGTTGTATTCAATTATTGAGCAAGGGTAGGTTTTAAAATTTTGTAAAAATCATTGAAGGCACAATTTGTGGATAACAGTTGGTTTCACCAAGGGAACACGTTCCATTCGGTTTGGATTCCATTTTCTTTCAAGTTAAATGCAGTGCAAATCTCCCTTGCATCAATTTTGTTTAATGAAAGAAGTTTGGATCCAAAGAATGGACCTTGTGTCACTCCATTTATTGCGAAGCTGTCCGACATAACCTCACATTTCATTTCTTTTCCGAAACAACTCAAGTCTTTGAACCTATTTTTACATACGTAGGACTACATATTGTAAAACTGTTCAAATTGTCACAATTAGATATCGAAGAAGTCTGAATAAATCGAAATCCAATTCAAACGTCTACGTGGAACGATTGTTATACGCAACAAAGGAGTATATCGTTACGTGGTGTCTGCTGGAAGTGAGTCATTACACGTAACAGACAATAGTGTCAATAGTTCTTATTTCCACAGCATAACATTAAATGCAAGTCGCAGAGGTAGACACAGAAAGTGAATGCGTTTTGATTGAATCTGCATTTCAGCCTGTCTGTAGTCTTATACTTCATAGCCCTTACTTCTTCTTCAGATTTAAGGACTTGAATTTTCCTACCTCTTAACATAGCTACTCCTGTGTCTACGTAAGCTGGAGTAGTCCTGTGATTCCTTGTGAAAGGTAGTCTAATGGTTTTTGAAAAGATTTTAATTACTTTCACTCGTGTGTGGTCATAGTGCGTCAATGACTCCTGTGCGTTTAGTTCTGCTCGTCGCCAGTTCTTTCTCAACTGTTTTCCGCACATTTTCTCACTGCGACCCACTCATCTGCCTGATTGTCGTCTCATCGGATCCATTGTGGTTCATTTAAAGCAATGACTCTTGCCCGCAGAGTCTTCCAATCTCATACGGATGGATAAGACAGTTAAGACAATCCTCGCCATAGGTGGCGCTAGTAAGCAATTAAAAGCAGACATTTAAGGTCTCAGGATTTTACTTCTTTATTCGGTTCATGGGTAGTGCATTGCTCCACAAATCCAGAATGAGGTCAGTTGGTCAGATGGTCCCTAAAATGCACTACGTGATCTCGAAGCTTGTTAGTGTTATACAAAGTCGGTGCTATTAAAAATTTGGCCGGGGTGCTACTGACAGATGTAGTACGAGGGCATATAAAATCTACCACGAGGGAATCAATAATGAACGAAGGTGTTTTCCTGATGTTTACTTGCCTCTATGTAGAGAGACTTATATCAAGCTACCCATCATCAAATATCTTGAAAGACACCTTTGAAATATCTCATTCGCTCTCAAAAGAACTGGTACAACCCGTCAACCTTGTGGAGCTCCACTTTAAACACTTTTTTCATTGAAGTACAAGCTACCGTCGTATTTACTTTGTTGTTCCTCAACCACCCACTAAATGGCCATGGCTAGCACACAAAAATCTCACCTATTCACTGCCACAAAGGCACAACCTAGCTAGACAAAGGCAAACTGAATCAAAGACAATGTGAAAAGGAAAAACTCAGCACATATCCCTGGCATACTTTTGGCACATTGTACACGCACTCACTTTACTTGGCATGTAAATCAATGAAGGTCGATGCTGTATCGTGGGCGTTTTGGGAAAGACTTCCTCACGCTAAGTGAAGGTTCCCGTGCATTAAATCACTTCCGTTGCTTTTGCAGTTTTTCGTGTTTTGTTTGTCGTATTGTCTCATCCCTTCAGCTTTTGGGTTGTCTCCTTCACTTCGTATTTTTATTCGTTGACGCTTGTAAGTTCCTCGACCAACACATACACAAACACCCACACCCACATGGATTTTGTTTTTTCTCTTCTGAAAGTACCCCCCGACGACGACGGTGCACACATGTTTTTTTCTGATTTGTGTTTGCCATCTTTCTCCCTGTTTCACCCACTTTCTGTTCGCTTTATGTGCCACCTTGCAGTTTCGACTTTCTATGGAATAAAGTACCTTGTCTCGTCGTTGTCGTCGTCGTGCGCCCACCTACTTAAGTTCAATTTTCGGGGGCGTGTATGAGGGAAGGGAACGCAGTGCAATTTCGCACACACTAGTGTGTTTTTATTCATCTTCTGAAAATTGAAGCAGGAAGCATAGAGAGGGAGAAAGGAGAGAGACTGAGTAAATTGTTTAATCCTTCTTGAAAATTTTGCATCTCTTGCTCCTTCATATTCCTTGCTATATGCACTGAGGAAGATCTTCCTTCTTTCCCCCACACACACTTTGATTCTTCGATTTGGAGAGTAGAATACAGAAAGGACGAAACATAGAAAAACATAAACTGGTCAAGAAAACGAAATAAATTTGAAAAAAAAAACATGAAACATACAAGTAGAGTACAAGTATGAAGAAAAGGATTTTTCCCCCTCAAGTGTGAGCAATGGAAGACAACAAGATAGGAAAAGGAAGAGTAATAATTTTTAACAAGACTGAAAAATCAATAAACGACATAACTAAGGGATTGTCTGTCCTGCTAGGGTTTGGGTTGTGTGCTGTGCGCTTTCAATTATATTTCTCCTTAACTAGGGGTTAATGAAATTTCCCTCTGTCGACTTTGTCCTTTTTCTATACTTATTCTCCTTTTGCTTCTTCCAACGTCTTAAGAGTGTTAAGATGAGTTTTCTATATTTCGCTTATGATGCATTAATGCAAGTGAAAGTTGTCAGATATTGCTGATGTGGTCGTGGGTGGCCGGACGAGACATCTGATTTAAGTTGAAAGCAATCAGATGAACAGGTCTGTCTACGACTTGAGCGATGTAGTTGCAACAAGCCAATTTACATACAAATTCTCGGTGTTGCTATCCAGAAGCTAAGAGTTGAGTGAGCCTTTGGAGGAGATGTTTACATGCGTCAAATCATCAACGCTTTACGGGTGGACGAAGGTATACTCGATTACAAGAATGACAACTTCGTGCTTCATTTGCACAAAAAGCTTCAACAGCAGATCCCCATCGAACGTTTGAAGCAGTGGTCACGAGAATATAAAACAGGAGTGAACTTCTACAGGTTAACAAGGCTGTCAGCGTATAGCCGCCGACGCACATAGACCAGGAGTTGGTCCATCGATAGACAGAAACATACAATCGCTTGAGACAAAATATCACTTTCGATGAGTTTGGCTTCAAACTTATTAAGGAGCTCATCTGCCTTGTCTTTCTGTGAAAACCGAGAAAAGGAAACTGCCGACTGCTGCCATTTGGCATAACAATTCACTTCAAAACTTCGTCAGAGGTATGCTCATTTCTGATGGACATGGCACGGATGCAGAGTTCTTTCAAATTAACGGAGTTCGTCTGATACTGACTTCAATCTAGCAACTTGATCTCGACGCTTCGATCAAGAGAGTCTTCTTAAAATGGAAAAATGTGAAAAATTAAACTAGGAACCTTGGTCTAGACTGGAAGCAACTTATCCGTTTTAGAATAGATTTGGAGCAAATTTTCTTCGAATTTGAACAGCGCAACCCCGCTTCCTTTTTTGAAAGAAGAATTTCGCTAAATGTCGAGACCCATGTAGCACTGTAGCCTTTGTAAATATTTGTGTCTTCTTCAGAACCAGAACTAGAACATGTCAAAAAACTGGGCTTAGAGAGATGTTGAAAGAGACAGCCTAGTCTAATATTTTTTGGGATTATCTTGGCTAGAAGCACCATTCGGGTTTCTTTGTGTCGAAGCAGACATTTCTTTAAGGAAGCTTGTATCAACTTAGCTTTCAGTTTCCGACCAGAAAAAGAAAGTGTTATGATTGGTTGGCCAGATGTATGTATGGCGATGCATAGTATGTCGTCGACTGGTTCCACTCTGTGACCTTAATTGGGTCATTTCGATGCGTAAACAATTTGTCACATTCGCTTACCATTCCTTAGCTCATGTATGAAGGAGAAGTCTTTGGCTTGTGTTTGTGAATTCATTGGTCCTACAAAAATCCTTAACGGCCAAGTTTGGAACCATCTGGAAAGAGTATAAATTGGATCGAGTTCCACCCATTTCCACCTCTATAAAAAAAGATACGCAAGCAAGGTGTTACCTTGTTAACTAGATGTATGCATCAAAATAGATTGTGTCGATGTTAACTGCAGAGCCTGGAATAGAGGAATGACCTACTTCCTGAGTCAGAGTGTCATTTTTGCCGCATGTTTGGATACTTTGCTGGGAATCGACCAACAATACATTTTATTCTGCAGGCTGTCTCAGCATCTTCTAGATATATTTGGTAGAAGACTCGGTCTTATGGCTATAAGGGCGCCTTAAGCTTCTGTTAAACAAAAAGCGTTTTAAAGCCGCGTTTTATCGCCATGTGGAGCGTTTGACAGGATTTATTCTTTGCTTGATCTCATGACTGATGTCATTGCCTGAGTTTACAGCGGAACCTTGGTAGATAAATTCTTTAACTTTTGCAGAATCTATAGAGACGGGTTCTTACTTCATTCGCTTCTGCAGAGTTTTAAACTTCAAAAATATCGTTTTCCACGTTACGTTGGATTGCCCTACGTGAAATACTGTGGCGTATGTGGAACATTATACCCGATTTTTCAGGTGATCTCAGTTCCGATTTCACTCCCGATTTCTACAAATTCTTCAGTAAACAAGTAACCAAATCACTTTAACTGTGCGTGAAAATTATAGATGTCACCATACAACCCTTTGTCACTACCTTCCAATGCAACTTTCACTTTACATCATTAAATTACACGACATTTATCGTCAAAATAAATGGTCTGCTTAAGGATCGCTCCACCCAGGTTGCTTCTCCCTTGTCCCTTTTAATGCCCACAGTACATAAATCGCCCTGTGTTTACACTCAAAACCCCATTAACTTGTATAATAAACTAATGCAGCTTAAGAGCGATGTGCACCGCAAATGAATTGCAAATTCACCAACTCCGCACAATTATTGTCACCATGTCAGAGTATCTCATATTAATCCTTTTTCGCCAAACACACAACCCGTGCCACCGAAAACGGATATTTATACGTAAACTCAAACACACACACACATCCAAGCCCTGCACAAACAAATAGCCGTCCAAGCGGTGCTCGCTTAAAATAAATTCTCTAAAATTAGACTCCTGAATGTGACGTTAAGTTCACCAAAGTCCTGAATGTAATTTCCTCCTTCGAAACGTTACGTGGCTACGAATGGGTAAATTTATTGTCAACAGACCACCCAGCGGACTGGTACAATAAATAAGTGACACCGACCAACGAAAAAAAGGAGCAAAACACTGACACTGAAACTGGAAGTGGAACCCCTCGGCTAGAGCGGTGGTATTGCCGCCCGGCCATTTCGTTTCACTTATCAACGTTTGAAGCCCCCATCGATTATGAATGCACACCAAAGGATGGCGTTGCGCGCAGCAGTGGCAAAATTGTGTCCTGATGTGGATATCCTGTCAGTTGGAATCTATTTTAAGTTGGCCAACCGACTTTTGTGTGTGTGATACGCGGTGTGGAGTTCATTAATAACCGACTGAGATTGGACTTGCTTCTTTAGGTGTTTGTGTGCATGTGTATGGATAGCCTGTGAATATGGGCCCTCGTCTCATTGGCTTGATGGCTGCGGGCGGTAGAAATGAGTCTAAAATTGGTTAAACCAGGTTATGGATGTTTTGCACTCTGTTTTTGGGGTGAAAATAGCTGAAACAATTTTAGCAGGACAAGTTTAGACAGAAAGTCTAGGCGCAGTGATGCATGTGATAATGAAAGGGAGGCAGGGGATATGTACAAAAATGGATCGTTAAGGTCAAACTTTAAATAAGCTTTAGGTAAATTTAGGTGATTTTCCTAGGTAATTTGATTGTCGATGACAGGAGGTGGTGTAGATGGAAAGTAATTGGATGATTGCGTATTCAAACAGGGATTATAGAGTCACTGAAGACTTAATGTAGGCGAAATCACTAGGGAACGAGTACCCTTGCCTTACTTTTCTAGTTTCGAATCAAACAAGACTGGAAGCTGATGCCTTCTGAAGATCGACTTAGACGATGGGCGATAGAATCCTGTCACCAGATGAATTATTCCACGAGTTGGAACCCACTCTGTTGTGACATTTATTTAAAAAAGATTATGTCTTTTAATCAAGCCGACTAAGCATTCTTCTTTTGCACATTCTCTATTCGCCATACCAAACGCGCTATCAGAGAGCTATCGTCAAGGAACGGCCCTCATTCTTAAGCAATTTAAGCACAGAAGTTCCCTTGTAGGTTGACTGTATCTCCTGTTGAAATCATGTGCTACATAAACTTTAGGAAGAAAATTGATGTAAAGTTCGTCTCGTAGTATTGGGACCTAAAAACGTCTTTTGTACTATTTTCCCAAGTGGATCACCCAAGGCACTTCTCTACAAAATTATAAGAATTCTTCGAATATTTACAATACTAGTTCAACAACTTTTTTTTATCAAGACGAAATTTTATTTCTCAACTTTAATTTTTTTCTTACATGTCTTTGGTTTTGTTAAAAAAATTCAAAAACATTTTATTTTTTTTTTATCAACAACGTAAGCACTTTACAAGGCAAAAATAACCAGCTTTCCTGTTAAATTCTCCACATTTTTCAAAGAAAAAAAAATCAATTTTTGTTTCTTAAACAAATACACGACTTACCAATTTCCATGCCCCCCTTCACACATAAACAAAATATTCCCCACACACGATACAAAACTAAAACAAAAATTAAATCCTGATACTGAAAACAACCAAAAAAAATCAAATTTCTCAGCAGGTAGTGGTGGTGGTGATGGTGTTCACTCAGTTGTATCCGGAGACATACAAATCCATAATGTAAGATACAAACCAAACTTTTTTTTCCCCTCTAAGATACATTTTCTATCAATCAAATTGAAAAAAATTAAAACAATTAAAAAAACCTACAATCGTCTTGGAATGTGATATTTGCACACAAAAAAATTTATTTATTTCTCCATTGCGCATATATTTTATATTTTTGTAATTTCTCTTTCCAATCCTTATGAATGTTTTTCGTATTGAAATCCGAATAAAACAAAAAAAAACACACTACTCGTACACACACCACTCTTGAACTGCATCAAGTTCAGTTTACGTATATGAATTTGCAGTATCGCTTAAGAAAGTCAGTACGCTTTTTTTGTCGTCCTTTTTAATATTTTTTTCGTTTTATTAATTTTTTTTTGATAAATGTGTGTAAGACTCTACAAACTCTATCTAACAAACTACTTTTTCATTAATTCTATCGAAACATAATAATTTATTTTCCTATCACCATTTTGTTTTTGTTTCTTTTATTTTTTCTTGAAAAAAATGTGGAAAATTTTTGCATGGAAACTTGTAAAGCTGTTTTATGTTTTATTGTTTTTTTTTTTTTATAATAGAAAAATCCCTGATATTTGTTTTAAGTTTTTATATTATATTTATGTTGAACAAATGTAATACAGTGGAATTGTACATATGTAGGTGTACTATTGGTGATTGAAGAAACTGATGTGCATAATAGTTACGATGAATACAGAAATCAACCAAGTTTTGCAGTGTCAGCAAACCAGACCACAGCATTGGAGGAAGACCCTTATGAATTAGGATTTTTGGTAGACAATTTTACAATCACACAGTAGTCAAGTAGAAAATCAAAATCTCTTCCGATGACATAAACAGTCTTATATGCCTAAGTGCATGAAGAACAATATGTTCAATCGTTCCAATAGCAGCTGCTCCCCGGAGGGTTGACTGGCAAAAACTGCTGTATCAGGAACTAACTTCTTAGTAATAAAAGTTGAAGCTCCCAGAGCTACAGACATCTACCTCATGGCTTTCGCCTATGAACCGGTTTTTGACTAATTGAACATCTTAGAAAATATACTGAAAGAATGGACTATGTCCATTGATAAATCTCGGTTTGAATAGGATGTCTTCAGACCAATGACAGACAAGGAATTCATGCCAATTGGCTTTTCTTCAAGTTTTCACTTCATATCTTAGTCCAGGATATATATGAATCATGTTCTTTACCAATCTCCTCCCTATGGCAGCAAACGGTTTCGCGCCCACAAAACTTCAAGGTTGACCCCTGCTTCGCTGGGACGTCTGCCTTTTCATTTTCTTCATTAATCCAAGCCAGTGTCAGTTTATTCTGGGCTGTGGATGAATTGAATTTCTGGGAACAGTGCATCGCCAGTGATGACTGAATTACAATCTGACCTAATCACAGCTTCATTATCCAGTGCGATTAGGACTTGCCTCCCGCTCACTTGATACTTATGCCGGCGATTAAGCGCGTGGATGGCCTTGGCTAGATGCACTGAAGTTTCTGTCGCCACACGAAGATCGCAAGATAGGAAAAGTTTCTCTAAGAAGACACGTCTGAGAAGAGAGCTGTTTAACATGCTTCTGTATGAGACGTATTCGATGGGAGACTCGCTAATCTTACCATTGGAACTTGAGAGTATTTGGCTAAGCTATGATCAAATCAAAACCAGTCAACTAAACTGTGATGGTGCTCTATCAGATCTTATAGTTGCCAATCGGATAAATGTGCTGAAAATAGATGTCCAAAACGTATCCAAAGGTCTGTTGGGGTAAACACAAGTGTCATACCTTCGAGATTCAAGAGCTGGTAGTCACCCGATACCCATTAGTCGTCGTTCCTGAAGAGCTGTACAGTGGCATAAGAGATGTCCTACAGACTCTATTGAATCTCAATTCCAACATCTTCTGCGGATTTTATTTGTCAATATTCTTGATCTTCTAGTCATGCTTTTTATAGCACAATACCCAATAATTCTACCGACGAGCACTCGGATGAGAGGCAGTAGTGTTACTGGTCTTATTGTGCCAAGCACTGGCCACTGGCTGTAAGTTATGACACCCAATGTTCCTCAGCCTGATCCATAAAGTTCTTAGCTGTGTTAAAGGCAAGTAGCACTTGTTTTGTCAGTTGGTAGTTGCTTTTTCATTCATTTCGACGTGTCCATCGGAGCAGTGTGGTATTTTACGGCTCCTAACAAAACAAAAGATTCATGGAATTTATTTGAAATCTCATTTGTAAAGATTTCTGCCATGAAATGAAACAATGGTTTCAGCGTTCAAATTGTTGAAGGTTTCTTCTATGTTGAGAATGGCATCCAACATAAATCAGTTTTTGGATTTGTCGATTGCACGCGTTACGCACGACTCTCACAGGTCTGCCCTTGAGGTACGAGTATTTAGTGCTGGCTTAGTTCTAGGTAATTCCTTATCCGGGATCCTAGCAGTCATTGGAATGGTTTTTCTGAGGAATGATGAAAGTCTCTATGCTTCAGTTGTGGTGTGGGTAAGGACTATGTGCACTTCTTTCTAGATTTCGGGAACATATTCCATCGATAGGCACTCCTTAAAGATTGCATTTAGCTAGAGAACGACTGTTTCATGGCATGGCGGGTGTTAGACCATCCGGTCCTGCTGATTGGAAAGGTTAGAAGGGTTGAGAGTGCAATTCCTTTTGGTCGTTAGTTCTTTATCTAAATATTAAGGGAAGATACCTTTCTCTACTTTCTAAAATCACCGATTGGAATGTCCTTTAGCCCATGAAACAAGCTTCAAACAACAGCACTAAGTCTTCTTGTGTGGAAGCTTTGACCTGTTATAATTTTCGAACCTTTCTTTTTGATTTATTTACTTAATTTCAAGGGAATTTCCTTTGATAAATATCAGATCAACCTTTTAGAAACTATGTCGTGGATGTACGTGGTATCAAGAATGTAAATAAATTGCAAAATAAAAACTTGTATTGTATGACATGAGAATCATAAAAATATCAGAATCACTCGCAGTGCAAATGTTTAGAAAAAAAAAAAATCTTTAACTCCGTCAACATCTCCTCCCAGGGTTTAGGTGCAAATTTAAAATTTCCTTAAACTTATTTTTATTTCGAAATTTATTTAAAAAAAGAAAATAAACTCCTCTCGCCGGAAACACATATGACAATTTAAAAAGAAAAACAAAAATCCATCAATCGTCAAAGAAAAAACAAAAAAAAAAAATTATTTGCGCTTTCCAGCAAACCATGACCACTGGCAGAATTCAAATGAACGCCGACTGAACGCAACAAATCGCCTCCATCATTCGGAACACTATACGGCACGGCAACAAGCAGCACTAGCACCAAATACCCGTTCCTCGACTAGATTAGACGTGCAACAGCGCAACACATTTAATCGTACCAATCACGATCGATACAGTAGTGGAGGTCCTACATCTGCACACCCTCCGCCATTACAACCTCAGCGTTCACTAGTAGCCGATCGGGTTGCTGGCCAATTGTTTCATCATCACTCAACCGCAGGTGTGCCGCATTTAAATTCCTCCCTCTTCCCATCATCGTACCATCATTCGACGGCAGGAGGAGTTGGCAGCGGCGGCGGTGGCGGGGTTGCCAGTATTATTAGCAACACCACTAACAATAGTTACCATTACCCGCAAATAGTGATAGGCGAGCCGACCATTAGTACCTTATATGATCGTTACACAACGCCCTCCCTGCACGCTCACCATCAGCTCAATAATCCCCAGCAAACTATTATTAACGAGACTTCAGCCACTACGAATCATCCCTATTGGGATGAGCATTCCACGACGTCCGCCTCTGCTCAGGATAATCGCCGTTTCACGGAGCGCAGAAAGAAAACGGTCCGTTTCGACGGACACGATGATGACGCCGATGTGGAGGTGGTTCCGCCTGCGAATCTAATAACCGTGGCCACTGCTGCTGTCGGCCCGCCAACAGGTGCAGCCATAACGACTGTGCTGGGCAGCAGCAGCATTGGCAGCAGTAACATTGGCGGCGGCGGTCTAGTGGGCATTGACGATTGGTCGCGCTGGGATGCCGAGCGCCAAGGCAGCCAAGATTCAGCGACCAAAGACTCTGGCATCGACACGAGCAGTACGTTCACAAGTAGTGAAGATTCCAATCGCGGCGATGGTCCCAAGGTACCTTAACACATTCTTAAGAATCCTTCCGCACTAGCAACAGATTTTCCTTTTCATTTTGACCCCCAACAAGTTTTTCGGATCAAAATTTTGATCCGAAAGTATATACAGCAAAACAAGACACAAATTTTGTACAAAGTTTTCGTTTTACGTTTACGTTGAGTTTCGTTGATTTTCCGTTTCGTTTGTCCAAAAACCTTTTTCGACCGCACTAGGTGGTTGTGTTCGAAAATTGTCGTTCGAATAACACTTAGTTCAGATTTTTAGCCGACTGTCTTTCTGTGTTTGGTTGGTGTTATATTTTTTGTTTGTTTTTCGTCTCAGTGGTGATTGGTAGAGTGCTTCAGTGCCTTTTTGGTTTCCCTTTTACAATTTATTTGAAATTTTTGTTTATTTTTATTTCGAACATCACATGCACATCTAATGCATTTTTGGCCATCGTCCAAAAATGATTAAAGGACTTTTGAGCATGCACTTGCTATATCGTCCCAAACAGGCGAGCGTGCACAGATATTTTTGTCTGTGCTAATCAAAGAAGTGGGAGAATTGTCAGGAATACAATAAACGAAAAAAAGGAAAAAATAATGAAAAAAAAAAAAATCATCAAGGACCATGAAGGACATTTTACTGAATTTTTTATTTGTTTCGTTTTGTTTATTTTTCTCTTTCGTTTGATGATTTCCTTTCCACTGAACACAGGCCAAACAAATCGAAATTGTGTTTTTCATTATTTTTTTTTTTTTTTAATTTAATTTATAATTAGCGGTAATATTTTGTTAAGCTCTATCCACACCATAAATGCACTGTTGTATGCCTTGCGTTTAAACATTTAAGTGCACAAAATTAAGCAAAGCAAAATATGTGTATGGTGTCGAAAGCGCATGTGTGGCAGATGTTTGTTTAACTGTGTGTGTGTTTAAATGCAAATATTTTTTCTAACGATGTCCTTTGGTGTACTTTTCAGATTTGTGTGTGCGTTTTGTTAAATATATTTACATGTACATGTATACGAAAATTTTGCATGATTTTCAGGTCAAGTGAACGCGTTTGTTTTTGAACGTTCTAAAGGTTACCTACAAAGTTTGCTAAACCTTCTCTGAATTTTCATTCTTTTTGCAAAAAAATAAATATACATATGTTCCAGTTGAGAGGTATTCCTAACATTATATTGGTGCAACAATACTTGAAGCTCAAGAACGCTGAAATTCCAAAACCAGCCAATTGGATTATGTTCTTTAGAGTTATGCACCCTATCCCTGCTTGAGTGCTCAGTACAATGATATACGAGTACCTACCAGATAGATGTGATATACATATGTACCTTCTTTGTACAATTTTAGATGACAGGATACAATTGATTTTTCCGAGACACATGCTCCGGTACTGGTCTCTATTATGGATTCTTTTGTGAAAATTCGTTTTTCTTCGATCTTCTCGATGGACAGGGAACCATCCTCAATAAGAATTTTATTAAATCTTTGGCCAGGCTCATCATTTCATCCCCAGAGATACTGAGTTCGATAATTTGACATATTTTTGAAGATCCTTCTTCCTTCATAGTGTCCTCTTTTCGTTGGGTCCACGTGCCTTCAAAGCAAATATCAGACTTCAGACGCATGCTGAGTAATCAAGAACCAAGGCTTCCCCAGTCAGCTTGATTCATAATCAGTTGTCTCCAGTTACGTACCCCGGGTTGTTTGAGATCACCCTATACTTGCGCACGCCATCGGAGATGCATAGTCCCTCAGAATCAAAGAATCAAAGATTCTTCGGACTAGAGCATTAGTGTTTATCCGGTTTTTCATTGTCCACCTGTCTATTTGACCAAATTAGTGGCGCTGTACAGCTCTCATAGTTCGTAGAACTTTTCTCTCGAAAATTCCAAGATCGCTTGCGTCCTAAAGTCAATACTTCTAGACTTGAAGCGATCCATTCTCAGTTGCAATTTGTTCAAATCTTTCCCTTATTCCTTCTTCCGTCCAAAGACATACTTGGAGCGATTATACTGTGAACTAGCTGTTTTCACTTCCATCGCCTAGATTGATGACTCCACATTCCAATAGGACATTCCCCTTTACTACCACAATTACTTGGTGTACTATTTCACATGATCTTTCGTGCAAAGTTCTCCCACAAAAAAATGTTGGTGCAATCCTAGATTGACGCCATGAAGAAGCCTCGGTATAGTGCTAGTGGATTCTCTGGCACATACCTTGATTGCATTTGCATACCTCTGTCTGGGAGAGAGATGTGAAACAGCCGAGGAGAACTGCTAGTTTAAGGTCATAGACTGCCATCTTTGAACTGCACTGACTAGGAGTGGTTGATATTTGGATCACCTTAGGAACTAGTGAACTACGATCACGCATTTTCGTCTGCGTTGTTTCCCCCGTCTTATCATAAACGAATCTACCTTTTGAAATTGGATTTCTGGAGACCATTTTGTAATGATTAACCTGTGCCTACGACTCCTTTTTTGAACGGCGCTAAAAGTTCGTCAGTGCCCTTTTTTCGCTTAGACTCTCCCACACTGGAGCCAACTTTCAGTTGCTTGCTATTAACAGTATTGTGTCGCTCATATGAAGTGCAGAACAACTGTTCGACATAAATATTTTAGTGAAATGTCCACCTCCAGGAATTTGTTTCATATCATTTCGAAGTGATCATAGCTTATTCGATGTATGGAAGACAAGGACATTAGTTGCGACAATGACCTCTTATGGACCGCTTCGCATTGTTTCGCTGGATAATGCCAGAGGAGATGAGTTGCGGTTTCTTTTTCCTCCTCCTTCCTAGCATTTTGTTCAATAAGGCGGTGACCAGTGATGACACCAACGATGGTGCGAATACGTGTTCTACTAAGAATACCTTTCAAGTGGAATAAATTAAATGATTAACCAGAACACTTCAACACCCTCTATCTAATGACCAATCAAGATCATTACCAGCTTGTCTATAATTTTTTTTTATTTCGCCTCATACAACAACGAAATAATATTTCGTTAATCATAAATTTTTCATTAAAACAATTTTGCCTGTACAAAGTTATTCCTTAAATAATAAAAACAAAATTTTATAAAACAATTTTTGTGTGTGTGTTCTTACAAAAAGAAAATAAATACGAAAAGTCAACTAAAAAACACTTTCTCTGTCTAGTCATAAGAAACTCTATGTGTTTTTAACTTTTAATTTAATTTTATTTTTCTTAAATATCCAACTGTCATCTTGTATGTGTTTCCTATTCTTCGTATGTCAAATTTTTGTATACGTACTTGAATGTCTTTTCTATATATAACACCTGTCAACTGTAAAGAAAAACAAAAAAAAAGTTAAAAAACGAACTTCTTCCATTTTCTATGTGTGATTTATGTTTCATCAAAAAAAAAACAATTAAACTTTTTGTAAAAAATAACAACAGAAACCCAAAATGTAAAAACATTAGTTTATAAGTAAAAACAAATATATTTTTCCTTAAGTATAAACAAATCGAAACAAAAAAATATGCATAAATTCCATAATGTCCATATGTGTATATCAAAATTTAGAACCCAGTTAATTGGCAAATATCGGCTGACAATACTCGAATGATCGGTCATATGATATTAAGAAAATACTATGACGGCGAGGATATTCTAGGATTAAAGGTCCTTGGCGGACAGCCGTTGACATATGCCGTTGGCATTACTGGAGGCGGCAACCATGTCGGTAGTAATAACAATGGAAACGGCTATGGGGCATTTGTTGACAAAGTCAAGCGAGGCTCAGTCGCCGACATGGAAGGACACATAAGGCCAGGTAAATATGCCAATTCAAAGCAAATTAAAACATTTTTCATTCGTTGCCTTAGTTTGAGTTTCGTTTTTTTGGTTATCAAAAGTTTTTTGCTTGCAAATAGCAAGAGAAATTGGTAATTTGATGTCTAGAAAATCAAACGCTTTACTGAAAGCGTGAAATATTTTGTTTTCATGTTTTTGGACTTTAGATTGTTTTATAGCTTTTAAAAGTTTATAAATATTTTTAATTTTATTTTTCAATGTTTTAGCTGCTGTATGTGTTTTAATGAAGCACACATGTCCTTTATTGCTTTCAGTTTTAACAGACACATTTTGATTTCATTACACAAAAACGAAACTTTGATGATACATTGACTTTAACTGACAGTAAACTATGTAATCTTGAACACGACCAGATTCAACCCGGATCGAGCTTCAACCAACAAATCTTTCCAGCCAGCTCGATCGGCAAGGTCTTTCTTTTCACAGCTCTATACACCACCGCCTACTCGATAATTTTTGTGAGTACTGAATGTCCGAGTCACAGTCACGGTCAAAGACAGAGAAACAATGATGCCAAGTCGTCACTATTGCCACTGCATTCGATGAAGAAAATGTTACGTATACGCCACCACTTAATCAGTCTCAGTTCTGGTCAAAGACAAAGAAATTCGGCGACATTGACTGGTTGGCAGTATTACCACTTCTTCTGCATTCGATAAAAACTGTTACGTATACAACACCACTCAATGGGACAGCCTCCGGATTACATTTGAAGACTCTCTGGGTCAGTGCTTTGATTTCCCAACCATCTATTCAAATCGATTGGCTCACATTTTTCGCCGTACAGCTTGTAAAGTTCGTCGTTAAATCTCCTCTTTCGATCCCCATCGATACACACGAGATCAAAAATCCGAAACAGCCAAGTATACATGTCCTCTTTCATGCTCCCGCGCCGTAATGCAGGACAAGGATGAGGTTCTATACAAATTTTGTTTGATCGTTCTTGAGAGGATTTCATACTTGATTACTTACTTAGCTCAAAGAAACAGGGTTTGTCAAGAATTTTTCTTCTTTTAAACTTCGTAGATGACGTCTTATAAAACCTCAGAATAATACCTGTCGCTTGTGTTGTTCTTCCCGGGTAGTCGGTGTTTGGTGTCAACCACTAGACCTTTCATAGCCGCTTCTGTTTTGATACCCGCAAATTGACAGCACTCTGTGAACGTCCCAGTAAGTCAATGTCGTCAGCATATGCGAGTAGTGTTACAGATTCTTAAAAGATCTGGTGTTGGCTTTAGTGATGATTGCGTACCTTACCAAATCATTGAGAGCTGATATGAAAAATTCGACTGGTATTGATCCCAACGGCCATATTCAAACATCGTTGCCTTTACTTCATTATAATTGGTTGGGCAACTAATACATGTGAACAGTACATTCCTCCTGACATCAGTATCTTTATCGTCGTCACTGTTTAACAGTCCGAAGGATTGGTTGTTTCAACCACTCAGCAGCGACCGCGAACCTATTACGATGTTTTGTTGGTGCCCGCCCTGGGTTAGACATCTTGTTTCCTAAGAGTAGCTTAGGAGACATGTCAGTTGACTATCTTCAGGTAGTTTATGCAGTTTCTTGATGATGGTATTTTTCATTGTCATTTGGTGTCTCGAGGAAAGTTGCACAAGATTATGCTTCCTTTGGCTCAGTTCTTTTGCTCTTTTAAACGGTTAAGCTCTTCTGCAGGTCGAGGGATGCTATACCTTGGCCTATCTCGGTCTGTAGCACTTACTCATACAAAAGAATGAAATTGGGCAAGTTCCTATTACCAAACGATGATATACCAACTTTGGGTACTGTTCTTATTCTCGGATTCATAAGAGAAATTCAATGGGAAATTCAATAAGGGTGAACTATCCTCGACGACTCTAAGTCAGAGCATGGAATTCTTAAAAAAAAAATTCCGAAAAAAATATAAATGCAAGTGGAGCTCTAAAGGCGGAACAAACCTCTCCAAGTTATCAGTAGGGAGCACCATAAATCACTAGGTCACAGCGCGACATACCTTTTTTTTTTGTACCACTATGAATGGTCACTTAGAGTCTTCATGGAATTTTTTTACAAATCCCTAAGCATTATAGTGTGCTATTTCAATTCACAGGCGTATCAGTATGAGATTACGTCCTCTTGATCAAGGTTTTCACTTCGAAACTTGCAAATTAATGACCAACCTCGTCTTACTCACCCTGCCTACGACTATAAAATCCTTCTGTCACCTGGACTTAGACGCGCCTTAGAACTGACTTTACGTTTCACTATTATTTATAATTATTTTAAACTAAAGAAAAATTCACATACAGCAGCGAACGCAATCAACTTTATTTTTTCCTTTACAAAAACTACATACAAAAAAAAAATCAAAATCAATCTGAAAATTAAAACAAAATTCACCTCGAAAAAAAAAAAAAAACAGGCGACGAAATCATCGAATGGAATGGACAAAGTCTTCACAATAAGACAGCAGAGGAAGTCTACGACATCATCGCTGAAAGTCGCCACGATCCGCAAGTGGAATTAATTGTATCACGATCAATAGCATCCAACAGCAGCCGCAAAGCAGCACAAGCATCCTGGCGACAAGCCCACTCACCGCCAGCCAGATATGGTCGAAAAGGTATCTATTTGTCTCTCTTCCTCACAGAATCAAAAAGTGCAATGAGAAAAAAATACAATAAAAACAAAACCAAGTTAAACAAATAAATTATCACAAAGTTGAATAAACCTCGTAGGGGGTGGGGGGCGCGAAACACCCTCCGGGGGGAGTCGATCAGGTGGGGGTTAACTCTCGTGTTGTCAATTAGAGGCAATGAAAAAGGAGCAACAACAGCAACATAAAGCAATTTGTGGTTTTTTTTTTTTGCTGCCAGGCATAAACAACACTCGTTACATATAGATACATCATGTTCCCATAGATACAGAGATTTATAGATTCTTCTTCACTTCCTATTCACACACACACACACACGTACACATACAGATCCGAGCTCATGGACCCAGATCTTTATAGTATTCCCTTGATGAGAATCAAATTCATCGTATGTCCTTTCGATGGGTTGAGTAGGGGCGAAGCAACAAGGAAAATTTAATTAAGTCCTTCATGTCGGGCAGTAGTGGATCAATTATTTCATCCTCCTCTGTTCGGTTTTCCGTTGAAATTTATTTTGATTTTCTTCTGTCTCTCACATTTGATTTTCGATTTATTTTAATTTATCATTTGTTTTCCTTTCTTTCTTCCTTGAGTAGTTTACATTTTTTTTATACTGAAATAAGCATATGTATGTGTATGTGTATGCGTGTGTGTATAGAAAGTAACCACATTGCGTGTATTTGAGTTGAATAAAAACGTGTGTATCCTTTCCAACAGCTGTTGACACCATCGAAATTCATCGTGATAAGCCCAGTGTACTGATAACATCGCCGGGATCGCCTGACCTGCATGCAGCAGGTCGTCACCAACAGACGAACGCAGCCCCACCGCACCCGCAGCGAGGACAAGAAACAGGGGTCGTGCCGAATCCACCGGTTAGTTTGCGATATAATCAGCGGCTGGGTCCTACGGCGACGGGTCACTGTCACCATGATCCGACAATTGACGGGCGACTACAGCTGAAATTAGGCTATGACCAAAATACGTTGCAGTTAATTGTGACGTTGGTGTGCGCCAGCGGACTGACGCTAAGACCCAATGGCGCGGCCAGAAATCCTTATGCTAAAGTGAGTTGTGGAATTGCACTCGTTCAAAAGGTTTCTTAGCAATGAAAGGGTCAATCCCTCTGTCATTGGAAAGGAATTTTTTGAACGACATCCATTGTTCAAGACGTTGAACGAAGGACTAATTTTATATTTCTCTACGGTTGCAGGTGTTCCTTTTACCCGAACGGGGTGGCAAAGCAAAGCGGCGAACGAAAACCTTAGCTAGCACATGTGAGCCACGGTGGGGACAAACGTTTGTATATACAGGGCTAAGGCGATGTGATTTAACCGGGCGGTTACTAGAGGTAAGTAAAATGAACACTTTGAACATCGATTTTGTAACTATAGGGTACAAGCGATCCGTAAGAGGTCTATGGAAGTCTTAGAATGCCTAGAAAACCAAATAGCGAAGGCAAGGAAATACAGGGCACCTGTATCGGGCTCCTTTTTGTCTCTATTCTCCTAAGAATTGTTGATCCCAGTTGCTCGATTCATCGTGTCATCGCGTCATAGGTACTATGGATGTCAAAAGGGCATTCTCAACCTGCTTCCATTAGACCTATTTATACAGGAAACTGCGGCCAGAAGTGGCCAGATAATCAGACCAACAGATGGTTGGAAGTCAGGCGCAACAGTATATATCAAGGTTCTTAATAAATAACTAAGACCATTCTCCGGTTTATTTCCAAACGAGCTGATGGCTCGCGTCATGTAAGTTTAAACATGAAGCAGGGAATAGGTCTTTGAGCAAAGGCTCTTTACCGACCATTTTGTGGCTGTGGATTCTCCCTCTCCTCGCCTACACATGCAGCAAACCTTACCTAACCTTTTTTTTTCAGCGCCCGAATGCCCCTAATTGCTGGTTTTTAAACGACATTCTGAAACAAGCCATGGCTACGATTTCTTGTTGGATGAAATTACTTGGTTTGATTGTATCAGTCACCCTTTTAACTCCTTCCATCGCGAGTTGGTCCTCATCCGAAATTAGAAAAGATGAATTAAGGCCTTTCAATGGGTTTCAGCTGGAGCTTTAAACTCCTTTCTTGATTTCGTAAATACGGTTCAGCTATGGCACGTAATTGGTTCATCTTATATTGCAGAAACCAGCGCATTTTGTGATTCGCTTGTCTCGTCGTACACTACTCTGTCCCTTAGTTGTTTTCGATGGTCGATCCCTTCAACGAATCACGGGCTATGTCCTCAACATATGAAAAGATCTCACAGCACACCAGTTTTGGCATTTGAATTGCTAATCGTTTCCACTTCTTGTTTAAGGTGGTCCCTGAATTCTAGAGGTACTGACGGAGCCTTGAGTCTAGCGATGTTATACAAGAGTATTGGTATTGGTAATGTCGAACTACTGGTGTTGATATCGTGCCATGTTCATGTCGGTTATTCGTCTGTCCTAGATATCCATGAACCAGGAAACAGTTTCTGAAACAACGGCTGACGGCAATATGGTCAAATTGGTTTGAAAATGCGTTTATGTTAGTTGACATCCAGTACCAAGGCGACTGGCGTTAGACAAATCTGAAACCCATTCGTCATTGTTATTCCCTATTACATGTATGAGCCTTTCATCGTCATCGGCACGCAAGTCCACTATCACCATGATCATGTCTCCATTTGGAGTATTGAAAGCGGCGCCATCGTGTTGGAGCGAGTAAATTAGAAAGCTTGCTGGAGCAAGTAGATCCTTAAGCGTATTGAAGCTTCATAGTAAGTAGAGACTGGTGGTAGTCTTCCTTCATGTCTGTTTATCAGAAAGTGTCCCGTAAGAGAGTTGATGCTTTTCCTGCTGATTAAAATGAGTTTCTTCGTCTTTCTGTTTTAGTCTAGTCCAGCCAAATCTGTCTGAAAGACAGGCAGGCGTTCCCTGAAGAATTTCATCATCTCATAGCTCATGAGCAGCTCTATAGATTCGATAGATACACATAGGGCCTCTGTATTATTATCCACTGTCCTTCACTAGAAGTAAATCAAAAACTTTTTAAAATATTTTTTCTTTTCTCTTCCACAGGTTACACTCTGGGACTACCTCCGGTATGGTGCCAATGAATTTCTCGGCGAAGTTATTATCGACTTGACCCATCACATACTCGATGATGAGGCAGAATGGTATCCATTGCAACCGCATCAGGATCCAATTCATATCGTATGTTTCCAAAACAATAAGAAAACATAAAAAATACTCGTTTTATCCCTTAACGTTTTAACACAACAGAAAGTTACTTTTGAAAAAATCAAAACAGCAAACTATTTTTTGAAAAAACTCTTCTCACATTCTCCAGTAGGTTTTCAGTTCTCTTTAACTATTTGTTTTTCTTGGGAAAATAATTTATTTCTCTATATCCTTATCCATTAAATACAAAAGAAACAACACAGAGTTGATTACTACAACTGAATACAGTGCAAGGAGAGTATATAAAGGATTCATCTGTCTTATGAGTTGAGAACTCCTATCGTTTTCGTTTTTTTTTTTTATATTTTTGAATGAACCCCACAATCATTACTCGAGATAATTCATTAGAACGGTCATTCAGCTTTATTTCCTCCCCCAAAACTACATATGTATGTACATAAACTAATTTTTGTTTATTTAATTATTTATTTACTCTATAGTCACACACACTATAAGAAGAAATAAGCTAATCCTTGAGCCTAATTTCATATTCGAAGTGTCAGGTAAAGCTTTGGATACCCATTATTCCAAAGAAAAATTTATTGACTCGGACAGTAAAGCTTACGAGTGTTCTGTGAGATATCCTTACTTTGAACTATGCTCAATAAGAGGACATTAAAATTCCAAAATTGTTTTCTTGTAAAGCTGTACGATCAATAACTGTCCATAGGCGGCTAATAGAAATTTGAAGTCGATAAGACATAACGAGACATACTCTCAGGACCCACTCATACCAGTGCGACGCTGGTTGAGGCATTTGTTGTACAATGGTAATTTTCCCAATAAAACATCGTTGCTGCCGAATTTTCCTATCATTGGCTGTGACTTTGACTCGAACATTCAGTGCAAAATAAACAGCATCGATTGAGCGGTGGCGTATACGTAACAGTCCACAAAATGTCAACTTTCTAGCGGCATCCGATATGGAGTTAGGCTCACCACCTCATCGCATACACATAAGAAATTAATTTTGTACATCATTTTGATTAATTGCCCTCCATGCTAATGATTTTATTTTCTCGGGGAGAGGAATGGAGGAGGTGCTGGTGACTTAAAATTTATTTTATTTTATTTTCCAAAGTTTACCCGCAAAACAGAACTCTGCCTCTAGCACATAACTCAAAATTTACATACAAAATGCACATTTTGCATATGTATACGTATAGTTTATTTTTATATATATTTTCAAACAAAACAAAATTGATTTTCATCATCCTCTCCTACAAAACAACAAAACAAAACAAAAACCAAAATCCAATCCGAAATTTTATAGTTACGTAGAGATGACCCAACAAATGAACAAATGGACATGATCCTGACACCGACTGACCATTTATCACCGCCCAGTACCACGTCCCGTCTAAGTGACTCAGATACAACGTCTGAGTGTGACATCGATGGAATAGCAACTGGCCGTGATGGCGCCAGTCTATCGTCCTTAGGCAGCTCATCGAGTCCACCTCCTGAGGTAAACCAAAAAAAAAAAACAAAAAAAAAATTTATATAAACTAACACCATGAAAAAGAAAATTAAACCACTTTAAACCAAACTAACAAGAACAACAACTCACAGACAATTATCAGTTAATAGTGTACAAGAGAAATCAGATGTTATGTCCCCAAAGGACATTTTGTATAGCACAGAAAAAAAAAAACATAAAATATGATTTTCCTCTTTGAGTGGAGAAATGGTGGATAAAAGTGATGATGTCCTTTCTTCTATGTACTTCTCCTTTTTTCTGTCACATATAAATATATACTTATCCTTATGAACGTATGTCCTTTTTTTCAATGGAAAAAAAAACCAAAGCAAATTGATGTTGTAGTGTCAAATTCAAATCAAGCGAAAGTTTCGTCTTGTGTATACAAATTATTTTTTGTTTCATTTACTAAATTTATTTTATTTTTTATGTGTGCATATGTTTTTCACTTAATTGAATTACACAAATTTATTTTTTATAATTTTTATTCTTACAACGTCAAAGTGTGTATTTATGAAGTTAAAAATCAACAGTTATTGGTGTTCTCTCCAAGCCGTCTCTATTTCTCTCTCTCTCTATTTTTCTCTCTGCTACACTCACTCACTCACTAAGTGTATCTTATTTCTTATCTCGATGTGT
Source organism: Matsumyia berberina (assembly GCA_917880715.2). Classification (NCBI taxonomy): domain Eukaryota; kingdom Metazoa; phylum Arthropoda; class Insecta; order Diptera; family Syrphidae; genus Matsumyia; species Matsumyia berberina. The sequence goes on from OU862872.1 coordinate 111,830,483, forward strand.
GTGTGTTTTTCTTTTCAAATTCTTACAATCACTGCATAATCCTTCCTGTCAAAATGTTTTATGTCATCTTCTGCATTCGTTTTTTTTAAATTAATGTCAATGTTTTCATGACTTCTCTAGATGTTGTTTCTGTTTAACATATGATTTTGGATTGAGTTTATGTGGCTCCTAAAGGCTTAGGGAATAGATACTAGGCTTAGTAAACATAGAAGATCGTTGTAAGTACTCTTTACCCAGGTAAACAAAAAAAAATTGTAAGACAAGCTATGATATGAAATGCATTTTTATATTGGGTCCTTGTGTTTTCTTAAGAATCTGAAGCGATCCTCCACGTCTTTACGATTCTTAACGACATGTCTCAAAAGCTTTTTTAATATACGTACTTTCTACTCGCCTATCTTAGACGACATTATCTACTTTCGAAATATCTAAACAATCCTTCGCCTATTTCTCTACATTCTTGTTCTGTTCTCTCGGGTAAATTTTTATTTGATATGCAATGTGTCTCTGAGATAGAAGATTGACAAACGTTTAAGGTTTTGTTTGACTTTTTGGAATATAATCATAACAGTACCGCGTCAAACAATCACCGCTTTCTGTTAAAAGATGTGCTAAACACGATCTTACACTAGGAATTGTCAAGGAAGGAATCACCTCACGCAACTTTACCAACTGCGCCACATACAGAAAGAGTTGCCCAACTTACAATGAAAACAAACAATCGCCTTAGTAGAAACTGAACAGACATCGCACGTATACGTAGTTTCCATATGCATGTATGGGCCACTGGGCAGTAGGAACCCATGCGGTCATGCGTGGTCATTTAACTCCCACTGCTGCAGCTACAAAGGCATTCACGAGAAGGAAACCCTCAACCACTTCCTTCGTAGATGAAACTAAGTTGAGACTTCAATAACACTCTGTGTTCCAGGTTTCCGCAGGGCTTATCGAGCCTTGAGTCAAATGCAGTGGCCTTTTCTGCGTGGCTATCTTTTTGCACATCGTTAAATCGAAATTCGAGAACATGATAGTTTATTCGCATAGTGCCCAAGTCTTTGAGTGATTTGTGGAGCTCCGACTATGTACTTAGTACTTACTTAGGTGGCGCTACAGTTCGGGGTGAACCTGGGCCTCAACCAACAAGCCTCTCCACTTAGCCCGGTCCTTAGCTAACTGCTTCCAGTTGCGCACTCCAAGTTGGTTGAGGTCCTCTTCCACTTGTGCGCGCCACCTTAGGTGAGGTCTTCCTCTACTGCGTTGACTCTCCGGGTTAGACTCGAAGACTCTGCGAGCCGGAGCATTTGTGTCCATTCGCTCTACATGCCCCAGCCATCTGAGCCGATGGATACGTATCTTCTTGACTAGGGCGATGTCTTTGTACAACTCGTAAAGTTCATCGTTGAATCTTCTCCTCCAGAACCCGTCAACGCAAACGGGACCGAATATCTTACGAAGAATCTTTCTCTCAAAGCACCCAAGGATATCTTCATCCGCTTTCGATAGAGTCCATGCCTCAGCGCCATAAAGCAGGACAGGGATGATTAAGGTCTTATAAAGAGTTTCCTTAGTTTTTCGGGATAGGGCCTTACTACTCAATTGCCTTCTTAGCCCAAAGAAACAGCGATTGGCAAGAGTTATTCTTCGCTTGATTTCTGCGCTGGTGTTGTTATCGGATGTGATAGCGGAGCCGAGGTAAACGAAGTCCCTTACTACCTCGAAGTTATAGCTGTCTACCGTGACGTTCTGTCCGAGACGTCGATGTTGGGTGTCCCTTCTTGATGACAGCATATATTTTGTTTTGCCCTCATTGACCGCTAAGCCCATTTTCGCCGCTTCCGTCTCAATACTCGCAAAGGCGCCAGTGACATCACGCTGGGTTCTTCCGATAATGTCAATATCATCGGCGTATGCGAGTAATTGGACGGACTTTTGAAAGATTGTTCCTCTGGTATTGGCGCGTGAGTTTTGCACAACTCTTTCAAGTATGATGTTAAAGAAGTCGCATGACAGCGCGTCACCTTGTCTAAATCCTTTTTTGACATCAAAGGTCTCGGTGAGGTCTTGACCGACCATGATGGAGCAGCGTGCATTCTCCATTGTCATCCTGCACAGACGGACGAGTTTGGCAGGGATGCCAAAACTAGACATGGCTCTGTACAGCTCGTATCTATAAATGCTGTCATAGGCGGCCTTGAAATCGATGAAGAGGTGGTGGGTATCGATTTGGACTTCTTGGGTTTTCTCCAGGATCTGCCGAAGTGTGAAAATTTGATCGATTGTGGACTTTCCTGGCCTAAAACCGCACTGATAGGAACCGATCACGTTGTTGACGAAGGGTTTTAGGCGTTCACACAATATGGCAGATAAGATCTTATATGCGACATTTAAGAGACTAATTCCTCGGTAATTGGCGCAGTTGAGGGGGTCTCCTTTCTTGTGGATCGGGCAAACGGTGCTGAGATTCCATTCATCAGGCATACATTCGTCTGACCAAATTGTGGAAATGAGTTGGTGTATGCTCTCTACAAATTCATTTCCAGCTGCTTTAAAGAGTTCGGCCGGTAAGCCGTCAGGTCCAGCTGCCTTATTGGATTTCAGTTTGGAAACTGCTTTCCTTACTTCATTTTGGTCAGGTGGACGGAAGTTTTGGCTGTCATCGTCCAGGTTGAATGGTTCATTCTGCCTGACAGCGGGATTTGATTCGTCGTCGCCGTTAAACAGTCTGCAGAAGTAGTCCTTCCAAATTCTCAGCACCGACTGTGACTCTACTACAATATTTCCTTGTTCATCTCTACAGGTTTCAGTTCGGGCCTTGTTGCCGTGACATGTTCTTTTTACCATTTGATAAAACTTCCGAACATCATTCCTGGAGTAACACCTCTCTATGCTTTTGATCATATATTTCTCGTGCTCTTTCTTTTTCTTGCGGAGAAGCTGGTGTTCTTCCCGTCTCTTCTGCTCGTAGAGCTCGCGAGCAGCCCTCGTCTTCTTTTGCAGCGCCGCTTTGTATGCATCTTGTTTTGCTGCGTGCACTTGCCGGCATTCTTCGTCAAACCAGGGGTTTCTTGGTGGTGGCCTTTTGAAACCCAGCACATCAGTTGCGGCTTCCTTGATGGCTTGTTGGCAGCGTTTCCACTGGTTTTCGGCATTTGGTGCTGGCGGCATTGGACTTCTTGAGAGATTACGGGATACACGATCGGCAAAGGCTCTGGCGGTCTGTTGCGAATGTAGCTTTTCGACATCATACCTTCTCACAGTAGTTCTCCGTTGTTGTGGCGTTTGGGATATCCGCATTCGTACCTTGGCTACAACAAGGTAGTGGTCCGAGTCAATGTTGGCTGCTCGGAAAGCTCGGACATCCAGAATACTGGAGGCGTGCCTTTTGTCGACTGCAACATGATCAATTTGGTTGACGGTGCGTTGATCAGGAGACCGCCATGTGCCCTTGTGGATAATGAGGTGTGGAAATCGTGTACTAGCTATAGTGACATTACGCCCCGAAGCAAAATCAATTAGCCTAAGTCCGTTTCCAGACGTGACGTCATGTAGGCTATGTTTCCCGATCGTGTTACCAAAGAGGTCTTCCTTCCCTATCTTTGCGTTAAAATCGCCTAACACGATTTTTACGTCATACTTGGGGCATTGCTCGTATGTTTTGTCGAGGAGCTCGTAGAAACCCTCCTTGGTAGCATCGTCACTTTCTTCTGTCGGGGCGTGAGCGCATATTAGGCTTATGTTTTTGAATTTAGCCTTGATGCGAATTGTTATAAGGCGTTCACTTACATGTCGAAAGCTCAAGACTTCTTGCCTAAGTCTGCCGCCTATAACAAATCCGCATCCGAATAGACGCTGCTTTTGCTCTCTGTAGCAGTCACCGTAGTAAATGTCACAGTTTTTCATCCTCCTTTTGCCCGGCCCATCCCATCGCATTTCCTGGATGGCGGTAATATCTGCTTTATAGCAGTCTAGGGCCTCCGCTAATTGTTCGGCTGCACGCGGTCTGTTCAGAGTCCGAACATTCCACGTGCAGATCCGAAAGTCGTTGTCCTTTTTTCGTTTAGCCGGGTCGTCAACAGTAAATCCTTCCTTATCCGAGGCTGTTGGATGCTTCGTAACAATGTTGTTTTAAATGGTGGAACCGTTAACCCCACGCACAACCCCCAACCTGGAGGGCCAGGCCCTTTGTTAAACCCCTTGGACTTAAGGGGCCGGGTAATCCGGTCCTCATTGGCCTATAATCCGAATACGTCGAAGTAGCCCGAATGAGGTGTTCACTAAGTAGTTCGATCTAACTGGAACTGTAGACGCCACCGTTGATTCCATCGTGGGAGTTCTTCCGCTGCCGTCCAGATGCAAGGGAGAGTGCCTTAGTGTGAACACCCTCCCCCCCCCCTAACTCGTCGGCTACCGCCAACAACCTTCCACAGAGATTTGCACCCTATCTCCAGTTGAGGTACTAGGCACCCAGCGTTCACCTCGTTGAGGTGAGAGTAGGAGTTGGTAGACAGAGGTTGGTTGAGGACGCTTGTGTCCTCTTGAATGCACATAACTACCATTTTACATAAACATAGGTTTATGGAACGCCTCCGACTATGTACGTGTTCCTAAAATATTCTCAAGCAGAGAAGAATGGGAAACCAATGGCACACAGATGGGACACCTGTGTATCATGAAGTAACTGAATCAACTCAGCTTAATCAGGCTTCCTGACCAAAACAGTGTTGTCCCAGCTGAAATGGTGTTCAGTGATATTTATCGATATTTATCGATATCATACAAATCGAAAGTCTTGGTTACGAGTATATAAAATTATGCCGGTGGTAACGCTCCTTTTTAAGCTTACACCGATTTCTCTCTCAAAACGCAAGGACGATCTGGTAGATCAAAGATTTTCTTTCATTTCTTTGACAAATCTTTTTCTGGCCACGAAAACTTTTAGTGATTTATTGGTGAAGATTGCCGTGATAAAATCTTTTGTAACAACGTTGTTTTCCTATTCCAGTTTGGCCGTGAAGCTATCAACAACAAGGTCCCCAAGTGCGTAGCTCTCCTCTTTCTCTTTGTAATGACTCAGGATCAGGTTTTTAGGATTTAATATAAAATTGTATGTGCTCTTTCGAGAGATGTAAGGTTGAAGAATTTGATTAGATATCTATCACAAGCCGTCGCGGCTTCGTTGTGAGCTCAAAAAAACATACCTTGCCTAGAGTGTGCCTCTGAATATGCACATCCCATTTCGCACTCCTTGTTCACGACGCTATATCTTGTGGATACATGTTCACACACTAAACTTAGCCGTTGTTCTATGATTAGTTTTCTCTTAAGTTTTGATCGAATATAGTGCTATCTTAGCACTGATTGATATGATAATTATATTTGGGGTAGCTTGAAGTCAGACCCTCTTATTTTGTACAGTTCCAAGTTTGGTTAAAAGGTTAGCGAGATTGAACCGCACTTCAACTGACGTGTTTTGCAAAAAATAAACCAAAAATCGTTAATAACTATAGTATTTGCACGAAAATAAGATATTACATCCCTAGTTTCTCCCAATTGTAGTGACATATTTTCCTAACCACCATAAACCAGCAATGAACCAATATTTACCAATTCGGACTGTCCTTAGGTCAAAAAGAAATTAATCCCATCGAAAACCTGTACTTAATAACTATTACTCTATTGCAGATTTAAATTCACGGACTTATAAGCTTATAAAATATATACGTATATTTATTTATTTAAAAACAAATAATCCCATTCACTTAAAAATCCCAAAAATATTGTAATTATAAGAAAAAAAATCCATATCTTGTACAAAAGAAAAATGTAAATGAAATGAAATCTAATCAAAGAAAAGAACACATACACGAAAGAAAACCGAAAACTGTAACAAGGATCAAATATAAAATATTTAACGAGATTGTTTCCAAAAGAAACAGCACACCAATGTGTACAAACATTTAGTGTAGAAAACCTAACAGCCTTTGCATTTACCTAGCTTTGTTTTAGAAGTAGTTATACTCTTTTGCTTTTGTATTGTCTTTTGCTTACTGTGTGTACTTTACAAGTAGTAATACAAATAAAAGACGTACACTTATTCCCACAAACGGACACACTGACAAAACTCCTCGAGATCACTTGTGCATTTAAGAACAAAAAAAAAATCCAGTCAATAGCATTGTGCATAATTTTTTTAATTACAAAACAAATTTTTCTTGTTTTCTTTTTCCTGTTTTCGTTTTTTTTTCTTCTTCCTTCATCTCTTTTTTAATTCAACTCTATTTTTGAAACAAATATCCTTCACGTCCACTTTTACAAAAAAAAAAAAACACCGCCCACTTGTTCTACCTGAAAAAAAAACCCTGTAACCTCTCATCAAATATCCGTTGTTTCCCATTTTGAAATTTAAATTTTCAGATTGAGTTACACGAACGTCGTTCTCGACGTGATATGTCACCACAAGGTCGAAAAAGAGTGGCCGGTATGGTAGCACGTGACTATCGAACAGTGTCTGGCATCGGGCAGAGTTACCATAATCAGGTTTGAAATTTTGAATACAAAATTTTAATTACAAAAAACAAAAACAAAAATGTAACAAAAAATAAATGAAGAAAAGTAGTAATCAACAAAAGAATTATACAATGCTGAAGGAAAGTTCATATGTATATCGGTACAAAAAACAGTAGGATTCAGTATAGGATGAGACAGAATGCGGTTAGCACCCAAGGAGTAGCCATCAGTAAGGTTCGAATCTCACACCGATCCAATCAACTTTGTACGCGGAACTCATTTTAAAAACTGCGCTTCATTCGCTGAGTACCTTCCTCTGTAACCATCAGAGGAAGGAAGCCATTGAAGCAAAACAATTAGGATCAATTTTCTATTGTTCCAGGGCCTAACTAGTCAACTGTCGACGCAGAAAATGCTCAATTTACTTCAATTCTTGGGTCAATTAGACTTCCTATTTCTCGAAGTTCAGGTTATCTAAAGTCCCACCTCTCAAGAACAACGACAAATTCGGAAACTTCGACATAAGTTTCTTCTTCGACACTGAAGTTTCTTTTTTCCACCATCTTTTCCAGAAAAGTTAATGTGTGCTGCGAACCAAATCGTCTTCGGTAGCTAATCCATCAGCTGCTACACATTGATATATCCTGATCGCCAATTTCCAATACCCCCCTTCACCCAACATGATTTCTATTCAGCTGTCTCCAATGGCCTACGCCTAGTTGGCTGAGGTTGCCTTTTACTTGCGCTGGTCTTTTATAATTAGGTCGTCCTCTTCTGCATACTTTCTCAGGGGTGGAATCAAAGATGCCTCAGGGTGGAGCACAAGCCACCTCAATCGTTGTATCCGTATCTTTTTGACCATGCTAACTTTGTTTTCCCGATACCCAGTTCACCCTAATGAAGTTTTGTAACGTTCGATGGTCTGTACAAATCTGTTAGCTGCACGTGACATGGTCAGAGCAGAAGCACTCCACGTGCAGATCCTTAGGTCATCGTCCTGTACACGCTTGCTTTGGTCACCCATCAGATTAAATCAAATCTACGGGCCCAATACTTGTCGTTAGTTTAGCTTCTTTTTATAAAAAGGATCACAATGAGTGGAGGACCGACTTTCACCGGGCGTTGCGAGCGCTCTTTATTTGCACTGTAGCACCCTCCAGGATGTTTGTCTAAGTCATTCTCACCTGTTCTTCTTTTTGAGACATTCTAACACCAGAAAATGAAATCACAGTAAAGCCACAAAGATTCGAGTGAGGCAGCGCGGTACCATAGTCCCTGTATTGATTTGCAGATCCGATTTTGTACATCAGGGCACTTCAGGTCAGGATGTCACTTTACCATCAGGTTATCAACGACGGAAGTCAATATGAAATCCCTTCGGTGGTCGGGAACTAACGAATTTTTGTCACTGTGACAGATATCGATGCATTTGATTGGAACGGAAGTCTCTCAGAGAACTTCCCTTCGGATAAATTAATCGAAAATTTTCTCAAAACCACAATGCACAGCGAATTGTTTGACTCTTGCAAGGCACTTCATTTTCTGAATCCTTAAACAGAAATTTTTTGCCCAGGAATTCTCTGATTATGCTGTGAATACTCTGCATCGATAATTTCCATCTGAAAACAACGGAGCGGTGCACTTCTTACCCGTAGTATTGCCACCTCGAAGTTCCACATTCTCATTAAGTCCCATCTTTAGATCTAATACTGCAGTCCAACATTGATAGTTTTATGAGCTTGTCAATCAAATTAATTGCACCAAATGGTCTTCCTGCTTCCACTAGTATGCACAGTTTTCTGATCATTCTAATGCCGCTCAAGTCCACTCGAAGTTAGTAAGAAAAATCTTATAAAATTATTGAGACTTGGAAATAGCTTCGCTCAAGGTATAAACTATGTAAGTAGAAGAGAAACTGTCAATGAGAAGCATCAACGAACAGCCAAGGTGAGTGTAAAACCAGGAAACCAAAAGTGTTCGTCAAGCTCTTTCAGACAGAAATGTATCCTAGTTTAGTTCCTAGTTCATCACAGTTAAACCGCTAAAGTAGCTTTCAATGCTGCCACTCTTTTCTTCCTCAATACGAGAGCCGATGATGTTGCCAGCGACCACCTAAACTGCACTGCATACCTCAGAATGTATTAATTTCTTATTTCGATTCCTCTCTATTCAGCAATGTATCTTCAGCATTTCAAAGCATCTTTAATAATTCCAGTGTATTATTATAAAGAATTTTTTTATATTTTTTTTTATTTTGCCTGACGAATTGATTGCTCACAAATGTATTTTATTTAATTTTTTTTTTTTTTTTTGTATGGTAGAAACGAAATTTTAAAAAACCACTTAAAGCTTTCTTTTCTTAAAAATAATTAAAAATTAAAAAAAAAACTAAATATCACAGTTCCAAGTCAAAAAAGTGTTAAAGATATTGTATCTTAAAATTTATTTCAAACCAAAAAATTTAACTACAGTGAAAAAATTTTGTTTTGTTTTGTTTTTATTCAAAAATGTAGCAACAACAGCCTCCGGCGGCATCGACCGCACCATATTCACGTCGAAATGGCGGTGGTGGTATGAGTCTGGGTCAACGTAGTCATTCGGCCGCACCCAGTGATAACTATCAAAATAGTTATTATCATCGTAGCAGTAGTCCGCGTCGTGGATCATTATCTCCGCCAGACGATCGTTACATAGATTATCCAGTTCTTCCAATTCATTCGTCATCGTATAATACTACGTCATCATCGTCGTCACAACAACGTTTTCAATCGCGTTCAGCAACTGCCACACCAACAGGATCGCCCAAGAAGAGACAACTGCCACAGGTAAGTTGTTGCTTTGTAATGAAATCTAAGATGTCACCATTTCACAGATTTCCTTGAACAAACGATGTCTTCATTGTATTTCCTTACCCTCTTCAGAATTGTGTTTGACACAAAATGCCTTATGTGCATTATAAACCATCCCAGCTCTTGTTTGGAATGAGCTCTAATGCCATTCAAGACAGATCTCTCACCTTACCTATGCCGAAAAAATGTTGAATATTTTTTAGGACGGACTTTAGAACCCGTTCAATAGCTCGGGTAAACCCGCCCAGTTGAGCACCCTAAATTGGTACAGGTCGCTTCTTCTTGTGCATGCTTACTAAGACGAAGTTTTCCTTTTCTGCGTTGCCACTCGAGTTAAACTCGAAGACTCTGCGATTTGGATTGCTGTCTCCATACTCGCGAACGAACCAATGACATCTCGCTGAGTTCTGCTGCTGATATGAATATATACAAGTTATAGCGCAGACACAGGTTTGTTGGCTCTGATATTGGCTTCGAAGCTTCGCACAATTCGTTTATGAAGTCACTTGAGAGCGCGTCACCTTGTCTAAATATTTTGAAAGCTTAGGTACTACGCACCCAGGTTTCACCATGACCAGGGGTTGGTACACAGAGTTCGCTTTAGAAAAACCTGTGTGTGATTCTGTCTTCTTGAATGCATGTCTACTCATCGAACCCCAAGCTTATCCGCATGTTCCTCACTTCGCCTTCTTACCGTCCATCCTTTCAACTCTACCCTTTAATTATTCTCTGTGCACTTTTTTCTCGCATATTAAATTCTTCTTTGTTTAGGTACCACAAACATCGCGCAACGCTATGTTGCGTGATCGCCTAGGTCAAGAGTTTGACGAACGTTTGCCCGGTGGTCGTTTTGGTCGCCATCGATCACGCCAGCCGCACCATCAGGCCACTTATCGCAGTACCGGCATGGGCGGATGGGAGCGTCACTATACCGGACTCTCGGACAGTGACCTACACTCGATGGAATCAAGAATACGTCCACGGCATTCACTGTCGCCTGATAAGGATTTCATGGGAGAATTCGGTGACTCCGACATGGAGTCTGTAGTTAGCGTAACCTCAAGTGCTTTTTCCACTCAATCGGAACGACCCCGAGGTTCACGTGGATTGAGGTAAGTAGTCCGTGAGGCTCGCCCCGCAGCTCCAATATTTTTATTATATTTTTCTTGAAATAATTATTTTTTTATTTTTTAATACAATTGAATCCGAAAAAAACTATGTTACTGTTATAAATATGGCACCCCTTTCCTTAAATTTAAAAAAAAAAAAACTAAAACGCAATCTTAAACCTCGAAGCAGAAGTCTACCGCGAAATTGGCGTTCGCCGGTTGGTAACTTTGAACGTTTTCGTGCGCACACGATCGCAGTTGATGATTCTGAATTTCTGACACCAACTTCACCTCTGCCCCAACCATTACCACTACCACCACAACCACAACAGCAACAACAACAACAACCTCCACCACCACCACCACCACAACACCAACAATCGCTTGATACAACAAATGTCTCTGCTGCATTGGCTGCATCAACAAGTCTGCTACCACCTAATGCCATCAACACCAATCCGTCGAATGGAGCTCAGTTCAACATGAACGGTCTCGACGGCAGCGGCGGCATCGACGGCGCTCACATGTCATACCATCACATTCCCAACTACTTCCTCCAGATACCCCAGTGTTCTATGCATCTTCCAGAATTCATTTCGAACACGGACTTCCGTCAGATTCCCCAGCGGGTCTTTCGGAGCAGTAGTGCCTTAGGTTATCCTCAGATTCCGCCCATAACGTTCCCCTCATTCGAAAATTTTAAGAGATTCACCACGCCGGTGGTGAATTTTTTTCGCAACGCCAACCATCTGTCTTCATCCGCGGCATTTTTTCCATTCGCCACTTACGCAAGTTCACCCAATGCCTGCGCCAACAATGGTTTGATGCAATGTGGCCAGTGTCAGGTTGTCGGCGGCGGTCTGCCTCAACCCATGTTCGACCCTCGTTGTGTTGTAGCGGCAGCAAATGGTGGCAACCACCCTGGTACCGTTGGTGGTGGTATTGTAGACGCCATGTATTGCCAGCATTTGCCATATGCCGACAATCATTTGGGTGATCCATTCATGAATCATGTGCGTCGTCCATCCCTATCCATGTTCCATCCATCGTCAGAGCCATCACTGCCAACTCTAGATCCGGCCATGTGCGGCGAATGCGCTGATCAGCACTTCGGTGGTGGTCTTATGCATCCAGCGACATTCCATCAAAATCATCAGCCGCTTCCGCTGGACGAGGTAAAGATTCCTAAGCAGTCGCTGATGCGATTGCGACGCCAGCTGAGTGACGAGGCCCTTGTAGCCAGCGTCCCAGTCTCGGCGAAAGCACAACCACCATCGATCCTTAAAAAACCTCGCCCTCTCGATCGACGGAAATTGTTTAGCGAGTCACACTCGCGATCGCTGGACTATGATGACCTGCGAGCGAAGAACTGGTCGCGCCGCTACGTGCGGTATGAGGATGAGGTATATCCACCGCCGAGTCGTCCACTAAGGGAGCTGCCGCGAAAGTTCAACTCCGAAACGAACATTCGACAGTCGTATATGGGAGCAGCGGTCGACGCCAATAACCCGCTAAGTCACTCGCACTTCCTCGTCACCGACGACAAGATTGTGACGATCGTGTACGACTCCGATGTGGGGTGGACGCGGAAAGGTGTCGCTCCATCAAACTATGTGCGTAAGCGAGCCAACGATCGGAATAATCGCAACCACATGTCGCTGAATTTGACGCGAACCAGTCAGCAGAAGCTGGACGGACCATCGCCGTCGTACCTCAAGAGACGCCGTACTTTACCCGATCCTCCGAATGCGCCAAATGCGCATAACTTTTCGCCGGTAGAGTACGTCCAAGATGCCGAAATGAAAAACGCACAGGGAAGCGCTGCGATCGACGCGGACGGCGATCACCGAAGTGCGAGAACGCATTCGTCAGCGCCAGTCTCTGAAGCTGAGACCGCAAAGGCCAGGACGCAAGACGTCGACGACCAGGAACGATCTCGACCGGATGGTGGAATGTCAGAACCACCACCATCGAGACACTCCAATCGTGACGCGGAATACAATCGGTCTTCGAGTAAACGGCTCTCGGCTTCACGTAGAAGTAGTAGACCCGCCTCCGATCCCCATCGTAACCGTAGTAGTCCGCCACCGCCGCAGATCGGCGGCAGTAGTGATCGCAGTAATCTCGTCAGCATCAACGACCAACCGGAGTACTTTGAGTACTACGACGATGATTACTGCGAGGAGCCGAGCAGTAGTCACGCTCGCAGCAGTAGATACGACCGGGAAAGTAGTGGGAGTCCGAGTAGTGGTCGAGGCGGCGGTGGCGGTGATCGTAGCCATAACAGTAGAAGTAGCTCTAGTTATAATCGTGATTCTTATTGTAGTGGTAGCAATGCTAACAATGCTTCTTCTTCCTCTTTTGCAACAAAAACCAACTCCTCCCATCATGGTGTCGCTCTGCTATCCACCTCACCTAAACGTGCCTCATTGAAACATACAAATCCACAAACGACCTGTTCACCAACCACAACACCACCACCACCACCTACCACCACAACCACCAATGATCCATCGTCCGTGGATGATGATCTTCCTGATCCATCTGCTGATGCCACTGCCAGTGAGTACGATGTACGTGAACGAGATCGCGTGGCCAAAGTTCCATCGAACGATAGTGCTAATGGTCGAGGAGGAGGAGGTGGTGGCGGCAGTAGTAGAGGCGAGGGATCGCGCAGAGGTGGACACTCCGACGGTGGTGGACCCGGCGAGAGTAGTAGTTGTAGTCGCAGTAAAGAGCGCCAACTGCACGAGGACCGGATCGATCGCATCGAATCGGGCAGTGATCGCGGTGATGATTTGAACAATTCCTTCAGCCGAAGTATGTCGAATGCGGACGGTACGCCTGAGGACAAGATCGGTATGATCGTTGAACGCAGTTTGATGAGTGCCATCTATCCCTATTCATTTGCTTTCGTTTTCTCTTCTCTCCCCCAGATGGCAGTCTTTCAGACACAGCAGTCGGTCTACAGCAAAGCGACTCGCAGCGGCGCAAGGCCGCTGCCGAGCAGCAACGATCGCCGAAGAGTGACGCCGGCGGCCGGAGTAGCGGCCGTGGCGAGGAGCGCTTCGGCTCCGGCATGGGAAAGAAGAGCAACTCTACGTCACAGCTGTCAGCGACGGGTGAGTTGACATGTTCCTTATTACCGTTCCTTTGGCCAGTTGACAGTTAAAGTTGAATTTTTTTCATTTTCATTTTGAATTTTTCATTGTTTCCTATTCGAAAGGGCGGTTGTTTGGTTTTGATTTTGAAGCCCTCGAGTGATTCATTTATTGATTTATTTTCTTTCATTTACTTTTCATTTGGTGTGTGTATTTCATTTATCAAAATGCATTTTAAATTAAAATAAAAAAAAAATAATAATTAATATAATAAACAAAAAACAAAGGTCGTAAAAGACGTATGGGCTTTGGAAAGAAGGGTAAGAACTCATTTACGGTGCACAGAAGTGAAGAGGTTCTGCCCGGTGAGATTCGGGGCCCACTGTCACGGGGTTCATCAGCGTCCGATGATGGTGGCGAAGGATTCACCGAAGGGGACAGGTTCGCAATTTCGTTTCATTTTTATTTTCTTTTGACTTTTGTTTATTTTTATTTATTTTTTTTTAATTTTTTATTTAAGAAATAATTTTGACACATTACTTGTTTGGAGGGTGATAAACATTGTTGTAAAGTGTTATGTAATACAAATTAGCAATAAGGTTTTAATTAATAAGGGTAGATGAACAATTTTTCAATTTTGTGGAAACACCAATAATTTCAAGCGACCCACCAGCCGTGGGGTTTCTGCAGCAAGGAAATCTAAGTCTAACAAATTTTGCCGAGAGTTCCCATTGCAAGTTAAAGAATATTCAACTCTTTTCAGCCAACTCGGCCCTTAGCTGGCTGTCTTCAGTTGGGGACAGGTGCCTCTGAAGCTTAATGCGCCTCCTTTTTGGTTGTATTCGAAAACACTCCCAGCCAGAGCATTAGATTTTATCTCCTCTACATGTCTCAACCATCTAAGTCGCTGTACAGTGCGTATGGTTAGGCTAGGGAGGAATTGCACTTTGGGACTGCTAGCACTGTATACGGTGGACATCTGTGTAGGGCATAAAATAGTCTATTACGCTATCGACATCGATTGTCCTAAACCTATAACGTATAGATCTGTGACCATGCGATGTTCAGCAAGCATCGTATGCACTTATTTAGCGAAAAAACCTCTGCCGCTGGTGATGATCTCTGTGCTTCTGGCTAATCGTTTGTACCTCTTTGAGGTGCTTTTTTATACTATTTTCCTTTCAATTTTATAGGCAACAAGGGAGATATGACCCATTCTTGTAGAGTTCCTCACAGAATAGGTTTCCTCATGAGATCCTTTCCTATTTCTGCGTTGGTTATTCTACTGCTAAGTTTTTCATCCATCCAGTTAATTATGCACATCCTTCTGTATTCCTAGTATAACCAATGATGCTCATATGGATTTGATATTGAAGAGAAGCCGCTTATAAGGAGTCAAATTTTAAGTTTTTAAACGATCCGTCGGCGTCTAAGAAGCAGTCAAGAGGAGAATCTTTCCAACGAAGGCTTCTTTCGACATCTGTGATTACCTCTTGCAAGCCTTTTTCCTAGTTTACCTTTCAGGAAGGCGTAGTCAGTGGTATACATAGCTTGTGTTCATCGAGTAGGCTACAGTTAAATTATTCATTCCAGCAGCAAATAGAATCACGTACAGGGTGAACCAATTTGGCAAGGATTAAGAGTTGTAATGATTTAAAGCTCGACTTCTTTTCGTTGCATTTTTGGATGCAATTTCTCGAGTTTGGCGACGTTGTTAGTGTTCACAGAAGATTCAAGGCAACTCCAGCTCTCTTATATCTCATGTGGAGGAGTTATTTATTCCGCTTAGCCGTGATTTATTATGTACGAGTAATCCTCTGACATCTAACTTCGCTCATGTGTTTTATGATCACTAGATATGAGGCAGAATTTGTTAAAGTCTTTGTTTGTTTTTTCTTCAATGCGCTGTTGAGCAGAGTCAATGGAAGAGTTTTTGATTACCTGGATGAGGTATTCATTGGCTGGTCCATTTTGTGCGCTCCATCCTGTTTATCTGTAGAGAGTTTCTAAGAATTGGTTTTTATCTTAAGATCTTGAACTTTCGTCCGACCATACTTTAGTGATAAGTGAGTGTAGCCACTCTTCTCAGCGACTGTGTTATTCTTCAGATTGTCTGATTGACTTTGCTTCACTTAACTCGAGTGAGCGCATATTTTTTGCTGTTCCCACTTTGCTCGATCATCTTCCCAGTTTAACGATCGGCAGAAATAAGTTTGCAAAAAACATTATAAGCACCGACCTTACCAACTTCTGTAGGTTTAACCGTTTGGTGAAACTTTTCAACATCTTTCATACTGCCACATGTCCCAATGCGTACTCTTCCTTTTTATTCCTAACCATTTTGTGTTTTTCTTTATCCAAAGAACTTACGAACAGCTAGTCCTTCTTTGTTCTGTAGGCATCATGTTTGCTGCATGGGCCTGCCTGCACTCTGTGCCAAATCGGTGTAAGTTGCTTAGAGAAACCCAACACATTAGTTATAGTTTTCGAGAGACTTAGGTAGGAGCAGTTCTGGTAGTCTGTGGCGATAGCATTGGTCCCCATCCTATATCGTCAGGAGTTGCTTAACAATATTAATGCTGTCTTCTTTCTCGAGCAACTATAAAATGTTGATGAAACAAAGTATATAAACACAAAATGCATGAAGTTATTAAATTGGTGGATGTTGATCACTTTTAAAGAAAAGATAAGATATCAGATAACAACATAATTTATAACGATTGGGCATGCCTAAGCCGTCTTCAATACGAAAAAAAAAAATAGAAAAGCACCCGCTTACTTAATCATCCCTCATCGAACGTTTTAGACATCTAAGCTTACAGCCAAAAATTGGAAAAATTAAATTGAAACCCTGTTTCAATCGAAATTACTGCTTTCCAAGTGTTTCTTCCTCCCGTTTTTTTTTTTTTTTTAATAAATCCTCAGCTCAGCATTTTCAAAATCTTTACCTTTAGCCAATCCAAAGTCGATACGTAGTTTTAGGCTTTTTTGCAAGGAAATTTAACCAACGCCGGGGTTCAATAAAAGCTTTGAATTACATATTTTTATGCGTGCTGATCGGTTTATGTGTGTGTGAGTGTAGGTCCCAACAAACTACTAAATCGGTCGCATAAAAATAGATTTTCTAAAGCTTTTCACTGAGCTTCGCATGCATCAACAACAAGAAGAAACTGAAACAAAAAAAAAACATTTATAAATCAAAATATTTTCATGCATAAAGTGTTTTTTGGCGCATTTTTTCATATATGGTTGTATTCGCATTAAAAACTAAATCAATTTCAAAGTTTACTAACACATTTTTCTTTTTGACTAAAGGCTATTTGCAATGAAAATTTACAAAGCTTTTCTCTACCATAATTCTTTAGCTTAGTTTAGTTGAAAAAAAAAAGTTTGACTTTTTAGCATTAAACCTACATAATACATTAAACATTACCATTTTTTTTAAAAAAGCTTGTTTTTAAAAACGTTGTTTGTATTTAAAAAAAAAAGAGAACATTTATATTTCGTTTATTTGTTTGACTAACATTTTTTTTCTTTTCAAAAAATCTCAACTAATTAGCATGGGTTTTGAGTATTTGATCCAATTGTTGAAAAAGAAACCAAAAATATTAATTTTTTTTTATAAATATAGGTACACCATGCAGGTAGGAGGCGTGAAAAATTTTGATTTTTATTATTTTAAATAACAAAACACTTATAAGAGTTTATTTTGCAAAATATTACAACATGAACTTCACAATTTGATTTGCTCTTAATCTAGATATTAGAATGCAGGTAAAGGTTAAACATAACTCGAGCAATTCGCTCGAGTTAACAAGGGTTACTGAACTACAAACAACCTTTACAACCTTTAAAGTCTTAAAATTTGGGTTGGTTTCAAGTACTGGATATCTGATCATCACCCCTTATGCTTGGGTCCACAGATGTTGTAAAAATGAATCAATCTACAGTGCCAGTGCTTTAGTTCCTTACGAGGTTTTGGTTGGTGAAAAATCTTTGCCTGGAACTCCACTATGTTCTATTATCGCCGATCCGTAGCAAGATGGTATCAGATTATAAATAGCATCCGCGAACGCTTGGTCTATGAAATAGTGGTGCAATCTTGCTTTTCAAGTCAGAGACACTTACTGTTATTCAAAGACACTTAATTTTTTTTGACTAGATCACAGCTCTCCTCTAGAAAGGATATAAGGATTTTTTAAACATATCAACGTTTTGGCAGAGGTTATAAAATCCGTCCTTTCATTCTCTCATCGGTTCGCTCTTCTTGCACACCAAGTCGTAGATGTAAGATTTTTCTTTCGAAAGGATCAACATATTGCCATTTGTTAAGTTTTGAGTTTCTGTTTAACAAAACCACCCTCAGTTTTCGTCGGAACTCCTGATTTCCATAGATGAATGTATCGGAGTTTCCCTTATCAATGCGTGAATCCGTCGTTGCTTATCGGCACTGTTTCACCTCGATTTTATTTATAAAACTTCTATCAACGCTCATTTGGGACAAGAGCAGGCATTGCTATGAAGATGCATATTCTTGACGAAATCTGAGGTGCATTTTCCAACACTGTGTGGCACAGCCAGATCAATTTTCTTGGAATCTTCAGGTAAACCATTATATTGTCAAGATTTTGACGATAAATGTTGGGCTTACTTTCTTAATTATGATGACTCTACAGTTTTGGGTAAACCAGGGTCTTAACGACAAGCCTGTCCATATATCTGCAGTTTCGTACGACGTGGTGATTGAGGTCACTCTCCACTTGCACACGCCATCGGAGATGAAGTCGTTCTTTTCTGTGTGGTTTCTCAGTGGTGGAATCGATCCATCCTAGTCACCTAAGTCATAGTGCATGCATCTTTTTGACCAGGTCGACGTTCCAGTACAGCTTAAGTAGTTCGAGGTTAAATCTTCCCCTCAATCACAGGTGGGAATTGAACGTAGAACTTTTCTCACGAAAATTCCTTGAATACTTCGACTTGAAACTCATTGGAACGGTTTGTCCTTTTTATTCGTGCTATTTTCAGTCAACAAGTTTTTGTCTTTTCATAATTATGAGACCAACTGGTGGTGGCTTTCACTCTGAAGTTTATAATCCTTCATCTTTTGTACTGCAGAGGATGGCTTTTAGTCGCATACCTTAAAATATTCCATCTTTTTGGTGACACTGCGACCTAGTAAGATCTATTGTGTCACCGGTCTCCTTAGTAGGTCGACTACCTTCCTAATGAAGATTCTCTAAGAAAGATCTGCGTAGCCAGTAGAGTGCCGTACATTCACAGAGAAAGTGCTCAGAGGTTTCTTTCTCTTTCAAATACAACCAACTTTGGACACAAATTGCCTGCTTCTGTTCCTAGAAGGATATCGCCTATTATTTCTTTTTACTCGCTCAATTTCATCTCATTTTAAACTCCGCTGTAGCAGTCTAAGTAACTCCTGGATCCTAAAGTTATGGCAACTTTCAAAAATGCAATCGGCTGTGCTTAGTAGCAAACTGTTTGACACCATTCAAATAATTATTTGTTGCCAGTTGGCGTTTAAACGAATTTTGTATTAGTTTGCAGCCAGTAAATGTTGTTTCTCATTTGCGTGCAGGACTACCATCTGTATATTTGCCAGGAAGGCGGCACTCAGATGTTTGTTTAACATCTGAATATTTGAACAGACAACTTCTTGATAAGCTGAACAAACTGTGCAGCTGACTTGATAGGCTGACCAACGTCACTAGATTCTACCCTCTTCCTCGTTTTGAAGAAAGTGTACATAGATGCTATACTCTCACTCAATCACCCTACCACCGAATGGCCTTTAAATTATGCTGGAGTAAGCGAATATAAAAGATAACTTCAGTGTGTCGCAGTGGTTCAGTGGTTAGTGCTGCCGAACGAGCTGCGTGGCTTCAACCCCCACCCATGTCCACCGAACATTTTTCGCGCCACCACCCCTTGTCGAGGAATGACAAACCTCCAAGTACCATTTGTCATGAAAAAGCGTTTTCATTCGGCGTTCGCAGTCGGCAATAAATTGTAGGTCCCTTTCATTCGTCCCTTGCTGTCGCGCCAGCTATATAGGGAAAAGCCAGGAAAGAAGCAAACAAGTTTCCGATGCACATTGGCTTTAAGTGATTGTAGATTGTAAAATGGGGGACAGACCAAAATTGGTAGAGCAAAGCTCACTCGAAAAGTATTTTCAACACAGCTAACACAGACCAACACAGGTTACTGGGTTCTGTAAAAGGACCCATTTACGATCTGTGACCTCAATGCTTAATCTTTCACCAAACAAGGCTGTAGACATCACTGATTGCTCTTGACTGTTGTGGGTCTTGCTTCAGGCTAGGTAAATCTTAAGTCTTACTTAGATGGAAGTACAGGTTGCAGGTAGCAGATGGAAGTTCGGGGTGAACGTCAAACGTTGTCATTGAATGTTTTTTGTGTGGGTATGACTATTCGCGTCTACAACTTAAAGGGCTGACATGATTGACGTCAAACAAACAATTTTTGAGAAACCAAAGCAGTTGCAACTGAAACAATACATTGATTTACTCAGGATCCACTTGGAAATATTCTTTACAATTCTTCTAGTGCTTTTCATTTTTAAACGCTGTTACGTCTCTGAAATCCTTTGCTTCCATTTTCTTATACATAAAATGATTTTTCCAGAATTTGTTTACATTTTTAAATGCATGCTAATTTTACTTCTAAGACCTCGAGCACTACATATATGAAGAATATCTTACAAATTTCTGAATAACCAGAAAGTTGTTTTCTTTTTCACCTAAACAATGTTTATCACTCAGATTGAAACAATTCTTTCAAATCAATTTTACTTCTTTATAATTTTTTTTTAACTTTAACCAATTGCAATATTGATTCGTGAGAAGAAAAAAAGTATCTTCGTCAGGGAGACATAGACTTAACCAAAGAAATACGAAAAGAAAAAACATCACCAAACAAACAATCAAACATCTAGGACACACACGCATTGTACAACACAATTTTGCTTAACATTCAACCACATAAACATTATAAACAAAAGAATATATTTAATTATCTAAGATACAACAAACAAATATTTTGTGATTAATAAGAACTTTTAGCTTCGAATTTATTATTATTATTATTATTATTACTATATAGTTGCTTCTTTGAAAATATCAAATCGAAATTGTTTCCTAATGGAATATTCCGTAGCAAAGTGAGTTGAGTTTATTTTGTCGACAGAAAAAAATATATTTGTTCATTTTGTTTTTCTTTTGTTCTCATGATTTTGTTGTGAAAAATTTTTTATTGCTTATTCAAATGTAGACCAAACGTTTTTTCGTTTTTCGTTTGTTGGAATTTATTTTTGTTGAAATTTTTGTGTTGATTGTAAAATCTAAGCAAAAAGGAAGAGGAGGCATCATGTCCTGTGTGTAGCCCAGCAATCGGTCCCAAAAAACCCAAACGAAAAAATAACAAAAAAGAATTGTATTAACAAAAAAACAAAAAAAAACTATCCTAATCTGTATCTCTGTATCGATGTATACTTTATAAATGTATATGTGCATCCCTTGTAATTCTCAACAGACTTGGGTATTCCACCCCAATATCAGCGGACTAGTCGCGGTTCTTCTGGCAGCATACAGCGGTCAGTCGAAGTGACACCAACATCGTCGTCCTATCGAGCTGGAAGCATACACTCGATATCAAGTTCAGAGGGTTCATCGTAAGTCGTCCAAAAAAAAAAACAAAAAACAAAAAAAAATGTCTCTCTCTTTCTCACTGTCTACTTTCTCTCTGTCTGTTTCTTAAATATATAAATAAAAAAAATATATATTTGCATACTACACTGTTCTCTTTGTCTTCTATCTATTTATGTGTGGTTACGATATAAAAACAAAATATTTTGTTGTGTCCTTTGTCAAGTATGACTTGATGGCTTACATTTTGATTTCAATTTTTCTTTCTGTAAATACAAAGATTATTTTTTTTTTTCTGTTTTTAACTCTAAGTGTCTTATATAACTGTGAGTGGATTTTAATGCTGCTGTGTTTTTTGCTCTCGGTGTAATTTATTTAAGTTTTTTTTTTCCATAAGACTTAGAAGGTCTACATGTTTATCTATACAATATATAGGTTGCCATTGTACAAAGAGAAGGACATAGGTGTCAGTTGTAGTTGAATCGCCTCTATCCTCTGAACTGAGTGTACAAATATTATTATTGTTATATTATTTTAATTTTTAACTTTAATTTTATTTTTAATTTTTACTGATACGGATGTATATTTATATATTTGGTTCTGCAAATAATTGGCTGTTAGTTTAAATTTTTTCTGTTTAAACGCATTTGATTTCTTTCGAGGATTCGAAGTAGGAGTTTAAGTTGATTATTTTTGCTCGTCTTATTGCATGAGTGCATGGTTTGTTCATTAACTTTTATTTACTTTAGTTTACTTTATTGTTTATACAGTTTAGTTTTTTTTCCATCAGAAAACGAATTGGACTATTGTCTGTATTATTTTACATCGTCTAACTATACAAACGGTTTTGCTTTTCGAAGCGTTAGAAGAGATCTTGGGTTTCTCTAGTTTCAAATTACTCTGAAGGGAACTGTGTTTTTTCTTTTGCAGACTTGTTTTGTGAACAAGCGAAGCAAACTTGATCGAAGTTAAAAGCCTGACTTATCATGCAGCTACTAGATATCGCATAACGATATGCATGCGACAATTGTTCCACTAAAAGTGAAAAAATTTAAGCTATACTGTTAAAGAATTTGAGACAGAGCACTTCGTTTACCTAATTTTCAACGAGTCGGCTCAGTCAAAGATGCTGGGAACGCGAATCCTCGTATCGATTCTGACATTTCTCCGAAAGACATTCGCCTAATTTTTCATGTTTAATTCCGTTATTAGCCGGTTGTCAGCCGAAAATGTAATTTCTTCTGCCCGTTAGAGCTGGGCACTTGCAGACATCATCTTCTTGGAGCCCTATTTTTGTTAGAAAAAAAAAACACCTGACGGTTTTGTGTTCTATAAGCATAACTACTTCCCATTCGATCTTTGAGTGAATTTCACTCCCAATGTAGGTAGTTATTATGGTGTGTTTGTATTTCAACATGCTCTCTTACTCTCTCAGGTGGCATATTCTCGACCATGTCCTTCACCATTCCTGTGCATAGGATGGCAAATGGCTCAGGACTTATAAATGCAAAGGTTGATCTCTGTTTCGCCAGGTTGTCCAGAGTTTTTTAAACTTCCATACCTGTATGCCCTCTTGGTTTGTTCCATGAGCCTGCTCAGTGCCTAATTGTTCAGAGTAATTAAGGCATTTTCACCACGCGAAAGTTTCAACTCAAATACTATGGTTGCAATAGCAGACTAGATCCTTCGAAATGCATTCCACCATTTATCGTGAATCCATCAGTCTATGCGGAAGCGGTCCATATTTTATAAAAGTTCTGTGTTACCTTTTCGTGAGCAATGACTCTTACCCTCCCGTCTATAGACATCGCAAGATCCCTTTTGGTTGGGTTTTTGTAGGTCTACAGATCGACTCGTATGCCTATCAAAATGCTTGGACTAACCTTATAGTACTGAAAACTGTCTGTTTCTTCTATCTGGTAACAATTTCTGCAGCATTGTAGATTCGGACAATCCCAGAATCGGTACTTTTTTACTTTTTAGAACATCAATGCTTTTAGATCTATTGCATATGGGTATACTTTCTTCCTAAAGCAGTCCTTTACATGTCAGTTGGTCTGCCTTTGGGTTGTCAATGAACCCATCAAATAGTTATCTCGTTAATGTTGCTGATTTTGTTAAGCATTCTGCTCTGGTTGGAGATTGACTTGGAATTTGTACTGACCACACTGTCGACGAGTGGGCGCCGTGGCTCAGTGGTTAGTGCGTTGGACTGCTGACCGAGCGGCGTGGGTTCAAGCCCCAGCCAGGAAAACACCAAACATTTTTCGCGGCACCACCTCTCGTCGGGGAATGACAAGCCTCCGGGAGTATAATTTATCATGAAAGAGCTTCTCACCTCGCCGTTCGGAGTCGGCAATAAATTGTAGGTCCCTTCCATTCATGCGAAAAATGTAACACGCACAGCATGAATGGTTGCAAAAAGCTAGGCCTTGGCTCATCCCGAGCTGTCGCGCCAGCTATTTATTTATTTTACACTGTCGACGAAGAAAGTAACTTTTATAATCGTCCTTGCTTCTCAATCAATGACCAAAATTTCAGCTTGGAAGACATTATAGTCATTCGAAAATTGACTCCTGCTGCACTACCTTTTCCATTTTGAGAACCGAAAACGTAGATTTGAACTTCTTATTCACTTGTTAGAGTATTCGATTCTCAATTTTTCCTGTTGGGTCAGAATTGAGAATATCTTTAGGCAGGACCACGGTTATTTTGGAGAAAAGCGAATTGATAAAAAAAATATGGTTTCTCTGTCAAGATCAATCTATTCCGACAAGATCTGGGTATCATCAGATTACCTGAGGCTTTTGAAAATCTACGAGAGGGTAAAGTTACAATCTTAAGGTCTTTTATACGCAGTTTAGGGAAAGTATTTAAGCCAATAGTTTCAACTGATTCTTGCTCTTGTTGTCTTTTATCATCGTCAAATGCTTGGAGCCTAAGTATATATTTTTCGTTCTCAATTTAATCAAATCTCCATTTTTAGTAGTTTTGTTTAAAAGATGTTACGAATCGGTTACAGACTCTGTACTTAGTGGGAGTACATATGATTTACAATAAACGAATCATAATTGCTAAACTAACAGTCGCTTTAGCTGCTCCTTATAGGAAGAACTTAACCATCAAACAACTTCCAAATTCACTTCACAGCGAATTCGTTACATTTGTTCAAATTACTTTTTTTCTAAAATTCCTTTTAGCATGTGCAGTTGAGAATTAAATTTTTTAAAGTTCTTAGCAAATTTTGCTGCATGACATTTTTTTTAACTAAAACTTCCACCAAACACCTGACACACTTTAACTCTAAAAAACTGCTAATTGACACACTCTAAAACTACAAAACCACTGAAAAATATCAAAAAGGTTTTCAAATTGCACACTTTTTTCTAATAAACTCCCTTTTTTGAAAGAAAAAAAAATATATATAAAAATTATTCTTCATGCATGATTATTTGAATTTAAAATTTCAAATAGAAAAAAAAACATAAGAAATATGCAACATATATATACATGATGTCTGTCTCTATATCTCCCTGTGTAACGAAAACTAAAAAAGAAAAACAAAATTTTTGAATCAAAATTTAACTTTTTATTTTTTTTATTTCAATTTTCTTGTTTTCTTGTTCGAATAAAATGTTTGTAACTATTTGAACTAATATTGATTTTTTTTTTTTGTTTCTTCTTACTTCCCACACTTATCCTATACATAAATGGAAAACTTCCCTATTCCATCGCTCCTAGTAGATGGTCACCGTCGTTACGCATGAACGATGGTCAACTATCGGATTTCATCGATGGACTTGGACCTGGCCAATTGGTTGGGCGACAAGTTCTCGGTGCACCCTCACTTGGTGACATTCAGTTATCGATGTGCCACCAAAAAGGATTCCTCGAGGTTGAAGTTATACGTGCGAGAGGCTTACAAGTAAGAGTTTGACACAAAGTCACAATCGGATAGTTAATGATTTTTTTCTTTATTGCAGCAAAAACCTGGTTCAAAAATGCTTCCTGCGCCATATGTCAAAGTGTACTTGGTTTCGGGTAAAAAATGTATAGACAAATCGAAAACATCGACAGCCAGACGTACCCTAGATCCGTTGTATCAACAGCAGCTTGTGTTTAAAGAGCCCTTCAGTGGATGTATACTACAGGTGAGCGACATTTATCAAGCCGATGTTTGACTCAGACTAAATTGTTTGTTTTGTATAATTTTAGGTCACCGTTTGGGGCGATTATGGTCGTATTGAGAAAAAGGTCTTCATGGGTGTGGCACAAATAATGCTCGACGATTTGAATTTATCAAATATCGTCATCGGCTGGTACAAACTCTTCGGAACAACATCACTGGTCAGTTGTCCCACAAATTTAGGTCTATCTAGGCGCTCATCACTAGCATCACTCGATTCACTTAAATTATAAAAACTAAATATTAATCTCTAGATACATTTTACATACACGTAGTGTTAATCATCGTCGACCTCTTGTGGAGACATGCATTCATTCTGAGAAAAGAGTTGAAATTCTTTCCTTTCGTTCTGAGTTTTCTATTTTGATTTTCATCTACTTAACCATAGAATCTAGTCTAGAATGCACTTCATAGAACAACTGAAACATTGAATCTTTCAACTGTTGGCCAAAAAAAAGAACATCTAGCTTCCGTTTAAAATTTAAAAAGTGATCCTAGAAAAATTTTCATATACATAAATATATTTACAAAAATGAAATTCTTTCTCTAAGTCTTGACTCAAAAGCTTACCTACTATCTTCAAAAATAACTCTTTAAAGTGAGCAACACTGTTTGACAAAAAAAAAAATAGAAAAATTAACTTTTTATCTTAAACTATCATACTATTACTCATCGACCGGCTTTACACTCAACGCGTAGTCTATGGGTATGTCCTGGTCATTAATGCATGCATTCTTAACAGTAATCGCTGTCCACGAACACCCCCCCTTTGTGAATATCCTTCATTTCATACTTTCTTTCTTACTTTGCTTGTATATTATACAACAACTTGTGTTTTCATCATTTTAAAGCTATCATTTTGTTTTTCAACATTTTTATGTAAATAAGACATTTTGTATGTATGTATAGTTCTCAGATTTATATTTACACATTGTATCAATTGCAAAGTGACGACTTGTTAAAGTGTACATATGCAGAGTTGTAATGTAAGATTTTATTTTTATAGGGAATTTCGAAGGCCAATGTAGAAATGACTGAGGATTACATCTTTGATTTAGAATAGTCCTTGCAACGATCAAATCTAAGTATAGCTAAGGAATCCACGCTTACACATACAGTGGATAACTTTTAATATTCCATTTTCTTTTCTTATAAAGAAGTCCTTCTGCTATTACTTTTCATATTTTCTAACTTATTCGCTTTAAGCTGCATAGAACAATATACAATACATATGCGTCGCTTTTCGTTATACAGGATATTTTTAACAAATCGCCTTCGCTTTTCCACTAAAAACTAGAATTCTTTTCCTACTTCTTTCTTATATAGTTTTTGTAACATTCTGTACTTTATAAGCAATTCGCTTTGCGTAGGCTGGTATTTTGATGCTCTACCGCTGTTATAACCTTACTTACTTACTTAAGGTGGCGCTACAGTTCGGGGTGAACCAGGGCCTCAACCAACAAGCGTCTCCAATCAGCTCGATCTTTAGCCAGCTGCTTTCAGTTTCGCACGCTAAGCTAGTTAGGATCCCCTTCCACTTGCGTGCTCCACTTGAGCCGCGGTCTTTCGCTACTCCACCGTCCCTCGGGTGTGGATTCGAAGATTTTCCGGGCCGGAGCATTGGTGTCCATCCGCTACACATGATCCAGCCACCTCAGTCGTTGGACCTTCACTCTTCTGGCTAAGTCGATGTCGCTGTACAGTCCGTACAGTTCGTCGTTATATGTATCTCCTCATCCATTCACCGTTTATACAAACTGTAGTATGCGCTGATCACGAAGTTGTGCTTCCCTCAAGAAAATTTCTACCAACCTTATCTTATAGATGAGGAGCTGTCGTTGCCTGTCTGGTTTATACATGGTGATGAAGGCGCTACAATTTGGTATCAACCAAGACCTCAATCAACAAGCTTTGCCAGCCAGCACGAGACCTCGCCAGCTTTCTCCACCTTTGCACGTCGGCTTGCTCACGCCCTCACAAAAGAGGTCGTTCTCTTATGCGTAGTTCCTCTAGGTAGTGTGGAATCGAATCGGTGTGGATTGTTGTTCATCCACTCTACATGGCATCGGCATCTTAATTATTGTACACGTATATTCAATGGCATCACAATGGACCTACTTTCTGGTCTTAGTGTACCTCCTCTCGGAGGGCTACTTCTAACTAACTAACTAACTAACTAAGGTTCGACTGCTTTAGTTCGAACAAAAGGTTGGAACTGGGACATAGAAGTAGAACCCAATCGACTGAAAATGTGCCCTGTTTTTTTTTCTTCGATGTGCGATATCTATGTAAACTATAGTATCTGTGGTAGAACTTTTGAAAATTCCAAGTGCATTTCACAGTATAGCAAGATGAGGGTGATGAGAGTTTTGCAAAGCGTTTCCTTGATTCTTCTCAAAGGGACCTTGCTCTATAATTGCTTCTCAAGGTCACAGTACCTGTTCGATAAACGAGTGGTATTTTACGTTGGATCTCTGCACTGATGACGTTGTCAAAACCACCAGATACCAGGGCCCAGGTAGACAAATGCATTCACTACCTTGAAGGTATACTTGTCCATTAAAGTTTTCCGGCTGAGACGTCGATGTTGTGTTTCAGTAATCGTAGAATTTAGAGGCACTTGTCTCCAATACTAGATAGAACAAACTGCATGATAGTGCGTCGCCCTGTCTATAATCTAGTCTAGTGGTATTCAAGGTAGCGTTGGTGTCTTTTTCGTCCTTAATCATCTGGCGCTTCAGTACGTTTTAGATCGAATTTTGAGACAAGCCAATCAGATTCAAAGCACATTATCCCCTTCGTTATCAATTTTATTCAAATCCTACCTATGTGGTGACTGATCTACAAGTGGCGTTAGATATAAGGCTGGCTTTTGTTTAAAGTTTGCAGATACTGTTAAGAATTGACCTTTTTCACTGCAGCGCGCGGAAAAATTATCAGCAATTTGAACATTTGCTAATACTTTATTTCTAAGATTCTCTTGCGTTAATCCTTTAATTCTCAAGCTTCTGATTTTATAAATAACAATTTCCAAGGTCGTCATTTTGCATACACTTTAACCCTAACATAACAATACAAACAATTGTTTCTTCAAACTTCTATCGACCGTAAATTAAATAAAATCCAATCTTTCCAGTAATCCAAAGAGAAAAAGTAGGCATGGATAAATCCCACAGGATAATTGTAAATGCAAAAACCACCACAGGACATCACATTTACAAAAGCATGTGCTCTACGAAAAAAAAACCCCAAAACTTCAACAAAGGAGACGACTAAACTCTACACAAAATTAAAATAAAGCATTTAAAATCAAATTTTGTGTAAACATAATGAAAAAAACAAAAAAGGAAATGCATTTACTCGCATGGAACAAAAATGGTGTCCATGGAAAATCAACACATGCAACCACACACAAAATTGGTTGTATAAACTTCTATGTCAGGATACATGTTTGAGATTTTGCATAGAAAATAAACAAACAAAAAAACCCTAAACAGCAACCAAAGTGAAAAATTAAAAAAGACCACGTAATTTAACTTGTAATTTGTTTTCCTTTTCTAACTAAACTAAACCAAAAAAGTGTATATATAAACTATTAGAAAAAAAAAAAACAAACTTCTTAAAAAGAACAACTAGTGAATAAATTAATGCAAAAGAAAAACAAAAGATGCTAATTAAAAAAAAGAAACAGAAATCATTTTATGCATAGGGTAAGTAGACATCTACTATTAAAAAATATTATTAAAAACAAGAGGGGCATAAAAAAAGGAACACCCAAGTATATATATACATAAATTTAAATTATTGTTAAATCAAATTTCAACAAAAACTAAATTTAAATAATTATTATTATTATTCTTATTATTATTACAAGAGTAAAACAAAATAATAATAATTTGGGTAAAGTAAAAAAAAAACATCGAGCCTTCCGACTAAAACCAAAACAAAAGTTAATTTCTAACAAATGTACTAAACAAAAAGAAAATGTTTTTAATACAAAAAGTAATATATATATACACATGTATATTTATATGTAAGTGCGACTGCCAGTCTGCAAAATCAGTTTTTTTATACACAAATATGTAGTTCATACGATATATTTGTTTTTTTTTTGTAAAAATTGTTCTTTTCGTTGCTTTAAGATGGAAACATTTTTTTTTTAACAAAATAAAATACATTTGTGATTAACAAACTAGTTGCTTTTTTATAAACCAGAAAAAAACGCTCTGACTTAAACATAAATATTTATTACATTTTGTTCTGCTAAAAAAATATATATAGTATATTAAAATAGAAAAATTGTATATCGCCAGCCAAAAGAAAAAAGAAGCAAGTGTAGGATGAAATTTTTTTTTATAGAAATACAAATATGTGTGGGAAGAAAAAGATATATCTTGTCTGTTATTTAAAAAAAAATCTAAAAAACGACTTGCTTACTTCTGCCTCAAAATGCGAAAAATTAAAACAAAATAAAATAAAATTCAAAGAAAACGTAATTGAACATATATAATTTTTTATATTTATATCTAAGACAAAACAAAATTAAGTCGAAAACAAAAAATACAGAAAATATACCAAAGAAATGAAGAGAAAACACTAAAAAAAATTACGTACCTAAAATAGAATGAGCTGTAAAAATGATACCTGCTTGAGACAAAAAAGAAGTATATATACATAAAAAAAAACATATGATTTCGCTTATATGTATATGAAATTTATTTTTTTCTAGATAGAATTTTTGCATTGTGTTTGTTACTAACTATGAGGATTTTAGTTTTCGGCTTGGAAAATAGTTCGTAAGGATTTTGAAATCATCCAACACAGTACTCATCTACACAGGATATTCGCATTTACTTATGCCCTGTTTCTCTCTGTAGATTGTATGGCCCCTTCATTGCCTACGAGCTATCGTGTGGACAAAAAGTCTCAGCTCTTAAGAACTTTTCTTTAGTCAATCCATCCTTCTTCTAGAGCAAGAAGCATTATCAATACCCAAAGAATGCAATTTTATCTTCCCTAAAGAAAGCAGGACATTAAAACAAAAGTTCTTGGTCTTTTCGAGACGTGCATCTTCGTAAGGTCTCCAATGTCTCCTATGTTGCTCCCATGTATTGCATCCTGCGATAAGCTTGGTGTGGTCCTCCAGAGAGGTGATCTTAGACTATTATGATGCGTAATTGTATAGCTCTTCATCTCCAAGTTGGAAAGGAAAGCTACTCTTGGTAGCTCTGTAAGAAGTTAAGTTAAGCACATACAAATCTATACAGTGCAGAACCTTTATTGAAGTGTTCGTATCTGATACGTACTAATGTTTTCAGATTCTCATTCCCCTTCCGATTATTTATTGACTCATTCTCACTTAGAATTCATAGTATTAACGGTTTGTCTGATATGTGCATTAGTCAACGTAAAGTTCAAGTTCCTTGGAGAGACTTCCATCGCCGATTTATCCTTTTTACCTATCCGTCCGACGAATACAGTAAAGAATACATTACCCCATATTGCCCTCACTACGACCAAACAACAATACGATTCTCGAAATACTTTCCAAGCAGAAACCTCTTCCTCTACTTTCCTTACCAAAAACCGTTCATATAATTTGGCTTTTAGATAAATTCAATATTTTAAATAACAAACCTTTTGCCATAGAACTACTCGAACACTTGTTTGTAAATATATTAAATATAAAATTAAAAAAAAAACAAAATAACTATATATCTTCACCAAAAAAAAGAAAAATATTTTGTAAATTGAAAAAAATCTGTCAAATCACATACGATGTAAGATTTATTAACTAAATTATATTTAATACTATATAAAATAAACTTGCTGTAAATACATGTATCACTTAGGCGAAGAAGCTGCATACGAAAACAAAAAACAAAAAAATCCAGGATTTCTGTATAAAGATACCGAAAAAGTTTTTACTAAATCGGCGTAAAATTTGATATAAAAAAAGGTTATTAAAAATGATCCATAAAAAAGCAAAAAAAAAAACACATAAATTTATTTAAAGAAAAAAATGAAGAAAAAACTCACTTGCCTACACAGAACCTAGAATATTTATTACTATTAATTCAAAAAAGAAAAACAAAAAAAAAAAAATACAACAAAACCAAATAAATTTATCAAACTAAAATTTAAACAAAACAAAACAAAAAATATATATAAATGACGGAAAAGCTTTGTAATATATAAGATAATTATTTCGTTTCATTTCAATTTGTTTCTGTTAACTTTTTAAAAAAAACAAATTGTTAAACTATCAACAGGAAATATGTACTTATATTAAAAAAATTTTGCTTCTAAGAAATATAAATACAAAATTATTTTTTACTTTCGAAACAAACAAACAGAAAATAACTAATTCAACGTTGTACATTTTTGCCGGATATAAAGCTGAAATTTTTTTTAGAAAAGACATTTATTATAATAAATGCAATTTCTTTATATTTCAACCGAAATTAAAACAAAAAAAACAGAAAATAACAATAAGAGAAGAAACATAATTCGGGCATAAAAACAAACGAAAATATATATTACTAACAAAACAAGAAGAAAAAATATATTCGATACGAAGAAAAGTACAACCTTTTTACAGCTTTCCAGAAATAAAAAATTGAACATTTTTAAAATGATAAACGTTTCAAGAAACACTTAAACAAATGGAAAAGAATTCCCTTAATTCAATCCATAGTGTGAATTTACTGCTTTCGGAGCAAAGCGCATTTCAAGGCTTGTGTGTTACGATTTTAATTATTTTGCTTGTAAGTTAAAACACTGTGTGTCCGCGTGTGTTCTTACCTACAGAATGTCAAACCAAAGACTAGCCTTAGTCCCTTTCTGTCCAAAAAAATTTTCTTAAGTGCCCGGCTCCGACATAAGTAAAGAACCTCAAGAAGCTGCTTAGCCAGATCGTCAAACAAAAATCTAAAAAAAGCACAAAGTCAAAAGATAGCTAGAGCGGAGCATTCACACTGCAAATGAAGGACGAATTCGATCACCTCCTCGTCCCTTCAGTATTCATTTTTCACAACCCGGAGTCGTCCTTCACTTCGCTTAAAGTCTAGCAGAGGAATGTCAATGGGTGGCCACGAGGCTCCTTCAGTAGCACATGTGTTTAGCTGAACCTAATGCATATTCACTGTGCTTCTGGCCTCGTTGTCTATCTCCCTGGTTGCTTAGGTGAGCGATTAAATTCTTTCGGGAACATTTCTTCCGTTAAAGTTGCAAAATAATTTTTGCCCCACAAGATTGCTTCGTTTACACTTGTATTCTACTTGCAGTAAAAATAATTGATTTTTGCAGATTGAAAACGTCAAAATCTTCAGTTTATGCTGCCTTTGTCACTTGGCATTGCTTTAACCACGTAATGTTACCTTCATTTCAACTTCCAGGGTGACAGTGGTCACCGCCAGAACTACAGCCTGAAGGACACTGCTCAACGAGGACAACCCTCCCAGCTATTTGAGGTTCCGTTTTACCTTTGCGCAACCTTAGGCGAGGTCTTTCTCTAATGCGTTGTGCCTCAAGGTAAGTTTCAAAGCAGAATGCAATCCAAAGACTCCCCAACTGCAACATTGCGATCCCTGAGGCAAGCAGTCCCAGGCACTTTATGTTGGGCAAACAAATCCTCAGGTATGCGATTCTAGGACAAGGTTTTCTGAAACATTAAGTTTCTTTAATTCGCTTTGATTAAGCCAACACAGTCCCTAATTTTAGTTTAATTATTCCTCCTTGTGGTACAAGCTCTTGACGTGAAATAGTTCGGAATTTACAAGTCCTACTTCCTGTCCCAATCAGACGTTGTATGGAAAAAAAAAAGCAAGAAAGCGTTGCCTGCTACATCCAACATTTTGAATTTACGTTCTCATCGGTTCCTTTTTTTTTATTAAATTGCATAGCTTCTCCTTTTAACAGAACAACCAAGACATGCAGTACAGTAAACAATTTTCAAAAATTAATTCAAAAAGTCACCACAAAACTCCTCTTTTCCCTCATAGAAAAGTTAATGGCTAAAAAACCAAACAAGAAACAAACAAAACCAAAAAAAAAAAAAAAAAAACACAAAAACAAATTATGTAATTATAATAAAAAGTAAATTATTATTATTATAAATATTTCATAAACAAATAAAAAGAAATTATTATTATATTTAACAAATAAAAAAAAACAAAAACCAACTAAAACTTAAAAAAAAACACACATGAACAAAGCTAAAATCTTTACACTGCTAAGGACTATTATTATTATACTTATTATTATTATTATGATTATTATTAATAACAAGATAACAAAGGAAAAAATGGAGCAAGTTATATAATTATTTAAATATTAAAAGAAAACAAACAGAAGTAACAAAACAAAAAAATAATGTTAATATTATGTATTTTAATATCTCGACATTAATCGAACGTCGAGAATCGACAATAAACTGTGAAATATATTAAAAAATTGATTTGCAATTGAGTTTTTAATTGCATAATTTGATTTACAATCGTACAGTAACAGTCAGGAATTTATAATCACTTTGGATTGGAAGTCAGATTTCAAAAAACTCCAATATGACTTCTATCGCGGATACAAGCTGCCGAAATGAGATTTCTTCGTTGTATTGCTGGGGTAACTCATCGAGATCGAGTTCGTAACATCAGAATACGCGAGGCATTCAATGTCGAGCAGCTACTTCTTCGAGCGTAGAGGTTCATACTTCGATGGTTTGGGCACGTTCAACACATGTCCCCAACTCGGCTTCCGAGACGTGCCATGGAATCCGTGCCATCAGGTAGGCGTCCCCTGGGTAGGCCGAGGATAAGATGGCTGGACCAAGTCCGAAATCTCACCTCTACCCGTATGGGAATCATCAGGGGCTAGATGATTCAGAGTCGATGGCGGAAGATCGGGAAATGTGGAGCGTCCACTTAAGCACCCTAGCCCCGCGACCCTCAAAGTGGATAAGCGGGTCATTGAAAATGTATGTATGTATGTGTATGTATGACTTCTATCAAAATCGTATAGTCTTCATTCCAGAGAGGCGACTGAAATATGTTTAGTGCTGTCAATGGAACTGTCTTTACAGATGGACCGAAGATGGAAAATGAACTGGACAAGAAGACTTCTCAGAGCCAGTATACTACAAGCAGGTCCCACCGTCTAACCGACTACAGGCGTCTCTTTCAAACTGAGATTTAGAGGGCACCACAGCATTGAATGGAAATCACAATCACAAATCACAAAATGTGGGAATTTTTCACTGAACAAATTGAGCTTGTCCTGTAGCCTGTGGCCGATTTAGAGAAAAGTTGAAAATCGTAAAACCCCGATGGAGTAAGGACTGAATTTCATGGAATTTTCTCACTCTACGACTTCTGCGCGGGAAGTTTTGGTCTGGCCGTTGGGCGCAGAGCAAAACTTTCCAGAGCGGAATTCCAAAGCGGATAATTTCCAAGAAATTCTGCCCTTACCCCACCCCGTAGCTTCAAAAATAAGGGAGATATCGAGGTTTTACGATTTTCAACTTTTCACAAAATCAACTTCAGCAAATTCTCAGTTTTTCTGTGAAAACCAACCCCGACCCCTTCGGAAGCGATTTGCGCGTTTCACTTGCGTTTTGAGGCAAAATGCTCGTCGCGATCCCAAATGTTGAACAAAGTGGAACTGAAAAATTATGATTTATAACGTGGACAGGTCTGTTTCGCGATATTTCGGGCGCAAGGGGCGGGAGGGGGGGTTCCTCGCATGGTTCGTCCCGCTGGGCCGTAGCTCCTAAACCGTTGGGCGCAGAGCAAAATTTCCCAGGGCGGAACTTCAGCAATTTCTCAGTTTTTCTCTGTAAACCAACCGCTACCCCTTCGCAAGCGATTTGCACGTTTTCCTTGTTTCAGGGCAATCATAGATACGATGTTTGCCAAGATTTAAGTTCACCAAAAACTTCAAGGTTACATTCCCAGAACACAATAACTGGGAACAGAACAAACCAACATTTACCAACGACGCTCTTGTATGGTACACAGATGGATCATTATTTTATGAAGGAGTTGAGTTGAAAAATCTTTCCTGAATTGAAAGCATTGAATTGAAAACCGATAGCTTAGCTCCAATGCCAAGTTCAGCCCTCCTGATAACAGATTGAACAAGCTGTCTCAAAAATGCTCCAGCCTGACCAATCCTACAGGAAAACTCAGTATTGCTCCTACCATCACTCGTGAATAAGACCCCAAGATACTTAAACTTCTCCACCTGTTTCAATGGGACTCCACTAACATGCAGAGTGCATTGAACAGGCATTCGGGAAATTACCATTACCTCTGATTTGTTTACGTTTATCTTCATCCTAGCTTCAACACAGACGGCGACGAACCTATCTAGTGCGCGTTGAAGTTCGGTCTGGGTGGACGTAAGGATGACCATGTCATCAGCAAAAAGCAGATGACTTATCCTTAAGTCTCCCAATTCGAACCTTTTCTCACCAAGGCTGCGCTGTAGCATCCAATCCATGTACACTTCGGAAAAGAAATGTGCAGAACGCACCCCTGGCGAAGTCCAACGCCCACAGTGAAAGGTGTCAACTTAACGCCGTTCACCCCAGCACAGCTCTTACAGTTAGTGTACAGAGATTGAATGGCCCTTAGAAGAGAACCGTCAATCCCGTACTCCTGCAATACACTCCAGAGTTTGACTCGAGGTACCCGATCATATGATTTCTCCAAATCCACAAAACAACTGTAGATAGGTTTGGCATACTCCCACGACTTTTCAAGTACCATTCTGAGAGTGAACAGCTGGTCGGTTGTTCTTTTACCTGGACGAAAAGCCGCACTGCTCATCGCCCAACCTGGACTCGACCACAGCTCTGGAACGCGTTTCCAACACCTTTGCAAAGACTTTTCCGGCGAGACTTAGAAGAGATATACCCCTATAATTGGACCAATCCCTCTTATCCCCTTTTTTAAAAAGAGGAACAATCACCCCAGTTTGCCAATCGCTAGGTGTTTTACCGCATTCCCAAGCCATTTTAACGACACGAGAGAGCCATTCCACTCCCTCTTTACCCAAAGCCTTGAGCATTTCCGGCCGGATTTCATCCACACTAGCAGATTTGCCGACTTTCAGCGGTTTTATCGCCAAAGTCACATCCTCTACGGTGGGACTATTCTACACAGAACCATGGGTCTGCCATCCTCAGTGCCCTGTTCGGGATTAAGTCCCTCCGAAAAGTGCTCGCCCCATCTGCGCAAGATATCCTTCTAATCGGAAAGAGGTACACCATCTTTGGATTTGACTCTTTGGATGATATTAAACTTCCTTCCTCTGAGACGGCGGATGGTCTGCCAGAACACCTTGTTTGCAGATCTGTGATCACGGTTCAATTTCTCACCGAACTCCTTCCAAGACTGCTCCTTGGCTGCTTTAACAGCCAGTTTGCAAGTTCTTCGCGCCTCCATGTACCGGTTTCGAGAAGCTGAATCACCCAAGTGTATCCACACCTTGAAGGCTTTCTTCTTCTTTCTGATGACTTCTTGAACTCCAGATGTTTTAAACCACGCAGTTCTTTTCTCACCACCAGCCGCCACACCGAGCCGCTTCACTTCGCAAACATCTCCTGCAGAGGAGTTGAAAACAACCGCCATTCTTCCTCTATATTTGTCGGAACAGTTGGATTTAGTTCAAACCTTTCGGATGCCTGTCGTGCAAACTCCTCCCGTATCTCATCGTTCTGTAAACTGAAAATGTATATAGAGCTATGCATGAGAGAGGACATAAACAGATCCATATCAAGTAAGAACATTGATATTCTCTCTGTATAGCATAAATAGTTTGTAAGTATATAGTAATTAATGACTTTCTTCTAACACATGCAGGATGTGAAACGAAAACGAAAAATCAGCAAAACACACAACTGCTGCCTCATAACAACACTTCATCGTTTTCTGGGTAACTACTCCCTTAAGGCGGAAGATATAACCACCAGCTCAGCTAAAGATATTGCCGGATTCATTACTCACTCCAGCTTCATGGATGAACTCTAAAGAAGAAAACAAGAGGCCGGGAAACAATCTACCTATCCCCGAGATCAACAGAGAACCAGCACCAATAGAGACCCAAGACTTTTTGAGTACCAGCACCAAAAGATCCAAGACCATCAGATTACCTGGAACAGCAGAGAACCAGCACCAACAGACTGCCGACAACAACCGAGAAAAGAAACCAACACATCGAAGATCACAAGAAAACAAGCGAATATTAACGCTGTGCTGTGAGGGAGCACTTTATTTAATTATTTTAACTCTTAAGTTGTTTGTCAAAGAAACCCCACGTCCTTAAAACATTTAATGTACTCCTAGATCTTAAGTTATTACATTCAGTCAAATAAAACTAAATGAAAACATAAAAATACCATGTTTTCTTCTTTCCCTTTGAGTTTCTTGACAAAATTCTAGGACTTCAAGGATTCCAAAGTAAGTATCCTGAAATTTACCACGATATGCAGATTTTGCCCTTTAAAATAGGTTCGCCCAAAACCCAGTCACAAATATGTAAAAATCATGAAAATCTGACGTCACACCCAAGAAACCGACTGAAAATTTCGGCAAAATACCAGGCCACCAGAAACCCAGAAAAAGCAGTAGGTATCCCCTATTTTCACGGTCAGCCGTGTGGTGTGCAACATATTTTTTTGGTAGAATTAATTCACCCAGCCGTGTGGTATACCCGATTTTTTTCAGAAAAAAATTCCAAACTGTCGTCAAAAAACTATTGCATATCACTCGGCTGATACGTATCGCACCCATTTCTCTCACCCCAATTTTCTCCGAAACGCCTCAAAAGTACACAAGGAAGGCCGGGGCTGAAAAAATTGGAATGCAGTTTTGTGCGCCCAAGGTCGCTCTACAAGATGGCATCCCCAGAATTTTCATAACACATACCGTTATCCGGCGAGAAGTTAAAACACGCAAAGTTTTTGAGCAATCTGTGGCATGTAAATTTTTTTTCAAACGTCCGAAAGACGTTTAAGGAAGGCCGTGGCTGAAAAAATTGGGAACATTTTGTGTGTTCAAGGTCGCTCTACAAAATGAGGGCCCTAGCATTTTTGTCGCATGTACCGTTATGGAGTAAACGCGGCAAAACGTGGTCAAAAGTTTGAAAAATACCATTTTTTCTTCGGTTTGAGAACGAGTGTACTCAGGCTGTGACGTAGATCGGTTTGGGGAAACTTCCGAGTTTTCATACAAAAATTTTTCAGAAGTACCAGGCGACCAGAAACCCAGAAAAAGCAGTTGGTATCCCCTATTTTCACGGCCAGCCGTGTGGTATGCAACATATTTCTTTGGTAGAATTAATTCACCCAGCCGTGTGGTATACCCGATTTTTTTTGCGAAAAATTTCAAATCGGACATCAACATTTCATTGCATACCACACGGCTGAACGCGAAAATAGGGGATACCTTCTGCTTTTTCTGCGTTTCTGGTGGCCTGGTATTTTTCAGAAATGTTCAGTAAATTTTCCGTCGATTTTTTTGGTGTGACGTCAGATTTTCATGGATGTGATTTTTTCACGTTTTCGTGATTTCTTTGCATTTTGTGGGTGGTTTTGAGCGTACCTATTTTCAAGGCATCCGTATTTCGTGAAGTGTGAATTTCATGATACTCACCCAGAAACTCAAAGGAAATGAAACATGATCTTTTTGTATTTTCAGTTCAGTTTTATTGGACATGAAAAAACTTAAAACCTAGGAGTACATTAATTGTTCTAAGGACGTGGGGTTATATTGACAAACAACTTAAGATTAAAAAGTGCAGGGGCCCTGGCATGTGTACAAGGTATACCTGCATATGTACTTGTTCAAATAAAGTGCTCAGTCAGGACAGCCCTAGGATTCGCTTGATTCCCTTTTTGTCTTGGATATGTGTTGGTGCTGTGCTGGTTCTCTGTAGATCTCCGGGATAGGTGGATTGTTGATTGAGATCGGACCGAATCTCGTATCACTGTGGCCTCGTATCTTTGGGTGAGCTGGTGGTTTTATCTTCCGAAAACGATGATGATACCCGATTTTTATTTTGTGAAAAAATTTCCAAGCTGACAGAGAAATACTATGAATTCAATTGGAGTGATAGATGGCGTCTGCGTGGTGATGATGATGATGACTTGATGAGATCGGGCGAATTCAAAAACGTCCAAAAACTGTGCAGTGTTGCGGCAACACAACAGGCTTTGTGTAACTCTTGCACTGCTACAGCATTGTTGCTGCTGCACTGCGGAATTTATTTTGACATTTATGAATAGCTGTGAAATGGAGGGAGTAGTCAAGTGTTCCCTTTTGGTCTTGCATATATGTTGGTTTCGTTTCTCTGTTGATGTCGGTAAACTGCTGGTGTTGGTTCTCTGTTGATTCTGGTAATCTGATGGTCTTGGTTCTTTTGGTGCTGGTTCTCTCTTGATTTCGGGAGTAGGTAGATTGTGCTAAACTCTTCAGTCCGACCAGGTACGCCATCTCTACAGCAGGGAATTAGCGCGTTGAATAACGTCTCCGCTCTAGAACCTCCTTTTCGCAGATGAACCTGAAATGTACCTGCAATGCAATGAACGCTCAAACCATTTGTCTTATAAAAGTTAGTTAAGGCTCTTTGTTTATTAAGGCTCATTAAAAAGAATAATCAAATGTCTTAAAGTCTACTAATCTTATCCCTTTATATTCTGTGGTCCTTTACTCTGCTGCTGCTGGTAAAGGAGCGGATAAGCTGCCGTATATGATGAATATGAACAATCTGGGCATACTCCAGGTTGTCCTGGTGGACCACGTGGTCCAGATTCACCTGAGAAAAAGAAATAAAAGTAAGTTAATTCTGAAGGAGAACAGATTTTATAACTCTTACCTGGTCTACCAGGTTCGCCTCGATCTCCTGGTCGTCCTGGTGAACCATCAATTCCAATTCCATCTAATCCTGGTGGCCCTCTTGGACCTGACGGGCCTTCACGACCGATTCCATCTTCGCCTCGATCACCTTTTTGACCTTCTATTCCCGGTTGACCGGGTGGACCTTGGGCGCCTGGATTGCCGGGTAGGCCAGAGAAACCTCTTTCACCGGTTGATCCTCGCGGACCAGGATCGCCTGTTTATATAAAAACGAGAAGAGTGATTTTCGTTTTCCTCAAAATTAAATGTTACGTACCTCTTAAGCCTTGAGCACCTGGTGGTCCAGGCCTTCCAACGCGTCCTCTGCCTGGTGGCCCTGGAGCGCCAACCAAGGTTGACTGAATCTCAGCAATGTATTCTGTAAAAATCAACAACTCCTAGTGAGAGGATTTCTACGATTTGAGGACTTTGCACTCACCCCTAACCACACCCATACAGATGTCTCGGATTTCGGTTTGTTCCAAGCGAAAATTGTCCGTCGTAATAGTTCCTGTATATCCAGCTGGGCCTGGAGGCCCCGGCGGCCCTGGTGGTCCTGGTTGGCCAGGATACCCCGGTTGGCCCTGGAAACCTTGGGGGCCTGGAGGTCCTTCTGTGCCTCTTTCTCCATCTCTACCACGATCCCCTGTAATGAAGTCCTAGATTTTGAAATCTTTGGCCACACCTCGCAGAATCCAGTTTACCTTGAGAACCAGGACTGCTGGGTGAAAATAAACGGTGCGGTCGATCTTCGCATGTACACTGTCCTGTGGGACCGGTTTGTCCCGGAGAACCAGGTGGTCCTTCTCGTCCGGAGATTCCAGGAACTCCAGGACTGCCCGGTGGTCCTGGTAGACCTGGATTTCCATTTAATCCATCCTTACCGTCACTGCCAGGATAACCCGGTAAACCTGGATCTCCTTTTGGACCCTGGCAAAGAACAAGAAATTAAAATGTCATCAATAAATTAAATTAAAAATATTATCAATGAAAGACTCACAGGTGGTCCACCAGGTCCAGGTGGACCTGGTCGTGCACCCTGCGTTGATGTTCCACCATAAATTACGTCTAGAGCTGAGTTTCCCGGGGGACCTGGTAGACCAGGCAAACCAGGTTCGCCTCTTTCGCCCTTCGGTCCAGTGCTGGCGTTGAAAATGCTCCGTTGGAGCTCTTCAATGTATCCAAAGTCAGATATACTCCCGGGCTCTCCCTTTGGTCCTGGTTCTCCTCTTTCTCCGGTTTTTCCACCGAGTCCTATTAATCCTGGTGCACCAGGCTGTCCATCCAGACCATCTGTGCCGGGTCTACCTGGTACTCCAGGTAAACCGTCATATCCACGAATACCTTGAGGACCTGCTTGTCCTATCGGACCGGGTATACCCGGTTCACCCTTGGAGCCCTAAAGAGAAGGAAATCTTAAAATCCAATCAAACATTAGGATGCAGGTGCAATTACTGGCAATCCAGCTGGTCCCATTATCCCCGCTGGACCCGGAGGTCCAATTGTCGCTCCACCAAAGTCGGCTGAACCTGCAGTGCCGGGTTTTCCCGGGTTTCCCGGCATGCCAGGTAAGCCAGCGTCGCCTTTCTCGCCCTTTTGCCCACGCGATTCGTTGTAGAATTGATGCATAATCTCGCTCATGAAGCCGGACGTTGATACGTCGCCGGGTTCACCCTTTTGGCCTCGTTCACCTTTAAGTCCCATATGTCCTGGTAACCCGGCTACACCTTGAATACCCCTTTCTCCTTTCTGTGGCACTGATCCGAAATGACTTGTTGTACGCCCTGGTGGTCCTGCTGGACCTGGAACTCCCGGCAAGCCCTATAAAATAAAAGACTCATTAAAGAAAAGTTCTTCGCTGAATTTTCGTCAACTTACATCACGTCCAGCTGGTCCTGGAGGACCTGCTGGGCACTGTTCGGGGCATGTTCGGGTGGGTCCGGATACTGCCGGAAGTGTGGGTCTACGTATCTCCCATCCCTTCTCTGTTGGATCGGCTCCTTTGAATTTCAAATCGTATTGCGGGAGCTCTTCGCATGTCGTTCTGTTGGGTTTTTCTGCATCGCAGCTAAGGACCATCCACTGAACGTCGATCTATGGAAAAAACGAACGCAAAAGGGTTTCAGACGGCATCGCTGAAAAATGTGTACACTAGGTCTTACAGGAACTGTATTGCCCGACCGGACATCTCGTGCCAACGTAAAGAATCCATCGGTAGCATCAATTTGTCCTCGGCCGTTGAGTGGAACTCGTATATTACCACTGATATCCAGAGCCGGAGTGCAGTCAACCCACATGCGCACACTGTCTTGAGTAAGTCCCAGCATTACTTTGTGCCATAACCCATCGAAAACCTGCAAAAAATGCTCTGAGACCGTCTTGAGAGATCTGTTTCAAACTTACCCTCGACTCCTTAAACGAGACTGTTTTCAGGGATCCATCATACAGCGGCAATGCAAAGTCGATGGTGCTGTAGATCGGGTTTATGGTCACACTCAACTGTGATTCGTACTCGTAATTGGTCAAATGGAAGAGGTACCACGGTTGAATCGGTGGCGGTTCTGTTCGGAAAGTACATTCGAAGGAGAACTCGTGAGGAACTCCCAACGGGAAAGCCTGAATTGATTCAACGGTCATGTTAGTTTCTTCATGGATATGATAGGCAGTTTGGAATTCAGTTGATCCACCAACACGTTGCACATTATGGAATTGCTCCTGATACTGATCGAGTTTGTAGTTACGTATCAAGTCAAAGGTGTTCAGATCCGGATCTCCAGGACGCCAAACATTGCACGGACTTGGATTGTTGTAGTCCTCATACTCGAAGTCGCTTACTAAACAGAGGAAAATATAATGGGAACGTTAGTTCGCTCGTGACAGAGTTTGATACGAATACAGTCGGCTGTAGTGTCTTAAGTGCGTTGCCTTTGCTTACATGAGTTAAATTTGGAACAGATCGTGGATAACTTAAAGAAGCTCGAAGTGGATGCCAGACAACAGATGATCGAAACAAACATGAAAATAACTGGAGAAAATGGTCAAAATGTTGAAGTTGAAGACCTCAACGAGTTTTTCCTCTAGTGCACGGTCTCTCCGGACTAGATTCAAGCCTTGGTCGCTCTAAAAATAGCCGCCATTTCAAACCTCCAGACGCAGGACTTCAAAGTATAGCGCCTTAGGAGTTCTTTAACAGCCAAGAGTCTGGCGTTTTTCTTGGGAATTATTACCGAAGGAGACACAAGCCCTGCTTAAGCCCAACTACGTATTCTAAAAAGCTGCCGGACGGGTAATTACAGGTTTAAGCACCAGCAGCTACAGAGGAGACCCAATCACAAGGATTCTGGAGTACTCAGGACTTATCTGACTGCCTTAACTAGCGGTCGGCAATTAGGTTGCCAGGGTCTTTTAACAAATTGAACGCAGTGGACAAGGGCATCCAAACTAACCTAAGTGAGACCATACCAGCTCAAAAAATAACATCCCATCGTCTACCAGGATGTCGTACAGATACTCGAGTGGAAGACGTGCTTTAGATCTCTCTCCAGATCCTCTTCACATAAAACCCTTAGCATCTAAGGACCAATAGGGTAGACAAACAGCCAATGTGCCAAAACTATTTTATCTGCGGAGTTTCAAGGTTTCTCCTTCCTGTTTGTGGTCACTTGTAGCCCCCTAAAACACTTCACCCTCTCATAAATAGCATTGGCCTCACACCGAGGTCATAAGTTCCAGCAATTATGTACACTCTTAAGGAGAGATAGCACATTTCTATTTTCATTTCTTTCCTCATTGCACAAATATCATATTTCGAGCAAAATTTGAAATTCTCTTCAATGGTTTGTTTGCTTGTTGCTTCCTCTTTTCGTTTCCTAACATTTCGGATGTTCTAATTGCGGTTATCACCGAAACTCCGATGACCTCAATGGTAAGTGTATCGCTAGAGGTGTACATAGTTCCGAATCTAAGCAAAATTACCCAACGCGCTTTGAATTTCCTCACATATTTGTTGGACAAACCAAATGGAACACCTTAGGGACACGGATTTACTTACAGTCGGCGCAATTGTATCCTCGCACAGTTAATCCAAATATCACTGTTAGTATTTTGAAATAAGATTTCATTTTTCACGTTATGTTTTTTTTTTATCTCATTTTTGATCGAATTAAGCGTTAAATTGTGTTTTAAAAAGAACTGGGGCTTCTTGTGGAAATCTCTCACTTTACTATAGATTCTTCTGTATTACCACGGCAAGAGCAAGCAACACGAACCGTACCGTATTCTTTTCAAGACTAAAGCGAGTCCAACCTTAAGCGAATAGAGAACTCCCGTCCCAACCGAGAGATTCCAGTGTTTCAATTGAGTTCGATAGGAAGGCAATTTCTTTCACAGATGTTTCAGATTGTTTTATGTCACAGGGGAGATACCCTCTGTGAGCGGGATGGTGCCGGTGGCGGCGACAAATAGCGCAACCGGAGCTAAGTCGATTCAATGCGACAGCGTCGGTGGGGATGGTGGAACCCAACAACACGTCGTTATGCTTATCAACGAAAAAGCATAAATTCTATCATGAGCGATACAATTCAATTCATCTGCTGGCGCTATTCACTTCTGGGTTGGACG
Organism: Matsumyia berberina; assembly: GCA_917880715.2. NCBI lineage: Eukaryota > Metazoa > Arthropoda > Insecta > Diptera > Syrphidae > Matsumyia > Matsumyia berberina. The sequence continues at coordinate 111,875,428 of OU862872.1, forward strand.
CCGTCCTCGATTGGAGTGCCATATTCGACGTCATCAGCATTATGAATGTTCAATCGATTAAAGTAATAATTTCCCTGGAAGAACACTCCGAGCCAGGAAAATGGTGTCACGTTGAATTTATGTTCAAGTTCTGATCCAATGAGAGCTTCGTTGACGTAAATGAATCAAGTATTGCGATCCCATCTCAGTAAAATCACATTCAATTGACTGAATGGGAACCTGGACACACAAGTGTTTATAATTTTATCCATGAACGATGTAAACGAAATGGTTTAAGGTAATGATGCCTACTACAATATTGACCACCACCAGATCAAATTTAAATAATAACAATAGTCTTACCAATAATCGTAACGCACTACAACCAGTCGTCGTAAACTCACTACAGTGTGTTTATTTTAAGTTTGATATCCCTTTCTCCTTTACTCTTTGTGCGTGTGTGTGTATGCTAACACATGTCAACTGCACAAGTTCTGATTATTTCCGAATAATATCGTGGTCACTGTTTAGCGAAATGTCATAAAACATGCAGAACGGTAAACAAATCTATACTGCACCCACATGAAAATGATCAGTTTTCTTACAGCACTTCACCGAAAACCATTTACCTCCTACCTGTAATAGAATAAAATTCGAAAAATTATTACATATTAATCAAGTTTAATAATAAATAATAACAATAATAATAATACTCGAAACTTGGCAACGCAGTGAGCAAAAGACACGGCGAACGTTAAAACATTAAAAAAAACTCAAAACGTTTTAACCCATTAAATAAAATATCTTTAGTGTGCACCCTGTGCTGAGTTTGACATTTTTTTTTGCAACCTGGCTTTGACTTTTTTATACAGTTGCACGTACTTGCTGCACTCTTTCCTCAAAAACTCGTTTGAGTACGACAGGGTTGCCAGGGATTTATGGAAAATCTTCAATTTTGCGGCGGTTATTCATTAAAATTCTTAAGAAAACTTCTTAAAATGTCAACCTGCACGACGAATAAGAAGGCGAACGACTGAATGGATTTAACCAACTGCCTTCGGGAATCGAATTAAGACCCTAAGTGTAATAAATCGTTAAAAGTTTGGCCTTACACTTCAAAAAATGAGTTTTATTGGTACGTATCCTGGCAACTCGGGCTGACCAAAACCGGTTTTGGAGGTGTGGCCTTGTGTCGAGTATTCACTTTCTTGGACTTGGTGTAAATTCGGCTCCCAAACATCATGGTTTGGTATACCTACTGGCTGTGGATGGTTTCTGGTGGCCTGGTGCTTCTGAGAAATTTTTGTATGAAATTTCAGTTTTCGTTGTCGATTGGTTGACGGCGGGTGGGTGGGGGGTGGCTGGAATGACTTTTTGGGTGAAATGGCAGTTGAGTGGAGGTGGAAGCTGAAATTTTTCATACATATGTCGTTACCAAGGCAAACGTTACCCGGTGTCGCCACGAGCAATATTTCATAGAATGCCATCGAGTATTCTATGAAAATTGCTCGTGGAGACCACAAATAGTATTCTATGAAAAATTGCATTCTATTTATTGCTTAGCTCATATCAGTCTATGGATAGTATTCTATGGGCTGTCATTTTACGTTTGACATTTGAGTTTTTTTCAAAAAATATGCTTCCAAATTGTGTAATTCCCTTTGATTGTAGAAATGGTTCCACCCAAAAATTATGTTTTCCTTTCTACATTTTTTTGTGCAATTCTTTCAGTTCCTTTTATGGCGCTAATGCGAGAACACATTGAAATGCTTTGCTCTCTGACATTTGCACGACTGAAATAGTAGTCTATGAAATGCCCAACCTAAATTTTATATCATTCTATCTTTCTTTCGTTCTATGAAAAGTGACAGATGGTAATCTATGAAATATTGCTCATGGAGACGCGGTGTTAAAATGAATGAAATGGGAGTTGAGTGGAAGTCGAAGACAGACAACTGGTGCTGATACCATGGTATAGCAAAACTACGCTGTACACCAGCATTACATGTCTGTCACGCTTGAAGCTGGTATACCACACTCCATAGGTGGTATTGATATTCGCAGCTGTTCGCTTGTATTCGTACCATGGTATTGACACCAACAGCTTGTATCCCAGAGTACAAAGATGATGACAGAGGGAAGTTAAAACATTAAAAAAAAACTCAAAACGTTTTAACGCATAAAATAAAATAGTTTTAGCGTGCACCCTGTGCTGAGTTTGACATTTATTTTGCGACCTGGCTTTGACTTGTTTATACAGTTGCACGTACTTGCTGCACTCTTTCCTCAAAAACTCGTTTGAGTACAACAGGGTTGCCAGAGATTTATGGAAAATCATCAATTTTGCGGCGGTTTTTCATTAAAATCTTAAGAAAACTTCTTAAAACGTCAACCTGCACGACGAATAAGAAGGCGAACGACTGAATGAATTAAACCAACTGCCTTCGGGAATCGAATTAAGACCCTAAGTCTATCAAATCGTTAAAAGTTTGGCTTTACACTTAAAAAAATGAGTTTTATTGGTACGTACCCTGGCAACTCGGGCTGACCAAAACCGGTTTTGGAGGTGTGGTCTTGTGTCGTGTATTCACTTTCTTGGACTTGGTGCAAATTCGGCTCCCAAACATCATGGTTTGGTATACCTACTGGCTGCGGTTGGTTTCTGGTGGCCTGGTGCTTCTGAGAAATTTTTGTATGTAATTTCAATTTTCGTTGTCAACTGGTTGAAGGCGAGTGGGTGGGGGGTGGCTGGAATGACTTTTTGGGTGAAATGGCAGTTGAGTGGATGTGGAAGCTGAAATTTGAATTGGTGGACATATATGTATATGTGTGAAATGGCAGTTGTGTGGAAGTCGAAAACAGGCAGTTGGTGTTGATACCATGGTGTATGTTGTAGGTTATCCTTTTTCAATTGCATTTTGCTTAAGGTTTTAGATTGCGACGAGCGTTTTGCGCTAAAATACAAGGAAAACGCGCAAATCGTTGGCGAAGGAGTCGGGGTGGGTTTCCTAGGGAAAATGAAGAAATTCCTACTTGTCTCGAAGCGGAATTTTTCCTTGGGGAGTAAGGAGGATAGGGAGATACCGATGTTTTCCGATTTTGTACTTTTCACTAAATCGGCCACAGGCTACAGGCCTGGATGATTGCTGTCTTCGGTAAAACCGTAGATATTGCTGTTTGAGGATAGAAACATAGTACCAATACAAGAAAACTTTTGTTAAAATATATTATATTATCGTTATTTTTCAATAAGCTTACATAAAATAACTTTCATTTACAGTTGTATTAAACATTGTTTATTATTTGTATGTCATTTCATGTTTTTTCTTGTAGCAAATAGTTTCACATAATAAAGTTTTCAATATTCGTTTCGTATTTTAGTTGCTTTCTTGTTAAGTTTTTTTTTTTTTCATTTCTGGTATAATAGTGACTGTTAAATTTATGTGTTTATATGCTTCTTATTGGTTTATTCATTTGTTGGTTAAAATTTTGTTTAAGTTCGTGTTTTTTGTTTCGGATATAAATGCTCTAAAAAGTAGATACATACGTACTAATGAAAGATGCAATTTTCTTTTGCTCCCTTTCTTTAGAATATTCGAGAAATCTGTATGTTTTTGCCTTTAATGATTATATTTTATATATGAAATATTTTTGCTAACAAAAAATATGGAAAACCCTTGTAAACGATGGTTTGTTTCTAATTTGAAAAAAAAAAAAAAAAAAAATACTTCGTTTTGTTTTGTCTACAAATTAAACATAAAAATTAATTTACATGTGATTTGGTTAATAACATTTGACTTTAACTTAAATAAAATCGCCTCCAAAGTAAAAACAAATATTACTAATTGCTTCTAAATACAAATTATATGTATACTAGTTCTAATGACATTATTTTGTTTAAAAAACACCTAGACGGTGTTGTGTTGTGTTATATCATTCTTTTTGGCAGCACGTAAAATAAGTAAATTATGTTTTTTGCTTTGTTTTATAAAATGATTAACAAACATATAATCAAAGAGCTAAGTAAATTCGTACAAAAAATTTATGTTTTTTAATTGTTGCCTATAACAATTTTGCTTCTTTTCGATTAATTATTTAATTTATATGCATATGTTTAACGTTTCTGTTTTTGAATTTGTGTTTAAACAATATTGTAATACTTAGTATTAATGTTAGTTATGTATTTACAGATTATTTACAATCAAACAATTATTTTCTTAACAACTAGGACTAATAGTTTGTTAAAGATGTTTGTTTCTCTCACTGGGTAGTACAATAGCTGTCGAGCGGTTTGGACCTCGAAAGCGATTTCTACTTGAATTTGATCAAGGTTTCAGACAGTCCTAATCAACGCCATACTGTGTCGAATAAGGTGTAAACATTGGAAGTGAACTTAGTGAGAAATGGTTGAGAACAAGCAGTTTCGTCTTTGAAAGATTCTCACCTTCGACCGCGAGGAGGATAAATGCATGAGTCTGAGTTTCAAAGACTGTGACAAGTTTGACTGGGGAGTTCTCCTAGTACAGACACGTCAGTGTAACTCTTAGGGAGTTCTCTTGCCGATGTTTTCGCAAAAGTGAAGTATTGTATCAAAAGCTAGTAGCTAGAATGGTCCGAGACCAAGCGGATAAGGGAACACCACCCAAACGTGTGTGGTAACGCCTCAATGTGCTGCCACGGGCTCTATAAGTGTTACCAGCAAGCTTGACATGGAAACTGCGACTGTCTGACTGGCAAATAATCGGAAATTCTCTCCCAGTGTAAAGTCCCCTTTCATCTCAGGAACCACCCAGTATTTGATTTTAGAATAATTATTCGTTTCTCAGTTTATTTTTGTGCTGCTACTCTGTTTTATCTTGCCTTTTTTTTTAATTAATTAGTAACTAATAACTATATATTCTTTGGTGATTATGATTTGTGAAAAATATTTAAAAACTGTTACAACTATTTTAACTTAAATTTAAAAAAATAAAATAAAATGGAGCTGCACACTTGAAGAAGTCATCATTTTTGTACATTCGATTATTTTACAGTAACTAAGGTTTAAACATTTAACAGAAATATATAACGAAATGAAATAAATGCTAGAGACAATCACGTCGATTGGATGAAATAAATTATTTGACTTCGCTATTATGGAGGACTAAGAAAACAACATGATTATGTGGGGATGAAAGGAACGAAAATGGAGAGCTGTTGGAGTCGATAAGTTGAATTAAGGTTACGTTATGGGGCGTCATAAGCCCTGCAATGCGTGATACGGTAGGACCCATTTTTTGGGTAAGAAAAAGTCAAGCCCAACAGATTGTGATGGGCCTAGAGATCTGTCCAAGAAGGCATTACGGTCGCAACACCTAGAGCAATTCAATCAACAAGGCAAAACAATAGAATCACCCTGAGTATGCGTCACGTCGGAGCATAAGGTTGCAGACATTTTGAAGGGCTGCCAAAGTATGAACAGCTACATTTTGCACGGAGAAGGGGACTTTTATGTGGAATTGCAAAATATGTCATCTAAGAACATCAAAAAGGAGATTCCACTAGTAGATATAGGCTTTGGAGTAAACTGGCTAAAGAAAAGCAAGGACAGATCCTTCTTGGGAACTATAAAAGGGTAAGATCCAATCTGTGCACTTACTGCTGACTTAGGAAAGTGCGTCTAGAAGTCGACTGCATCTACAGATTCTGCGATAATGACGAGAAAGCCTTGCAGCACTCATAATGACGCGGACTTCGAAAGCAAGTATTCGTCTAGTGTTGTAGCGAATGAAGCAAATCTGCGGAGGATAGATATCACTTGTCCATCTAATAGTGCCACCGACAATTTATTCTGTCTGTAGTCAGTAATCTATCCGCAATTCTGTTTTCCCCCATATCGGCTGTGTTATATGATCTACACCTAAACCAGGAGAAGTTTATAGCTTTTGAGACTGTGGGCTCACATCACAGATCCGAAGTTGTGTTGTCAGTGTCACTCAGTGTGACTTTCATATCTTCTGCAAAATATGCGAAGCAGACGATTAGAAAAAGGACAGATTAAAACCACTACGAAGCACACAGCGCAGCAAAAGCAAGTGTGAACTGCACACATCTTGCATTTGGGTTTCCATTGCTTTGTTACATCTACATTGCCTTCGTCTTGCTTTGTAAATCTTATTTTTACTCATGTCCGTGTGGCTTTGATAAACGAAAGCCGAAACATACAATGGACAATGACATCCTAATTGAAACATCTGAACTACGCTGACGATAATGGCCCTGCATGGATCACAACCTGGAAACCTTGGCTGGTAGAGTAGAAAAGAAGATAATTGTGACAAAAACACAGACCTTAAGACTTTAGAATCTAAACGTTCAACGAAACATTACAGGAGCTTCAATAAGTGGACTGTTCTTTTGCTTCACGAAGTATAGTCTCGGGCGACAGATAATCCAAATTGGACGTGGGTTGGAATTACTTCTAAAATCGAGAAGCTGAGACTATTTCGTTTGAGTTGAGTTAGTATTTCTTTACATGTGTAGTTGAAGTCTACGTATTGAACTCAAAATTATCTAGACGAACCACACCGCTTAAAATGAGATAAGAATAAAGAGCCCATTACAACACAGCGACGAAAGTGGCAATGAATCGGACACATCTTACGGCGGGAAGACAATTGTGAAGTCAGGTTCTTCCAGTAGAAGAGTGGTTCTCGCCTGAGCAATCGTGGCATAGAGCAATTACAGAGACCAATGGCGTTGAACTGCAGGTAGTTGAAATGCGTGGCAGAACTCTGTACAAAATAGCACACAGGTGTTGCTGATCGTTGCCCCAGCTAAAACAGAACTCCGCACAGGCGTTATTGGTAAATTATGTCCACTGAAAGAAGTAAGTGAAATGTAGATGGAAAGCAAAACAACCTCAAGATGTTTACTTAAATACTGTAGACTGTGCTAAAACTGATTCTAATGACGTGTAGATGAGAGCAGAATAGACAACGAAAAGAAAATCAAGATCAAAGGAACATAAATAATAACTGTCTCCCCTTCCTTTCTATGGCACTGAACATGAACTAGTTGAACGGATATTCTCTGTTTTCTTAAATATTTGTTTCTAGTTACCTACATAAGTGATGCTTAAGTTTTAATTCCATCTTTGCTTCTACGTTCAGCAACAATATGCAAATCAGACTTTGTTAATTTATTTTAAATTTTCTTTTTCCTTTTGAGTTTAACGTCTTACTTTGTTTAAGTGCGTCGTATATACTATATTCCTACTCGCATGTGATGCGTTTTTCTTTCCTTTTTAACTTGATCGGTATCAAATACTAAAGTGTTAGTAAATTAACAAAAAAGTAAAGTAAAATGAATCCTTATCTTAATGACTATATACAGCTGCACACGATACAATTTCTGTGAACTCTCGAATTTTAAAATTCGAAAGTTTCGGTTTTTCCTCTTTTTTTTTTTGTTATAAATTAGTGAAAAATGAGAACAAATTTACCTGTCTACTTGTGGTAAACAATTGTAAAAAAAATAATAAAATACTCTTGGGTGGTTTCTCTAGTGATCCGTGCTTGCAGTTTCGTCGATATTGCTGTCCCAATTGAATTCGGTGACACCTTGTTTGTAGTTGATATTGCCGAGGTTAGCGAAACGCTTCCCAAAATCAGCGTCTTTAGCTTTTAAACGTTCAAATCTATCAAAAAGAAGATAAAACGTATTAAGTCATGCATTTGCCTTGAAAAAAGTGCATTTAACTCACCGCTGAAACAGTAGATTCTTTGCGAAGGTGTACAGTTCCATGTCTAAACCATTGAGCGTCTCAATGTGTTTTCTTTGGTCTGGACGTAGATTACTAACAGCTGCCACTGAGATCGTTGTATTATGCTGTTCGAAGGGTATTGCAAAACGGAGATTGAATGTCTCCTCAAAGATATATTGGGACATCTGTAAGCGAAATGTGATTAGAGAGTTTCTCATCAATGATCAGTGTAACTTACCTTCTGGAACTCTGTCAGTCCAAAATACGCCATAGCTGCTAAATTCCTCTTGGCACTTGCTAGCATAACCCGATCACGCTCATGATGCGGCATCGATGTTTTATTGTAACAATTAACTAAAGCTAAATCGGCCAACATCCGAGTCTGTCGGTTGGCGGCGAGGTTACTGTCACAATCGGCAAAGTCGTCCAGCGTCACATGGAGCCAATCTTTACCTAAAAAAACGGGAAGTTCCATCATCATTTTTGTCCAGTGAAGTCTATCTTTGATTTGAATTACCTTTATAGCACGGTGGTAGTTCGGCAGCAGTTGCCTGTCGACCCAAGCACCAGTGTCTTGAGCCCTTCCATGTGGCACCACGTCGAACATGTCGGTATTCGGACATGTACCTTGAAATGGGCTCCCTCAACAGAGTTATGTAGAAATATCTCCGTTTTGCGGTTTCACCTTCATTTTTGTCCAATTCTTGATCCACACAGGAGGTGAGTTCAGTCCAATCGGCATGTAGGCCGCATTTCCAACCGGTTGAGTAGCGTGAGAATAACCAATTCTCGTTGCGATGCGGACGGAAGCAGTAACAGCGTTTTCTTTGGCGCTGGCATTCACAGGGGCGCTGTTGAAAGAAAGTTGTTTTAGTTTATGATTTCGCGGGGCCAGCTTAGGTTCTAGTTAATAGAAATTGTATTTCGTAACCATTTGTGATACTACAGTAAGCGGTTTCCAAGCTGCATGAGTTGTTAAAATGTTTACTATGGCAGGGAGGTGTGTCTGTAGCGACAGCCACGCTCTGGAAACTATATTTAAATGGAGTTCATAGTCCAATACCATGGGCGCTAGAGCACAATAAGGCCACGAAGTGATGAGGCGCTGGATCTCAGCTCAACTCTTATTCGAGCAAAGAACAATGACATTACAGGATGTCTGGCAAGGAAAGAGGTGGTTTGAAGCCTCTCTGGCAGTTCGTCCAAGTTAAAGAAAAATCTTGTGTTCCTAGTCCTGCTGAGACTTAGACAGTCACAAGGAAAATAAGCTGTGTGTCGGCAGAAGTATGAACTCCTTTAGCGTGAACACCCATAGTTAAAGCAAACTGTGACGCAGAGGAACTAAGAAACAGTCTCGTAAAGGACTTCCACGAGTCTTCTATAGACGCTTACACAATCACAAAGAAAGTAAGCCCGCAAGGCTTTTCCAAGGTCTTCTCCTCTAACCGGGGCTTGGACAATCGAAAAGAAAGCAGGCTGTGTGATGAAAAAAATAAGAAAAGGCCTCGCGAAATCTACCAGGTCTCCGTCCACAAAGGTTCATTACTTTTACCTTCCCGTGGCTTGCAGCTCATTTATTATTTACAACCAAAATCAGCGACATGAATTTCGAGTGATTCCCATGCAATTAATGGTCACGTTCCACGCAGCCGAACTGATTTTGATTATGGCCAAGTCCAGCCATGGGAATCGCACCAGAACACGACAATTAATTTGCATTTAAATGTTGCATTGAACCCGTGTATTAGGTCCTTTTTTTCCGGGCTGCCGCCCCCTTGATTGAGACATGTAAAACAGTTCACGACGACCAGAACACAACTCATCTATGCCAGCGTGCTACGCCAAGTAATTACATGGCCGAGGCTGTTGTTGTAGCTATAGTCGTGGCCAACTTCGACTGCGGTTGCCATATGACATTGAGAGATATCCGACCTCGCCTGCTGAATTCCAAATGAAACATAGTCTGCCCGGCCTGCTCGCCGCATATCACATATGCATGTATGCAAATTAATAAATAAACTATCCATGCGCGAATAAATCTTCTAATTGGGAAGAGGGCGACTCTGCATACCCACACCGAGGCAGAGTTCAAGCAATGACGCGCAGCAGCCCGCAAATTAATTCGCTCAGCGAAAGCAAACAATCGGCTAAAGCGACCGAAAACCACAGACCCAACCATCCTCGCCATCGTCGTCGTCCTAATTATGTAAACATGACCATTCGCCTCCAACCACGCGTACACCCTGCTAGTGCCTGTGTTTTAGTTGAAATTTATGGCTAAGTATGTGGATACGAGTCACAGAAGAACAAGAATCCTTTTTCCCAGACTTTCTTGACAACAAAAAAATAACTCACCTTCAAATCCAAATCACGTACAAGATGTCTGCCGAAGGAAGTGCCACCCGTTTTCTGTATGTGCAGGAACACCATGACATCATGTCCATCCATATCGAATTGAAAGTCATCGTTTAGAACATCCTCGTAGCTGAGTCCTGCATTCGCTATGATATTCTGTTGCATTGATTTGCCAACGGAGGTGACGGCGGCTGCTGCTACAGCTGCAACCCCACGATGATACTGGGAGACTGGATCATTGAACGGCAGGATATCCGGTTGTAGCATCATTCCACGTTTTGTTAGTGCGCACACCTGTTGAATGTGATAAAAATGGCAAAAGATGAGTGAAACCATCGAGGATTAAACTGAATTGGGAATTTCAAACGAAATAAACTTGGTTACTTTGTTGCAGTGCAATGAAGAGTAGGACAGAGGACACGTGAAAGCGTGTGTATCCTCCTTCGTGCTCTCTATGAAAGCGCACATAAAATGGAGTTTTTAATAAATATTGTACACGGGACATGTTTCGAATGCAGACTTTCAAAGGGAAGCATGGAGGCGTTGGGTTATCCTTTGAACGAGGAAAACGGGGTGAGGAATTAAATATTTAAAATGCGACAAGGATTGGATTATACTCGTAAATTGGAAGCAGCCGTGGGTCCTAAAAGTGCCCATATTTCACTCCGAGTTTCCAACGGGACACGGGTGTAGTAGCGCGAAAAAATATTTCCCCTCCACCTGCATACTAACTGGAGTAATCACGGAACAATGGAACCATGCTTTGCAGGTGACAAATTGGGTCAATTCATATCTGTGAAGAAGGGGATAGGTATTATGCCATTGTCAGGCTCTTTAAGAACATCGAAAGCAGGGCAGAGATAGGGGAAAAATACAGATATTGATTCAGATCTCCGATAAAGTCGTCCTGAGTCTTCCGATGAGTGAAATTTTTTGGGCAAGGCTTAACGAGTCAAAGACATCCAAGGCGCTCTTAGTTTTGGACAGTAGTGTTTTACCGAAGGCGGTTCTTTTGGTCTTTACGACTACGATAAAAAGTAATGTCAGCCTTCTGCACTAAACTTTAAAGTCGTGTCTCGACTGCACGCGAGGATTTTCAAGTACGCCTTGATACTAACATACATCGTGGACTCAACTATCAAAGCCATCTGTCATCGTAGAGGAGACGCCTTCACACTGGAGTTTTAAAGAGCTTGCGAGATGCTTATCCTAAGACTTTGTTTCCATTAATATGCCGTCTGATGCAATGACACGGAATATACTGCCAAACGGGCTAGGAATTTTCTAATAGGTGGACCAAGACCTAGCTTCTCGCAACTATTCATGTTGTGCATGTTACCTATTTCGCACGAATTGAAGAGACCGTAAATTTACTGCCAACTCCGAACGATGAATTGTGGAGCTTTCTTATGACAAGTAATACTCTCGGTGGTCATTCCCTGACTAGAGGTAAGGTTTGAACCTACGCAAATCAACGCAATAATCCCAGAGCTCTGGCGACAGCAAGACAGAACAGAAGAAGAGAGAACGGCTGTAGGCGTCGAAAAGTGACCTGAAGTAATGCAAGAAAAAGTTCCAGGGTTGTATTGGATAAAGATGGAGAGGATTTAGTGGGTAAGATTTCGACATGATGGGAGAATAAGCAAGGAAGGTTTGCAGTGTGAACATCGCCAAATGCCACGACTTTTCAACTAACACAGCTTGGAATTTCAGAAGTAACTAGAGGATATGATGTGCGATGCATTGAAGTCCCGTGTTTATCATCATTTACAGACCATTAAAGATCAATTATGAAACTGTGAACTGACTGGCCATTAGTCTGTTTATGCTCGGTAATGTCTAGTCGGATAGATTCAAGAATGTACGACAAAGATGATGAAACCCATTCGCAGCTAAAGGACTCATCTAAGGACGTAAGTATTTGTGAAGATTTACTCTGGTTCGGCCCACCAAAGACACTCCAATTTATGAGGCCAGAGCATCCATTGACTAGATTCCCTCCAGAACCGCTCGTTACATCTAAACCTAGGTTTGTCGAGGGATGAAGAGTATATCAGATACTTTTCATCTCAACTATGTAGACACATTGTGGTGCACACAAATACGTACTTAGAACCGATAAAGTTGATCCTGCTGTTGTATGTCAGAGTTAGTGGCACTTCCAAAACCACGAACTTTTTCCCCCACAACTTCTCGAATCTGACAGGTACTTCTTCTCACACTGTCTACTCTACCTTTGCTTACTCCCACATAGCTTACCGACGAATTATTCACTTCCTTCTTCCATTTATTTGCATTTAAATGAAATCCCTTTGGGAAGTCCTTTAGATTCCTGCCGAAAACTTTAAAACAAAAATGTAATCCTCGCATTTTCGGCAGAGTGACTAGGCTTCCATGCCCTTCCGTGCACCATTCCCAGAGAACTATGGAGGCTTCAATTTAAACTCTGTTCCCTCCAACGAAAAAAAGGGAAGAAATCACCAACCTTTGGCAAATCTCGAATACGCTTCGTTAACACAACATTCTCCTCTCACAACACCCGTCTTCACAACCACCACCTCCACACCGCAATTAGCAATTACGAAAATCAAATGAAAACAAATTGTGCGGCTTCCTTACCATTCACATACTCAACTGAATGGGAAAAGCACCAAAAAGAAACAAAACCACAACAAACGGGGGAAAAAAACAAGGAAAATCCAGAAAAAAGGGAACAAACAACAACCCTCGGGAGGTTTACCCAGATGGCGAGGCGATGTGGCGCGGTCCGTCCCCAATTTTCTGCGATGAGTTTCCTCTCCGCATAATGAGCTGCAATTGTTTCTTTTTCGGAGGCATTTTCGTCGGAGGCATTTTTGTTTTTTTTCTACCTTTTTGGTTCCACAGGGGCTGTTTCTGTACTAACGACCGACCTCCCGACGAAGGGGCGGCAAATGGTGGTACTCCAAGTGTGAGTGCAAAAAACCGAAAACGTTTTCATTTTTATTGCTTCGATTTGTACTTAACCGGGTGGAAGGAAATGGCTGCAGGAAAAAAAAAACGACGACGACATTTTTGTACTCCACACGGGAGGAGGCCATGTCAATTGGCAAATTCTACAAGTGAGGTGTAGCCCTCGAGGGGAGTGAATGTCGATTGTGTTGTAGGAAATATAAACATAAAAATCCCAAAACGAAAACAAAAGGAGGCGCACAACAACAGCACACAAAGAAAAATGAGAGAAAGAACCCCGCGCAACGTAATAAATTCCGATTAAATGGTTCCGCAATTGAATGGTAGCTGGTAATGGTCGTTTCAAGACCTTGCCCCCATTCCAATGAGCCGAGGAGCCAATATTAGTTCAATAATCACAATCGGAAAACGGGGGAGAAAACAAAAACTGAAGGATTGCACAATATTCGAAAGGATATTCGGATGAAGGCTTGTTAAGTGTGCATGGGGAAACAGGGTGTTCCAAAAGCGGCGAAGGATTATTGGTGCTTTTACATTTTTTTTAACGAATGGAAACTGTGTCTTGGGCTAGTGATTGGTGCAGCAATGACAGACCTCCTAGAGTATTATTTGCCATGAAGAAGATTCTCAATTTTGGTAATAAATTGTCGGTGCCTTCCATTCGTGATAAGTTAGGCCTTGACCCACCCCGAGTTGTCGCGCCAGCTACTTCAACACGAATTTTCTTACATCATTCTAGTCACAATTATTATGAGCTTCATCCGAGGGGAGAAACTGATCATTAGTGATCCACACACTCCACTGACCTCCTGACGAACCAATTCCCCCCACTTTCCATCAACTAATTAGTCAAGTTTTCGTTAACTTGGGCCCCTAATGCCAAATATAACTCACCCTGAGCCACATCATCATCGCTGATGCGTACATTTATCGGACACAAATGGCTGTCAAATGGCATTGAAAACGTCCAATTTGCCCCAACTCCATCGTCAGTCTCTCGTTGAACTTGAACTGTTTTGAATTTTCGGAATCATCCATCTGTCGTCTCATCCCTCGGTGATTTATGCACTCTACTCGAGATGGTGTTTCCTTCAGCCCTAATGGCTTATCTGTCTGAAGTTGTCTGCATTTTCTCGATGATGATTTGTTTATTGTCTTCCGTTGTTGGGATGTTTAACATGATTTTCAGGTGTCAGTCAGTCAGTTGATGGTGTGTCTTCTGCCCGACGACATTTGGAGTCTCATCTATCTGGACGTCATGTGGGTTTCGTCTGTTTGTTAAGGGGTTAAGCGGAGGAGGAGTACGATAGACACGGGCGCACACCAATGTTTGCCTGTATAAAGAGATTTTGGATTTGATTTCGGGCTCCTCGTCATGCGTCGTCACGGAGAGTCAATATTGGGGATTGAATTTTAATAGAATCCGATTTTTATGCGAGTGCTACTGCCTGTGTTTCCTTTCTTTCGTTGGAAGCCTCGTTCAGTCGAGTGATATATGATCTTTATTGCCCCGAAAATGGGTCACGATTTCATCGTTTTTTCTTCGGTCCTACACCGCCGATTTCTCGACGGTGGAAGTCATTAATTTTACTTTGAAATTTATGTGCTGGATATGTAAACGGAGCTCAAATGAAATCGCTCCCGTTCTGTTTTGTTCACCTTGGGATGTGAATTTTTCGCTTTTGAATTCCGATTAATGGGAGCTAACTTGTTGAAGCGGGGCGGCAGGGTGGACGGCTTCAAGTCGAATTTGCTCTGTCATTTATCTCCTCTCGAATGGGTTACGTGCGTATACTTGAGAAATTTACATGTCTTATGCTTGTGATTGAATTGATTTTACTCTCAAGCAGCTGCGACGGCTTTCAGCTTATTTGTCATCGAGTTTCATCGAGTTTGTCAGGAGAAGGAAGAGGCCTTTGGGGATACGCTGTGTGTGATGATAATAAGTGTGCCTTCAACTTCCCTCTGGTGTCAAGATGTCAAACCAACTGGGAAATTAATCAAAAGAGTCAAACGCTTCAATAACCGAAGATCTTCGTATTCTAAGACCAAAGATCAGTTCTCAGGTTGCAAAGTTCCAGTGAATTTCAAGTGTGACAAGTTACAAGTTACAGAGTATCACAACCCTCACTGCTAGGTTCACTTCTGCGGAACATCTTGAAGGGCAGGTCCTACGCCTTTCAAAACCTGCTGACGACGTCGCAGTTATTGTGACTGTCAAGGTGGAACAGATAAGTAACTCCACAATAACAACTTTGAGGCAATGGCTGGGCTTGACTGGCCTCACGCTGGTGTAACACAAAACCGAAGCGGTACCTATAAGCAGCAGGAGGAAGCCCTTACATATAAAACCACGATACTAGATGCGAGACTCTCGTCCTACAAACATCTCAAGTGCGTGAATCGCAAAGCAGCTTTTCAGAATCTTTTACCTAGCCTTGGTGGGAATATTCCAACCTGGAGCTCCTTCTCTAGGTCAGGATGAGAAGCGGGCAGGATAGATACACCGGAGATGGTGTATCTCTGCCACTCCTGCAAAAGTCGGTTTAGAGGCCTACAGTCCGAAGGCTGCGCTAACACCTGATTGCTTGCCAAAAAGCATCTAGCGGAAGCAGATGTAGGAGAACGTCAAGTGCTGCGAACGGAGTAGTTTTAAGTGCTCCGCTACATCATACTTAGGGCCTGAATCGATATTCGAAATTATTTTGACGACATCCGAAGATTTTTATTAATAAGATGATGAACACCAATGACACTTCAAAACTATAAGAGAGACTTGCCTGCTGACATTTGTATCACCCGCTTTCTAAAAAGCTGCTGGCTTTACCCTTTCTTCCCTCAGAGTAGCATCGAAAATGGTAGATCCCCTGTCGGTCTAAGTGCATCCACCCTGACCTTCCCTAACCTAGCCATTAAAACTTTGTCCTTACAACCACTGGTGTCGAAATAGCCCTAAAGTCCCCCTTTAACCCCTAACGTGCTATCACCACGATCATGGCTTTATTAACTTTTCACCCCCCCGAAAAACTTGAGTAAACCACGTTCCAAGGAGCTAAAATGAACGAAACCACCCACCACGACTTACATCTTCTCATAAACATAACCTCAATATCATAAAACATCTCAGCCTCTAATCTGTTGATTGCTCGTGCCTTCCCATCGCAAACATAAAACAAGAACTCCAATTTATTTTCCAATAATCCCCTGTACACACTCACAAAACCTTCCTTCGCGCAAATCCCCACCGTAGAAACCTCCCAGTACTCACGAAACTGACCTCCGGAAATCACGTGGTCCTCTCTTCAATTTTCAATTCAATTTCGTAATTCCACTTAAAGTTCCTTTCAACAGATTTCCATCACCGTCTATGCGCCCAAGTCCAACAGAAGCGGGCACACAAAAAAAAAACTCATATTTCCTCAAAAATTCCTCAAGGAAATTCCTGGTCTGTTGTTTTTTTTTCTTCTTCCAGAAACCGCTCTTCATGCATTAACAGGAAATTGTATTCAGTTACACCAATCTTCTCCCACACAACACAAAACACACTTAAAGTTTCAAAATAAAAAAAAAAAAAAAATGGGGAAAAACGTAAATCCCAAGGATAAGCAAATAAACATAAATCCTCTCGTTCTCCATCGCCTCCAACCCGGGGAACATCTTGTTCCCTCCACAGCTTCCAATGTCTAAATTTTCTCTGTAGCCGACTAGACATGCTTTTCCTTTTCACTCCTCAATCATCCTGAATCTCTTCCCCTGACCCGTCCTCTCACCATTTTCTTCATCGAAAACTTCCCTTTTTATGGACCATTTGGGTGAAAGAAAAAAAAAAAAATGAACAAGGACGACCAAGACCAGGCGAACAAGAGAGAAGCACTACGAGTAAATTGTAATAAAAAAAAGAATTACGACGTCCACTTGAGACGAAACGCACGAGTACTCGGTATTTAGTGCATTCGTGTAGAATAAACGGTAAAATGATGTCACTTTGACAGACCAGGCGTCGACGACAGATGACACATGACAGATGACAGATGCACAAAGGTGTCTGGCTACACATTTTTTGATTTGAAATGATCAACAAACGTCCAACCAACGACTGGTCACACCTTCGACTTTGACGCAACAAATTGACACTGACACGGTACGTGTCAACGCATCACAAGTTGACATTACCACTGACAACTGCCATCATCATGTCATCTCAAATTAGAATTCCCTAAACACTCGTTACATTTTTTTTCGTTTTTAATTGCACGACTTCCCTGGGAGTTAATTTACATGCCAAGGGATAATCCATAGAGGACCGGGTGCCCCAGGAACAATGGCACAGCTGAAGTGCCCTTAAAACAGTTTCTTCTTTCCGGTGTGTTCCAGCGCAAGATGCATAGATAAACTTGTTCCGGTGCTCGGCACTTTGCCTACTTGGGAACTACTATGTTATGTTACCTTCACCTGGTGTTCAATTGGGGAAACTTTATAGATATTTTCCACGTTGGATAAGATTACCGTCATGTTTGTTGCTGTTGCATTGGGGGAGGAGGGAGCCAGAATGGCTACATATTGCTGGCCAGTGTGTAGGCGGAACTTTATTGCTGTTTGCTGAACTTTTCCAATTAATTAAACGCAGGATATGCAGGAAGTAAATCTGAAAGAACCTTTTCCCCGTGAAGATGTACATGTAGATATCCTTCGCGCTATGTGTCGTCGTTGTAATGAAAAATTATTACGCCATTGAGGGGGTGGGCTGAACCGGTCAGCCTGTCGCTGAGGGTGAATTTGTTAGAGCCAACGTACGTATACGTCCAGAAAGCAATGAGAGATGTAATCAGGTTATTGATGGCAGTCCGAAGGAATAAGTGCGGGAAATGGGTAGATTTTCTACACTTCTTTCTGGGATAACAATGCTCTGCAACTTGTAGGGGGCGGGGGGGGGGGGGGAATAGAACATTTCTACTATTTTATGTTGTTCTAAGGAGGTCAAGTGTGGATGCTCGCAGCTAATAAGACCAATTTAATGGGGGGTGGGTGAATGTCGAAGGGAGATTTATCTTGGGATAAACTAACAGAGGAGGGAACTTAAAGTTGTTTAAGTTTGTTTAGCTATAGATGGGTTTCGTTTTGTAAGCAAGGCAAGACGTTTCAAATTGGGTACAAGGATTTCTGCAAAGCTGTTCCTTTGGTCGCTCGAGGCAGGGATCTTTTACCGGGAACTTGTATTTTTCTTGGTACACAAACCATGGACTATTCGATGTGATGATATTGATTTAGTCAGGAGGGTTCGATGGGTAGGTCATGCGAACCAGATGAGCAGTATCCTTAAGACTTTAGAATCCACTTCAAACCCTGCAGCTTTTAAACAGCTTGCGACCATGAATTATTCATGAAAGGGAAGATAAGTTGGTAGTACAGATGAGCAGAGCGGAACAAGAGGGAAGTAGTCATTGGACACTAAATCATTGGACACAAAAGGCCAGGTTTAGGGCAAGAACTTCCTGCGAATCCAATAAAAAGCCGAAGACAACTTCCGCTCTACAGCAGAGGCTAAAGGTAATCCTGACTGTCCCACTCTCCCTCCGTCCATCAACAACACACACCATCAACTAGGTCAACGTGAGTTGTGGTAAGAAAAGGGCGAGTGTTAGTGCTAATTGGGTTCCTTCAACCATCACTTCTTCAAACATATCCTGGAGTGCGGAATGTTCATGAGCACTAAGTAGCTCATCAACGACTTTTTGACTGGAGGACTGCTTGGCGAATGCCTAGTTTACTCGACGCTGTGACCAGCTTTAGATAAGCGAAGGCTTAAGTGAGTCGCAAATGATAAATTATTCGTGGATACAAAGTTTCCTCTCGAACGGCCATTTAATGAGGCAAAAACTTATGAATTCCGTAGTCGTAATCAGAAAAATGGTCACAGCCCACCGTTTTCTCCTCACTAATCCTTGCTGTCACAAAACCTAAAATGGAAAAGTTTGATCGCACCCAATTCCAACTCCCAACAATCCGTATCTATTTCCCGTCGACAGATGGCAAGAGTTTCCCCATCTCTTGTCGAAAACAGGCGCCAACAACCACTCACAAAGGGCTTCCATTAAAGCTCAAAACTTTAACACCCCACGAGTAAATAAAACGTCATTACGAAAAGTCCTGTCCCATTTTACACAAAGCCATAGTGTCACATTTCGCAAAAGACCGGTCCCAGCTGCAAATGCAACACCATTTCATAGATGTAATCCTTTCAGCTTTTAAATGTCCCTGTCAAGTGTCCGTAGAAAAAAAAAAACAGAAACCATCCTCCAAGCGGTAAGCAGATTACGCCCCAAAAGTTACCTACCAACACCGATGGGCATCGCGAATTTTGTACAAATTTTCAGTTCCTCTTCGCTTGGTGGGCTTCCATGTCAAGTACGAGACTTACCTCCTTGGCCTTGTTTATGTGCCATTTTAGTCAACCAACAGCGAACGTTGTCCTTATGTGCACACCGCACTTTATACAGGTCATTACGCGACACAGGACGAAGTGAAAGGAGAGGAGAAATAAAATAAAATAAAAACGGGTTACAGAAAACATATCGCACCCTTGTACAAATGTCAGCCCTACCACCACCATGGCTCCACTTCTCGCAATTTATTTTCCTTTTGCCAGAATGCAAAGACAAAAGGATTCGCTCCATAATGGAATCAAGAGGACCACTTCAATGGCCCTCTCGCTTTACGGTGGGAAGCGAACAGGAGGAAGAACTACCACTTGGTCCACGAATGACAGCTGTTTGTCGGCTCTTAGCAAAGTTGCCACATGTTCACCAGGAGGAGAATCCTTGCAGTATCACTTAACAATTAAAGTAGCGTGAACAACATATCCCTGCACTGTGTCAGGGTTTTCACACAAAACAATTCGTGGCTTATGTACGAGTGGAGTTCCACTGGAATCTGATGATGAAGTAGGTTTAGGGTGTGCGAAATTTTTCGTTTTTCCCTCCTTCGAGTTACGACCAACAAAGAAAAGGACATTTTGACGTGACGCACTCATTGATGCATTCATCATGTGTGCAAAAGTCAGTTGTATTCCTTCGTGGTCATTCACCCCGCATCGCGTCCTATGGGATCTGATAGCGAGAAAAGATATTTATGGGGGGATTGTCAGGAGAATGTGAATTTTTTTTCTGTTGTCATCCTTCCACTTTGGCCTTTTGTCATCCAATATGGAGGAGCCCGGGGAATGGCGGGCGTAGTACTTTGAAGAAGTCGTGCTGCTGTGTCATACTTTTCTAGCAAGAGTCAGCCATCAATTTGGGGGAAAAGGTTTTTGATCCCCTTCTTGTGTTGTCTTGGGGAGGAAACCAGCGACAGGATGACTTATGTCAATTTCGCAACCCACAGGAGGAAATAGAAGAATTTTTTTTTTTGCTGTGGAGCAGATGAAACATGGTTGGGAGTGGAACGTGCAGGAGAATCCTGCAAAAAGTTTTCAAGTCAAATACAATATTTATAGACACAGAACACATTCCGGCGGCATTGACTTGTGGAATCGGACAGGTTCACATGGTTTCACTTCCTACGAGCGTGTTTCAATTAGGAAAGTAGTCGCCAGGTCTGACAGGAGTTTTAGCGGAAAAAAGTTTTTATATTCGCTTCATTCATATCGGATCAGCGAAAGATACGCTTTCAAATCACACAGTTCGTAGTGGCAATCCAAACGATATTGATAGGGTTGCTAAACACCTTAGCGAAACATTAAATAAGGATCTCAAGAGAGTTTGCCCTATTGAAAGGATACCTAAGAGAGCCCAGCTTTGTTGGTGGCAATAGGCCACAAGAACTGTAACTCAATTGCAGATACTAGCGAGACTTCAAGACCTCGTAAGATACTTGCAAAAAATATCTCTGAGATGGAGCTCGGGCTGAAAACAGTCGAAAAATATTAGAAACCCTATGGGAGACTTATTTCCCGAGATGTAGTACGTCAGTAGATACAATCATGAACAGACCCGAAACTAATAAAAGAAAGGATAAGGGACTTTTCTAGATGAAGGAGGTTATGGTAGGCCATGTGGTCTTTCGCCTCGTTCATATACCCCAGACCGGATTCTACCCATAATGCGGCAAATAGCTTGAGATAAAGCCAGTCACAGACTAGGACCTCCCCTAGTCTAGACCTTCCCTAGTCTAGACCTCCCCTGGGTCTAGAAGAAAGCGAGACAGGGACATGCATTAGCAAAAGACTTTGAAGTCATTAGTCTCGCGTCCTTTCTTCTCAAAACACTTGAGTAGCTCCTCCATGCTCACATTAGAAACAAGTATGACAGCGGTATGCTGTCCCAGCAGGCTTAAGGAAATCGGTCAAAACCACGATACATGATGTAGTGAAGAAAATTGAGACAAGCCTTCATCACAAGGAACTTGCTGTACAACTTTCCCGGAGATAAAATGTACCATCAAGTGTGACTCGATAGTCAGGAAGTTGAGCAAGCCATAACTATTTATTCGAGAGCTGCTTTTTTCGAGGACTAAGCCGAAAGCCACGGAAGGAGATCAGTTACCAGAGGCACTAGTCAAGGTCGAGTCACCACCCCACTGTTAAGTGCACTGACTATCGATTTTAACCTGAAGCTTGTCTAACCCTTTACAAAACCAGTTCGCGACGTTTCAGTAACGCTACTGAGAATGTCATCGTGGTCATCAGAAGATCACCACTTTCAATATCTGGAGATTCACCAACCTACACCTCTTTTCATTTGTTTTCCACAGAAACTTCGTGCCTATACCCCAGATCCAGCTGAGTTATACAAGACTATTGACTCTAATTACAGCAGTCCTGCGGAAAATTGATAACAAAACCCATCAAGGATTCTCTTCTAACAAAAAGCCGTTTGGAAAATTCCTCATGCGAGCCATAAATAGCTTTATTTGTTCAGCCACCTCTCAAGACCTCCTACTTATGCCCATAATAGCCTAAAAGTCCTTTTTCAATTTTGTAAATTCGCATTAAAATTTCCATGGACGTAACTCATATCATAACCCACCTGCAAAATGCCATGTCATCTTCAAAAACCATGAAATAAAATCCCTTGTATCACTCCTTGGCAGGACACAACTCCCAAGAGGCTATCTATTTCAAATAAAGTACCCTTCTTCCATTCCCATTCCCACCCCCTTCCATCTCTCTCCTCGTTGTCGATTCATTTCGTTGCCAGTAGTAAAAAAAAAGGAACCTGCTGACCTCATTTCAAATGGCTAAGCTTCGAATCGAATTTTCATATGAAAACCAACCACATCGGGTCCCTCTTCAAAGGACGCTATAAATAATAAGGTCCTGTCCATAAGAAAGAATAACCACACCGGGGCACATCGTATAAAAGGAAAATCATTCAAAGCGAATTATTGCCAAAGCTTTGCTCTCTCTTATCCCACCTGACCATTTCGGTGTCCCCTGGGAGGCGATTGGATATACCTTCATCATCATCATCACCATCATATCGCCACGACGAAGGAGCATAAACACATAAAATATCCTTTTTCTCTTCATCTAATTTGTCACCGCCACCATTGAGCAAGAGAGAACGAGAGAGAGAGTGTGTGGCTCTGTCTTGTGTTCTTGGCTCAGAGTCAATTCAATTTCCATTATCCTCGCATAACCGAGGAATCAACTTGAATCCTTGATGTCAGTATATACGAATTCAAAGTCCTATGGTTGGTGATATGCTTTTGCTTCCATTTACATTTCCTGAATGAATTTTCTCAGTGAGGAAAAAAAAAAAACGCAAAACAATAAAAAGGAACGGAAGAACAAATTTGAACATTCGCTAAGGACCGAAGGCAAGCCCTCTGCTGGATATCAATGTAGGAAATTTGAAGATTAGCCCTCTACTCGTGGCTGCTCAATTTCACTCCCAGTTCAATGGCAAACATTTTTGTGTTGGCCAATTTAATTAATGCATGAACCTAATTCGGATATCCTTTCGGGGCCGAAAGCAAACACTACTAATAAATCGCTCCCAGTCGGCGTCGGTAAGTGAGGTGCTTAGGAACTATAGAAAGGATTCAAGTGGGAAAATATGTAGATTAAGGCTTCGCTAAAGTGCAGACAAAATGGAGTGAAAGGAAATGCCAAATGTCATGGGGCTCTGGATTATTAGCAGCGAATTAGTGAAGTGAGGCGGGTAAGTTCTAAGCAGGCACTTATCGGTAATTTCATTAAACAACCAGGTCATGGACGAGTCAATGACAGTTTGAGAACGGTATGGATAACTCTAATGATATAATCCATCGAACTTGGTGTCAAACAAAAGTGTCATGTGACATAAACGACTTTCTGATCTAAGTGGACTACGCCTTTCAAGCCGAACTTGAATCAATTTACATACCTCTAAGGTGATTTTCTGAGCTATATTTTGTGTTTTCAAAACCTAAGCCCGGCTTTCAACGATTCAAAGCAAAGAAATTCAAATAAAAATTGATTCCAATCTTCGGAGCGCTTCATTCTAAATACTTTAAAAGTTTTTGGTAGTATTAAGCCTGGTTTCTAGCGATTCGGAGTAGGAGCTTAGGGTCCAGAGCACTCCGCTCTTAGATCTCAGGCAAAATTTTGAGTCTTAGGCCCAAGTCTGGCTTTTAACAATTACAGTCAAAGACTTAGTGGCAGTTTCAGCCTAAAAGCACCCTGCTCTGTGCTTAGTTTAAGTCTAAGATCTTTTTACGTTTTTTCTGTGTCACTAAAATCTAGTTTGGAGTAAAGCTGTGTTGTATGTATGTTCCGGGTTCAGAAAAGCCGTCTGTGTCTAGTGTGAGTTTAAGACGGGCTCAACCGAAAATCTTCGAACCCTAATCACGGCTTTTGATAATTTAAAGTAGAACATAAATGTAAAGTCCGGCCTTAGAACACCCGATGAAGATTTCTTAGAAGAAGGCTACACTTCCGAAACTCTACCTTGCTACGATTCAAAGCGTTGTCTTAAGATAAGCTCTGGTTTTAGTAAGCCTCGTTCTGTTCGTAGTTTAATTCTAAGAAGGCTTCCTATGATTCGGGTCGCCAAAACAGTTAGAACAAGAAAAGGCAATGTCTTAAGTAAGTTCTGCCTTTAGAAAACTCCGCTCTACGCCCAGTTTAAGTCTAAGACGAGCTCAAAGCGTTTGGCCTTCGAATGAATCCCGGCTATTAAAATACAACATCGAACGACAGACATGAAGGCTAGTTCCGGATCTCTTCTGCTCAAGTCAACATTTGTGCAAAAATAAACTAAGCCTAGCTTCCAACACTTCAAGCCAAGATCTCTTATAAAGGGTTTTTCAATAGGGACGCTACAAAAGTAGAGCGACAGGGACAGCAAACGACGCTATATTTTTCTTGCGGTTTTTTGACATTCTTCAGTAAGGTTTGCCATTTCATGATGGAAAGATATATGAGCCAACAACGAGTCGAAATTATTAAAATTTACTACCGAAATTCGGAGTCAGTGGCCTCAACGTTAAGAGCGCTACGTCCAATTTATGGTCGTCATAATCGTCCTAGCAGATCAACAATTGAGCGTCTAGTGGAAAAATTTGAATTCACAGGCACAGTACAAAATGTTCCCGTGCCAGTGAGACAAAGAAGTGCCCGTAGTGTCGAGAATATTGCTGCCGCTGAGGCTTCAGTTGCAGAAAGCCCAAACGTGTCTCTCACACGTCGTTCTCAAGCGTTGGGCATCTCTGTGACGTCGTTGTGCCGAATTTTGCGAAAAGATCTTGGCCTACATCCTTACAAGATTAAATTGACGCAAGAACTGAAGCCGCTTGACCACCAGAAGCGTCGTATGTTCGTGAATTGGGCTGAGCAACAACTTGAAAATGATTCGGATTTTCATCGAAAAATCATCTTCAGCGATGAGGCTCATTTCTGGCTGGATGGCTTCGTCAATAAACAAAATATGCGGTATTGGTCAGGCAGCAATCCACACGTACTCCATGAGTCATCATTGCATCCCGAAAAAATTACGGTTTGGTGTGGTTTATGGGCCGGCGGCGTCATTGGGCCGTACTTCTTCCGTGATGATCAAGACCGGCACGTTACTGTGAATGGGGATTGCTACCGTTCAATGATAACCGAATATTTTTGGCCCCAATTGGATGATATGGACTTGGAGGACATGTGGTTCCAACAGGACGGCGCCACAAGCCACACAGCGAATGTCACAATCAATTTATTGGAAACCAAGTTTGGAGAACGTGTTATCTCACGAAATGGTCCAGTGGCTTGGCCGCCTCGGTCGTGCGATTTGACGCCGTTAGACTATTTCCTGTGGGGCTACGTTAAGTCTATGGTCTATGCCAACAAGCCAGCGACGATTGATGAACTTCGTACGAATATCGAACGTGAAATTGCAGCAGTATCGGCTGATTTATGCTTGAAAACCGTCGAAAATTGGGTTCAGCGTCTGGACTTCTGCAAGCGTGCCCGTGGTGGCCATGCAAAAGAAATCGAGTTCCATACATAATGGCATCGAACGTACTTTCACAGGAATAAAGAATTTCATTGATATCCAAAACCGTTTTTGTTTTATTTAAAAAAAACTTTTGTAGCGCTCTTATTGAAAAACCCTGTAGAAGGTAGATTCGATTGCAGATCTTTGACGCTCAACATTGAGATGCTATTTCTTAAACTAGTTTCTACTTAGCTTGTCCTAGTTGGCTCCTTTTCAAAGATTTTTGTGTTAACTAAGCTGAGCTTTTCGTTAGCACTGCAAAACATTGAAAACCCATTGAGAAACCTTGAGACTGGGAGGGTGTTGTCTGAGGATTCCAGCTGCATGATTAAGAACCCTTCCCTGTGGGGGATACAATCGATTTAATCACAGTCTGCTTAATTTTAGGAAGGGATGCTCAGCCCTTAAGTAACGACTGGCTTTTGCATAAACTTCACAAATAGGCAACAGAAAGAAAAAAACTTTCTTCAACGAATTTAACGATCCAAGTAATGCCTTTTCGTTGATGTAAAGCCCGTTTTCCACATGAGCTAAATGGATTCAGCAGAAGGCATTGTTTCATTCAGTGCGATCATAAAGAACCTGTCCTTTGTGTGCCTTCCTCATCCAATCAACAAAGTCGAATTGCATACAAAGAGTCCGTTCCAAGCTACACAGGACACATCCCAAATCTAAGGTTAACCATCAAACTTTTGTTACTCGTTATCCTGCAAGCAACCATTTCATGGTAAAGTCTTTATTCGTTTGAGCATACACACCATTGAATTTATTGTCCACTATAGGTGGCCCCAAGTTTCGACTTCCATGCCCCAGACACATGCCTCATGGACATTACAAAGTGTTCAACCAAAAAAATGAGTCACAAAATCAAATAAAATGAAAGAAGGACCCAACCGAATTCCCTCCGAATGAATAGGGTCACCGGCCCGTCGTGTCCCCATCACCATTTTAGATCAAACAATCTGCCGAAACGATATATTTGTGTGTGGACACAGGAAAATTGCCTTGGCCACTCCGCCGACCGACCAAACGAAATTGGAAAGGAAAATATGGACTAAGAAAACACTAGGCAGTGTCCCGGGGTCGGGGACACAAAAACGAGTAAACACCGGCGCAATAAAAACTGTGAAAATGTCACCAAAAAAAAAAAAAAGGATAACAAACGAACGTACACATGGATATGGACACAAACGAATGGCAACCAACTATCCTTGATTGGGTTTGTTAGTTTTGCTCTGCTCCTGCACAAATTCTCGCAATAAAACCCTCGGCAATGATACTCATTTATATGCCACCCCTCCCTCTTTATCCTTCGATGGCAGCTTTCGGGAATACAATTTTTTTTTGTACCTCCACCTACGCTATTTGGACGAAATCGCATAGTTGCCAGCCTGTGAGAAGCCTCACATCATTCGCACACATTCAAGGATAAAAGGATAACAGAAGGAATAAACAAACGGACAAAAAAAAAAAAATCAAAGTGAATGCTTTTTGCACATATGAAGTGCATTGCGGAACTAATAATGCGATATGTGTGGTGTTCGATAGCATGTCCCACCATCATCGTCGGAGCGTTTATTTAACCCACACAAGTGGAAAAATGGAACAGCCGAAATCGCTCGGTCTGACCATGTGGGTGCAACACCATGTGGAGTGCACACTGCGACTCCGATGAAACCGGTCAACGGACGTGAATAAACTCTAAAAACTCATTCGAGTAGAATTTGGATGATACGTGATGTTTTTCCGCTCGTGGAAGAGTCCTGCAGCCCGAACTATGTGTGGCGCCACCCCCCAAATTCGAATCCTTTAAGTTCATAAAACAAGATTATCCCTAATTTATCCGATTGGATAATGGCCAAGCAAACAGCATCACAAAATTTTCGACCATATCCGTTCAGGGGGACACAGAATGAGCGGCATGATGTACACTAGTGGCGGGGAGGAAACGACTACTATTCCACGGCACGGTGTGTGTTTTCGGGGGGTGGAGGTTCACTGGTTTTTGAACTAATATTCCAAAACGGATTTAGCAAAAAATAAAAAATCCCATTGCAATTAAATATGAATTTGCGTCCGTGTTTGGTTGGATGCGGTTGAAGCTACCTCCGGTTGATGGCGATTAGTCGAAATGGAAATAAATGGATCCATGCGGAGCAGATACTACACGGGATTAGTGGGGGCCTCAATCAAAAATGATGAATGCTGCAACGGAATTTGCCAAACGATGGCATTCATAAGTCGATAGGGCGATAGCCCTCCCGGATGGGGGATCAATTCACGTGCGAGGTAGACGGATTAAAATAGAATCAAAAAATGGAAATGCTTCTCGTTACTGGTTGATGGACTACATTCCTAATAACGCGAAATTTAGTAAAAGGCTTCATGTTTTGTTAGAGGGCAGCTTTAGAATAGCTCAACCGATCGGCATGCCATTGCTTTGGTCGTTGCGCAACTGATAGGTCCGAAAACATCATTCCCAACTATTTTGGAGTGCAAAATTCGTGAGGCTAAAGGAATTTTAAAAGTAGTTCGTTGGTAATTGGACAGGAAGGCACTGGCCACAATTTTTATTCTTTTCTGTACGAAGAACTTGAGGAATCACAGAAGAGTTATTTCTACTAAGCGGGCTCTCGATCCCGCAATACTGCAGCCAATTTGATCCCAGACACGCCTCTTTCAGAAGTTCTCCAGATTAACAATTCTTGCTTGGTATTGGTGATCACTTGGTCTTTGAACAGCGTTTTGATCTTTTCCGTGGTCTAGAATCTGTGGGATGGGATTTCAAGATCCTCTTGGCTACAGCATTGCTGTCCATACGATCGATGTGCCGAGGTAGTGTAGCCGACGTGTCTTGGATTTTTGGACTATTTTCTCATATTGACACAGCTTCGATGGCGTTCTGCTCTGCTTTGCAAATTACACTCGGCGCCATACATGTAATAAGACCGGTGAGACCAGATCAACGTTCTGTTCGTTCGAATATCGATCATGCCCGTCGAGTTAAAAATTTTGAACACAATTGCTGTGGCAAACTAATGTGCGTAGCAGCGGCTTCCTAAGATTGTTTTTGTTAAGTTGAGATAGGTGAACTTCTTATCTACTTCGAAGGCATAGTTGCCAACAGTGAACTTCTGTTCCACTCTGCTCTGCTTGTCGCCTATATTTCGTCTTCATTCACCTCCAAACTAACTCGTTGCGCTTCATCTTCAATTCCGTTGGAACCCATGATGGCACGCTAAGAGCGTCCTAATTTGTTTACTCGTGATGACTCTGCAGTTCAGGGTGAATCTGGGCCCTTATCAACAAACTTCTTCAACCAGCTTATTCGCAGGCCTACTCCCTCCTGTTTTCTATGCCAAGTTCGTTGAGGTTTCCTTGCACTTGGGTGATGTCTGAGTCGCAGTCTTTTTCTACTAAACCTTCCCTCTGAAATGGATTTGAAGATTATTTATGCTGGAGCACTGGTGTCTCTTCGCTCTGCATGGCCCGTACATTTTAGTCGTTGTTTAAATGTCCCATGATCTAAATTTTGTGTACAAATCCCAGCAGGTGAACGAATTTGTGCAAGATAGTGACTTGGATAAGAGACCTTGGACGAGGACGTTTTTTACTGCGTTGTCCTTCCGGGTCTTATTCGAAGATCCTACGGGCTGAAACGATCTCAAACGTCCAATGCGCAGAGCCCCATTTTAGAGCCTAAAATAGGAAACAGTCCGTGACTACTGTTCATATTCCACTGCGTTGCAAAAGCAAAATTCCCAATTTTCCTACGAAGCGATAAGCCTCTCAAGTATAAATTGTAGGCTCCACTTGACAGGTAATACCCCATATCAGATTAACCAAAAAGTTAACTCAGAAGCTTAGCAATATTTGCACTCGTCCAACTAACATACCCGATTCACACTTGCTTTCAGTAAAACTCCCGAAAATGCCACACAAATCTCTTGTCCATCATATCAGATATCCCCAGACTCTTCCCCCGTTTGAAGTCGAGTTCAACGTTATGCCACAAAACGCCAACCGATTGTTGGGCCAAACTGCACACAATGGACACTTAATCCACCCAAACCCCTTTCAGTATTAAGTATCAACTCCTAGTACAACAACTGAGCACCCCTAATTCACATTTAATTTGATGCAGTCAAAAGGAGATTGCAGACTAATTCGTCCTTCTCCGTGCAGAGGAGTCCATTTCCCCCTCCCTTCCCACTTGTCGAGAATTATAAATTCGTTCATTCTTACCTTGCAGTTCGCATTTGTTCGCAATGTGCACATTTATTTAATTAATTGTTTCACTCTTCTCTGCCGAGAGGACCGATTTACTCCCCCGGGGCACATAGCTACGGTGCGCTGCTCCAGCTTAAGGCTGAGTCCTGAAATGCTTCCTGCATCAGTCCATTCCTCCTCCGGTTTATGATGGAGCACAGACTGAGTTGTGTATCATAGTTTGTTTCGAAGTGAATTGTCTGTTCCACAGCTTGGGACCAGAAAATTGAGAGAAAATGGAAGAACGGTTAAAAAAAATAAATAAACCGAACCGAAGAGAAACTGCAGGCAGAAAGGAAAAAAAACGAGGAAAACGGAAGTGATTCCTGTTGTGCTACGTACACATTGTGAGCGGAAAATTTTTATTTCATTGCGAAAATACTTTGCCATCCTTTTTTTTTTCCGGCATTTTATTCCAACAAGGACGGATCATTACAGACCGTCGCTAGTTGTGAAGTTCTCAGGATATTTTACTCCTTGTAGACGGTGGGGCTGTAGTAAATTGTATTATTTTTACATTTTAACGGTTATAATGAGGCCATAACAGGTAGCATAGCTGTGGATAGAATGCGAGCGATGTAAAAGCATCCAGGGAAAATGGACTCCATCTGGCATTGATGGTGTTCTACACTATTCGTTTTTCTCTAATGAAATCCCCGATGAAACAGAAGTGAATTTAAGGATTAAAGAAAGCTTTTCGGAAAGAGAGAGAGATTGACTTTTGACAACTGATTGACAGTGCTGAGGAGATCTCGGACAATGGTTTTAATGTGACGACTTTAACTGACGATGTGGTCGTCCTGTTATTGAGCAAATTTACTTCAGCGAAATACTCAACTGTGCACTTCAACTATTGTAGTTTATTGGGTCAGCAGTAGTGGTCCCAGCCCTCTAGTTAATCCTTTTAGGACAGAGATTCTTTTATTCCCTGAAAAGAGATTAACCAACTTGCAACTGGTGAATGAGTGTAGGGAAAAATTTAACACCATGGCAACCTCTGACCAAGTCAAAGTGAACTGGCTAATAAGAGGCGGAAGACAGGAGCATTCTAATGGTTACATCCAGCAAGGAGGACGCTTAATCTTTGTAGAAAGCAACTAAGACTGAGGGTGGGTCTGCACCCCGGACACATCAAACTGGGGACTATTGTATCTAGCACTTACACAGAATGTGAGAAGAAGGAAGTAAGCCTTGAGCATTTACTCTGCGACTTCCCTATAAAAAGCGAACTAAAGCACAAATACCTGCAAAGATGTGTTCTGTATGGGTGAAGTTCTCTTAGACTTTTTATTTCGGAATAATCCAGGAATTCACTGGATATACAGAACGTTCCTCAAACTGAACATCCATAATCTTCTACACAACGGCCAAAACCTTCCAAAATAACCAACCAACCAAGAAGAAATCAATCGATGCTTGGAAAAGGCAAACCTCCTTAGCTTATTCTTTCAGGATCAGTTCGATACTTCCATATGCGTAGTTTTAGAACATTGATGAACGTATCGTAAGTGTATGAGCCCTCTTTTCCGATTAGAATTCCTGACAAAAATTACTGGAGAAACCACAAAGGTACCATCTGACAGTTCTAAGATGGACGTTGGCATGAGAGCTAACTCTGCGAGTGTCTTCTTAATCCACCATGATTGCATTGTCTCCCAAGTCGACATCACGGCCATTATCCAGGCTATGAAAATTATTTGAAAATCCCATAGATAGTCAAGCAGCTGTAAAGACTGTGGACTTTGTGATAGCTAGATCAAGGCTTGTTAAAACCTAGAAAAGGCTTCTAATGGGATATCCAAAAACCCTATGGTGAATCTCTGTTGAGCACCAGAGCATACGGACATTTCAGGCAAAGAGACTAATTTGCAAGGAAGGGATCAGCGCTGCATAGTTCAGAGGATTTCCCCTTCGTAAAAGCTTGTTGAAAACGCCCATTAAACAGAATGCCACCTGTCAGCTAGACACATGCGAAACAGCTAGCAGAAGTCTATTCTTAGTCAAGCTTTGTCGCTAAAAAGCACGAGGCGTCTCTGGCATCACTGGTA
Organism: Matsumyia berberina; assembly: GCA_917880715.2. NCBI lineage: Eukaryota > Metazoa > Arthropoda > Insecta > Diptera > Syrphidae > Matsumyia > Matsumyia berberina. Next base: position 111,907,236 of record OU862872.1, read on the forward strand.
TTCATGCAAAACGTCTCCGTGTGGGTAAAGTGGCGGGTCTTTAGAGCCCAATTAGCGCTAGAGTGCGCCGTTTTCTTAACGTCTCCATGTACTTGCATTAATTTCTGTGCGGATTGTCCTACTTTCTCCAGTAAAAGAATCGAGGGCTCTTGGGAGTTACCTTTTTCTGAGCTGAAGGATTTGTGCAATATTGAGTTGAGAAACTTCCTGAGACTTATATCCCTCCTGAATGATTTTAAATCGAATGTGCTTCTTCTCCACAGGTCCCTGGGGTAAAATAAACACAATGGACCCAATTGTGGGTCTGAGGAGTCACAAAGTACCCATATACCTAACCTTACTTAAGCTTAAGGTCCTCCTGAAGTTCCAGTTTATAGATGCAGCACGAGTTTCAAGCTATCAGCTCAGTGGTTAATCAATGCTAATTCCTACCAATCGGACAAAAATTTGAGAGAATCGATCGGATCCTAGTGGTTTCCAAGACCTTGAACTTCCCACAAGTTCAAGGTGTCGAATTATGCCAAAAGGTAGGTTTCCACAGAGGTACCTCTGTTCAGTTGACTCAAAATCAAACTCAAGAGGGTTCTATGTTTTCTTGAACATAGAGACGATGGACTGGCTTACTAGTGGTCGATAGCGCGACGTGAAGTATTGATTCAATCTACTTGGCTTTGTATCGCCATTCTGTCTGTTTTCGACTGCATTCTCTCGGAGTTTTGTCATTGCCTTTAGTTAATTCTACTGGACTCGAAACTGTGTCAACCCGGTCTTAACATTCCGCATTTAACTGAGCATCGACGGTCACGTATAGGAGGTCACGAGTGGTCACGAGGTTGCACTGCCAAATTATGCCACAAATAGTTCCTGTAAGGTGTTAGCAACGACAAGAAATTGACGAACGTAACTTAACTGAAATCTGTCGGCTCCCCAAAACATCTTTATCGTCTGCCTTGATCAGAACTATGAAAACGAAGCATAACCATTCTAGCACGTGGTGACACTCAAACAGAGCTTGGAAAGGTGCAGATGATACAATCTGCAGAGCATGCAATTGTCATCGATAGAGTTCGCCAGATGTATTGGATAGACAACTAATTAGAAGCAATGACAAAAATACCAATGAAATTGTCCAAAGTTTGTAACCGAGGTTTCAAAAAATTTTACGGCAAACAAGGTCTCAAGAACTCTTCAGTAATCAAACTAAGACGAATGTCGCGTCTTAAACTAGGAGACAAAAAGTCAGAAAAAGTTTTGTTGTTGCCTCAGTCTACGTTCCCTACGACACAATGTCCATAGCGACGGCCAGCCTGCTCCTAAGACCTCCTCAACCCATTCACCACTTTTTAAATACATAGTTCGAAAATGTAAAACCACATTGAATTCAGTCAGGAAACTGAACACATTAAGTTTGAGGAATCAAGGTTAGGAGGAGGTTTTATCAGGACCTTAGCTTGCGTTAAGTCTACCATCGTCCTTGATCAGTTTCCCTTGGAAATCAGGCTGTGACGTACTGGTTAGGTCAGTTCATACAAATTTGTTCGTCTAGTGAAACCAATAGCCTTAGTTATCTGAATGACAGTAGTCGGCCAATCCATTGTCCGCGTCATAAAATAGACACGTCGTTGACATGATCTAAGGGGGTGCACGCGAATATAAAACCCACAAAAGCATAGACGTTTAAACTGTTGAAAGTGTCTGGTAAAGACCCAATCAAGACGCTTCCAAGCAGTGAAAACCAAACGCCATTTTGTGAACAGTGTCTACTTTTGCACAGAATCCATCGACAATATCCACAACCAGAGATATGCACACGAATCTCGACCTTTCATGCTTTTCAGCATCCGACAGATAGGACTGAATGTAATTTCTTTCTGTTAGAAGACTAATTTGACAAATATCCTGCAAGTCAAAGATCTCATAGAACTTTGCTTCCAAACAATCCTCCCAGAACACAATTACACATGACAATAACTTCTACAGAAGTCTCCGTTTTATCTAGGGGACGGATACGACATTAAAATTTGATTGCTGTCTCTGTTCCTACCTTTGATGGCAAACGACAAAATTGAATGGTCCTTCCGATTCCAATTAATTCCAACCAAAAACCCCTCAAAGAATGTTTTACAATAAATTCATTAAACTAATGACAAATGTCTACTCACCCCTATCTCTGTTTTGGAACGTCATGCATCCTTGTCAATAACAAAAGCCTTGCATTTCAATGCAACAAAGCCAGCAAAGGAATAAATAATTTTATTAAAATTCCTGAAATACATCAACTGGTCCTTTTGCCATCCTGACGCTGCAAATATTCAGCATTCCTCAAAGTCACTACCCACCCACGGCACCACCCTCCCACTATCCCGTAACGAGTGTCTCTAAGAAAAAGTTCCCATTAATAGCGCTTGCTTGCACTTATACGCTGGATTCGCTAAAGAAATTGCTTTGCCAAAAAAAGGACAAGTACTCACAGAGCAAAAAAAGGAACAACCATCTCGATTTCTACGCTCTTACTTCCTGATCAAGGACAATTTGGAATCGGGGAAAAGGAAAAATAAAATCCGCCCAACAAAAGGAAAGAAAATTCGAAAATTTCTTCGATTTGCTTCAAAGCGATTGCGAATGATTATGTGTCCTTATCGCATTCCTTTACGCTCGTTTCTCATCCGAGAAGGCAAAAGGAAGCGCCGAGCTTTTATTTTTATTTTTTATCTGTGTCCTCCTGCCAAGGAACGCATTTCAAAAGGCACATTTTCTAGTTTTTTTCCCATCAACGGTGCCAGGACGAGTGTGAAAAGAAAAGAATCCTCTCTCGCGTGTGTGGGTTCTGGTGGAAGGGATATAAATTTAAAAATTATTTTCATATCATTTAATTTGGATACGGCGGCGGCAGCGGCTCTGCTGAGGTCTCACATAAAAATTGGCCATTACCCGAGATGAGACGAAGCGTTCACATCTTTGGCACACACCCACGTTTGGAAATCCACTCCAGTAAACCTCCCCGCCATCATCATATCACCACTGACAATCGTTTGCTTTCCTGCCGGATGTGCATCTGTCCTACATTCATCCTCATCTTCATCCCTTCTCTGTCGCTTTTAACATCCACGGATGCATGCAACCATTCATGCTGCAGCATGCCTGGGACACATCCATATCCGTTTCCATTCAGAATGCCATCAATTGTGGAATTATACAGGTTTTCGATTGTGCTTTGTGGAAAGTTTCATGCCAAGCGGTGCGCTTTGGGGGATCTGATGCTGGGGGGTGGTGATTATTTTTCAAAATGAAAACGATGAACGTTGCCGGGTACTTTGCATAACGCAAATCGGCAATTGTTACAACGATGTGCTGCTCTGCCATTGCTGATGACGCTGAAAATGATGGTGTGATGTTGATGCGCAAATGAACGCAAGCACAAGCGTAAGCAGCATAAAGGACTACGAAACAAGGAAAGAGGGGGAAAAAATGTGTGCATTCGTCCTTCAGCACAGGATTAAAGGGAAATTATTTTATCCCCAAAGAGAATTTTCACGACAATCAAATAGAACGCGTCAGAGCTGGCGTTAGGTAAAAGGAGATGTGGGACATGGTCATTGCTTGGAGCAGTGTAGTTGCCACACAAAGCCTCTGCCTCGCACACCAATAAAGTGAAGTGAATCATAGGCTTGAAGCGCTTACCAACACTGAATCTTCAATAGAGCACCACAAGTCCTTTGTCGATGAGAAAAGACAGAAACGCACCTCACATGCTGAATCGGCTTTTACGCGTAGAGCTACAGCTTCTCAGGGGCCGGAAGCACGGATGCAACCAAAACTTGTAACACTTTGAACAATTTTTCAAATGAAGTGGCGTGTTAGACTTGTCCATCCCTTCACACTCAAGCCAGGAAAAATCACCCCACGGGGTTCTTCATTAACTTGGGGAAAGCTGATCACTCCGTGAACATCAACATCCTCGATAAGACCACTTTTGAATCGATCAGAGCAGCCCTTAGGCATACAAAAATCGCAGATTCCCCCAGCAGATTGCTGGAACGTTGAACTATCACCTCTCGTTTTGAAGGCGTGTCGGTTAAATCAGGTCTGAAATTCTTATACTAAGTCCTTAACACAGCGGTCTTCTAGAAACTAGTGGATCTTTCGACACTCACTTGAGAGAATTTGGAACACTCTGAGTCGTTCTGAAGATCCTTGTTACATGGCCGAATCGTCCGAATGCTATAATTAACCAGCTTCGAGGTTCGCCCAATAACAATTCCGAAATCATTTATCGTTGCCTTCTACTTTGTGAGGTATGCGGAGTTGGAGATCTTCGAAGTCGAAGTCAACAGCCACTGCCAACCCATGAAGAGCAATGCCTGCCTTAGTCGCATACGGGTGGCACGGATAAGAAATATTCATGGCACTGCCTCGATAACATCAGCTTCTAAGTTCTGATAGAAACAGACCCGATCAGGACTCACAAGAAGGCGCATCGACGTTATGATGGCGGCAGACGAAAGATCGAAACCTGCAGTAACTCCTGTCAGTGAGGCGAAGAGATCTGACGAAGTGTCACAGTCTAACTTTAGCTTCGTACTGTCTTTCGAGAGGAAGGAAGGAGCAGGCTCAGTGAAAAGGCCGCCTCTTGAGAATTCACTGATCCACTACCACAAGAGGGAGAATGTGGTCTTTTAGTCTCCAAGGAGAAGCTCCTCATTATCCCATTTAACTTGTATTTAGGGGTCCTTATCACAGCCAACCTGATAGGATTCAAACCGACATCTTCCACACATGTTAAGACCAACTCCACAGACTGACTAAAATTCACTTCGACCCCAACCCAAACGAGTAGAAAAGACTACAAAGGATATGCTAACGACAGCCGTTTTATAATCCTCCTCCGCCATAAATAAAAATCATCGCTTCCTTGTGCAAATTTAAGTATAATCCGCGCTACCCATCATCCAATCGTTCCATTACATTGCCTTTATGACATTTTGATGGCAAATAACAATCGTTAGCCTTTACTTCGAAGCCATTAATGCCTCAATGTAATGCTCATCCGGCCACCTACAACCTTCTTATCTCATTAGCCGCCGTCCATCAAATCTGTAAAACAACTCAATTATCCTCGAACAATCCTGCGTAACACAACAGACAGACAACAGACAATTATACGCTACCGTACCCAAAAACCCCAACTGAAACTCCACACCGAACCGGCAAACATCATCATTTTGCCGCATCAAACCCTTGACAGGTATAAACATTCTCGCAACCAAGCAAACCACTAAGTCCACCATGCGTATCCATATCCTGTTTACTGTTTGTCTGCAGCGTTTTTCGGATGCTCTTTGAGAGAACGAACAAATAAAAAAACAAACTACTTTCCACGACGATGATGTACACCGACCGTCCGCAGTCAAATGGCTTAGACGGTGGACACATACTGCACAGTATTAGTGTTCTATGCCGAGGATATCCTCCGGCAGTCAATCGCTCCCATTTCACCACCATCAACCGGCACCGGCACGGGCACCACAACCAATGCTCCACCATCAGTGGCAGCCAACTATTTGGAGAATTTTCATTCTGTCGAACTGTCAGCACAGGTTGATTAATGGTCGCCCACACCAAACCGGGATACTGGCGATTTACAATTCTTCCGGATTCGTATCCTGCGAACGTTCAACCGACAGAGGAACCTTTAAAGGAGACCGAGGCAACCATTTACCATTTCTCGCCACCCACCAGGACAGTGTGGGAATTTCCACTCTTACGTGTTTTGTTCGCATTTGATTTAGTCCTTGTTGCCGAGCTGTAGGGAGGAAGCTTTTGTTTAGAGGAATTCAGAGGGGGTGTGGCCGCACAGATTACCATAAAGACAAATGGTGGACATTATCGCGATACAAAACAAAACTTTTCGTGGTGATGTTGCTGGAAATTCGTCGACTAATGTTCCACTACTATGCACGACTCTCCCATTGATGTTCAAATACGACCGACAACAATGACGACGGACGATGACGCGGATTGCTTTGATAGAACGCCCATCGTATGCGCATAAATAAGGACATTAAGGGTAAATAAAAACGAACACGATTTACTTAACGAGCTGATGAATTGCCTGGCGCTAGTGGAGGCTTTTGGTGAGTTACCAGGTTGCCAGAGTGAGCCAATTTAATCGACAATTAACAAGGAGTAGGTTGTGGAGTTACAGGTACAGCATCTGTGTTTGAGAGCCATTGAAGAAAGGATGGAGCAAAGGACAGGTGTAAAAGAAGTGGGGAATAGTTCCATTCGCTTTCTTTTGCAGAAATCATATCAATGTGACTCCGAACTCAGAGCAGAGGGACCCTTAGACTTATTGCTCAAAGGAATAAACTCGTTGTGGCAGCCTCATGGAGAATAATTTGAGTGGATCTTCCTTTAAGGCGCGTTGTGACTTGAAAAGCGAAGATTCTTGTAGAATGCTCCGAATGTGGGTGGTAAGGATGCACTCTAGGGTTAGTGGGTGGTAAATACAGGAGAGGTTGCGATGACAGACATATAATGTAGCTAGAGGTTGAATAGTTTCTTTAATCGTTCGCACTTTTTCGTGCAGATTTTTCTATGGATTTCTTGTTTCGTTGTAGACATGAACGTGTTGGCATGAAGTGTTTGCCAGATCACAATCACACTACTAACTCATAATTGCTCCCGCTTTCCTGTGATCCGTCCCAACATGTGTCCCAAACCTTCAGTTAACCTTCATTCAGTTCTGACGCTCGAAAGGGGAGAATACAACGACCCCAACTGAGGCTTAAGTGAGGAGCATGGTGTCTCTAGGTTGGTAGAAATATTCTAAGCGTAGCGGTGACACGAACTGGGTTCGAAATATAGGCACTGTGGTCCGCTTTTCCGTTGAGTTGGTGGGGATAAGTTACCAGCTCAGAACTTCTCGGACCCACCTGACAGTGCCTCCAAGTCGTTGATAAAATGTTTTTCGAGGATCGGCATCCTATTCCCCCGGAAACCACGCGCAAGGAAAATTGATTCAATGTTCCTCTAAGCCTAAATCGCCGCCGTACAGGTTTAGGCACATTCTTTTCGAGTGCGCCGCCAGTAAATTGTTGCCTATGAAGGGAACCGTCTTAACGTTTGACCGGGTGTTTTATCGAGCTATGTGCAGCTTTTCGGTCTCCTTGATAATGCTAGAAGGCTTCCAACTTACACACCTACACACCGCTTATCACGCCTTTTACTACTAAGGGATGCCAAATAGTGCCACCAAAGTGGCGGCAACGCCTAAAACGCTAGCTGATCGAGATGTCGACAATCTGGTTGAATGATCGGTGCTTATCAGATGTGACCGTACTAATCTCGAGAAAGGACTTATGCTCAGACAGTGAGCTTCCCATGACTAAGCGGTTAAACTTGTATATAAAACTGTACAAAACACTCGAAACCGTGAACCCACATCGCATAACTCTGGTCTAGAATCTTGCCATCAATATCCGGTCACTGCAAGGTTTCCAGTCCTACCCCTGGACTCAAGAATGCTTCCAGTTTGGCAAGGAACGAAGCATCTGACTTCGGTGACTTCATGGAAAAATTTGGCGAGATATTAATAAACTAAACGTCCTGAGACAAAGCTTGCAGTTTAGCTGTGAATTACTTTCGCCATAGTGCACTTAGACAAAAGGCGGGTCTATTTCTTACTGGCGCGACAGCTCGAGATGAGCCAAGGCCTAGCTTCTCGCAACCAATTATGTTGTGCGTGTTACATATTTCGCACGAATGGAAGGGACCTACAACTTATTGCCGAGTCCGAACGGTTTGACTGGTTTGCCATTCCCCGACGAGAATTGGTGCCGCGACAAATGTTTGGTGGACATGGCTTGAACCTACACAGATCTTTCGATCCGTATGCGTCGATTACTCTGCTCTGTGTTCCACATTGTAGTGACTTCAAGGAAACAGAAGGTGTGAAACTTCAAATTCTTCTTCAAGGAGAAAAGACACAGAAGCTGATTTCAATCAAATTATTAAGAAACCTATGGTCACCCTGAGACGACGTTAGATGAGACTACACAGCTAGCACAACAGTCCAACGCACTAACCACTGCGCCACAGCGACCACAGAGTAAAGAGATAGTCCTTTGAAAATTGAAGATGACTAGAGTCATGATACAGGGTCTCTACATTTCGGCCAAATTTGAAGAACCTTTTAACCGATAATCGCTCTCATTCTAAGGTCCTCAAAATAAGGTGGAGATGATTTAAGTTGTCATATCTAATCCATCAAAGCAATACTTCCCACTTGAAACGAGATTCCGAAACAATTTCCATCGTCTTTTCCCCCTGACAACCTACCCTCTGGCAACTCTGCACCAAAGTCCAGTCTACTGCCAGCCCGGCGATGTCTTCATCTGAATCGCCCACCAATTTGCTGTTTTCATTTTATATTTATGTACATATGTCAATACCAATAAAATCCAAAACACAATGTTGGTCCTCATAAAAGGGATAAAAACCAACAAAGCACACAACCAAATCTCCAAGCAACGAAAAAAAGGACGAACGAATAATAGATTTGAATTATTTTTTAAGGAACACAGGACTAGCTAGAGTTACGGACGACCCCTCTCCACATACACGGGGGGTGTGGGGCACTTTGTCACTCTCAAGGATATCGCAGAGATTTCTTGTCGTTATTTTTATTCTTTTGAAGCACATTTGCTTTTTTTCTTTACAGCCAACGCACATCCTTTTTCTTGAGTATCTGTGTGTGTGTGTGCTTTCTTAACTGCGGATGGATATATGGAAGTTTAGTGAAATTAAAATCTCTCCTTTAAGTGGATTTTGGATTATGGTGATTCCTTTGTGTCGGTCGGGAAGGAGAAGCAACATCAAGCAAAAAAGAGAGAAACCACTTCTATAATACAAATATCAATTTTTTTTATTATTTAGCACACGGGAATATCCATCCTTCTTGCGTTGCGGCAAACGAGTAAGTTATCCTTTGAACGGATTTATTGGTGTGACGGCGCTCTCTCTCAGGATACGAATAAAATTTTATTGAATTTGTTGTGTTATAATAATTTGTTTCGTTCTTTGCAGAGATTTTCCGACTGACAAAAGCGTTTAAGGACTACAATCCGCACCCGCATGCACAGAACGGAGCAAAAAAAAAAAAGGGAAAGCACATTAAAGCGTACAAAATAAGGATATTCTGGTAAATAAATAACAAAAAAACGAATAGAAGTCCTTCTTCCATCTGTGTGCTGTGCTGGTGTAGTTATGTGTGATATTTATTTCTTTATGGCACATCCTCGTCCCTTAATTTTGTTTGCTTCAACTTCGTTTTTTTTTTCTGTGTGTGAATACAACGAGTAGGGAGACGCGGTGGGGTTCGCTTGGTGTGGGGTTTCCCAGGAGGGGAAACGTTTGAATGCTTACGTCGACCACAATTGGAGCATTAAGAGAGGTGGATCCCAGGACACATTATGTGTGCACAATACCAACATTTACTTGATCGGTTTTTTCCCTTCTCGTGTGTTTTTTTCAAGTCCATGGCGGGTATTATTCGGTTCTTTTCAACTTTAAAGCGATTTATTTGTGTTATCCTTGCAATGTTTTGCTTTGATCATTGGGAACAAATATTTTCTGTTACAATACACCAACAGGTTTCCCAAAGACGGGGCCTGAGTAGTGATAGCAAAAGAAAGTGGATAAAGCGTGCGAGTATTAATGGATGGGAATGGTGTGGTGGTGGCGCCATACAATTGTTTGCTGGGGGATGTAATTCCATAAAAAAGAAAAGAAACCAAACCAAACCGCACCGCCACCAGAAAAAAAAAGAGGACATCCTTGCTTTGAACTTTCAGTTGTTTGATACAGATTTCATTGTTTCGCTAGGAGAATAGAAATTTTCCATTTTTTTTCATCCGTTTCTTAGGATTATTGAGGACGAGGTTGAAGGTTGTTAGAGTATTTGGTTTGCAAGAAAGGATTTTGCGTTAGCATTCAAAGACAAGACCTTTGCGATAGTTGAAATGATTCTATCCAGACTCGAGAATGAATGCAACTATTGTGGACGAGAAGCCAGTGATTTTAATTGGATGTTGAAGTAGTTGACGAGAGATGATGGGTTGGAGGAGCTTTGGATGTTTTTTTCTGTATACGAGGATTATGATGCAGAGGCAGGGATGGATAGCTGGTATGTAGTCACTGTAACGAGTTTTTTTTTTGCTCAATAGCTCAGGTGCAGTTGTCTCTTTAGAATCCCTGACCAAGGCAAGGATTTACCGAATAATGCATTTTGGGTCGAATAGTACTGTCACAGAGCATTGCGTCTATATTCCAAGTCTTGAAAGAAAAAACCCCAGGAATGGCACAAAGACTTGATAAGACAGCTTTAGCCAATCAGTTACAACACCATTGAAATGCTAAGAAAAGTGCTGGAGATCTTGTGATCCGAATCTGTCCATTCCTCTGATCTGTGTTTCACATTGTAGTGACTTGAAAGAAACAGAAAGTAATGAGACTTCAAATTCTTTTTCAAGGCGAACTCAGGAAAAAAGACACAGAAGCTGGGTTCAATCAAATGATTAAGAAACCCATGGTCACCCTGAGATGACGTTAGATAAGACTGAAACCTTCCTCCTACCAAAAACACACCACCCTGTACCAATTCCATGACACTTAATATGACTTACGCTTAAGACTTCATTATACCGGTCGCTTTTAAGATCTGAAGGGTGTTGAAGGACGAATAGGTTTAGGCAGGTCATGAACCAACCCTGTAGGGCTCAATTAGGAAAAGGTCAAAATAGACCAAGAAGAAGCATCAAAAAAACGTTTAGGTTGGGTCAGCATCAACTAAGACGAAAGACTAATCCTTTCCAAGGAAAACGATGTTCAATCAGAGGCAATTTATATGCAAACAATTCGAAAGCTAGTCGACTCTGTTTCTAGGGTCCGATTGTATCAGCCACCCTTCTTATTTCTGATGCTGCACAATCACCAAATCGCCCCTTGGCTGTATACAGTTCGAGGCTAGAATTGTATCAATTACCTACTCTGTATATTGGCAAGGAGCCAATAGGTTTGCGGTCCTGGGTTTACTAGCTTTATATGGAGCTTTCCGTCCATCACGTACCACTTTTCAGGCTCATGTCTTATCCATAGATAAGCTGAAGTTTTTCACAGAAAGCCTGGTGTGTACTCCAATCTGTTTTAGTGGTCCAATCGTGAAGTGAAATCTAAATGTGACCTGACCTTATCAGGGTAGCCCGCTTAGCTAACCTTATAGTCAAATCGAATAAATTAGATTATGACGTGGTATTTAGAAAATAGTTTCAGAGGCGTCATTGGTGAAATATCGCGTAGGTTCCTATCGTCTCGTATTCTCCGGCGACTGACTTTGTCTTGGTCTGCTTCGCCCTTCATTTCTTTGTGAATTCCACTCGAAAGAGACTCTAACGATTTTCAATATAACTCATTTTCTTAGGCGTATTTCCTCCTAATAGGCAGTAGGCCAGTAGAGCCAGACACTGCCCAGTTTCAAGTGTTCTACAGGCTTTGCGACGACTATCCGTATCAAGCGTAGATTTGTACATATCTGAACAAGTACGACAAATTCCTACACAAATTCAAGGGCTACGAGAAGATGAGTTGAGCAGTTTTCCATTCCTGTAACATTTTGCATGCGGAGATTAAGAACTTCGTCTCAAGAAAATTGAATTTAACGTCTGTTGAGGATATGACTTCGTATAAACTTTGACAAAAACGAAAACTCAAAAAACACAAAACATCTAAAAAGTGATTCAATAAGAGGTGTGCGATGTATTTTTCCAATAAAATGCAAAATAATTGGAAAATTCAAAGTTAATTGACTTTGAAATTAAGTTTAAACTTGGGAATTATGTGTGGAAAATAATATCAGACAAATGTCTTCTCCGCCTTCTTTGGCGTGGTATCATTCTTTTTTTTCAGTCACTTTGGGGCATAATTGTGACTCTTTATGAGCGTTAATTCCACGTTTGTGGCTTCTTTTTCATAGAAGGCAAAAATAGTACAGGGATCGAATCGCAAGCTCTTGATTTCCACACAATATTCGCAAAACGGAAAATGCCTCTAGAAAATTTAGAGCGCAGTAAACGGATTCATTTGCGCCACTAATAGCTGGCACGACAATGCGGAGTGGTTAAAGGCGTAGCTACTCCCAACGATTTATCCTTATCGTACTAATGGTTGCACAATCTTGTTGGGCACAAATGTCGTCTTAGTCCAACCCATCTAATCGAAGCCAACCCAATTTCCCTCGAATTTTCTCAGTTTCTCTCGAATTGTGGTATAATAAAATAATTTCGATCAAAAATTCCACAGAATTTCCATGCAAAATCATCTCTAGCTCTAGGTCGAATAAACTCGCAAAAGGCGATCGATTAAAACTACTAAATCTAGATGCGATCAGCGGCCTCAACTAAGACAAGAAAATGACACCTCGTGTCCAACCACTGGGCAAATTTTACTGAAGTTTCTTATTGTTTATTTATCATAACCGGAAAAATAAGATCGCGGATACAAGCTGTCGAAATGAGATTTCTTCGTTGGATTGGTGGGGTAACTCGTCGAAATGGAGTTAGGAACACCAGAATATGCGAGCCTCCCAGTGTCGGGCAACTACTTCTTCGAAGGGAAAGGTCCATACTTCGACGCATTAAACGCATGTCCCGTACTCGGCTTCCAAGACATGCCATGGAATCCATGCCTTCAAGTAGGCGTCCGTTGGGTAGGTCTAGGATGGGATGGTTGGACTAAGTCCGGAATCTCACCTCTACCCAGTGCAGGTATTTGCCTTAAAGACAAAGATACACACAGACTTTGGCAGGTTTTCAAATAGTATGCCTTTACGATGAACCAGTTCCTTACAGTAAGTAAGCAAGTAAGCATCGGACCTTTTCTCTCGTCGAACTTTCAAACATAAACGCCATAAGCCTTCAGATGTTCATTAGAAGTTTCAACTTATTTCAAAGTTGGATCAGGAAAAACTTGAAAATTAGTACAAGCAACCAACTGAAATTAAAGGAGAAACCCCCCAACAAAATTTCTTTCTCTCTATGTCGGCAGTTACATATGTACATAGTACAAAAGCCCGTATACATGTGTTCAGTTTCTGTACAGCAGTTAATCTTAGCCCTGAGCTCATTAAAATAAATGAATAAACGTTCCGCTGTCAGATTCATTATTCCCGTAGTTTAACAACCAGTCTCCCCTCAGGCATACGCTTAAATCCTCCTATCGCCCTCTCCAATACTTCAAACCCAGGTAACTAATCAAATTATATATCCCGACAACTTTCAAGTATCACATTTAAATTCCACAAGATCGTATTCCGTTGTCAGTAGTTTTTATAGCCATTTCGGAACATTACACGCAATTAAGTCTATTTGGCAGCACATAAAACATTATGGCACGACCATAAAACCCTTTACATAGCATCCCAGCTCATTTGGCGGGGCCAGACAAAGGGTTTTTACTCCTATCCCGGGCACATATTTTCCCCGAAACCCATTGCCCTTCGTAATTATTCATGAACGAGGCTAACTTTTCCACTGGCCTCCCACTATTAATTAGAGATAACTTTTATTTTATTGCCTTTTCCATCTTCATTACAAAGTTTTTCCCCACTCACACACAGATGGCAATCGAGTTTCCAACCAATTGCCCGTTCCCCAAAAAAAAATCCCACAGAAATAACTCGTACTGATACTCGTATGCACTAATCCATCAAAAATGTAAAAAAAAAAAAATCGTGCTCTTCCCGGATAAGATACGAATTCAGATTGATTTTGACAGTGCGTGTCAAAAGTTGGACAAACAACAATCATTTTCCCACAATTTTTCGAAAATCGATTTTAAATATTTTGCATACGAATGCGAAAGAAAGTGGAACAGCTGAAGAGATACATAAATTTAATAGGTCGAGACCTGAGCCCTTACTCACGTTCTCATTAAGGTGACAGAATAAAAAGTTTGTGTCGGCAAAATACCTGAAAGGAAAAGAAACGGGAAAAGAATTAGAATAAATTACGAGGTGTAAACAAGAGCATAAAGTTACAGATAAATCGTTCGTGAGAGTTTTGTACGACAAGACTGGTTTACAAGTCGTTATGGGTTTGAATATAAACTGATACTTTAGCGACCGTCGTTATAGATTGATTGATTGACATGTGTTATGGTGGTAGCTTATGCATAGAGCTGTTTGTGGAGTGGTGTGCATGAATTAAGGCATGATGAGGGCTTCGGAACGGAAACAGAACCTAGTTTTTACTGTGGTTTTTATCGGAGGCACTACACTACTTAACAAACTGAACCCTTATAATAAATTTTCAACAGATATTCCAAGCAAACAAGCACCACGTTCTGTCTTTTGAAAGCAAAGAGTAGATTGAGAGCAGCTTCTGCAAAGAGCGTTTGATGGAACACAGAAAACACAGCATGCTTTTGACTTATCGATCTGTAGAACTCGGAGGTTGGTTTAGGAAGAAAGCCAAGAGCTAGTGCTTTGACAGAGCCTACCAAGTCATTATGCTTACGTGACATTCCAAAAAAGTCCCTATTTCCTTTTATGTAACACATCACCGTAGAGAAATCCAGACGGAGATTATTCTAAGAGTGTGCCCCTTTTCTTTCCGGCCATTGTCTTGGGAATATCTCTGTTGTCTATCTGTGGTTTTAACAGCTTTCTGTCATGTAGAAAATTAGAAATTTATTTCCAGGCGATATGAAGCTGCTAAGTGTCGATTCTAATTTTAATTAATGGTCAAGAGAGTTTCAGAGTCCTACAAGGCAAGCCACTGTCTCAGTACTGTTTATATATTTATGTCCAACCACCCATCAGTTGTTAAAGCAACCTTACTAAGCTTGATGATCACTGTGGCTTGGTGGTAATTTCGTTGGTGTGCCGAGCGAGCTGGTATAGATTCGAATTTCAGTAGAATCAAATCGGAAGACAAACCTTCGAGAGTATTTTTTGCCATGAGAAGCTCCTTAATCTGCTGTTCAAAGTCGGGAGACACGCATAAGACAAAGGTTTGCGAGAAGCTGGAGCTAGGACTGCAGGACTAGAGCGCTTAAAGTCTATGAAAAGTTATGGTAAAACCTTATTCTGCTTGGCTATATTAGACGGTGCGCGAAATTTATCAATTTAGGCCAGGCTTAGGCTATTAATATAAATTTGCCTTAAATAACAAATCAGCATTCAAGACCACATTTATAGATTCTTAACAACGTCTCTCCAGGTCAATGTTCTTTTTGGCACAGACCTCGATGGATTGGTTCTCGGCCTGAAGGATTCCAGGACAGGTGTCTACAGATTCCCTTGTCTTAAGTTTTCTACCAGAATTCAACTTACATTTTCGTGCGAAATTAAAGACGTAAAACAGATCTAGAATGGAGACCTCTCTCGCCGGTAGATCCCCGAACAATTTACTCTGTCTAGAGTCCACTGGAGCTACTTAAAATACTGTTCAGAGTTTTTCTCCCTTTCGAGAACATGGTGACATTGTTGAGTTTGTCTAGGTATTTTAACATTTCAAACTGATTTCGAATCATATGGTATGCCCTTATCAATTTGTTTCACTTTTAAGCGACTTTTTCGATCAAGCTAAGTACTGTCATTGACTTGTGCAAGTCTTAAAGTTTTTAAAATCCCATTGAACAGATAACTACCCGAACACTACCAGAATAATAGTGTTATCGTGCTGGTGCGACAAGGGGTCGAAGAAAGATCTGTGCCGGCAGTAAGAAAGGTCAGCAGTGTAAGGGAATTTAATGCCTTTCTTTGGAGAAGACTTAAGTACTTGTGTTCCAACCTCCCATAGTAAAATGCAGGACGATTGAACCCAAGAGCAAGGCATAAAAAAAATCGCTGAGGTCATTAAGAGTACGAATACGGTGGCTCATGACAGTGCTTTATGTAGATTGCTGTCCATCCACAGATGAATCCATCACAGAAGCCCACAGAGGGCTGCGAGCGTATGCTAATAGATTAAGGTCTACTCTTCAAAACAAATTGTGGCTGATGGCAGTGAATTCAAAGTCTGAATTCCCATTCAAGATCGCTAATCTCGCAGGCAACAATCAAGGCTTTAAGGTCTTTGCGAGTTTATTGAAAGATTTGCAGTTCTGTTGAAACAGTTTTGCCTTCTCAACTTAATTTATCACGTTAGATTAGATCCTTTCAACTCCGAGATAAATGGATCTACTAAAAGGTCGATTTGCACATTCAAAGCAGTCATCGTCTCAACTCTGTATTGCGGTCGCTTAGATCGAAATATCGTCTGCGCCGGTTGAGGAGTTTACCTAGTTCGGAGTTAAATTTAAGACCACTGTTGACACCCTTCGGCTTAGCAACATAACTTGGGTTTAAAACTCCTAGTTCGACAAACAAAACTGAACCCCGACCAGTCGTTGATCTTAGCGATCTAGACTCTAGAGATGTAGCGCCGAATGCTAGACAATAAGTGAGAAATCAGAGCAGATGCTAAGTTCCTTTGAGAGAAAAGTACTGCTTCTGATATAAAGTCTCGAGTGTGAGGAAAGCGGATGGAGAACATGTTACCAGATGTTGTCAAAAAAAAAAGAGTCAAGACAACAATGATCAAATACACAAAAATGTTCCAGCCAAGGAGATCCTTAAATGAACGTCTTTAGGTTGAAAACGAGAAGGACTGAACCTGCTTTACAAAGGCCAATTGATCGCGAAGAAAACTTTGTCTGGGGAACTGGAAATAACGTGCCAGCGATGGGTGTGGATGTGGATGAAAGACTGCAGTGTTTTAGACAGAGAGTTCTCACAGGACAGTAAGGTTTCAAGTGCATTCGTGGGGTAGAAAAGGGAAGTTCCGGAGAACTCACCTCTGAATTTAAACAAGAACTAGAAAAGATGATACGAGTACAACATCAGAAAATTTATTCTTCGAGAGCACACCCGAAAAAACTCACAATCACTGCCAACACATCGTAAAAATATCATTTTGAGAGATTGTTGATGGGTTTGACAAAAGTTCTATTCTTTCAATCAAGAGAGTCTCCAAGGCTAAATAAATTGATATGAAAGTCATCATATATGAATTCGATCAACGCTAAGCAAGAGGGCAGTCAAAGGGTTGTTCGCAGAGGCCAGTTGTCTCAACTCTCCTATGGGTATCAGCTGAATAATCTCAACTACTCTGGCCAAGGACTTCTCTGATGAATTCACACTGACCAATCTAACACAAAGTGGACTTAAAAGTGGGACGGATGTGGTGGGATAAACTCATGCAAGTTTCGGTTCGGAACGCCCTTCAAATTTAGAGGCTGACTTCACCCTGTCTTACCAGAGAAAGGTCTGAATCGGTGTTAAATTTCCCTTCTGTGATCATTCTGAAACCAGCAAGAGAAGGTCACGAAGTGGAACTCAATAACTACACTCCGCCAACCTAACAGTGTTCGCCCTAACCAATCATAATGCTAAGGTCCTAATGGAACCCCTCACTGGACATTGCTTACTCAATTATGACCTCGATAAGGGAGTATAAGCCTTTTGGACATGAGTCGTCTGTGCTTGGAGGATCAGAACACTGCTGATGAGTATATAATCTGCGATTGGCCCGCTGCAACTCGAAGGAGATAAAAACACTTCTACAGGAGGTTCAATCATCCATGTCATTGGGCTCAATCTAGATGGAAATGGTGTCTACTAGCCTAGTTTTGGTAACCCCACAGTAGGTGCTTTCCAAACTCTAATCTGTACCACCCTAAACCGCATCGAAAAACCTGAAATAAGCGAAGCGGAACACCCGATAAAACCAAATCCAAAATGATAATATTCCACAACCACAACATCGAAGTCCACACAAAAAACAAAATCGTTTTTGATAATTTTAGCACAGATTACCTGAGCCTCATGCATCATTTACGGTTTCGGTATTCATTGCCCCACCTATAAACAAATATCTCGCCCACATATCATTTAATTAATTCAAATCGTCAAAACAAAAACCCCAAAATTGACTTCTGTTACACTTTAATGGACGTGTTTGCCCGCACACACTCGTTTCTGAACCACCCGAAGCCATATCATCATGGCAACCAGCCAAAAAACATAAAAACCACAATTTTGCATGCAAAAACACAACAACAACAAACTAATTCTCAAAAATCATATGAAACCCCGAAAAAAAAGATCAAAAACACTATAAATTTCAACACTTTGGCTATTTTTAGAACTCTCCTCCGCGCGCTCGTTAGAACTCCCGTCCTAATTGCTAGTCCCATGCTGTCTGTCTGTCCAAACAAAAATCCATAACCAGAGCCGCAAGCGCAACACCCGAAAAGAACTACAAATTTTCAAAAATAATTATAAACACATTCAATTGAGCTGTGAAGGGCTATCACTCTGGGTAATGGGAACTCGGTCCCGGAAACTCCGACAAAACAACAAACCGGCTGCAAATGGGTACACAAACGCATTATGTGCGCCAAAAAAACAGAGAAAAAAAACCAAAAAACCACCAGAAACGCCAGTGTTCTGACATCACTATGTTTTTCAATTTTGGTAGAGGGGCGATATCTATACCATGCGGCGCTTAAAGCAACAACAATTTGTTTGGACAAATTATGGGCGTTCCAAACACCCGATTCCCTCGGTCGGAGTACACCAAACATTTTTTGAAAATAAATTCTCTAATCAGCCTCGGATTTCAATTTAATTTTTTTTTTTAACGACTTTGAGCTCTGTTTTCGTTGGGAGGCCCGATAATAATTTGTTGGTCGTCATAACAATAAAACGGTTCCCAACCAAAGAAAAACAATCACATTCCGGGTCCATAGTGGGAGCCATCATACACAGCTTCCATTCCCGACACATGTGTCCATGTCCAGTGATGAAATTGCTCTCAATTTGTCCTCACATCGGGCTGGTGGATCGGGTAGCCATGTGATTAACCCTTTTTTGCCTTGTAATTCATTTTATTGTTCCTCAATAAACAGAGGGCGGGGAGTGCGGCATATGATTAACTAGCTTTTTGCTAAACGCGGCGGTCTGGACACAGATGGCGTTGGGAGATTACTTTATCATAACACGAAATGGAAGAGCGCACCATGTGGGTAGCAAATGTTTGCTTCGATGTGATGAATTGTGGAGGCCAAATCAAATCGACTACGGCCATTGGATTTGATACAGTCGAGAACGAGATTCTAGGGAAAACGCGTTAACGAGAACTTCATTTTGGGAACGATTTGGGAGAGAGAGAAGAGTAATGGGGTTGGGATGCCTTTGAATATGAGCTATCGGTTCCATCTGTTAAGACAGTGGGCCAACTGTCAGTTGGAATCCAAATGTGTGTTTGGCGTTTTGAGTGATGTTTTTCTCCTAAATGAGGTAATGGAGGCTCTTTAGGAAAATATGCATGACATGTGCGTTGGCTTAAGTGGAATTCTTGATCCATATGATGGGTTTGGGAGGGTTGGAGAATTTTTATATTTAGAACGGATTTTCGTTTCTTGACTAAGAATAGGATGTGGTATGTGGGTTGATGGGTCAGTAGAAGTATGAAGAAAACGTTTTCTTCTGAAAAGTGATGGTCGCCATAGCTGGACTCTTCTTGCGGATCTGGTAGCCGAACTTTGATATAGGAAAAACGTTGCGTTGGTCATAGTTTATGGTAGGTTCAGAGTTTGGATAGTCCTTGTTTGACTAAACGAGAAATATGTTCTCAGAGAAAGAAGTGTTCCACAGCATCAACTGTAGAAGAGCATCAAAAACAGATCAGGAAAAAACTGCTAAAACTGATGTGCCATGTGATCTCCTAAAACACTTGCGACCACATGCGGTTTGCGTATACTCAGCATACAACACAATTTGTACATTCAAAGGCATGCAACCATACAATATCCGGGCAACAATCAGTTGGGTGGATACACAGTATTCAACTGCCGCATACAACGCGATGTTGGTGCAGTGTATTTCCTACTTTATGACGCGTACACTTTCGAGCTGTGATTGATACAAAACCGATCGCATCACTCCAACCGATCGCGGTTCGAGACACATCATCCGACCATGTGAGCAGCAGTTCTCCCCAGATCAATCCACGCTACCTTAACGCTACCACGATCCTCATTTATATGTAGGAATTGGTCAGGTTTCGGACATGTACTCAAGGAGTCTAGGAAAGAAGGAATTACCACCTCTCCCCCTTCAAATGACGCCCCTTCGTCATGAGCAAGTCTTTGTATTTTTTCCTAGACACGTGCACCCCCAATGACCATCGCAAACAAAAAAACTGGTTTTCCTCCACCGATCTCTAAAATCAAGCCTCGTCGCTCACTATGAGTAAAAAAATGGCTGACCGCATGGGAAACTCGATGTAGAAAAACTGGTAAAGCATTGTCGCTCGCTGTTGGCAAAATGTTAGGCGTTGGAACTTGCCTTGGTCCACCAGCATGGCGCCCTCAGGGTCCGGTTGGGTTCTCCATCGTCCGCTCCCCAATATCTAGCCTCGTCGGTCGTTATTGGCAAAATTATGGAGGATCGCATAGAAACATTGCGTCTTGCTGGAATTTGTTCTTGTCCACTGGAAGCAAGCACTATTGGCACTTGAGATCGGGTCGCGAGATTAGCAGTCTCCACCTAACATTTGTCACGGCAACGCCTTTTTCTGGACAATTCGCCATTTGCCTTCCTATCAATGGTGACGCCCGGCCTTGTCCCCGCTCGGACGGCTGTTATCCCAATTAGTAAGGTAGTTTCGCATATGGGCACAACGGATCCAACGTTGGAGCAGAGGCTTGCATTACAAGGCACTCATTTCCCATTTCCCCACGGTCCGACCAATTTGCGTACGCCGGTGGAGCAGGGGCCAGGGTATAGGTAGAGCCAAGGAAAGGGGCGGACACTGATAGAGGTATTAGGACAAGAAATTAAAACAACTTATGAAGGGTTAAGCCGTCACGTTCTCCACAGAGAGAGGCTGTCAGAGGAATTCGAAAGCCAAATTGGGTTGGCAAGGCTGCGTTATATCACCAATACTGTTTTTACTGGTGATTAGCGATGTGCTTCTCGCTGCCTCGTCGATGAGAAATGGAAGAATTCGATGTACGCATATATCTCAACTCAAACATCTTCAAAGAGCTAGCCACGTACTCGTAGAGAAAGCTGAGAATTTTCAATACCCTGGGACTATTGTTTTGACAAGATATTACCAACTGAATCGACAAAGCGAAGTCTGCGTTTGGAATGTTGTCCAAAATATGGCGAAGCAATGTTATCGGCAACTGGAGACAGCTGGCAAAGGATCGAGATCGCTGGCGACGCTTGTTGGTTGAGGCCCAGGACCACCCCGGTCTGTAGCGCCACCAGTAAGTAAGTAATGTTATCGGCTACTATTACAAGAAACCTGCAAATGTTCGGAAATAGGTGCCTATAAAACATTATGAGGACTTATTGGCCTAATCGTACCTAGAACGAGCACCTTTACCAAAGAACGGGCCAGGAATCGATAGGCACAACCATTCAACGACGAAAGTGGCAGTGTATTGGTCACACATTTCGAAACGGCGACAGCCTAATTGCTAACTACGCTGCGCAACGGAATTCGCTTACTCAAGATGAAAGAAGAGTAAGTCGACAGAGAAATACGTGGCGCAGAACAGTTGAGGAGCCTCGTCAATTGGGGAAGCGTTGGAGAGAACTAAGACATATTGCCAGAACCCCACACGATGGAGCAAATGCGTAGTAGAGGCCCTAGGACCCACAAGGGTGAAACAGGACATAAGTAAGTAAAGTCACAGATCCACTACGTTTACTCCGGTTAATAATGGCAGTTAAACCATAAGTGGAGCTTTAATTCAAGTACTTCATCCATCCATGAACCACAACGAATCTAGCTATACTATGCACCAGTTCACTCTCTCCATAATTAATTAGACGACAATTCCGGCTTATCAACGTACGGTCGGCCACATTAATTTGGAAAACCATGCATGCAAACTAAAATTGGTGGACTGCCATCCTCAATAGCCATCGAAATTGACCCATAGCCCACATTCCCCACAAAGTCCCCTCGCTCCCGCCATTCGAAGAGAAACTCAAATCGAATTCAGGAAGCCGCAAAGCCAAACGAGCCAAATTTATAAATTACAAACTACCTGGAGCGTGAAAAAACTGCAATTATTGCCAATAATAACGCACTTTACTGGCCTCAATGTCGGCCAGTTTAAATCGGTCAAGCAAATAATGCTGCACACACACACTGAAGCCAGCCAACGAAAGTCTAAAAACCGATTGAGTTGCATCAGGCTCCCTCCCCGAATCGAATTGCAATTACTCGCCTCCATTAACATTATCATTGATCCCGAAATGGATGAAAGAGGATTATCCTGATTTTTAAAGCATTTTCCAAATGCCCTTGCTCCCTGCTCTGCCATCGTCTGGCTCCCTCATTTTCTACGTCATTCTCCTTCTTGTCCGACCATTCAAAGGACTCCAGGAAAAAATAAAAGGGAATACATACCAGCTTTGGCATAATACCAGTTGAATCGGTGCACCCCTCAGTCAGGGATTGAGTGCATTAAACCATCATTTAGGAGCCATCACAATCATGATGATCATCATTATCATCATCTTCATCACAGGGCACAGAAGCAGTAGTAGGTATAGCACTGGGTATAATGATGATTTGTGCCATTTTCAGTCTGCAATTCATCCCGCTCTCTTGTGTCCTGTCCTCAACTATTACTTGTCCAATTAAATTTAGTTTAGGCCCGTTTAAGCGGAGCCTGTTCTGATGGCCTGTTCTGTAGTCACGCGCTCCGTGAACACACACCCAGGCAGACACTCTCTTCCTGGATCGGCATCACACGCAAAGTTGGATTAATTAAAATCTCATTTAAGTAAGTGCACTCATTGCGGAGCCATCTCCATGCCCCAACTCCAAACTCCATCATCATCATCATTCAGTAGCACTAGATGCCAAGGGAGAGGAGCGCTCATTTCCATGAATAGAGCGAGAGACTGCCAAAGGACGGATGGAGTTTTATGCATTTTTCGGTGCAATTCTGGGCACATCCTGCGCTGCCCAGTTATTTTTCCATCTCCTCACACAACGAACGTCGCCATTGTTCTAGCTGACGTCGAGGTTAGGGGTAAGTAATAAATCTACGTACTGTCTAGGCTGCATAAACTTTATAAACCGCTGTTGTGCGCTTGATTGTTGGCGTACATGGCTTAGAGAGATTAAATGCACGGAATTGCATGTATGCATGTCAGTATGGCACCTGACAGCCGGGGGTTTTTATATTTTTTCGAAAAAGTAAACTGTATGCTCTTTTCCTGGTACAGTGTGGATGACAGGCAGGGATCCGGGAAGAGTTAAGGTTTGTAAGATCCGTAAGATGCTGTTCAGGACCTTTCCTCTACACTTTGCTGCGGAAGAACTTGGAACCTCGCTAAGAAACTGGTCATCACGTGGTTCATTTGTAAAGACCGCTTCTCAACAAAGAAATGAGACTTGCAAATCAGAATTTTAAGCCGATATGTAACGAATCAAACACTGACAATCACCTCTAGCCAAAGACGGCAACACTGGAATTTATTATTAAGAGAGAACCTGGACTGACAGGCATGAGGATATACCTACTGGGCAAAATGTTAAATGCTTTCCTGGTGAAATGAAAAGACAAGGCATGATTGTTGCCATATGTACGTATGTGTAGATCACAGTGATCATCGTTCACAAGGTTCGCGTCGAATTGGCGGTTTCTGGTGGCGTTGTTTCACCTATTTTGAGACGTAAAAAGCCTTCAAGTGTCTGAGCAACTAATAAGCTGTGTGGTTCATAAAAACCTCTGATACCAGCCTTCTGTCATGAGAAGAAGTCAACCTATGTCGCAGGAAATTAAACTTCAGCTTCTCATTAAGTTAAGACATCCGGAGGATCCATGTCTTTTTTTTCAATGATGTCCTCAAAAGGACACTAAGGAACATCAGAGTACGCGAGGCACTCAATGTCGAGCAGCTATTTCTTCGAACGAAGAGGTCCATACTTCAATGGTTTGGACACGTCAAACGCATTTCGCCAACTCGGTTTCCAAGACGTGCCATGGAATTCGTGCCATCGGGTAGGCGTCCCCTGGGCAGGCCTAGGATGAGATGGCTGGACTAAGTCAGCCTGGGAGATCTCTCAAACCGTGCGGTCTACAGATCTTCGTGCGCGACCCTATTGTCAATATTCGTCTAAAGCGGTCCACAGCAGTGTGGCCTTCGTTTTTCAGCTACATCCGTCCAGTCAAAATTGTCAAGATACGACGATTTTTGAGGGAAGTTAGCTAACGATCTATGAAGGGTAACAGTAAAGGGATGAAAACACTTGTTGGTTAAGGCCGAGACAGTTGCGCCGTCATCGCCACGCAAACACTAAAAACCCGCCACTCTCAAGGAATTTATCTGCTAAGACGAAATGTGTCCTTCGTTTGACGAGGAATTGCTATTGGCAAAGGTGCTGAATGACGCTGCCAGGTACAGTAAACAGCTGCCAAAAATATGAAAGGAACATTATTCACTCTCTAATCAAGAGAGGACTACAAGGTATCTGCGATTCGCGTCACCACTACCCTCCAATCTACCTACCTAACGCCGAAAGGACATTGGATACCACTGAAAAATACCAAAAGCTGCTTTAAAAGCGTTGAAAAACTCACAACCACGCTGCCTCTCAGCACAATGTAACCACCATCCTTTAGCGCGTCAACAGCTACAAGTTGCTTCAAATTTCCACAAAATGCCTTCGAATTCTTCGAAATGGCCACGATTATTCCTTTTTAAAATGCTCAGGCATTCCTTCCTGTAAGTTAGACTGTTGATCATTCTGCCCTCCATGTCTATGGGATAAGGGTATAACTCACCCATCAACTCGAATTTACTCTCGAGAACTATTTACCCAGTCAAGACCACTACCGCATGAAACTTCATCCACCATAGCCATCACCATCATCTTCGTCATTATAGCCGACGGCGGTGGCGGTAGCGATGGCATCGTTGTCGTCCTCGTCCTCCATCATGAACTAGGCCCTGGAAGTTTTAAAGTCTACCGCCACCCCTAGTACACACATACACACCATCATCGTCATCATCATCTTGTTCTCCATCATCACGTAAGCATGATCAACACGCGAGACGACGATACCAGCCACCATCGTTGTTCCTCGGCTCACTTGTCGTGTGTCCGTTTAAACTTTCATGTAAACAGGATATTAAGGACTATGGTGAGCTCTCATTTTTACGATGACATATACATTTGCCGACTAAAATAAAACACACACACACCCTGAAACGTTTAAAGTGACATTTTAGAGTTCACAGAGTGTGGCGGCATAGTTTTGTGTCTTCACTTCGTACACCCTCCTGTTGCTGGATTCACAGGGTGGCTTGGGCGGAAAAAAAAATACGCAATACGCCCGCTGCTCCACTCGCCCTCCCTTTTCGTCTGACGCGGGCCGTAAATCGTGATGACAAAGTGCAATAATTCACCTCGCGCTTTGTATGCACAGAATGCGAGGGCGTTTCGTTTTTGTGTGTTCCTTCCTCCATTTTTTGGAATGCAAATAATAGCACGATGTCACCGATGATGATGATGATGGCGGCGGCGGCGGCGGCGGCGATGGTTGTTGGTGGCTTGTGGGATTTTTTTTCTAGATCCACTGATTTTATGTTTTATTTATTTTTTTAAGGCCAGTGGGGGGTGGCAGCACCAACGGTGTTGTTTTTTTTCGCAAAGTAATTTGAATAAAATGGAGATGAACTGGAATATTAACGGGAAGAGAGCTGACGTTGCGCCAGTGTGGCGGACCCCGTCCTTGTTAAATGAGCATTTAGCGTGAGTTATAGCGCGGTAGAGTGAGTGACATATTATCATCACCAAACCGACTATTTTGAGTAAAATGGCGAATAAATTACCCTTACAGTCGGTCGGCGTTAATACGCATCAGTGATGAGTAAATTTTAATGCACTTCCAGGTCAGTTATTACAATTTGATGAAAGATAAACGTTGCCGGCAAGCGACGCACGCCAGAGTGTGAGTGGCAACATTTTGTGCAATTTAACGTTGAAACTGTTGGAAATAGTCCTGCCGCATGCAATTCGTTTGAAGATTTAGTGCCACAGATTTGGATTTGATGACGGTGGACAAAAAAGCCAGGTAATGGAGTCTATGAAGCTTGTATCATTGTGGAACTCGTTCCTTAAGAACTATCTTGAGTGAACAGCGGAAGATTAGTGAAAAAAGTCTGAATCCACCTATACTACGCTCAAAAGTTGACATAGGCGTGGGAGCAGAATCTTGGAATTACCCTCAAAAAGACCGTCACTCAAGTGGAGCGTGCAAGTGAAAAGGGATGTTAACCAACTCAGAGAGCAAAGCTGGAGACAGCTCGTCAACCCCCGAACTGTAGGACATGAACAGCAACGTCAATTCAAGAAAATTTTATCGACGGAAATAATCAGCCAGAAAGAAAGACACGTCTGAAAAAGGAAAGGGTACACGGCGACTCATACCCGATACCCAGCCATGTACCTACATAAGGACAAGCACGACGACAGGACATAATTCTCGCATTAAGGGATTTTTTTCAGGATTGTCTCTGATCTTGAATACTTGGTGCTGTCGGCATGGGACCTTTGGAGTGGTTATTTCTGTTCACGATAACGTGAGCCAATCTGTCGTATCACACTTCCAGGTTCAGTAGCCGGACTACAATCTATCGAGTTAATTGAAAGCCAAGCCGCAGCCTTGCTGACTTTCGTAATTTCCACTTGAAACACACAACAGTGATCCGGCAGTCGTTTGGCAATGGCTATGTCAGGTGCATATTTCTATCGCGGAGCCTCTCAAAACCGCACCGGACTATCAAGTGCTTCTGCTAGAAATCCGAGTTCTGTATCTGACGTTAAAGTCAATATGAGGGACAATATAGCCCGTTTTAGTTTATCAAAGCCAGGCTTTATCTTAAAACACCTTATTTCATCCTGACTGTTGAAAGAATGTGTTTACAAGGCATTCTTTGCCTTCAATTTTTTGTAAGTTATCACCAAACATACAACGTTAACGCAGCTATGTGCTTCCAATGTGTTCCGAATCCACAATGCCATTCAAGACCATGTTTCGTGCTTAAATTACCCTAACGCTAAGTAGAATAGATATGAGGTTTTCTTGTATCTAAAGAACGTGACTACCACGATATCCACTCTAGATGACAATAAGTCAAAAAATTATTACAATTTACAAGTCACGTGCAAGTCGATCATAATTTCAAGTAATTTCACCTCATTCCGACAACAAGCCAATAGGGTCGCAAATGAAAATCAACATGTCTTGCCTCATTAAGATCCACTAGCCGTACGATGCGTAATAGCAGTATGTTTAAACAATAAATGGGCAACGGAACGGGCATTGAACGGAAATGCCTAAATGAGTGTATTTTTACAACTCAATACAAGGTAACAAGAGACATACAGTATTGTGATGTAGTTATGCATTACTTACGCCGTTAGATTGAATTTGTTGATAAATATTTGTGAACGTACCTGAAATAAAAAGAAAAGAGAGACATTTGTTAGATTATTTCTTGGAAAGGAAAGCACACGTATGCATGCATGCATGTAAAACAAAAAAATAAAGGGTGATTCACTAAGAGGTGTACAACTTCTTTCTTCAATAAAAAATATACCTAATTGGAAAATGTCAAGTTTAACGACTTTAAAATGAAGTTTAAATGTGGGGATTATGTGTGAAGTAGAATAAAAGGCAAATGCCATATGCGGTTTTTTTTTGCCATGATACCATCCTAGTTTGGAGTTTTTCTTTTACTTTTTGGCCTAGTTGTGCCTAAACCAGTTTGGATGTTGTCTTTAAGGGGTGTAATTGCTTGTGGCTTGTTTTGGATAACCGCCGCCTTGAAGAAAAACTGAAGGAAAAAATCTAACGATACATAGAACTAATACAACATAAAATCTAAAACCTACACCTCTTAGTGAAGCATTGATCATTCTTAAGTCAGGCGACCACTAGGCAACTTTAGTTGCCCAACTGTTTCGTTGCTTCAAAACAGAACAGACAGAGCAGCGCACTCAAGGCAAAGCAATCTGCGACGAGCATCTGTTTGAAAGTCCAAGAAATCGCTGAATTCAAAAAATTAGGTTAAAGAAGCTTGATGGGCCTCAGTATTAATGGAAGAAGTCGTGGGTAAAGCCAAAGACTCCCTTAAAATTCGTCAGCATCATGCAAAGGCTTGTGGTGTATCGCTATAACGATGAATGATGATTGGTTTCTTCGCAACAACGTCGTAATGGCTGGCGGCAAGGACATAGAAAAATATGACGAGTATATTTCTGCTGTTTGTGTTCGAAGGGCAGACATGTCCAGTTTAAAGGGCCCAAGCATCCACAGGCTTTTCCAAGTCAAACTCTGTTTACAAAACTTCTTATCTTAACTTCACGCCGCAAGCCCCGATTGGTTAGTGCCTCAACTAAAGAACGGGGTTTAATTTCTTTGACGGGTTGTTGGGGGTAACTAACCACAGATAGGGCGAGGGGCACGCTTTTCTGAATTCGGACGACAGCAAAGGAATGGTAGCGTCTGTCATTCTAATTTGGTCAATGTTCTCAGTGAAATACGGGGTTCTTTGACTTATTCAGGGATCAGGCTTGGAATCGAAGACCATTCCGATCCATTCGCAGGACATGTGAGAACAAGTGTATCGATGGGTTAGGGCTTAAGCAGTGGTTTCTCTTCCATCTTCCTCCTAGATGCAGTGCTGATTTAATAAAGAAAGCGCGTTGGATTGGGCCGGATAAAAAGAGGATGAGAGCAGAAGTAGATTTGTCATATGCGGAAGACTGAGGCGCAATGTTATTACCTTCCAACACCTCGACGAACGCCTTATGACAATTCGCATCAAGGCTAACTGTCTGCACAGAGGACAAAGACGACGCCACGATAAATGTTCAACCCGCAGAGCCTTCATTTTAAGGACCAAAGTCGATGAAGCCGTGTTTATCAAGTTTGAAACAACGTGCCTGAGATAAATGACAACCAAGACAACGTTTCAGCGTTCATTCGTTTGGTCATGCCCCTATAGGACGACGCAGCAAATAATTGCCAGCCTTCAGAACCTACATTTTAAGGAAATAATTCCAGAACGCTGAGCTTACCAAGATCAAAACAACGTTAAAATTAAGTCAAAAATTCGTTATCCATCCGTCTTCAGAATTCAGAGACATTTCGTGCTTTCATCCATAGACTTCTCATCCACAACTACTTCTGTCCCTACAACAACGGCAAGGACATAATGGAATATGGCAATTGCCTCCAGAAAATAGAGCAATCAAGTCCGGATTAAGGATAACCTTTAACGTTGTCTGCCCTGAAAGTTATCAAGTAGGTCATTACGGAGGGTCATTCGAAAGGGAGACCATCATCATAGAAAAGATCTTAAGAAAATCGACAACAATGGCATGTGATGCTTTGTTCTCAAAAAGGAGATTCGATCACTAGTTAATTAGTATTCAAGTTTCACTCCCCCCCGCAGCGTATTTGTGTGCCCCGAAGAGACTGACGGGTTACATTTTCTTTGAAATAATGCTCTACCGTCTTAGATTACATTAATTAGGCGGCCTTTGTGCCGCGCCCTACCCTCCGACCAACTGACTTCCTTTACTTTTTTTTCCAAAATAAGTTGCTAAATTATTTTTCTTTTGCCTTCGCATCCTTTAGGCCAGAAAAACTGACAGCAATCAATTAAAACTTAAACAAAGGCCAACTCCTTGATTAATTTCGGCGAAACAATTTCATCAAAGTGGTTGTTCTCCCTGTGCTGCGCCCGCCCATCCTTTCGTCCCCAAATAGGCCGAAACAAAAGAGTTAATTATGCAAGCAGGTACTGTCTCTTTTTCTCTCTCTCTGTCTGTGCCTTGGGCCCCCCTTCCCCCTGGGATCCATCCGAAAAACGGAGGAGAAAAAAAAATTAAGAAAACACAATTCCTTTCATTCACGAGTCCTGATTAATCGCATGGCGAATGAGACTTAATCATGCTCAGGACACCATTTACGTCCGGAAAATTGTTTACAATCATTCCAATGGGAGCACACAAAAAAATACAAAAAAAAAAAATGGAAAAATACCAAAGGAAAGCAAAAAGGATTCCTTGGGAACAGAATAAAATAACAACATCTTTCCGCTACTTCCGCAACAAGAAAGCAACCAAATTAAAGAGGATCCTCTCCCCGCTCTCCCTGTAGAGGTAGACAGGATCAAAAGTTTCCTCAAGTAGCACAATTGCTTGTGGAAGGAAAAGTGCAATAAGGATCTAAATTATATTTTTATCAGGCAAACAATATACACACACATACACCCATGCATATCCATCCTGCAAAGGGGAATATTTTTTTGAAATAAAATCCCTGTATGGACTGACTTCCTCTCGTGTCGCCGCTCACTGCTGCTGTCATCCTTCTTCCAGGACACCAGAGTGACACAAAGATAAACTCTCGATTCAAGAACGATGAAGCGAAAGCCGCCAACACCAACAACGAGGAAGATGAATATGAAGACGAAGATGATGACTTTAAGATGGCAACATATGCCCAAGGACATATGCGAATGATGATGTTGAAGACGGTACTTCCCCACATCGTGCAAGAGTTGAGTAAAGCGTTTCCCTTAGCACATGATGCAACGTTAAGAATGAAAGAATGGACCCTAACTGCATAGATGAAGACGTGTGTAGTCTACACAGCAACGACAAGGAGGCCGATGATGGTTCAAAGAAGGAGAAAATCACATTTCATCGTTTATATGAGGAACAGGACATGGGTAGTGTTTGTTCACTTTATGCACACATAAGCGAACGTCAGGATATGCACTCTCCGTTTGTGTTGTTCTATTTTTCTTTTCGCGGCGGCGATAAGGAGGAGGTTAGTAAATCAATGACGAAGAATAATGCAAGCGTTATAAGAGAGCAGCAGCAGCTAAACAAATAGTCAGGATGATGAGAAAAAAAAAATCAAGGAAAACAGGATGAAACAGAAACAGCAAGGAACATTCTGTTCTCTGTTTGCTCGGATGTAATAAGATTTCGTAATAAATTCTGAACAATATTTTGCTTTCCCCCGCATGCTGTTAGCTGGAAGGCAAATGGATTCCCAGATGGAGTTGGACTTTTTCTTTTTCTCGGTCCTATGTTAATAACAGGCAGCTGGTATCGACTAACCACTTGGTTATACGTATTCATAGAGATAACTGAAGCACTCATATGACATCATCGTCAAATGAAGGCTATTTCGTCGAAGCATCGGGGGCACTATCACCGTGACTTGGAACTCAGTGGAAAACTAGTCTAGATTCTGTATTCCTGCCATGGTACCGTAGATAGAGCCACAGATCTGAAGATTTCCATTGAATCTGTTGTATCAATGTCAACCCCCAACTTTTATCGCTAGTAGCTCAACGAGCATCAGCTAAACCAGTGGAGAAGACTTTGGTATCTGAACTTGGTTTTTACCGCCGACCTGGACTTAGATGGGAGGAGTTCACCGTCAAACCCTGTCTGACCCTTCCAGTCGTTCGCCTTGGTCGTTCCCATCTGAACTTCGGAACGCAAACACCCGTCTCGCAAAAACATGGTTCCATCGAATAGACCGACGAATAAGACATTGTTCTCGAAATCTGGATTCTGTTACAGATCATGTGCTGGAATTTTTTACATTTTTTTCCAATGTTCGTCGTGACTAACTCCGATTTAGACCCAAGGTAAGGCACGAATGGAACACAGTCACAGGGTGTAGGAATGCAAGATTATTCTCTCACAATGGTGAATCATCGAGATTCCTACTTGAACTTTGGAGGAATACTCGTCAAAGCTGACCGAGAATAGTTGGGAAGCGCATCATACAAGAGCATGGTATACTGGTTTCAAGACGTATACACGCCAGAATTTAATCGAACTGCGGCATAATATTCGGCGAGAGACTGAAACAGCGTATTTCGAACGCTTGCCGAGGATGTACACAGCCAATTCACATCGATTGAACCGACCTGACAGTCCAAATAGGCTCTAAGACGTGTTTCTTCAGCAAGCCTTTGAAGATTAACATACGTTAAAGGACATTCTGCTGCAAATAGTCCAGAAACTCGTTGCAGTTGAGAACTCTGTTAAGAGGAAGGAACCTGACACTAACTTGCAAATTCTGATGGATTGGTCGAGTCGAAAAGTGTCCTTGGCTCTTAGATACACTCGCAGTAAAGTTTGTGTGGTCAGCAAAATTTTACACAAACAACTGCATTTGAATCAGAAACCTTGACGCCATATATTTCCATTCATTCCACTGGAAACAAGTACAAGGACTTGCAATGGGTATGCCAAGCAACCTCCTACAAGTATATGAAAACCTTCCACCCGCGAAAATTAATTTACTCATCAAAGAAATCATTACGTCGTAAGCTTCATCAAAAACAAAAAAACAAGAAACCCACCATAGAGAAAACCTTAAAAAAACAGACTCCTACGTGGCAGGATAGATCCTTCTCCAAAAAGAAACCAATAAAATTCCTTTTCAGCTCTCGAAACAGGTATCAAACTCTCAAAAGATACGAATTCTAAAAGTCGAAAACAATCTATTATCACCCACACGTGTCCTTCCTTCCTTCCTTCCGTTCTCGGTCGCTCGATCGAAAATAATTCAAAACTACAGGATGTTGACTTGAAAATTATTTTTGCAACCACAACCCCTCGATCCGCCTGTAAGGATGGAAGCTGTATTCATTATGCGTTATCAAAACACAGCGCACACACACGCTCAACATAAACTACCTCAATCCCTTAATGGGTGCGAGGCTCCATGTCCTGGCCCCCGGAATGCCACTCATATCATGTTCACTTGACTAAGCAAATTGAACATTTATGTGCAAAAACTGGCAAAATCCTCGCAAGGCAGGACCTGTTTTCGGGATGGGGGCCTGTTTAGGCGAGGTAGGTGAGGTAATTGTTATTATTACACCGCATGGTAAGTACTGCTATGTGAGACCATTACAATATAATCAGAGCGATGAAGTCAAGCGTGCGTACGCATCGATTATCGTCGCCTTGCAATGCCTACCCGATCCCTAACTCTCTCTCTCTGTCTTTTGCTGGCAATCAAAACTTACTTCATGGACCAGGACTTGGTGTCCTGGAAATGGAATTTAATCTGACCTTGTCCTTGTTATGACCTTTTTACTTACGCGCACACACTACTAGGGGGCTGCGGGTTGACATTATTATTTGCCTTTCAGGCTCCGCAATGTCCATAGAATGAGAGGTTGAAAGGCGATAGTTAACTTAAGACAGCGAGGACCACCAGCCGCACACACAGAGGACAAACACACGCAATTTGGCACCATGTCGTCATCTTGGTTGGTTATAGTCATTGTCGCACAGTTGGTAAGGACGATTACTTTATGTTCTCGGGTCAAATGGGACAAGCACAACTTATGGCAGGCAGGCGGATAGGATAGGATCCTTCGTCGGTTTATTTTTATTTTTTTGCCATTTTATCAGGACCAGCCGTAAAGTGTTATACACTTACAAAGCAATTTACATTAGTCGTCCAATGATTGTGTCTGTCTGTGTGTGTAGGGAAGGATGGAACCATGCCATAGGATAAGATGAGTCATGTAGAAGAACTTTGCTGACTTAATCGGTTGTACAGCCGCCACACACACACACACACAGACAGTAATAAGTTTGCGTGTGTATTATTGAATTTCCTTTTTCAAGGACCACTCGCATGTGTTTTCGGCAAGAAATAGAAACACTTTAACGACTGTCAAATGATTAAGTCATTTTAATGAGAGAAAATGACAAAGGGATTCTTGGGATTCCGGATGTTTCTGATGGGTTTTCACTGTACAATATGGTGGCGCTTGGAAGCACTTCGTGCCGGAGAAGTCCTCCTCCATATACTCGTATTGCACGAGTATTTTAGGAAAACGTTTTTCTTTTTATTTTGTTGCCTTTCTGTTGCTTGCTTCAGCTGATGAAGTTAATTAAGTGAGAACATGCATGAAAATAAACCCCATTAACATAAAAGGTTAAGCGAAAGAGGCGACGGGAGGGGGGAGACAATTGGAAAGGAGTACGAAAGGATATTCTTGACAGGAAACGAGGTAACAGCTTTCGATGAAAAGGTCGCAACATTTGAACTTTTCCTCAGATCGCTGATAAGAGGGGATATAATTATACATATCGCTTTCTTCGAAGGACGCATGATGGAAGGGTGGGATAAGAGTTTTGTTCAGTTTGCACTTTGACATTTGGAAGGCAGATGTTCTGTTAACTGTTGAATGATGATTTTGAGTGAGTTCAAGACCTGAGAGCGTTGTAAGGTGCAAAATGTTGTCAATAGTGTGACAGTTAAGAGGGAAATCTAAAGGATTCTTCTCGAGGAATGTGAATTGCCTTCACAACACGACACGCTTGGGAGAGCGTGCTATAATACTGTTTTTGAGAAATCCTTGGAAGCTGTTTGGTCTTACAAACACTGTCAACATTGGAGTACATTAACCACTTTGGCTTCAAATTGAGCGAAACCCTGCCAAAACACAAATATTCGATAGATTGGATTCAAGTTCGAATTAGATTTACTCAAGTTGAGAGCTTTAAAGGCTGAATCCAGCTTGATAAGCCGATGAAAAGAAAATTCACAACTCACCTAGTTTTTGTAGATGATGGAGCCGCGGGCCATAAAATTTCGAATCTCGGCTTTAAACCACTTAACCATATCAAGCCGAGCTTAAGAACTTGAGGCGGCATCTGGATTTGTAGTTCAGTGCCCCTCTAACATATTACAGTCACGTGTCAAAAAGCTCGTCTTTAAACCGCTTAACCACATCAAGCCGAGCTTAAGAGTTTAGGGATTTGATAGGACATCTGGTTTTTGGGGTCAGAGCCCAGTTAACATAGTGGATCCACGGGCCATGAGCTTTCGAATCTCGTCTTGAAATCAATTAACCACATCAAGCCGAGCTTAAGAATTTGAGGCGGCATCTGGATTTGAAGTTTATTGCCCCGCTAACATAATAGAGCTACGTGTAAAAAAGCCCGTCTTTAAACCAATTAACCATATCAAGCCGAGCTTAAGAATTTGATAGGGGTCAGAGGCCAGCTAACATAATGGAGTCACGGGTCATGAACTTTTGAAGCCACTTCGCCACATCAAGCCAAGCTTAAAACAAAAACAGACACTAAGTACTACACTGGGTAAATA
This sequence comes from Matsumyia berberina, assembly GCA_917880715.2. NCBI lineage: Eukaryota > Metazoa > Arthropoda > Insecta > Diptera > Syrphidae > Matsumyia > Matsumyia berberina. Next base: position 111,942,552 of record OU862872.1, read on the forward strand.
ATTAACCATTCTGAGGCGATGAGGCGTATTGGTTTCATAAAGAAACATCTTTCATGCCATCTATGGAGAGGGCTCAAGACAGTTTTGGAAATTTCAAGAAAAAGATCAGAAGAGAGAACAACTTTGGTGGCCCCGGACGACACAGTATTTTTACGTATCTTAACAGACAACGCAATAGATGCAGCGATAAAAGCGACTAGATCATACGTTCGAAAGCATTTTGAATTCGCCACTAAGGGACTGAGGGATTGCGTAGAAGAATGACCCCACCCAACTCGTCGTAGACAGCTGGAGGTGGGGACTGCTGGCTAAGGAGTGTCCTGTTAGGTGGAGATGCTATTCCGCTTATGCAATTGAAACTGGACCATGTTGCTTCATGATTTTCTTCCAAACTGAAGTTCAGGTTGAGTTTCGTGAAGTTACCCATTGCGTCATCCTTGTGGAAAATAGGATCAGTTGGATAGGATTGGTCGTCCTAAGCAAAGGTGTCGCAGAACAGAATTGAGTACGAATCGAGGTCATTGGACACGAGCTAGAGGGAGGTGAAACGTGTTGCAAAACTTCGAATGATTGGGATTTGGTTCTGGCATGACAAAATATGTCTCGGATTAACTGTAAGGACGATAACTTGGACTTCTTTTGGTCTAAAGGTGTCTGCATCCAAGTTCGGATAGCCGACTTAAAATTTAGGACAGAGTCCCAAGTTTTTTCTAAATCGCTGACAACGCTTATGTCTGTCGGCCTTACTACTGACGCTGAGCATTTTTCTTCAACATCGATATAACGCACAGTTGACAATCAATTATAATTGTTATCCGACTTCCGACACCTTGAGAACAATCTTTGAATGACAAAGTAGGTGGTCAAAACACAATGCTTGCGTCTCTGCCTCCATATAGGCACATCAAATCAGTCTTTTGTTGACGATTTCCAAAGACACCTATCAAATCCTGGCCAAATCATGTACCCTCTGCTCTAGCCCCTTTCAAGCAGAGTCACTTGCCAACTCGCATTGAATCTGATCGACTCACGTGTCAACGCGATGTGTGAACAAACATGCAATTCAAAACTGCGGAACATTAGCTCTAACCTCTGTATGCATTTATTCACTTAGTTGCTATTCCTCACACGATGCCACTGCTACGCATCAATAAAAACAAAAAAAAAAGTCCAAGTCTCCTCAGATGCTCAGCGTAACTATTTTTGTCATAAACCACCCAAGTCAGGCACGTAAATTGCCGACAATTAAACAAAAAAAATCGCAAAACCCACACCCGTCGACAACAAACCGATTTAATTGACTTCATTCATTCGCACTCTGGCACGGGCACAGTACGATCCCCAATTAAATAGCAAAAACACCTCTCAGATATGTCTGCCACGTAGAAATCGCTCGCTGGGCGGCACTTTCATTGAAAAACGATTCCTTTTCGTTTGCCCTGACAGATGATACCCACCCTAGGAGATGGAATGCGTTCTCATCTGTTTTGTTCTCACGTCACATCCACCGTGCAAGACTTGAAGGTGCAATTATAATATCGCATTACTGTCAAATTATCGACTCGGGAGAACCCTCATCAGGAAATATACACGAAATAAATTTCTAAGCTGAGGATTTAAAGTTTTTTTGTTCGCTAACAATGCGTGACTGGAAGAATGCGGTTCCAGATATCGTTTTACCTGAATTGCAATCATAATCATCGTCATTATCGATGGCAACTACCATACATTCGTGGCAGGAAGCATGCCCTCTTGTTCAACTAAATCCGCATTTTAGTACAGGGACACAGTGGGGTCGGTTGAAATTTACAACGAAGAGTAATGACAAGTGATAAAGATTGAAGAGCTTCGAAGGGCCACTAGTTCCTAGTTCTATGAATGAACAAATGGCCGGGCTATTAGAAAAGTTTCATAAACCTCTCTAATGTATCTCAAACCCATCAAAACCTTTTAACATGCCTAAGGCCGAAAGACGGAGGATGCCCGCAAGACCGCCTTCTGCCTCCACTGCTTTAACGTCTACCCTCACGAATGTGGAGATGATGTTACCATACTTTTTGTCAGGTCATGCCTTAGGATTGTCTGTGCTAACGCTTACGCGGATGATTTTAGGCATGATCGATGAATGGAGCCCTAGAAGTGGACGTTCAGTCAATCCTCTGAAAACTAAGGTTGTCTTCTTTACGAGAATGAGGATTGTGATTGATTCAGACCCCAGACGGTGCTTAAGGATGTCTTAGATCTCAGATGAGGCCAATTAGACAAATCATGTCAAGTCGAAAACATGCGCTATCAGTTTTCCAGCAGTGTAAGGGTGTGATTTTGCCAAGACACGAGGCTCATCACCGAAAAAGGTCCCTTGGATCTATACGGCTATGATAAGACCGGTTCTGGGTTATGCATCAGTTGTTTGGTAGAGGGGGTTTTCGGCATTAAATTTCAGAGAACGGCCTCTATTCGCTGCACACTCCGAGGTGAGCTTTCCCGAGTATGCCTGGCTCTAGTTTAAATGCTTAGCTAGACCTACCTCCCCTTTATGCTTGTACAATGGCGCCTTAGACGGGGCGGCTTTTTATATCATCGACACTGGAGCTTTGATGACCTGGTCACACTGGGATCTCTGGAAATGAGATTTCCGATGAGATTGCTAGACAAGGCTCAGAAGATGATTTCTCAGAATCTAAACCTAACGTTGGGTCTTTCGGAATTTTCAGTCAGCGCCTCCATTGACGACTGCATTTCCCACAAACACAATTGTGCATGGCACGGCTCTCCAGAATGTGGGCAGACTAAACGAACGTTCCTGAACTTCTACAAGAATGAGCGGCTGCCACTTAGTAGAAAAGACTGGAGACAAGTTATTGGCATTATTTCGGGTCACTTCCCTTTTGCCAAACATTTTTATGTATAAGGCTTCAGTGGCACTACTGTCTGCGAAGACTGTGGACAGGGCGATGACACTTTGGAACATTTCCTTTGTGATTGCCCTGCCTTTATCGAATTAGGTGGCAGATCTTCGGTGCTGATACTAAAAGCACCTCAACATTGAAGCGCCTTTTTCGACTTTCTCTAAATGTAAAATAGGTAAAAACTGGGTCCTGCTTCCTGGTAGAACAATGGATTAGATGCGTCTGAGTTCTCCAGTGAAGTGTTTGTTGTTCAGCCGACAAAACAAAGAACGAAAGTTCAAGCCTTGCGAAGAGAGTTTGTAGGTCACGTAAATGACTGGTGGATTAGAGTCGTCTATAATCAGACAAAATTGTTAACAAATGCGGGCCTAAATGCGAACCTTATGGCATATCAAACAGTTTTATTGTGCAAGGCGACCTCAGCGAAATAGATGCAATCATCTATTTATTGGCAACAATGCACAGTTTCCAATTTAAATAGGACACGCCTGACCTTTGATGCACACACATTGCAATTTCGCTCCAAATATCCTCTATTCCCTCGCCCAATACCCATTTCAATAGTGCAAAACGCAGGTAGATCGCTCCATTATCAATTAAATCCTGATTCTACATTAATCCCGATTAAACCCAACTATTGTCACGGTTAATCCTTTTTGCATTTCATCAACCAATAATGAAATGTACACCGTATCAAATCCTGCTTTATCCCTGATCCCCTGTATCGCCACAACAGAAATAATCGCAAGTGACAAAATGCGATTCGCGTTTAATTCCGATGCCAAACAATAAGACATACACACACACAAAGGACACAGAAAGGATGCGGCGTTGACAACAATCCCGGTAATTCTCCTCCCGTTATTCCCTAATCCAATTAAATAGTTCAACATAATAGAAACGGATTTCACTTTTCTCCTTTCGCTTGCCCCCGCCACAACGAAGGATACCAACAACCGGATTAAAAGGAGAACCGACACAAAAAAAAAAGTTTGCTAAAGTATTCCAACACTTTTGCCGGCAAACCTCAGCTCTCGAGTACCGACATTCCGGGCTACGCGCCACATGGAGGATGAAATCTCAATTTAATTTGCCAACATAATCAACTTGTTATCAACCCGAAAGGATAAAAAAAAAAGAAAAAAAAAAACCCCCCGGCGGCGCAAGGATACAACAAACACTTTTTGCTCCCATTGCGTGCGAGAGTTGGCCTCCGATTTGAAACCACCATGCTCTGCCGCCACTATTAATGACACTGAAGGAACCGCTCTCCCCGGCTTGTTGCGGTTGCAGGCGTATCCTCGAAATCTGTTGAAGGATTCACTTTACCTCTCGGCTGAAGGAATCGCAGGAGATCCTCGAAACTTCCCGTTCCTGTTCCTGATGATTCTGTAATTTCTGCGACTAATTTTAAAGTTTATTTTTTTGCTTCCTTTCACTCCTGCAGGACACTCAAAGGACGAAAAAAAAAATTAAGAGAGAAATACGAATAACAACAACAACCAGAAAAAAATCTTTAACAATACTTTTGGAAAAAATTTTCATAAATTTTCCGTCATGGTCCTGTTGGCTGCTTGTGCCGGCAAATTTGATTCAGCATCCCTGCGCGATACTTTGATTTTCCATGGGAAAAAGAAGGAAAAAAAGCTCATTGTCCTCCGATCCGCCCTCGCGCAAGGACTGGAGATATGATTTATGGGGCTGTAAGCCCCCTACGGGCCGGAATATATATTTTTTTTTTTCGTCGGTTCGTTGTGTCCTGTAATTCATTTTCGTTTTACGGTGGTTTGGGTGGGAGGCTGATACACCTGAGACCATTTTTACATGGCAGCAATGCAACGGCATAGCGGCATACTTGGATATATCCTTGCGAATGGATATCGTGCCCAATTTTCTCGGGAGTATGTGAAATTTTTGCGATGACTTTCGCATTTTTCTCGCTAGGTTCTGTCTGCTGTTCCTGCGTTCTGGGCTCGTCCCGGTCGGCCCGAAGTAATGAAATATGATAAAGGATGCTGCTACTGTTACCGCTGCTGCGTTGGGGAATTTGATTAAAATGAACGGACCGTCGAATTTATTATTTATTGTTGCGAGTAATTTATGTGTTTCCGGCGGCAAGGAGACATGTCGTGTTGTCTTACATTTTGGAAGCTTATTTCGTGTGGCACAGAGTGAAATCGTACACCCCCCCCCTTCTCCCCAGTGTAATCCAATCGTGGAAATGTGATTAAATTATTTTCTTTCAGCGAGGGATAATTGTGTTACTACCAAACCAAACCGATACGAAATGACATTATGAGAGCAGGAGGACATTTCTCTAGGAAAAAAAAGTGTGTGCGCCAGTCCTTTAATGAACTCGTAATTGGGGACAATGAAGTGATGGTGGTCTTGGAAACGGGGTGTAGAGCAGTCTCTTAATGATGATTTACACGTTTCCTTCTTTTCCTGAGAGAGGAGTTCATTATGGTTTCCCTGTGTCGTTTAATGAATCTGTGTACGGTGGGTGGATCGTGACGAGACCAACATTATCGAGCATGGAGACGCCGGAGGCTTCGATCAAAAAGTTCCAATTTCAGAAAAAAATTGTGACTTTGATCGATGCTAACTTGGCAATCTCCCAGGTCTATTGGGATTCTTTTCGCTTTAAGCATCCTTTTCACGTAGAGTGTGAAGAAACTAAGCGCAGATAATCAAAAGTGGGTCCAACAGCATCGGGTTCCACGTTCTTGAAACCCCCTTGGATATTCAGGAAAATCGCAAGCGTGTATTCCTTGAGTGGTAGACTGACTTTTTTCGATTATAAGTAGTTACCACTTCGCTGTCTCTATTATATTGTCCCGCCTGTATGTGGCTTCTAGTGTTTCTTGAGTCTTAAGAGCGAATGATGCCAGGCTCATTCGCGGATGCGTGGCCGAGATCTTTTGCTTTGGAAACGAAGATAGCTCCTGCTTTCCCCTTGCAAGCGGTTGAGGATCTCTCTTCAACCCACGGATGAGTATATTCTTTTGCGTTCTGTAGTATGTTGGGGATATTGCACATCGAGGGAATGCAACTTTCTTATCATCCAACATTCACCTTGCTCGGGACACTATTCGCATGTAAATCAAGGCTTCGCAGTGTAAGATTTCCACTCAAATCTCCTCGAGCAAAATTTGAGGAATTCTGGCGACAATCAGAGGTTTTTTCTCGACATCTTTCGATCCACAAACTTATTTGCCCTAGAATTGCTGCTAGTGGAATTTCTCCCATCGTAAGGGCATGACAAAATCCATTTGCCAGTTCATATCATTCCCCTGAAGCACTTCTGTGATCCCACTGTTCGAATGCTCGCCACATCCGCCTCCCGCCCGCAACATTCGAAAGAAAGCGCGCGCAATGTTGCCTCTGCTTATGCCTCTGGGTCGACTCTGTTATAAAATTCCGAATAAATATTGATTTCTCCCATCAGCAACCATCGTCGTCATCATCATCACCATCATCATCATCTGCATCTCTGCACCATCTCCATGCTCGATGTGAGTCGCATCGAAACTTCTCATTAAGATGCTGACATGTGATTACCCATCGATGGATGTGTGTGCCGTGGATGGTTGCCCAGCTAACATCTGGTCGGGGATACGCTTATACTGGTGGCAACGCACAGTGCATCACAGTCCAATTTTCAACTGAACGCTTGGCCGAATGTTTATTTGTTCGCCGAGCCAACAGATAATTTTGAATTAAAGCCAAAGCTTCGTATTTATTTGCATTTTCAATGAGAGAGCCTGGAAGCGGCGCCGCCTTTTATGATGATGGCTCATGTTTGACCGGCACGCGGATGGGGCGGGAGCTGCCATCATGATGCACTCCCAGGTGACTGTTTGCTTTGGCAATCCAAGTGGATAATCTTTATTTATTCGACGGACAATCGGCAACAATAGGGTGGTGGTCATGAGAGCCATTAAAGTTGGACTTTTAAAATGTTGTCGTGGTTCAATGGTTCAGCGGTTCAATGGTTCAATGGATGTGTCGTGTTTTTTTTTTCGTCGTTTGGAACCGAGTAACAAAAAGAGAGACAGACGTGTTTGTTTTCTTTTTCTTTTCTGGGTGTTGCGTGCCTAATTTAGACATTATTGTCGGTGACACGCTATAAGCAGAGGCACTCCTTTTCAAAAAAGATTTATTATCATGTGTCGATTAGACGATTAACATACTTAGAATGATGACATCCAAAGCAGATGTTGGAAGGCACGCAGTTAGTGCTTTGTGAAGTCGCAATAGAAAATGTAAATATTAGTCAGCTTTCCCCTTGTAATTTGATGTAATTGTCAAGGCTAACGACAAACGCGACCCAAGTCAAGTGGCTGATATCTGAAGTGCTGGACCGTGAAATGATTGATAAGGAATTGATTTCAAAGCTTTGACGATTAGAAAATGTTTAGCTTTGTTGAAGAAGATTGGAAAGTTGCAATGTTGCAATGTTGGTTTTTCCATTAAACAGGAAAAGTATCGCATTGATTTGGAATTTCAGTTGGCTTAGTTTAGATAAGACGCGTGAGTAGAGAGATAGCTTGGGCACTGCAGTTTAACTAAGAAATCTAGTTCGCTGCGAGGAAGTGAGGTTTCAATCAAGGTCTATGCTATCCAGGAAAACGATCAAAAAACGAAGAGAAAAATATTGTACTTTCAAGCGAATGTCTTTAAAATTACCGCTGATCAGGATTGACGATCGGATCAACATCGTAGGAGGATAAGGATCGCAGTCGATACTGAAGATATGAAAGAACGAATGCAGATTTTGGAGAAAACCCAGAAATTCTAAATCTATACCCACCACCATTTGATGGATTTTGAGGCCGCGTATGACAGCATCTATAGGGACGAGCTTTACAGAAGAATTTCTAGTTTTGCCATCCCTGCCAAACTCGTCCGTTAGTGCAGGAAGACGATGCAGATGGCACACTGTTCTATCAGCTTAGGGCAAGACCTTTCCGAGACCTTTGCTGTCAAAAAAGAATTAAGCCAAGGCCACGCGCTGTCATGGGACTTCTTCAACATCGTTCTTGAAAGAATAATATTAAACTCAGGCGCCATATCAGAGGCACAATCTTTCAAATGTCCGCCCACTTACTCAAGACATATTGTAATTGGACGAACGCAGCGTGATGTCATTTGCGCGTTCGTGGGTATAAAAACCGAAGCGGTGAAGATGGATTTAGAGGTCAATAAGAGCAAGACGAAGTATGTGCATATATGCTGTCAGCAAGAAAGAACACCCAACACCGACGTTTCGGACATAACGTTACAGTAGACAGTTATAACCTTGAGGTAGTTAAGGACTTTGTCTACCTAGGCTTCGCTATAAATTCAGACAACGACACCAGCACTGAGATTAAACGAAGAATAACTCTTGCCAATCGCTGTTTCTTCGGGCTAAGAATTCAATTGAGTTTAAGTACTCCCGCAAGGGTACTTCTCTTATCTGGAGAGAGAGAGAGGTAACGGGCGTAACGACCCCGCGGACCCTAGTCACTTAAACCCAGAAGCGTCTGACCCATATTGGGCGGCTCCCTGGTCAGCGTCTGTTCTCCATGTTAGGAGCGACTGTGCTTCCAAAAGTTTAAACTTTTCACAAAAGTTAAAATGAATAGCTAAATGCAATGAACAAAACAAAAGATAGTAATACCCCAGGTGGTATGCCAGTTACACTGGTAAATCCACTCTCTTCGGAGGTCGGTTCCATGGATTCTGGGGGGGACCATTTATTGCTAAGCAACGACCCGTTTGGGAGAAGTAAAAGGGTAGAAAGAACACCCCCATCTAAAAAAGAAGAAAGTAGTAAAATACTGAAGGCTAAATATCTAGAAGCCTGTGAAGAAAGAGATGGGTATAAGCAACTCAATGAGACACTGCTTAAGGAAATAAATAATCTTAAGCAAGAGCTGCAATTGTTGAAGGAAGAATTCAAAAACCAAAAAAAAGTGAATGTCCAACCTGTCGAGTTCTCGACTGACGAAGAGGAACTTAGAAAAGAGACAGAAGGACATCGTCACAAGGGAATAAAAATAAAAAACGCAAAATGAGTGCATCCCCAAAAGTCTCACCAACAAAAGAAAGCTGCACAGTCACTGTGTATGCTTCAGACAAAGAAAATAAAACACAAAATCCAACCAAGCCCCCACCAATTATAGCGCTGCAAATAAATAAGTATGAAAGCTTGGCCAAAGTATTGGAGGAAAATCAAATTAAAGCTAGTACAGCGCTAATAAACAAAAATGACATCAAAATCAATGTGGTTGAAGAAGAGGGATACAGAAGCCTCACTAAAATACTAAACCAAAAAAAGGTGCAGTGGTATTCTTATGAAAATAAGCAGACCAGACCAATGAAGGTTGTAGTGAAAAGACTGCATTATTCATGCTCACCGGAAAGCATTAAAAAAGAGCTAAAAGACCGAGGCTTTAAAATCATGGAAGTTGTAAATATGCTTAAATTTAGAAGCAAAGTACTACTACCAATGTTTACACTCAGTTTTGAGCATGATGAAGATAAGAAAAAAGTATATGAAATTAAAAATATACTTGGGATGCAAGTTGAGATTCATACCCTACGTAAATCGAAACAAGTACCCCAATGGAAAAATTGTCAAAGATATGGGCATACACATAGATACTGCAGCTCAAATCCAAGATGTGTGAAATGTGCAGGAAGTCACCACACCAAGGAATGTAGGAAGAAAGAAAATGAACACCCTAAATGTGTAAACTGCAATGAAAACCATCCTGCTAGCTACAGAGGTTGTTTAGTTGCAAAAGAAATCCAACTTGCAAGGGTCAAAAAGCTAAAGAAACATAAGGAAGAGCAAAAAGTCAAAAAGGACTTACAAAAAAGCCCACAGAAAGAAAAGCCTAAAGACGAAAAGATAATCAAAAAGGTCCCGAAACAAAATACAGCGGGTCCAAAAATGACATATGCTGAGGCAGCATCAATAAATAACCAAGCAGATAAAACGATAAGACGCAAAGTAGAGCCAAACACTGGAATGGAAAACCTCATGAAACAAATCCTAAACAGGATTGGTTCCATGGAAAAATCGAATAAAACGATATTAGATAGAATATCGTTGTTAGAGAGACAGAACAGCAACAAAAAAGCTGTGCCAAAAAGACAAACATGATGAATAGAATAAAAATTCTTGAATGGAATGCTAATGGTATCGAGAGTCGCAAGGACGAGATGAAAGTGGCTCTTGACATACACCAGATAGATATATGTCTCATTTCAGAGACACACTTTAAATTGATAACTAATTTTAAACTGCAAGGATATGAATTATATCACTCCCTACATCCTCATAACTGTGCAAAAGGTGGGGCTGCAGTGTTAATAAAGAATACAATAAAACACCATATAGAAGCAAAATTCCAATCATGTGCCATCCAAGGAATTTCCATAAGTGTAGAAACGGGTAGTGGGCAAATATCTGTTGCAGCAGTATACTGCTCTCCTAGCTATAGACTAAAAAAAAATGATTTTAAAAGTCTTTTCCGCATATTTCACAATCGATTAATCGCGGGAGGGGATTTTAATGCCAAGAATAAATATTGGGGATCTAGATTAACAAATACTAGAGGCAGAGAATTATATGAAACTATTAAAGAAGTCGGCGGCAAATATCACTCAACGGGGAAACCTACCTACTGGCCTACAGATAGGAATAAAACCCCAGATCTTGTAGACTTCTTTATATCCAAAAATATATCTTCAAATAAAATAAATATAGAAGAAGGCCCTGATCTTCAATCAGATCATTCCTCAATACTTCTTACACTTGGCGATAGAATAATAATAAAAGAAAATAGCCCTAAACTAGTTAATAGACTGACTGATTGGAACCACTTTAGGCAGAAGTTGGAAGAATGTATCCAACTATCGTCAGCTATTCAAACAGAAGATCAACTAGAAGAAGCAGTGCAAATATTTACACTGGATATACAAAAAGCTGCATGGGCTGCAACTCCCCAAATAACAAACAAGATTAAACAAAACTCTTATCCTCGTGAAATATGTGAAATTATTACAGAAAAGAGGAAAGCTAGAAAACGCTGGCAACAGACAAGGGCGCCAAGCGACAAAACCACACTGAACAACTTAAATAATAAGCTCAGAAAATCTATAAAAGAATTGAATAACGAGTCTTTAAAATCGTATCTTACCAGTCTTACAAATGATTCTAGTACCGACTACTCGCTCTGGAAGGCAACAAAGAAAATGAACAGGCCAATAGCTCACACTCCGCCAGTAAAAACCAGAGAAGGTAATTGGGCAAAAAGCAGTCAAGAAAAAGCAAATACTTTGCAGAGTACATTGAGAACGTCTTCAAACCTTATGAAGATAAAGATTATCAAGGAAACGAAGAAACGTGCGAAGAAGACAGACCTATTCGGCCGGTAACAGCTAAAGAACTTGCCAAAGAAATCAAAGAAGGCATAAAAATAAAAAAAGCCCCAGGGTTCGATTTAATCACAGGGGAAATTTTAAAACAATTTCCTCGAAAAGGTTTAAAAAAACTAGCGCAGATTATAAATGCTGCATTTAAATTAAGATATGTGCCAAGCATGTGGAAGGTCGCGGAGGTAATAATGATACCAAAACCAGGTAAACCACCTAGCGAAGTAACCTCATATCGCCCAATATCGATACTACCAATGTTGTCCAAGCTAGTCGAAAAAATGCTGGCAAAACGTCTGCAAAAAATTATTGATGAAAAATCGCTACTTCCAAATCATCAATTTGGGTTTAGAAACAAGCACTCTACAATTGATCAGGTGCATAGAATCACAGATAAAATCGAAAAAGCATTTGAAGAGAAAAATGTGTGCTCTACAGTATTTCTTGATATAGCACAAGCTTTCGATAAAGTCTGGCACAAAGGACTGATACACAAACTACAAAAGCAACTGCCGAAGCAGTATTCGACCATTTTGGAGTCTTATATATCAGATCGATTCTTCAGAATTAAGCAAGATACAGAGTGCTCAACATTAAGAGAGATTAAAGCTGGTGTACCGCAAGGCAGTGTGTTAGGTCCAGTTTTATACCTTCTCTTCACTAGCGATTTGCCTGAAAGTGAAGAAACCACCATAGCTACTTTTGCAGATGACACAGCCGTCCTTGCTGTGGGAGCAACTGTCGAAATAGCAACAAAAAAGCTTCAGACGGCAATAAACAATATTTCAGAATGGACTAAGAAATGGCAGATTAGATTAAATAACCTTAAGTCAATCCATATTAATTTTACGTATAAAAACGTACCACACATTCCAGTCTACATTAACAACAATGTAGTAGAATTTTCTAACACAGCTAAATATCTAGGCATGACTCTAGACGCTAAACTGCGTTGGAAAGCGCACGTTAAGAAAAAAAAAAGATGAGTTGAACATGCGATACAGTAAAATGTATTGGCTTATTGGGAGATACTCATCCCTGTCCAACTACAATAAGTTATTGCTATACAAGCAAGTCCTAAAACCAGTATGGACCTACGGGCTCCAATTGTGGGCATGTACATGCCAAACAAACTTACAAAAAATTCAGGTTTTCCAAAATAAAGTACTAAGGAACATAGTTAATGCACCTTGGTACATACGCAACGCCGATCTGCATAGAGATCTAAATGTTGAAATGGTTGAAGATGAGGTTAAGAAGGTTGCTCGGAGGCATAGAAATCGGCTTCTCAATCACGTAAACACAGAAATAACAGAACTTTTAAATGATGACAATGTAATCAGGAGACTGAGACGGATAAAACCTCTTGATCTGTAAGATTTGGCTAGGGCTAAGAAATTAGGTATTAATTTCAAACAAAACAAGTTTAAAAATCCGACAAACGGCGGATTTATCTCTTTAAATTCATTAAATAATTAAAAATATAAATTGCTGATTAGTCGTACGACTAGGTGCAATCTTATTCGGGATGGCTAATGTCAGTCCCCCGGGAGTTTTTTTTAGATGAGTTAAAGTCCATCACTATTGCAGAAGCATCCCTCGCGTATAGCTCTGCAATGTCTTTCGATGATTTTTTACTTCCAGCGAATTCCCAAAAAAAAAAAAAAAAAATTGAGTTGCAAAGACCTCTCTCGAAAGACTAAAGTGACCCTTTGTAAGCCCTTAATCATCCCAGTCCTGCTATACAGTGCAGAGGCATGGGCTGTGTCAAAAACGGACGAAGTTGCTCTTGGCTGTTTCAAGAGGAAAATTCTTCGGGTTATTTTCGGTCCGACGACGACGAACTCGGCTTAGCCAGAAGAGTGAAGAAGAGTGGCTGAGTCATGTCGAGCGGATAGACTCCAATGCTCTGGCCTGGAAAATCTTCGAATCCATCGCCAAGGGAAGGGCCAGTAGAGGAAAATTGCGACTAATGTGGCTCATGCAAGTGCCGACTTCGCCTGTGAAAGTGGAACTAGCTGGCTGGAGACGCTTGTTGGTTGAGATCCGGGCCCATATCCCGGACTGACACCTCGTTTAGAGAAACTATTCTCTCATGAGCTGACGTTTATTTTCGAAACAAGGATATCAACGAAGTAAAGACCTAGATTCTCGATTTCATAAAGAATTCGCCCCAAACCATTCTTTATTTCCTGGAAGGGAATTAATTAGGAATTTTGTATCTCAGCGACTGACAGAGAGAAGATCTTTGGTTCGCTTGGATTACCAACAGGTCCTGAATCGGGTGTCATTGGGTTTGTGAATAGCCCACAGAATGGAAACAGGGCAGCAAAGAGTATTTTCGAACCTCTTGTTGTGAGTCCATCTGACTTCTGCTCCCTAAACTTCGAACTTTTGTTCATAGACTAGACGCACCTACTCTCTTATTCCTTTTGCAAACCATCAGTACACCAAACTGAGTGAGAAATGACAAGGGATGAGCCTCCATTGTCCCACTCCGTTCAAGGACTACAATTTTGAAAGGCCGAATTAGAAAGATTTCTAGGAGCACGGAGTCAGTAACTTTCAATGCTGCTGTAGAGAAAAAGTGGACCAATTGAACGGTATCCAGTATGAGTCTTCCTTCGAAGTTCGTTTATCATGACGTCACAATTCAAATGTTATGGAAATTACTACACCTGAGGTTGGCCAGGTTCTCTTTAGAGCTGTTGGCCTTAGCATTTTCCTCTCTGTGACCTGGAACTGAAGACAAAGTAGCCATCAGCTCACCTCATGAATGAGAAAACTCATTCCAGCACTGTTCAAGAATTCCGGAGGAAGCGGTAGTTGAATCTAGGCTTTTACTCTGGTTTAGTTCTGCACAACAAACAAGGTGATAGAACGTCAACCCATCGAGTGAATTTTCAGGCACATTGGAGCCATTGACCTCTGTCAGAAAGTTGTAGACGTGAAAAATGCAGAAAGTCGTAACGCACATAAGGCTTGGTAATACAACGCGTCATGAAGTGATAATCCAACGTCGGATTTCATGAAAATAAAGCCATTACAACGTATCTGATCCAGCTAAGGAAAATCTGTCTAAAAAGCTGACACGTAGTGCCATTTGCTTGTCTTCAGTTTATTTTGCTAATAACCTCCAGCAGCTACACAAGAAATATTCTCAAAGTTTTCCTCGTTTAATGGACTTTCATTGGCTACAACATGGTGTGCAGTATTCAAACAATACCCGAACTTCATCTTCGCACCAACATTCCTTCTCTCTCTCTCTCTCTCTTGTGTCATCCTTAATTACACCTTTAAGAAGCTTAAAAAACAGACGACAAACTTCCACAGAGTACAGACACACATAAAAGTTAGATGCTATCGCATACAATAGCAACGATAAACAAGAGCTGCAGCAGCAGCAGCATACCATACATTTTACACGATTAATTAGCAGCGCATAATTCGTAATTCATCGTGTTTTCAACCCTTCAACCCGCCATCACACCCGTCCCATTCAACATTTTGCTGTTTTATCTCTGTGAAAACACTGTTTGCCAAGATACTTTACATCGAAACTTTGTCCTGTCTTTGGTCCTTAAAAAAAACTTTCGCAGACGAAAATTTCTCTCATGAAAGCCTTCATCGCTTTGCAGTTCTTTCGTTCGTTCATTCGTTTATTCTTCTTCAACACAACTAACCTAATTTTTGTTCTTCACCCTTGGAAAGGGGGGGGTGTGAGATGGGGGGTGACTACCCCAACACTAAAAGTCATCGTCATTATCATCATCATCATCGTCGTCGTTGTGATCCTTTTTGTCGTCTCAATTATTCGCCGAAAAGAATTATTTTCACAAAAAAAAAAAAAAAAAGACATCCAAAGGTTGAGAAGGAAACTCGTGATGCAGGGATGTAACACCCCAGTATGGGTGTGTGTATGTGCTAATTGTGGAGCAAAAATGGCGAAAATTGCAACACACACGGAGAAATGTGAACAAAACAAAAAGAAAGGATATCCTGCCACCGCTCCGCTGTGAAGGTAATTAATTACACTCGAGGAGCATCTATGTATTCGCCTGCAGCATGCAAGCTGCATCCATCTAGCTGCATAATTTGATTTAAATAACCTTCCATATGTCAGTCCTCATCTGCCAACACAGCAGTGCTACCATCCAGTCGAGTCAGAAACACGAATTAATGGCGCCCACCGAAGTGATGTGTCAAACATTTTGACATGTTCGGAATTTTCGATTCACCCGCATCTGTAGATAATTGTCACCGGAAACAACTGCGCCCGGGGCTGAGCGAAAATTCAAATGTCCATTTCCCGTTTTCAGGGGGAGGATCTTGGTCGTCGGTCGAACCAGCAGAGGCGTCAGAAAAACCTGAGTACACACACGGATGCATATCTATGCGCTGTGACACGGTTAATGGCTTCTACGTGTTTGTTGTCACTAATTAAAATCGGTACTCTCAGGGCCCGAGTGGGGTAGGCTCCGAATAATTTAATTGCCTCCGATTAGTTAATTGGGAATTTCGGATGCGGGGAGCATAATTGACGGTGTGTGCTGCTAGATTCCATCGTCAGAGTGAGAGCTGTGGATTTTTATTGATGTCGTAGAACGTGAGTATTTTTGAATTTGTGATTTTGATTTTTATTGCTCGTAGTTGAGTGGAAAGGATTCGTGAATTAGTTTCCGGGACAAAAGACATGTTTTTAGCGTGTTCGTCTGTTGTCTGGTTATTGGCTGTGTGGATGACGTGGTGTGTGCTTTGCGTTGATTGCTGATGGCAGTTTTATTGGCACACTAAAATTATTATGACGTTTTTACGAAGCAATTAATTTCGGAACGAAAATTTTTTGCTTTATGATGGAACGGATGGTTGAGCGGTGCAGAGCGGTAGAGGGGTTTTAATGCGAATCTGACGTGTGTCATTGAATTCATCTGGGGTAATTTGGTTTGATTTTGTGTGAGCTTGTGGCATTCCAACGGGTTTTATTCGATTTGTGAAAATGTCATTGAGACACCGAAAGAGAGAGTGGGCTGTTTGCTAAGGCCTTCGGTTTAGATGGATGTTTGCTAATTAAACCAGTTAAACGGATTTGTTTTGAATAATAATCCAGCTCATCAAATCTTGAATATTTGTTTGTTGTATGTGTACACACTATGGAAGAAATTTCAACCACCCTCTTAGAGTCAGTTGCTCTCGAGCTTTCGTTTGGTTTGCAAGAACCTCTCCCAACTGGCGCCACAAACAGGACGTTACCTACAGCGTTCCTTCTACTCAGAAGCACTGCAAGAACAGAAATCCTCCAGGCTATCTGATGCTTGCCATGCCTTTCAATCCAAAAGGCGGCACAATTCCTACTAGACAGTCATCTCCCTCCGTCGGATGCAACCATCTCTGTAGATAGCCAAACTGCCTTAAAGGCACCACAATCCAATAGAGTCAAATCAAAGCTAAGAAAAAAACGTCGCGATGCACTGATCATCAGCACCACAAAGTCAAACTCTGCTGGGTGCCCAGCCAAAGCCATATTCACGGGAACGATGAAGTGGATGAAATGTCAAGACTGGGGTGAGCTATGAACATTAGTGAATCGGATACAGCTACCGATTGGAGGGTTGTTTGATAGAAAACGAAGCCCAGCTTTCCTGGTCACGCAGGGAAGACTACGGAACAACTCGTGCATCGTGATAGAAATAAAAGCAAAAGTTGTGTAGCAGTGAACCGATCCTCTATCCCCGTGCTAATTGGGAGTGATCCCCGTACACTTTGGCGTTGGAGCGATGATTCGTTAATAGAATATTGAAACCAAGAATCTATGCAGGAGTTGTGGAGTCGAGGAATCAAGAAAAAACATTCAGTGTTACTGCCCCGCTCTTCCATAGGACCAGAGTTCTTTACAAGTATCGCAGAGGTAGCAAACTCCCAGATATAAGGAGCACTAAGAGTTTCTCGAACCGATGTGCTACAGGCAAGATTCTTTCATTGGAAAATTGGTTTTCTAGAGAATCGCAACGGACCTTCAACTGAAAGTAAATCTTACCTACAGTGTTCTTTACAATGCGGACATTTCAGAATTTCAGGGCATTTCAGGACATAAAGCAACTTGAAGCAAATGTCTACACCCTCTTCCATTTTGGAAGCATCAGTATAGATGGAGACCGATCTGGCTACCATCGTTTCGTCTTTAAAAGCCCAGAAATTATGTCATAAAGTCTGTCGCCAAAGGATGTGGTTCTCCATTGGGCGCCATAAACTCGACTCTCACTGTGAACTCTGTACCTTAAACAATTCCACGAGGATTATGACTCCTAACGAAGGAAATATTATTTAAGCGTCCAATGACTTCAAACAAAGTGACTCCCCTCACAATCTTCCTTAACTTCACCTTCAAAGGAAACTATAAGTAATTAACTTTTTCTCTTGGACTAATTGGATAGTAAACCACCGAAACACTTTTATCTACTTCAAACATTTCTCCGCAACATCACCGAAGCACTATCGTTAAATAATACCGCATAAAATATTTTCAAAGTTTTCCCCCTCAATACAGTTTCGTCTGCACTTACATGCTGCAGAATAGGTAAAACATCATCAGGGAATACCCTCCTCCGCACGGTAATGAAATCTTTCCTAAATTACTCCTTCAAGGAGCTTAAAGTAAAAAAAAAAAAAAAACAACACCGAGCAGACGACAAACTTCCACCGCATTTTGATACACAAAAAAAAACTGCAGCAACACATCCTTACACGATTAATTGGCTGCGTACAAAATCGTAACTCATTGTAACCGCACCATGCCAACCACAACACTACAATTCGCCGCATTTTATCCCTGTGAAAACAGTGGTTGCCCTTTTCATCGAAACTTTGTCCTGTCTTAGCCCCGAAAAAAAATGAAAGATTTTTCCAGACGCAAATTTCGACGGAAGGAAGGAAGCTCTCTGTATCGAGAGCAGTTTCATAGTTCATCGTCAGAATTTTGTCTTAAAATTGATCACTTTTGTGCTAGGATAACTCTGAACGGGGTATTTTAAAGATTTTCTAAGTCATTTAGGGAATTTTTCAGATGAAGGTTTGTGGTATAAATAGTCACTGGGAAGCTGGGCATTTATTACGAAAAGGGAGCCAGAAGCAATAACTTAACTCTCGCCAACAGCACTTCAACCAAGTCTGTCAACAGAGAAACACCTCAGAGAGGGGCTATCACTCTTCTTTTATGTCATTGAACTGATGGTTTTTACCGCGAAAACCAAAGTATAGAGTAGCGAGTGAAATAAAGCCTGTGGAACCTTTTACGCCTGCAGTAAAATCTTTGGTAAGAGGTCGGGACTTCGACCGAAGATGGTCTTATGGATGTATACACTTGTTTGCGTTGAGGAAAAACATAAAAGAGGTAAACAAAGTGCAAAGAACAACGACTACAAGCCCTACGAGAGCTATGCGATCCTACCCTACGGAAGCCGTGAATGTTCTACTCCACCTTTAATCCTATACGGTAGGGTCCAAGCTTGTCTGGGACTGTCTCAACCTCCTCGAAAGTCTTGCATCAGTAAATAAAGTTACCGTAGCCTGGATCCCATGACACGAAGGCTCCGAGGGTAACGAAAGGGATGACTGCCTGGTGAGAAGAGGCGCCTGCCGCCCACTCGTTGGTCCCGAACCCGGTTTTGGGGTACCACCCAACAGTGCCTACTCCAAGATAACACAATGGGAGATCAACGAACTGGCTGACTGCAGGGCCAAGCTCCAGTGCCTTAAACAAGCGAAAAAGTTCATCAACCACAACCTATACAAAGCCAAGACTTTACTTGACCTCACCAAAGACGAGTTAAGAACCCTAACGGGCTATCTTTGTCCATATTCTGTGCATATGTCTAGGAGCTGCAAAGAAAAGATTACTCTACTTGATACCCGCCACTGGGTCTCTACCGACTTGAGTGTGGAGCAAAAGGGCTTCTTTCTCCTCGCCAAGCCATCTACCTATCTACCTGATACGGACCTTGGCCAACCCAGCGGATATTGAGAAATTCGAACCTAAGGCTATACTGAGGTTTGTCAAAAGCCTCAATATAACCTCCAACACGGGCTACCACAATAGACCTCATAGGTCGCAGTGAGCATTTAGGGACCCTAAGACTGGATACACAATACCGCGGTTAGAGATTGGTTTAATAAATCGTACGGTCATAGTAATGTTCTGAATCTTTTACCTAAGGATTTGGCAACGACCCTAAGTGTATAAACGGTGGGTTACCCATCCCGGGTGGACTGGGAAAAAGGCGAAGTAGGTGCTGGAATATTCTTCGAAACCCTGCAGATATCTAAGTTATACCGGCTCCTAGATTGATCTAGTGTATTCTACGGGGAAGTATTGACAATACTCGAAGCTTGCTGTCTATTGAAAGTTAACCCCACATCCATACAAAACATTGTCCTGGCAGCGAACACGACATATAAACCAGTAGAAAAGTGCAAACGTCCGGGTCTAGGCATGATCAGATATAGCACACTAGGTAGAAACCTTTTTTTGACAAACTTAGTAAAACTGAAGGATAAGTGTAAAGCTACAACAACACAAACACTTAGGTAACGAAAGTTGTGATTTTAAAATGGCGCTAAAGTAGTAATTAGCTTTCAGCATTAGAAAGAAGTTACTATTTCTCCCCACCTACCTACAAGTTTTCAAAGGATTCTTAAGGATTCCAAGAAGAGTTCCCTTGAATTTTCTAATCCAGAAATCTGATCAACCCTTCTCAGACAACGCAACACCTTACATAATAATCCATTTCAACCTGTTGCCATGTAAGACAAAACACCCCTTTTTCCACACCATACTGTCACTTCCAGTGAACCCTCCGAACAAAATTTGTTCAAAATTTTCTTTTGCCTTTTGGCATTCCTCCTGCAGTCAAATATTTATGAGCGATTTCATTTAGATTAGACATTAATTGCCTGCAACACCTGTTTGTATTTTTCTCGGAACAAAAATTTCCGACATGTCAAACATTTTTGACATATCTGTGCGTCCTAACTTGGGTGACATTTATAAATGTCATTGGAACGTGGAATTTGTGTTTTTACGTCAATATGGACAGACAGGAAAAGATTCTTCATGCATGTCATTGAAATCGTGCGGAATTTGTGACGGCGATGAATAGAGTTAATTGGTTCAGGGGAAAATGGACTGTGAATGCCACTTGGACTTGGACAAATTGGATGGCAAAAATCGTAATAGAAACATCAATCGCATATCAAAAAAAAAAAAAAATATATATGAGAGAATCTGACGTCTAGAACTCGGACCTTTAGACCGCTCTATGTCATCTCTGCTAGCTTTAATGATTTTAAGTGGCTTCCACAGGATTTTGAACTGCTATGTCCTGACCCAAGATAAAGTAAACACAAAGGGACTACAATCCAGTCAAACCAAGCAATGGTTGCAACCTTCTAAGTGTGATTTACACACCAAAAATTAAGTATTGGGCCTGGATCATACTTGGAACATGCAAACACCATTCATATTGGATCTCCTATATTTTTCATACGACGAGAGGTGGAGCCGCAGAAAATGTTGCACTGCTGGGTATTAAACCCGCGCAGATCACACAGCAGTCCAACGGACTAACCCCTGAGCCACCGGGACCACTGTTCATCACCTCGACTCACTTAATTTTGTCTTGAAAATCAGAAGAGTTGTCCCTGACCTACAATAAATTCTGTCAACGAATTTTTCAATTTTTCCATTAGGAACCTTGAACCGGTCCAACTTCCACTGTTCAAAGTTCCTCTTCCCACACACCCGCATGTAAATCTCCGTCACAGCCCACAGAAGTGTGTTCCTACGACGTCGAGGTAAAAATTGCGCTCGTTCATCTTCCCCGGACACACAACCGATGAAAGTCATAAATAAAAGAAATTAAAAAAATGCCACCGCGCAGAGCGCCAATAAAGCATCGCGTGCGGAAATAAAATTCGCACACCGCTTCGATAAATCCTCGGTCAGCGGGGGCTACATAACCTAAACCTCGGCAAGTGGAACCTCCGACCTCCCTCATCCACACCGGGGGGAGCAATTTTTATTCCCATTCCCACTTTGTCCTCTTTTTTCCACCAACAAATGATTGCCAACATCTCGCCATTGTACGCGGCACTATACAAATTCGAATTACTGTCACCATAAGTCATGTGCGCTCCAGTTCCACGGTGGCGAGAAATGTTATGGATTTTGGACTCGCGAATCCATACCCATCACGCGATGGCTCCGTTTTGTCTTTTTTTTTTTTTGGGACAGATAACACCCGCAAGCGGAAGACAATAGAAACGAATCTTCAAAGTCTCTTGTGTGTTGTGTCCCGACAAACACAGGGATTTTGTAACGACTCCTGGGAAAGTCATACCCATCTTAGCTTCCGCTCTTTGAATCTCGTGCCAAAAAGTTTTCCCTCCCACCAAAGAACAATGACATGGATTGGTACGGATAGCGCTGGATGACGACGACAATAGCGGGTCTGATGATGCGGTGAATCTTCATTAGGAAAATGTAAGATTTCGTCGACAGATAAGCTTTGTCAACTCATAACCTCTTGAAGATCTTGTGCATTTTTTTACTTCGTCGTTGTCGTTGGGATGACAAAGTCTCTGACAAGAAATGTGATGCTCCTTCTTGGTGATGGGAAATAAAAGAGTAATCTCGAGTTTAGTAAGGGAATCAATAGCGCCTGGAGCAAGACAAACACTGGAAGAAAAGTGGATGTGACGAACGGCAAAAAGGGCACAAGGATATCCTTTTGCGACAAAGTTTTGACATTCGTCTGCAACGGTGTATGCACATGAGGAGAAAGTTCTGTTTGTTTTGTCGGTTATTGATTTCCTCAGGCGACAAAGTTCAATATAACTCTCAGTTGATGGTATGTCTTTAGCCCTTTTTTTTCGGCGGTTCCAACAGTGGGATTGGCAAATGTGGTAACCCTTTGAGAAGGAGCAACAGAAGTACAACATCAAAACCCAAGATAGCAGAGAACGACTGAAGAAAGGCCGTAAGCATCTCGAACTCAAACAGTGCTGTACATGAAGACGAGACAGTCGCAGTGAAGGATGTCCGCCAGAGTGGAATGGGACCTCAAGCAATTTGCCGTGCGAAACTGCAGATCAAAAGTCTGTGAAACCCAAAAGAACGTCGGTGTACATGTAGCTAAAGTTCGAAGTGCTAGCTCGCGCACCAGAAAACAAGATGGAGACTGATTTGGTGTGAAGTATACGATGAAAATAAAATCGAAGCTTGTGAGGTGCTGTCTAGAAGAGCTCAAGGTTCTTGGAACACAGCACAAGGTGACACTCTGCTGGGTCCATGGACATGAGGGAATACCAGGAAACGAGAATCCTGACGAACTGAGGAGAAACGGTTCGGCAACAAGCCCGGAACAAGGCGAGACTTCGGTGAACATTCCGCCTTGCACACTCAAGCTTGAAGCAGGGATTAGAGCCTTAAGGGAGGCTAACAACAGATGGACCTCTCTAATCACTTTTGTAACCAGAAGGAAGATATGGCCAAAATGCGTTAAGGTTAGGACCGACAGACTTCTGCAGATCGACAGAAGATCCCTAAGCACCCTTATAGGAGTGATCACAGGGCAAAATACGCAGCGGTACCATATGAAAAAGCTTCGAATTACAGAAGAAGAAATTTGTAGGGGGTGTGGCGATGAGGAGCCCTATGAGGATACAACCCACTTCCTTTGCCACTGTATCTGCCATCTAAGAAATAAGTTCCTCGGACGGCACTTTTTTGTGGACATTGAAGAATTATCCGATACACCGGTGGACCAAACAATGAGATTCGTCAGATCCACAGGGTGGTTGTTAATCAGGTTCTGCTAATCTTACGGGTGAGGAACACTCTCTTCCCCCAACGGGTATCACACTGGGTCTGAATTGACCTGAGTGTGCCGAATGGTTCTTCCTTTCGCCTGCCCACTAACCTAACCTAACCTATACGATGAATACTAGACAGAAGACGGCAAACACTCAGATATTGTGGAGGCATTTGAAAACATTGCTTAAGGAAGATGTGAAGTGTGAACCTGGTCTGACGTCTTAAGGAGTAACCCACACTAATCGGATAGATGTCTGCCATGAAGGGTGGACTAAGAGCAACTTGTAATCCTACTTGTAATAGCTCCAGATGGAGGGCCCTAACCTAGGATTCAATTGAATCAGTCACCCTATCCCGTCTTATTCGTAGATATTCTCAAATGGTTCAAGGTACAACCGGCTTGTTCTATTGCTATCACAAGGGATCCAACTCTGGTTTAAGTGCGTCCCAGCCCTGTCAGGACCACGAACCTCACCCAAGAACAACCAGCACTAACGTTGAAGGTTTCGGACTGCAGAAATACAGATTCCCTTACCATCTGTCTTTCCAAAAAACCAAATGACTCCAAAAGTGTGTACTCGCCTTTCTCTATACCTAAAACCATCTCATAGTAAAGTCACTTCTACGTTGCCAGCTCGAGAAGGGGGCGCAGGGTCGAGGAAGCACTTCAACTTTAAATACGAAGACCACCTGTGCTTCAAATTGAATCTGTATCCAACATTTGCCTGCTTTCCATCTCTCCTCAATTTTTTTTTTCTGCCGAATGAGAAGTTCACGAACAGAGTTACTACGGAGTTTAATCAAGGAAATCAACTCCCGACCTGAATAGGATTCCTTGCCATTCGTAACCACTTGTACCGTTCACCTACTTGAAGTTTAACTGCCTCACACCGCAGTGGTTACATGAAACCCTAGAAACACACATCCTTCATCCAAAAGGACGATGCAGTTTTATTTATTTCAAGACACACTGTACCTACCGACTTTAGCGAGAGAATAAAATAAAATATAAATATTTACCCACTCAGACGAAACTCAAATACCTACTCGCCTTGTATCGCATATGCATTCGGAAATCCATTCTCTATTCCAGTCTCTCGTCCTCGTTCTTCGTCCCACAAGGTTTCTTGTATGTGTGTGTGTGTATGGTCTCATCTTGACCTAGCTACTACTTTTCCTACACTGCGATACAATGACGACGATGAGGACGACGTAGACGATGTTCGAGAGAGGAAATTTCTCGTAAATTCCCAAAGTATACCCAACCACACCACTTTAAACGAATTGCAGCTAAGTTACCACATTGCTCTGTCCAACCACCCACACCCATGCGTCCGACGGTTCTATTCTATCAGTCGTCCTTGCAAGGGAATCAAACTTTAAATTCCTTTCCTTTGCATGGTGATGAGACTTGAATTTCCCGTAAATTTTCGCCCACCATTGTTGTGCCACCTCCCCCCTCATTCTTTTATGCTAAATGCTAAATTTTAAATTGCAAGTGCAGCGCAAAAGTGAAGAAAATAAAAGGAATTTATTATCTCACCCTTAGGCGAGGTGAGAGCGAGACTCCTACACTGACTGTTGCCGTGGGTAGTGTTGAGTGTTTGCGTTTGGGGGTGGGGGGTGGTTCCCCGGTCCCATTCTGAAATCGAAAACATTTTTCAGCACAAGGCGTCGTCGTCGTCGTTTTAGTCGGCGGTGCAATTGCTTGCGCCTTAAGGGTTGTCGGGGGTGTGGTGGCAGGCCGTTGGATGGCATGGTGTTGGGTCGAATTAAAACGCAAATCATGAATTAAGTTCATGCAGCAGCGATCCGGCAGCGAGCCTGCCATGGCTGGCATCAGCTAAAGTTTATTGTTCGCCACCGCACATTCCTTCAGGTGTGTGCAACCGAACAGAGTGTGTCTGCAGGATGAGGTGATTGATGTGGAGAGTCGCTGCACCAACTTGGGTTAACTTTTACGGTTCGTTTCAATGAAATAATAAGGGGACGGTCGAGGCAGAGCCTGCCTGGGAACAGTGAAATTGTAAAATTTAAAGTTTCCCTTAAATTCGTTACAAGAAAGTGTTTCGAGTTGGTGGTTTACGGGAGAAGGATAGTTTGAAGTTTTCCTACTTTTCCTCCCTTCCTCCGGGAGGATGAATTTTTTTTTTTTTTTTCTTCAAGTGGAAGAGTTTCCTTCGGAGAGGATTCCAATTGTTATGCAAAATACACCCGGGACTAATTGTTTAAGTTCGGATAACAAATTTTACGGCTTTCGGCATGTTGCAATAGTTTTATGGACGGACATTCGGAGAGATGTAGCGGAGGAGGTTTTTGTTGCCCACTGGAGAGACATGATTGGATGGGGAAGGCTGTGTGTTTTCGGCAAGTTATGTGGGTTTGAGGTTTGAACAAGTATCAGTTGGGGAAGGGAGGTCCACAGAGATCACTTATCATGCAATGATTAGGTACATTAGGCACGAGAGTATGTGAATTTGGGAGGCCGATATTTTAGAATGCACTTCATTGGGTTTCTGAGTGTTCTGGGATCCTTACCGAGGACCAAGTCAAGAGAACAGATTTCATTTCAAAGTTCACGACAGAATTAGTGGTCGTTGCTGGCTGGGTCGATCAGGGTCTTCGTGGGACGCACAATGGAAATGTACACCCGACTAAGGATGACCGAAGGAACTCTGCATATCATAAGAAATCTGGGAGCCTTCCTAGCTATCCCTTCTATGTGATTTTCCAGATGAGCTTATTGCCTAAGTGTAGTCATATCTGACAGCCGGATTGACTTGGCTTCTGCTGGTTTGCATTGCCACTCGCGTATCCGCTTTGATTCAGGGCTCTTGACTCCTTTTTTTAGACCTCATACGGTGACTTCATGTGAACTATTATCAAACACAGGACCTTGAGTAATCCGTCAACAGATTTGGAGCAGTCGCAATGAATCCGTCTCCTCTATTAACGTGTTGACGATCATAAAGAGGCGATGCTTTTAGTGCTTCCTTTCCTTGATAAGAGTCTTCAGCTTTGTCCTCGTCTTGAAAAAACGATGTAAGACCGAAGGGTCTATAGAACTTCGGTTTTTGCTTTGGTAGACAGGTCAACAGATCTTTGGTCCCTTGGAAAGAAACGTTCTACGTCGGATATTTAGTCCTGTTATTGAGGGCGAATAGAGGAGAAGATTTAACCGCGAACTCGACAAGCTGTGCAAACGTTTCAGCCAAGAGAGTCTCAGAAGCCCAGTCACCTGGTTTGCGACGAATATGAAAACTGAACTCTGTGGTTTAACGATCAAGTAATCGTGGGCGCAAGAAGCTTGGTCTCACAAATTAGAAGCAGCTGTTCAGGCTCAGACGCAAATCTCTGATCTTGGTCCTGGTGGTTCAGCAGCTTGTTCTTTGAAGCTTTGATAAATGGAACCGAGTAATTGACTATACTGAGGTGTGATGGTTCGAAGCTTAGGTAACATTAATAACGTCCCAGGGTGGCGTCCAGACTAAGTGGATCTGATTGGAGGTTCCTCTTTAGATTATATGACCCGTGGTTTTAGTCTAGGAAATTTTAAAAAGATCTAGGGGTCTGAATCGCATTCATTTTGCTGTTCGATTCGCATTTTTCCCTAGAAGCATTCAAAGTATAGTACAAGAACTAAGATGGCTGCGACTGGCAAAACTGATGAACACAAGCGTTCTGGCTCGGAAAATCTTCGAATCTGCCCCGAAAGGACGGTGAAGTAGAGGATGGCCACAGTTCGGATAACGCACGCAATAGAAAAGCGACCGCAACCAACTTGGCGTGCGAAACTAGAAGCAGCTAGCTAACTACCGAACTGGCTTAAGACGCTTGTTTCTTTGCGGCCAAGGTCTGGACTTTACTGCCACCAAATGCATGCTTCTTATTTTCTCATGTCAAATTTTTGGGGAATTATAGCGCTTTGAAATTGAAAGGAATTTGATGGGATTTCGCTGGATTTAAGACCCATTTCGCCCCAATATTTATTATCTAGAGTTCAGGTAGCAGAAGTTGAAGAATGATTTCTAAATCCCACTTAAAAGGTGTATTTCAAAGGGGTTTACACGCCAAGACAGGTGAATCTTTAAACCTTGTCAAGATTGCTGAGGAAGAGGTATGGTTCCAACCGAGTTCCGTCAGACTAATGCTCCCTCAAAGTGCCATTGGATAGCCTAATTAATCCCTTCTGCAAATTAGAGAAAATTAGTGTCCTGAGGTCCGTTTTTATTAGAATTTAAAGGCTACCCTGCATTTAGTACTAGTGTGGCTTTGATTAGTCGGATTGCCTGAGCTGCGGTTCGTTTTTCTAGATCACTAGGCGCTGTTTGAACTCCCTCACTTCTCGAGACCACACGATGGCCTGAGAAAGCAGTATTTGAACCGATTCTGGCTACTTCTACAGACATATGTCTGAGCTTTCATTACAGTTTGTCCCTGTAAGGTTGAAAGGCGTCAAAGGCGCAATAGGACACGATAGTTTGATGCCTTCGTTATGCGGATATGCATTGTTAACAGACTTTTTTGAAGACAAGTTTTATACAATTTTATCTCGACCAACATAGGTACATTCTGTTGTGAGGGCATCCATACCCACTTTAGGATCCATAGTTTTCTTCATTGTATCTCTGAACAGAACTTTAAGGCTTTATTCGACTGACCTTACCCGGAGCCGGAATGCTCAGCTGCAAACTGAACGAGAGGCATTTGGAAAACCAGCAGAACCTCTCCTGACACGTCCTTAAACAACTTTTAACAGCGCTCATTATGGGTAATGTCTGTGTAGAGAATCGTTGCAAACATAATCGAAGAATTTACTGTCGTCGAATCTAACACAGAGGAAGAATTCAGCCAATTGAAAGGGATTTCTCGGTGAGTAAATGCGAAGCTTAAGGTAGTTATGTCAAGATTAAGCTCCACGAATAGGGTAAGAGTTGGTTGCTATTGGATTTTCGTATACGTATTCATGACACTGAAAGAGTTAACTGCGTATCTTCTCCTTTAATTAACACTCAACCAAAAGACGCATTAAAAAAAAAAGCCCTGCCCCACCTCCAGCCTGTTGGTTACATTTCCTCCATAAAACCCTTAAATTCATACGTAACCATGAACATAAATTCCTCGCATTAAACTGAACATTATTTGAAACCACTACCACTCGTGCACCCGCTCCTCCCCGCCCGCCTTAATCGAGTAAAACAAAAACCCACAAAGCCATCTTAAAACATCCCTAAGCCACACGTCTCTTTTTGGGGGCTAAAAAGGAGCTCACCTCTCTCCAGAGATTTCCAAATTAAATTACAATTAATTCAACAATTCATAAATGTATCTTTGTATCTTCTCTGCGTATCTGGTTTCGTTTTTTTTACTTTGTAGATCCCATCAACCCAAGGTGAGCTTAATTGACGAAGCAAACATCGTAGACGAAAATAATTTCTTATTTTACACCACAAAAAACGAAGAGAAAAAATATCCTTTTTCCTTCCTTCCTTCTGCTGTTAATGCTGAGCTGAGGCCCATTTGTTGTTCTCCATCTCTGTAGCTAGCAGGGGGATTATGGAAATGAGATACTAATCCTACTTCGTGTTTTTATCGTTTTTCATCACAACAAGGAGAAAAGCAGCCACAAGCAGAGAGGAAGGTTTTTCGTTTTTTGAAAATTTACCTTGATAATTACATCGAAAGGAGCGTTGAAACGGGGAAGGATATGAAATAATTAGTGAAAATTCCCTTTCGAATCCTTAACAAGGTATTCCCGGGGTTCATAACTTTCACCAGCAGCCCATCTGTCACATTAATGTCGCAAACGAACACGAACACCAACACTGTATGGATATACCCCGAACGCTGCATTTCCCCCGCTCATCTGTCATTCTGACAGTTCCCAAGAATAGTGCTGCGAATATACCACATTGGCATGCAATTCAATTTATTGCAAGCAACACGCGTTCCGCTCGATATATGCAAGGATCTCACGATTGCTCTACGTAGTGTTTAGTGTGCGACATAATCAAACTTGGAATGCAGCCTTGTTCCTTGTAGTTCCTCCTCCTGGTATCTCTCCCTACCACGAATCGGATAAAGTTCATGGTATGCTACTTCAGTCACAACAAAAACGAAACCCGCAACAACTCATAGGCAATTAGCGGAATGAACGTTTCCATTTCTATCGTGTGTCACTTGGTTGTGATTTATCCAGCCTTGATGAGACTGACAGAGGGGCACAGGGAGCACAGGGAGACCGACTTCGGCTCCGACTGAATGATTTGAAATATTCAAGTGCAAAGTGCATGCCTCTAATTAGTACGAATACACTGAGTTTTCATAGTTAAATTACGTTTGTAGCCTTGGTTACGCTTAGGGTTTTGCTATTTATGTTTTCGATTAATCATGGACGACCAACTAAACATGGAGAGCGAGAGATAGGGAGTTGAATAGGGTTGCCATGGTGATCGGTTGAACTTTTATACACCCACTTGGAGAGGAGTCTAGACGCGACCCGGTTTTGGTGAGTGCTCTAGAGCTAACTTGCTTCTTGTTCCTCAGTCGTGGAGAGTGGACCAGTGGAAAGGGTGGGTCTTGATTACAGAACCTGATGTACATAGGTACTTCTGTGTTGTGAAAAACCTGCATTGAGTACCATGAACTCATCGAAGTTCTCCCAAGAAGTCGAGGGAAAACTATGAGCTGGTAACAATCAAATTACTCAACGAGGCACAAGGGATGAAGGATGAGAAGATTCGACGATGACTACAGGGTGAGTTCCAGAAGATGACAGGCGAAACAGTCTCTGTTACTTACTTCTCAGGAAAGTTTAGGTCAACGAATGTAGTTTCTTGCTTCATCATATCCAATGAAATTGTATAGTCACTCAGCATCTTCTACGCCAATTGTGGATTTATATGCAATACAAAGGAGGTTTTTGAGTACTACCTGGCAACTTGTTCTGTTCAACGATCAATGTTTCATTATTGATTTTGCGCCACCATCACAACGTCCTAATCGTCAAACCATTGACGTCAAGTTGTACCTTTTTTGTGTCCACAGTCCAGCCCCCAAATCAACAGTTGTCAAAGCTGGAAACAAACCGAGCAAAGGAACCTGCTCGTGCCCAATGATTCTTGAAAATCAAAGGAAATTTCCGAAGAAATTTTCTACGACTGTGAGCAAAGGAGGCCACTACAACAATGGGACGCCCACTGGGTGAGATCGCTCGGAACAGACAAAAACCTCAGATTCAGCAGCTCTTTCGCTTCCTTCGATTGTGGCTTTGAATGCAGAAAGGACTCCTACGACGTTGACAATCAGTTCATCAATTGGTCCCTAACCAAGCTTCTCCAATGATTTTTAAGAAACTTTGACTAAAACGAAGTGCCACTCAACTAGGCAGTGAAGCTAATCTTCTATGTCAGTCAATTGGTCGACCAAACACCGTCTCAGGAGAGTAATACAGGGAATAAACCTTGCCTAAGACACCCGTACAGAGGGCGACCTCTGTTTTTTGTTCGCACATCTTCTCAACAGAATCATAGATAGTGAAGACAGATCTTCAACACCCCATTCCAAACACCCAAACAAATAACAGTGCACGATGCCATCACAACTATCGCAATACCTCGAGCTGTTCAGAGAATGATTGCGACAGGACAAGTGCTTACTCAGTGTCATCGACCATAAAAACTAACTCAGTACTTCTCCCAGCTGTGGGAACAATAATAGCTTCTGTGATTCTACGACAGCTTCAGATGATCAATCCCAAATGACCCTTACGATTCGACTTATTCCCTGAGGGGTCGCCATTTACAACGAAGGGTGCTCCTGTCAATCAAAATCAAACTCAGTTATCACCTACCGTCATGTAAGGAACAGTGGAATCACCAGAATTCCAACGAGCAACCTAACGAGCTCCAAAGACGGCCAAAGTGGAGAGTAGAGCTCATGTTTTCATTTCGTTGTTTGACTGAATGTACAGGATGAGAACGTTCTCATATTTCGAACATAGAGAATTGTCCCGATGGTATTGCACCAGATCAAGATTCCATGCAGCCTTACAATCGCCAAGCATAACAATCGGACTAATATCGGTTAAAGGTTCCATTTTGGAACCAAAGCCTTGACAATGGCCATCCCAAGCTCAACTGGACGTAACAAATTGAATCGCTTGGCCTCCTTACAACACGACAAATCGAAGGGTTACTTCGACGTTTGCTATTCGCAAGTCTTTCTCCCCAAAAAATTACAAGTTGGCAACCCTTTTTCTTCGGCAATTAGTACTCCGTCTATTTTCGTCTGCCTTCGCACTGATGTCGGCACTTAAATTGTTTTCTATTTGACATTTTCACATCCATCACTCAATCTATCTATCGAGCCGACCCGACCGACCACTCCCTACTTGCCGGAAGGTACCTCTGTCGTACACGCGGCTTTGACTCGGACCGGAATGCG
Organism: Matsumyia berberina; assembly: GCA_917880715.2. Lineage (NCBI taxonomy): Eukaryota > Metazoa > Arthropoda > Insecta > Diptera > Syrphidae > Matsumyia > Matsumyia berberina. The sequence goes on from OU862872.1 coordinate 111,974,202, forward strand.
CTCGAAAACTCCCCTAAAATCGCTTAGTGCATTCCTAGCCCAACCAGAGAGACACAAAACACAACACAAAAAGCTAATTATAGCCTGTCTACGGTGCTCTACTGTTCTTCTCATCCCCTCTCTCTCTCTATGTGTTTGTGTGTGAGGTAAACGCGTGCACTTTGTTGGCCACTGATTCACCACCCCAGCGCCACCCTTCGATGAATTTGCATCGGATTAAGGAATATGTGGCTTTTCCTCGATTCAAAAGACGACGACAAGCACGACAACGACGATGATGGCGATAGTGACGACGATGACGTTTGCCAAGACGGCTATTATCGGCCGCCGGCTCTGAGGGCTGCCGGTGCACTGCAGGCCAGTAATGTTCTCGGTTTTAATTTTTTCTCACTTCGAAAATAGGAAGATCCATGCGAATTTGCCGGGCTCGCCGCTCCCACCCACAATGACAGCGCGTCCCGTCGCAGGTCATTTCCCATTTCGTCCAAATGTTCTGGAAATAGACGCTCATCGTCGGGCTGCCGACTACGAGTAGCTGCCAGAATGACAAAGTGAATGGAGTTGCATTTGCAATTTGTTTTTATGTTGCCTTTCGGTGTTGTTTCTGATTTGTGTCGACAGGAAGGTAGGGGGTTCGGCGGAGGCATGACATGATAGTTCACTCCATGAAAATATGTTTCCCTTTTCATCGGGGCACTTCATCATCATCGTCATCGTCATCGTCGAATGGAGGGATCTTAATGGGACATTGCCGATGAATGATGCTACAGGATAACAAATTGCACGTCGCTTTGCATTAGAATTGATTTTGATGACACTTGGAGCGTTTCATGTTGAAGGGCGGTGAAAAGGTCACTCCCGCGAATGATGGAAATGAGAGGAAAAGGATTTAAGTAACTATTGCGACAGATTAAGTGGAACACTTTTTTTTAATGATGGCCGACGGCGGGTTGGTTTTCGGTAGCGAAAGTCATTAAGGAGTTTTCAAAATGAAACGGATTATCCGGGACATATTCGTCCCTGCGATCAAACGAGGGCAGTTATTTGTTATAGCTTGATGAGGCTTAGCAGAGTAATGGGTGGCGATTAGTGGGGTGGAACTGTGATGAAAATGGGAAATGTGAAGCCGACTCTTTCGCTGTCCACTAATGGTGGTCACTTTTTTGGCTTTCATAAGTAATATTCTGGGACCTTAGAGGCGAAGGATAATAGTTCCACGTGGATATTAGAGATTGACCGGCAATTTAGATGATAACCAGTGGGAATACTTATTTATTCAGCAAAGTCATCACCTATCTTAATTGACTCTATTCCACAGACAGACCACTTGCGTTCCATTTTGACCTCGAGCCATCGAGTCGTTGAACGTTGCTCGAGATACCGTCCACTTGTGGGCGAAGATCTTAAGATCACCTCTGCAAGTTCCGAATTTCCTCTACTTAGCCCAAAGCTAGGTTCATTGTGATACTAGATTAGGTTTGAAGCAAGGCTTCCAACACTTGGCACCATAATGGGCACATCGCTTTCTCTGGAGAACCTAAGAAGGCGCTGATCAACCTAAGCCTTTCTCTCAAAGGACTCGATTGCCCTACAGAACCTTGTTTTAGTTTCTACCTATGTTTGTTCAGCTTCATGACTTCCACTCTCATGGCATGCTTCCGCGGAAGCCAATGACCGGGCAGGTTACTAACTTACCAGTATACACACCGCATAAATGATTGTCAGGAGCTAGGCTTTGGCTACCTCGCATAATGGCACCAGCTTTTTCTTTGGGTTTTATTCGTAACTGCGTCCTGTCTAGTTTGAGAATTTTTCCTGCGATCTAACGCCGGACGTATAGGCTTTGAATACCGTGCGAACTAGTTCACAAAATCTTAATTAACGCTGAAGATCTCTTATGATGACTAAGATCTTGAGTATGATGACTAATTGAAACTGATGCTGGACATTTGCAGAGAAAACTGACGAGAGTTTTCTTGCAGTTCATGCCACGACAACGAATGATGAAAACGACTTGTCGTCAGGTATTCAAGTGATTTAAGCTCTCGGTCTACCTCGGCAAGCACTTCTCTAGATTTCGACCGGAAGTCATCACCATCGACCAAGGAGCTGGCATTCGTAGCACGACTAGGCTTGACTTAGCTAAGGTGAAATGAAAACTAATCTATTATAAGTGCTCACTGCCTTCTGAAAAAATACGGTAATCTCCACTCAAACTCTATTCGCAGAATATGCCTGGGAAGTGGAATGACTGATTCAAGGTCAATCAATCAGAGACAACTTCCGATTCTACATATCGACATCTATTCAATGAATTCCTTCCTGAACATTGCTCTCCCAACTTCAAAAACTGAGTTTAAGCCACACACTGCACCTTGGACTGCAGGCATCTGGTTGTAGTGTAAAGAGTTTCCGAGAATCTAGAGGCTAAAATGCCAACCCTATTGCTTTCCAAAGTTTCCTTAAACGATAGGATCGATAGGGACGAAAAAATGATTCGAGCTCGGCCTTTTTGACGCATTTCTTATTGACACCTAACCGCTTCGTTGGTCTTAGGAGGTTTTCTCTTGATCGCCCTAAGCTTGAGAATTTCTAGGAGGAGTAAGGTTGCCAGCCTCAGACAGAAGGGTTAAAAATGGTGTAGAAATTCTCATTGAGGGATGAATTGATCTCATGCCCAACTTCCACAGGGCTGGATGTACTTGAGGCAACATCGCTCTCTTGTGCACTAGTTTCTTGGTTAAGAATTTCGTGTCCAGAAGTAGCCACAGAGAGAAGATCACCGATGGGAAAGACCCATATTATTACCAAAACAGAGCTAGTACGTTGGAAGTAGAGGTCCCAAGGCATTCGGAATTCAGCCTTAACGTAGCTTTAAAAAGGAAAGCGGGACACCTTGACGCAAAAGGTGGTGACATGTGCCAGGTATATTTTGAAAAATCAAGAGAATTCTTGGGACTATTTGCAGCTTGTACCAGGCAATAACTAGTCAACTAGTCTTTTCGCAAGAACGATCTCGTGGTTGGCACAAAATATTTTTAAGTTCACTTGGGTGTTAATCAGAAAAGATAAGAGGTTTCCACAGAGCCTAATTGGGGTAACTAGCGTTTCCTGGCTCAGAAAAACATGGCTTGAATTTGTTCATGCTTCTGCAAGGTAATGACTCTTATTTCCTCCACCTCTCCTCTGACGCGTATATAGCAACTTCCAAAAGGGATTCATCCCTGAAACGAAGCTGGAAGGGATTCATCTCAACCGACTTTCCTCTATAATTTGCTGTTAGACCTCTACCACCAATGGTACCTACTCTGTGTAGAATAATTTCCTCACAGAAACAGACGATATAACAATTCAACTCAGTTGACGTCCAATAAAAAAAAAAACCAACACTTGTTATGTGGCAATGTGTCCTCCATACACATTCCATGGACTTATAGGTACGTCGTTACCGATAATTGTTTATCTAAAGTATCTTAGATAAATATGACGCAAAACTGTTCAACTGCAAAGCCCCCAAACTCATCAAAATAAATAAACAAATGGCACAAACAAATAAAATTCAAATCAGTCGCGTCGCGCAAAAACACAGATTTGTTGTTTAAACGACACACAAGCCATAGACGCGTAGTTAATAAAAAACAATAAACACACTCCACTTCATTCGGAAGGGCCTTCGCTCAGGCGCGCCGTGAAGCGTATCGCACTTCACTCCGGTGGAAAAGAACACAATCACTTACCCACAAAAGGCGCTAAGTATCTATTTTATCAATAAACCATCCATCGAATCGTCAACATACCTGAAAGTAGACGAAAAAGAAAAAAATCAAAAAAATATAAAAAAAAAAAAATAAACAAAGGCGCATTAGAAAAGTGTCATCATTGTAACGTGCGATGATGATAAATGTTCTCCCCAGAGCGATAAGAGAGTATCTCGAGCCTTCCAGCTCATATATCAAGTGTGAACTGGCAGATATGCATATTCCCTCACAGTTCGTTTCTAGATAAAACACATCTCGTTGTGGCACGTTTATGTTTTTTCATGTCTCTGAATGTATGTATTCCGGGAGACACAATCTAATCTATTCATCGTCGTTCAATTGCCATTCGGAGAGAAGTTCTCCTCTCGGTAAATCACATAAGTGAAAGCACGCCACACGGTGAGTGGAGCACAGCAGACAGTGGAGTCAGTGAAATGTGAACCCACATTTCGGTGTCAAGGTAATGAATCTAGTTTCGAATAGCTCTAGTGGAGGTTGGGTGATATGGAGCGGGAACTAGACTACCGTGAAGGCGTTAATATTTAGGTCGAATATTCGCAATTAGATATGTTGAACTCGTGCGAAACGAGATTGTGGAAAATGGACATAGGTGGAAGTATGTAGAGGCAGTTTGTAGGTGGAAGCTGACCAGCGGAACTATGGATCAGGGATTTCAACAGTCATGGTACAATGATTGCAGAGATTAAAAACAACACAAATACTGAAGCAAGCGTTGCTCTAAAACCATTAATGCTCACAAGCCGGATCGACACAATTGAGCTTTTGTTTGGGATTTTCACACCAAAATGAAGAAGAAAATGAAAAATATCGGCAAAATCCTCGTCTTAAGAAGATCCGCTACTTAGCAAGGCGGCGCTACAGTGTGGGGTCAACCTGGGCCTCAACCAGCATGGCACTCCAGTTGGGCCGGTCCTTAGATCAGTGCCTCCAGTTGCATATTTCAAGTTCGTTGAGGTCACGTTCTACTGGTGTGTGCCACCAGCTCTTCTCCTGTCAAGAGTGAAGATCCAACGACTCAGGTGGCTCGGTCATGTAGAGCGGATGAAAAACAATGCTCCGGTCCAGAAAATCTTCGAATCCACACCCGAGGGACGGCGCAGTAAAGAAAGAGGCGCACGCAAGTGGAAGGGGACTTTAACTAACTTAGGCTAGGGCCACGCACTGAGCGATAAGTCTGAGCGACGAGTGGCCTTTTACTGAGCGACGTCGCTCGAGCGATTAGTAGTAAAATGTTGTTGTCGACAGCTGAAATCAAAATTTCCAAGTTTATTTGCTCCATTTTCACTTTATCGCTGAGTGATGAACTACAAAATTAGAACAAAATTGAATTCAGAGCGACGTCGCTCTATCGCTCAGAAAAATCGCTCATCGCTTAGCAACTATGTGTCCACAGCCCTACGATTCCATATGTTTTAATTTTTTTGCGTCGCTCAGGTGCTCGTGGCTCAGTGCGTGGCCCTAGCCTTAGCGTGCGAAACTGGAGGCAGCTGGCTAAAGAACGGGCTGGGTGGAGACGCTTGTTAGTTGAGGCCCAGGTCGACCCCGGACTGTAGCGCCACCTCAATAAGTAAGTAAAAAGGCCCGTCAACGCAAACATAAGACTCAATGTCAGAAAGACCTGGTACCCAACAAAGTCTAACTTGATGCTGCGCACAAACTCTTTTCAGAATTAAGCTCGAGACTAGCGCAGAACTGACGACATTGGCGTCATTGGTGTTGCTGTCATTGCTTTCACAGCATTTTGCTCCTGAATGGCGACCACTGTTATCATAATTATCAGTTCAATTAACTCTGTAAGCCATGACTACTCTACTGCCAGTGCTTTGCCAGTTGATGGACTCTATTTCCAGAAAAATCGACAAAAAAAATGGGCAAAGATTCCATCTTTAAGGTGACAAAACTTTCAGAGGAAAGCCGGCGAGGACTACCCCAAGAGTTATCTCATAGTCCACAAGTAACAAAGCCACTGTCAGTATAATCCCTCTAACAACTTCTCCAAACCAATTAGCCAATCACTTAAAGAAATCACACCGCTCACAGCTATCAGATTCTTTTCATAAAGAAAAAAAAACATTGTTAGGAACTCCCAATCCCCTTTATGTCAATTAAATCCTTAGTGCACACACATTCTCCGACTAATAATGCAGTAATGGGTGCTCTAACTTCCTGAAAACTAACAAAACTCCTGTGCAAAGTCTGCACATAACTTTTCAATAAACAATAACTCTACTGGAAGTAAACGAGTTGAGAAGCACCACCCCCTGCCGAAGGCTTGTTCCATGTCCAACCCATTCAAGCAAAAGCATAGATAGGGTTCTATCTATCGCTACACCCAGTGGTCAAGTGGGTTCGATATTCCCTCGCAGAGAATTAATGCCACACAACAACGTACAATCAATTTATTTTCCCTTTGTTCCTCGTCCCTCCCTCCTTGGACAACACCGAAAACTGTGAACTACTTTTTGAAGTTTTTTTTTTTTTCTTGTTTTCTTCTCCATTATTGTTACCGTTTACTTGTGCTTCACGTACACAAATGGTTTTTCAAAAAAAAAAAAGAATTTCAAACTTCAAAAACAAATAAACACATTTTGGCTTGAGGGTTTTCAGAGAACAAAAAACAAAAAACCCACAAACGTTCTGTCTGTAACTGATAATTGCCGTTGAACGTAATAGTATCTGTCAAATTGGATAAAGATTGGAGGGAAGGGGGAGGGCGGGAAGACAGAAAAAAGGGTTAACGAAACTACTTAAGCAGATGACAATCGGTTGGCTTCACACTTGGTTCTTGTGTGCACAAGGAGGATTGATGAGCTTTTTTAGTGAATCTGACATCAAGACCGTAGATCATGATTGAAGACGGTTTTATTGGTGTGATTTTTGTTCGTTTTGAATAAATTTTCGGTTGCCACAGTAAAGGCCATGGAATTGAGACATGGCTTTGTTTGGAAGATTTGTCGTGAAATTCAGGCTGTTCTCCACTGCAAGTAGGAGTCGTTAATGGATACTGAGGCTAGGAAATAGTCAACAAAAGGCTGTGGCTCTCTAGATGGACTTCTAGACAAACCTTAGGGATCCTTGATATGTCAATTGATAGTAAAGAATGCATCAGGATTAGGGTTTGATCGCATTTGGTTGGAGGATTGGGGACCTTACCATTTTTACAAACGTATCCACCTTTTTGAAGGATTAAGCTTCATTCTGGGGACCAAAAGCTCAGCCTACATGACAAGATTTCGGCACTGCTAATCGTGTTCGACTACTTTCTACCATGCATTTCACAGCCAAGCAGTGCTGGAACAGACTGAGATCAATACATTGACAGTGTATCTCAAGCTGACCTTGGATTAGAGGACAAGTGGGTATCGGATGAAACGAAAGGGCGGACATCTTGGGTCAGTTTCTGAACTTCTCAGTAAAATTTCTCCCCCTTGTCTAAATTTGCAGACGAAATTGTTAAAGTGAGTGACAGTCGTTTGCTTATCATTGATCCAAAAAACCCTCCTGCGTTCGCATAGTTCCTTTTGTTGACTTGGTATGGACAGTCGAATCGACAAGAAAATCCTTCACAATCCCTTACAATCCATGGCAACTTCACCGACTACTGATTCAATCAAAACTCCGCTTCATATCCCACTGAATGGCATCCACAAAGCGCATCACAAACTACACCAACCGCAACCACAACTTCCCACTTAACACTTCCTAAGCTGCCCGATTAGTCGAAGTTCTCTTCCCCCAATCACTCACTCATTCATCGCCATTCATCGATGCCGTCAAACAAACGTTTATCACTTGCAGCAGTTTTGTCACCGATTTTTCCTCTTCCGGAACCAAATTTACCTCGAATATTTCCCCCCTTTTCAGTTCGACATCTGCAGCTTCTGCAATCCTCACCAGAAAAAAATAAAAGTGGAAAAACTAAAAATGCTCTTCATTGACGCTTGCAGTTGTCCCTGGCATACCCACGGCTCATACTCTCTTGTCGATTAGCCTCTTCCTGGAGATGAATGGAGTTTGTCCCCAATTCCCAAACATCATCACATTTCACGAATGGAATTGGAAGACAGACTGAGAGAGAATGGAAAATGGAAAAACCAAAAGCGTATCGGAATCTGGTTCAATGAAAGTCTCCTCCTTCTCTACCTCCAATCACTTTGAGATGATGGCAACGAACCAAGCAGGGACTCCCTGGTGCTGCACTTGTCGTTCCATTGTATCTGGTGCACAGATAAAAATTCCAACAACTAACAGTAGTGCGCCATTGTTTGGCAATAAAACTCCACATGTGGTAGGGAAGAGTGCATTTGGAATCACATAACAATTACTCCGATGCTCAAGTCTCCCCAGAGTGTTCCCAGAGTCATAGACGTCACCGTCTATCGTCGTCGTCATCATTCTCATCTTCGCCATCACAGTTTTAGTCTCTTTGGTACTTTCCAAGCATTACACTCCCACAAAACCAAACGCCCACGAGACGGATGCATTAATTCCATTTGGGTTAACCGCATCTCTATGGGGTTATTGTCGTTTTCGAAAATATTTTGTATCTACCAGGCTCCCGCTGTATCCTTAAATGCTTCACTCTACTCCTTCGTGTCTATTTTTTTTTTCTATCAAATTCCGCTTGTGTCGTTTTGTTCTTAATTAAGAACGGCAATGTGAAGACAAAGCAAAACTCTCATATAACGAATGACAACGGCAACGACAAGCAACGACGAGGAGGCTTAAAAGTTTTCCGAAACCGCAAAAAGGCTTAGAAAGCGATATCTCAATGAGAACACAAGGCGGGTGAGGGATGATGGCGATAGGGTGGGACACCGATGGCTCACTGACGACGATGACAACGAGATGACAGTTGTGGGATGAACGAGCATGTTTTACTGATTGGTCAGGATGTTGGTCCGGTATTTTCGGAGTCAAAAGTTATCTGTTCAAGGGAATTGTGGAGAAAAGTTGGGAATATGCAGTTTCATTAGAGGGTTTTGCGGTTTCCCACAACGATTTTGAGAAAATGAATGTATTTTCGTGAAATATTTCGAGAGATGCGGATTAATTTCGTTTTTGTCTTTGTGTGGATGGGAAGTTTGTGGGATTCCTGGGAAGACTGGCCTATTATACTTTATTGGGAAATTTCTGGGTAGGAACCGGTTTTATGGTCTTTAAATGGAAGATGGATTTGATGGGTGTTAATGGCAGTAGTTTCGAAATTCTGCATTTTTGGTTGTAAGTTCTGTATGTCTCCGCTTTTTGTCCCGAAGGTTTCATTCACTTACTGGTCAAGAAAAAAATTTCAGGCGAAAGAGAGTAATTTTAAACGAACAAAGCACCACTGCAGCATCTTCTACAGACACTCTTATACACGTATCATGCAACTTCACCAAAGAACTGACGGGTGGTCACAGCTCATGTCAACAGTTGAATTAGTTGAGAAGACGAAGACAGCACTTCTTTGCCGTTTTGAACCGCAGTATAAATTGAAATTCGCCTTCAAGTCAGAACCAACAGCCGAATATGCAATTCAGATCCCGACAAGAGGGAAATTATTGCTCTCAAAACACATATACCAGCACAACAGAAGGGCTTGATGGCAATCTTGTCGAGCTATACAAGGCTTTGCCAACAGACAAACTAGACAAACTTGAGATACCGAAAGCTTGCCCCGCGAGTGAGGGAAGAAAGCCAAATTGCTGATATACTTAATAGCTAGAACTACCTTTTAGCACGTTGAGTGACACATTGCACCAACATGGCTTCGCACGAATTTGGGACACCTATGTCGCGTGAGACTACATTGGTCTCATACTCATTTAGCTCGGCCTGTTCGGATTGCATGGTGGCAATGAACCACCAGGTTTTCGGTTTGAGTCCTCCTTCGTCAATACCATCAACAGTAGGCGAAACATAGTAGATCTCTACTACACTGGCTCTTCATAAACATCGAATAGAGACTAACACAGCAGAGGCAGTACGGAGTCTATCTTAAAAATTTGAGAACTCGAAGAGGGGTCCAACAAGGTCCGCGTATTGTAGTGGTATTCCAGTGATGTGCTGCACAATGCTTCGTCGCAATTTCGCACCGAATTGTACATGAAATGTCTACTAGTTTGGTGGCAGATGCCATCCTGGTGAGGCTGAATGAAATGAACACTGCGAGAACCAATTATCTCAAAAAGAAGTGCTGAGTTTTTGGAGTTTAGGGTATGCGGTGTCAGTGGATGGTGGCACTGAATGTTGGATGATGCAGCCGAATTGGAAAGGCAATTGCCAGGCAGCTATCGGTATGTTTTCTAAAATCGGAAAGACCTTGCTTTGTACCTTATGAGAAAGCCGACGAAGGGATAGAACGAACCGCTCATAACACAGTGGGAGTCTGACTAACAATAGTTAAAACAGCAAACAACGAGGTAAAGGGATGTCTAAGATGACTGGGCAAACCTCTGGTCGTGCAAAGTAGCTAGATCACCCGTAAAGAAATCAAGTAACCTTCTCACTTTGAAGGCTCTAGGTTCAAGTAGAGAGAAATTGAGGCTGATGGTGGGACTTAGGACAGGACACATTAACCTGAACAAAAACATGCGAAGACTGGGCCTCATGTAGGAACTGCGAGGAAGAAGAAAAATAACTCGAACACTTCCTACGCTACTGTCCAGCCCTAGCAAGAATGCGAAAGAAGACGTTGGGGTCCATGTGAATACCGGATCTGAGGCATCTCAAGGAAACAGGATGATTCGCCAGACCACACGTAGACTAGTGTCAGCTCCATAATTGTTTCCACCTTCCCTAAATCCCTCCCAACGTAACGATTAAAAGAGGGGAACGCAACGGGCAGGACTGAGCCTAAGTGAAGAGCCTTCTGCTCACCCTCATATACCATACCATACCATTGTACCTTACTGGTCTTCTGGATTGCTCGGATTGTGGTAATGGGAATAAAGTCCGGCTAAAGTGACCAACGTGGGGAGTAAATCTACTCAACAAATCCCTAATCAAAGTCGGAACAGGGTATGCCGATGAATGTATGGCTAAAAAGGGGCTTAGTCAATAGTGTTCGAACGCCGGATACTTTGGCTACCTTCGGTTTTAATCAAGTTTTCGCATGACATACAGGGGCCTGTCATGGGCGACCTTTTTCACAGAAAGTGACTATAGACACAGATGCCTCTGACTAGTACCCCTGTTCCTTCACCTTCTCGAGATGCTGTTGAGCTCTCCACGGTCGCTTCAACCAGTGCTGCTGTAGAGCACACTATGGCCGCAACGTCTCTGTGTGTGGAAGCTGTTGCCATAGAAGCCCCCTCTGCACCGGTGAAGAGGTAGAATTGTCCACCATTTCTGATTTTGACACATCCACACTTGTCTGGAAAAGTGTCAGATCAGAACAATCAGGATATTCGTGGACTTACTGACTTCTGAAGGCTTTACAGTCCGTGATGGACCTGAACCCCAACCAACGAGTGTCTCTAGTCAGCTTGTTAGCTAACTGCCCGCACCGTTACCAAGTTGGTTGAGAGACATCACTTCAACTTATGTACGCCATTTAGAACGTCACTCTGGGGTAGATTCTAGGATTCTCCGCGGCCCTTCGGGAAGTTCATCAATCCCAGCCTCCACTGTACATCAAAAAGCTACCATTAACCGAAAAGTATGAAATCATTTCTCCACAAGTGACACAAATATCTCGTAAAACGGAAATCATATTCCATTCAAAGGCGCACGCAAAGATGGCCCCACAAAAAAAAAAAAACAAATAAAAAATATTCAAGTACCGCCACCAGCACTTTAGCCATTCCGAAATGTCCTTCTTCAGTTGACGAGGCGCTCCCTTGCGCTACATAAACTTTTATATCGAATTCAATTTACTATCCATCACACTTGTAGACCACACCTTGTGGACTATAGTGGAGGAGATAATATTTTTTTTTTTGTTTCCAAGGAGTGCACTACATTTCACCGAAGGAATTTCGAAACCACACACGCATATGTGTGTGGAAAGGGGGGAGGGGTGGTTGAAGAGGTGGAGAGTGTAGCACCATCTTCTGAGTGAATATGCAAATTTTCTTATAATAAAATGTCATTGCATGGAATTTTTAAATTTATTCGTTCTTTTTTGTTCGGAAATTTACAACTTGAGTGGTGTAATGTATTCTTGCAACGAGCCATCAGGTGCATGTTGCATGAGTTTTGTAGATTTTTTATTGGATTGTCTTTATGGGCTGGATGGTATTGAAATGTAATTTAAACTTTATGGAGGATGGATGGGACGGGGGAATGGAGGGTCTAGACAGACGCAGACAGGGACGTTAAACTTCTTTCGGAGTCCTTCTCTCGCCTAACAGGCCTGCCCCGCACAGTTTGCAGCATTTTTTACTCAAATCAACGCAAAGGCATTTATAAAAGTCACTTAACCCGGCCCACCATGGACAGTCTACATCACAGCAGACATCAACCCATACACTCGGATTAGGAGTTGAGTTTCAACGTCAATCATAATATTTGCTATCCATTTTCGATTGAGCTAATCAAACAGAGGAAAAATGCTCTATGAAAGGTTTCTGTAATTAGCCTGTGATTGATTACTGGAAAACAATAGAAACTAAGCCTTCAACGGTCAATTAAGGGCAATCAGCGTCGAACTTTACTCCGAATACCCGCCCCCCTTTCGCGATGAATGACAATTCGCTGTAAATTGATTTTCTGTGCTCGCGCACTTCCTTCACACTTTACCACCCGTAATTACCCCTTCTATTCATTATGTCGCCTAAAAAAAAAAAAAAAAACCAAAATATTTATTTCCTTTCCTTATCTGCAGGCTTGGCGCTTTGGCACCCTCGCCATCCCAATTGTGTGGTGTCACTGGTGCAGCCCCCAATGCCATTACAAATGCCGTGAATCAATATCCTAATTAGCTTTCATAATTCATTACTTCCGCACATTGTGCGTTCGTTCTTCCGAGCGATGGGCGTTCGCGACGGTCGCGCGCCTGTGACACTCAATATCCTTGGAATTTTGTGTGATTAATATCCCAGTAGCAGGCTGGAGAACGAATGAAGAGTTATGTAATCACCACCCATTTTGCCACCGTTGTGGTTACCACTCCCGAAGGACCATTGTTAAAAAGTTGATTATGGCCGTAATCAGCGCGCGAGTGCGTCGGTCGTCGTGTTTTGCGGGGAGATGTCCTTCAATATTCATGTCCTTCTTGTGGATAATTATTTCACCGAGAAGGAATCTAATTTCAGGGTTCACTCACGTTGGTTTCTCGTTTAAAAAGGTCTTTCGTTTCTTTTTTTGTGTCGTAATCTCGCGTGTGGTGGGATTTTCTTCTTTTTTCTCTCCGCTGGAATGTGTACCGGTGAGAGTGTTCCGGTAAGGCATTCATTTTTTTTAAACAAAAGTTAGGTAATCCGTTCCACAAGAACAACGTAGAGCGGAAGGGGCTCACCCTCCGGCCCCGATTACTTATTGTGTTTCGCTTTTTTGCTTAGTCCTTGGATTTATTTTTGGACTTATTCGCGGAGTAATGGAGATTTTTTTTTTCCATTTCTTTCCGGCTCTCCAATGTTTGGGAGTAATTTCCAAAGTCATTTTCGTCGTTTTGACGATGAAATTATAATTTTATTTGCTTTACGTCCTTGTTGCGGAATGGAATGTCAGCGCTGGACATTTTCGGAGTGATTTCCGGGGGCTTTTTCGTGATGATAATGGAATTGGATTTTGACAGGATACTCATAAACTTATTCACTGTTGGTATATTGTTACAAAAATTTGCTTTCTTAAACCTTCGTCGGGGTAGGGATAATTTTCGGAGTTCATTAGCTAGAGCTAAGTCGACTTACTTGTTGTACATAACCCTGAGAACTTTGGCAAATGACTCTCGCTTTAACTTGACTAAAACTTATAAGGAAAACAGATTTCTTTTGCCGATCTACGGCCACAGGCCACAGGCTTCTGTTTCCGAGCGGTGTTCTTACAAAGGGAGGGACATTAGAGAAATGTAGTTCCGCCCCTTTCCTTGCAAGCCCAGTTTCGGCCTTTGATATGCCTCTCTGCAAGGTTTTCCATTTTTAAGCTGATTGTCGATGAATCCAAGACCTTAAGGGCTGCCCGGCCTTCAACATAGACAGCTACAAGTATTGCCTTCTGCCCAAGTGACTGCCCTATCCAATAATTCGTCAGGAGATGTACATGGTACCAAATCTTCTGTCAAACGCTAATCTCGTCAGTTGACACACCTGAACTTCCTCATACAGAGGCGTGGCCGAAAGTCATAAACAACGACAGCCTCGACAGTCTAAGTTCAGATTCAGCTACGGTACACATGCAGTGAGATCATGATGAAGGGTATCATGATCTCTTAGGCTGCCACACAGGCTTTGCCTTGTACCTTGGTACACATCACTTCTTCTCAGAAACTTCCCACGCTCAAACAAAATTAAGGAACAAATTAGACCCATGAGAACAATCATGAACAAGCTGATAGGCCTTGTTAATCACGTCAGCATGCTGAAACTGGAAATCCTTAGCATTAACAACGTTTAGCACACATATTTCGTCTCTCCGTCCTAAAGTTACTCTGCGTTTGTTCTACATACAGACCCTACTTGATGTCCGCCTATCGGTCACATAAAACCTGCGTTCAAGAATACATCAAACCAAGTCTTTCCAATAATCTCCCTCATATCCGCTTTCAGTTTATCCACTGTCATTTAATTGGTCAGTTACTTCACCCAGTTTTATTCCCGGATTTTTGCTTACAGTTCTTTCGGAATGACATCCCCAAACTGTCTCAAACGTCTCCAATGCCAATCACATGTGATTATGTCCATCCTTTCGCCCTCCCATTCCCGGATCTTGCGTCACATTTCTTTTTGGAATTTCTCCGAAACTGCCCAGCGGTATTCAATGACAATCCTTCGCATTGACAAAAAACGTCACAATGACCATCAGTTTTGTGTATTGACATATGTCATACCACGAAGAGCATAACGCTCGTTAAAGGACAGCATTTTCTGGACACAATACAGCACACACACACACCGGCACATCCGACAGTGCGTATAGTCTCCCGCTCGTTCCTGTACCTCCCCTGAGCGGAATTTTTAATTCATTTTTGCTGATCAAAAATTCATGAGCTACGATGAGGTTTCGATTGAATTGCCACTGAGTATCTACTTTGCTGCAGCAGTCAGCGGTGCGTAGAACTGACGTTTAGATGGATGGGATTTTCAGATTCTCCGTAACGCAGTGTGTGTATGCTTGTGTGTGATGTTGGAAATGATAGGTTCCAGGAATTGTTTAGGCACACGTGGGGAATAGAAGATGTGTGCTATACGCAGCTATGCTGGGTTGACAGTGATTTTTGTTCCTTTTTTGTCGAGCTACGCTGTACATCTGTGTGGTATGAGGGAATTCTTTCAAACACAGGAAATCCCATTAACAAATTTATGTTGAAAAATAATTTTCGAGGTTCACATCCTCCTCTGGGATTCGACGAAAGGGAACACATTTCCGATTATTTGTTGTGAATTGGAAATCAGGTGTTTGAGGGAATTTATTTTTCCGAAAAAGTGTTTATCGTGGAATTGTTGATTCGTATCGATAGTTCCGGTGGTTTGAGGTTTTTTTTTTGCTGTGGAAACGAAGGAAAAAACGATTATCGCTTCCTGGAAGGGCGAAGGACACCGCATATGCATACGTTTCCGAATTGAATTTTTAACCGTGTTTACACTTTCAATCGACAGGAAGTGGCACACAGTGATGGGATTTATACATTTTTTTTTAGTTATTGACTTTCGATTTTTATCGTGTGTCAATATACTGCACCGATGCCTGAAAGGACGAACAAAAGGACGTATAGTAGTCGGTGAAAGAACCATTTCTACACGACCTAAATCTCGCTGCACTATGTTGTGTCTCAGGACATGAAGTAGAACCAGGTCGACGAAGGTGTTCGGAACCAAACAAATTTCAAAACTTCTGAGAGGTAACTTAAGTAGAGACTTCGACAAGGCCTTGGAACGCCCACAGCAACGGGGAAACAAAAGACTTCCTCATCTACAAAACAGTGCGCCTAAGTATAAGAGAGCTGTACAGAGGCTGAAGCTATGAATATGGCGGAAAGGACTTTTATCTTCTATGCGAATGTGATCTCAATACTTTTTGGATTATTGACGTAACTTCATTTAAAGGACAGCCGACCAATTTCGAGCACTTGAGGGGCCGTTTTGCACTACCTACAGCCCGGTAGGCCTTTGTTTGGAGTCTTTTTCTCCGCCTCAAAGATTGTGAAGCACTTAGGGAGTTGCACTGGGTGAATGATAATGTCTCGTGTCATGTGTTATTCGTATAAGTATTCGTCTACTAAAGTGAATCACGCATGTTGTATCAAGAGGTTTCGTCTCAGTCACTATACTCCAGTTGTAAAACCACTTCGTTTGGCATGAATGCTCTGCTTTCTGGTCGCAGTCAGTATAAATAGAAGACCCTCATAGACCCTGAAGAGTATGGCCGAAGTATGGAACACAAATTACTTGAAGGGAGTCTTGCAGCAGTGTCCGCTATCAGAAATTTGAGGTAATTCTAGTCATGATTCACTCAAACGCCGGGCTTGACAAATATCTAGGATGAAGTCGTTTAATTTTTCACGTGGTTTTCACCCGGAATCGTCTTTGTCCAAGTATTGGCATACCTATCAATGCCGGAGCTATTTAACTTAATCAACACTTTCAGGTCCACAATGGGCAGAGGAAATTACCAATGAAGGGTCCTCCCACCGAACAACGACAACTGACAAAAGCAACTCTCTCAAACTACGCGTCCATTTATCAAAAACCGTCCTCAACAATATTCCATCATTCACTGCCAAGTACTGGCTTCCTTATTTGCTAAACCGCCTCATCATTACCATGAACATCACCATAAACCATAAATAATAGATAAGTGCAATCAACATTTCCTTGCCATTCACCAGTCAATAAACATGAGAAGCTCATTGCTCACATAACCCATCAGTTGACCGCGTTCCTAACCTTCCTCATTCCACGCTGCTCTGTCCTGTGCAAATCGTCGCTCATAAATTAGTCCCTCTGACTGTTACGCGCAACGCAAATCAGCTGTTAAATTAAACGCCTCAACTGCATTCACCCACCCAGTGTACCCCCCTTGCGGCCGCACAGATCAATTGCAAATGCCCACCAGTTAATTATAATGATTTATTCATTAAAACCCCCCCGGGGCCCGCCCTTCGTCCGCGACATCGTGTATTGCATCGCATAAATCATCCAAAAAACAGATGCCGCCGAACGGCCAACTCTATTCTGGCCGGACATCGACAAAGAACTTCTTTCTCTGCGGCCAAGAGCCCTCCACGCTAATGCGCGACACCCAACGTTGGTCACTTGTATGCCGCGCGAATCCAAACGTCAAACGCACACACCAACCAACCAACCAACAATGGGCGCGACAACAAATTTCAAATAAAAAATTATGGCACTGCCACATCGCACTCGGTGCCGATGACCCAAAGCGAATTACATTTGTTAACTTGTCAGCGCGCAAAAATTAAAGAAAACCTCATTCATTCGACGGAGGAATGACAGAAGCCACTTGACAATTTGCACTTTCCGCCGCCCGTGTTGGCAGCCATGTCGTGTTTGTTTGTCTAATTCAGCGGCGGCCATTGACACTTGTTTTCTAATTCCAACGCACGCAGCCATGCACATCAAAGGCAAACACAGCACAATTGACACTTCAATCCAAGCGTGGCTAGCCCACAGCCCACGGCCTATAGCCCATTGGCCCGACGACGTAGCTAGAGCTCCGCGCTGTGTTTTTGTATTCTGCGCGGATAAATTGCCGTTTTATTGCATAACTTCCTCTCTCCATGTAAATGGCTTAATTAATCCGAAAGATGAAACTATGGCGGACTGGACGACCACCCAGCCAAACCCCCGATTAAGTGGCGCAATTATGGTTCTCAATTGAATACTTTGGCCGAAGAACCGTGTCGTCTCTTGGCCCTTAATGGAGTGCCATGGTCGATTGTTTATTCGAAAAAAGAAAACACGTTGACACACAACCGTAAAAGTGGCCAAACCAGAGAGCTGGGCTCTGATAACGACACACAAACTCTCCTCTGACTCCTCGCCAATTTGTAATCGGTTAACATGGCGATGGTGATGGCGATAATGCCGAACGGAGGCGGGTGAACTTCCTCGATAAGAGGTCGATAGTTGTAATTGCTTGGGGAGTTTACATTGGTTTCCGGGACAGCAGCAGCCGGGGAGAAATTCGAGGCGAACAGCCGGAGGCCATTGGTCTGTGGATGTAATTTCCGCTGAAGGAGACGACACTAAAGTGTGCAGCATCGTCCACTATCCACTCAATTGACTTGAATGGTTTGGAGATTAAATTTTTTTTCTTCTTCTTCTGTGAGCATCTGGCATAATGGCATGGGGCATAGATGGCCTTGCGTCTTAGGCACAATGGGGGGTTTTTTCTTCTGTTTCAATCTTTTTTTTGTGTTTTAGTTACTATTTAATTGTCCTTAAGCTCATCAAATTGTCATAGAAATCATGACTGTCATCCGCTTAAGTGCGCACAATGAAGGAGGGTGTCCCTGTCCCTTGTAGGGAAAGCAGTCATCAAGTGGCAACAGATTATATTAACGACCAGTGGACGAGACTTTTTGGGCTTTGACCCTGGAATTTAAGTGGCATGGACTAAGCTCTATGAATAGAACCACTAAGAACTGTTGAAGGCATTAGGGAAACACATGAACTTGAGGGAGGGATGACGATGCACAGTGTATGGCGAAAGTCAATACCCACTTTGAATGAAAAGTAAAGTTTGACAGATTAAGCAAGGCAGTGTCTAGACGGAGATGGTTCAGAGATTCTTTGTTCCAGTCGATGATTGTATGATACATCGTGGGGTACGTTGATGTATATCTCACGATGTTGAAGCCCCTAATCACGTCTGCGGCAATAAGTTAGTTGCATAGAGTACTTGAAAGGACTACGGCAATAGAACTTGAGAGGATGCGAACAATTTTGCGTCCTGGAATCTCTGGTTGTCACTTCCATGCAGGGAACTCAATGACAACCATCGGTTTAATAATCGTGTCACTTGAGCCCACAAAAACTGATTAGAGAACTGTGCCACCTGACACGGCTTCACAGGAAGTAGGGTTAGTTCTTAGGCAAAGAGCGTCCACGAAGCACCTGTTAAAGGCCCAAATCACGTCATGAATCGGCGAAAACGATACGGAAAATTTCTAGTGATGGAACAATCATTAGCCTCGGCCAGAAGGGTCGATTTGACTGTTTACGACCCCAGCAAACGTATAAAGGACAACAAGTGTTCGTACTCTGAAAAGCTCTTCAGGAAGTGTTTTGGGATAGGCCGGGTGACCCAGAAAACAAATACCTGCGACATCTACTATGGTGACTACTTCAGTACTACCAGTAGAGACAGCGATTATTCAGTCATGTCAGGACCAGATCCATCAGTGAGGAGATCCAACGATGAAAGGCCTCAATCGCAACAGTCTGTGCGAACCAAGTGTCTGTAGAGCTCTCGGAAACTCCTCCAAAAGTTATAACAAGCGTAGGAGACTACCATCCATCAATCGGGAATGCTGCGACGAGAAGTCCCTAATTTGAGGGTAAGCAAGCGCAGAATGGCTGTCGGGACCGGAAACGTGGAGGAGAACCTATCACTATAACCACCGGACCAGAAAACAGTTGAAGTAGTCACGGCCAGGCTTAAGACCGCAGGCCTAGGTGGCACAGAGATTCAAGAAGAAATAACACTCGTCAATCGCTCTTACTTTGGCCTTGGAAGAAGCACCTACGTACCAAGTTAATAACGAGAAGAAGCAAGGAGATGCTATACAACACCCTCATCAGCAAAATCTAGCTTCATGAACTTTGACAAAATCGAGTAAGAATTCACTTGGCATCTTCGAGTGGAACGTTGTACGATTATTTATGTGCCCACCTGCATTGACAGCATATGGAGAAGCATTCGGAGAAGACTTGGTCAAATATGTGTACAACGACTAAGGTGGCTGAGGCATGTAGAACAGATGCCAACAGATGAGGCCGTCCGAGGAGGCTTTGGGTCAACATTAGAGGCACAATTCATTGGCTTCGAGGACTCCAAATAGGTTAAGTGCTACCACTCACTACAATGGTGAATTCATGGACTACGATCGTTGGCCGCTTAACCTAACCTTACCTAAGAGCTGCCTTCATATCTAAGACTTTAGATTTCTCTCTTAGGATGTAAATGCACTGAGACTTTGAAAAATCTATAGTGCTCCCCCCGATCTCGTGATTGTCGAAGTGGACACGGTTCCAAGAAAATTTTCCGCTTATGAGAGGTGTCCGTAAGGAGACAGTACACTGTATCTGGATATTTAGATGGGGTCTAACGATCAGTGCTTCCTTCGTGAGGACTGGGGAGCACTGAAGGAAGGAAGTTTCCTGACAAGTGGACTGAGACACTATTCATCCACCTTTCATGTTCTTGTAAGCTTATGTTCAAAGAAAATTCCTCCAACTCTCTGAATGGTACGTCATTGAAGTTGAGCTGACTGGATTCTAAGACTCGAATCCGATTTAACGACAAAAACCATAACTAACGACCTAATTCTCTGTAATGTCCGACTCTGAGACCAAAGCTCGTCCTCTCCACGTAAAGATTCTTAAACTCGTTGACTTTAAAAAACGCCTCTACCAACTTTCATCAGAAAAACGAGTGCCCCCCGGACTAACAGCTGCAACACAATAGATCTTTGTCCTCGCAGCCATTGGGTCGATTGTCACGAAGCCAACCTACCAATTGAGTCACAATCAATCCTACTCCATGGGCTTCCTAAAAAATTGTCAAAACTATTCAGCCGTTGAATGAATTCACATGTACATCTGCACATAAACATGTCCAATTCCCGGAAATATCCACAAAAAAACCCATCGCACTCCTGACAATCAAATCAAAATGTGTCCACACGCGAGGAAACTTCTCAATCAAAATACCAATGCTCGTGCGTTTTCAGAGCCCCCTGGCCGAAGCAAAGTCCAGGCAAAAGCAGAACAAGGAAAAAAAAAACCAGCCCGCTGAATGGAAATTAATTTTCAAAATCTAAATAATTTCCACTCCCATCGTGGATGACACCAGTCAGATGGTGACTACCGATTTCGGGACAACCGCACGCAGACAAAAGTCATCATTGGCAGCAGCATCATCATGGTGATGATCATCGTCATCAGTAAAAGTACCAGGAGCAGTGGCTGTGCTGTCCACAGCATGATGTTTCGGACACTGTGCGCTCTCCGATTCGATGCGATGGCTTTTGTTAGCGTTTTGATTTATCCATCAATCACATCCATCAGAGAAGTTTAATTAAAACATATTCCGGGAAGCAGTGGTAGCCAGAAGCCAGTGTCGAAGGGAGGGGAGTTGGTAACATTTTCATTTCTATGTTGTCGCCGGTGCCGAATAAAAGTTTTTTTGGCGTCACATTTCCGCCGCAAATCAATAGAACAAAGAGGAAATAAATCAGAAAAAAAAAACGAAAAATCACGGACACAAGGGATGAGCCACGGCAGGACAGTGTACATGTACAGGTAATTGAATCAACAAAAACCCTTTGATTTGCGATCGAACTAATGACGGACGGCACGACGTATCAATTAAGGGTTTTCATGTAATTGTACACACTGATGAGTTGAATGATTTTGTAATTCGAATGAGCAAGAACCGTTGCAGTTGCAGAAACATGAGAAAACATGGACACTTCCTGTGGGTCCTGCGCTTTCAATAATTTCTCATCCTCGATTTCATGCAGTCCAATTATAACGAGAGCTTGGCTCATTAAGATATTATCAGTCTTCGTCGTTAGTGCCTAAGAACAAAACAACTCGGCAGGGAAGTGAATTCGAGAGATGGTCATGACCGCCCATCAAGCATCAACCAAATGACGAATAAAACCAGATCAACCGCATTGTGAGATCAATTGGTAGAGAACAAGACTAGAAACCTCGCATCAAGCCACATGTTCATAGAGAATCCCTGCCTCTATCAGCCTCTTTAGCAACCCAAGACAGAGGTTGCTAATTTCTGTGTAATCATAACGCGGATCCGAAGGATTATAAATTTTTTGGACATTAAATCCTTCTTCTGGGAAGACGGTAGGGATATTTTCTAACGTGACTTTAGCGTACAAAACGAGGTATGTAACGAGGGCTTTGGGCCCGTAATGGAGCCTTCAGTTTTAAGTCGAACGCTGGATTTACATAGCAATATTGAGGTCCCTCGTGGTACTAGTCTAGTGGACAGAACTGGATAAGAAAAGCAAGGGAATTCTCAAGCTTATAAGGGACACTTCAGGCTCGTCCAAGGCAACAATGAGATTCCTAGTAAAATGGACTATATCATAGCAAATATCAACTTTAAGGTCAAAGACCAGAGTAGACTTTCTGGCAGAAGGGTATGGGGATCTGGAAAGAGTCTCCACACAGAATGTACAGGGGAAGGAGTCTTCTTCAGTGCATCCTAGATGATTGCAGGATCACTGTAGAGTATTTCAGGCAGAAATCCCGGCAGACCGACTTGACTTTCAATTCCGAATTACCGAATCACCGACAACTAGAAAAGCAATACCGCAGGTCTCTCAACGAATTGGCTGACAGATACGATATTTCCCTGTGCTGAGTTCAAAGACGCAGGACAATTTCGGCCAATTGCAGAGCCGACGAGCTAGTAAAGCAATAGGCAGACCAGAACCTTTCTGGATAAGGGAAGTCTACATATATAGAAAACAATTAGGTTTCACTTTGAAACTGAGGTCAGAAGAATAGCAGACAGCAAACCGCACATACCTTTCATTGATAGAGATTTGGTCCAACCTGCGTTTTGATATGAAACTGAATTGGAACCTAAAGGGAGAGAGAAAGGGTTTGATAGAACCCTCGGAAAGACTCCAAACCCAAAAAAGAATCACATCGGCCGTAAAACTAATACTCACTCACAGTAGAATAGTCTAGGGGTAAGCTGCTAGCGAAACCACCAACCTAAAAAGTTCTGACCAAGGTACAAACGCGAGTATGCATAAGGAACAACCAGTGCCACTAGGACAACCCCAATAGCTGAACTGGAAGCTATTTTTCTTACACCTCCTAGTACGAAAAACTGCAAAGAGCGCTGTGAGAATCAGCCAATCAAAATCAAAACTCATTCGAACAGCCCAGACTGTCGTTAAAACCGATTACACCGAAGGTACATTAGTTGGACTTTGATAAACCATTCTCACATTTTTTTCCAAGTATGGAACAAGATGCTACAAACCTAGTTCGCTTTATCAAAAGTTCCTATTGGTCCCACAATTAGGGAGGGGAATTCCTCCTAGATCCTGCGGTATCACAATGGATACTTCTAGCTTAAGTGCGTCAGCTATAACGACAGCCTCTATAACCTGACCTAACGTAACCATCCTCGCTTCATCTGTGGTCACCGTGGCTTAGATTAGTGCACGTCCTCGAGAGTATAATTTGTTTGGACATAAAAAATAAAAGGCCCCTACGACTGTGCAAACAAAATTAACACGCATAGCATGAATGGTTGCGAGATTTAAGCCTTTAGACGTTTATTTTGCTCGTGAGGTTGGTTCAAACGGGTTGAATACGGGTGCTTGATGGTTAAATTTTCCCTTAAGAGGAATAGCAGTCTAAGACTTCTAGTGTTGGCAACCCAGAAATGGCAGGATGACACACTTGTAGTCGGACTTTCATTTTGAACCCCCGAACGCATTCTACAGCTTAGTACAAGCCTCCTGTAAACCTGAACACAGGGTTCTCTGTGAGACCCTTGCAAGTACCCTTTCCCAACATCTCTAAACAACCAATGTTTGTCAATAGAGCCACGCCCGTTTGTGTTACCCAAACCCATTGCATTTGGATGACATTAAAACCTGCCCCTTGCAATCAACACTACCACTGTTGTGTGGATGTTAGAGAAGATGGAGTTACCTCTAGTTGGCCACAAAATTGCGCACAACATTTTAATCGAATTTTTGTGTCCCATTTCGTCATCGCCCGGTCCCTGCTACCTGCTAATAGATCTCTGGTGACCACAAAACCCCCTACACTACTGCTCTGCGGTTAATTAAAACGCCAAACCATTGCAACGAAGGGACCACACACACAGTTTCACAACTTATCTGTTTTCATTAGAGCGTGTGCAAAGCCTTTCTAGCGCTTCTGCTCGACAGCCCGCCCGTCCGCCCGCCACCAGACCACAGGCGAACGTTGTAAATTGATCCGCACGCCGCTGGCAGTCGGCAGTTCCTCAGAAACTCGCTCAATATGTCATCAATTTGTCGCCACACAAAAGACTAACTCTTGGATGCAATCCTATTGCGCTAAATGGAACCGCAGAGCGCATTGCACGTTTGTTGATCTTTTCAACTGAATGATTGAGCTTTGCACGTTTGCCACGGTCTCATCTCGGATTTTGTTTACTATCATTCTGTGCAGATTTAATTAACCGTGATATGTTAATAATTCATGCACCCTTCCCCATCACTCGCTGCCTGTAGTCGCTGAATGCATTTAATCTGCAACGCAAACAGTGCGCACGTAGAGCACACGTTGCATTACGATTGCATGCAGACCCCAAAAGTTTGCATCATCCCTGCAATAAAAGCTCGACTGCCATTGGGAGGAGATGTTGTGAGCAGCCATTGCGAGGAGCCATTTTTGTGGGTTCAATTCGCTGTGCACATACACGGGGATATGGTGTTTCGTGCAATAAATACCGCTAATGCCACTGGAAACCCTCAAATAGGGGTGTACAAGCGGATTGCAGCACCTTAGCACGCGCTGACGCGAGTGGTGTAAGAAGCACTCAGCCATGCGAGCTCTGGTAACCCAATTTTTCGCCCCAACACAAGTGCGATGGAATGGGTGGGTTGATGCGATGGGTGGGTTTACACGAGGATTTATCAAGGCGCATCTCATTTGCGGCACGCGTGTCGCGTCACCCGCTCTAATCCTTTTTGCAATCGAATACACGGGCTGTTTGCTTACATGTAACGACTCGTAGTCTGGGCTAAAGGCTGGATTACGCTCTGGCATCACTTGGCGGGCTTCACATGATGCTGCTGCTCTAGTTAATTTATCCACAACGCTGACGGGGGGAAACAAAAAAATAAATACCAATGCTGTGTTTAGGGGGTGAAGCGCTTCCACATTGGGAATGGTGCCGCTGATGCTAAGGATTAAATGAATTATCTTGTTAAACATGCGATTGAGTCAGGGCGTGGGGTGGGCTGGAATGTAATGCAATGGTGAGGCTAACTACTCCGGTGACTCTTGAGTTCGTACACTCATGGGTCTCGTTTTATGACATCAATTTGAGTTGACGCGTGTGCATAGTGTCTACTCTCCGTCATCGTTTAACTTTGATTGTTGACGCACAGGTATTAGGTTTTGTCGGAGCACCTCTTCTCGACTAATTCAATTAATTTGTGTCATTTCTGTGGAACTTATTCGTGGGGATATGTTTGGGAAATGCTTCGGGAAAGGAAGGTACACATACCATGACTTCAAAGGATACTCACTGTCAAAAGGAGAAAAGTTAAGATTGTAATACAAAACTTTTTGATTGAATTATTGAGCTTAGCAACGAAAGATTTATTAATCAGTTGGAGTGGGTAAAGGGATGGCCCCAGTGGAATAATTGTCGACGGAAAGGGTTCGTGGAGACCATTTCGGTTGTCATAGCACAAATAACAACGTTGAAGTCGGTGCGACTTGGGGTTCCTAACTCACCCCACCACAACGGTTTTAGGCTCTTGGTGTGGACAAGATCAAGACATTTCATCATTTTTGACGTTTGTCAAGAATGTGGAAGACTGCCAGAGGAATTTGGCTTCAAAAATGGGGTATATTTTGATCTATCACTTATGTATACTGCTTCTCCTGGCGTTTGGTTTCTCCATCAATTTTCCTAACTCCACAGGATAGGATGGCACGTGGCGCATCAGCATGTATTCTGTCTTGTCAGACAATCACCTCCCCTAGCTACCCCTGCTTTGCAGTTAGGATAGCAGTGTCTGGCAATGAAGGAAAATTCATTGGGACGGCGATATTGAAGTACGCCAGGGTTATGTTAGCTTGGGTGGATGTCCTCGCTTAGCAGGGACACACTAAGACCAAGTGCAGATCCATTGTGATACCACAAGGAGAACAGGGTTAGTAGAACCGAGAACGTTGTTTTATGAGATTCGAAAGGCAACCACATCGGTGCAATCCTCTTACCGCTCTACACTAAGTGGAGAACCATTTAGATCCGGAGACAAAGCTTCTAATTTTGTGATTATCGATCCAGGCTAAGATCTTCAAAAAAGTACTCTTCCCAGAGTTCTCCTTTTCAGTCTTGATAGGGCCGGGCAGGTACGTAGAGGGTGAATTATTGAAGGGAGATGCAATTTTATGGCGCGTCTGCCTATCTAGCAATGCCCTGTGACAGATCGCAAGCTTTGTCTGTCAAAAGACGAAAGTCTGTCCGTTCTTAAAAGATCAAGATTAGGTTAGCAGGTTAATGAAAGCTTCAAGTGTGTTGGCTTTAGATGTCAATCATCTTAACCTAACCTATCCTAGCTTGGCAAACCAGTGTGACCAGGGATCTTAACTAAACCTTCAACTCTTTGCGACAACAATTCACGAGTTTTCGACGTGATGTGCTTAGAAGCAACTGCTCACGTGATACTGTCAGCATTGATGCTAATAAGATGGCTCTCGTCACTAAGAAAACCTTGAAAATGCTGCTCAGTCCTTTCGAGCTACTTAGTCCTAGCTCCTCAGAGAATGGGTCTGTTCCTACGCCTATTGTTGAACTTCTCACAGCTTTTGCTCTCCCACTGTTTTCTTGTCGGAAAAACTCACGAGAAAGGTCTTTTGAAAGCAGGAACTCCGGCACCACTTTGAAGATAAGTGCCCGTAGGATATTTTTTATGCGGCACACATTCTATGACCACTTACCACCAAAACGGTGCCAGAGTCTCTGAAGACTTTATCGAGTGTGTCGATAGTGGGGCGCTCCTTCTGGCAACCATATTGGTTTCCTGTAAAGGCCTCCAGCCACCTCAAACTAAAGTCCAGGATAGACATGATGACTGCGATCTTGAAAGAAAGTCAGGTTGTAGGTGAACATAATTTATAGGAACAACACCCCACAACAAAATCTTCAAGTTGTTTGGCCAAAGACGGTTCCAGACGGAGGAACACAATCTCATAAGTGAAGAGTACGAGTTCTCTTAATGAATTGAATTTTCCCCCAACCTGGCCCCACTCAGAGTGTTCCTTTTCAGTTTTAACCCCCGAAAAATACGCTCCGATCCGGTCACGTTCCAGTACTCAGCATTAAGAGAAGGTATGTGTGTATCCCTTTTGAAATTAACCACTTGTCTAACATTCAATCAAAAGCCATATTTCTCCATCCTTTCTGTGCTATTCAGCGTTCAAGTCACGATGTGGTACTCGCATCCGTTCCCGTACGCCCTCAACAACATTCTCATGTTGCACACCCTTCTTTACGGTGAAGAGGACTTCCCTTTCACTTAAAATTTCATGCTCCACTGTTCGAACAGTCTCCATCTTTCTTTTTTCTAATCGAAAACAGAGAGGTGTGAAAAGCGTTTCAATAAAAAGTTTTAAAAGGAACATCGAGACGAGAGTCAACCGAAAGAAGAAATATAATCGATCCAAACTCCTCCAGTGTTTGGACAGCGCCGCCGTATAGTGTGTGTACTGTGGTGTTAATTTCCCATTCCCTTTCTCTTTCCTTTGCCTTTTTCCTATTGTTTTCGCCACTTGAACTCCCACGCTGCGACTGGCTCCCTGTTCCCGGATAAAAAGGTGCGCATTTAACTTGTTCCCCCATCCGCAACCGAGAGTGAATTGGAATCGACTTAAACATTTCTGACACGCTTTTCACTTCTCAGTCACTTCTCTGTCCAAAACAAAGATGTTATCCGATGCTAGGCCCCTTAACGAGTCTCGATGAGGAAAAACAATAGAACGTAGCGATTGCGACAGGCGACAAATGACACAACACCACTTTTCCTTTCATCGTCAGACGACACACGCACACAGAGGGGAAAAAGAAAGGAAGGAAGACGAGGGCCACAACAGCGGGATAGAAAAAGTGTTGCTGGGATTGACCCCTTTTAGGCGAATGTCAAAGTCACAACAGCATGCATCCCGAGCGTCCTCTTGTCTAAATTTACGACAAAAGCTGGCAAAAAGCAATAATCCGTGTCCAACCGAACAGTAGCCGAACGATAAACCGCAGGAGACAAACCGAGAAAAAATACAAAAAAAAAAAAACGACGAGAACGATTTCTGGTCTGGCACGCGGCATTGGCTCCTCCGTTTGATCTCATCCCATCAGGGGAACCTAATTCCAAAACAATAAAACGAATCCGATTCCCCCCGAGTCACCCGTTCCTCGTTCATCGCACACACAAACAAATATTTCGGTGTTGAATTTCTATTTTTGGATTCGTTTCGTCTTCATTTGCGAATGGAGCAGCAGCAGCGCGGCGGCAGCAGTTTCGAATTTTCAAGATCAATTTACTCAACACGAACAGCAGCAACACCACCACCCGGACTCGTGGCAGTTCGGATGAAATTTATGATCCCATTATGATGATCCTGATCCGTTGATCCTTTGAATGGGATAAATTACATGTTGATGAGTGTTGCACGCCGGCCATTTGGAACTGGGTGTAGTTTTCCTCCTCATCGCAAGCTGGAGATGGAGAATGATGAACGCATCTGTGCATATGGTGGCAATTTATCTTGGAAAATTCTCTTTCTTTTCCTTTCCTTTCCCTGTTGGTTCCCTGTCCGACTAAAGACGTAGTATAATCATCAGAAAAGGGATAGGAACAACTATTATAGAATTCCGGGACGTTTAGTCGTGCATGCCGAGCAGATGTTAGCATCGGTGTATAGCTGGCGCGGGCTTCCCTCGCACACCGGCCTGTCATTGTTTATGAGTGGAGAGCACGCACTTTGCATGCGCGCTTTGCTAGCCGATTGTTTATGTTTCTTCCTCGGAGTAGTGGTGGTGGGTTCCAGTTCCAGTTCTAGTTTGTTGATCCAGGAATTAATGTTCTTGCAGATTGGTGGACACGTCCTACAGTGCGAAATTTATCAGATGTTGATAGGGGCCACTCTGGATGAAGTGAATTGTTTACGATTTGTGTTGAGATTGTTTGTTATGACTAGGGGTAGTTTCACACACAAGATGTGATTGGCCGCACTTCGGGGGTGCAATTTATGAGAATGTAAACGATGTTTCTTCGACGATTAAATGGGGATTTATACTCGTAAGGGGCTCGTAAAGAGAACACGATACGGAATGCACGGAGAATGGGATAAAATCGTGATTCTTTTGCGATAGACCATGAGAAGGAGTGTGAGAACTGCTCGTGACTTGTCAGCTTACATTTTACCATCGGTCAGACAAGGAAGGCTAAGACTGTAGTTCGAATTTGTGGACAACACCAGGAGCCTAGAAAGCTATTATACTCCTCATTGACCAGACACATAAGGGGTGTGTATTCTTGGTGAGTCTGTCGAAGAGGATCTGCAGCGAATCAAGAGATTCGTCAAGTTTTGAAGGAAATCAGTGCTCATTTGGACGTGGGTTGATTAGGCCCAGACTGTAGCCACATCATAAGAAAGTGAGCAGAAATGGGCTAGAACGCAGCGTGTAGAAGACCCCTCAAAATCTTTGCGAATCCGTGGAAAATAATGGGCTCTGAGGGCCACCACACGTTTTGAGTGGAAAAAAAAAATGCAAGAAGAGGCATTTCCATGGCTGAAGGATATGCTTGCCAATCCCTTTGTGGTTGTGCTACTCAACACAACGATGAGATTGACGGATCTTAACAAGAGGATTGAAGAAGTATGATTCCAGAGCGATTCAATAGGCGGTGAAGAGAGCTGCTTAGCTCCTTCCAGTGGACGAATCGTCCTGGATCAACATATAGGATGAGGAAGTGATGGCTACAGTGACACAGTAGACATCTAATCGGACTTCTCTCCGACACAGGGCTCCATGCAGATTTTTAAAGTTCTCTTGGAAGACTACGCTCAAGGCAGAAAAATATAAGATCGGACAGTCAAGTAGCACTTAAAGCCATCACAAGCCCCACATCGAGACCTCATCTGGTCAGAGAATGTAAAAGCAAATTCAGAACTGTTTGCCAGCCACAATAGCGTCAGCCTTATCTTGGGTACCAAAACTAATCACTTTTAGGAGGCAACCTTCTTAAAAAAGAGATTTTCTAGGTTTCTGCTCCACAACATACGGATTTGTAGAAACTACGAGGAAAAAGAAGAGAGTCTCGAACACTACCTTAATCACTGTCCAGCCTTAGCGAAAGAATGCCAGAAAATGAGTTCGAGAAAGAAAAAGAGTACCTCGCACGCTTTCTGTCACTTCCCAGCCTTGGCGGGAATGTGGCAGAAGATTTTGGGGTCTATGTAGATACCAGACCTGAAGAATTTCATGCAAAGGAGGAATCAGTGAGATCCTGGCCTTCAGCGAAGAAATAAGAAGATTCACACGCACAATATGCAGGGGAACTCAACGGGCCCGAGTCTTAAGCGAAGAGCGTCCTCACATACCATACCATGCCAAGATCAACAAGGAATCAGAAATTGGCTTGAACATGTTTGTTCAATGATGAAATTGCTTAGTTCTCGAGTCAGCAGAGAGAAGCTATGAAACAGTGTGTAGAAAACAGCTGCTTTCTCGTCATTCCCGACGGCAGTTCCCTCTTGTGTAAATACGCGCTGTGTGACTCCATTAATAGATCTAACTTAGCCGGAGTTCTACTTTAACTGGCCCAAACGACAAGGAGAGTCATTTCAAAAGCTTTGACTGAGGTGCTTCCTGACTCTTTAATGCTATTTGATCCGTGATATGGATATGAGGTGTAGATTAAAGCCATAAACCGTCTACCGACAAGCAAAAAAAGACCCCACGAGTCGATTTGAGGTTCCGGGTGAAGTTTGAAGCCCTTCAGAGTGTGCTCGATGGTATTATTCTACAGCCATGTGCTGTCTGGGACCGAAAAAAAGTATCACTGGGACGAACGTGGGTAAAAAACTTGAACCGCTTAAAGAGCTATCGCTGCAACTAGGAAAAAGAAGACGTTGGTGGCGTAAACTGCTGTTCCACGCTTAGGAAGAGATCTGCTGAGAGCGAACATCTAGTGAAAGGAGCATCTATGCTCATCTTGAACATCAACCTATCCGATGAGGATTGCATTGCATTGCATGGCTTCTATACCATGGCAGAGCTAGAAGCTAGAGCGCACGATCTCTGCGTTAAAAACTACTGAGATGACATCGGCGAAGAAGCAGCTGGAAAAGGAAAATATCGTCATAAGGTATCGACTGTTCAGAAGATGTAGCGATGGTAGGAAGGAGGAAAAGATCTTCAACTTAAGAGATGGATAATTGTTAGAGCCATTGGAACCTCCTATATTTAAGGGCTTTGATGCTCCTACAGTCACTGACTCCGACATCCACCTTTGAAGCCTTTCCAAGATCATTTTAGACCCCTTGGGGATGAGAACATGGTCGCAAGGATTAAAAAGAGACTTTTTGATTCCCGAAGATAAGGGCATTAACCACAAACTACATCAAATCCTAGGTTGAATGCCCTTACACAAGCGTGAAAGCCGGCAGATCCGAGGGGAAACTGCCCAGGATAGAACATATTCCCTTTCTATTCTAAACCGTAAATCCTCCTCTACACGCATCATTGTCAGAATTTTACAAAGAAAAGGGCTACGTTCTTCTCTTTTACCAAGCAACCAATTTTACCAAGCAACTCATTCTGCGAACCGCATAGACCACGACCTACAGGGGTATTCACAGCGTTCAAAAGTGGTCGACCAGCACAGAAGGGTCATTTTCGTGCGAGGAAGTGTGATCACATTAGTAAACAGTTTTTTTTTTTTTGAGAAGAACATGGCCAAGAACTAAAGATAAAGTGACGCAACCGAACTAACAAGCAAAGAGGCTGGATACGTCCCTTAGACGCAGCCCAATGAAGGTTAAACATGGTTCACAACTGCACGACAATAACCTGGGTCGAATTACGCCTGGCTCTAGCAGAATTAGACTCTAAGGAGCCTTCTACCCATTCTGACTGAGACCAGAGAAACACTTCGACCTGAAACATATTTTGTTTCAACTAAAGTTCTGCTACAACTGCAGAATGTTCAAACCGAACCAAGTCATAAGCACCAGGAAATCCCTTTTACACACCAAAAGCATCGACCCAACAACTTTGCCTTCAAACTTGTAATCCACTCCAAAGAGCCAGCTCTCCTTTCACTCGAACATTCTCCTCCAGATTCCCCTACCGCCACCTGATTAATTTGTAAGCCACTCTGCCCAGATTAAAGTGAATGTATCACATCTCATCGGATGGTTATTACATGCCCACTTCCAACGACATGATGAACTCTCCAACAACGTTGTTGAACCAATTAACTCATCAAGCATCTCCTTTAATCTCGTGTTCTCCTTCCTTCTCGCCAGCACTCTCAGCGTAACCAGTTTGACCCCCCCAAACTCGTTGAAGTGGCCCTTCTGCATAAATGTTTACATTAACCGGACCCACCGCGATTCACTATCAGTTCCCCGAAGCACACTTTGATGCCACCGCCGCAGGCCCTCTAATTGCTATCGCCGGCGTTTATTCCTCCGCTCGCGATAAATCACAATTCCCCCACATCGCAGCTTTCAAGTTCAAATCAAAATATTTACAAAATTCACTCCAATCCAATGGCGGGAGTATCTTCGATTCTCGAGAGAATCCCTAACTACCCTTCAATTATCAAAAGTCTTAAGTCTGATTTATGACATTCACAGAGCACACGCTCCATCCCGTCCTGGCATTATCTCTTGTGGCTCTCAACCCTAAACCAATACGGATATCCACTTGAGGAACTTAATGCAAAACGTTCTGGATGCCTGTGGAACGACTGTCGCAGACTGCCGCCGAAAACTTGTCATTTTAATTTTGTACACAGCTGGGGGCGGTTTTGAAGCCCCCAAAAAACAAAACCGCTACACTCGGCCTGCCCACCTCCCGCCGGGAGGGGTAGATGAGTTTGTGTGTCTCCCGCAAAAGTTTGTGCTTCCAAAGTAAACACAACGCAGATACAAATGCGAAAGTAAAACAAAATCCAATCCAACTCAGATAGCTGGGTGATATCTGAACCGAGTGCGATGAAACAGCACGGGGAAGAGTTCTGTTCTGAGTAGGAGAGCGAGTATTTATTTAGATGTTACAGTTCACAGTTTTGCAGGTGGGGACCGCAATTTTGTTGGCATGTACATTTTACTGCAACGTCTATTGCCAACTGATAACTGTTTCGGGTTGATAAGGCCAGTAGAGAGGTTTGTTGCCAACTGTGGTGGATGAGCACCACTTGTCTGTGCAATTGAGGGCTTTGTTTGTCTTTTATTTCCAAGCCAATGATTCTGTGAACTTAATTTTCACACCCGGGATAGTAGGACGAGGTGGGTCCTAAAGTCACTCAAAGTTCTTGGTTTGTTGATACCAAACAAGGAAGCAAGTAACTCCAACTAGGTGATAATTGAAGGATCACAGTGTGATACAGGGAGTTCCAGGTTGTCAGTGCAACTTTTAACACACTTCAGAGAGTTGTTTCATCATTTTTATTAGAACTGTCTGTAAACGAATCTTGTTGGCGAAGGTGCACATCGTTTTTTACATACCAGGTCTATTCCTTGTCTGCGATTTGGACAGGAGGTGTTTAACAGTCTGCGAATACAGATGTTTTGTATTCATGGGGAATGCAGACCCTCGTCGAGGACGCGGGAAGAACTGAGAAATAATCCTGAGCCTTGTCTAGCAATCTCATCGGAGATCTCATTTTCGCACATTACAGTGTGACAAATGTTGGCCACTTATCGATTGTTGTGCCACATTAGGCAGGTATATCACTTATTCAGTGACAGCCATGAGGCAGTAATCTACTCCTGATGGTCATCTGGGCCTCTTAAGGACATTCTTGACTTGACATGAAAAGAGCATTCATCCATTCTCTCCTACACTACACGAACAGTTTTAGCGAACTAGATGGATCGACATCAGTCCCTCTTTTAACAAGCATCTTCTCGCAGTTGCTATGTTTCTACCTTGCGAAAGTGGAGTTGTGATTTGTTAAGACATTTCAGACAGGCTTCAAACTGAGAGAATAGCTGATCACTTAGGTTTAGTTGAGACATTCTGTCAATTCTGTCAAAGAGCTGTCAAGGCATTACATCACCTCCCAAGATGATAGGTACCTGACTTCACCGGATTAGAAGAACAAGAAGAGGCAGATAAATTAGCCAGTGAGGGGTGTAGACGTCGCTTCTCTGCCAAGAAGAGGAGGAAGAAAACATGAGAAAAAGACTCTGGGGAGGTTCTCCCAGATGATCCAAAAGCCTACTCGAGAATTATAATGAAAAAAGATCCAACCTATGCATAAGCTTGAACAAAAATAAGTCGAGAAAACCAACAGGATTCCTTACAGGCCACCTTAAGGAATCAGGTCTAGAAGAAAGTGGAACCTGTAGATATTACAACTCTGAAAACGAAACTACAGATCATCGGATCGCACATAGCAAGGCACTATTCCGTCATTGGAGGGACTGTTAAGAGGCTAACACCGAGGAGATTCCCCCAGTTAAATATAAAAATTTCTAAGAGCTACAGGCTTAGGTACTATAGGCCGAGCACTATTCGACTATCACCAGTGAGGACACACAATAGATCCTTGTCAACCAGTTACTCAACGAGGTACAGTTCAGCATCACTAAAGAGGAAACTTGTTGAACACTAGTTGCAAATGCCATCTCGTTGCAATAAAAACTATAGACAGACATGTCCCGCCGACATGGACTAATTGGCAATAAGAAGCTGTGTGCCTGTTTCGGCAAAGGAAGGTGATTGATCTCATCAGACATCGGCTCCATCAGCCATCAACAAAAAGAGGTTGTCTCTCGACGAAAAAGCAAAGAGATGGTTCTGACATAAATCAGAGACGAAGTTTTTTATACAAAAGAAAGACAGGCTGATGGATAAAGAAACAGAGAGAAGGCTCTGAGGGCACCCACAGAAAGACTGAAAAGTTACTAGAGGGATTTGTGATCTCTGCACTTGAAAAGAGGGACAGTCTATTGACGGCAACGTGATATGACAGTAGTCTAATGTGGAAAGAGGGACCCTCTGAGGGCGTCATCATTCATTGAGGCCTTTGTCCATTATTGGTATTCGGGCATCTGCCAAGCCTATATCGCGTTCGTTCTCAATTCACTCTAATACCCTGCGCCAAGTTTTCAGGGGTCTCACTCTCCCTCCATCTTGGGTAAGCAGTTTCCATTACGAGGCTTCGCTACGTAAATGTCCCCTCTGTCGAGCGTGTGATGAATCCATTGCCACTTACGTTCTTGGCTCTTTTTTTGGCCCAACCGAGAGAACGTTCATTAAAAGACAATTTGGTCGGAATACTCCCAAAACGTCAACGAAATGAGTGGTCACTTTATAGGCGCTGTAACCATCGATCGACTTCACGTTTGACGGGGGGAATCATAAAACTTATTGCACTCTCTAGATTTTTGACAGCACACCAGAAGTACTGGTGCTGCCACCAACCATTCGATACTCGCAGGGTACCGAAACTACTCGTTCAACCTCGCAAACATGATTTTTGAAGTTGCTATCATGATGGGTAAGTAGTTGCACTCTCTCGTTAGCCTTGGCAGAACCTAATTTACAAGTTTGCTAATGCGCCTTGTTGATACCACAACACATCATGGTCATGTGGATTTTCCACAGCCACTTGGAGTGGTTCGTTACTTTTCAGTTGCAAACCCAACGATCATCGATCGGTGGTAAATGGCTCAAAAGTCCACTCTGAAGTCTTGAGGAAGGATATGCTTATGACTTAAAGCATCAAGGAGTCTCTTACATGGTTATAAACCGACGGACAAAAGTTCCATGCAGTGGAACCTTAATGTTCAGGTCTGTGGTCCGAGAAGCAGCACTTTGTGAGAAATCTTTATAGGTTCACAAGCCTCCGTAACGCATTTTTGATGACCTAAAGGTGCCTCACTGTCTAGCAGTACCTTCTGTTTCAACGTGTTATCTTCTTCATTATTTACACTGGAATTCCACAAACTACCTCATATCTATCATGCTTCGGGCACGACGCACATATGTAGACCTTTATGACGCCTTGATACCCGAGAGTTCCTACTACCAGAAATTTACTACTAGTTCTTTGTTCATTTTTCGAATGACATACCATTCTGCGTTGATAAAACGTACGTGAAACCGAGTTCTAAAAAAATCCACCTAATCGAAACTCGATCTATCGATAAGCTAGCTACAGTGAAACAATGAATTTTGACTTTTGGGTCTAATTTATGTCGGAAATGATTACGTTCGACGATATCTTTACCGTGGAATTCGGAGAAACCAAGTGCTTATCAAGTAAATATCGCCAAATTCGCAGAATGCAACTGATACCTAATCTAAATTGCTTCCAGCTACATCAAATCTTAATGCATCCATTTCCAAGGTAATGTATTGCGTTCCTGTCTCAACAGACAATCTCTGACGCATGGATCCAAACCATGTGACCGTGAGCGACATGAGTTTCCGTCCGACACCCAGCCATAGAAATTCTTTAATGAAATTTATTTTTACGATATTAATTTGCGAATCGCATCATCCCCCTGACATAAAACCATCAAAATGACGAAAATTCCAAAAAAAATGTTTTAAAAATAAAAAAAAAAAAAAATCCAATCCCACACACACACACAGATCAAATGAAAAAGCCTCAACCACGTCTAGAAGTCGCATTCTGTTTATATCTCATCTCTTGATGTGTCACTTCACATCAATTGTATGTGTGTTTTCCTTTTAATTGATCGTAAACGCGAAATTGAATGTCAAGAGTTCAGCCGCAGAAGCAGCGTCTCAAAGTCTTTCAACTTCAAAAAATAAAAAAATATGACTATCGATTCGGCTTGGACCGGTTTTTTGCAAAGAGCGTGCTTCGCCTCAAGAGACCGCCGCACAATCAAAAGATTACCGGGCTATAAATTAGAATAATTTGTGCAAAGAAAAAAAATGGACAAATTGTTTGTTTACGAGTTCGAACAGCCAAAGTGCGGTTCATTATGTCATTGACTATGAATTCCAAAAATTCCCTAGAGAAATCTGAATTTTTTTAATAACCTGGCACAGAGTAGAAGGTTTTTCTTTTACTTTTTGCCGAAGAAAGATGATAGAATACAGAAATGGAGGGATGGGCAAGCCATGCAAACGAGATGTAATTGCAAACGTCAAAACACGGTTTTTCTCACATGTGGCGAGAACTATCCATGATTGTCAATTCCATGTTTCCATGGTCAAAATTTACGTTTCACACTCGAGATATCTAGCTTTGAATGCGAGGGACGGTACAAGATATACGATACGAGTAATGGCCACCACGGTTCCTCTTACGCATGACCCACTACCAATTTAGAGGAAATTCCGCACAATTGAGGTTCGATTTCGGGGAGAATTAGTCCTCAGATGCAGCCAATTCGAGTCTCCCCAATGCATTTAGAGCAGTGTTTTTCAATCTTTTTAGAATAACCACCCCCTTGAGCTCATAAAAAAACTTAGCGACCCCCTTTAAAATATAAAAAAAAAAGTGCGAAATTGCAAACCTTTTTTTTGTCGGGTTAGGAAATGCTACCCTGGAGCACTCAGACGCAACTGGTTCATTGTACTACCACAAAGCAGGACCCTGTTTTTACCAATTTTACTGGAATTTTTTCGACTTTCGGAGCAAGCCAAAAAGTTGTCTACAGTCCCTTTTCTCTGCAAGAATGACGGTAAGAATTTCGCAGTTTGTAGGAAACCCAATCGCCAATAGAGACCCTGACCGGAGACGGAAGAAGACCCAACGCAGGTTCAGGTCTTGAGAAAACATCCTCTGAGCCTTGTCTAGCAATCTCATCAGAGATCTCATTTCCAGAGATCCCAGTGTGACC
Organism: Matsumyia berberina; assembly: GCA_917880715.2. Lineage (NCBI taxonomy): Eukaryota > Metazoa > Arthropoda > Insecta > Diptera > Syrphidae > Matsumyia > Matsumyia berberina. The sequence goes on from OU862872.1 coordinate 112,012,144, forward strand.
TGGGACCCATACAAGAGTCAAAGAGTTCAGCCTTGCGACTGAATTTATAGAGTTCTTGTATTCTCGCACTATCTTGGAACTGGTTAATGGGTTGAGCAAGGTCTTAAGCGCAGCCTGGATATCGCTACAGACGCAGATGCTCCGATCCTTCAATCTTTTCTTATCAATATAGTCCGTCGCCGTTAGGATTGCAAAAATATCTGCTTGAAAAACAGAGGCTTGCTTGCCCAACGAGTAGGGAAGTCTGGTGGGACCATTCATGCAGCATGTGCTACATTTTTCGCTCGAATGGAAGGAACCTACAACTGATTCCAGACTCCGAACGGCAAAAAGAAGCTTTTTCATGGCAGATCGTATTCTCGGAGGCTTGTCATTCCTCGACGAGAGGTGGTACCGCGAAAAATGTCTGGTGCAAATCGCTGGGGTTTGAACCTCACAGCTCGCACAGCAGTCGAATGCACTAACCACTGAGCCACGGCGACCACTTACTACATTTACTATGACTCAACATTTTCCATGATATTGGTTCTATAATGAAAATCAGGCTACACTTCAAACCTTTTTCAACCTCCTGCCCAATTTTGAAACATTTTTAGAATGCTAAGCTGGAAGCCCAAGAAACTGCAGAGCAGTGCGAATATTCCGCCATAGGAGATAAAAGGAGTCACCTCCCCAACAACAATGCATTCGCAAGCATAATCGTGAGGTTCTTCCATAATCTCAATCTTGCTCCAAACTATCCTCAGTTGTAACAGAGCTTGCTTGAAACAAAAGATATTTCAGAAGCCTAGTTTTTGCTACGAATAATCCTGAATAGTTGCTTTCCGGCTCAGTCCGCAAAGAACGCAATTCTTGCATAGCAATAAACCAGGACCTTTAAAGTCAACTTTAGGTTCGAAACGACAAAGATTACAAATACAAAGTGATCGTCGACACCCAGGCTGGCATCAGTGAGTTCCTATAAAATCAGATCTTAACTGGTTTACGAGTGTCTGGAAAAGATAAACAGACTGGACCAAAACAATGAAGTCGCTGGGTGCTAGGTCATGTAGGAATAGAGGGAAATGAGGCAGCCGATCAACTGACAAGGTAATAGTCAAAAACACCATTCGCTGAAACAGATCTCCCATTGTTGGACCGAATCCAGATACTCTGATTCCTCAGAGCGATTGGATTGGAGGAGCTACTTCGAGACTCATCGACCAATATGAGTTCGGGGGAGTATAATAGATCTTTTCAGGTCGCAGTGCATACACACACCCTAACTTTTAACATCTAACCTCTAACATCTAGGTGATCGTGGATGCCAGAATGCTTGATCTTGAGCACTGGAAGCAATGCGGACAGGATCGAAATGAATTGTCGACTGCAGTGTCTCAAGTAGAGACTCTTCACGAGTTCGAAGCCCGATAAGTGTGTCCCTAAGGAAAGCCTGCTGACAACTTCTGACGTTCTAACTTCAACGTGCTTTTGCTTATATATTGTGAACCCTGCAGAGTTGTATGTTGATAGCCTATGTGGCACTGTGTCATTGAATTGACAAGTAGAATATGTAGGAATAGAATAGATGATGTCAAGCATCTCATTTGGACCACCAACTCGTCAATTCTCCCATCAAATGTGATGCACTCAACGAATAGCATCGTTTATTCATATTTCTGTCAGCAACTGCTTTATATTTGTGTTAAAGGGTTCGGCACTCAGTGACATTGCCTATAAAACACTGTTCACCTATGGGAGATGGCGGTTTCGGTGTCATACTGGCTGATTATTTATGTGATTGTGTCGGAACAGACTTGATCCATCAAGCAACACACTTTGGAGAAGATAATCATAGTAAATGGAATCATAGCCCAGTCTAGTAAGATCATCTGCCCTCTGGATGATTGCGGACGATTCAAGAAAGATGTTCCAGACTTCACTCAGACTCCCACAAAGAAATTTCTGCAGAATAATGCACAGACTGAATGGGGACGTATAAGGTACTCGCTTTGCCAATTCATTGCACAGTGCACGGTACTAGACTTTGCTTAGTCCTCCCTTTCTAAGAAACTAATTCAGCTGGGTCAGCTAGTGAAACAACGATTCGTTTTCTCCGTCCGTTTACTCCCAATCATGGAACCATAAGAGACATCTTCCTCTGCTTTCCTTTCCCACGAAAATTACGAGAATTTTTATCACAAACTAATAAACTTCCAAATTCCAAATGCATCGCATAATTAAAAAGGGCCACCCGTCCACTTTTTCACGTCTTTCCCTAAACTTCACACCATAAACCATTCACTCTATAGAAAACCAATTATTCGAATCGAACCATGACACTTGCAAGTGTCCACTGCCAGCCACCATCACTCCAAGGTGCTAAACCCTTCTTCAAACAAGTTAACATCGAATTAGACATCATTCGACCTGCGAACGAAATAATTAGATACGCAAACTTTAATAGTTTCGCCGTGTCTAGCATCTAGAGGTGGAAACAATTTAAATTCAAGTTGTAGTCGACTTGCAGTCCACAAAAGATGGACTTCAGTCCATTTACGACCGGACACGGGATTTCACGGCGCGCTCTGTTGTTTTTCTTTAACGTTGAAATCAATTAAACGTTTTATCGCTTGTGCAGCCATTGTTATTGGGAATTTTAACAACCAAGACGAAGTTTTGTGTTGAATCGTAAGCCCGTAAGGATTGGTGAGATTCAATTTAACGACAAACACATGAGCAACGTGATTACTTGACACGACATTTCAAAATTTACACATCGAACAGAGTACAGACCCGAAAAGGATTAAAAAAAAACAAAAACAAAGAGTTCCAAACAATAAAGGCGTAGGAGGAAGAAGCCAGAAGAGGGAAGAAGAAAAGTCGAAGAATTGTTAACAACTTACAAGAAACAATTTGAGTTTGCTCATGTTACTCGCATACGAAACCACTTCTTAGCCAAGTCAGGTGTAAACAAATCAATTACTTGGGACATTTGCAGCACAATGTAGCCGAGGAGCAAGGGTTCTTCTTAGCAGAAAGTTGAGGAAACAACACGGGCACCTGCCCCCTTCAGACAGAGTGAAGGTGAAGGTGTTCACTTGATGACCACAAACAGTTTAAAGGCTTTTCGGGCGGAACATGTGTTTTGTGTGCACGATTAAGTTGGTGTGTCTGCGTGGTTTCCATGGAAAAGTGCTGACAAGCATTTTATTCCTTCGACCATCTTGAGTGAGATGTCATTTTAGGAGACTACAAGTCGTGAGTTTTTATCTGCTTGGAGTCATAAAATACTTTTCTTGTGCGGACAGAACGCCATGAAACTCACATGATGCCTTTTAGGGTTGGTCTGCTACAAGGTGAGGTCCGTTTGGGTGTTATTACGGCCGCAGCCGCTATAACATTGAATGAAATGTAAGTGTACCTCTGGCGGTGGCACTTCAGTGTGCTGCAAGTTCGTTAATAAATAAATTTAATTCAGTGCAGGGATTCGACACACTTAGTGTTTCTATTTCCGGATAGAAGGGTGAAGAGGAAGCAGGTCACATCCCGAGGCACTACAATGACAGGGATATGGACTACTTCGGCATGTTAGAAGCAAATCAAAACTTTTTCGAGAATGAGTCAGAGTTTTGAAGGAAAAAGTCTTGGCGGATAAAGGAATTGGTTGAAAGGAGCCCTGAGTGGACGACTCAGTAAAAAGACACAAGTAGCGCGCATAAGTGAAAAGGGACCTCAACTAACTTGACTTGAGAAACTGTACAGAGTTGACTAACGATCAGCTGGCTAAAGACGCTTGCTATTGAGACCCTGGTCAACCTCAGACTGTAGTGCTATAAGAAACACAATCCTGCAAGGAGTAAGACGTTCGTACGTTCCGATATGGAAAAATTAGGTGGTGGGCCAATGTCTTATAAAAGGGCCTACAACTTCTGTCGAGTCCGAGTAGCGAATTCCCTGAGGCTTGAACCCAACGCACTAACCACCGAACCAAGGCCTCAGACCATGGCAGAAACATACTGTTCAATAAAGTTACGTCTATAAGCAGAAGTCACCTCGAAAACCTTCAGTCACAAGTTGTGGCGACCTCGAAAAATCCTCCTGTGCAACAACAAACGCAGAACTCCAGTGGTACCACTGAGAGGAACTTATTGGAAACTACACCCGACTTGACGTGCACCATGTCTTGAAAAGAACTTGTGCGTCAACGAACAACGCTGTTCAATTAGCCTGGCCCTTAGTTAACCGCCTCGAGTTGCAAACTTCAAGTTGGTGACCCACTTGAGCAAGCCACGTAGGGCCAAGTCATTTTTTTAAACCACTGGGTTAGATTCAAAGCCGCTGTTGATGTCAATTTGCTCCACATGTCAAATCTATCAGTCGATATCGCCGTAAATCTCGATTTCTACTGTAAGAAGCCTCATTTTGTGGTGAAACACCACCGCCGGAGACCATTGTGACGAGTTCTGAGAATCTCCGATCAATCATAGCGAAACAGGCCGAAAGTTACGTATGTTTCCAGGATCTCAGGATCTCTGAATCGGATATTTGCCCAGAAATAGATTTCATTAAGTATACGACCCACAATTTGTCAAGAAATTCAACTTTTCAGTGCCATTCGGGGCAATTTATGGCAATCACAGGCAATTTATGTTATTTGTAAGCAGAGCCCATCAGATTTATCAGAAATTACTACAAAATATAAAAATTGGCTCCACTTACCTGTTCTTTAAAATTTTTTCGCCGAATTACAGTTGAAATCGATTAAATTTTAATGAATTTCGCTGATTTGCGATGATTTCTCAGGTAACAGAAAGAACTTTGGGGGTTAGATTTGATTGTCATCTTTGAACACAAATTGCACGAAAAATGCAAGCTCTACTCTATTTCTCACTGCATTTTTTCACTTATTCACAATTAAATTCAACAAAAATGATAACACAATCAAATTTAATTTGGAATTAATACGGAAAAACTAAATTTTAAAATTTAAGCACTCAGAAACTACGGCACTTTATTTCACCAAATTCCATAATGGCTGGCATTTGACAAGAAGAATGTGACATTTTCCATAATTTTTGGAAAATGGTTTCCAATGAAATTTAAGATCTTCCAGGCCGTGTCCAGGCTAAATCATTTGTAAACAATTGAAATTATCATTGGGGTTTCAATTGTTCCAGATCCAAGTTGGTTAGGTGCGATTTATCCCTATGCTAATTCTCAGGTCACAGGGATATTCAAGGCAACTGCAAAGTGGATGAACGAGTGAAAGAAGGTACCAGTCCGGACCTTGCTGTGAACAGCTACCTCCTTCAACTCGATAAAACTCCACTTGAACACTGAGGCTATACAAATTGCCAATGTCAGGTGAAGCAGTCTGTCTCCCAGACAGAACCTCAAAAGATCCAATATTAGTTCTTAAACACTAGGGGTACACTCCAACGATTTCTGCAGAAGCTGTAAGAAAGTGTAGGAAGAAGAAGTAGTAACTCATCTTCTATGCACTTGCCCTGTTCCATGCTTCTTAGGGAAACCCCCAGGCCATTCTTCAATGACTTAACAACTGAGGCTACGAGTACTGACAGATTTTTGTCAACTTTCCCTTGGCTTGGACAGCCATCAAACGTAACCTAAACCTCCCACTTTTGCAAGAGGAAAATAGAGAACGTTTCCTACTTCATGAGTTGGAAAATATATCACCAAGAGGCTCTTCGCAAAGTAACTCGCGAATGCGAGAGGATCTCAACAAACAATTGGAGGCACTTGGCCATGAATTAAACGAGGAGTCGAGACCAGTGAAGAAATCTAAAGAAATCCGAAGCCTAACTCCGCCTGGGATAAAGTGTGGCAAAAGAGCTCTAAAGACGATTCAGCAGTCTTTTACCGAAATCTCTCAAAATTCCTCACCTAAATCTTCAGGAAAGAAATCTAATCAGTTCGCCTCTAAGGTTCATCTCCGATAAGAGAGTGACAAGTACCACACAACAGTTTCCAGTTCCACAACTGTAATTCCCTTAAATCTGTTCAAATAGCATCTATCACTGGGTAATCCACCTAATCGCAGCAAAAGAAAAAACGAAGTATGGTATCCAACCGTAATCTGCCCCAAATTACCCAACACACTCCACGTTATGTTTTTCCAAATAATTCCCTGGCACTTCGGCATCGGCCTGGAGCCACATGCCAGAGGAGAGACACCAAACAAAAAAAAAAAAAACCAGAACACTGTTCCCCCCTCCCGGAGAACACACACATCTTTTGTTTATTTTCCAAACTCAGATGGAATGTCTGATGCCAGCCTCCCGCCCCGAAGGCATTTCTCTGTTTATCGCCCAATTGAGAACGGAATTAACATCCCGACAGTAAGTTGAATAACAAACAGAACAAAGTATCTCTAGCACTCACCTGATCTTGACAGAAGTATCCGAATCCAATGATGCCGGCGATCGCCAGAAACAGGCAGAACACGATAATTGTCCGGATCTTGGAGCGTGGTTCCATTTTCTTGATCTCGTATACACCGCTGGGCAACAGTAGGGCAAAATCACTATCTACTTGGACCGAGACGCTCTTTTGCATATCCACCATGATATGATTTCACATTCACACGCGCGTGGAGGGTGGGATGGGGACTGGGGTGGTGGTTCGGGGTGGTGGGACGGGTATTGAGGTGGGACAATGGACTCTGCGTGGAGAATGGGAATTAGGGGATGGACTGGGAGTTCTATTTAAACTTTTTTCGTTTCGAAACACGGAAATCACATTCGTCGACGAGATATACACACGAACAGCAAGAGCGAGAGAGCGAGAGAGACTGGAGGAAGACCGGCAACAGGAGCTAGGGGGTGAGCGTAGAGGATTAACTCGATCCAATTAAAGTTTCTCGCCGCTGTTGCTTCTGCTGCTGTTGAGCTGACTGCCGAGGAGGAGACTGAATAAGTGGATTGAGCAGCAATACGTAGGATTTCATCCCTTGAGCCTTAGCGTAAACTGATGATGGTGCACTGTGCCAGTAGTAGATGAAAAGCGATTTGTTGCTACAGCCTTCGGTGTTCTTGTTCCTGGCGTTGGGGGATAGAGCCTCATCTGTGCATGCACCCCTGGTAAATCAGAAAAGAAAAACGAAGAAAAAAAATTCAGTAAAACAGCCAACAAAATGCAAAATCGTTTCGAGTGTGTAATTGTTATTGTTTTGGTTTTATTTTCCGTTGTTTTCCACCGTCGAGTGCGAGACAATTCCGCAGAAAAAAAGATGCAGTAAGCAACGCGTGCATAGGGGGTTGTCGTAGGGTTGCCGAGTGGCGGGAACAGATTTTAAAAATTTGTCCTTTAGTTCAGTGATGTATGTATGTTTGTAGTTCATAATTTTTTAGACTCTGTGACATCGACCTAATCTCCGATGACGTGCGTAAGTGGAGGGTGACATCAACTAACTCGACGTACTCAACTGGAGACACCTGGCGTAGGATCGGATTGACTAGAGAAACTTGTTGGTTGAGGCACTTGTTCATTCTGAACCGTAGGGCCATCATAAGTAAGGCGATGAGGCTCAACCGAACAAATCCCACCGATCCAAGCCACCTGATCCAAGCAAAGAGATGACAATCACAAAAGAAGTGTTTCACCATGTCATAGACCTCTCTACAGGCATCGCAGATAGTGGTGTCGTTTGCAACAGTCAAGTTCTTGAGAAAGGCGTTGTGGGCTGTAACGACGCCCGTAAGTTATTTGTCAAGAGAAAGGAAGAACGCATTCGTTTAGTTTGTCCTCATCCTGGCAAGTCATGACACCTTTACTAGAAATCAAACCATCGTCCAGGATGTGGGCAAACCTAACATGGACACAAGTCCTGAGAAACTCTTTTTCAGAAGTCTCAGCTATCAACGAGGCTCTTACTGAAAACTCCACGAAGCGATGTGAACAACCAGGCGGCAGTGTTAAAATCAAAACCAGTAACGAAGTGCCGCAACGAGCTAAACCTCCCCAACTCATGACTCAACGTTACTCGTTGTTGGATCCCGGCGAGAATGGTAATACAACGGCTGCTGAACTAACTACAAGACGTTTGGAATTAAACATTTCCTTGGTAGAACAATCAGTCCTGACTCCATTGGTGGTATGGGTATCATTATAGACAACCCAGCGCCAGTCCACCGGATATGAATGCGCCTAGGTACAACGAACACATGTAGCGGCTGCAGATCATTTCGATTCGGTGGGAATCCGTTCAGAAAGAGTAGTGACCACCAATGACTTGAGCCAGCTAGTTAAAAACGAAAAAGTTCTAGATATCAGTAAGGTTCAGCAAGGCGATATGTAAGCACCAAACCCGGACTAGGTATTTGCTGAGGATATCATCTAAGGAATAACCGAAAGCAAAGGATCGTGGTGTCCACAATTCACAAGGATCAAATGAGAAACACCAGAATACGCGAGAAACTCGACTTTTCCTCCGTAAGGAACCAAAAACGCTAGGCAATGAAATGAGCCTGAGATGCTAGACCTAAAATAAGATGATTGGATCAAATCGCCCTTACTCGTGTGGAAAGGAGAGACCACGGTCACGGCAATCGGAGACATCTACGAACCTGCAAAGTGTGTCACTGATGAAAAGCATCCTGGTCTAACTTATATCGGCCACCTCTGACGTTAGTCCCCTACACGTGTGGATCTCACATTTCAGCCTTGCCATACCATTTGATAAGGAAATTAATGTGAAACCGCGACGACACATGCCTGGAATTGATCCACCGACTGTGGCTTAAAAGAATGCACTCTCGGAACGTGGAGATCAAACTATGATAAAGAAGAATTATTCTATAGGAATACAAGAAAAAGTGCAGAGCGTGCAGACTGAGCAACGCAAAATGTGTTGGTAAAAAAATCTTTAGGGGATTGTCAACATTCTAACGACATTCCAATGCTAAACTAAATTCTAGGTTTGCACTTCCCTACTGCAGATGACGTACACAGCTTTCGTGATGGCAGTTATAGTCCGGCAGGAACACGACACGAAGTTATCAATATGGATTCACCCATGCGTCTACAAATGGAAGAAGAAAAGATGAAAGTTCTACTCATCAGCAGCAGAAAAACATGTAGATCGTCATAAACGGAAGGCCGATCTTTCAAGAACGCCTGCTGTGTTCTTGACAAGATAGAAAAGGCAACCGCAGTACTGGCAACGATTATGCCCCACACTACGGGGCACAGGGTGGTAACAATGCCTGCACGTCACCTTATGCGGAGTTTAGCAACGCGTTTCAGCTTATTTGAAGCGTTTGCGAGTACTGCACTTGAGATTCTCTGAATATACAAAAATACCTTACAATGGCGGCCCAAAATACAAGAGAAGACTGCTACTTACAAGGGTCTCAGCATGGATAAAGCGCTACAGGTCCAAATTATAAACCGTAGAACGAAGGAAGACAGATACGACCTACCAAATAAAAACGTTGAAAGCTGTTAGCGCCTTCCGTACAACGTTCTACTACGCTGGTGCCTAACATGAACGGCCTATCTCTCAGGTCTGGGCACGACAACAGTCCTTATTGCTCAAGATGCACGACAATACCTGCCCGCGGCAAGAAGAAGAACGACGTCGGCTGAAAGAGAAACCGGATAGAGGATGGGTACTGAAGCAGCAATTATGAAAAACGTGTCAACAGGAAGCTTACAAATACGAGCGACCCGAACGCCGGTTGAAGCTCGCTTCGCGATGAAATGCTTGACTGAACCGAGGGAAAAGGGTAATGAGATGAAGCTCTTGCGCTGGTTCTTTGGAATCTTTCAAAAATGTCTTCCTTCTGGCCGAGAGAAAGCCATAATACGTCCAATTCTTATGGATTACTAGTCTGAAGGTCTGAATCGAGAACTAAATAAGGTCTTAATAAGTTTAGGAGGATTCAAAGACGTAGTACAAACAGTACAGGTCTGCTGCAGCTGTGTCTAACTGGCCTCTCATCTAAGGTACATGCCTGGGCACTCGACTGCTAAGTCACCTTTGGCTAAACAGCATTCAGATGTCGTTGTCTGAAGAAATGCGTGCGTCTTCAAGTGACCAAATCACTCTAAAGCCGAAGTGTCTCTTCTTTTCCTTTTGTTAGCCCTTTCCCTGGCTATCTTAAGCTTCTGTCCATTAAGAATTTTCCTCCTACAATGTGGCACCTCATCCACTTAGCTAGTAAAACCGACTCGAAATGTGTTTGCCTGCTTCGGCAGTCGGCGTAGGGTCACTTTCTTCTGAATTTCAAGTCTCAGTGATAGAAGGAAGCAACTAGTCGACTAGAGATCAGCCTTCCACTTGCCGAAAATGTCCTCTCTCTGAATCTGTTAAGTGGAGAGTACGTTTGCACTACCTGTCAGAGATCAAACTCAGTTGCAGTTGGTTGGCAAGCAGACTATGATCTCTTTTCGGTTTCAGATTTCAGGGCAAAATTGATCCAAAGGAGCAGTCTCTTGTCCCAAACCCCTCCATCCTTGGCAACCCTATTGACATAACCCTTTCGCATGCAAAACACCACACAACAGTCAACCAAATGGCCTGTTCGCCCACCGCAATGCAGCCTAAAGGTCTCCACTTGGACGACGACGAGAACGGACAATTAAAATCATTAAAATCAATTTTTGGAAATCGTTTCACTTTACCCGAGGAAAGCACAATTTCTCGGTACGATTTTTCGCAGGCAGACAGTGGAGACTGTCGCCTCTTACCCCAGAAAACAGCTGCTGGCTACAACTTGTCTGCCAATGGAACTGCACAGAGATAAAGACAGCAAAACTATACACGAACAAAAAAAAAACGAAGAAATACGCGTCGTCCGCCTCGAGGACAAACACAAAAACTTTACGAATCTTCTCTGCGTTCAGCGTTTTATTTACACAATAACTTTCATTATTCACTGGACCTTGATTGGACGATGTAATGCGCCGTTAATTGAATTGCAAATTTGCACACTCGCGTTAAAATTACAGAAGAAATCACGAAAAATAAACAGAGGCACACGCAGGCGGGCCCCTTCCAAGGGAAAATGTAAATAAATGCACTTCCGCTGGGTGCGCGCTTAATCTTTATTATCCGTCCGGTTGTACACAATGCAATCTTTCATTTAAGACCTTTCAACTGAGAATTGTATTGCGCGATTTTTAGTTAACCACGACGGCAGACTTTCCGATCAAATAATGCTCGCCCCGAGTAAGAAATTTTTGTACAATTTCGATGGAAGTCAGATTATATTCGTCCGCGATGCATGTTTACGAGACGCCATGTTGTTGTGAACTGACGGCTGACGGGAGTTATGTCAGTTTTTTGTTCCAGACAAGTGTTTAATGACAGATGAATGGAAGTTTTTGTGGTGTTAAAGTGACATATGGAAGTAAAATGGAGTGGTAAACATGGAATATTGTGGCGCTGGTGTATGCGAGTGGTTTGTGTCTTTGATTATGGCGTAAGGTATGGTAATACGCTCGAAAAATTATGTCTTAACACTTAACATGGATAATCGACTTCAATGGAAACAAAATCAACGAAATCTTTTGGAGCTCGTGGTATCTGACATGTAATTTGTTGGTAGCCTGTTTCCAAAGTAAGGACCACTCGTATCACATCCAAAAACGACAACCAAATGTTTGCAATCTATGAAATATTCCATCTATATTTCCTTCGACACAAGCGTAGCTGGAGCTACGCTCAGCCCATCAAATCAAAACATAAAAAAAACGGGAAAAGAAAAACTCTTAAGACTACTTTATGATCATGAGATTGTTGTTCCTCATGTTGGCCAGGGCGTTGATCTTCGAAATACTCTTCATTGTCTCCAGATCCTTTATGAACGAGGCCAGAACATCCTTCGCCTCCTCCAAGTTGGACGACTTTAGGTCAACAAGGTTGTCCATCCCCTCGAGTTCTGGAAAAATCAAAGAAAATTCAAGTCAAACCGTTTGAAAGGAGCAACTCCATACCAACCGTTGACTTCCGCTTCAATGTCGTCCAACCGATTCATCACTAAACTCTGCTGAACCTTGATATGTTCCAGTAGGCGATGCTGACACTCGACTGGATCAATTGGTGCTTCTGGCTGTGGTATGTGCGGCTCCTTCTTCGCCTTATGTTGGATGTCTCCTGAGGATTTTGCGTCCTTGCTGATGTCTTTCATTTCGACGTCGGCGTCTTCTGATTTTGCGTTACCACCCTCGCCTTTGATGGGTTCCTTGGGAACGGGATCCCAGCGTTTCTCCCAAAGGTACATCTTTGGGTGGTCCTTGTTCCCGGCGATGTTGATCTTTACCTGCAGACTGTGGAGGAAGCGTTTGAGTTCGACGAGATTGCCCGAGAGAGTGTGACTCTTTTTGAGAATTTCGAAGCGTTCCGGGTGCATGGGGTTCTCCTCGTGATAGTTGGCGGCCGGCAGCTTGCCCTCATACATCCAGTCCTGGTCGTGAATGTATTTTCGGCTCTCACGTCCACGCTGGGGATTGCGACAAATGTAGCACACGTACTTGTCGGGGACATCGCTCTCCTTGTCGATGCCGTTACAGCTTCCATGCTGCCAACACAGGCAAAGTTCGCATTGGATCATCAGACCGTCTTCCTCGCCGTACGAACACAGACAGTTGATAATCTCCTCCTGCTTCATGCGAACGATTTTGATGAGTTCTCCGTTCTCTTTGATGTACTTTGGAGATTCACTTGGATCTGGGAAACTGCTCGTTGTGAGGCTGCCATCGGCGGTGGTCGTCGAGTCACTAACGATGGCCGGCACAGCTTTTGGCTGCTTCTTTGATGAAGTTGGCTTGTCCGGAGTGGCATTGAATGAATGACGAGTTTCCTCGAAATCACTCACTCCAAAGCTTGCGTCGAAAGTTGGAGCCAAGGCTGGTGCCGGTGTCGTCGGAGTGGTTGTGGTAGCAGTGAGATATTTCTTCGTAGTTCTCTGGCGGTTGCTCTTCCTTGCGCCTGGATGCGACGCCTTCTTTGGATTGGAGATTTTGGATTTCTTCGGCTCTGGCGGTACAGCGGGACTCTCAAGGACAGGCTCCGGAGCAGTGACCGGCATTGAGGACGGCGCAACTATCACCGTAGGTTGATTCGGCTTCGCAACAGTATCTGCCGTAATGAGCGATATGTCCGACGAGCCAATGACGGACGAGTCTAAAGTGGAGTTCGCCTTTGTCGAGGTGAAATCCATTGACTCGTCAGCCGACGCCGGAGCCGACGACAGCGACATTTCGTCCGGAGTTATAGTGTGACCCGGCGAGGACACGGTCACAACACCGGTCATGGGGTTCACGCTCAGCTTGCGATGAGAACGCGAATGCTGCAGGTCTTGCTGATGCATTTTTGCAAAGAACTGCTGATTGGGAATCTGGTTTCTCGGATGCGGTTCTGTTTCAGGGTGGCCAAGGGTTCGTTTCAGGGCGAGATCCTGCATATTAGGACATGCACCTAAGAGCCTAGAAAGGGAAAAACAATTTATAGAATCGGAATGAGTGAGAAGTTCTCCACAGCCTACTTGATCAAGTCCTGATGATAGTGTTTCACGTGAATCTGCAGATGATTTTCCTTGCGGAAGTTCTTGAAGCATCCCTCCTGTGGACAACGAAAGAGGTTGTCAATGATTTGAACTTTCAGTCCTCCAATGTAGGCTGCAAGAGTGGAAACAGAATTAGAATCAACTAATCGGAGCAGAGGTTCAACTGTTACCGTAGCCATCTTCCAAGGGTTCCAGCATCATGGGAGGAACCTCCTCGGGCTTTGGCGAGCCCACGTCTTTTGTTTTCGGTTCCTTTGCTTCCTTCGTCTTAGTAGAAGGCTCTTTAGCCTTCGGTGGTGGGGGTGTCATCAACTCTATTGGAGGCACAGGCGTAGCGACAGGGGTCTCGGTGAATGAACTCGTCGTGACGGTGCTGGCTACTGCGCTGGTCGTTGGACTGCTCTGCGAGTTGGGCACTGGCTTTGGTGGCGGTTTGTAATCTGGGGTGTAGACATAAGCATTGATGTCCTTTGCCCGACGCCTGTGGATGCTGAAGTCATAGACATCAGGGTTGTACACTTGGCCGGCCTCTTCCAGAGCCATCTTGAGGTCAGCCTTGGAACGGAAGCGCTTTCCAGTTGGATTTACGAGAATAACGTCCCACTTGCCAAGCACATTCGACCGCTGATACATGTGTTTGACCCACTTTGGCGGAAGTCGCCAATCCTCGACAATAACTGTGGGCTTCTTGTGCTCGCCAATCAGAAGAAAACCTTCCTGACCTATCGGCTGATCGTTCACCCAGTGGCAAGTCCATTCACCATCCTTCGGGACTTTCGGTAGGTTCAGCGAAGCTGAAACAAAAATTGCTAATTCGAGGCTACCTTCTCCACAAAAAGCTACTCACCCAAGTCAAGAGTGTCCATGGAAATCAGAGGCCAATCCTTCCTCGGCTTTCTCGTCTTTGGGGTCTTTGTCGGCGTCTCTCCTGGTTCTGGCGACGAACTTACTTGTGTTGAAGATTTGGCCTTTACAGTCTCGGCCAGTGGCTTAATCTTACTCATGTGACTTCCTCGAACAGTTTTGGCGAAACCGTCTTCGAACAGCACCTCGTACAGATCATCACCCAGAACCGTCTTCACTGTGGCTGGAAACTTTTTCGATCCAGTCCAACGGGCGAAACATTTCTCGTCTGCCTCGAACACTGGTGGGGGCTTTGCTAAGGCCTTCTGCCTCAATCTAGGGCTATTCATTGGAATCCATTCCTCCGACTCTGCTCGCTTGCTTTTGGACGATTTTTCGAATTTAATCAGAACTTCACGATCATCGTTATCTACTTCAACAATCTTGGCCGAGTGCCATTGTCCGTTGATCTCTTGAGCCTCCAAACGAACACCGGGAGTAAAAACTGGTGGCGCATCCAACTTACCACCCTGTGATCGAGGACTGCCCAACGATGACTCCTCCGAACGTGATGATTTCCGTTTCGAGTCCTTTGGAACTATACCAGCGGCACGATTTAGTTCCGCCGTTTCGGCCATGATTTGCGCAATTGTTGCCTCGATCGTAGAAGCTGTCGCTACTTCATCAACCACGTTACTGCTATTGGCTCTGCTATCCCGAGGCGGGGGAAAACAACTAGAACCATCGCTTTTTCCCCATGGAAACACAGACGGAATAGCACCACTTTTTAGCAAATATTTTCCACTTTTCATGGGTTGGAAATCTGCGCGCCGAAAATGCCGCGAGCACACCAAAATATTCTTCGTGATGTTTTTGTCAGCCGGAAGCTTGCAATTTTCAATCCAAATATCTCGATTCTTCGAATCGAATGGAAACGAATGAAAGGTAACGCCTTGATGTTCGGGCAGGCATGACTTTGATTCACAGCCGTCTATTACACAGCGTCGAACCATTTTAATAAAATTCTTGAATAAATTTATTCACAAAGCACGGGATTGTTGTGAAATTGTTTGAGGGTTAGGTTTTGTTTTCGGCACAATTTGTAGGTGATTTAACAGTTTTTGGGTGCACACAATAATTAATAAACTTTGTTGAATAAGTTTTAAGTGTTTTTAGATAGAATTTGCACAGTAATTGGATGTAATTGTTAATTTAATTGGGAGAAAACAATTGCGACACAAATTAAACCAAGCCATCATGTTTTATGTAAAAACTGTATTGCCGACAAATGAAAATGTCAAACGAGTTGCAGAAGAAAGCTGGTATTCTGAGAGAGAAGCTTTAAAAGATGTTGGTTTGCAAAATAGACAGTGTGGTCGTTAAATATAAAATGAAACAAGAACCTACTATGAGGGTTGAGTCTGGAATTGATGGATGGGATGGGAGGTATCAGGAGGACATGTTTACAAGTACGCAAAGCCCTATAGCCTTCTGTCGTAGTAAATGGAAGTTTCAATGCGAGGGTAATAAATGATAACATCGCGCTTAGGCCTCATCTTTAGCCGAGCTGTTGCGGCCCCTAGGAAGGAGTCTCGGCTAAAGAGAACTAAGACATGTTACCAGGAGCCATGCTATAGGACAGCACATATGTAAGCAATACACTGAAAAAGACAGAAATTGAAAATACTCAATCCAGTTCCACTTACACATCTTCGTCCTGTTTTGATTGAGATTTTCATTAGCCTTTCTCTGAAACAATAGACCTGCCACATAAAATCTTTTGTTCGTTTCTCATTTTATTTCGAAATCATAAATTATTTATATAAAAAAACATGACAATAACATTACGATAAATTAAACTAATGCAATGAAAAGGAAGAGGAAGGTCTACGCTGCGCACTCGCATGGCCTCCTTTCCCGAAATGCTTTGAAATTTTATTTTATTATTTTTTTTTCATTTTAGTAACTATATGTGGTTCCACCTCCTAGAGCAATCGCGAACATTCAGGAACCACTAACATTGGATTACACTAATAAGATCTTTTTCGTTTCTGTTTTGTTTTTCTCTTCCATTAGAATGTAGTGATAGTCGAAGAATAATTATTTATAAGCAATGAAAAGAAATAAAATTAAAATCGATTAACTTAAAACATAAACAAATTGTATATCATTTTTGGTATGCTCTAAACTTTTTTTTTCTTTTTCTTTTCTCCCCGATTCGTTAAAACAAAAAATTCCTTATTTACTTCGTTCGTTTCTCAAGACACACAATGGTCCATGCCAAGCGATGTAGGCTTAAACTCGCAGATTTGGATTTGTGTAGCGAACATACTTCAACAGAGCATCGTTCTCTTCGCACACGAATGGCTTCTTGTGGTGGCATGCAACGTCGTGCCAGTTGATGCCGTCGTTGTAGAATTGATTCAATAGACCCAAGCAGTTTTCGGGAGCACCGCCTTGTTTCAACTCACGGTTGTCGGGTTGTGGCAGGCCAATTCCACCGGTGGGTGACCAATCACCTTGTTGACGTTCGGTTGTGGGAGCGAGTTTTTGCAGAGTAGCCGTCCAGAACCAGCCGTTGACTGAAGTGGGCTGGAGGTCTGGACGTTCACAGCCCTTGAAGTCACAAATGCGACCGCTGGTCCAGATGTATTTTACCTAAAAGAAAAGAAGAATTCACATTAGAAAGTTGGTAACATAAATAAATACTTGACACGATTGTCTGTGGATGAAGGGGCAAGGCCAAATTTCTCGTAATTATTCATGTTGTTGTTATAATTTTCCCACGAATGAAGGGACCTACAATATGAAATGAAATGGAAACGTCCTTTAAACGTATTCAACAGGTTTTCCTTTTGCAGCACAATCCGTTCACGGTGGTCATGGTGACTGGCCTCTGCTTTAGTGGCAATGACTCTATGCATTGGAATTGTTATTGTCAAGAGCAGAGCTCAATATGAAACGTTTAATTATGCCAAGCCAAGATAATATGGAACTCAGAGTTCACCAAACAAGGCCATGTCGATTCAAAAAGTTCACAATAGATGGCATTGACCTATTCAACGTGTGCAGCGTTGTATAACGACGTTGTACAGCATCGTTGGGACTGGCCAAGTGGTATTCTCCAAAGAAACATCGTGTATTGTCATTTGAGTTCCATATTTCAGAGAAAGGAAAATCTTTTGAATACACCTTCGAGCACAAATAGATTTGTTGGAAAAATATTATCAAAGAAAGCACGAAAAAAGCAGTTATTGCTTTCCCCTCATGTAATAGAATCTTTGGATAGAGATAGGGATGCAAACCGGCCATCGCCTGCCGAGTACCTTCCTAATGAAGTTGAGGATATCTTCCGACGAAGCGTTTCTAATACCCTCAACGACCACGGTGTGCTTAAGGAAAACTCCGTGTAGAGCCATGTTGGTGCCCAACACACTAACTACAGAGCCATGGCGTCCACAAACCCCATCCAATCACAAATCAAACGGCTCTGACGGAGATCAAATGCCTAGGATTCCTGTCCCTATTCAGTTAACTGGCTGACATGAGGATAAATGTCATCCAGCATTTTATAGTAAAGTCCAACTGGTTCTGTGGCTAATTCTACCTAAGGCCATGTGGTATAACAACGGACATACTGTGGACCTAAGCCAAGGACCGATTTGAAGGCCAGGTTAACTTCAATCTGTAGCTCTACCTAAGCATGAGAACAACAAACATCGTCAAGGCTAGCAAATGATTTGCCCCAGAATCACTTTCATGGACGCACTTATCAGTTGCATGACCATCGCTGATTGCAGTCCCTTGACCCAGCTGTTAGCCGTTCAACTTGTATAGCGTGCGCTCATTAGCCCCATGCAACAACTAAGCACTTAATGCTCAAACAAAAGTGTGTTCAATTGCGATGCTCATCACTAAGCATATCTCAGCAATGCAAATTAGACGAAAACAAAAAACCGACTAATTCGCACGCAAAGTCCATACCGGCATGGAGCCCCATTAAAGAAATTAATTACCAAGTGTTAGGCTCCCACTTAGCCCCTGGTCGTGCCTTCAGCTCACTTCGCACTGTTTGTCTCCACTCGAAGTCGGCTACTCAAGTTCGAAAGTGTTCAAATCAAATTCGACCTCAAAAGTGCCATAATTAGTCGCGACCAGCACTAGTCATCTCATATGGTCATCAAATTTTTGCATATTTTTGTTGGTTTGTGGTGACTCTCCCCTGCGGTTGATGCTATCTCAAGCATGAACCCTGACTCTGGGTTCTACGCGAATTAATTTTCACTCGACGAGCTCGAGGAATGCGTGTTGGATACTAATGAACATTTCCATGCCCATGTAACTGCTTAATGCTTAGTTTCATCGCATAATTACGTATTTAACCATGAGCGGGTTCATCAAGCTTATGCAATGCGACCACCAATTTTTCATGAAATCCATTTGACTAGGAGGACCGTGCTGGTGCCAGTCTCTCTTCGTTTTGCGGAAGTTGAATCGCACCAGTGGATGATCCAAACAAGTCGAGGAAGGAAGTTGTGCACGACATTACCCACAACAACTTCCCATCGTCGACGGATGTTGTTGTTCGCTAATTGAATGCGAACATTGGTCTATGCATCTAGTGTGCACCAGCTAACCATCTTCAACAAAAGAGTATCGATTTCCAATTTGCCAGCGCACCCAACGAGGAAGACTCTCCAAGACACAACTGCGGCAGACGAACTCTGAATGAAATAGAAAGCGCCACTCACGAGGAAAGAGACTAATGGCAGACAGACCTTTTGTGGGATCGTGCACAGTGCCGCCCTCGTTGGGTGATAGAATACATGAGACCAGTGCCCTATGCGGGGTTAGATTGACTGTTTGGCAGGCACAAATATTTAAGGCCTAATCGCGTTCCGAGAGAAAGTGAAAACTTTTTTTTTGCCTTTCAACAGCCAGGTTCGCCTTTGGTTGGGCTCTGTGTAGTGGAGTGTTGCACGTTTTGTTTACGAAAAAAGTTTGTAAGCCGAGTTTGCTGATTCAGGGTGAAGTTGTTCCCTACAAGAGTCAAATATTTGAGTGCGGATTGTGAATCACAAATGATGGTTGGTACCAGTTTGTAAGCGACATGTTTGCTGCATATTCAGGGCGCATCGCTACAAAAACGGCTTCCGGTGTTCATGACTTTGCTACGACTATCATTTAAATGCGAACAGGTGCGGGCATTCATTTCGATGTGTGTCACAGGTTTCCCAAATGGAATCGAAGTGGACAGACGACGCCCTGAGGCAATTTATTATACGATTTTGGAGGTGAGAAGCCGGAAATGTTCTGGTCAGAACCTTTAGCATATCAGTTTTGGTGTCAACGTTCTGAAAATTATGATAGTTAGACCTGTTGTCACCTTTGTGTCGAAAGTTTGGTGGCACAAAAAATTATCAGTTTGTTGAGGTAGCCGCCAGCCGGCACCTTGAGAACTTAGAAGGCCCTTCATGATACCACAGAATTCCGCCATACCCTCAGAACAAGTTCGACAGGATATTCCTCATTTCAGAGTCTGCTAGTTCATCAACCTTTAGACAGAAAAGACCTCTAATCTGGTTTTATTCTGTGGAAAAAAACTCAACATACATATGCAGCAAAGATAAAGGATTGGTCCCCCCTTCCTCTTCGCAAAGAAATGAATCGAATGAGACTAAATTTACTGCGACATGAGAACAGGGCTTCAGTGAGAAACTTGTGAGAATCAACTAATTATGGAAAACTCCTAGTCGACCCAAGAAGTCTGGTCTGGTTTATCGACTGGAGAGGGATCCGATTTTTCTAAGATATTCCCTTAATCGACAATGTCCCATTAGAAAGCTCGTTTGTATCCCAGATTTTATTGTTTTTACTGATCTCCAAGTATACCTTGCATACTCATAATTCTCAATGGGTTCTTTCACCTGTCTTAGTCCTGGGTGTTCTTTTCTTTTTACGATTCATAGAGAAATCCAGGTAATTCCAGCCCAGTTCTGGTACAACGATTAAAGCGATAAAAAATTAGCTGACACGGAGGGAATCTGCTTTAGGAAGAGAACATATGTGTGCTTATGCTCAATCTACAAGAGCCACTGCAGGAGCTGTCATAACTCGAAGGTCCAAATCTCTAAAACCATCGACTTTTCAATATGAAAACACATTTATGATGGGGCTATTGATGGACATACTGCGTTTAGTGACCAATCACATAGAATCGAAAGTTAGAAGGAAGACCACACACCAAAGTGGGACACAATAGGCTGGCTGGGCTCCATAAATGCACAATAGGAAGACTGTGCACTTTCCCCCTAACCTAACCTAATAGTACGGTGTCCAACGAGTGTCTATGCAAAATGTTAGACACACGGGCTGACTATGTACATATATCCACCAATAGCATCAATGTTACAAAAAACTTGTGCAATAGCGGTCGCATAAATCACTGTCACTGTCATACATGATGAATTTAATGACTGCATAAATGTCATCATTTAAGCACTCGATTGTTACATAATCAAGTGGAAAAAAATAAGAACATAAATATGTGTCTCTCATTAAATCTTCCCCACAATCTCCGTCAGAAACATCTCAAGTGTCTACATGAGTGTTGCCAACACAATAAGCACGATAATAATCCGAATTAAGCATGCAAAACTCTCGATTTCATTTATTTCACCTCACCCGTGTTGGTACTAAATTGTGAAATGAAAAGTTTATCGATAATGAAATTAGAAAGTAACGGCGAAATGGAATGGAATCTGCTTTTGTTCAGCTAAATAATCGAATGGAAATGAGTGCGAAGTTATGTGCCGTCGGAAAATAAAATGAGTAATTAATTTGAATTTAATGTGAAATACCAATTTATGCAACAGAAAAGTGGGTATCTATGAGAAATGATTACAAGTTTAATGGGGGATTTGACTTAAGCAGCCGTTGGCGGTGAAAAGGTTGAGGAATTTTTCTGCGCGAATGGGGGTACTTAAAAGTGCTTAGCGAAAAAACGAGTGCACTTTCGAAATGTATTTTTGGATTTGGCGACATATTTTACGGTCTAATTTTGGAAAAGATACTTGAAATCGTAAGTGGCTTATGGGATTGTGACGTGTGCTTCTGATCATTTTTTTGCAATATGTTGACCTAAATTTAGTAATAAGCCGATAGTGAGGGTGAACAATTTAAATCTATTAGGAGGTCAGTGTTAAGAGAATTGATGCCATTTAGTCGCGACACCTCTTGATGGATTTTCGAATTTATTAGCGTCAATTAAGTAGATTTTCAGTCAGTTTAATAGATTTATAGTGATATTTTTTCTCTGACGTCTTGACTGACAAATTGAAAAGGTGACGAAGCGTTTAATTTAATTTAAAATTTATTTATATAGGTTAAGTTTTTTTTAGGAGTTAATAAGATCTATAGTGCGTTTTTCAGTGTGTATATATGTGTCAATTATTATTTGACAGGCAAGGGTAATTGATTTATACGAAGAAGTGACTGGGAACTTTCAAAAAATATATGATATCATGCCAAACTATTCAAGGGTGCACTTGTGTTCCTTATATAATTTCCAAATCACACCATTATTTTTAAATTAAAAAAAAATTAATTTTTCTAATTATTTTGCTTTTTGTTGAGAAAACAAATTGCACACCTCTTATTGAATCACTCTGTCTCTTTTTATTTACCTTACGGGGTATTGTATAGCAAATGACTTTCAATGTCAAAATAGGCGATAGAAAATAGTTTTCCAATCAAAAAGATGGAAAGTGTCAATGCTGATATAGATATGTACTTAGAATGACTGACCACAACATACTGAGATATCATTCGAGGAAAATACATCTATATCACTGCCTGAGCTTCTACTAATAAGTAAGGTAGTGTTCTGGGCAAATTTTTCTCAGCTCTTCACATCAAAGGCTATATGGTTGACACCAAGAAGTTTAGCTATGAAGAAAAGGAAAACAAATAAAATCATGGGCATCACAATGGGTCTAAGATTAGATGGCAATCATCAATGTCATATGCATTTAATGGAAAAAGTTGGGAGAGTAGCCGAAGTATGACGGAAGACTTCCACTGAAAATCTGCGCACCGGAGTAGCAATTTTCTCTGTGTATACAAAAACGATACGAAGGCTTGATGATATACAAATTCAAACATTTCTTTAGGGAAATAAAGTCGTGAGTTCAATGCAATACAAGTCCAACGTCTGTATCCATCTCTCTGCATCCGTATCTACTGAACTTTTCCGAAAAAGGTAAGCAACCCCAAAAAGTCCGATAGTTGGTCGCACTAAAGCGTGATTCATCTAAAACATAAATTGGCTTTGCAATTGAATCAGTTGCTACAGTTGATCGTTACAATTGTTACAATTCACCTTTGTAACACCAACCTCCTGATAGTTGCATTGTGGAAATGCAAAAACGAAATTGCGACGTGATCGAATCAGGAAGTCTCAGACAATGTAAGTTGGTGAATTTCTACGCAAGAGAATGCGAGTGTAACCACTGACTTGATTCGTTTCTTGTGCAATGCATTGCATACCTGCTTGGTGAATTAATTTGATTTAAATTTTATAATGATATGCATGCGTCTTGTGGTTTTGTTGTTTCATTGTACTGACAATTACTGCTTTGTAAATTTCCTTTTAGTGCGACTTGGAAAGTTTCAGAGTTTGAGAGCTGAAAAAAGTCGTAGGAAACCACATTGAGTTCCGCTTTGGGTGCCAAAAGTACAGGTGAATCAAATATTTTTTAATACATTTTTTGGCACCACTCTATCACTGACAATGCAGCCTTGATTCATGTAGATTTATCCTCACTAAGCCCACTAAAGATTCTAGACTTTGTCGGAGCTATTGCATTGGAAGATAGGGCCTAAGTCCTGCATCCATTGACCAGAATGTCCAAGAAAGGCACCCCTTGAATACAATCTACATTCAGCCACGTATAGTATACTGAAGGTTTGGAAATGGACTCTCGACGTATGGTATACTGACGTTTATGGACAAAACAGCAGAGTCTAGATGTTACTGGGTGAGTCGTAGTGTTTTTAAGTCGGAAATCTTCCCTGTGAGATCACTCGAATCAGCCAGAATCGGATGGGGGTATCAGAGGTGCGATCATCACCATTTTCTCTAATATAGTCAGAGAGCACTGAAGGCATTAAACTTTACTTTTACTTCGACGCCTTACAATCTCTTGTGAGACACAACAGAGTCTAACGACATAGAGATATTTAGGGAAATGAGCTTGCAGTCGACCTAACCAGCCTAACCTTCTGTGGTCTTACCTGGCCAACAAACATAACCTTGATTAATGGATGCGAGCATAAACAGTGCCTATCTAACAAGGAAAATTGTACAAGGCGGCGGCAATCCAAAAAATTAATCTAACTCTTCTCCTCCTACAGGACACTCTTAAAATTCAATAAGGAAGCTAAGGTCCTCCTCTAAGTCTACTGCCGCTATCATCATCATCATCTTAATAAATTCATCATGTCTCATGAGACAGTGTGGCGACTTTGTTTAGAAGAGGATGCGGGCGATGTCCAGCCCACACTTGGAATATACAGACAGATAGAGAATTTTACAAGGATCCCGAAGACGTGAGAAACGATATACTCACTTTTCATGGCGCAGAAATAACCTTTGCAGGGCCTTTGAAGTGGAGAAATTCAATGAATACACCCCTCACTTTCGCTGCCACTGTCCAAGGCTCTGCATATCTCAGACATAAATTCCTTAAAAGATACTTAGCGACGTACCTATCGAGGACGTCTGTAGGCTCATCAAAGCTTCAAAGTGGTTCGAAATCCAAGGGCAATAGGAGAGTGTTTTGGAGATTCCTTCCCCAACAAGAAATGCATTCCTCCTAATAGTCTTCAAAATGGGTTTATATTGAGGGTTCATTCTCCAATGGATTCTCTAACCAAAGCACAAATAGTATTGTCACCCTCAAAGTTAAAACAGAATTACAAAAAATTAACAAAAGACTCCATTCGACTTTGAACACTGGATCGAACAAAAACCCACGATTTTTAGACCCTAATATTCTCTTAAAATTGACTATCCCTGGCTTTCAACAGATGCCCCGTGAGGGATCAATAATAAATTATTCTCAAGAATTTACATTTTCGTTGACCAAACGAGCCTTAATCCATTCGTTCTCCAAGCTTGTTTCCAATGAAACTGAGTCCATGCAACGTCTGCGACAGTAGTTTCTGGCAGTCAACCAATCCTCTTCAACTCCCTTTAGACTGGGATCTCTCCATGAGAAGAAATATCTAAAGACAAACAAATTAGAATAAAATTTAATTAAAAACAATGAAAATTAGCAATAAGAACAAATTTAAGTAGAAATTTGTGCCACAACTTGCAACGAACAGAACAGCAGAAATTATCACAACCTAGTCCTGGCAGTCACAGACAGACCAGCCAATCAAAATTTTAATGAACTCACCCTTTTCCATCGGGGGTCTTTTCATGGATAATCCTCTGCGCACACAGCTGTGGATTTGGTGGATCTAGAACACGTCCATTCGAGAACTGTGCCAAACCAACACTCAACACACTGAATAAGCAAACACTAGCGATGACGAAAGCTTTCATTTTTGTATTGAATTTGTTTAATCAAACTTTGTTCCTTGTTCTGAATAAAAAATTAACACACCGGAGGAGGAGAGTTTTTGTTTTTTGTTTGTTTTTATTCACCACAACCACTGAGCACTCTGGGTATTCCACTGCGATAGCACCAAAACGAACTGTTCTCCGGACGGTTCAACCGAAATTTACTAAATGACACGAAGTTTTTTGTGCCACCCTCCTTTATATATGGCCCACTACTTTTTTTCGTTTTGTTTTTGCCCATCTCTCCGAGTGACGGCTACCTGAGTGGTCCGTCTGACTGACGGTCCGATGCACGGTGTCGGTCGTTGGCGGTAGGCTATCTTTAGCACGTCAACTGTTGTTGTTATGTTTGATGCTTTACCTTGATTTTCGTAGTTTACGTCTTTTTTTTTTTTTTGTTTCTTTTGTACCTGTGCACAGTGCATCCGGAGTGGTGTGGCGTCAAGAGGGCATAACGATGGTATTACCATCGCAAAACAGGTAAATCATTCATGTGAAGCAAAAGACCTACGACGGGCGGTCCGTGTCATTGTCGGCTGGGTGTAGTTTCCACCAAACCAAGTGGTAGAGAGTCATCATAATGCTTTTGGAAGTCATGCTACTTTTTTTTTTGATAGGTGTGCTGTTTGGTCGGGTGCAACGTGACGCTGAACATTGGAATTTTACTACACCCGCTAGTCGATTGATTTCGGAAATATTTCTACTCTCGCGAGGATGATCAAAACCGCGGCGCTCATTATGCAATTAGCTTGTGGGTGCATAATTTGCATAAGCCAATGACATTGAAGGCAGTCTCTGTTAATTGTTATGGCAAACATCCTTGTTTTATACGCTGAACAGTTTTGCAACACAAATTTGTCGTACAAATATTTAATGGAGGCTGACCGCCCTTTGGGCCAAGTGTTTCCACAAGTCAAGATCATTAGTCATTGTTAGGAAATATCGTCATGAGCAGTTTGTTTCGAGATTTATGCAGTTAATGCATGTAATCCAATAAAATGGTCATTTTTCACTTTTAAGCTCTTCGCTGGTGCTGAGCATAATTAAATTCTGATTTGGCGGCTTAGTTTTCGTTTGAAATTTGATTGAATTTTATTAATCGAGCGAATGGTGAGGAAGACATTGAATGGTTGAACGCTTCATGATTTCCTTTTTTGATACAGATTTTCACTTCAATTAAGTTTGATGCAATCAAAGTTTTAAGTGAGTTTTAACGATGGAAAACTGACCTTTAAAGTAAATAGTAGTTACATTCATTCAGTTGTTAGAGAAGAGCTTCTTGGGTGATCTGTAATTTATTGATTGAACACGGGTTAGTGAAGGACGTGTCGCAAGGCATATGTGTGCGCCGACAAAACCATTGCCGAAGTCATCTGGAAGGTTTACGATTTATGGCGAAACAATATTCGAGAAGAACCATCAAGAAGTAGTCTGCTTACTTTTATGGTCAAGCTTGGCACGGTTGAGCGATTGGCAGTGCACAGCAAAGTAACAGCAGGAAGAGAAATGGACGTTAACAAGAGGAAGTACGTGAATGTCACGAATATTGAACTTGAATCTAGATATGCCTCTGGCGGGACAGTGGTTTGGGCAAATAGAGCAAGGCACGACGAGAATATCCCTAAGTGAGGTGCAAAAATCAGTACCATGAACCATGCTAGAATGTCCCATAGCTGTACTAGAGATGATCGAAGGACTTGTCCCTAAACACTTAGTGCTCGAGAGAATTGCCAAGGAGACCACATTGAAAATCATCAAGGAAGTGTTACGAAAGTTAAATAAATCCAAATTGTACAATAAAGTGGTAGACGAATGGATATAAAACGGAAACAGGAACAGATGTAGGCGTGTACGAACTCCCTAGCATATTCCCAGCAGATGTCCACGCTTGGAATATGCTTGACAGAAACTATCGCGAAGAAGACATCGCTATTCTGTCTGACAGCTATTCTGTTCCGATTAAGACGCTGACCTTGCCCGTGATCAGATCTTAAATCTTTACCAAGAACAACAAACTTAACCAAACAAATAGAGTAACTTTCTGCTTGCTACCAGAGAAGTTGAAGGAAACGAAGTAAATAGATGACGCGTTAGCAAGGAACGGCTCGGAACCCCCGCTCTTAGCACTTGAATTACTCTGTGGATTAGGACATTACAAACTACGGGAAGTGCTGAGGAAAGAGAAAAGGAGCAAACGAAGGTGGTGTCACGAAAACTGTTCAGTGGATTTTGCTGGGGGTCGAACCTACGTAGCATGAACTGAGCTATGGCGACCGCATCATAGCTTTGAGATGCATTTGATCATTTATTCGCTTGAAACAGACTCTTTCTTTGGATTGCCCCGTGAATATATAGAGTGCTGATAGTCCAGAAGTAGATTATCAAATTCTAGTTCATCGTTATTTTCAAGGGAGCAAACATTTACGGAGGCGATTTAACCGACCAATAGCCAGTAACCTGGAGGACTAGGCTTCTTATTATGATCCCGAGTGTGCTGGTTTTCAATGACCATGTTCGGTAGTGCAAGCGCTGTTCTTAGCATTACTAGTTTTTTCACTACCATTTGCCCAGAAGTAGGTCTGAAATTTGAACTAAACATCGTCTGATTTGTGTTTAAAATTCACTCATCTATGCTTGTACAGACTTGGCATATTCTCATCGTTAGTTCACTGTAAAATAGCTATCCAACGGGCATCACCTGATGATGTGATTTTGCCCATCAATTTCTCTATTGACACCAAAACAACCATCTCCCGATTAAATAATCTCAAATTGCACGCTACGCAACAGTGCATCGATAACATTTTGTATGCATAAACGAAAACGATGTAATATCTATGCAAATTCAAAAGATATGTATTATCCGTCGATCGGTCGTTATATCTCATTTCAATAAAACAACCTAAACGCCATTCATAAATATTTACAAGACCTCAAGCACGAATGAAATCCAAAGAAAGCATTTTTTTAGTGCCATCCACCGATTGAAAAATGAAAGTGGTTTACTATTCTGTCGAGATCCGATCGTTTTTTCATTTCAAATGCAAATGCCTATCAAACAAAACAAATCGTCACCATTTATTGAAACCGAGTAGAATAACTCCGTGACGTAATCATCAAAATCATGGTTAAACAAACACATACAGCAGTTTCCTCATTCTCAAGAGTTTCCTTCGGCCAAACTACAAATATTCGCACAACCAGAGTAGTTCAATGGTGCGAAAATAAAAAAAGGAAAAATACTAACAACAATATTTTCTCCTCCATTCGAATGGTGATGCTAAAAATTTCTCCCCAACGCCTCTCTTGAACTGGGCTTGGCCAGGTGTCTGCAGAGATAGCACACGAACATGAACATGACCGACCGAAAAAAAAATTGGTTTGCTTTTTTGAATGAATGAATACATGAATTGTTTATCTTTACGTGAAATATGCACCTGACACCGAAAAAACGGAGCCCGCACGTGAGGAACATTTTCGTGGGTTATTTCGGTGTTTTCTGCATAAAATTGTTGAAAATATCTCCAAAAGCTTGAAGAATGATGCCATCGTTAGCCTCTTCGTTAACGAGAAATTATATGACACGATATCCACTAACTCCGCATCGAGAATTCAGAAGTATCTCGATCTTGAAAAATGTGACAGATGACTTGCATAACCCAGTGCCGGCCGTGTCTTCCATTCACATGGGTGTCTTTGCAAGCCACACAATTACACAACCACATTCCTTGTCAAACACGTATCCACAAGATGTAATGCAAACATTTTGACGGATTTACAGAAAACAAAACCATCAACGCATTTCATCATGTCACCGATATTTCTTTTCATTTTTTCTTCTTCTCGTTTTTGCGATCGCAAATATCATAAGTCTCACTTCTTACGCATGTCCGATGGCAGAAGTAAAGAGAGAGAAACTTTCTCCATTATTTGCTTGCGATTTATTATTATTTTGGCATCCGTTTTCGTTTTCTGTATTTTAATTGTCTGTGCTTAAGTGATTTCCTTTTCTATTGTTGCGACTACGCAATTTAATATTGCTTCGCTATTTTTTTTTCTCTTCAAAATATGTTGGGTTTCATAATTTATGCAAATGTAGGTTGCTATCATGGGCTGTGTTGTATGAGTGATTAGGTTTACGCATCCATCGATCGAAAATTGCACGCACTTTTCGAGCGAAACAAAAGAGTTGGGCAGCGAACTTTTACACGAAATCAGTCAGTTTTTGGAAAAACGCTTTTAAAGTGTGTCATCGAACTCCAGTCATTGTAATCGATTATAAGCTCTAAAAACTAAAGAAATGGCATAACCAACACAATGGAGGATGTGGTCAATCATGATCAATCAGTTAATCAATTAACAAACAAACAAATCGCTGTTTTTGCACTTGTTAACATTAAAAATTCAATTAATTGCAGATTGACGTAAAACAAGGTAACGTGAGACATCCACACGGACATTAATTGTCTTTAATTTTTAAATTCCCACAACGAGAAAGGTGCCTGAACTTTTTATAGCGCGCAACCGCTGTGCAAACTGGGAAACATAATTTATTGCACCAAAGAGTTGGATTACAGGTCCTTACTGGTGTAAATCATTCTGTTGTCGACTCATATTCGATATATTTTGAGTGGCAGCCTCGAATTTTTTGATCTATGGAAACACGCCGACAGTTTAATAAATGTCGACGAAGATTTATCTGCATAATGAGAGATAAAACTAGAGGAACAATGCACGGAAGCTTTACCAAAAGTTAAGAAGGTGTCTGATGATCCCCGTAAACATGAGGAGGGAAACTTTATAATGGAGTCACTGTCGGTGTAGCGAATTTGGAAAAACTAATCCTGCCCAAAAAAAGACGACCAAGACCAACTGTCCTACTGTTTGGCAGAACGAACTATTAAACGAAATATTCTACCTAATCAAAATGAAGTGAGAATACTAATATCCAAACTAAAACCCAAAGAGAATGCTGCACCTGATAGTTTAACGAATAAGATATTCAAAGCAGAGAGAGTCGACTTGGTGAAAATCATACGACATCAACTAATTTCTAAGATTTCAACAGACAAGTGTAGGATAATTCAAGCTAGACAGACAGAGGCGAGCCAAAAGAAACTTGCCCCTTCCTATCTAGCTCATACTCTCTACAGTGATAATCGGTACTTTGAACCAAGAGTATATATGTCCGAAAATTTAACAAATTTAAATTAGTTAAAATGTGCACTCAAGCATTTTTTTGCATTCAATTAACTTTCTGTTCTCAGACTTTCTCATCACATTCCTTTCTGTTTACTCGTCAAATTCATTTCACTTAAACTTCCATCTCCCATGGAATTTCGCACAATATTTAATAGGTTCAAATTATTAAACAAATAAAACCATAAACCTAACTCCACACCCATTCCGGTATGATATACAAAAAACAAATATTTTTATTACCCCGTAAGTTAATTTTAAACTTTTAATTGTATTTGATGATGTCAACGCTGACACTGTCTTAAAAATAATCCTCTTGTTGTTTTGCAAATGCAAATTATTTATGGATGCACAAACTAAAGTGGAACCTTTCATTCTACTGTCGGAGTTACTTCTTCCATTATGCAATGATAAATCTTTGAATTGCAAAGAAATCACTTCCGTTTTGGTTAAAATTTTAAATTTGCATTTAATTTGTCGCTTTGGTCGCGTGTCGGCTACATATGTAGGTTGTTATGACACCACATAATCTGTCATTCATATTACAGTCGCATGTATATTTCATAAGACAAGTTTCAATCTGAAGTGTAATCACGAATTAAATGTTTTACGGGTTAATCATCGTTGTTTCATTTTTTATGGAGTCTTTGACAAAGGTCGCGTAATGTTTTATATTAACAAAAAAAGGGCCAAGTCGATTCGAGAGCTTAGAACAGATAGCTTGAGGTCGATGAATTTTGTGATGTCTAAGGCAGACATTCTCCACGAATCAGAAGCTCAATGAATAAGCAAGTAAGAGCTAAAATTATTCTCCTGGGTCTCAACCAATGAGCGTCTCCCATGTCTCCATCGTCATTTTGCACAATCGGATCTGTTTGCGGAGATGCGAAGATTAGGCATTGCTCTGATCAGCCCATTTCTATAAATGCTGTTGTGGAATTTCTTGACCTAAAGCCACACTTAAACGGACCAATCAGCAGACGAGATCTTGTAAGGGCTAGTGAGGAGTAGTTGGTGCAAGTAAGAGAATCAGGCAAGAAACACTTTCGCCCGACCATATTTTACAAATGGGTTGATGCTCCGTACCAAGTAATTTCCCACTGCTTTAACCAGTTCGGCAGCTAGGCTTTTAGCTCCAGAAGCTTCGTTGGACTTAGGTTAGGGTAGATTGGGTCGATAGGTTGTCGGTGCTGAAAGCACCTCGAAAGCCTATTTCGTTTTTCATTTTAAAGCCAAGACTAATTGATCAGCTTGTTCTAAATCTTCAGCAGATCCCTTTCTTGCCTGTTCATTAGCTTTCGCATTTTCTGGTATGGCCACGTGTCCAGGAACCCAGCATTGAATTACTTCATGCTGTTTGCCAAGGTTTCCGCTTTGCCGCCTGGCTGACGATGAAAAAGGTGACATAATTGTGTCTTTATCTGTTATGACACGGAACCTGACTTATTTAAATAGCCAAAGTTTGTCAAAAAAGACGTCTGCACCTACGCCAATGTCCACCTGGAATCCATTAGTTTTTGTAGATGGGTATGATTTGTGTGCTTGGCGTCGTGCCATTTACCTATTCCTCTCTACTTGGAACAGAAAAACGTTTTTTTTAGTGTTCTTACACAGTTCCTTTTGTAGTCAGTGCTTGCTACATTTCCTATGAACTTCTTTAGGCTCTGGACATGTCCCATTGTATTTGGCTTTAAGCCGTCGGTTTGCCTGATTCTCGGGACACTTCTGGCACTAGATTCCTAAGTCTTCTTATCTTTATCCAGGTCAGGTGGACGGAATTAAATAATTTGTTATGCGACATTCATTTGTAGGTAGCATCTTCCAAGGAACAGTTCTTCTTTTGTCAAGCACTGGCCACAGCCTGCTGGTTTGTAATCCACCCTCTGGTGTGTTGCCATTGTTTCTCAGCCACTTTTACTGGTCATATTTAGTCCTCTTCCCCAGTTTACGTCTGTAGGACAGATGCTAGTGTTTCATATATTTGTTCAGAAAGCTTAAGTTCCCTTTGAAGTGATTCGATTCGTTCACGTAAGAATTCTAACGGCAGCCATTACGATTTTTCTTTTGGACTGTTTTATGGATATGGCAAATAGCCTCATATTGGCCTCAAATGACACACATAATGACGAATTGCTGCTGCCTTGCGCAACACATGTGGAAAAAGAAAGTCATCTACCGTTCTGTCATGTCATTCTTTCAATTTATCATTCATCTGCATTTACCTCGTCCTAAAAGCAAACGCACATCGTGCATGCACCAGCATGACCTTCTCACTCGGTAATGTGCTGAGACAAATTGTCGTGCCTTCTATCTCGAGTAATTTATCGATTGAAAATGCACTTTTTCAATTATCCACGCCAACTTGGAAAAGAAAAACACAGCCAAACCTACTTCGAGTCCCATTACCCTCAACCATTGTGCTGCTTGTCATCCTCAACTCGGATTACCGAAGAACACTTAACAACCACTCGAGGTGACGACACTGGGCCTGCAACTGCCAGAGTACTCAATCAATTTCGTACTTATGTGTCATTACCATAGATATCAGGTGGCAGCAGCAACAAACTGATAATGACATCGAGCCATTGTTGGACAAGGCGCGTACAGCAGTAATCAAATTGCATAACCAGTGACACACAAAAAAAAATTCCGAACCTAAAAGGTGAGCACACCCATAATTCAAAAATCGTGCTGATGGACTACAAAGTACAAATAAAAAAATCAAAACCAAACAGCGGGCTCATGAGGAATCCCAGAAGTCCCCAGCTAATTACTATGAGTCCGCTGGCGAAAAATCAAACAACAACACAAGTGAAAGAGGCAACCCAAACAAATAAACACTCGACTGAGATGTACAAGGCACGGTGGCACCATTTAACTTTGTCCAAGTTACCAAGTAAGAAGCACCAAAAAAAAAACTCCCCTCGACGACAGAAATAGAAGTCAAATGCATCCAACAATGGTTGTTCCATGTGTGTCGCTTCGGTGTCTCGCGCTCGGAAATAATTTAACAAACAATTTACGACTAGAGCTAGGTATAGGTAGCTTCACTGCTTCGGTGGTCTATACGTTTCCTCCTCCTACGCTCCGCGACTAATTTGTTTGTAATATCTGCTTGTGCTGCTAATTAAATATGATTGTCGTCAAAAAATTGCACTGTTTGGGCTGTACTTTCTCCTGGACTCGATGAGTTCCGCTTTGCAACACCATCACTCGCCGTCGAAGAAATGATAAATAATTTTTTTTTGTCTGCTTTTTGTGTTTTGAAATTGTCATTTGAATTCGCTTAAAGGCCAAGGTGATTCGCGCCAGATGTGTGTTACACGTTAACGCACTTTTGATTGCAAGACACACTCATCAAAAGACCTAAAGTGGCGCAGCAGTGAAGACAGAAAGGGCAGTCAGTAATGAGTGCATGATTGTCGAAAGGAACGCATGACATAGGGCACTAAAGCGGGCCAAGAGAAATTTTTAGATCACCGGGTCATTAGGTGCATTTTCGAAATTATTGCTTTTTTTTCACTTTAATTTGAATAACGAATGGAAACCGGGCACAAAGTTAATTTGTGCTACTTTTGTGCGTTTTGGATGTCACCAGGTAAGCTTGATGGGTTGCTTATCTTTCGGAAGAGTTTGTCAATTGACATTCATTTCCACTATAGATTGGTCTTTTATTAACATGGAGGATAATCGTCAATCGTACAGCGATATTTTAGGGACCATTTTGTACGGGAATAGAAGTCATCAGCAGAAATATGCCTCTAGCCATAGACAACAATTGAAATGCTATGAAAGAAGTCGTTGTTGTCCAAAAATACCTGCCAAAATGAATCGAAGAACGAAAGCAGTCCGAAGTTAACATTGCAACCAACCATGGAAAAGGAAGAAGTGAACAAGCGTAACGTCCACTGTAGCATGTGCCGTGACAAACGCTGAAGAAGTTACAAGCCCACGTGACAGTAGAACCATTTACCGAATCACTTAGATACTGATAGGTGACACAGTTTGCCTCAACACGTATAGAAGAGCTTAGGAGGCAACCTACTAGTTTCAGATGAGGACCAGCTAAGAAGGTGGAGAGAGCATTTTGCTACCACATGTTTTGAATCACATTGTAAGTGGTGATGTGCCAATACTGGTACGAGCTCTCCGATGTCCAAATCCCCTATAACCGCATTACTCTCTTAATGAAAAAAGAGGTCATAACGACGATTAGAGTGAAAAGAAGTAATCAGACGAATAAGTTTGTCGCAATTCTTATATAAAACGTCGCTAACAGTGAAGAGTGGTCGCCGTGGGTCAGTGGTTACTGGGTTGGACTGCTGACCGAGCGGCGTGGGTTCAAGCTCCAGCCGGGAACACCGAACATTTTTCACGGCACCACCTCTCGTCGGGGAATGACAAGCGTCCGGGAGTATAATATGTCATGAAAGAGTTTCTCAATTCGCCGTTCGGAGTCGGCAATAAATTGTAGGTCCCTTCCATTCGTGCGAAAATCTAACACGCACAACATGAATGGTTGCGAGAAGCTAGGCCTTGGCTCATCCCGAGCTGTCGCGCCAGTTATTTATTTATTTAACAGCGAAGAGATCTTCTGCACCCGCCTATGGAAAGGATTTGAAAGCCTTTTCAAACAAGTGAAGGAAATCGCAAAGGCAAGGCAATACAACTGAGTGCAAGAACTGGAGGTCAATATCCGTGCTTCCTACATTTCAACAGACAGCAGCCAAAATAATTCTCAATCACATCTAGAACTTCCTGAAAGTGCTTACGATAGCGAACTAGGCTATTTCCGTTCCTGGTTATCCTTCGGAAAAGCATTAGTAGATCAATGCGTCGGGGATAAGTCTCGACTATACTTGCTGCTTATCGAGTTCGAAAAAGCATTCGATAGTGTTGACAGAGAGTTTATCTGGGTTCACACGTGAAAAACCTGGCGCAAGACTGTCAAGGCATTTGAGAAAAAAGTTGGAAAACTAGCAAGAAGAAGAACAGTCATAGCCAGAATGCATCCTCGTAGGCCTAGATGAATTAGGAGCTAGGGTTAGGGTACATGCACCAACGCATCTGTAAGATTTGGTTTAAGGAACGCGTGCCCAATAATAGGAGGCATCTATCACCTGATCTTTAATAAAGAAGACAGCCTTACTGTCGCATACAAAATTCTCTCTGGTGTAATGCTACAGCGCCTGAAACCATATGTTGACCAACTGATGGGGAATTATCAGCACAGTTTTAGACTTGAAAAATCGTCGAAGTGACCAAATGTTCACTTTATGCCAAATCCTTGAGACGACCAAAGCGTTCCAGATCAGTACGCACCATCTATTTATTGAAGGCAACATACGATTGTGTGAATGGAGATGAGCTATTTCGCAAAGTATATGGTGTCCGAGAACACGATCGCTAGGAAAAGTGAAGGAATTTGTCTACCTTCAATTCTGCCAACGACATCAGCGCGAAATTCCAACATAGAATAGCACTCATAGAATAGCACTCTTCGATTACACCCCTGAGGGAATACACAGAAGGGGATGACCTCATCATCAATGGCGTGGGAAAGTAGAGGGTTTCCTCACCCAACAGCTTGCGAAGTATCATTTTGACTGAAGAAGGCTTCTTGGTTGAACTCTGATTCACCTCGAAGTGGATGATTAACTATTAACTTGGCGAGCACGGGACAATGTTGTGAATGGATCTTTGGTCTAAAGCGAGAAGATGCCTAGCTCTATAGCCATTAGCCTAGTGTCAAGATGCAACACAGTCGCCCTCAGAAGGCCTTGTATTCGATTCTATTGATTTCTATGCAGTCTGTCTATTGTATAACATACCTAGATGGAAACTTTCCATACACGCTGGGCACTTTCTAGTGGCTAAATAAAAGACGGTCACCGTTCGATGATCTGAAATACTCGCATCTGCAGTTTTTTGACTAAAAGTGAGGAACATGCTTCAATGTTACTTTTAGCAAATATTTAAAAAAAAAAAATAGAAAGAGTTTAAAAGAGAACTTGTTGTGAATGTCCCGAAATCAAATTCCAATCATTATTGGTACTTCACGAAGAAGGCAATTAGCTTCGATTGGTGTGAACTCTTAGCACATTACATTTCCGAAGTCAAGTTGTCCGAAAGACATAGGCGATTGATTGATATGTCAAATAATGTACGATTCGTTTCACAACGATGACTAGCATCTCCTATGGAATTCAACGACTCATCGCGTCCATGAATGATTTCAATGTTTCACTTCAAAAGCAATTGGCAAAAAGTATCCCCGACTTCCATTTGGCAACAATTTTCAAGTTTAACCAAACCATACGTACATCATGTAACCAAATTTTTGATCGACACTTTTCCTTATAATCTAAACCTTACCTTGGCAAATGTTGGCACGATTTCACTTTCAATAGTCAAAGCACCAAACTGTCAGCAGGTAATGACTAACCAAACAAAGAATTACAAATTCTGCCCGCATCTGGGCGCACACATGAATTCCAATTCGAGGCCTTTTCCCTGAAAATGTTTGTTTTATCAAACAAATGTTTTGCTCCAGTTTCCGCCGAGTCGAGGAAAGGCACACAAATCGAACAGATGATGGCCAAAGAGGACGCACTTCGCAAGCTTTGAATTATTCAATTCAATTGCATAAGGATCATGTGCACATGAGGAGAGGCCTGTGACTTCTTGTTAATCACTCATGTGACCAAGTTCATTGGCACAAATTTTTATGTACAGTGCAGCACAACGATGTATACTTGGACTCTGTCCAAACGCTGACCGTGACTTTATAAATGTTTTGGCAACAGCTCGCTCACATGTTGGGGTTTTAACACAAAAACGTAATAAAACGTTGATATGACATCAAATGCCTTCGGGGGCCGTAAAAAAGGCGCCCGGCAAAAACTCATGTGTGTTGACGGTCATGGCGATGAGTTTGAGATGCTTTCTAAGGATTGTTGGAGCTAATTAGATGACTGGTGAGCATTTAGTCATTCGATTTTGGACACTTGCCAATGCAAATGGAGCAGCTTTGGACTTAAGCTTAGCTCTCGGTAGGGGCTACACGACTCATTTATCCGCATGCCTATTGCATATGGAAATGCACTCCATTTCATCAGGTTTTCAACGTAAGCCCCGTAAGATTTGAAATTTAATTTGTGTGACACAAAGCAGACGAAGAAATGCATTTAGTTCCTATATGAACTCACTGCACTTTTTGGCTGTGCATATTTTTTTATGGAAATATTTTTGGAAATTTATTACAATACTTGTACTTACATGTAAGAGCGTTGAATAAATGTTATTACATAGATATTTCACAAGAAAACTGCACAAAATATTAAACATTTAATTTTCAACACTCCCGGCGTGTGAAAAAAGTCCAAAGTTCACAACCAATTTGACAACCATTGCTGTCAATTGGCGTCTTGTTTCCGGAAAAGTGTTTCCGCTGCACAATTTTGAAAAAGACGTTAACTGAGTGCTCGAAGGCGAGCAGAAGGGATTACGTATTTTATTGTTCCGATCTCAAAAGATATGGAGATTCGACAAACAAGTCGGGGTATATAGGTGGGTAGGTAGACTAACATTGGTAAACTATTTCTTGGTCATAACTCTGCGGTTTCATATAAATCCAACCGTGTCGTCCTCTGATATTCTTAGAAGAGGTTGCCGTCTTTATTGTAGCATCGCCTTTTGCAATTACAGAGAAAATCCTCCAGATTTTTCTTCCCTTTGCAACAGATACACCTACCTTTGCTGTAGTCAAAATCAGGCATTGGTATCTTTTCAATCCCTCTTCTGTCGTCATCTCTCGAACCTCGCTCGTAAGAAAACCAGCACACACACTTGTAATTTGTTGTCAAACTGACTTCTTCTTGTTGGTTCATGTCAAAATAAATTTTGCTGCTGAGATTTCCGTTTGTTTTATTGAATTTTGTTAAAATTTTTACATTTTCATCATGGATATTGGTGAACTTTTATCATTCAAAGTAAATTATATAAGAAAACACAATTTTACATCAAAATCTAATTACATGTATCCTTATATAGCCTGAACAAACCCCCAAACGTTCACACGACGAAGATAATGAATTCTCTGAGCTATCGACAAATAAAAAAGATGAAAAAACCAAAAGAATGCGTCGCATTGCTCAGGCAAAAGAAGCTGCAGATTTTGTTAAACCCGATCCATTACCATTAAATGCTGAACTCCAGCTAACCGAGGAGGAAAAGATGAATATTGTCAAGTATGTTGAGACCGAAGAGGCCGATGGTGATGTGCTCGATGAGATTGGCCTAAAGAAACTTATCCTCCTGTTCGAGAAGAAAAACCTTAAAAATCAAGAAATGCGTATAAAATTCCCAGACAATCCAGAGAAATTCATGGAAAGTGAATTGGACCTGCACTCGGTTGTGGAGGAACTTAAAGCAGTTGCCACGGTTCCCGATTTATATCCAGTTTTAGTTGAACTGCATGGTGTGCCAAGTATTTTAGAGTTGTTAGCACATCCGAATTCAGATATTGCTGTAGCTGTGGTCGATCTACTGCAGGAGTTAACCGATGTAGATATCTTAGGCGAGAGTCGTGAAGGTGCTGAGGTGTTGTTGGAAGCACTACGCAAACAGCAAGTCTGTGCTTTATTGGTGCAAAATTTGGAAAGACTGAATGAGTCGGTGAAAGAAGAATCGGATGGGGTGCACAATACCCTGTCTATCATTGAAAATCTTACAGAAATGAATGCAGGATTCACTAGAGAAGCTGCCGAACAGGGTCTTCTTATATGGATTCTCAAGAGACTCAGGCATAAATCTCCATTTGATCAGAATAAACTCTACTGCAGTGAGATTCTATCGATTCTCATACAAACAGACGAAGAAAACCGATTGCTCCTGGGCGACAGTGACGGTATTGATGTTCTTCTGCAGCAGTTGGCCATTTACAAACGCCACGATCCATCGTCAACAGAAGAACAAGAATTTATGGAAAATCTATTTAATTGCCTGTGCTCGGCGTTAATGGAGAAGGAAA
The DNA here is from genome assembly GCA_917880715.2 of Matsumyia berberina. Taxonomy (NCBI): domain Eukaryota; kingdom Metazoa; phylum Arthropoda; class Insecta; order Diptera; family Syrphidae; genus Matsumyia; species Matsumyia berberina. Next base: position 112,051,358 of record OU862872.1, read on the forward strand.
ATCGTGAACGATTCCTCAAAGGCGAAGGTCTGCAATTGATGAACTTAATGTTGCGCGAGAAGAAAATGTCAAGAAATGGTTCATTGAAGGTGCTGGACCATGCAATGTCCGGCCCAGACGGAAGGGAGAATTGCAATAAGTTTGTGGACATTCTCGGATTGCGAACGATATTCCCGTTGTTCATGAAAACTCCAAAAAGGAATAAAAAACGTTTGCTCAGCTCAGATGAGCATGAAGAGCATGTCGTTTCGGTCATAGCGAGTATGCTTAGGAACTGCAAGGGCGCTCAGAGACAGCGACTGCTGTCGAAATTCACAGAGAATGACCACGAGAAAGTGGATCGCTTGCTGGAAATGCATTTGAAATATTTGGAAAAGGTGGAAGCAATCGATAAAGAGATTGACCAGCAACCAAAGGTATGGTTGGCTTACATTACTCGTTCTGTATAAATTAAACGATTTTGTCTTTGATAGGATGCCGATTTTGACGAAGAAGAGGAAGCTGAAAAAAACTATCTCAAGCGACTGACAGGAGGTCTTTTCACACTGCAATTGATTGACTACATAATCCTTGAAGTCAGCACGACGTCAGACACAGTAAAACAGAGAGTTTGTCAAATTCTTAACCTACGAGGGGCCTCAATGAAGACTATTCGGAACATAATGAGGGGTAAGTCGAATTCTGTGTGTAGTGGATTGTTGTCTGATGTTTTTTTGGTCTGGATGGGGTACGCACAGTGAATGGTTTGCTGAAGTTTAGTACGGGGGTGAGATATTTTATACTGATACCATCTCTTGCGGCAAAACGCAGATTCTGTGAGTCTAACTTTACTGTTTGTTGACGACGGGTTTCAGGCGTTCACACAATAAAGCAGATAAGAAGACATTAAGAAGACTTATTCCCCTGTAATTGGCGCAGCTGGGGGGTTTCTTTTTTAGTGGGTCGGGCAAACGGTGCTGGGATACCATTCATTTCTTTTCTTTTTTAACGCATTTTATTATTCAAATTCTAACAAATACAAATCTAACTTACTAAATTCTAACTGACTGTCCCTATGCGGTCACTCTAAACTTAACACTACTCTCAAAACTATGTCTTTCGACGTAACCTAACTAAATTTATGTATCTATGCCTTAACTGTTGTAAACTATCTTTCTGTAAACTATCTATCTGTGAAAATCCATTCATCTGACCAAATTGTTGAAATGAGTTGATGTATGCTCTCTACAAAGCCATTTCCATCTGTATAAACAGTTCGGCAGGTAAGCCGTCAGGACCAGCTGTGTTTTTGGACTTAAGCGTGGATACTGCTATCCTTACTCATGCTATCCTTGGTCATGTAGACGAAAGTTTTGCCTATCATTGTCCAGGTTTAATGGCTCATTATGCCTGACAGCGGTATACTGGTCTTCATCGCCGTTAAACAGTCTGCAGAAGTAGTTTTTCTGAATTCTCAGGTCTTTCTCTTTCTTCTTCTTTCGGAGAATCTGATGTTTCGACTCCTCCGACTCTTCTGCTCGTAGAGCTCGCGAGCAGCTCTCGTCCTTCTCTGTAGTGCCGCTTTGTACGCATCTTGATTTGCTGCGCGCACTTGCCGGCATTCCTTGTCAAACTAGGGGTTTCTTGGTGGTGGTCTTTTGAAAACCAGCACATCAGGTGCGGCTTCCATAGTGGCTTGTTGGCAACGTTTCCCCTGGTTTTCGGCACTTTATGCTGGCGGCATTGAACTTCTCAAGCGATTGCGCGATACAAAATCACCAAAGACTCTGGTAGTCCGTTGCGAATGTAGCTTTTCGACGTCATAGTTTCGGATATCCGCATTCGTACCTTGGCTAAAAGGTAGTGAACCGATTCAATGTTGGCCGTTCGGAAGGTTGAGACATCCAGAATACTGGAAGCGTGCCTTTTGCCGATTGCGAAGGTGTGCAAATCGCGTACTAGCTATAGTGACGTTTCATCCCGATGCCGATCGTGCTACCAAAGAAGTACTCCTTTCCTATTTTCGCGTTAAAATCGCCTAACACAATTTTAACGTTATACCTAGGGCATTACTCGTATGTTTTGTCGAGGAGCTTGTAGAAAAACTTGACATCTTTGTCGCTTTCCTCTGTTGGGGCGTGAGCGCATATTTTGAATTTAGCCTTGATGCGACTTGCTATAAGACGCTCATTTACATGTCGAAAGCTCAAGACTTCTTGCCCAAGTGTGCCGCCTATAAATAATCCTTTTGCCCGGGCCATCTCATCGCACTTCCTGAATGGCGGTAAAGTCTGTTTTATAGCAGTCTACGGGCTTCGCTAATTGTTCAGCTGCAAGCAGCCTGTTCAGGGTCCGGGCATTCCACGTGCAGATCCGAAGGTGGTAGTCTATTCTTCGTTTTGCCGGGTCGTCAGCAGTAAATCCTTCCTTACCCGAGGCTGTTGGGTTCTTCGTTACAGTATTGATTTCCTATGGTAAAGCCCTTGTTCCCTAAGTAGTTCGGCCTAACTGGAACTGTGGGCCCCACCGTTGATTCCATCCATGCAATTCCTCCGCTGCCGCCTCTTCTGTAGAGAGTACCTTAGTGAGAACACTCTTTCATTACATCCTTATCCTAACAGACAAATGTCAGAGTAGCCACCGTTGATTCCATCGTGGGAGTTCTTCCGCTGCTGTCTGAATGCAAGGGAGAGTGCCTTAGCGTGAAAATCCCTCCCGCTCCCTCATTTGCTGCCACCAACTAGGGGGGTTGAAACCCTATCTTCTGTCGAGGTACTACGCACCCAGCGCTCACCACGTGGAGGTGATAGTAGGCGTTGGTTGGTGTGAGAAAACCTGTGGACGTTTGTGTCTTTGGTCATATGGTGGCCACATATTTTGTGTTCTCTCTAGCACTGCGATCTCACATAAAGGCCTATTGTGCTGTCCCATATGTTTCAGAGCAGTTCGTCTGTTTCAGAGACTGTCAGGAAGCTAATCAGCTTCTCAAGGTGGAACGTGACAAGTGCTTTCTCAAGTGAATGAAGGTCGGGCATTCTGTAATGGTTAAACTTGGAAAAGTGGTTTTTTTTTTTTTGATGTTTGGAAGGATGTTGAGCGTTGAACGATTGTGCACAGAGTGGATGAAAGGACATTTGTTGTTGGGCTGTTTATACATTGTGTCTGCAATTTTCTTTCAGAATACGCTGGCAACTTGGGCGAGGAAGGCGACAAAGACAACGAATGGCGAGACCAAGAACAAGCCCACATTCTCTCCTTGGTCGATCGATTTTAATAAACCGCACCTTTGTACAAACAAAATAAAACTTGTTTCATCTAAGAACCACAACGTGTTCGCATTTAAAGAATTTCTTTCATTTATTTCCTCACATTTGTAAAATTTATAAATTCTCTCTGCTCTGTCTCTCACGATATTAAACGAGCAAATAATTCTCACTTCACTTCAATTATAATACAATCATTTGACTAAACATAAAAAATTTAAATGTATTATACTTCAAAAAAAAAGTGTAGAAAAGGACCATGCAAAGGAAGGCGGATTGACATTTTGTTTTTTCTGTTCGTGGAGGTCTTGATCTTCATTCTTTCTTAACACTTTTGGTTTTCTTGGCACCATAACCACATCGGCTGCCCTTCTTGCCACCTTTGCCTTTCTTACTGTTAAGAAAAGGGCAGTGATGAGAGAATTGTACAACAGAAAAAAATGGTACATAAGTATAAATTAACGTGTGAGTGACGTGACCCTTTCTACTAAGTTAACTTACGGCTAAATGGTAGAGTACATAACTTTAAAGGAAAAACAACAAAAATAATATTCAACAGTGCGCAGTAACACCAATTAGACGATTTAAAAGGACTCGAGTGCATAGAAATACAGTATCACGGAAGAAGGAGAAAGATTAAACGACTACTGCACACATCACATCTCTAAATCACAACGCAAACGTGTCTCGCGTCTGTTTAAAAGTGAATAGTTGTTGACGTGCGTTGGTGTGTGTTGTATAGATTGATGAATTAATTTATAGAGTGGGTTTATCTACTTTGCGCTGTCGGGAATCTCGAAACTGACATCCATTTTGACTTTGCGGGCTAAAGTGACGATCTCGGCGAGGTGTACAACCAAATTGGCAGCCTCATCGAAGCCATCGCGGGGAATGATCCTGAGACCGGACTTGCGGATGATCTCACAGCCTTCCTTGACTTTAGTGCCCTGTAGGGGAGGAAAGAAATAATTTGTATACTCATACCACAGAAGCTCGGGATGAATACTCACTTGTAACCGAACAACGATTGGCATTTTCAAATCTAGATCCTTGGCAGCGGCAACAATACCTTCGGCAATGATATCGCAACGCATAATACCACCGAAAATGTTAACAAGGATGGCGTGCACCTTAGGGTCTGATGTGATGATTTTAAATGCTTCCTACAAGGAAAGTAAAGCTAAAGAAAAGGCCTTCACCGCGCTTTAGGTATAACTTACCTTGACAGCTTGGGCAGTAGCGCCACCACCGACATCCAAGAAATTGGCTGGGTCACCACCGTGCAGCTTAATGATATCCATGGTAGCCATGGCCAATCCAGCGCCGTTTACCATGCATCCAATTGTTCCGTCCAACGTAATGTAGTTCAGTTCGTATTTGGCTGCTTCAACCTCTCTGGGATCCTCCTGAGTCCAATCGCGCATAGCGAAAAGTTCCTTTTGCCTAAACTCAGCGTTGTCGTCGAATCGAAATTTGGCATCGAGGGCGAAATCTACAAGAAGATGATAAGGAATATGCGTTAGTTATGATATTTTCAACGTCTGTCGATGACAAAAGACTAGAGTTTCGGACAGTAAGGCTACAGGAGGTAGCTGCTGTTTCCAGGTTTACATTGCCTCAAAGTGTGATGTGTTTCTTAGAAGATTCTAGGGCTCCAGAGCTGCAACGAAGAATCTTTGCCAGAGAACGGGTGAGGACAAGAGTGGCAGTGGATTGGTCATGCATTTGAAAAAGGCGACAATTCCATTGCTGACTACAGAAAATCGAGTCGAAATACATGACTTAGAACAGTTGAGGAGTTTAAGCAACTGAGGAAAAGTTGGGGAGAGCTGAGACTTCATACACAATGGCGCAAGAGTGTAGTAGAGGCATAGGGAGCCACATACAAATAATAAAATAGGCAACTCGGAGTCTAACACGTATAATCCACTGGTAGAACTTGCGAAGCACCCATATACGGTGAGGGATAGACATGGTTAATGTCCTAAGACCGATAAGGAGCTACAATACCTGTGTATGTAACCACTGCCTCTCTAAATACACCACAGAGGATCTGTTCGCCTTGTAAATTCGTTTAAAAGTTCATCGAATCAAGGATATACTTACATTTGCCTTTATTTTTCCGGATTTCCAATTGAATTGTTTTGATTATTGGTCCACCATGACCGAGTAAAAGAAAAAGAAGAAATCAGTTAGCTTCCATTTGGAAGGAAACAATCGAACTCAAAAACACCCACCATTTTCAAGAGCATCCTCGGCATAAGGATTAATTTCAATCAGAAGCGCATCCTTCTTCGTGAACAGCTCATACATATTCATCAACATTTCGCAAATGTGTTCTGATTCGTCTCCCAAACCAACTTTGTTTGCAACACTGACCGCCTGTTCTGGAGTCAGTCCAGTAATGACATCGATTGGCTCATAAATAATTGCTTCGGGCGTTGCTGCGGCAACATCTTCAATACTGACACCGCCTTGCGATGAGGCAATAATAACGGGGCCCTGATAAAAAAAAAAAGGTAATTACATATGTGTACTGTTCCCGGGATTAATTAAATTCTAATTTACATTGAAAGCTCTTTCCATCATGACAGCAAAATAGAATTCTCTACGAGGAAACTTTCTCTCAGCAACCATTACACTATTGCAGATTCTTCCAGCTGGACCAGTTTGTTTAGTAACTAATAATTGGTTAATCATCCTTCCACTGAGTGCCTTTGCTTCTTCCGGGCTAGAAGTGTAAAAGGCAATGAAATGAGGAGGGTTAAAGGTTTGGTTAAATAACTTACGTGGTGACAATGCGTACACCGCCTTTGAGGCCATTTTTGAAGCTACCTACACCACGACCACCGGCTAACACTTGTGCCTTCAACACCAGATTGTTCGTATTTAAGCTTTTAGCGATTGTTTCAGCTTCAGTGGCAGTTTTGGCGACCCCAAATCTAGAAGAAAAAATTAAAATAAAAAAAAGGTGAAATTGAATACTCAGGAGCGCTTTTTCCTACAAAAATGTGAATCGACTGAGTCCGAATCTGTCCTGATAATCAGACCACTGAAGGCGCTTTAAGTAATAATCTTATCTACTTGGCAAAAGAAAAGATTAAGTTTGCTGAACTCACACTTCCTAGCGAGCTCTTTAGTCCCACAGACCACTTTTCCCGCCTAACTCAAAACAGAAGCCTCCTCCACTTAATCAAAACTTTCGATTGCTCAACAGGTGCCCAGAATAACAACAGATCCATGCGCTAGAGTTCCTGGCGACCTTTTTGATGCTTAATTGCAACGCTACCAATCGTGAACTGTGTGTGGTTGGCTGAGTCACCGTTGCCTTCTTACTTCGTCGATATGGATCGCATTGCTTCGCGTTCATTAGAGCAAACTTCTTGTCATCAGCAATAGTATGATTTTGATGGTGGAATGAGTACTTATTCCACCTATTGTTGACGATTGTCGCGTTGAGGAAAGTTCTCCTGGTGAAAGATTCGTTCTGGACCTGAAGATTTGTTGCAAGTCAAGAATAGCTGGCTTGGCTCAACGTAGGTTGTGTCAACTAACGGATAAACTTCGTCTTTGCAATCTTCTCATAGTGATTCTTCGACCTTGTTTCACTGAAATTGTGTCGCGCGACATCACTGATACGAGAAAAACAAAAATGTGCTCCGTGAACCTAGTAGAGCCTATCACAAGAAACCGATAGTTCTTATCAAATCGCAAAAAAGCCGACTAACCCCGATTAGAATAAATCATCTCATGTGTGCTTAAGTCACCTGATGGTTTCGGTTTTGTTTTCACTCCCAGTAGACGATATTTCACAAGCACTGCTCTGCGACAAGTCAATTGATTGGGGCCCCCACTGAATGTGACCAAGGTCAAGTTTTTATTACTACAAAGTATAAGCAGCACTGTAAAATGGTTATCTGCCATCACAAGTTTGAATACGAATACATATGCAAAGTCACTTAATCAGTTCATTAGACCACTGATAAGAGTAATTAGCAGCAGACATCAGATGTTATAAATTCGACGGAAGTGCTAAGTGGTAAATAAAACATTGATTTGTCATCAATGACTAATAATATTCATGTGGATGAGGTTAAGTCTGAGAAGAAAACGTGTGATGTTCATTAACGTGGTTAGGGGAAGTTTGGGGTACCTGATCGCAGGCACACTTGGACCATTGTGATGCCACAAGAACGTTTGGAAAGAATATAAGCAAGAGTAAGGGGTGTCTCGAGATCCTTGTGGTATCACAACGACCCCTCATGGGTCTAAGTGTGTTGGCTTTAGCTGGCAGCCACTTCAACCTAACCTAAGGGGTGTCTCAACTGAATAGAGACTTGACATCGAATGGCGACAGGATTTCAGCAGATCTAGTGGTAATAGATAAAATCTATTCGTCAATACTCGAGGAATAGGTCGACAAATTGTCTAATATCAGCTCGTTCGTCGCACAACAAAAAGAGTTGGTACACATCAGGTTGATTTTCACTGGGAGATCGGCTTTGGATCAATTTTTTTCATTCTAAGACAGATTCTGGAGAAGGCAAATTAGTTTTTTTTAAACGGAGCTCCATTGACAATTACGCACTCGGAGTTCATAGGAACCTTTCTCAGCATATTTCAAGCGCTCAATTCTACCTCAACAAGAAGTATTACGGGAAAAGTATCGGAATTCTCGCGGATAGCCAGGCAGTTATCAAGGCAGTATAGTTGGTATGGAACTACATTGAGAAAATCAATCCACAGTGAGATCGAGGGTCACAAAAGAGCTGATGAACTAACAAGGAAAGGGTTGAAAGAACAGTCAATAGGAACAGAACTCTTTTGCGGGCTAGCATAAAGAAACAGCATAAAGAAACAGTAAACAGAGGAGCAAAAAAGACAATGTCTTGGAGTAAACTCCCTCGAACTGCCTTTGAACCTGCGGCCTCCTAATCCTTTCTTTTTCGCCTTATAATTGTCCTATGCTTCGCAAGGTTCTCTTCTCATTGCACAGTTAATGGCTTGACGCACCTCTTTCTGAAGGGATCCAAGTTCCTCGAACGATGAAATGTAGGGCAATAAAAACAACGCAGAACAGAAATCTGTGCAGACAGCTTTAAAAGAGATAAGGTGGTCATTGCTTCAGTGGAAATCCATCGAGCCTGGACTTAATGAAGGCAAGGACAGCAGCTTCCTGTCCAAAAAGGGTATCGAATCGGAGTTCCCAGAATGGGACAACCGAATCCATTTAGAAACCAAGATGGTAGAAAGCTTGGCCCTAGCAAACTGAAAGGCCAAATCGATGGTGAGTAATGGTGTAGTTTTTCAAACAGAGACTGTTCACGGTGGGCCGAGTGCAGACTAAATATGTTATTGGCGCCTTTATATGTGTGCTTCTAGCCACTTAACATATGAAAAGGAACTTGTTCCCAGCCGCCTAGCACTCCAAGTCAAGCAATGCCTGTTTCATGATTTGATTGAAGGTCACTTGCATAAACAGAGCAAAATGTGTCAACATGACTTATTATCATGAAGCAAAGTTGCACAAGCATCTAGATTACAATCTACAAATATGTGGACCGTGTACACAAGTAAAGCTTTCAAGAAATCTAAGTATGCAGATGTTTCCTCTCAAGAAAGTCATTCTGTACTCGTTTTTCTGGCTCGCAAGTCTGTACATGAAGTTTTTGTTTACTAAAACGTCGACACACTGCCGCTGATATGCAAATAGAAGTTCCTTTACATTCATCATCCACAATTTACTCTAGAAAACTTAGAACAAAATAACAAACTGATAGAGCAAGACATTTCAAATTAAAACAAAAAAAAATCTTAAATCCCATCTATTTAAGTTTTTTACGAACCAATTAATTTTGTTTTCATTTTAATTCGCAACGAAAATATAAAAATTTTGTTGTGGAAATGATTGCACGCGCTGTTTAGTTCCCACAAGACAAAATAACAAAACCGTGGAATGTGATGAAAATTGTTTTAAACGATGGGCGACTGCAAAAAGTGATGATAAAAACTTTCGCATAACTTTTCCCAAAATAAACTCACATTTGTTATTTTTTTGATTTTTAATCGGGAAAATACACGTGCTATAGATAATTTCCACTTTGTTTATCTCAACTGATTATAGTGTCTAGTATCGTCGCAGATTTGGATCATAAATCTTTCTCTAATTAATTTTTTTTTATAATAAATGCTTCGGTGGAAAAGCCACTTATCACGTGAAATACAGCCGTTGAACGCTGCTAATTTTTTCTGTCTCTCGAATCGATATAATTTTGAAAGATATAATCAGCGATAGAGTAGACGTGATGTTTGACATCACACACCACTGTTTACGTGCACTAATGCACGGTGATTGTGATAATTGTCTCGTGGTTAGACAGGCGCATTGAACAGCGAAAGTCAATTAAGCGATTGCAGGAGTGAATTGTGCAGTGATAATTCGGCAACAGAAAACCAGGGCCTAGCTTTAGATGGACAACATTTTGATTTCTATTCTCATATAATCTGCAATTAATAATGGTTACCTATCACCACATGGTTGACACAGCACAAAGAGCCACAGAAGGAACACTATGGAGAAAAAGCGGTCAGCCTGTTAAACGCTGAAAGTTAAGTATGCTGCATGCATTTAACTTTGCGAGCTGAAAACACATTTTTAAAGCGCCAATGTACATCAGAAAAATGGTGCGTGATTAAGTATTTCCGGCAGAGAGCCCTATTGTAAATATAACACAAAGGTGGAGGCGAAGCAGTACATAGTTACAGGAATGCTGTATAATGTCGTTTTTCGGCTAGAAGTACCAGGAGAGGCTTGCCAGAAGGATTTGCAAATGACATTGCCATATTTTTAAGAGCAAAACTACTCAAACAAGTTCTTCAAAGTCGCACTGCGACGTTTGGCCTTATACCAGCTGAGCACAAAGCGGAGATACTTACTTACTTACTTACTTAGGTGGCGCTACAGTTCGGGGTGAACCTGGGCCTCAACCAACAAGCCTCTCCAGTTAGCCCGGTCCTTAGCTAACTGCTTCCAGTTGCGCACTCCAAGTTGGTTGAGGTCCTCTTCCACTTGTGCGCGCCACCTTAGGCGAGGTCTTCCTCTACTGCGTTGACCCTCCGGGTTAGACTCGAAGACTCTGCGAGCCGGAGCATTTGTGGAGATAGTATTAATTAAAAACAGAAAACGACAGAAGCGGGATCTCCATCGGTAGATGGACAAGAGATTGCATCCAAAACAGCCATTAAATACCTGGGGCTGGTGATGGATTCAGGGCCAGAGAGACCCAAAATTGGAGGCAGGTGTTGCAAGTACTCTAACTCGACGAGGATTTAGCAGAAAGGAGCACAAGGTATAGCGAAGCAACACATATGATGCAAAGAAGAGCATGGCTGTGTCCGATCACACCTCAAGCAGCGACACTCCCTAAGATACTTGCTTCCGTTGCCCATTATTCTTGGAAAAGAGGAAATCATCATCATCATCTAGGCAAAAGGGCAAAAATAACGAGAAAGGAGAGTGAACAAAACGCAAGGAAAGTGATGAGCACATGTGACCAAGCCCCATGGAATACCGTGGGAGGTAAGTGGTGACATGGGAGGCGTGCTAAGTGGATGGAAATCCACTCCGTTCAGAACTACGATTCGTTTTCACTGGCAGATTTCCACTTTGTAACCTCCTAATGGTTCATTTCACATTGCATTTCCAATCAAATACCGCCGGCAACGAATTGAACTATGTACTGAATATCTGTCGATGCTTTTAATCAGAATTATGGAACAAGTCATCGCTGACGTTGAATCGAAGCGGAACAAAGGTCTATTGCCGTCCGCTGAGTGACGGCAAATGTTTTATTTTCCTTTTATCTCAGAACAATATTGATTAGCTTGACATCGATTTACAATAGCATTGCGAAAATCGATAAGCAGCTTTCTGCTTTGGTTTTCCACTCATTTCAAGTGGCCGTACCGTCAAGTCGAGTTACTGGAAGAATAGCTAAGGAAAAACGACGTTGATGTATTTAGCTTAACCCCTGGATTATCACGTCAACTTTTTAATGGAAAATGTTCTAATAAATGTGCATCTGTGCAATCGCAACTTGTCTTCATTTGCTCAACAAATTTGCGTTGTAAACAAACACAAAGCACAGTCCCCTTTTGCATCAATCGGCGCTCCGGTCGTTTCTTAAAATAGCCCCACTAAGCAGATAATGTGTGTAATATCAACGACGCTACTCGCCTTGCAATGCATACACAAACGTGACCCAAATGGCCGTGCCCTAGAAGATTAGCAATCGATAATCAACTCATTTGCATTGCACTTCGACCAAAGGTCAGTGTCCAACTCTGGCCGGTCCACAAAAAAGAAAAGCTTCGACACTAAAACACTTCAAGGTCAACCGAGACAAATCTCAAGAGCAACAGTCTAATCAGGCAAATTCGCACACCAAATCACAAAAATTATCTCATTTAGCACAAAATGAGAGCACGTCTGCGAGCTTTGTTACAGATTCGACCATCGAACTTTGGGTGTTAGTTGAGCTGTGTTATCTCGCGGCTGGAAACAATAACAAGTGCTGATTTGTTGTGCCTATAGCACAAATTGGAAACACCGACTCAATTCAAATAAATTAACACAAATTAAGAAATTAAACGGAGTTCCCCGAGTCTACTCACTTTGGTGTCGTAATACAGGCATTGTTGAGCAGAGTATATGAGACGTGTTCCTGAACGTTAAGGTTCCTCTTCTGGTTGCTAGTACCTCCAATAGCTAAAATCTGAAAGCGAAATAACAAAGTTACATTAAACCACTATCACATGGAATCAAATCGAAATTTTCCCTATTGGAAAACGAAAAGAAAAAGGCAACACCTCAGCAATTGTGAGTCAAGTGACTCGCGAGGTTACGCAAAATTTCACGTTCACCCATCGTTTAGATAAACAATTTAACCGCTTCGGTGGTCGAAAAGCCAAGGAAAACTTTCAAGTAAAATAAAAATAGATCACGGCCGCAGTTTTCAGTAAAAATAAAACAGAAAAACTGAAAAATTTCAGTGTCAACGTGAAAAATGTTACGTCAGTGCATTTGAAAGGGGCGATTTTTGTTTCGCGATTTTTTTTTGTTTCTTTTTCCAATTTATAGATTTCTGGAAATATTTGTTAGCACTTACTTTTGGTATGACCCGTGGAGTGAAAACCACGACCCCGCTACGTGATAAAATAGAAACCATTTTTGGGATCCAAAAGACGAAATACTTTTATTCAGTCCGACGAGAGGAATAATTTGCAAATAACTAGTTGGGCGAAGTGACAGTTGTTCGGAGAATTTCTTATGTCGGCAAAGTAGGCTTATATTTCTTCAAGTGGGAAGTGTTTTAGAAATGAAATTTGTGGTGATGTTCAGAGATATTTTTGGTTTTTCAATTAACTGTGCGTTATTTTTGCTTAGTGTTAAATAGAATTATAACGATGTTTAAGGAGCTTGTGGGTTTATCTTCAAAAGCGGTTTATCGTTATAGCAAAAAACTAAATCAATAACTTGTCGTTTAAGATAGTCGCCCCAAGATCTTAAAAATTTACGATATCCGGTTCATTGCTATTGGTATATTCGATGCAGCAATTTTGCAAATGTAAGATAGAACAGTAGTTTTCGATTTAATTGACGAAATTGCGGCCACAAGAGGAAAATTTTGTCCTTATCGACTCAGCGACGATCGGCTGCAATCGCAAGAAACAGTCGGAATCTTCACTGAACGCGTAACCCGAAAACTCTCACATCTATGCCGCACAATTTAAGTTCAAAAGACCAACGACAACTCTGTCAGATTTCACCGAACTTCGGCGATGAAATATGCAACCAGAAAAGATGCATAAAAGGCTGAGCTTCAAAGACAAGCTAAGGTTGTTCGTTACTTTATAAGGAAAAGAGGTGGGAAGAACTTGTGCTTCTCCAAAACAAGGCAAAGGCTATACAAAGTCTACAGAGATGCAGGAAGAAATCATAGGCGGTGTTGAGAGTTGAAAGAGACTAAAGGACGGCTCGAAGACCAACATTCCACTTTTAGGCAGAACAAATCATTCAAGACGACGGTGGCAGTTTAAACCTAATTTAAGTGGAATCCAATATTCAAACCCAGATCCAATAACGTTGCTGACTCTGGCAACTTACCGGCTTAGCGGCTGAGGCCCAACATAGAATAAGCCACAATGTCAGAGTGAACAGCCTGAATTGCTTTCACTTCTGACCACGATATCCCATCAAAAATGAGAAGAAGAATAAGTAACTCTTGCCAATTGCTGTTTCTACTGAAAAAGTTTCAAATAAAAAAAAATAAAAAAACTCATCCTTCCCCTCCCTTAAAACTACGATTTATTTCTTACTTACAACTTAAAGCTAAAGAAAGTTATAAATAAAAATCAAGTGAGACAAAGTCCTTCGCACAAATCTTTCAAAAACCTTTTAGATGTACCAGTGAAAGCTCTCCAAGATTCATATGAAGGAGATTGTCTCGTTTAGAACCTACAAACTTCAAGGTGGGTAACAATTTCCAATAAACAACACACACACATACGAAGTAAAGACCTTAAAAATAAGTTAACAAGACTAAAGCAAACTTAACTACAAATTTGTAAGATAATTTAACTAATTTATCTAGAATCTTTTAATTAAATTAACTTACAAACGATTTTCGGTACAAAATCTCTTAATTAAAAATCCCCCATAACTGTGATTTGTTAAAGAGACTCTTGTAGCGATAATCGTCCAAGGCTCATCGTTGAATAGTCTTTTAAATATTTACTGTGCACTGGTAAACGTCTAAAAAAGGTCAACGATTCGAGCCGTTTAAGGTTTCCACCCTTTGTCGGCAAAACAATTCACATCCATTTCATACAACATTCAGACCAAAAACATTCAACAAAAACAATAATAATAATTCTGTATAAACAATCATAAATAAATAACTTAAAAGCTAAAATAATCACAACACTTTTAGTCAAGCCTTGAGGAGCAATTTGTAAAATAATTATTTACAGGAAATCGACTAGAGCTTCGGTTAGTATTCGATTTCGGACTCAATTTTTCGTAGCACACGCTGTCGGCCAATTTTATTCCAAAACAGATAAGATTCTGTACCTCCTGTGACTTGACGTGGTTTACTGAAACAAAATAAGGAAACAGGAGTAAGTCACTTAGCTACAAACAGTACATTTTAAATGTAAGCGGTTACTGCCTGAAAATCCTAAATCTACTCCTTAAATCATTTAAACTGTCTCGTCACAGTTCGGGGCTGCCTTACTGGCCGTGTTCAGATCATTCGAAGAGGCAATCTCGTAAAGAACAGAAAGAGGAGGCGCATGATCTATTCCTGCTTTTCTTCTTCCCTGCAGCTCCTATAGAAACTGTTGCAGACTATCCTAAATCGCTGAGAACGTCGGCCAAGGGAACTTCTCTCTTATTTTTTGGGGTACTACGAGATCCCGGAGTCTACCTACGAATTTACAGCAAGCAGCTGGTAACCTCACTGTTCAAACATGGAACAACCAAGAACGTCAGTGGACTCGTCTCAACTAGAAGTTGTACAATAAGAACACTCCTATCCCGCCCAACACTCAGAAAAAATCAAAAAAACTAAGCCAACAAATTAGTAAACTCTACAAACAGTTCTACTTACTCCTGGTAGCAATCGAATAACGTCTGTCCCTTGTCGCTGACCACGCACGACCATATGTCAATAACTTTTGCTGCTCTCTGCTTGATGAATGCATTGAATCGATTTACCTTATCCTTAATCGATCTCTCATGGGCAAACAGCGCTAAAGGTGTCAGAGTTGTGACAATCGGTACCACACCACGTTCCCTCAGCACCGATAGCAACTCCAGAAAATCATGTTGAATTTGTACCAAAGCCTTTCCTTGTAGAATGTCCACCGATCCGATGTTGATGATCATACGCTTGTTGACATAGCCCAGTTGGAGGACACGTTTTGTGGCCGCAGATATTGTTTGACCCGATACACAGAGTCCCGATTGGAGTATTTTTTCACCTAGAAATGACATTGAAAGGGAACCATGAAGTAGAGGAAAGCCCTTGTAAACATGCTTGCTGCAAAGGGAGCTTTGGCTGACCTGGCTTAAATTTACACTTCAACTCCATTCGCGCCAGGTACAAGAAGAAGTCGTCGCCCATTAGTTGAAAGTCGAATAGGTGTGCATCGTGAGTCCACTCGTTGATCAGACCCCAATCCTGATCTTGGAGACTTTTTGTCGTAGTTGGCGATGTCGTACCTCGGCTGCTGGCGTAAATGCGAGGCTTGGGTAGGGGTTTTTTGAAAACTCCATCATCATTGTTGGTGTTCAAGTTGTTGGTGAAACTATTCAGTGGATATTGTTGAATGTTGCTGTTACTATTCAAGTTTTTTGCGTTCAAATTGTTCGGGATCTCATCGCGCTGATGAAATCGATTGAATCTGGAAGAGAAGAGCGATCAATCGTCTTGAGAACAACATGACGCTGTGTTTCTCAAAGTTGTGGAAGTAGTCTTGTACTCTGAATTTCTGTCACAAATAGGAGCCACAGGTCCTCTCAAACCTTTCACATGCAATAACTACTTACAAGTACTGATAGTTGTCCTCGAAGAAGCAGTTGACGTTCTCATAGAATCCCTCTGATTCACTGCGGGAACTGTTCTTCTCCGATCGTGTCCTCACCGATGATGGTCGATGATTGTTGTAGTAATTGTTGTTGTGATTCATCCAATGCTGGTGGTTTTGGATGTTGTTACCAAATGAATTATACGACGACTTATACGGCGACGGTGGCTTTTGTCCAATCACCATATTGTAGACATGTTGTGTCTTCGCCGATGGTAAGATGTTGAATATACGTGTACCATTTGCATTACACATAGCCGTCACATACGGAATGGTCAGAAGGAAATCTGTGACGTTATCGTAAACAGGGAACTTCTGTCCTGTTAGGTTGTAGTAATCTCCTACGAAAAAAAAAAAACAACACAAGGCGTTAGTTTTTGGTCACACTAATCCCAAGTCTTCTTGTTTACCTCGAATCTCTTCAATTGTTGCTCCATTTTGAGCACGTGCCATGAGTATGCCACGAATTTCTGACTGCAACTGGGGAAAGTCTTCTTTGACGTCAAGGAAAGTTGCAGCAATGGTCATTTTGGACAGAAACAAATATTTAACACTGAGACGGAAACTTTAAAATTAAAATTTAACAAAACACGTGTTTGACTAAACTAATTTTGGCCTTTAATGGGGAAGCTTGAGACACTAGCTAGTGTTGAGTGTGTGCCTTTGGTGTGCTGATGATTGCTACTGAACGCTGGGCGGGAAAAGTAACAAGCTGACCTACGCGAGTTTTGGGTAGAAACAATTTGTGCTGCTATGTGTGAATGATAAGCCGTAACGGTTTGATTTCATTGAGAGTAGAGAGATTTTATAGGACCAGCAGTGGCGTCGTTTCCAAGCACCCACCCCAAGGGCATCGCATAATATTTAAGGGAAGTGAATAGTCCGCCGTTTCTTCAAATTTGTTCAATGAAATGAATTGCTTAAGAATTCAAAGCAAAATAAGATCCTGCCAGGGCAGATGAACTCTCTTTCGCTTTCTACCACTGAGTTGGATTCTTTCCCAACTAAAGTAAATGCCTTTCCGCTTAATTTCGGTGTAAACTTCAATCAATAGGCCTCTCCAGTCAGCACAATCCTTGTCTAACTAACTAACTAGCTGAGGATGGTTGTCTATCCTAATAGTCATATATTACACCTCAGGAGAGTACCCCTTCAAATGTATTAATGATCTAAACACTGCCAATACTGTCGCCCTGAAATGTAGCGCAGAGAAGTCTAAATAGTTTCCAAAGTAAAGCCTAGAACTCGCGGCAATATCACGTGATATCACCTACGTTTCTTCCAAGTCCACTGCTTTTCAAAAACCACCTAAACTATCTACCCTATCTTTCACAGGAGCGTTCGTGTTATGCCCGGCATTCTTACTAGGAATTGTTTCATTGGCAGTTATACAAACCTACTCAAGGCAGTCCGTAAATCTCCGGTAGAAACTGAAGAACTGAGCAAGACGTTGAATCCAATCGATAGCTACTCCGAGAAGACAAGACAAGCCGAACTACATCGGAATCTTGGGTAAGTACTCCACCTTTCACATTACATTGTATTGAAAAAGCTGTCAGTCGATGAAGAAGCTTGAAGCTTAATAGAATTGCTATCTTCTCGGGGTAAACCTGAGGACACATACATGTACTGAAAATCCAAGATGAAGACTCTGTGAGTCTTCCTACTTTTTCTTACTGAATTCAGAAAAGCACTTCGATCTTAAATATTCTTTGTGCCCAGCAAAGTTCTTTTACAGTGAAGGACTTTCGTAGTCTACAGGACGGCTGAGGTCATAGACAAACTCTAACATCATGCGGGTGGATATTCTTAGGCTGGGGTTGTGGGCCAACTAAAGAAGTATGTTTGTCTGTTACGTGCTTTCCTACTGTTTTGAACCCTTTTGCCTTCTTTCTAAGCCTTAATGGCGCCCACTCCTGGTGTCAATACATTGTTGTCAAGCTCACACTAACTTAGGCGAAAGTGTAAACTTATCTTCTTTCCAATATCACTGGGGGGAAGCCGGTTAAGTTTATACAAGATATCTTCTTTCAAAGGCTTTAAATCAAATCAGGCAGCATCCTCGTTTCATATATAATTCCAATCAACAACACAATTATCCCAAGCTCATGAAAATCCCAGTTACCACTAACTAACTAACCGCCCTTCCATACAACTCCATCGAATATTTCAACCCCATTTGCGATGGACTAGTTCAAAGGACTTTGGGTTTGAATTTTATTTTTCTCTTTTTCCGTCGACCGCATTTTAAAATGAAAACCACAGATACGGGTGTGGAACGTCAGGTAAATGGAAAAGGACTTCCTTTCTTTTTTGGCACAGTCTGATGATGATTCCATTCATGGACAAGTATATAAATATTTTATTACAAAAAAAAAATTAAATTATTTCTCCTCATGAATTTGAAATAATGCCGACAGGTTCCGGCTGTTGGTCTGTATTTTTTTTTTTCTCACTTCCGCGTAAATAATTTGAAGGATATTTTTCGTTTTCCCTCTTTTAAGTGATGAATCTTTGAAATTCATCTATCCATCCATTCGTCTCTGAGTCGTTTGTTGGATACGTTTCGTTACGTCGACGAAAAGCAAAATGAAGTTCATTTGATGTGATATATACCTGGGGTGCCTATAAATTTAAAACTCAAAGGTGTTCCACGGTTCATCATTTTTTTTATTAATAAAATGAAATAAAGTATTCAGGTGGTTACGAGGAGGTAATGTCATTAAGACACATGACATTATTTTGTAGCGGCTACACGAAAGTAATAAAATAATGGTTATCAGGTTGCTGACGTTTCAGTTGTAATTTTTATGTGAAGGAAAGGGAAGGTTGAGGCAAGTTTCAGTGCTAATAAACTTAAGAGATACATAAATCATAAGTGCATAAAAAGTGTTATTAAAATTAAAACGACGAACCATTATAGATAGTGAGACATTTAGTACTGTTGTCGGAAGTGAATTAATGACAAAGAACTGATGGCAGACTCAAGAGATAACATCGTTCTCTTTATGGCTTCCATGCCGCTGGACGGCTGTAGAATACCGATTCATCTGCAAGCCTTTGGGAGACAGTGTAGTACATACTTTTCTCCCGACACCACCCACAATAGAATTACAGACTTTAATCCCATCTAATAAGTTGAATCGTGACGATTCCGTTCCGAATGATTTTGAATAAGTCTCCGACTTCCTACACCGGCGTTATAAAGACATTTCCGAGCACAAGAATCTACGAATTCTTGGCGATAGTGACTGGACAAATCAGATTGATATAAGCCATGTAGAACTGTCTCTATTCACAGACGAATCCAAAAAGGACATCGATACAGGAATTGGAGTCTTCTGCGAAGTCCAAGTCCAAAGATCTTGTCAGTCATATCTTCGATGAGCAGGACGTGGTACATAGTATTGAGCTGTGAGACCTTTAGAGATTCTTGTCTCTGTATGGCTGGTTCTTATCCAGCGGTTTTCCTTTGTATCAATTTATGAGCAAAATCGATTCAACTGGGGCAGCATCTTCAGCTGTTAGGCACACACTTACCTCTTTTTCTTCTATTTCTATTCCTAGTGGTATCACTAGCGAAGCCCCTAGTGCCCATCTCCTCTACATCTTACGACCTTGCCACTGTCTTTTCATGTCTTCAGTGGCTTTGCGTGTAGACTGCCAGACGGACTATCAGATACTGCCATTTAGGCTGTTAAGTAAGTCAGTCCCTAGATTCTTTTGAACATTCTTCGCCACTGGCAAGTGATGTAAGTTGTCCTTAACATCTTCCTTGGTGGATTCACTTCGGTCGCAAGAGAGGCGGCATTTGAAGGAGTTTCCTTTTCCTCATGGAAGGTCAGAGACTACCTTTCTATAGTCCGAAGCTTCCGGATTCGCAATTTAGATTCTCCCTGGTCGAAAGAAGTTTAGAATTAGCTTTCACAGGTAAAGAAGTAAAATGAAGGTACATACATTACCCATCTTCATTGATCCAAATTGGAAGTGAGATGGTTGATAGCCCTTGACAAGGCGGTTTTTGATTGTTTTTTAGAGAACATAAAAACGCTGTCGAGTCTAAATGGAATAACCAAACACCACCTCTCTTCAGTCGATTAACCACCTCCGAGAATAAAGTTTTCTCTGTCATAAGTATAAAGGACACCTTAGTCCTTGTTTAAACCCCAGAGAACAGCCGAGACCAGGTCCTCGGGCCACTTTTTTTCCGAATACCGGGAATTTAAAAGCATTTTGTTCCTCATACTCTGATGTCACCCTGTCCTCAACGAAAGATCGCAATTCACAACTGCGATCAATCCCATAAACAATAGAAGAGAAACATTGAAACTAATCGAAGAGAAAACTGACAATATCGTAGAAATACGTGATTTGTTTTCCTCTTCTAATCCATCATTCCTTTTTGGGATTATTTTTCTTTTGTATTCTCTCTGTGTGCCAAACCGGGACACAAACTCAACTACAATTACATGCACGTTGTCATCTGGCACAAATCACGTACAGATTGTGCCAGCTGGCATCTTTTTCATGGTACAACTCAATCAGAGATCAGAGGAACATGACGCTATCAAACGAGATTGGGACACCACTTGGTAATAATTACTCGTATCATTTGACAAAAATTGTATCTTTTGATAGTCCTCGAGATTTTTCTTTGGTAATTTCCTGTTTCAAGTAAAACTTGAACCCACAATTATCCAGAGATCGTCTAAAGTGTGCAAATGAATAATTAAAGAGCCTCAGCCGAGGCATTGTCGGGATTACAAACACTTAGTCCCATATTACAATCCTGTAAACACTTTCGGGCGGTGGGAGCAGCACAACATGGACACAAGCAGGAAATGTAAAACAGGAAAACACCAACATCAACAACAGTAAATAGCGAGGGGGGATTCCACGGAAAACGATGGGAAGCACACTCATCTCATCGCTCATCGGTGTCATTAGGAGAAGCATCATCGTCGTTGTTGTCATCATCATCGTCGTCGTCGTCGGTGGCAGTCGATAGTAATTGGCATTTGAGCTGGTGCATCTGTTGGAGATGCTGGGTGCTTAACAAATTGAAATTCAAAGCGATACCATGCAGTTGGACACTGGAGAAATGGTGACGAAGGTAAAGCTTTACAAGGATCTGGTGTCGGATGGCAGAAGGCCCGTCAATGGACCAACTCAGCAAAAGCCATCCACATGCATCGGAGTATAAACGCACAGGCACAGTCCATGCATCGCATCAGTTCTACAGAACAAGGCTTTCAATTTCCAATTCGATTCAAAGTGTGCGGTAACTGGTGGTGGGGTAATGGCAGCAAATGCTGCTAGATATCCTACAGGTACCAAGCGACTTGCTAGCAACAACGACGATAGCGACGGCGGCGGCTGCTGCGTCAGTCAATGGATAGACGCACATAAAATACAATACAGACATGCATCCCGCCTCAACCATCACCACCCTATTGTGAGGCCGCACGGATTAATGTATTCACCCCTCTGCTAGTGAAGTGCAATGATGTGTACTGTTTTGTCTTTTGCTACTCAATTCATGTGTCGTTGGAACGTTACTTGTTACGTTTACATTGCAAGCATCTTGTAAAGAATTGTCCTTCGACGCTGCATGCGGAATAATGGAAACATACCTTACTTTGGGTGTTTAGGTCTAGGGCAAGGAAAATTGGTGGTATCTTCTTCTGTGACCACATCGTTGGAACCTCTGCATAAGTCGGTTGCAATTAGGACCATTCTTTCAAGTGGGACTTTAGTAAGTTGTGGCTTGATTCCGAAGATTTTCGCTCCACATTCTGTGGGTGCTAGGGAAAGCTATTGGACCAGTGTCAAAAGCCTCAAAAGTGTCGAGTTATATTGAAGAGTCGCCATTTTGTACTTTTACCACACAATTTGCGCCTGGACAGGAAAAGAGAGAACTATGGCCAATAAGGCCCAAGAGAGGCCCTGAATAGACTCAGAAGCTAACGCCAGAGGTAAGATATCAGCTACATTGACTTCGGGGTAGACCTAGGCTGTCTTTGCTTTTGCTCTACATGTTCCAAGCATTTAAGTCGTTGCATTTGGTCCCTACAACCTAGACTGATGTCTATTCCGTTTCTTTTGAAACAACCGAGGGAGACCTTATACATTTTAGATGCTTCAGTACCATAGAAGAGGGGTAGGATGCTTAGGGTCTTGTATAGAGTCCGACGCTTGGGCTACAGGCTTTCCTTCGACAATTGATTAGCCTGTTATCTCTAGTAGATGAACCTAGCGAAGGGGACATCACATAATACCCGACTTATAGCTTTACTGACTGGCTACAGTCATGCCAGTCGCTTTCCCTCTGCTTCTCAGGAGGGTCGTGGTCCCTAAAAGATTGAAATATACGACTATTAAGGATATTTATCCTCCCAGCGTGACGTCAAAGGAGATACAATACACCCAATGCAAGCGCAGGCATTTGGACCGTCTCCTGGCATTAGAAACAAACTTCCCTAAGTCAAAGCCACCCACGACACTCCTTTCATCTAAACATCCGCCTCCCGGTCAATATTTAATTTCGAAACATCAGCCATCACGTATGGCACCATGTCGCCCTGTGTGCTAAGCCAACGTCCACTCTATTGAATGTTTATTTTCTTCTGCTTTGTACCCTCTTCCGCCCTACGCGCACTGTATTCCTTCCCCATTGCATCGACTACCCAATACATCATGATCATACCCGACATACAAAGGCATATGGCATATACCCACAACCGTGTGCGATTACATTCGTAGTACAACTTGTACGTACCCGGCTGTTCCACAGACAGTGGTGGCCAGAAAATAATACTCACCCGTGCTACTTTACTAACGTTTGCTTCGTTCTCTCGCAACACACTGCCTCTGCTGGCTGACTCTGCTTTTGTTGCCGTTTCGTTGTCTTTCTCCACCTGCTGTCTCTCTGCTTCTCGTTCAATTTTTTCTTCTTTGCTTTCGCGTCGGCTTCGTAACATGGTTTTGTTTGACTGCCCGTGCCCGTTCCTGCTTATGTGCATGTGTACAAGTACAAGCCGGCTCGTATTTTGCAGCGCTGGGGGTTCAACGAAGGTTCACGGGATGGCGGCCCGTTCAGTTTGACTGTATGACTGTTACGTGGATGGTGGTGTCTGCGTTCGATTCGCACGGATTTTCCTCGAATTTTTTTCTATTACGTGTATTTCAAGAAGTTAGTTCGTGAGTTTTTCGTGTTTATTCTGTACTCCGCTCTATTGATGATCAAGATTCGACTGAGGTTTGTTCTCGATGATGGCAGTGATAATGTCGGGTGTTTCCTGGAAATCATCCTCCAGATGATGACGACGCAGTGTGAAGTGTAGTGTGTGTTCTTTTTTCGATTTCGATGCAAACGTTAGATACATTAGTGTGCAATTAGAACTGTGGTTCTATTTCTTTTCTGGTGCTGCACTGCTGTTTTGCGTGTTGCGTTCTCTACGCGTTTTTCCAATTGTTTATTTACTGCCACACTTTCATGTGAAATGTGAAATCCGGCTTTGGAAGGCAAATGTAAACAAGGAGTCTCTGGCAAAGCAGTTCATAGTGGGCATAGTGACGACGTCCGCGAGTTGCGTTCAGTAAATCAGAGTGTGTGTGTGCGCGAAAACTTCATAGGAGCAGGTTTTCTGCTGTCGTGTTCTATTTACAATGTCGCACGAGGAGGAGGAGGAGGTGCGCTCCCTGTTGTCGCGACATCAGGAGCGTATTATGAGTGATCTTCAGGGAACAGACCTGTTGGCAATTTTGGTTAAAAATTTAGTGATAACGACACCTGAAGAGGAGTTGCTTAAATCGTATCCTCCGGCAGCGGGTGGTTCCCGAGCGGGTAGTGAAAGAAGTGCAAGTGTAAACGGTGATGATAATAATAGTTCACCGACGCCATCTGCTGGCGGTGGTAGTATAAATGTTCGTAGCTCTGGCGGTGACAGTCGCAATGGTGTGGAAAATCCAATGATAAATGACGCCGATATCCCGCGCTGGCAATGCGCCAATTTAATAGAAATTATCGCCAAAAGTGGTTTCGAGAAATTCAAGCAATTTTGTTATGCTATCGAGAGCGAGTGCCCGCAACTGATTGAGGATTTGATCAATGATCGATTAAAGTGCGGTAAGTTGGAGACATTTTCTATTGAAAAGAAAATCATCTGCGCCTTAGAGCAAAGACCATGTAAGTTTTGAAAATTTTATGTTTCCCTAGGTGCCTAACTTTGTTCGGGTGACGGTGAACTAAATTTTGGTGATAGAAACGAATTTATCGGAGTTTTTTGAGAGTTACTGTCGGTTTTCAGAGCAAGTGCAAATCAATAAGTTTTTGGAAAGGCAAATGCCGCCTACGCTCGCGAACAATTGAACATTTTTTTGTGTCAGAATGGCAGGGTACTGCCTAATGGAACATTTTAACACATATTAGCGACCAATAATTGGACAAATGCTTACCAAATTGGTTAGCCATAAGCGCACGATCCTTTTTCTCCCATAAAAGCGAAAAGAAAAGAAAGGGTCTTAGGAAAACTCCAAATGAGAACTGATTCTGATTCAAGGTATTCGAATTGAATTCAACGCCCTTAGTCGCTTTAATCTTTATATGAATTTCTCTTGGCAGTGAATTCATTTGAAGCCCTCAAGCTAAACAGTCTTTAATGCATCTTAAATCGATTGAAATTTCTTCCCAGTGTAATTGAGTTACCAAACTAAATGGAAGCATGAAGAAATTTAATCAAGCAAGTGTGGTGAGTGTAAAAGATTATGTACATACATCCTTTTCGTTTTTGTCGATTGTCGCTGTATTTTTGCTGAAATGATAGAATAATCCAAGGCCTCAAACAATAAATCTCTCTAGCCAGCACGGCCCCCGATCCCTGTCATTAATTATGCGGTGGTCCTCTTTTGGAAAGTGCCCTCGAAGCAAATGCAAAGACTTTTCAGGTTGGAGTAATAATGTTCGTAATTGATTTTGACCAGATCAATGTCGCTATACAGCTCGTACAGTTCGTGGAAATCCTTCTTCTTCAAACTTTTTTATAAATCGAACGTAGATTTCGAAGATTCCAATGCACTTTCATTCAATATCGACAAAATCTATGCTCCTGCAGCGTAAAGCCAGCGCAGCAATGATAATAGTCTTGGGAAGTGCCTTCTTGGTTCTTTCCGATAGGTTCTTGACACACGGTTGTCTCCAGAAACTAGAGCAATTGGCGAATGTTATCAATGTATACATTCGATTTCTGTGATGATTTCGTTAGCAGAAGAGAGCAGAACATAGACGAACATCTTGCCTCAAAGTTATAGCTGTTTTTCATATCATTCTGATTGAATCATCGGTGTTGTGTTTCGGTGTTCGAAGACAGCATGTGCTTCGTCTTATCCTCGTTTACGTTCAAGCAATTTCTCAGATTGGTCGGTTTTTGTTCTAGTGACTGCTCGATGCATGTTTCTAATGATATGAATGTCGTCTGCACAACTCAGTAATTACAGATTTTTGACCCCAGTAGCAGGTTACAGTGTGTTGCCTTGCTTAAGACGTGGTATTGAAGGACTTGGTGGTGTATTTTTCAACCTCGGTGGTTGGCCTCCATTTTCATCCTTCAAAAGCGAATGACTTCTGCAAGGATACCGAATCTGTAAATGCGGCATTGAAACCGATAAATAGTTGGTGGGAATCTGTTCTAAATTATTGGGTCTACTTCAGAATTTGGAGTGAAGTGCAAATTTAGTGAACTGTTGATTTGTTTGGACTTATACTGCACTGACTTCTTCTTTCTTCAAGATCAAGAGTTTGATTTTGAACTCTGATGTTAAATAATGAATCCACTTCGCTTTCATACACACAAATCCTTTACAGTCAATTGGATTTTTAGTAGACAGTTCCAAATGCACGACAGAGGTTCACGTTTTTGCTCCAATTTTCTGAAAAGTTGTTTCGTACTTCCTTCGTTTTGTAAAATATGACTTTGATGTGCCATGACGGCTGAAAGTGTGAGTTTGAGGAGGACATCCATCTAACCGTTTTTCAAAAACCATATCATGATTTTCTTAAACATTTCTTGTGTGATAATAGTTTTTGGACGTCCTCAACGTAGTCTATTATACAAAGGTGTATGCGCGACTTGGAATCAGGTAGGGTGAAGACTGCAAAATGAAGTCAATTAAGTCTCGTTAACAGCATCCAACTGGTCGCCGTTGTTCAGTGTTTAGTGCGTTGAACTCCTGAGTAAGGTGCGTGGGTTCAAGGTCCAGCCATGTCCACTGAACCGTTTTCGAGGTACCACTTCACGTCGGGGAATGACATGCCTCCGAGAGTACAATTTGTCATAAATTTGCTTCCTGATTCGCCTTTCGGAGTCGGCAATAAATTGTTGGTCCTCTCATTTGTGCGAAAAATGTAACAGGCACAGCATGAACGGTTGCAAGAAGTTAGGCATTGGCTCATTTCGAGCTGTCGGTCCAGCTGTTTAACAGCGTCCAACATGGATCCGATTTTTTCGCATGTTTTCTTCCCCAAATCTAACCTCTTAGTTGTTCCAGAAACTTATTGATTTGCCCTCGTATCTAAAGAGTCTACAGTGTAACTTGGAAGGTCTAAGCTTTAAGGTACAGAATTACAATTGAGTAAAATAGGGTTTAAGAAGAGTTTGTAGCCTCATTCTAGACGTGGGATGTTCGGCGAGCACCTTGTTTATTTTTATTTATTATATAAGCTCTATAAGTTCTACATAAACATACATAAATCAAGGGAATTTCGGCAAAATTAAATCGCGTATACATATGCAAATCCTGTCTTTAAAACCGGTGCATGACCGGCATCATGAACACGTTCACACCTTTCGACGTTGTGCTCCAAGTCAAGTTCGTCGACTTCATTTTTTCCGAGTTAACGCAGCGTTTCCATTGCCTAGTTCTTAAAGGTCAAGTCTAGCGGTGGAAAATTGACAGGAGGAGTCCATGTGTCTTCGGTCATTTTATAATTAAACTCTTTCTGTATTTTGGTGAGTGTAGTACAGGCAGATTGAACTGTCGTTCTTGACTACTAGAGGGATAGATGCATATGTGAATTTTGGTCAAGTGGCAAATCATCTGGCTCCAGAATGCTCCTTTTTAACGCGACGAAAAATAGTGTTCCATACCAAATTTTAGACTCTACGTCTTCGATTTTGACTTAACGTGTGTTTTCCAAGAAAAATTACCAGGATAATTCCCAGATGATTTTATTTGGATTGACGGGCAAGCTGTGCCTCTTAAACCACTCATCTCATCCAAAGCGGTTTAAGAATTTTTCTGGCATTAAAACAGGCATCGCTAGCATACGCTAGGATGTGTGGTCTCAATTTATTTATTTCTTCAAGAAGTTTTATACACATTTCAACAGTAAAGCACTACAGTAATGGTGACCAAACTCCACCTTGGGGGCAACCTTTCTAGCTTGCAATGCGAATAGCTTTTTAGATTACGTATACTGAAAGCTATAAAATAAGAAATTAGAACAGCTCAATAATCTGGTCGAGCTTGACAAACAAATGTCTGTGCGGCTTATCACTAGTCTGTGCTGAAACATATTTCGAACTACTTATGATGATCTTGAAGTAAAATGTAAGGCAGTCATATTTGAGTGACAAATCGATGATAAATCTGCTATGCCCCCACATCTCTCAGATACCACCCTCTCTTAATCTTGGGTGATTGACGCACGTTAGAATTTCCTTTGTCAATGCGGTAATTATTTGAAAATGACATTCTTTTTTAACACGCTCAACGCCAATTTGCATTCAAATGGCCCCGATCTATTTAGTTTTTTATTGTCACTTTTACTTCCGCACAGTTGTTGCAGTCCAATCAAATCAAGAAAAAAAAAGTCGAAACAGAAAACGTACTTTGATCCTGTTTCTGTTTCTTACTCTCGATCTCTAGGACTGTAAACAAAGAGTGTCGAATAAAAAAACAGCATAAAACGTGACCGAAGGATTACATACGGCTGCACACACTCTGCACAGCCATTATGCACTTTTTTCGACGGCCAAGACGGGTTTTTGTGTTCCCTACTTTTCCCTCAAGACTTGCATTTCATTTTCTCTTCTCATTCTGTTTACGTTTATGCTGCAGCAACAGCAGTTGACGGTGACTCATCATGATTTCCTTGGTAATGAACGATAATGATGACTTTTGGTGCAAAGGTGGCTTTTGTATGTTGGTCGGTCGGTCTGTCGGGTAATAAAAGGATACTAAACTCGTTTTTGTTCGAGTTTCTTTCTGGTCTGTGTGTCATCTGTCGGTAGCTGGCAGCTTAAGAGGATTTGCTTTGGAGACGAAGAGATTTCGGTCTAAGATGTCATACATATGTGTTGCATTCTGAACAGAACCCGAGTTGACAAATGGTTGACGAACTAAGACAGACGTTATAATTATTATATTTTCTGTGTGGGCCTTGGAAATAGGATTAGTGTTTGGTAGATGATCCGATTTAGGATTAATTAAACCTGTTCATGCGGAGCAGCGATGAAGGTGAAGGTTTGTTTTTTGGATTTTAGTGCATAAATTAACTTGTTGAGTTGAGTGTTTAACGTCAGTTTAGGTATAAAGCTGTCAAATCTTAGGGGGCTAAGATTTTGATTAATGTTTGGAAGTTTTGTCTAATTGGATTTCGTAGCTTCAAGGTAGATTGCTTTCATGGTTTAAAATGATTAACACATAGTTCAGGTTGATAGAACCATTCACAACGAGAACAAATGGGATATGCAAGTTGACAGTTTCGACGGTTTGAAATTGAAATGTCGGCATTTCGCGACCACTACCATTCGTTTGTAGGAATGCGTCAAGTCCAGCCATCCTACTTTCTAAGGAACATTGATGCAGTGGGTCGCAGAGACCTTAAGCGCGTTTCTCATAGGGCCTTTAAATGCACCATTCATTCTTTTCTGGTTTAGAACTTGAAAGTGTATGAAACTTGATCACAACGACAAGGATTCCAAGAGAAGATTCTTTGCTAGAACAGTAGATGCACCGACGCGTTCAAGGTGGTTTGCGAGGTAGATTCTCTAAAACGCATTACAAATCCAAATTCTATCAACTGTGGAACTTAGCCGCGTATTTTATGACAAACTGATATCCAGGAAGTCCTGCTGGGCGTCGGAGATTGCTCTGAGCCACTGGTAAAGAGAGATGGTGTTTGGTTGGCCAGCAATACCTGCCTTGTCTTGGGTTCTCGACGAGCCTTTGACTTGCAGAGACGAAAGTGGGTTTATAGCTCAGTTTACGTGCATTGTTCGCTCGTCAGTCCAGGGTGAATTAGTTGGTTGAAGTCCATTTCCGCTTGTGCGCGGCACCTGAGTTGCGTCCTTCCTCTACTGGATGGTTCCTCACGGGTCGATTTAAATATTTTCCTGCGTTGTGTCTGAACTCTTGATTTCGTCAATGCCGCTGCATAGCACAGTTCGTCGGACCACAGGCCAGAGCCGTTAAGGTATTGGTTGAGATCTTCACCTGTTTTTGCCTTTCCGGCTCTACTGTTGCTTGGAGCAGGCATGTTTTCTACTACTTTGTTCCCCTGATGGGTTGATCATTGTTCTTGGTATTCGTCGCGTTCGTTATTGAATTCATGAAAAGGGGTTTTCCATCTCCACCGAGTCCCAGTATCCGTACACTCCGCGTTATTTTTTAGGCCGGGCTCTTACCCAGATTATTCATCGACACGGACCGTGTAACATTGCATTCAGTTCAACGAAAGGAGTAAGGGTCTGACCAACGCTTGGTTTCATGTCCCGTCTGTAGAGGAAGTCCCGAGATTCCTTGACCATGCTAAGACCTTTCGCGACGTCAATGGGAGTAGCCTCGTAAGCGATCGGGCTTGTTTTCGTCTAACCATTTTTCCTCATCTTGGTAGTTAGGCAGTCATCTTTATCAGCTTTGTTGGACTTAAACTTGATTCCTAGCTGACACCGTTTAGGTGTAATGAACTATTTTGCCTGACAGCTTCATGATTACGTGAACAGCTCCAAATTAGAAGTTTAACTTGAAATGACATGACTTCCTCCTCCGTGCTTTCAAATTTCTTCATTTTGACCACATGGGAACGATATTATTGGCACGCAAACTAGACACATTCTCAGTAAATCTGTCAATCTGTCGAACATCTATTACTCGTTTTCATGTTCCCATCGGAAGTATATATAGCGAGTTAAGCTTATAGAGTGTTTTTCTGCACGAATACTTATTAAATTGATGATTACATCGGAGTTGTATAAAATTGCTAACAAATATTTACCTTGAAATGATTGCCATATTCGTGACATACTCCTCTAATGACAGATATGCATGAACAACAATTTTCATCAACATTCCACGAATCTGTCAGTCAAGATAAAATTTGTTTACAACCTTTTTACTGTCATAATCAAATTAAATTTTAAGCTAAATGTAATTTTTGACACTTGAAATGTTTTAAAATTTTAAATCATTTTCACCAAAGCGAATAACTTTCGCTAATTAGGTAACGCAAAACAATTTTTTCCAAAGCAAAGATAGGTAGATGAGTCAGCACTAGAAAACAATCATTCCGCACAGAAAACCATCAAATTTACAACAATTACTTTTTTGTCATTGTTAGGTAAATGTTGTTTGAAGCAACATGTGCGTCAGGAGGAACACAGAACACAACACTGTGCCACTTTCGAATGTGGGTTTTTTTCTTCTTCTTTTTTACACTCTTTTATGTGCCAACTCACGACGACATTGTAAATCATTCGAGATGTGTCATTTCTGGTCATTTGTGTTTTGTGTTTCTTACCTGAAATGGCGCGGGAAGTATAACCCCGGCAAAACATCTAATAGAAGGTGTAACACATGTTGACTATAGGATGGCTTCAGGTACCTGCCGCTGGTATATACATTTTGACCGTCAAAAAAGTGATGAGCGCATTTTGTGCGTGACTTTAAACGACCGAAACGGACACATTTTAAATGTCAAACAGAAGAAGAAGCAAAAAAAAAAATTTAAAAATTAACACTCCAAAGAGGAGGTCATGTCCGTTTAATGATGACAAGGTTCACAGAGATGTGAAACTAATTTTAAGTGGGCTACGTTCTATTTTCGTATCGGAAAAACATTGTCAGATGTTAAGGAAGGAAATCAGAGTGTTACGAATGAAAACAGCGGGAAGTAGGAGTAAGGTTATCTATTAGAAAATTGAGCACGTTCTGGACGATGTGACATTTCGTTGAATGTTGTCAAGAACCTTCTCAGTTTTTGTTGGCAAGGAGTGTCGTTGAGTGTTTTTTTTTCTTTTGTAGCTTCCGCAGTGAGATGTGAAATATTTCACTGTTTGCCTGGGTTAGAGTTGTAGGTTGCTGATCTCCTCTCATCCTCAGAGAGACCTATTTTGTCAACCCATAGAATTCTAGAGTAACTTGTTTAGTCCAGGGGCTGTCAGAGAGTTCATCAACTTTCATTCTATAATGCAGTCCATTGTCTCATAGACAGAGGTCTCAAAACTATTTAACCACAGTCAACAGATACATATTACAACTGTAAGGGTGCTTTTCAATTGGTAATGGCCGCTGAAGACACCATTTATGCTTTGTACATTTATGTCCTTAAGACTTCGTATAGTTCGTATTGGATTCGTGTAAAGTCTCTTCTGTCGTAAGGGCTTTCAAAAACCTCTTGCTTACTCCGAAAAAGGTTTGGAATCAGTGATAAGCGGAAGAATAAGTATAAGAATCTGTGCAGACTAAAATTTGCTCGTATTTCTATGTAAACTTGTCTATGCCTCCCGATAACATGTTTGAGTTCTTCGTCGTTTTTGTCTATGAAGGTATTCGAATCACCCGTTACCATGACCATACCTCCATTTGGCGATACTTTTGGACGTAGAAGTTCCCCGTTCCGTCCATGAATGAAAGCTTTGTTGTAACCTAACTCCTCTTGTCTGGAATCTGACCTTTAAAGTTCACACGGTGGCATCAGGATATTTGGCCTCTGCGCATTGCTTGTGAAAACAGCAATCCCACTCCAGTTTCCGCATTTTTTCGAATGCAGTAGTGCAGTTTGACACGTTGGGAATTAGGAGTCTTCCATCTAACCATCTCAACTCACTTGGCCCTACAACGTCTAACCTTCAATGCATAAATTCTCGCTCAAATTTACCCTTTTGAAGTCCTTCCTACTCCTTAATTCGAAGAGTGTCACAGAAACTGTGTGAATGAGGTCTATTAGTCCTGTAACAATAGACGATGTTGTCAAGGAACGGTAAATTCGGCTTCGTTGGGTGTTTTTTTTTTAGTAATATGGGCTGCTTATCTATTCGAGCAGCGCTAAACCGTTCGCCCTTGAACTTTAAGCGGAGGGATTAAGGCACCACCAGTAGGCAAAGCAATCTTAGTCTGGACACCACCCTCGGACGCCATTAAACCATAATACCTCCTCAGCTTCGAACCGCTTCACCTCACTTGCGTGAGTACGTGCTACACGAGCGTGATTGGATTATAAAAACAAGCAAGCACTTAGTTACGAACTTGATTATTGCTCTATTAGCTAAGATCAGGCCTTATGCAGTCAATAGTTTCCTGATCAATCGCAGTTCGTTCCACATGGCAATCTCTAAGTCGTTGTATTCTAGGCTTTTGCTTAGGTCGTCAATAGTTAGATTAGCCCCTTCAATTGAGTCCTGTGGAGTTTCCATCACTAAAAAGTTTACGCTTCACGGTCGTTAAGTGCTGCCAATGCACGACTTGATATGAAACTCTAATCGTTTTTTCGTGGGTACTTTCCTTCTTCCTGAGAACAGAACTCATGTGACACAGCTCTCTTTGTTCTGTGCCCTACTTTCTGAGAAAATAGCCCAACACTTTTCAATGGTTGACCATGCATTTTCGCTTTTTGATCAAAGATCCCGAGGTCTGATAGTAGAATATGAGTTTATGGATCAAGGTTGATCCAAATTCTCCAAGAGACTACATGAACTAGTCTCCTTAGATTCTCACAATTTCGACAACTACCTAGAATTTGCAAAGTTTCCACCTTACCGTCTTCGAATAGACATTGTTTCATCCGATTTCCTACAGTTTTTAGCTCAAAATCCCTCGTTGTAATATTATTGACACATTTGACAGATGATAGTCGTATCGAAACTCCAGCTGCTTCCACTCCTCGTCCTTCAAAAGATGACCGCCATGCAAAAACATTTTCTCCATCCATCCATCAAATTGGATTTCAGTCTGTGATCACACAAAACGTCATCCATTCTTAACGAACGCTTGGCCGTCAAGGCAATTATTTTTTACCACTGAGAAACAATAACAAGATAAATTGAACTGTTATTTTTCTGAGAAATAAAAAGAAAACCGTTGTCCCTTCGGATCGTATCGGAAGCCCATTAATCAACAAACCAAGCGTTCTTCTACCAAAATTCCACCAGCGACACAGTTTCCAGTGCAGTCTGGCCACGACTTCCACCGTCGAAAGTGTTTACGCTTGAACGGAGAACTCGTTAAACCACAGTAGTCAGCTTACAGGATGTAAACAAAAAGAGGGCCATCGAAATCGATCCTTTTTCGGGACTTTTTGTTTCGGTCATTTGTTGCATATGCTGAGCACTCTCTCTCTCTCTCTGTTGCTACCTACTTCTGGTCTTGACGATGAATCTTCAATTTGAATTTTTATTTACTTTTACTTATTGTTGGTCGTTCCCTTGTACCCTAGTGCATTGTGTCCACAATCACTGGACAGTGGCAGGAGGGGAGAACTGTGTTAAAACTGATGAATGTACCTACTTCGTGTTCCTGCATTTTATGCATGAGCGCGGCATGGCATCTCCCAGACAATTCAGAAATTAACCTCGAAATGGAATTAATTAATTGTCATTGCCAGACTTTCTAGCTATTGACCCTGACAACTGAAGTTAATTGTTAATCTCATTAAAGAGTCCACTGGGGAGAGTCCACAGTCGATAATTCAATTCACATGGATTTCCGAAGTGACTTGGCTCTTGAGGAGACATTTGGCGTCACCGGCAGCAGATCAGACGATTGAGATAGAATTTCTATCTGAATTGGGATCACTTGGGTGCAATATTTCATAATCACCGTGCACCATACAAAGTGGATCCATGCGATATTAATCACAACGAAGTGGGCTGGGCTTGGCTTTCGGTTGCGAGCTCGAGTGGAATTGTCTCTGACACCACGTGCTCGGGTGTCGTACTGTGGGCCACTTATCTGCTGAAATAAATCAGAGCCCGGAGCTGACGGTTAATAAACGGATTCAGCGGTTTTTTTTTTTGGGACTCAACTCCTGGGACTGTGTGAGTTGTGATGACGGTGGCAGTTTATGGTTTTGATAGTATCAACTTGATGTATTTCAGTTCGTAGGGACTCTGGTAACCACCCAACGAGTGCAACGGATATGACAATTTAGTTTACCTTGCGAATTTATTTTTTTGTGCGCTTCGTCACTTTGAAGTTTTGATTTGTGTGGCTGGCGAAGTGGAAGCACTTGTTGAGTCTGCAAGTGGCAGTAGATGAATTTATTAGCTAGGGTGCTCTGAAGAACTCCATAGTTCCCATGCCATTGTTTGTTTCTCGAGAAAGAATGACTTTTTGATTATTCAGGACTCGCCTTCACAGCATAGGTTTTGTCGCTTGTTGATCGCCGAGCCTGCATGTCATGCCAATCATTCTGCCAGTTATGTTCTTAACTAAATCTATCCCTGCAGCCTTTATAATGACGCTGATTCCAGCTTGAAAGGCGCCACACCCGTCTTCTAACCTAAAAGAACGATTTATGCCTTCAGACTCGCATAAGATGTTAGCTTACGTTCCTCTCTTCCTCTTTGAATCCGTCTGTGTAAAAGGCTAACTCTTCGTCAATCGGACTATGTATGATTCTAGTCCCGTCTGCTTGACAATTTAATACTGAACCTTCAATTGAGTTCTGAGATAAAGATGATGTAATAGCTATTCGTATGCTCTTGTGCTGTAGCCAACTAGGTCTAAATGGAGGCCTAATCGAAGGGATTGTTTGTCCACCTATCAGTTGCATCATGCTACTCTTAGAGTAACGCCCGTGTTTCATATTTTTTTGGCTTTGCGACGCATTTCTTCAATTGTTATGCTTCACGTTGGCTTAGGATGCTCGACTTTTCTGTCTTACTGAGTAAGAGGATCGCATTGCATGGCATTGGCATTGGTATTGGCGGAAGGCTTTTTACTTAGACCTTATTCGGGTCCGTTGTGTTTTGTTCTTTTTAATTTCGAAACTGTATAGATAGTTTGGGACGTGTGTTGGGAGGGATCTTGAAGAGTTATGGAGTTGACACTAGTGTTAATTGATCTTACAAAGTCGTATGACCTGGCGAATCTTCCTGTTTGTTTGGTAAAGGTTAAGATTCCTTTGATCGGTATTCACGTGAACCTCAGGATCTTTTGTCGCGTTCTCGCCAGGGCAATGGCATACGAAGTGTTAAAGATCTTCTGCTTCTTCTTCCCAGTTTCTACAAATCTCTGCGTTGGTGAGGCCCAGTTTCTGTCCTGTAATCAGTCCCAATTCAATTGCTCTGAACCTTGAACCTCGCTAATGAGCATGTTGGTTGGATTCTTTACGAGTGATCTAGCCACTTGACACGTCGAAAGGTTTGGCCAGTGATGTTCGAAATCCTTCAGCAACATTTCGTTGGTGGCTGTTTTGATTATTGTCAGTGTGACTTCCACTGGGCTTTCAGAGGCTCGTTCTACCGCATGCGCCCCTTCTCTTACCAGTTCGTCACCTTTCTCATTCTCCTTGCCCTTGACACCTCCGTGACCCAATAGGCACCCAGACAAGGTGAACGTGGTTGTGGTTGGCAAGCAGGTTGGGTTTGTTTTTACATTCCCTGACCTGATTTGTGATCACTTGACTATCTAAACAGATTTCTATTTTCCTACTTTGGGTGTGGTGTTACAAGACTTCTGCTTGGAAGACTGTGACGAAGAGATGTAGTCGAATCTCAAGTTCTACCGGTGGGTTGTTGTAGTATATGCCAGGCCCAGAGCTGCCGGCGATGTTGCATGCCATACACACCAACGAAGTTTTTTTCTCGTTAGATTTGTGAGATCCACTGTTACTTACTTCCCCTTATTGTGATGTCTATTGCTTTCTGACCAATTCTCATGTGGTCCTTTAAGACATGGTTCGACCAAGTCTAAGCAGCACCTGCAGGCAGCTTTTGTTTGTCCTTACCCAGTTCGGACCCACAGTCAGTCAAGACCGTAATTCCTTTGACTTTCTTGACCTCCTGTCCAGCAATTTTAGCTGATCGTTTGAATTCAGAAGGTTAATGGTTTTTGCCGCATTTATCTTGAGCCCTACTCTGACAACTTCGCTTTCTAGGTTATGCGTCTTTTGATGTGAGGCCATATTCCTCTTTGAAAGCAGCCAAATATCGTTAGCCTTGTCCAGACATTTCAAGTCATGCTTTTATGTTCGACTTTCCTCTGTCAAAGCCGGGATTAGCAATGGTAGTGATAACTGCGTTCGTTCCATGACGTTAACATTTTTTCTCAAACAGAAGCAAACCGAATCTAAATTCCTGAATTCGTTTAAAAAATCCACAAAGAGCAATCGCTCGACCAACAAATCCAAGCCTTCAAACTCCGTCATGCAGATAGAATGTTCCCCAAGCTTATAGGCTCAATATGGGCTACAATTAGCTGTCCATTCATGTGAACCACCTCAGTGGAACCAACGAATCCAATAGAATCGACTCTCTAAACATTTAATCACATTTATTTTATTCGACGGAATCACTTCCATTTCAAAACCGAAAAACCGCAACAAAATATAAATTCTTCCATAGCGCGTTGTCGGTTTTCTATCGCCACCACACGCTCCCACTCTGTGCACCAATTAATCTCAGTTTCCGCATTTAATTCACCCGATGGAGCGTAAAATGCTCGCTGGCGGGCATGAACCATGTAATTCATGCCGCAACTTTAAAACGCAAATCCACTCTTGTCCCGCGGCAGAGGCCACACGGAAAACCTCAATCGGAGCGTGAGTAATGCAGCGGAGCACCCACCACATCCAACAACTACTCATCCACACCCGATCAAGCGAGGAGTTGACAAATATCCATGCGAATGGAACCGAACCACATATCAAATGCTCATCCGCCGAATAAAGTTCAATTAAAATCCAATTACATGCAATACATCAGGCTTTCGCTATCAAAAGGCGCACAGATTACCCCTGGTATATCCGTGAACCAATGAGCCAATGACCAAAAGTAATAATAATAGTCCGCCCCCAAACCTATTCCGTTAAATTACAATTAACATCGACTGCGCTGCGCTAGAGTGCTTGCAATCGACGTGAGGCTAATAGGGATCTCCCCAGCCGCCCTGGCTGCACTTCAAGCGCGCACCGTCAAAAGGGTCGCGGACAGACGGAGGAGTTGCACATGACATTGTGCTCGATGTCAGACACATGATTGCTGGCTGCACACTCAGGCAAACGATGGCGCAGCTAGTTGTTTGTGGCAGAGAGCAGACGGCACAAGATGATGTACACTGGACTCAGGATTAGGCACTCGTGGCCGACGTGGAGACGTGAAATGATGATTATGATGATGATGATCATGGATCTTGCTAAAAAGATATGAATTCTGAAGAGCTTCCGGCTTTTTGTGGCGTCGCAGACATTCGTTTTCTTGATGGAGAGGCGCAGATGCTTTGTGCGGTACACTATGGGCAGAGAGCTTCTTCCTTTTTAAAAAGAAACCTGTTTATTTTTTTGGAGAGTTTCTCTTTTTTGGTGAAACGAAAAAAGCAGCAAACAAAGAAGATGATAACGAGGAGCTTAAATGGAAGCCTCAGAGACTGGCGTGTGTGAATGAGGCACGTCTTGGTCATGTGAACGTTTGATTCTTAATTAGCTGGAGATCTCCGAAGACGAGGAGACACTTGTTTGCTTGGAAATGCTCAACGGAGGCGTCAACGAGTGAGTGCCCATTTATCAGGAAGTTAACTTGAATGTGATTTAGACGACAGGGGAGGCGAGGTGAGATAAGATACGAGATGGAAACAATTATTTACGTCTGATAGGGAACTTGAAGTTTGTTTTGCTTATCGGATTCATGGAGCAGAGGCGACGATGACAGACATGATAGTGCACGAGAGCAAAGAACTGTCACCCGGGAAGTAGGAGATCAAACAATTATGAGATGAATGATACGCTCAAGGTAAAAGTTTCCACAATTTTTGTAACTCATCGAGCTTAAGGCGCATTCGACGATCAGTGTGCCTATATCGCTTGGCAGGATCGCTCAAGAAACTTGTGTTGACGCAGAACTTCAACAAATGTTTGATGGAACTGAATACCCGCTGTAAATCGCTGAACTTCTTTTGCTTGTATCCAACGTTCAGTGCGCCTATATCAATTGGCAGGATTGGCATTAATGGAACTGCATAGCCACTTCTTGTCAAAGAAAATCGACTGAGACACAAGGAAGATACAGAGCTTATGGTCGGGAGCTGTGTGCTGTGCACTTAAACGAGATTGAAGGTCAAGAGTTCATTGAGTTTCCGACTTCAATCAAGACCTGGAAAAGTCGTCAGTTTGACAGGTTTGACAACTGGATGTCATCGATCAGCTTTATGCAAATAAATGATTCATGAAGGATGGCGACAACAATGTAGACAGGCGACTTGTTGCCTCGTTGAACGATTTTCTTGATCCATTGCCTTCATCACGAGGAAATTGTTGTTTCAAAAGATTTTGAACGTAGCCAGAAGCCGTTCTATTGCGATATAAAGTAGCTGGAATCATGTTGACGGGCACAGCGACCCAATAGAGCTATTGTGCCCTTTTGTCTTTGGATTCGTCTCCTAGTTTGAGATTTCAATACGCATCACATCGTGGTTGAGAACATAGTTTGACAGTATCTCGTCCTAAAAGTTCCTGGAGACAATTCTATCCCCTCCTCATCTCAGAGGTTAGAAGAGTTGGTTAATGTCCCTTTCTACTCGCTCTCGCCACCTAAATCGCCGTCTTTCTCAAGTGATACCTTCGACAAAGATTCTTCGGGCCGGAGGGCTGAGGATCAGTTGGTAGATCTTTGCTGCTGATTTCTGATGCTCCTCATCACTGAATCGCCATCTCGAGAGTCAAGAAAATTCCAGTAAAATGGGTAAAGCTGAGCTCTGTTTCCTGGTAGTACAATGGACCATTTGCTGCAGTGAAGTATTTCCTAACCCAACGAACAAAAAATGATGATGAGAGTTTTGTTTAAAAAACAAGAATTTCATTAGAACTTCTTTCGCCTCGACAAGAAATGAAGGACTCCACATCAGAGGCAATCAGTGCCCAACGATAAATAAACAAAATTCCCTTCGAGTCCATTAGAAAGTTTTAGTTGCATCACTGCATCCACCTTTACCTGGCGTAAACAATTAAAAACATGTATCATGCTGACCCAGTTCAAAACTTTTATTGCTCCCAAAGGTTTTCCACCCAACAAAAAAAACCACATATGCGTGTTCCCACTAAAAGCTGTTTATTCCCCAAGAATTCTCCCTCCTCCCTCATAAATTCACCCGACCAACACAACACTTCTGATAAATGGACCAAAAAACATTGCAATGAAACTCCGATTTGGATCACAAGAAAAAGGTGCACG
Source organism: Matsumyia berberina (assembly GCA_917880715.2). Lineage (NCBI taxonomy): Eukaryota > Metazoa > Arthropoda > Insecta > Diptera > Syrphidae > Matsumyia > Matsumyia berberina. The sequence goes on from OU862872.1 coordinate 112,090,908, forward strand.
AGCAGTCTTTTTAGATCTTCTTTTCAACCCGACACTCCGTTTTCCAAACAAAAGCGGGAGTATTCCCCATTAATTACTGAATGCACTATACGCGCAGCACGAGGCATTCAGCCATGCCAGCTAGCAGCCATTCCAACCAGCAGTCATTCCATCCAGTCATGGCATCTGTTCAACATTTTTTAACGAATTTTCATTTATTTTATTGGTTTTTGTATGTTTTCTGGAGGAAATCTCTTCAAGAGATTCTACATGGAGAACGGAATTATCCAGAGCCTATTAGGAACTTGTATCTAAAACAAGAAAAAAAATATTCAGAAAACAGCTCGCATAACACTTGAAAACATTTTTCCAAACGATCGATTTTCAAGTGCGTTGTTGAGAGTATCAGAAGTCAGAAGCCGCTGAAGCATAGAATGGACTTTTGCTAGAACCATACCGACCGTCCTCCACCTCCCCGAGCAGTGAATGGATGAAAAGGCAATTGTAAGCTAAACAGGAGGAACGGCGAAACAGCCATTCGTGTGGGCCCCTCATTTAACTTAACTCGATGAGAATGTAAAGTGTACCTTTGAACAGCCTGTTAGGGGATGACTCCGATGTGGTTGAACAGTGTGGCGAGAAAGAAGGGCATGAGCCATGGATTTTGCTTTTTATAAGTTTCTGAGGAGGTTTCTGTATCAACGACCTCAAAGTTGAGTGTAACCCAAAACGGATTTCACTGAAAAGTTGTCAACGGTGCCTTCGGAAGTATGGCGGCATAAGCGGTCGAAAAGAGTTTGACGAAAATGAGGAGAAACCCAAGAATTTGCTATGACCTATAGAGCAAATAGAGAGTAAAGCTCCGATCCGTCATCAAGTCTACAACGCAGTAGAGGAAGAAGTCGCTTAGGATTCATGTACAAGAAGAAGGGGACCTCAACCAACTAAATGCAATAAGCTAAGGACCAGACGAACTGAAGAGGCTTTTTGATCGAGGCCCTGGTTCACGTCAAGCTATAGTATCACCTCACTCCACAAACTAAAATGGAGCCTCACCGAACTCTCTGACATGAAGCACGCAACTGATGGTAGCTTAGGACCTGAGCAACTGAAGAAGCTTTCATGCCGAACTGAGTACGTGAATCCCCTCCACTGAATCTTTTCTTGTCGCCTCCATTGTGCCCCATCGTTGGTCACTATTCCCCAGGCATAGTTCATAGTATCATACACATTAAACAAGTTCAGCGCCATTTGACAAGGTTGGAGGATGAGTGCCGACACTCACTCCGTCTGAGTATAGTTTCCAATTTTAAACGTCAACGATAGGCATCTGCCTACCTAAGGAAAATCCTTCTGTCTCTACGTAATACGTGTTCGTACAAGGCAAGGCAGCGAGCATTTAATAGCTTTAAAGGACAAGGGTTGCTATTTTAAAATGTAAAATCTCCAAGGGTGAGAAAAGTGGAGATGGAGTTGAAGAGGACGACACAACATAACAAGAAAATACTTGCTGTTGGTTGGTTATATCCTTTCTCCATGTGGAGTTGTAAGCACACACACACACAACTCACAGTTAATTTTACCGAAGGACAATGACACCTTTAGGCACAATCACTTGCACACTGTGCAAACAGAAAAAAAGTAAAGAAACACAAACCAGGATACAAAAGGGTTGAGGGTTAAGGATACGAGGTCGGCGAGGACTTTTTGTGTGCATCGTCATCGTCGAGTGGTTGGTTTTGTGTTTCATGAACTCTCGGGTCGTCGGCATTTCTACTTTTTTTTTCGTTTCGATTTACTTTTTCAATTTTATTCTCTTTTTTATCTTTTTCTTGGGGGAAAAAGACGAGTCATAGTGCAGGCGGCGAACAGTTGTAACCAGATTAGCTTCGCTTGAATAGGTTGAGACAGATTCGTTTGAAGGTGAGGAAAGGGTTAAAGGAAGTGAGAGTCTACTACATCGACGTGTGCAGTTGCGTGTCTCTTTGACATTAGTAGTCCAACTTCCTGTCTCTGGATGATGACACTGGGTCTAGGAAAATGTTGAATGCACAGCATGTTGTACAGTGTGGTGGTGTCCATCTCTGCCGCTGTGAGAGGCGCATAGTTCGTTGTGCCGGGAGTGAGCAAAGGGTTTCCGGTTGTCTTTGATCTTAAGATCGCCAAACAAAAATATGGTTATCCACGATATGAAACTGAAAGACCTAGTCTGGGTAAGGCGTCAGTTGACTGGTGGAATAAATTTTCAGTCAGAAAAGTGGACTACTGCTTTCACAAAACTTGAAAGACGGATCTGTTCAGATTACACGGGAGTCTTCCCTACTGCTTTCACCAAACTTGAAAGAGGGATCTGTTCAGATTACACAGGAGTCTTCTCTAGTAAACTGTCAGCTGCATGATTTGTGAGTGGCTAAAGAAAACTGGAAAGAACGGCCCCCTTCAAGAGGGAAGTCGGTTTCTGGGACCAGAATTTCAACACAAACCAAACCATGACAGTGCAATTCAAGGAATGAGGGTGCCAAATCTGGTTTCCACCTCGGAAGACGAGCTGCTGGCTTATAGCCAATGGACTTTCCTCAGTTCAGTGACAATGACGTGAAACCAGAGGGACAACTCCATGATTTAGCTCTCCGTATAGCCAAATCTATAAACTCTGAACGAACTGAAATATTTTAAGTCTTGACAAGAGCATCCTCGATTGTTGAGTGTTTCAGTAAAACTAATTCCCACGCTTTCATATTTTTTGTTGTTGTCGGCTTTCTAAGCCATTACCAACGAGTTCTTCACCAAACACTCAATTAATTAAGTACCCTTCACTATTAATAGGCGTTTTCCATGCTCATAATTAATTTCTCTAAACACAAAAAAAAAATTAGCAAACATCCGCTCAACTAATTTCAAAGCAAACACTGCAAAATGGCATCAACAATTCATTCAATCCGACCGCAAACACCATTTAATCCCATAAATAGCTCCCACAAATGACATAACCTCAACAACAGTTACATCCAAGCCCCCAAAATCCCATTCAAATAGGAAACAAAAAAATACGAGGTGAAAGAAGCAAAAAGCACTAAAATTTATACGCAAAATTAAAATGCAATTAAAAGGCACAACCGACAGAGAGATAGAAATACACACACAGACAAGGCATGGCATTAGGTAGATGACTTGTATCTGTAAGATACAACTCGGGCATAAGGTGAAAACATGATTCGTTAGTTTCTTTCCCATTTTCTTATCTAATCTGTGCCCCTTCTCTCTTTCCATTTTTAATTTCTTTACTTCTTCTGTTTCTGTTTCTGCTTCTCCGTATGGCGGTTTTGATTTGCATCTAGTATTCCATTTTGTTTGCTAATTTTATATCGTTTACCTTTCGTTGAGTTCATCGGTACACAACCTGCAGCAAATACCCCGATGAATGATCAATCAATCGCGGACAACGACTAGTCGAGTACGAGTACATCGTCCAGCTTATACAGCTCTACAGTGCTTGAATGCGTAATAAACGATCGACGAAGTCTATGCAATCGAACACAACACATGCTGATTGAATTCAATTGATGAAAAACGGGCAAAAAAAAAAAACAAGAAATTACAAATTAAAAATGGACGAAGAGAAAAAAAAATGGAAGTCGTGCACGTGTTACGTGTTGAACAGACCCGCAGTGTGCCGCGCAACGCTATAAAAAATCAATTTGTCCAGATTCTCCACATTTGTCGAGATGATTCACACACAAATGGCGATTCAAGTTGGCCAACAACTGGCAAAGGAAAATCGCTTGCTCACCGAAAACGGGACGTGGAAAATGGTAAACCGTTGAAAATGGCAAATTGCAATCATAATTGGGCGAACCGATGTCTATGCATGCAGCATACGGAAACCTTTGATGGCAGGAGTCGGTCATTAAAATTATATTTCACTTCTTGACATCAATCATGGAGGGAATCCTCCGTTTTTTTTTTTTACCAACATGGCTGAGGCTTCGTCGTCGTCGGCGTGTGTATTCAATTTTGACAGCTAATGGATTTTCAATTAGCTTTTTGCGAAAATGTCAATGTGTGTGGTAGAGGAAAACGACTAAAACGTCGTCTGCCTGCAAAAGTAAAGTGGGACATTTTGGCACTCTGAGTGCCAGAGTTTTAATTGACAAGGAAACGGTTCAGTGAAGGCAAATGTGGTGGAGTGGATTCGATGTCGGATACAGGAGCATCCTTCATTTGAGCGGTTCTCTCGTTTAAAATTTGCTTTCCACATGAATTAAATTCGATCATTGTACTTATAAGCTGTATAGCACCATGTCTGACAACTGACTTAAGGGCTTTGGCAGATTTTTGAACTTTGTTGATCGGTCTTTCGAGATGTGTAGGTGAATCCCAGTCTCGTTGTTCACTTTTATTTGCGATCAGTTCTCTATTTAAACTTTCAGGCACTCACTGTTGATCTTGATCTTTAAAACGTAGGTCTAGTCTTCCTTGGCATCTCAAACCTTGAGATTGAGAATAGAAGACTCTCTTAGCGTGTTTCTTCACTCAATGTGTCATAAAGTTCGCGGTCTAACTATTCGACGAAGTATTTTTCAAAAACCCATTGTATCTGCTAAGGTTTCCTACTTATCGTCTAATGCTTGGCACCATATAGTAGGACCGGCAGGATCACTGCTCTGAGAGCACCTCTTTCGACTTTCAGGTTAAAAGTTTAGGGCCTAAATGCTTGGCAAACTGAAGTTGGAACAGTTTTCTAGTCCCAATTTTCGTCAGACTGGTTCTATTTGTGGAGTTTTTGCTCTAAGGCAAACTTCTGTACTGCTTCGGCGTTAAAGCTGTCGATAGTGACGTTCTGTCCAAGATAGTGGACCATGATCCTTTCTTTCCTGACAGCCTGCCTTTGGCTTCATCTACGACCAACTTCCTCTACCGTTTATTCAATAACGTTAAACCCCTTTACAAGGGCTCGCTGGAAACTCCGTGATAAAGTCGAGTTGGTCTGTGTAACACAACAGCTAGTCCGATGTGTCAAAGATAGTACTCGATCATTCACCTGACCCCTGACTTTACGCACTCGTTGTTTAAGAACAGAGTAGGAAAGGCTCACCATCTATTGCATTTTCGGTCATTGAAAGGAAAGAGTTTGTCGATCAGCGATTTCTATGAACATTTATACGGCCATTTCTACCAGCCACATAAAGTTGGATTTTGACTAATGGGCGCCCCAAGAGAAGTCTTCAAAATGAAATTCAACAAAAAAGAACTTTGGCAAGCTAAGAAGATCATGGATCTCCTAAATAGTAAGAGAAGCCAAGAAGTTCTCCAACCAAGCAAGGGTCATGCTAAGTTCCTTGCTTAGTTCCCCACTGGACATTGCCCTCGCACCTAGAATGGTAATAAGCTGAGCATAATTCAGGCCGACTTTGTTTTGAAGCCCATGAGACTGCACATTTTGTGCGAATGTCAAGCCATAGCTCATCGTACACAAGATCTCTTCGGCAGAGGATTCATATCCTTAGTCAGCAAGATCTTGGGATTCCTTCATGACCACGATCCTGTGGCATTTCTCAGTTGTAAGATAGTAAACACTTAGCCTAAGGAGAGTGCGATTCTATCATTAAGTCACATGATAGCGCATTTTTTTGGCAAAAAATTGAAAAAGTTCCCATGAGGTAAATTCGTGTGCGCAGCTCACACATCAGTTCAGCTAAAAAGTGCTCCAAGCGATGAAGGCTAATAATACAGATGATGTGCCTTATCATGCTCTTGATTTGCCTATGTAGGTGTCCTTGAAATTGCTTACCCTGTCGCACTAAGCACAGGTATTTCCGGACGTCAAACTTTAACTTTCACTCTCTGAACGAGAAACAGACATATTTTACACACCCTTGGAGTGGTTTTCTTAGTTTGGAGACGCTGGGTTGGGTAGAATTTGCCTGATGCAGAAGATGGTTCATTTAGTTACTCTTATCAGAACCTCTTCGTCTCACTAAGGTCTATGTATGGAGACCTATTGTAGTGCAAGGTGATAGTCATGTTCCATTTCAATCGGAGCTGATCGCTTACTTCAGGTATCCAGATGGCAGTTCTGAAACCGTTGGCTAATGGCATCGAATACATTTTCGTTGTCTGCCAATTACAACCCAAATAACTTTGTATTCTTTGAACCTCGATTGTCCCTGGTTATATTTCCACAAACAATGGCTTTCTCTGCCACTTTACCTCTGCAACTTCTTTGGAAATGTTTTTGTTTTGCTTCTAGTTTAATCCAAAGACTATTGAACTGAGTCCACCATAGTCTAGGGGATTTCCGTAACTAAATGACAGTACTTTAGTTGCATGCTTCAGAAAATTCTTCCTCCATTTGCATTTTTCCTTTCTATTCCCTCGTGACGTTCCTATTATTCCCTAAATCCACTAATGCACTTCATTTGTTTGTTATCCCTTCTTCGAAAATAAGCAAAACTCAATCACTTTGGGTAAGAGTCAATGTTCTCCACTTCATAATACCCAGCTATTTTCGAAAGACTAAACTCCATTTATTTTCATTGATGTTCCACAAAAAAACCAGCTCCGTTGTCCATTCCATTGAGAATCGTTTTGTATTCAAAATTCGCATAAACTGCAGCTGTTTGGGAAACGACGTTCCTTCGAAATATCTATGCATCGCCTTGCAGTGTTAACTGCATCAACGTTTATGGGGTGTTTCCCTAGCTACCAGGGTAATTTTCCAAACTCTATTCAGAATGTCTGCGCAAACAAAAACATTTTGGAAAAGTGGAAGGAACCCATTTAAATAGGAATATTGGCAAACGTTCAGTGGAGAGAAGAGTAAAAATAAACATTCCACAGTGAATGGGTTTCGTTTCGCGACGAGATTTCTCGAAATTCGCATTTAATGGAACGATAAGTACATACATATGTTTGGAGAAATGACATTGTACATTTGCGAGTTCAACTGGGAATCCTCACAAAAACCAATTAGGTCCAATTTTATTTTTTTGTTGACATTTAAACGTCAAGATCGTTGTGTTTGATGTCATAATGACGTTGTCCTCGTTCTATTAAGGTGTTTGCCCATTACGCGCTCTTTAAACTCAACTTTAACTGAAGGTAGACATTGTTAAACGCAGTTTATTATTTCGGATGACATTTCGTATTTTGGGGTGGTTCTGGTGAATAATTTCGTGAATTGTTATCACAGTTGTCACCGTGACGGGGTCCATTATTCAACGCACACAAAATATGAATTTGGTCAGCACATTGTTAAATAAAGAAATTCGAACAGCGGTAATTACATTATTATTTCATCTGTCAATTGAAATGTGTAATTTAAAACAAGAACATGTTCAACTATGTGTGGAAAATTCCGTTGAAATGACAATGATTTACGCTTTTGGTCATAGTGTCACAGGTTTGACAGGTCTGATAACTCATTAATCCCGGTCATGGTTTCGTTTTGTAGCTTACAAACCCGAGTCTTTTATCACATGAGGTTTTCAAAGCCACAACCAGGATGTGTCTCAAGTAGTATTCCATCTGCGTGCAATCTTGTCCTTAACAGGAATTCGCTTCAGTCAATACCTAACTTGTATAGAAAAATATTCAGGCTGAGATTAAATGGACTTAGTGGTCGTTTAAACTTTTCAACCAGGTTGGTGATCCACAAGAAAAGAGAGCCAATCAACAGAGGCATCCGTCTTCTCAACAGAGCGTACAAAATCTTATCCATAAACTCCCTAAACCTTTTGTGTACAATCTGATTTGATCTTATCAGTGTGGTTTACTTAAGGTGGCCCTATAGTCCGGGGTGGACCTGGTGTGGTTTACAGCAAGGAAAGATCATAATCGGCAGATCCTGTAAAAAACCGAAGTCGAGGTGTTTAAGTTTTGAGGCCGTCTTATGATGGCATTACGTTCTTACTGACCCCATGATTCTCAAGCAGGCTTTCCTCTGAATCTTATGTGAGGTTGTGAAGCTAGAGTAAGTCTTACAAATGGTAGAGTAAGTCTTACAAACGCCGCCGTGTAAAGCCAGTGCACTAGAGATGGTTTGAAACCCCAGGCATGAGCTTCAGTAGAAGACTATCAAATCGGCTACAAATGTCTCATGCACGCCAGCCTGATTAACGTCACTCCTAACAGAAAGTTTCATATGCTTTCCTAATACACTCATTAACGTTCGTCGTCCAGTTTCGTTCGGAGCCTACAACTACGCTTAAGTATCGTGTTGATCGTGATAGACTCAGTTCAACCCCTCAATGTTTGGATTGAACTCTTCTTAGTCGAAATATCGAGACATGCATTTAAAAGATTAACCTTCAGCCCTCTGCTTCTGATCCACTGGTCAACTAGTAGTAGTGTCTTGAGTCTTTCTGGATCACCATATCGTCAGCGTAGATCGTTACGTTGAAACCAATTACCATAAGTCCAAGGAACTTACCTTACCAACATTGGTGACATAACAGGCGACTGTCCAATAGGACAACGTGCTAACAAACCAGGGGCTCTCCTTAATGTATTTTGCAGAAGCTGTAGAGATGAGGAGATAGAAGAAACCACAATTCACATCCTCTGGTGCTGTCCAGCGCTATCTAACTGTAGGAGCAGACGAATAGGACACTGTCACTTTAGCAATTGCAGTGAACTAAGTCAAACCCCTATTCGTAATCTCCTCACAAGTTCTAGATGATTTTACGGGTGGAATTCTCTATGTATCACAGTAGGTCTTGAGTCTAAGTGAGTTCTCTATGGGACACCTATTCAACCCAACGTCACCTAACCTAATCCAACCTATCATTAGGGCTGATAAAACATCCTTACAGATATTCTTTTCGCTATTTTCGTCTCCCACCCTCCAGTTGATTATTCGTGACTTGAGCATCAGTCCAATTCAGTTAGAAAGATCGGTGTTTAGGGCAGACTGGCTATAAGGTCTGCAGCCTGTTAAGCGCACACAAATAACTTTAAAAAATGTTTCTAGAAAATGAAATCTGGAAACGTCATATCGAGTGATCATGTTTGGTCATCACAAAACGTCTGTGGCATCGTCCTCTTTGAACTTCATGTGCTTCAATCCGAAATCGAATTCCATCTCAGCATCTTCTTCGATCTAAATTCTGTCGATTCGAGCCTTTAACAAAGCTCATCGTGCGTCTATAGATCGCGATCCGTTGAACTTCTGGAAGATTCGATGGTATTCAGTTGATAGAGACAGAGTTCGTAGGCTTGCAATCGATCTCATGATCGCAGCTTTGAATCACGGCATTGCTGGCTGATTCTGCCGACGATCAGTTTAACCAACTTAAAAACTTTGAAAACAGGTTTGATCTGATCGTGATCTGATCCTGATTGTGTCTAGTGATCGTGGCTGAGTTTTCAACGAATGCTTGGTATATGGTTCTCAGTTCTGATCTTAGACAGACCCTCCACGTCTCAGAAGCTGGATGATCGTGTTGAACTAGAAGACAATGAACCTTATATCACGCTTTAGGCAAAACGCTGTATTCATCTATTCAATGAATTACAAAATATACGTAGTACTGTAGTGAACTACCAAAAGCACTAAAGAACTGATATCCAGGTCTAGTGACACAGCTCTAGACCACAGGCACGTGACAATAAACTTAGTAATTGGTATGCGTGATTATACAACTCGAACGTATGAATAATCTACAATTCAACGTCCGAGCTTAATTGATTTCTCATTGGAATATTCATTATCACTTCGTGTGTTTCACTAAGGGCGGTCCCGATCGAGTGAACTAGAACTCGTTCCACTGATTGCAAGACTCCATGAACTACAGATCCCCCTTTTCCTCCGTTGAAACTTTCAATTACCTCTCAATTCACCTCTATTCGATCCGTAAAATTGAACTGATTCTCCTCAGATAATTGAGGCAATCTTCTGCGAAATAGATTAACCAGGTGTTGTGGCGGTGTGTGAGCTCCTTAACGATCATGTATCCGCATTACATCATAAAAACCTAATTACTTCGAGAAGAAAAAAGAAACAACTTCAATGAAACATCGGCAGCCGTTTATCTTCCTCCAGCTTCATGAGAGACGAACCTTGAGACTTTTTTTTTTGATCAAAAGCATCAAGCAATTGAAGGTCAATCAGAAGCACATGACTAACACAACAGAGTGTTGTGTATCTTCAAAGTGTTCTATCGGCGGATTCTCAACTGGATACAGCAAAGAAAACAAGCGACACCATCGGTTGTGTTAGATACGAATGTCAGTCACTCAATCAAACACACACACACTGTGCTCTGCCGCAAATGGAAAGAAATCACACAACAGCCCCAGTGGTGGCATGGAGTATCTGAAGCTTTCAGTGGGGGGAAAATTAGCACAAATCGTGAGATTAACTTCCGATTTTAAGTCGAATTCGAAAAGCATATTTCGTAATCGTAATCGTCTCACCCACTGCGTAGGAGTCAAGTGGTAATTATTTATAATTTTTACGACATACCAGTGTACTCGAACGAGATACATACAGAGACGTGTGTTGTGTTGATGTGTTCACTCTCCTTCTCTCGCTGGGGATGTGAGTTAAGGTTTGAGGAATTTTTACGAGCGTGTTAAGACGGAATTGGAATTAATTTTGAAATTGTTTTGAAGTCAAGCGAATCGGTAGATGTACTACAATTGCTAGAGAACATAGCGCTGTTCCATAGTGGAGATGTAATTTGATTACTTCCACGTTGGAGCAGAGCCAAAGGCTAGCAGACTACGAAACGAACTATAAGGCGATTATTTAAATTTTAAATCTTTTCCAAACGATGATTGCATTTTCGGGGTGCTGTAGTCCGTTGGAATGTCGATGGTAGGTGATGTGACCTAAAATGAATGATCCATCTTAGGAAATGGAATGCTCCTCAGAGGATTAGAATAACAGCGAGGCTTAGGTCGAGGAATTCGTAATGTCATTTTTATCTCTGCACCTTTTACATCTTTCACTTGGAATCGATCTTTTATTTCAATTAACGTTTTAGACCATTTGCACGATGCAGAGGGTGCTTTAGCTTTTTTTGAGTTTCATGCCTGTTTATGCTCGGTTAACTCGAAACCTAATCGATGTGTGCTGCCTAACAATCCTCAATATAGTCTGTAACGAAAATTCCGAAGCAGGTTCTTTTTCATTTTTTGTATCGTCAGTGTAGATTTCCCACCGTTCTCTTTTATGAATGAAACTGTAATAACTTTTGTAGAAATCGTTTGTGTAGTACTTTCTGATTAGGCTAATGGCCCTAAGAGGGTCAGAGCCTGAAATGCTGCCTTCCATCCTTTACGGTTTCGAACACGCTGCCTCCACATGGTGAGAACAAGTTTTCTTCTGTCTGCGATCACTTGATCGTTAACCAGGTGGCTGGAATTTGAAGACTGGCCGGGCCAGTGAAGGCGACGGATTCTTACCGTCAGGATTATATCCACACTTCGTAGACAGGACCAAATATCCGACGTAGAATATTTCTTTCACAAGTGAACGCAAGATCTGTTCAGTTGTCTAGCTTATCCAGCTTTCGCCTCCATAAAGAACAACCGGCAAGATCAGAGTCCTGTAAAGCACGGTTTAGGTCCTTCATGTTAGAAGTTTTGACACTTGTTGTTTGGACAAACCGTAGTAGCACCGGTTGCCTAGGGTTGCTCTTCGTCGAATTACCACCTGGGTGTTGTGTGTGGAATTTACATCATGCCTCGAAGTGGGCAGACTCCTTCTCTACCTCAGATGGTTCCTTTTGACAGCATGTATTCGATTTCACACTCATTTATCTAAGGACTAACCCCTCTGGCCTGGTCTTCAATCACTGTAAAAGCCTCAATGATGGCACGTTGGGATCGGACGATGATATCATTGCGGTCTGCGTATCCCAACAGCTGGTCGGGATACTCCAGCACAAGCTTGAAGAAATGGCACGACAGAGCAATTCCTTGCCATTCTGGCTCCAAACTGCACGGTACCTCACGAGTTTTCGAGATTTATGCGACACAACCAGATCCTCAATACAGCGTTGTATAATCGATAACGAAATGGTAGGTGTTGACTTGGAGCTCGTTGGTCTTTTCCAGCATTTTTCACAGTGTGAAGTATGGCCGGAAGCCATACTGATTGTGGCCAATTTGTCTGGAGCAAAACGGCTTTAGACGTTCACATCAAGCAAGGATGTGCCTCGGTAGTTATTGCAAGACATAGGACTGCTCTTGTAGATAAGGCAGATAGACTTGGTATTCTAGACCTAGGGCGTGCTTTCGTCGTCGCAAACTCTGCAGATGATCTGGTGCATGCTCTTTACGAAAAACATCGCCACCAGCTTTAAGAATCTCTGACGGCAAGCTGTCTGAACCCGAGACCTTCTTTTTGTTCTTTAGCCTTCTGATAGCTGCACCCATTTCTTCTAAGTCGGCTGCGGAGACTATTTCATCGATTAAAGTTGAATTTTCCTCACCATTCTCCCTTGGTCATGACGGTTGTGCAGCTGTTGAAAATGCTGCTTAAATATTTCCACAATTCTTTGCGGGACAGTGACAAAAGTATTCTCATTTTTTCGAAGTACCTGGATGTCTGATCTACAGCGGGGCTTTTGATATTTTTAATAGAAATTTCGAGCAACATTTCTGTTTCTAGACTCCTCGATGTTCTTGAGCTGGATGACTTCGTAGACTCTTTTCCTTCTACCTGGCAACTTTTTCTCTTCCTTTCTTCTAGTTCGATACTTATCTCGCGCTCCTTGGATTTTGCGTTGAAGCGCCTTCTGATATACCTCGTCGGTCGTCATATTCTTTTGCATCCACTTCTCATTATACCACGGCTTTTTTTTTTCGGGGGTAGTCTAAAGTAGTCGTAGCTACTTCTTTGCTGGCACTGCTACATCTTGTCCACTTGTGGTCGGCAAAGACAAAGACTGTGTAGGGTGTTACACAATCTGTCGATTATATCGAGTCGACTGTTCATATGGATTGTCCTGAACCTATGAATCGTGACCGTACAAGCCTTGATTTTACGACAGTTTGCAACGAAAATGCCACTTCCAATTGCACGATTCGACAAAAACTCGAACCTTTTCCGAAATATTTGACTGTTTGACACTTTTTGCGTTTTGACAAATCGCCAAGCAGTTTAATCAATAATTGGAACCAAAAATTAACATCTGTCACCTGTGACATTTTAGTTAAATTTGTCGGGTTTCTCTTGAACAAAAAGCTGTGACAACTTTTTCGAAAGTGATAAGATCTTTATTAAAACTATAATTAATGATCTCCACGCATAAATATAAAAATTTTGTAGATTTAAAATCCATAACTTGCCAGATTTTGTTTTGTCAATTTCTATTAGCGTGCCCTAATGAATAGATTTCCATAAAAAGATGATTTCACGGTGGCAACGCTCTCAGTCTTTACGAAGTGTATTAATTTATTCTTAAAACAAAATATGGGCGTGTAATTAATATTACATTCAACTGATTATACCGATCGAACAGCTATTATATCATAGAATCGATACCCAAGCATTTAAATGAAACCATTATTTAAAAATCGAGTCATCGAACGTTTATTTTTACAAGACGTGTAATTAATTTCTTTCGGGGATAAATGCGAATCTGATGCTTTGTCTTTTTGCTTAAAAAAAGATTTTTTCCATTTAAGTTTGGTTCTACTTTGAGTGTGGTATCGATCTTCTTCAACAGAGGCCGACCACCCGGTACTAAAGTGACAAGTTCACAGGAATTTTGTCAAAGTTTCCGTTGAATTTAATTGGTCGAGAGGATCATCGTCCTTTGATGACAGATTTTATTTATGCCGCCACTCAGTCGTGTTTCATTTTGTCGTTTATTAGGGACAACATTCAACCCAGAATTGTTTTGGGTCCAACCGCTAATAGAAAGACAAATCTCTGCTCAACCTCCAATCTACCCACCGAAGCCATAATTACCCCAATTCAACCTCCAATTGAGCTAATACCAAATTTTTACATTAACCACCGTAGCATGTGTAAACCCTCCAGAAACTACCTCTTAAAATGGGCACTTCTACAACAGTTTGTTTCGTGTACAAGGTCAAGAGTAGCCCGTCACTTTTGGACTCCAAACTCGTAGCACACTTAACGCACTTCATTGATCGCGCAACACGAAAACGTTTTTCTTCCAAGAAATCACACTGAAGTGCATAAATCACAACAACAGTCTGGAGGAACTCGGAAGATTGATTGAAAAGCCAAAACCGACAAAAGTTTTATGATTAAAGGAAATAATTAATTTTGAACGGGAGGAGGGCATAGTGATCACCGGACCATGTCCTGGAGACATGCGTGAGAACTTCATCCGAATGATTCTCACGAATAGCTGGCGGTTTCGCTTTTGGCGCTTCGATAGTTGTGCTCCGTACCGCCTCCCAGCCTTGGAATGGCTTCTTCGGATGCAAAAGAAACGAAAGTGCTTAGCAATAATGACAGCAATTGTGGAAGACGAAACTAGAAAAAAATTACCATAACACCGGCGGTTAATGAAAATGTTGAGATCATGATAAGGGCTAGAGACACACACGTATTGAATTGCATGATGCATTGCTGGTGTGACCGGGGCAGACGGCAGGGTGTTCCCGCACAAGGTGATGGAATGACGGAGAGAATACCTGGGAATAGACGATCAATTTCATTCGTGTTTTTGCATTTGTGGAATTCATTTATGCATCTGTGGAGATACTAATGAATTCTGAATGACTGACGCAAAGGCGAATGCACCGAGGAGGGTTTTTTTTTTTAGCGACGTAGAGAAGCCAAAGCCAAAGCGCTTCTTGAATATTATCGTGAAAAATGTCAACAATGGCGGTTACCAGATCTACGACAATGCTTCTGACTGATGAGTATAGACGAAGACAAAGCAGCTCAGTCATGACCTGGAAGACGAGATGGATGAGAGCTGAAGAGAATCGGCCATGCATAGGATAGTTAGGAAAGTCATAAGTGATATCATATTGACCCCCAAAATGAAGGTTCAATACCAGCAAGACACTCATCTAATCCAATTCTGTCGTAAAGGTCGGGTTTTGAGGTTGTACAGTGCCATTCAAGCCGAAGAGAACTCCATGAGCCCTCAAAAGAAGGCCGCACTCATGATATTTCCTTTGTGATTGTCCTGCCTTTGCTCAGTGTTGAGACTGTTAGCTCCTCACCATTGAAGCGCCTTCTTGGCTTTCCCCGACCGCCTTCGGTTTATAATACGGCTTTTCGCTCTGTTTAGTCATGACATCTTGGTAAAACAAGCGAAAGAGGTTCAAAACTTGACTAAAGTTAAGATTTCCAAACTCTCACAGGAGGCATAAAGTTATAATTACCTTGACATCTTTAAATTCAAGGGATGGAGTCCACTTTTATTTGTTCTCTATTCCCCATAACCCATTTATTGATTATCATTGCTTTTGACACTTCCTCAAGCTGAAGATAAACCAACACACCCCTTCCCCCTTCTCAACAGTTTCCCAAACAATAATTTTCACACCAAACTCCCGACGAATGAAATCAAAAAAAAAAACAATTTACTGAACTCAATTAAAAGCAAATAAAGCCCACTCACCCCACACCACCACTCTGATAGGCCCAAGGCCCGCATAGGAAAATCTTCAGCATCAATCAACGGCAATTTGAAATCAAATTACGATTTATTTACTCTTTCCGTTGCGACCCGTTGTTGGTATCGGGTCTTACAAATGATCCCCAATCCGGAGTATTAGTTCGCCCAAATCACTTCATGAATGGGCCTAGTGGCAAGCAATCACTGACGGTGTCGTGTCATAATACACTGAACGTGAGTGGTGGCGGCCACCGCTACTGTCTACCGGTCCGCCAGAGAGCGAAAGTAATGCCCCGAGGGCGTCGATGGGTGACATAATGTTCTTGCTTTGCTTTTCCCTTATTTTTTCCCTGTCTTCTTGGAATTTTCCAGAAAAAACGAAGGGAAATGCATTGAACTCGGTTTTCTGTCAATGAAATTGTGCTGGAATGGGGCTGTTGAAGTTTCGCGCTGTCAACTTCCGAGAGCTTCTCGTTTCACTATTGTTAGTGTTGGAGTCTTTGTTTTGCCCATAATCGGATTTATATTTCGAGTTCGAGGCACGTTTTGTTTGTTTCTTCTGTTTTTTTTTTTTGCCGCTCTTGACGAGCTTATAATTGCAGGAAGTCTCTAACCCCAATTGCCAACACAAGCACATGCACCACTTGAAGTTTTGTTCTTCCCTGAAGTTTTGTCGCAAACGCATCCAATTGTCAACCGCATGACACATGACGACCGCATCGAACAATGTGCCACTCAAGTGGAAGATACTTTCAGTGTGTTGAATAATTGCAGTAATTATCGATTGGAATGCATTTACGGTGTGAGATTGAAGTCTTGAGTCTTTCTCTCTGTAATCCGTTCCCAGCTGGATGCACTATTGCGGTTTTTTTTCTATTGGTCTGTGAATAGCATTTCACGAGATTAAATGATCAACAGAGTACCGCGCACGCGGCGGCAGCCATCGACACACAGGAAGTTGCAATTGAAATTCCTTAACATGGACGCGATGGGAATGTGTTTTGTGTTTTTTCTTTTTTCTCTTTTGCGCCGCCACAATCAATTGAATGTCAATAGAAAGAAATAGTGGTGGTGGTGTTGCTGCTTATGCTTCGGAGAACACAAAAATGTTGACAGAAATGGGCATTAATATCTGTCAGTGTGCGGCAGCGGTTAGGGCTAAGCTGTGGGATTATGAGCGAACACTGAACTTAACTGTCGGCCCGTAAAAGGAAGTGACAATTTGGTTGAATATGGTCCGACAAAAACAACCGAAAATGGTTAGTTTTTGGTTTTGGGCGGCAGACGTCAAAAAGGTATTAATGCAGGGTGCCACAGGAGTGACAGTTTGGTACGTCATTGTTGTCCACAGATGGAAATTTGATTGAGATGTTATTGACATGATTAAATGGTCAACAGATGATTATTACTGATTGTCACAGGCTGAAATGTTTCTCCTGCAAAGAATTTTTCGTTCGAAACGACCAAGAATATCCTCATCCGCCTTCGATAGAGTCTATGCTTCAATGTAGGCCTGGTACGAGGGACGTTTTTTGAAAAAAAAAAACGCAGTATGCTCAGCCCTTGGATAGGATCTTTGGCGTGACCTGTTTTCTGTTCTTTAGAGTTCAAATTTGCGTATTTGAAGATTTTCATGGCCACTAACAGCTTTCTTTTCGGTTTAAGTGCAAAAGCATCAGTTTTATGGCACAAGTAGGCTCTGCGGGGCCGTCCTATATATACGGGCTGAAACAATTCACAGGGCCCTGCGACCTAAAAAATCGCTTCAGCTAAGCTTAACTCTCTTGGTATGGTATTATGGTATGGTATGGTACGATATATGAGGGCGGGCGGAAGGCACTTCATTTGGTCCTCTGTCGAGCCCTTTTAATCGTTGGAACTGCAGGGATAGGTTTGGTTTGGGTTTGGGGGCATATGTTGGGAGGAATCTAGAGAAGGTGGAAACATGTATGGAGTTGACACTAGTGTACGTGAGGTCTGGCGAATCTTCCTGTTTCTTTGGTGAAGGCCAGGATGCCGCCGATTACTTTGTCCTTGAGATGTCTCAGGTCTTGTATCCACATGGACCCCAGGATCTTCTGTCGGATTCTCGCTATGGCTGGCCAGTGGCATTGGAAGTGTTCGAGATCTTCTTCTAAGCTTAATTCTCTTACAACTAGAGAATATTCTGGTCCTGAGTTAGATTGATGTTGGTTAGGACCCAATTTCATTCCGAGCTGTAGCGACCTAAGTGATTTCGCAGAGCTAGATCGAAGACATTGAGGAACCTCAGAGTCGTGTTTGAGTTTCAGAATTCTTCTCCTTGATCCTCCAAGTGTGGTTGGCACATGTCTAAAGGACTTTTACTCAGTTTGTTCATGTAATATTTGTCTGAGTAATCACCAGTAAGGAAGTCTGTTGAGAATTCAGCATCACCTTGACTTGGTTCGAGCATCAAAAACCTAGGCCTAGGCCTTAAAATCCATCTGCAAGCTTGAGGAAAAGCAATATTTCGATGATTTTGACACTGGGCAGTTCTCCTAGGTCGTTGAAGAATTATTTGCCTATAGACAGTTTCATGTTAAGTGTCCCAAAGTGCCCTTCATCCTAGGGCGGTCCACTGTCTCACACCATACGGTTAGGTTGGCCACAGCCATTAAATTGTGGCATCTAATGGGCCCCGTTAGGGGGTGTTTCCCGAGTATTGCATCCTTCATCCTATACTTTTGGTATAAGCTGTGGTTGTTGAAGCGAATTCTCAGTTTCCTTGGGTATTGCCCAATGAGTCGGCGAATTGTTATGCCCGCTGTTGTAGGTGAGTCAAATCTTTCAAAATGTGACGAAGATGTTTAACTTGCTTTTGATAGGAAGTCTCAGTCGCTTTTAGTAGAACAGACACAGATTTCACAAGGGGAACTATGTATAAGAGCGAGTCAGTTCGACAGCTTTTTCATTCTGTGGCTGCTCTTCCAAATCTTCAATCCTTCACTTGTATTCATTTTTGTAGACCTCCTTGTCTAACTGCCGTATAAATTGACTGATTTGGGCAAAAGATGTCCTACTCTTTGGCCCTGAAAACTCCCTCAAGGACTAAATGAATAACAGCGCAAATTTGCTCTGCATTTTTGACGTTTTCCTACAGACTTTGCTGCCAAACCCATTTCGGTTCACTCCAACCTTATCTTATGCAATCTAACAATGCATTAGGTTTGCTAAAATATTTTCTAAAACCTGTTCACATGTACATATTTACATGTCAATTTTACGGTCTGCGCTTGACGCTCATTAGTCAAACTCCACCTCGTATGATGTGTGTGTTTTCTTTCCCAAACCTTCGAATTATTTAAATAAATTTCACAGCGAGCTCTTTTATTCGCTTGCAAATTTATCTGATTCCACAACTCTGAGGCGAGCTACCTGCATCTGGTTCTTGAAAAAAACAAAGTCGCTCCAGGCCACAAATAAGCAGAAAAAGGAAACGCCGCTCATCTCTATAATTCATTGTGTGTGCAAATGTCTTTGAATTATTTATACAAAAAAGTTGTCTAAACAAATGCAAATTCAGCCATTGTAGTCTGCCCATCAGGCAATCACATCTAATAAAAAGTTCGCAAAGCACGCGACTGGACGCGACTGCAGAAACTACCCCCACCACAAGGTAGCAAATCGAAACCCGATTGTGTATCGAAAGTGTTGTTTGCTGGCATAAGTTTAAATAAAATTTAAATTCACACACCACCAATTAGATGGTTTACGAGCTCGCTCTCTCCTGCTCGCGTTAGGTCGTAAAGTTGGGGTGAAACACGCGTGGTGCTACCAAAAATAAGCAAACTTTCTGGCCACATTAAGATATCTGGAATCTCTGTGGCGGGAAAGTGGGGTGCGGGCCTGTGGATTGTGGGGATTAAACTTTTAATTGCCTTTTTTCACTCAGTCGTTCTGTAACTTTTCTTTCTTTTCAGACACGACAACCATCGTCAGTTCGAGCTCGAATGAGGAAAAGATTAAGAAAGAAGTCGACAGCGATTACATCGAGAAGTAAGTTTAAGTTGCACACTATTGATTTTGAAATGCATAACATAGCGAGTGTACGAGTACGAGTACGAGTACCTAAATTACACAAAAGTATCTCAAGCACACATGTGCGGAGTGCTGTGAAAAAGTAAAAGTATCTCATGGGTATGGTTCCTCCCAGTGATCGTTGCTGGCTCGTACGACGTACGACCTATCTGTGGATCTAAACTAGTTTTTTTGTTTTCTTTGCAATTTATACTGGAGTAGCGAAAAGTATGGTGTGGCCCAGCTGCAATTTTTGAGTAATTCCCCGTAAATTTTTCTTTTTGTTTTGCGCACGTTTTTTGTTTTGTTTTACTACGTGCCATGGTCCGATACGTTAATTATTGGATTAATTATTCTCGATACATTGCGAGCTGGTGGTGATTAGGGGCCAACTGCGGGTCGTGGAGATATCCGATCGATCGTGGCGAATCGTGGCCATCTGATGTTGGATCGATCTTTCATCCGACGCCTTTCTCTTGGACGTGCGTGTTTTATGAATTAGCGACATCTGTTGCTTGAAAATTGTTTGCGTTTTATGCATGTTTATAGATTTGTTTGATTAGTTTTCGCATTAACACGAAGTTGAGTCCAGGTAGAACTTGATCTTGCTAATTCAGAGTATGCGACTTCCGGCGTTGTGTGGGTTACACCGATGACAGGTGGAAGTCGGCTCAGTGGCTATAGCCGTCTTGACAGTTCTCATATAGCAACTTCCACTTGTTAGATTTGAATATTAAGAAGGCTAGACGCATTGATTTTAGGAGATACGGCTTATAAGCTACCTGTGGGTTGCTGCTTTGCATTGTGATCGTTGCCCTTTCTTCTGTTCCAACAAATAGTCTCTGATATGAAAGCGTTCCCGAACGCCTGTTCAATGTACTCTGCATGTTAGTGGAGTCCCATTGAAATAGGCGGAGAAGTTTAAGTATCTCGGGGTCCTATTCTGTAGGATTGGTCAGGCTGGAGCAATTTTTAGACAAATTGGTCAATCTGTTATCAGGAGGGCTGAACTTAGCATCGATGCTAAGCTATCGGTCTTTATTTCAGTGTTTGTACCGACGCTCCCCTAAGGTCATGAGGTTTAGATACAAGCTGCTAAAATAAGTTTTCTGTGTGGTATTGCTGGGGCAACTCGTCGAGATCGAGTAAGAAACATCAGATTACGCGAGGCACTCAATGTCAAGTAGCTACTTCGTTAAGGTTAAATGCCCAACTCGGTTTCAAGACGTGCCATGAAATCCGTGCCATGAGGTAGGTGTCACTACTCCCTGGGTAGGCCCAGAATGAGATGGTTGGAGTGATTTTCTTTTGAATAGCCGTTAGGGTGATTAGACATGATTGCCCTTAAGAGTCTTGCAGAACACTGATAATAATGGGAATAATGACGAACAGGGAAGCCTTGGATTAGGTTAGGCTGAGGTGGATCCACAAATGGATTTTAATGAAGCGAAGGAGGCTTCTAACATCTGTATTGGTCAGACCGCCTCGATTGTTGTAACAGAAGGCACCTAAGTGAAGTTTCCTTCTATGGGAGAGAGCTAGGTTTCCTGCTCTTCTTTCGTCCTTAGAGGGTTTTAGATCCTGTTTGGGCCAAATTTGTTTTGTCTCGAGATTTGTCCACCTAAGACTCGTTATTTCGAGAGCATCTCGCTTAATTTTGAGTTTATATGTAACGATAGGTATGCCTAAGGTACCATATTCTGGTATCAAAAACAGTGTTGTTTCATATCTCGCGAGTTCACCAGTCTTCTCTCTGTATTCTGTTATAGGGACCCTAAATGCGCACTGCGACCTATAAGGTCTATTGTGGTGGCCCATATAGTTTAACCAGATTAAGTTATATTAAGGCTTTTGATAAACCTCAGAATAGGCTTAGGTTCGATTTTCCACATTTCCGCTGGGTTGACCGAGGCCCGCGGCAAGTGGAGTAATATTTTCCTTGCGACTCAGCTGTCTCTTTCTGTTTTTCACAGAGTTGGCTATGTAGCCTTACAGTTCCCTGGAATGTCCCTATCCCCGGCACAGAGGTGAATATTGAACTGCTAGTTTCTGGAGTAGTTTCTAGATAACTGATGGATCCTCTCGTTGAGGAATAAAAACCGCCGTAAGTATAATTTGTCATGAAGTAGCTTTTCCATTTCGCGTCCTGAGTCGACAGAAAAAACTGTGAGTCCCTTCCATTCGAGTGACAAATGTAACACGCACACCATGAATGTCTGGATGGCCCTACCAGCTATTTTCTTGTATCTAGGATATTGCTCATATTCTACATGCCAATGTAGCAATTCTTCGAACACCCATATCGTAATTTTGGAGACATAGCTCGCTCCACTCGCTCCAGAAAACGCCTCAAGTCCCAGAATGCAATTTTAAGTTCGTAACTCTCTTCACTCGCTTCTGTGGTTTGTCCTCCTCTATTTTGCTAAGCATATCCACTCCTCTTAAAAATAAAAATAAATAGCTGGCGCGACAACTCGGAATGAGCCAAGGCCTAGCTTCTCGCAACCATTCATGTTGTTCGTGTTGTATTGTTTCCACGAATGGAAGGGACCTACAATTTATTGCCGACTCCGAACGGCGAAGTGAGAAGCTCTTTCATGACAGATTATACTCGCGGAGGCTTGTCATTCCCCGTCGAGAGGTGGTGCCGCGATAAATGTTCGGTGTTCCTGGCTGGGTCTTGAACCCACGCTGCTTGGTCAGCAGTCCATCACAACTAACCACTGAGCCACGGCGACCACTCCTCTTAGATACTCCTCTTAGATATATAAAATGTTCCCCTTCCCTAGATTGAGTGATGCTTTTCCCATAGCACTGGTAATCCCGCCACTCATAACCAAAACTAGGTGCTTCCGTGTTCGTTTAATAATTTCGTACAAGCTCTGTATGTTGCTCTATTTATTATCCGACACGTTTGACTGATTTTCGCGTTCCCATCGCTACAAGTGTAAACAAAATTTAGAAATATATTGATTCCCTCTCCGCACTGACACTCCGAATAGTCTCAATTCAATTCGCATCGCACCCTGCTCCCAACTCATATGCAATTTGCATTCGGCCAATACTCGTACTTCCCAAAACACAATTCACAATGAGATTGATTACAACGCCGGCCACCACTTAGCCTAAATTTGATCAAATGAAC
The DNA here is from genome assembly GCA_917880715.2 of Matsumyia berberina. NCBI lineage: Eukaryota > Metazoa > Arthropoda > Insecta > Diptera > Syrphidae > Matsumyia > Matsumyia berberina. The sequence goes on from OU862872.1 coordinate 112,113,630, forward strand.
CGATTTGCTTTCTCTACCCTGCTCCGAGCACTTCCATTATTTCCATATGCGCGTTTCATGCAAAATTTGCAGGATGTGTTGTAGAAAATTACAAATTACCTCACACGTGTCTGTGCGCACCCCAAAAAAAAAAGAAGTGAAACCATTTTGCAAATTGAACATATCACTAACGGTTTTAACTTCGGGGCCAACTGCGTGACGGTTGCCGCTCAATAACGAGTTCTTCCCCCTTTTTTTTTGTGCAAAAGAAACCACAAAAAATAATTTACATCTCACCTCTCGGTCCTCCTGTAGAGAAACACATAACCATGTGAATTATAACCAAAAACGCAGCAACATCTAGGAGACGGCTAATTATAATTGCAATCCCGGAAAAGGAAAACACGAAGCTCTCAAATGTATAGGCAGAGCGACATCTATTTGACAGGTACCACCATTAAGTGTTTCTCTAATAAGCTCACGAAAGAAGAAAACAGGTGGAACGACTTGCCACCGTCGAGAGTCATTAAGTGTTGCAAATCTGTAAGCCGTCTTACCACGGATTTGTTTACAATAAATTTTGACAATTTAACGAGACTCTGCGAGACGTAAAGAAAATGCCAGCTTTGGTGTTTAATTTTCAGTAAAAGGACCGGCTTTCGACCCGCCCAGTGTACATTTTATCTTGAAATTAGACGAAAGTGGCACTAAAATTAAGCAGAGCGGTGTGATTTGGCCGACAGAAATGGAGAACAAACAAACCACAGACGGAGGCATACATTTGCATATTTGAATTTCTAATCTCGGGGGGCTTTGAGGTTGACTACCTGTTTTGCATTAAAGATACGAGAATGCTTTTTCGTTTTCATTTTTTTGGGAGAGAAGTTTTCTGAATTGAAACGGAAATGGACAAGTCATCAGTCACAGTGTTGATGGCTAGTTGGCCATCCTCGACTTTAATGTTTCGGAAGAGAGTAATTGGCTTTAACGGGTGAAATTATGAGAGGAGTCAGCGTTCTAATTTGTGTTGGAAAGTTTAACCAAGCAAGACCATGAGCCAGTTCCTAAGCGATTTATCTTTGAATTTTCTTCCTAGCTTGTCCAGAAGTTTTTAGATAAAACCGCGGAGTTGTGTCTTAACTGTGTTATGTGGGGCAGCAGCAGCATCATAGCCGGATGTCTAACGTAGAAAATCTTATTTCTTCGAAAGACTGAATAGACTGTCTTGAATAGACATGACGTCCTCTTCGAATTCTCCTACTCTGGAGGCAGTATGTTCTGTGAATCGTACACCCTCAACCCTTTTATCCACTATCTCTGAACTCTTTATTTTCACAATGCACGCCTTCCACAATTCTTTAAAAGTTTATAAGGATGTCAAGAGCTTAGTCCGGGTGTTCAAGTACTCCAAAAACATTGTAGGAGTTAAAATGGAGCCCTAAGGGTTTCCATTTTGAAGATTCAATTCCTCTAGTAGTCCTCAATTCAAAATCAGTAAATTCCATGTGAAGCCCTTTGTAAATTGGTTTTTCTTAAGTGATCCGCAATCACCTCGGTTCTCGGTGTCCGAATAGACCTACACGCCACAAGATTAGACATCTATCCAAGTGACTTTTGCACGACCTGTAGATACGAAGCGGAAGAGGAAACTATTTTCTATATTCTCTGCAGCTATTCCCCTGTATCCAAGAGAAGAGTACTCGACTTATCTTCTTCGATGAAGTGTCCTCCGCTTTATGAAAAGCTCTGGTTGGTTTTAGATTTTCTTCCATAAGATTAGCGGCGAAAATGATGGTATCACAACGAACCAACATCAGTCTAAATGTGTCTGTATCTTTACAAGCAGCCACCTTATTTTACCTAACTCCTTCGTGTCTGTCAACAGAACAGCAGATGTTCGATGTTTTTTCCAATCATAGGTCGGTGAAAGTTTAGTTTAGACCCCGAGATACAAATTTTCAAAGGTCACCTAGCCCTAGATGCAAAACATTGTGAGAAATGACAAGGAAATATTGATACATGGCCTACAGTGTCAAAGTTGCGAGGAAACTCAACTTTATGGCACTGCACTTGATCCCATTTCATAATTTCTCGTCTGTCAAAACAAACGTCATATCGAAAAGTTAAGAAATCCAACTCTTGCAAAGCATGCAGTTCCAGTCTAAGCACTAACACGATTGAATCCACATGTTGACATTGACAACTGTCATTCACGCAACTTAAACTTCAAACTTTGAATGTCATTATCAGAAATTCCTCAAATTAATTGCAAAATCAAAAGCGGCACCTAAAGTATATGCAAAATAGTTCCACGTTTAAGTGATAAATTCCCACATTTCGTTCATCGACTAAATAAAAATAAAACCAAACCATGACTGGCACACATCGTAACCAAAATTTCAAGAAAAAAGTCAAAAACTCCCACGCCCACCATCGAACTTCCACATGAATTTTGTGTTCAAATCACTGATTTCCATTCATTCACGCTGGGCGGCCTTAATCGAATTCCTATCATCTGTCAAATCACAGCTTTTAAGGCTGACCTCCACCATGGAAAAACGAAAAAAAAAAAAAATTAATAAATTTCAATCAGCCCATCATTAAAAAAATAAATGAAAAATTTCACGTCAAATTCTCCGAATACGTCAAACTCTGTGTGTGTGTGTTGTTCGTAGGTACTTCTCGCTTTATCGTGTGAAACAAGTGACAGATGCCGACAAACAATCCAAGGGATTCGTTTTTGTTTTTTTGCATCCATGATGCAATCACAATGCAGATGCAGATGCAGTTTCTTTGAATGACATCTTATGGACATCTGTACGAGATTTCGTGAAACAGATCCATAACACTGTCAGGGAATTGGAACAACAAGCTCGTATCTCTCCACTTCACTCTGACAGAAGTCACGTTTTTCTGTTTTGGAATTGATCGTTGGGACTACAGTGTTTGAAAATGTCAATAGCACTGTGTGTCGATTTGACACGAAACAATCACTTGTCTTTGGACGAAACAGTATTAATGGCGACGATGACGTAGACGACGACGAACACGGCTGTGGCTGTAACCGACGCAGAGGATGATGATTGTTAGACAGCAGCATGAAATTGGGATTCCAGAGTGTCGGAACGCGTGTGCCTGTGTGTTTGGATCAATTTTCTGCCGTAGGGGGAGGCCTGTCCGTGTTCCAGTTTCAGTTAATATCCGTTATGTCGATCGCAAACGATTGCTGAAGTTTACAGTTACATTCAGTTCGATTGGTTTTTGTTTTGTTATTTCGACTTGTCGTCTCAATGACATAACATTGTGGTTTGAAGTTTCAATAGGTGATTTACAGTCTTCGCGGGAAGATAGGGGACACATTCATTTCAGTAGACACATAATGAGAGTGGACTGCTGAGTAGAGAGATTTTTTATCACCGCTACCACCGCAAGGCTTATGATGAAAGCAGTAGGGGGAATTCGCTTCGTCTCACACTGGTACACTGAATTTTCCAATTTTCAGAGTTTTTATTTATTTTCCTGGTCAAGGGGTCTATCATCTCGACGCCTATAACCGATCGCTCAATGATTAATTGCATAGTCTATGCAATCTTCTCCAAACATTCTTTGCGGCAGCCCCTCTCATTCATCTGAAGTTCTTCCTTGAACATTTATTGTAAAAAAATTGTCTCCAGATTGGGCTACGTTATGCAAGAGTTATGCAGGAGTTCCTCACGTCATGCGTTTATTCTTAGTAAAGCCAGCACCTTCTCCGGTTCTTCCTTATGGACCACTTTTTGATAAAATCCCTAACGGTGGTAAATAGTCCGCTTTCTGCCACCATATCAGCGACACAAGTGATATTTGGCTTAAGTCTGGTGTGGATGCCAATATTCTCCAAAGAGAATCCACATTGTGATACAACACCTCCCTGTAGGCATCCCTCCAGGTCATCTACTGCGCCCCTAAGCCTGGAAAACTCAGCCACATCGAACGAACGGACAAACATGCTCCAGCTAAGAGGATCTTTGAATCCCAGCTCCCAGCTTCAAGACAACAAGGAAGACCGATCCTACTTTACAAAGGCGAAAGGATGCCAAAGTGCGTGGTCGGAGAGGACTTCGAACTGTGTTGTTGGAATCGGAGAGAATGAAAGGTTAGTAACCTGTGTCGGGCGCCATTTTAAAGAGGCTTACCTGAAGCTACATAAGTACAAACGCTGTCGACTAGGAGCAACGATTCGAATTAGTGATCCAAAACAGCATGTTCGTCACATTCCACGCTTGCCAAACCCATTTCTCATAACTCTTCTATTTTCTATGTTTTTTCCCCCCGCGAACAGTGTGTAAGCAGATCCAAATCTATCTGTTTGTTATGTTCCACAAGTTGTCAATGAAATCCAATCACAATTTGCATTTCATTTAATGTGTCAGTTGCTTGATCTGAATTCTGAATTCTTCTTTCAATTTTTGGCCACACAGGCCTCGAGTCTCCATTAGCATTCACCTTGTACACAGATTTTCCCTTTTCCATTCACAATCTAATGAAGCTCGTCCGCTTTAAATACCATCACGATTGTAATTTTGGCTCCAAAAAGACCCACCAAACACCAAACCACTTCAACACCTACGTCATCCACCAACCAATCCGGCACTGTTACCCTCAAGTGTTGGCCATTTAACCGATCATTTAGCGAAGTAAACTGCAAAACAAATTTCATAAAACAAATCCGCGCGCTCTTAAAACGCTAAAACGAAACCTGCACGCTAATGAATAAAGCCAACGTCGTAACCGTAACCACAAAACACATGTCCCATGCCCAAGCTGAAGCTCATATGGGCCAAGTGCTAAAGTTCGCTGAGGAACATGAAAAAAAAAAAAAAAAAAGAGCGAACGACCGACTGTGACTCCTAATTCATAACCAAGACACTTGGTTGTGGCTTCATAGTTTTGTTAGCTCGTGTCCAGAATAAAAAGAGCCCCCAGCACCGGTTCCATTATGCAAAACTTATTCCATTACCACTTACGGGAGATGTGGTGAGCAGGGAGCTGCTGTATGAGAGTCGCCCCCGCCCCAAAAAAGGCCTCTTCTCTCGCAGTCGGCTCAGTGGTAGATGACCAGGCGGTTTAAACTGTCAGCGCACGATTCAGGGCGTTGCTGGGTTCTCTTTCACTGGCCGGTGCAAGAGGTGAGGTCTTGCATTCGATATGAGTCACCCGGGAAAAGGGGGCCAGCCTCTATAGGTACCCTTGAGCGCAGGACTTTTCGCACAAAGCTGTTGCGATTTAAATGCAAATGTGCAGCAGATTTATCTGCACGAATTTTCGAGTCCGAAAGTTGTAAATAATTGTTTTACTGCCGCCATGCCACCGCGGTGCAGACTTGACGCTTTTTTCTTACACCAATTGCGAGGTGGACATTGCGGTGGTGGTTGCATGTTTTACTGTGTGTGGATTGTTTTGTAATTTGCGACGTGATTTGTATAAATTGAGGAGAAACCGTTTGTTTTTTCTCGTCGCTGTTGGCAGGCGATTAAGTCATTATACGTTTGATGCGGAGGACGTGTGGGTTCCATGATTGCTTCTTGGAACTTAGGTGTTAAACACTTTTTTTTTGATATTTACCTCTACGTGATCAATTTGAGAGTTTGGGCTGAATGCATTCATCAATATTTTGGGGACGTGCTGTCACTTCGGCATTTTTGCGATTCACTACCGTCGTCAAGTTTGAGGCACTAAAAGGGTTTAAAGCAATCAAGGATCAACACGCGGTTTTATATGCCAAAGACTCTTTGCAGACGAGTGTTTGACGACGTCCATCATTTGTCACACATCCGTCACGAAGAACCTCTCCAGCAAAAGCTTAGTCTGGTCAAACATTTGCAAAGACACCCTCGAGTGGTTCTGATCTGGCCGGGCATTCATTCGTCTTAAAACGTCTCATCGTTAAAAGGTCTCATCGATGTAAACAAAAACGATATCGATTCCGGTTAGCATCTCCCTTGAACGATTGTCTTGCGTTTTCGAAAGACCGAATGAAATTCTGACGAATTTCTATGCACCGAAAGGGTCTCGAGGCTATTCTTCTCGGCGATCAAATGGTCTACAGATGTCTCATTTTACCGCCTGCGGTTGTGACTGAATCCGGCAGAAGAGATAGCGGGTATCTTTTCGGCACCGTCTGTGGGTTGAGTGTGCGGCAGTCGCCAGTCTTAAATTTTCTGGTCCACGGGCTGTTAGGTGATCTTAAGTGTCTCCATTCCGTCATCAAGTGGAATTTCTCAGGTCCATTGGTGAGAATATGGTGCCTGACCGAATGTCTTATTTCCGAGCGGTTGGATGGATTATGAAAGCATTTTTTGTGTTAAGTTTTATTATAAAAACGGAAACACCTAAAGCGGAAGCGTGAGAAACTTTTTCCTAGAACCCCGTGATCGGATCCAAAAAAAAAAAGCTTTCTCTAGAAGTCGATCAAGGGGTCGTGCTTGTACAGGATATCGGCACCTGTTATATGTCGTGGTAGAAGCAGATTGTGGGATCTAAAGTGGGAATAGGTGTGTCACTTTCGGTGTTGACGGACATCGTTGGTTTATCTCACCGGGGATCGCTAACTCCAAAATACTGTGACGTATGTGGAACATTTTTTTTTTGAGGTGAACTCAGTTCTGAATTCACCCGCCACTGCAAAAAAAGCCTTTTCTTGAGGTCGATCAAGGGGCCTTGCTTGTACAAGCGATCTGCACTTATTATAGGTGTTGGTCGAAGCAGATTGTGTGATCACAATAGTGGGAACTGATGTTTTATTTGCGGAGTTGACAGACATGTTTATCGCTGGTATATCTTATCGGGGATCACTAACCCTAAAATACTGTGGCGTATGTGGAACATTTTAACCGATTTGTTTTTGAGGTGATGTCAGTTCCGATTTCACTCGCTTCTAAAAGTTTTAAACTTCCTCTCAGTTGCATAAAAGTGCTTCCCTTTTCGTCTAAGTATATCTAACCGGGGATCACTTGGCGATCGAGTCTTTTTTTTTTGTGTTTCCCGGTTTGGCATTGTGATAGGCATGATTTGATCAATTTTCGTATATGTCTGGGTTTGAATCTCTGTTCTTTGCCGGGGTTGCCCTTGTTTAAGCTATAAGGTGTGGCGAGTACAATCTGATCGTGTTGCGGCGTGCGATCGAGCGAATAAGTACAATGAAAAGTCGGTTGATTTCCGCCAGCAGCTCTGATGGGTGTTTGCCTCCCAGCTTCAGGTGAGAAGCAAGGTATTCGAACTATCAATCCTATATCATCGAAATTGGTCTTGTTATTTAATTTTTTATGACATACATATGTTCAGCTTGAGCCTTGACAAGAATGTACTCAATCACTAAAGGAGTGTCGTGATCCAATTGGATAAAACTCATCTTGAGCCGGGCGCTTGACAACGATTTGCTCGATCACTGAAAAGTGTCTTGATCCAATCATGTCATATCGTCATGGTATTTGATTGATCAAGTCGTGGTCCTTTTTCTCTGAAACATTCAATAGACGTGCATCGGAGCTGTAATTTCTGGTTTCAGAAAGGTGGCGTTGAACTTGGTCGATTTAGGCAAGAGTGTGCTGCCGCTCTAACTTTCTTTGTAGAGTGGTGGGTGAGTGGGCATCTTATTTACTGCTGTCAGTGTCTTGTTAATCATCCGTCTGGACTCTAACTGGCGAGTGCCCCAAAGGCTTGTGTCGTGGAAGTAGGTCTTGCGCGATGCCGTGTTCCCTCATTTGCCTTATAACTAGGGTCATCAATTGTTGGAACTCGAAAGAAAGTGTGGAGTAAAAACTATAACTCCAAAATACTTCCTTGAAGTTGTCAGTTTGTTTCGTTCCCTTACTGTCAGCCATGAGGCTAGTGCATACATTTTATCTATTACTGGTTCAATCTATCGATGAGAGATATTCGACAGATGCTCGCAGTAAACTCTAAAACTCTTCCGTCACTACCTGTAAGAAAAAAAAAACTCAATAAAGGAACACATCTGCACCAGAAGCTATTTCTGTGCTCCGAATCCTCTGACTTCCCCCTAATTCACATAGAAAACATCATCCTCGTAGAAAATAAATTCGTGTCACTCACCGTATACACAATTAAAAGAAAAGAAAAAAGAAAAGTTGGAAACCAACCACTTAAGTGCATTCGCTTTCGTTGCCATAAATCATCATCATTCAAAGATTTCATAATCCATCAACCTACTTCCCATGCATCTGCATCTCTCTCTCTCTCTCTCTCTCTTCTCCAGATACACGAGGAGAAAAGTTTATTTATATTCTATCCTCACACCGCACTCCAGTCCGAAACTAAATCCAAATGGCTTCAGACATGTGGGTGGCGATTAGTCTACGAATACATCCACACACTGAATGGGGTTCGTTAAATCTTGAAGTGTCTCACTGTCTCACGACTGTAAATTCGTTGATTATCTACCGGAAAAACTTTATTTTCAAACATCAACAGCATCGTCATCGTCATTGTCATTGTCTCGTTATCCCTGAACATTTGAGGGTCAATTGTGGGTTCAATAAAATGCATCCAAGTGCTGGAGAGAAGTACCACCGGAAGTGCTCACGAGCATCCGCTTAAGAATGTCCAACTCGAACTGAATGTGGGTCAGTTTCTTTGGCGTGAGACCATGACGACTGGCGACAGAACTATGATTTAACCATTAAGTGACGCCATAAAAATATTAGATTGATTGAAAATAAAAAAAAAAAAGATTCCCTCTCCGGATGTCAGCTAAACAAGCTTATGAGTGGTTTGTTAGGCCTTCTTTCGTTTTTATGCGACCAGTTCCCAGATTAATGCTGATGGTTTATGACACTGTTGACGTTTTTAATATTCTTTTCGACACTATAAATGTCAATTTGTGGATTATTAATTGGTGCGGAGTAGTTAAAACAAAACAATTAAATCGAGCTTCATGGGTGTGACATTTTCCCAAGGGGTTAGACAGATTTTTCAATCTGTTGGGAGGGTGACATTTGAAGATTTTATGAAGCAGTTACCTTAAGTTTTATGATGTCAAAAGAAATGTCATCCAAATTTCAGTGTGACAAGTTGAAAAAGTGGAATGATGATTGCTGTCACAAAAGGTTTGTGTCTACCCAACTTTGCTTGACAGATGTCAAACAAATTTTTTGGCTACTCAACCCACATGTGCAACTCGGGCAACTTTGACATATTCCACAGCATGTGGGGTCACTTGGGTCACAGAAAATTTTCTCATGTCAAAAATTGATGGATCTTAACGAGCCTTGCTAAATGTCACGCAAATCACACACGTCAAAAGGCAATTTTACATTTTGTCGTTTTCTTGTTGTTTTCTTTACAACATTTTTTGTTAACCTAATGACTTCGGTAACAAGTTTTACTATAAAGAAGAAAAAAAACCACAACAAAAGCTAATGGCTGGTAATCTCAAGAAAAAGGCAATTTATGACCAATACGTGCAGCATAATGGGCCATTCCGTCTAAGAAAAAACAAACCTCACGACAGGCAATCAATCACAAAACTTTGTATCGTTTGAAGTGTCCTACGGTTAACAATTGACTTAAAATTGAATTGTCATTTGCATACATGGTCATACCTTCAGAAGTCATGCAGTGTCTCTCAGATTTATGCGATCGTGAAGATGTCACCGAGACTTACTTACTACCCTTTACGTGATGTTAATTGATCATGACCGTAGGCAGTATGCCATGAAACATCACGAGTTCAGATCCTTAAACTTGTCGGTTGGAAAAAAATAATAATTCTGAAGCAACAGAATGGCAGATTCCTTATAAATATTTAGTCCACTTTTCATGGAAATCAGAGCTTTACAGGCGTTCCTTTCCGTGTTTTACGACGAGCCATGGATACGTGTCAACTATTCACGAGCGCCAGGTCTGTATTGAGCTCCCTTTCCGGCTATTTTCCGTCTTTTACGACAAAAGTGTGGTCATCCGAGACGGGGACAATGAGTGTTTGTCAAATTTCACCGACACCAAAACTGAAGGGAGCTCCTTTTTCGTCTCGTATGCCAAAATCGTTGTCAAACGAGATGAAAACTGTGGACGTCTTTCAACTTTTTCACGAGCACCATCCGCCTTTTCATTTTTCACGACGAAATCGTCAGATATCTGTCAAGTCGTTAGATATCTGTCAAGTCTTTCATTTGCGCCTTATCTACATAGACCCTCTCAAAGGCCGGCAGTTGTTTTCTGCATTTGTAACATTGGGACGATTTAAGACTCCCCTCTGTTTGCAAAATCTTGTATACGACATGGAAACACATTGTCACCCGAAACACATGTTAGAACCTCCTGCTCAACCAATCAAAATGGCTGCCAAATGGTTTGTTCTGCTTGGCTGATCAGGTTAAGTCTCTGGCATCCCACAATATGTCTTGCCACTGACAGCTTGAAGTTGTAAATTCTAAACGTTGAGGAGAAACCTTCAAATCTTCAGCTTAATTGCGGTGGCTCTGGAAATATGAACTGGTGTCCTTCTTGAGTGTTGAGATGAAGTCTAATCAAGGTCATTCCTTGCGACAACTCCATGTACTTTCAGGTTGTTTCAGTGACTGAAATCATTGCATTTGAAAAGTTTTAGCAGACAATTTTTTAGTGTATACTCTTTGAGCTCTCACTGAGATTTGACTGCCTGAGCTCGTGAATTTCGACTTTTTTTTTACCTGACCTAAGTTGACACAGAACAGAACGTCTTAAAGACTTCTAAGAAAAAGTGTCAGTTAAGATTTGAATTGAGAAGAATGGGTCTAATACGGAGTTCTGTGGTACGTCACCAGTCACCTTGTAGTCCCCAGCGCCGCTGGTGGTATTAAAAAACAACATCCGGTCAAGAAGCACGTTGGTACTTGAATGGAAAATATGACTACAATGAGGCGGTATCGTCACTCCCTGCAGATCCTTGACTTCTTGACTTCTGACTACTGAAGGAATTTTATCTAAACCATTTCTTAACAGCCCCAAAAAATTGCATCATTTTAACTGCTCACGACTGTCAAATGCCATTTGTCTCTTTAGAAACGTCAAAGGCTATAAAAACACCCTTCACCAACCAACGCTCCTGAAATATTTATTTCCAAAAACACCCAATTACACTTAAAGTTTCTTAAGCACCATCGACAAGGGAATACCCTTTGCTATGCGTCGCCTTAAAAACCCACGAGAAATCAATGAATAAAATCCAATTCAATTGGCAAGACATACTCTCAACTCCTCAGGGGAGCTCCGCCTCGATAATAACACTCAGACTCAACTAATTTATTCCCCTGCGAGTTCCTTGTCTCGACGAATCTTGAACTGATATTTCTATCGAGAATAGCGAAAGTATTGAATGACATGTAATGCATGACAGATACACGAAATGCCAATTTAGATTTCAACTGTCAAAGTGTTTCAATTTCCTTTCGTTTCCTTTGCTCTTTTTAACCCCTAAAGTTTCAAAGTACTTTGCATCCGTAGACGTTTTGAGTATGGAAAAACTCATCTCACAAAGTTTTCCCACTTCGTTGCAGGTTAATTCCAAGCAAACGACGTCAAATTTTGTGAACACGGTCGTATGTAATTATAACTCCTACCGCTCTCAGACCCCAGAAGGCTGAAAAGAACACTCAAGTGTCGTGTTTCGGTCGTGCTGTTCCACTTTGTGCAGCTCAATTGCTAACGCCTCATAAACCATGTAAATCGCACTTAATATTGAAGTTCCATGGTAATTTTTTTTGTGCTGGTAAAATGACGCTGGAACACGCGTTGCTTGTTTGGAATTACATTCGACAAGAGCTGGGTGCAATAATGCACACGAGAAACAACGGTGTGTGGTACCCTATTGACAGTTGAGGAGGAGCCCACATTGGCTTTGTTCGTGCGAGAATTTTTCACAGAAAATTCTAAAAAAAAATTAAAAAAAAAAATTAAAAAAAAAAATTAAAAAAAAAAATTTAATTAATCATACGAGCGATTCTAAATTGGGGAGGACTGTGAGCAGTAAGGCTGACGATGATGGAGGCTTGTGGGTGAAGCGTGGCGAATTGGAATATTTCGGGTCATTAAAGTCAACCCACCAGATGCTCTCTGGGGTTATATAATTGCATCTAATTGGATTATGAGCGAATGGTCTTGTGATATGGTTGCGCAACAACCTAAATGCGCGGTACTATGATCGACATTTTATGTGGTGGCGGGTCTTAAACACTTGCCGTGTGAGATCGCTGGAATGCGATGGGAGTTTTTCAATGTTTTAGGTGTCAAAAAAGTGTTCTGGGTGTGATAGAGTCACTAGAGCCAAGACGTTTATTTTTCATCAAAAGAAGTCTCAATTTAGGTGCAATTCCATGTCATTTGACACAATGTCCAAGTTTTACTGTGAAAGGCCCTGATGCCTTGATGACATCATGGCTCTTTGATGAGCATGATGTCCATGTTGCTCCCTTGAAAGACATGCTTGTGGTAACTGATGCCACTGACGTCCTTGTAGAGGGTTGTGAGCTTGTATGTTTGGGGTTGCGAGAGCTTAGCGGCCCCGAATTTCTGAAGCTGTTGGATATTGAACCTAAAGAGCGGTCCTTTCCGAGTCCGGCGAATTCCTGTTTGGTGAATTCATGACGTTGAGGTCATTTTCTTTAGCTCTTGTTGACTTTATAGCTTTTTCTGTGAAAAACTCCGGTTTTAAGACAATCAGCTGATTAGCATTCGACTGGCAGGTTAAGTGGTTCCACTTCTGGTCTCCCGCTGAATGACGCAATGAGAATCCTTTCGCTGCTAAAAACGGTGCCATAAGGAAACTGTCCTACCAGAGTTGTATCATGAGGAAATTCACCTGTCCTCCCTGATTGCAATGAGGCACCTTTCCAAGGCTTTATGTTGCCTTAAGCTCACCTCAGCCACTGTGCAGTGGATTGGTCTGGAAAGGTGAAAATTATCCAACCAGGTCTGAGTACCACCGCGCAAAACTTAGTTTTGGGATCTCTTCGCGTGGGCGAGGTGCTGTTCGAATACAGCGCCTTGAACTTAAGTCACTTAATCAAAGGTCCAACGACCGAAGGGCTGGAAATCCAACCTTATAAGCCTTTAGAGTTCTTTTTAACCCAAGGATCAGCTTTCGAACGAATGAGAAGCTTTATTTTTAAAGTAGAAGTAGAAGATAACGGCAATCTCTACTTTGGAGCAGGAAGCGCTCTTCTTAGTCTTAGCATCGGGGTTCGAAGAAGCAGTGTTATTGCGGACGCAAGTAATGAAGCCCATAGTTCCTGGACGAGCAATGTGCTCATTGGTTTACCTGGGATACGATTGGTTACCCAAACTATGATTTTAGCTAGTAGCTTTCGTTTTCTGCTTCAATCGTCAACGCTCAGCATTCCCTAAATTCACCCATAGGTACAATCTGTCTTTCCCTTTTATATGCGAATTCGTCCCACTGTTGAACTGACCTTAATCAGTTAAATCTAGACCTAGCTTCTACGTAACGAATAATTCTGAATAATCATCCCCGAGGAGCTGTCAAAAACTGCACGCTGCTGTCTCCATCTGTTGTTATAGACATAATCAAATAAGAATCATTAATTTCATATCGTAAATACAGAAATTAACCCTTGAATAGCTCAACGTTTTATCGTCTCACTAATAGCAAATAAAATGATACAATTTTTTTTCGAAAAAACGTGACAGCCGCAAACAATTATCACACATTGCAAGGTGTCACACTGTGCCACACAGTCAACATTAAGTTTTCTGTCAAGTTGCCCGTCAGTTCATAAATGCTTCACCTCTATCTGTCGTTTTTTCCTTCTTTAAAATTCATAAACATCGAGATCGCGACCATGCAAAAGTATCTATAGAGCGGTGAGAGCGAAATAAAATTAACAAAATCCTAATAGGTTATTAAAATATAAAAAAAAAATATTAAAAGAAAACAAACAGAGAACGAGGTTGTTTTGAAGTCTCGATATTCAGTCAACTCGTGCTCTCCACACAGTGAATACAGTCTGGCGTTTCAAAGTTAACGAATGTTCAGATCTAGAGTTGCAATAGAAAAATTATAATATTCAATGAATTTACAATTAAGTGTAAACAAAAGAGTTATGCAATAGTGAAATTGGAATTTTGGATCTTTTATTGAAGGAGTGATGGAGGCGAAGCATGATTTTGTGTTTATCAGTTGGAGGGAATGGCGGTAAGTTGATGAATTTGTTTATCACAATCAAATGAAGGCTGGTATTTGTTAAAATTTTATGCAACAGCGGGTGTAAGGCGTTAAGATAAAGAGTTGTGTCAAAGAAAGAGCTAGAAGCAAATAGTTTTAAGCCGGAACATGGAAGTCTTAATCCTGAATGTTTGCACACTCTGACTTGACCTCTTTTGAACAAACTCTGTCTTCACATCATGCAAATTGTGCGATCATGTCATACAACTATTTACTCGCCTTTGAAGTTTTTGAGGAGAAACCTGCATGGTTCAGAGAAAAACTAATCAGAATCCACCCCCGGCAACAGAAAATGTAAAGATAATAGACATCTGCGTCAAATAATTTTCAGTTGGACGATGGTCACAGATCACAGATCAGACAGAGGCCGGATTCCACAGCAAGCGACTCCACTTTGTATCTAATGTCTATCCGTCAAAGTGTTAAGCTGGTCTTCAAATTGGATGACGTCAATGGTCCGAAGTATAGTCGTCCACTCCAAAAGCGTTGCAGACAGTAGTGCCACTTTAGCCTAAGATGTTTGGCAAAAGCGATATCTTCAGATAGTCAGGCAACGCTTAACGCATTTAAGAGCAGGATGGTCAGTGAGACCAGTTAAGAGCCTCAGTTTCGGCGGCCTTAGGATCGGAATCTTTCAATGGCGTTAATTTCGCTACGCTCACAGCACTGATGAACAGCGGAGCACATCAATTTCCCTAGATAGAGCTCAAATGAACTCTGATGAACCAGAAAATCCGGAGTCTGCAGCTAGTGAATATTTACCCTATATGCACTCAGCCTTCGACGCCGCTATACAATCTTTATTAAGACAGTTGCCGGTCAGCTGCTGTGGCTATTGTCTGCTTAAAAGGCGACAAGACATTTCCAACATGGCAGTTTATACTTTCATTCTTCAATCGCTTTCGGGTTCTGTAGTGACACATACTTTCAACTTCAATGGACACGTTGTTCTATTTCGATGTAATGTGGTCACTGGCATCTGTCATCGTTCTCCTTTTCAGAACAGCCTCTGGTCATCTCGAACTCGGGTTGGATTCGAAAATCCTTTCAAAATATTATGAACAGGTGTCAAATTTGAGTATTAAACCTACAGCTTACGAAATCAGTTTCAATTCAAATCACGATGACATTCCACATCCACACAACCAACCTAAGAGCCCAAAGGAAATTTTGGGTCTAAGAGGTAACCACCTCACAGGTTTTCTCTGCGTGTTTCGTAAGAACTTGGCGTCCTACCCCTTACAGCTCGACGAGTAGCTCGTTGGCCTGGTAGTCAAGGGGACATTTTGGAATTTAGTGAATGCCACTTCCATCCACAAGCCTACCAGCCGATACCTCTTCCAGTCTATTGTTGATAATCCTGCCAGTGAGCAGTTGACTGCTTAGCGTTCAAAGCTTAGTGTCGGCTTGAAGATTTCAATGCCCAGAAAGATGACTAAAGAGCATCAAGGAGTAGTGCTTGGTGTGTGAGCGAGTGCAAGGCCGTCTTCATTGATTTGCCTATATTTTACGCATCTTGGGACGATGAAACCGCGTTTTTGGACTGCTGCTGGATCGCAGTCTCTGTTTCTCGATACCAAAGTTCCAAAATCCTTTGGGCTGACGTTTTCCTAAAGACAACGTATATCTTGGTCCACAATTGTAAACGAGTTTTAGGAGGAGTTGATGGTTTTTAACCACGAGAGGGCCATTTCATCGGATAATTCGATTTTTAGCGTCGAGTCCTGGTTATTTTTTTGCATAGACTCTTCCAAAGGAAGGCGAACCTATAGAGCGTCTCGAGATATTTGTAGGCGCTTGCTGAACTGTTAAACTATGGAGAAAATTGACGTTCCAAAGTTTGTTGGTTTCTGAAATGCACGCTAAGATGAGAGACCGTTGTAGCCTGGTCGGACGGTCATATACTGAATTTTCCGGGATTGTTTGTCCCATCGTGTTAAAAAGAGTTCAAAGCTCTGCAGCCTACTAGGACTTCGCCACAAATTCCCCATATCCTGTTTGCGTGAGTTGCAGGAATCTTCTTGGCAAGAAAACAATGAAACCCAATCGTTCCCAATGCAACATCGCTTCAACTCACGTCAAATTCGATTCCTAAGACGATTCTCCAGAAGGCTATTAATAGCTACATTTATCCGCAGCATTAATTAAACGAAAATAGGTTCTTTTATGACCGCAATAATTGAAAGCGCCACTTTTCGGGGTCTCCCGCCATCCCAAAATGTCTAATAAATCTGTCATACGGACGCAATTTACAAGCAAAAGACTTTGTTTATGTTATCGCCCCATGCTCGAGTTTACAGTCAACATCTGCTCGCTTCCAATTTATCCATCATCACACATCTCGGTCCACGTTTTTCTTCTCAGTATCAGGAATCACTGTCATACCCCTCAAGCTATTAAAACAATTGTCCGACCAATTAAATAGCCATTAACAGCCAACCAAACATCCCCTCTCGAAACGACCGAGAAATTTATCCATTTTGGTTCCCCTAGCACACGGTGGTGTCTCACTCCTCAAACCTCAATCAGCTTTAACTACACGAGCACCAAAGTGAAAGATTCAAGGGTCGCCTTCGTTTGTTTGTCACCACGAGAGAGTTAGCTATTCAGCCAGTTAATAGCCCGGCCAAGTGCATTGTGTCAGTTGATATCTGTGGGAAGTACCCTTATGCCATGTGCATCTATGATGCACCCGAAAGCGATCACTATCGCGTCGATCGCGTTGCGGTATAACTGCGTCAACTGATTTAATGGATGATATCCATCCAACACTCGACCGCAGTGCATTGATTTTCTCTTTGAAAACCTCCCTACGTCACGTCCATACAGACACTTACAGATACTTTATGAATGAGATTTTATAATGTTGTTGCACTACTGATGGCTGTGGGTAGTCATTAAGTGATTTGTGGTCTATTTTACCACCAATAACCGTCCTCAACCCATCTATGCGACATGGGACACAGTTGGCAGTTTCAGTGCTGCATAGGAAGATACTGCAACAGGAGCAACTCGGTCAGTTGTGTTATTTTCGGGAAAATTTATCACACTTGCGACACGCATGCTCCCCAGACGTCAAAATTCCCCTAAAAAAAATAAACCAAACATCCACACACTCCACTGTCTGTGTCAGTGACTTTATTTATAAATTTTTCGAATTTATTTAGGTGACGTCTAAATTAAAAATAAAAGAACAAAAACGAAATGAGTAAAAAGAAAAACCGACCGACTAGCTACTTAGTAAGAGTCGCATGTGGACCGCGTTTTTTTGTGTTTGAATTTCTCTCGCATTTGTCGTATTCTCATCGAGAGATACACATTCGAGGAGCATCGCAACGGGATTTTGTTGTACAATACGCGCGCGAATTATCCAACGCCTGTCGCTTATTTAATTTGTCAGACAGAAAAAAAAGTACGGATGCGGCCAATGTAAATTATTGGCAATGGGTCGTGATTTTCCTTTTAGCTCGAAAGAATTTTGAATGCAAAAAAGTGAAAACAAGCAAAAATAGCTGTGAAAATACCGGTCTAAAACGGGAGAATTCAAAATAAATCGGTTTTTGAAGTGAGAAATAAGTCAAAAACGGTGCTTTCGAAAAGTTTTCGTGTCTACAGTGTCTATTTGCATGGTCGAAGATACTCGCTCCAGTGAAACGCAGGCTAGGAGAAATTCGGTGGTTTTTTTGTTCGAAAAATTGTCAGAAAGACCGAAATAGCGTCTTTGAATCTTTGAAAATCGTATGCAGTTAAATTTTTTGTTGGTCTGGCAGTGAATTTGTGGTACCAGTTTGTCTCATTGCAGTGGAATTCATGACAAGTAACAGAGAGAAATTGAATCTGTAGAAAATAAATCAGTTTTTTCAAAGTGTAAACCTGGTCGGAAACGACGGTTTTAGAAAGTTTGCTGATTGGGAGGGATTCATTTTCACCTTTTTTCAAAGAAATGTTTGATAGGGAGTTCGAAAAGTACTCTACGTAAAAACTTCCCTGCTTCACACTTCATGTTTTTCGTATTAGAAAACTGCGAAGTTGGAACAGTATTTTCGAGTTATTTCTCGAAAACAAGTACCTATGCATTTCACGGCATAGGAATGCACGACAACGTGTTTGTAGTGTGGTCAGTGACGATGACAAGTGACGGAATGTCTTGAAATAACATAGAGCAGCGAACACTTCTTTGGGAAAACAATTTTCTTTCTAACAAATTGGCTGTCCATACGACTCGATGGTTCTATTTTTATGGGAATACAGATTTCACTGAACTTGTCAGATTTGTGGAGCTGTCCATTTGTCCCTAATTACGTTCTCAGATCAGGTGTCATCTATTTATCCCTGCAAGATCTCAAAACCAGTCTCGACTATTTAATTGCTAGGAATACTTAGCGATCATCATAAAGAAATTGAGGCAATATGATCGCACACTTTATTTAAACCATTTTTTCATAATACCCTTCACAGTGTTCCAGTGGCCATTCAGTGAGCTGCGGATTATTTTGATTTCAGTTGATCGTAATGTAGCTAGATTTTCACTGCCAATTAGATGAGACCCAACTGATCTTGGGGTTGATGTTCGCAAAGGGGTGTCCATTGACTCCAAATCCGTGTTATCATCTGTCGTTTCCTGCCCTCACATTGAAATCTTCCATCGTTCCCCTTTAGGCGCTTCAATGGATTTTCGTCCTGAGACGCGTCTTGGGTCAATTTGGATTTTCCTTACTCTCCTCTATAATTTTGCCGTCAATATCCCGTTACTGTAATGTCTTCCGCATTCTGATGAAATAAGCATCAGTTCTGCGCCGGATACACATACGTTTTGGACTAGTTTGCTAGAGAAGATCAAAACAGCGCTTTGAATTGGCGAGATGTACTCAATAACGTTCAGCTCTCTTATTGCGCTCAGCCCCAAAATATTGATCTGGTATCGCTTGAAGTCTGGTTAGAGAAATTTGGCGTGTTTTGGGGACCTTCAATGTACAAGTTGAAGAGGATCCTTATGCTCCAGATTCCAATCGTTGGCTGTAGTCGATAGGTAAAAATCGTCAGCAAAATATCAGACCAGACTTTCGATTTCATTTCCGAACTGGAGCTCTAAGACTCTCTTAAGCGCTGAGCTCTTTTGATGACGTGACCCTTCTATTCTCTAACACGTTGATTCTAATTTATTCGCATTTCCTTTTCTCCTCGATGGCTAATTCCTTAGGACAGGTTAGCTCATTGGGTTGGGAATTTCGAAAAAAGCTGTAAAGCAATCTTAACAACAGAAACACTTATTACCTGAGGCTTTTGACATGATCGTCTGAGACGTAAAAAGGAGGATTTGGTCTCTTCTTACTAAGAGATCTGTAGTTAGCAATGCCACTTGAAGGTTACTTACATCTAATACAAGGTGGCGCTACATTCCGGGGTGGACCTAGGCCTTATCCAACAAGAGCCTCCAGCCAGCTCGATCTTTAGCCAGGTGCCTCCAGTTTTGCACCCCAAGTTGGTTAAGGTCCCCTTCCAATTGCGTTCTCCACCAGAGCCCCGGTCTTTCTCTATGGATTCGAGGATTTCCCTACCCCCTACTCCCCTACACCCTGTTGCTGTACAGTTCCTCGTTGTATCTTCTCCTTAATTCACCGTCTATGCCGACGGGACCGAATACCACTCGAAGAATTTTACTCTCGAAACAACCAAGAGCAACATCATCCGCTTTTGACAGAGTTCATGCTTCTACGTCATAGGACAGACACTTGAAGGTTATCGTTGGTATTTTCAACGCCTTTATTGTCGCTCCAGAGGGACGATGGAGGTTTTTTTCTAGTGCTTGCCCCAGACTAGAGCCAGAACGAATCGAGAGGAAGGGGCTAATATGGTCAATTTAAAGCCTTTTTAGTGTGATCTTGCATCTGAAGTTTCTATATAAGATTTTATCCGCGACTATCTCTAGATAGTTAGCATGGTTCGCAGAATATAAGCAAGTTTTGGTAGATTGATGTTAGACCCGTCGTAGTTCCTCCCATAGGTCCCGTCTTCAAGGCGTTGCTCACGAGCTTGTTGCACCTATCGACTTAGTAATTAATTTCTTGCATTCCACACCATAGCAACTTAACCGATTTAAGGAAAAAAATGGTTAATTTGAAACAATCTGTCAAATATGTCAAAACTTCTGTCAAGTTGAATTGCAATAAATTTGTCAAAATAAAGTTCAGAGTGAACCTTTTCAAAGTGCCAATGTCCAAACGGATGTCAAAACTTTTTTACCAAACTGAGTTTTCAATAAACTCGTTTGCATCAATTACTCCATGGTCACTTGGTCACAAAACAATCACGCAACCAAGTGTCAGTGTCAAAAGCGCCACCTAACCTATAAAAATGCAAAGAATTGGATTATTCCTGTGTCTCTTTTTCCCTCGCGGGTTTCATCCTGTTTACATTGTTTACCATGGCGGAATACATTTTTTTCCGTGAAATATAAATTTTATTTCTTTGTTTGTCATAGCGGAAATAATTTTCCACCATTTTTCACTTTTTTCCATTTGTCTTCAATGGCGACTTCTTGCCTGCAATTTTTTGTGTTCTCTTATTTTGTGTTCTCTTTATTCGTTGTGAATTAATAATGAAATGTAAATTGCAGTTGAATTATGTTTTTTTTCTTCTGTTTGTCGCTTTTTTCATGTTGCGTACTTGGAATAATTTTTCGGTCTGGTTGGCACAAAGTGTGAAGATGATGGCGATGAATCCTTTATTTAACCGAATAGGGATCCAAAGGGATGTGTCTCTATTTTTTGTTCCACCATCGTGTTGGTTTGACGCTGTTCTTCTTGTCCTTGTGGCACTTTTGAAAATTGATTTAAATAATTAACTTGGTTGACATTTAGTGTAAAAAAATATGTGCTGAGTATAACTGGCATACAGCGGTTACTGTTTGCAAAGGAAAATTATTTCAAATAGGTCAGGAGGAAGTTGAAAAAGTGATATGTTAGCTTAGGTTACTGGGGCTTTGTGGATCTGAAATATTCAGAGAGTCATTGAACTCGGATCTCTCAGTTAGCCCAGGCACATACCCAACTATCTTTCAGGCCGAAATCTGCGTTCTCTTCTGTTGACAAAAGTGGAAGAATCCCTTGTCAAATGAGTTCAACGACATTGAGAGCGATAAATTCCTTGACGATATCTTTTACCGACTTAATAACATAACAACTCTGGAAAATACCTGCACAATCTTTCACCGATAACCCATTTTCTTCGTCCGATAAGGCTGCCAATAATCCCCACTTAATCGGTCGTTACACTCCGATTGCATCGGAAAGTGGATTTTCTTTTCCGATATTTGTCTGTAATTTTCGAAGAGAACTCTGATTGTGACCAGTGACCTAGAAAGCGGGCATAAGTGCAGCTATAGCTCCTCTTGTCTGGTTCATCTAAGTAAGACATCCACTTGGACTGCATTCAAGTCCATTTTCAAAGAAGGAATCAGTAAATTACTCGACATGACTGTGTGTGCATTCTGAACGAATTAATGCATTGTCATGTGCAATGGATCTACAGACAAACAGACGTTTCAATATTAAAGGCCACTCAAGTGGACCAGACCATAAAGTGATTCAATTGTGGTTTTTATGTTGCTTCTGTGTGTAGTCGTCGTAATTCATGGTCATTTGCGGAAACGTTGAAAGTGGAGAAAGTTATGAAGGATAGATGGGTTTAACTGCTTTAAGCTCGCAAGTGTGTTATGGTTTCACTTGCGCTTACAAAATGTTTAACTGCAAACAAATGGTTTAGCAACAGCAGCTTATTTGCTGCTGGTGGTCAAGTTTGTATTTTGAAAACGTAAACAGCCTTGGAGGCTAAAATTTGCAAGTTAATGGCGCTTGTTTCTGGGATAGGAAAGCAATTCAAACTCGGCCTAGGGACACGGTGAAAAAAATCTCTAGACATCATCAATGGGTGTGTCTACAGTCAAACAAGGGGAGACCTTGCATGAGCTTCTTCGAGATTTTTGGAGCTCAGATTATGAAGGATTTCCAGGGCTGCGTTAAGCCATCGTATCTCATAAGTAGTTGGTGGCATCGATTTTTTCTACAAGGGGCTCGTGCTAAGGATTTATTCTCTCTGGATGCGATCCCAGAAGGGGTAATTCTCTCGTCGGGGCAACTGGCTTACTTACTAACTTACTAAGGTGGCACTAGTCTGTGCAATCAGGCCCGTCTTTAGCTAGCTGCCTTCTGGTTCTTGCTGGTTTAATTCACTTGTCACCTTAGACGATGTCTTTTTCTACTACGTTAAAAAAAAATAAAGAATAGCTGGCGCGACAGCTCGGTATGAGCCAAGGCCTAGCTTCTCGCAATCATTCATGCTGTGCGTGTTACATTTTTCGCATGAATGGAAGGGACCTACAATTTATTGCCGACTCCGAACTGCGAGGTGAGAAGCTTGTCATTCCCCGACGAGAGGTGGTGCCGCGAAAAATTTTTGGTGTTTTCCTGGCTGGAGCTTGAACCCACGCCGCTCGGTCAGCAGTCCAACGCACTAACCACTGAGCCACGGCGCCCACGTTATCTGGGGTTAAATTCGAAGATTCTGTGGTCTGGAGCCTTGGTGGCCATCCTAGAGCTAGAACATTGCCTAGGCCCTCATCTGTCGCCGTATGATGTTCTTCTCTTCACTTCTTCTGGCTCTGCTGTTTCAAGAAGTCTGAGTTTTTTATGGTTTGAAGCTCAGATGTTGTTCCAATCGCCAGGCTCTTCGACTTCCTTGAGCTGCAAGTGCTTTTCTGTGCAGGGTTTCTTCACTTCCCTTCTGTGTAATTCCCTACCAGTTAACTGAAGCCATTGAGTATTGAAGCTTCATCCCAAAGACAACGGACAATAACTAAAGTACCGGACATTCACAGAGAATGTGCTCAGAGGTTTCCT
The DNA here is from genome assembly GCA_917880715.2 of Matsumyia berberina. NCBI lineage: Eukaryota > Metazoa > Arthropoda > Insecta > Diptera > Syrphidae > Matsumyia > Matsumyia berberina. Next base: position 112,136,727 of record OU862872.1, read on the forward strand.
CCTCTTCCAAACAGAACAGACACTCTGTATCTGAACAAAGGTTTACTTTGTTGAGATAATATCTAAGGCCACAATAGCCGGTAAGGAAGCCCCCTAGCTTCCTCATCTTGTTCCTGTCAAGGTATAGAATTTCCTTGTAAGAAAAAGGGCTTTATAAGTCTCTTGGATTGCCTAAGCTCGGGGACATTTTTCCAATGGGCTAGGCGAAGTTGGTGTTCCCCATTGATGAATATGCCGCACTAGATAAACAGATTGTTGGCATTTGTGGTTAGTGATTAGAGAGTTTCTCATTCAGGTACTCTGTGTAGACTCTGCATGCTCCAGACATACTAAGGTTTCTCTTCTCTGGTCAGAGTTTTCACTCTCATTCACATGCGTTAAAACTCTTTCCATTTTGCAACCTTCCTCCTATCCACCATCTTATTACTGAAATCTCAAACCTGCTCGCACTGTCTTACATTTAAAAGAAAAATGAAGAGCCTCCACTAATAGCCCACAGAAATGATGATTGCCAAACGTTTAGGCGATTAAAACTAATATTTCTCCATAACCCTACTTGCTAGTCCCACAATTAAATCGACAATTACGCTTTTACCATTAGCCGACATTAATTGCTGACATTGTTCGCTTAATAGCTTAATTTATTGTCAGCTTATAACGATCCATGGAGCTGAATTGAATTGTGTGTGGGAACAACTCTTCAAAGCACACTGGGTTGAGTTTCCCATGGCCATGGTTACGTTCTCTGCACAAATACTTTTCCTCTTCCACTCCGCAATGGATCCGAGCTGACGCCTTAAGTGTCAACCACACCGTGTCACACTATCGCGTCACACTGTCACACGGAAAGTAAAAGTAATCCACGCCACTTGCGCTTGTTATGAATAAATTTCCCATAAAATTCCCCGTAATGAGGCGACATCTCTGGATTATCATATTTATTGGTTGTAACCGATTTGTTGACATAATTTCCCCTCCTGCCAGATTGAACATTTTTAGTCAAATGGATTACAAAGCGCATAACTTCACCTGTTACACGGTGCCAGAGTGTTCCACGGACGATGAGAGTCGGTATAGTAGTGAGCGCGACACGGTTTCATCGGACTCGACCGCATCGACGTCTAGTGATAACGTTCGCAAAAAGTCCCAAAAGACACTGGTCGCGTCACAGCCCCAAATTGGAACGTTTCATCACGCGAATCAATCGCGACCGCCACAGTTGGGATACTTCGTGCCATTAGCGCCACATTGTTACCTCAGTCCGCCGGTGCAGAGGCGGCGATACAGGTAAGCGGAGCGGATGCGGGGGCATGCCCTCGCATGGGAATCATTTCTGAAATTGATACTCCAGATCCACGCCTTGTGTGTGAAAGCCACGTCTGTGGTTGAGCCAGTCATCAGCATTGATGCGATGGGAAGGGCATATGTTTGTTGTGGTTTTCTATTTATTTACACACGTTTCTTGTTTTCCTTTCAGGGATAAGGACATTGACCGTTCACGTCGTGCGGTTAGCTACAGCGGTTCAACGACCAATTCGTTGCCTAGAGCTGCGCCAAGACGGATCTCTTTGATGAAAGAACCTCCACCGCCGCCTCCAAAGCCATCGTTGTCACAAACTTCGTCTATACAATCGTCGACGGCACCATCGCCGATTCCGAGTAAATTTCCGCAAACCGAATACAATTTAATCCAGAAGCTCGAGTCCACGTCCAATTTGAGTGTGACCCAGCAGAATTTGTATCAGACACCATCGACGATATCGAGTAATAACTACTCATCGCTGCTGTGTCATGCCAGCTCGACAACGAGTCCGGCTGCAGTGCGAAAACGAGAGAAGCTCTTGCATCGGTTTAGCGATGCAGCCACACTGGGCAGGAAGCTGAAGAAGAAGAAGAACACGAACCGAACATGCCATTCGATGACCGAAGCGATCGAGATGCTGGCCGATCCTGTGATTGAGGACGAATTTTTTGTGAGTACCTCTGAATTTTATTTAATTTTACTGTTTTAGTATAAGGGTTTATGTTCCATTCAATCCTTGCAAGAAGCACTTAGATTTGGCTAAACTGAAGTCGACTCCTTGCAACTTACTTTGATTCGTTGGACAATATCCTCCTCAGCGGTTTTTGCTTCTCTGGACTGTGGAATGTCTCAAACTCTCTGCGAGCCTTCCATCATTTTTCACGGTGTTCCATCTTCCATCAAGTGATAGCACAACGAACCCACTTTGGATCAAGTGCTAGTCCAAACCAGTCAACGAAAGTCATTGAGTAGAGAAGAGGACATTGAACAATGCCTGAGGCAATTCCTACTCGGGGCGCAGTTCCATTTTTCACCTAACGGTAGCAAAACGCATACATATTGAACCAAGAGTTACCATAAACGCGTCAATTCAAGCCATATGGTAGCAAAGCTCTATCCAGAATCCAGAGGACGTTAAACAATGACTTAGGGATTCAATGCGTTTGGAACATTCCACAGCTTAGAGAGTCAAAAACAGCTTAACAAGCTGTGTTAAGAAAGAAATCTCAGTAGAGCTGAACAAAGCTTGCCCCGAATTGACCATAAAGCCTTTAAAATAGTTGTAGAGGCAATACATTTTGAAGTTCCCCTGCACTGCGTCTTTAGAAAATCCATTGTGATTCCTCAATATCGTATTAGTCGCTGATATGCTTGAATACAGCACTTCCTGCAATCTTATTGCGTCAAGGAATCGAAATATCTAAATTGGATCCAAAGATCGGTGTTCAGTTTCTTGGGGGAGTTGAAAATCCTTATCCAGGCTCCTGGATGTCTACGTGGTAAAAACACACCTCCTTCTTGCTCTGTTCTATTTATCCCCTGCGGCTCCGCCAGTCAAGGCATTCATTCGCAGTAGTAGGTTTGGAGCTACTATGCTCCCACGTATGCTCTTCTTTTGAGGTTTGAGGTTTAGATTTGCCCCAAAGGCCATTTACTTCTCGACCTGAAGAGATTAGTCCATCTGCATGCTCCAAGATCGCGGTAGAAAAGGTCGTGTACAAGCAAGGATAAAGTGCTTCACAAGAGGTGTGATGTCTTCTAAGCCCAGTGTCTCAAACGCCTTGCACTGGCACATTCAAACGTTTGTTAGAATGCATATCTGGGTTTTAGTTGATGCTTAAGCAGGCTTTGTTCGCTCGTCATTCAGGAGAAGTTCTCTTGGCAGGAGTTTAATGATAGGGGTTCAGTTTTTTTAAGTGCCATGGACCCCTTTCGTCGATTAGTGCTTCAGAATACTTAAACAAGTGTGATGAAGTCTCGTAAGCACCTTTGTAGAATTTGCAACTTCCATCCTCCTTTACTTTTAGTTTTCTGAGAAGAACTTAGTCTCCACAAGCCCACTAGCAATCTTCTTAGAATTTGTACCTGATTTTTGTTAATGCTTTTTCTTCTTCTTTAATTTCACCCTTAAGGGAATTCGTAATGTGTCACCTCAACAAACCCGATGTATGCAACTTGAGGCAGTTTTCTGAGATCATATTGGCTGGAGAGGCTTATTGCTTGAGACCGAATTGTAGCCCTATCATAAGTGAGGAAGTAAAGCAGTCAATGCGCCCTTTCCGATTTACTTGGTAACACCTGAGAAATTCTTTCTTCTGCCTTATTCTTGGCAATTTTTCTCGTAGCTTGTATCTTTTCTTTGCTTTCTCTTTCCGTAGTTCATCTCGAATCCTATGCGGTCCCAGCTCGAACCAACAAATGGGATCTCTAAACCTTTTTTTCGCGGGTATACTTTCTGTTAAATTGTGCGCATCTCGCATACAACTCTCTTAAAGAATCACATGAAATAGCATAGGAGTCTCACCGTTTCCTGAAATCAGTGATGTGAAAGTCCTTCCGCGCAAGAAAGAAAGAAAGACCAACAGTTATCATCCCAGAGTACCCGGGTGCTCTTTTCGCGCGGTTATCGATGTCATCCTCAGCCCGTCACTTGTGACAGTCTATGCTGTCACGTTGAAGCTTTTGGGTTGAAACATTTTCACGATTTCGTCTACTACAAGGAGCCAGATCAGCGGAGATACAATTCAACTCCACAGTTGGGAAGCTCATCTTGCTGTATATAGTCGAATGATACGTGATTTTAGTATGAGACCAACCGAGCTTTGGAGTTTTTCTTAAGTCGATCTCTGTACAGACTATTTGAGATTATTTCAGCGCTCACTTTATCGAAGGCTGATGTCAAGTAAAGCCCCAAGCGTGAATTCTTTGACATAGAGCTATTTCTCGATCGTCTGTTTGAAGCCCGTTTTTGTATTCTCTGATTTTCTTGGGAAATTGTTCCTGGTAGCATTTTTTTATGCCTAGCAGTCTTCAGACTTTGCAGAATGGAAGACGAAAGATTGAGGCCTATTTGTGATTGGCTAGGTTAAACTATTTCAATTCGACTTATTGACCCTTCTGTAGAAGTGAGTTTTGTAAGCCTCATGTCGTAGCTCACGCATAAGCTGCCCTAGTATGTATTTTCAAAGGCAACTAGATGCCCTTACTTGTTTCAAAACTTTCATTTTATATGCGATAGAAATGTCAATACATTGAATGCTCTCTCCTGTTTTTTACTTCTGGCTTACCCTTTCGCTATAAAGCTTAACCCTCAACCTCTTTAAACATCATCCCTCACATCGTCTAGATTAGCATCGCCTCTTAAAAACCTCTAAACTAAACAATGTGTCACCTCAGCATAACAAAAACAAAAATCACGCCCCCTCTTGATACTGCTAATTTGACCACACTTCACGCACTTGTCAGACTTCTGTCATTAGACATAATACATCTGACCCTACGTTCTCTTATACATCGACACACACCCTAAAGCATAAAAATAGAGGGTGGAACATCATTTGGTCATGATTCACATTTTTTAAGCACCAAAAACAAAACAAAAGCGTAATCGGGAATATACAACACATATCTCTCGTTTCTAACTGGAAAATGCTAAATAATTTCCAATGACAGACATCCATTTGTCAGTTGTTCGTGTGATTTTGACGGTTTCGGTACTTAAATCGCATTCTGGAGTTGAAAGATAGTTTTTGACATTTTGGTGGGATAAGTGAGGGAGTTGAGATAGTTGTGGGTGGAAAATTAGAGTTTTGTGAAAAAGGTGTTCTCCATCTGCCATTCTTGTCAAGAGACTGATTCAAAGGAATGTCATCGAACAATTAGGTCCACCCCACCCTCTTTAAAAGAAAATACACGAGTAAAATACATGTCCACCCCGCGATTAAACAGTTCCACCTGTTCTGTCATCCTAATTCGGGCTTAACTTCAAAATTATGACTGTTTTTTCTTGTGTCACAAAACGCAATGCAGCACATTTTGCAAGTGTATCAACACCGGTGATTATCCACCCTCAAAAAAGCGAGAGACTTTCCGCGCTTAGGATTTATCAAACAACACCGTGTATCCGTACCGTATATCTGTTTAACTAATCCGCCCCCTTTTTTGTGCTTTCTGGTCGTGTGTTCTGTCAAGTCTTTTTCGTTCGTTGTTTGTAGTAACCTAGAAAAAAAGGAAACAAGAGAAACGAGACCGCGTTTTTTTTTTGTATTTTCCTACCCCATCGGACAAATTGGATTACACATCCCTTTGGTGCTTGTTTTGAAAAGACCTCCCGTTTGGATCGCTTTATGTTTTATTTTTCCAATGACCGACTCTAGACATGAAAGCAAAAGAGTGCCATATCGATTTTTAATGGTTCCGTCGCGATAGTGAGACAAAGAAGACAGCTTATGGTTGGTAATTGGTGACTTTTTTCAATTTAGTCACAGAGAAGTTTTGATATTAAACGGTTGTCAATGTGATTGTCGACAGACGAAGTGATGAAAGAATGTCTGAAAAGAAGTCGGGAATTTAAGGCATAGGAAGTTGAGACTTTGTTATGAATTGCAGAGGATGAGACTTAGTGTCAGAAGTGGATTTTCTTAAAAATTTAATTACAAGTGTCAGAAGTGGCATAACTAGTGTTTTAAGTGTCAACGATTTCATGATCGACTTGGATGTGAATTCTTTGGACATTCCTTTACCATCCTCGTCGTGGAACTAAATCATATTTTGAACTTCGAGCGGTATTTTCAAAAAGAATTATTGGTGTCAGAAGTGGCATTTAGTGTCTTAAGACTGAAAAATATTTGTGATCCACTTGAAAGTGACAAAGTGTGCAAGTTTCTGTTGCAAGAAACTTGGCCTACGACGCAAATTTTACGTGTTCATACTCTCACTGCCTGCATTGGTGTCAGAAGTTGAATTTAGTTTCTAAAGTTGTGCATTAGACTGTCTAGTGTCCAAAAATATAACAATTCCGGAATAAAATTCTTCCTAAACGATGAAGAAATAGTGTACAACTCATTATGCGCTTGAAAAAATCGAAAATTTCAACATTTCACAATAGAATCGGGTAACTCGTGAGCTATTTGTCACTCTTTACCACCCAAGTGCCAATTTCCTTCTCACAGTGGTTCCAATAACAAGTCAAAACTTAACACTCATGTGCCAGCATTCAACTCGATATAAACTTTTGTAAACTCTTCCGTAGAAATCCTTTAAAATTATTAGTTTGCTGTGAAAATATCGAAGCAAATCCTAAAACAGATCCAAAAGTGTCAAATTCCAAACCTTTCTCTTCGCGTGTCCTAAACCAGCGACTCTAAATTCATTTCATTTTGCCAAAAAAATCGAGTGTTCAATTACACCATTCAAACTGTTGTGACAAAGTGCTTACATATTCCAATTTCTGTCAAAAAAGTGTCAACGTCAGTAAGGAACAAGCATTTGTCAAGTGTTTCCTTCGAAATAAACTTCCAAACGCTAATAATTCCATGAAAGTGTCTAAAACAGAGCAATCTACTACTATTACATGGGTTTTGACACATCAAAATGTCATGATTGCACGAGACTATAAGATTCCACAAGACCATCAGATACCACCAGACCATGAAATGTGAATGATATCCCAACAATTTCCTAAACTCGCCCCTTAAAACGTCAAAAATGCCACTTGACTTTATAAACATCACAATCAAGTGTCAACTATCATTCTCCACAGTCAAAAGTGATCAACTTCCTTAAAAAATATGTCATCAACATAATTAAATACTTTCGAATGCACCCACCAACTCTAACCTGCCGTCACTGAAGTTTCACAAGTTCCACACAACGGAAACACTGGTCATATCCACAAGCGACGTTGAAAAGCGGCATATAAGAAATCTCCTGCATATTTTTAGGCCGCCACACACTGCTCGATAACGGCAATATAATGAAATTACTAAAGTGCTCGTCTAGGCGTCGCAGTTTCAAAGCAAAAACCTCCACATTTGCACCGCAAGGATCACGACGTCACATGGGCAACACTTCGCGTGTCCTACGCCCTCCGGGCGTTAATCCTTACGTGCCTACTCTTATTCGTCACAACGGAACTATTGGAGCGCTATATCCATTCGATGATCGCATTTACACATCGAAAATGTTCATCCGTGACAGCTATATGTATCCCCGCCAGCCGGGACAAGTTATGGATCCTCGTTTCCCCTATGAAGTCCATGAGTTTCCATTAGCTAACGCAACGAATAAGGTACACATAGCGGGTGATTATCTACCAAATGGAAGTGTATCATCACATAGACGTCGTCGGAGTGAGGTTCCTGCATCCAATGCTGGCGTTCCTGCCACCTCTACCGGCACAACAACTCCGAATCAAGTTTATTGGATGCATGCAGATGGTACCCCGAAGCGTCACTCGCGAAGCAATAGTCTGGGTTATATACGAAATGTTGATGATTTGCTACAAACGACTGCTAGTGGACATGGAACACCACACTCGTCGCATCGCAGGAAGAAGAGGGTAAGTGGGTGGATTTTGTAGAGGAAAGCTTGACGTAACAATTTTTTTTTGCTAATTTGGGGCGAAGGGATTTTTTGTGCTGAGAACAGCACAGTATACGTAATGTGTGCACGGTCTGGGGTGAACAGATTAAAAATGCCCAGGGACAATTGTGGACCAGGATGTGCTCGTACTTGTATTCGCATGCAAGACAGGGGGCATGGTGGGATTTTAATTTGCGATAAATTGGTAAATTGAAAGTTGCCGTCGCTGCAGGGCTGCGGATGCGATAAGGGCAATTTTCACTGTCAGTCGACGTTAATTTAAATTCGTTAATTTGATCTCGTTTTTTCGGGAAATGAAAGTGGACGAACCTACGACAGGGGAGAGTGAAAATTGGGTTGTGACGAATTTGTCCTGGAGGCTACATGCTGAGTTTTATTGTTGTGAACATGTGATCAACGTCCGCTTTAGTTTTCCTTTTCAAATCGAAACTGAAGGACTGAAATGTGTGGGTGACAAGGTTTTGTTGGAGAACATCCAAACTTTGAGGTTTGTGTTGGCGTTGGTTGAGGACTTGATTCCAACTTTAGCAAATGGGCGGATTTGTTTAGGGATTGTGACCTTTGGCCGCCTTTAAGTCAAGCTATCGACATGTTTCAACACAGGGTCCTTATAAGGTGTGCACTAGGTTGTTCGGCTAAGGTAGGTGTGTATGGAAGTGACTGTCGGGATTGTCTCATGACTTCTTCCGCCTTCGTTTGCATCCGTGCATCCAAGAAAGGGAATCTTAGTGACCTTTTCAAATCCATAAAAGCGTGCCTTGGCGGCATTCTTTCTTAAACACGAGTCTCCCGTTAAATACCCCAAACATCCTTCTAATGGAGTTTAAAGACGAATATCCTACTAAGGAATTAGACACTCGGGGCTCGCAGTATCGAGGTGAGAGCAGGAGTTCATGGCATTGGTTGATTTTGGGCGCTTGTGTCCACTTATTCGAGGTCACCCCAGTCTTACTACATGCAGCTGTAGACTCTATCGAATGCGGTTAAAGATGTATTGGATGCACGTTGTAGTAACTAAGGGACGGCCTACGTGGTTAGATGGCGCTATAAGCCCATCTAGCCAGCTTGGTTGTTAGCTCCTATTGAGGTCCGTTTTCACCTACACCCATCTCCCTTTTTCTACTGCGGCTTGCCACCGGCCTTTTCCTTTTCCTTGCGGGTTCCACTGAGGAGGTCGTTTGTTTTTTCTTTGGTTACATATGGGTCATATCTGTTTGGGAATAACGCAGCTGTCTAGCCTGATACACGACGAAATAATACTTCCTTTGATAGCTCCAAGCAGAGTGTGGACTCTTGTTGCTTGACATCAATCCTCGCCTCACTAATTGGTCAACTTCCTCGCTTCTATTTATGTGATCAAGACTAGGACGATTAAGAAACGTCTTCCCAGAGACGCGAGCTTTTTTCGAATCTGTTTTACCAGTTTAGAGGATATTCGAGGATATTCGAACCGAAGAGAGTGCTGTTTTGGACACATCTGGAGTTGCTGTTTCTGTTTCCTGGCGTTTCTCTTTAAACCAGGAAATACCAAAAGAAATGCATCACAGGCGACAACGCTGATGCCTTGTGTGCCTTTTTGGTACTCTATCGGCGAAACTCTGTTGGCATTTTGAGATTGAAGTTCTACTTGAAACTCTCTTACAGTCGTCCTTTTCATGCCGAAAGCTCGAGGATGCTTGCTTAAGTTTGTCTGTAAATTTCAAAAAAATCTTTCTCCGGGCAATCTTGTCGAACTTCTGCTTTATAGTGGTCAGAAGTCTCCTCGCTAGTTGGGATCTAACACTCAACATACAGATCCAAAAGCCAGAGTCCCAGTTCTGTTTCCCAGTGGATTCAACACTAAGACTTCTTGTCAAATATATTGCTTCTCATAACTTGAAGAATTCTGGTTGAAGTACATCCCAAATTCGTTTGATTTTTCCATTTGATTACTGCCACAGTCGATAACAAAAAAAATGTCCCATGTGGCCGCCTAGGATATTATTAACTCTTGTCCTGCTTTTTCCCCCAAATTAAGTGAACCGCAACCACAAGCTCACAATTCCAGACATCATGCAACTTAAAATCCATTTAATGACACTTCACTCACCAGACGCCATTCTTTTACCGCCGCCGGCTGTCATCGACCAAAAAACAACAAATGGCGTCCAATCTTGCAAAATGACATCAATTTGCATTTTTGCTTTTGATTTCATTTCAATTACGTACTCTACACATCCGTTCCCACAGTGTATTCATGTGCACACCAGAGTCCACTTCCCAATCGCAAATCTAATAACGAAACGAAACTGGAAAACCAAGAGTTCCTGCAATCTGCCTCCGACTTGATACCGAAACGACAAAACCCAAGTCAACATGAATTAAGCCACCCGATGATGGACACACATAAGTCGTCTCGGAGCGCCAGTCACTGGGAACGAGAAGAAAAAACACAACTTGAGATGAACATTTAATTACGAATGCACACCTGTCCGCTCCGCAGGGTTCTCGAGTTCCGATTAAAGTTTCTGCCGAGTCGGCTGCACACAGGCAAGGCACACATCTAGAAAAGGATTGAAAGCCGGGAACCAGTTAACCGAATGAAAAAAAAGTCGGCACGCTCTCCATGGCTGCCACTAATGAAGTTGGTTAGTCTGGAAATGCATGTAATTCTATGGTCCGGACCGGATGACTCAGCTGTGTGACTTCCTGTGTGCGAAATTCTTCTTTTACGGGACCATGTTCATTGGGAATTTCATTAATTTTGCTTCAAGGAGAGTTCTCATTGGGTTTGTCCCTTTGTGGTTTCTTTTGTTTGCATCCTGTGTTCTAATATTTTTTCGAGTTCTTTTCATGGCCCGTCGCATACCTCAGGGAGAGACACACTACTGGATAAAGGTGCGACTGTTAATACAGAGCCATAAATTAAGTTTTACTACGACACGACCTTCTGGGTTTGTTTTGGGGTTCCTTGGATTTAAGTGTCTGTTCTGCTGCATGCCCGCTCCCTAGGGAGGGGCGCTGAGTGTCATTAAAATTCATTTTGTCATTCGGTGGAACTTCAATGTCGTCGTCATCATCGCCATGGTATCTCTTTCGAGGAGAGTTGAGGGTTTTTGGTACTTTTAAGGTCAAAACATGAGATGTTAGTTTGAGTGAATGCGGACTTGCATTCGTGTTTACTGGGAACAGGAAGACCGATAAGCGGTGTTTGGGTGTCGATGCAGCATGAAGTGTGCCACAGAAATTAAGAAACTCGAGGTGTTGGCCAATTTGGATATTCGAATTTCAATGGAGTTGGAGTTGGGTGGCTAATTAGAGAAATCGTGATGTGGACCTACTTTGGGTGACACAAGGAAGAGGTTTTTTTTAGAAAGGCAATTGGAGTGAGTTTACTTCTGATGTGCCTTCCACGTTGTTCTTAGGGACGGATGCACTTTAACCCGGCAGAGGTTATTCGTTGTTTGTTTAGTTGGCTTTGCTTCAAATGAAGTCATCAGTCATGGCACACTTTCAATGGAATGCTTTGAGCCTTAGTGATGAAACGATAGAAGTTTCTGAGATAAACTAACCAAAGTGTACAGTCTACCTCTACTAGTGGTTGGTACCGAACTGCCATCTAAAAGATCTCTTTCTCAATCTTTCAAATCATGTGAGCTGCGTCAGTCTTGAATCAGATTAGGATTAGGCGGAAACCTAAGCTTGTTCCGTCCTTTTATTCTTTTGCTATGGGGCTAATTGAAAGAGAACCTGAAAGATTTTGTCTTCATTTGGGGCTCTAAAGGGTTGAACCGTTTTTTTTTTTTTTTTTTTTTTGTATTTCCCCTCCTAAGCTGGCCTATAGAGGATTGTCTGGTGAAATAGAAATAATATTGGGGTCTGGAAGGTGTGCTACGGCTAAAATTTTCAGTCTCTGTAGACCGTTTTTATTGTCTGAGCCATCAGTGCCGCAGAAGACTCCATACAGAGTTCTGGAGCCTCAGTGGACTTATTACAAAATCTACAAAGACCTTTTACTATATGTACTTAGTTTCCTTAAGTCTGCATTGGCTTCATTGGGAAACCCTTCAGGTTGTTCTTATTCAGGCGGACGCCGAGCCGAACGTTGTAGTTTCCTAACCTGTCTCATACCCCGAATATTATTTTAGGTTCTGACCCTTCGCCTTTTATCTAATTACGTGAATTATTTTCCAAAGCTTTAGTCCCGCATTCCGAAGAATGATTCAGGTTATAAATGGTTCTAATTCCCCATTTCCACATGTCTTGTTGGTAAGTCTGCTGCTTCATTACCTCCTATTCCGAAGGGACCAGGTATCTAGTAGAGGGTCGTCTTTTTTCATCTGCCAACTTTTCCCCTGAAACACTGGCGAAGTTCGGTAGTCTATAGGATCTAGACATCTTTAAAGTCGCGGCAAGGTCTGGAGTCATCAGTAGATTTTGACGTTGCATGGTTACCTCCCTATTCTTCCATTGCTCTCTGGATGGAAGTTGTCCTAAAGTTTATTCTGGGTTTAAGTTGGGTTGAGTTCTCATACGAGGACTTTGCTACATCCGTGCGGTTCTAGTAGTCCAACATCCAGGTTCTCTCTGAATGCAGGTGGATAAAAGGCAGAAGATACAAGAGAACTATTAGACTGCTCAATTCTCTGGACTTTGTTAAACCTTACTTCAGAGCAGGCTAACATCCAAAGTCACTTTTCACCGTTTCACTTGTCCGTTTATTTTAATTTCCTTGAAGAGGTCATCTTTGTGGTTAAAGGTTTGAATCTGCCATCTGTCTCCGGCATGGACCTCTCACCGGAAGCAATAAAATGATTTTAAAAGTTGCAACAACTGTCTGTCCCTACACGAGATGAATAAATAATACGTCCAGACCATAAATTATTCCGACAAGTCGCAATCTTCCACAAAATGTCCCCACTCGGGCGATTCGAGACGAGGCTACTCCTCCACATAACCAGTGCTTCCCCAACTTTTTTTTGCATAATTCAGAAGTTCTGCCCGTTCGCCATCGTACTAGTGGACAGAGGAGACTCATACACCGACCAAATCATACAATAGAAGGGCATAAAACCGGTATCTGTCGGCTTTTCACCACGTTGGCTCATATACGTAGCTGCCATTCTAAAATCTTTAACGACAGTCGGAGGAGGTATGAGTATAAAGTGGCTACGGATACTGTCACACAATCTGCAAAAAAAAAAGCTTCTTCTCCCAATAACTCACTTACAGGCCAACAGCACACACTTGGCCGCTTACTTTAGACGTCTTACAGCAGCACTACAATTATTCCAACACAGATACTCGTACCTTGTAGTGGTGATGCGATGAATCGCGTTAAGGCAGTAGCACAACTCTTAACCCAGAGGTGTCCAAGGTAAATTTCGAATTTTTCGTGCGCGATTGTTGGAGACTATCGGGTGTGGAGAGTTTCAACTTCCCCCACTCCTTTTGGCCACACCAACACTATTCACTTAGTATCTGTGTGTATAGCCAGTATCATTCCAAAAAACAAAAACAAAGCGGAAAACTAAAAACCTGCTCAACATACCTGCCTGCCTGCTGCTTACCTCAACTTACCTAATCCGTGTTTATCTGGTCTCTCCTTTGCGTTCGTTTTTCATTGTCGGTTTTTTCTTTTCCTTTTGTAGTTTTCCTTTAGCATCTTGTGTGTGTGTGTGTGTGTGTTTGTGTTTTGTGGTCGTTTTTCTCTGGCTAAGCTGAGCAAGAGCAGAGCCAACAACAGTTTACCTCGGTTAATACACCTTTTGCTTGGTTGGTTAGTTACCCCCTGTGCCTATCGCCTATTAATTCTTCGTTTCTTATTTTCTCAATTCTTCGATTTTCTTTTTCTACCTCTTTCGTGTGTTTTTCTTTAAGAAAGACTTCAAAGCATTAATCCGAGGCTATTTTAGGTGCACTTGTCGGATTTACCTGTGTGCTTGGGAGGAGTGGGGTTCGCGAGAGGTTGTTGGCATCTCTCGAGTTATTTGTATCAAATTTTCAGTTGGTAATCGGATTACGGAGGGGTGGTATGCCTAATCGGGGTCAATAGATACATTTGTATCTGAAAATATTGGTATTGATTGGTGAAGGCAGGTAATGTGATTATCGGGGGTCACCTTTTTGTGAAATTTGAGATGATTCTCTCGGTGAAGTGTTGTTTTGTAGGGGACTGTGAAACCAATCATTGGATGCTTTCACCAAATTGTGTAGGTTCTTGGGTATTCCAATCGATGATGGCTTCCTTGTTGGGTTTCTGAAAATGCGATTCGATTAGGAAGGTCTTTGAGGTAATTGGGGTCATTCTCTACATGCGCAAGTCGTCTGAAATGAGGCCGTCCTGTTCCGCGTAGTCCATCAGGAAGGAATGAAAGATTCTTCTGGGTGTACATGCCATGGCCATCCTAATCGTTGTACACGTATCTTTTTACCAGATTGGGGGCTTCCCCATGATGGCTGTTGGGACCATATCTGAGCTGATGGTAGCACAGCTTAATTAGATGAATTCTTCCGCTCGATATGACGATGGGTCCATTAATTCACAAACCACAAACCCAGCTAGACAAATTCCTTCTCTTGCACCTTTTCTGCTCGTAGAGTTGACGAGCGACTCTCGTCCTCTTTGGCAGTACAGCCAAATTATCGGCGTTTTCCTGTGCGCATTCAGCATTAAATCAGAGGTTTTTCACAGGTAAAATCACTCACGTTGGTCGCGGAATTCTTGATGGCTTATCCGCTTATTTTTGGCGCTGGATGACTTGTCGTAAGATCTAAGGAAGCTTAATGGCGTGAAGGCTCTTACAGTCGTTTGTGATTGCAGCCTTTCAACGTTGAACTTCGTAACAATGGCAATTTTGTTGCAACTCGATACATGCACCTCGGAACGTCCGACGATCCAATACTCCTACTCTGGAGAAGTGTGTTCTCTCGATCGTAGCGTGATTAATTTGATTGACCGTAGTTTGATCAGTTGCCTTGTAGGAAGTAGGAATTTCGTGCCATGTTTAGCTGGGGGTTAGCTAAGTAAGTTGACGGGCCTGAATCAGTTTCTGAATCGGTTTCCGGAGGGCATGTCATGAAGGCTAAGTCTTTCAATGGTCCTGCCAACGGTTTTCTTTTTTCATCTCCAAGACGATCTTTACGTCATATCTCGGGCATTTCGCGTAGGGGTTCGTCTCAAGAATTTTTTGAATTTTTTAGTCGCGCGTTTTTAGTGTCATACGTCTTGAGAAAATGGCCTAGGTGGCTCCGTTTGATTCTTGGCCATCCATTGCTTAGCCCCCTAATTTCCAAAGAGATAGCTCAGGTGACACGACTAGAGGACCACATGAGCTTTACCCTCGTTGTTAGTTCACGTTTTGGTTTATCCATGCCCCATGGGGCACTGCGTAGATTTGGAAATTATGTTTCCCCTCCCTGTTTCATATTTAAAATTTTAAAGACCTTGTTCGTGAGCTTTTTCGATCAAAAAGCAAAGACGATAGTCAGGAAATTTATTGTAAGTCCAAATCCATCCATATTGCTGGCTTGGATCAGAACAAGTCTCGTCTCTAAGCAGCTCAGTAAGACTATTCGACCACAGAAGCGCTAACCATGTGGAAATCGTATCAGTCAATGTTGGAAGGAATACTTTTTGGCCACAACATGCTAAGATCTTACCCTCTTGCGTAACAGATCATCTGGTGCTTGCGAACAAAACTCATTTTCTTTGTCTTTGTTTGAATCTTTGGCTAAGAAGAAAGTACAACCCTAGGAACTGTCATGCAATTTCGCTGGCCCGAGCAAATGTTTAGTATCAGCAGATTTAACTACGCAGCAGGGAAAAAACAAAGCCATCGACATAACAATTAGTCTACACTCACATAGACTTAATTGTGATGAAGTCGGCGCTTTTTTCAGCCAAAGTAGAGCCCCAGAAGCAGGTGAGGAGGACAGCAGCACACGATCAGTTCCCCATCTCTGGGGTGGTTCTTATTCGCTCAATCATGCACCAACTTCATCAACCTCCCAACCTAACCTAACCTAAGTATATACATATGTAATTCCGTATCGTTTCTCTGGCCAGTAAGTCTCAGTTTCTGAGCCACTCATCCATATACGAGAATAGCAGACCATGTCAAAGGGTGCCATATACCTAAGTATGTTCCAGAGAAAACCCCTTCAAGCAGCTAATAGATTTAAAAAAGTCACTCTACTGACGAGTAAAGTAGGACATTTCTTCCAGCCGACCAGCAGCGCCGTTTTCACTTTCGAATTCAACACAAGTTCCGCGCGATAATGTAACCCTTCAGCTTCTGTCCCATTTTAGTCTTATTTTTCTCAAATTACATTCCCATTGTTGCCGTTGCCACCTCGTCGAACCCTGAGTGCCAATGGTTGTGCCCCTTTAATCCTATTTTCCTCTTTGATTTCAACACAAAAAGTCCACCGCTCACGTGTAGCATAGAGCAAGCCCACTCCCCTACTTCAAATGCACCTCTCACAGGTATTTAATTCCCATTGAGTGGCTGTGTCTCTGTGGTCTTTCTCTTCTGTTTTCTCTGCTTCCTACCACTTTTCGGAGTCGTCCCTATGGAAAGATATCACCAAAGTGTGTGTCCGTCGGTCGTATCCTTATACCCGGCAATCCCCAGTACACAAATCCTCAATCTCAGATTGCATTCCTGGCTTAAGTTGTTTTCTCATTTTGCCTTCCCATTTCATTCTCACTTGTTTCTTCCCCTCGTCTTTCTTTCTCTCTCTGTGGATGTATGTGGTGGTGGATAGGTAGGGCCTTTTGGTAGGTTGTCGTTCCAAATGCCAACAAAAAATCGAAAAAAAAAACAGAAACAAACTCTCCACACAAAGTATCTAGCACCAACAGTAGTAGCAGGCAACATTGCGCGAAGTGGTTGCTGCGTTGAATCCAGAGACGGGGGAATCTTGGCTAAAGCACTCAATGTGGCCAAGCGTCCATTTCAGAAAGAGTTTGTCGTTACGTGGAGAGTGGTCGAGATTTTGTTTATTTCGTGTTAGAGCCTCAGATTGGAATCTATTTCATTTTGTTTGTGTGTATGTGTGTATCGATATAGATTTGGCAAAGCCAGGTGAAGTTTGTATCGAAAGAAAGAAAAAAATTCTCAAAAACCCAACCGTTTACGACCTCCTTCGCGACCAACGAGTACTCAAAAACCAGGAACAACGACTCCAAGTAATCAAATTACTTGATCGTCCGTTACATGTGCCGTATTAATTTAAATTCCAAATTTTCTTTCCACCAAAAAGTGCCTTACAACACGGGCGGGGGGAAACTATATTTCCAAATCGCGCATCTCACCGATGCTAGTGTTAGTAACCTGTTCACAACCTGTTGCGTTGCCATATTGATAGTTTTGTTCGGTTCGGTTCGGTTTTTTTTCTTCTCATCCAAGGGTGGTTCTTCTTCTTGTGTAACAAAGGAGAGATGATATTTGCATGTGTGGTGCCTGCGTGTGCGTGTCAGAGTGATAAATTTATAATGTGATGCAAATTTGGTTTTTTATTACTTTTTTATTCCAAAAACAAAAAAAATGCCATAGAAGGAAGAAGTTTAGTGTGTTCGAAATTCGAATATAGTACACGTTAGCTTATCAAAGATAGTTTTCGTTGCGGTGGATAATTGTTCACAACTACAAGTGCGTTTACAACTACAAACGCATTGCAAAGGAATTTTTATAGCAATCCACACAGTTACAGAGAAGAAAAATTAAAAAAAAAAAAAATAACAACGAAAACAAAACATGGATATAGTCGGTTCGCCATCTTCGAATTCAATCGCCTTGCCTAACAATCATTTTCGAAATGAAACTCAGGTAAATTTTGATTTGATCGATTTGAAATTGTTAATGGGTTGTGTAAATTGATTTTGTTTACACAACAGCTTGAGAGACATTCCAATTGCGTTTCAGAGGAATTTCGGTGCGAGAGGCCTTGAAAAGCATCAGTTGCGCTTCAAATGTTTTGTAAATTTGTGAGGAATGTTAGAAGTATCACGTGACATGTTAAGCTGTCGAAGGAAACCTTGGAACTGCCAAAAGGCAGGCTTGGGATGTATCATGACTGGAGTCTGTCACGTAGGTCGTTTGAGCCTTCGGTGATTCTATGACTGATTTCAAACTTTTAGGAGTAAAACTTAGCAGGTGTCCGAAAAAATACTACTCCACCTGGGGTGGTCTAATATTGACGTTCTAGGACATGGCAGCCTTCCACCTCCTTCGGTCCTAGAATGGTTCCTGTTCTCCAAAACAAGCGCTCTGTCATCTGCGTGCTTGGATGGAGTTCGGGTCCCTTTTTTCGTCTCGAATCTTGGCATTTTGATTCCAAGCTCCTCTTGGCTGGAGCATCATTGTCCATT
This sequence comes from Matsumyia berberina, assembly GCA_917880715.2. Lineage (NCBI taxonomy): Eukaryota > Metazoa > Arthropoda > Insecta > Diptera > Syrphidae > Matsumyia > Matsumyia berberina. The sequence continues at coordinate 112,154,987 of OU862872.1, forward strand.
CGCACGATCTGGCTGAATCAGTCTAGTCGACGTGTTTTGGCTTTTTAGACTACATCCACATCTTGATACCATCATAGAGTTATATGTTCTCCTCCTCCATTCATCTTCCTCGCATATTGGACCAAATACTTGACGAAGGATTTTTCGCCAAACCAAAGTAGCAGCGGCTTCATAGGTTACTGTGGAGTAAGGTAAACTCCTTAACTACTTCGAAATCGCTGTTGTCACCCGGGACATTTGGTCCTAGGCGGTGGACAGATGCTTGTTTGTCATTGATTCTGTTTCCATTGGCCTCAAAAAATTATCGATAACCAACAGTTAAACAGATTTGTTGGAGATAGTTCCTTTCATGTGTACACCTGTTCTGCACGCTATCTGTTTCAGGACTGTGGACCGGTTCTCACTCATGTGCTCTCTGTCATATTTAGGCATGCCTAGACCTCCAATGTTGATTGAGCTCGGAATTTGGCTACTTGACGTTGGATTTGAAGTCGGTTCATTTGAATGTATGTATCTTTATCCATTCTCTCAGCAGAGAAGAGTGCAGACGATTTGGTGGAGTTTTTAGGCACTTACCAAGCAGCCACTGTCCGCGATACCTAAGGAAAAAGCGATGACATCATGTATCGTTCTTGTTCTATTATCGTTCTTATCAGGTGGCTGAGCTTCCTTATCACTTAATGTCCCATCCCTCTTTCTTCAAAAATGGAGAAAACTCTGTAAAAGGGTTCTAGCTGCTTCGGGTACAATAGGATTCTTTGCCTCTGAGTGTTCCCGCGTGATGTATGAACACCCCGACAGAGAAATAGTCTGTGGCGACTTTCATCTCAATCCTATATCGGTAGAAGTTTTTGGTCGTCATTTATGTTTCTGACAGCGGGGCTAGGACTTTCGTCGGCGATTAATAGCCTACATTGGCTAAATTTCTCTCAAGTTGTTTCCATCTTTTTTTTTTTTTTGTATCAGCTTCGATGTAACAATCTTTTCTCATCTTCCTCCCAGTTAAGTTGCGAAAGGTTTTCCGTCCATACTAGCTCTCTATTTTCATGATCTCAGTGTGCTATCACGTACATAGGTGGTGCTACAGTTCGGGGTGAACCTGAGCCTCAACCGTCAAGCGTCTCCAGTCAGCTCGATCTTTAGCCAGCTGTCTCCAGTTTCGCATTAAGGACCCGTTCCACTTGCGTTCCCCGCCTCAGTCGCGGTCTCCCTCTACTGCGCTGTCCTTTTGGGTGTGGATTCGAGGATTTTGTATGCTATCAGCTTCTTTTTCGTTCATAGAGCTAGCAATCTAAAAGCATTGTTAACCAATATGCATCGGATCGTCCATTGGCACGTTTCTTAAATCTTCCTGACGTTAATTTTTGGTACCGACATTAGAGGTTTGAGGGCGTGGGCGTGAGTTCTAGTTCTTTTCTGTAGGATTAAACTAGGGATTTTTGCCTGGTGTTGTATGCCTTCTCTTGGAGGAGCCTATAAGAGCTCTAGAGACATCCAATCAACAAAATGTTTGGTAGAATTCCAATGACGTGAATCTTTTTCATTAAAGATGTCTCCTTTCTTATAAGAAAGGTTTATTTTAAGTGGATTGCTCAAGACCTCCAAGGACATCTAATCCACGAAATGTCTAATAATCCCTTGTGGCCTCACCCGTTTAACGTGGAACTTCCTTTTAGGAGCATCACCGAAGATTCAAGGACATTTCATCTACACAATTTCTGGCAGTGTCTTGTGAATCTCCCTCAGTAGATCTGGAAATCGTAAATTTGTCCCCAGAGGAGACCAAATCGGCTCTTCCGTAATCGCATAACACGTTGGGTAAAAACGAGACGACTTGATCCCAGATTGCTCGTTTTTACGTGACGTGTTATACGATCACGGAAGAGATGATTTGGCCTTCTATGGAGTCAAATATACAGTTGCCAGACATTCTAAGGAAGATTCACAAGGCACTACCAGAAATTGGGTAGATGAAATGTTTGTTCGAAACTCTTCCGAAATGGACTCCTCTTTGTACAACCCTTCCTGGCATTTTCCTAATGCAATTACAGCCAAAAGATTACATGGCATCACGGCAATTGTTATCTACGTTTATGTCCATACCTTTGGGCGTTCAAGTCATCATTAAATTGAGGAAAAAAAAACCCGCGCTAATAAAACGTCAATCCGACTAGAGACTCCCTGACCGACCCGCTGCGCAATGAAATTACCATTAAACGTCGATGATTACAGTGGTAACACTCGCTTTCAGTTGCACATGCAACCAGTCCATCTGGGCGCGCACCCATTCACCATCATTATGCATAATATCTTATGGATACGTCTTTATTCCCCCTTCCAAAGATGATCACGGACCGTAAAAGAGGTGCATTTTCAAGAAAAATCATCTTGAAAGGTAGACATCGTCTACGACTCTCGGTCAAGTAAAATCTTTAACAGTTTTGTGTGCAAGTTGTCTGACGAAAGTCACTCAAGGTATCAATGACTTTTTAAGGAGTGAAATGCATCCAAAGATGTCGACACACAGTGCAATTACATTTATCCGACGAAGAAGAAGACGTCGATGGTGGTGCTGGCGCAATGGTAATGGTGTGCAACTGTGCACTCGATGGTCACTTTCTTTTTTTTAACTCATTTTCCTTGCAGCCATTAATAGGCCAACAATTTTCACTTTTCATAAAGACGTCGTAATCTCAGCTCTAGTGGTTGAATAGATTTTCTACCGAAAGGTGATGGAAAATCGTAAAAAAACTTTGAAATGGGTATTTTCCAGACTGTTTTTCATGGCGGTTTTTATATTTTTTCTATTTGACAGTAAAATCGGTCTACCGTTGCATTAAATGACGTTTAGTTGAGATATGCTAAGTGTACTTGAGGTATTTTTTGTCGTTCGGCAAATTATCGATTGAGATTGATTGGATGTCACTGTGGACGAGCGTTGTGGGAAAGTTATTTGTCGGCCGCTATGAATGGGTAGAGGTATGCAAGGTGAAATCGTTGATTGATGTGGAATTTCTCATCTTTTATCTTCTATTTGCGCAGTAAAAGCGGTGCACAGGTGGTGTGATCAGCTAATGTCTTAAGGATTGGATCACTGGAGGTGCGATTTAATGGCTTTAAAAAGTTTCTATAAGTCTTTGCATAGACTTATCTGACTAACACAAGTTTAATCGCCTGAAAGATGACAGTTTTACTTTACAGCTTTCTTGTCGATTCTGTTCTCCTCCCGATGCTAGTGAATTCTACCACCTCCTCCAGTCCAGTTTTACCGAAAACGAGATGTGACTGTCTAGCCAAGGAAAGGCACGGTCCGTGCAAGTTACTTATCTAAGGTGGCGCTACAGTCCAGTCTCCAGCCAGTTCGAACTTTAGCCAGTTGCTTCCAGTTGTGCACGCCAAGTTGGTTAAGGTCCCCTTCCACTTGCGTGCGGCACCCGAGTTGCAGTCTTCCTCTACTGCGCCGTCCCTCGGGTACGGATTCGAATATTCTTCATGCCGAAGGATTGATGTCCATCCGCTCTACATGATCCAGCCACCCCAGTCATTAGACGTTCTCTCCTCTGACTAAGTCGATGTCGCTGTAGAGCACGTACAGTTCGTCATTGTATCTCCTCCTCTATTCATCTATGCAGATGGCACCGAAAATCACCCAAAGAATTTTCCTCTCGAAACAGCCAAGAGCAACCAGCCTTGCAACCCTTGCAAGTGCTGAATATTATTTCCTGTTGATATTTTTACTTCGATATCGCTTGCAGAATTTCACAAGCCTTGAGTCAACTGTTGGGGGCCCTAAAGCCTTGGCTGTCAACATGCATGGTGGAGATTTACCGGGACATGTTCAAATCCCTGATTATCTTTGGTGTTTGTCTGACAGCGGTGTCAATCCTAAGCGAATCGTTTAAGTCTAAGAATTCGAAAGTTAAAAGACTCCAGACACAGTAAATAACGTCCATTTTGAATTCATCAGCTAAGGTCAGCTAAGTTAATCGTTTATGACGATTTGATTGGTGTAGACACTTCTGTTGGAATTTTTTGTAAATATTCCTCACTGATTGGCCTGGGTGGTCTCCGTAGCTCAGTGGTGAGCACGTTAACCTGCTGAATAAGCTGACACAGTAGCAGTTAAATCTATCAAGGATTTATGGCAACACCACCTCTCTGCAGTCAATGGAAAGCATTCGAGGGTATAAAGCTTCCTAATCCGACCTTAGGAATCGGGAAAAAAAATGGTACGTCCCTTCAGTCGTGTAAAAAGTAAAACACCTACAGCACGAATAGTCTTTATTTATTTAAAGGTGCTCTTCGCAGCTCTACTGCTGTAGACGCTGCTGTGGGTGTCGGTCAATACCCCCTGGACTTTGATTAAGGCTAGAATAGTGGCATCTAATTGTAGAGTCTTTCCACCAAACTGGTGTCAAAAACACTCTGCCAAGACGTGTATTGCCTCCAATGAACCACAATGCTACGACTTTTTGTACTTTGCAGTGTTTACCACTGAGCAGGTTGATCATGTCGACTTGATATAGACTAATTCAGTAGTCAATTATCGGCCAATAACCCTACAAACGTTTTTCTAAAGTATCTAAAGATAACAAATCAAAAAAGTTCGTCAATACCATACATTTCCAATAGATGGCTTCACTGTCGATGTGAATTTATGGTGTCAAAAAATAATTTATATTAGACGCGTTCTTTTCCACTTTTTTTTCGAACGAAGAAGATACGCAGATAAAAGATGGAAATGTAAATTATTTGACAGTGGGACTATTTATGCGGAACTCTGATAGTAAAGAATGACAGTTTGGGTGATCAAATGATGCCTAATTTGAATCTTGTCTAAGCGGAGCATTTTGATGTGCTAAGAAACATGTCAACTATGTTCAAGTGGTGGATCTGTCTGTGCAGAAAAGGGCATTTTACCTGTCAACATCTACACAAGTATTCGCTGACATTAAATTCTTCCCACATCACAAAATCACAACGCCTTTCAATTATCGAACCTCATTAACATCAAATCCCGTCAATCATTTCGTTACCTTGTGTAGGCTTATTTATAAGACAAATAGCTGTTATCAAATAAGGGTCTTTAAAATTCATTGTGAAATATGACAATGTTGCTACTAATTATCTAAATAATCAACCAACGCCTCAATATTTATGTATCTTCTGCCATTCTCTTTCGAAGCCATTGGTTTCGTATTTCCCTTCCCAGCCTCTCATTTTTATCTGTCTAAATTCGTTAACAACAAAATTATACATTTAAATTTGAATCCATAAATCTCTTAAGCTCACCTAAGACCAAGCGACTGTCTTTTGTGTCCACCAATCGCCGGTTGTTCATTCACATGGCCTACTTAGCATTTCATAACAATAAATCGATTCATTAAATGCGCTTCTAGATAAAGCAAAAGATTTGACTTAATTGATTCATTTATTTAGAAAAAAGCACGTAAGTAATTTCAAACAAGACCCTCCATCTTCAACAGTACTCTAGTCAACGACCACACTAAGTGCTTCTTTGAGGCTTCTTCGAGACTCCTTCTGTGTAACGCCTACCAAAGCTGACGCACACATTTCAATTATGTCCACATTTCCCTTTTAAACTGGAAAAAAAAACATTCTTTCCAAATTGGTTCGTCACACCTCTTCACATCTTCACGTTAAAAGCATGAAATCGAACAGAAAGATTGTTTGTTGAGATATTTCCCTTAAATCAATGCGTAGATACATTTTTAGATACATTTGCCATAAACAACATTTTTGTTGTAACACGTGTCGGAATATTTTGTTAATCAATTTGTTTTCTGTTTTCTCTTTTCAGGTAAGTTTTTCATCAATTCTAACTTTGTAAGTACAAATTTCTTTGTTATGCAACCAATTGTGGCCTTAAACGACTCCCCTGAGGCACCCCATCAAAAATGCGGGGCATTTTTTCTAACGACGACGCACCCACGCACATCGTTCGGCAGAAATAGTTGCATAAATTTCCTATGAATGCAACTATTTTACACCGAATGGATTATTTTCTATTCACATGTATCTAGTACACTTGAGTATGGAAATTTTATTTGTATGAATCGCCCTGTGGGTGTGACTCTTGCTAGATATTTTATACGGTAGCAATCGGCGGAGAATTAAATTTTAAAATGAAATGCAATTGGCACTGTGCGTGATATGTTTACATTAGGAGGTGAAATATTCACAAAAGACGGGGAAGAGGGGGTGAAAAAAATTAAATAAAACGCGCGAAAAAATGCAATTCAGGGAACCAGCACACGACCACGACGAGGTGGTTGCAAGTGGTCGGTCGTCGCTTCCATGGCTCTGGGCAGTAGTAACCCGTCTGACAGACCTTTTGTTTGTTTGGAAAGTTTTAAGTTTTGTTAAAACTACTGTGTGTTTGTGTGACTGAAGGTGGAACAACGATAACAAATGGCTAAAGCAAAGAAAAAAAAAGTTGTAAAAGTGGAAAACTTTACGGACGAAGCGCAATTTAAATGCAACACAACCAGCATCTGGAATAAATTGGAAAATCGTGACCTGTCATCATTGGCTTTTGGGCCTCTTCCTCTGAAAGATGATGGACAGCATTTTTTTTGGCTTTGCTTTAATTTTAAGCTGCGATTGTTGGCAATCGTCTGCTGCGGATGAGGTATTTCAATGTTAGATTGGAACAAAGATCAGTTGATTCGATTTTTGAAAGTCATGTCATGTTAGACGTGACTGAAACTTTTTGGCGTTTTGTCAAGGAGTAGGACGTGATGAGTCTCCAAAGCCTTCATTCCATTTTAAAGGTTGTTGTTGAGTCTCTGGATGTTTGTCAGTAATCTTTGCGGGATTCAATGTCCAATATGACAATATCGCCATGTTGAAACCATCACCTGTCAGTTTGTCGTTCGCTACGTTACCCATTGTCGAGTGAATAATTTGCGCACACGACATGAAACCAATCCAGTCACATAGACTCTATTGAGTCCAGCTATGTGGAATCTTCCTAGAATTGCGTCAGTGTTAACGTTGTCAGAGGCTCCCTTAATATAGGGGAAGACAACCAGTAGTCAATTCTTTATGCCGCAGAGCCCTTTCAACTGTTTACACGAGCCTGTAAAAGGAAGTTCCCATTGATTTTTCTCTCGAATGCGCACGCTGTGACTTCGATAAGTATTTTTTTCTGAACACACTTGCGTCTTTGATGTCTATTAGGCGTTCCAAAGTCATATCGAATGATCGGACGGTAGTCTCTAGCTGTATTTTAGTTGACTTTATTCGCTTTAATAATGAAAATGAAATTTACTCCTGACATTTTCTTTGGAACGCATTGTAGTTTGAGACAATGTGCCTATATCCACTGAAGCCAGAGAACAATTGCTTTGACTGACTCTTGTAGCTTTTCTGCCTAAAGGTTGATCAGACCTGGTAAATGAACTGATACCATACACCTACATGGTTTATTAGGTGGGTAGGGTGGCTGCAAAGCAAACAAACTTCACCCTGGACTTCTCACTGTGTAAACAGCCTGCGGATACCCTGTGTAGCCCGGGAAGTGAGTGTTCAATAGATCGTCGAGAGTTGGTATCCATCCAGCTACTGTCGGCTCTTCTAATGCCGTAAATCGGTGACGGAGATTTAGTTAGTATTTTCCTCAGATAGGACTCCTGTGGCAGCTGTTTAGGTTTGAGTTTAAACAATTTCCATCGAACATTTTTCGGACTACCACTTTTCGTCTGGGGAAGACAGACCTCCGAGAATATTATTTGTCATGAAGATGCTCCTTAATTCATCGTATGAAGTCGGTCGCCTTCATTCATGATAATGTTTTCAAGGAATTAGGCCTAGGCCCAACTCGGACTGCCTGAGACCTCCTTGTTCGATTCTATAAATTCGCAGAAGCTAGGCAGGGTAGGTACAGGTTGCGGTTCAACAGAACCCAATTAGCACTAAGATGTGTTGAGGGTGGGTAAGAGAACCGGGAGTGCCTAGATCCAGCTTGTGGAATTTACAAAACGGATCGTTTCCCTTTACCCGAGATTTCGTTAAGCTCGTCGAAGAATGGTTGGTTTAGTACACTCAATCTGGCTCTTGCTAGCGCCGGACATTTGCAGAGAAAGTGGGAGTGAGCTTCCCTCTCGTTTTCGTTATCGCAGCGGGTTCTGTTTAGGAGGTCTTTTGTTCTAATTTTATCGTAGGTCGACCATATCTTCCTTGATATGGTGCAGTTGGTTAACCAGAAAGTGTGAATGGATTTGTCCAGGAAGTGTGAATGGATTTGTCCTTTAATCACTCCTAGTGGGATGTGGACCCTTGCCGCAATTGAGCCGTGTAGAGCTGAGCCCTGCCTGGCCAGTTCATAGAAGCTACTCCAACAGTTCTCGCAAATCTTATTTTTTGCTATACAAGCTTAATGCACTCTTTGTATGTGGTCCAATTCAGTCCGATTTAGAGCTGCGGAAAAGCTCCTCTCTTAAAATTCACGTAGGAAAGGAAGGATTCTGAACCCCTGGAACTCAAGTTCTGCTTTTCTGTCTAGAAGGTATTACCTCTAAGGAAAATGCTTGGAGTGGCTCCTTGACGAAGTCGTAGGACATCTTCACTGTGTCTAAAAGAGAAATCGTAGGCAACGAGATTTCACATTCGCAAATTACGCCTCTGCTTCCGGCAACAATTATATTGGACGTCAGTTCACATGCTCGACCTAGGATTCATTGAAAACCCAACGTTTACGTCTCGCAAGTATTTAGTCTGTCAGTGCACGGCTTTTGCGAGGACAAGACTGGGTATCGATGTCGTAATTATATCGAGTTTAATCGAATCTCTTTCACTGGCTGAAATTTTGCTATCAAAAATGCAAGACTAGGTGTCTATTTTTCCTTGGGAAATTCTCACAATGGAACAGTCTGAGTTCGTGGTAAAAGAATCTTTATCGCCTCACAAATAATTCATTTCATCTTATCCAAGAAAAGAGAAGAAACATTTCTGAAGAGGGTTCTACCCTGTACGGATCTATTATGAGTTGTCAACTGGAGAACTGGTCAGGACTCATTAAAGGTCAACGAGAGAAGTGACAAAAGATTGGTTATAATCTCCGAAACTACTGCATATCCAGGAGGGTGAAAGAGTCAGTCGGATTAGAATGTCCTGAAGCAGAATAGTCTAAAGAAGTCATACATATTTTCATAGACATCACAGAACATTGACTATAGCCTATGGCTATGCGTGAATCTATAATAAATTTCCCAGCTTTTTAGATTTCACCAGTCGAGAAAAAATAAAAAAAAAAAACCGGTGAAACGAATACAAAGTCCTACGAGTATACCTCTTTTTGAATCACCCTGTATGGGGCGAGTAAAAACGCAACGCAGCCATAATAAGGCTTTCAAGCTGAACAGAGGCTCATATACCGTCGATGGTAGTTAAGAATAAAGGTTTTTCTTTCGTAATTTTCAAACTCAATTAACCACGGAACCCTTCCACTTCTCCCATTACAAATCGATTAATACTCCAAGGCATCACCCCAAGTCTGTTCTCATTACGTTTTCATTCCCCTTCGTGTATCTTGTTGATTTTACACCCCATCCACCTCTAGTTATTCACCTCAAAAAACTCGTTCTTACCAAAGCAAATGCTGAATAAGACAAAAAAAAAACGAATCCAAAACCAACATCGAACAATCAAGAGAAAAATGTTTAAAGCATAAACCGATGAAAAGAAAAAAATATGAATAAGAAGACTCGAAGACTCAGGTACAAGAGGAGTGGAACGACATAAAATACCCGTATTCGTGAATCCTACAAAAAAAAAAAAACAAAGTGCGTCTTGCAATTCAGGTTTCTCCAACACAACCACTCACATCATTTGTTGATTCTGAGGTTCTTTTCGAGATCGAAGACGATAAATATATGAAATTCATCTCGAACCAAACAGTGGCTTACAAATGGAGAGAGGTCTTCCGTGCGTAGCACTAGTAGCTCTCCCAAGTTGGTTGTTCCAATTTTTTTTTATAGAATCAATCATGCGATGAGATATTTGAAATGCATTCCATATGAAAATTACGTCATTTCCAATCAACCTGTTCGGTGAGCTCTAAATCCCGTCGAGCAGATACGTATCGCAGATGCAAAGATACTTTGACTTGTTTTTTTTTTTTACATAATCCCCGCTTAGAGCCAGAGAAAGACTCGTATAACAAACAAAAAAATGAGGTTAGTTACAGCACATGGTAATTTATTGCATTCAACCTGGAAGCAAAGATGCAGTGCAGTCTTTCTGTGCCCTGCTGTTGTAGGCCTCGTTTAGGTGGGTATTTATGACAAACACTCACAGTTGACGGGAGTTCCAAAACGACGACCAAATATCTAGTCGAGCACGGTGCCACACCTCTGGTGGTAAGGCCTTGGTAATCGATTAGGGGTTTTGGAATCGGAATTTTATTTTTGTTTCGACAAAATGACGTGAAAAATTGTTTAACACCTGTAGAATGAGTAAGTGGAGGTGAAAAACGAACGACAACTGGTCGGTAATGAGTCTCTGCAGATGTGTGGTTGGGTATATCTCGGGGGAACACGTGCATTATTGTAAACTGCGGTTGGGTGCAATGCAAAATCTGAATAATTACAGTGATTGGATGGTAATTTGAGATTTTTTTTCTGTTTTTTTTTTTTTCGTGTTCGCCTGTATAATTTAAGGGGCGCGGAGGAGGAGGGAGCGAGTGTTGCTGGTTTAGGGGCAGTGGCTGCTTTGTTATGCAAAGCCATTTGAAGCGGTGAACGGCTGTCGTTATGACTAGGGTTTTAGAATTCCGAGGTGTTTATCGATTTATCGTTGTGGAACGTAAGGTGCAGGCAATCGGTCAAATTAAGTCGGATTTCGTATTGGAATTCTAGGAAATATCGCATTTCTGTCAGATGTCACGTATCCAATCGAGACATTCTTTTGCATGCTTTTAACACGCGGGCTGTTATGTCGTTGTTGATCCTGGAAGTCAAAAGAGAGTTCTTACCCACCAGGAAACCAACACTCAATAACAGAGTTTGTCATGCCCTTTCCATTGTTCTGCCCCAGGTTTGCCTAGGACGCGGCACACTTTTCTTTCGTAAGTGTGACCAATCTACTTTTTCTCAGATACTTTTGATTATTTTACCAAAAAATCCCTAATGTGGTAGGAAGCTTACGTGTTACAATCATTGTCTTCTGGCAAGTATTGCGCGAACTTCTCGAAGTGCAAACACTGCTTTTCAACGCTTTGATGGCCTTTTCGTCTTTCTTCCATGAGTCGTCTCTATCGGAATTTCCCTCTCTTCGTGGAATGACAAACCTCCGAGGGCTTAATTTGTTATGAAGGAGCTTCTCGCTTCGCTGTTCGAAATTGGCAAAAAAAACGCAAAGAACCTACAATGTCTGCGAAAAATGTAACACGTACAACCTGGTTACTGTAGGCTAGGCCTAGGTCCCCTTCGGACTGTCTAGGCAGTAAGCGTCAGTAATCTGGCTTCGTAGGGTCCTTCGGTTCCTAAGCCGACGGGCGCTGTTCTAGAAATTTGGCTTAGTCCAGCTATAATCAACCGGATGAATCGTTATCCGGAGCGCCAACCCATATTTCCCATTGCTAACCCAGTCTAGAAGCAGTCAGCCGCAAATTGCAAATTGCTTGCATGTGCAGGAGGAGGACAAGCAGGCATAAGGTGCAAACGTGGTTGTTGCGCCCCTGGTACATTCCATGTTGCAGTAGTTACCCTACCAATCGCTACCGGGTCACGTGAGTCGTGAGTTGGCCCTCAATCATCTGGTTGGGTTGCCAGAAACTGCCACTTCTACTACCACTAATGAGCTTAGGACAGGGCAATAATTTTCGAAAATAAACTCAACATGGGAGGAAAATGATGGCACTGAATTACGTCAATCAATTAGGAGCATACAGGAGCTCAGTTTCCTCATCATCCGTCTCAACCTTCCTTTCAATGAAACCCCCTTTCGAGTTCCAACTTGTGACCGAAATTATTGATTATAATTGGCCAGGGCAAACTCCTTTTTTTCATTTTCTTTTGCTTCGCAATCCATCATTTGGAGACTCCATTAAAACTTTATCTGTCATTAAAAATTGAAAGATCGATGATGCGCGATGGTTACAAAGATTACAGAGAGAAAAAAAAAAAATATCGAGATACAATAATTTAAGTAGTTCCTTGACCCAGTGGCTGCCTCTTGGAGAGTATCCAAGTCTGAGTCGTGCTACTGCTAATTAATTAATTATGATGAAGGTTTCCAAACCTCGTAAAAATCTTGCACAACCTAAGGTTCAAAACCGAGATTACATCATTCAAGTTTATGCTAATTACCTCGTCCGAGCACCTGTCTTCACAAGTTTTTGTATTCCATGTACTTTAACTGTCAATGATTTGAATAAACTCCCAAAAATAAGCACAAACAGAACTTCAGAACCCGACAGCGAACGATGAAAGAATAACATAAACAAAACCTCCTGCCCCAGAGACTCAGAGAACCGAACAGCATGGGATGGGGGAGCTCTCAGCGTCTCAACTTCACATTAGCATCTCAAATGTCTATCCACCAACAAGCACTTACTTTCCCAAGCCTCTAAAGGCACCGACGAACAACGACAGCAGAGGGGAGAAAAAAAAATGCTAAATTGACAACATTCCAGATTAGACCGGTGAGATACTAGTGCTCTTATATGGGAGCCCAAGTTCTGGTGATGGGTGCTGGCTCTCTTAGAATGATGTCATGTGAAATCAGTAAATCAGTTGACTCTAGTCCAATAAACCATAAAAAACACAAGCGCACACTGTATAAATATGTACAAGTGGACAAATATACAAAGGGATACACGCATAGATGTCATAGATACATTTGCGTGCTTCAACTTTGTTCTTCTTTGTTGCTGCTTCCGATTGACTTGGTCTTTCCAAAACTGACACACGGATTCGAGAGAAATATCATTTAAACGATTCAGCAAAATGTGGAATGGAAACAAACAAAGCAGAGGACGAGATGCTTTAGATACTTTAGTTTTCGTTCAAATGAATTCGTGGGGTTTTTGTTCATTTTCTCCTCCACTCTCTGTGTTAATTGGCACTCTAGACCATTTCCCGGGAATTTCAAAACTCAATTAAAAGAAACTCAGATTGTGGGTGCGGGTTTTTTGGTTTCTTGACTTTTCCACGAAGTCTTGGATACGACACTTCTTGGAAGATACAAATATTTAAGCAGATAAAAATCAAATCAACGAAAGCAAAATTATGATTGTGATTTTGTTTCTCCGTTTTCATCGCCGTCAAAATTTACAAAATTTCGTGGGAATATGTCACTTTCCCGGTCGATGAATAGAAAATCCCAGCGACAATGCCAGACGTGTTAATTGCTGGTAGATGGTCTTATCATTGAGGCGGCAGGACAGAGAAAACATTTTGTTTTCATTTTCTCGGATTAATTGTGTTTTAAGAACGTGATGCGTTTAGTCACGTGCGGGTTTCGTAAATTATTGGGAGCAAGTGTGGCTGGAATCGGTTTCTTTAGTTCAGTTCGGTTTGGCCCCGTACGTGATGTTACTTTCGAATGAAATTTTAGGGAAATTCTCCAATTTTGGACGAGAAAGTGTTACGGATAGGAAATGATTACTTTTTTTTTTTTGGGTTATTTATGGGTTTCAATGTAAAACTAAATGGGTGCTTCGAGTTTTATGGATCAGTTTAGTCTAGTTTTTCAATTTAATTTGGTTGCGTTCAAAACGGGCCAAGACAAGCATGCTATTTCCCACATCATTACAGAAGAAATTCAATTATCCTGTGACTTAAGAGTTCTTACCGAATTGATCATCGATAGGTACATTGAATGAATCTTTAATTCGATTCACTTTGTAGACTATGCCCAACTATTCTTGAGTGGTTTGTTCCTAGAGAGCTTAAGGCCGTCTAAGGCACTTTTAAAAATGTGTCTTAGCTCCCTCTAGCTTCCTTCTACCTGGTGAGACTTCTCATCTACGTTCGCCACCATGTTAATCGAATGCAGACCACTCTCCTTTCGTCTTGGGTGCTATGCAATCATTGTTTCTTCTTGCAGCTAGTTTGGCTATTTCAACCAGGTTATCCCATGAGTGTTGTTGCTGCTTTAACTTTAACTCAACCTAACAAATCTGGTCTAGTTCACCGGCAGATTATCGAGTCTCAGTTCCAATGGGAATGAGCTCTAGTATATTTCAGGCTGAAATCTATGACATTGAGCTCTACGACAGAATGCATAGTCTTTCAGATAGAGCCTAGAGCCTCTGCGCCAGTGGGCAAAATTGAAGGCTATGAGTCTGGCTATGTCCGTAGGTGTCATATTTTTTTATTCGGTTCTCCTTGGCAAAGTGTAAGTGTACCGAAGCATCCTGAATATGACACAACTGGCTTCTAATAGGAACCTTCAACGGAGAAATAGGAAGCCACTGCTTATTTAATCGAGAGCAGGCGAAAGGACTTGGATGTACCTAGTTCTTGTAACTAAATGCCCACACCTGGAACCCGTCTGGAACCCGACAGTTAAGATAGTCGTGGTTGTCTGGAAATTCTCTATTTCCCCTTGGAAGACAGCTGATAGGGATGCTGAAGCTACCACTTCAACCTATGTACCTACCTACCAGTTCTAGGTATCGAGCTTAGAACGTTGCCACGACGATGATTTCGAGATGCAGGCTCTAGATTTTATAAGTGAACGTGAGATAAATCTGTGAGTGGTCGAATATTCAGCGCTTTCAGGTGACATGATCGAGTTGCTCATTTTGTGGCGATTTTTCGAGGGACTGTCCTAGCTGTTTGTCAAGTGTTCGCACTGGAAGACAAGTCTTATACTCCCCAGAGCGACTTTCAACTTCCTCTGCAAAAACAAATATTCTCAGTTATTCGGCAGAACTCCTCGTTATTCGTGACGAAGAACCACCTTCAACACGGTTAGAGATTGTAGCTTCCTAGTCGCGGAAGCATGTTGGCTTAACTGAGACATTTGGTTGGAATATCCGAGATGTGTGACTATTCCATTTGAATTGCTCCTTTTGTCCGAAAAAGTGAGGAACCGTCCAAGCATTTTTCAGGGTTTAGACTCTGAGATTTCCTAAGAGCCCTTGCGGAGGTTCTGTAAATGGTTATACTATTGCGTCTACTCACTGTTTTTCCAGCTTCTTTGCCCAGCCAGTCGATTCCATTGCCTTTGGCTCGCTCCATTTCTTATCCTAACTTTTTCGTTTTCACTAGAAATTTAGACTCAAGCTTGGATAGCAGCGTTTCGAGTTAACATGTATTTAATTGTTCCCAGGTGTCTAAGGCAGATTCTTACTATCTTCGCTGTCACTTTCAAGAATTTTTCAGTCAAAAATAATTTTCGAGTGATACCACAAATAATTTTCAAGTCGGTGGGCTTTAGGGTGGATTCGGAAGAAACTTTGTTGTAATCATGTTGATTCAAAATTTATTTATAGGCCGATCGGAGACAAGCCCAACCAAGCCTTGCCACAGCGTAATTTCCATCCCTTAAGTCTTAAAATATACGCCATATCTTCTCTTCATGGTGTAAGCCTAGTGGTAAGACCTGTACACGTAACTCTTGTGCAACTACCTATGTATAATCAGCACTCATCTCATGTCGCTTCTGGGGATCCACTGACTCACATTGTTATGCCTTAAAAACGAATTTACTCCGTTTGGTATGGCCTAAGGTTCCCACTTAGTACCCCAATTATTTATTTATTCTTCTAAACGCCAGTGATTGCTAATATTATATGCAATGGCCTTGTTGCTGCTGTCAGGTTATCGAATCTGTGTTCCGCATAATCTCCAGTGACTCACTACATGTATTTTAAGGCTTCTTCTCAAAGCCCCCCTACCTTCTCCATTTGAATTCGCCTTCCACCCGTGGGCGAAACTATCAACCACAAATGAAAAATTATTATTTTATTTGTTAGCACAACTCTTCACGCGCCCCGGGCAGTCCTTAGCACACACCGCAACACAAAACCAAAAAAGGTTGGTTAACCTCTACCCCAATCTCAAGCCCGCTAATAATCAATTTCACAATGTGGCATTGTTAGCCGATATGCGTTGCCCACATATCGCATACCTACGATGCGTTGGACAAATTACACACCTTTCTGTTGTTCTCGTTGCATGCACAAGTGGTGGCCAGTTTCCTTCAAGTCACCAAGCCTCCACAGAACGTCAAAGCAACCCCAAGCCAACCTCTTCTTGCAGTGTGTTGTATTTGCCAAGTTTTTCTTTTTCCAAACACTTAAGTATGTGCGCTACATACCTCAAATGTGAGATATTGGCAACAAACTGGTTAAAGACAGGGGCGGCGGGCAGCCTTAACAACCATTACAGCCCCCCATTGAACATGCCTTTAATGTGTACAACTGTCTATATGGGATATGATGTGTAGATGGCGTTGGCTAATTGCATGCGAGTCCGCAACGATTTGTTCGTTGTTCTCCTTGCGAAACTAGAAAATTTTCTATTGATTACGACAAAGAGGCATAGAGTCATAGAAATTGCAAGAAAATTTCATAGAAAATTGCCCCCAGAGAAATTCCAAAGATAATTATCGGTATGTCAACTGCGTATCACAACTGTCAATGGAATTTTCATTGCATATTATCTGGCGTTCATCAATTGCCAGCCAAGGGAGGGAGAGAGAAAAAGAGATTATTTCCCAGAAAAACTAGCAGGAATGGCATTTTAAATGGTGGCACAATAATGGTGGCGAATAATGATATGATACAGGGTGCCACAATAAGAAATTTTGACTAACTTTTAATCGATTATATAATCGTCATAAAAATTTGTATATTTAACGATTATTGGGGACGTTTATGGCTTTTTGTTTAAAAGTTTATTTAAATGGGATTGGTTCCAGTGACTAGTAAAATTAAGTTTATTGCTTACACATTTCGTTTTTTATTATAAACATTTGTCAATAAAATTTCAAAGCGTTTATTACTGTAAATTGTAGTTTATGGTACATTTTTAAGTTTAGCTTTGACTTGGTAATTGGAAATATTAGGAAAGTTGTATAATTCCGTCGTACGTGCTTAGGAAACTTATAATTTGGTTAAGTTTGTGCAAGATTTTGACACCTTAATTCTTATGGTCAAGCTAATTCAATCATGTCAATGAGCTATTTGTCTATCGTTCTCAGTGAAATCTTAGGCCTTTAGAGAATCGGTCGTAGAAGAAGGGCGTCGGAGTCGAGTGAAATAGAACTGTCATGATCTCAAACACACCCTATGTTCAAAAATAGTAATAATTTCCTACTAATCGGAAACAACAGTCAACATTCCCAAAGGAGAGAACGATCAACATTAACATTTACAGGCGACAATTACACGTCGTGTGCAGAAAGCGTGCGTTACTTCGTCGAAAAGTGTGTTCTGGTCGTTTCCGTCGTATCCCATGGACAATTGTGGTAACTAATTCTCTTATCCCTTTGTTCGCGTTCACTACTATATCCCACGGACAATGGCACCAGAAACAAGTATCTGGCTGCTTGGCTCCGTCTATGTTTCATGCTGTAAATGCTTGTTTAATGAATCACCCGTATCACTGGGAGATGTAATTACAAGCAATTCACTTTATTAGATACTTTAGTTGTTGCCACAATAGATACATTTGTTTTTCTCTCTCTTTGTCGTGTCGTGTTGGAGTGTATTTTTGAGCGCGGGTTTCACTTTTAAGGTGCATTTTTGACACATTCCACGTAGGTGCATGTCAAGAATGATTTAGAATCCAAAAGATGGTCCCGTCAACGTATAGAGGTGTGGAAATTAAGGCTTGGCTAACAGTGGCACAAGTGTGTCTGCGCTTGAAATGTATATCAAATGTCCGTGGGTATTTTTTATCTTGAAGTCACGAACTACGCGGGTAGACGGGGTATAATAACAAATGACACGAGTTGACCCTTCAAATCGGGGTAATTTGAGATTTTTTAATTGTTATCTGATTAAAGATTTATCTTTCGGTATTTAGGGTTAAGTTCCATCTTGTTGAATTGTTAATGAATGTAAATTAGACGTTAACATGAAAGGGTTTTAGGTGCTTTGATTCTCTCAATGGGTACGTGTGGTTTTATTGAGTGGAAAATAACAAAAGACGGACGTTAAGGTGTTTTATCGGTTTTTCATTTGACTTTGATTTTGTTTTATGTCGTCTTTTTGTAATGTGGTGTCACCCTGTGATCGAGTAGCCCTTATGGTATTTTGTCTTTTTGAATAGTTTTTAAATGCGTGGAAGAAGTTTGGGTTCTACATTAGCAATGACGTACAATGGTATCTACCATTCAGTCATTTCGTAGCAAAGTTTCTTCGTTTAAACACCCCGATCCCTCTTCAGTCAGAAGATGGGGTCTTAATTTACTCTGAGTTGGATTTGAAGACTCCTTGAGCATTGTGATTTCTCCGCTCTCCATGTTCCAACCTTCTAAGGCGATACTTTAAAATTTGTCTGCCTGGTCCAATGTCGCTGTGTAGCTGGTGTAGTTCGTTGTTTCAACTTCGCGGCTATTCTCTATGAATACAGACAACACCGAAAATCATCTACAGGAAGATCCAAGCAAACCCTCATAGTCCATACTTCGGTGTCGTAAAGTAGGACTTAGATGATGGAGGCCTTAGACAATTTAACGTTTGCTTGTTCTGGCGCGCCTTACTCTTTCAAATTTAAAAAATATCTCGTAACAGCGCAGCTGGGATGCCAAAGCTTGCCTCTGTACACCCTGTCATAAGCTTTTGAGGGTTATTTCGAGGATCTGTCGAATTGTCAAAAATTGAGTCGGTTTTCCTGGTGTATAACCTCGACGAAAGCTTTTAAACCATAGTCCATATGCCATGGACTGGTGACTGATCTTAAGTTTCCTCTATAGTTTAGAAGGTCTCTTTTCTTCGGGCGCTGGCCGAGATTCTGTTTAGCAGACATACTCTTGTCCGACCACACCTTATTGCTGGGTTTGGTATATGCTTCCTTTCTAATAATCCCTAGATGACTCCCTTCCAGGAGTCTTGGTGGACTTCAGTTTGTATATGGCTGCCTTCGCAGCCGGGTTAACCAGTGGTTTGTCTGTTCTCACCTAATTTGAACGGCCTGATGAAGGTATCTTAATCCCCGCCGCCGTTTAACAGTCGCAGAAATTATTATTTCTAAAAACCAGCTTCGACTATGGATGTACTATTCTATCCTTGTGCAAGGCATGTTCATGTTACCATTTGGCAACGCCTCACAAGTGTTCGTTTGAATAGATCAGTTTAGGTTTCCGTAGGCGATGCACTTAGAGCAGTAATCCATTCCATTGTGGTACTTCAGAATCTAGGAGGAATTCCCCTTCCTAATCGTAAAACCAGTGGGAGCTTTTGATGAAGCGAACTAGGTTTCCGAAGAAAAAAAAGGCACCGAGATGGTGACGTATTTTGCGAGAGAGCGCACGACAGGAAAAGGAAAAATGGAGGATGAATAGCATGTCTGCCTACGAGACAGGGTCCTGTAATGACACCTATATTAACTCCGAGTTGCCGTCTATTTAGGCAAATGGATTTCTTTGAGCACTTCTGGTCTATTGAAAGACAAATTTCTCTGCCACTTTGGCAGGTGATGTCATTTGACCACCTTAGACTTACTGTGCTGATTGCATCCAACTTTAGTTTCAGTTTACATGTAGCTAGTGACATTTCAAGCTTCCTTGCCATTGTGCTCGGTTGCTGGAGATTTCCATCAACTCTCTTCAGTTTTTCCCCAAATTGATATGACCCTTTTTCGACAGAGCTGTGAGATGTTTTTTTTGGACGACCAGCTCTTCTTCGGTGTTGAGTTAACAGGTTCCATTGCTTTGTTTCCTTGCGTTTGTTTGTGCTCTTCTGTTCGTAGTCCTCGTAAGGAGCTCTCATCCTATGCAGCGCTGCTCTGTTGGTGTCTAGTTTTGGTTCATAAGTCTGCCTGTGCTCTCTTCATGAAACCTGTCACATTCCTCGACTCCAATCGACCATAAAGCATCTTTCTTTCCACAGATTTATTTCTTTGTAAGTCACGGTCAAGGTCGCACAAGGGAATCTCTGCGACTATGCCCAGAATCAATAGAAAATAAATTCCCATGTCAATTTTATATTTTTTCCTACATAAATTCTCGTATTGCTTCCCTAAATTGAAAAGAAAAAAAAACCGGAAATTTAAACAACAATGGTTGACAATGTTTCTCTTGGTTTTTTTTTTTTCCTATTTCTTTTTTGTGTTTTTTCCTTGAATAAACATTCTACGCTTGCACAAGTGTTTTCTATTTTTTTTTTTGTTCTTAAATTCCACTTAAGAATTTTTAATTATTTTCTTTTTTTGGGTTTTAAGTTGCCATTAAGTTCTCTTGTAGAGATTGGGAATATTTGGAGGAGAACCGTGCTGTGTTTTATTGGTGTATGACATTAATTTAACGGTTTTCATTTCTCTTTTATCGGTTTCGACATTAAAAACGAAGAGAAACACACGAGAAAGTGTCACTTTC
Organism: Matsumyia berberina; assembly: GCA_917880715.2. Lineage (NCBI taxonomy): Eukaryota > Metazoa > Arthropoda > Insecta > Diptera > Syrphidae > Matsumyia > Matsumyia berberina. The sequence goes on from OU862872.1 coordinate 112,175,504, forward strand.
GCTTGGGCAAATGCTAAACTAAAAGTTTTATGCAAAATTTTGCAAAAGTAGCGATCTCATTCCGGTCGATGAGTCACTGGATAGAGGAAGAATTCCATTCATTTTGCTACACCTCTTTTTCTGTTTTTGCTTCACAATTGTCAATAATGACAATAATTCCATTCAAAGTTCTATTGGGATGCGTATGCAAGTATGAGCAGCAGGTAACTGGTTTCAGGTATCGGCGGGAGTGACCAACCGGACATTCCAGACATTCCTGGAGTTTATATGGACGTGCCTTGGAGAGGTAGAACTTGTTGAATGGCTCTGGCTTTTGTGTGAAGATGCTTCTTTTCTCATAGCCTTTGGCGCTGTGTAACGATAAATATTTTTCTTTTATTTTTTTTTTCTTTTATTGATGGTTTCGGTGTGCATTCCTTGCTTGGGTATCCTTTTCGTTGTTTTTGTCGTGGCTTTTGTTCCTTTTTTTTTCTGTTACCCGCATTTGTTACATCGGTGCAACAAACGTGCATTCACCCTCGTTATGTGGGTATTCGATGTGTGTTCACCATGAGCATGATCTACCGGCATAACTCTGATGTGTGTTGGACCGGCTACTGACTGTTGATTGTTTGACTTTAGGGTCTTGGAATGGAGGAGTTACCAGGCGATAGAGAGAGAAAAAATAACTTCACGATTTTTTTTAAAGTAACCAAGGGAACTTGAGGAATTTTAATTTTTTTTTTTCTGCTTGATTTCCTGTTTGGCCAATTGACTAAGTTGATGGCATCGCACAGCATAGACAAGCAGGCATTGTGTGGAGGTGTGCTTCTTTATTTTCTTCTGACATTTTTAAATGTTTTATGTCTAAATACGAAATTGTTGAGATTTTGCCAGAAAATTTTTGAATATAGGTTTAGGAGAGGTGTGGTTATGCTGAGAAATAAAAGGGAACGATAAATTGGAAAAGACGTCGCAGATTACAGCTAAAACCTCGAGGAAGGACGAAAACGCTATAGGCAACGATTTTGGGAGTCTTGCGATTGTAGCTGTCGTCATCATCATGGCCATTTTTCATGACCCGCTTATCCACTATGAGAGTCTCGGTATTAGTTTGCTAAAATGTCGCCTCCATACCTCCCGATATTCCGCGATCGACTGTAAATCATAGGGAGCTATGCCCATACGGGTAGAAATGAGATCGTATCCATTTGACGTTGAATTTCCTGGCTAAGCGGTGCCTGAAAAATTCGCATTCGTACTCTGACGACAACTAGGCAGTCATCAGAGCTAGTTATAGCTCTTTGGAATGCCTTCTATCATTTAAAACCGGTTCAGGAAGTTGGCAGATACCCTTGCGAGTATGAAACGCGTGTTTTCTCTTTTCCTTGGAAGTAAATTCCTCCCTCATAGCATTCTGAAACTTCTTCTTGTTATTTCTCCACTGGTTCTTGACTAACCGTACGTATGCTCGTTACGCATAGTGACGAGGAGTTTGTCATCTGGGTGGATGGAATCCCAACGTCCTGACCTTTGCTTCGCTCAACACTTCGGCATCATCTGACTTACTCCTTTTATTTTAACATTCACCTATGCTGGGTACCCGGTCAAAGGGACATTCCAGGGAACTGTAAGGCCGATGAGTTCGCAAAACGTTGTACTACTCTGGAATCCTGCCAAAACGGAGGAGTCTGGGTGTTCCACTCGCTACATGTAAACTTCTTTTAAAGTACGACACGATTAGCAAGACAAACCAAAGATGGAGGAATGGTACTACGTGCCGTATCTGCAGGGAGATCTGGCCTGTGCTAAATTTTACCCGATCTAAAAATGTTATCTTGCTTAAAAGGTCGCTCATTAGCACCGTCATTGGTGTTCTTACCGGCCATTGTCCCATTGGCCTTCATGCCAAAAGGATGGGCCTCTTGTCAAATGACTTCTGTAGCTGCTGTAGGGACGAAGAGGAGGAAGAAATTATTCTCCATTTCCTCTGCACTTGTCATGCCCTATCCCAACGAAGGAAGCTCTATCTAGGAGCCTGTGACTTCGACTACTTGGGCAAGCTATCACATACTGACGTCAAAAGTATCCTCAGATTCATCAGGAGCTCCAAATGGTTTCAATAAAGTGAGTGGGGTTTCTAAGGGTATAGATCCAAGTGGTATGATAAAGGGCCTTCCTGACCTATGTGTATCTGAGCGAACCCACCCAACCTACTCCTTTTGTTCTGGAAACCGATCTTTGTTATTATCATTGTTGCGTCTGCTGGTGGTAGTCATTTTTTTGGTAGTTTTCTCGTCAACCAGGCTCGCGTTGGTACGCCTGGGCCTTGATCGGTATCACTGCCTTCAAACTTTTGCATCTTTCGTCTAAAATTGTGGAAAAGAAGTTTTGCATACTGATGATTCCACTTTTAACATTTTTTGCTGGAGCTTCTGTGGTCTCTTCCTCCTTAATTGGCTAAGATTTCTCGTCTTCTATAGTGAGAGTTTCAATCTTCTCACTGTTGTCCTCGTAAGCATTGGTGAAGGGTGTGACCAGCCTTTCTCCGAACTCCGTTCTCAAGTTGAAAGTGTGTCCTTATCCATCTTTTATGTTACTTCTTACTTCCTGAAATTTGATTTCTCTTCCCTTGGGTGAGGCAGTGAAAACAGGGCCATCTCAGCGGGCCTACTCAGATTGGACGCTACTTTCGACAGGCACCCGCAGTACGCTGCATAAGATTAGACTTCCTATCATTCTATAGAACTTTTGCATCTTTAAGGCATCTTCAGCGTCTAAGAAAATTAACAGAGCAAATTTGGCATTGTCGAATGTTTCGGTCTCTTCAGGATCCGCCCTTTTGACTCTCATCTCCCACTCGATATTTACTAATTTGCATACAAACCTACTATGCAAATTCTATTTTTAATCCGACAGAGCACTCCAACTGTCCGCATTTGTCCCAATCCGCATCTGTCCAATTAATTACCATTGCATGAACCCAATTAAACTGCCTGTGTGCACGCGAATAAAATCCACAAAACAGCAGAAGCACTCAAATGAATCAGCGAAAAGCCGGCGAAAATTAAGCCGCCGAACCTAATCTAATTTCCTACCCACACACTACAGCGGCTTGACATGCAACTTGATCGGGATTTGTGTAAATTGAAACCCATCGGAGTCACAAGACCGCATGCAAATAATTCCCGGCCGCATAGTGGTTGCACATTTGAGGCTGAGTGACTTGAATTTTGCAACAATTTACGTAGTATACCACATGCGGGGCGAGGGCCTTTGTGGACTCGTGAAAAACCACATGATTAGCGGTCTCCTCTGAATCTAATTCCGAGGACACATCCGATAGATACACACAGAGAAAATAAATTATTTTCAAATGACTAAATGGATTTTCAATCAACGAATTCAATCAGCTAATAGACTGGACAGTGGTCACGGAGGAAGTTTTGGACGTCTAATTTCAGCATTTAAGTGGGATGAGCTGCCAGATTCAAATTGCAAACGTTGAAAGTGCTGGAAATGCTGAAAATGCACATTCAAGTCATGGAGACGAATATGCAATGGAATGCTACTGTTAAGATATGATTTGTATCTGTAAAGTGTGCGATACTTAGGCACGAAATGAACAGTGTTTAGGTCGCCGTCACGTCGGGGCGTCTTTTAATTGCCTCGATGGGATTTTAGATTGATTTCTTCTTTGATGTGATGGAGATCGTTCTTCGGATACCAAACGTTTTTCTGAAACTTTAAAGAGACTGACAAAAGCACTCATAGTGAAATTAGAACGATGGACGGGCAAAGAAATATCTGCTAGCTCGCACAGGGGTGTGGTCCTGGTCGGGCAGCGATTCCAATTTTGTCATGTCGAGTGCCTTGTTCCAATGAAACTTCAGAGAAATTAGAACTTATGGCATAGGTTTGCTGCATTTTATTGGAACTCTCCAAGTCTTGACAACTTGATGCAACGTCATCTTCATCCATCACTGACCGAACAGTGTTCCAAGTGAACTCTTCTCTAGTACACGATTCCAACCTAGTCTAACCTGCCTCAAACTTCAATAATGTACATCATTCAGAAGGAAACCACAAAGGAAAACGAATTTCAAGAAAATTGGACTACCCTTTGACCCATCTGTCTCTTCAAAATAAAAACGGACACACCCAATCCCAAACCACCTTTGACTATTTTTATACCTTTGGCAGTCCCAACAAAATCCGACTTAAGTCAACAAAGCTCTCAGGGAAGACTTTCACCCAACAATAGCTCTAGGGTCAGAACCACACGTGTGTGCTACGTGTATTTGTGTCCTTCAGGAATTATTCAACCCTTTCATTCCGGGGGCAGCCCTACCCGTAACCATTTCAAAGAACAAAAGGCAATAAGGCATATCCCTCTCGTAAGAAAAACAAACTAAAGTCAATAACAGCCAGCAAAACGGAGTCGTTTTACAGTTCAGCTAGTAGCAGTGGTGAGCAATTTAAAAGGATAACAGAGCACACGCTCCGGATGAATGTGCGAGCAGAGCAGTATCCTTTTGTGGAAATAAGGAAGGAACTCCGTTTAAGAAAACGACAACGGAATTTCCCTTGTTCTGTTTGTTTTCGTTTTCCTTTTATGTTGCAGAGCTGATGGTTTGAATGGAATAAATGTCAACAGCCGCAGAATTCCGGGAATGAGATGACTGGGTCACTAGATGTACAGCGTTCTCATACGTAGATGGAGCATTTCTCGGTTGATTACCTTTTGCCTTCAACCGTATCATGTTGAGGACGGTGTAGGTACTCTGTGTCGTTGGTCGTTAGCGTCTGGGATGTGTGCTTAACGATGAAGGTAACCAACAAAAAAATATATGTATGCACTCCATTCTTGGCATCACATGGCAGAGTCAACTGCAGCCAGGAGCATTCATATCATAACACACAAACACACACTGACACAAGGATTTTTAAGAGCAAACAAAGTATTTAAAATTCCATCTGCAGTGGTTTCGTCTATGTGCGGAAGGATATCATAAGTGCCGTGCAGAATGGTGCTAGAGGACTGTGCTATTCGCCTCGTTGGAGTAGAGCAATTTCAAAGGATGTGCCTAGTTATGCCAGGCTGCCGGGGAGATAATAAAACATTGTGCGGTAAATTCATTTTTTTATGTTTAACTTGGCAGATCCTGTATTGTACTTCGTGTGGAGGAAGTGGTTCTTACAGGGGGAAAAAAAACCTGCTCGCATTTAGAGCGGAAAAACTTGGAGTACATAGTTGTAGAACGACTACGATATTGGGCGGTTGTGCAAGTAGGTGTTGTGTCTTGTGGAATGTGTTGTACAAGTTTATAAGCCTCACGCTGAACTGCAAATAGTATTCGGAGAATAAAAAGAATTTTTACAGTCGCGAGTGGAGCAAAACCTATTTCCAGCACAATAGGAGGCCAAATAACAAAGGAGGTGAGATAAATATTGTGATGGTTGTGGCAAGTGCAAGTGAAGTGTCATTTGTGGACTCTGTGTGGAATTACGTATGACTTGTCCTGACATTTTAATTAAATGTTTGCTTACTTGTGTACACACAAAGGCGATGTCACAAAAGGATGAATCGGGTCGGCGTTTATCATTCAAAACCTCTCTCTGTTGACGACGTAAACGTGTCAGGGACTTTGTAAAGTCTAAAGACCCACTGAAGCACAGAGGAAGTTTTTTCTGTAAAGCCATAGTTCGACGCATACTTTTAGGGTGCTTTTTGGTGGCTTTTTCGACAGTTAGTCAAAGTCTTTGAGGTAATGGTTTCCAAGGCCCGACATTCTGATTCGGTGTCAGTTGTGTATAGTTCTATGCCTAGATTGCCGCATCCTCTGCAAAGATCTGTTGTATTTCATTTGCGACTCTGATCCATAGTAAAGGGGTACCTCTACAGGCTAAAGCGTGAGCTTGTCAATATTCCAATTTTATGTTCTGGTCATGCATTCCATCCACACTGAGAGCGAATTATCTTTCTGTAGACAGTCAAAAGCATGTCTTATAGCATCAACTTCCACGTTGTCGATGTCCAGTGAAGCTGGAAGCATGTGTTCCTTCTAGTTGAGTGCCTTGTGTGTTCGTTTGTAGTTACCATTTCGTGCAGCGTCCTTCGTTCAGCAATTGTTCGGCTGAAGAGATGTTCGTTGGGGTTATTTTAGTCTTCCTAGTGTCTTTGGAAGCAATCATTTTAAGTTAGTCGGGTAGCAAAATCTCTCAATCTGGAGCGCCGGGTTTTAAACGAGAAATTTTATGACAAATCCTTCGAGGGATAGTTCCTGTTGATTCCGTCTGGATTCTATGGATAAGTCTTAGGAGAAGTTCCTTTGTGGAAACACCCCTATCTCTCTGTCGTTAGCTAAAACCCCACCAAGCTTTCAGAGGGGTTGAAATTCGGTCTTTAGTTAGGCACTCGGTGCTTGGAGTTCACCACGTTGAGTTGAGAATAAAAGTTGATAGACTGAGGTTGGATTGGTAAAATCTGTGGACGCCTGCGCCATCTTAAATGCCCCGGTGCCTTCCGTCTTAGTCTCAAGAACGAAAAGCAGCGTGCCCAAGATTAAAGTGGATGAGAATGTCTCAGGCAGAGGCTCTATACGGAGCGTGAGCTCGTTGAATTTGTAAGTCCGTTAAAGTTTTGACCCAAGCGTGCGGAAGTTCACTTAATTGTAGTCACGCAGATCCAAGTGTTCAGTCCAGATATGCTGTAAAAGCTATTGGTGACTGCAAAACCCTGATTCTGTCTCCAGACATTGCAAGATTGCACATTGGTTTTCATTTAAAATTCATTACATACTTTTGGGCTGCACACGATTTGATAGAAACAAATTCTTTCCTCAGGCTACCGCACATAAGCTACCAAAAAAAGTGCGTGAGGGTCGTTGGTTAAGTTGAGTTTTCTGTAAGAATAGAGATTCTACACAAAACGAATGTTTTTGACAAGCTTTTGTCAATCTTTCATCTCTAGGTCATGACTCAGGTCAATCAATAACTTGTCTCATGTGAATGTCCTGCCAATGAAGCGACAAAATGTACATAAATCCTAGCAACAGTCTGATTGAAGGATCTACGAAAATGGGGGTCGTTTCAACCTTGTAGAAGGTCACTACTCAAACCGAACCCAAGAAGCTTTCTTTGAATTTGGAGGCTGTCTCCTTACCTTGTTACTTGAAAATCTCTGTCTTTAACACCACAGCCCTTAACTCTTTCCGGGCCGGTGGTATGAAAAACGTACCACATATCATTTCTCATGCTGTTTAATTTTTCTATACTTTAATGTACAATGGTATGTTTTCTATACCACATTTCCATACAAATTAAAGCTTATATTTTGAAACAACAAATACATCCAATGTAAGAGTGAGACGTATATATGGAAAAATTGGGTAGTTTGAGGTGACTATTTTTTTTAATAACATGATGGAAATAAATTGCCATTAACCCCGTTTCGTAGTCTCCAAAAACTACCCGTACACCTGGCACTAATTAAGGAAATCCCCTTGTCCAAATAGAAAATCCCATCAAAACTCTTCAAGACGTCTTCATGTTCGGCACAACAACAGCTACACCAGAGAGTGAAGTTATTTAAAGGTATTTTATTGCCCTTGCCTAAGTCACCGTCGGCCCATCAAATTTATCCCATAAGTGACGCGACGGATCCCTCACTCTCCATAAACTGCGAGTAACTAACGTCATCCCGAAAATGTAATTCAAACTACAAAGCTGTCATTTCTATCTATCTCATCGCTGCAATTGCAATTTAATTGAATTACCTTGTGCACATAATTGGATGGATCGTGATGCTAAATTTAGCATTCTCTGCACTGTGCACTGAACTCCAGACACCTCTGCCAAGCGTTAGACGTTCGCTGGTGTCGACACTAATGCAAGCCTTTAAGTCAAATTTGCCTTCGGGGCGCTCGCTCTTTTACCATTTAATTCTAAAATTAAACTCCCCACATCCTCTCAGCAATTACACACGCGACTTGGACTGGCGCAGCTAATGATATGACGCAGCACAGACGGATGAATCTTTTTTTTCTCCACAAATCGATGGAGAAGAACACTCCTTTTCTAATCCCTAATTTAGGTTTGAGTCACGTCACTTCGCTTCGGAGCGTATTTGCCATAAGGATCAAGTAACTCTAAGCACACAGTGCTCTGTCTTCTCAACCTTCACACAAGTGCAATCTTGCAAGTCTCGGATTTCACACCATCATCGAGCTAAAGGTTCGTTCCAATCCACAGTGTGTGTCTGTTTGCTTCCTCGCTTATTCCTTGACATGACTTTATCAAGAAAATTCCCTATTTCGATTCGTTTTGTTTGTCGTTTTACTTGTTTTTTCGTCGTTTGTTTATTCTATTGCAGTCATGAACATTGAAAAGGAAGCGGGGGTGTGGATACGAGATACGAGTGTAGATACTTTTGTAACTTACTAACATGAATTTGTTGTGGAATTTAGCATTCGTATTCATGTCATGTCTCGTCAGATAATTCTCGGTTTAGATTTTTCCATCTTCTTCAACTGCTTGTGCTTCTACGAAATGTTTTGAGAAAGTTTATGGAAAATAGCTTGTGTGTAACACGCTGTAACTACGATGAATGGGATCAGACAGTAGAAAAAGTGTTAATGCGTTGCATTTAGAAACGAGAAAGTTTGTCAAGGATTTGAGTTGAATTTTAAAATCCATCTTGGGGGAAATCTGTTCTATATTCTGGAGTTTTTGGGAAGAAAGTTGAGAAATGTGAAGGACCCTTGTGCTGTGAGAAAATTGCATCCAAAGTTGCATCGTCTGTGGGAACATTGGTGTTGAATGTGCAGGGACATATTCATGAGATGTTTTTCGAAGAAAATTACATCGGCAATGGATGGTTTTTTCTATCACATCCATGTGTGGAAGTGTACAGCGCGGTTCAACAAGACTTCAGACTACAGATTCCGGGGAAACTGCAATTAGGATGAGCATTGACTCGGCAAAATTCACATTGATAAAGCCATGAAGAGTGACACTGCTTCTTACGGCAATTATCAAAAAATATTCGTGTAATCCAGCTCGAAGGACCAACATTTTCGTGAGTTAAACTGCAGGCAGGAGTATGAATATCGATACGAACTCATTGAGCGCTAAGAATTCGTTTTAATTTCCCAATTCTCTCCTCCGAGATCACCTTAAACTCGTTGGGGAATGATTTGTCAAATACAAGTTGTCGGACTCAAGGTGGAATCGGAAATCTAAAGAAGAAGTGAACGAGGGCTTCTTTCACATTCACATCCCCACAGCTGCAACAGTGTGAAGGACACCTTACTGCAATTCTGGCGACATTTAAGGGAGTCTTGTTAGGAAACTCGTTGGTTCTTTTCTTATTACAGATTGGTCACATTGTTCTGGAACTTTTCGGTCTCCGCCTGAGGTTGACCAGCAACAGAAAGTGTTAATGTACACATATTCCCCAGTAGAATATCAATTGGTTCCGCGGGCAATTAAAAGGGCCTGAGTCAACCTCTTTGGGCCCACAGAAGAGTGACCCTGAACTGGTTACCTACATACGTACTCAAATTCGTGTTGGTTTTGTTCTACCACTTTGGACGATGTGGTAACTGGCTATCAATTAAGACAGTACTGTTGTGCTTAGATGTCCTAATTGCCTAGAATACGCTGGCAAAATTCAGAAGGCGATAGGGTTTGGATGAGTCAAAGGTACCCGAGAACTCTCCCGCTCCGACTTCGCGGTCCTTTTTTGAGCTCTAGAGGGCGGTGTAAATAGCTATGTCGTAGCTCTCTACCACGGCTCCTTTGTTTCATTTGGCTCTAGAGGGGAAGCACTACAGTAAAACAAGCTATTGGAAGTGTTTTCAAATCCTCATACGTAAATTGGTTGCAAAATTCTTCGTAAGTCTGAGTTTGAGAACCTTTTTGTGGGCAGTATTTGGAGTAGGATTGTATCGGAATGCTCTTCTGAATTCCCCATGCGTGGCGAGAAGCCTTGTGAGTCTCAATTCCTAATATTTTCCTTTAACCGAACCCCCATTCAACAACGCATCAGAGTCAACCAGAGAACCCTGTAACAAATTGATATATGATTTGAATTTTCAAAATGACTTTCATATTTGTTGAGACCCCACGATGAGAGTCACTCAAGTGAATGAACCCAATCCATCAGATGCAATTTTTTATCTTCTATGCTTCTTACATCGACACAAGTCCATGCGTACTTTCCCCCTTCTTCGACGGAAGTTTGAAAATATTTTTCCTTCATTAAATGCCCAACAATTTGTCCCTATTCCTTCGGGGAACAACTCATCCATCAGATGACGACAACTCGACGTAGTCTTTCTATAACAATGGACAAAGGGCATGTTCCACACAATGACATGCAAGTCTTGTTGCAGTTCGAGGAAAAAAATTTTAATTCAAATGGTGCGCATGCGTCCCGGTTTGGTTGCTTATGAAACTCTAAAACAGGAGGGGCGATTATAAGATTTTTTTTTCCACATTTTTATCCGAACACTGCACTTAATTTGTTCAAGGAAAAGTGATTGCGTATCTGTTTCGTTGACGAATTGGATTTTTCTTTTTGTCAAACGGGAAACGTTGATAGGCGACCACTTAGTATCGTTGGCAAAGTGAATCTTATGATTAAAAAGTAATAATCGTTATAACCCACCCACAAGGAAGGGGAAACACGCCTACGAAACCGGGAGACCGCTCAATTGAATCACCGCTTGTTCATTAAATACAATAACTGCGTGTAATTACATTTAATGGTCAGTTTGGCTGTGGCACCGCGACGTTTTATTTATTTTTTCCTTTTTTTCAATTTAACGACTTAATGTCGACAAATTTCATTTGAATACGTGTGAGTTAGGCGACTTGTAATGAACGTGTTGTTTTAAATGAAAATGGGAAGAAATTTGCATTGAAAACTTTAGAATGTAATTCAGCCGTGCTTTGGAATATTAATTTTCTGCATTGTTGCATTGCAAAGTTGCTGTTAAACTGGTTTGGTGTTCAAACGTGATAAAAATGCATAATGATGCGTCTTCCCACACTGGATTGATAATTTGATCGAATTAGTGGGAACTAGAACGAATTTAACGTCTAGCCGAACCATACCAATGTCAGGATGGGCCTGACTTTCAGCTAGACTAAGCAGCCATAGGCTCTTGCATCCCAACCATTTTGATCACAAAACCATATCAAGGAGGTAATCTATCTTAGCTCAAAGCACTGAAGCTAGTTAAATACTGCTTCAACAAAAAGTTTTCAGTAGTTATCCCCTGCAAATCTGGAGGAATTGCGTGACATTGAGCTGAGGGACCTTCTGAGATTAATTTTCTTATCTAGGTGAATTTAAATCAGCGGCTCCCCTTCTGTTTATAGGTTTCCGGAGTCGAATTAGAAGATGGCCACAATGAACCCTTTCGCTGGTCTAAGTGAGCAGTGACGAATGTCACAGGGCACCCATTTACCTAACCTAACCTATCCCGTCCAGAGAGGACTAGAAGCAATACAAATCTCGACTTTTAACACTTGACCTTGTCTATCATACAAGAGGGGAATCGGATCTGAAATTCATTTGGGTACCACCTTGTGCAAACTTCTCAATAAGGTTTTGACAAACTCTTGCACAAGTTTGACTGCTTTGACATGTTGATCTCGTCAGTGTACATGACTATGCATTTTCTGCTTGATTCTGACTCGCTTTTCCATTCTTCTTTCCATAGATAGAGGCTTGAGAAGAGCCTTTCGATGCTGTGTTGTTTGGTCCATGTTTATGTCATTATTTAGATTTTCCTTTAGGAACCCAGCATATTGCGTTGTATTTGGTGAATATAAGACTCAACTTCCAGATCCGAAGTGTCCACGTTTAGCCCTTTGACTTAAACTGACTTTAGCATACGAGCTCCATACAAGGAAGCACGACCCTGTTTTACCCTTTTTACTTAAAGTTTCTTGACTTTCAGAAAAAACTGAGGGCGCTTCAATGATAAGGAGTTTAGGTAGATGGGTTGGCGAGGGGAAAGAAGCCCTCTTCGCCACACTCAGGTCAGTAGAGACCCATTGTGATGCATGATGTATCAACATTCACCACATCCTAGCTAAGGCAGAACAATCAGAAGGGAAATTATCCTAAGTATCATTTTCACGTAAGTCTAGCACATTGAGGTGCTGTGTGTCTAGTTAAAACGCGAATAAGTTTGCTACAGTCTTTTCTGCTGAGACATTCTAGCGCATTCGTTTAGTCTGCCTCCATCTTGAGAAGTCGTGTCGCATACAATTGTGTTTGTAAGAAACTCAAACGTCAAAAGATGTCTTTCTTATAACCTGGGATCCCGAAAAGAATCCGAGAGTTCAGTTTTGTGACCAACTTCAGAGAGTTCTTGAGCTCTCTAACTATTTTGGAATTGGTTAAAAGCTCGAGCAAAGCCTTTAGCGCAGTCAGGCTGTCGCCACAGACGCAGATACACCAATTCCCCTCTTATTCTTAGTCCGTGGTCTAGGATAGGATATGTGTGTCTCCACTTAAACAGATGCTTACTTGTCTAACAAGGACTGAAGTCTAGTGTTGTCGATCTCCACGAAGACATCAGCATCGAACCGATGGATTGGATTGTAGTCATCCGTGGTAATTTGACTCCAGCCTAGTCTAGGGTCAGACTCTAGCCAAAGCCAGTACTGAATGCAGGAAAAGTCGACTTTGAATTTGGATAGCAGCCGCAGTTCCAGTATCAGTCCATAAGACTCCATGAAACCAGGGTCGTGGAATAAGTGCCAACAAATCTCCAATGCGGATATTGCCAAAAGCTGTCCTGTCTAAAACGATATTTTGCTTTGATAGTACAGACCAAGTGGAGGTAAATCAAACTCGGCTTCTAGCTTACTTTTGAGGTGAGCATCACTTTAGTTATGTAGTTTGACTCCTATTTCCTCTCGTATTGGCTTCACACTCTTGATAAGTCTTCTGCAGCCCAGTGTAAACAGGAACCTATCAGATTAGTCATTATTGACAGCACTCACAGAACAGGAATGCGAAATGTTGCAAAAAAAAAAGAAGTCTGAAACTAGTTTGGTTAATTGCCTTTCGATATTCAAAATATTCGTGACCAGTCTGATGCCGCATTCCACCAATTATTCGCAATTAATTGGAATCCATACACTTATTTCGTCATTGACACCACCTGACCTTGACACAATCTGCCAAAAACCATAAAACGGTCTCATTAATCATTACGTCTAGACCAAAAGAGGGGTCTGCCCCATACATTTCAAACCAACTTTTACATCATCACCATGATACAATTCCATTCATGTACTCATGTCCAAACATGCATTTCTGATACAAATGACGCCAGTCCCAGAGTTCCACCCTCGCATCTCCAACCGGCATATGGATACACACATGTGACAAAAAAATGTAAACGAAACCAAAATAAAAAAATCGATCAATGAGCAAAATATACATCATCCACATCCACACATTCGCGCAACTCACAGCATGCGAAGGAACAAATTGATGATTTAGAGACATGTATCTGCATTCGACATTCACAAGATGAATATTGCAGATTCATCATAATCCAACCAGCAGTGACACACAGGCGGTGGTATCTCTGGATGGTGTCTCCTAACACAATTCGTCACGTATAAATTTCAACAGAAAAAAACTGAACACGATAAAGTATCTCTAAAGATCATTCGGCGTGTATGTGTGTGTGTTTCTCTTACTACCTGATGCTAATAACTTAAAAATACATCTCCTAAAGGTTCAGCGGTCAGGTTCATGTCCCTTAACATTTTTAGCTGTAACGGCCGCCCATTCACTTTTCAATTCAACTTCAAAGAAAATCACAATAAAAACAAAGGAAAGAAAACTCGCTCAACACAAAGTGTATATTCTTAGCTCTGTTCGTTTTGGTCTTTTTTTTTTTGTTTGGTATCAGCGTTTGTATCTCTCTTTTTTGAATAATTTTCTTCGGCTACACTTCTCTCAGTTAGCTTGTGTTATTCTCTTTTGCTTAGGTTTATCGTCATGTTCGTGTGAAATGCGATGATGATGATGATATTTTATGACGACGAACGAAACGAAGAGAACACATGAAATTTTTGTTATAGAGAAATACGCGCTCTGAAAGTCATAAGACGCAAGCAGCTCAGTAGTTTTAATTCGAACTTCAAGTCGTTATGTGGTCGCAGGCGTACAGTGGAGTTGTATGTTCTGTTGCTACTACCACTCTCGGTTGAATATTTCGCGTGCGTGGTATAATTTTTTGTCTACACACAAGTTGTAGATAGATACAAATCTAGCGCACTAACCCAAAAAGATTGGAAAATGAATGTTGTTACGACAGAAAATAGAGTGATGTACTCGCATCTGTATGAAGTTTTCACTTTCATTTCGTGAACTACTTGCTATAGATGCAGAGATATATACATATACCCTTTGTCGATCGGTTTCGGTGAATAATTTATCAAACAAAGTTCTGCATTGTTGCGAGCGCGAGTGTATAGCAAAAGTGCAGCTCAACCTCGGACTCGGAGTGTGAATGAAAAGTTTTATTGTATCTTGTGATGTGGCTGTGCCCTTAAGCCCTTTGTGATTGTTGCCAATAAAGAGGTTATATGAGGCACGAAGTGAATCCCTTTTGAGATGAAATGTTGCATTCCAATGATGATGATGATGATGGAATGTTGTGTTGGTGTTGTGAAAATTAATTGTCCTTTCGACAAACTACCACGCGGTTGTCCATGTATCTTTTCATTTTGAATGAGTTTTTTCCAACGACCTTTTCCTCGAAATCCTTTCATTAAACCATCCTACACACAATTTAAATGTTAAAGATACTTGTGCTGTGTTTTTTTTGGTGGATTACATGTACCTAGTATGTCATCCTTCAAAGGAATATCTGTTGAGTTGTTGAAGAAAATGTGTTTAACATTTAACAGCATATGCTGTCCTACCACTGAGGAGAAGAGAATTCCAAGAATTTAAAATGAATTTTTTCGTTGTATCTTTGAGATGAAATTATGACCTTTGAACTGAAATTTATGAGAATTTTTTTTTTTACCGAAGAATGAGTGTTTTAAGGAATATATTCAAAAGAAGATATGTGTTGGAATCAAAGTTTTGTTTTCCTTGTGTCGATTGAAGGTTTGAGATCGTTTGTTACACTTTCTTCACTACAAAGACTTTTGCGGTGCAGTAATTGTGTTCTCAACCCAAAGACGGTAAAAGTGGCATCAATTAGGCGTAAAGATGTTCTACTTGGATAACTTTTGATTATTTTCAAGCCTAGTTGACGCATGTGAAGACTTAATTACGATAAGGAAACTTTTTGGAGTGAAAAAGTTGTCATTAATCTTGTCGATAGGAATAGTTAGAAAGATTCTCCGATCACACGTCAATTTCATAGTGTCACCACTTTCCCATCATCAAACGCACGTCCTAAACCTGAACTTTCCCTACAATTCTGTCGCAAGAAAAGGAGAATGACCCCTGACTCGACCAAGTCCTAACTGAAGAGCTTCCTACTCATACCATATCAAGTCAAGGCACGCCTTCTTTAATCACACTGTTAAGAGACATATGTACATATGTCGAAATAGATTGCCTTTTCGTCTTCCCTTCCACGAATTACCACGGGCACAAGGGCCTTTCGGGTTTCGCAATAATTCTTCCTTGGTTCCGCGATACCTCTTATCAACACAAACATTTCTCCCAAAGACATTTGGCAAATCTTGTGAGTTTGAACTCGTTTGGTTGGAGTAGCTATTCGCACCTAGATTTTCGGCACGCCTCTTCTCCTCACCAGTGCTGAACACAATATATATACACACGTATGAGCATTTAGTCTTTTCGTCCTCTAGACACAGCTTGCACGTATCATCTTTATGGGCCACGCTACTTCCTATTTTAAAGTTTCTCGCTTTATAGTTAGAACTTTTCTCGTAGTGTAGCCGGCAGAGATTCTATTCACCAAGTTGATCATGTTCTGTTTTCCCTAGTGGGTCCTATGGCCTCTAAAAGCCTGCTCGTCATCGTGTATGGTTTCTGGCAATAGCTATTCCAACTCCTCCTCTGTTACGCGCCATGACTTTTTCGGTTGACCCACTATCTTCGGAATGTGGATTGCATAGCATAGGTAGCAATGGCGATATGACCTTTTCGAAATGTATGACCATTGTCAGTTCCGTCCTTGGATGGTTGTTCCTGACACATTCTCTACAAAAGGTGTTTGTTAAAGCTACGATTGTGTCAGAAAATCCACTAAGCACGTTTGCAGCTTTCTCGTGATAGTGGAGGACACTTTACAAATGGTGCATTACGGATTCAACATTGGAATACAACAATCGTATCTCGATGTTTCCGTTGATGGCAATGCTTTGACAAGATTCCAAACGCAGACTTCGCTTTACTTTGCAATATCTTGTTTGACTCCACCATCGCTCGAGGGAGTTTTTCCTGGATATTGGAAGCTATTTACTCTTTTTACTTTGTCGAGGTCACTAGGATGAGTTTATCTTTTCAGTGTTGATAGGACAAGACGGGTATGTAACAGGTGAATTACTGTTTCCACTTGCTCCTCATGTCTACAGCTTCTGCAAATATAGTGGCTTCTACTAAAGAGCCTAATCAAGGTTCAGGTTCGCCCAGATTTGCCTCGTCGAAAGACAAGTGTGAATTCTATTTCACCTGCTTTTTACCATGCCTTTGTCTTCAGCTTCAGTATGAAAGTGAAACTTTATCGGTTCTTCAGGTCGTCAACTCTGTAGTTTACTGATTTCCGACCAATTGCTGCCAGTGACGGCTCATTTGGAAATCAGCTAGAAAAGGTTAAGAATCATAGAAATTTTCTAAATTAAGTGTTTCGGATATCCTTCAGTGCATGGAAGAAAATACTAATAAAAGTACTTAATGTTCTGGTACAGTGCATGCGGATGGCTTCTATCTCCTCTTCGTCTGCAGCAACATCAAGTCATTTGGCACGAATTTCTACTGCGCAGTGTCCTGAGATTATTCCGATCTGACTTGTATTTCTTTTCGACCTACAGCTCTCTATCCGCTTATAGTTTTCAGGTCCAATGGACTTCCTTACAAAGGGCAAGGTACAGACGAAATCTAGCTCCGACCCTTATCGCGAAAATCGGTATTAAAGAGCCATTTCCTGACAAATTCCGATCACATGGTTAGAAAAGGCAAGCACCACAACATCAGGATAAAAATCATCGTCCCACCATATTTATGTAAACCTTCTGCAACTCAACTTTCAGATACAAAACCTCAAAGACTTTCTACCAAAAACGTCCCCAAAAAAAGTGTGTAAAATACCTCCAAAGTGAATCTTTTTCACCCTCAAACATGAGTTAACCTAAACCAAATGTTTTTCAACGAAAATTAGCACCTAAACCAAAAAAAAAAAGTAATTTCCTGTCAACAATCTACCTCACTGCATTGGATTAATAAAAAAAAAAGCAAACAATCTACCTATTACCTCAGTCGTTCCTGCCGCTACCGTCTCCAGCTCAATCAAAGATACTTCGTCACAATGAAGTTCCCCGATTACATCCCCAACAACATGGTGGTAAGATAATTGCAAAGTGTTGCATTTTATAACTCGTTTCCTACTGCAAAAAAAAAAACACTAATTAGTAACTTATAAGTTGTATTGCTGTAGCCAGTGAGCCTTGAGTCGGTCCCGGTCTTGCCTAATTGCCCAATGCATTGTGTTAATCAGAGTGTGGATATGCTGATGTACGGCTTTCGTAACCACTTTGTAAACTTTAATTTCTCCTCCTCGACGGTGTTTGGCATTATTCGGTTCACCCACGCGTATCTAAAGAATTTATTTATCTATCTTTCGGATTTTTTTTTTTATTCAAATTTAACCAAACAAACAGAGAGATACGCACGTAAAATTCAACTGCCGTGTTCGTGTCGCCGCTGCTGACTCTGGGGAAGGGAGAGCCTCATGTTTAATTTATTTGATTTTTTAGGGAAAGCGACGACACGACGCAGGGCTGAGACGTCTGGCCTTCATTGTTTACTCAGTGCGTTCATTCATGCGTTTTTTCATTCATGGCTTGACTTGGGCGCGAAGTGGGGGGGGGACTATGAAATCTTATCGGCATCATAAAATCCAACTTCCGATTGATATTTCACTTCGAGTGATAAAATTATGTAAATTCCGACGTTTGCTTTCCGCTTTTTGAATTGATAATTAAATTTCCACACGCCACTCTGTTGTAGATACACACATATTCTAATGTTGACTTTCATTTTTTTTTCTTTGCAGGGTGATAGAACCACATGGGAGTACCATACAGTTGCAGTGACAAGAGTACCCGGATATGGATTCGGTATTGCCGTTTCAGGAGGTCGAGATAATCCACATTTTGCCAATGGCGATCCATCGATAGCTGTTAGTGATGTACTCAAAGGCGGCCCAGCAGAAGATCGATTGCAGTAAGTGGTTGTTTTTTGTACTATATATGCGCTCTTGTGAGAATTTTTCAGTGTGTGAGATACTTGATATTTGAAGAATTAACAGAGGGAGAGATAAGATACAAATTGAAGATTCAATTGAAGATTTCTAGTGAGAGATATTGTATATTTTATTGACATAGAGTACGCTTAAGTGATCGGACAAGATGGAGGGAGATTTACAGACGTAAAGTGTTAAGTAATGTTTGACATGGGAAAAGTCTGTAATGAATTTGTATCTAATCGAACAGAAGGGAGTCAATACTTGTGGGAATATTGCCTTTGCTGTTGTTATGATTTTGAAGCATCGAAAGTCTTTACACTAGACTGCTTGTACAGGGTTTTGCAATAAGAGCGCTACAAAAGTTTTTTTAAATAAAACAAAAACGGTTTTGGATATCAATGAAATTCTTTATTCCTGTGAAAGTATGTTCGATGCCATTATGTATGGAACTCGATTTCTTTTGCATGGCCACCACGGGCACGCTTGCAGAAGTCCAGACGCTGAACCCAATTTTCGACGGTTTTCAAGCATAAATCGGCCGATACTGCTGCAATTTCACGTTCGATATTCGTACGAAGTTCATCAATCGTCGCTGGCTTGTTGGCATAGACCATTGACTTGACGTAGCCCCACAGGAAATAGTCTAACGGCGTCAAATCGCACGACCGAGGCGGCCAAGCGGCTGGACCATTTCGTGAGATAACACGTTCTCCAAACTTGGTTTCCAATAAATTGATTGTGACATTCATTCATTTTCATTTTCAACGCATTTTTTATTTAAATTCATTATTTCTTACATGCTAACAAAAACGCTTAAAACTAGCTTAACTAACTTAACCAAATGTTACTTACTTTTAACTTACTGGCCCTATGCGGGCACTCTAAGCTTAACAGAATCTTATAACTATGTCTTTCGACTTAAAACTAACTTATTTGTATTTAAAATTTAATGTCTTAACTATTGATTTTTTCGGGATGCAATGATGACTCATGGAGTACGTGTGGATTGCTGCCTGACCAATACCGCATATTTTGTTTATTGACGAAGCCATCCAGCCAGAAATGAGCCTCATCGCTGAAGATGATTTTTCGATGAAAATCCGAATCATTTTCAAGTTGTTGCTCAGCCCAATTCACGAACATACGACGCTTCTGGTGGTCAAGCGGCTTCAGTTCTTGCGTCAATTTAATCTTGTAAGGATGTAGGCCAAGATCTTTCCGCAAAATTCGCCACAACGACGTCACAGAGATGCCCAACGCTTGAAAACGACGTGTGAGAGACACATTTGGGCTTTCTGCAACTGACGCTCAATTGTTGATCTGCTAGGACGATTATGACGACCATAAATTGGACGTAGCGCTCTTAACGTTGAGGCCACTGACTCCGAATTTCGGTAGTAAATTTTAATAATTTCGACTCGTTGTTGGCTCTTATATCTTTCCATCATGAAATGGCAAACCTTACTGAAGAGGAATGTCAAAAACCGCAAGAAAAATAAGGCGTCGTTTGCTGTCCCTGTCGCTCTACTTTTGTAGCGTCCCTATTGCAAAACCCTTTATATTCCTCCACCTTACCATGGAGGAATACACACCGTCACCTTCTGAGCTATCCATTTCTATCGATTCTTGATACTTTGCAAGCCCAGTTTTTTTTTTAAGCTGCAATTGCTAATTTTCATTTAAGACAGAGTTTTGCAACCTCTTAACGGGTGTTAGCCATGCGAAAGCGTTCTTCAACGATTGTCATTCGATTTTCGTTTCAAATCAGTTCGAGCTCTGCATTCCAGTCCATCGTCTTACTATCGTCAGATTTCCATAATTGTATCGATTTCTTCCTATGCATGCTTTTCCTCCTAACGCACTTTATAAGTATCCTTGAACCTTGTTTGAAACTCGTTCCAGCTCAGTTCGACAAAAAATGTGATATAATCTCCTTTTCCCAACTTCCCGCTTGTGAGGTGTCTTGAAACCAGAATCATATGGTGGAAAGTGATAAAAATGTATTCGTAACCATGGCAAATGGATGTATACGCTACACGCACTTTTTCCCCTGTAGCTTCCTGTAAATATGTAGTTGTGTCTGTCACCGAATCTTTCCCCAAGCAGTCTTATTTTTCTTTTGGCTCGACGTAAAGGTTTTCCAAGTATGATATGATAGGTTAATTCCTTTATAGCCGTCTTCAGCCAAATTCTGTCTCAGTAACTGGAAACTGATTTTAATGCGAAATAAACGCTGCCATTATAGAAGAAAACAATTTTTGAGCGCGTCTAAAACATTGGTACCTTTTCAAGGATCTTCCGAAGAGCTGTTGCGTCGAAATGCACTTTAATACGTTTTCACGACGAAATTGTCTGAGGCAATGTAGAATTCTTCTGAAGAGAACTCCGCAGTCCCCCTATTTAGTTATTCGCCTTTTTGACGAATCCATGGAAAGATGCTTTTCGTTTCGGACAACTAGAGGTCAGAGACAGATTCTATGAAAAAAACATAATGCAGTCAATTCACCACTGTCCATAAAAAAAGCCCTGTTGCGATAAAGACTTCCGGTGTCATCGCTGACGCACCTCAGGCAAGTAGAAATCGAGTCTATCCTTCTATTATTCATCAAACTGACAAATCGATTTCCGGATCACCATACAGAATCTATCACCACCTGATTCAACCCAATTGTACATTGAACTGCGATAAGTTAACCCTCTCCAACTGACCACCAGACAGACACCATGATGTAATTGTCTTGATATTTATTCGCACAGAATTATGATGTAATCTCAAGAAAAGGTCAGCAAATACCTTTCAACTTCAATGTCCACAACTTCAAGATCATAAATATGTCTTATACTGACTTTAATGGTGCGTCACTAGTGGCTTATTTGTCATCGCCTGCTCATATTCCCGATTTGCTGGCTTCTTATCTTTTGAGTATATTTAACTATTTCGGTTTCACTTCACCTACTTTTTACGATTCTTTTTTCCGGAATTCTCGGAATGCATTCAAGTTGATAGATGAATTAATACATAATCATAAATAAGCCGGATCTCTCCTCCATTACCTTGGTTTAGTCTCCCTTCAAAAAAAAAAAATAAGAAAACGCTAATTATGTTAAATCGTGTCACAATAACAATAAGATACTTTCGTTCTTTCTCAATTAGCACTCTAATCGAATCGACCCGCGCTCCATTAAGATGTCTTGTGTCGTAAAAAGAAACAGAAACTCATCAAAGTTATATGTCAAAACATCTAAAACCACACGCTGATTGCATGACTAAAATATTTCTTAACACATCATCGAAATCATTTTTTTTTTGTATTTATATCCGCAGCCAATGTCGGTCGTTCTAGAGCCGTTGTTGGTTAAAAATTGCGAATTTTGTTGAGATCATGTGCAACTTGGTTAGATGACACGGATTAGATGAGTCATTGTACACAGCTGAATGCACTCTGGTCCAATACCACACACTAAATGCCTATTGGTTTGGTAACAGAGTCAAACATGGTGAGGTCCGTCAAGAACGACCACATTCGATTTGTAGGGCAATCACCTGGATCTGTTTTCCAAGTGGGCACTTATGCTCTGCTAATGGTTGTGAACCATATTGTGAATGATGCATGCAAGGATATCCGAACTCAAACGACAACTGCAGAAGCTGTAGGGTCGAGGAGGAAGTCGAATCCGTCTGTCACTTGCTCTATTGACGTCCCACTTTAGCTTAAATTAGATTTTGGACTCCTAGTAGTTGATATAGCGGTTGATATTCCCATCAGAATGGTTGTTATTATATGGTAGTTATCGTGTCGCTTTCTAAGAACTTCCTGATGAGCATTTTCTCTACGATTGTCCAGCTTTTGCAGTCGATGAACTGATGATTTTGGTGTTAACGTGGCTCTACCAACAAGTGTTTGTTAAGTATCCTCAGCTAATTTCACTTATCTAACTGCCTCTTTTTACACACTTCGATTCGATGACTCTGCCAGCCTGGGAGCTAATGTTCATTCGCTCTACATGTCCCAGTCACGTTGAACGTCCAATGCTCTGTTTTGAGTCCCCTCCTCCACAGCCTGTCAACGTAAATGGAACCGAGTAACTAATGGAGCATTTTTCACTCAGAACATGAACGTCTTCAGTAGAGACCACACTTCCTCGCCATATAGGGACATAGAGGCACTGTGGATTTTTTTTAAGGACCTCCCCTTTTGGCTGACACTGCGACCTAGCAAGATCTATTGTGTCTCCGGTCTACTTAGCCTAATACGGCTACAACCTTCCTATGAAGATGAGTGTGTCATTAGTAGGCAAGTTTCTAAACCCCGCTAACGAACAGAATTTCCAATCAAAGATCCGTCTACACAGCCAATACAGTGCCGGAGGTTTTTTTTCTCTTCCAAACAGAACCGACACTCTGTAGCTGGTTTAGTTTCTTGAGACTATATATTATCATAGCCAACCCTAGCCAGCTCATCCACAGTTTTATTGCCTACAATGCCCTGGGGGCCGGGCACCCAACCAAGCTTGACCTTGTTGTGTCTGGCAAGTGATTGTAGGGTATTGTAGCAGAATTTGACTGATCCGAGGTTTATCCTGGCGCAGATCTCAATGGCATGGAGTTCAGCCTGGAACACGCTGGGGCACATCCCCATTGTTTAGTGTTGAGTCCAAAGACGCCAGCACTTATTCCGGAAGGCATTTTTGATCCGTCGGTAAGCAATGCCAAACTTCCTGGGTCCATTAGATCAGGCGACTGTGGATAGTGAGGTCTTATTTATAGTCTCTTCAGTTGACTTCTCATCCATAAGAAGCAGCAATGGCAATGCTTGATTCTATTCACGTGTCTCTATAAATGCGGTCAAACTCGGCCTTGAAATCGACAGAGGTGATGGGTTCCGATTTGGACTTGTTGGGTTTTCTCCAGAATCTGCCAAAGTGTTAAAATTTGGTCGATTTCTGGTCTTTCCTGTCCTAAATCCACGCTGATTGGTACCCCTCGTGTTGTCAACAAAAGATAGTAGGCGTAGGTAACTTGTACGCGATGCTTAGAAGACTAATGCCTCTGTAGTAGTATAGCACACTTTAAAGGGTTTGCTGTCTTCCGAATTAGTGTGAAGGGACGGGATCTTCCCACAGGAGCTCATACTCCTTCTCCGACAAATGGTACATACCTGGCAGTGATTTAAGTCCTCCTGCGATTTTCTCCGTTCAAAATTTAAAACTAAATCGAATCAAAATTCGACGAAATAACGGAGCAAGAACCTGCTAAAGTATTCAGCCCATCATTAGCTCTGTGTTACACTTTCTTCTCTTTTTTTTTCTTTGGTTTTTCCACGCATTCTAAATACTTTATCTGCATTCTAGCAAAAAATATCTAACAAATCTCACCTAGGTACCTACTAACATGACAGTTAAAAGCAAAGTAAACTAAATTCCCATACACATACTCGTACCCAGATACATATGTACCTGTCTACCTAGAACGACTTGACGAGAGCAGTATTATTAAACGGCTCACATCGCAAATCCATTTGGGATTACCATTACCTGGCACAGTTCCGTCTTTTGTTGTTGGTTTCTGTCTTAATACCCAAGCAACACTCATAGGCTCTTTACCTCTCTTTTGTACGGCAATTTCCATTCCAAGTGTGTGAGAGAGTTAAGCCACGAAAAACCGTACCGATAGAGCAGGTAATTTACGTCCCCGAAATGGCAAACTACTGCTCTCCTTGTCGATGGGCTAATGGTTTTTGTGTTCTTTTGTTGTTATCTTGGCCGTGGATTGGATCTTAATTGCAAAAAAGAAACTGGAAGGCTCGACTATTGGACGCCGCCGAGCACATACATATATTTCAAAGTATCTAACCGTAGATTTATATTGTTTCGTGAGGAATTTGTTCTTAGAATCGATTTCGTAAGGTATCCGCTGTGCGTTGGTGGTGAAATAATTTTGTTCTGTTCCTCCAGTTTTTGGGTTCAATTTCATGGTTGAACCACAGATGGAGGCGGAGAGGCTGACTGGGAGAAAGCCAAAGTGGAAGGTAAACGAGTTCGTTGTAAGTGGCCAATTTTGGATGGAAGGGGTATTTCGGTAGCGTGTAACGCAGAGATTAAGCAAATTGCTTTGAATTGGCTTTGACTGGAATATGTGGCGAATTAATCATGATTTGATGGATGTCATCAGAGCACGAAAATAATATTAAACAGATGGCCAGAGTGTGTGCCTGCGGTCGAAGGCAGCTAAATTGGGCACCGCCGCACAAGTTTATCTGGTTTTTTCAATCGTCAAAGTGAAGCACGTCTAATTTTTATGTCTATGATGGTGTGCCATGCGTTTTTATTGAGTTGATTTTGTTGGGGCCGGGAAGAGGCCAAAGGCGCTTTCATTCGACAGTGACAGAGTCCATATTTTTTCTTCGCACTTCCTTCGCTTTAGGAAATGTTGACTCATCGTTGGTCTACAGGCGCCCTTTGTGTCTGCTGTTCAGACAAATTATAGGTTTCAATGGTTCTCTTGAGTGTGTCATTGGTTAGTGCGTTGGACAGCTCTGGTAGCTGCTTAGATTTAAGCGCCAGAAATGTCCACCGAACATTTTTCGAGGCATCACCTCTTTTCGGAGGATGACAAATCCCCGTATGTAGGAATTGGTCAGGTTTGGGACATGTATTGTGTCTAGGAAAAGTGGGAACAATCATGCGAAATCACCATCGCCCCTCCGCTCCCTCTCCCATAAGAAACCCTAAAAAGATGTTTTTTCCTTAGACGCCTGCACCCCTAATGACCATCGCACACAAAAAAAAACTAGTTTTCCTCTGCCGGTCCCCAATATGAACCCGCATTGCTCGCTGTGAGTTAAAAGATGGACGATCGCATAAGAACTCGGCATGATAAGAAAGTAAAGCAGTGTCTCTCGCTGCTACCAAAAAGTCGGGGACCCACATGCGTGCCTGAGTTGGTGTTGGTGGGTGCGTGTATGGCGTGTTGTGTTTGGGGTCTTCAATGTCAGGCCGCGTGAATAAAAAGATAGGGGACCGGATGGAAACTCGGCGTAGAAAAGAGTAAAGCAGGTCTCTGTTGGGGGACCGCTCGTTTTTCTCTTGTCTGGTCGTGGAAAGAGGCACTGGATGGGGTCTCGAGATCGGCAGTAGTATTCCCCTAATATTTGTACCGGCAACACCTTTTCCTGGACAGTCTTCCGAGAAATTCGTTATTCACAATTAAATTGCTGCCTTCGCGTGAAGTTGCGGGCGGCCTTAGCGTCTTGGGTCACCTCACTGACGCTGCTTTTTGTTAGAACTATGCGGAACACAAAATCATTTACTTTTTTGGTCCTGTTTCCCCTACCACGCCTACGGTTGCTGCCAATGCATCTCCATTTTCACTGGCTGTTTGCAATGACATTGACTCCTATTCAACAGTTGTGCGCCACTCTTTCTTAAGAGACCAGCTCTTCTTCACCATCATCATCTAAAGATTGCTGATCCATGGGCTAAAGTACGGCCTGTGCCGGTGAAGCGAAGGAAACAAAAGTTCATCAACAACTTTCCGACACATCTCCTCTCAACTGAAACGATCTAATAATCCTGTCTGAGAAATAGAATTGTGTGAATCATCCGAAAACAATGGATAACCTAGAAATGTGAACGGACAAGTGTTCTATTCCATGCGTAAGCTAATCATGACAAAAGGATCTTACCGTCAACAGTAAAACTTAAACAAAGGCATCCCTTCAAGGTTACCACCATACTATGTATCACAATCATCCATGGCGCACAATTAACTTTCGAAATCATGATTGCTTAACTCGAACGACTTGCTTGCAATAAAACTGGTTGTTTATTTGCGGTTTAGCAATTTGCACAAAAGTCAAAAGATGCATATTCTGCATAAAAATCCCATCAACACAGACAGCGCCGGAATCACGTTTTGGAATGTACGGCGAAATTACAAAAGCACAACAAATGATGACGCATCACTCAAGTAAGCCCTGGAAGTTCTTCGGTACTATTGGCACTGTAGAACGCATTCGAGTCAACAAACATGTCGCAGAGCGTAAGCCATGAAGCCTCTGTTCACACATTTCTTGGCGAGAATGTGATCTTTTTATGCCTGAGCCTGTTGTAGTCACTGTACACTTCAAAAATGAGGATCGCACCTGTCTCTACAAACTCTCGCTCACAATCAAGAAGAGGTTTATGCCATTGATTGCATTTAACATGATCTTTCCAATTTAAGTAGGTTTTCATCCCCCCGAGCATCTTTAGTTTAACGACAACAGAGAAAATCTTTTTCTCGACCACTTTGCTTTCCCCTTTTTCATCTCCGAATGGGACTGAAATTCCATTATACCAGCTCACGTAATCCAATAAACGAATCCTCTTATCTCATTATCTCTTTGTATCCACAGAAAGATAAAAAGAAATTCTTTGTTTGTTACTCAGCTAAACTCTAATTCCAACCTAATCGAACAATTTTCTCCGTCTTTTCAGAGTTAATGACCGCATCATCTCGGTAAACGGTGTAAGTTTGGAGAACGTTGAATACGCCACAGCAGTTCAGGTGCTGCGTGACAGTGGAAACACAGTAACACTCGTTGTCAAACGTCGTGTTCCGATAAGCAGTACCACCTCCCATCAACACTCGCACAGCATGAGTTCTGTAGGTTTGGTGCAACCGCTGACAGCTCCCGGTGTAGGTGCAGCTATTGCGTCGCCAATTTTGAATGCACCCGGTCCGGGACAACCCATCAAAGTAACACTAACCAAATCAAGTAAAAAGGAAGACTACGGAGTTGTATTAGGCTGCCGGTTGTTCATAAAGGTTAGAGGATGCCACTTCCGTATGCTCGCAACAGTTTTTGATGTGTTTTTTGTATTTTTTTTAGGAAATCTCTTCCAAAGCTCGAGATCAACTTGCCGCGAATGGCTATTCCTTGCAGGAGGGAGACATAATTAGTAGAATACACAACACAAACTGTGGTGACACAATGAGTCTCAAAGAGGCAAAGAAAATCATTGACGGATGCAAGGAACGCTTGAATTTGGTGGTCCTTCGGGATATCACAAACCAAGGCGTGGCTACGAATACGAACACCAATCATTTGAACAACTCAACCACACAATCATCACTGTATTCACATACGCAACAGGTTTCAAATTGCAGCAATAACCTAGATGATCCGTATTTGGGTGGAGGAGCAAGTTATTCCTCTCAAAATCTGTATGTACAGCCACCGACGCGGTCTTCCAATGGTCCAGCTGGGTTAGTCGATGAGAAAAGTAATTTAACGCCACGAGGGCGCTCGCGAGGACCACTCATGGATGTTTCCTTGTCACAGTTAGATCGTCCGAGTACTCCGCCAAATGGCAATAGTTCGCGGACGAGAACAGATGAGCCTCCAAGGCCTCCACCGCCTCGTGGTAGTGGAGCTGGCGAAGATTTTTACAGTTCACGAAGACAGCTATATGAAGATGATCCGCTACAGCGCTCCCGTCAATCAGCAGAACCGAGGTTTATCTCATTTCAAAAGGAGGGAAGTGTCGGCATCCGCCTGACGGGAGGCAATGAAGCAGGAATATTCGTCACAGCTGTACAGCCAGGAAGTCCTGCCTCCTTGCAAGGTCTGACGCCAGGCGATAAAATTCTCAAAGTAAACGACATGGATATGCATGGTGTGACACGAGAAGAGGCGGTTCTTTTTCTTCTAAGTCTTCAAGATCGGATCGATTTGATTGTTCAATATTGCAAGGAGGAATACGAGGAGGTGGTAGCCAATCAGAGAGGTGATTCGTTCCACATTAAAACTCACTTCCATTGTGACAACCCATCCAAGGGGGAAATGGCCTTTAAAGCTGGCGACGTCTTTCGGGTGATTGACACACTCCACAATGGAGTGGTAGGTTCCTGGCAAGTGTTGAAAATTGGTCGTGGCCATCAGGAGATGCAACGTGGTGTGATTCCAAATAAATCGCGTGCTGAAGAGCTGGCTACTGCACAATTTAATGCGACAAAGAAGGAAATGAATGCTTCAGAGTCACGAGGGAACTTCTTTAGAAGGAGACGGTAAGTTCGAAGTCAATCATATGCATCTTGAACATCTCTCACTGTGTTTTCTGTTGCAGATCAACACATCGACGCTCAAAGAGTCTTTCCCGCGAGAACTGGGACGATGTGGTTTTTTCCGATTCCATCTCTAAATTCCCAGCCTACGAACGCGTTGTTCTACGCCATCCAGGCTTTGTTCGTCCTGTGGTCCTCTTCGGACCAGTGTCTGATATTTCACGTGAAAAACTCATCAAAGATTTCCCCGATAAATTCACAGCTCCACTGCAGGATGATGACAAGACCAACTCCAAATGTCGCATCGTAAGACTGTCGAATATCCGCGATATCATGGATCGCGGCAAGCACGCTTTACTCGATATTACACCAAATGCCGTGGATCGTCTCAACTATGCTCAGTTCTATCCGATTGTGATTTTCCTCAAGACCGACAGTAAGCATGTGATCAAACAGATGCGTCATGGTATACCAAAGTCGGCACATAAGAGCTCAAAGAAACTCTTGGAACAATGTCAAAAATTAGAACGTGTTTGGTCGCATATTTTCAGCACGCAAATTGTGTTAAACGATACCGAGTCGTGGTATCGTAAATTGCGTGAAGCCATCGATCTGCAGCAAAGCGGTGCTGTTTGGATGTCAGAGACTAAGGTAAGTCCAGCGGGAATGATAACCGAAGTTCAATTATTTAATCGATGTTCGCTGCACTGTAATTGTAAATTCACATATTATTTTTGGAATGAATGTCGTTCGTGCCTCGGTGGTGGGTTTAAATTAAGTTGAACGCCGTTAAAGCATCTTGGCTGACTGTGCAGCATTGTTTTGTAATCTAATTTCTGTAGACGTATAAGGTGTAAGGGAACAAGGAAGAGAATTTACATTTCAGTGATTCAACGGGGTGTTTTACATTCTTTAATCGATGCACTCCTTGTGGACAAATGTGGACTAGTAGAGGAGCGTTCCACTGGAAGCTTGAGTTCCCATAGAGCATGAAACAAAAAGAAGTACAGCGCAGTCACGTGTGGCAAACGAAATCATATCAATACTGTTGTTAGCGAGGTCTAGGAAATGGGAAGTAAGCGTGACATTAAACGAGCTGTTACAAGCTGTGCCAAATGCATAGACAGACAGTATGTAATTTCTTACAACTGCTCGTGAGCAATGCTTGCGACAGTAAAGCTTAATAACCCAAAAGGGAATGATAATCCAAATCCCAAAGGACAATTTGTTGATGAACGGTGGCCAAAATGATAAGACGGATGGCAAGTTGAAGAACATTTGGAGGCAACTTATGAACAACTCTCGAACAGACCGATTTCTTGCAGTCACCTTGCGGAAGATATATATAGAGAAATGCAAGGCTCTACTTCACCTGCTTGCTGTCCCACAGAATAGCCAAAGTTGGTCTTTCCAATTCCGTCGTTCAAGTAATCATCTTCAGATAGCAGATAGCAGCAGTAAAGATTCACTATAACTTCGATTAGATCGTAGCCCCGTGTAAAGAACTACTTTGAACCACTGAAATGCAAATTTCTCAATAACAATCCACAAACTTATAAAGCTAAGCTGCGATGCACACTCGTAATTTACTAAAAACAAGAAAAACATAATGATCGTCATAAGGTGATGGGTAACAAATAATTTTCTATCTTTTTTTCTTTTTTATTTTTCTTTTATCTTATACTTTACACACGCACACTCAATCCACGAATCCTAACCCTAAATAGCTTCCAGAATCCCCAACCGAAATGATATTCCCACCATACATAGCCCCACCTTGTAATCTCCCATGTTGTCGGCCAACATCCGTACCAAGTTATACTGCACGTCGAACTTCCTTTTCCTTATCCCCCACTCGACCTCAGACCCCACCACGCCCATCACCTGCCGCAATTCAAATGCAACTCCATACGACGAACTTCCACCCACTAACACCACCCGCATCCATGCCCGTGTCTTCTATGCAACAACAATTGCAATCGTATCCGACAGTGATGTCGGGCATAAAGCCCGCCTCATCGATGCCTGGTGGACTAGCCCAACCTCAGCCACAAATGCGACTGTCAACTATGGACAATCGAAATATACAGTCTTATGGTAAACGTGATAGTTCCTCGCTATCGAATCTTAATACAAGTACACCTCGTACGGATCGTACTGAACGGCGCACCACGCCTTACTATTACAACGAACTCTACAACTCAACGTCGGTGTTTGATTCGAATTTGAATCTGCGCTATGGAACCGACGATGAGTTGAATTTGAATAACAATAGAAACGCTAAGGAAAAATCAGTGGATGAGGTTGGGACGCCATCGAGTGCATCGAGGATGCGTCGCACTAATGGCAAGTACGAATCGAGTTCTAGTGGAAGTGGAACGGGTAGTGTTAGTGGAAGTGCTGGCACCCTGTGTGACCAACCCAATGGTGACACATTTGACAAGGGGGGAGTTCCGATTCCAGCTGCGCGGAATATCGTCGCGAATAGAAGCGCATGAGAGTTGCCACACGGTGTTCCGTTTACAGTCGATAAGTGTTGCTATAATTTGTGTGTGTTGCCACGGCCAGTGGTACCCAGTGGAATGGACCGTATTTGCGAAATCCATTCCAGTTGATTGCTGTATAGTATCACGATCAGTAGTTATAGTTTTGCTGTATTGTAAGAGTATTATTGGTGTAGTGTTGCTTAAGTTGTATTTTTTATTTGTTAACTGTTGCACGATCATTCATAACATTTGTATTTAATGGTTTAACTAACAAAACTTTATCAAATAATAGTTGATGTCCAAGGTAATTGGTTCGAAACATACATTTTAAGGTGAAGAACTTTTTTTGGATGTGCGATCTGTATCAATCAATCAATCTGGGAATGAAAAGATGTCGTTGCTTTTATAAAGTGTCCCAGACCTCATACCGCCTAGGTTGACGTCTTTCATTGCTGTGTTGTACCTTTGATAAGTTTTTACCCCGAATAGTTGATGTCCTTGTGCTGATCGCAGCCTAGTCAACCTTGACCATATTTCTCTTTGAGTGTCCAGCTAGTTTATGCGGGTTGCCAACCACTCTGCCTTAAAGACATTGGCAGGGTTCGGTAAACGTAAACCCTACGGGCCGGAACGTTATTGTCCATTCGGTCTGCATGTCCTAGTCATCTCAAGGGTCCAGTACAAGAGTCATTTTTCGTTTGATTTTTGAAGAGATCTCGTTGTCAGTGGTTAAAGCAGAGCCAAAACAGACAAAGTCTTTTACTTCCTAGAAGTTGTAGCAGTCTAATGTGATGTTCTATCCTATACGTCGATGTTAGGTCGGCGTACAGACTCGTGAAAGATCGTGCCTCTGGTATTGGCTTGAGCGCTTCGCATAATTCTTTCAAGTATGATGTGTTAAAGAAATCATATGACAGCGCGTCACCTTCTTTGACATCAAAGGTCTCGGTGAGATCGTTCCCTACCTTGATGGACCAATGAGCATTCTCCTTTGTCATCCTTAATGGACGAGTTTGGCAGGGCTAAAAAGATATCATTACGGCCAAAACTAGATTTCGCTCTGTATAGCTCGTTTTATTAATGTTGGCATAGGCGGCCTTAAAATTGGCAAGGAGATGGTGGGTATCGTTTGAGACTTCAAGAGTTTTCTCCAGTATCTCCCGAAGAGTGAAAATTTGGTCGATTGTGGACTATCCTGGCTTGAAAGCGCACTGATAGAACAACATAACAGATAAGATCTTATACGCGATGCTATGGAGACTAATTTCCATGTAGTTGACACAGGGAGGCGTCTCATTTCTTGTCGACCTTCCTGAACAAGACGCGAGTCCATCTGTTTTTCGCAATTTTCCAAATCGGAATCGTAGTCAGATCGACGATGGTGTTACCAAATTAAACAGACAGCCATTGTATTATCCTCTGCAAAAGACGTAGATAAATGTCGTGTCGGGCTGTTCTCGTGTGCTCCCACCAAGCTGTTTCCAGGGTCCTAGCCAAACCGAGAGGCTAGTTACACAACTGCAAGTCAGATTGTATGTTTCTATTGTGTAAGCAACGCATTTTAAAGTTTTGTGTGCCTCCCAGGACTTGAATGGTTTGCTCTAAATATTAGTCCAATGATTGATTGATTTTCTTGCGTCTTTACGAATGAAATAGATTCACTATAATGGATATATCTTCCCAAGCCATCTCAAACTTTATTCAAACTCCGACTAAGTGGGCGATTTGATATTTAAGCAAATTCCCAAAAAAAAAAAAAACGAGAATCTCTTCAATGTTTCGTCATACAGAACTTTACCTTCAAAACTTCGACCTAAATATGTATGTACATCAACTATTAACCAATCACTTCATCGCCATATTGTTACTAATTCATTCATTCAATCGCACATTGTACTCAAATTAAATTACCAATTATAATGCTAACTAAATGTTTTTCCAATTTGTTTTGTTTCTTTTTACATAAAAAACGAAAAAATTAATATTATTCATCATCTGGTCATCTCCTTGCTTATCCTGATCCTTTATTATAAATTGCCAACGACTACAACAAAAAAAACCAAATCATCCTGCGAATCATCATCGATAATGTTTTCCTTCTTTTAATTTGATTTTTAATTTTTTTTTTAATGAAAAAAAAAATAACGTTCGTGTTATTTTCGTTTTGTGTTTTTCTTTGTTTTTCCTTATCCTATTCTTTTTCTCTTTTTTTTTTTTATTGTTTTTACTTGGAATTTTCGCGCCTTAAACTATAATTCCGCTTAAATTAAATGTCCTCTTGAAAATTAAAAAAAAAAAAAACGAACTTATAGCCCGTTGAATCCCTATCCGATGATTTCCTTTTCCCAATGACCACATCCCGTCTATCGTATGCATCAAGTCCTGAATCCGATTTGGAATTAAGTCCTGGACCGTCGACATCATTATCACTTGGCAATTTACCGCAACTGGTTAAGTCCAGCTCAGATCCATCGATTGCAACTAATCAGGATAACTTGGATAGGGATAGAGACATAATTGGTGAAGGATTACCGCCTCCATATACGGTAAGAGGACACAATCAAACACATTTACATTATAAATACATTTATGAATAACCATACGCTTGACTGGAGAGAAAGAGAGCCTATCCTATCTGTGTATACAAAACAGGGGAAGTTGTGAACTTGTGCTAACGCTCACCTTTTCTTTTAGAATCCCTACGAACATCCAAATCCACCGCAGAATCGTCGTCAAACCATGGATACTAGCATCTCGAGCAAGTATAGTTATCCTGCAGCAGTGAATCAGTCGGTGAATCAAGATCCGAATGGAACTCCGTCGAATACACGTCCTCAATCGTTGTATGGCATAAATGCACCAGATCTGCCTCCACGTGTCGATCGTCAGGTAAAACCCTCAGACATCATCGGCCATACACCGTCACGTACGAATAGTTCTGGCGGGACGATCGGCCGGTCTGCTCAAGAACGTCTCTTCGGCAAGCCGACTGTCAGCGACGATGTTCAAGCTGAATATGTGTCGAGGACCAACACCGATTCTATGGATCGAACACAAAGCTCACTGGATCGCCAGCAACGAATGAGTGCTGTGATCGCAAGTCCACTCAAGCCAACGCAACAAAATGGTTCAGCCTATGATAGTGTGTCCAGTTATGACTCGTACAATACAACTCAATTGTCCGTTCAAAATGTCAGGCTGGGACCGAACGCACCGGATGATCTCAAGTCAGTACCGAATGCAAAGTATGTGTTTGTCGTAAGCAAACTAAGAGTTGGGGTGCATATAGCAAATTAATGAATTGTTTTTGTTCTTTCTATCTTTTGTTGCAGTGGTGGACGTCCGTTGCCTCCAGGGGGAATAAATCCAAATACACCGGAATACCGAAGTGTACATGATCATCATGCGAGAAATTTCATCGGCGCTAATGACCTGAACCGACAGAATAGCCCGGGCAGACCACAGTATCATGATATGACTTCGGCGAGGAATATTGGTGAGTAATAAAGAGACGGAGCTTATGCAAGGCGGGGAGTCGTTTAAAATGACAGAGAATCTGTCTCAATCTATGTACATCAGAGAAATGCAGTGCTCGCCAAACACCCCTAAATGGGCACATAACATGCCATAACATAATGGTTGTAGCCAACCCAATGCCGCCCGGCTTCAATGTATAAGGCATTCATTCGCCTGAAGTTGGAGCACAATGCTCACTCTAGAATCGCACGTTAAAACTTGTAGGTGGAAGGGACATTTTCGAGTCAAGAGATTCGCTTGAACAAGGAAGAAGTGTGTCCTTAGAGGGTTAGAGCCAAAATTGCAGTCCCGGACGCGCTTTCTTGCGTCCGCGATCACTTGATCCTTAAACCGGCAGCTCGGCCTCCCTTTCCTTCACGAACCAGGTGGCTGGGATTCGAAGACTCCCTTAACTTGAGCGTTGTCATCCATTCGCTTCATATAGTTCACGGATTTTTCCCTCCAGGACTATATACACATCTTTGAACAGGTCGTAGAGCCTGTGATTAAATCTTCTCCTCGATTCACCCTCCTCGCAGACAGGACCAAATATCCGATGTAGAGTTATTCTTTCGAGGAAACCCATGATCTGGTCAGCTGTCCGGTAAGATCAGCGTTCTGTTAAGCACGATTTTGGTCCTTCGTGTTAGGAGTTTTGTTTCTAGTGGTTTGGACAAACCGTTTCCAGTTTATCACTGTTTAATCCTTTTTTGACGCTCCAGCGAAATGCCTTGTTGTATTCCACCCTTTCTACCTTTCACTCTCAATAAACGTTTTGCCTACCTTCGTTCTTGCTGACAAATACAGGCTTTCCTTAACTACATCCTGCGTCGGTATCTCGGTCAATTCTCCTCTTATTTCCCTAATGTCCGTGCTCTAGTTCAAGGGTAGTCATAACCCTTTTAGGAGGTAAAGTGGATGGCTTATGCTTTCATTTTTCGTCTTGCATCATGTTCTTATTCGATTTTTTTTTCTTCTTTTAATTCGTAGATCCCCGAAATGCAGTTCTCAACACACCACCAAGGCCCTCAAATCTGGGTCTCGAAAGCAGTCCGCGCAAGCAAATTCTCGAAACAAAAACCGATTACGGCAAATACAGGTAAGATAAAAGCTTCCCCCCCGTAACTTACTCAATCCTCTATCGCTTTTT
Source organism: Matsumyia berberina (assembly GCA_917880715.2). Taxonomy (NCBI): domain Eukaryota; kingdom Metazoa; phylum Arthropoda; class Insecta; order Diptera; family Syrphidae; genus Matsumyia; species Matsumyia berberina. Next base: position 112,211,174 of record OU862872.1, read on the forward strand.
ATACCAAAAAAAGGAAATTACCACCTTCTACAACTAACCTTACGAAAGAAATAACATAACTCTGATTTATTTTTTCTTTTTTTGTTTTCTTTTCTTTTATTGACTAACATTGCATGCGTTATCCTGCCAATCAAATTTCAAACTCATAATGTTCGTACGAAAAAACTTTTTCTTTATCCGTTATGTTCCCCCCACCAACACTTTTTAGGCAGTATGTCCAGCTGCAAGGCTTAAAGTTACGTTATCAGTCGCAACAGAACTTGCAATTTGTACCGCCACTCTGTTCCGATATACAATCGGGAGTTTCTTATATGAAACCAATTTTTCACACTATCTCACGTTACGATACGCTCGTTTAAAAGCCGCTCAATCTCTCACCCCCCAGCACTGTTTTTTGTTGCATTATCCTGTTGAACGAGGACGATTTTACAAATTTTTAACTTGTCTGTGTGTGTAATAGTGTCGCATTGGTTATACGCTTTGTGTTCTGTTTCCTTTGCTTTTCCCACTAACTTTCTGTGTGTGTATTTGTACTTTAATTTGGTTTGTTGCATATATTTTTATGTTTATGTTTGTTTTTTCTTTCATTTTTCGTCATTTTTTTCGATTTTTTTTTATTCACATCCACCATGAACAAAAAAATTAACGAAAAATCGCAGCCGCAATAATTCAGCATCGCAAGCTGACTATTCGAAAATACCAAAAAATCCACATGTGATTGTTCCACCGCCGAATGTCAATGGAAATGGGAGCGGTACACCTAACGGAAGTGGTGGACCATTTAAACCGGTGCCACCACCGAAACCGAAGAATTATCGTCCACCGATACAGGGCGGTGGACAATGGGAGAATGGGGTGAGTTTCCAGCTTGTTTTTTTTTTTTTGTTTTCGTGGTAGAAATGTGTTTTTATTTGACTTTCAATGTTTTTTTTTTCCAGGAGCCGGGTTCACCACGATCACCAAATGGATTCTTTTATCCTCCAACACCGTCGCACTATCATCATTCACAAACACCCGGATCACCGCATACATCCAATGCAAATGGAACTGGCCAACCACCAAATCATGGTTATGGCAGCAACGGCGGCGGTGGTGGTGGTGGTGGTCATTACAATGGAGGCGGTCAACAACCACCCTATCCACCAGCGAATGGATATAATGGCAATGGACATCCTTATTCAGGAGGAGGACAACAGTACATGCACCGCGGTCATCCTCCACCAATTGGTGAGTTTTTCCCTTCAGCGAGTATAATTTATGGTTTTGATTGCACAAAATATGGGCATGGGTTTATTGTTTTGTCCACCAACTGTCAGTAGTTTCACAAATTATGTGTGAAGTAGCAGCGAAAAAAGTCTCCGGTTCTGCTTGAACCAGACTACGTTAATTTGAATTATGTTTGCGACTTATTTGAAGCTCAGTTTTAAAGTGGGAAATGTTAGCTAGTTCCTCTCCATTTTTGCAAAATGTAGTACAGGATATTAAGTAGATATCCAGTGTGGAGAACTGCGGCAGGTTCTTCGGAGAGTGCGAAGAAGGCGGAGGGCGCACCATGTCCCGGCTGCTCAAGTGGTGCGCTCGTAAGTCGATGAGTGACCACCAACGTGACCGGGTAGTACACCTAGTCCTGTGTAATTTAGTCGGAAAACGAAAGTTTAATTACTAATTTCTATGACTCGGATCAAAACATTTGTGTATCTGTGTAGAAATCCAAATGGTAAATTCTAAGATCGTAGTTCGAACGCATTTTTAGCTGTAGAACTTCTGGCTCTTGGTGGTCATCAGAAAAATACAAAAATTGGCGTGAATTGCAGCTGCAAGTGCTGTGGGAACCACGCCAATAGCAGGGCAAGAGGCTATTCTCAACCCTAAGAATCAACCAGCCAACTAAGCCTATTTAAGTCAGTCAGAGTCCCAGAGCATAGCATTGTTTTCCGGAGTCGGAAGTCCTAGCAATGACAATTGCTACTCGCGAGCCTCCGATGAAGGCAATACCACGCGATAGCACCATCTTTTTCATGGACAGCCAATCCACGCTTTTACTGTCGATTTCTTCTGAAGGGAAGTGTTATTGCGACGAGCTTAATGTCTTTGCATACAAGAGGACATGAGGGCATTTAAGAGTATGAGATACATAGACCCAAAGCAAGCTGATTAGTCAGAAAAAGTCCCGAGGAATAACCTTTCCGGGAAGCGACCAGCAAATCGAACTTTTTGAGCGCCTGTAAAGCCGTGCCAAAGCTATGCCCAGTTCACAACAAAGCCAATACTAGCAAACTGATCCGTCCCATCCTCGTGGAACTGATAACATGCCATTATACTCTGCGTTATGGTATGAAAAAGCTAAGACTTAGTAAGAATGATCGTTGCAAGGGCTGTGCAGATAATGAACTTAATGAGGACAGAACTCACTGCCTCAGCATTTATCCAGGCCAAGACACTTCCTTCAGGACATCGCAGAACCTTGCGACATGCCTATGAAGGACCTCTGTCAGTTTATTAAAGCTTTGAGGTGGTCCGAAACCCAATGACAATAGGCGTGTGCTTTAAGAATCGCTCCGCGAGCAAGCGATATCTCATTTCCAAGTGAGTACATAATGGGTCTATACTGACCTGTGTGTGACAGAGAGGGGTCTCTCTTCCCTCGCCAACTCATGTTCCTATTGCCGCCTTGTTTCGAAATCCGTACTCAGCGAATGGAATCCTGTGAAGGTTCATACGTCTTTTAACAGACGGATGTATGTCGACTCTGGGTTGAGCAAAAGGAGACGGCAGAACATATTCTTTGTGAGTGCCTCGATAAGCCCAGCGGGAACTTGGAACACATATAGTGCGTTATTTAAGTTCTTCAGGAGCCCTACTTTGAATTCTGCTTAACCACTGGGCCAATACAACAATCTTTACAAGTAGCAGTCCTCGTATCGTATCTCATCATCCGTCTTTCTTGAGTTGACAGCTACAGCCTACCGCCCTACAGGAATCATTTGAAACTTATTAACTTACAGTCCCTTGGGTTAGGTTAGATGGCTGCCTCCGCTCAAGCTGGGACACACTTAGACCAGATTGATCCATTGTGATACCACGATAAATATCAGCTTACTTTCACCAGAGATCAGGATTATTACGCCGAGTGCATTGAGATGAGTGATCGTATAGGTAGCAACCCTGTGTATTGAACCACTTTGACCTGGAGATAAAGTTTCTTATCTTTTGGATGTCGGGCTCAGCTAGATCATTTAGATCATCATAGAAGTTTTCCCCTAGGCTTTTCCTTCCTAATGTTGTAAAGGCAGGACAAGTACACAGTAGGTGGGTAGTGGTTTCCTCCTCCTTCTCATCTCAACAGCTTTTTCAGAGATCATTGGGGGGGATCCCTAATCTGAGTGCCCGTCTGCCTATCAAGCAGTGTCCGACGAAGTGTCCGGTGATATTGCCTACATACTCTTTGTTTATCAGCTATAAGCCTATAACAGCAATTGTCCATCACTTAACACTAATCTATGTGTCCTAAGGTTTGTTGCCCTCTTTCGTCTTGAGCCCCGTCGCACCAATTTTGGGTTCAACACCAATATCCAGAATGCTGCGCAAAGCCAATAGCATGCAGGACTTTCTCAATTTTGACTGTAACAGGTTCTCACTAAGAAACCCCTTCTGCAGTCCCTCTACCCCTTCGTGACCTTGTCTCCACATTCTCTTAATCATTTTAAGTTTTTTATTGTTATTTTCTTCAGCTTTGCCTTGAAATATTTTCAAGCTTACAGCTGCCACCAAATTAACTCATTACGTGTTAAGCGGAAGTGCTATCGAAGGCCATCATTTCTTGAGACTTGTTTTTGAATTATCGTTTTTGAGTAACAAACTAACTAATTGTTCTTTTTGTTCCCACAGCTAATCTACCACCGCACACCCCAGAACGGCACGCCCTCGATTTGGCCGGCAGTCGAGAGCAGCGTGGCTCGGCCTTCGAGTTATATCGTAAACCGCAAATTGGCGCTGCCGGGCACCATCATAACATGAGGTAAGTCCGTCAATTTTCTCCCACAAAACCCCATCTGTCTAGAGTTTTTTCTTAAATTGATTTATACATGAAACATTTCTTTGAAATTCCCATCTCCCCCCGAAAGAAAAATAGGTAAACCGGAAGAAAACAAACGTCTTCCCATCTGCATGTGTTATCCATTGTTTCAGTTTCTAACGAAAAATGTTTATTTTATTTTGTTTAAATTTCAAAATTCATTAATTGGTGTTTTATTTTCATTCTTTCTCCTTCATTCACATTCATCGTCGCGTTTATTTTATTTGGTTCAAACACATTTTGTTGACATACGCACAAAGACACTCTGGAAAACGAAAGAAAAAAAGTACTTGAGAGAATTTTTCCATTCAGCAATTAACAAAATAAAACATTTTTCGGGTGAAAATAAGCAATTTGTTGTTATACCTTTGTTTTTGTTTTGTTTCTCCTTTTCATTTCCATATTTTTGTCGTGTGACTAAACAATTTCTATTTTGGGGAATAGTCTTAACAAATCAACTTTTATTTTAGTATCTACAAGGGTTAAAGGTTAAATTTTGTTTCCTTTTTTTTTTTTTGTTGAACTAACGCTAAATGTCATGGTGAATAATGGTAAACAAAAATTAAAAATTAAAAAGAAAATCCTTGTTTGGTGAAAGGCTTTATTTTCCATTCATACACAATTAGTATTTGTGCATCTTTTTTGAAGCCTAGAGTGTGTGCGTGTGTGAATGAGTGTGATTGAATCAAAATCATTTCAGGATTTCTAATGCAATGATAATTAATTACAAAATTTATTTCAGTTAAGGTATAAACTCTTTGTGAACAAATAAAACTCATAATATCACAGCTTTATACCTCATTAACCAAAGCTAGGGTATGTTAGGGAGCGACCTGTGTAGCCCTTACCCTGGAGACCACTTTACGACACAAATGGATGTCCGCACATGTTCCTTCGCTATAGTTTTGTACGGGTTCCAAGCGATTTTGGTATCTGGGATCGTTCGAATGTCCAATAGACTGAAGGAGTGTCTTCCTTCGATCACAACGTGATCAGTCGATGATCCTAAATTTTCCATAGTCTGCATCTTTCAATTGTTATATCAATGATGTCCTTCTTTCTGATCTTGGAGTTGAAACCTTCATAAACAATCTTAACGTCATATCTTGAACATTTTACATTGGCCTCTACCAGAAGCTTGCATAAAACTATCCTTAGTGGCTTCGCCTTCTTCCTTGCACTGAGTTTTTACCCGGATCGTCCCTCCTCGTCTATTAACGTGGTGGAAGCTCAAACCTGCTTCTGATAGCAATACTCTTAATGCATTCAAACAGCCACTGTCTCTGCTCCTGGTAGCAATCACCCTGGAAAGCCGATCCATTCCAATGCACTTCCTATAGAGTTGCCACGGATATACGCATCTTTTCGAACAGTCAAGCGGCATGTAACTCATTGAAATCAGTCGCTTCAAATTCACTAATAGCCCTAGATTGCTGATCGTCTCTTAGAGATGGCGGAGCAGTTTAATATTTACCTTTATGGGGTGCCAGGGCACAGTAGCATTCCAGCGAACTGTAAGGCTGATGATCTCGCCACATATGGAACAACATTGCCTATTGGGCCTGATAAGGGCACCTTAGGTGTACTGTACTAGGTGTAATCGCTACTTGTAAACCTTAACTAAAGCAAAATGCTTTCGAAAATATGAAGCTGGATCTGAAACGCTCTAAATATTTGATTTCTCTTAATAGATTGGATATTAGCACTATAATAGATGTCACCACAGGACACTGTCTAATAGGCAGGCATGCAACAAGGCTTGACGTCTACGCAAACGACTTCTCGAGACTATTCTCCATCTTCTTTGCACCTGTCCAGCTCTCTCCCACAAAAAAATCATCATCACTTAGAAGCCTTATTCTGTACCAACTTAGGCGACTTGATGAACATCGATGTTCGTAGCCTCCTCCGCTTCATTAGAAGCTCAAATTGGCGTTGTTTGCCATTCGTTAACATGTCTTAACCATCTCAATCGTCAAGTGCGCACTTGTTTTTGACAAGGCCGATGTCGTTATACCCCTCGTATACTCTGTCACAGAAATACATGCAGAACTGCATTGTCGAGTCTATTACAAATCTGTGAGGCGTACAGGAACCTCAAGCCTGATTTAACATTCAATCGGCCTATTGCCTTCTTTGTAGATAGTCAAAACGAGTTGGTACAGGAGGCCCAGAACAACCCGAGTAGGCCGACGACTACCTTCTCGCGAGTGGCTACATATGCGTGTTTGTTGGCAGTTCTACCACTTGTTTTGCATTTGACAAACAAATTTTACGTCTACGCCACCGCTCAGTCGTTGATTTTTGTTAGTATTAAATGTCCAAGTCACTGTCACAGTCAATGACAGAAAACTTCGGTAGCAATGATGCCTGATTGGCAATAGAACAGAAAATTGGGTCGATTTTCAGAATTATTTAGGGTAACATCCATTTCTTAGGCGATACCACTTCCAATCCGACTTATTCCCAGTCCCACCCAATTTATATGCCATCTCCATCTCTCACACACACGTATATAACAAAATTTTTATCGATACAACAGCGATATGGAGCCGTATGACGAGCGGTACAGTAACTACTACCAAGTCCACCAACATCACTCACGCGCCGTTTATTCAGATTCTGCAAATAATGCAGCCGCCTATCATCAACATCAACAGCAACAACAACAGCAACAGTATTACATGTATCCAAATTCACCACCACCGCCATTACCAAAGGTTAAAAAGAAATCTGTTCTAAAGTCTCCCCTCACAGCGATCAAGAACGCACTTATCAAGTCCACGCGGCCTTTGCGTCGCATGAATAGCATGGTGGAGCCAGACAAAAAGTCAAAGCCTCTAAGAAGACAGTATTCCATGATGGAGCGTGGCATCGGAAGGCTTCAATACCCCGACGATTATCCGACATATCCCGCTGGAATGCATGACCCAAGAATACACTACAATGGTGCGCGGGCGACGAGTGTACCTCCACAATACTACGCCCGGGAGCAGGAAATGCTGAACAGCACTTATCAGAATCTCGAAAGTGAGGATATCTATGGAAATATAGCTCCTCGCCATCGAGAGAACTACGATGATATGTATGCGAACAGAGCGTTGATCGACTTAGAACGAAGACAAGCGGAAATGATGGCGGCGAACAGAGCAGCCGGAGGTCGTCGTATCATTCGTCGTCATAGTACAAGTGTTGCAGATCGTACGGCTGACCCACGTCGGAGACCATCACAGCGCATGCAAAGTCCAGAGGCATACACCCAGGAGGATGTATATCAAAGTCGGCAAGGGGCTTATATGCTAACCGAGCCAAGACGACCTCCTAACTCGGAGGTCATGACACGCCGTCGGTTCTATCCCGAGCAAATGGACATCAACGAGGATCCAATCTATCAAACGCGTCGCGAAGTGCAACGCAATCAGATCTATCAGTCTAAAAAGGAAATGCAGGAACGCATTGCAGCGGGCAAGAAGGACATTGAAAGGGAGTTCAGCCCGCCGAGCAGTAGTCAATCGGAACGAGATGACAAATCCGAACGTGACTCCATCTATCAGTCTCGCCGCGAGGTGAAGGAAAGCGGTCTGAAGACAAGATCTCAATTGCGAGAGCAGATTTATCAAACTCGCCGCGATGCAATGGAATCAATGGCGGAACCAATTTACGTCTCCAAACGGGAGGTGGTGCGACCTGAGCCAATCTATGAGACCAAGGAAGAGTGCAGTATACTTCTGTCGCGAGAGAATGAAACCGATGAACGAAAAGAAGAGAAAACCGACGTAATAGTGCTTAACGGCAATGGCGGTGGAAGCAATGGCTCTTCCCAAGAGGAAACTCTAAACAACTCAAAGCAATCCGATCTACAACTGTCCGCTGACACGGTGATAGAAAAAACTGTCATACCCGCAATGACAGCAGCCAGCCTTGCTGAACCAGAGGACGATGATGTTTCCGATGAAGATGAACCCGAAGAGGCGGATCAGGATGAAGCCTGTGGAATGTCGATAGAACCTCCCAAACCGTTACTCTCTCCAACAGCCGCCACTAGATCTCCCTATCACATATCGAATATGCGGCGCACTGCCGCCTCGCGAACATCACTTGAAACCCAATATACATCACAAGGGAGTCTTCCAGTAGGACCACCAAACGCAACCAGCACGCCCTATGCCAGCGACATGTCCTTGCCAATGGCTGGCCCCGTCACAGCTCCAACAGTGTCAGCTGGCGCGACGGGCCAGCAATTCCCGACGGTGCCACGAGAGCCCATAACAACAAAAGGTGTCTTCGACCACAACGGCGGAACGCTAGCCGATAACTTCTGGAATGTCTCGCTACAAATACCACCGGGAGCGATACTGCCGGGCGTCAAACAAGAGATCTACTTCACCGTGAGCGATCCGCGCATGGGCGAAACTGTTGGCGGACCACCATTGGATATGGAAAATGGTTTGTGTACAAACTAATGAAATATTTCTTGTTCCTTTTTAGATGTTGTTTTGTTTGTTTTTTTGCTTTTCTTTGTCACTTGTTTCTCTTTCACCTAAAACACTGTCACCAATACTTATTGTTTCCATTATCTGTACATATTTTATAATATATACTGCGTGAGCGTGTGTGCGAGTGTATATAGTCTGGTTTGTGTGTGTTGTGTGTTGAGTGTTGCTTTCTAACTAAATTGTAGATGCTATTTTGAATCTTGCTTCTAGTAGAGTCTTTGTAGACGGCTTGGTGGTAGACGTGTGTACGTAAACTAAATTGTGTATAGAACGCATAATCCTTTGGTCCTTTTTCCCCTAATTTTAGGTTACATGACATGGCGCTGTTTAAAAATCCTTTAGAGAACTCACCACAAGTGTTTAGTGTTCGTGTTTAGATTTCACAATGAAACCCAACATATGACTTCGACAAGCTCAAAACTTCAACAGTCCCTTAAACAGTAAACGAATTTAGGTAATTCTCGCATTATGCAAGCGTGTGGTGCTAAGCTCCTTGCGGATTTCCTTACTCGACATTGCTCACTTAATTATGACCTCAGCATGCAGAATCATGAAACGGTTGAGCACATACTGTGTAAATGTCTCGCCACATGTAACTTGCAGTAGACAATTCGGTAGAGGGTACAAATCCTCAACTTTGGTCAACCAATCACCCACAAGCATGATCCTGAGATTCCTACAAGACCTTGATCTTGCTCTGGACCACAATATTCTTCAGTTATAGGGGACCTTAGCTTAGCACAAAATTTGTTATACAGGGAAGTGCTCTCTGGGTTCAGTCAGCTGGTTCGGCAGTTGCTCCAGTTTGGCCACAGATTTAACTGTTTTTTCTGCAGCACTTTTCTGTGGATTCTGGTAGAAATGTACCATGAATCAATCAGCCATCTGGGCTTTCTGGTTGACGATTTCCGACTACAATGTTTTCATGCCAAACGAAGTAAGCCTTTGCCAAACGATTTTTATTGTCGCTTTACTTATTTGTTTCACGTTCTCCAACAACGACCATGGGGATGGTCATCAGTCAATCCTAAATCTTACCTCTTCGGGCAAAGAAAGCGTTTTGCCTTGTCTTTTCGAGAAAGATTCATTCCACCAAGCGCAATTACTGTCTTAAGTGCTATGCTTGAGATGACGGCACGTCTCTTTGCTTTGCTATCTCCATTTTTGTTAAGCCATTCCACGGGGTCTCTATCTACAAATAAGGTTTTCTGTTGATACAGGAACAGTCCCACAACACTGTTTTTCAGAAACTTTGGTCAGGTAGAAATTTCTAGCTGCCAGCTCTTAAACTTTTTCATGACTGCCTTGAACACCTTGCAGACCAACCCTCAAAGATTTTGGTTTGCTATAAAAAAAATAAATAGCTGGGATGAGCCAAGGCCCAGCTTCTCGCAACCACTCATGTTGTGGGTTCATTACATTCTTCGCACGAATTGAGAAACTCTTTCATGACAAATTATACTCCCGGAGGCTTGTCATTCCCCGACGGGAGGTGGTGCCGCAAAAAATGTTCAGTTGACATGGCTGGGGCTTGAACCCACGCCGCTCGCTCAGCAGTCCAACGCACTAACTACTAAGCCACGGCGACTCCTCCAAATCGCAGAGATGGGAGAGAATAATTCGTCGTGCATTTACGTTGTGCGCGGTCGCTCATCAGCACCGTTATCGGTATTCTCACTGCCCACTGTTCCATCGGCCTTCATCCCAGAAGGATGGGCCTCTTCTCAAATTACTTCTACAGGAGCTACAGGGACGAAAAAGAGGAAGAAACCATCTTCCATTTGCTTCGTACCTGTCCTGCCAAAACCAAAGAAGGAAGCTCTTTCTAGGAGCCTATCACATACTGTTGTCAAAAGTATCCTTAGTTTTATCAAGAACTCGAAATGGTTTCAATAGATGGAATGGCTTTTAGGGTATAGATCCTAGTGGTATCACAAAGCGCCTACCGTGGTCTACGTGTGTCTGTGCCTCGCATGGACAGCCACTTTGTCTACCTACCCACCTACGTTGTGTGCGTTGCGTCCCGTCCTTGTCAGTATTAGAAAAAAAACTTAGGTGAATACCTCTTCAATTGTGAAGTAAGGCATTCCTAATGGTTTCTGGAGTAGAATTGGTATTTACCACTGACAGTGGAATCACAATGAACCTACCTTCGGTTTAGGTTCGTTGCTTGATTTATTGGGAATCCGTGTTCTAAGACCTACTTAGAGAAGCTTACCAATGAGAGTCTGACTTAACTGGAAACCACTCAGAGCGTGATAGCAATCTCATGAGTTTTTTTAAAATCAGCAACATGAAGTTCCTCTAGCCTATAGAAAAGACTACTATCAAGAGCAGTTAGTCCTCTGGTGGTTAGTAAGGGACATTCGCATACCAGGTGTCGGACGAAATCTATTTTCTGTTCCTTTCTGCAGTTTCTGCAAAAATCGCTGTAGGGTAAACCAAATCGTTTCGCTATTGCATATGTGTCCATATGACACCATCATTGTTTCCTCATCTATTTCTCTGTAAAAAGAGCTGATATGTGTCCCTGCAACCGAAAGGTCTAGTTCGGCACCCTTCCTTGTAAGTTGAAAATCGCTGCAGCCGTCTCCGATTGTTTTACTCCTCTGGATTCACAGAAGATGCCGGTATCAGTCCCAGCATCCATTCTGGATCCATCGGCGTAAAAGGCTACTTCTTCCTTAGAGCATACTATACCCTCATCCTATTCCTCTCTTCTTGGTATTTTGATAATAAATCTCCTATCGAAGTTTGAAGTCCGTGTCTATGCTCTTCTCCATAGATATTAGTTGTCCAAAGACCTACTTCCCTTAGTCTGAGTGCTGTTTCTGCCGCTCTTTTGCTACAATAGATGTCTACTGAAACCAGATTCAGCATTGTTTCAAGTGCCACTGAGGGTGTTGATCTTATCGATCATGTTATCCCTGGAAGTGCTTAATTACACTTGTAAGATGGCATTTCTTCACAAGTGCCTTCCGCCAGACAATCGAACCGTAGGTTTAATTCGGATCCTTTCTGCCATTTAGATCTTAGTTCAGAGAAACCCCTCTTAACACTATTAGCATGCTACCTATGTAGAGTTAAAAAATCTAAAAATCTACTCTCTTACTTAAAACTATTTCTCAAGCATGCACCAAACAACAACGCCTCCCTAATTATATACCTTAACCTCTGTCTAAACTGAACTATTTAGCACGTTTTTGGCCTTTTACTACAGAAATCAATTATCAAAGTTTGACTGCCTTAATTTTTATACACTGTAACACTGTTTGACACCTCACTCAAGAACTTTATATCTTCCACATTCATGCGCTAATCAAATGTGTTATGTTTTCTTTCCCTTCCTTAGGTGAAACAATGCTCTCGCCTCTAGTGATGTGTGGTCCACAGGGTTTGGAGTTCCTTGTCCCAGTCACCCTCAACATCCCCCATTGTGCCGGACGGACAGCATCTCTGGGACTTGCTCTCAAGGCGACAGATAGTGAAAAAAACCTCCACACCGAATGGGATAACATCGACTTACCAAGCAATGCCGCCGCACACACGGTTTCAGTTAAAGTGGACCATTTTTGAAATACACTTAAATTTAAATTTAAACATAAAAAGTATAAATAACAACGATTTTTTCTCTAAGTTGCATAATATCCTATTCCTGACTGTTTTTTGATTCCTCCATGTTCTCGTTTTTAATTTTCGCGCTAAACTTAATCGTGTATTTTTATGTAAATAATTAAATTTATAACCATTAAGTGACTCTCCAATTATAAACAAATTGTGGCAACCAATCACGAAACCAACCAATTTATATTTCGTGCCTTTTTTAAAAGTATTTTTATGTGTCTATTAGAGAGAAGAAAGAAACAAAATTAAAACTGCATGAAATAAATTTTTACGAAGATCGATTTATACATAAAACAAAAACGCATTGTGTAGCATTAGATACACACATAAATATTATATAAGTACGCTATTTTATACATTTACTGTAAATATTCGATATAATTTAAAGAAGAAAAAACACTTTACTCCAGGTTCATGGTCAAACACACATAAATGAACGAAAAGAAGAGAATGAAACACATTTTTATTTAGTTAAATGATTTATTTTTAAATTTCATTAGAAAATATTAAGTTGACTTGCAGGTGTTGCATGTGTTATGTATTTTTCGTTTTTCTCGTTTTTTAATATTTTAATCGAAAGTCCAAAGTGCAGAGGGAGGATGAAATAATGTAAATTCCACTCTGTGCTTGGCCGTATAATTATTTAAATAAATCAATTTTTAATTTTTAATTTTAACTTTAATTCGATGTCATTTTGATCAGAAAACATATGAATATAATGGATATGAATAAATAAAGAAAATACGTATAAATATAGAAATTGTCGCGCTCCTTTTCAAGGTTATCCTCTTTTTGTTCCTCGTTCTCGTGCAATAGGGGAATTGAACTTCGTCTACTTGATTCGAGTGTCTGTAAGTAAAAGAATGAAAAAGCACTTTCAATGAAATGGCCAAGAAAAAAGCAAAGTTTACGCACACATTCAAACCACTGAAAAGCCACCTGCAACGATCTTTCCTACAAAACTACAAACCTACACCATCCATTCAGCTGTCCACCTGCAAGCCACCTGCAGCGATCTTTCCTACAAAACTACAAACCTACACTATCCACTCAGCTGTCACTTCACACAAAAAAACCACCCACCCACCCACCATCGCCAGCCGACAGCGAAAATTGAAATTTCATACAAAAATTTCTCAGAAGTACCAGGCCACCAGAAACCAGCCACAGCCAGTAGGTATACCAAACCATGATGTTTGGGAGCCGAATTTGCACCAATACAGAGAAAATGAATACACGACACCAAGCCACACCTCCTAAACCTGTCATGCTGAGCACAGAGTTGCCAGGGTATGTACCAATAAAAGTTCATTTTTTAAGGATAAAACGACACTTTTAACGATTTCATAGAGTTGAGGTCTTAATTTGCTTCCCAAAGGCAGTTGCTTTAATCCATTTAGACGTTCACCTTTTTATTTGTCGTGCAGGTTGACGTTTTAAGAAGTTTTCTTACATTTTTAATGAACAACTTCCGCAAAATTGTAGTTTTTCCGTAAATCTATGGCAACCCTCTCATTCTGAAGTAAGATTTTGAGGAAAGAGTGCAGCAATACGAGAAATAGTCTAACACACACATAACCAAGTTGCAAAAAAATGTCAAACTCAGCACAGGGTGGGTGCATACCAGTAATATTTTATTTTCTGCGTTAAAACGTTTTGAGTTCTCTTTTAACGTTTTAACGTTCGCTCCGTCATCGCTTTGTACGATTTGGTATGAATACCAACAAACATCTGCGAATTTCAGTGCCGGGTATGGAATGTGGTATACCACCTTCAAACGTGACAAACATATGCTATGCAACCTAGTATTGATATACCATGTTATCAACACCAGCAATGCGTCTTCGACTTCCACTCAACTCCCATTACATTCATTTCAACGATCGCCTTGGTAACGACATACGTATGACAGGTTTCAACGTCCACCTCCACTCAACTGCCACTTCACTCAAAAAGTCCCCCCAGCCACCCCCCAACAACAAGTCATCCACCAGCCGACAACGAAAATTGAAATTTCATACAAAAATTTCTCAGAAGTACCAGGCTACCAGAAACCAGCAAAAGTCAGCAGGTATACGAAGCCACGATTCTTGGGAACCGAATTTGCAGCAATACAGAGAAAGTGAATACACGACATAAGGCCACACCTCCAAAACCGGTTATGCTTAGCACAGAGTTGCCATGGTACGTACCAAAAAGAGTTCATTTTTTAAGGATAAAACGACGCTTTTAACGATTTAATAGAGTTGGGGTCTTCATTTGATTCCCGAAGGCAGTTCCTTAAATCCATTTAGTCGTTCACCTATTTATTCGTCGTACAGGTTGGCGTTTTAAGAAGTTTTCTTAAGGTTTTAATGAAAATTCGTCGCAAAATTAAGTTTTTCCATGAACCACTGGCAACCCTACAATAGTCAACCGGGATGTTGTGGGAAATGTCAACCAAGCCGAGAAAGACACAAACACAAACAGAACACATAGCCAAGCTGCAAAAAAAAAGACATGTTTAGCACAGGGTGCACAGAAATAGAATTCTATTTTGTGCGTTAGAACGTTTTGAGTGTTTTTTTTTAATGTTTTAACGTTCGCTCTGCTATCATCTAGGTAATATGGGAGACAGACAGCTGGTATTTTATTTTTGAATTGGGGTCTTAATTTGATCCCTGAAAGCAGTTACTCTAATCCTTGCAGCTGTATACCTTCTGAGTTTGTCGTGTAGGTTAACGTATTAAGCACTTTTCTTGAGTTTTTTTCCATAAACCTATCGCGACGTTGTCATATTTGGTAGAAGTTGTTTAGAAATTCTCCTTTCAAACTTTATTGGTAAAACATGAGAATCGGCTGGCGTACCTGTAGTATTTAAACTTGTTGCTATTATATTTCAACTTGTTGAGTATTTTAAAGGTCGCGGGTTGATATTTAAAGGGTTCTTCTGTGAAATGCTGTGAAGGAAAGTGCCGTCGAATTTCGCCTGTTGGGTATTCAATATTATTTATTAGATATTAAACCAACTTTTGATGGATCAAGATGTTGTGTTCTGCACAGAGGAAGGCTATCAATGGAATTTGAGATACAGGCTGCACAAATCTGATGGAATGTATGCCTAGTGTAGAAGGGAGACGACAATTAAACGAAGAGACGGAGAAAGCTGAGGGGTATTGCTAAAAGTCGTACCCGATGAAGCGTGGTCATAGTTGAATCTACAAGGGGAAAAAGGATAACATACGTGGCGAATTTTTAACTTTTGGTGAATGGTAATCATTAAGAAAATGAGGAGAAATATGTAGATTAATTTAAACCAAATGTAGTCTACATACCATTTTGCTCTGCCTTCGATATCTGTCTAATTGTTTGATTGCACAATTTACTCTGAAGGAAGTCCAAACTGCTGTCAGTAAAACTACAAACTACAAAGTTCCGGACAGAAAAGGGCTGGGGTTACTTTCGAATTTTTTAAAACTGCGTCAACCTCTTTTCTACGGGTAATAGCTAATGGTTTTAACCGTGTATTCAGTACGAATATTGTACCGGAAAGCTTCCGTAGAAACATAATATTTCCGCTTATTTGAAAAGATGACAGATGTGAACAACCCAGGCAACTAGAGAGAGATTTGTATCCTGAAAGCTTATTTACTTTCTACACTTCGGGGTGAATCAGGGCTTCAACCATAAAAGCCTTTCTAGCTGCGTACGCCGAGCAGGTTATGATCTATTTACTTTGGCATGCCATCGATGGTGAGATTGCTCGATTCTGCCCAGTACCGCGGGGAGGTACGTGTTATGTTCAAGCTGTTGGATTGGTGTTTATCTAGCTT
Organism: Matsumyia berberina; assembly: GCA_917880715.2. Taxonomy (NCBI): domain Eukaryota; kingdom Metazoa; phylum Arthropoda; class Insecta; order Diptera; family Syrphidae; genus Matsumyia; species Matsumyia berberina. The sequence goes on from OU862872.1 coordinate 112,227,181, forward strand.
GGCCACCTTGAGCGTTGTACACACACGTATTTGTCTACCAAACCGATGTCGGTCTTGGTTGATTACAATGACGGAGCGCCTTCGAATGGTGAAATTTAATAGGAACTTCACCCCATAGGAGTCTCAAATAAAACAACACAATTCATGGCAATAATAAAAATAGGTTTAATAATAATTATAGTCATAATAATATTATACGCAATAATAAAGGTGTATATCAGATAAATCCTCAGACAAGTTGAAACGTTGCACTATAGTCATCTCTTGAAGTCCCCCACTGAGTAGATTTGAAAAGAAAATCGCACGATACAGTTAAAATTTTGATGTGTAATAGGAAAAGGATTAGAGTCTTCATTTTAACTTAAAACTCGATCGTTGTCTATGCTGTGGTTGATGTGATCATTAACTCCTGCTCAGGCACCACGGACACAGCCTCCTTGACGTATCCATAGATGCTTTTCCTCGTATCGATGACGACGTCTCTTACCATCGCTGTGAAAAAGGCCGAATGTCGTGGTGCCTCCGAATAGCGCTCAAAATGATCTAACGAGTCTTGCAACTTCAAAGTCAGATCGTAGTTCTTGCGGACCACTTCCAGAATCTGCTCCTCGGTCGGTGTTGAGAGCCCCTGTTCGGCAAGCCATTCCTTAATTTTATATTGAAAATGCTTAACAATCGCTAAAATATTAACTAAGGCATTGAGGAGTTTGATTACGTCGTCCTTGTATTCACAATCAGGCATTGTGGTGTAGCGGAGGACTGGAAATAGAACAATGAGTGAGAATTGAGAGCGGGAACACAGAGAAACGAACCCATGGCCTGAATTTCCGAGAACACCTTCTCTTCTCGGTTTAGTTCATAATACAGCTCGTCGTAGCTGTTTGTTGTCGCTAGGAAGGTGTCGCCATATGTGATGAATAAATTGAAAATGTTAACCACCTAAAACAGGGAAGCATTGAGTCTGTGAGTTCAAATGGCGACTCTGGGTTTACCTGTAGCGAGAGGTAAAATATATTACACTTCTTGACCAAATTCTGCTCTTGATTGACTAGAAACCGCAGCAGCCCAATCAGTGCTGACCAAAGCTCCTTCCAGGGATAGTTCAGACGAACTCTGCACCGCTTTTGATAGCAGAGAATTCGCTGAATGACCCCGACACAGAGCAGGTATAGCTCCATCGGGAATTTCTTCATCAAATGCGATACAATGAACTCGACCAGGAGATCTAACAGCGTGGCAGCGAGCGGTTGGGACTTACCCACTCGATCGACATGAAGCTTACGATGTCGCATCTGGGCACGGTGCAGCATCACCTTGAATGTCAGATTGTTGTCGTGCATCATGGAATTCGCATATTGGTCTTCCGAGATGCAGGTGAGGATGAGGAAACACAGCTTTAGATTAGCTACACTCGACTCGTTCTTGTTGTCTTGCATTACTATAGAACTGTGGGCGAACGTTTGATGTTTAGAGAGCTCTTGGAGCTTCTGTTTATCTAACCACTTACCAGTACTGAAAAACGGCGACCAACAAATTCGTCGGATACTGTGTGATGTCAATGATAGGCGCATTCGCCAAATCAGGAACTGGTTGCGTAAGGCTCAACGTGTTACTAGGAGAGGGTGGTGCACTCGACTCTGCCTGCGTGTGAGCCAGAGTTGTAATGAAATTCCTATTCAAATGAACTGCCTCGTAGAGCGCCAGTAGAAGACCATTGTTCGCTTTTATCTGCTGAACACGTTCACATCCCTCATCAGAGACAAACATGTTGCCCACGATGTTCGACAACGATGAGAACCACGATGACGACTGCACATTCGACAAACTCTGCATGTACTGCCGACAGAAGTCGATTAACGATTGTGAGATCATCTGCCCGTAGCCATTTAAAGCCAACTCATCGGCAAGAATGGATAGCTGCACCACGTACGGATTCGTTGCCTCGTGTTTTCGATAGTTGACCAGAACTGTCAGGAGGATAACAATGTCATGCCCATGCTGGGCACGCAGTGTTGGATCGCTTAGCAGTCTTACAAAGGAATCGAATAGGGTGTGCAGCATCAGATACTCCACAATCACATTTTGACTAACGTTATCTGTCCCAGTGACGAGCACCAGCAACAGTTTAAGACACATGAATCGGGCATTCTCTGTCACATCGCCTGAAAGAGAACATAAAGTTTTCTTCTCTCTCACGGAACCACTAGCGCTTCTTACCCAACAAAATTTGATTGCAGTGATTTAGCAGAATCTTCATTTTTTTGTACATCTCATCGTATTGGAAAATTTGCCCCAAAACATCGAAGCTCGTGTCCACCGAGGATTTCTTAAAAATCGAATAAAACAACGAGCACAACGTCTGCAGGCTATTGCACATTCGCTTCGGGTGACCTTAAAGTGAAAGTTTATATTGCACAGTTGCTTGCCAACGATATGTTTCGCTTGTTAACCGACCTGTGTCCAGAATTTCAATACATTTCTCAAAAATTAGATTTATATTCGCCTTCACTGCAAGCAGCTGTTCCCCGGCCAATTTGGTGATTTCATTCTCCAGCGACTCCACATTCGGTTGAAGCAGAAAGAATTCATTCCAGAATTCTGGACTATCACCAGTTGGATCCTCGCCACGGAAGAACAATTCATAAATGTAAACAACTTTTTCTTTTGGGCGTTTCGACGATCCGGATCCACTTCTTTTCCGTGAAGTCATTATGGGTGGTGAATTGATTTTTTAATGATATCGGGTGTTCCACTTGTATGATAACTTGCTTATTTATTTGATATGCTCAAGTTAGTAACAAAATAAATGTTTAATATGAATAAAATTGAAAAAACAAATCAACAGAGGACAACACTACAACTTTTTCCTTGATTGGTGAATGTCATAGCTGCGGATTTTTTGACATCTGATCGGCTGATGCAGGTTCGGAGACTCCGAAAAATCGGAGTAACAAGTTGATGGCTGTGTTGGAAAATATGTATATATGTAGATGGTGAAAGTTTTCGTTAAATTTGAAACCAGACGATGGATGTGTGTGTCGGGCTTCGCGCGTCCGTAGCTCCTGAACCTTTCGGCGCAGAGAAAAACTTCTTAGGGCGATGTTGTGTAGCAGAGTATTTCTAAAAAACGCTGCCCTTATCCACCATCGTAGCTTCAAAAATAAGGCAGATATCGGTGTTTTCCGATTTCCAACTTTTCACAAAATCAATTTCTGCAAATCCTCAATTTTCTAATCGAAACTCACCCCGTCCCCTTCGAAAGCGATTTGCGTGTTTTCCTTGCGTTACAGGGAAATCACAGATATAATGTCTACCAAGATTTAAGTTTAGCAAAAACTTCAAGATTACATTTTCAGAACAACAGCAATAACTGGGAACAGAACAAGCCAACATTTGCCAACGAATCTCTTGTATAGTGCACAGATGGATCCAGCAGAATTTCATTCAATAGACCTACATATGCGAGAGGACAATATACCTATGCGAGAGGACATAAACAGATCCATATGAAGTAAGAACGTTGACATTCTCTCTGACTAGCATAAATAGTTTGTAAGTACTAATAATCGCTTTTTTTCTTTTCCTTCTTCTTCTAACATATGCAGGATGTGCAACGAAGACGAAGAATCAGTAGAACACAGACAACTGCCTCATAACAACACGTCATCGTTTTCTGGGCAACTACTACCTTACCTCGGAAGATATACATAACCACCAGCTCACCCTAAGAAATTGTCGGCTTCATCACTCACTCCGGCACCAGGAATGAACTCTAAAGAAGAAACCATGAGGTCGCAGTGATAAGGGACTGTCCCTTATTAATTAACAATCTACCTACCTCCCGAGATCTACAGAGAACCAGCACCACAAGACTACCGACATTAACAATCCCTGCAATCATTTTAACTCTTAAGGTGTTTGTCAAAGACACCCCACGTCTTTAAAACAATTAATGTACTCCTAGATCTTAAGTTATTACTTTACAGCCCAATAAAACTGAAAGAAAATACAAATCATGTCTTCTTATTTTCCTTTGAGTTTCTAGACAATATTTCAGGATTTCAAGGATTCCAAGGTGAGTATCATGAAATTCACATTTCACGAAATACGGATGCCTTGAAAATAGGTACGCCCAAAACCACCCACAAAATGCAAAGAAATCACGAAAACGTGAAAAAATTACAAAAATCCATGAAAATCTGACCTCACACCAAAAAAATCGACTGAGAATTTCTTGAAAATTTCTGCGAAATACCAGGCCACCAGAAATCCCAGAAAAGCAGTAGGTATCCCCTATTTTCGCAGCCAGCCGTGTGGTATGCAACATAATTTTTCCCGTGGAATAAATCCTTCCAGCCGTGTGGTATACCCGATTTTTTTGAGAAAAAAATTCCAAACTGTCGTCAAGATACCATTGCATACCACACGGCCGTAGCTTTTTACGTCCAGCCGTGTGGTATACCCGATTTTTTTTGATTGAATAGCCAACTTTCGTTAAGATACCATTGCATACCACACGGCCGTAGCTTTTTACGTTCAGCCGTGTGGTATACCCGATATTTTTTACTCATGCCCGAGATTTTTACGTTCAGCCGTGTGGTATACCCCTTTTTTTTCTCATGCTCTGACGTAAGTCGGTTTGCTGGGATTTCCGAGTTTTCATACTAAAATTTTTCTGGGGAACTAGGCGCCCAGAAAAAGGAGCAGGTATACCGTCCAATTTTTCGCGCCAATTTTCGCAGAAATGCCTCAAAAAGCCTTAAGGAGGGCCGGGGCTGAAAAAATTGGGATGCAGTTTTGTGCGCCCAAGGTCGCTCTATGGGATTTCTCGCGGGATAACGGTACATGTTATGAAAATTCTGGGGACGCCATTTTGTAGAGCGACCTTGAGCGCACAAAACTGCATCCTAATTTTTTCAGCCCCGGCCCTCCTTAAGACTTTTTGAGGCTTTTCTGCGAAAATTGGCGCGAAAAAATAGGCGGTACCTGCTGCTTTTTCTGGGCGCCTAGTACCATTGGGTATACCACACGGCTGAACGTAAAAAGCTACGGCCGTGTGGTATGCAATGGTATCTTGACGACAGTTTGGAATTTTTTTCTCAAAAAAATCGGGTATACCACACGGCTGGAAGGATTTATTCCACGGGAAAAATTCTATAGTATACCACACGGCTGGCCGCGAAAATAGGGGATACCTACTGCTTTTCTGGTGGCCTGGTATTTTTCAGAAATTTTCAAGAAATTCTCAGTCGATTTTTTTGGTGTGTCGTGAAATGTGAAATGTCAATTTCATGATCACCTTGGAATCCTTAAAATCCTGAAATATTGCCTAGAAACTCAAAGGAAAATAAGAAGACATGATGTTTTTTATTTTCTTTAAGTTTTATTGGGCTGTAATGTAATAACTTAAGATTTAGGAGTACATTAATTGTTTTAAAGACGTGGGGTGTCTTTGACAAACACCTTAAGAGTTAAAATGATTGCAGGGGGCCTGGCATGTTTACAATGTATCTAAAATAAAGTGCGCCCTCAGCCCAGCCATAGGATTCGCTTGGTTCCCTTTTGGTCTTGGATATGTGTAGGTTTCGTTTCTCTGTTAATGCCGGTAGACTGTTGATGCGGGTTCTCTATAGATCTCGGGGATAGGTAGATTCCTAATTGATATGGGACTGAGTCCCTTACCACTGTGGCCTCATGTGGGCCTATTGTTATGTTGTCTTCTTTGACTAAGCTGGTGGTTATATTTTCCGTCTTAATTTAGTAGTTACCCAAAAAGCCCATTCTTCGTCTTCGTTGCACATTCTGCATGTGTTAGAAGAAGAAAAAAGGCAGAAGGAAAAGAACAAAAAAGTCGTTAATTACTACTTACAAACTATTTACGTCAGTCAGAGAGAATGCCAATGTTCTTACTTGAGATGGATCTGCTTATGTCCTCTGTCATGTATAGCTCTATTGGATGACATTCTACTTAGAACATAGAACTGTTTTTTTGAAGCTACGGGGTGGGGTAAGTGGAAGGGAATTTGGCGTGCGAAACTGGAGGCAGCTGGCAAAAGATCGAGCTGACTGGAGACGCTTGTTGGCCCAGGTCCATTCCAGACTGTAGCACCACCTTAAATAAAGTGCGAAAAATTACGTGAATTTCGTAACCTTGTTATGCCGAAATCGAGGCGAACACAAGCTTTTCAGAAGGAAGAAGAAAGAGCATGAGAAGCGCGCGATCGAGGAAATAGAGGGATGTTACAGCAGGAATGAGGTTCGGAGGTTTTTTCAAAGGGTAAAAAAAACCTGTCAGGGGTACAAAGCCTGAACCGAAGCCTGCAAGGATGAGCAATGCTGAGAATATGGAAGAACTACTTCTGCAGACTGTTGAACGGCGACGACGAACCAAATCCCGCTGTCAGGCAGAATGAACCATTCAACCTAGACGACGAAGGCCAACAATTTCGTCCATCCGACCTGAACGAGGTAAAGATAGCCATATCGAAGCTTAAGTCCAACAAAGCTGCTGGAGCTGACGACCTAGCTGCCGAGCTGTTCAAAGGAGCAGGCGGTGACTTGGTAAGGAGCATACACCAACTCATCTGTAAAATATGGTCGGAGGAAAGTATGCCCGATGAATAGAACCTCAGCATCGTTTGCCCGATCCACAAGAAAATAGACCCTCTGAACTGCGCTAACTACAGAGGCATCTTAATATCGCTTACAAGATCTTATCTCCCGTGTCGTGTGAACGCCTGAAGCCGTTCATCAACAACCTGAGGCGGTGAAGATGAGTTTAGCGGTCAATGAGGGCAAGAATAAATTACACCCAACACCGACGTCTCGGACAGAACGTCACAGTAGACAGATATAACTTCGAGGTAGTTAAGGACTTTGTCTACCTAGGCTCCGCTATAAACTCAGACAACAACACCACCGCAGAGATTAAACGAAGAATAACTCTTGTCAATCGCTGTTTCTTTGGGCTAAGAAGGCAATTGAGTAGCAAAGCCCTTTCTCGAACAAGTAAGGTAACCCTGTATACGAACTTAATCGTACCAGTCCTGCTCTACGGCTGGCGGCATGGACTCTGTATAAAGCGGATGAGGTTGCTCTTGGCTGTTTTGAGAGGAAAATTCGGGTGATTTTTGGTCTCGTCTGTATAGACGGGGAGTGGAGGAGGAGATACAACGACGAACTGTACGGGCTTTACAGCGGCATCGACTTAGCCAGAAGAGTGAAGGTCCAACGACTGAGGTGGCTGGGTCATGTAGAGCGGATGGACACCAATGCTCCGGCTCGGAAAACCTTCGAATCCACACCCGAGGGACGGCGCAGTAGAGGAAGACCACGACTCAGGTGGCACACGCAAGTGAAAAAAGACCTCAACCAACTTGGCGTGCGAAACTAGAGACAGCTGGCTAAAGATCGAGATCGCTGGCGACGCTTGTTGGTTGAGGAACAGGTCCACCCCGGACTGTAGCGCCACCTTAAGTAAGTTACGCCGAAATCCAGTTTTATACAGTCGCTTCTATAGTTTCACTCCCCAAGGTCTGAATGTAGTAATTTTTCGTGCACAGCATCAAATAGAGTTCTCACCTTGATTTACATAATCGTTTTGTTTATGTTTACGTTATCAATTTCCCAAATTAAATCATAAAGCATCCCTCTGAACTCAGAGGCGTAAAATTGTCCAAACACTAGGGGCAACAACTACTATCATTTAATCTAGCACGCAGGTAGACACGGCTAGGTTACAGAGCATATTATCGGATAGATTTCTGTTAATTCATCAGTCTATTGTTGGCACAATCTCGACCAGAACAACAGAAATCATTGCAGGTCAGTTGACCAGTACATCGTCAGCTTGAGATTATTTCTCTCCACCAGTTCGACGATGCCATTTGAATGTATTCAATGAGGTAATCACCGGTCTCTAGATTGCGAACCGCCTTCGGCTGATCAGTGCTTGCTCATATGTTTGTTTGTAACTACAAACCAGGAGGGGGCTCCTATAAAAGCCGGTTTCCAGCTGTCTTCTGGGTTTAGTTGGAGTCAAGTCATTGCTCATTGTCATTCGTTTTTTATTGGAATTGTGTAATAGTTGTTGCTTTTGCTAAACTATTTTTTGTTTTGTTTATCCAACGAAGGTTTTTTTTACAATGCGTTTCGCTATAGTGACACTGTTTGGTAAATTTAATTTTTTATTAAATACACATGGACACGAGGATGGAAGTATTGAAGTGATTAGTGACTATCTGGGGTCAGATGCAGTTCTTTTTTTTGCAAGTGATTGTGATAAGAATTCTTTGTGGAAATCATTTTGAAAAACAGAAAAATACTTTCGCACTTTGGCTGATTAAATCAGGTTTAGGAATTAACAACAATTTGCATTTGATTGGATTCGTTTATGAATTTTAAATCTCGGAGGGCAATTAATCACTGTCTGGTTTGAACACGACGGTTTTGTGAAATTATTTGTGGGAATTTGATGGATGTTTGTTCCTTATTCACGATTTGGAGAGCTAAAAGGATTTATTCCGATTGTTCTGTGACGGCATTATTGGCTTAGAGGTCACATACTGAGATTGAGAGTCTCACTGTACGTGCCTTGAATCTGGCAAACTCTTATGCATCAGCTTCGTATCTTCAGTGGATAGATGCCCTCAGTTATCATCAGCGGATTAATACACGACGCTGTGAAGAAACCTGTTTTGTAATGATTCAGCACATGGATCCTGGAGGTGCGGAGGTGTAATCTTTGCCTGCACTGTTTTACTACTTGTTTTCCACTTAGCACTCCTACGAAGATCTTAGCGATCTGGCCAGGCTCGATAATCACAAAATAAAGAGGTTTGTTTTCGAATCTGAGTAGATCTGCATATAGTGTGAAGCAGTTTGGGGTAAGGAGTAGTTGAGGTAATCCACTGTTCTACGTGGTATCACAATGAACCTACACTTGATCTGAGTTTGTCCCTGCCTAAGCGGGGAAAGCAAATTAACCTGACCTAAGCGCTACAATTCGGCGACATCATAGGCCTCTAATAACCGGTAACTGCAGCCAACGAGATATCGTTTTGACACTCCCGAATGCTCCTCTGTGTTTTTCTAGCGACTGTAGGGTATAAACAGCTCCCTTAGATGTAGATAGCAATAATCTTCCGACAATATCGTAGTCTTTGATTATCTATGCAGTTCTATAGCACCAGAGGTGAGTAGACTTTAGTATGTAGGTTCAGAGATTGCTCCCTAATAGACGCATGGCCATGGACTACAGTTTCGCTTTCTCGAACCAGCATAATGTGGTTTCTACTCATCCAATTATAAAGAATTGCTTGCCCTTCGGCTTTAGTCCTGAAAAGTGCCATTTGTTCAAATTTCGTTGGGTTTCAATAGGACCTAGGAACCGTGTATGTGTTCATCACTTTTCGTTGAATCCCCGTGAAAGATTCCATCGGGATATATGAAAAATATACCATGAACGAGACCTAGACGGTAAGAATACACATCTCTTCTCGGACAGCCAAGGCTTTGAACCTATCTATCTATCTCTCTCTCTCTCTGGTAAAACCTGTTCGACCCGAAGCAAGAGTCGTCTCCGGCATCATAACGGAGCAATACGCCATTTATATCAATGGAGAACGGCTCATATCACAACAATTACTGCAGAAGTTGCAGGGACGAGGAAGAAATTAAATCTGTCCGTCACCTGCTGTGTGAATATCCTGCCTTCGCTGGCAGAAGAACAATGACTCTTAGCCGTTATTTATTGACGGAATTGGAGGACTTGGGTAACAAGGAGCTCCTGACATTAATTAATATTCTTATCTGGGTGGTTTCCAATCAGCCGCTCTCTTCGTCTTTCTAGGTTCCCGGGTTAAAATTTTTGAAATGGGCACGCTGGACCCTTTTGCTGGTCTAAATGAGCAGTGGCAAATGCCACAAGGCTCCCACCTAACCTAGGTCCACAACATTAAACATTGTTTGAGTATAAATTCGTGGCTAAGTACTATGACTTTTCCGTTCGGAGTCGGTAATTCATTATAGGCCCCTTTCATTCGTGTGGCTTCATTCACCTCGCACATCAACAAGAAGTTGCAAGAAGCGAGACATTACCCCACCACGTACTGTATTTATTTTATTATTTATGGATGCACTTCCTCAGTATAATTGGCAGAACGATATCGGCGATTGGCCAATACAGTGGATAGCTTCCTATATCTAGGAAGTAATGCACCTCCTGATAACGAACAAGGCGTCCTCACTATTTGAATGCTGTTTAAGATATAGTCAGGCAACACTGTTAGCATGGTTAGTTGTTGAATGAAGATTATTTAGATCCTTTTCATCAGGCTTGAGTCTGTCTTAATCTATTGTAATGCTCGTGGATTGCTTTTTCTTACTGCATCGTTCAGTTTTCTACTGCACTCAATGTCGAGCAGCTACTTTTTCGAACGAAACGCATGCCCTTAACTCGGCCAAGACGTGCCATGGAATCCGTTCCATCAGGTAGGCGTCCCCTGGATAGACCTATGATGAGATGGTGTAGTCCAGATGTTGCACACGGCCTTCCAACTGCGTTCATTCTTTTGCTGCATGACTACCACTTCGACCAACACATGATTTAATTATAATTTAATGTTTTTTAACGACACTTTTTAAAACACTTCACTATAAAAACAAAAAAACCACACACTTAATTATATCCACTGATCCGACAACATACTCAAACTAGAAACGATTCCCACGCCAACCACATGACAATTCACGGTCATCAAACACTGTACATCTACCTCTTCAATTAGATAATTGTTTTTCTTTCATGGCTCATGCATCCTGGCTTTTTATTTGTGCAATTATTTTGTAATTACACTTTTATTGTACAAACATTACTCATCCGAACTTCAACAGCATCACTAACGAGAACACGTTTAAAGTGATTTTAATTTGACTGTGGTTTACCACAATTATTCATGCCTAGCCAGTCATATTGTTTATAACTTTTGAGATAGATAGATAGATAACTTTCAGTCAGTACAATATTTCCTGAAGTAGTTATCAGTAAATGATAATCTCTCGAAAAAGAAGGCCCGTATAAAAACAATTTAGATTCGGAAGAAAATCAAGTGAGGTATCAAGGTATCTAGATGTATGATACTCGCACTTAGAACGCTTATCTGAATCAATAAATTCTGCGGAATTACATTCACTTTTTAATTTTACACGAATTAGAGCGTCACTCAAGATAAATCATTTTTAAATGCTTAAGTAGTTTACTTACGTGGCTCTACTGTTCACGATCAATCTGGAACCCAATACTATGAACATTCTTCGACTTCCAACAACTGAAATACTTTAAGAGTTACACGGAAGCAGACACTCGATTCCCGACTGAAAAATCGTGTAGATAAGGTCCCCGGGTCCCTAAAACACTCTAATTCCAGCGAAAACTTTCCAACAACTGAAATTCTTTAAGAGTTACACGGAAGCAGACACTCGATTCCCGACCGAAAAATCGTGTAGATAAAATCCCCGGGTCCCTAAAACACTCTAATTCTAGCGAAAACTTTCTTAAAAGGATGACAGATAAGCTCCTCTCTCGACAGCTGTCATTCTGGTGCAAGGTTTCCGCTAGAATTAAGAGTGTGTTAGTAACGCACCAAGTCTGTTTACCATAACGCAAGCTTGTAGTGCCTAGGTAGATAGGTAGCTAGATAGAACATAGAAGGGGCTGTCTGGATTGTCTTTCCAGAAATACAAATAGTGCTTGCGTGCCGTTTTGATATCACAACTCGAGTGATCTGGTTTTCAATGTATTTGGCTAAAGAGGAGTGATTTTCAGATCCATCCTGGGGAGGATGGGTTACAAATGTGACAGAATTTTATGACAGAAATATCTGAAATCTTTGAGGGGTCTGGCATTAGCTAGGCTGCTAGGGCAAAGAATGTGACGATTCTGGGCTTTAGCTAGGGCAGAGGAAGTGAAACAGAGTTTCAGTGGACGTTTAAGTGCATTTGTAACTTGGCAGTTTATGTTCCAGTGGCCGCTGGCCAGTGCAAATTGCAACAGTTCTTCCTGCAGTTTGGTCTTTATTCTTTAATCTGTTCTACTAATTCGGAAGACGTGGTGCTTGATTAGAGCGCTTTAATGGCGTCCTAGCTATGTTTGGGAGCGCGTTGAGTGTTTCAATTGGAGTTGATCGCATATCACCTGTGTTCCGAATCTCGTTGTGCGGCGTGTCCTTAATTAAATAGTTGTCTCCTAAGGTCATAGACATCACAGAAAATCCTCAATAGACACCTACTTGCGGAGGTTGGTAGCTAATGAGTGACAGCAGTTCGCACCTAACCTGACATTGAACAGCCTCAGCTTGGTTAAGGGCTGGAAAGATAGCTTTTCAAGTTTTGTATTGTTTTGCGATGGTCACAACAATCTGTTCGGTGGCAGTGTTTAAGGAGACGTTCAATTAAATGAAATCTCGATTTATCCTGTCGAGAGTCGTATCGAAATTGATAAAAAGCGGAGAAACCTGTTGGAAATCGACGTAGTTCTTTCCTTAGTCAGTATTCTCTCCTATGCACCTGCAAAAGGAATTTGCTTAGATGCTTGCTGGTATAAGAGGCCTTCTGCTGTGAATCACAATGTACACGTCAACACTCTATAATCAATAACAAGTCACAACAAACTGTTTTAAAAATGCACATCTTTCTCTTTCAGTCCTCGTCATTGCTGCTGTGGTAATTGCATCACCGGCAAAGAGCCTTGCAACCACATGTGCACGCGCGTGTCCCCAAAACTACGACCCGGTTTGTGGAAAAGCAAAGAATGGGAGCAAGGAACGCCTTCTGACCTTTGGCAACACATGTGTCATGACTAACTACAACTGTGAACATGCTGATGATCGTAAGAATGAAATAGAATGGGAAGGTCTCTCCTTCACCAATTAATGATTCCACTTCTCTCCTTGCAGCTTTCGAAAAGAAATCCTCTGGAGAATGTGATGGCAAAGTCAGCGTACGTCTACAATAAGTCATCGGGAGATGAGTGATACAACGTGATACAAATTCTTTTTTTTTTAAATAAACACATTTAACTCTTTGTATTTGCGTTTTTTATTTACATTAAAACTGCTTTTCTCCACAATTAAACGACTAAACTACTAAAGACTCTTATTAATGAGTTCGCCTTCTGTATTACCCCCTCAGTTATGACAAGAAGCGAAGCATTAAAATTCAAAAAACATCTAAGGACTACGATTTTAGTATTAGGATTTGTACATACACATAGGTATGTCCAATGAAAAAATATTCCGATCGTCTTTTTTTTTCGCCAAAAATCAGTATTTTATTTCAAGTCAATTATGTTTGCGGTTCCATTTGTGTCAGACACACTAACCCACCTCACGTCCACTCGCTTTAATCGCTTTTCTGTTGCTTGACTTTGTAGTCAGCCAATGCAGCCTTGATAGCATCTTCGGCCAACATAGAGCAATGCAATTTGACGGGAGGCAAACGTAATTCCTTTGCGATGTCAGTGTTCTTCACTTGATAGGCTTCATCGAGGGTCTTACCCTTCACCCATTCGGTGACAAGAGAGCTCGAAGCAATTGCTGATCCACAGCCAAAGGTCTTGAATTTTGCGTCAATTATTTTGCCATTTTCATCGACTTTAATTTGTAATTTCATAACGTCACCACATGCGGGCGCTCCAACCAGACCGGTTCCGACACTCTTGTCGGTCTTATCCATTGAGCCAACATTGCGAGGATTCTCGTAGTGCTCCACCACCTTCGGGATGGGAAAAATTGAATTTCACAACAAATGATTACGAAAGACCTTGGAAAACTATTGAACGAATCAAGTCTCCTTCGGGAGGTGGAAGGAAGAGGAAAATTTGATACGAAAATACTCACATTTTCATGGTAGAAGGCCACTGGCAATGATTGCACTCGCTTGATCTGGCTCTGGAGGATACGTGTTGCCCGTGATAGAGACATGTTTAAGGAGTTCTTTACAAACTACTTCTTTTCAAGTAGATATTTTATTTTTTCAAATACGCTGCAGGAATCTTTCTCGAATAATAGAACAAACTGCGCGATATCTCTAGATGGACTAGGAAAACACAAGGAAATGTCAAAGATTAGTCGGACAGCTGATTGCAAATTGCATTCGAAATGGCTGCGTGTGGTTGGTGTCTGTGGTGTGTAAACGGGTGTGTTCAATGCTTTTATTCGGAGTCCAGCTACGACAGTATAAAGAAAAGTTTTTGCAAAGAAGTTTGTTATTGGCCTGCGCCCCGAGTATGTGAACGATGTCTACGAAGTTGTTCGGCCTTATTTTAACTGTAGAAAGCACAATTTACTTTAACTAAATATCGGACTTTGCCAATTTAACTCGACCAAAAGAGAAGTAAATCAAGAAAGCAATTTTATTCCAAAGTCTGTAATAATTTTCGATCAAACTGTACATGCTAATTTCGGAATTGACTTCGTGGGGAAATTTGTTTACAAAAACTCAATCTGTCAAATTGCCGACAGAAAAAATACACGTAATCGCAGAAACCTAAATAGAAAACAAATTTTCTTCGACGCTTATTTAGAAATTTAAATATCCACACAATTTGGCAACTTCCAATCGAGCATAGACTATAAAATCAAGTAAAAATGAATTGGATAGCTCTAGGATTGTTATTTTCTTGTCTTACGTGCGTGTGTTATTCAGAAAACGATACATTTGTTGCCACCAAAGAGTGGCAAGAAATCAAACAAGGTTTGAATGATTTTAAATAAATTAACCATAGCCTCCGATTGAAATTGACTCATATTTGTAGGACAAGGTATACCGCCTGGCTTACACGTGCGTATTAATCTTGAAACCGGCAAGAAAGAAGCTAAACTACTTGAGGACGATGATGATACAAAAACATCGACTGGGCTAGCATCGGTTCCTGAAAATTCCAGTGAAGCACCAACCACAGCAGCAGTCGCGAAGGAGAAAAAACTGAAGATTAGCAAAACTCTTTCGGAGGCTCTGAAGAATTTACCCAGAGATAGTCTTGGAATTGAGTATAATCCAGACAAGTTCGAACGAATCAAGAAGAGCTACAAAAGCTACGAAGAACTGCAGAGATCCTTCAATGATATGAAGATGAACTTCAAGACTGATGCCGAAATTATCAGTGAACTGATAAAGGAGTACAAAAATGTCACCAAAGAGGAGAGTAAGCAAGCAGAAGTCGTTAGGATTTTAGATAATTTCAATTATCTTGTGCATCAGATCGACAATGCAATTTGGTTCATTGACGAGGGTGGCCTGGATGTTGTCTTGTTGCCCACAATTGTAAACAACACAAACACAGCGTTGAGAGTGCAATCCATGAGGGTTTTGGGTGCATTAACCCAAAACAATCCAAAGGCACAGATCAGTGTTTATGAGAAAAACTTCGGTAGCCACCTCAGTCAGATTCTGATCTCTTCGGCAAGTACTGACGAGCTTTCCACAGCGCTGTATGCATTTGGAAGTTTGCTTCGAAAATTTCCACATGCACAGAAGAATATTCTTTCCCGGTCAGGAACTCGTGCTCTCATCACAGTTCTCAGCAAAGATTGTGAAATGAAAATCAAGGCAAAAGCAATCACAGTCATCTCAGATTTGATTGTGGAAAAGGACTTGGCACTGGCCAATGCAGGCCAACAAGATGCCTCACAGTACTTCGAACTCAACTTTGAAGAGTGGCTGACAGCCAATGAATTTTGCCAGACAGTCGATGGAGCGCTATCACTCAAAATGTACGACCTCATCGAGCAACCAGATATCACCGAATACTTTGTCCAAGCTCTGCAAATCACAGAGCCCATTTGCCGAAGAGTTTGGTCACAGAGTCCCCAATTGAGACACGCCCTGCTGACAGTCAAGAATCGCTATGTTCACAGTAACGAAGAGTATCGCCTGGAAGTGGCCAAGTTAATGGAAAAACTCATCGGTCTACTGTTCAGGACAACAGCTGAGTTAAGGGATGAGCTTTAGAATTAGAGGCGCTGGCTGCCTCCCTCTCTCTTGCTCTCTAACATCACCTGTACATGAATGATATTATCTGATTCGACGTTTGGATTACTTGCATTCGCGCCCCAATTCCTTCCTAGTTGTGATCGTACGAAGTAATTGCTGTCGAATTCAAGCAATTTAATTTTTACCGACTGTTTACGTTTTAAGTTCCAATAAAAAAAAAAACAATGATGTTACAATCGACCGGGTTTTCTTTACTCTTACAGCAGCTGATCCTGGTTGGTCTTTTTCTACAACTGAAAAGGTTCTGCCTGTGGTATACAGAGATATAGAGCGAGCTGAAGAACTGGGTTAGGAAACACTTCACTGGAGCACTCAGACGCCATTGGTTCATTTTACTACTAGGAAGCACGATCCAGTTTTAACCATTTTACTGGAGAAAACCGAAACCATTCACGACATCTGCACCCTGATCAGAGCACAGGCAGGACCATCACAAGGGAAATAATCCGAAATATCATCGCCCTCTTCACAAGCGTCGCAGACAAATGTGTCACTTAAGCTTGGCACATTGAGCTGCTCCGCAAAGGCGAAGTGTCCTTTAAAGACGCCAATAAAATGTCTCCAGTCTTCCCTTATAGACATTCGGGGGCATTCATTCAGTCTGCCTACATCCTGAAGTGCCATGCCATGTACAATTGTATTTGTTAGAAACCCCATCATCAACGAAGGCCCATCATCAAGCGGGGACCTCAACCCAGGTTCTGAGAACTTCTTCTCTGCACCTTGTTTAGCAGTCTCAACGGAAATCTTATTTCCAGAAATACAAGTGTGACCGGGGACTTACACAAGAGTCAGATGGTTCAGCCTTGCGACCAAATTCACGGAGTTCTTGCATTTGAGTCTTAGTTCGAGGATAGTGTCCAGATGTACTTGACACTAGATGCCTACGAGATATATAACCCATCCAATTGTAATAAGCTCTTCGCCTTATCTTAGGCATTTCGCTGTTTCATCCGAAAAGCATCGGTTCTGTTTTTCAAGGATTGACACTAAGGTCACAACTTTTAGGTCAAGAACTCTCTGATATTAGAATCCCGACGCGTCGTCCATATGCGCAACCATTTCTATCGTCTTGCCAAGCAGAGGGCAGATGACTCCACCCTGGCCAAGATGTAGACCATTTCTGCTCTCGATTAGACTATTCCCGTATTATTCCCACTTTGAACATATTTGACTAGAGATCCTTCACCTTATCCAGTACAAACATTTACCCAAATCTCTACCAAACACAGCCGACATGCGTTAAAATCATAAATCAAACAACCTCCATTGAACTTTTTATTCTCGCTCGATAAATCCCCAATCCTCGGAGAGAAATAAAAATCAAACATCCCAAAATCACCCGCAATAAACGGTCGATAAAGGACCTCAAAACCAGACTTCAAAATGATGTCGAACAATACACAAGCGCGCAACTCAAAGGAACATCTTGACCATAAAGTAAACTATCATCTGCTTGCTCCCACAATCGTACATACTATTTTGCGCGCACACTCTAGCATTTAGAAAAAAATCCTCAGGACATTAATCTTTAATGATCGAAGGATCGAACACATAGCCATAGTCGTCTCCATTAGAATTCATTGTGTAACTTACACCCCTATTTGACCCACAAAAACATTATTCACAATATTTTTTTTCATTCATCAGAAAAAAGAAAATCAGTAGGACACCAAGAAAGGACATTTCCACCTTCGAGAGTGCACCCAACAACCAACAACCAACACATGGACGCAGGGCAAAAAAAAAAGGTCAAACGGCTGCACGTCTGCATTGCCCTGTGTTGTCATCATCATCCAGCGGCTCAGGAGTCTAATTCAGTTAACGGACTACGCTCAGGAAGAAGTAGTTGAATATCCTCTCTGATCCTCCACAGATACATTTATGTTCATTTGATTGCTCGAAAGTAGCAAATCGGAAGAAGGACCAACTGTCCTCTGGTAAGTAAGTTGACCCCTAAGTCCCCTAGATATATGTCCAGGATATTTATGTGGCATTTCCCTTTGAAAAAAAGGAATCAAAGGACCAACTTACACACACAAGATCCGGATTTGTGAACATAGGTGTCGCATGGACACCACTCTACTTCTATTATTTCCCAACTGAAGACACATTTTCCGGCAATCAAAGGACACATTTTCCGGCAATCAAAGGACACATTTTCCGGCAACGAAAGGAAAGCGCGCATGCTCCTTTTCTTACCTGTCGTAAAAAATAGGACAGAATTCTTCCTTTTTTGCTGACACTGATCCTTTTGGCACACAACAGGATACAATTGGGATTGTCTTCCTGTTCTTACTCTCTATGCAATCTTACATAATTGATCTCAATCGAATAATGTCCTTTTTTTTGCAATCATGTTTACTCCTTGCTATCTATTTCTGGTCAATTGAGTCAGAGATGCGACGAGATATCCAAAGCGAAGGCTGCGAGGAGCTGCCTTGCTGGAATGTGGAAATCATTTATCTTCTTTTCCGTTTATCTCATAAATATCCTTCAGCAAACACCTTGCAGACGGCAGAGGATTTCTATTTTCGCCTGTACACACACAGATGACACCGAAGGACCTCCAAATAGGAGAGCGCACGACCCATGTGACTTATGTAACATCTGCAATTAAAAGATCGTTTTAAATATTTGTTCAGACATCAAATTAACACACAATGATGCAAATGAGGAACACGCAGTAAAGATGTCCTACGAGTGTTGTTGGAGGCGGAAAAGGTCTCCAAGCGGAGTGATTTGTGTGCCTGCGCGTGGACGACACGAGGTGGAGATGATGTCTCAAGGAAACAGATGTGGTTTTGTCGAAAAACTTCTACATTGCGAGATGCCAGGAACATAAATCAACTAGGATAGTGCTAAAGTTTAGAGAAGGAAGGTTGTCGACTGTTAAAGGATTTTAATGAGATTATTTTAACATCTTCGAATCCACACCCGAGGGACGGCGCAGTAGAGGAAGACCGCGACTCAGGTGGCGCACGCAAGTGGAAGGGGACCTTAACCAACTTGGCGTGCGAAACTGGAGGCAGCTGGCTAAAGATCGAGCTGGCTGGAGAGACTTGTTGGTTGAGGCCCAGGACCACCCCGGTCTGTAGCGCCACCTTAAGTAAGTAAGTAAGTATTTAACATAGCAGGAACCGCCTTAAAATTCTAACCGGTATCCTAAGTGGCCACTACCGACTTAAACGGCACCTACATAAGCTTGGCCTGTCACCGAACCCTGCCTGCAGACTATGCTTGGAGAGAGACAAAAGCTCTCTCCACATCGTCACAGAATGCCCCGCACTAATTCATGTGAGAAGGTGGATCCTAGCCAGCGAATTCGTCTCACCAAATGCACTCGCCACGTTCCACCCAGAAAAACTGATTAGTTTCCTGACAGCCTCTGGAACAGACAAACTGCTCTAAACATATGGGACGACACAATAGGCCTCTATGTGAGACCGCGGTGCTAGAGTTGACCAACCGCTTCAAACTAATGATAAAAAAACAGGCAACAGGTTCAGGTCTCTATAGACTGATCGGAATGAAGAAACCTACCGAAGTAGGAGCACTGTGAACCGATTGCCCGAGCGCAGCGTGCAAAAACTATGAATGAATTGCTTGTGGTTTAGTGGTTATCCTCTAATCTGTTTAAAAATCTCATCCTTGATGACCATTTCTATAGAAACCCTTCTCTCTTTTCCCTTAGTTTCATCTTTTCATCTCTCCATCCAGTAACTGTTATTCCAGCAGCCCTTAGACCATAAATCCTTAATTACAACGCGAGAAAGAACATTGAATTTGAAATGCTTCAACAGACACCCGGCCCCTAGAATCCAGAAATTTCTGGAAACCTATAAACTCTTCCGCATTGCCAGACGTCACTCAAAGAAGCCAAAGAAGAAAAAAATCTTACCCCAACGGCGGCGGGTCACACTAGTGTAGCGCGCGCCATTTGACATATTTCCCAACAAAATACCAAATATCTTTGACCCAACTGCTCCGAGGGGCACACAACACATCATCGAATCCTATTTTTGGTTCACCCAGAGTCCTTATGGTAATTCGATGAGCTAAAGTCCTTTTCTCTTCCGCATAGGACTCGAATCCCATGTGCATCTTGGAATCATATTAAGTGTACAGCAGACGACATCCTAGGTAGCTGTTTGTGTATCCAAGGATGTAAATCTAAAGAAAATAGGACCCAAAGGAATTGTCGATCCTGGAGGAGTAAAGGTCGCATAGGGTAACCATAGTTCACCAGTGTCGGATCATCGGAGGAATAATGAAATTGAAAAATCTTAAGGAGGGTCGCGAAGGATTAGTATTTTCTTTGAGTCATTGTGTGAGTTTTTTCCTTCTTTTTTTTTGTTGCACGTCGATCTCAAGTGATCCTTGGGAAGTTGCATAACAATATACGGAAGCGCGTGCTGCACACGCTTATGTGAAGTAAATTTGGGGGAAGGATCTTAATCTTCGGTATGATCGCGGTTTAACTTATGACCAGATTTGTTGGTTTTGTCGGGGCATTGCAGTCGCTGGAAGGAAAGTTCATTGACAAATGAGGTGCCTCGCATCAGTTGTTTTGGAGTGGCATGTCTTCCTTTGAATAATTACATGGGAGTCGAAGAGTGTTAAGGCGAGTCTACGGAGCGATTATGAAGATCTTTAGGACTTTGAACGAAACACAATTTTCTCTTTTTAATAAAGCTGAAGCTTTGGTGTCGAGTAGACTTATATTCTAAAGAACTCGCGAAAACACAACCTACCGGACAGAAGTGCCTGGAGTCAGTGCGAAGTCCTTTTTAATGAATCCATCTCTATCTTTACGGACGGCTCTAAAAGAGCCGAAGGAGTCGCTGCCGGTGTCTTCTCAGAAGACCTGGACATTTACCACGCCGTCAGTCTTCCCAACCACTGCAGTGTCTTTCAAGCCGAAGTCACAGCTATAAATCAAGCCGCCGCTTGGCTGAAGGCTAACCCAATATCACGCAAGGATATTGCGATCTACATCGACAGCCAGGCTGCGATCAGGTCCCTCGTATCCAACACTATAAAATCTAGGGCAGTGAAGGACTGCCGCGTGTCTCTAAACGAGATCGCTAAACAGTATAACGTCACACTCTGTTGGGTACCTGGTCACTGTGACATTCAAGGGAGCTGTGCGGCTGACGAATTAGCTAGAATAGGCTCCCAATGTACAGACGGCAGGAAGCTCGACCATGTCAAAGCGCCTATGTCGTTTGTTAAACACCTGACCCACACAGACGCTCTGTCGAAAGCAAACCGTAGATGGCAACATCTCGGTTATTGCAATAATGCCAGGCTAATCTGGCCTGTCCTGGATCTGAAAAGATCGAAAGCATAAATACGACTCAAAAGAGACCAGCTCTCAAAACTCATCAACGTCCTCACGGGGCACTGCATCCTAGGAAGGCATGCTTAATGCCTGGGGATAGCAGGAGCAGGAGCTGCAGGGATGAGGAAGAGGAGGAGTCCACCGCACACTTCCTCTGCACGTATCCCGCACTGGCCCATATCAGGAAGGTCACCCTGGGCCAATACTTCTTTAACGATCTTAATAATCTGAACTCCGCCAGCATGGCCAACCTAAACAGCTACGTTAGGAAATCTAAGTGGTTTCAGGAGTAAGCCCTCTCGGAGGGCCACTTCTAACTAACTAACTAACTAAGGACTCCCGATGATTGTTTTCTTTTCCGATGTTAACGTCGTCGTCGCTGGTGAAAATCCTTTGTGGTGCTATTGCCTTTTTTTTTCCATCTGAGAAGAAATTATTCGCTGATCTCTCGTCAAGACAAGACTTTTTGCTTTGGCAGCAATTTCCATAGCTCTCGTAGGTGTCGCAAATTATGGTCCATTTCATCGCTGCTATATGAAAATTTTGTTATGATTTAAGTGGCTGACCGACCAGTACCAACTTCACTCTTAAAATTTCCTTGAGCGCCTAAGGTGGTCGTCAATATCTAAGACAGTCTAGAGAGGCTTGTTGTGCTTTATAGCTCTTTGCTTTCCCTCTCTTATCGAAAGACTTGTAAGTCTTTCAGTTTCTTTTTTGAGGGCGACTACTAGATCAAGCAACACCCTTTGCAAGCAACCCCTTCACTATATCCAGGGTGTACCAGGATGAATGCAAAAGTACATAACCAATGCATATGTACATTATTTACGCACAAAAAATAAGTAAATCAGCATAATTCCTTCACCTTTCACCCTGCTGGTTGCTTGTAGCGATTCCTCGTCTGTATTGTGGCACGAGACATCAATTCATAAACGCCTGCATGCGTGGACCGACATATTTCTATTTATTTGATTTTTTTTTTTCTGGTTTGGCATACCAACATTTGAATGACATTCACGCGCTCATATCCTGTCCTCCTGCATATCCTATAAATACATTTTCATCGGTTTCGTATTTGTGGAAAATTGTGTGCACATTTGCTTTCCTTCCACTGGTCTGTCTGTCTCTGTTGCCTATGGCTTTGTCATTTTTAGCGCCCATCCGGTCGCCCTCTACTTTGGCATATTTATCGGAAACAAAAGGTGCACAGCACATACATATCCTTGCTGTATAGCATGCGAGATGACAGAGTGAAAAGTGATAAGCGTGACATTTTCATTTGGGTGGTGATTTTCGCTTCATTGTTCACCTCAGACGCTGATTCTGTATCTGTAAGATACGAATCGACCATTATACAGTTTGACTACTCGTGACAGGATTAAAATCTTTTTTTGCTCGATTGATCATTGTGTCAATGACGAGGACGTGGACGTCTGTCGTGGGCCTAAGACTTATACACTCAAGTGGCATCATCATTGGCTAAGGTGACGTGATTGAGACGCGCACGTCGAATGCAGAGATTTTTAAAAGACGCTTGTGAAAGAAGATGTTTTGATACGAAATTATTCGCGCTGACATTTACGAAATCTTTGATCTTTGGCACCGTGAAATTACTTTCAAATTGGATTATGAAGGATTTTAGATTTTTTTTTTTTATTTACCGAGGACCTTAATTAGACGACCTGGATAGCTTTTGTTAATAGAATAGGATTTGTTTGACATTTCACTTAACCCTCTACCGTATACGAAGACATACATGACTTTGCGTGCTTATGACGTATTTTCTTTATCTTATCTCATTCAAACTGATAAGAACAAAATACGATCCTTTAGTGGGTATCCTTAGACATAGAAAACAATAATTTTTCGTATGCAATGAGGCCTGTGTTTTATACAAGGGATTGGTTCTAAATCTGAAGAACAAGCGAGAGAAGGAGCAGGAATAATGATGCGAACTATGAACGAAAAGATAGGAGTCGTATCAACAGTCACCTAGACGACAATCAATGATAGGAAAAACCGGGATTGCCAAAAAATGCTAGCCAGACCTAATGACTTGTAAGGTGGCTAGATCCCCCATCGTCAAAACAAAGTTAAAAAGCGATGAGATGCCACCGAGCACAGCTGGTGGACATCTTCATCTTAGAGAGCACAGAGGAGGATCTAGTACATTTCCTTTGTCATGGTCCAGCCACTGCACGACTAAGTCAAAGTGCGATCCTTAAAAAAAAATTTATGTTTCTTGACTTTGTTCAGTAAATCTTCCTCGCCCCGACGATTTATGTGTGTCAACTCTGAATCGACTTCTCTGCCCAGCCAAGCAAGCAGAAACAAGCACAAAATGAGAGAAAAAATTGGATATGTATTGGATATGAATTGTACTTAAAAAAAGGAACACCAAATGTCTTCCGTGTTAAGGATTAGATCATGGTATTAAGCATTAAATAATTTGTTATTTTCGTTTTCTTCGGTTAAATACCGAATATTAAAATAAAAAATTGTTAGAAATTATGAAAGAAATAAAATAACATTACAAAACAAAATGTCTTCCGTGTGAGATTCAAAAGAAGGAAAGCCTTAGAGTTCACTGACCTGTTGAATATTGTTGCAGTTACCAGCGACAGAATTCTCCTTTTCACCACAGATTTACACGCGCAAATTACAAAAAAATCTATAAAATTACCAAACAATCTGACAAAAAGAAAAAAAAACTGTAAAATTACCAAACACTTTAACAAAATGAAAAAGACAAAAAAAAAAAAAGCAAAAGAAACGCAATTGACGAGCAAAACTTCCGCACACTTTCACTTTTCACTTGTCACTGACAAAAATTCTCCAAAGGGAGAATTTGCAAATCCAATTGGAATGCAGTGAAGTTGTGGAGACTTGAATTTGGAGAAATTGAGAGAATTAGAGCAAGTGCAAGTCATTCGAGGACAAAAAGAAAGAGATGGTTTGCAATTGCGATCATTCAACTTCCAATCAATCTCGGAGAGAGACAGTTTTTTGTTAGGTGTCGACGAAGTTTCCATGGTTTTTGTCAAAACATGAGAGAAGAAGCTCTTGCCACTCGCTTCATCTGTCTTGATGTATGGAGGGGGAATAAGCAAAAGTTCTTGTTGCGAAAACACTGCGCGTATACCCTTTTCCAAAACGGGAAAGCAAGATCTTAAGCAAATTGCCCTCAACTTATGCGGAGAACCCAAGTATCGCAGTGTAATCATCGATAAAAGGGTTAACTGGAACTCTTACTTAAGCAAGATTAGCAATAAGATGACTAGAACATTGCTTAGAAGCTACCTCCTTTACGGCACGATGATCTTCTGGTTTCATTATCAAATCAATGGCCACCTATACATACATATATCTTTAGCATTGTGACCATAAACTCTACACGTTTAAGCAAGAGAAATATGCCCTAAGGCAGCCATAGGAGCTATACTTAGACTCATACAGCTACACCTAACGGTGTAGAAAAAAGCTATTGTGACTGCCCTATGGCTGTCTCAGCTACTGGAATTTAAACTTTCAACCTTACAGGCCATCTAAGGATCCTTCAAAACTATTACATTCTCAAGTTCCCAGATTTGTTTTATTAGATAGTTCTGCTTTTGAAACAAGGGCACTGCTATGATCCCACATATGTATAATGATCAATGGGCATCGCCACAAGTGGAAAAGTAAAGGTGTTGTTGCGCTACCAAACTAGCAAATTGGAAAATGGCAGTACTGGAGCTGGAGTCTATAGTCCCAAATTGAAGCGTGCGGCAGTGTCTAGAGTTGACGTCAGCTATCGCAGTTGATCGATTCTATTCATTTAACAAATAAATGTGTCTTGACATCAGGAGTTAAACCCGGAATCATCGGGATGATGGTGATGCTAACCACTAGGTCACAGCCATCCCAAGGGTTGAGTTAAGCCTAGTTAAAGCGCCTACATGGGTTGAAGGTAAGCTAAACACGTACATGTTCGTGTTTCTCCTATTTTTTTGCGAATGTTGGAGTCCCCCAGTCTTAGTCTGCATGCATAAATCTGAGGTAGCTCTAAAAAATTGCTACTTACTCGATTGAGGTTCATAAAGTTCCCTCATGCGCAGTTGTTGTGACCTTTGAGTTTCTCCATTTTCTCTCCACTTCATCTTCAACTCTACTTCATCCTAAAAATAACATTAAAACACTTCTCTAAAAGGGAAAACTCTTCACACCCTTCACCAAATAAAGAAAAAATAAAATATCCGAAGCCATCAACACCAACCACTTCAAAACTCAACACTTTAACGTACTCAATTACAATTTTATTAGGGTTCCTCCGAAAATATCTATATAAAACCGCCCCTCATCTTCTGTTTGCTTCCGAATACTAAAAGATCACTTAACGCCAACAAACGGATTCGTTCAGATTTCTAAAAATCCTCTTTCACAGAAAAAATAAACATCCTCTCGCCTTTTGATTGGACGCACACCACGAGTCAAAAGAAAATAAATTGAAAAAAAAAGAGTGCACCCCTTTTTCAAGATTCAAAGACGTGTGTTATGTAATAGAAAACCCCTTCAACAAGGTGCGCATAAAAAAACGTAACAACCCCTAATAATGTGATTAACCCCACTTGATCCTCAGCGATCGTTTGAGGGAAAAAACAACCGAGAACTTGTTGATCATGTCGAAACCTCTCATTATTAACGCTGAACATTTTTTTATGCACGACCATAATTTAAACATAAAAAAGGAACCCCTAAAAATTCAGGAAAAAAAAGGACCTTGATTACAAGTCAATTGCGCGTGATCGCGCCCTTATGCAATATCAATTGCAGCATTATCCTTCCCCCAAACTTGGGTATGTACTTTTCCCCGTCAAGACCAATAAAAAGTGAGTGCAAGGGGATGAATAGTTTTTTTTATTCACCCTCAGGATCAGATGGGACCACAAAAAATGGCTAATCTGAGGTTGGTGGCAAAAAAGAAAATGAAGTGAACCAACCCCTGTTTGATGGATTCACCCTCCCTTGGGTGTAGGATATTTTTTTTTATTCGATTTTTTAAACAAGGGTTTCTTTCTTTTTTTTTTTTGTAAAGATCCGATGAAATGGATTAGATTTCACGGTTCAGGTGGGTTGGACAGGTAACAAATGGAACGGAATCAGTGTTTTACTTGTTGTAGATCGGTAGTGATCGATGCATTCGATGGTTTTTTTTCTGTAATTTGAGTGTAAAAAACAATCGGGAACAGGTGGTGGAGTTTTTCTCTTTTAACAGAAAAGTGAGGTTTGGGAGGATCATTTTCTGTATCAAGGAATTATCTTTTGAATTCGAGAAAAATTGTCATGTGTCATTCGCAGGTTTTGTGGTGAAATTGAGTCCGATTTTGAGATGATCGAAGGCTGTGCGCTATTTTGATCGGGGGATGGCGAATGATCTTTGGTTACAGGATGTGGAATTTGACTGATCTCAGTGTGTTCCGTTGTTATCTGTTTCGGTTTGGTTAAGTAAAGTTACACAGTGTTGGAATCGAGTGGCATTCGATCTGGAATTGTCGCACAATGACTAAGACACTATGCATGCAGAACCGTGGTAGTCTGTCTTAAGTGCCTGTACACTGGGGAATGAATTTGCACACAAGTTGAAAAGGGAATGGTTGTCCAAGGCACTTTAGTCTGTGCTAAAGGGAGGTGAAAGCGAAGGGGTTATTGTGGTACTTCCTAAAAGGTACACTACCCAAAGACGTATTGACCATTTTCCATTTTTTGTCGCTCAAAAAGAACACACAATGTCAAAAATTTCCGAAAGGAAAGGATAACTTCCTTTTGACAATAAGATGTGTGAAAAACCAACGAAAAGAAAGAAAACATTTGCTTATTACTTTGTTCAATCCTTTCATCGCACTTTCATCACTTCTCACATCAACAGCATGAAAAGAAAACTCGAATCCTTTCACCTGGCTTGGCTTCAATATGAATCACTTTCTCGATAGCTAAACTCAAGCAGGTGCTGTCATTCAACCCTCGAAATATAAGACCATTTGCAAGGATCTTCCAATCAAAAACCACATCATCAAAAAAAGTGAAAATGTGCCAAAGGAAAAAAAGTGAATTTTCCAAGGATACTCTCTGCAAAAATGCATATGTCCTGTCACATTAACCAAGTGAATGTCCTTTGTTGATTACTCCTTTTTTCTTTTGAGTGTATGTACATTCACATCCTTTTTTTTTTTGCGCATGCAATTCAAATATTTCCATGTGCATCTGTTTCCAAACAAAAAGGATACGAAATATCGAATATTTTCCATCAAAGGATATGCATTTGTTAAATAAATAATGGTGGACAAGCCAACTGCAACATTTTCTCCCTCTTCATAAAACACGCTGGTCCCACAAAAAAGGGTCCTCCTGCCAAAGAAGGGGGTTGTAGTTTGCGAAAGCAAAAAAAAAGGAAACAAAAATGGAGGATAAAGGGATATTTTGAACCGAATTTCGTTTAGTAAAACCGCTCGCTGCATGTGAAAAAGAATTACTACTTGATTTTAATTGAATCCCACCACGACTCTAATGTTTCCTAACGATGTGCCATTGTGCAAGGATAACTACAGGCAACAGCCAACCGCTCAGCAGTTAGAAGCATCCCTTTCGTTGTTCTTTACCCAATTTCTGTGTTTTTTTCTTCTTTCTTTTCGCAACTGCCATTCGAAAACAAAGAGGGCGAGGGTGGGTATATTCGTATTTTGATGTCCGATGGATGTCGTGGGTGGATTTCGTGTTGGGATTAATCAAAAAGGAAAACCCTCGGCATGACCTCTCACCCCTTGGATGGTAATTTTCAAAAATTTACACATACACAACGTAACCATTTTAATTTCTTTTACTGGGGGTTAACCCTAGTCCAGCGATGGGAGAAAATTTAGACATTTTCTTGGAATTTTCATCGAATTTAATTTTCCTGTTACGTGAGAGTTGGATTCGGGAATTTTTTTTTTCCGGACTTTCTCTCCCTCATTTTTAATTTAGAAAAAAATAAGAACGATGGTGTGGGTCTGGTTGTCCATTCGTCCATTTATCCGTTTGTCCGTCACGGCTGTTTAGATGCTGCAGGTCTTCAATATTTGATGAAAAACCCGCGTAAACTGTTTGGTTTTTCACTTTGTGTAGACGTCGTCGTCGTTGTCGGCGTAAGGCATACAATCTGACGTCATGTGGCTGGCGCTTATGATTTGTTGTGAAAATTTTCGCCCATTTAAAATGACGTATGGGTGTGCAACCGAAGTTAATAGTTAAGTGGATAAAGCTATAAATTTTCAACGATTAAATTGTTTTTGACAGATCTTTCGGCGGAGAAATTTCAGAGGGTATTTTGTAAAAAAAAGGCATTATCGACTGCAAGCCATTTTCTTTTTGTTTGTTTGCTGGTGGTTGGAATGTATCATAGCCATATGGTGGGTTTGAAGGGAACGGTATTTATTTTGGACTCTTTTAATGTGACACCCTGTTAAATAGCTAATTTCCTGTCAATTCTTAAACAGATGTGGAAGCAAGTGAAAGGATTCGTCGCATAAACTTGCCAAGTGTCCAAGCAATACGAACCATACAAAGTCTACAGCGTCTGGTCTCCTTGATTGCGATCTACTCTAGGTGGTAAAAATATTTGATCAGCTTTCCCACACTATACCCATACCGCAGAAAAGATAGTGTTTAGATGTGACATCTTGTCAAGTTCAAGGCAATGCCTCTAAACCAACTAGACTTCCACATAATTTCCACCTTTTTTTCTCTATTCGCTCAGTAAGGACGTTTTAATTTTGCATGTACACAACCTCAATCCATGCTTCCCCAAAATGCATCGCAATTGTGCATCCCTCAATGAGAAAAAAACGGACAACGAAAAACATCTGCCCTTGATCCTGGCCAGAGACTACTGTCAGATGCCCAGCGCCCTCGCTTCACAGTCCACACCAGTGACTTGTGCGGTGTCCTGTCAGTGAACCTCATTATCCACTCTCCTATGTATAAATATCGCAGTGATACTCCATGCATTTCTGTGTATTTTTAACCATGTGCAAGGGTCAGAGATTTTTTGCTCTTGGTCCTTTCGTCCTGTCCATCCACAAAATCTTTGGAAACAAAAAAAATTAAAAATTGGACGTTTCACGGATATTTTTTTTGGGTTTTTATGTGTTGGAAGCGTGACACAGACCGTTTTTCGGATACGTTTTGTGCGTGTAAGCAGTTGTTTGATTCTTTTTCTGTTTGAGAAAGGTGTTGAGGGTGGTGTGGTTCTGAGGATTTCTTTGCACTGAAGTGCGAATGATGAGAGCATCGACTGCTTTGGGTGAGATCCTTCTTTAAGAAATTTTTGTCCATTTGACCGGACACTAAAGATGCGCTCATATTATGAAAAAGTGATTTGTAATGAAATTATTGGCATGCGTCTGATAGAGAATAGGACATGGCACAGAACAGAGAAAGGACCTAAGAGCATTCGGTCAGATTGTGGATTGTTTTTGGGTGATTTGTGAACTCACCGCCGGATTGCATGCGTTTTTTAAAGAAATTTTTTTAAAAAAAGGTGCAATGACTGATTGTCACTCTTTGGTTTTGTGTTCATGTTGCTTCTTGGAATTAAAAAAAAGGAATGAAGGGGTCACTGGAATGAGCAAAAATCTCGATAATCGCGTGGAAAAATATGTATAATATTTCCTAATTGTGGGAGACTGGTATTGTTTTGCAGCCTCTTGGTAAGAATTCGTAGAATAATATTGATTCTATCAAATTACTATTCAATCGTTCGACGGTTCGGGTATTTTAAGTGAATGTTTGCATTTCCCAAGGGAAATGGTATAAATTTGATACACAATTGGTGGACGATGGTTGTTTGTTTAAGCTTGAAACAACAGGGCCAATGAATTTCATTGGAGGGTGTAGGTAGAGTGGTCGATAAATTACATGGAAATGTTCTGCTTTTAAGTAAATATACTCCTACATATCTTCGTTTCAAAAATTGGAATACCTACTTACGTGCGAATAGCTGGATTCGATTACTTATTGTTCTTGTGAAAATTATTGATCAGGTTGAAAG
Source organism: Matsumyia berberina (assembly GCA_917880715.2). Lineage (NCBI taxonomy): Eukaryota > Metazoa > Arthropoda > Insecta > Diptera > Syrphidae > Matsumyia > Matsumyia berberina. The sequence continues at coordinate 112,257,639 of OU862872.1, forward strand.
AATTCCCTTGATGATGTATGGATAACAGCCGCGTCTGTAAAAGAAAAAAAAAAATCATTTGGATACTTTGAGGAAACAGAGTTAATCGTCTAGTGTAAAAAATTCCTAAACACCAACCATTGACATACTATTGGACTCCTCAATATCAACATAATTTAGTTTTGGTTTGGCTGCATTGGTGTGCAAAAACAGAGTCCTTGACACATAGAAATAGTAAAAAGCATCAGGAAAAGTACGAAACACCAAAGAACATACCCGAATTCAGGACTATAATGTTTTAAACAAGAGATGGTAGTCTGGAAAAGTCTTGAGGAGACCCGAATTCGCACAGCCGAACATGTTTTGCCTCTCTCCAATTCTAACTCATCTTCCATCGCCTGCCTTGATTACGATTCACTTTTTTCTCAGGATGCGTTAATGAATTTTACTCCATTCCCTGGAATTGAAATGTTCTCCGACCCTTTAAATGTTACCGATCCACTGCAATTTTTTTCTTCGTGCAGTGATGGCGATGTTTGCTCCTCAATATTGCCCACGAATTTGTATCTACTGTATTGGGTGAATGCCTAAAGCCATCAATCTGATTGGTTCGAATCAGTGCAACTTCAGGTGAAAAAATGCCATCATTGACTCAATATTTACACTGCACAGATTTTGGAGGGCCTGCGACATGTGATAGCATTCATAGAGACGAGCTATACAGAACAATGCCTTGGCTTGGAATCCCTGTCCACTGATTCCACTGATTGTGCAGGATGATGATGGAGATTTGATAAAATTCCGTAAAAATCTAACTGAGATATTTGATGTCAAAAACGGACTTAAAAGGGGACAGGCGGTTCATTATGGTAGTCGAGCTCTCATATACATAATTGGCTGAGAACTCTTTTAATAGTGTCCGTACTCCGTACAATATACTATACATGTGTTTTATTTCACTTTCCGTTGAGACGTTGTGAATAACTTGATTTGGTATGAACTGGGTACCCCCAAATTCTACAAATAAACGTTTTCTCCGAGAAGACGCATGGAATGGAAAGAACTTCAACCAGAATAGACCCATGCCTAAACACTAATAGGCTGGTCAAGATACTTGGGGAAAAGTATACCAACAAGGTACAATGTCTGACAAGGTTCAACGGGCATAGCTAAGGCTGGAGAGAGAAACAGATTTTGCAACAAACCTTCAGCTGATGGAAAAAGGTGCCAACAAGAGTGTTCAGTCTTTTGATGTAGTGCCGGGTAGTTGCGCAGGAGCATTTGACAAACTTGAGGAAGTCTCAACAAAAGGCGTTTCGTATTTTAATTTCAATTTCATTCAGGACATGATGCCTTTTATTGACTTTCCTTTCCTTAGAAGATCGTTTAAAATTTTGTTTACAAAGATAAAAAGATCCCATCCTTCATTGCGTATTGAAAAACCCATCGATTTGTGATCCTTAACCATTACAAAGACGATTTTTTTCACATTGCACATCATTAAGCAATCCTTGTGTCAAGAAGTTAGCTGGCAGCAGCAACAACTATTCAAAAACATATGCGCATGATGCCAAATGTCACCAAAACAAAAACTATGATTTATTGGTTTTAAAATTCCATGCCTATAGTCGGAGGAAAAATAAAAACTGCTCCATCATATTCCAATCATAATTATTTGTACAGAGGACCTCCGCAAGGGTAAGAACAACAAACACCCCGAAAAGTGTGCCTCAACAAGAAAGAATTGATATGCTGGCGACCCAAAACAAATGCCTGAACAAATATTTTCAATTTCCACCATTTTTACGGTACCACAGCACGGCACAGCAACCCTCATCATTAGGGAACCATTGGGCAATCATCATCATCAGAAGCAGCAGCAGCAGGAGCTCTCCTATAGAAAACCCAACAGTCGGATGGAAATATCGAATACCACCGCCAAGAATACCTCAAAAGATCCGCCTTCCATTTCCCAAAAGGAACCCACCACCACCACGAGCCACATCCGAATCGGAAAAATCTCCCCGCCAACAAAAAAAAAAGTATTCAATTTCATGAAAAAAAAATTTGAAAAATTTAAATGGAAAAACGCATGTTATAACCGCGCTCGCGCGTACACACCTCATTACAATTTCTATAGACGATCAAGGAGCGCACGTTTCCTTAACGCCTCCTTGAAAGATTGGTATACAGAGATCGCGTGCTTGGGGCAACATCTGATGATGTGGATTGGGATTGAAAAAGAAAAATGCATTTGAGAAGTAAATAAGGAGTTCCTCTTGCATGGCATTGAGATGTTTTTTGACACAGGAGTAGGTACACCACCAGGAACTCAATTGTGGGGAACAGAATTTTAAACGCGGAGCCAATCAATAGGACACGTTGTACATAAGGAAAAATAAAAATGTATTTCTGTAGCCACACATTTTAGATGATAAAATGGAGAATATTTCTGTTCTTGGTGTCTGTGGTTAGGGCGACGATTTTTTGGATTTCAAATTATTGTTAAGTTTATTTTTAAAAATTCTTATTCTTGTGGGTGATGTGTTAAACACAAGACGGCTCAATTTTTCGGGGTTAGGGTTAATCCCATTTTTAGAAGGGAACAGCATTGGGGAATGATTTGTTGAGGTAGATGTGTTTCAAGAGGATTTTTATTTTTAAACAAAACTGAGACATAAATTTGATTTCAGATTTTCATGTAGTCAAACTTACATGAGTGGATCTGAAACGTAGGGCAAGAATAAGTAAACCAACCTGTGTTTTAGGACAAACGCTCGTCGCTATCTAAAAACTTAAGCAAAATGGGACTGAAAAAGGATGATCTCCAACATGGGCAGGTCTGTTTTGCGATATTTGGCATACGGCGACGGGAGGAGGATTTTCTCCCAAGGTTCGTCACGCCGGGCTGTAGCCCCTTAGTTAGGCGCAGGGCTACACTAAATCGGCCACAGGATACAAGCGCAAAATTAAACTATTTTTGTTTTTTTATTAGAAAATTTATTAATCTCTTAAAAGTCCTAGAAACAATTTTTTTTGTATATATTCGTATTTTTTCAAAACTTACACACAACTTTAATTTTTCTTTTTGGTTCTCTTAATTTTAAATTTTAAATAGTTTTTCACTTACTAATCTAATTTTAAATAATTTTTTGTTTTTATTTGATTCTTCGCTCAGATTGCTCAAATTTTAAAGAAATAGAAACTTGAAAACAATTTAAAAATATTTATTTACATTTTCTTATTTAAGATTTTTGTTTGTTTGATTTATTTTTTGTGTTTTTTGTACCTTAGTATTGTCAATAGTGTTTTTTTTTTTAATATTTTCTCTTTGGATTGATTTTGCCACTTAAAACCTAAAACGAAAAAAGAAATAAATACGACTTCCCTGATTTGACTAGAAGAATTGCGAGAAGGGGAGAGGATTTAAACAAAAAATAGAAAAAAGACAACGAAAGACGAACGCAATAAATAGAAAGAAAAGTGTTTTAAGATTCTTAAGCATGTTTTTCTGTTTAATTACAAAAATGGCAATTTACTAATACAAAAAAAAAGTTTTACCGGTTTTTTCCTTTTTGCAATTATTACAATTTTCAGAGTTGAATTACATTAAATAAATGTTTACAATTTTGGTTTTATATAAAAGATTTATAGCGAACTTATTTTTTAACCATTTTACGGTTTTTTTTTTTGTTATATACCTTAATCTTAAGAATATAATTTTTTGTTTTTATGTATGTTTTGTAGTAAAATATATATTTTCAATACAATTTTGGTTTTTCTAAATGTTTTACTTTGTTTGTTTGTTTTGCATTATGTTTATGTTTTAGAAAAAAAACTTAAGACTACATTTAAATGTTACAATCAATTATTTTCATATGTACAATCTTTGACAACAGTTGGTTCTTAAGGCTAATATTAATTAAAATTAAAAATACAATTTGTTTTGAAATATTTACAATCTTTGACAACAAATACTCCGGCTGGGAGGTTGACAAGCACGGTAAGCCTGTATCCGACGCCGGGTCCTGAATTAACAAAAAGGCTATGGGAGGAGACTTACAACCCCCTTTTGATTTTAAGAATGCGCGTTACGAGCCATGTGGACGAAGAGGCCGACGGGCCCGTCGCACTTTTCGCCGCACATGTTACACTTGAAGACATCATCACAGCTGTGGTAGCCCATGTGAATGGTGTAGAGCACTGCGTCACGGAAGTAGATATCACAATATTTGCACTCGAAAATGGTACCCGACGGAGGAGAGGCAGCTGTCGTTGTGGTGGTAGTTGGATTGGAGCTGCTGTTGTTGGTACCGCTTGATGAGTTTTCATTGGAGTGAGGTGAATCGCCGTCTTTTGGGGAATCATCGAATGATGAGGAGGATGGCACCTCGTTTGACGGTGGACTAAGCGGAGCTTTCTCTTCTGGGCTCACGGAGTTCCCCTTGGTTTGAACATTGTCCAACTTTAGAACGCGGCCTTTACGACGGAATTGATTGGATGAACTGATGAGGGGAGTCTCGTGCTGCTCCTCCCCCTTCATTTTGAGATTCATAATGATATCATTTGTGGCCTGAGTGTTCTTCATGGGAGTTGCAGCAGAGAGATCCATGGCTGATCCTTCACAGCTCTCATCCAGCTCCTCTTCGTTGTCGTTAATGTAGCAGTCATCCCTATCATCGTCGGCATCTTGTTTGCTTTGAAGACTTTGTAAGGCAGACTCACGGAGTCTTGGCGAGAGTTGAGCCAAAACGGCGGCTTGCTGTTGGGCAGCAAGCATTTGGAGATTCAAATTCCAGTATGAGTGGAAGAATGGAAGGTTCCTCTGTTGCTGGAGAATGGCCGACAGTGGTGGAAGCAAGTTTGACAACTGTTGCTGATTTTGCTCCATTTGCTCCTGCTGAGCTGCAGTTGGCTGTGCCTGTTGATTTGCCTGAATCGGTTGGGCGGGTCCAACCATCTCCGATGTTGAGGAAGTAGTGCTCTTAGCTGGTGATGCAGGCATGTTATGGTGATTGTTCTGTTTATTCAAGGCAAATCCTTGCAAAGCAGCGCTTAATTGTGGCATCTTTGCAGCTCCGGAGGATTCCGATTTCCGTCCGGACTTCATTTTCGGTCCACGCCTGGTACCATAGACATCGATGACAACCGAAGGATTCGGTGCACCGTCTTCATCTAATACCATGCCTGGTTTGTGGTCGTACTTTCTCAAATGCAGCTTGAATGAGTGGCAGTACTTAGTGGCATAATCGCAGTCTGAACAGCGATACTGATAGACGGAGGAGTGTGACTTGCGATGCGAGTTCAACATGGACTTGTTGACACAGCTATAGTTGCACTTGTCACATTGGAATGGCTTTAGATTCTTGTGCTTCCGGATGTGATACTCCAGATGATGCTTTAATTCGGTGACAAACGGACACTTGGAGCACTGTAGAGTTTTCTCGGGCTTCATGTGGGAGCGAGCGTGCTCCCAAAAGGCCACTTTGGTGATGGCAAGGAAGCCGCAAGTCTTGCATTTGTAGTTTTTCATTTTGCCATGGGAATTGTAGATTGGCATGCGGATGCTCTCATCGTCTTCACTTTCGAGGAACTTCATGTCCTCGCTGGAATTGGAGGACATCATATCCTGATCGATTTCACTCGATGTCGACATAATCGACATTTTCGGGGACTTGGGTGGGGTCACATCCATCGGAGGTGTGTTTCTTGGTGTCAGAGCGTTGTTCGACTGTTGCTCAAGTTTGGCCACAGTTTCAACTGGGTTTGCTGCACCGCTGCTTTGAGGGTTTTGATAGAAATGCGCCATCGAGGGGAGAACTGCATTTGGCAACCCTGGTGGCGTCAGGGGGTTAAACCCAAGTGGGTGATGTTGCTGCAACATAGCCGCCGAACTATCGAAGTAATGCTGTGTATTAACATCTGCGGGGACAAGGCCCATAGAGTGATTGACATTGGAGTCAGCGGCGCGTGGTGATGGTGTCATCGCAGATGACAACTCCTGCTGTTTCATATTGAGGTAGTGCTCCAGCTGATTGGATGGCGGTGGCTGTGATTGTGGCTCCTGCTTGATAGTCTGATGGAACATGCTACTGTACCAATTGTGCTCGTAGTTAGCCGGTTGCATTGAATCCCAATTCTGCATTTTGCGGATTCTTTCGTGTGTGTTTTATCCAGAGAACTGCAAAAGAAAAGAAATTGTTCGTATTAGTATGGATAACTCCATTTTGTTCGTTTTTTCTCCCCCTAATCTGCGCCATTTTTTATCGGCACCCCTAAAAACTGAAGAGGGCTTTTTTGTGTCGTTTTTTGGCACACTTACTGCGCGTGCCTGTGAGAGAACGTCGCCACCCCTCTGAGGAAATTTCTAACGCAGCACATAAGGGTGCCGGGTATAGAAATGCTCTCCCCCTGTTTTCTATAATCTCGGGGTGGGTTTCCCCTGGTACATCGTATATAGCACCGAAACATTGGCTATATACAGCGCGCATTGTTTTTGAAATGTATTTTGGATTTTTTTTCGTTTTTATGTTCCCCGAGAGAGGGTGAGGAGACAATTTTATTGTGTTTTCTCCCTTTGCCAGGAAGGATACAGAACAGAAAAAAAAACACAGGAAAATGATTATCGAAGAAGGATAATGTGTCCACGCGCATAGCACGTTCATTAGTGTACACTGAACCAAATAAAACGGAAGAAAATCCACTTGATGTAGGTACTTCAAAAACAAAATATTCTTAGAATTTTACGAAATTTATAGCACACACCACCAAAGCACTGATGCGAAAGAGATTTATGATAATTTTTGCACACAAATTATGATATTCACCTTAAATGGTTGTTGTCCTTTAAAAAAACACACTAGAGTCCTCGAAACTCCAGAACTTTAACTTTTCCGGCTGCTCAGACTGCAAGTGTTACAGTCGACAAGAGAGCACGAACTAAATTTAAAATTTGCCGTCACTTGCCTCTATAGGCAGCGGATACTGGTCAAACCGGTGAAGGATTAGCTAATTCAGGTATGCAACTCGCGAAAGGATCGTGCGAAAAAAAGGGACGGAACACGCAAAAAGTCAAAATGATCATCTAGTGCAGGGCAATTTAGTTCTCAGAAGGAACTCTCGGGGAATATTTGACTGATAAGTGATTAGTCAATGTGATTGGTGCGAGGACACTGGCTACCTGTTAGTAGGTTAAAAGTTAGTTTTTTAATTCAAACTGCGGTTTGACCTGATTTCGTGAACAGAAGAAGGTTACGTCTGTGGCTTTTTTCTGAGGCAATATCTATAAAAAGAAGAGAATTGTTTGTAGAAGATCTTCTTTTTTAACTGAAGAGAACGCTGGTCTTTGCCCCGGGACATCCCATTTTTTGGGGTTGTTCTCAGCTTAAAGAAGAAAAATGCGACAAAAATCAGAAAAAATGAGAATTTATAGATATTTAACCGAACAAAAGTAGCTTAAAACGTGTAAGACTACTCTGCGAAGGATGACAAATGTTGAAAATGTTTGCAAGTGAGGAAACACAAAGCTTTGTCACTCACTGGTCAAGAATCATATAATGAAGTTTAATCTCAACAATGACGACTTCAGTGACGATAAAACAAATGAAAATACATCCTGTTAATAGAACCCTAGGGAGGTACAATTTCCAAGACGTCCATGAGCAATTTCAGCTTACTAATATCTAACTTTTGCAGCTTACTAAAGACACTTCGATGTGTGGATATCTCAGCAACGAACCAACGAGCTATGAAGGAGGAAGACAACCAAGGCATCACAATCGGTCTGCACTAAGCGATACCACTTTTTAGCATTTCAAGTACTTGATATAACCTAGAACATAGAATACCCTTCCTATCTTAATCTATCAAGCTTCACAAACAAGCGACAACACAATGCTTACAAATGGATAAAATCTACTGATGATTTTCTTAATTTTGCGGTTGAACTGGGGCTAAATTACCACACTCGTTAACGAGTAACTCGTCATCGAAATGTGAGGATTTGGCATTACCGCTCCTAATGAAGTTAATCGGTCATTCGATCACGATTCCATTCACTCACTCGTCATCGATTGCGGTAATTCGGCCCCTGATTTGGCCACTTCATAACATTGTTTTGGATTCATTAAAAAAGCCAAAACAATTGACAGCAACCAAACGGGAAGCAAGCAGGGACCATATTCAATTGCTGACTCAAAAATAACACCCGTCTTGTCCGTACTTAAGGCACAAACCAATTCTAAGAGGCTGCTGCAAAACTGACGATTTTTTAGCTAAGTTTTCCTTAGTTTCACAGAGAAAGGGAGTTTTCTTGAAGGATTCTACTGGGACAAGGGGCTCTCCTAGGAAGTTTGTTGTATTTTTATCGTTTGCAGACAAGAAAGCGAATGAAAAACGCGAAAGCTTTTTGAGCAGTTTTCTTCCTCTAGAGGCGTTCAGGAAGTCAAAAATCTTTTCTAGTGAATAGCTGGAGGATTATTAGATAATACCTCCATTGTCCTGTGTTCGCTTTCTTATGTTTAAAAGAGTTGGACACACTGTTAAAATGTGTAGTGAATGTGGGACTCTGGGAAACCAACAAAAAAAACGCCTTTCCTTTTCCTAGAGTTTTCCCAATTTTCTTTTTTGAAAAATGGTGTGTAATCTTAATCTCAAAGAAAAATATTCAATGGGATTTTCGGTCCTTCTTGCTGGGATAACGAATGAACGATGACCTCTATGAGCTGCGCTAAGGTGCGAATGCTGTTTTACTACATTGGCTCGAAAACATGGAGCAAACAGAAAACTATTCTTCAGCCAAGAGAATGCTAGAATCACAACCAGGGAAATGTCCGTATTTTTTCAAATGTCATGATACTTGGCTGACAGCAACGTGTCCGGGAGTGCCCGAAGTTAATGACAGGTCTCAGCAGACTTAGTGAAGATCAAAAGAACTGAAAATTATGGAAATCCATATGTGCATGGTACCCACTCATCTCCAATCAGACGTTCTGACCTATAGACTAAGATTATTTGACCTAAAGAACGCCAGAGTGGCTAAATGTCTTTTATGAAGATACGAGCACCGACTTCATCGGCTGTTTAAGAGCCAACGGTTTTGATTTTTTCGCAAACATGACAAACATTTTTATGTCATTCTCAAGAAGGTATAGAGGCTAATTGATACTTTTACTAGATGAACTCTATGCATGGAGCCTATGGTTCTGCTAAGCTATGTCTTACTCAAATCTACTCTAAACATCGAGCAAAGAATAGAAGGCAGACCAAACAAAGTATTTTTCCCCTGATTGGTATTAACAGGATTCGCTTAGTTTTAATATTAATTAGGAAAATCAACGATTATTGGATGTGATTTGCTTGGAAGTTGATTTATTTCATTTTAAGAAACACACTAAATATTTCGACAGATTGTATGTTCTTAATTTTCCACGGCACATTTCCATCGTTACCTGTTTCACTATGAAGAAAATAAAAGGATCAACCGAGAGAGAGAGAGGAAAGAGGAAACAAGAAACATAAGATATTTGTGCAAAATTCTTTACGACTGTCTTACACTTTTGATTTTCTCAGAACTTTATCGTATAATTAGAAAACCTACACTACACTAACAACTAACAAGGCTAACCTTTTTCTTCAGTCACACAGGATAATTCAAAAGAAAAGGACTCATAAAAGTAAAAGTCAAAATTTTTGCATACAAATCGGTCTGCAAAAATCAACATCGTTTTTATTGTCTTTTCCTCACCCGGGAGAGATCATCAAAAATGTGCGAAGATTTTTCGGTTTTCCAAAAATTTGCATATTTATTGTTATACAGTTTTAGTCGTTGTTCAAAAAAAAAATACGCACACCCATACAGAGTCAACTTAATGGACAAAAGAAGAGCGTACATCAATCTGTCTCTGCTTGACCGTAGCAAATAAAAGGATTAGCGCGAGGGGAATTTACCTGAAATCGGTTCCCTTAACTTGACGTCACGCTTATCCCAAGTAACATACAGGTAGATAAAGGAAAGTCAAAAATACAAATGAGAAAGATCAAGATTTGAATATTAAAACTTGGTTTATCTAAATTCCCAAGGATTCGATTTCGAAGACTCAGGATGTCGTTAGAATACAATTTACATTAAAAATGTAAAAAAAAAAATGATGCCTTCAAAACTATTCAAAAATCGACTCATGTTTTCGAAAATAAAACGAAGAAAATAAACTATGGAGTTGATGCGAGGATCCTAAGCCGATAAGCAAAGGATGAAAAAATGTGTCACTGATAAGATAAAATGGCTGGCGTCGAACAATGAAGTATGAACCTTCTAAGTAGTTTTACGGAAAGAACACTGGTCAACCTTAAACCTATTACCATCAATTGTACCAGACTAGCATAATTAAATACTAAATTAGAATTCATAATGATAAGTTCGTCCACTGAAGCCTTTTGGGCTTCAAAATGATACACAGGTTGCATGATGAGATGCTGATATTTATTATCACTCATCCGGGTATAGTTTGATGGTTGAAAGTTCAATTAAGTTTGAGAAGCTACAGAGAATTGCCTATCGAACTTGCACTCCTACAAATCTTCATTAGGAAGACGGCTGTCAGATGTACTACAAAGCTGCAGTTAGAACACAAGTAAACGGGACAATCTTGTGGGACCCCTGGACATACTTGACTCAATGCCTGGAAAAGATCTGTTCTGTACACTCCTCGACTGTATGGGCAGGAAGTTCCGTTTTGATAGTCTAACACTAGTCTAAGGGAGAACTCCTACTGGATCCAAGGAGTCTGGTTTGGTTTACCGGCGGATTGAAAAATAAATCTGGAGTTGGAACTGGCGTTCAAAAATAACGTGCCACAGGTGTTCCGGGCTGAAATTCATGCTCTAGAGTGAACCTTGAAAGGAGTCCAAGTCATTCAACGACGGCCTACATTCTCAACCTTTAGACAACGAATTTGTATAGAAACTAGCCAGGGCCGACAAGGCTTCTGCCTTCTCATTATCTAAACCATCTGGGACATCAATTTGGGGTAAAGCCACAGCGCTGATTGTTAATAGGTAAATGGGCGTCTTGTGACAATACTAACTGCTCACGTAGACAAGCAATACTGTAAAAACGTTCCGAAGTTCAGGCAATCCAAAGACTAATCAAGCCTCATTCCTACAAGAAAAGCGTCAGGAAGCTGGTGGGTTTCGTCCGAGACTAGGTGCCTGAGATACCATCTCAAAATGTTAGATCTATGTTCAGAGACAGAGCTGAATCTGCCACGAAAAATGTTCAGTGAATATTGCTGGAATCGATTTATGTATGTATTTTACCGAAGCGGAATTTCAAAGGTTGCTTTTGGTGTTCTGTCAAATGTACATATATCTAGAGGAATGGTGCAATCAGTCTTTAGGCCAAGCTGCTTATGTTTTGGTCCAACATGGAGTCGGTGCTTTTCCCGTTAAACTCTTTCTCATATGAACGTATGGAACCAGTTAACTTTAGAACGCGCTATCAGGAGAAGTATTTCCGATAGAAATCTATCTCCAATAATTGGAATAAAAAGAGTCAACAAACAGCTGTAAAGAAGTTGTAGCGCCTTTCTTGAGAAAAGTGAGAAAAAAAGGGTAGCCATCCAAGTCATGTAGTGGAACCCATTAATTCAAGTGGGTCGCTAAAGACAAATATGGCCCAAGACTTTAGCAAAGGAGTCAAGGCAATTGGGGCGAAACTGAAGAGAATTGAGGCGACTGAAGACTTAAGGCGCACAGGTCCTAAGTAAGTTGTCAAATAGTTCAAGTACATCACAAACTAGATAGGTTTCGTCTTAGGCGATTTTATTGTGCGTGAATTTTTTAGAAATGTTTCTCGTCGGACGCAACGTCTGTGTCTGTGCGTTATATTAAATAAACTGTGCCTTTGTCATAATTTTTTGTTTTAACCAAGAAAAACTTCCAACTCAAGTTTCTGTGAATTTTGAAAAATTCCCCAAAACACTTGTGAGTCGACAAATGCTACGAACGTCATTACAAAAAAATTATTTATAACAAAAACCATAAATTTTTGTAAAAACAAAGACTTTACCTAATTCAATGCGCTAAGCATTTTTAAGTACCGCCAAATACCCGCATAAATAAAACGATGATCTAATCCTTCCCAAGAGGCACACTACGTACTATTTTGTTCAAAAACACAGCAAAAATTTATAAAGTAAAACTAAAATTCCTCAAAAAACCAAACAAACAAACAAAAGTGGTTTTGCATTCTTTTTTTTTTCGAGCAAAAATCACTTTTGCTCATAAAAATTGTATTTTTCGTTTTTGTTTTGAAACAAAAAAAAAAAATTAAATGGAAAAAATCTTATTTTAAAATCATTACTCATACTAAAATGCAGCGTGTGCAACGTGCTCCATCCTTTCTCGCCAAAAACGATTTTTTGCCGCACTAAAAAGTTCGAAATATCAGTTTTTGCCTACAGAATTAGCAACACGCCCATAATTCAAAGTCACTAAAAAACTTGGCGCAAAAATCACTAGATATTCACTGTGCGAATACAATTATCATTCCCATCATCATCTGCAGAATCGTTTATATGCAGATATGTACTTTTCTATTATTTTTTGAAGAGACGTAGACTGTGCAGTGTTTTAAATCACCGACGGCACAAACGTCTGCATCATCAAAATTTCAAAAAAAAAATAGAAGGAAAATAGTTTTTAATAAAAATAAAGATTGCAAAAATACGCAGATACTTGTGCACTGTCTATATGCATCATTCCTGCGCTTTTTTTTCTCCTCACCCACCGAGAACTTGACCGGAACACACTGCAGCAACTAGAACAGATGAAAGAGAAAAACATTTTTACGAAAATAGTTTGAAAACAAAAAAAATAGTAGAAAAGTATCTACAGGAAAACTTTTTCGCAGAAAAGAAGAATTTTTTTCTTTTTTAAATTTTTTTTTGTTTATGCATCGCTTGGTGCATTTTTAGTTTTTGAGTGCACGGCAGCGGTTAGTGAGAAATTCAACAAGTCGATGTGGCGCACAAAAAGCTTGGGGCGGATAGACGGATTTGCATCTTTTTTCTCAAAGATTTTTGAGTTTTTTTTTTGCTGTTGAAAAAGATATTAAATCTACACTTGGCCTTTGAGACGAGATGCACACATGTGGGCGTTGGCGGTTTTTTTCGCAGTGAAAATCGTTGTTTTTCTCCATTGGCCGAGATTTGTAAATCTTTTTTGATTATTTTTGAACGCAGTTTAAAAAACACGATTTGATGTGGAACCTTTTACTGAACTTGGACACAGAGTCCTTTTCAACCATGGTAAGGAGTTTTCAATATTTGTTTTCATCCACATTCTTGTTGGGCTCTTGTGATGGGCTCAAGCTTAGCGCCACCTATCGATTTCTAAACCATTGTAGCGTATTCCAAGCGGAAAGAAAGAAAAACCTGATGTTCGCTATGGATATCTACCTCGAACAGGCAAGCAGGAATCAAGTCCTTAGATTTCCGATAGTTTTATATAGAAACGGCGGAGTAGTTGAATATTCCCGTTTTCTAGATGCCGGGGTATTGACCAGATTAACTCGCCAGGTGTGGAACAACACTATCCCTCCATACCGACTGCTCGGGCTCTACGCAGTTCGGACAACAGTCCATCGCAAAACCATTTAGCCACGATGACCACCGAGATTTGGTCTTAAACGCTCTAAGAATAGGTGTCGCCATTGGACTCTATCTAGTAGGAAAGTATGCAAGAAGGCTTGTCATATACTCAAATGATTTCTGCAGAAGCTGTGTGGACGATGAAGAAGAGGAAACTCTTCCCCACCTTCTTTGCTCCTGTCCAGCTATCTTTCACAGAAGAAAACTTCATTAAGGATCTCTCTACTGTTACTGATTAATGTTGAAAAGCTCTTACGCTTTAACAGAAGTTTCAATTGGTTCAACTAGAAGCTGAGGAAAATGTCACGATCCACGTTGTATCTCAATGGACCTACTACTGGTGTTAGGTTACGTTAAATTGCAATATGCCAAAATCCGGCCCAAAATGGTTTGGTGTGTTGGCTTAATATGGCAGCCACTTCAGTCTAACCTTTATATACAGACGGAGCTACAAGCTGTATTTCCTTACGTGTTTTGATAAGCCTTTAAAGTCGGACTTAAGATTTTGCCAACCAGTCGCCAACAGGGCCACAAAGCATTTGCGTCTTTGCCACTGTGTTCGGTTCCTGGCAATGTGCTTTATATTTTCTAGCTTTTCCTAAATTGCTTTCAATTCTCTTCGACAGACTTATGTTATATTTTTGTTGGGTTAAGGGACTCTATTACATGAGTTAGTCATCACTTTGCCGAAGCATCTGGCCGATCCATTTGGCGGGCCTAATAACTAGTAGATATTTCTATTTTCCGTACGTTAAGTGACTTAAACCAAGTAAGAAACGGCTAGCCCAGGAGCCATGGGAACATGTTCTACAGCTGCACTAGAGATGATCGTAGGACTCACTCCAATACATATCGAGGATCATCAAGGACGGTATTGGTAAAGGTAAATGCATTGCACTTAAAAGGTTAGAGATCCTATCCAAGAACATACCGAAAAGGCTAAGGAAAGAGGAAATGAACAAATAGCCCAGCAATTGGGATGAAACCCCTAATTTGCGGAAGGCCAAGAAATCATTGATGAATACAATAAGAAGAACAGCAGAACTTGCCTAACCAGGGTTGCTTTCCATCTTAACTGGTTACTGTGGGCTCATGGACCACCTTAGGAGACTGAGTGTTGAACAGTATGGGCACTACAGATTCTAAAGGGTCTTGAACAAACGCTAAGAAATCTTCTCAGGGAATGTGAAGCTTTAATTTACAAAACGAATAAACCACTTGGGAGCCTATATCTTAATCAGAGAGAGATCTACCTTCATTGAATGACGCAAGATACTGCGGTGTTCTAACTCGAGTATTCCAAAGAAGGACAAGGCTTCTTTTCCAGTTTTGGAAGAGAGTTTGAGCTCCAGTCTACGAGTCCAATTTGATATCAAAAGACTTCCGCATCAAAAGACTGTTTTGCAAAGGATGCAATCATTAAATCCCTCCATCTTTAACAACAAACCGTGAAGAACGTCCACGGACTTTTTTCAAGCCCAGAAAGTGCACGCAGATCAAGCAAAGTTCAGGCAAAATATTCCGCACTTTGGTAGAATTGGTGATTGGCCAACTTGTCTTGACAAAAATGTCAACTTGTCACCCTTGGACGGAGGAGCATTCTCACCAAATGGTTGACAATAAGGCGCCCATATATAAACTTCGAATAAGACCTTCTAAAAACATCTTGAAAATCCAAAGATGGCTCAAATGTCATCGATCTTTCTATTATCACGTGTCACTTTCGGTTTTCACTTAATTGTTGATGACCATCATCCAAAAAGGTTTAAAAATACAAATGCAAAGTAGTCGTTTACGCAAATAGTATCCAATGATAATGCTGTTCGCAATAACATCAGTAATTTAAGCCATTAAGCTATAAGTTTTTAAGGACACCAACAACCATTAACTAATTAGAAAATCAAAATTTGCCATTAAACTTTTGTCATTACTGTTTATAACGACTTTCTCTGTAAATCACTCTTTGACGTCAGCATTTTGTTTCCTGTGACAACTAAACTTTCGACACATTTGCATAAAGCCCCCTTAAGTTTAAGTTTATTTATTAAAAAAAGCAGAAAACTCACCTTTAAAACGATTCCTCCTCCAGACGTTTCGAACGTATTTTTTTTGCTTTGCTACTCGGCTTTTTGCTCTTCTGCCTCCTTTCTCTCACACTCCTCTTCCCACTCTCTTTCTCTACAAGAAATTTTGTTTTTTTTTTGCTCTCTATCAAAAAGAATAACAAAAAAAAATGTGCAAAAATGCTTTCTCTTTTTTTTTTTGTTTAATATCCGTTACTTTCGAACACGCATGAGCAACACTAACTACCACGGTGAGGTACTTGTTTCAAAAAAACTTGCGATTTCCCCTATTATCCCTCTATCTCCCTCTTTGTCGCACTATATTCGCATAGAATCCGTTCTTTTTTTTTAAGACCACAGTTAATTGTTTATTCACATACACATTGATTTTGAAAAAAAAAAATCTTCACAAAATTAAAAAAAAAAACGAAACGTTTTGATCCACAAAATTCGTTGCAATGTCAGTTCACTTTACGCGATCGTTATCTCGTTTGACAGGCGTTTTACTTATTTGACGTTTGTTTATACCATGGCTAACTAAAAAAATGAAAAATATCGTATCTACTCGGATTATTTTAGTTTTATTGTTTTTCTATTTCGCTGTTCTAAACCGTGATCTCACGCATCCTTTTCGTTGTGATGTCTCGAGCACGACTGAACTGAGATTTCGGTTGAGTTTTCCCTCAAAGGAAATCGAATTCTCATTCCTTTTCGGAGCCAAGTGAAAGCAGAAAGCAGGCACCCTCCTCCTTCACTCCTGGCAATTGAGTTTGGCCAATGAACATTAGAAAATTACACTCGACACACACGGAATTGTGCCGGGCCAGCGATGAATTCTTGTAATGAAAATTCATTTTGAGTGCATTCTGCGCGAAGCAGTAGCGGCACGGAGAGCATGTGTAGGTAGGCGCAGATACAGAGTGGATTCACTTCGTATTCACTTGGCGGTCCATTGTGTGGAAGTGAACAGAATTAGGGATGTTTTGAGTTGTTCTGTCTCATTTGCACTTGGTGGATGAACTGATGGAGGGAATGGATGAACTAGGTCGAGGAACTCTTTGGCTTTTGCTTTACATAAACGGACGGATTTGGTAGATGAAACTGTGACCGTTTCATTGTTTACCTTTAGATGAAAGAAGGTGTCCTTCGAACAGCGGTTGTGTTTCTTATTTTTATTCACTTCAATGGCGCTTCAGGCGTTATTGTGTGACCCATTGCGCTTAGCGATTTCATCATACACATGTAGGTGACCACACCAATATGGGGCACGTACTACGGACGTCGTGCTTCAAGCATTTCGTCTGCGATTTCTAGCAAAACTTTCCTTTTTCATCGTTTCCTCACGTTAAGGCTTTCTTGCCGATTTCACAATGTTTCTAGGTCTCTTGTCCTGAACTAAATTCAATGATTTGGCGGTACACAACAACCTTTTACCCTAGTGAACACCTTTTTCAAGATGTTGTTTCGCCGTGACGAGAGGGCTTACCAATTGTGAGTTGTAAGGAACTCGAGGCAGGCTGTATTAGACTTCGGCTGAATACATACAACCTCACAGTTGCCTCTGACACTCAACTAACCCAAATAATCTCCACCTTTAGTTAAGGTAAAAAAAAAGCAATTACATAGCTGGCGCGACAACTCTGGATGAACCAAGGCCCAGCTTCCCGCAACCATACATACTGTGCGTGTTACATTTTTCGCACGAATAGAAAGGACCTACAATCTATTACCGACTCCGAAAGGCGAATTGAGAAGCTTTTTCATGACAGGCAGTACCGTGAGAATTGTTCGGTGGACATGGCTGGGCATGAACCCGTTCGTTCGCATGCGCCCAACAAGCCACGAGAATCAAGGATTACTTGAACGTTAAACATATTAGCCTCCTTTCAGTGAAAACCTCTAGACCACTTTCAAGAGAAAGTCCTTTTTTCTAAGATCGACACCCTCACTCCCCTTTAAGGACATCTCTAGCTCAGTCCGAGCCAGATTCGACCATTAGACCACCGATTAAATGAGTTTGGATGGAAAAAGTTCAAATGGTTAATTGCCAATGGGAATAGCGCCGAAAAGACCAGAGAAAGGAATAGTTTCGAGCCTTTTAGTTGGGGCCAAAGTGTAGCTTCTCGCAACCATCCATATTGTGCGTAATGTTTAGCGCACAGATATTGTTGAGGCTTGAACCTACGCAACTCGTACAGCATTGAGCCACGACTACCATGTCCTAAGCAAATGTTGCATAGCATAGGCGATGAGATCTAAAACGTCTAGTAAAATGCCGAAAATGTCTATCTCCCTAATCACTGTAGCGTATTTTAAGCCGAAATAATGGCAATTAAGGAAGCCTCGAACCCTTTAGCTAGGAAAATCCAGGAGACGCTTTACAACACCATCTTTGCTCTACATTCGATTTATGGTCTCACCTGCTGTACAGCATCACCGACCTGGTCAAAAAGATATCAACAGCCCACTAGACCCTGTGGTACGCTCAGTATAGAACCGGAATGACTGGGAATACCTCTGCCTACGTGCAAAATATCCTTAAACTGAACGCAATGACGAGAACCAACAGTAGACAGACAGTTCTCACCTAGGCTAAGACAAAATCAAATCAACGGTTTGGTCCTGCTAAAGCGGTCATGCGAAGCCCTGTCTTAGAGCGCCTAGCCCTTTATTAATGATATTGGCTGCAGGGACGCAGAAGAGTAAAAGACTATCCACAATTTCCTCTTTTACTCGATGGCTAATCTGGTTCATAGAAAACTCATATAGGTTCAATTATCCTGTGGTATCTCAATGAACTTTTCTCGTTGGAGTTTTTGTTTTCTGTCTAGGCATAGGAGGAATTTTGCAAAGGCACCATGTAATGTAGTTTTACCAGACCAATCCTCCGCAAGCTCAGACACTTATCGCACGGAACCACAGTAAAGTCTGTCTTCACGGACAGGCTTTTGTTGCTAAATGGCTGCCTTCTTATGTATTCTTAACAGGTCCCACTTGTTCCCGGGCCGTCTGAGCTCAACGTGGACGCGGGTTAATGATAATTATTGCATATCAGTATCTCTTCGACTTCGGCATTTATTCGACTATTGTTTTGGGCGTAGTGAACTATTTATTTCTGTTTCCAGTCATCGTTTTTCGTCAGAGAATCGATGGCAGTTAAACACCACATACGGCAGGTCGTCTTCGCATTCAGGACATACTGAATATTCTGGATAGTAGTCATGCTAAGTGCAGATAGCCACTACCACCTAACCCAACCCATAGAGGTGACAGAAAATAGGTCCGAATGAAGTGGATAGAGAAGTTTTCCTGACAAAACATGCTTTCAGAATATTCTTTCGAAATTCAATCCTGAATGACCGACAGTGGAACAATTACACCACGTTTTGTCCCATAAATATTCAAATTTGATCATGCCACACTTATGAGGGTGAAAGGACTTTCCATCAAATTTCTATCAATGCCACAACGAAAGAAAGATGTTACCTCAATGTATCATTGTTTTCTTTACAAATTCACCCAACCAAAAGGATCTGCTTCGCAAACATATTAAAGACTCAGAGTTCAATTGCTGCCTACTTAAGGATGCCCTCATACCAAACAAGGGACCATATGCAAATGCAGTCACCCATATTCAATGTTTGCGGTCAAAAGGTGGCACAATGAGTCCTTGGCATACGGTTGCATATTTTCTTTTATCCTTAAGATGATTTTCCACCCAATGGATAGGTGAGCCGATATGATTTTGAACTCTAACCCATGGTGGATAATTAGATGGAAATGCTGTGTGTGTTTTGGTACACAAGAGGGCGGGGTAAAGATGTTTTCATTAGGAATACAGTTTCGACAGATATCCTGATTAAAAAAAAAGTATTTCAAGCAAAATTAGATCATAATTCTTAGTTCAGATGAAAAGTGATAGGAAAATTATCAAACACCGACTCTTGTCTCGAATTCATAACAGTCCTTCATATCCTTGTTCGAACATGTGTCATCTTTCACGCAGCAATTATGACCTTCTAGGCAATTTCAAGTCATTTAGGGTACCGATACCGATCTGGCGTGGGACAGTTTCATTCTTATTACGTTGACGCCCATTCTTTATTATGTTTTTTGAAAAATTTTTGACTTTTAACCATGGACGGGGGATAAGCCCCTTTTATGATCCCAAGCACTTTACGTAAGAAGGGTTTGTCTGGAATAAATTTGCACATTTTTCCATTGCAAATTTTATGTGAACATAATTACATTTGACTTTTGACGGAACAATAAACATTCGCGGAAGTGACATTCTTTATCCACACGCTGTGAGTTTTAGGTTTGGCTAATCCTGATGATAATTTAAGGCGGTTTACCCTACACGTTGAGATGGCGAATACACGTTTTGTATTTCGTTTTAGTTACCTGCTCGTCTGGCGGGTAATAAACCGTCTAAAACTAACATAATAAAACGTTCAAAGGAATTCTGCTTCTGCTAGTATCGGACCGAGGAGAAAAAAATCCCATAAAATGATCAATTGTTAGACGGCAGACTCTGTGCTAGAGTGAGCGTCGAGGTCCTGGAATACTTTTGTCGACACAGAATGATGGAAAACAAACAAAATGTCGAAGCACAAAAATATGTTCGAAAGTAGTACTTTTTCTCATCGAGGATAATGGATGCAAAGGAGAGAGATATGTAAATCCTTTTCCTTCTAAGAAACGTGGTCATAATTTCTGTTGTCCTTATGGAAATTTAGATTTTTTTTGTCGAGATTTTGGAAAAGGTGGCGGTTTTACAAATGCTGGTCTCGGAGAAAATTCGCACTGAAAAAACTTCTAGTTCTACTTCTTTGCCGACTTTCGAAACTAAGAAACCGACTATAACCACTGAAACAAGACAGCAATTGTCTGACCACATCACATGAATTTCTCTGTCCTGCCATTTAAGCATAAAACCAATGAACATAGAATGCAAGATATAAGAACTACGTTTGGAGATAACTGTTGAAAGCTTTCTTGAAGTCGATAAAGAGGTGTTAAAGTGAAGGCTCTAAGGTTCTCAAGAAGACAATTATCCACGCACCAACAATTTCAACTCTTTTACAAGGTTTCCTTATGCGTCCATTGAAGTTTGGACTCGTAGTCATTTTCCTTTCTTCTTGATAAGACCAAGTTGTGAGCGATGATAGCCATCACACATGCGCCTGGTTGATTGGAACTTATTGAAGCTCTCAAGAAGGGAGGGGCCTGTCGCCGAAAAGTTTCTTGCAAAGTCATGGGCGTTTTCGTTGCCTGCGATGTGTATACGAATATCTCATTTAGAACCCCCTTATCTAGTTTTTGCAGAGTCCAGAGCTTCACGGCGGTCTGGTTGTCTATGTAGACAGTGATTGTCATAAATAACAATTATTCTCGAATCTCGAATTTTAAATAATTTTCGCCTGATCTTGCCTGTGAACTTGGACGGCATTGGTACCGTTTACTGCTAGAAATTTGAAGTGAACCCCAGCCAAAACGCCAATGTTCATCTTACACCAACCTCTGTTTGGTGGTAACTTTTTAGTTTCTTCAGTAATTTCTGCCAAGAAATCTGCTTATCAGTTTCTGCAGAACTGCTTGCAATCTCCCATCGAAGCAGAGATATAAAAGCAGAAGTCCCCATGGATTTTTTATTTGTGTGACCCCAACTTAAGTGCTCGGCCGTGGTAAGTGCATTCGACTGTTATGCGAACTGCATTGTTTGGTATAATTTGTCATGAAAAAGCTTGTCAAGTCGCCTCTCGAAGTCGGCAATAAATTGAAGGTTCCTTCTATTCATGGAAAAAGTGTTACATGCACAACATGAATGGCTGCGAGAAGCTACGCCTTGGCTAATCCCGAGCTGTCCCGGCAGCTATTTATTTATTTATAAATCTTCTCCGACTACACTTACTAGCTCTGATTGATGCACAACCGATCGCATCACTGTACCGATCTACAGTCTCTCGCCGTGCCTCGAGTCGTGTCTGACTATATGAGCAGTTTTTCCCTTGGTCAAACTACCACACCAAAGACAACACGCCATATACCCACCAACCCATCGGTTCCCCAACAGCATCAAGCAATATCTGGTGAAGGGTATGTGCTGCAGTGGTCCTTTATTTTTGCAAGTGACCATCTGAGTGTGAACGCGTAAACCCGTTCGTCAACAACCTGATTGATCCATATATTCACACTAAGGCAGATCTTGGAGAAAACCCAGGAACTTCAAATCGATACCCACCACCTTTTTATCGATTTTAAGGTCGCTTATGGCCATCTATACACGAGCTATACAGAGCAATATCTAGTTTTGGTATCCCTGCCAAACCTATCCATGACGATGAAGAATGCACGCTCCATCAACGTCGGTAAAGGCCTCACCGAGGTCTTTGATGTCAAAAAAGGAGGCGTGTAACTGCTCCCATACGCCGACGATATTGACATAATTGGAAGAACGCAGCATGATGTCACTGGCGCATTCGTGGGTATTGAGATGGAGGCGGCGAAGATGGGTTAAGCGGTCAATGAGGGCAAGACCAACTATGTGCTGTCAACAAGAAAGGACACCCAACACCGACGTCTCGGACAGAACGTCACTATAGACAGATATATGTAACTCTGAGGTAGTTGAGAACTTTGTCTACCTAGGCTCCGCTATAAATTGAGACAATGATATCAGCGCTGAGATCAAACGAAGAATAACTCTTGCCAATCGCTGTTTCTTTGGGCTAGGAAGGCAATTGAGTGGCAAAGCCCTCTCTAGAACTTGATTAAGACCGCGACTCAGGTGGCGCACGCAAGTGGAAGGGGAACTCAACCAACTTGACGTGCGAAACTTGGGCCAGCTAGCTAAAGATCGAGCTGGTTAGGGACGCTTGTTGGATGAGGCCCAGCTCCACCCAGGACTGTAGCGCCACCTTCAGTAAGTAAGTAAGTAAGTAAGTAAGTAAGATAGCAACATTGGAATCAATGAAATCTATTTATATGCGTCGTTTCCCAAAAATTTCTTTCTCTGGTCAACACTGTGCATTTCGAAGAAATTTGACTATGCGTCCTTTCTTTGAAGGTTGGCACGTACATATGTGTGCAACTCTTGAGTTTGAGGGCTTTGGGTAGATTCACTTTGCTTTAACGTCCAATTACGAGAGTCCTGTAGTTTTGAAATGTTTGAGCAAAGGACACATTGAATTTCCCTACTATTTATGACCTGTTCATTTGAAATCTACGCTCTTCTTTCTGCTTTTTCCAAAATGTTTCTATATTTTTTATTAATTTATTTTATAGCATGGACCTTTTTTTTAGGGTGTTCATACCTTGGATTTCCTTTGAAAACTGCTCTCTAGGTTCCGTAAAATATTCAAAACAACTCTCCAATAAAAATAAAATTCAAATTTTAACCCTTTCATCACTTTGGTACTCATAATTCCCTAGAACCAATATCCTTGTAATTTTCCTAAATCCTTCAAAATTTCAACAAAATTCAAGGTAACACTGTCAAAACACCTAAAGGGTTAAAGATAACAAGTTTCCTTAAACCATAAAGATTTAACCCTTTCGAAAGGGTTAAACTAACTAATGATCGTCCTTTCTACAAAAAAAAGAAAACAATCCTTTTCTCAAGCTCGCCGCCAAAATAAAAATTCAAATTTCCTCCATTTTCCACATTTTTACAATCCAAACGAAAGGGTTAGCAAAAATCGCGTCTATTTTAATCATAAAAAATTGCAACCATTGTTTATCCCTGATTTACACAAAAAAGGACATACAACGTAAACATCTATAGCTTCAGAGAAGTCTGTGCGTAAAACAAGGTGAAAAACACTTCGTTGTTATCTCTGCCATTAAGAAACAAATAATCGTGTGTAAATAAATCCTAAGTATTCCGTCTCTTTGTGTCATAAAAAGGACCCGGACAGAACTAGAACAAGGAACCGAAAAAAAGGTAAAACAAGGTGAACAAAAGCCGGAAAACTGTTTCCTTTTTCCTCAGGCTAAAACGATCATTTTTACGATGGCAACCATAAAAAAGGACACACATTGGAAAAATGAAGAAAAACACACAATAGCTGACCTCAACAAGGACATACGCGTACTCGATTCGATAGTATCGGTCAGTCGAAGAACATTTGATACAGAGACGAGCAATTTTAATCCTTCCTTGCTTGGAAAAACGAAAATGCTCTTAGTTCTAGTACACGTTTTATTGCAGTCAACCTTGCTTTCCTCGTGGAACATTCCATAAAGGATCAAGAAAAAGGTACAGCGTTTCTTCTTTTTTTGTTGTGAAAAATATTCACCAGTAGTTTTGAAAATTCACTGCTAATCCTTGGTGATTAGGACATAGAAATGGACAGTCAATGACAGTTGCTACCTGTTGTGATGCAAAGGATCGGTGTCTCCATAATAAACGGCTTAACGAAGTCAAAATTCGTGATTTGAATATTGGCTGCTAGACGTAATAAACCTTGAACGGCAGTTAAACCGACGGAACAATGGAAACTAGAGCAGTTTTTTTTTTCTTGGTTAATTTTCTTCCTTTTTGTGATCCTTTTTCGAATGACCTTGAGGATTAGTTCGGCTGGGAAGAGTTTAGGTCTCAAAGTAGAAAAATAGAAACTGTATAGTGGTCTGAAAAAGACAAAAAATGGACGAATAAACTCCTAACGCTGTCCTTGGATATTCTGAAGCATTAACGTATCGAGTTAAATCAAAACAGATGACAGCTTAAACATCCTAGAGTCTGAGATCCACCAGCGAGTTGAGTTCTGTTTTCAATGCGGTTGAAAGCCATATTTTGAAATGTTGTTCATGCAATCAGCTCAAACATTAAGCTAAGTAATGAATCCCTGCTATTGCATAGTTGTAGCACTTGGAAAGTGACCCCTACAATCACGAGAAAGCTGAAGACGTTCCCTAACAGGTGCCTACAAACTATCTTAAGGATTTTCTCTCATAGCGGAATTTCTTACGAACAGGTGTCCCAAATCGCGGGTCAGAAGCAACCAGCTACCAACGAAAGTGGCAGTGGATTTAATCATACATTTTGAAAAGGTGCCAGTTCCATAGGTAACAATCGCCGACAATACGATCAAGGTTGGTAAAGCAATCCCGCAGATCTCTTAACGAGATTACAGATAGGTGCGACGTAACCCTGTGCTGGGTCCCAGGACACAGGGACGTTCCAGGCAACTGCAGAGCCGACGAACTGGCAAAAGAGGGTGCAGGACGGCTTCTCCCCGAAAACCTGGGGGGACTCCCTGCGCCCATAGAATCGATCAAGTTCCTCCTTGACAGAGATGCCAAGAAACTGGCAAACCGCAGATGGAACAACATCAGCACTTTTCTCCTGTCAAAACAAATCTGGCCCAAGCTGGATTTAAAGAAGACGGACTAATCGGAAAAATCTAGGTTCACTAGTAGGAGCCTTTACCGGACATTGCCTGATAGGCAGGCATGCACTTAGATTGGGGGTCCCCTCCAATGATTTCTGCAGAAGCTGTAGGGACGACGAAGAAGAGGAAACCACGACCCACTTACTTTGTACATGTCCTGCTCTTGCGACGCTTAGAAGAAGAACCCTCGGGGAATACTTCTATGATGATCTTAACGATCTTGCTGAACTCGACATCCAGAAGACAAGCAACTTCATCTCTGGGACGAAATGGTTCAAATCTTAGGGTTAACACCGCTACGGTTGCCCATTTTTGTTGTAGTTATGCCACATTTTCTGGTGCCGGTAAGCCGGTTTACTTTGTTGTGGTATCACAATGGGCCATTCTGGCCTAAGTGTGTACCTGCCTAAGCGGGGACAGCCACCCAACCTAACCTAACCTATAGGTAACTATGCTTTGCAGTGGAATCTACTAACTCAAGATGGCAGAAGTCACATTTGGGAGGAGGAGTTGAAGAAAACCAAGAGTTACTGCCAGTAATCGTATATGACGGCGTAATCGTAGACTTAGTAAAGGCCGTTAGGCCCCCAAGAGGTAACTGCTGAGTGGTACCCCAAAACAAGGTTCGGCACCAACGAGTAGTCGGCAAGCGCCTATTCTCCCCAGTCAGCCCATTCGTTACCCTCAAAGCCTTCATGTCCTGGCTACGGTCACTTTATTTACCGATGCAAGGCTTTCGAGGAGGTTGAGACAGTCCCAGACGAGCTTGGACCCTACCGTGTAGTTCTGCTTGGCTCTCTGAAAAGATGTAGATGCGGGTTCTTTGGGTTCTTCTCCCCAGGGACACTTGCAAACAGGTACCATAAGCCCCAGCACCTCTGTTACCGTTTTTCAATTTTGAATTATCTCTATACCAGATTTGGTAAGTTAAGGTCTTAATTTTGTAAGTAGAGATTGACAGTAAGTAGAGAGAGGTTTGAACAAATCAATTCGAGAAGCGAGATTTTCTCATTCTGGAAACTTGTGCAGTACTTGCACGCCTGCACATTCCCGCTTCAACATGAATGTAAGACGCTTTTCCCGTTCTCAGAATTCAGAGTCCTGTAGCCCTTGAACTAAAATCCCTGTGAAGCCTGTGTGTCGGCACAACTGACCCTTCCACCAAAACACGCTTCAATTCGTTCCCATTTCGTGGTATAAAATTTCATTACCAATCAAAATTGCGCATCGGTTTCCTAAAGGAGATTTTCCATTCGAATGCCCTAAGACCGTGACCGAAATTCAGCATTTGAATGAAAGCCGCTTACTGGCAGCAGCTCTAACCGAAATTGGATCAACCAATTGCGCGCCAAATCTATTCGCCCAACCACGGCCAGCTTGACCTTTCTCGCCTAAACATTCCACCCCTCATCAACGACAGCGGCATCATTAATTGTCCGGCTTAAAACTGTAACTGAAAAATCCAGGAAAAAAAGGATATTTTATTGCGAAATTGAAAAATTCATTCGAATCAACATAATAAAAGGGACCCCAGCCAATCTCTGCATGTAATACTATGTAATCCTGCTTATGGTCCAATCCTGGCACCACGAATATTCGCCATAACCCGATAAATCAGGGGTCACCTAGAAGCCTCTAAGAACAGATGCGGGTCAAATAAAAATTTCTCTTTCATTCCAAGTCCGGCATCAACAATGAATCCTAGAACAATGGAACGGCGCTCTATTTATTTCACACATATCCTCAGTATAGGTGCCAATTCGTAAGGATAACACAAATCCAACTCGACATTGTGTCGATTTTAAAAATTCGTCCCCCGTCCCCGTCTTTGGAAGCCACAATATGCGGAACAGAGATGTTTTAATGTTGCGTCAATCCGCTGGCGAGGGTCAATTTAGTGACCATTGCCTGTCAACCAGGGTCAGAGGGGGTAACGACTGTTATCGAAGGGTCACGCATAAGGAATTTTCGAAGACGCAAAAAAGGTCACGCATACAGGGGACAATAGAACTGTCGCTCGGCGCAATTTTTCTGGGGTGGAAATAAAAATTTTTGAAAAATTTTCAGTAATTTCTCACTGATGGACATGGGACAATTGAAACGAAACAATGTCCTGATTGTGTGTGATCCCGGCGGTGGGTTTGTTAATTTATTGCAAAAAAGGATGCGAAAGGGATGGTTTGGTTGATTTTTGAAACGCAACGCCATTAAAATGGAGAGAACTGGACGAGGAGGAGGAAGTATTTTTAGTTTTTCTTTCGTCCTGATTGTTATAGTTTTTGACCCCATGTCAGGATATTGGTGATTTCGCGACCATTCATTTGACCTTTTTCCGATAATTTATTACGTTCGGACACACATTTGCGTTTGCCAAAGGATAATGAAATTTACATTTTTCACACATTCTTTGAATTGTGCGTGTGTCCTTGCATTTGGCGAGCAAAGTCCCGCCAAAAGGATCTAATTTTTCCGTTACAAAAATTTACAAAATCTCACTGTCTAGACTTTAGTGGTGGAAAAAGGAATAAACCAAAGGATACTCATATCTGTTCTTAGTTGTTCGAAAGGACGTTCGATTCCTCGACATTCAAATGATCATTCAGACAATTAAGAGACTAGAAGGTGTGTGGTTGGCCCTCAAGATTGTACATCCAAACCGATTCTAAGTTTTAAATGGATTTGTGTATGGTTTGCCTGACTAAATATCAAACAAAGTTGTCCGTTAAGCGGAGCCTTTTACTGAAAATGCTTGGGACTCAGAGATTGGTTGGGAGGACCGTTCTTGAAAGACTCTTTCCAACAGGTAGTTTTAGGACAGGCCTTGAGCCAAAGGCCCTTGAATCGTCTTGTATTTGATGTAGCAGTGAGCTTTTTTGCGAATAGACTTCAGGGGCTTCTAAAATGTCACTGTAGTTCCCATTCGTGAAGGTCGCCAGAACTACATCGATTAATTCCCAATCAAGGTAATCCAGGTCGCCTTCTGTGTCATGGAGTAGGTAATCAGTCTGACCAGTAGGAGGAGTGGGTAGTAGCAGAACTGTCCATTTTTCCACCTACTAGGTCATAACTCCATTTGGGACAAGAAGTTATTCGCCCAAAGATTGACAGGCGGAAAAGTGTAGAGTGGACATGGCCATGACTTGAGCCCACGCAGCTTGCTCATCAATCCAACGTACTAACCACTAAGCCACGGCGATCAATATCGTTTTTCCAAGAGCAGTCTTATCCGCAGATTCTTGTCGGTAGAGGACTAAAGGCTAGAGATTGAGAATGGATTCCAAGTTCGTCGTTGGAGCTGTATTTATCGCACATGCTTCTCCTTAAAGCTTGTGGTTCTGGCCATGGACTCTTGGTCCGCTACACATAGGTTTCAAATTCCCGCTGGGCTTATCGACTCCCGCATTGGATGAAGAAGTCTATTCTTTACCGCCTCGGGGCACTCCCAAAAAATATGTTCTGTCGTGTCCTATACATATTTTTGTCTGTAGGAAGATAGATGAACCTGCATAGGATTCGATAAGTTGGCGAGGGAAGAGTGTACCCTCTGTGTCAAACCCAACATAGTTTTACCTCATATTTTGAGCTTTTCGCAATAGCACTTCACGGCAGGAGAAATCAACTGCCAATCGACAATAAAATTGTCGATTGGTTGTCGATGAAAAAGGTGGTGCCATCTCGTGGTATTGCCTTCATAGGAGGCTTGCGGGGTAGCAATTGTCACTGCTAGGACTTCCGGCTCCGGAAAACAATGCTATAGGAGTCTGACAGATTGAAACAGGCTTAATTAACCAAGAAAGATGCCTGTATTCACGTCAATGATTGTGGTTGGTGTGATCTCATTTACCTATTCCCCTCTACGGATAGTGGGGCACTGTGCAGTGAGTAATTGCTACATCGTTTAGGTACATATTTATGGCTTTGAATCTGAACTCGACATCTGAACTCAGATTCCTGTACAAATACACCTCATAAAAGCAGGTTGACAATAACCTCCAGCCCTGCTATTGGCGTGGTTCTCATAGCACTTGTAGCTGCTATGCATGCCAATTATGAATTTTCATGATGACCAACAAGAGCCAGAGGTTCTACAGCTTAAAATGCATCCGAACTAAAATCTTACACTCTACCATTTGGTACACAAATTTTTTGATGCGAGTCATAGAAATTAATAATTAATCTTTCACTTTTCGAATAAACTAGGACTAGACATCCTTTCCCTTCCCCAGTTGTTTGTACTTTTTTTTTTTTCAAAAATAGAAAGAATATAGCTAACATTTCCCTCTTTAAAAGGGAGCTTCAAATAAGTCGCAAATATAATTCAAATTGATGTAGTCTGGTTCAAGTAGAACCGGAGACATTAGGTTAGATTAGGTTAGGGGGGAAACGGACGTTATCAGTGCTTGCACGGGGGCCATTTGGTCAATCTGGAGAGATTTGTGAAAGTACGGACAGAAGTTGGTAGATAAAAGAATAAACCCAGGCCCATACTTTGTGTAATAAAAACAAAAATTCTATTCACCAAAGGACAAAACTCACCCATTGGTGGAGGATGACGTCGGTGCATATACTGTTGATCTTGATATATCGATTCGTTGGTGGATAGGGTGGTCGCATGATTTGATGGTTTGCCAGTTCCGTTTGCATTGGATGTATGCGATGATCCAAGTGTTTGTGAATGATGACAGTTCCATGGTATTAGAGGATCGTGGTGAACAAGGCTCCTGAAAAAAAATCATTGAATGTCAGAGAAACACATTTCTTCCATGAAAACAAAAAAAGCAAAACTCGAAACTGACCCCATTCTCCCATTGTATTGGTGGAGGATAATCCTTCGATTTCGGTGGTGGCACTGCTTTATATAGTCCACCACTTCCGTTCGACGTACCGCTCCCATTTCCATTGACAGTCGGCGGTGAAACAATCACATGTGAATTTTTTTGGTATTTTCGAACAGTCAGCGAAATTAGTTGCGATGCTGATTTTTTTTCATGGTCGATGTGAATGTAAAAATCGAAAAAAATGACGAAAGCTGAAAGGAAAAAAAAACATAAACATAAACAAATGAAAATACAAAACAAACGCGGAAAGTTTATGGGGATAGCAAAGGAAACAGAACACAAGTGCGACACACAGATTTGAAAAAAATCGTCCTTTTCCACAGGATAATGCAACAAAACAGTGTTAGGGGATGAGAGATTGAGCGGCTTTTAAACAAGCGTATCATATTGGTTTTTGGTATAAAAAATGATAGAGGTTACAGGGGGAAGCTTTTTTCTTCCCCTATATTTGCCATAATCTCTGTTTGCTTCTAGAATTTACTTCGAGACCCAGATTTGAGGGCCATGGTGGTGTTTTAAGAAAAGCATTTCAGGGGAAACACAGACCAACCTCATAAATGTCGACTCTCTGAGCATTTAAGCGTTCAAAACTAAGCTATTTACGTGTCTAGTAGGTCCCCGGCATCGTTTGATTGACACCTTAGCCCAGCCCGATACATTCAGTAGAGGTCAAGTTACTCTTGGTGTCGTACATAAGACAACCGAGGGGATTTAGACAGTTGATAGTCCGGCCCTGCCTATCTTATACCTTGAAGTTAGGCGACAAGAGAACAATCAACACGGAAACATATCCCCACGTATAAAACGCACAAAGCTTTAAGAGTCCCAACTTCAACATTTTCTAGACCTCTAGCCCCAAAAAAACATTTCATTGAACTAAGATAAACTCAACGTCTGATGAAAAGAAGGGCATTTTCATCAAATACACACCCATTATACGAAAGCCTCCATAATTTTAGCACACTCATCGGTCATCCACCCCCTATGCCCGTCCTGCCAAGCCAAACAAAGCAAAAGTATCCAATAATAAATAAATGTCCACCATTACAATCATATCCCGCGGAAAGAAAAACATCGTAATAAAAAAAAAAAAAAAACGCCAAAGCATACAAAATGCCAAGTGTCCTTTTTCCCTGCAAAAGAAGGACACACTCCGGGAGAAATCAAACGGAGCAAAACAGAAAAAGTAAAGAAAAGAAAAACCCTCCTCGACGGCATTAAAGAAAACATCGTTCTCAACGTTGTCGTTGTTGTCGTCTTATTGCGCCCGAAACCTCCTCCTCCTCCTCCTCCTCCTCCACCACCGTCCACCTTCCACTTCCACTGTGTCATCTTCAAATTTCCTGTATTTGCTGTGGAATCTGAAATCCTTCGCCATCACTCCCACCCACACTGCAAGGCGAGATTCAGTTTTTATGGCCTTGGAATTCATACATATTTACTATACACTTTGGCCCATACGAAGCAGGTTTCTGAGTCTCTCTCTCGCTCCCCCCAACCCCTCGCAGTGTTTGTATTAATGGAACACAGCATTGGGTTGGAAATATATCCCTTATTTCATAAAAAGCATCTCCTTCCCCCTTATGCCACGAAGGATGTAAGGCAAAATAAAAATATGGCTGAATCGCACAAAAAAATCCATCCACCCTTGCCGCACAGAGGGTGGATTCCATTCCAAATGCGTTGCCTAGATTCGTGCCGAGCTGAGCGTTTTTTTTTTTCCATCACACACACACACACAGGCAGTTTGGCCAAAAATGCTTGAATCTAAATCGGAATCGGAATTATTTCCAAGGATATGTACTTAGGAGCGAGGGGGTGCTTGACAGCAATGGAGCCGCCGACGACGACGACTTTGCTCCGCATTTGGTTACGATCGAGGGTAAAAAAAAAAAGCAATTTTTTGAAGAGAAAAGCACACACTGGGATATTGGGGAATCAAAATGGAAGATTCCGCCGCCATTCCACCCCTCAAAGACGCACATAGCAGCACCGTGTTGTCCTTAGATAAAAAGGACGAACCAGAAAAAAGAAAATCACACACAAAAAACCCATTAGGTGTGCGGCAGCCTCGAACAGAAGAAAAAAAAAACCAAAACCCAACGAAAATGGAGCTGTCGGGGATCCTTTGTGGGGGATAAAGCGAATCGGAGGCCACAAAAAAATATACCCTCACCGACAACGGAACGTTATTTTATTATTCGTTTCCATTATTCGTCGCGGAGTGGTGGCCGTGGTGGTGGTGGTGGCGGTCGGTGACAGCCATAGGCTGGGGTTGAATCACGAGCTATTGCAAAGTGCGTCGTTTGCTGGGCGAATGTGCGTACGGTTTATGTGTACGTGTATTATCATAATGATGGGTCGTAGGTTTTTATGTTTGGTCCTGCGATGCCTGCTGAGCTTCCTTTTTTCTGGTCTAAAATGTTGAAGGTCCCCTTGCCGTGTGTGTGCGGGGGTGAGTGGTATTTTCATGATGGGTTCTTTAGTGCCAGGAGGTGCTTTCTCGTCCTTGTTTCGGCAGGGTGAGGTGGAAGTATTTATTTTCTTTCGGTTTTTTTCTTTTTCGGATGACACAGGAATTCGTAAATTTTATTGTTAACGGCGTGAGACGAAGGTTGGCGTGGCGGCGGCCGCAGGCGGGGGCTGACAACAAAAGAAGGACACGAAAATGGAATACGGATTTTTGTGTTGGAATTGAAATGGGTAATAACGGGAGTAAGAATAGAGATTTCTTTTTTTTTTTTTTTCTGCTCTCGGTCTCTCGTTCCATTGTCGTTTTGTTTGTTTGTATCTGATGTTCCGGATCTAATGGTGAAAGTAAGTTTTTCTGCACCCAAAAACAAAAAAGGAAAAGAAAACGTCGAAGGAGGATAAAAGTTGTTACCTTAGTTTGCAAGGACATTTTATTTATTTCGAAGTACTTTTTTATATCGTTACATAGATTCGGTTGTTGATAAGATTTTTTGCAAAACTTTGGCGGGTCCACGTAGGAGGTTGCCAGTGGAAAAGGGAATCAAACTGTAGGTTATCGACTTGTGATTTTTTAAGGCAATTAATCAATTGAATATTCTCCGAAAAATTCTGCCATAGAAACCAATGGCTTCCTTGCTTTCCAGCCTTAGGAAGACAGAGTAGATCATCATTTTCGGAACTCACGCCTATAAGGATCAGTTTATCTGTCTTTTTTTGTCTTAATCAGACTCAGGTCCCTTAAATTGCGATTGGAAAATTCCCTCAGCTATAAGAGAAAAGCTCGAGCCTACAACTCGATCTCAGACAACAATAAGGCAATAGCACACGATTTCATAATCTGCCTGTGGACTGTACGTATGTACATTGTATCGCCTCCAGGGGTAATTAAAATACCCATTATTGCATGTTCAAGAGAACTATTGACAGGATGAGGAATATTGGAAGAATCAAGCTTCAACATTTATTGTAAACGCGGATTCGTCGTAGAAAATCGATTGCGGTCAAATGTTGTTGACTTTAAATCGAAAGGCGATCTCCTGAATATGATCGCCACCACGTTTTCACGCTTCTATCGAAGAAACTCAACAAGCTCCTTAAAAGGAATTCTGTCACCTCCCGAACGAATCCTGAGGGTACTATTCGGAGTACGATTTAAAACACCATCACAAAATGATGGAAACAGCAATCTGGATCCCTCCAGCTCGTTGAATCACCTACCATATCGTTCAAATGCTTGGTTGGCTGATTTTATGTGTGCCCTAAGACCTGTCTACACCTCTAACAGGTAAAGTTTTGGTCCTGAGATCGTAAGCTCAAGTTAGCGTTGCTAGACAGCCGGCACAGAAGGCTGAGAGCTTTCAATATCTTGGGGGTACTGTCTCGACCGATAGTGCAACCGAACAAGAACAGTATAACGAAGTCTGTCTTGGAAATGTTGTCCAAAATATGGCGAAAGGAACCTCTACTATTGTGAGAAAGCTACAAACGTTCTTTAGCAGGCGTCTAATTGTATCTCCAACGAACATCTTTATCAGACAACGGGCTATAAGCTATAAGCTCAAATACTGAAAAGCGAATGTGGCGGTGGATTGTCCACACATTTCGAAAAGACGTTAACGCCATTGCTAACCACGATATGCAAGGAAATTCACTTTTCAAAAGAGCAGAAGAGGTACATGCGTCAGAAAAATTGTCATGTTGGCAGAAACCAAACACGATGGCGTGCAGACCTTAGTAGAAGCCCTATGACCCACAAGGGGCAACCAGAAATAATTAAGTATGGAATCATATGAAGTGATGACTGGGAATTCGAGAAGATTTTCCTGAAATCAGCGATTTCAGGGTTCTCCGGTTCACGACAGAAACTGCTTCCTAAAGTATTCAGTCTTCTGATGGCTAGTATGTGATAA
The DNA here is from genome assembly GCA_917880715.2 of Matsumyia berberina. Taxonomy (NCBI): domain Eukaryota; kingdom Metazoa; phylum Arthropoda; class Insecta; order Diptera; family Syrphidae; genus Matsumyia; species Matsumyia berberina. The sequence goes on from OU862872.1 coordinate 112,291,945, forward strand.
TCGTATAGCTGTAGTCTCTGTAGACTAGTTCGAATCGATCTGCGTGAATTCCTATTACAGGGCACATCGAGGACGCTTGACATATCTTGTTTTTTCCTCCGACTAGGTGCCGCCAAAATGTTGGATTTATTTCTCTCAAACACTGGGCAAAGTCACATGGATTCTCTTCCCTGAAAACGCACTATCTTTGGAGTGCCGCAAGCACGATCCTGAGGTTCCTCCACTACCTCGATCTTGTTCAAAATTTTCCTTTGCTTGGCTTCTCTCAAATATTTTTTGGCCGGTTTGTATTTCGGGTCATCGCCAGTTGGGTATGAGGTCCAACAAAGCCTCATTTTGGTTGCAATCGCCAGAATCGGTGCCTTTTGGCTCAGTCCGAGAAGAAAGCAATTCTAAAAGACGGACAGCATGGCACAACATGCTATTTTGCCTCTATTATTTTCTAGTGCTTTAGCTATAGAGGCAACAAGCTTACAGAAGCTCGACATTGGGCAAAAGCCGACTGCAATCATTTCGTGGCTATAGCCAGTTGCAAAAATCCACGGTCAAATAAAAGACAGCAGCAGTAGCCCATCATGAAGAGAAGTTTTAACCGTGAAAGCCTTAGTACACCTAAAGAAACCAGAGACTACAGATTAACCTTCGTGCACATCGATCTCTTAGACATAAGTTCCAAGCGGTACAGTTTTAGAATAACTTGCTTATCAGGAACCTTATAAGCTTCTCAGGGGAAACAGAATAAGTTCACTCCCTAGAGTCCGTTTTTTCACATTTATAAGGGCAGGGAATTTTGTGAAAATATGAAGAGAGGCATCGTTATTCTCTAGGCATAGTTTGCAGGGCAGATCCGATGAGGAATAAAACCTATGAAAGTGTCTTTCATTCGCAATATCCAAGGAATCAGTTCTGGTTTAAGCTTCGGGTCCAGTGGAGACGGTTGATGAACCGATCTTGGCCTGTGAGTTAGCCATTTCATTGGCAAGCAGTATGAGCATTTGTTCGTCAGTGTCGTATAACCAAGTTTTTCTTTGGTAGTTCTAGAAGCAAATCCACTGCCTTCAGAACTAATGGCGACTTTGTAGCTTAGAAAGGAGCATTTAGAACGACTTGACTTTTAGGGTGATGAAGATAGTTTTGCCACAGGTGTCACAAAGTGCGTTAAAGCATATGCACTGAATGCCGAGGCTAACCGACAAATTTGGAATAGACGACTGCCACTCCGTATGCCACACTTAAACGTACTCTGACGAAAGCAGAACTTTTTCCAGTCGTCCCTTGGGAGAAATATGAAGGCATGTCAACTGAATTCGATTGCAGCAGACAGCTAAGCGTATCAAACCGATCGTCAGGGAGACGTGTCGATGTTGTTTAAGGAAGTGCAAGAGCATTTGCCTGGTTGTATTCACAACCTCGTGGCAAAACGTAGATTCTGAATCGACTTTCAAGCGACAACCTATCAATTTATTTTCAAGGATTTGAATAGAAACTAGCTCACTTCTTCCAAACAACCACTTAAACTAAAAACACATTAAAATTCAATAAAAAAATAAACGTAAAACGTTGCTTCAAGGTGGTTTCACTTTCTCTTCAAAAAAACCACAAAATCCAAAACTGATAGCATTTTTTTCGAAAAGGAAAAAAAATACCTAAAAATGCCTCAACCAAATTTCTCCCTTTGCTATACTCTCCTCAAAAAGCAATTACTTGTGACCGTTTCCTAATTAAATATTTCGATTTGCTTTCCGCAAACATTTGACACAAGTCAAACAGCACACAAAGCCGCGGCGCTGATTAGACAGCCGAAAACGCACCCGAAAACGTTGATAAAAAGCTGCAACACTATGTAATTGTTTTTGAACGATTGACCGTTGGCGAGCACGAGAGTCGTCTTTGGTTTTTTTCCACTCGACCTTGTTTGCGGATGAAGTGAAAAATTTTAATTGTTTTCGATGTTCATCGGGTTTAAGTCATGCACACACTGTGGTCATGAGCATGGTGCTGGACAATAACGTGTTTGCATTGGACTGTGTAATAGAAGGCGGCGTGAGATTTACTTGTCTGACTGTTGGAAATCACCCTTATCGCACTTTTTTTTTTTTGGTTGGGTTTTTAAAAAATATTTGCATATCAGATCGATTTAATTAATTTTTAATGTTTTGTGGGAGAGGTGATGGTATCAAGAGAAAAATTTTCCAAATGCAGATATTTATCGTCACCATGAGCACATTCAGTTGATTCATATCGGATTCCACGACAGTCATCAAGCAGACAACAAAAAAACACCAGAGTGTAATTTGTCCGTAGGTCCTATCCAATAATATAATAAATCCAACGAGAAGCTTAGCCTTAGCTATCGCGCAGAATTACTATCAATCATCATTTTTAATTAAAATGTGCTCCTTCCTTTCCATCAAAACCGCACAGCATGAACAATCCGTTTATAAAACAGGAAATGCAATGCTCACATCCGTTTTGAATATACTTCTTCAGTTGGTTCACATCCCACCTATTCTCGTAGTTCATATGTGAACCAATACATGAGGAAACTGTTCTAAATGGTTTGTGCACGTACTGTATAAATAAAAAAACCGGAAACAATACCCACATCCGTTTCATTCCATTCCGTTGTGAATTGGTTCATATCCCAACTATTCTTGTAGTTTATGTGTGAACCAAAGACAATATTAAACTGTTCTAAATGGTTAATGCATGCACTAAAACGTTTGAAACTAAGAAGGCGGAAACGGATATAAAGCAGCGGAAAACGTAAATCATTGTGGCTATACAAATTTACTTAACGGGATGTTGAGGCACAATTTCGATTAAGGGAACGTGGACGACCTGAGCAAAGGACTCTGACCTGACTAAGTTCATCAAATGTTTCAAAATGGATATAACCGCTCTTCAGAAAGTGTGTTGGCATTGATCAGGGTTTCGTAGAATTCAAGCTCTGATGATTGTTGGCACGAGCAGAGACAGCAGCAGCTGTTAAATGCAGTCTTCCTGTTAAAGGTAAACTGAGGCAAAAAACCTTGAGCTTATCATCACACTTAGAGGAGAAAGACGATGACACAACAATTTTTTACACGATCTCCTCGCCCGGGATATGGTATTAAGTTTGTCCTTGAAGACTTAAACGGTGGGAGCATTGGAAGACATAGCCTTGTACGACCCAACCTTAGGAAAGAAATTCAGGCAGAGCGAATGAGTTTGCCCTACAGCGGTTACGTGTGAAATGAGTTTCCGGAGGTTGTGTTGTGTCGTGTAGACTATGTCTTCAGATGATCCTCCAGAAAAACAAAAAGACATTCGTCTTCGATGGAGTGTGAAAGTAGAGGGGACTATAACCAAACCAGCGTAAGCAGCTGGGGGCAGCTAGCTGAACACTGTGCTACGGACACAGGCCTAAATCTCTGAATAAAATTCTTATCACGAGAAAATTAAGCGAAAGGAAGGGCCAATAAGCCGATGAAGTAAATTAGGTACCAACCCGTTACCTCTTCTCTTTTCTTCCTTCATTCTGCTGTAGTTTTGCACATTTTAGTCAGATGTCTCTTGAATCAACGCTTTAGAACATAGAAACTGACCGAAACCGACGAGACTAAGCAGACGACCATTCCAATAGGCATCCTTACAGGATACAACCAACTGGTGCTCGACTTTAGAAAGAATTGGATTAAGATTAACCGAATCTCTGCAATGATACGGCGAGACATATACAAAATAGGCACAGTAGACTGTTTTCATCGTCAATCTTCAAACCGCAGACTGACCGGAAACACAACCCTCCGAGGCTTTTTAACAACGTTCAGATCGACCCTACTTTTTCTTATTCTCTCTCATGCTACAGCGGAGATCACAATGAGTTCATGGAGATAAAACACCTGTCATTGCATCCGAATAAAATATTCAAGCAATTCTTGCCTTCGTATTCCAATTATTTCCCAGTTCCGTAAAAATCCAACCATTGGTCAATGGTCAATGGCCGTTTTCTCCCCCTAAAGCTCTGACTCACCCTCAGTTAATCCCAATCATTACCAGAGAAAACCTCTAGTTGAATGTCGATTCAACCAGTTAATGGCACTAAGACATTAAAATTTTATATCCGCCCGCCATGCAACAGGATCAAGTGTCAAATTAAACGCTTCGCTGACTTGGGCATCAAGTGTCATTGCGCGCACTCGTGCGCTGACCATGTTTCACCCTTCCTGCTTGGAAAAATCCCTTCTAGCAATGAAGAGCCGCTTGTTTGGCGGTATTCCGGTTGCTAGGACAGAAACAAAGCTCTAATCCATCAACATAAACAAGAAACAGGTGAATTCTCTCCTCGACTCGTGCAAGGGGTAAGTTTCACAACAAATCGTCGAAGAGAGGAGCCATAGACCAGGTCGATAGATGGCAACGGAGCGAAACATTTCTTTTTTTTTGTTTTCGCCAGCTATTCGTATGAAATCGACTTGAGTTTGAGTTTTAAGAAATTCATTTAAGAAATATGTATCGTAAGACTGGAGCAAGGGAGTGGACTAGAGCACATTTGTGGAATTGTTTGTCATTTGAAAGATGAGCCCTTCTTCAAAGGACGTTAAGAGAAAGGGAATTGCCTGCGGTGGTAAGGTGGAGGTTTGGTTGCGGTTTCAGTGTGGTCACAGTGACCGGATATTAACGATAAAAAACGACAAACAATTGATGGAAGTTCACCACTTACGAGACTCAAACGATTTGTAGGTTTCTTCAATGGCATAAGGCTTGCGCCACGATCAGTTGGGTCTCATACGATAGGCACCGAACACGTATCAAGACTAACCACATTGCGAGGTATAATACCGACACACACACACACAGAACCTTCAAGAAATGTGAATTGGGATTGCACTTGGCTAACCTTGCGTAAAATTCCACACAGGATGACACGTAGGAAAATAAGTAAGTAAGAATCTTCCTCCAAGTACCTTACATCTCTGGCGTCCCTGTGGGAATTTCACAGACCTACTGAGCACCTCAAACACGTCCTTGTGGTTTAAACATTTTAAAACCGCTACTATTTCTGCTCCCGTATTCCCATTAATTCCCGAATCCGTATTCATTTCTCCACAAATTTTACACTCACTCCGACCCCAACGATGGTGGTAACAATAAAATCCAATCCCAACGTACACCACAACAAAACGTTGCCATTCGATGGAAAGTCGTCTTCTTCGCAACGCTTGACGAGTGATGTGGAAAGAAGCAGCGCACTAGCCAGACCAGACAATCATCAGGCTCTTCGACTTGTAGTTGGTTACTCCAATTTTAGTTTACATTCAGCAGCTGGTGGAGAAGCTTCAAAGAATATTTATTCTCTCTCGCCGCGCGGTGGTTCATATAAACAGAAGTGAAATCCCCGAACGACTTGTTCTTGTTTTTTTTTTTTTTTTTAAATCACCGGTTCCGGTTGGTCAAACGCCACCACTCTGTCTGACCACACTCATCACCCTCGTAGGAAAGTGTTCCGGCCCAGAAATAAGTGTGCATTGCGTGCAACAACACACAGAGAAAGTGCATTGTTTTGTGTCCGTTGGCGGTGTTGGCAATAAAATTTGAATAGGGGTTGAGGCGCGGCGGCCCTCCACGAACTCCAGTGGAAGGGGAGCAGTAGAAACATCTAATCACTTTGCGGGTGAATGACTTCAACATTACTCCACCACCGACGACGACGACGACGTCGACGGAGTGGTAGTTCATAGTTCCGGTCAAGTTTTTCACCCCTTCCCCAGGCCGAGGGTGGTTGTGCAGAAATTAGCGCTGCTGAGGGTGCACGAATCTCGGGTGTCACGGAAAAAAGAAAGTTTTATGATTGCCAGAGATTTGTCGCCGCGATTTGACTTGTGATTTCGGGGGGCGCCTAACCTCTCCGGAGTTTGATGGGTGTGTTCCACATGCATGGATTTCTGTGCTAACTAAGATTTATGTTGATTATTGCCACACGAATACACACGCGCTGCTAGAAAACATCAACAATTGCAGCTGCAAAAAGTACGAGTACACAGAACTTAAATCATAAACAACGGAGGGCTTCCTGGTTGTGCTTGTTGTGTAATTGACTAGCTGGAGCTGGAGCTGGAATATCTTTTTATCTTGACATAGAAATACGAATACGACTGCGGGATGTTTTTCTAGAACAGTTACGTTTCCAGCGTGCACCTTAAAACTTTTTAAAATGTGTTGGCCGTGTGTGCGGCGGAATTTAATTCCCTCTCGAGTGTTTATTGCGGCGGGATACAAGCTGAAATATAGCTTCCGGATTGCGGTGGTGTTGGAGTGTTAACCAGGCCGGATGCCAGTGCTGGGATATTTGGTGCAAATACTTGTGGAAAATTGTTGTTGAAACTCAAGGGATCGCCCATAAATTTTCGAATTTAGAGCGGTGAAGTGCAACTGCCTGTGTGTGTGTATGCGGTGTATGTTCTAAATCGCTGCTGTGTGGTGAATATAAAATGTCCTTGGACATGCTTGTGAAAATTCTGCTGCTGCATCTTTGACCGAAAAATGTGGATCGTTTCACAAAAGTGGATTACTCTTGCAGTGGGGATTTGCTTTTTGTTACAAATTGATGGTGAGTTTTACTTTAATTTTCTTTTGTGAGTATTTGTGGGTTGAAAAGGATAATGAAAGGACTAGCATGGTGGTAGTACTAACACAGTTGAAGAGGATTCTCACCCTGGGCAATGAATTCGAACTTTGTTGGTCATATTTCCATTGCTGTGTTGTGTCACGGACTGAATTTTATGCAGCAATATCGATTGACTTGAATTCGCAGAACCTGCCAGAAGCCAAGGAGTCCATCTTGACAAAAACACTCAGTTGGAAACTGAATACACAGAACCGTGCGATGAAGGACTTGGTTGTCCTTCATTCTTGTAGTGGGACTTTGCAGCACAATAGATCTTACAGATCGAAGTGTATCTGGGTCTCATTATCGTAATCGAAATAAGGCTTTAAGCCTTAAGTGGTACACTGAATTTATTCAGCAATTGTAAGACCCATCGTGATATACAGAGTACTAGTCTGGAGGACACCACTAAACGAGAAAAGAAACCACGGTCTTCTCGAAGAGTTTAGAGGATATCATGTATCTTGCATGTGGTTTAAGCACAACTCCTACCGCTGTGCTGGAGACAATGCTCCTCTTGCTTCCTATTGATAATATGTGAAGCTAAATGAGCATTAAAACTCAGGGTTTTCTCTACGAATGATAATATGGATCACTTCACGATCCTGTATGACAATGATACTATTCATAGCTAAACGGACTATGTCATCCCTCACACTGACTTTCATATCAAACAATAAAGCAGAATTGCTGGCACAAGCGTTTGGGAATTTGGGGTGGGGGTCTTGAATAAATCTGCCATGGAGACATACACACGTGGATTCAGGAGTCAGGGCAAGAGGATTCTCCAATAGACCCAATGTGAAGTTTACCAGACGACTGCCTGATGACTGTAGGGTATTTTAGGCATAAAACATGGCAGCACGAGAAGCTTCGGCCTGGCTTTCAAATCATGTAGAAGAGGGTAGCGCTATAGACAGACAGTTAGACAACGATGAAAGCTCTTGAATTACCGACGTTACAATCCGAGTTGATGAAACAATGTTGCGGATCGCTGAGAGATGTGATGGTTTTCTGTGCTGGGTTCTAGAACACAGAGACGTTCTGGGCATCTGTTGAGCGGAGGAGCTGCCAAAGGTAGAAAAACGGAAAATATCGAGTGAAATAGTATCAATAACTGCATTTCGTCGAGGCAGATCTGTCCTTACCTGGATCTAAACAGGCAGGAGCGCTCACGAGGTATAAACAAATAAATAGCTAGCGCGACAGCTCGGGATGAGCCAAAACCTAGCTTCTTGCAACCACTCATGTTGTGCGTGTTACATTTTTCGCACGAATGGAAAGGATCTACAATTTATTTCCGACTCTGAATGGCGAATTGAGAATCTCTTTCATGACAAATTATACTCCCGGAGGCTTATCATTCCCCGACGAGAGGTGGTGCCGAGAAAAATGTTCGGTGGACATGGCTGAGGCATTGCTTGATGCTAAAGAATGGGTGTCGCCTCTAACAACTTATAGGGGAACCTTCTTTGTACCTGAACTTCCCTTTCAAGACTGAGAAGAAAGACTCTCGAGGAGAACTTCTAAGAAGTGGAAGTGATATTTACAAAATAAAAAACTTCGTCTCCAGGATCAAATAGTTCTGCACATGGTGTGAAACAGAACGAATACCGATAAGATTACCCACAGAATCGTCGCTCAAAATATGCGACGTTTGTGGTGCCGGTGGGCCGGCGCTCTAAAGAAGATGAAGATGAAAGACAACTGCGACTTGGGGAAATGAAATTCTCCAACAAACGAAGTTTTCACTACAAACGAGATCATAAATACAACATTACTCCCGCATTTATCTAACCTCAGAAATTTTCCCAACCCATTGTGCCCAAATTGAGAGTATTCGGTCACATTTTACATGGCATTGACTTTAATTAACTGCAAGCGCAAGGCAATTGTGTAAATTGCGTAACCATTTTGCAAAAGACCACGTCAAACGTTGGTCAAGCGCAACTCTGTTACAGGAAACTACTCCATTGCTTAACCTAAACCATAACTTTACCAACAAAAAGAAGAAAAAAATGAGAAATTGCAAACAATTTAAACATCAATTAACCCTCATTCATCGTCGTTTACCTCGAAAAGAGTCTAATTTCAAGCACAATAAGAACGCTGCTGGTCAGTGCCTCATCATTGACAATATGGCGATGCTACCATTTCACAAGACGACGGTGATCGCTCGCTCGAGTCTAGGCCATCACATTATGCTTTGGCATGCGACCATCACTTATTTCACAATTATCTTAAGCACTCTAGAGAAACGGTAGATTTGTACTCACCTTGTATAAAATTTGATCTTCTTGGCCATAACTGCAGTCAATGGTCGTCGTCGTCCGAAGGTTAAGGTCAAACTTAGTCGACAAGACATTTCCATTTGACAGTTCAACACTTTTCTTTTGTTTCATTTTTTTTCTGACAAAGAAAACAAATTTATGTGGGGAAATGTCAACTCATGTTAACCGGGCTAATGGATGTCACTTTACATGGGGCGCGAGGGGATTGCCATCTTGACTGGCTTCCATTGTTGGAGAGTGCCGGCATTTTTCTCACAAATTAAGAGGGAGTATCCATGATGAAGATTTAAATGAAGAGATGTGCGATAGCGAGTGTTGTCAATAAAGATCGAGGAAGTTGTAGGGAGTTTTTCGAAGAAATGAAGAAACATCGGAGCGAGTTCTTTGATCCAAAACTGGTTACATCGAGGTGAGTGCTAAATTTCTATGATTGATGCCATTTGCACGAATTGGAAGCCATTCAGACAATTACAGCGATGGGTAGTAGGCACCTGTGGGTAATAGAATTGTTTTATTAGGCTTAGATGACGATAATGTCAGCACACAATGGGCTGCTAATGGGGCCGCCTTTCAATTGAAATCCACTTGTCAATTGATGGTGGTTTGCGATTAGTCAGCACGACATTCATTGTGAGATGTGTTGGACTTTTTTTTGCAAAGGTTTCATGGTGGAAATAATTGGTTAAGAGAAACGAATGGAGAACTGGGTAAAATGAGATATCATCGATTGGTGAGTGGGGTGTCGGTATAGCTTTGTGCTTTTTTTGAAGATTGAATGCATGTAGGAGATGAAAAACTGATTACGGAGAAGTCTTTTGTGAAGAGTAGGTTTGGTAAGACGGTTGGCCTCTGGACGCTGTGTAAACCACTAAAGCATCTGAGGAAGTCGGAGGCCTAATCGTCTCTTCCGTGATTGTATAACTTGTCATTAGCATTCTGGGCCCAAATCTTCTCGTTTTTACGTAACGAGTTATGCGATCACGGAAGAGACGATTGGTACCCTGATAGAGTGTTGCTTAATGCAAACATTGTCCACAGGACACGGACGAACAAACAAAGTAATCGAAATAGATTAGTTGTCATGCTAGAGTCTCTGAGCGAACGGCATTACACCTATAAAAACTCTTCACGACAAAATAAAAACTAAAACGAAAAAATGCACTTCATTAGTGTTTTCCTTTTACTTGAATTGTAACCAAACTCCCCATGCCTTGAGTTTTTTCATCCGTAAATCCTGTCAGCAATGCAGTGACAGTAAGCTCTGCATAGTACCTGAAACACCAGCCGACCGCACACAAACCACACAAAAACAGTCACTTTCTTCGTCTTCGGAATGGTTGAACGTCATTAACGCCCAAGAATAACAAAAAAGAAACCCCCGGGCGCTAATATTTATCAAAAGAAAGAAAGTGAAATGATTCGGTTTAATTTTTGCTTTCATTCGAGTCTACAGTTCGCTGATTTTCAGAGCCGCTAACGCTGTTCCCAACCAGGTAGGCCTGTGTTGGATCTGAAATTTATGGACACTCTGGTGAACTTTATTGCCCTTAGGAGTGTAGATCACAGAGCATCCCAAACTCTGAAGACATTCAACAAGTCTTCACAACGTTTAGATTGCGCCACGGCCAACACGTTCTGATGCGCTCCAGTGCCGCATCGTGTGCCTACAAACAAAAAGTTCGTTTCCCCCCCCTTTAGCTACACAAATGATGTGGAAATTTCGACATGTCTGACGGTAATTGAAGGGTGCACGTTCGGGAGGGCAATACTGTCACATAACAGCGAATATCGCTGTAATTATCCTCCTTCCCTCTGACACAGAACAATGATTTTTGATTTTATCGTTCTTTGTCCGATGCACTATGGATACGAAGACTATTGATGACATCTTTCTAAACTCCAAAGACCCAACAGTTGATGACTAAGTAGATGTAAATTGTTGTCGTCTTATGCGGCTAATGCAGTTATGTCACATATGAGTGATTTGGAACAATGCACGGCGGTGGTACAGTCTTTACGATTCCGTAAAAAATTATATGTTTTACGGTTTATATTTCCTTTCTTTATAGATATTTCATAAGGCCCATGGCAATTTAAATTTAAAAAGAAAGAGGTTGAGGATGCACGCAGTGTAATGTTGGGTAATACTTTGGCTATTATGTCAACATTTGTGGTTAGTGTGTGACAGATTGAGAGTAGTTAGTCGCTCGCTTGGTTTTTATGAAGAAGTGTCAGCAGATGAGATCCACGCAAGTCGATTGCGTCCTAACTCTTGTTAGTGTCGGGCCTGAATAACCCCATGGATCAATACGTTTGGTACTCCAACGGAATTGTTTCTGAAAGGGCCGCGCTCTGCGTTTCTATGGTATATTTTCTTCTCTCTATAGTCTCCTCGTCGATTCTGAATAAGGCTTCTTTGCTGATCTTTTATGCTCGGCTTGTAACGGGGTTAGTCCCAGAATCACTTGCAGTACTGCCGTAGGACATGCGCGCATTGTACGAGTCATAACCACGCTCAGTGCTTTCCTGGCTCTAACTGTCTAGCCCTTTTGAATCAATTAGAAACTTTGATTTCCAAGTATTTATTCCACAGCAACTGTCTAAAGATAGCCGTGGTCCAATTCTTGTGTTCTCTCACATTATTGGATGCATATGCTGTATTTTCCTGTTGAATACCACCATTGTGGGCTTTGTCTGCTTCGGCTTAATTCCAGACGTTCGATTCTTTTGTGTTTCTTGGTCCTGAAACTCTCAAAAACATATAATCTCGATGTAAACCAATTGCGTACCGTCTGCTTTATGCTTCCTTTATCAGACAACAGCTTGGTATCTCATCGAGGGGATTCCCCATCATAGTCCCAATCGGTATTAACAATCTTCGCTTAATGAATTGTATCTCATTTTAGATAACTCAATATTTCAAACCTCCCACGGAAAATTGCACCAAAAAAAAAACACTCCACACTTAAACTAGTATTTCCACTTCCATCGGTGTTTTACTCACAATGGAAATCGGAAGCTTAGTAGAGCGTGTCCAAATGAGTTTACTGACCATGCTGCATTGGTTCTCAGGTTATGTGTGTAAATGCGGGAGAGATGTGTGATAAAGTAAGCGATCGGGGAATTATTTCCAACATGCTCTTGGCTAATTACTTAAACGGGTTGAAAACTGAATTTTGCCTCATTAGCGCTGGATCCTCTATTAAAGTTTATTCCCCTTTTTTTTTTCTTTTTCGTTGCAGCTGTGGAAAGCGTGATACTGGATTCTCGATGTTATCTCGAAGGTGGTGGATCGGCGGAGAGTTTTCTCGCAAGCGAAGATCTCGAAGTTGGTTCGGTGATTGGAAAACTACGTATCAATGGGAATCCTGACGAGGACTTGGGTGATATAAATTTATCACTAAGGGAACGTGACGCACCGGTGGCGATAGTACCGGGAACAAAGAACATTGTGTTGGCCATTGAACTGGACAAGGAGGGTGTTAAAGGACCATCGTCGATATATGTGAATGTAATTTGTGTGCGGAGGCACTCAACGGATCCGGTGAGTTTAAAACCCATTGCATGGCGTCATTAACTAACATGCAACACCTTCGTCCACCCATACCCAAGCGCACTTCAAAGGAAATTAAAACAATTTATCATAAAACTCAACTTCATTCCTGGAAGGAACTTCATAAAACTAACCAACAAATGGTTTCATTAACCCCATCATACGTTACATCCGCAGAACTCTAGTAACCCACTTTGTTAAGCCCAACAACACCCTTTCCAAGCACTTAACAACCCCGAAAAAATCCAAAACAAAATCCTCAACTTTGCACTTTTCCCGTTCACTAGAGTTGACCAATGCACAAAGCACCCCCGACCCCAAGTCACCCTCTCATTCTTTTCTTAGAAAAAGGGGGTAATCCTTTGTATACACTGATGCATTATGAGCGCAAGGAGTTCCATAGGCGCAACAAATAAAAGGCCATTGACTCCATTCGTCCAACTTAATTAATGACCCTCAATTAACATGCAACCTCTTCCGGAATGTATTTACTCATGTGAAGTTTCTTTTCCTCTTTTGGCAGAGTTTCGTCATCCCAGTGAATGTTCGGGTAATAGACGTTAATGACAACGCACCACAATGGATCGGAACCCCGTACACATTAACCCTGTCCGAGGTTACAGTGCCGGGGACTCGGATTCTACAAGGTGCTCGGGCGGCAGACAACGACCAACAGGGACCGTTCTCAACGGTGGAATATCAGGTGCTACCGGGACAGTTTTCAGAGTACGTTCAGTTCCTGAATCCTCTTGAAGGCACCCTGGTGTTGAAGAAGGCATTGGACTATGAGGTCATGCACAACTTCACCATCAAACTGAGAGCTCAAGACCAGGGAACTCCACCAAAGTTCACAGACACCATGCTGAGGGTTGTGATCACAGATGCCGACGATCAGAATCCGAAGTTTCTACGAGAATCTTATAAAGGTGAACTACCGATGGATGGACGACCGGGAGAGATCAAAATCCGTCCCGAAGCTATTAAGGCCGTCGATCAGGATGAAGGCATCTGTGCGCCGATTCAGTATTCCATTGTTCAGTCGCAGGATACGAAGTACTTTCGGATTCATCCCAACACCGGTGCGATCACTCTCCTAGCTCCGATTGGCTACTCGGATTTGGTGAATGGAGCTACTTTGGTCGTGAAGGCGACCCAAATCGACAATCCCGATCGGTATGCCTTGACAACGGTTACATTGTCCCGTCCGGGAACCCACAGCGACATGACGACCTTGGCGTTTGTTCAAAAGAGATTCGCCATGAGGATTCGTGAGGATATTCTCGTGGGGAATCGAATATTAGCTCTTCCGACGAATAAGCCTGGGAAACACTTGAAGTACTACATTCCCGATCCAGTGCAATCGTTGTACTTCGACGTGGGGTCACTAGGTGAAGTTATTTTACAAAAACCCTTGGATTATGAGCAATCCACTCGGCATGACTTTATAGTCTTAGCAACGGATGGCGTCACAAATGCAACAGCAGAGGTCAGCCTTGAGGTGATCGATGTGAATGACTGGGAGCCGAGATTCCGGGAGACACACTACGAGTTCGTTGTTCCAAAGAGTGTAAGTGGTAGGATTTCTATATTGACCCACCCTAACCGTCTTCTTCTATTTTCAGCAGAGCCTGCGATCTCGGGCAGAGAGCTTCGACGGCGTTATGATTGGTAAAATCGAAGCCGCCGACGGGGACCGTAATGACAAGATCGAACTCTCACTACGAGGTCAACATGCTGGCCTCTTTGAAATCGACTCATCCGGAAACCTCTTCATTCGCCCCGAGATGCCAGTAAATGAATCGACCATCCACATAGTCGCCATTGCTACAGACTCTGGTGTGCCTCCTCGAAGTACATCGGTGCCCATCACGGTAACAATGAAGGGCATAGCAATGGCTCAGACATCGTGGGCCTCAAGCATTCTCGGAATGTTTGGCATACTGGTGGGAATCTTTGTAATAATCATCTTCGTCCTCTCCTGCTACATCATTCGATCGAAAACAAAAAACAAATCCTCCAAAGCCCGAAATAGGGTTCACAGTCAAGGCCATAGCGCTGTGTCTTCCGCCAACCTAGTGACTCGTCCCAAGGTCCCACAACACAATGGTCTTCCCAGAGTCAAAACCACGGCTGGCGGCAATGTCACCCTAACAAATCCCATAACCAATGGTCATGGAGGATCGGGAAGTAGCCTTAGCGCTGGAGCTTCCACCATTTTAGCAGCCAGTCTAGAACGTGAAGCACAACGAGAACGTGAACGAGAACGACAACGTGAACGCGACAATTATGCGGCAACAGTGAGAAGTTAGATTTCCAAATTGAAAATCCATAACTTTCCGGTAAATTGTTTTTGTTCCATTTGCAGGTATTGTATCTCGGGCGTCCGCAAACGGTCAACTCTACGATGGCGAAATGGAGCGACACTCGATCGCAATCCACGAGACTATAGAACATCCAGAGAATGCAAACAAGAAGACAGCGTGGGAGCCACACAAATCGAATTTACTATCAGCAACCGAAGACATGGGCTCGTCAGAGAATAATCTGACGGTGTACTTTTAAGACACGTGGTTCATCTGTAGTTTTAGACAGTCAAGGATGTAAAATACTCCCTCCCTCCCCTAGCGTTGTAGGATCTCATTTTGTAAAAAGTGTTTCACGTTATTTGTATGTTTAGTTGCGTGACCCGTTTTGTTATGTTTAATTTATTAGTTTTTGAAATTCATTGTCGTGTTTAGAATCTAAGGACATTCCATGTAAAGCTTCCGAGAAAATTTTGTACTTCTTTTCCTAATTCAGAAAATAAATGAAAAATTTATGATAAGACTTCGTTAGGGTGTTCTGGCCTAGCCATGTGATAATGGAGATCAGCCCGGGAACAGTCTTTCATTTTTAGAAAGCCACGCAGCGTCGCGGCATATCAAGGAGCAGGAAAAGTTCGTCACAGTCATATAAAGGAAGAAATCGAGCTGACGACAGTGTCTAAGGGATGAGGCTGGAGTTGTTAGGCACGTAGATGGCAAACTAAACAGCAGTAGTGATCTCTTTCTAAACAAATAGAGCAATGGATTCAGAGATTGTGTAGATTAGGTCTATGTGCTGCCACTACGAGCTTACTAAATGCTTCAATACTACTGTTGGAAAGCAACACAAGACCTCTATGACACCCATCCTGCAATTGCGAGCATAACACCTCGGAAATAATAACGAAATGACGTGCCTGCTTTACAACATTCAAAAGACGTGGCACAGACATTTCTAGGTCAAGGGTAATTTATTTCACAAAAAAAAAAAACTATTAAATATTCTCTCTCTTCATTGAATATAATCTACATTTTCTATATATACAAGAAACGTATAGACAACGACACTCACATCACACACAATCTATGGCTAGTCCGTATCACTATCCGACGGAGACTTCTCATCTTTCTTCTCCTCTTCAGTCTTATAATGACGATATTCCTTCTTCAGTTCCCACATATTCTTGTGTGGATTCTTCATATTATAATCACAGACTTCTTTGAGGATCTCCTTTAGATAGCCAATCGGCTGTTTGGTTATCTTCACCAGATCCTTGATATTGTAGTACTGATGTTTCTCAAATGCATTGAATAACATGTCCAGGACGGCGTTTTTGTCGTCACGTGCCTTTTTGCCTTCGGCCTTCTTTCGTTCTCTGTACTCAATCTTGAAAAAAACGAAAGTATTTTAATGAACCGCGACAAGGCTGGAGAGAAACTTGATCTTACATTGTGTTTATGGTCCTTCACTGGTTTAAAGTTCTGTACAATTTTGTCGATCGCTTGCACACGTCTCTGTGGAACTGAGGCCTTTCGAATCGACTCTAGCTTCAGTTTCATGTAGCAAGTATCGGCGATGGGACGACACTCAAGCTTTTGCACAATTCTACCCTCCATGTAGAGTTTCTCCACTTCGGGTACAACGTCATCTTTAGATGATTCCTTTGGCACCGCATGGGAGAACACCCCAAGAGTTTGTTTTGTCACAACTGACACGTCCAATATGTGTTCGGTTGGGATTTTCTCTTCTGGATCTAGATTCACAACGGCTTGTGTGAGGGATAAGGACACTTGTGCTTTCTGCCCGGGAGTCTTGCTGATGCGTAATTTGCCTACGTCCATATTTGAGGGGGCCTTTTCCCATTTGTTGGCAATATACTTGGGCACTTTGACTAGCCACACGCCACGACCGGCATTCGAGAGATCGAGTTCTTTATCCACTTGAGGTTTATCTTTTTCTTCTTTAGACATCTTATTCTACGCTAGTCTATAGAATTCTTAATTTACAGGTCGTAAATAAATAATTTTTCGATGAAAAAATACTGCTTTCTCCGGCGGAACAACTTTTATTTAATTCTTTTTTTTGATTGATGCTTATTGCTCCGCGCTACCGCCTGATGGCGTGTGACATTTAATGCCAAAAACAGCTGAGTGGGTAAAATTTACATTGGAGACATTTAGGGTGGTAACAGATGCAACCATTCGGTAAAGTGCTTCCTTAAATCATCAATAATGATTACGCGGGCCTATGACCTTGGATGATTACTGTAAACCTGGTATTTGTGGCTTAATAAATCAGTGCGTTGGAATTGCTGACTATACGGAATCAGAATGGAGAACCAACAAAAACATCATTCCTTGGCACCACCTTTTGCCATTCCATTACAGAGGGCTTCGACGCTTTGGCCTTCTAGTAAACTTATTCAGTGGGAAGGAAAGCTGGACTCTTTTTGATTGGATTCCATGGGCCTTCTCTCTTCTATGACTTAGAACTCTACAGCCTTTCCCAACTTCCTGAGCATCCTCATCACATTCACTTTAAATTCACACACCCTGTCCCACACAACTCATGCACAAACCAAAACCAATTATTGCTGTCAACCGGTGCACCTGTCACACATCCCACGGTCTGTGGATTTTTTCAACATCAAAATATCAATAATGGCGCCGCCGGCCGCAAGGCACCGATATAATGTAAATAAATCCGATAATCATACGTCCTTTTCGAAGAAGGCCTTACGAAAAATCGTCAAAGAACCCAAGGAATCGAAAAATAAAGATAAAACGTAAGTACCATGGACAGAGTCACAAGAATTCTTTCATGAATCACATGGCCTCCGCCATGGTATCAAATGCAATTATTTATCTACAGTCAGGCACCAGTATCGTCCACAAAAGCAAACACAATCGTCCCCGGTGTCGACACCGCATTTAAAACATTCGTCAGTGCTCGACTCTGCAGTGCCATTTGGTCTTACATCTCGGACTGTGATGAAACGTTTAATTATTGGGAACCACTTCACTATATCATCAATGGCCATGGACTGCAAACTTGGGAGTATAGCCCACAGTTTGCACTCCGTTCATATACATATCTTTTAGTGCAGGGCGTGCCCGGATGGATCTATCAAAAACTGTTTCAGCCATCGCCTGTGTTAATTTTCTACATGATTCGATGTATCCTGGGTTTCGGTTGTGCTGTCATGGAGCGGTATATGTACAAGTAAGTGGAGAATGCTCTCTGAAATTTGATGTAGGAAATAATTGCCTTTGTTTTAGGGCTATTTGTCGAGAGTTTGGCATTCATATTGGCAGATTGTGGCTGATCTTTCAATTGTTCAGCGTGGGAATGTTTGTGTCTAGTACTGCACTACTTCCTTCGTCGTTTTCCATGTACTTTGGTTGTGCAGCGTTGGCAGCTTGGTGGCAGCAAAGCTATAATTTAGCAGTGTTTCTGACGGCCATATCAACCTTGTTGGGATGGCCATTTGCAGTGCTGATTGGAGCACCCATTGCATTCGACATGCTCGTAAGACAACGAATGTACAAATCGTTCCTCATGTGGGCATTGATCTCTGCAGCTACAATTGGTATTCCAATGATTGTGATTGATTCAAGCTACTTTGGAAGAGTCATCTTTGCTCCGTTGAATATCGTGATGTACAATGTGTTCACCAGCCATGGACCCAATCTGTATGGAACAGAGCCTTTCAGTTACTACTTGATCAATGGATTTCTAAACTTTAACGTGGTTTGGGTGAGTTCAGTGAGATCTCATCCCGAGAATGTCGTGATTAATAAAATTCTCTTTCAGATTGCAGCTCTGATCACCCCTCTGATGCTTCTCATTGATTACTTCTTCGTGCCGGCCAAGTCTAAGAGCACCCTGCATCTTCCTCATTATCTCAGTTTGGCTCCTTTATTCATTTGGCTTGCCGTATTCTTCCTGCAGCCACATAAAGAGGAGCGTTTTCTGTTTCCAATCTATCCGATGATCAGTCTTTGCGGTGCCATAACAGTCGATGTGTTCCAGCGAATATTTTTCCGTCTCAAAACGCTTTTTACAAAACTCGCTGCCGGCGCACATTATCTTGATCACACGATGTTCATTCCCGTGCTCTTCATGCTGGTCAGTACTATTCTGGGAATGTCGCGGGTGTTCTCACTCTATCGCAACTACCACGCCCCGATGGATCTTCTAATGGAACTGAATCAAGTTAAAACAGCTCCTGACTACAATGCCGATCGGATCTACAACGTCTGTGTGGGTAAAGATTGGTATCGTTTCCCTGGAAGTTTCTTTCTCCCCTCAACTAACTTCCGCATTCGATTCCTCCAGTCTGAGTTCAAGGGAATACTACCCGCATACTATGAAGGCGGCGAGGATGCCACCTCCATCGCCCATCCATACTTCAACGACATGAATCAAGAGAACGAACACATGTACTTTGACTACCAGAAATGTCACTTTTTGATCGATCTCGACGAGGGAAAATACACCGAATTGGAACCTAACTATGCCGCCAGATTAAGGGAGTGGACAGTACTGAAGAGCCTCCCATTTTTGATACAAGAAAAATCCCACAAACTATTCCGAGCGTTCTACATTCCATTCCTGACGGATAACCACACGACCTATGGCAACTTCAACCTGCTGAAGAGGAAGAAATGGAAGCAAAGTTAAGACGCATCCTCTTCCTCACCGATAAAATACCGACAATTGATGACAAGTGGTGCAGTTTTAATTTTAATCTTAAGTTAAGTTGAACAAGAAGTTAACTAAATCTGGTGGCAAATTAATTTTGTTCGTAGTCGACGCTCAGAAACACAATCCTACAGAGAGACTAAAACTTAATGAACCTGGCTCAGGGAGCTTCTGATTAATTTCTAGATCTAGATCTATAGATATCTACTGGAATAAGTGATATATATATGTATGCATATGTGTATATGTATTGTACATGCATTTCTGAATATTTTTGTTCTGCCTTCTATTTTGTTTTTCATTTACAACTAACAACGAGACATATTAAGGTTAAATTCTGTTAAACTAACCAAAGATTAAGTATAAATGTGAGAATTCTTAAAGTGAAATTAATAAATTAAATCTGTAAAAAAAGTAGGCATGGTGTTTGATGTATAATACATAAGATCGTTTTTTCAGATATCTTTCTATAACGTAACTTACCATCATAAGTTGTAATCGATTTGTTACCACTTTCTTGTTCAAATAAGTATTCCACTGGACGCTGATACGTTTAACAAACAGCACGAGTGCACGCTGCTTGGCCAGATAACCTCTTTGCCAATTACATGAGGTAAATTACAAAACGTCAAAAATATGCGTATTGTGAATGCATCACTACCATTGTGATGCGATGTTACGATGCTTTGATTTTGCGATGCACCACCCCATCGCATCGCAATAATTCATGATGCGTTGTTTTGTTTTTGTTTGTGCAGTGGTTTTTTTCATGGTGCTTTTTGGAAAGTGATACATCACATCACTGCCACGTTACAAAACTGCGGTAGTAATGCGATTTGAAACTCAATCGTAGTTTCTAGGCTGATAATATCCTTCTTCCACAGATGAAACGACTAAAAACAAACTTAAAGACAGTATGGAACTTCACTTCCTTCCGAAATTTTGTTTTTGTTTTTGTACGAAATGTGACGTTTTTCTGCCCGGCACGGATAAAATCCTGGTTGAGGCTGCTGAAAATGTTTTCCCAGTTGAAAAGGTGCAAATAGAGCGGAGGCCTGTACTGCTCTTCGAAGATTACGATGGTGGATTCTCGACAAAAGTCTAGTTTTTTGATAAGTAGCGTCATCTAGTTGCTGTGTTTGCTTCTGTTTAGGACTATTCGAGCTGAAAGAGAAAGCCACTGCTGTTAAAGTCTAAAAATCTTTTCTTCCACACATTCTCTGCCCACACGAGACCTATTAGTCTACAAATGATACTTTTCTCTCGTTCCGGTTTTCGTCCAGCACCGGGCGCCAGTTTTATTTCGACTGGTAAGATCGGCGTTGTATAAAATATTCATTTTGTCTGTCGAATTAGGGGTTTCTAAGCTGATAGTTATTAAACAGCTGCTAGAAGTGCTACCTTATCATATCCACAATGATGTAGGGGTCTGGGTCAATAGGTTTTCTTACACTTGATCGTGTAAAATCAGTTGAATCACGTTTGCGTTGACAGGGATTGATGGAACAGATTGAACACTCACGTGGAATGTGGTATACCGCACAAAGCCTCGTAAATTAATGCATTGCGTATGACTTGAATGTCTTTTTGGACGGACACAAAGGAAAATTGGGGAACTATTTCAAACACCACACATCTTCGGTAATATTTTATTGTTTTTATTTATTTTTTGGTTTCTATTTACATAATTATGAATAGTACTCGTAATTTATATTTCTCACATTCCGACATCATTAAATATATATTTATTTATGTATAACGCATACAATGCTCTTTCAATAAACCAAGTTTAGTGTACCTATGTGTGTGTGTCTGTTCTGCTTTATATGTTTAAACCTAAACCTAAGAACATAAAAAATATATTTGTTTCTTTCCTTTAAATAATACAAAATGTAAAATAATTATCAGAAAGGTTAATTATAGTATAGTTAGTGACTTCTTTATTATGTTTCCTCGAATAATAATTTTATTTTAAATTTAAATTTCTCTCTTTTTGTTTAATATATTTTTTTTTTTATCACAAGCGACTATCATCTTCTAAAGAATAACTCGTACCTCAAAGATAACTTTTTGATTGAAAATTTAGATCAAAAAATAAAGTTAAACAAATTTAAAACGAAAAGCAGATGAGATTAGGTGAGTGAGAGGCACGGGTTTCGTGTCACTCGCTCTTTGTGAAGAAACTCTGAATCTCGACAGCTCGTCACTGGTTTGAGGAACAATCTGGTTACGTGTGTAAATGAGTGCATTTTGGATGGACAAAGTTCTTTTCGAATAAAAAAAAAAGAAGAAGAAAAAGGAAATCAAGCTGAAGGACGTTTTTTTTGTTTTTCGTTTTCTATTTTTGCGTCTAAACGTTTCATTAGCATTCTATTTCGTGTCTAACACTACTGGAACAAAAGCATTTCTCGTGTTGATATCGTGGTTTTGTATTCTAATCGTTTTTTTCTTTTCTTTAACAACAAACACAGTCTTTGGAATAAATTTAAGTCGATCTAATCGTTTTTTTTTCTCTTCTTTGTTTGGGGGATATAAACAAAATTTTTGGTTTGACCAAAAAACAACTTTGGACACTTGGGAATAAAACAAACACAAAGTAAAGCAAACAAATACTGAACAAAATAATAAATAAGGGGGTTTTTGCTCAAGACTCTTCCTTTTTCTAGATTCAATTAACATTCATGAATATGGAGGGGGATGTGGTTATCCTAAATGTATATATAAACACTAATTAAAAAAAAAATAAACTTGTTCACTTATGTCATTGTGTTGTAACGTATCGGACTGCCTGCTTCGCTACCCGCTGGACTGGAGTCGGCCAGAAACTCACTGCTGTCGCTGCGTCTCCGCTGTGGGAATACATCACGAATGCTGTCAATGAGACGCTGTTGGAAAGTCTTGTACTCCATGTCGACGGATTGAGTTTCACCAAAGTTAAAGTCGGCTACTTCGACATTGAAACTGGTCGAGTGGAAGACAATTTCAAATAAGCTGTGGGGTTGAGGAAAACACTGAACTCACCGATTGCTACTCTGAATGTAGTAGGCAACGCCAAACACGATTAAGATGACTGCAATCAAGCTGAAGGACACAGGCACCACAATCACCGAGAGTTGTGATTGCTTTTTGGCTGAAAAAGAGAAAGTCAATCATCAGTTGTGGATGCTTGTTCGGTCGTTAAAATAGAACAGACATCTTTGTTCTTATTAGGCAATTAGCTTGGAGCCAGAGCCAGATGGGCGGTCTAGAAGGTCTGATTAGACAGAATTTACTACCGCTACCTTTGCCAAGTAAGAATGGGTAGGGAAAACAAACCAAATACATCACTAACCTTCGTAAAAATTAATGGTGACCTGATTGATGGAAGTGGCAACTGGATTTTTAATGAAAAATACAATTGTCTTGCTGTCGGCAAACCATCGTCGCAACTTGAAAGCGCAGCTGCCCATCGGAAACCAAAGGTGGCAGGTCTCATTTCCAGTTACGTTATAGGGCGCTGCAATGAAAATACAACTTTAAAACACGTCCGGCCAATCGAAATTAAATGCGCCAATACCGTCGTAAACATTGTAACAATACTGCAGTGGAGGTGATCCCTTACAGGTTAGGTCCAAATTTAATACATCACCATGTTGCAACCAGTTCTTCCCACTCGACGAGAACTCACCAACGGGCACTGGAAATGCAATTATTGTCACACGTCACATCTTTTGAATTTGTCGAAGTCAACTTACATAGGGATACGATCCTTCTATTGAAGTACCCATATGTTTTCTTTGGATCCGCTGCAACCATGGTTTTATTGAAGCACACATAAGGCAAATTCTCTTCGAGCGGCGTAACAGTCGATGATGATGGCGATTCATCTGCCTGTTGGTTGGATGAAGCCAGATCGACTCCAAGAAGTTCTGCATTTGCCGCTACTGTGAGGTTATTGAATTTCGCCACCAAATCAGAAACATCTCTTCTCACCCGTGGAGGCTGGGTTGATGTTGTGGTCGTGCCATTTGGAGCCGCTGTGCTTGTTGTCGTCGAAGGTGTTGTACTCGTAGTTGTCGGTTTTGGGGTGGTTGTTGTCGTCGTAGTTGTGGTTGTAGTCGTAGTAGTAGTTGTAGTGGTCGTTGTGGTGGTAGTAGTACTCGGTGTCGGAACTGGTAGCTTTTCAAACGACGCAACAACCAGCGCTTCAATGTCATAAGTCATCTCTTCGTGCGGATATCGATTTATATAAGTATATCCATTGGTTACTCCAAGATATGTACAATTTTGGAACCAAAATGTTTGAACATAAGTTGCATTCCTATTGAGGAAATCTAAATCGCTTTCCTTGAGAGTAACTGTATGATTGACTGTATCTTTGACAGAGACATATTCCTCCTCCCTGACGGTGCCATTTTGTGTCAATGACATATTTCCGTTCAAGAGTTCAGTAATTTCATACCGAACCGTCTTACTGGCTATGTTGAACCAGAAAATGGTATTCTTCTCAACCTTAAGGTTTACTTCGTATCGACCAAAGGAGTACTTTCCTTTGGTATATTCAATCGACCAATTGCTGTAAGGTAGTTCCGATTTGATTTCCTATGGAAAGAGAAAAGGTTTTAGCGTTTGACGAGCTTATTCATGTTTTAACGGATATTTTTGGTCAGTCGTGCGACAAGTTCGATTAAATTTGCTGGGACATATCGAGCGATTGGACAACAACGTTCAGTTCGATCTCGACCTGAGTCTTTCAAATTCGAGATGATTAAGAAGATTGAATGAATGAATAGCTGGCGCGACAGCTCGTGATGAGGTAAGTCCTAGCTTCTCGCAAGGATTTATGTTGTGCGTGTTAGATCTTTCCGCAGGAATGGAAGGGACCTACAATTTATTGCCGACTCCGAACCGGGAAATGACAAATTAAACCCTCGGAGGTTTCCAATTCCCCGCCAGGAGGTGGTGTAGCGCCGCAAAAACTTCTGTGGATATTGCTAGCGCTTGAACGAACCTTCGCAGCTCACACCGCATTCCAACGCACTACCCACTGAGCCAAGGTGACCAAAGAAGATTGAAGATTCAACCTCCATTTGAAAGAAATTCGCGATGCTAGGTCCAGCGGACTAGCAACAACGTAGATCGGAGAGGATGGAAGGCGGAGGTGATTTAGGTAGACACCCTCCATAGTTTAGTCAGTCAAGTAAGGACAATGGGAATGCCTTTGAGTTAATGCGTTTCTTTGGAGATCCCTGCTAAAAGCTTCCTTAATGCTTCTTCAAACAGTAAAACCCACCAAATAACGTCATGACCGAGAACTGGGAGTGTGTGGGATTACGTATGAGCATGATGACAGACCCAGACACGCTTAAATCTAAGGCAGGGGTCTTAGTTTGGAAGTGTGTTATGCTCTTAAAAGTCCACACAACTCCATTGCATCTATTGATGCTTCAGAAACAAGTGTTGTGCAACCAAGAGCCACTCTATTGGAACCACAAATTAACCACATTGATTGGGAGCTACCAACTTAACTTTCTTTTCTTCTCCATGTTACAATAGATAGTTTCTTGAACTCTTATTATTTCCTTTCATGCAATTCAGTTAATTTCAAAAGTGAAAGGCAATTGAAATGAAAAAATTTGCATTTCAAATTGATAACAAAAGATCGAAACAAACAAATGGCATAAGTCAACAAATAATATTAGCATCTAGTCTCACGTGCCGCAGGCGTCGGCTCCAGTTTGTATCTATTAAGTTCGCGAATAACAACAAGTTTGTTTGCATAAGCAATAGACAATACCAGATGTTTTCCGAAACGGTTTACATACGCTGATAAGGGTGAGGCTGATCTAATGCAGACAGTTATCAGTTTCAGGAAATATTCCCACAGGAAGGACATGCGAAATCTTTGGATTCCCCTGTAAACAACAAGTATATGTGACCTAAGCCCACTGATTAAGTGGAAAAAGTAAAACTGCGCCAGAAGCGGTAGAATGCTTTGAACAAATATTTGAAGCAAACAAAGCGAAGATAATTGCCAACGAACGCAGAAGTGATTGCACAGAGAATCGGTATTGTTTCCACTTACTTCTGCGCTCTAAAAGCGAGGGTGAGGTTGAGTGTAAAACCAAATACATGCTGTCGACAAGAAACCAATCTGCCATACAGCGCATCGGACAAAATGCAACCCTGAGGTAGTGAAGGGGTTTGTCTACCTCGGAGCAAATGTAAAGTCCTTGAACGACACCCAGATGCAAATCCGACGAAAAATAACCATAGGCAACTGGTGCTACTACGGCTTACCCAAACAACTAGAGTCACGACTCCCAACACGAAGGACCAAAATCATGGTTCAAAGGCTGCTAAACTTGCTGGTTGTCCTTTATGTAGCCGAAACCTGGACGATAAGAAAGACAGCTAAACAGATTTGCGGTTTCTTCAAAAGAATAGTTTGCGAGGAGGTTGAATAGAGGAGAAGATTTAACCATGAGCTCTACGAGCTAGATATGGATATACATAGTTCGGAAATCAAATCTGTCGACTACACTGCCTCGGTCACATCGAGCGAACGGACAACAACGCTCCAGCCAAGAGAGTCTTTGAGTCGTTCTCTAAGGAAAGAAAGACCGAACATCCGGTTTAAGGATCAAGTGATCGTGGAAGCAAGAAAGCTTGGTCTGACCCTTAGAAACAGCATTCCTCGGACCGTGAAGGATGGAAGGCAACAGTTCAGGCTCTGACCCTCTAAGGGTCGTTAGCCTAAGAGGTAATGAGACGTTTCATTTGCTCCACGAGGCACCACAAACTACGCATCTTCAATGCCAATGAGAATTCAGTCTTACTGTTCAACATCAAATCCTGGAGTGTGACGGGGCAATCTGTTCAAAAAACTCCAAGAGTTTGTCAACCAATGTCTTGAATCACAAACTATTAGTACTCGCAAGGCAACTGCCAATCACGAAGGAAATTTGCCGAAGAAATTGGAAGCTGGAACCAGGGAACATGATGCGTGGGAGTCCAATACAGGACAGAGGCCGTGCATGCGAGACGACAAGGCTGATGTGGACACAAATCGAGTGGACTACGCAATGCCGTAAATAATAGAGGGAAGTCGTGCATCACTGCCGGTATAAGCTTGAAGAGGAGGGATATCCTCACAAAATCATAGATCCTCTCTCTATTTTAGATTCACGTGTTATCTCAGAATAAGCATCCGTTTCGTGCTATAGAAAAACGTGTTCGCTTGAGGTCTTAACGTCGATCAGTTTCACTGGCATTGCTAATCAGGATAGGGCATCCTGAACGTTCCTGTGGTCTTATAATCCAGTGCATAGATCAATACAAACACGGGAACGTTGAGGCTTTTTGTGGATGTCTCTTCAATCTATACAGGGCTAGCAAAAGTTGACATATTCCAGGTCAAAGTCAGAGCAGTTTTTTACTGGACGGTAGAGTTCAGTTAACATGAATGTAATCTACGAGGGTTTAACGCACCTTCTTATCTTAATGTACACGAAATGGCGCACTACAGCGCTAATTGGGTATCAGTCGTTCGACCTACCTATCACGAAAGGCATAGCTTAAGGAGAACATACTTCGTTGGTTTGGTAATTGCCGCAACTGATTAAAAACAATTGATGATTCAGAGACTTCCTTGTGACAATTAGTTTGGGTTTTCCCCATTAGAACATCTGCATGTCTTCAGGAATTTGTGTCGAGTTCTCGATGAGCGATGAGTTGTTTACAAACTCACATTGTGCTCGCGTTTTTCTCTCATTCAGTTCTGGTGAGTTCTTCGAAATCTGCATGTAAACACAGTAAGCTGTGTACCTGATAGATAAACAAACGAAAAGTCGAGGACATTGAAATTTGTTGTTATCTAGTCTAGATAACAAGCTGTCGGTATAAAATTAAAGGCGACTGACACTCAAATTTTGCAATAGAAGCAAAAATTCGTTACTTTACTTTTCACGAAAACAATTTGCGACCAAATAAAAGAGTTTACGCAACGAGGCATTGATTGTGTATTCAATGGATAACGCTGCCTCGTAAAAATAGAACACAACTGTCCATTTCTGGATGCGAGTCAATGAGCGATAAGTGGCCTCATTGTGGCTTCAATAGTAATCTCCGCAAATAGAAGGTTAAACTTCAATTCATCCCTTGGACAATCAACGGCTATTCATTGGCTCATTTCTACACAGAGCAATCGACTTTGTCACCAAAATACCTAATGAATTGCATTCGATCACGTTTTTTTTATAGTCGAACGAACCTACTTTTTGCGAAAGCGTGTCGCCCTCGCTTGGAAGTTCTGATAACTCGGCGATTATTCATAATTTATGCATTTCTTTACAGCGCAAATAACAAGACACTTTTATACATTGTACAAGTGGATCTCGTATGAACAACTTTTCCTGCATTGAATCGATCACGATTACGAAAAGAAAAAATTTTGTTTTTGCATCACAACATAAAAGAATTGTGGTGATGTTTTGGTTTTGTTGTTGTTGTTTTTTTCTATATGTATATATTTTGAATCTTTAATAACAAATAATATACGCTTACTCACCGCTGTATGCTGTGGATTTGCGTTATCATACCAGTTGTATGCGTAGATTCCATTTCGTGCGACTTTGTCACCATCGTAGAGGGTTGCTGTGAAATTCACGGTTGATCCGAATACTGATGATCCCGTAAACTTGATATCAACTTTATAAGCTTTCACTGGAGCAGTTTTGAATGGTTTTTAGTTGGATTATTGTGACGAAATGAATTTCATATGGACAAGTTGGGGTCGACCAATAGTTTTTTTTTTTTTTTTTGTGGTGGAAAGAGAAAAGAGGGCGGATGGTTAGATTAATGAATTTTAGCCATGAGCACAGTAGACTTACCCGAAAGAATTGTAAACAATAGCAGGAAGGATGCAAGATTTTCTTTTCTTAGCATAATGCTGATGCTGGTGCACTGCAGAATCGAATGTAAATTACGATATTTTCAGATGCGTTTTGGTCATTTGCATGGAAATGAAACAAAAAAACTGACGTTTAAATGGTGGTTGACGTTTCTTGGTTGCAGAAATGACAGATTAGGGTTTCTTTTTCGTAAGAAATGGTGTTGCCAGAAGAAAGATTTGGTGGGTGAGAGAAAAATGTTCTTATAACTCGCGTGATATAAGCAATAAAATATTCGACTGAAAAGTAACATTTCCTATTTTAGAAGACGATGCCATCCAACGCTCCTCCTTGCAGAGTCTTCAAATCTAATCAAGAGGCACGACGCAACAGAGAAAGGCTTCGTTAAAAGCAGCGATGGTACGTAAAAAGAGTCTGCAACCAACCAGAAGTAATTTACTAAAAACCGGATTAACTGAAGGCGGCGCCACATCAATAAACAAGAATCATTTCCGCTTTATACATAAGTAAACTTCATTCAGCTTGTGTTTTCACCCTTACATGCAATATTTCGATGAGTTGTCACTTGTCTTTTGTCAAAATTAACTTGATTTTTTCTTGACTTGTGGCATGCTGAAACGATTTGCTTGATCAAAGAAAATTTAAGAAAAACTTGCTAAAAAAAATGTCGAAAGACACTGGAAATCCGAAAGAAGCCATCATCAAGACGGCATACGCTGATGTACATAAATTTGGTCAGAATGGAGAGTTCGAAAAGGCAATAAAGGCCGTCAATCGAAGTGAGTATACTTGGCTGGCTTCTCATCGCCAATCAGAATGTGAATAAAAAAATACCCTTTCACCCCTCTAATAGTTCTTGGAGTCACACCCGATGATCCGACTGCATTGCATTGCAAAGTAATTTGCTTCATTCAAGTGTCCAAAATCGAAGAGGCCTACAAATTCATCGAGAAGAATAAGTTGAATACGTTAGTTTTCGAGCGGGCTTACTGTGAGTATCGTTTGAATCAGCCTGACAAGGCTTTGAAGACCATCGATGGCAGTGGTATCATTCCATTGCCCCCAAATTTAAGGGAGTTACGCACTCAGGTCCTGTATAGATTGGAACGGTTCGAAGAATGCTATGAATCGTACAAGGAAATCATCAAGAACACCACGGATGATTATGAGGACGAGAGAAGGACAAATTTAAGCGCTGTTGCAGCAAATTTGGCATTAGATGAGGTAAGTTACTTGCTGACCAGTGAGAGAACAATAAAAAAAACAAATTTTGACATTGAAGACAAGGGAACTACCCAATCTCCCAGAGGACACCTATGAAATGTGTTTCAATGGAGCCTGTGCTCTGGCCAATCGAGGCAAGTATGTCGAAGCAGAAAAGAAACTTAGGACTGCAGAAAAACTTTGCCGTGAAACTCTGGAAGAGGATGGTGCATCGGAGGATGAAATTCGCGAAGAAATCGATGTCATTCGGTAAAGATTTGCAATTTACGAAGTTTGGCGGATGCTTAATGTTCCATTTTAGAGTTCAGATATCGTACTGTATGCAAATGCAAGGCAAGATCAAGGAGTCAGGCGTAATATACGCTGATTGCTTGAAGAATAAGCCGAAGGACCCGGCTTTGGTCGCTGTGGCAAGTAATAACTCGATTGTCATCAACAAAGACCAGAATGTCTTTGATTCAAAGAAGAAGATTCGTTCGGCTATGGCCGATGCATGCGAGCATAAGTTGACTTCACGTCAAAAGAAGGCGATTGCGTTGAATAATTGCCTCTTGGCACTGTTCACCAATGCCAATGATTGTCAGGCACTGTGCAACAAGTTGACGCAGGTCTATCCCGATTCCGAGTTCGAGGCTGTGCTCATCAAGTGCAGTCAACTGGCCAAGGACAAGAAATACAAGGAAGCAGCTGAGGTGTTGAACAAGTATGCAGCTGGC
This sequence comes from Matsumyia berberina, assembly GCA_917880715.2. Taxonomy (NCBI): domain Eukaryota; kingdom Metazoa; phylum Arthropoda; class Insecta; order Diptera; family Syrphidae; genus Matsumyia; species Matsumyia berberina. Next base: position 112,322,277 of record OU862872.1, read on the forward strand.
AGTGAGGAGAACTCCTTCGCTAGCAGGTTCGCCATCATACAACTGTTGTTGTTGCAGGTTCGTCTAACATTCGCTTACCTCGAACAGTCCTTTGAGTTAAATATTTCCAGGGCAATCGTAAAGAAGCCATTGAGGTGCTTCTTTCACTCGGGGAGTCCAAGTACAAGCCGGGTGTTGTGTCAGCCTTGGTCACCCTCTACTTGGGTACTGACAACAAGCAAGCTGCTTCGGCTTTGCTCAAGTCCGCTGTCGACTGGTACAAGAAGAACAATGTAAGTTCATCATCAGATTCTTCCACACATTCCTCGTAACATGTTTTATTTTGATTTCAGGTCAGCAGCGCCGATTTGTCAGACATGTGGCGTCAAGCTGCCGAATTCCATTTGCGAGGTGGTGCCACAGACACGGCCGCAAGTTCCCTTGAGGAACTGCTCAAGTTGAAACCGCACGACATGAAGGTTCTCGCTCAATTGGTCATCGCTTATGCCCAGATCAATCCAAAGAAGGCACTCGAAGTCAGCAAGCAACTTCCAGCTCTTGAGACATTGACCACAACATCCGAGATCGACGCTCTTGAGGCAGCTAACTGGGTCATGAGCACCAAGGCGGCCAAGAAGTCTGCCAACGCTAAGATTGAACAATCGCCAAGTACTCCAGGGGACGTGCAAAAGAAGAAGAAAACCAACCGCAAGAGGATGGGCAAGTTGCCGAAGAACTATAACGCTGAAGTGCCACCAGATCCAGAGCGATGGTTGCCCAAGTACGAGCGAACTGGCTTCCGTAAGAAGAGAGACCGCAGAGCAAAGGATATCATCAAGGGATCGCAGGGAATGTCCACTGGAGCTGCAGACCAATAGTGAGTTGCACGACATCATTGTCGTCATGGTTTCCTAATCCTCCTCTCCTTTCAGTGACATGTCGAAGGCTCAGAACCTTAGCAAGAACTCTCCAGTTACTCCGGTCTATCAGGAGGTAACACCTGGTCCACGTCAGCAGCACCGCAAAGGCGGCCACAACAAGAAGAAGAAGGGCAGACACTAAGCCCCGAAATGCATTTCTAACCTCCTTTTGTATGGAAACAATAAAAGTTTGACATGAATTCTTTTAGTTCGCGTTTTATTGGGCTGACTGCTCGCTGATAACCACCTCTGTTTGGACAGCCTCATCTTTGTTGTCCCTCACATCATACGAGTGCTTCGCGAGAGTGTCTAACCACTCGAGCATTGACTTGTCCTTGTATTCCGTCTCGTAGATGTTGGAATTAATGTACTTCTCGACGAATGCCTGAATTTCTGGTTCCAACTCATCCCAAGTGAGTGGCTGATGAATTCCATCCTCACCATACCGATCGTTGTAGCGATCATAATGCACTTGATCGAGTACAAGGCCCAGGCCCGGCGCCATTGGCAAATCCAGTCGTTCCTCTGTAAACGCTCGAGTGATTGTCGACTCGGTTGTGTTGCCCCTGACCACGGCAATGGCAGCGCCGACCATTTTTCTGATCTGATGAAGCATGAAACTTTGCCCCTTCACTTTGAGCGTGAGGAATTCAATGCCCTTTGGACTGAGGAATGGTTCACCGCATGTGAAAGACATTATGAAGCGTTTCGCCGAAGGATCCAGGAAATTTCTAAGAGAAAAATCAGAGTTTAGGATCTCCGAAGGTTCTACTAGTTTCTGGTTCACTTACTTTTTGCTCGTGAAGTTGTGATAGTTTTTTGTGCCCTCGTAGAGCTTCAGAATCGAACTCACATTCTCCAATACGTCCTTGGGTATGCGGTAGGTTTCCATGTTGAGTTCCTTGGAATGATCTTCAAAGGCTATCGATGGTAAAGTGTACGTATACGTTCTCGCGTTGCACTTGTCCTTCGCATTGAATCCTTTTGTGACACGTTTGACGGCGAAAACCCGAATCACCTCTGGAAGATCTCCATTCAAAGCATTCAAATCGAGGTCCTCAGCTGTAAAGTTCTACATGAAATCAAGAAACCAATACCAAGCATGAAATACTCACGCAATTTCACAGAACATATTTGTCTTGCTGCTGACACTCCCTTATCCGTTCTAGCCGCTCGTTGAAACTGTGCATTCTGTGCCTGGTTGAAACCCTCCTCATTGATCCACTTGTGCTTCAACATTGCCGTAAAGAGATCCTCTTCGATTGTACGCATTCCTGGGTTACGTTGCATCCCATAATAATCAGCTCCCGAGTAGCCCATAAGAAGTGCGCTCTTCTTCCTTTTGATTCGATCTGCTGGATCAAAGTTTGCACGCTTTTCGGCTACTTCTGCTTCGTTCTGTTCCCTTTCGACCCATTGGCGTTTCTTCAATCGCGATTTATGGGGCACTTTTTGTTTGTTCTCCTCTTTGCGCTGATTAATGGCATCAATTGCTTCGGACATTGCGGTGGCAAAGCTACTGGCGTATCGTGTTAAACGGTCTGCAAGAGAATAGGGCGATTAAGTTAGGCAATCCGAGTTGCGAATTGGGATGCGTTCGAAGTGAATTCACCTGCCTTGAACAGAGAAAAGAGGCTTGCACGATATAACATTACTTTTAAATTAATTCAGAATTTCCCGAAGCGTGTCCTTTGGAGAGATTACCGCAGGAGCAGTTAGAAAAGTGTAAACACACACGTGGGGTATGGGAGAAATTTCACAGAAATCGGCAAATGGAGTGTTGCCAGGAGGCAGTTTATATTGATATTAGAAGATGTCTACGCTGTGTTGTGCATTCTTCCATTCATTCAAATTTCAGGCAGAAATGGACACTTTAAACCACTATGTGGGTTAATCTTGAGCTCTGAGTTCAAACCCTCTTCCACATTAGTGGCTGAGCTTCGAATTGTATTAAATTCAATTTATTTTTCTTCTGGCATTGCTTCAGATTCTCCATATTTTTTGGAGACTTTTTCTCTTAGCTCCTCAGCTGTCATATGTCATAATAATTTTTACAGCCGATGAAGAAAACTTGAAAATATTTAATAAAAAAATGCTTTCACTCTTTCGTGCGACTCGCAATTTGATTGCAAACACTCATTTGCAACCCAGGAACATCTCCACCACATCATCATTGCTCCTAAAAGAAAGTAAGTCATGAATTAAAACTGCCACCACCAACTTTAACCTATTTCTCCTCTATTCAGTCCAACAAAAGCAAGACAACGATGTCCTGGTTCTGGAAGGCGTTCACGTTACATCCCCACGTTCGGAGAAAATGCTTAGCGCTGCATGTCAACCGAAATTCTGTCCAGAATGCACATTAGGTTTGAATGTCAAGCACACTGATGTCCTAATCCTCAGCCAGTACGTTCGTTCCGATGGGTGTATGCTTCCCCGTCGAATCACCGGTCTTTGCCGTCGGCAGCAAAAGAGAATGGGAATACTTGTGACGATGGCACAGAAGGCTGGCCTCATGTCAAACCTCACACCAGCGTGGAGTAAAAAAGACCCAAAGAAACGTTTCGGTTGGAAGAAATTCAACAAATACTTCCTCGAGTCGACAATTAAGGTTTAAGCGCCGAACACACCATTGGCTTGGAGCACTACACTCCAAATGTTTTATTGGTTTAGTTAAAAATTCATAAATAAACTACATTACAAGTAAAAACAAAGTTAAATTCAATCCTCATCCATTAGTAGTTTGTATGTGTCCAGTTCAAACTCGTCCTTGAGATCCAAGTCTTCATCGTACCTAAGAAAATCTTCGTCACCGAGGATTTCTTCATTTATTTTGTACTCCTCTTCGTTTTCATCACGGAAATGATTCATTATGTGAGCTAAAAACAAAGGAGATTACACATGATCCAACCACAATTCGTTTTATAGAGTAAACTCACCTCCTAGTGTCTGGCGATATACAAACGATTCATCACAGAAATTGCACTTGAAACGTTTCTCACCAGTATGAATTGCCTCGTGCATTAGTAAAGTCTTTCGTAGCGTGAACGATTGATCACAGAAACTGCATTTGTGTTTCTTCGAACCTAAAACAGAGAGTCATCAACAGTACTTATCGGCGATTCCTATGCTTACCTTTATGAATCTTCAAATGTTCATTCAAATTGGACATCTGCGCAAAGGTCTTGTTGCAATAGATGCAGTTGTAGGGTTTTTTCTTCAAGTGTACCGCATCCATATGGAGATTCATATGAGCTTCACGCTTAAAACCCGCACCGCATTGTGGGCAGAGGAACTTTCGCTCGCCATTGTCATGGGATTTCTTGTGTTTGATGAGATCCATTGCATTGGTGAATTCTCGATCGCACTGCGAACACTGATATTCACCGTTTCGAATACTGCCAGAGTTGTCAAAATGTACCGAATGCATGTGATTTCCCAACTGATAGGCCTGTCGGTAAGCATTTGGGCAGAATTCACACTGGAAAGGCTTCTCGCCGGTATGCTTCATCTGATGCAGATCCAAATGGGCCTTTTGATTGAAACTATCACCGCAAATCTCGCATTGGAATTGTTTAACACCCGTATGAAGGCGTAAGTGTAAACGAATCCCAGATCGATGTGTGAAACCTGAAATAACCGATTAGAGAGACAGTGTGGGGGAAGAAGATGCCTGGAGCTACTAACCTTTTCCGCATATTTCGCACTTAAATGGATGAGAGTCCTTGTGTGTCATCAAATGCTCCTGGAGGCTGCTCTTTTGACGGAACGCTGTAAACAGAGAGGGGAACTATCAGGGAACCGTGTCGGAGTATTGAGTTCAAATCGATATGGGCTTGGACGGGCGATTATCAAAGAAAAGCGGTGGTGGATTAACTTTCCTTTAGAAAGGCCACTTCAAAAAAGCAAGGAACGAGTAGGTACAGCACTGAGATGGCACAGCCTGTCCTAAAGCCTGGTAATGTAGCAATCGACTCAGCATTGTCTACTGAGGACGTCTTGGTGCGATGAATTTCCCTGGCTAGATTTAGTCGGACCGAGGAAGAATAGGGATGTCTATACATGCTTCGTACTGTCAATGCACGAAGCTATTCTTGAACGATTCAAAGCCACATTCAGCTCAATACCAGGACACGTAAAAAGTCATGCTGTGTCCACCGACACAAACCGGCAGAAAAGTGGGTCCGACTAAGCAAAATTGTTGCAGAACTGTAGCAAGGTCTAGAGAGACGTGTTATTCAGAGCAAAGTCTAGTTTTGGAAACCCTACCAAACACATCCGAATGTGCATGATAAAGGCTTAGCTCGTCTTTGATTTAAAGTTTCGAATTAAAACCTTGGACTTAGTTTTGAGGTTAAAACGTCAGCTCGTGGCAAAAGTTTACATGAAACACGAAATTTCTGGGAGCAAAGTCTCCATGATTTCATACAACATTTCATTTTCGATTAAACGACGAGCGGTGTCATTCGATGACCGGCAAAGGAGGCAGCGGCTAAGGTTTCCATTAACGGATGTGTGGAATAATTTCAGTTTATTTTTTTTCCTATGAAAACTGGCCTCCGAAACACGAAATCATGGCTGTGCACGGAGGTACTTGTGCCTACGCTTAGTACTCAAATCTATAAAATAACGGTGCACTACAGCCCACGTAAGCAGTCCTTTAAGGCGTGAAAAACAAAAACCATAAGGAACAAAAGGCAACACACACCCATCTAGAGATAAAATTCCCAAGAAAAACCCCAGCCCTGTTCATATTCAAGAAGAAAACCGCACTTAAACCATGTCTAACCTCGAAAAGCATACTCACTTTTTCCACATGCGTTACAAGCGAACGGCTTCTCCTTAGTATGTGTCCTCTCATGGTTGATCATATGAATCTTCTGTTGGAAGCTCTTCTCACAATAAGCGCACTTGTACTTTTTCGACTGATGAGATCTCAAATGGTAATCAAAGCTTCTCTGCGTGATTTTCTCAAACTTGCTGCCACAAATCGGACAAGTCAAGTCCGTCCGAATGTGAAACATTCGTTTGTGCCGCAGCAGATGATCCACCGAACGAAAATTCTTCAAGCATATATCACATTTTGTATTACTACCCTCGGATTCTGGTTCCTCCACCTTGGTCTCCTTGTCGACAGAGATTTCCTCAAAATTTTTATTGCAACTCGCCTTAAATTCAATGGGTTCCGGATTGTCAGCCTTAAAGTCCAGCAAATCGTTCGATTCAATTTGATTCGGATGATTGAATAGGTAATCACTTTCATTTTCTTCGAAATAATCAATTTCGTTTAGGCTTTTCGTTTGGGTGGCCTGCTCTTCCTCGTCATTGTCATCCGAACCAACATACTCAATCAATTTACTGGGCGAAATGTATCCCACACGATCTCCGCCATCCGACATTGGGAGTGTCTCTATTGTTATCGTTGGACGGCCATTTTCAGGGTCATTCGTATCGCCTTTTAGGTATGAAGACAATAAACGCTGGGTGTCAAGAACTTCTTCACGAAATAGTTTAACTTGGCCAAATCTTTCTGTGCATTCACTGCACATTTGTTGTGGCAAACCATCGTTAAACTTTATCTGTTAAAACAATGCACAACAAAAGTTCAATGGTTTATTTGAAATTTTAATTTTTTTTTTTTATAAATTTTATTGGTTACCTCTAAATTCCAAAGGAGAAATTCTTCGAACACGCCAGCTAACTCAGCACTGGGTTCCCCTGCACTGCCACCATTGAAAATTGGATGAAGTGTCATGGAGTCATTTGGATCGTATCGACTGCATGCTCGGCATGTTTTCTCTAAAAAAGAGATTTCTTCCAAGCAAAAGTTATGCGACATCTTTTCATTATAGTTTTTTTCTTCGTTTTTCGCGATGCTGAGGATTTTGATTTTTCTGAGGAAAAATTTTACAACTTTCTGGAGCTGCACTGTGATTTGTTTACTTTTTTTTTTGGTGTGTGTTCCGCTCCCACTGACTGCCAAACAACATATGAAAATTTTCTCAGATGCCAGATGACACCTGATTCGTGGAGAGTTTAGTCATGTGGCTAGATGGGGCGTGTGGAGAATTGACAAATGCGCGGGCAATGGCCGCTGATTTAAATTTGAGTTGGAAGTTAAGAGCGGAAGTAGACGACTTTCAAAATTTGATTATTTAGGATTCTGATCATTTAGTGATTATCGGCCAGGGCAAGAACGTTTTACCCTTTTCCTTCGTTAATAGTCTAAAAGAAGACGACGTGCAAGGTATCGAGAGGAAGGGGAACGCTCTATTTGCTATGCAGTTCTTCCTCGAGTCTTCCGCCTATCTTCTTTGCCTAGGCCACCAAGGGCCAGCGCAATAGATCTTCTAAGTCGCAGTACATTTAGGCATCAGTATCGTGATCCTATTGGTATAGCTCAACAATCCTCCAGCGTATGGCATTGGCGCCTTTGGCTTCGTTAGCCTTCAGCTACTTTTTGCTGATATCATATCAACATGTCCCGTGCCTCTTAACTTCTGTATGGTAGCCCTCCAATCGTCATCAGCACTTGGTGCTCATTTCCAGTCTTCTTTCATACAGTCGCAAAGTCAAACTCCTGCAGCTGAAGTCGCTATCGGTGGCAAAGTCTGCCTAAAGCCTCTAGCGTCTCAAGCTCTCTTCTATTACCCCAACCTCGAGCTCCTATGCGTGGTACTTGTTCTCATCTAGATTACGTCTGCGGGTATAAAAAGCCACAGGTTGCAACAAATTGGATTCCTGCCCTGCGAATACTTGCCAAAGCTACGCAAGGATCTTCAGTAGTTGAACAATGGATTCAAGGAACTTACAGCAGAGGTAGATATGGCTGTTTGGGATAATGTCATAAATGAAGGCAGATGGAGAGTAGTACCTGATATAAAAGTGAATAATTTTTCGCTCGAAACGAACAAGGACTGATGCTCCAGCGACAATTCAGTTCAGAACCTCTTCGTCCGCCCTCTTGTTACCAGAAGTGCCTCTATGTTCTGCCTCTATGTTGCGGCACCCCATTTTTAGTCTCCATTGTATTCAGTTTTACAACTTTGCATGCTAAGCTATTTCAAAAATTCTGCCTCTGACAGTTACTTCTTGAAACTGAATTCGCAATTTTCCCCCAATATTCACTGAAATATTTAACATATTCGGCAAATTCTACTCAGACGTATGGAATATCCTTTTCACCCATTAGGCGATACACGAATTTTACCATTTTCCAGATACAATTTGCAAATTATAATTAATTCCGCTCACATTACTCCACCCGCGGGGGGAGTTTCATAGTTTCAAACACAGTTTTCGGAAGGCTTTTGAATAATTTCTATTTGTATCCTACACAACCGTCAGCACACGGAACGCATGAATAGCTTCAGAATATTGAGTCTTAATTACATAATAAATATCGGGGAGAATTAGTGTTCCTGTAGCATGCAAAGTTCCGTCCTCGGTTTTCGCATTTTAAATTAAATTTGCGGGAAACTGCCATTGAGTAGGCAGTCTCTTGTCCGCTTCTGCGGCAGAACGTCGAACGAGATGGGTAATAACATGTCAAATGAAATTGACTATGAGTTGTAATTAAATTTCAGCACCATTGAGGATGGGTATACTCGTATTTAGTTGGAATGTGTTCTGTTGAACTGCGGTAATTCTGAAAAGATTGTAATCAATTGAACACAGAATGAGTTTCCTCGACATTCATACACCTCAGTGTGAGGAATATAAGTCCGCATCTAGGTCCGGTACTAAGCCGCTTTGACAATCCTCTTACATTTAAACAATCTTCAAGTCTTTAAGCTCATACCTCAAACTACCCGACCAGAGCTTAATTTGAATTTAATTTGACATCTTTATTTGCTGTTTGGCCTTTAATGATTTTTATCTGGTCCTTACCGGAAACGATCCTATTGCACTTTAGTACCCACATTCACATATAAATGTGAGAAGCTGGAAGCTCTGACTATAATGCCAGCGGGATAAACCGATAAAAGACGTCATTTTATCATGATGTAAATTGCATTGTTCACTGGATTTTTCTCCGATTCCTTTTTTTTATATTAAAAAGAACGAGTAGGAGACGAGGACACAAAATAAAGGACTTGAATGAAACGAAATGGATTTTTAGTACTATCGCAGCAGTGGAACCACATATGTATATGAATTTGTGCGCATTGCCATCCACCCACGATATAAATTCTATTACCAGTGTACATCGTGCAGTTTATTTGCAGTTCTTTAACTCCAAATTGTCTGTTTGACTATTTGGCGTATAATATTTATTCTTTTTTGTGCAGCTTTGACAAAAAAAGGAAGGAAAAGACTAAAGGACATGCGAGTTTTGTTTATGCTGTACGAGATGGGTGAACTTTCTTCGAGTTGCTGGTATAAAAATTCGAAATTTACAGAAATGAGTTACTCCTGAGTTACGTCTCACATAGTTTCTACTGAAAACTGAGATGTTTATGATCCTTTCTGTTAGAAACTCAATAGAAATTAGTTTTGAACCTTCCCATAACAATTTCTTTGCAATATTTCTATTCCCTACGTTCCAAATTTTCATTCTGTCCACCTTTTCTTTCCTTCTTCAAGTTTTCAAATGAAATATACCTTAAAATCAGCCAAAACCTCCAAAACAAATTCCAGTAAATTTGAAATTTCCTTTTGATTGCATCAAAATGGGCGAAAAAATGAGTTCAGTTCATATTTCATCTCACTGCACTTTTTGGCTGTGCAAGTGTCTGTTTACAATTTCTTTAAAAATCACGTTTTTTATTGGAAATATTGATTAAAATTGATTTCAAAGTTTGTTCTTATGTGTTAATTGAATAAACAAACACAATTGCATTCATATTTTACAATAAATCTGCAGAAAATACCAAATAAATTATTTTTCGGTTCTTGTGACGTCAGATGTGAGCTGGCAGATTGAACGTAACATCCTATGAAGCTGAAAGGAAAGATCATTCACCTCGGACATTTTTTGGAGAAAACCTTGACCTGTGCCAACTTCACCCTAATTGGGTTGGACTTGGAAGCTTCTTGTGCGCAATCAAGTAAGCAGCCGGCACAGTGTAATTTAAGTGTTCAAAGTGTTAACAAATGAAAAAGTTCGCGGATACAAACCGAGTGGCCGGGTACCGTGCGTGCAAAAAAAAGTGAAGTTTTGTGTGCTCTTCTCCCACTTTCTCTCGGTTGTAATATTAGCATAGGAAGTGCAAGTATCCTAAGCCATTTTTTTTTTATTTGAAAAGCGAAATGGCACTGGTTGGAAATTGCAGTGTTTTGTGTGTGTGCTTTAAGTTATATTGTCGCCAGAGTGCCAGCTTTTAGTAATTTTTTGAGGGTTTGAGAATGTGATATCGGTACGCGTCGCGAGTGAATTTATTTAACATTGACCGTGAAAATGAATGTTTTAGCATTACCGGGGTAAGCAAATATTTTTGATTGCGATGTATAAGATTCAGAAAAGGGGATTAGGATGAAATAGGAAAGGTTCTGAAATGTATTTTTTCGACTAAATGGTGTGTAGTCCAAAATAATGCAATTTGGTCGGCCATCTTTAAAAGTTAAACATATTCCGTCGCAGACTTTTCTGTAGACTTTCATTTAAATTCGACAAAGGAAGTCAGAATGCGCAGCCATTGCCAATAATGCCACCATTAGGTTACAATTTCTTCAAAAATCACTTTTTTTATTGGAAATATTGATTGAAATTGATCCCAACGTTTGTTCTTATGTGTTAATTGAATAAACAAATACAATTGCATTCATATTTTACAATAAATGCGCGGAAAATAACTTATTCTTTCTCGATTCTTGTGACGTCAGTAGTGACATCGCAAATTGAACGTAACATCCTATGAAGCTGAAAGGAAAGATCATTCACCTCGGAAATTTTTTTGGAGAAAACCTTGACCTGTGCCAACTTCACCCTAATTGGGTTGGACTTGGAAGCTTCTTGTGCGCAATCAAGTAAGCAGCCGGCACAGTGTAATTTAAGTGTTCAAAGTGTTAACAAGTGAAAAAGTTCGCGGATACAAACCGAGTGGCCGGGTACCGTGCGTGCAAAAAAAAAAGTGAAGTTTTGTGTGCCCTTCTCCCTCTCTCTCTCAGTTGTAATATGAGCATAGGAAGTGCAAGTATCCTAAGCCATTTTTTTCTTAATTTAAAAAGCGAAATGGCACTGGCTGGAAAGTGCAGTGAGAGTTTGAGAATGTGATTTCCGTACGCGTTCGCTTTTTTCACATTGACTGAATTTTTTTCACATTGACTGTGAATTTTTTTAACATTGACTGTGAAAATGAATGCTTTAGCATTACCGGGGTAAGCAAATATTTTAGGATGAAATAGGAAAGGTTTTGATATGTATTTTGTCGACTAAATGATGTGCAGTCCAAAGTAATGTAAGATGGTCGGCCATCTTTAAAATTTAAACATATTCCGTCGCAGATTTTTCTGTAGACTTTTATTTGAATAAGACAAAGGAAGTCAGAATGCACAGCCATTGCCTATGACGCCACCGACAGGTACCGTTAGAGCAAGTTGATCGGTGTGAGAGTTTATGCTCCACGGTGAGTGGAGACTACGAGTTGATAGGTTTTGTGAGAAGAAATTTTCTTCGTGTGTGTAGCGTGGGTACATTCATATGAATTTTGTATAGCAAATGCGCATGCACCGCAGATTTTCGAGAAGTTGGTTTTCCGGAAGTATTGCGAAAATATTCCTCATGTGCACTTCCGTCGCCTGTGAGTTTGTGTGGTTTTCACATTTTAAATTTCTCGGGTACCTCTTGGTCTCTTTTTGATTTTTGGTATTGATGCCATTTCTCCTTCTGCAAAAGATTGTAAACTTTTTGGCACTTTTGGCGTTTCAGTGTGTAAAAATGATCAAACTTGGATGTACCACCAGTGTTGTTAGGAGTGTGGAAAATTGGGAGGAACTATTCTCTGAACCTTTTTCTCAGGAGTGCTCTTGTGTTTTAAAATGTGAGGTTGAACTTTTTGGAAACCTCTTCATTGCCCATCCGGTGCATACTTTTTCTTTTTTTGGCGTACCTATTCATGTGTCTTAATTGAATAGGATCACTTATTCCAGGTCTTGAAATCGATTTTTCTTAGTTTAAGCCTTTCGAAACTAGAAATGTATGTTTTCTAATTACAGTTGTAAAGAAACGTTAAGGAAGCATCAAGAAACTTAAAAAAACTTCAATAAAGCTTCAAGAAAGCTTCAAGAAACTTCAAAAAACTTCAAGAAAGCTTCAAGAAACTTCAAGAAAGCTTCAAGAAACGTCAAGAAAACATTCATAATACTCAAGATCTATATTATTATGATTGGGGTGAGTGCCTTAAACGGTCACTTTACTGGAAATGTTTTGCTAGGACCCTCCATTCCCTTTTCTCTCCCCATGAGCTATAGTCTTAAGTTTATAACCATTTTTATATCAATGAACAACGAAAAATAGCAAGAAACGTTAAGAAAGCTTCAAGAAACTTCAAAAAACGTCAAGAAACGTCAAGAAAACTTCCATGATACTCAAGATCTACATAATTATGATGGGGTGAGTGCTTCAAATGGCCACTTTACTATGAAATATTTTGCTAGGACCCTCCTTTCCCTCTTCTCTTTCCATGAGCTTTAGTCTTAAATTTACACACATTTTTATATTTACGAAGAATGAAGAATAGCAAAGCGGGCATTCCATCTGAAATAGTTCGTTAGGTTTGGCTTAGGAATTTTTTTCCAGGTCTATTTTCTACCTCTTGGTCACGCTGTAATCTCACGCCCCTGTTCGTTTTATATGGCCATCGGTTTCTTTTTCATTTCTCTATTTCTAATCGATATCATGTCGAGGTTCTTTTGGGCATATGGGGCAACAGATATCTAAATTATCGTGCCTCTCGTGTTGGCTTCTGAGTTCCTCACGAACCTCGAGTTTTTGCAGTATTGACTTGCGTTTTCAGTGTTGGCATTCTAACTAACGATTGATCTGCCTAGATGCACTCGTTGGCTAAGGCCCAGATCCTCCCCGAACTGTGGCGTCATCTGACATAGATTTGTCTAAACTTCTAGGGGTGCAGGTCATGAGATCAATTCGTTTTGTTTGAATTTGACAATCTCGTGCTTTAGTGGCTTAGTGAAGCTGTCGCGCTTCTACATAGAGCCCGCGATCAAATTTAATCCAATCATCCTTGGGTGTCAAGGAGCTAAATGATTCTCATTGAACACACCAAACGAACTTGTCCCAAGATTTCTTCCAGCAACTATACTTCAAGGTAGCACGCAATAAGCATGAAGGTGTCATGGTCAAACGTTCGTTCCTTTGAAGGATATCAACAATTAGTGGCATTACACGTGCTAACTGGAGAGGTTTGTTGGTTGGCTCTCAAGTTTATTCGAAACACTGCAGTGCCATCTAAGTAAGAAAGTAAACACTGTAGGTGTTGAATTCACAACTCTAAGTGGAATTTTCTCCAAGGTATTCCATTTTCCTTGTTCCCACTGTTACTGAGCTTTCCAAAGGCAAGACAAATCACAAAGTAATCGGATGCCTATGAGTTTAGATCCTTCAATACACTTGCTCTTATTCTTCCAATTTTACTCCACAATTCCACACTTTTCCCGATGTAGAATCAGCTAGTAAACACCCCATTTCCTGAAAACACCTAAAAAGCGACGATCAAGTTGCACACTTTATTGGCGTTGCACACTGTGCACGGTGTCGGTGTGTGCGAGTGTTTGAGGGTGCCCTCTGCGTTGCACCTCACTAAAAACACATGACAATCGAATGACTCTCTCAATTTTATGTGCTGCACTTCTGCACATTTCGAAGTCCGTTTTCCCAATAATATCATTACCACCCGCAGGGCTATGTCTGACACACAAAAAAAGGACTCTTTCAGCCATAAACTCCCGATAAAAATCAATGACAGTCGCCAGTTATGGCAAATAAATAATTATAGCAAGTCCATGTCATTGGGGCTGCTGGCGGAGGTCCTTCTTGTCGCACCTCGGTGTCTCCTGCAAGTGATAGAGGACACTGGGAAAACCATTTGCAGAAATAACGTGCGTTTATGTTACTTGCACGTAAATAGTTTTAGTTTCGCGAGGAGGGCAATTCCAACAAACGATTTAATGTGCATTGGTGAAAGAAACGAAGCAGACAGTGCTGGCTTCCGGGAAATGCAAGCATTCCCCTAGAGCATTCCAAACACACCAGAGCACCCGTGTGCATGGTACACATAATTTTCTTGATTATTGTCGCCTGCAGGTGGGGTCGTGGACCGGCATACGTGGCACGTATCCCGAAAATAATGCTAAATACGTGACATCATACATTAGTTTTCGTGAAAGCGGCAGCGCCACACAGGAAGCAGGACACAATTCCTCGCTTCGTGTTCTTGTGCACTCACCTGGTTTTTTCTATTTCTTTCTTTCAGTTGCACTGTGCTGAAAGAGGGCTGTCTGTATGGGAATTTGATAACATACAGTGCATTCGGGTAGGTTCCCCCTCCTTCTTTGCGTTTTGTTCTTCATTTTATCCTCCAGGATGATGGTGTAAATTGTGTGCACCAAGGAAAATGGTGAAGTAAGCACACAAAATTGAGGATCTCATGTACGACTCTATATGTGCTGTGAATTGAGGAGGAGTTTTTTCCTTTCTGGGTCCCGCTTTTGTAGCAAAGCAAGGATGAGGAATTGGGATGAAAAAAGGCTTCATTAGGATTATTGCTTGGAAAAAAGCCATAAAAGGACTTGAGAATGAATATAAGCGTTAAAGAGCTGAAAGCGGTAAGAATCTTTTATGCGATAAATACCTAGACACCTAGTTTGGGAAGTCGTGTGAATTATTTTAAGCACTCGCTCATTATGAACACGTGACGAGAGTTCATAAATTCCATCGGACAAAAGTCGAAGTCGTAACGAAGTGTATTTAGTTGAGATAACCGTGTTTCGGATTTATACATGCAGGAAGGAGAGAGCTTAAGTGTTCGGATAAAGAAGTTTAGGCCATAGCTGTGGGATAAAACTTCTCTGGGAGTGAAAGAATTTTCATTCAGATGGTGAGACTTAGCTGCTTAACCCAGCTTCCGAATTGGGAAGGTGTCTGTGAATCAGTCATCGATTGGTCTTCAAAAACGAAGGATCTTCTTCCCCTGTCATGACGAATCTGAGTGCTAAGATTTGAATACTGTCTGGGCTAAAGATTCCACTAAGTTGGGTTTAGTGAGGTCTTTGGTTAGCATCACCTTCGGAGGGATCTTGGCAAGGCTTTTCAATGCCAGCAACCAACCTTCGGAGGGATCTTGGTACCACTTTTCAATGCCAGCACACAGCATTCGGGCTGATAAATACCTCCAAGAAAAGGTACACTTCGACTTCGAAAGTAGGTCCATTGTGATACCACTGAATACTGGGGGTTGACCCCTGCTTTCTCCTGAAATCATCCAGATTTCCCAACGTAGCTGTTGAGATCAGCCATGCCAGATCATTTTCATCGTTATTGGCCTAGGGCGACAATCGGCACATGGGAAAGCTCTGCAGGGAAATCAAATGCTTTCAGGGAATGGTTAAGGTTTTGCCTTTTTGGTTTCACAGGGATCGGATGGGCCCACTATGGTGCCTAGTGTCTTATGCAAGCGATGGCTGCATAACCCTACTCTACCTAACCTAATCTAAGGCGGCTATCCTGATGTTGGCAAGGGCAGGATACGTGCTGAGAAAGTGTATAATAGACACTTCATCATCCTCGTCTCTGTAGCTCTTGCAGAAATCGTAACAAGCTATACCTAGGCGTTGAGGATGTCTGCCTAGGATGCAGTGCCCAGTGAGGACGTTGATTAGTTTTGAAAGTTGGTCTCTTTTCAGTCGTATCAATGTCTAGGACAGATCAGTCAGTCAGCCAGTCTGGCATTGTTACAATAATCAAGGTATTGCCATCTACGATTTGTTTTAGACAGAGCGTCGGTGCAAATCAGGTGTTTAACATACGACACAGGCGCCTTGACATTGTCGGGCATCCTGTCGTCTATACATTGACAGCCTTGTCTAGCTAAATTGACACCCGCGAAGTTCCCTTGAATGTTGCAGTGATCAGGGCCCCGCAAGAGTGTCAGGCTATACTGGTTGGCGACCTCGTTTAGAGCCACGTGGTAGTCCTTCACTGCCTTAGATTCAATCGCGGACCTGATCGTAGCCTTCGCGGTGGGTTAGCCTTCAGCCAAGCGGCGGGTTAATTAAAAGCTGTGACTTCGGCTTGGAAGACACTACAGTGTTTGGGGAGACTGAAGGATTCTGAAAACACCCCGGCACGAACTCCTTCGGCTGTTATAAAGTCGTGGGAAAAGATTCATTGAGAAGGACATTGTGCTGACTCCAGCCGCTTCAGTCAGGTATTTTGTGCTTGCAGCCCATGTTCAAGTCGTTTTTGGTCGTTTGACTTGGGAAGTCTGCGGTGAGCTTATAAGATTCTGGTATGTCCCACATTTTTCTCACAAATTGTTGGTATGTTGTAACCAAATTTACGAAGCCTTACGACGTGAAGGCCCTCCTTCGTCTCTGGGAAGGGTTTTTCGCCGCAGCTTGAATTTGTACGTAAATATAATAAATAATCAGAAAATCAATAACTCAGTTTGGGCGGATGACAGCCAGCCCTAAATCACATTAGACCGCCTTAAGCAGTTCTAAATTTTAATTCTTAAATTACACACAAATGGATAAGCATGCTTCGCATAAACTGTAATTAAGTGCCCTCGCCTCTCATAACAAACATAACAGGGTCAAGCACTCCTCCGTCATGAATATTTCAAGATGCGAGTTTAGATTGATAGAATACCCCAACTGTCCGGTTAGTCAGTGGAATCCTTTCGACTGGTGAGGAGGTTTCGAAAAAATAAAAATAAAATGCCGGCGCCGTTCGAGAAGTTTGTGAAAATTTCCAACTTTTTCTACGCAACTGTTGGCATTGAGCCGTATGAGGATCGGAAGGACCTTTCAACTCAAGGAAAGTCCTTATTCATGGTGTTGGTGTTCTATCTTTCGATTGTCAATTTGAATTCTCATCTCCTCGGTGAATTTGTTTTCGTGTACCTGGCTTTCTCGACGGGTACAAATTTTATCGAGGCCACTGTAACCGCGTCGTATATCGGTTTCGTCACAGTTGCTGATTGTAAAATGATCTCGGTGTGGTACAAAAAGAATGTCTTTACGGATGTGATCAACAAATTGAGGGACATGTATCCCACTACAGTAGAGAAGCAGAACGCCTACAAACTCCGCTCTCACCTACGGCATGTGACCATTGTGATGTTCCTGTTTGCCTCCTTGTACATGGTGCTCATTTGGACTTTCAATCTGTTTCCCGTCATGCAGTATGAGATCTTTAAGTCCATGGGCAGGGAGATTGAACAGTATTTGCCTTACAATGCGTATTTGCCATGGAATTGGCGAAACACTGCCTGGTACTACGTCCTGAACGTTTCTCAGATCATAGCAGGCTATACCTCCGCGGCAGGGATCATCTCTTCGGATTTGCTTCTCTGTGCTGTTGTGACACAGATGTGCATGCATTATGACTTCATCAAGCGTTCAATTGAAGAATTCACACCAAGAGGTGAGCAGGGTGACATAAAGTTTCTCAATGGAATGATACTGTATCACCAGGAGGTCTTGAGACTTTCCAATCAAATAAATTCGGCCTTCGGAGTGCCACTGTTGTTCAACTTCACGGCGTCGTCATTCATAATTTGCTTCGTCGGTTTCCAAATGACCACCGGGGTCACAGACGAAGAATTGTTCAAATTCATGCTGTTTCTCACATCGTCCTTGGCTCAGGTCTATTTGATTTGTTACTACGGTCAAAGGATTGCCTCATCAGTAAGTATCTCTGCCGCAGAGTGATTCAGTTGTATGTTTCCTTGTTGCCAACAGAGCGAAGGCATCGGTTCGGCTTTGTATCACCAAATTTGGTACAATGGGGCTAGTACTTCGTATAAGAAAAATCTGATCATCATGATGAAGAGAGCACAGAAGCCAGCTCGCTTGAAGGCAACAGTGTTCTTGCCCATTTCAATGGGAACTTTTACAGAGGTGAGCTGGGGATTTTGGCTGAAAGCAAAAGGAACTCTTGCCTGACTAGTAAATATTTCAGATTGGACAACTGTCGTATAAATTCTTTGCTCTACTGCGAACGATGTACGTGAAAAAGTAGACCACATTGAGTGACTATAAGGGAGCTGTCCTACGTGGCCACATCAACAAGCGAAACATCATATCGAAATTTTTGGATAAATAAAACTTAATTCTGAGTGAAAACTGACTTATGTTTGTCTTTTAGATCCTGTTTCAACTCTTTCCAGCTATTCCTCAATTGTCATGGTTTTTCCTCTGTGCTTTGATCGTTGTAGTGATCTTCTCCTTACTGGGAATCGTTGTGTGTGATTAGTTTAAATGTGGTTTCGGACGGTTCAACTTGATTTGGGTGCATATTACCAGCGAATTCAATGCTGTTCCTTATCTGAAGTAAGAAGGGAACCGTCAAGACCTTTCACCAGTTGCTGGTTCCAAAGGTTTGTGCCTTTGAAGAAGCAAATTCTCAAATTTCTTCTTTGGCCTGTTTCAGGGGGTGCATGGTGCTGCATGGTTTTCATTTGAATTTACGATTCCCCTGACTCCGGCACTTTTCTCCTCCTTTCACGTTAGCTTAGGTTAGGTAAATTGGTGCCTTGTGACATTCGTCACTGCTCACTTAGACCAGCAATAGGGTCCTCTGTGCCCATCTTCTAATTCTACCCCTGGAACCTATAAAAAGAAGGGGAGTCACTGATTTAAAGCCACCCAGACAAGGACAGTACAAGGGTGCTGTGGCTGAGTGGTTAGTGCCTAGGACTGCTGACCGAGCGGCGTGGGTTTAAGCCCTAGGCATATCCACCGAACATTTTTTGCGGCACCACCTCTCGTCGGGAAATGACAAGTATAATCTGTCATGAAAGAGCTTCTCAAATTGCCGTTCAGAATGGGCAATCTATTGTAGATCCCTTCCATTTGTGCGAAGAATACAACACGCACAACATGAATGGTTGCGAGAAGCTAGGCCTTGGCTCATCCCGAGCTGTCGCGCCAGCTATTTATTTATTAATAAGACAAGGATATGAATCTCAGGAGGTCCCTTAGCTCGATGTCACGCAAGTCCTTCAGTTCTGTGAAGAAGTAGCTACCAAAAGTCCTCATTCTTCTACCAGCGTGGCTAGGACATTCACACACCAAGTGATGGACAGATTCGATTTCTTCTTCGTCCCTACAACTTCTGCAATAGTCGTTCATCATATCAGTGGCGTAGTGCGCATGATGCTGGAGACTATCCTGGGTGATACCCTTCTCGCGGACAGCTTTCGAAGCGTCGATGATGGCTGAGATTTCGGCTTAAAAGACTAAATGAGTGGTTTATTCCTAGGGCCTTGCAGTAGATCCCGGCATCTGTACCATTGGTGTAGAAAGCCAGTTGCTTTTTATTGGTAACTTTGTTGGTTCTCCAGTCGTCTCTGTCAGGAATTCTGATACTGAGTTTCCTGTCAAATGGCAGAGACTGGATATGATCGATCTGTCGGTATTTTCCCATCGATATAGTACGGAGGCGTGACCATGGGGGCTGGTGTCGCTACTGTCGCCCTTCTCTCAGTCTCAAAGCAGTTTTTGCTGCCGTTGCTATCGGTCTTTCTGGTGCTCTTCCCTCTATTTCCAACAGACAATCAGACTTACCATTCATTTTCGCTGAGTTGAATTTATTTGATTTGTTTTGGAAGCTGCCAAATCTGAGATATGAAAGTCAATTTAACACAGCGTCCTTTGTCCTCATTCACATTATTTCACAACCAAGAACTCACATCCATTTCAATCCCCAAAAATGCAATATAAGTGACACATTTTCCTTAGATCACTCTCTTGGCAGAACGCATTTCCATTAAATTCGTTTTCCGCATCCGTTCAAATGGCAACCACCCACCAAGACCAAATCTAGTTTTTCAAAACGCGAATATAATAGAATTCCATTCTTCGAAAGTCCTTCCAATCTCTCGAATCCTCTCGATTTTGGTATCCCACTTGATAAAATTTAATAAAAGACGAACGGCGGCGCTTCCAAATGCATTCAAATGAACTACAATGAAATGACCTCGTTATTATTATTATTGGCGCAATAATCCTCGTGTCCTTCGCTTTAGTTTGTGTGTATTTGTGCTTCTTCTGTGGATATCCTTCGTCTAATTTTAATTAAATTAACCCAACCAGGCCTATCAGCCTCAAACAGACCGCGGTTTCCGCCGTCCCTCCCAAAAAATTGAACGGCGTACTCCTCGCTCACACCTAGTTGAACGGGGAAGGAGCTGAACTGAGTGGCCGCCACCCCAAAAACCGCGATTAATCAAAGTAATTGCAGGAAAAGAAAGAAAGCTCTGAACACTGACCAACACCACCATCGCGCGCCACAATCAGTGCCGCAGAGCCAAAGCAATTAAAATGAAAAACCACAGGAAAATTGTTTTTCTTGCGTTCGGCTGTGTGGCAGCAGGCCGCCCACTAACCCCCTCCCAAAAAAAAAAAACGAAAAGAAAAATCGACAGAGAACGACAGGCAGTGAGTCAGGTTAGAAGGAAAGTCCTCCCAGCCCAGACAGGCGATGGGATTGATTTAATTGAAATTCCTTTCCGTTCCTGTTTCGCTTTCTTCGAAGATATTGAAATGCGATGACGAAAAAGTCATTAATTATCGCTTCCTTTGTGCTATGCCTTCGACGGTGCGACGTGCGGGTGGCGTCCTTGTCAGCGGCAAAGGCAAAGGCAAAAGGTAAACCGTAAACCGTGTTAGGTAAGAGTAGGGATTTTCCTATGAAACAAGGATGTGGTACACAAGACATATCGTAGTGTCATTGTTCAGAGGAACTGGTCTCAACAACTGTGCGCAGCAGCTAGGGATATCATTTGTTTCTGTGTTTAGCCAAGCTTCGTGTTTCACATTGTTCCCGGGCCCCCGAAACAGGGGCCGTGGCAGACTCAAGGTATCGAGCGTAATTGATTGTTTATTTGTACGTGAATTTTGGTGTTTTGTGCAAATCGAATGGAATCAGTGGAATGATTAATGACTGAGCTGTCGAAAGTTTTAATTGAAGGTGCTTAGCGGTGGAAGTTTTCACTTTGCAAGGATTTTCAGGATTTCATGGATGTTCTCTTTGAATTTGGTTAGTTAGGATCGGTACGTGACTGGGGAATGGCTTGGCGTGTGAGGGACTGGCCTGGGATTGATTGGGAAACTATTTCAACTAGGTTTGAGTCAGTATCAAGTTTGTAACCAACTTCCTTCCAAACTCCCGGAAACCAAACATACATTTGTGTGCGTAAATCCTTTCATATGTGAGCTAAAATTGAAAGTGGGGGGAGTCGAGTTGCCATTGGCTTCTGTACCTTGACAGATATCAAATTTTTGCATAGGACTCTCGAAGAGGATTTAACTCTTACAGATTTCATCTCCAGATGAATCATGTGCGGAGCTTTGTAAAATATTCCTTGTTCTTGGCTACTTCTCATTGTCCATTGCTTACTCGTTTAAGGCTCAGACAGACTGTACCTTAGGAAGTTTTGAAATTCGCAGGACTCCGAAAATTCTTTTTTCTTGAGAGATCCCATCAAAGTATCCCAAAAACTGACAATAGCACGAGAGGAACTTCTGTCATTTAAAAGTTTCACTGGAAAATTTCACTTTTCTCTACACCATCACTGAATTCGACGTGGTTTGGTCCTCTCAACCGAAGATTGCACATCTCCATTCGAGCAATTGTTTATCTTTTTACATTTTTGAGTTCCCGAATCGAAAGAAGGACAAACAACCACTCCGTCATGTTTGTTGATAGACACCGAGAGGATTTACGCTTATTTCGATGCCATCAACTCTCAATCACTTCAAGGATTCTTCCTCCCTCAGGAACTGCTGATGTGGATAAAACACGAAGAGCATTTCAAACAGAACCGATGGTCAGGTAAGCCATTGGTCATCATGGTCATCGTCGAAAGAAAGAGAGAGAGAGAGAACCCATCCCTCACTCTACCACCAAAACTGGATAAATTACACGATATGCATACATTGTTCGAGGACAGACCATCGATAACATCGCCCCGAAGCAGCAGTAGCATCCAGGACTTAAAATCAAATTTACTCTCTCCTGGTGTTCTTCCTGCAGTGGCATCCTAAACGTAACAAGTGGGCAACTTGAATTCCGTACAAACAAACTGTAAAAGGAATGAAATTTCAGCAATTTCATCGGGGACACACAGCCAGAGTAGAGAGAACGAGAGACACAGAGTGAGAAAGTTAGTGATGGCGAGGGAGATTCTTTTTTGATAAGAGGACACTCACTAGGGATATTGAGAAAATTCAATTCGTGTTCATCCGCTGGCACTTTTCTTGCCAGAGTACTAGTGCATAATTTCTCGATCCAGGCTAAATGACTACGATTATCTAGTGGCGGAGATATTGAACCGAATAACAGCAGCAGACAAAAGGATGTAAAAAGCGGTCCTTAATCAGATTTGGTCGAGGTGACGTAATCAAGCTTGGTATTGTTTTTTTTTCCTGCTGAGGGAATTTCGATTGAATCACAGGATATAGAGAGTGCGTTCTACTCTAGATCTGGGTGGCGATAGTGGCGATGAAAATGTCCTGACTCAAGACTTTCATACGCACGAATTTGTGTTACAGCAAATTGGGTAATTATCCTTGAATCTCAAAGAGTGATTCCTAGAAGAAATTGGAGGTAGGTTAGGTTGGATTGGGGGAAAGGAATCTCTTGTTCGTGGAGAAAAGTCCTTATGGCGGTTTCTTCGATGCCAAACTGAAACTCTATTAGAGTATAACGTCGTACTCCAGTCTGGATTCTGGTTGTGCTATTTAAGCCCCCCCATCACCATGACGATGTCCCGATTTGATGTTGGGTTGAAGAAAGCGTCCAGTTGGTCGTACGAGCTCTTCTTCTCGCCATAAGATAGGTGTGATGGATTGGCCTCATCACGTTCACTCGGAGACCTGGAGGTTCATTGTGAGTACCCTTTTTCTGTTGTGAGAATAGCCATGTGGTTGATGGGGAGACCCGTCCTATTGTCGGCTGTTTTGAGAACCAGTTAGTGCTCTTTATGAATTTGAGTAGATATCTCTGCTATGCTTGCAAAGAACCTTGATCCTAGTGCGCGTAGACGTCGTCATTTTTGCAGAGTGGAACAGTAACACAGCAGATGTTGGATTGATTCTACTTCCTCCCCGTCTCGGCAGCTTCTGCATAAATCGTTGGATTCGTTTCTCCTCTTGGGAAGCATGACTCCGACGGCGCAGTGCCCTGTGATAACTCCAGTGAGTGTGCCCAAAGAGAATCTGTTTCGGTTTTCTTTAATTTCGGCCATAGCGTCCGAGCGGTGGCGCTTAGTCTCTGGCTATCTAGGAGGAATCAGCTTCTTCCTCTATTACTTTGTCTATCATCTCATCCCTATCGGTGGCATTGCAGATGTGTCCGCTTCGCTGATGTTCATCCGAACCCAAATATTGCCAATTCATCAGCTTTTTCATTTCCTTTTATGTCCTTTTGTCCATGAACCCAGTAGAGTTTGACTCTATGGTACCTTAGTGTGATCAGCGACTGTCAACATCCCTTGACTGCCTTTGATTTGATCGTATTGGATTTTATCAATTTTAAAGGGATTTGACTGTGGTTATATTTGATCGGGGAAGGTGACAATCTCTTATGCATCCTGGAGCTTTTTCTATTGCCAGGATCTCGGCTGGGAAGAGGCTACATGTTTCTGGCAATCTTTCGTTTTCGAGTAGAATCCGGCTTCTGTTCTTGCTTCCATTTTTGAGTCGTCAGCGTAAATCCCAGCCACAGGAAGAATGGACCTTTCTCGGGCCACTGTCTAATGGTGACAATGTTTCCAAAAATCCATACACAAATTTGTAGGGTTTTCGAGTAGAATCCGGCTTCTGTTCTTGCTTCCATTTTTGAGTCGTCAGCGTAAATCCCAGCCACAGGAAGAATGGACCTTCCTCGGGCCACTGTCTAATAATGATGATGTTTCCAAAAATCCATACACATATTTCGACCTCAACTGACAACAGTGACCGAAAGCAATATTCGATTTGAAATCCGTTTGAGTGACATTAAGAGCAAAGTCCTCAACTGATAATTCTGTTTCCAATCATACATTCACGGCCACAACTCTTAATTGGAATTCCTCGATTTGCAATCAATTCCGGATAGCAAAAACCTCTTCAATCTCTCTAGAGCAATGTCCACAAAATATTTGCGAGCTTATCGCTGTTCCCCTTCTGCCGTCACCTTGAATGGAAGGTCATTAGCCATCATATATCCTGCGAAACAGAATTAATCACGAACCGATTGATTTTTCCTCATATTTTCGTGCCCCAAACGAGCTTTTCGGCATCCTCGGCCTTTCACTTATTTCGCTTTACCCATCCTGCATATCCTTGTGATGCCATTAATCCATCAGAGACACGTTATTTGCACATTTCCGGTCGCGTCCTTTTGAGATGAAAACGAAAATATAAACATCTTTCGTTGGAGATTGCAACTTTGTGTGGAGGCAGGCTTTCTCATCTGTCAGGTGGGAACGACCTAATTTATGATCCTCGTATTTTAATTCTTATTTTCCCTGAGAAGGAAGGAAGGACCCTGGATGATGGTATCCATAATCTCATCGATAATAATGGCGATGATAATGGCATTATCCTCAAGTTGACTGCAGCAAGGAACTCAGTTGGGCCTCATCCTTCCATGTCGCCACAAATGTGACACTCGGCTCTCGGTGTTCCATGGTGATAAATTTTCGAATTCAATATTCGTCGCTGTCGTTGCGCGTTGTCGTCCTTCTACTTGCCATTGAATTTCTTTTATCGATGATGGAAAATCCTTAAAATCACCGAAACGACTTAAGCAGACGAACTGAAGTGTGCCTAAGTAATTTTCCAAGGGATATCGCAACGGAGGCGTGGGTGGATAAAGAAATAAGGCTTGTCTTTGTTCATTGAGTTTAATTTATCGCGTAGGCCGATCGAGCGCAGGACGAACCAAGAGCGGAGGACGGTAATGCGAAGTGCGGCAGCTGTTCTCAGATTGGATGAAATCAATCAGAAATAAATTGAAATGTGGATTTAATTATACGGGATGTGTATCTGGAATGATGATGATGATGATGGTGATGTCACTGGTGATGGTGATTAAGGCCGATGGGATGTGAGATAATGTCTTGAGATGACTTCCAGAGATGTACGGCTGCTTTTGAAGTGCTTTTGGCTCACAGTGGAATGGGGGGGCAGGTTATTCTCTCTCTCTTTTGTCGAGGAGAGTTG
Source organism: Matsumyia berberina (assembly GCA_917880715.2). Classification (NCBI taxonomy): domain Eukaryota; kingdom Metazoa; phylum Arthropoda; class Insecta; order Diptera; family Syrphidae; genus Matsumyia; species Matsumyia berberina. Next base: position 112,347,569 of record OU862872.1, read on the forward strand.
TCATGTTATTTGTGAAAGCTATTTATTTGATTTTCTTGAGATGAATTGGAGATGAATACGAATGTCCTTTAGGAGATCTGACAAGCTCGATCTCGTGTCACCTTGGCGATGCAGTAGTTGATTGATGGTGTGCCGTCTTCTGGGTTCTTATTGAGATGTCATTATGGATATGACAGTCCTCTAGGGAGACGTTGTTAAAATGGCCAATTGCGAACACTGCTAAGACAAAAACCCATTTTCGCAACCATAGGTTGAAGAATTTGCTTCAACAAGATGGCGCTACTGTCGATATGACACCATCATGGTAAACTGATGATATGAAACCATCAGATCCCCAGAGCAAACCTTCTAATCGTCAATTTAATTCGGGAACGAGCAGGCCAAGAAGATGTTCAGATGTGGTCACACATGATGACTATTTACTAGACTTCTGTGACCTCTATGAGGGAAAGAGGACTTTTTCTTGCAGAAGATCGGAGATGAAAGCGTTCTCACAGTTGCGCATGCGTCCAGATAGATTCAGCGCTTATTTTCCCTACTATGAGCTTCGCCTATGATTTTCTTGTTCACAATGCTGATTGCAAAGGGGTGCAGGAGGCGATTGAGAGCATTCCTTAGCGTTATAAATAAATAGCTGCCGCGACAGCTCGGGATGAGCCAAGGCCTAGCTTCTCGCAACCATTCATGTTGTGCGTGTTGTATTCTTCGCACAAATGGAAGGGATCTACAATTTACTGCCGACTCCGAACGGCGAATTGAGAAGTTCTATCATGACAGATTATACTCCCGGAGGCTTGTCATTCCCCGACGAGAGGTGGTGCCGCGAAAAAATGTTAGGAGTTTTCCTGGCTGGGGGTTGAACCCACGCCACTCGGTCAGCAGTTCAACGCACTAACCACTGACCTACAGCGACCACCATCCTTAGCCGTACTCTTCGTTTTTCTGGCTCGTTGGGTTCCACATCTTCCAGATCAGGCTTCTGAAGTCAATTTCTGAAATTGCTTGTTACTAGAAAATGGTCTAAGTAGTCGACGTTGGTCGCTCCAAGTCGTTGATATTCTTCCAGCATCTAAATCTTTCAGTGTGAAAAGAATTCCTCCTATTCCGGCATTGACACGCCTCCAATCAAACCAAAGATACAATGTTCTTCCAAATGTTTTCCACAATTCCTATGGCAACTATCGAGGAAACTCTTCACAAGCTTTCGAAATCCATTTCTCTTGTTTTGCAAGTTATTTTCCATTTTTTTCGTCCTCAATTTAACTACCCATCATGTGCATTCTCGATTAGCCATCTATAACGAATTATTCCATATCCAAGGTACCACCAATAAACCATCGTCAATCGCCACAATCCCCCCCAAACTATGCCAAACGCAATTTCCCTTTTAAACTTTCACCGAAGTTCCGACGTCGATGGATCTGTATCGTGTTATCGGGATTGAAAGCCCCAAACTTCCTTTTTTTGAGGTTAAAACTTATTTATTTTATTGGGACGAGGAGGAGGATATCCAGTTTGCCTATAAACCAGCAACTGAGTTATAGGGTGTCTAATCCATTTGTGATGCATTTTTGTTCTGTTCTTTGACAGTTGCATCAGGTTTTTTGACAGTGAAAAGCTTTGGGGAATGGATTTACTTCACCCCTCTCCAGGGTTGTTATTTAGTTTTTTTTTCTCTCATTCACTGCTCATCAGTTGTTATCACATTCACGTGTCTAGTGTCCACCCTGTAACGAATCGCTTAACCAATCAGGATATTCCCAAACACTGCATCAACCGATGAACTTTTTGTCAATCTATTTCCTGTTGTGTTGGTCGTTAGTTGCGTATTAAAATATCTTTTTTAGGCTCTGCCAACGAGTTATCTTTGGCAAACACTGCCAGAGAACTGTGCCAGTGGCAATCATCGAAAAGTTTGGTTACGACCAAAAAAACGGCGGAAATTGAACGATTAAACGGACAGTGACCCAGATTCGTAGACAACATTGTTTGACCGCGTTTTAACCAGTATTTGGTGAGGTTTATTTGACGTGTAGGAGATGAAATTAGAAATCGACCTTTGCTGGGGTGCTTCTGGGGAACGTTCTTTGAAAATTGCATTTTCCGTTCTTGGTGGTTCGGGTCCTCTTTCTCTTCTTCTATTGCGCCATCCCTCGGGGGTGGTTTTGAAGATTTTCTAAGCCGGAGCATTGGTGTCCATGTCTCTGCGTCGTAGAGGAGGACTGGGACGATTAAGGTCTTATAAAGGGTCACGTTAGTTGTTCGAGAGAGATCTTTGAAACTTGAATTGAAGCTGCCAACTTCGAATTTAAGGTTAACTCCTCGAGGCTTTATCCTGGATCAAATAGATTTTACTAGACGCCTTGCTTAATCCCTGTGATCCTTAGAACTCTTCCATGATCAAGAGGAAATTCAAAATTTATTTAAACTTTAAGTAAATCGATCATCACCTCTTCAAAAATTCTCCTTCAGTTTGACGTCTTTATTCCCTGAACGCATTTAGCATGCCAAGGACACCTATCCACCTTTGTCGCTGCAATAAGACAAAATGTTTCACTTTAGAAACCAATTCACTCCGTCTATCATCGGCGAGAGACACCATTGCTGTAGAGAAACTATTAAGGCGCACTAAAAACAACGAGAGAATCGAAAACACCTCCATTTCGAGCTTCGAAACTCAATGGATTCCATTGAAATGCCATTCTGTGCGTAATGTTTAAGGACTCCTATCAGGGGAGCGCAAAAAACATGCTTCGAGGATGGCTTCCACCAGGGACTGTGTGCTGTTTGGCAACAAAAAAATTGAAAACTATCGAGCGTTTTCTCTGCTAAAGTCAAACGTGAGTAAGTTAAAGTTTCACCCGACATAGTGGGCGCACAGTAGTGAGGAGCAAAGAGAGCTTGTCGTCGTCGCCTCGCACTAAAAGTTAAAAATTGAAATTTTTTCTGTCGATTATGGCCGAAACGTGACTGGAAATATGATTTTTTTTTTGTTTTTTCTCCAAACTTCTCGTGTTTCGTTTCGCATCGAAACGTCTCTCCTGTGTGTAATCCTTTCAGGATGAGAGGCAAAGGGGATGCGAGATGCGACATCTACAGTTGTCGTTTGCTTCAGCAACTAGAACTGAACGCAAACAACTCTTGGAATTTCGATTTGGTGTGTTTTTTTCTTTTTCGTGTTCTTCTGATGGATTTAGTAGGTATTCTTCGAATCGTTTACAGAAGTATTATAGTCGTCGACTGAACTACAATTGTGAATTCGTCTACAGTGTGTTGGAGAAATGTCGGTCCTAATTGGCCGTGGGACAGTTTAAAACTTTGAGCAAATACTGCTTCAACGACGTCGAAGAAATGTCAGATAAGTTGTGTCAAAATTAATAAGATTTGCGCCATATGTGCACTACAATAGGCTTACACAGACCTGAGGGATATGGAGAGACATGTCTAACTTAACCTAAACATTGCTTTCAATTTTTCTCCATTTATGTACATGTATACAGAATCTTGTCGATCATCACTACTTTGATCTTTGGTACTTCACTTCATTTAGATGGGGTGTTCTTGAAGAACCACATCAGTTCAAAGTCTCAATCGCTCTCAAATAGCATCGAACAGGTGACAGTCTTTAGAGATCGATTGTCCTTTAATCTCTTGAGAGGTCCAAACAGGCTAGCATGAGGTGGAGAAAATCCAGTGAATCTACTGCCAACAAGCTTTAAAACGCCACCTAATGTATGATCACAACGAATCCCCTGGTTTAATGGGGAGTTTGGCGGAGAGCAAACGCAATGAAACTCCAGGAGGGCAACGGTGATGTAAACTAGGATAAGCGCAAGTGCAAGGAAAAGGCCAAGTTTCAGAACAGATATGATTCTTGGGGATAGAATCAGAGGAAATGAAATCACACTAAGCCAAGAGAACACAGATATGAAGACGAACAAATCTACGTTTTTGGCGGTTAGCTTAAAGACTGTTTAATTCAGGCTTTCAGTTCTCTAGACCAAGCCTTGTGGATCCATGATTACTTGGTCTACTTTGTCACCTCGAATCTGGGCGTAGAGATTCAAAGACCTTTGTGGCTGAAGTATTGTTGTCCATTAGCTAGATTTTGCCGACCAAATTTAGAAGACGTATTTTGGTCGCCGTAGCTCAGTGGACTGCTGATCTAGCGGCTTGGGTTCAAACCCCAGCCATGTCCACCGAACATTTTTCGCGGCACCACCTCTCGTCAGGGAATGACAAGCCTCCGGGAGTATAATCCGTCATGAAAGAGCTTCTTAATTCGCCGTTCGGAGTCGGCAATAAACTGTAGGTCCCTTCCATTCGTGCGAAAATGTAACACGCACAACATGAATGGTTGCGCCAGCTATTTATTTATTTTATCTTGGCCTTGTAAAACATTTCCATCAAGGAGTTCGGAGTTTAAAACTTTTTTAAAGCTGCGTTAAGCTCTTCCCAATTGAAATGACGTACTGGTTCTTCGTTGCATGGATTTGGACTAGAGTTCTCTTATTATTATTTCCTCTAGTTCCCTAAACAAATCCACAATTCCCTGCGTTTCATTGCCCCGAACAGCCCATATTTCGGGTTTGAAATCAGCTGCTAGTTGCTTGCTGGTTATGGTGTTCCCCTCTTATCACTCCTCGACTTTCTTTAGCTGAGGTTCTTCTCATGCCTTCTTCGGGTTCAATAATCATCTCACGTTGGCTGGCTTGTGTGTCATTTCTATAAGCTTCTGCCTTTGAATACACTGATCATCATATCACGGACTTTTCTCGGTCGCTCCAAGAAGTTTTGGCTGTTTTCTCTATTGATTTTGGCATTAGACTCTGCCTGAGATGTCATCAAATGCCTTTCAGCCTTCAAGCGTAGACTCTAACTTAAATGAACAACATAGTACTGGAAGACGTCATCCTAGATGGCGCACTTGTTTAAACATTTCAAAAAAAATCCTAAACACATGTGTTCCTACTTCCTTTCGACACTTTTGTCGCTTTCTTAGTCACAATTTAAATGGTGATCGAAGTTAAAGCTGGAAAAGGATAAATGTCCAAACTACATATTGGACATTCTATGGACTGCGACAAATGCTTTTTCAAATTGAATCTGTCGTTCCCGTCCAAATACTCACAAGTCCCTACCGAAAGGAGAAAAAAAACGAGAAAAGCAAAAAAAAACACAGAAGAAGAAAGTTCCAGATTTGCTATTTGAGATTGATGGTCAGATGTTTCGTTGGAAAGAATTGTGCTCCCATTGGAGTCCTAGTTTCTACTACCCTCCATGGAGTGTATAGCAAAGATTGCCTCAGCAGTGTAGCCTGTATATTTCGAAAATCATTTCTCCTTCGGGTAAGATTGGAAAAGAAAAAAATCCTGAAAACTTAAATAAACAGTTGACACGAGGACATATGAGAGACCAAATGGAAACATACACTCGCCATTTACGAAGTATAATGGAAAAACGAAATATAGATTGACAGAGAGAATGAAATTGGAATGGGAGAAGGAAAGAAAAAAGATGAATTAGGGTATGAGAAACAAGGGAGATGATTCTGACTTCAAACTTTGTCCATACCCACATGGATTCGGCTTCGCTTAAAGTTTCTTTCTTTTGAAACAAATATCGAGATGTGCGTTGAGGGATGATACCTATTCTCTGGTCTCTACTCCTCGTTAAGTTTGTATTGTGGGTATTAATGGGGAGTCGGGGATTTTTTTAGGTCCACCTCCACAGTCTGTTTTAAAATGGAAATTAAAGGCAAATATTGTATATCGAGAAGATGGTGGGTTCATTCCTTGTATTCTGATGCATAGGATGTGCAATGCCATTTTTTTTAGAATTTCCCAATGCAATGTTGAACCTCGAGTTCATTAGGGTTTTTAGCACGTGATTGTCCTTCCAAAGCAAGCTGTTAACATTATTTTCTGTTCTGTCAAAATCTAACTTGGAGGTGAGGCATTCTACATGAGTTTTTAGGTCATTGACCTCGTGCAAGAGTAGACAGATGGCGAACACTCTTGGCTTAGAGAAGCAGTTTGAATCAGTCACTGATGAGTTTAAGTCGAAAAAAAAAACGTTGGGCTATAAGATTGTAGTCGCCGTGGCTCGGTGGTAAGTGCGTTGGACTGCTGTGCGGGCGGCGTAGGTTCAAGCCCCAGCCATGTCCACCGACCCTTTTTCGTCGGGGAATGACAACCCTTCGGGAGTATAATTTGCCATGAAAGAGCTTCTGAATGTACCGTTCGAAGTCGGTAATAAACTGAAGGTCCCTGCCATTCGTGCGAAAACTGTAACACACACAACATCAGTGGTTGCGAGAAGCTAGGCCTTGGCTCATCCCGAGCTGTCACGCGAGCTATTTGTTTTGTTTATAAGATTTTGGAAGTAAATTCAGCTTCCAACTTCCATGTTGTATTCTGTGGTTCGTTCGGTTGAGTACGTTCGGTTGATACTTTCATGCCCTGGATAAGGCGCACACCGTTGCGATTGTAAAACATTTCTACAATCTCTGACCACAGGTGGACGTGTGTAGTTCCTAAAGGATCTGATTGGCCTAGATTTGTGTGATTTTAGTCAGGAAAGTCCACAACGTTGACGGGCTTTGGCGGAGGAGATTCAATGATATAGAACAAATGAACGCTTATGCACCAAAACAAACTTGAAGGCTGCTTACTAGGGGCTGAGCTAACTGAAGAGGGTTGTTAGTTAAAGCTCAAGTCAACCATGGTGCCAGTAGTGGACTCCTGATCACCGCATCAAATATTTTATCGGCATGCTCATCGATTTGAACAATTAAAATCGACCGAAAAAACTTATTCAATGAAGGTTTCACTTGCAAAGACGTTGTCAGGAAGCTATTTGAAACACCATAGATTATGTGGGGATGCTTCATAAGAAGCTCCAATTGGTTCAATGAGTAGGCAGGAGATTTTGCCGAGATACTTGTGCTATCACAACGGACTCCCCATGGGTTTAAGCGTATTGGCTTTAGCTAGCAGCCACCTCAACCTTACCATGTGGGTGTCCTTCGATTAGGAGTCCCGTCTAGCAGAAGCTTCCTAGCACAAATCGAGCGTGTTTTTGGTAAAGAGGTGCACTTCCAAAGAGGCACTCGTTTGTCTCGAATGCAAATCGACTTCATCGTTGCTGATATCCACGTCTATGAGTGGTGATGGTTAAACTGACACTTAAGTATGACACTTTCAAGGTCACTGAGCAAACTTCTTGAGGTGCAAAGTACCAACATTACTTGCAATTTCGAAAAGCTTTGAACCTTTGTCAATTTTTTATGTGTGTGTCATCTGTGGAGTCGGTGTCCACAGTGAAATTCTTACCTATACGATGGAAAAAGGCTCGTTTCAATTGCTGTAAAAGCCTCCAAGACTGCATACTGGGAACGTCGTAGTAGGAAAACTTCGAGGGAAAGAAGAGAATCCTGTGATTTTTGTGGATACCGGACCTGAAGCATGTCATGCATAGTGAAATCGGCGACATGATGGCTCTTATTGGAAAACAAAAGACACGCTAGTGTCCTTCCTAGTAGCAGTTTCTGCAACGAGTCGTGAAAACGAGATAAAAAGGAACCCAAATGAGGTGGTCCTTTTCGACATACATATGTATATTTACTTCCTCCAAGCTTACAAGTCACCAGAAAAAGTTTTCTTCAATCCATGGAGGCTCTGCCTTTAAAGCAGATGTGAGTCCTATCTTGTCCCATTGAACTTGGCTTGGATGAAAGGATTTGTGTGGACTTAAGTGTGTCGACGGAAATGTGTTCTAAATTTGGAATTGGTTCCTTTGAAAAGCAAAGCAATGACAGACGAAAATACTGAAACATTCACAACAAGCTTTCCCTTTGATTTATTTACAAACTTTCGACTACCATCTTCTTCCAGTGGTCCATCTCCACCAGGCCGAGTCATAACCGTTGAAAAAAATCATCTACTCCTGGCATGGGTCAGCATATGTGTACTCGTTACATTTTCCATGAAAAGGGTTTCACTGAGAAAAAATTTCAATTTCACGAGCTAATCTCCATTGAAATGGGTTCAAGTTATTAGATTGTATGCCCTGCCCAACGCAATAGCTTGGACGCTTTGAGGAGCTTATACGTGCCATTTTTTTTATTTTCATTTTTTCTTCTTGCTTCAGATTTCAATTCACAGTCAGGAATGTCAAAAAAATTTGACGTGTTGATTCAAGGGAGAATGTCTAAAGGATTTTTCAAGGATTAACTTGTGTGTGTGCAGTGTTGCTAGGCCAGGCTAGGGTTAGGACAACCATTTCGGGGGTGTTTTGGTTGATTGTTTTCTATTACTGTTTCCAACTGACGACTTATGTTTCATTACAATATGGCAGCATTGCCTGGTCAGGTGGTAATATCTTCCGTGTACATATGTGACAAGGTGCAGAGAGCATCGAAGCCTCAGATCTGGTTTTTCCCTTGCTCTGCTCTGGAATTTCGCCTTCAATATCTGGTAGCTACGAGGTGGTTTCCAAGAAATGAGGCTATCACGTGCTGTTGTCCTTATTCGTGCCCAGTATTCACGAATACTTCTGGCTGATTTTTTCATAGTCCATTGAGACTGTATTTTTATTTGGCCAGGTCCACTCTCCAGCATCGAGTCATTTTATTCCACTCAGCCCCAGAATGTCGATGTTTTAGCGAGTGAACTCTCCCTCGAGTTCGAGGAATCTTGCGTTCTATGAGCTTTGTCTCGCGAGACGATATCTGTAAATGACCGAACTGACGCAGGTGATTCGCCATTCATTTTCAATGTGTCGCAATTACCATATGCAACTGCAAGGTGTCCGGCTGCAAACGTTTTTTCTCATTACTTAAGGAACCAGCACCCATCGAGTAGAATGTATACGAGTCGTGCAATCCAATCAAATGAGACAGATGTCTCGATTAATTCGAGCGATTCTCTTGTGATTTGTATGGTGTCTACGATGAACAACGTCCGAACTCCTAACTCTCCTTACGACGTCTCTACCAGTGCGGCAAAGTAAAAGAAACTCAATTAACTAGGACATCCCATCTGTGCCAAAGTACACACGCCAAAAGTAAGCTCCAGACTGTACGTGTTTTTGCCTTATTTCGAAAGGACATTCCACTTGAACCTCACTGTCCCGTCCGAATAATTTCCCAAATTCAAGTATACGATTTAATATCACCGCTAAGTGAAAATCCATTCAAACCGTTGGCTCTAGACACCCCAGGCGCAATCAATATTCCAGCCCCGGAATCTCCCATCTATCTCCATCGGTCGTGTCTATCAAAGAGATAAAGTACGCACGTCAGTCAGAGTTTGGGAACTTCCTCGGAGCTCCGCACGAAAACTTCTTCGAAAAAACACTTAGCGAACCGCGACGATGAATCCAAATGATGGCGGTGTGACGCTGTGTGGAGGCTTTCAAAAAAGTTTCCCTCCCTGAATCTGAAGTGGAAAAAGAACACTCATCTCCTGGTTTTTTTTCTCTCTCTGTGTGTGTGTGTGGAATGAATCTCCTTATTAATCAATGTATCCTTGAGCGTTTACCTCTCGCAAACAATAACAAGCAGCTGGCAGGGACAGAGAAAGCGTTCATCACACAAACGACACAATACAATCGCAGACGCACAGTCAGAAGGAGCAAGTTTCGTTACGGCTCCGGCTTCGTCTCCTGAAGCCCGTATCTTATGCTAATCCGATGAACTAATTACGTTGCGTTGTTTAACTTGGGAACGGGCCTCGACTGTCGACTGTCGGAAAATCCATTTCGGTTCATAGTGGGAAAGTTTCCGGTTAAAGTTAGGCGTTTCCTCTGCGTCACCAGACTTGGCACGTCACCTGTTTGCCAAGGTGCGCAGGGTGGCAGTGAGCTGCCGCCCGCCATGCCAGGCTAATTCCAGAAGAGCAATCTGTCACCTTTCGGTGTCTCTCTGGCTTAGAAGTTTCCCTGTTCCCTGTTCTCGGTGCTCCCTTCGTCCCTTTATTTTTCGTGTCTTCTGCGTGTGGAAATTCTCACTTTGAGTGTCGGTTGCATATCGTTTGCCGCTTCCTTCGCTCGCGTCAGGTGTTCAGTGTCCGCGTCCCTAGGTGAGGGATAGCCGAACAACGTTTATCGTGTGGTTTCCTCCGTTTGTCGCTCCGAATGTATAATTAAAATTTTATTTAACAACGGCGCTCGGCGGTTTTTTTTCGTCCGCGAATCACCTATGGACGGACAGAGCGGGTGCGCCTTATCGCCCCGCAGATAGACAAAGGATAAAGTTTTATGTTATGCTAATGTGGTTATTTGGAGAATTTGCGGCGAGGATCTCTTGTTCCGGGAAAATATCCGCCGGCAAAGATATTGCGCGCAGCGGAAAAAGGTCACTTTTATCGCGTAAACTAGTTTCTGGAAGGACGAAGGACTCTGCACGGGCAGTGCTTTCCGTGGGCGCTTTGTCGTATCAAAAATTTGTTATTTTGTGTTTTGCCAGAGTTTTTCCATTTGCGTTTCGGGGGGAATTTGTTTGTTTGGAATTAAATTTTCGGCGAAAGTTTTGCGTTTTATTTTCGGGGCCAAAGAAACTTTTCAACTTTTCGCACAGAGAGTTTATTTTGTGTGAATTGTTGCATGGACTTGGTTGAGATATCAATTTTGAATGGAAATTAGCCGGAGGAGGGTGAGAAAAAAGTTGAATATACCCTCGAGAGTAGGGGGGGGGGGGGGGGGGGGGGGGGGGGGGGAGGGGGCTAAGTGTGTAAAATTAGTCGGGCAATGCTCTGGTTTGTTTTTTAGACAGTCGTTAATAATCTTTTTGGAACGAGTCTTGTCCGTCTACAGACCAGATAATTTCTCATTCCCTGGGATATTTTCGTACTCGGTGGACAGACAATATGTAGGTCTGCTAGTATATCAAAGGATCTGGCATTTTCCCAAGTGGAGTGCCTTTGCCTCTGAAAACGTTGGGGTATTATTATTATTAGTGGGGAGCGGTTTGTCCACTCTAGCACTGCGGTCTCATAAAGAGGCCTATTGTGCTTTCCCGAGAGTTTAGAGCAGGTTGTCTACTCCAGAGGATGTCAGGAAGCTAATCAGCCTCTCTGGGTGGAGCGTGGCAAGCGCCGTTGGTGAAACGAGTTCACTGCCTAGGGTCCGTGTTCTCACATGGATAAGGGCGGGACATTCTGTGGAGAGAGCTTTCATCGCTCTCCAGGCACAGTCTGCAGGTAGGGTCCGGTGACAGGCCAAGCTTGTGAAGATGCCGTTTTAGACGGCAGTGGCCACTTAGGATGCCGGTTAGAATTCTAAGGTGGTTCCTGCTTAGCTTTAAAAGAAACTTGGATTTCTTTTGCGATACTATGGGAAAGAAGTATTTGGTACATTTCTGTCCTATACTTTCCATCCAGATCGCGTTGGATTTGAGCAGGGATTGCTCCCTCGTGAAGTTTTTAAAAATGGTTTTGTTTACTCCACAGGCTGGTTCAGGACCAGTGAGGGGGGTGGTCGCACCTATCTTGGCCAGTGAATCCGCTGTTTCATTGCCGGCGTAGCCTTTGTGAGCAGGGATCCAATGTAGTATGACCAAGTTGTTTTTTCCCAATTCTAGAAGCAATTTGACTGTCTCTAGAACTAGTTTTGATTTTATCGTGGCTGAATTCAGTGCTTTCAGGGCAGCTTGACTGTCAGAGAAGATAAAAATGGTTTTGCCACGTGGGTTAGAGAGCAAGCTTAAACTTGTGCACTGGTTTATGGCAAATATTTCTGCCTGGAAGATCGATGAGTACGTGCCTAGACTGACCGATAGGTTAGTGCTAAGTGACTCTCCGAATATTCCAGCCCCAGATCCACTGTCCATTTTAGAGCCGTCTGTATACCATACCTGGTCATGCTCTGAGGGACGGGGTTTGAATTTTTCCCAGTCGTCACTGGGGGGTATGACTACTGAGTAATTTCGTTTGAAGCAATACCTTGGGAGAAAGTCATCCAATGGCATGCTGAACTCTCTGCTTTGGAGCAAGGGAGTAAAGCATGTTAAGGTGGCCATCAGGGGGATGTTCGGAACTGATAATGTTTAGATGCAAGAGCCTGTGCAGGCTGAGTTTAGCCTGGGTTTGGATATGGACTCGAACTGGTGGTAGACCGACAATGGCGTTAAGCGAGGCGGTGGGGGTGGAGCGCAGGCAGCCGGTCATGCAGACTTCAGCTAGGCGCTGCACCCGTTCCAATTTCTTAGCTGTGGCGGCCTCATTTGTCTTTGTCCACCACACTATTGCCGCATAGGCCAGGGTGGGTCTAACGACCAAGGTGTAAATTTGGAGCATGATTTTTGGAGGGGTATCTGGAAACTCCAAAATCAGCGATATTTTGGAGCTAAATGTTCCTTTTTGCCATGTTAAACCTTTGAGACTACCCAATCCAACCTACTGCAAGGAATGCAAACGACAATGCTTCGGACTTACTTTCAGTTCCTCTTTCTTCAAGACAAAGGTTCTTTGATCGCAATTATGTCCGCCCAAGAAATGTTGCAAGAAATCCTAACCATCGGTCTTGTTGAGGGTTCACACAGTTTCAGGGAATGCAATGCTCCTACACTCCTTGCACTCGAATTTCAATGGTGCGTACCAACGAGTAAATAGCTTTTTCATCGAGTGTAGAGCAGGCAACTATCGATCAGTCTTCCGTGGATTTGGTATGGTGTGGTATATGAGGGTGAGCGGAAGGCTCTTCACTTAGGCTTCTGTCGGGCCCGTTGTGTTCCCCTCCTTTAATCGTCGAAACTGCAGGGATAGGTTTGGCTTGGGACGTCTGTTGGGGGGGATCTAGGGAAGGTGGAAAGGATCACGGAGTTGACACTAGTGTACGTGTGGTCTGGCGAATCTTCGTGTTTCTTTGGTGAAGGCCAGGATGCCGCCGATTCATTTGTCCTTGAGATGTCTTAGGTCCGGTATCCACATGGACCTCAGGGTCTTCTGTCGCATTCTCGCTAGGGCTGGGCAATGGCATAGGAAGTGTTCGAGGTCTTCTTCTTGTTCCTCGCAGTTCCTATATGTTTCTGTGTCAGCGAGGCCCATTCTATGCATGTGTTTGTTGAGGTTAATGTCTCCTGTGATGAGTCCCACCATCACCTCCAATTGCTCTCTGCTTGAACTTAGAGCCTTCCTGGTGAGCAGGTTGCTAGGTTTACCCACCAGTGATCTAGCCATTTTGCACGTCGGGAGGTTTGCCCAGTGATCCTCGAATTCCTTTTGCATCTTCTCGTTGGTTGCTGTTTTGATTATTGCTAGTGCGACCCCCACTGTGTTCTACGCGGTTCGTGCTTTCTCGTTCCCCGTGACACCTTCGTGACCCGGTACCCAGACAAGGCGGACGTCGTCTGCATTCCCTGACCAGATGAGATCTGGGTGTTGGATTTGCGATGGCTTTCCGAGGATTTAGGAAGAAATAAAGATTCGCGTTTGATGTAGAAGCCCTGATTTCATGAAAGTTTTCTTCCTCTTTAAGGAAGAAGTTCTTCCGGAACTATATTCTAGAGTTAGAAGGGACAGCTGTCCCTATATTGTATAGCACTAGGTTAGGTAGAGTGGGGCTATGCAGCCATCGCTTGGATAAGACACTAGGCACCACAGTGGGCTCATCGCAAACCCGGTGAAACCTTATTGCCAAAACCCAAACCATTTCCTGAAAGCATTTGATTTTCTTAAGACCGATTTTATGGAAGATCTCTGGAAAGATTGAGAGGATAACTCGGATTGAGATGACTTGTCGTAGAAAAAGGAAGAAAAGTGACCGTTGCAGGATGATGGTCTCGACGCTTTGCTAAGCAGGACATTGACGTTGGATCTTTGACTTCTCAATCCCCCATCATCCATCCAATTCGACTGATCATTTACAGAATCAGTACCCAACTTCAATTAACCGACTGATTTCTGCCTCAAAACCTGCTATAGTCCTTTCGAGGACACACTGCCCTTCAGCTGTTTTCCACTACAACTGACTCCCTCTCTCGCTCCATTCAAGGTCTTCAAATAGCCTTCGAGCAATCGTCCGTCTATAATTTCATTGTCCCTCTACCAATTTTATACATCCGCGTTGCAAAGCTCAATTAATCGTCACAAATTATAGCCAAACAAGGACCCCAGCAGCCGACAAAACCTGACAAAAGTCTCAAATAGCATGCGAATTTCAATTTCAATCGCAAAAACTGATCTCTGTGGTGGTGGTATGGCGGCGCATTCCGTTCTATTTTGCCCGTGCGCCCCGGAGCACTGACACCATTACGCTTTGTTCTGTAAAATGCAACGCGAAATTTAAAATCAGGAGCAGGAAATCGCGTGCCTCCGCACCCGACTATAGTAGAGAACTATGCAATGCACAACAATTTCCACTTGTTAGTGTGAGTCGTCTACTACCGAACTTCTAGCCTCTTCCAAACGGTTTTCTCCTCGCCGCCACCTCATTTTTTTCTCTGTTTTTCTGTTTTTTTTTTGTCAGCTGATTGCTGCGCTTCTGTTGTTTGGTGATTGTGAAGGATTCACAGTTACAGAAACGAAGGATTTCTCCCCAAAGCACAGGCAGTCACAGAGACAGACCGGGCAAGGAAACGGTAGCGAGAGACTAAACAAAAGGGATCGCTCCGCAAATGTGAAACAATGAATACTGATGATGGTTGGGACTTTGGTATGAATAATTATTATCCTTGTTCACATAGTTGTCACAATGTCTCAAGAGGATGTTCTATCTTCGTCGGGTACCTAGTGTAGAGGATAACTAACTACATCGAGTGCATGTGAGGACGACGAGTGCATGTGTGTGGGCGAAGGAAGAAAAAAAAAAAAAAACAGGATGAAGTCGCGCAATTCTACATGAGTGACAATCCAGCGTGGGGTGGAGTACAAGGAGTCACTCCTTGATGGATGTATTCATTGTCTGTTAGTTGCACTTTTAGATGGTTTTGTTCGCTGTTCTCATTTGGAAAGGAAACATCTGCGCTTACATGTCCGGATTAGGGGGATTGTGTAAATGGGAAGCAATTGGTTCTATGTTGGGTTGGAGGTAAATGGACTGCGTGTTGGGAGCGCTTTAAATTGCTTAAAGTGGACGTGGGGCTTTGAGTTCCGAAATGGGACATTATTCCTTTTGGATAGGATTCTCGATTGTATTCATGATCTGTGAGGACATTTTTCGAATCGTCGAATTATGTATTTCTTAGACAGTTGACAGGACATTTCAATCGGACCCAGTTCCGCAGTTCTTCGAGGATTTGACATGATCTACGACTACTCATTTCATAGACTAAATTAATTCATAGAGGCGATGGAAATGCGCACTAGGTAAGTCCCTAGCATGACTTATAAAAAGAAGCAGGGACTTAGATCCAAGGATATGGTGGTTTGGTCGTAACCGTCGCTATGACAACATCTCGTATATGGTTAACCACTGCCTCATGACCCTGTGTAACCCAGCTTAACTCAAGGAACCTAACTCCTGGGTCTCGAATTAGCTAGGATTGCCTAAGGGCTGTGTGTTCTCCATTCTATATGAAGTGAATTAGGAGACTTTGGGCTTCATAAACCTATCAGAAGATGAAACCTCTTTCAGTCTTCGGATGGAGGCTTTTTTCTTGGTTTTCTTACCTTTAGAACTTAAATTCTTAATTGCTTTTTCTGGGCAGAAGGACAACTTTTTCTGAGGACAGCTGGCTTGTTCTTACTAGTGTTGGAGGTTTTTTCGGTACTAAATGCTGGGATGTAACGACGTGTGCATACCCTGATGCTAAGAATGATTTCAGGGTCAACAGGCTTGATCGGAGCTCCGTACCTCGCTTTCGGGGCTATGAACAGTTCCATTTTCATCGAAATTCTCCAGTTCGGCTCTAGGTCAGAGCTTGTCTAGACTGGCTACAGGACTTGCCTCTAGGACTTGACTTGTCATACTATTCGACAAAAGAGAGGGATGGGGAACAGTTCCGAAAGGTGATTTTTCGGTTCACCTTCACTTGTGACCCTCCCATCAAGAGCTAGGCCTTCGGCCCACCATGGGCAGTCCCTTTTTTTTTTTAAATTCCTTTTTTAATACCCGCGACTAAGACCCCGGGTTGCGCATTTGTGTATAATATTAGTATGGAGTATGGATTGTCTTCACATATAGGGCCCTAAAACCCTGAGATTTTGTATGAATCAGCCAGAGTGTCCTGAACCAATTCAACTTCTGCAAGAGGAGTAGAAAGGTTACTCCCAACTCTATCCGAAAGTGTTCAGAGACAAGCCCCTTACGAAATATCCATCTGCAGTCGACATTCTAATCAAATCTTCTACTGAAAATTCGAATGATAATAATTAATGGGCTTAAGTGGCATTCCTTAAGCTTCCAGGTGCTAACGGATGATTAATTAAATTTCCAGTTTCCTACAGAAGTCAATCCCATCATCGTCAATAGGGCATCCCAGCAGCATGTGCAGCATTCCACTCAATTCATTTGGCATTGATGACAATTATCCTCTCGAACAATGTTAATCGTGTGCCGCCATCCATCTTCGAGGATAATCAACTGTATTGGCTGGCTCATCGAGGTGTTATACCAATACACACACATACACATGTGTGTGTATGTCAGTGCATCATAATTTATTAGTTAGCATTAGAGAATTCATTTCATTAACTGTGTGGTTCTGTCCAGTGGTCCATTCACGTCCGAAGGACAACCCAACATATATTCATAAATCGAATCAGACCACCCCTCCCCCTTTGGTCCTTGCCGTCCCGTCACATCCACATCTCCAGCCGTCATCATTAATTTCCCATTTCTCTCGTCCGCCCTTCTCTTCTGCTCTAAGAAGTCTTCATACGGTGCGCAGCACATACAGAGTAGTATTTCGGGTGTCGGGAAGGACCCCTGATGCATGCGTGTGGGTCTGTCATAAATTTCCTTGCTGAATGCTGAATGTAGAGAGGCACCTCGCTATCCATGGTGTTATTCCAAATTCGACAGATTTATTTCGCTCGAGGAAATATTACTTGATGGCCAATAAATTTGTCGTCGCCTTATTATTGTGGCAGAGTGCCACTGGCGCGAAATGGTGAAACGATGAAATTTTCCAGCTTCAAGGAGGAATGGCAGGGAATTTAAGATGCGTGTGCTTGTGTGTGAGAACATGGGTGCGTTTTGCGGGTAATAAATTTAAATTAATACCTTTTCGGATGATATGTTGATTTGTTGAACAGTATGAGCTTAGAAGGACGAATAAGCATGGAATCCGCTGAGGAACATATGCTAGTTGGCGGGGGATTACATGTGAAAACATAAGGCAAAGTCTTGTGATTAAAATAGAAACCGGTGCCTGAAACAATGTTAGAACGTAGGGTATTTGACGAAATCCAGACACAGACGTATTTGCCTGTGCTATGCGAATGTCCATGTGCACCCTAAGCAGCAGTCTTGTGGCTAAATGCTGTCTGTTTTAACGCTCAGCTGGCCTAGGGTATACGTAACATTTATCTATTGAATGCAGAAGAAATGGTAATATTGCCAACAAGGACTCATTGCTGCCAAATTTCCCTGCCTTTGACTGTGACTGTGATTCGGACACGGAAGTCATCGATTGAGCGGTGGCGTATACGTAACATTTCTTCACCGAATGCAGAAGAAGTGGTAGTATTGCCAACAAGGCATCATTGCTCCGCAGTTTTCTGTACGAAAAAGTCCAATGTAAGACGGTTGAGAATTGCCTCTAGTTTCGTGGTTGCTTTGGTTTATATTTCATTGCTATCTTCGATCCCAAATATTGAAAACCACCTAGGGCTTCGTTGAGAACCAGGAAATTTCCCAGAGAGCAAATAATACCACAATGCAGAGTGTTTACTTGTGTGGCTTCGACGTGTTTTTTTCTGAATCGAGTTCGCCATTCAGTTGACGACAGCGTTTTTGACATAGGAATTGATTGAAGTCGTTCATACTGCCTTTGTTTTGACATTGTTCAACGCTCCTTGAATGTCCTAGAATGTTTTAAGGATATTTGTACATATTCCTTGTCTTTTAGCATCTGTTATGAAGGACAGAACTAGATGGTCAACAGCTTTGACTCAAACTATCAATGGGATTGCACTTTCATTCTTTAAAAGACACTGGGGCACAGTTTTTGTCCACAGACCTGTTCTAGGCTTCTGACCTACAAGACATGGAAGTCAAGTTTAGAGATGTCTGTTTACATGAGGATTCAACGACTCCCCGGTTCTCACTCTTTAAAGCAAAATTGACAACCTCATGAGTGTAGAAACCAAAAATTACGATCATCCCCCCAGTGCAAGTGAAATCCTTGTTAGAGCCGTGATTTTCAATTATCTCCTACCACTCTGCTTCCGAACAAATCCCATAATCACTCATCGGACACAAATCCTTCAAATACAAGAGTCAAAAGTCGAAAAGCTAAATATCACCCGCATGCTACTCGTACTTGACACATCACTTCCACTCTGTTAATCTCTGTTAATTTGATAAAACACTGCGAGAAAAAAAAAAGCACAATTCGCGCAGGACATCGTTCGTCAGACGCAAAATGAAAAAAAAAAAACCTCTTTGTTGTCACTCTGTTTAACTTGCCACAAACAAACCAAATCGGCGTGTACACACTCGCATACGCACCCGCCCGAAAAGCATAACATATCCAGGACATAATCATTTACCATCATTTGTCAATTTATCACGACCACATGAATCAGACAGGACGAGGCAAACGAGCAGCGGAGAAGGAGAGAAGGACAAAAAAAAAACCAAAAAAAAACCCTGCAAACAAATCCCTGGTCATAAATATTTCATTGAAGTAGCATTTCCTGGCTCCACCCAACTCCATCCCACTGTGGTCCTTTTCTGCGAAACGCTTATCGGGGTGGAATTACTGTGCACACTGTATCTGTATGCGTCCGAATATAATTCAATTATAATTTCCATATTTCGAAAATTGATAAAATCGCTGCCACAGTCAAGGCAAGGGATCGCGCTGTGCTCTACGACTACGGCTCCCGCTCCTGTGAACATTAAATTATGGCATATCAATTACACCGACATAAATACATATGCATGACGCCACCCCCAGCTGATACAGACCCGCATCCAGCAGCCACAGCCGCATATACCCAGAAACACCGAAATGATTAATGATTCCCCGATCCGATGCGATAATCGGACGACGTAATATCCTTTCAATTCGTTTATCGTCGGTGGCATAGTTTTGCTTTATTTTTTTTCCTTCTGAAGGACTCTTTCCACCACAAAAGGATGGTTTGGATGGTGGGCGTGAGTAAAACGCGGAACCGGAAGAAGCATCGAAACGAATTTGCGGGCAGACATTTTTCGCTGCCACAAGTTCTAGAACAAGAGAACAAGCCAGTGAAAGGCAAAAGGATTCATCTACTCGTACATCGATGAGAACGAGGACTTCGTAATCAGTGTCGCTAAGATTTATGATATTGGCGTAGAGCTCACCGAAAACCGAGCAACAAATCGGACAAAGGAAACCAATAAATCAGCGGGCAAAGTGAAGTTTATTTTTGTGTCAAAGTTAGTTGTGTGTCCTTCTGCGGGAACCGGGACACTTGGGATTTCAATAGAAATTGTTTTGTGTGTCAATGGTTCGGGGGGAAGAGGGGAAGAAGCGAGCCATCGGACAAGGTTATGAGAACTTATCTGCGAAAGAAATTAATTATTTTTGTCTCTATTCAGCGATGTGATATTGATTATCCCGACAGGAAGAGCGGAGCTAGTGTTTCCTGAGATGCAGCGTAGGATGTAATGGCGACACGAAGTTACATGACCAGTGTTTGGGGGTGGAGATGAGTTTTATGTGTAACTTGTGGATGACAACGATGATAATAGATGGCTGAGCAGGATCATCGCAGTTCAAGGATCACTCAATTGGCTTGCGAATGAATAATTTATGATGTCGAAGACACGGACAAGGAAATCTATTCAATTGATTGGTGTACACAAGGTGAAAGATGATGTGATTACTGCGATGATTGGTAGTGGGATTGATTCGATTGAACAGGTGGCGGTGTCCAGGGATAATTGGATTTATGTAGAACATACATAGTTTTGTATTCCATGTGTAGCTAGAAGGAAACCTTCGACAATTGCATAAAAAAGCAAGCACAGCTTTCAACAGGGTATTGGGGTCTCTTGGGGTTTTAAGCTGGTTGTAGGCACATTCTCAATACCCACTAGAATTTCTAACAGCGACGAAGAGTCAAGCACTGGCATCTTCGAGAATCTCGATATCAACCATCCATAGCTCGAAGTGACAACAGCGTATTTCAAGGCGGGGTCACTGGGTGAAGAACTACAGGGTGACCCATAAGTCGTTTTCCAGTAGTACTCCAGCAGTACTCCAGACGTTTTTCTGGGTCACCAGGATTGAGCTGTTGGACCAACTGGATCTTGTAAGGGTATAGGTGCATATCTTTCCTTAAAATCCGATGCATCGTGATACGCGATATGCCTAACTGTGTTGAACGTCGTCGTCTCAATGTTTCATCGATCGTCCAAAACGAGGCCTGCCCGAACGCCTCACATCTCCAACGTTCCCATATTGCTCAAATTTGGCCACCACAGTACGAATAGTGGGTGCTGTTGGAGCATTTCTAACTCCATAAAATTGTGGGTAGGCACGTTGAGTACAAATTATTGACTTGCTATTTTCAAAAAAATAATTTAACAATTTTTGTGTGATCGTGTAGTGCTCCACCCTAAATCTCCCAAGCCTTATGTCTAAAACAAAAAAAAAGATATCAAAAATATCTATAAATAAAAGAGTTAATAATTTTTTAGATAGGAAAGAGACTTTTGGTCCACCCTGTATGAATGTAATCGAGAAGATATTAGCCCGACAGCCACAGTCAGGTTAAAACTCAGTCAAAGCTCAGGCCGTAACTGATAGTCGCCGTAGTTCAGTAGTTAGTGGCTTGGATTGTTGTGCGAGATGCATAGGTTCGAGCCCCCACAAAGTATTTTTGCAGCAAAACCTGTCATAGATTTTTCTCATCAACAGGGTGACTGCAAACAGTTGACATTTTTGACACCACTCTTCTCATGCTCCGAGGATGAGTTCAAAGCACTACCAGTTCTGTGAAAGTTTTATTAAGTTTTTGATAGGAGTTTGTCTACCTTACTGCTGCCATCGATCCTCGCGAAATGAGATAAAATCTGTCAGATTTGAAAATCATCATCGTCCCCTAACTCAATTTACACGGTTTCGTCGCAAATGTCAATCGCACACTTAGTTATGCACTATTTCCACCCGCAGTGCGCTGTTTGAAAGCCAATTTAACCATAAAATCCCGACGAGGAATATATGAAAGATGCAAACCCTTCACTCACAAATGTTTATCTATTTCTCATGCACACCTCCGCCGCTCCTAGAAACGGAATATTTAATTTTTTTCCCCAGAAAAAGGGTTCACAACATCCCAAAGTGACGTGTCTCTTTTTGGCTACCTATTCCGGGCGAAGAAAAAAAAAAACTCACACATCACATTCAACGAAACTCACTTACACCTTTCGTGTCGAGCGTGTCAAGACTGTCAACCCGCAGAGAGTTGTGCACGTGATTTAATCAGATATTATTTCCAAGATGGAGTATGAATATCACACGGTGGAAATTTGTCCCTCTCTCTCTCTCCAGCCGGAGGAAAGGGGCATTTTATAATATTTTCTCAAGGCGTCAGTTAGAAAAGTTGAAATTAGAAAAAACGATGTGTGTGTGTGTGTGTGTGTGTGGTGAAATGATATTTAAATTTACTTCCTGCTGACAAATCAAAATGAACGCGAACCGGAAGGCACGTCAAAAGGAGAGAGAAGTTCTTCCTCTTTGGTGTATGGTTTGGGCATGGGGCTAAGTAAGGTTCTGTCAAAAAGTTTGACAAACAAGGCCAACCATTTCAAGGATTTGTAGGAATTTGTCTCCTTTTGAGGGATTTACGAAGCATAACATGGTCACGATGCATGAGCTGACAAGTAAAATGCGATAAAAGCTGCAAGTATTAGATGGAACAATAGCCTGACCCTGAACTTGAAAATATTGTTTCGTCCGGAGGGAATAAAACGATGTCTGAGGTTTTTATCTGCCGTTGACTCTGGCGTATACGTAACATTTATGATTTTTTTTATGGCTTGCGGTGGAATATTTTAGAGACTGTGACTGCGGGGTCAATAAAGTTTTTTCAAGGTTTCCGTCTGATGACAAAGGCCTCAGTGCATTGAGGCTGAATCACTGGCAACAGGTTTAGGTGGCGAGAATGAATATTTGAATAGATTGTGACAATCAAATTGAGTGGGGCAGGCGAGGTCTTCACAAGAAGAAAATTAAATGTAGAATCAGAGGAAAGCAAATATGTATTGGGATGTAAGTTTGTGCTCTAGGGGATGGAGTGATATGAGATACGACCGAAAGATTGGTGCGCACATATGGAGGGGTAAAGACATCTCCGAAGTAGAAACTTAAGAGATTCCCTCTGCAAAATTTGAACTTCGATAAAAGTCTCTACGACATCAGGTGCGGGATCTTAATCTTTGTTGGGAATTTGGTTACGAAAAGCGAATCCAATCTTAACACTCTGGAATACGAATTGATTGAGGACAGTCGATGGGACTGCTTCAAAGAGTCCTTGGACCAAACTCAGATGTAATGGTTGATTTTTCCATCCAATCAGAAGATCTCAGTCAGGGGCAGAACTTCTTGTCGTCTAGAACAGCCTCATACACCGGAGGTTTCAACTTATAGAGTTTGTGCTCTGTGCCGATAGAGAACTGGTAGATCATTTTTCTGCGAAATATCATTTAGAGTCTTCTCAATCTCAACTATCAGCATTTTCTTTGGGTTAGTTCCTCCAGTTCCATGACTTGTCGTTTGTAGATTTTGCTTCAATGCTCTAGCAGTGCCTGTCGTTAGTTTCTCTGTTTATCGGTGGCGTGCAGGTAGGTGGTTTTGTCCCTGTTGGTCTGTTTTGTGCATGTCAGGTGTAGAAGTTTTCGTATTTTGGTCTTTAACGCGGTATATGTTCCAAGGCTAACCTATGGTCATGAAATCCGGTAGTGATCGAGGGAATAAAATCGTGGATGCAAGGGTTCGATAAGAAACTCCTTCGTGGTCGAGACTAGTTTATGTGAGAATGGAGCTACTTCTCCGAACGCTTTCTTCCGCATTAGTTTCGCCACGAAGTGCACATTCCTCAAATCGTGTCGTGACATCTGGTCAATTAATTCCTCTTAGGCCAGGATATGATGATTGAGTCAAATCAAACATCACGCCTGGATCCATCTGTGGAGTTCTCATGATAAATGGGAGTCGGTGTTGAAGGACTGTGAACGGTAATGAGTACAATTAAGCAGAAGGCACGCATCTTAAAGACCGAGTGGAAGTATACGATACGTTGATTCTAGAGAATATAGCTACCATAAAACAAGTGATCATGTATCGACCGCTTAAGACTTTTATTCACTTGACTTCTTGAGTCAAATATGTGTGACAACCTATGCAGTCTGCAGTTTAGCTCCTTAGGCATAAGAGAGTACATTGTAGAAGCACTCTGTCAAATCATAGCCTGTAAACTGTTTCTCTGAGAGCACAACTTCCCTTAGGCTCAATTCTTAACCTGTTGGTCTAGTTCCCTCGCTTATGCACCTGAAAATAGTGGGCTGTAGGAGTTCGTCCATCTCTCACTTCAGCACATCAATCACCACCACTTTCAAGTGACGAATAGTACACACTCCTAGATCTCGATTGCTCTCTAGTTTTCGGTAATTTTTCGGTCTTCCAGGTCGACTCACACTCACATCCTATTAGTTACTTCAAATGCAAATATCTAAAAGGAAAATTAATGGTTGCATTCCCGCCATGTGCAAATGAAAAAAAAAAAAAAAAAACATGCGGATTGAGGTCGCCTCTGTGTATGTGCGTGTGCTCGTGATTTTGTTCATTCGCACACGAAAAGCGCATCACTTCTCATTTCACTTCGTTATACTTCATCGTGTATAGAGTATATTTCGTGCTTGCGTGTGCACGGTGGCTGCATCTACATTGCAATCCATTCGTGGAAAAGCAGTGCTAAAAGCATTTTCAAATTGCACTTAGTAGGCGCGTTGTGAGAGATAAGGCAAATACCTGCAATCACACACACAAACATGTTAGGAGAAGGCTTGGGCGCTGGGAAATCCATAAATAATGAAAAACTTTCATACAACCACGTACTGCCAAAGAGGGTGGTGGGGTGGAAGCAAATTTCTACCGCCATCCCTCGGTGGAAATCCTTTAAAACGATTTTGCACTGAGCCTACTGTGGAATGAAAATTTAATTTTCATGCGAAATATTCTAAAAAAAAAAGGAAATGAAACCATTCCTGAGCTGCGTTGCACTTTAATGGCAATGTGAGTGCGAGAAGAGCCCATAAGCAGAAGCAATTGAGGGCACGGTGTTGAGAGCAAGGGTTCCGATGACGTGTGTGGTGGCGTAAGGAAGATGTTGTTACTTATCAGAATGTTCCCATTAATTGGACAAGAAAATACTTTAACATCTTGAAGGCTTTTGGGTTGGAGTTTAAAGTTGATTCAGTGCCTAGATTGCCTTCCTCATACCAAGTGGAATTACGATGTCTCAGGTCATCATTTTGACTGTTTGGAAGCGCCTTTCTCCTATTCGTCATATTTTCTCTTATTCGCAGTTTATTCCCAAAATTATGTTCTGGCATCTAGTCTCTTGTGTTGGCCACAAGAACCCCGCCTAGCTGACACATCACTCCAACAATTTGAAAGTACAATGAAAACGCACCGGAGCGTAATCTTACAAATTGTATCACGTCAACTATTTACCACAAAAGTGTCAAGTCAAAGGACGAAAGTTCTTGAGATATTTTTTGTTTCCCTATCGTTCGGCCATTGTTTCGGTAGCTGTCATTAAAACCACTTGACTGTCAACTAATGTTTCCTATTCTGTTTTTTTTTTTCTTGAAAGTTTCTTCCCTTGCACTTGTTTTTCGCGGTAAACTTACACATCTTGGTGGAAGAAAAGTCTTCGCGAACAAAGCACAGGACAAATTACAATTGCATTCATGACGGAGAAGGGAGAACAATTGATGGCGCAAACAAACCGATGAAAAACTTTTCTTAGAGTAAAACTTGACAAAACCATAGAAGTTAATTTCAAATTCTTTTTACAGGCTTCGACACAATTGTATGCCAACGTGAGACAGAGAATGAGGGAGGAAATGGAATTTCGACGCGAAAGGAAATTCTTTTTCATGGTAGTGCAATGCAAGAACATTGTAAGCAACAACGACTTGTGAATGTCCTTTCAACTGTGACGGGAAAGCATATCACTTCTAGTCCAAGAAGCCTTGTGTTTAACGCTGGTAAATGTCTTCTTGGAGTCGGGGACACATAAACCTATTACGGGCGTTGATTTATTTGACATATCTCACAATCCTGTAAAGTTTTTGTTTGCATTGATGTTTTGTTCTCTATGGTTAAGTTAGGTTGCGGCTTGATGTCAGGAACCGCCTCACTCGAATCTTCAAGAATCCATAGTGTTCCCCGTTGTGGGACCTATATTCATGTACCTGGAATGGCCCCACTATGCCACCCTGAATTCAGGATGCATTTTAGGATGGCAGTTGGCCTGGGTCACACTAAGAAGTAAGCGCCTAGGGTCTTCTTTCTGGCTCTGCTGAGGCTTGGGCAGCCGCAAAGAAAGTGCGTCGTGTCCTCCTCCGCGTCTATATCGCCACATCCTCTGTCAGAACCATGTGATCGATCATTATTTGGTTCAGTTCCGATCCCTTTCTTGCCAGTCCATCGGCCTTTTCATTGCCATCGATCCCTCGGTGCCCCGGGACCCAGCAGAGTGATACAATATGCCTTGAGCCTAGGATCCTAAGCTCGCTGCGACAACTCTTTACTACAAGTGATTTGAGTATTGTGGATGACACGGGTTCGATAGCGGCGTGACTATCAATGAATATGTCGAAATTCCTTCTCGGGGTTAGGTTAGGTTGGTTCTCTTCCGGCCTCGGTTATCGCTAGAACTTCAGCTTGGTTTGGAAGTTTTATTGACCGGCCAATGCCGGGTTTTTCTGAGTATATTCCGGAGCCTATCCCCTCATCTGAACCGTGGGTGAAAATAGATGAATTGCCAGGTTTAATGACCCTTTCTTTGTCCTAACTTTCCTTTTTCAAAGAGCAGTTGGAAATAGAGTTCGAAGTTAGGGTATGGCGTCATGAAATCAGTTATTGTTTCTAGCCTCGCCCATCCAGCGATACTGGTGTGACCTAGTTAGCCTTTTTTTCAAAAGTTAGATGCTTGCAATCGTAGGGCGCTTTTTCCGTCAGTGAGAGAATCGTTTCGAGTGCCACTGTCGGAGTCGTTCTTATGGCTATTCTATGAGTGGCTTAAGGTTTGTCGCTCTTTCCGCAGCCGGCCACCAGACCACACATCTATGGGTTAAAATTGGCCTAAATACATGGGTTAAAATGGCCGTATATAGCCAGTGGATTATGGCGTGTCTTGGGTCTTGGCCCCCATTTGTCCCCTTGAAACGAGAGATTTGAGTTCTCAGTCCTTCACGTTCGTTAGCAACATGTCTTACACCTTCTCGCACTTCCTCGCAAATCGTATAAAATTCAGAGTTCGAATAGGTGTTGGTACCTACGTCAGCTCTGAAGTTGACTTCAGCTCAGCAGTTGAGTCCACAACTCCGTATAGTTTGCTTCATTTCCTTGAACTACAGAGATATTCACTGGTTCAAGTCTATGCTAAATGCATTGCGGTGTCCAGACTTAGACATTCGTCTACCATGCAGATGGTTTTGTCTGACTGATGAACTCCAATGTTTGAGATTATCCTGGAGGCATCCGAGATCAGGGCTTAACTTCCGATACAGATGTGAGTGTAATTTCAAGTCTTAAGCCCAACAGCTTTTTCACAGTTCAAGGGTCTAGGATCAGGTTGATGTCTTCGATATTCTTAGCCAAATTGGAATGAAACCAGCTGATGACAGATTGAAATATTTTCACGGATGGCAGTTTTGTTTACAAATTTTCTCCACTACTCCTGCCAGCTAGTCAAGGCTAGCTCAGGATCCTACAATTTCTGTAAACAAATCTTTAAATTGACTCCATTTTCCTACCTAATCCACATCCACATCGATTGGCTCCATTGGTTTGGAATTGTACACATGATACTTCGTGATGCAACTTCCAGAGGAATGCTGTTTAATCCGCTTTGTGTTCAAGGAAGCGTTCGTATCTTGAACACCACATTCATGCACTTGGTTATCCTTATAAAACTACTCACATGTATTTTTTTTCGAAAAGAGAACACTACTGTAACCGCAGATATAATCTCTCCATTTCAATCGAACAACAAACCAGTCAAAGTCCTTTCTGTTGTGAATCCTTCGACTGTTGACGATTTTGTTTTTTGTTCAACTCCTTCAAGTGACAAAAATCCCTTCCATGTTATCGCACAAGTTTTACAAAAGGGATTACTCAAAAATGCACAACGAAGTCGAGGAAGTACGAACGAACTAGGATGGGGTTCGGCTGTGTGTGTGCGGATGTTCATTTTGCATACGACAAAACGCCCTTGTTAGCAATTTCATTTGCATATTCTTACACGACACTTGGGTGCATTTTCAGTTGTGTCCCTTTATTTTGTGCTTTCTACGGAAGTTCTTAAATTTTATGTCCCCACCATATGTTGAGAGTTGTGCTTTAAAGGACGCTCTTGGTCCTTGGTCGAAAGGGAGCAGATATAGTCCTTCTTAATTGGTAAATGATTAAATTTATTGGAAGCCATCTGTTGAGGATGTGGCTCGCTCTGTGTGTCTGTAAACTTCCCTTGGGAGTCGCGTATATTCCTCAATGGTCTACAGTGTATCCTTTGATTTTTTAGTTTTGCACTTTAAAAAGAAAAAAAAAAAAAAGGAGGAACGTACTCGTATAAGTGGCTGTCTTGTGCAGATGCAGTAAGTTACTAAATGATAAGTAGAAGGACTGGGTATCCTTGGGGAATCGTCTTCTTGAAGTACCATCACTGTGCACCGTTGGGAGGTCAATAAATTTTGAAATGATGTTGCCAACGTAAAGCAATGTATTTACCGGGGTGGACGATGGATTGTTGGACTGATGGGCGTTACTGGTTAGTGTTCCATTGGTGTTCAGTGAAGGGGCAAATTTGGTACTTGTTCACTCCAAAATCTTTGAGATTCCGTGAAACTTTCTGTCTTATTGAAGAAAATTGACTTCGCAATATTCTCAGTCTCTGTCCAAATTGGTAGAAGCTCTTAAGAGAAACAGGCATTTTGCGGAGATCAACATTCAAAGAGGTCTCCACAACCATTGCTAATATCTCACCCCGGAAGCCCATCGCCATTATGATCATTCGTCCGGCATATTTTAGCTGATAAACAGAGAGACATAGATGTCAAGAAATTATCATACAATTTCTTTAAGGATCAGGACTTGACAGGTAGCTTCTAATCAAAGAAATAAAGTTACGTACGCCACTGTAACATAAGCTCCTAACGTCAGCACACAGTCCACTGAATGGCAGCAATTCATTGAATAAACAAGAGAGGAGGTCCTGTAATTAGTTTCTGTCCATTGCAGGTGGATACTTTGTTGCCGAGAATATATGGTCGAGTATTGAATTAATTAGAAGTCGACTTTTTTTTTCCTTACACACTAAGTTGGGCGACAGTGAATAGGGTGGTCCTGGGTTGGTCTGGTCTCGCATTTGAATTTATAAGTTTTTCCTGAAAATCCTTTTTATTTTTATTTTACGATCAATTGATGTGTGGTTAGTTGGTCCATTGGCTTTCAATGGGGTTATTTTCCTTAAATTAAGGATTTCCTTATGCAAGAGGGATGCCTTGATTGACGTTGTGATTCTACATGTCTGCAACGTGAAAGGGTATAGTGCTACGTTGCAGACATGTATCGAGAATCCTTGAGAACATAAGACTTTCATCTGACACTAAAGAGTTGCATCGATGAGAAGACCTTTAAAGCTGCGGTATACCTCCTTTTATTGGCTGAACAAGAAAGCTGCTGATAACCAAAATTCGAGTCAACCAGCGAGCATCGCTCGCTTCAAGTTATGTAGAGGAGCGATTCTGACAAGGCTCTTCTACATCACTAAGCGAGAGTTCGCAAGCTGAAAGGAAAGACGATTTGTGCGGGAACTGATTTTACCACAATCCTCTGATGGATCCAGGCACAACAATGTCGATGGAGAGATTTGTAAACCAACCGAGTTGGAAAAATTCAAACACGGATCGTCTATAGTATACAGAAGTACATCTCTTCTCTACCTCTGTAGCTAGCTATGTAGGTAGAGGTGGCGGTTCTAATAACCCAATTAGCGCTGGATGCGTCATTTTGATACCACCTGGTTGTTTGTGGGCGTTATAGGTTGACAGACGAAGATATTTAGACCCAACCTGCGGAGTGAAGGAACAGGATTAATTCATCAATCTTTTTCCTGGAAATATCTTTGAGGTCGTCGAAGAAGGATTTACCCAGAGTGCGCTGTCTGACCTTCGCTGTTATCCTTGCAACTGCGGCAAAAAGTGTTGTGGGGAATTCCTAGCTTGGCTGCGTGGTCTCCCACTGGCCAGTGGCCCGTACTAGCGGCTACGATTCTCGCAATATATTGTCTTGATCTGTTTAGTAGCTCGTTTGTTTTCTGTTTGTTGTAAGCGGGCCAGGTCTTCCTCGATATTGCGCAGTTGCTAAGCCTATTCCACACTTGGTTGTCCGTTTTCAGAAAGTGTTGTTGCATGCTGCCCTTAACGGTTCCTAGCGGGATATTAACACCTTCAGCCAGTGAGTCGTTAAGGGTTGATCCCCGACGACCATGTCGTCGGCTTTTTCGTTGCCATCAATTTTACTATGACCTGGGACCCAGGTGAGAGTGACCCTGCACTGGACTCCCAGCTGATTTAACTCTTCCTGGCATTACTTTACCAGCTTTGAGGGTGACCGACCGAAGGGTCGTTTTTGGCTGAAGTCCCAATTTTTTTACCGACGGTTCTGTTGCAAAAGGCTATGCTTGCCTTCCTAACGGACTGCTCGATATTTAAGCTAAGTTTAGGATCGAGGACTGTGCCGAGGTATTTCGCACTGAAAGATAATGTCAGTGGTTGACCGTTCAGTTTGGGGCGTGGAAAGTCTTGTGCTATAGTTTTGATAGCAAAGAGCATCATTTTGGTTCTGTCTGGATTCACCCCTAAACCACAGCTGATGGCCCAAGAGCTTACCTTATCCAGAGCGCGCTCCATGGACTGATTTTGTACTCCGGAAAGTTCTGCCATCGCCGCGAAACTATGGGTCCTCCATTTTCTGGGGCTGTGAAACTAAAAAACAGTCAACCATTCTCACTTTTCACGAAAGAAGGAAACTTATTCAGGTTTGTGAACTGAGACTAATCGAATCAACTTATCGTTTTCCTTCAAAGCTTCACGCGATTCGTCAGGATGGAGGCGTTTCGTCATGGTTTTTGTAACCAACTGGCTGGAACACATCAAATGGATCTTTAAACCTCTGTTTTCCAACGAAATTGACGCAGTATGCCGAGTTCTTATCAGTTTCAGCCAGCAGAAAAAGTTTCCAGAGCCCTTTTTGAATCGAGTGGCGTCTGTACTCTCGAGAGTGCCAAACTAAGTTACAATAAACGGCATCCGATGACTTAAGTTCTTGGACACAGTGCTATGAATCTTTAAATCCGGGATGTTCACTAGCAGACTTTGTACGGAGGCCTTAAGCAGACTATTGAAAACCGGCGAACGCAGTTGGGGATTTTCAACACGAAAAGTTTGAACCCAGAACCCTCTGCACTTTCTGTTATCTGTTTCCACTATCGATGGAGGGCAACTGTCTCCAAAAATCCACAGAATCACGGTCACTTTTCTCGCCCATAAACCGATGGAGAGTAACTACCTCACATCAGTGTGGAGTCCTATAAACACAATGACTTGGAAAGATCAGGGAGCCAAATGTTGTAAAGCAGACATTTCGAGCTTTCTATTCTACCAAAGCCACGTGCCTAAAAGCGATCAGTGTCCTCACAACCCAATCCTTTTTGGTCGCCTTCACAACATTTTCAAATCGCAACGGAGTTTCTGATCAAAAAAAGGAAAGAACTTCGTGGAAGTCGAGGCGCCGGCTGTTGAAAGGTATTGGAACTTCCCGCAACGACGACCAAAAAGGCAAGGGACAAAACATTAACTGAAGGTAGGGGACATAGTCCGTCTAAAGCATGAGTGTCTTCCCTAAGCAAGCTGAAAGTTGAGTGAGGGGAGGCAGAACCCTTTGCACCACATTTGGGCGGTATTGAAGCTTTGATTGACCTACAGATGTCCTTGATAGGTGCATACATATGTCACTTAGTGTCTTCCAAAGAATTTATGTCTGAGACGGCAAAGGTCACGCATTGGCAGAGAATGTGGGTTGTGTCCTCGTTGACTTCTCCATAGCCTCTGTAAAGATCATCCCAACTAAAAGCTTCGCCATTGATTATCGCAGAATTGTATGCCCTGTAATGACTCCTAAGGGGGTGGAGATGAATTTTCTGTCCTTAAGGGGATGAATGACTACTGGAAGCGCCCTTGAAGGGTGGTTTGATTTGACAATCTGCCTATTTTCTAGGGCAATAGTTGTTTGGCATCACTTATTGGTATGAATTGTAGAGTTTTTTCCCAATTTCTTCTATCTAGACTGGAGGGAATTGTTGATTAAGTTGCAACAGAGATGGTGTTTCAAATCTTGGCTTAGCTTGTCATCTTCCTACACGGATTCCTTGACCATCGCATTTACCGTCGCCTTCACTTGAAAAGAAGTACGTTCCGTGGACCTATCTGGGCATCGATAAAACATCGAAAATACATAAAAAAAATTTAATCGCACGCCAACTCTTTTAAAGACCCATTCGCAGGATCGTGAAGCCAATCGACTGTAAAATCATTTTGCTGTTAAATACCCATCTCCGTCCAAAAATTTAAACGCTCACACTTCGGTTAATTGCCAACGCTATGGTGCCAATGACCTCCCAATCTTAATTGCGAAGCAGGTTGAACAAAACTCAACCAAACCAGTCGTAGCTTCATGCACTACCACCTACCACCAATGGGAGCACAACTTTAATGCGGTATCCCATAAAACTCGTTGATTTACTTCCTTTTCAACCCGCCACCACCCGACTCAACGGAGAACAACTCCGTACCGCATCTGAATCATTTTGACATTAATTTCTCTGCGCCATTGGTGCTGTCTTCCTTTCCGCTGGCAAACTCCTCTCAAATATCACTTGGCTCTGTTCTCAGGGCACAATCGCACATCCGGTATCGAGTATCGGGGTAAACTCCTCCTCACCGTGTAACCACTATGTTGTTTTAAATGCCATTAACAAGGTGACCGGTCGGTCGGATGAGCTAGATCCCTGGCCATTTTTATCCCAATGAGGCCTCACTCTCACGCCGTCGAGTTGTACAAGGAGCGCCACGCCGCCTTTGCAACGAAATTTTATTGAGGAGAAAATTTTCACGGAAAATTGGCTTGTCATTCCGGGTAACGAAAGGGAAAATTATTCATTCAGCGGGGAATTCGCTGGGAAAATTTTTATTCAACGTACTGACATCTTTCTTTCGTGCTGGTGTATTCGACGTCATCATGGAGTTGCCAGGATTTGCTGAATTTTAAATTTTTTTCAGAAAGTTTGTCAGAAAATTTCGCGAGATGATGGCTGGTGGATTTAATTTTTGACGAGGATGCCCCACCGCTAGAGATGCATATTTAGCCACAGGACCTCCAATTAAATCAAAAAAAAAATTTAAAATTACCTTGATTCCCTCGAGAGTGACAACTCTGTCGCGACGCGTTTACCTATCATTAAAAGTACCCAACGGAGCATGAATTCGAATTCAGCCGGATCCAGTGTGCGTTTTGGGTTGGTGTCCTGCGATGGGGTT
This sequence comes from Matsumyia berberina, assembly GCA_917880715.2. NCBI lineage: Eukaryota > Metazoa > Arthropoda > Insecta > Diptera > Syrphidae > Matsumyia > Matsumyia berberina. The sequence continues at coordinate 112,380,551 of OU862872.1, forward strand.
GTGTGTGCTGTGCTCTCAGCAATCCTTGACTTCTTTTTTGATATTTTTCTCGTTAAAAAATCACTGCAAAGTCAATTGTGCGTTAATACTGTTATTATTCTCGTATCCGCTTTTCATTTTTTGTTTCTCGTTGTTTTGTTGCCGCTCGTCCTTAATGGAGGGTAACGAAACGTGGAAACATAAATAATGTATGTATATTGGTTTAGGATATGTAGTTGATTGCGTACTACATCGTGTGATATGTTTAGAGTAGTGGATAACAACATTTTTTGTAAAACAAGCTCGTTTGGGAAATTGAATTGTTCAAACAATTTTCAAAAAATTGAAACATTTTTTAGAAAAATGGATGAAGCGAGAACTCTAAATCTTTGAGACAAAAGTAGAAGCGGCTCCCGAGCAGTAGAAGGTATCTACTTGAGACACTGGAGCCTTCCATCGTCCTGAACGCTGCTTTGGTGTCCGCGACAGCTTGGTGCTTGAAGGTTAGACAGGGACACACTTAGACCAGATTGGTCCATTGTGATACCACAATGAAGAGCCAGCTTATCAGCACCAGGAAGCAGAGTATGTAACATAGAGTACATCGAGATGGGCCACCGTAACGGTATTAATCCTAAGAGTTGAACCATTTCGTCTCAGGGACCCAGCACAGGGTCCCAGAGGATCGCACCCGTCTGCAATCTCGTTAAGAGATATGCGGCATTGCTTTACCAACCTTGATCGCATTGTCGGCGATTTGAGGACTTTAATAGCTGAATGACTATCTAGGTATAGTACAATAGCGCTACAATGTATCGCGTTAGTTGGAAGAGTGAAGAGTGATCAAGCAGTCGTGTGGTAATGACTAAGCTAGATGCGTCGGAGAACACTCCTGCCCTACGACCCGCTGTCATAGATCTTTCTGTAAATATTTCTAGCGCGGAATTGCTCAAAACTTTTCCAGTCTTTCAAGAGCTTCTGCTAGGAATCCAAGTTTTGTGCCTGACCTTAAAGTCAATATGGGGGACAACGTAGTCCGTTTCACTAGGAATAGTATGGTTGCCCTTGAGGACCCTACGGTGACCCGTTGCTGTGCTCAACTAGGAGGATTCTCTGAGAGTTAATGCTGCTTTGACTGCCATTAGCTTCTCAAAGATATCAACAAGGAGCAGATGGAGTATTACCTCCAGTGCCGCAGTGGGAGTTGTTCTCAAGGCACCCGCAGATGCATATGCATGATCAAGCAGGCTACTGTTGCTTTTCTTTTCCAGTGCTGTCCACCAGACCAGTACTCCGTACATAAGGATCGGCCTCACCACCGCCGTACATATTTAGTGGACTACTTTAGGCTGCAGCCCCATTTCGGGCTCAGAGCTTTCTGCTAGGAATATAAGGAAATTAAGGCTTTCCTTGCATGGTCCTGAATATTCAGTCTTTACCTGAGTTTCAAGTATAACCCCCAGATATCTGGCGTGGTCTACAAATTGGACTTCTGTGCTTTCTAATTTGGGATCTTGAAACGGAAGTTCAATTTATTTTGTCAACTCAAACATGAGAGCTGTGATTTGAAGATCCTCTTGGCAGAACCAAGCCATTATAGTCGACGTGCCTTGGCGTCTGAGACTACATCCTTCCTACCTTCTCCTCCATTGGTCTTCCTCGAATGCGCGACCTAATGTTCGGCGAAGGATGTTTCACTTGAAACTGTTCAATATCTGCTCTCCTTTCCTATTTAGTGTCCACCTGTCAACACTTTCCTAGCTCTTCGTAAATTTGATGTTTACACCGAGGTGGATAAAGTCTCTAACTACTTCCATGTCACTGTGACCAACAGTGCGTCTAACGTCGAGTTTGTCTTCTATACGGCTCTCAGCATCTTCTCGTTGAATAGTGGAACTTCGACAACATAGTGTTCAAAGTCGGTGTTTGCCGCACTGAATGCTTAGAATGCTGGATGCGTGCTCGTGGTCAATTTGGTTATGAGTTCGACCATCTGAAGAGTGCCAGGTTGCTGTCTAGATTCGTAGTCTTCAAAACCTGGTGCTACTCATCACTATCTACATATTTATGTATACGTGCTGTTGCGTGATCGGTCAGTCGAAAGATATTGTCTGTTGTCAGATCATGCAGACAGTTTTGCTTCCCGATGAACCCGCCTAACATATAGGATAGACTCAGGAGAAAAGTTATTAGCCTCATCGTCAGTAGGGGCATAGGAGCATAGCGGCATAGTTTTCAAGAGCTGGTTCTGATCATAACCGCGCGATCCTTTATCGACTTGAAGTTAATTTGCTTTGACCGAAGTCGAATTTCCAATCCTAGCATGTGCCGTCTTTCGTGACAGCTGCTATAAATGTTGCAATTCTTTGCTCTTGCACATCTTATCCATGGTATCGCCTGGATCGCGGTAATGTCTGCCTACGTGAAGACAGATTCAAGGGTTTAAGCTTCACCAATGGTGTACCGTGAAAGTACATACATTTCAGATGCTTACTCTCAACTCATAGACCGAACGAATTCCGGGCCATCATCTTACTTGAAGAGATCACTTCGTATCCAAGGTTCCGTCATAACAATTTTTTATTAGTAAGCAGGTTTCCCCCAACCTACGAACATAAGTTCTTCAAATAATTCCTCATAAACCAAGTTTGCATTCGCCCCAAAACTATTCCTCGAGCACCCGCCGTCGGAAATTTGCTATCAAGTCTTTTCAAAAGAGTATTTCCTGGCGTAAACCACTTTCTTCTCCGCCATAGACAACCTCCAGATATCTCTGCGTTACCCTCAGTCACTCATCAAAAAAAATTCCTCTTCCCACCATTATCAGCTTTAGTTGCAGAAAGTTTTATTATAACTCACGTGTCTTACTATCGCTTGGCATTATTATCGCAACAGGCAACAATTTCCTGAGGGTAGTTATCCTAACTTATTGCCCCTAAAAAAAAAACATAAGCGCTTCCCGTTTGGAAAACTTAAACCATCGTCAGCAATGGCAGGAGCAGTTATTTTCATGACTTTAATCCAATCTCTGTAGGAAATTAAGAGTACATCCTTGAAAAATAAGTACACACCATCGCTAGGGGCAAAACTATAAGAAAACAAAAGAAAAACTTCAATGCTACGCCCACTAAAAGTTGAAAAAAAAAACACAAGAAAAGGACGAAGAAACCTTAATTATCGGTTCTAAAGTCAGATTCAGACGGAAGTCACAAAACTGACGAGCACACCCGTTGAATGCACACAATAAAAAAAGAATCATAAACTTTTATCTCAGCAGCACTTGGCAGCGAGTGTGTGTGTGTGTGTGTGCGACACATCCTGTCTATGGGCAACATCATCAACAGCAGCAGGAGCAGCAGCAACAGTAATAACTTTAACAGTATTAATGTGGAATTAAATTGCTGCAATAATTCAACAAGGCAACAAATTGTGGAACACAAACCCCCCCGAGAGTGAAAGAGAGAGAGAGAGAGAGTATTCTTGAACGTAGACACTCGACGGATTCAGTTCTTTCGGTGTTGGTGTGGGCTGGAGCGTGGAAGTTTCCTTCAGTAGTGCGAGGAAAACGAGCACGCATTCGAGCAATGCCGCTGACAAGATAAAGGAAGTCGATCGACATCAGGAAACAAAATGTAAAGCACAACATATGCGTGAGCGGAAGAGTCAATTCCCAAAGATGGCGAACGATAAAGTTTCTGTGGCGGCAATTATAAATCGTAATGAGCAGTCCTTGAAGCTGTATACATACATGGGCGCGTGAGGAATTCACAAAACAGTGCGGGTTGTGATTATTGTTCAGAGTTTTAAGTTGCTCATCTCAAGGTAAGCTTTGGTATATGAATTCCAAAGCAGCCTGTGGCACATGACTTTCTCAAGTGATGTTTTAGCTCAAGTTTCAGATGTGATTTGAGTGCATTAGTTTTGGCCTTGTACTACTTTGGCCATCGTTTTTGCTCAAAGTACTCCATGTATAAATAACTGGCGTGAGAGCTCGAGGTGAGCCAAGGCCTAGCTTCTCGCAACCATTCATGTTGTGCGTGTTGTATTCTTCATGCGAATGGAAGGGACTTAAAATTGATTGCCGACTTTGAACATCGAATTGAGAAGCTCTTTCATGACAAAGTATACTCTCGAAGGCTTTTCATTTCCCGACGAGAGGAGGTGCCGTTCGGTGGTCATAGCTGGGGCTTGCTTAGCAGTTCAATGCACTTACCACTGAGCCGCGGTGACTAACCTGCTCCATCTGCTGGTCGCAGCTTAGTCGAGAGCCGCTTTTCTTGCTTTGTGCGGAAATATTACTGAGTAATCACCTTCCTTGAGGTCCAGGGCAAATCCATTTCTTGTTAACTTTTTTATTCCCAAAAGTATGTTGGTACCCTGCAAGGGGCCTGGTTGTTTGGTTTAGTGGGTATCCTAAAGACTTACTTAGACCTCAAGCCGGTCCATTGTACCCATAAAAAGTATACTCATGGGAGTCAAATCAAGGGGTAGGGTTGGCTTATGCGAAAACCCCCCAGAAAGGGATAGAAATCTCAGGAGTTTCCTTAAATCAGCGATATTAAGGTCCTCCAGCCCATGCAAGAAGCTACTACCAACAGTACGCAATCTTCTGGTGGCCAGTGCAGGACATTCGCATAGCAGGTGCCGGACGGATTCTATTTCCTCTTCGTCCCTGCAGCTTCTGCAATAGTCGTTGTAGGGAAATCCAAGACGCTCAGCATGGATTCCTATTTCGCAGTGTCCTATGGGGACACCGGAGATGATTCGTATTTCCCTTCGACTAAGTTGTACGAGATTTTCGGAATTTTTCTTATCGAAGGCTGACCATAGTTATTGCACATGTGTCTATGTGACACCATCGCGTATTACCCCTGATCATGTGTTCTCATCTATATCCACGTCAAAAGTGCTAATGGGTGTTTTCGCGATCGTAAGGTTAGCACAATCCCTTAAGCTTCTGCCTTCTACGGCTTCTTTCGCTGCTCCAACGACCACTTGAATTCCACCTATCGTTGACCATGACCTTCAGAAACCTTATTGATGTTCTTTTAATCCTCTCGCGTATAACCAGGCTTTTTCCAGCGAAACGATGACTGATCCCCGGGCTTCTCCCATCATTCTCCCAGCTTCAATCCGATATAAGCTAGCGATCTAGGTTGGGCTATGTTGCGTAGGGTGTGTGATGGATAGGCCTCACCACTTTCACTCGGAGACTAAGAGGTCCATTGTGAGTACTCGGGACAACCTAAGGACCCTATTGTTGGCTGTTTTGCAAAGCAGTTAGTGCTCTTAAAGAATCTGGGTAGGTCTGTTCACTGTAAGTCTGTTACCTCTGCTATGCTTGCAAAGAACCTTAATCTCAATACGCGTAGACGTCGTTCTTGCAGGGCGGGGCAGTGGCACAGCAGATGTTGGATTAATTCTTCATCCAGCCATCTAGACCAGGTGATTTTTAAAATCCCTAAATCTGTTACTGGCCCGACTACTTGTTTCACAGAATCCACAGAAGTCAGGTGTACTTTTCCTGATAGTTAGTCCTCCAGTGGGGTTTCGTTTTGTCTTAGAAACAGTCTGCAGATTTCTAGTTTTTGAGTTTTGACCAAAGGATTACTCGGGCGAATACGTACTTTTTCTGAACTGATACAAATTTGCTTCAGATTCCTTATAATGGTTTGTGTCTTAGCTGTTTTTGGTCTAATTATACCAGAAAAAACATGGCGCCCCGCAGTGTCACAGGTCAACTGTACAAATCATGATCCACGACTATGTTGATGAACTTTGCCCATCTTAAAAGAATCCTGAGGCTATAACTGAGATTTCTCTGCTAATTTATTCATCGTTCCACAGCATGAACTAAAGCTTTCTCTACTTGCAATTCGTTGTTTCAACTACGTGGTACTCCCTTCACGTATTCGTCCCTAAAACTTTGTTAAAGAATGCTTTCCCCCCCCCTCACTATTCGAAGGACTGTGTGCACTTGTGTGTGCACTGTTTCTTTTTCTTATTAACTGTTGAATACACTTTGTTAAACTCAAGCATTCTCTGCTGAAGTTTTTCACTAAACTAAGCGAAGAAAAATTTTAACTCTCAACTTGCTCCACAGTAACAGAGATAGTAGAACCATATCCATGTTACAAAACATCACAAAACTCTCTTTCTCACAAGGATATGAAGGATAAGACCTCAGGGATAACGAAACAATGCAATACACACATGCTCACAAGAAAAAAATTCCCTGAAAAACTCCGTGAACCTTTAAAGTTTTCATCTAGCGTCATCGTTCTTTTGACGTTGTTTTCTGTTAAAAAAAAAACTCATCCTTGTGTGTATAGAATCTCGGGGGATACAAAAACGGATGTTTATCGGAAGGGAAGTGGAAAAAACACAGAAAAAAATAACCGCACGGCGTTGGATAGGATATTGAAGGCAAAAATGGGACCTGCCACAACATTTGATAGATAATATCTAGACCTTGTGTTTGCCAACTTTCTAGTTCAATGACTTTGCACTGCCTACCTTTTGTGTCAATCCACAAGGAACGTTGGGTACACACCCGTGTCAAACCATAAGGGTTGTGCTCTATTAAAGCATCACCTGCAGCAATAGAAAGGATGTGAGAATGAAAACGAAAGGAAATATCGTCTCTCTATCCTTAGCCTCTGTTATTTTGTATTCCTTCACTTCCCGCATCGTGTTCACTAGGATTTCTCTTTTCTTTTTGCACGAAAAAAAAACCGAGGATTTTCATCTCGTTTAGTCCTTGCATTCTTCACTTTGGTCGTCGTCAGAGTGTCCTTATTTTATCCCGAAAAAAGAAAAAAACCATTCATCCTTTCTGTGTCACATCTGCATGCACTTGCATATGGATGAGTTTGGGAATGCAATTTAGAAAAGAGCGGCATGACGTGGTGGGACTGGTTCTCTTTTTGTTTTCAAGGCAAATCCGCCCGCAGGCACATTAGTGATTTGTTTCTAGAAATCATATCCACCATAGTGGGGATAATCTGAGAAATTGAAATTATCCTTGATGAGAAAAGGCTCATGGATAAAGACTCAGAGTGGAGGAGGAAATAATTTTTTAATCCTAATGTGGCTTAGTGTGGTAAGGAATTTGAATTTCTAAGGACCTTCAACGCCTGGCTTTGAAATGGAGATTTTATTATTTTTCCAAGCGGATGCCTTCATATATTACTGCATGTGGAGGGGATTGTGTTATACTTCACATGGAACTAGCAGTAATTACTGGCATTCATCTTTTTTTTGACAGCGAAATTGCTCGTTCTTTAGTGTATGAACTTGTAGAAAAGGCCCACAGGCATCGTCGTGGTGGGCTCTTGGTCGTCACAGCCTTTTGTTAAGGTTTTTCTCATTACTGTACCCTCAGAACTCCATCCTGAATAGGCAAATATGCCATTAAGACTCTGTCTTCATCAGTTGTATCTGTGTTGGAAAAAAGTCTAGGAAACAGACATCCAGAGCGGTACTATGTGAAGGGTATTTCATTAAGCGCTTCGTATCTTTAAATTTAAATAAAACAAAATGTGTGTGAGGTATCATCGACATTTTTTATTCATTTGAAAGACCTAACGATGCCATTATGTATGGAATATAACATCGTTCAAATGTCCGCCGCGGCTTCTCCGAAATGTCCAATTTGCCATGTCTCTGGCGCATAAATCAGGCTGAATTCGACCGGTGGCATGGGTTATGTTAGCTTTGAGGGTCGCTGTGATTTATGGCTCATTCACACAGACCTGCGACTTTAGAAAACCCCATAACAAAAAGTCTAACGGGGTCAAATCGCACGATCTCGGTGGCCAGACACCGATGAGATGACCATGCCCTCGAATCGCTCGTGCAGAATTTTCAATGTGGCATGAACTGTGTGGCACGTAGCGCCGTTCTGTTGAAACCACATGTCGTTGGTATCCATATCATCCAATTCAGGCCAAAAGAAGTTAGTAATCATCGACCTATAGCCCTCGCCGTTGACGGTGATAGCCTGACGGTGATGGATGACGATTACGCCGCCAGCCCAAAATCCACACCAAACAGTGACTTTTCCGGGATGCATTGGGTGCTCTTGCATCTCATGTGGATTGCTACCGTTCTAAACTCGACAATTTTGTTTGTTGATGTACCCATTCATCCAGAAATGGGCCTCATCGCTGAAGATGATTTCTCAATGAAAATTAGGGTCAGTTTCCAACTGCTCCAGAGCACATTCAGCGAACACACGTCTTTGTCTATGGTCGTTTACCTTCAGCTTCTGGGTCAGTTGAATTTTGTACAAATGCAGGCCCAAGTCACGACGCAAAATTCGCCAAGTTGTGGTCTGCGAAAAGCCGAGTGAGCGACGCGAAATCGACTACCTCGGATTCTCCTGCACACTCTCACGGACAGCGCCGATGTTTTTGGCAGATCTTGCGTTTCGTCGACGTACGGGTGTTGGTTGATCGTTTACTGAACCACCACACTGCGAATAGTCCTCTCCGAAGGACGATTATCGCGACCGTAAAATGGGCGAAGCGCGCGGAACGTTGCCCGAACAGAACCCTCATTTTGATAAAACAATTTTATTATTTGCACGTGTTGTTGAACGCTATATCCATCCATGGTGATTTACCAAAACAGACTGAATAAATGACAGCCAATTTGATAGATGTAGCTTCAACAATATGGCCGTTATCAACTGTCAAAGTTCGGAAGTCCCTATTGGAAGACCCTTTACATATATGTCAGAGTGACGAAGTGGAAATAATTCACTCTAAAATCTTTCTCTATGGTCTGCATGGACAAAACCTTACCTTTTTTTCTAGAAGCAATTTTTGTTTGTTCTCCATCCATACTCCAAGACGGACGAAGCGAGTGGCAAGACTTTTTCTCGCCTGTTCGAAAAAAGGCAGGGAAACCTCGTCTACACCTAACAAAAGACTGTCTCTTTCCCATGTTATGTGAAAGTTGGATGATCGCAATTGCATACCATCTCTTTTCCCTTCAACTGACTCTTACTTGCTCTATTTTTCCCAATTTCTCCAAACACAAGTCCAAGTGTATGGTAATTTTATAGTTTTTCTGCAGTGGGATACTGTAGTGTGTTGGAAAAGAGAAATTCTCTCCAGTTTGTTTGACTGCAACAAGTGCAACTGTTACGTTCCGCCTCCCATGAGGCCTTAGGCCGCGTTGTCTTTCAAGGAGTCTTCAAAGATTTTTTCTAGACAAAATCGTTGGTCTCTTTTCGGTGAACATGACAAAGTCGAAGTTTTCCTACTCTGTACGCCTGCATAACTGCCCTTACTACTCCCTTCCATGATCATTAAATACTAAAAGTATTGCCTCTGTCTCCGACTGATTTCGAAAAAGCCTCACTCTTCCTTCTGAAGTTCCTGCCACCCCATTGAAGCTTCACATCCCACAGGTTCTAAACTTGTAAAAATCAAACCATATCTCGCATCCCCAATCCCAACACGTGTCAACATCAAGTTTCCTGGTTCGAGCCCCAAATAGCAATGTCACTTAGCCTCGACAAAAAAAGGGAATCCTTCTTCGTGTTCCTTTTTATTTTTGCTAATCACCTCTTAATGGATCCTTGCTCCTCTTTTTAAACCAAAAAAAAAATACACAACCAACCAAACAAAGGCAGTCCCAGCTCTGGTATCAATCTGTCATTTCGAAATTAGACATTTCCCCCATCGTTCACCCACTCGGAGGACACACTCAGTAAAACAAGGAAAATGTAGGACAAGAAACAGAATATTCCCACATGACAATTTTAGTCCTTCAGTCTCAATGGTATTAAGCACACACATCTTCTCGTTGACGTCCTCGCCATTTAGCGTTCCAACAACTTGACGTTTTCGTGTTGCAAAATGTTGCCCACCTACAGACCCAGTTAAACGTATCGATATCACAGTTGTTCCTTCGTCCTGATCATCCCACACACATGAACATGCCCAAGTGAAACACAAACCCAGAGTTGTGTCAGATGAAATGTCACTAGTAAATTGTGAAATGGTGACACAATTTGTTTTGCCACTGTAGTCCTGTGAATTGAGCACCCAAAGGACTGCTTTGGCACTCTGTGAATGCATTCAACACATGTCGCCATGGTTGGAGGACAAAAGGCAACAGAGTCTGAATACAAAACTAACACAACCGAGATGTATAATTCTCACATACGATCATAGATCCGTCACGGAAAACCTCTTTTTCTTTCCTGCCTCTGCCCAGCCAGTTGAGGAGGGGGAGTTGCGTCCCTTTTTTGGTTTCTATCCTGGCAAACTGCCGACTCATTAGTCTAGTTGGGGCACCAACAACACACACACTCATAGAGAAAGTCAATGTGCAGCGGCAAGGATTTGAATGCGCGCTTCGCATGAAAACTAGTCCAAGGCGAACGCGAGCGTTGATTAAATTTCACGAATCCAGGCTCCTTCTGCAGCTATTACGCGGAATTACTCTGTTATTTCTATACCTTCGTCCTGGTTTTGAATTTTGCGTTTTTATTTTGTTGCTGGCAACAGTTTAGAATTTTTTTTTTCTGTCCTGACACTTATTGCTGAGTTGCGTTGGGTTTTTTCCGTGGAGGCACAGTCAACGATGGGATGGATGAAGTCGATAATTGACAGCGACATCTGGCGGAGGCTTTCAGAAAAGTGAATTGCAATCGATTATGATAAGGATTCGGGATATGTCTGTTTTGATTTTTTGAATGCCCCGTGTGGGCACAGGGAGAATGTGATCGATGGGAGCTTGGATTACAAGTGGCAGTAGAATGCGAGCATGTGTCATGCGACTGGTTGTTGTCAAGGAATGACTTCAACAGGATGTGGGCCAATCGTGTTTCACTAGTGAACAAGTGGAACTAGATGGGCATAGAAACTGGCTCAGAATGGCCAAGGAGAGGGAAGTAACATTAGGCAGAGTCCTGGCTCGGCCAAGCAGTCCAGACCGATCCCCCTCTGGCTCTTCATCAGAGCGTTTCTAAGGGCTTGGTATGAACTAACCAGAACTCTCTCCTTCCCCCTTCCAAGTGACTTTGATCCCGACAATGGCCTCGCATGGAAAGTATTCCATAGGCAATTACCCCACTTCTAGTATCAGCCTAGTCCTTGATAAAATATTTGTCCATCACAACAAAGCCTAAGGACATGTTACACAATCAAAATCCATATTCTATATCTCGCTCTACATCCGCAAAAATATCGAAAAAAATTTGGTTGCAGCATCAATTCCCCACATCTGTTACGAAGGATACCTCTTTTGGAAATTTCAATGGCACACCACAGCACAAAACAACAATATCCGATGTGAAAGCGTTCTTAACATTGAAGCCAGCTCACTGTGTTCAGATAAAACGAGCGTATCCTTGCTGCATCATAGACCCGCGATGTCTGTTCCGCATGTTGCACCCACCCAACACTGCTGTCAAAGCCTCTAGTCATGCCACACGAGCACATCCTTTCGACTTTGGTTCCCCAAAAAAAAAAAAAATGTATGCAAAACTTCCCTAATGGAGCACGTTAAGGACACGAGCAAAAAAAAAGGGCAAGTGAAACACATTAACAACTGCAACAGAGGATGCATACAGCGCAGCGAAAAAAATCCCGATTTCGGCCGGAAGGGGGTGTAGAAGGAAAAAAAAAAACATGGCCTCCCCCCCATTTCTGAATCAAAATCTCATAGATACATTCTAACGGCCTCTCTTCACTCGTTGCAAACATGCAGAACACACATTTTCCGACATGTGTGTGCACACACTCTCCAGCCGAAGTCGTTCAATTGCCATTTAGGGAGTGATTGTGGGAGTTCTGAGGCGTGGGTTGGGTGTGGTGGGCAAAATTTTGCAAAATTTTCAACAGAAATTTCTGAATTTTGTGTGTTTCGTGGTTAGTCCCGGTGTGGGAGTTGTGAATCGTCGAAAACATTACATAAATCGACAAACACTGAAAATGACACAAAGCACATGGCATAGGCACACACACAGCCACACACGTAGGCGATTGTCCTTTGGTTTAACGAAACCACGTTTTGTGCACCAGAGAGAGTGGGGAAGGCATTTTTCGACTGTCAACGTAGATGCTGGGGTTTTAGTCGTTGTCGTCGTTGTTTGACAATTGAAACAGTGTTAGCTGGTGAATGGTTGTGTTATTGTCCGGTGCATTGAATGCAGACATACTAAATGTGAAACAAGGAACAATTGCCATCCAAAACGGAAGGACTGTGGAAATGGATGGGGGTTTCGTTTGTTTATTGTCGCATGATATGAAAACAGATATCAGGATCAACTGTGGGTAATGGTGCTTTGTTGACTGTTTGGATGTGAATATGCTTGCACAACTAATTTGGTGCACGAAGGATGTTTTTATTTGACGGATGAGGTGAGAGGAGGAATTTGGGTTGCAAGATGGGCTCAGAAAACATGACGATGTATTCAGTGGTGAAGAAACTCCCCCCACTTCTCTGTTCAAGCATTTTAAATTCCCGTCAAGTCAATCCCAGAAGTCCTTATCCTAGTATCCTTAGGCTTTCAAGGCTGTCAAGGCTTAAATCTTTTCGCAAAAGCCCCAAGCTTAACCCCTGTCTTTCATGCAACGACCTCTCGCTTCAATCATCTTCATTTCCAAGCTTTTCACAAGTCCCCACGATGCTGTATGGGAAGTGGGAGAGAAACTCCATGCCACACACCCTTCGTGCTTCACTCTCTAGACAGGTGGCAAACTTAGACGAGATTCTCGAGTTCACAAAGTTTTTATAGAAAGCCATTCTACTCTTCAGACTCAACAAGGATAACGAAAATGTACATACATTCCCCACACAAAACACTTGAGATAATTTACAAAGTTCATCTACATAGTTTCAGACTTTTCCTGTGTAACACTGTCCCCCTGGCCAGCTCCGACAATTTGCATCAAAAGGCTATTTCGTGTCCAAACCTTAGCCATGGGGGTACTTAAAACTTTTTGGGTTAATTCAAAAAAAAAAATGGAAATCGTATGTTCACTCAGACACAGGTCCTGTCCCTGTGTTCCGTTCATCTCTCATTGTCTGTTGAGGGATACTTCCCCTCAGTCTGTCTCGAGGTTTAAGGATCAAAAAAGTAGAGTCCATCATGCAGGAGAGGTTATGAAGCAAAGTTCAAACTGCCAATGGTATTTCAATAGGATGACCACTCCTTGACACTCTCAATCGTCTGCCTATGTGTGTTTGTGTGGATTTGTTTCAACCACAAGCCTGTCTAATTCAAAACCACACAGACCGAAGGAACATCCTTTTGCCTTTGTAAAAGTTTGAGTATCTGAATGCCGCGGGATGATGACTGTGCTTAGTACGAGTACTCCCATTCCTTTGCAGGATAATCGTGTCCTTTTTTTTTTTGATAGGATTCTCTGTTATCCTTTACCATTCCATCTCATAACTGAGGGCTATTTGCCTTCAAATGATAAATATTTTATTTTGTTTTCGCCGCAAAATGTCGGTACGGTTGCTGGTCTTTCAAATTCGCTCGAAACAGAATGGCTTCTTGCTTTTGTTTTGATCCTTTTTTCCTTGGACTGCACGGAAGAAACACAAAAAAAATGAAAAGGAAAACAAAGCCAGGCGCTGCAAAAACTTGTCTGCAATGAATGTGTAATTGGGGTAGAGGACGAGGAGGACGACGAGGATGAGGACGACAAAGAGGAGGGTCAGGCAGTAGAATAATTTAGTATTATGTGGTTAATTGCTCAAAAGGAAATTATGTGGGAATTAGCACAAGGAACCAGGGCGATGATGGGTGAGAGTTTGAAGTTCGTCCAAATGAATTTTATTTCGGTTTTCCACGCCATAATGCGGCTAATGGGTGGGCAGAGTGTGCTCCCGAAACGGGTTAATGACATCTGGAAGGGGCCATAAGAGTTCATTTGGAACTTAAATTGCAGTAGTTACGCGGTGTTAATGGAGGGAGTTATGTGGCATTTGATGAGTGCCATGAATTTATGTAAAGAGCGGGAAGCACACAGGAGTTGGTACGTCTTAATGGTTGCATCTGTTGGAGTTTCGTTTGGCTTTTGAATTAATTTCTTGACAAAGTTGTGGAACTAATGTCTGAAACTGTTAGCAATGAGGGCCAACAGTTGAGTGAGAACGCAGAAAGGGACACTTCTGGCTTAGACACAAAAAACCGTGTCGCCTGTACGATCTCCAGAAACGGATACATGTTCTTCCACTTTCAACTGCTTGAAGATTTTCATCTCAATCGTCAATTTGTCCTTAAGTTGTGTGATATAGGGGTCAACGCATCTTAATTCGCCATTCTAAAGTCATAATTTAAAGGATGACAGCTCACCTTTAGACAAACAACTCCTTGGACTGCAACCGCCACTACCCCCTCTTCAGTCGAGACAATCCATTTATCACAAATTGTTTGCGGTTGTCTCCTAAATTTATGGTTCGAAGAAAATCCAATATCCTCCGAGAAAGGACTTTGTTTTTCTCACACAGTGGTGGGTGGTTTCAGCTCTCTTTGCGACCAAATCAAAGACGTTATCCATCATCGCATCACAGAGTGTGAGGACACAATTGCAGGCGTCATGCGACTTGAATATTCCACTTACCTCCTTTTTTTTCCAAATCATCGAAGGCAAATTGATTCAAAGTCAGGCCAAGGGTTCCATTCAGAGCATGTTTCCGATTACAAATCGAATGTTTTCCCATATATAACCATTGCCGTGCCATGTTTATACCCACCAGCACCACCTACGTAGTCACAACTCCTCAACAAAATACCATGTCGACCCCGGGATGACTTCATCTTTTCAAGCCGCTCTAAATCAAATCCTTTATCGCCGCCTCTCTCTCGCTCAATCGAGATGAATAAATAAGAAGGACTAACGTGCGAGAGCGAACCGATTTTTCATGTGATTCCTTTGGTTTCCTGCTGGCGGCGGTGGCGGTGGCGGCAGAAGCTGATTGTATTGCCATCAAAGGCCGGGTTAGAGGTATCGATAGCAAAGTGGAGAACAAATTCATACCCAACTGTGATAAATTGATTTAGCACCGTCTACGGCGGTATTTATAGGTTCTTACGGTATATTTATGAACGGGACGCAGGAGTATGGTGGCTGTGGCAGCAGCGGTATACTTCCGTTTAGATATTTTATGGGTAATTGAAAACCATTTAAACCGGAAAGTGAGAGAGAGAGAGAGGATTTCTTCGATTATGTTGGTGTTTCCTGCCACCATGCCGATCGGAAGGGTGACTATGATGATGGCTGAGTTCCAACATGGAATGGAGAGGTTATTGCTTCCGTGTTTTGGTCGCTTTCTCTCGTCGCTATTTGTGGTTTAATTTGATTTGAATTTCATTTTTATGATGAATGGTGAATAAAAGTCAGGAAAAGCATGTGTGCGTGTCATTGGAGAAGGGTTTTGATCGAGGAGCGTGCAGAGAACTGAGTTTGGAGGAGGGAAGGCTGCCATTAAGGAAATGGGAAGTGAGGGGTGAGGTGAAATTGGTTTTCCATTCAAAAGTTTTTTTTTTATAAAAATTTAGACACCTTCCTGTAAAATACGAGGATGCCATGTCTTGACAGTTTTGCCTGGTCACCGTGGCAGTGCGTTGGACTGCTGTGCGAGCTGGGGTGCGTTCAAACTCCGGCCATGTTCTTACTTACTTGGGTTAGCGGGCCTATGAAGACGATAAAATCCTCTTCATCTCACTTAGGTCTATGCAGACCCATTGTGTTAAACTTACTTACTTACTTAACGTGGTACTACAGTCCGGGGTGAACCTGGGGCTCAACAGCTGCCTCCAGTTTTGCACACCAGGTTGGCTAAGGTCCCTTTCCATTTGCGTGCGTCACCTGAGTCGGGCTTCCTCTACTGCGCCGTCCATCTGATGTGGATTCAAAGATTTTCCGAGCCGGAGCATTGGTGTCCATCCGCTCTACATGACCCAGCCAATCAGTCGTTGGATCTTTACTCTTCTGGTCAAGTCGCTATCTCTGTACAGCCTGTCAATGTATCGACTCCTCCATTCGCCTCTATGCAGACGAGACCAAAAATCACCCAAAGAATTTTCCTCTAAAAAAAGCCAAGGGTAACCTCATCCGCTTCCATGCCGCAACACCGAACAACAAAGATCTTATAAAGGATCACTTTTGTCGATCAGGAGAGGGCTTTGCTACACAATTGCCTTCTTAGTCCAAAGAAACAGCGATTGGCAAGAGCTATTCCTCGCTTAATCTTGGCGCTGGTGTCATTGTCTGAATTGATAGCGGAGCTTAAGTCCTTAACTACCTCAGAGTTATAGCTGTCTATAGTGACGTTCTGTCCGAGACGTCGGTGTTGGGAGTCCTTTCTTGTTGACAGCATATACTTCGTCTTGCCCCCATTGACCACTAAACCCATCCATGCCGCCTCCGTCTCGATACTCACAAACGCACCAGTGACACATCGCTGTGTTCTTCCGATTATGTCAATATCGTCGGCGTATACGAGTAATTGGACGGACTGTTGAAAGATTGTGCCTCTGGTGTTGGCGCGTGAGTTTTACACTATTCTTTCAAAAACGATGTGGAAGAAGTCGCATGACAGCGCGCCACCTTGAATAAATCCTTTTTTGACATCAAAGGTCTCGGTGAGGTCTTTACCGACCTTGATGGAGCAGCGTGCATTCTCCATCTTCAACATTCACAAACGGACGAGCTTGGCAGGGATTCTAAAACTAGGCATGGCTCTGTATATCTCGTCTCTATAGGTTCTGTCATTTGCGGCTTGAAGATCGATGAAAAGGTGGTGGGTATCGATTTGAAGTTCCTTCTTTTTCTCAAAGATCTGCCGCAGTGTGAATATTTGCTCGGTAGCGGACTTTTCTGGCCTGAAGCCACACTGAAATGGGCCGATCAGGTCGCTGATAATGGCTTCAGGCATTCACACAACACAGCAAATAAGATCTCGCAGGCCATGTTAAGTTCAGGGGCCCATGAAGTTCAGAAGGTCTCCTTTCTTGAGGATCGGGCAAACAATGCTGAGGTTCCATTCATCGGGCATACTTTCTTCTGATCATATTTTACAGATGAGTTGGTGCATGCTCCTTACCAAGTCATCGCCTGCCGCTTTGAACCGGTCTACCGCTAGGCCGTCAGCTCCAGCAGCTTTGTTGGACTTGAGTTTAGATATGGGTTCTTCATTTTGTCCGGGTCGGGTGGGCGGAATTGTTGGTTTTCATCGTCCAGGTTGGATAGTTCAACCACGGCCTTGTTTATCGAACATTTTTCGCGGCAGCCTCTTCTGTCGGGGAATGACAAGCCTCCGGGGGTATAATCTGTCATGAAAGAGGTTCTCAAGTCGTCGTTTGGAGTCTGCAATAAGTTGTAGGTCCCTTCCAGTGACCTACGTGAATGGGTGCAAAAAGCTAGGCCTTGACTCCTCCCAAGCTGTCGTGCCAGTTATTTATTTAATTTGTGGGCCAGGGGGGAGTTTTTCCTATTTAGTTCCGATGTTTGTTCATAAAGGTCGATGTTCTATAGTTGGGTACTAGGTCAGCATGTTCCACGTCATACGAATCGTAGGAGATACATCATCACTGCCCTCAACTTTCTCTGACAAATTCATCAATTCAAATGAACCCCGGGTGTACTAACGGTCAACTCAGCCGCTTTGCAAATTAAACCGATTCCAGTGTTCAAATCCGAAATTCTCTGTCCACCATTGAAGCTATTCAATTGGAAATAATTAAATTATTCAAAATTTCAAGAGTTTTGAGTAAACTTTTCGAACGATTGCTTAATTGGACTTAAATTCTAGTCTGTGTATGTGGAACCCATTCAGTTACCAAATTAATGCATCATTCAATCATTGTCGGTCAAAAATGTTTGTGTGTGTGTGTGTTGGTCTAAAAAGTTCCTCGTTGACGAGCATCGCTTCTCTTTGAATAAGTGGTGATCCGGCCTCGAAAAATTACACCACAACCACATCCGCATAGAACTGATTTGTGCCACAGTTTGCAAAATCAATTCCTAGTGTCGAATGAATATTTTTACAGAGAGCTATTCCTGTCCCTGGTCACACCATCAGTTTCAGCTGATTTGACAAAACGACCACAATGCCACCCATGTGCGCCTGGGGTTTCCTATTCCTCCTCTGGCTCTGGTGAACAAATGCACCCACATTGTCAAGTTAGCTGTGTGTAGTAACTAGTAATCCAACTTGCACATGGAAAATTGAAATCGATTTGCGAGAAAGTGTTTATCCTGGCAAATGGTCGAGGACTCGCCGAACTCCAAATTGGAATTTTTCATTTAGCACGAGGTACGGTATGTCCTTGTCTATCTAGATACTAATACGTTCCACTCGGACGTAATTAAATAGCAGCCCCATCCGACTCGAATATTTTATACACACTCAGGTCATTTGGCAGGGAGGGGACAGTGAACTGACCCTCGAGGTAGGACAGAGTCGTAGACAAAACACTCTAATCGCTGTGTACATCGTTGTCGTCTGTCGGCTGTCACATAATGAGAAGACACATTTGCAACACGAACCGTATGTCATTGTGACAAACTTCAGCTCTATAATGTGTGTCCAGCTGAGGTAGGGTGTTGGTCTCTCCTGGTCCTGGCCCGGTGACCAGAAAGTGTGAGAAAGGCTGGGGAAGACAAGTTGGTATTACGAGTGCACAATTTAAAGGACATTTGTCATTGTCCTCGTAAAGTGGGTAAATTCACTTTGTTCACGTAACTAACTGGATGTGTGTCTGTGTGTATTATTTAGTCCATGATGGTCAACAAGAGGTACCCGTTAACTATCGCAGGAGTAAGATCAAACCTCAAGTGAAGGCTGGGTGAGTCTTTAAAATGTTGTTACCCATTATAAGATGGACGAGGGGATTAATTGAGTCGGTTTCCACTAGGCAGGGGTAGTAAATTTATTGGTTCCTTGCCATGTGAGGTGTAGAAACAGGACTAAAGTCGTGGGAAAACAGTCAAGTTCGCAAAATTAAATAGTCTGAATCCTAGGTTGTGTCGTAGAAGCTGTCTTTGGTGTCCTCATCTTTAATCTCTGTGGGGTCTTGTGCGCATATCAGGCTCATGAAGGCAGATTTAGCTTTCGCGACCATACAGGAGACTCAAAACTCTTTTTGTGCCTTCGCCCCAGTCACACATTCGCTGCTTGGATTGTCGGTAGCAATCGCGAGAGAATATGTCCCAGTTTTCCATCTCTCATCTCTCCTTTCATGTGTCAGACCATCGCATCCGCTTATCTGCTTTGCAGCAGTCCCGGGCTTCCACAGATTTTTTGACTGCGGTCCGCTAAGGGACCTACGAGTCTACGTCCAGGTCCGTAGTTCGTTATCCTTGTTTAGTTTGTATGGCTCGTGAACAGTCTGCAAGGCTTGCTGGTGGTTGCGAAGTATCCTCGTTTTCTATGATCAGACAGTTACATCGGCGACAGGCCAACTATTTCTCGTGGACTCCTATAACGAGGAGTTGGATACTCGCTTGAGTTCCGAATGATCCGAAGAAGACCATAAAAGCATAGGTAGTCGGTCATTAAAACTTGGTCAGAGCAGCTTCCACATAAACATATAATCTGATGACTTACTGGCCAGAGAAAGACTACAGCAAGGGGTTCAGTCCTTCGCTCCAATCTTGTAAATAAAATAAAATCTAGATCTGTGCGCTTAGGATCAAGTTACTAATAGATCGGACATCATTTCCACCCCAGTACAGCGTTTCTGACATTGCTCCTTAGAGATTGAGAAGCGTCCAACCAGTCTTAGTTTTAAAAGCTGAAAACAGGGCCCTTCACAATGAAACCTTAACAAGTCATGAGAAAGGTCGGCAAATCGTGAAGTTTGTTCAGTTGTCTCACTAAAGTCGTCACGAAATACTTAGACTGACCCAAGATTCATCTTTTCTAGACCTGTTCAGCAAAGAAAAATTGTCGATACAAACTCACTGAAGGATCAACAAGATCGAGGGGTCTTCCTAAGGGGCTTGTGATATCTGAACACGAAAGAATCATTTGCGCTCCTCCTCCTGTCAGAAACCATTTCCAATGAAATGTGTGTTTAGAGATTAAATGGTGAACATGACGGCGAACCAACGGCTCAACCTAGTCGTACCAATTCCAGTCCCCTGTTGGCCACCACTGTCGCAAACCTTTCTCTTAGCATTCAACCAACGCCAATTGTACACTTGTCCTCATATCAACTCACCGCTGACAGAGGGAAGACAATAAAAGACTCTAGGGTCACCATCTAACCTTCTCACATTCACCTCAACCCACCCAACTTGATGCAACAGACACAGAGAGACTCTAACCAGTTAACCGTCCAATAGTTGAAATAACAATTCCTCCGCTTCATTTATGGTCCATCATCATTCTGAACATCAACTCGGACAATGATGTCAACCAACTGGTAAACTGGGGAAAACTGGAATAGAATTCCTGTGGTTGCTGTCGAAATAAAATAACAAATCCCAGGTCCGCTCCGCTACGCTACTGCACAGCAGAAAATAATCAAGAGGGGGAACAACGACACAGGGAGACACATCCTAGGCCGCTATGTGTTTTGTGGTTCCAATTGTATGTCTAACGAGTCCTGCGATCCAATTGCAAAGAGAATACATTTCGTATCTCATTAAAGAGTCTGAGCCTGCAAAACAGGTGCTACATTGGATACCCCACAACACACACACACACACATGAGTAGAAGCCAAAGTGACAGTCAATTGGGAAGGACTAGGCCAAGATTAGTTCACGTTCTCTATGACTTTTCATTTTGCAAATGGAATGCATGCGGTTGGATTTTCGAGTTTGAATGCTAAAAACCGCATGACATTCAACTGTGGAGGCGACCGACACGTGAGTTGGGTGTTCACAATTTGAAACCCCAAAGTCTGTTATTACCGTTGTGGAAGATAATGGACTTGCATATTGCAACACCAGTTTTGTTATCATTTTTAGAAAATTATTTCACAAAAAGGATCCATGCATGAGGACACACAGGCAAAGAGAATATGGAAAGGGTAGCTTGATGCACTCGGTTTTGCCAGGACTGAATAAGGTTGTGAGGAGGATTGGGGGGGGTGACTGAGAGAGCTCTGGCATAAGCAAAATTTTAAAGTCGATTTAGTAGTCTTTTCTTTGAGCAAAGTTTATCGGTGAGAATTTGTTATAAAGGCGACATGTGGCAGTCTCTGTCGTTAGTTAAAGGAACACATAGAGCCTTGGATGCTGTAGAGGTAGACTATGTTCTAGAGTTTTGTGGTGATATTACTGGTGGAAGAGCATCGAAGAGAAGTTTTAGGATGCTCTGTAGCAGCCAACGCCAGAGTGAGAGAGGTACCAAGGCCCTCGCTCTGGCAATCAGATTCTTCAAACTTGTGGCACAGTGTTCAAACAAATTCGTTTTTTAAAAGACATTTCTCCATCGTGTTGGGTCAGCCATAGATGAAAATGAGGGTATGTCCTTGACTCTACTACACTTCACTCGTAGCTGGCAAGGCCGTTTCACACTATTAATTGCAGGCTACACAGTGATTTTCAAATCATGAAGTTCTTGTCCCATGGGACCCTACATTACCTACTTTTTCCTATATATGTTCCTAAGGCATAGAAGAATAGATTCCAGTTTACATAATTCTCCAACGTCCTGTTGCCGTCTTCCGGCGAACTCCAGCGCCATAAAAAGTTCAATCTAAATAGTTCTCTGAACTAGGACTGTCGCCAAAACTTTCTGATTGTGATTCATGAACGGAACTGATTTGCTGTCTGCACTATTCTACTACTACTGTCCGACTTAGACTAGAAGGATAATAAAACCCCCAGCGTTTAATTAAACTATAAACCCAACTTTGATGAGCACAAAAAAAAAAGAAACACCACCCTGAACCTTTCGTCCCAATCCGACAGGAAAACCAGAAAAATGGCAGTAAAATTCCATTTGGAATCACCCAGGCAAGAGCAGCAGCGAATTGTCAGCAGATTAATGCGCGCCATTAATCCTCCTACACACACACACACAGTTGGGAGTTGGAAACGCCAAACAAAAATAGAAACAGAAAGCAAAGAACAAATGTCAAACATGGCGAATCTTAACAGGAAGCAGACAGGAAGACATTCGTATGCTTTCTCTCTCTGTGTTTGTATCACACACGCACATTATGCTCGTGGATAAATCATCCTTCATGGGATTTCCATGTGAACACTGGTCCCGTTCCACAGTGGTCGGATTCGAAAAGCGAAATGAATACGTCTACAGGGAGTGGGCAACCGCAGGGACACCCACTCTAAGTATTTATGTCACGCACGCGACATACCTATACCTATACAACCATCCTGTTGGGCTTTCCTTAAATAATTAATTATAAACAAAATAGAACAACAACCAGCAAGGATATGGTTATCCTTATGAGGTTTGCGTTTTTTAATGACTTCACTGATAAGATAGGTAAAATAGAAGAGCGCCTATGCGTGTCCTGTCCCATCGGAAGTGTTAACAAGAGCGGATATACACTTTGGAGCGCCTTATCGGTGAACAAATGTCACAAGGTTACCGTCACCGATGGTGGAAGATCGTATACCTATTTTCGTGTTAACAGTTAAGTGTTGTAGTTAAAAGTGGCAAACAATTGGGAAGGCTTAGGGAAGTCATTAAATTAAACGGAGGGCGACATTGACTAATTGTCCTGAATCGGTTTACAGCGTCGCATAAAATAATCGAGATAGTTAACTTTATGAAGTTCACTATCTGTCCTTGGCACGTAGAATTGACGGAGGCTCTCATAAATTTTGATAACTTTTCGATGGTTTTCGAAGTAGATGAGGTGGCATAGATGTAAAGATGTGCATTGCACTAGATCGCAGTGTAGATCTAGTTAGAGCAGCTTCTGCAGTTCAACGGCTTTCTTGATCCTGTTCTTAAGACGCCATATACCATCCTCAAGAGATTTCGATTCTAACGAAGTTTCGAAGTCGTTATAGGCAACCGCAGCGATTCCCAAGTCTGGTATATACATAGATGGTTCAAAGTTATAAAAAGGCGGCACTGGTGCTGGGGTTTATGGTGCCAGTTTCAAAGGCGCGATAGCGCTTGGAAGGTCACCAATAGTATTTCAAGCGAAAGTCCACGCTATTGAACTGTGTGCAAGAGAATGGCCGCGGAAAAGAACCCAAGAAACCCGCATCAACATCTTTTCAGACAGCCAAGTAGTACTAATAGCCCTTAAATTCTATAACTTGTCTAGGACTGTCTCAATCTCCTCGAAAGCCTTGCATCGGTAAATAAGGTTACCGTAGCCTGGATCGCAGGACATGAAGGCTTCGTAACGAACGGGCTGACTGCCTGGCGCTTGCCGCCCACTCGTTGGTCGCGAACCCTGTTTTGGGCCTCCACCTAACAGTCCCTACTCCAAGATAAAACAACGGGAGATCAACAAACACACTGAACACTGGGACAACCTCAACGGCCTTAGGCAAGCGAAAGAGTTCATTAACCCCAACCTATACAAGCCCAAGACTTTACTTGATCTCACCAAAGACGAGAACCTTAAGCGGCTATCTAACAGGTCCACTCAGATACCATCTGCATAAAATAAAAGTATCAGATACCGATATTTGCCGGCTCTCTGGAGCTCGGAAAGAGACTGCTGAACATATTTCTTGCGTATATGATTACACCACTTGACGCGGGCCTCGGTCAACCTAGCGGCCGGAAGTCTATCAATAGCCTCAGTATAACGCCTGGTTAAACCAGGAATCCTGTGTGTTATAGGCCCCCGATGGTTCCTTCTTCACATCCTATAAAATATTTGCAAACGTCAGTTTTTTAAGGTTCTCCTTGAGCCTACACATGCCTGAGGCAGTATGAGATATGAGGGCGGGGGAAAACTTAGTTCCTCGCTACTTCTCCAGGAAGTGCTTTCCAAAGGATATATGTCTGAGGTGGCAAAGACCTGGGTAGTGGCAGAGGAGGTGGGTTGTATCCTCATATGCTTCCTCTTCTTCGCAACCCTTGCAAAGGTCGTCCTCACTTAGCCTTAGCTTTTTCATGTGATATCGGAGAGTATGACCTGTAATTACTCCTGCGAGGGTTTTCCTGTCCTTCTGCATGAGAGTATTAGTTCTGGCACTGCTGTACCTTGACCAAAGTTTTCTAGTTATTCTACAGGAGTCCAAAGAGCTCTATGCTGATCCATGTTTCACGTTTTTAGTTTTCATGGCGGGACTTTCACTTGCTGACCCACCTGCTTTAGGTCTGGCGCAGATTCTTTCCTTTCCAATTCATCAGCTTTCTCATTAGTTGTATCTCATGCTGTATAGCAAGAGCACTAAGCTCTTCGCGACCACACTTCACAAGATTTTATTTCAGAAGCAGAAATCGCCTTTCTTTGGTTAGTAATACGCGGGCCGTCTCTGGCATCATGTCTGGGTTCTGGGTCATTGTTATCCGTGCGGAACGTCTCGATGCAAATCACAGAAGCTGCAGGGATAAAGGGGAAATTGAATTTTTTTTTTCACCTTCTGGGCGAATGCACAGCTTTCGACGACGGAAGAATGAACACTCTTGGCATGATAGTTATTTCTTGGAGGAATTGGAGGACTTGAATAGCTAAAAGACGTTTTGAGATTCATATCCTTCTCTGGGTGCTCGTAGATCAGCTGTTTTTTAAACGGTTTTCCAGGGTTGTTAGCAGTGGCCTACATATCACAAGGCCCCCTTTTACCTACCTACCTACCTAGTCGTACACTATCTTCGATTTTAGGATAATCTGAATGCAGAAATCCACTTGGTCCTTGCGGTATTCTCTCGAGCGCATCGTCCTCATGCTGTTGTCCTGAGGGAAGTCACCTATCTTCAATAGTATTCTTCACCTCTGTGCTAGCCATCTGCCTCCACTCAAAAAATGTGTAAGCAGCAGATCCTCCAAGAAGCGCTTTAACTTTTTTTCACATCCGTAAGCCGACTTGACAAAATGTTCCGTATCACAACTTGGTGTTTTCAAAGCCTAATCTAGAGCTTCCTGTGACTCCGAATTGATTTAACTTGAAATGGATACGTTTCAATCGGTTTAGGACATGGAATTCTCTGCGCTACAGAAAGCCTTAGTAGTTATTTTGATGTTGACTTCAACACCAGCATATGTGTCCTTTAATGTTTGGCAAGCTTCCTGTCAATTTCCCATCCAAAGGCCCTATTTCTTGCCTAAAGTCGTGGCCTCTCCATCAGTATTCGTATATCCCTCGTCCAAAGTACTGCTCGTTTGCATTTGCTAATTAAATATCAACCCTTGAGCTACCTGTGCATTAACGCTAATGCATCATGCAGCCATCCCCTCACAAAGACCCACTATGCAAACTCCGTATCGAAAACTCCATTGCTTTCGCAATAACTTCCATGGCTACCCCACACTTTCGACGTCTCTATCGCCATAACTATCCGCAGGCATCCTTAAATAATGACGCGCGTGTACTCTGCCTCATAGCACTTCTGGTCTTATGGCAAACACAACGAACTGGGGTTAATTTACTGTTGCGGTTTATTGCTCCAATAAGGTGGCAAACAACAGGAGTAGTGTACTCCGTCCGCGTTGAGCAGCATAGATATTGGAAGCTATAGCTGGCGCTAATGATGGTCGTTGGCTAACGACTCGAGTCTAGCGCGTGTGCATGCACGATGAGAGCTGGTCGCCAATGGCCTTGTGAATGTCCTGCCAAATGGGGGTAAGAAGAAGTCCTTTAAATGGCGGTCGTTCACAAAGACAGAGAGAGCCGCACAGTATAGTCTTCGACTGGACGATTTATGATGGGCAGTAAATCTTTGTACATTCATCGTTGTCGTGGACACGTTCGTCGCTCCACTGTGACGTTGGCTCAAACAATTATTTCCTAAGTGGGGTCAGAGGTGACTGCACAAAGACATTCTTCGTATGCTCTGGGCCGCGTCCATATATGCGGCTGGCTTCTCTAATGGAGGGTACTTATAATTGGCGGCGGCACTGGTGGTTAGACATGGTTATGACTTTGGCCCGAAGTCTGAACGGGGTCAAACCGGCGGATTAATGGACGAAGTGTGATGTGTTAAGAGCGATGTGATGCGTTAAGTGTGGTTAGCGTTTGTGTGGGAAATTAGCTTTTGTTAATGGCGACCGAGGGTAATTTGGCTTAAATGAAGGCGTTTACCTATTTTAAGATGCGGAATAGTGGGTAGATGGGGTGGACATATGGCGATGTAGACAGCCGAAGAAAAGATGTGTTGTTCGTCTTATTTTTTTTTCGTGTTAGAGGTCTTGACATTGAACTCTAGATTGACAGATCTCCCTATGTCGCAGTGCCCTCTACCACATACAGGTGAAAGAACAAGGATAACAGTCGTGATTTGGCCAAAGTCTTCATTATGGAAACAAAACTCTGTTACGATTCGACGAAGTTACGTCATCATCCACCACATCCTCGCAGTATCCTTAAATATTTCATTTATCCCTCTCTGGAACCTTCTTTTTTTTAGCTTCTACCTTGTCTGTCGCTATTCGCTCATCTCCCTGCTGTCCATCGCTTTAGTGATTCCCTTTTCCAAAATGGTTGGCCCATCGCCAAACCCACCATAAGGTTTGGATGCTGCATCCATCCCAAGGGCTGTGTCTGTGTGAATGCTTTAATCTTGAGCGCATTTTGTAGGATTTGCAACACAGGAATATGGAATTGAATTAGCAGGAGTACGAGTAAAAATCCAAAAAAAAAAAATGAGAACAGGGATTCTATTCCTTTTTTCTTTGAAACCGAGAACATATACGCTAGCACATCCATTGAAATCGGGTCTATAGCTCCACATCATCATACAGTTACGACATTGTATACCTTTAGTACGAAAGCAGAGTCCACCAAGTCTTGAGGATAATCAGGCGAATTTTGTGCAGGAACTTGGAGTGGCAGTGGTTTGGCGGTGATGTGCCGGCCTCGTATGGTCTAAGTGAATTGTGTTCATCGAATTTTGATAATGGAAAAAGCAGCAGCGCGCTGCTTGTAGTTGGATTATAATGGTCTCGAGACGGAGGAGCAGCCGAGGCGCTCTGCAATAGGAAGTAATTTACTGGAGCGGAGAATTTATTCGGGGGAAGTTGTTTTATCCTTTTTTTGGTAGCCTTCGCCCATTCATTCTTAATCTTTTGTGTGTTGGAACTCATTTGTGGGAATTTTTTTTTTGTTTTATTTTGTCTGCGGCATGGAATGAATGGAGAATTGGAGCCAAAATTGTGGAGGCAGTTAGAGAAAATGATTTACTGCGACGTTACTTTCTTTCGAAGTAAATTTTGGTCGAAAAAGAGTAGGCGTGTGGGGAGAGATGACTCTCTGTGCTGGAAGAAGATGCATGGTGAGCATCGTTTTGGTCTAGCGAGTAAAAAGGTTTTTTCAACGAATGAATATTTAAGGAAAATGAACACGGGCTATCGACCCAAAAGATATGGGTTGCTTCTTGAAGAGGTGGAGGTGGTTGGGTCTTCTCAGAGCAAAATTGTTGGAAGACCAACTTACTTCGGGGCGAAAACCTCTGAATTTGGGATTTTCTTAAAGGCAACAGCACCTGAATATGGCCACCTAGTGCTAAGCAATGTGAAATGTGTACTGCCTTGTGGCACTCCAGTTCGAAGGACAAATTTCACGGATAGCCGACGCCTGCGCAACTCGTGTCACCTCTTGATTGATATCTTGCGCGTAGGACACTAGTAGGGGTCGTAGAACCCACAAGGGGAACATGAGCTGATTAAGCGTTTACCAGAAGCTCTAAGGCCCGACCTGAGTTTTCTCCGAGCTGTGAGATCGATAACCCCCTTTCCGGATATCTTAGCTTAGCTGGAAAGCCTACGTATTTTTGCGGGCTTTGCACTTTTTTTTGTTGTAATCCATTCTACCTTTTTTCGCCGAGAAAGCCCTTGGCGTCCTATTCCCAACAATTTTCTTAAGGAAAATCCAAATGATCTTCTAAACCTGTTGGCTGTGCTCCATAGAGCTCAAGTTTTGGCATTTTTTACCTTTAGTACTCTGATCTCATCCCAAGTTCATGACTCCGAATTCAGAAAATTTCAACATCGGCTAACTCATCTTGATTGTGGGGTATACCTGCAGACATAGAGTGGTTTGAAAGGGAGGAAGAACGCTTCCTCCACCTTCTCTTGATTCTCATCCGAGACCAGTATAGAACCATTCAAACTCTTAACTCTTAACCTATGACCACCCAATGACTTTCTGGTGAGTTCTGAGGTTATGCTGTCTTGTGCAGTGAAGTATAGCAATGACAAGCACCAAAAATGTCCCCGGCTAGTCTGAACACCACTCTTAGGCGCCAATGACACCTAATACCTCCTGAGTTTCAAACCACTGCACCTCGCTCGATGTGTTTATATCCCCTTGATCCGCGTGTGGATTATAAAAAAAGAGAAGGGTTGGCTGCATAGAAGCTTAAAGTTGCTTTTGCTCTCTGATCCGGTTTTAGGTACTTACGTCATCGCAGTGGCAGAAGGTAAGTGTCTCTTTACACCTTTTTACCTTCTGTCATTGTCCACTGATCTATCAGAATGGATCTTAGGTACACTGTTCCCTGAAAGATGTGTATCGGCTTCACTTTAGCGAGTGCTATGGTTTCAGTGAAGTTTGAAGGACGGTTCACAGGTAAGGGTCTCACCAAATAAGTAATTGGCTTCCTTTTTAAGATCCTTTAATGTGAATTCTCGAATTACTGTCGGATTATCGTTTAAAATCAATAAGTTGATGTGCTGGTGTCTATTATGAGTCCTAAATCGCCTACCACACTCAAGCGACATCGTTAATCTTGATATGAATGTTCTTCTCTTTTTTCTGCGACTTGGTCTTCTTTCATCTTGACTCTGGTTACCTAAATTTACCCCAAACGACAATCCTTCTGAAAATGTCAAATACACCACCGCACAGAGACAAGTGTCACCATAGAAAATATCTATGTATCCTACAATTTCCCAAAGGATTGGCCGCTCCTCTCCTCTGTACTAAGTGCTTCGATTGGAAACCGAATGATTGGGCTTCCAAGAATCACTCCATTCAACACAATTTGCCGGAAGCAACCTATAAATGTCATCCATTTCCCTAAAAAAACCCCTTAAGACATCCATCTATTAAAAATCCTTTTATCACCACTTCCCAACTCAACATTAAAAAATCCTTGCAAGCAAAAAAAAAAATACCCAACAATCCTTTAATAAATGATAACGAACCCTTTCTACAGGTTGTTTCGCTTTCAATTGACAGATAGAGCACTCACGGTGCATGAATAA
Organism: Matsumyia berberina; assembly: GCA_917880715.2. NCBI lineage: Eukaryota > Metazoa > Arthropoda > Insecta > Diptera > Syrphidae > Matsumyia > Matsumyia berberina. The sequence goes on from OU862872.1 coordinate 112,409,821, forward strand.
ATCAATAACTCACTTTAAATGATCTTACTTCTCGCGTGTGATTCCATTTAATTGATACGACCCAACGGTACTACTCCGTACATGTAGCGTACAAAAATTTTTTCATGTACATCTCATGCGCCAAGTGTATGCAGGACAACAAAACAACACACAACACAATTCGTATTGTGTGTCCTCCTCTTTGAGCGTCGCACACACAGCCGAGGCAAGGCAAAACGAAACGATGTCGATACACCCAGAGCGCAACGCGCGGAAGTCGAACATCCTTCATTATCGCACATCCTGCTCTGTTTCGTACTGAACTGAACTTGTACCACTAACCTACATTTTGTCCTTCGCAGCGCACAATATTGCCAAAATGCATTTTACTACACCAACAGCGAGTTGGTTGAAACAAGGAGCGAACACGAAGGGCTATTGTGGGCTGGAGAGTGTGTTGTTGAGTTTTGTTAGTGCGAAAATAAGGAGTGCGCATGTACTCTCAGGAGAGACATTTGTGGGTGAAATGGGAGAGAAAGGACATTTCACCAATTGTTGGGATTTGAGTGCGAATTTGAGTGAAAACGATATTGGAGAGGAGCAACAATGTTGCGAGTTTTGTATAGGATTGGCTGTAGGGGATGGAAACATGTAGGTTGGGAAGGCAGGGATTGTTGTGGATTTGCTGGGGCTCCTTGGAAGTCGCAGATCCCACGAAAAGGCCATTTCCGTATGTATTTGCACTTGGAGGAAGCCGGGAATGGTTAGAATCAGAGACAGTCCTTCTTGTTTGATGAGAAGCCTTGTATCTGCGAGTGAAGCAGGGTAATGACTCTTATGCGACACATCTCGGTAAATGGTGTGGAATTTGGACACTTTTGACATTGACAGCAAGCATTTAGATTTGCGGATCCATTGACCTGGGAAGAGCCTCTGCCTAAGACACCTTCTATTCTCTTTGATGTCTCGCATGGCGCTCTGGGTTCCAAGTTAACTGCAATTGCTTGACTTTTTTGAAAAATTTCGGTTCTTACTTATTTAAGGTGGCGCTACAGTCCGGGGTGGACCTAGGCCTCAACCCACTAGCGTCGCTAGCCAGCTCGATCCAGCCAGCTGCTTCTAGTCTCGCACGGAAAGTTGGTTAAGGGCCCCTTCCACTTGCATGCGCCGTCCTGGGATTTTCCGGGCCGGACCGTTGGTGTCCATCCGCTTTACTGGTGCTGATGCGTGAGTTTTGCACAACTCTTTCAAGAAAGATGTTAAGGAAGTCGTATGACAGCGTGTCGCCTTGTCTAAATCTTTGTTTGACATCAAAGTGAGGTCTTGACCGACTCTGATGGAGCAGCGTGCATTCTCCATCGTCATCCTGCACAAACTTACGAGTTTGGCAGGGATGCCAAAACTCGACATGGCTCTGTATAGCTCGTCTCTGTAGATGCTGTCATATGCGGCCTTAAAATCGATGAAAAGGTGGTGGGTATCGATTCGAAGTTCCTGGGTTTTCTTCACGATCTGCCACAGTGTGAATATTTGGTCAGAGATGGACCTTCCTGGCTTGAGGCCACACTGATATGGACCGATAAGGTTGTTGACGAACGGCGTCAGGCATTCACACAATACGGCCGATAAGATGTTGGCGGTGACTGGTGCCTCTGTAGTTGGTCAAGTTCAGAGGGTCTCCTTTCTTGAGGATCGGGCTTCGGATCATCCTTCTGCAAATATTGCTAGCTCTCCTATGCTGACTATACCAGACCTATTGAGGGCTTCTATGGCAGAAAGGGAGTCAGTTTCTACGTTTTTAACTTCAATAAGGTGCTCGATCCTCGCGGAGAAACTGCCAATCAATTTCATAAGCTTTATGAAGCGGTCATTGCCGCGGCTTGTTTACAATGAGGATGATCAGTTCTCTGCCTTCGAGGAAGTGTCGAATGTATTTCACAAGCTTAATGGTAGAAAAACTAGGGACATTCTCAAACTTAGCAGCTCAGGGTTGAGTATAGCATTAGGCATCTTGTCCGTTCATTGCTTTCTGTGGTTAAACCGATGCCATGAGACTGGGATTCACAAACTTGGACATACATATGTGGTCCCTCTGGATCTAGTTATGGTTGGTGGACTGGTGGACTGCTGTGCGAGCTGTGAATGTCCCAGCTCGACAAATATCCACCAGCTATTATTTTTTTTAAGAAAATTAAGAAGCTATGCAGTGAACCGAACACGATGGTCCATAGGTGTGGTAGGTTAAACCATAAGGGACCCAGGACTTCAGAGAAGAGGCTCATCTAACTCACTTGTTTTTCTTGATTTGACTCACATTCATCCACTCTACCTTCAACTCCTTGGAGCCCGCGGCTTAATTTGTTCATTTTCTCCGACTGATTTGTTACTTTCTTATCAAAATAAAACCTCATTAACACGTACACACAATCAAACTCAATTAAATTCAAAACTTCAAACAGCATCAATTCAAATGAAACGTTTCATTGCGTCGCCCCTCTCTTCCACGCCCTAAAAATTCAGTTGCTTCCCTCCCCTGCCCGGCGTGGAGGCCGGGACTGTATCAATTTTCAACCGCGTGCTCTATGCCATCAAACACACTCCGAGCCGGGCATGAATATCAACTCCCTAATCTGATTCTGCCAAAAAGGACCCTTATCAATCCACGAGACGAGGACGAAAACGACGACGACAACGAAAAGCTCGCGTATACCTCGTTTTGGCATACCTCGTATGTATATAGCTTTACGTGACAAAAATACAAAACAACAGCAGCAGAAAAAAAAAAGCGACAAGGAACACTCGAAACAGTCGGCAGTTCCCAGTTCCGACAGTCTTCCAAAATCACATACCGAACTCTGCGCTGCGTGTGTACAGTGGATGTACAAGAAGGGGCATACGCCGCCGAGTGAATTCCTTTCGAAAACCCGAACTGGATTATTCGGGATTTGAATGTGTCGAACAATGGGTCACCGATATGGAAATTAATGGCAGTTGGGACCGATTTGTTTTGGGGCTGGGGTGGGGCTAATTGTTGAATTGACAAGCCTGCCATGGCTGTTGTTTGTGAATGGCTTCATTATGTAAATACACGTTGTTTGCTGGCTGAGGAGATCCTAAATCTCATATGAATGTTCAATTTGGATGCGGATTTGTTTGCTTTGATTTTGCAGAAGATACCGGGTATCACGAGTATACATCGCCATGTCAACAAGAATTTCTGTGTACATACCTGGGAAAATTTCCAATCGACATCATATCGGAAAGAGATTGCCCTGAGACTCGGTGGGGTTTTGTTATTCTGTTGACAAGGAATAAAATACAAAATGGAAGTTAATTAATTTTGACAGTAGCATGACGACGGATGTCAAGATGTCAGTATGTTCGGGGAGTTTAACGCACCACCACTTCTCTTAAGCTTTTCCTCAGTTGCCTTGATGCCCATGTTGACGCAGTGCTGCGCCTGAAGCTTCTACTTCAACTGTATTGTGGTTCGGGGCCAGATCGAAGCGAGATAGTGCTTGTGGATGCAAATGTGGACTGCATTGGGGTTCGGGGCCAGATCGGAGCCAGAATGTGCTTGTGGATGCAGATGTGGACTAAGGTAAGGTATTCAGTATACTGCCGCCTGTGCCCTTACTTTGTTTATCAATCTTTTGGGAGATGTAAAGAGGTTTCCTTGATCTCCAGTTTTCTGAGACGTTGTTATAGCCTGCAATGATCCATTCAGCAGGCTTTGTATATTTTCCAGTTATAATTTCAGAAAAAGTCGATCTTCCCATAGCTTATGTGTCTTGACTTCTTCTTCTCCTAATTCATCACGAAATCTATGCGATCCCAGCCCCCAGAATTGTTACGAACCAACGTATAGCATCACAAATCCTCTCGTCGCCAGTTCATTGGCTTCAACTTGGCCAAATTCTCAGGCACTTACGTAGCATCCTCGTTCTGGTTTCATAAGACTTTAATGCTTTGACGGCAGCTTATACTTGTGCTTACAATCCATGGCGCAACTGTCTGGGGTCGACTTGAGCCACAGCCTTAAAGTCTCTCCAGCTAGTCTGATCCTTAGGTCCCTGCCATGGAATGAGCGGCAGAAAATATGCTCAGAAATGACCCTTACCGCTCAACGACTGCCACAACAATACGATTTCATACGCTTTAAATTTACCGCTCTCCCGCTTGCCGCTCATTGTGTGGCATGGGCCTTATTTAGCTGTCTCCAGACTTTAATTGAAAGCAAACCCTTTTCCAAAAGCTTACTAAGTTGACGCTGCTACAAATTTAACTCAACTCCATTCACAGTCCACTACGGCGTATACGTAACATTTTTTTACCACTTTTCTACGTCAATCTCAGCACGGGTATGCACCACTTAATTTGATTATTTTCAATTTCCTTGTTTTCTTTAACTCAATTGATGACAATAAGTGCGCTGTCAGCTTGTTTTTGTCTCCCACTTTTGCGAAACATGAACATTTCCTATGGTACAGCCACCTTCCTCATGCTGCACAAGGAACAAAGACGAAAAACCTGTTTTCTATGTCGTCTTGTGTCAATTAACACAATGACTTTGGCACACACACGTCTTGTCCTATTCCATTTCACGCATTCACCATCTTTCGCACTTTCGACTCACCCAAGAAATAGAAGAGAGGGCGCGTCCGGACGGGCACCAACAAAAGGAAAAGAAATGAAAGCATCCTGCTAGTGGCAAAAAAAAAAAGAAAAACACCAAAGGAACGACAAGGATTTCCATTTAGAAATTAACACACTCGAGCATTATCCTTAAATACGCGAACTAACACACTAATTCGACGACAAGAGGCACTTTGCTTTTTATCATCCTGTTTCTTTGTTGTTGCTGTTGTTGTTTGTTGTGACATCCTCTGCTTGTTGTCCTCTCAATCATAATGAGCACATGAGTGTTTGTAAGTAATAATATGCTCGCCTCTCAACTGCACACACACACTGTCTGTGCTGTGCATGTGTCAAGCACAAATGGGTGTTTCTCCCTCACTTTTTTTCTTCTCTGCGTAGGATGTCCTGCTTAGGATGGGGTGGATGTTTGTTTGTATCACATGACTAATTATTGTGTATTTGGTGGCAGGTGTGCGCAAGGAGTGGGTGGAAGATGTTCTGTGTTTGCCAGGATAACAACAGAAGGAGACACCGTCTATAGACGATGATTATGGGTTAAACGAGCAGACGGCATAGAATTTCTTCCTTTAAATGGAAATTGCTTATGAAGTGGATGGATTTAGTTAGAAAAACTTGCTGACTGATACAGGGGCGGGATGACATTTTTAGAAAAAACATACAATGGATGGAAAATGTGATGCTTTGATAGGTCCAATTAGGGGAAGAAAAAGGATATAAACAATTGGACCTTCTAGTACATATCCACAAGTCAGCACTTAAATGCTACGCAAGACACGGCAGATAGTGTAATTGTCGCCTGTCATTAGTCTGAAAATCATCGCAAATAAGTCGACCCGTAGCAGCTCACTTGAAGCCTTTTACTCCTCGGAACAGGGCATCAACAAATCTTGTGCGGAATTCTGTATTCCAGGTCATCCCCAATGACCTAGATTTCGTCTCATTTGAAGGCTCTGATCGCCTGGTGAGTAAATGCCTACTCGACATAAGAAGTGATCCGTCTGGACCCATGATCGGGAGTGGTTTGGACCGGCGCCTACCGAACAGTAATCAGATTATGATTTCAAGGCAACACTGTGAAGGTTTTGTTTTGTTTTTAATGAGAAAAGTCGAACTTATAGACTATCTTCCCAACTTTATGCATGTTATCCTTCTAAAAACTTTTCATACCAAAGTTGGCGAACAAGGATCATTTCACCGAAATTCTTTAGATGAATGAGCCTGACCTCGTTCACACTATTGTGGAGAAAATTCCTCCCAACCATAGGCAAATGCAGAACCGAGCTCACCCGCTTAGGGGGTTTTTCCTCCCAGGGTCCCAGGTCATAGAGGCATCGAAAGTAACGAAATGGCCCAGCCAACTCAGCCGTTGGAGCTTCACTTTTCTGGTTAAGCCGATGTTGCTGTACAGGCCGTACATTCCGTCGTTGTATCTCCTCCTCCACTCACCGTCTATGCAGACGGGACGGAAAATCACCCGAAGAATTTTCCTCTCGAAAAAGCCAAGAGCAACCTTATCCGCTTTTGAGAGAGTCCATGTCTCTGTGCCGTAGAGCAGAACTGTCACGATTAAGGCCTTATAAAGGGTCACTTTCGTCGACCAGGAAAGGACTTTGCAACTCAATTGCCATCTTAGACCAAAAAAAAAACGGCGTTTAATCTCAGCGCTGGTGTCGTTGCCTGAGTTGGTAGCGAAGTCTAGGTAGACCAAGTCCTTAATTACCTCGAAGTTATAACTTTCTATTGTGACGTTTTGTCGAAGAAGTCGGTGTTGAGTGTCCTTTCTTGATGTCAGCTTATACTTCGTCTTGCCCTCATTGACTAATAAACCCATGTTTGCCGCTTCCGTTTCAATACTCAGGAACGCGCTCATCAAGCTGCATTTTTCCGATTATGTCAATATCGTCGGCGTATCCGAGTAATTAGACGAACTTTTGGAAGATTATGATGGGAAGGCCGTTCTTCTGTAGGGATGACATGACGTAACGAACGTCCACTGACAGAGACATGACGACACACGCTTCTCTACAGGACGATTAGAGATGTGACCGGGAGGTCTTCGAGGGGCTATCTCCTATAGAATCGGCCAGGGAAATAGCCATTAGTTGTACCGAAAGGCATCAAGGGTGGGCTGGCCAACCTTTGCCAACAACATCTTGTATGCTTCAGGTTCTTGACGAACCTTTGCCTCGGAGAGATATGGAAAGGGACGGTGTGCATAGGGTTAAGTTAGGTTAATGTTAAGATAGGTTAGGCGTAGTTATAGCAACCGCAAGCGTGCCGCCGTCTTCTTCACCTGCACCGAAGTTGACCCACTGGCTAAATCCTGACTCGCAACAAGACATGGCTCTGTATAGCTTGTCTCTGTAGATGCTGTCATATGCGGCCTTAAAATCGATGAAGAGGTGTTGGGTATCGATTTGAAGTTCCTGGATTCTCTCCAAGATATGCGGTGTATATCGTGGACTCTCCTGGCCTGAAACCACACTGAAATGGACCAATCAGGTTGTTGACGAACGGCTTCAGGCGTTCACACAACACGGCAGATAACATCTTGTAGGCGATGTGTTCCATTCATCGGGCATACTTTCCACCCACCATATTTTAGAGACGAGTTGGTGTGTGACCCTTACCAAGTCATCGCCTGCTGCTTTGAACAGCTCGGCAGCTAAGCCGTCAGCCCCAGCAGCTTTGTTGGGATTGAGCTTAGATATGGCTACCTTGACTTCGTCCAGATTAGGTGGACGGAATTGTTGGTTTTCATTGTCCAGGGTGAATGGTTCATTTGACTTTCATTAGTCTGTACATAGTCTCTGCTGGTTGTCTGGATACACTTCCTTGAAAACATCATCCCAGAGCTGAGCGAATTCTGAAGTCCAGATGCAGAGGCTATGGGAGCAATCTTTCTACCTTGGTTTCCCGTGGCGATTATTTTTTATTTGACTCATTCGGGATGAAAATTTCGTGCGAAAAGTGTGTCAGTGCACATCCAGATAAGGGTACGCCCTCATCAAATTCCACTGCAAGTGGAGAATGCCACTATCACACTGACCGTTTCCTCGGCATGTGGACTTCAAAATTAAGCACCAGGTTATTTCAAAAAATGGATAAGCCACCCCAAGTTGTGAACTGAATCCCACCCGATTCGGGTCGTTCAGATAAACACTGAAAGTAATACGAGGGTTCTCCAAGCATTCACAGCAAAAAAAAAAGTAAAATCACCTCGCACCGAAAAATTGTTTCATTTTGTAAATTTGGATATTGAATTTTCATCCCAAACGATGTAATGAGAATGTTCATCGATTCTGTTTTTAGATTTTTTCGCCGTAGCTGGTACTAGATAAAATTCTTGAGTTACAATCCATTTGCCGTGGCATTCTAGTATTTTTGCGTTTCGCACACATTCCATTACTCATTCCCTGGAAAACCGAAACAAATTTCAATGCACGATTGTGTTTTATGACTCGTCATCACCAAAAAAAATCAGTATACCATTTTACATTTCAAACATATTCGCCGTCATCGAACTAATGTCGGTCTAATGTATCTGTGGATCCACGCAGGGACTAGACAAATTTAGTATGCAAAGGATGTGGAATTTTAGCCAAATACATATTATTTTTTTTTTTGGGGAAAATTAAAAGTATTGCCATGAATTCCAAATGCGAGTTATTTTAGATTTTATTTTCGTCGGGTGCATGGGGGACAAAAAAAATAAAAAATGCGAATAGGTGCGGTGATGCTTTATCTAAATGCAAATAGTGATTTAGCGGTATGATGCTCTTTGATATTTAATTAAATAATGCAAATGAGTGCGGGGAATGTTTTTGTTCTTGATGCCATCAAATTGAAATGTCAACTGTGGTATGTTTTGGTGGCGAACACATTGATGTGCTTCAGGACTCATTTTAGTCGGTGAAATTTAATGGATGTGTGGCTTTTGATGGGAAGGATTTGAGTAAAACTTAAACACTGTGTTGTGGAGTTGGTATAAAATGTTTATGACATGTAATACGGCGCAAGTTTATTGAGATTACTTCACCTGAGTTTGTACAACATCTGCACGACATCTTATGTGTGTCAGATGAGTGTGGTTTCTTCACTGCAATGCGACATTTTCTGTTTATTTTTGGAAGTTTTCGGATATATTTGGCTGCAGTACATATCTGAACTTGACACTGGGTGCACTATAAAGTTTCGCGTTACATTCTTAGTGAGTTGAGTTGATTTGCCGCAAATGGATTTGTGTCGTACGAATGGTTGGCGTGGTCACTGTGGGTGAATGGAAGGAGAATTTAATTCTAAGGAACTTTGACGAGAAAACCGCAAGAGAAAGTAGGGCACCCGCTGAGACGAGGAAGTCAATGAGGACACAACCCACTTTCTCTGCCCATTCTAGGTCTCTGCCACCTCAGACATAGATCCTTTGGAATGCACCCATCAGGGACATCTGGGGGTTCATTAAGGCTTCAAAATCTTTCGAAAGCCCGGGGCAATAGGAGAATGCGTTGGGTACTGCTCCATGAGCAAGGGGTACCTTCCCCCCCAATAAATGGGCATCACAATGGGTCTCCACTGACCTGAGTGTGGCGCTGGGGGCTTCTTTTCCCTCGCCAACCAATCTCGTCTGGCAACTCGCACCAGGGTTTCAATTTCTTGGAACTCATTACTGTCGTGTATCTGCGTTTCATGGCGAAGACAAACTCCTCAAAATCCTCCCCCGCCTTCTGCTGCTTCACTCGCAAAGCCTCGTGGATGGCCGCTGCTTCGTCCGTTGACGGGAATGTACTCCACAACTCCAAAAAGAAGTCTTCTAGTGACTCCCAGGTGATGCTAGAGTTCCAAATCTTTGTGGCCCCTGCCAGTCGCGAGGTCATCGCCATCAACATGAGGCATTCCTTCAGCACGTAGAGACCCTACAATGTCTCTCACCGCAAATAGATGACCGATCCGACAAGTCCTTGGTGTTGAACTCTGGGATCATGTCTGCTATGACTCGCACATTGTATCTGCTCTGCCAATTCTTAGCATCCCCTTAAGGCCGCGTAAGGTATGCCAATTGATCATGCTCTCGGTGAGCAAAACTAAAAGCAAAACACAAATTTCTTAAAAATAAAAGGAAAGTGGCTGAGAAAATCCAGCAATGGGCACATATTCCACTTCAGATGGACGAAGACGGGGAGGTGGATCTCGTCTTAGGAGAAGAAGACAAAAGACAGCTGGAGCAACTTTGTGCATAAAACTTTCTGCAATTAACTTATTCGAGAGCCTTGTTGGTTGAAACTCATGTCTACATTGCTATTGCTTACCGTCGCTTCATTCAACCCCTCAAGAAGGAATAGTGTTGACTAGTCGGTGGGTTTATTAGAAAAGGTGTGGTAAAACAATGCCTTTACCCCGCTCTCCCAAAAATAGGGTAATACAACGGATCTCCATCGATCTAAGTGCGACGAAGGTGTACTCTCGCTTATCCTTGATCAGTCCTTGTTACCTAACCTAGTCTACCTTAGAAGTGGTTAGCTTATCACTCCCCTGAGAGGTCTCATTTTTTCTGATAAATTGAATTGAGTTAGGCCATGTGCTACAAACCGAAGATGAGCTTTGCGAACTTTGCGTAGTTTGATGGTCTGATACTTCTGAGCCTGTACTCAGAAGTGTGGGATTCTTATCCCCTCGCAAGGTAGACACCTTGACGTGGAGGGTTGAACGTTGAACCATGAAAAGGATTTTGTAACTGAGGAGATAAAAAATAAGGCTAAGTCTGAATCGAGTGTCACACTAGCATCCAGTTGACGGTGAGGGTTTCTTGCGTAAAATATCTGAGGAAAGTGCACAATGCCGTTGACGTCAAGGCTTTGCAGCCACACAATTATGTCCCCTCTCAGGAACATGAAAAAAAACTAAAGATAGAAGGAAGAGACCCTGGACAAAGTCTGTCTGGCAAAAGCTATGTTCTTGCAAGGAAAATTGCTTCAGCTGGCAGTGGTTGTGCTGCGGCAGCGATTGCTCATAAGGTGACTGTTCTTCCCATGATATATCAAGGCATTGGAAAAGGCTAGGAACGCAAGCCCAAGTTCCAGGGCATATGCTCGAAACTATCATTTCCCATTGAAGCGTAAGATCTTTTAGATCGCAATGTGCTAAAGGCCCTCGCCAGTTAGGTATGAGGCTGCATGGAGCCTAATTCTGGGTACGAATCCCAGAATGGATGCCCTCCGGTTCATGTCTCGAAGAAAGTAATTATTTCCCAATGGCGATTAAACTATTTTTTGGTTTCATTAAGGGAGAAGTTCTAAGTATAAAGCATTGAACTCTCGAAGGGGTTGTTATTCCGTCCCCAGAACACGTAAAGCTCAAGTACCATCTGAACGTGTTGAGTCTTCTAGAAGAGGATACCTACAGACCATATCTAGTGGACATGGGGATATTTTCTTTGCACAAATCTTCGCCCACCTTAGCGGCTATATTGTCTATTCTATCGAGTTAAAGCTTCTAGGGTTCCATAGCTAGATTTGTAATGATCAGCGAGTGGTCCAAGGCTTTCTCATGTGTCTTCTTTATGGCTTCCTTGTTTTATTGCTCCTTGTGCCATAAAATCCGATGTGGCTTTAATGCCGATGTCGTTGATCTCAGGATGTGAAGAATTATTCTTGATTATACGAGTAGCACGTCACTAGTTCCTTTGGGGGACTTGCTCAGAGAGGCTGTCTTTGGTAGCCACGCCTATCGCTGATTAGAATTGTTTTGAATGGAAATGATTTTCTGTTCCCTTTTGTCTGAATTATCGGTTTCAGGCAGAGTCAAGTCACACGTACTGTGCCATCGTTCAAAACACCCAACAACTGTATTAGAAAACACTCCACTCCCACCCCCTTTCTCGTTAAATAAAACATAACACATTGGAACCCCTAAATCAAGTATACGCCCTGGTAACTTCGCATAAAGATTAAGAATTCTCAAGTTTGCCATGTCAGCACCATCAAATTGCATCAACCCAACAAAAAAAAAAAAAAAAATCATCTTCAACGCTCACGCAACTCTTAAGCCCATGGCATTACCATCATTTTAATGCTTCACATTAAAATCGCTTTATGCTCGCATAATCCTGTTCATTTCACTCGCAGCGAACAGAGTCTTAACAAAGACTTTATTCTTTTTCTTTTCTTTTATTTTTTTTTTTTTATTAAAAACCATCTCATTACCATGTTTATACACTTTTAATCGCATTGCATTTGAAATTCAAATTTAATCCATCCACCCATACCCCGTCAGACCACATCACACACAGCACAGCAGCAACAGCACAGATGTCTTCCTGTTCCGCAATGACAAGTAAACTTAAAACAACTCATAAAATTTAATTCGATAATATTTTTGCTTGTTTTTTCTTTTAATTAAATATAAATTTCCACACACACGAAAAATACAAAAGAAAGTTCCTTCCTCTCCTTTTTTTTTTTTTTGTGTGTTTATCCCTAAGGATTTTTTAATTACATTCACTTTATGTAGGTGCCTAGACGAACCACACACACACATATACACGCGCTGTTGTGGACAAAAATCCATCCAAACACATTTAATTAATCCCATCCAATTATAAGTAAAAACAAACCAACAACGAGTGAAGCAGATAAAAGGTACCCAAAACAACACAAGGACTCTGCACAACAAACAACAACAACAACTACTTGCCAGTGCCTATTTAAACAATATCTCAACAGATTACCACTCATACGTGGATAAATATAAAAATGCCAGAACGGATGGAAGGATGAATTCTAACAGAGAAAAAAAAAAACTCCTGCAACCAGGACATGGTCGCGAATGTGAAGGAGAACATCTGTAACTGCGTTGATGTGTTGTTACCCACGTGAGATGCGGTAGCAGGTCCTTTGATGACGACGACGATTACCACTGACTGTGTCTATGTGCGCCATGTGCCGTATGCCGTGACTGAGAAACATTAAATCTGGGATAATTTCAAAATAAGTTGTTGTAATCCTCCGCTGCTGGAGCAGGGGTGCGTAAACGCATTAACGAAATGAGAAAGGGATTATCCTTTTACGTTACTCTTTATTGTTTAGCAATGATGTAGGATATGTTTGATGGGATTTGTTGCCCCCTTTTTTTTATCGTAGACTACTTAACCCCTTGTGAGAGTGGGGTCATGGGACATGTTTTTTTCATTTAGATAAACGAGGATCATGTCCAGCGCTGCCACTTTGCTACGATCGTAGCTATGCGATATCCAAAACAGTCAAGTGGTGTAATTTCCCGCTTGTGGTGGAGTAAATTCCCAGCTGGAGCAAATTCCCGTGGAGTTATTTTCCTACACCAACATGGCTAATGCGAAGACAGCTTTCTCCAGCTCAATTCGTCGTGCAAAACGCATTCCTTTCATATTCCCACAGCCTTAGCCCACTCTCTAACCTTGATTCGATAGTCTTACTTACTTACATAGGTGGCGCTACAGTTCGGGGTGAACCTGGGCCTCAACCAACAAGCCTCTCCAGTTAGCCCGGTCCTTAGCTAACTGCCTCCAGTTGCGCACGCATACGGGACCGAATATCTTCCGAAGAATTTTTCGCTCGAAGCAACCAAGGATATCTTCATCCGCTTTCGACAGTGTCCATGCTTCAGCGCCATAAAGCAGCACTGGGATGATTAAGGTCTTATACAGAATCTCCTTAGTTCTTCGGGATAGGGCCTTACTACTCAATTGCCTTCTTAGCCCGAAGAAACAGCGATTGGCAAGAGTTATTCTTCGTTTGATTTCCGACGTGGTGTCATTATCGGAGGTAATAGCAGAGCCAAGGTAGACAAAGTCCCTTACTACCTCGAAGTTATAGTTATCAACTGTGACGTTCTGTCCAATTCGTGAGTGTTGGGTGTCCCTTCTTCTTGACAGCAAATACTTAGTTTTGCCCTCGTTTACCGCTAAACCCATTTTGGCCGCTTCTGTCTCTATACTCGCGAAAGCACCGGTGACAGCTCGCTGCGTTCTGCCTATAATGTCAATATCGTCAGCGTACGCAAGCAGTTGGACAGATTTATGAAAGATTGTGACTCCGGTGTTGGCTTGAGAGTTCATCGGGCATACACTCATCTGACCAAATCTTAGAAATGAGTTGGTGTACGCTCTCTACCAGGTAATTTCCAGCTGCTGTAAATACCAACAGCCTTGTTGGATTTTAGTTTAGCTATTGCTTTCCGCACTTCGTTTTGGTCAGGTGGACGGAAATTTTGGCTATCATCATCTAGGTTGAATGGTCTGTTCTGCCTGACAGCGGGATGTTGGTCTTCGTTGCCGTTATACAGTCTGGAAAAATAGTTTTTCCAAATTCTAAGCACCGACTGTGACTCTACTACGAGGTTTCCTTCTTCATCTCTACATATTTCCGTACGAGTTCTGCTTCCGTGACACGTTCTCTTTACTTTTTGGTAAAACTTCCGTACGTTATTCCTGGAGTATAATCTCTCAATATCCTTGATCGCGCGCTTCTCATGCTCTTTCTTTCTCTTTTGGAGAAGTCGGTGTTCTTCCCGTCTTTTTTGCTCGTAGAGCTCAAGAGCAGCTCTTTTTCGATAGTCATCCAGTTAAATTTGGTGGACTTTTCCATGTGTTCAAATTTTGCTGAAGCTTAAGCAACCCAATCTTCAGCTTTGCTGAATGATCCTTTTAGTACCCAGAATAGTGCGACATCTATCCAGGGATCTAGATCATTTTTTAGTCAACTTACTTGGGCTTCTGATTCAACCACTGCTATCCTCGATCATTCCAAGACCACAAAATTGCATGACGCGTATAGGAAAATGCCTCAGGAGACCTCAACCCATAAATGCCACACGAATAACCTGCGCGAGTGGTATAACCCGGCAGTTTATTTCCGATAACACAGCGGGGAATGTAACATACAATTACTTGCACCAAATCGGTTTCATAAGCAACTCCCACTGTGTACCTCCAGCCTTCCACAGAAGCAGCCATGATTGCTTTCTGGACAAAAGTAGCAATTTCACGTTGAAAGTCTTTCGTCAGCCAATGACGCATTCCAAGGAACGCCACGAAAACCACACGATATCACCCGCTCCTCACATCAGCAGGTAACTTGTAGACTTTTTCAAGAAAACCTCACGGGGGGAAACCACTGTAGAACAACGAATACCTGTCAACCGAATCCCTAAACACTTCTGATTGAGTGGTTATGCTGATGTCATCGCACGCCAACAGCATGAGCAGAAAATATTTCAATTCGCTGACAAACGCATGCATGTTGCGATTGCGACAGAGGAGCCCGCCCGCCTCCACATCCACAGGATGTGAACACACATTTGTTGTGCACGTTTAGAGCTTCCAACCGCACCCCTCGTGGATGCCATTTCATATCCACAGTCTCATTAAACCGCTCAATGAATTAAGTAACTTCCTGCTCACGCAAACTCGTCCTGATGATACTTAGTATCGTCACGTGGCGGTGGTTTTAGCATGATATCACATTTTGGAATGATACGCGACTCTGGCGCTTCCTGCCATTAGCGACAGCAAGGAATACCGCCACTCCAGGATACAAACTCCTAAGACGATGATGAAGAAGAAGCCGTCATTGCTTATCCTATGCGCGGTGATTAATGACTTTGGCTGCTGTGCATATTAAATGCATAACTCTGTTATCCGCTGTTCGTTTCGTCCTGCGGTTGTCGCCCGCCCTTTTCGCTGCGCTGCGCTCCTTCGAACTCAATTATTTATTTTGTTTATGTCACGGGAATTTATTGCATGCAATTTTTCATTTCTCAAGGCAGCAGCACCGCCAGCGCTGCTCACAGTTGTAAGACCATTTGTGTGTGGTTACAGTGTTTTCTGCTCTGTTATCCTGGTTCTGGTGGATTAAGTACTGTGGAACTGGAACCGTGGCAGCGAAACGCACAAAACATAATTTCTGTAAACATTTTAACCGAACGGTGGTGATGGTGATGGCGGTGCGCTCGTAATAGGAGCGAATGCCGGATCCCGAGCAGCAGCTGAGGTTTACTGCATAAAAATGAGATTCATGAGTCGTTCGCTGGCTCTGTTGTGCATTTGTGCGCCGGAGGAGCCGGCTGGAGGGCTTACGGCAGCGCTATAATGCCATTGGCTTCGAGTTGTAATAACCGCTTGGAGATATTCTCATTTCCGGGAAATTAACCGGGTTAAATAGGTTGGCATGCTTGTTGCGATTTTCTATTGTGAACCGTGACAGTGGAAGTAATTCTGTGAATTATGCGGGGCTTTTGCGAAGAAAAACTGGTCAAGTCTAACAAATGGCTGTGCTCGAGGGCATGCATTTTGAGAAACGCTGGACAAGGGCTGGATTTGTTAATAGCTTTTGAGGGGGGTGGAATGTTTGGTCTTACGACAGAAGCCGCCAATTGTCCTTTAGGAAGACGAATTCTTTACAGCTTGTTGTGTAATGATGCCTGTTGCTATTTTTTCGTTTATAGTCTCAAATTAATCACCTGTTAGCTGTTAGGACCAAGTATCTGATGATGATCACGTCAAAAATTCATCGTCAGCTTCTCTGGCTTCAACTCAATCTCCATGCCTCTCAAGAGCTTTGATCGAAATTTCCGAGCAACCAATTCTGCTTGCGAGTGGGAACTATTGCTATCTTGGATGTTGATTCAGTTGACTTCCACTTGGGTGGTTCTTCTTCAGAGAGCTCAATCTGAGCATCACCTGCCTGCCGACGAGGTTGTGCTTTCTGTCAATCTGGCCAGAAAACCTGAGGGGCCGGTTTACAAGACCCCGTCTTACGCGACCTGGTTGCCAAATTGCGTGTTTCGTAGACTGTTTAAGGTCAGATCCAACTATTGGGTTCCGGTAAGAAATTCGATTACCATGCGGTTTCTGGCTCTGTGTGGTGTCGGACCTTTCCATAGGAATTGGAGTTTCCCGCTCAGCAGTGTGTTCAGAGGATCCCGACTTTAACCGCATGGGTCTTATTTTATAGGCCTCTGTCCGATGTAGATCACCACAAATCTAAAAATATGTATATTCTTCCGATTCCTGTCTAAAAGTTCTCGTCCGATTGTAGGAGAAATGAATTTTTCTTCACTTGCATATCGTCGTAGATCCAGAGAGAGTCGACTCTCGTCTGAGCTTCCGATAGTCCAACCGGATAAGCTCCTTTCTTAATGTTTTCACCAATTTAGAGACCGACGGAGCCAAATTTAGGGTCTTGATAGAGGAGGCTGGCGTTGAAGACCGACACGCCTTCTGGATTGCCAGCAACTCAGCGTGAAAGACGCCAAATGTGTCCGGAAGTCTATAGGTTTTGATGTATTCGGTGCTTCTGGGAGATTTCTCCCTCAAATTCACGGTCCTAAACGGACGTCTGTCCTTTGATAGCAACCAGTATATTATCGACTCCTAGACTCCCAGCGCATTGCGATAGGGTGACTCAATGGCCATCAAGTTGTGGAGCCATAAGGGTCGATATTTTGGCTTTCATTTTTTCTTCCACTGACAGTAAGACCGTTTCCTTCAATGTCAATTTCATTTGACATTTCAGCGCCCTTCTTGCGCAGCCAGAACACTGTGTTTTTTTACTTCTGTCCATCCACTCAGCTGTCCAGAGTCAATTAAATTAAACAGACCCAAGGAGCTGGCGCCTTACTGGACTGCCCACACAGAACAGATCAACTGCCAAAGTCCGATTACTATTTCTACAATTCACGTCCGCCTACACTAAATGTCCTGTCCAGGAACATCTCTCGGAAAAGCAAAACCACAATAATTCAGTTCACACAAAAACATACGAGGGAATTGCATTAAGAAGGCACACAGTGCCATTCGGGGGACAACCAGGACACGCATTTGTTAGGTGGCGGACACATTTTATACCAACACATCCTTGGAATGTGCCAGCCATACAATGCCATATACCATCGTCATCATAATCGTCAAAAGCCCGTGTTGGCGTTGTTGGGGCCATCCTCCATGCTTGTACTGTACATTTCGTGTGCAGAGCCAACGCAGAGGATAACAACGTCGACACCAGATGACACTAATTGACTGGCAATTACTATGTGTACGTACACATAATTCACGACACCATAATATGTTGGCATGTGCTGCTATTGCTGCGTCCTGGCAGGCTTTGCTGGTTCACTATCGGGGTCAGGTTGTCCTGCGTTTGAGTGTTGTGCACCTCCGTCGTTGTTGTTGGGTCCGTGAGTGAGTGTCCACAGCTATACCTATGTGTTTGCTTAGTTCGATTATGTTATTCATGTCAGTGGCAATGGCAGTGCCTCTCACCTGTGTTTTCGTGTCCTTTCCAACAACAACAGCTTGTAGATTTTTCATACTTCGAATGCATCCCCCTTTATCCTGGTCCTGTGAGCTCCTTTGTGCATCTGTCTCTAACCCGAGCTATAATAAAATATTGACTCAAATTGGTTTAGAAATAAACTGGTTACTCATTATACAAGGATAAGAGGAAGCTCCTGCTTCGATTGCCTCTGTTTTTAGTTGGAAGCTTATGCACACGCCAGACGACAGAGAAGAGGATTCTGCTGCAACAGAGGGAAAGTTTAAAGTTGAAGTTCATGTTGGTTGTGTTGACCCAATTTCATTGGGATTAACAGATTCCCATACATTAGGGGCGGGTGTTGGGACTGTCCAGAGACTCGGTTATAGTCGTTGTGTTTCTTCGGGTTTACCCCGAATAGCTTTTGATTAAAATTAAATTCTCTTAGATTAGGTGAATGGCTTTGACTCTGAAGATCCTAAACCAAAATGAAATAGTTGGAAGGATTATATTGCACTCGAGGTTGAATTTTAAAATAGGCATCTTGGCGTGTGGGAGGAAAGGTATACCGAGGATGATGCTAATCCACCTTAAGTTTGCACATTTCAATTGGTTGGCTAAGGGATGATGTACAGAAAGTCAAACTTTTGCAGAAACATCGCTCGACTTACACCAACGTTGCTGGTTACAGCAGTCGTCAGTGGCATCACAATGA
Source organism: Matsumyia berberina (assembly GCA_917880715.2). Lineage (NCBI taxonomy): Eukaryota > Metazoa > Arthropoda > Insecta > Diptera > Syrphidae > Matsumyia > Matsumyia berberina. Next base: position 112,428,457 of record OU862872.1, read on the forward strand.
ACCTATTTTTCTGGTCTAAGTGTACCTCTTCTCGGAGGACCACTCTAACTACATTAACTTCGGTTCTTCTTTTAGAACAACAGATTCAAGGCCTTCTTTAGCAAAACAGTCTGAGATCTCGTTGCCTCCGATTAATGTCCGGTGAGCCGCGCGGCAATAAACAACAAACTGTGGGAAGCTAGCTGCTTTGGGATGTTCAGACATAAAATTAAAACCATAGGAGCCCATAGGAGCCTTTAAATCTTCAAAGGTTGCCTGGAATTCTAGATAATGTCGGACACAGATTTCAATAGGAAAAGCCCTAACTAAGGAGACTGATTTTGAGCGGGCGTAAGCGATTTTCAGTTTGAAATTGTGGTCTAATCGTCAGTGTATTACACTGACTAAGAGTTCCCAGTTTCGCCGTGGGTTAGTTAATGGTTGGTGCATTGAACTGCTTTGTGAGCTGCATGAGTTCAAGCCGCAGCCATGTCCACCGAACATTTTTCGCGGCACCACCTCTTGTCAGGGAATGACAAGTCTCCGGGAGTAAAATTTGTCATGAAAGCTTCTCAATTCGCCGTACGGAGTCGGCAACAAATTGCAGGTCCCTTCCATTCGTGCGAAAAACGTAACACGCTCCACATAGTTGCGAGAAGCTAGGCCTTGGCTCATCCCGAGCTGTCGCGCCACCGAATGCAGGTTCTGGCCCTGAGAAAACATCCTCCGAGCCTTGTCTATCTCTCATTTCCAGAGATCCCAGTGTGACCTGGGACCCAGACAAGAGTCAAAGAGTTCGGTCTCCGACCGAATTCAGAGAGTTCTTGGATTCTCCCACTATATCGGAACTAGTTAAAGGGTTGAGCAAGGCCTTAAGCACAGCCTGGCTATAGCTACAGACGCAGATACTCCGACCGTTCAATCAAAATAGTCTCTGACCATTAGGATAGCAAAGGTCTCTGCTTGAAAAACAGAGGCATGCTTGCCCAACGAGTAGTGAAGTTCGGTGTTATCGACCTCCACGAAGACACTTTTTTTATTCAAGATCACTCTTATGTAGATATTTGGCTTTATCAAAGATCTGGATAGTGATGCCCTTTAGCAATGTCTGAGTCAGACCGGTCACAACCCTCCTCGTAAAGAAGACAACCTCAGTTTTCAGAGGGTTGACCGAAAGCCCACTCCTAGTGCATCATTCAACGATCATATCTAAAGCCGCCTGCGCGTTACCCCAGACAGTCTTGAGGCATGACCCGGCAGAAAGTATGGCAGCATTACCCGCATATGTCTGAAATCTCATTTAATGGTGTCGCGAATGCAAATACTTTCCGAAAGATAAGGTTTTCTGAGTGGCGGCAAAGGGGGTTAAAGAACCCATCATTTTCCAGTTCGTAGAGTGTTGAAGTCACTTGTACATAGTTTTGTGGAAATTTTTCAGTAAAAGTTTACAAAAGAATTACCTCTGGGGTGTGGGTGTTGAAGTAATGATACTACTGCAGTTCGTGTTGATGGCAAATTCGTTTAAACAAACAAGAACTTTGAAAAGTGTCATCACATGCCCCCAGGAGCTCTATAGCTGAGATAAGTCATTATTACGTTATCTCTGTAGACCCAAACAACGACCTCGCTCCTAATAAAGTGAAACACTCTACAAGTTTTAACATTTAAAAACAAAATACGTACATTTCTTTATTGATTTTGAAGTATAAAAAAATATTATTACTTTACATTAACTATTTTCTATAAATATATATTTATATTCGTATGTGTGTGTGGGTGTGCTCTTTTAAATTTTCTATTCAACAACAAAACTTGGACACACATCCGAAAGCTATATGTACACAGTCCAACAAAAAAGGCAAAAAAAAAACATCTTAAGAGCCCAGCAATCGTTTAGGTAAATTGCCAGTTCCCGTTCGTTTCATCACCTCTTGAATGGCTTCACTGGATTTCAAGCCCCAAGCATCAAGACAGAATCGATTAAACATGCCAACACTGTAAACGGAGAAACAAAAATCTAACTAGAGCTCCACTACGTGTGTAACAGAATGCTTACCGTGCTCCAGAGAGTGAATGCAGGAACTTGTAGTAGCTTGGACGTAAATTCAACGGCTCAACGATAGCCGCATGGAATAGAGTTGCAGTGCAGAAGCAGTAGAGGAAAATCAAGAAGCCAGAAACTTTCGGCACCAGTTTCTTGTTCTCAGCGAGGTTGTATACGATTTGTAGGGTCTTCCACATCACATAGAGGGCCACTGTTATGTCTGGGTACTGTGTGAATGCAAAACTGCCGATCAAGCCAGCTGGAATAGCATATCGTGGATCATCTTTGCCCAGAACATTGCGCAGAGCACAGGAGATGCCCTAGGTTGGATTAGTGTCAGTCAGATTTCCAGTCAAACTTGCACTCCCCTTACCTTGTATAAGAAGGAAAAGCTTCCCAAAAACACCCCCAGTCCGAGTGTCTTCCGATCGAAAACACTCTTCCGCCAGTTCATCCGACCCGTGAGGACTCTCCTTATGTTTAACACCAGCTTCAGGACAACTTGCAGTCCAACTCCACCAACAAACGGCTTCAATCCTCCCATCACAGTATAATGAATGCATCCCTGTTCATGCGGACAGCACTCATGCTTTCCCTTTAGCCGTCGAATACACCTCAAATAAGCCTGCAAACATTCAGAAATACTCCCGTAATCAATACTCGCTGGTTGGGGGCGCTCAGCCACCTCTGGACGTTCAGTTACTTTCATACACTCCTCGTTCTTTCCCACAAATATCCGTAAAATGTCAAAAATCGAATCTTTGCACGCGTCAGTCTTATGCAGTCCCAATCGATAGAGATACAACAAAATCGATACGCTCACTCCAAAAATCAATGCTTGACCATTAGGCACGGATCGCACAAATCCACGAGACTCAGCCATGCGCCACAGGGTCTCTGTTGCAACATTCGCCACATAGAGAGCGAGCAATGGTCGTCGTACAGGTCGTTCTAGATAAATAGCTGTGAGACTGGCAAAAAATGCCGGCAGGAAGGTATTGGACCAAAGGTAAAACCGGCCAGAGATGTTCCGCATCAAGCAAACGTAAAGGACAAATGAGAAGCTGTTGGTGGAGAGAAATGCAGTCGATTGAAGGATTCCAAGGACTGTTCGTTTGAGGTCAAGCAATGTGGGAATTCGATGACGCATGACTAGGGAGAGCTGTGAAAAAGCTGATTAGTTGTGGACTGGAGGTTTTGCCGTGGAGTAAACTTACCGCATAGACAACTGTATAGATTCGCATACTCTGTGGGATTGTGTTTAGCAGAATGTCAGCTGTGGATATGGTACAGCTGTCCGTCCATGGGTGGAGAAACTCCTTGCAGGTACAGAAGATGGGTGAAAATTTACTTTGTACGTTCGTCATTTTTTCCTGGAAAGAAACAAAGGAGGGAAAAGTGTTAAAAGTTGATGTGGAATCATGACATGAATCAGAATTGTTTGGTGTTGTATTGTATACGCAACTGTGATGGATCTCAACAGGAATTCTTATGCTCAGAAGAATGTCCTTCTAAAAAGGGAATAGGGGTACTCTCGGAGGCTTGTCATTCCTCGACGAGGGGGGGTGTCGAGAAAAATGTTCGGTGGACATGGCTGGGGCTTGAACCCACGCAGGTTGCTCAGCAATGAGCCACGGCGACCATTAACATTAGGTCCTCGAAAAACCGTCTTCCAACCAACTAAACACACAATCAGTGCTACAAATCTAAGAACGAAAACCATAAGATCAGTTTATTTGGAAGCTTAGCGTATTGTGGTTGATCTGCCAAAACGCAGAACTGTTGTGGGCATCGGAGAGCTCGTTTCAATCCACAATGTTGTTCTGAACGATAGAAAACTGCTTTCAATGCCCAGCAATGTCATCTGAATACAGCCGACTTTGAAGCTCCACTTGCAAAACCTCCACAATCAGCTCCAATTCACTGGCTTTGACTGGAGGATTTCAAGGAGGTTAAGGAGGAGTTGATGCGCACTGTTTGTATGACGAGTTCTATGGCAAAACTGTTGAAGGGCTCAAACGCAAATAGCTATTGCGCTTAAGAAATTTCTCCTGCACCTTGTTTATGTTTAGAACTTATTCCTCGAACGTTGGTTAAGGTTTGCCTCCAACAACTCTGATGCTTCTACTAAACCGAGTTTAAAAGTGGGGATCTTTCGTTCAACAGGTGTTCTGTCCACATCCGTCAAGAATTGCATTTCCTCGGTCATTGTTTTTCATGTGAAAATAGACAATCTGAAGGCAAACACAGTACGGTTATAAGTAAAAATTGTTCATTCATAATTTATGTAAATTTTGTTTATTTCTGTTCTTTGTAAACAAAACGCTAGTGCTACTGCTTTTCTAAACTACTGAGCGGCGGACGACTGCATGCATATGGAGGAACTTGCAAATTGCATGCTAAACTGAGTTCAATACTAATTGGGACATACATATGTTTCTGGAATTCATTCAGCGTGTTGAATTCTAAAGAGGAATTCAACAGCTTGTCAAGATTGGGCGTGGCCTTCACTGGAGAAGGCAGATCAGTTGGGATTACTGGGAGACTGCTGCGAGTTGTCGACTCATTTCGTTGTGCGGGTCACTGTGAACTACTGGTATAAGTGGTATAAGTGACCATGGAGCAGACAGAGACTGAACACAAAATAAGTCCACATGTGCTATTAACAAGCTACTATTGGAGAACAAGGCGACTGAACTTAATGGAATGATGTGGAGGCGAGCAGAAGAAGCGATACGATCCAAGACACCGAGGACCGACAAGATACCAGATAGACGGTTTCCTCGTTTTCGAGCAGTTTTTGCACCCTGTTTGCGGTTGGTAAGTCCACTGTGCTTTGAGGAGTAAGTAAGTGCCTGCCCCTATCTCTTAGTAGTCGCTTATTCGTGTCGGTCGAGAACGAGGAAGCCGCAACAAAAGAGTCAGGGATTCTGGAACCAAAACACAGGTGGCTTTACATCTATGAATGCTGAATAATGATGAATACACAGACCGACGCGGATAAGCGACTACTTAGAGATAGAGGAAGGCACTTACTCCTCAAAGCGCAGTGGACTTACCAACCTCAAATAGGGTGCAAAAACTGCTCTCAAGAGACCACAGCAACATCATTGGTCTTCTCAAAAACAGCAATGGTAGCTTCACTACTTGCGACAGTGAAACTCAAAGTTTGATTTTAAACACTAGAGAGAGAACTTGTATGAGCACACCCAAGGTTTTGGAAAATATCTGGGCATCAACGTCAACTTCGACTACACTGTTCCATACTTAGACTCTGAAAGACCTTTTTCAAGTCCTCGGACTTAAAACCAGTGGGAGTAATAAGTTGGAATCTTTTAACACTGATGGCTTAACAGTTGACATGGGCGTAGGGAGGGTTTCTTCTCTAAGGAAGGGAGGATATTACGATCTTTATTGACTCGATCAGCAGCAATCAGGTTCTTCGTGGAGGCTGTTAGTGTTTCAATTTGTTACACAGTCACAGTAATCGCGAATACATCCACTTCACAATTCAGATACCACTTGTGATGAAGTCTTGCCTGACAATTTTGGACCGGTTGGCTAGGGCCAAATTTTGGATTAAGTTAACAGACACAGCCCAATTGGATGTCATCCGCAGGGGTCATGATTCGTTTACCTTAAAGCAAAAGGCTTTTGAATCATCAAACCTCGGTTAGTGTTCCACCTCAGCCGTCCGTGTAAAGACGGCCTTTAAAGTTTGCCTAGAAATGCGAGAATCTTCCACTGCTTCGAAAGGTGGAGTATTTTTTTCCGACCTTTCAATTCTAATCTTGTGCTTTGGTCGAAAAGATCTAAGCTGTCTAAAAGCTCTCCTAAAACACCTTGTGCGCGGACATTAAGTCCACGCATTTCGCCTCACCTCCACGCCCTAGCTCTTTGCCTCAGCCCACATACTCTGAAAACACTTTACAAAAACATTCAGAAGAATGGCAGCCACAATTGTATGCTGCCAAAATGTGGTAGAAGTCCCTGTTGAGTATCATAGCCAAAAGAGCTCGTAGTTAGGCTCTTTATCAAGTTTCCTTCTTACACTGTGTTACTCTTACTCTTGTGGAAAATCAATTGCGAATGCAAAAGAAACATCATTTGTGTACTCAATCTTCTGTGTTGTCATGCAGACCTATCAACTCTCTTGAAATATTTTTTTTTCTTCCACGTCGAATCTTGAAGTTTTTCATCATTTTTAGGTTTTCTTTTGTCTACGATTCACGCAGGAATCTTGGTACTGAGGTGTTTCACAAGTTTGGACAAGTTCGACAAAAACAGAAACTTTTACGACAGAGAACATGCTGAAGCTGACACATTTGTCTATTCTTCTCTATCGTCGTTGCTCTGGCTTTGTTCGAAACTGTTTTTTGTAAAAAAATCTGTTTGTCGAGTTTAAAGCTCAACACAGCTACAAACCAACTCTCTTACCATCCACTCCTCCAAGTCTCCACAAATTTCAGCGAAGAATTTTTTCTTTGTCGACTTTTTACGATCTGCTCTCACTACTCCTTTGGCAGAAGTTGTCCTACACGCACGATCAAGCCATAAGAGTGGTTGATTTTGCCACCAGAGAGGACACTTGCGTGTGCGGAGATACGAACTCGATAGATTCCACAAAACTTGTTCGCTAGCTTAAACAAAGGAAATTTTGATTTAGTATTACAGTGAGTGTTGTCAAGGTCAGTTGCATAAAAAGTTCGCGGATGCTTTTCTTGCGTTTATATTTTGTGTGTTTAATTTGCTAAAAAGTGTGAAGGATGCAGAATATTCACTTCAATTCGGCAAAGGAAGCCAGAATTCACAGCGATTACCAATCACACCACCATCAGGTACAGTTGCTTTAGAAAGTTCTTGATCGACGTGAGAGTTTACGGTACCCGCCGACTGCGAGTGTACGAGTTGGTAGGTTTGAGAGAAGTTTCGATATTTTTTTGTGTTTCGATATTTTTGTGTGCATATATACATTGTATAGTAAATGCGCATGCACTGCGGCTTTTCGAGAAGTTTCGTTATCAGTTTATTGAAAGTATTGCGACGAAATTCCACATATGCACTTTCCTCGTCTGTGTGTTTGTGTGGTTTTCACATTTTAAATTTTTCAGGTGCCGCTTGGTCTGGGTTTGTTCACTTTGCTCCGACAGATTGTCTCTTTTAGACTTTTGGCATTTCTTCTTCTGCAAATTTATCTCAGGTGTGCTCTTATGTTTTAAAAAGTTAGATTGGACAAGCTCTACATCCTTCGTTGTCCATCAGGTCCATAGTCCTTCTGTTTTCGATATACCTACCTATGTGTCTTAATTACACAGGATCACTTATTTCAGGTCTTACAATCGATTCTTCTCTGTTTAAACCTATATAACCTTCTAATGTGTTTTTTATAATTTCAGTTGTCAAGAAACGTTTTGAAAGCTTCAAGCAACTTCAAGATAGCTTCAAGAAACCTCAAGATAGCTTCAAGAAACCTCAAGAAAGCTTCAAGAAACTTTAAGAAACGTCAAGAAACCTTTCATAATACTCAAGATCTGTATTATTATGATTGGGGTGAGTGCTTCAAACTATGAAATATTTTTCTAGGACCCTTCATTCCCTATTCTCTCCCCATGAGCTTTAGTCTTAAGTTTATTCACATTTTTATATCTACGAAGAATGAAGAATAGGAAAGCGGGCATTGACATCTTAAATTTGAAATTCCATGTATTTTGGTGTATAATCACTTTCACGAAGAAGGTTGCCGTCTGAAATAGTTCGTTAGATTTGGTTTAGAACTGGTGGGTTTGTCTTGAGAGTTTTTTCCAGGTTTATTTTCTACCTTTTGGTGTTGCTGTAATCTCTCGTTTCTGTTCGTTTTAGTTGGCCATCGGTTTCTTTTTCATTTCTTTCTCTCTAATCGATAACGAGTTGAGGTTCTTTTGGACATATGGGAGAAAAGATATCTGAATGATCGTGCCTCTCGTGTTGACGAACGTCGAATTTTCGAAGGAACGAAACGCACTCGCACAGTTGCTGGAGTTCTTAAAGGACTCAGGTAGAATTTTATCTCAATGCTAGGAGATAGAAAACTATATTTGTTCAGCCTTTCCATTACTCTTTCTTACTTACCAGAGCGTTACAGTCCGAAGTGTGCAGTGGTAGCGGCTTGAAGGAAGCTCTGCCACTTCTAGATAAAATTTATTTCAATCAACTTTAGATGTCAAGGAGCTAAATGATTCTGATTGAACACACCAATCGAACTTGTCCCAAGAGGCTACTGAACAACCGAGATGTAGCGAAATACATATAACAAGTGCAGCTCTTGGTCGAAGTGTGCCTTTGTAACAGCTTGGAGAGCCATCGAACTTAATCTCATCTATCCCAAATGGGACAGACCTTTCTGACGTTTTCAAGGGTTTCTGGAAACTTGTAAGATGGTCATGTGATACCACAATGTACCTTTCACTGCTGCAAGGTTATTGCTTATTTTCGACAATATATCACTTCTGTTGCTGGCCGTACAAGTCCTAGCAACTAAGCAGCAGAACTTTCAGACGCAGATGACAAATATCTAGCAGGGCTCTATCGAGAGGAACCAAAAAGACATTCGTCAAGTTACTCGTTCGATTGATAGTTCTATATGCTTTGACAAAAACACTTCACTAGGAACTGAACTCGACTCGACGACGTATAGGGTATGAAAGCTTCCAGACGTTGTATTTTACTTCATGACATTCAAGTTAATTTAACATATCACACCACTACACAGAGAAAACAATCACAAAATGATGATGATTGAACGAGTAACACGATAAACCTCCCATCCCACATGCAACATTCTCTTTTCCGTAATCCGATAACCAAAGCAATTACCTTCGCTTATCATGTATCGCAGCTGGGATTTTATCACAACGATTAAGTGAACAAATGTTCAACTGACAGAAAACCCCAAACCACTTGTAGACAAAACACCTTTTCAACAAACACTGCACTCTTTCGACACAAGACGACACAATTCATTAAAAAAAAACACGACAATTTCCCGGACAGGTTGACGTGCAGGCATACCTCTCGCCACATGCGAATCTAATGGCGTTTCCAAAACGACAAAAACAAAAATAGCAAGTCACAGGCTACCGAACCTTAAAATACCCCAAAGCAGCCACACACCTGAACGGGCTCTCAATGTGTTTTGCTTGATTATCCGAATCGATTTGGTGGATAAGATAATGTGGCCCTAATCCATGGTATTTTGCGTTTCTATGTACCTCTGTGCATGGAATACGTTTGGACTTGAACCGAGCAAAGGCTATTCTGTGCAAAAAATATTTTTATTCCTAAAAATACCCCCACAACGGAGGCAAAACGTGATTATCGCGATTCGCGCTCAGGCACGCGTTCCACCGCGATGATAACACATATCGAGGCAAAGTAGTAATTTTATGGATTGCATATATTAACGCGGTAATTAACCGTTATGACCTTGCATGCCATATGGTGAGGAAGTAAATCGACATTAAGGTGGTGTGTGCAACCTTGTCAATGGGTTGGGATTTTCGGTCGCATGATTTGTTGAATTTAATTTTTTTTCAAAAAAATGTGTGTGGCGATACGAAGTGTGCTGTGGCCCCCTGTTACGGTGCACTTTCGACCCATAAGAGCGAAGCTCTATACGAGCGACATTAAATCAAAACCGAGTTAACATTTAGAGCAGACGTCAAGGTTGTTAACGTTGCCAATGACCGATAAATTACACGTTGAATAATTCCTCGTGTGTGCCAGCCGGCTAATTAAAAGTTCACTTCTGGCTAATGAGTGGAGTCAATTAAGCGGGTGGTGAGGTGTGAAGTCACAAATAAAAACCTTAATTACCCTAGTCGTGACTTTGTGAACATAAACAGAAAGTTATGTCGGTCAGGTGATTGCAAAAGTCCATGAGGAATGGCATCAACCTGTAGACTTCAGGTTGGCAAAGAAGTTTGTCAAATAAGACGAACAGCACTCCTTCTCGTGCTGATGGCTGCTCTCAGTTTGTTTTCAAGAAGTGTTCCATCACAAGCATGGATCTCAGCTTGGAAGAGACTGGAACAGGTGCCGTTCGTTTTCGAGCATGTGATGGTGCCTCCAAACATGTCAATGTCTCTTCCACTTGCGTGCGCCACCTAAGTCGCAGTTGAACATTTTCCGGGCCGGGGCATTAGTGTTCATCCGCTCTACATGACCCCCATACCTCAGTCGTTGGAGCTTCACTCTTCTGGCTAAGTCGATGTCGCTGTATAGCCCTTGTAGTTCGTCGTTGTATCCCATTCCTGCATTCACGGTCTGTGCAGACGGAACCGAAATTCACCCAAAGAATTTTCCTCTCGAAACAGCCATGAGCAACCTCATCTCCTTTTGACAGAGTCCATGCCTCTGTACCGTTGAGAAGGACTGGGACGATTAAGGTCTTATAAAGGGTCACTTTAGTCGTTCGAGGGAGGGCTTGCCTACTTAATTGTCTTCTTAGCCCAAAGAAACAGAGATTGGCAAGAATTGTTCTTCGTTTGATCTCAGCGCTGGTGTCGTTGTTCGAATTGATAGCGGAGGCTAGGTAGACAAAGGCCTTAACTGCTTCAAAGTTATATCTGTCTTTAGTGAACGTCTGTCCAAGACGTTTGTGTTGAGTGTCCTTTCTTGTTGACAGGCTATACTTCGTCTTGCCCTCATTCACCGATTAACCCATCTTCGCCGCATCCGTCTCAATACTCAGGAACGCACCAGTGACACATCGCTGCGTTCTTCCGATTGTCAATATCGTCGGCGTATGCGAGTAGTTGGACCGACTTTTGAAAGATTGTGCCTCTGGTGTTGGCTCGTGAGTTTTGCACAACTCTTTCAAGAACGATGTTGAAGAAGTCGCATGACAGCGCGTCGCCTTGTCTAAATCCTTTTTTGACATCAAAGGTTTCGGTGAGGTCTTGACCGACCTTGATGGAGCAGCGTGCATTCTCCATCGTCATCCTGCACAAACGCACAAGTTTGGCAGGGATGGCAATACTAGACATGGCTCTGTATAGCTCGTCTCTATAGATGCTGGCATACGCGGCCTTTAAATCAATGAAAAGGTGGTGGGTATCGATTTGACGTTCCTGAGTTTTCTCTAAGATCTGCCGCAGTGTGAATATTTGGTCGATGGTGGACTTTCCTGGCCTGAAGGCACACTGATCCGATCAGGTTATTGAAAAACGGCTTCAGGCGTTCATACAACACGGTAGATAAGATCTTGTAGGCGATGTTAGGAAGGCTGCCTCTGTAGTTATCGTAGTTCAGAGGGTCTCCTTTCTTGAGGACCGGGCAAACAATTCTGAGGTTCCATTCATCAGACAAACTTTCTTTCGACCAGATTTTAAAGATGAGTTGGTGTATAACCCAGTCATCACCTGTCGCTTTGAACAGCTCGGCAGCTAGGCCGCAGCTCCAGCAACTTTGTTGGACTTAAGCTTAGATATGGCTATGTTCACTTCGTACAGGTTGGGTCAACGGAATTGTTGGTCCTCGTCACTGTCGTTGAATGGTTCATTCTGCCTGAAAGCGAGATTTGATTCGTCATCGCCGTTTAACAGTCTGCCGAAGTAGTTCTTCCATATGCTCAGCATCAATTGCGACTCTACAACGATGTTCCCTTGCTCATTCTTGCAGGCTTCGGTGCAGGCCCTGTTGCCTTGGCAGGTTCTTTTTACCCTTTGGTCAAACTTCCGAACCTCATTCCTGCAGTAGTATCTCTCTATTTCCTCACTCGCTTACGATCGAGGTGGTTGGAGACATTTGTTGGTTAAAGCCAATCATAAGCAAATCACATGAACCACAATCGAGAATTTACTGCGGGGATTTCATCTGCAAAGGCATCAATGCGATGCTCACCGTAAATCGAATGAGGGGTGTTTTCACGTGTTGAACATGTTGACGGCGCTCTAGCTAAGCTTGCTGGGGGCGCTTGTTGGTTGAGGCTCATCTCGAACTGCGGCGTTACGCTGAAACGAGAATCTATGGTACATGAGGAAAATCCTTTGTCTCCTGTGTGCAAATAAGGAAACAACCACGATCTCCAAGAGCTGTATAAAGATGTGAAGTAAGGGTAAGATCTGGTGAACACTTTGCTTGGTAAACATCGAGCAAACGGACTACGCAGTCCAATGTAAAGGGGTTTTCGACAAGCAACGTCGTTTGTTTGAAAAATGCTTTCGATTAGCGTAGATATTCAGACAGAGACTCTTTATAAGTTCGAGAGTTAAAAGTCCAATCAAACTGGAATATGCATATCACCGAGTCACGTGTGCCCTACTCGTAGAGTTGAAGGTAATTAAAACCTGCATATGACCGCTATCTAGCAAAAAGTTACGTGCATTGAACTTGACACGATATATGAGCGTTTATCGTTATCTAAAGCCTTTGCCTCAGTCTATGAATCAAATGGTTATGACACTGAAATCTACATCAAACACAACTTAATTCTTAATAGCCGGTCATAAGACCGGTATTAGGTACTTACGCCAGAGAGAAGCAGAACAGCATCCAATTAAGGCAAACAACACAAGCGTTCCGCAACAAAAACAAAGGTTAATCGCCTTTCTTGTTTCTCGTCCAATGCAAATTTCAATTGAACTGAAACCTCTTCACCAATGTACAGTGCCCGACTTGACCTAAAAATGATTTTTTCTTATCTCTCCGGAGAGGGCAGGGCGCAGCAGTGTGTAGTGACGTGTTAAACGCGCCAAATATAGATCAGATAATAAATTTTATAATGACCCGACAATGGGTAACGCAACAATGATGAAAAATTATACAAAATCACAAACGTAGAATGCAATCTACATATCTGGTTCCACAGAGAATTCCATTGATCCATCGGGGCGGTTGTTATTGCAAAATATGGAACTTGAACTTACCTAATCGATTGATTCAAGATAATTCGAATAATCACACAAAATGATAAGAATTTTCACTATTTTCAAGTGGTTCGGTATATTTTTGTATTTTTTTTTTCCGATTGAAAAGGAAGTTCCACAGCTTTGACAGGAAATTTTCACGAAATTCACTGCTTTCGCCAGTACTTTCAGCTGATACACATGCTTTGTTTATGTCTACACTCGCGAACGGATAAAGTTATAAACAATTTGAACAATTAAATGCGAAAACTATTCCAGTTTTGCTGCGAGCAATTGAATTGGAAACGAACACAAATTGCGAAATAATTGAACTGTTTTGGTTGGGAATTTGACAGCAGCTGAATATTTTTCGTTCTTGTCAACAGTTGTCAGCTGTTACGAGGTTTTACTCTTTACTCTAGGTGCAAGGGTAGGGGAAAAGTGATGTGTGTTCTCTTTCCTTGCTGTGCTAGTTGACGTTGCGTGGCGCTAGTTGGTAATGGAACAGGGTGATTTGGGACAGTTATTCGAATATTGTTTTGTGGATGAGAAGGTTGGATTGCTTTTTAAATATTGGCCCTTTGCAAATTGCATTAACTCAATTTTTTGAAGGATAAATTATAATTAAATTGGCATCAAACTAAGTTTGTGCTTAAATTGAACAGGAATACCTTTTGAACCATACCGCTGGCGTTATAACAAGGCACTGCCTTCTAAAGCAGCAGGTTAACCGGCTTAATCATTGGCCTGGACAATCACCAGACCTCTTTAAATTGTCTTAGATTCTTACAGAATTCGAGGTGACCAGATTTTTTTTAAGAATATCAAGGAGCCGCGGCGCTGTAGCTAAGGAATGGTTCTACAATTTCAACCCGTCTATCTAATTTCACACACTCGTGTGTCCTATATCTTACCAAAAGCAATCCAAAGGAGTACATAAGGCCTTCAGTTCGCTTCCGACAACTTAGTTAACGTCTTTTACAAAATTCTTCAGCGCAAACGTTTCGCTTACCAAGTTGTTGAGGTTCATTTCCACTTGTTCTCAAATTTTAGTCTTTCAGGGTAGAGTAGGGTTGCCAAACAAAACTTCATAAAAATCGGGACATCAGAGCCCAAAAATCGGCACAAATCGGAACATTTAGAAACACACAATTAAGAAACACATAAAAACACACCTAGCCTCGAACATGACATTTTCCAATGGAAAAATTCGGACCTCAAATATCTCAAAGCCAAAGGAATCAGTTACTTCCTGGCCTTCACTAAAGCAACTGGAGGATTCGCCAGATCACGTGAAACTAGTGTTAACTCTATAATTGTTTCCGCTAGTCATCCCGAACCTACCTAATTTGTACAGTATTGATTCTAAAAAGAGGAAAGAGGAAACAGCAGCTCTGATTGAGAAATAGGTGAAGAACCTTACCCTCACCCCCTATTCCATACCATGCCATAGAACTTTCTGTGTAGAGTCGATGGATGGAAACTGTAGGTTACTGCTGCATTCGCCAAGATCCAAGGGACGGTCTATCTTGGCTGCTTAGGGAAGCCTGGCTTTGCTCTAGATGCTTCCCTTCCTTTGGTTCCTGGCCTAACTCATCATCTCAGGAGCTCAGTCTCATTGATACGCTAAACACGCCGGTAGCCAGAATTGAATTCTCGAGAGTGCTCAAGAAATTCTTCTCTCGGTGAAAGAAAATTTCTAAGGGAGCTTCACAAATCTCAGAGGGAGCTCAGCTCTCTTCAGCACTTAGCTGGCTACGGGCCTGACGCTATATCAGGGAATCACGCTAGAACTTCGGCTGTTGGGTAAATTTACAGTCGACCTTCCTCGAACTTCTTAGAACTGTCTTTGGCCAAAGGTTTAACGCTGGTGTATTCGTGGAATGAGACATTATAAGTCTTCACTGTCCATTCGTTTTCTAAACGAAGATATACATGGACTGTCCAAAATAGTTAGGGAATGCGCAGACTTCTTGAATTCGGTCGGTATGCTGAACTCACTGTCTCTTATTTGGATCCCAGGACACAAGATGTTAACAGGAAAAAACGTCTCTGATGAGAGCCTGGTAGACAAGGTTCGGAAGAGGATTTTTCAGGACCTGAACCCACGCTGGGTTTGGTAATGTCCTCGGTTAGGCCTTTCCTTGAGTGCTGGGGTTCTACATTCGAAAGTGAGTAGTCGTCGTGGCTTAGTGGTTAGTGCGTTGGACTGTTGAGCGAGCTGAGAAGGGTGCGAGTCTGACAAAGTCAACCAACAATCTTTACGGCACGCCCTCGCGGCTTGGCATCCGAGAGTAGAATTTGTCATGGAAAATCCACTGTTTGGAGTCCTGTGGGTCCCTCCTCCTCCTTTTTGCTTCTAAGAAGCTTGTGTTCCTTCCTCTCTTCAGCTCGTAGAGATTTCGCGTATAGCTCTGGCTCTTCTTTGCAGCGACGCTGCCTCTTCATTCGATACAGATGCTTACCGACATTTCTGCCCGAATTGGAGGATCCGTTGTGGCAGTCAAGAGGAACCTGACGCATCAGGGGAAGCATCTCCTGAGCTAGCAGCAAGTATTTGATGCTGACAGCCTAGGCCCTCTGAAAAGGCTCTGGCGATCTCTTGTAATTGAAGTCGTCGAACGTCAGACTTTCTAACAGAATTTCTTTGCCGTGTTCGTAGTATCTACAGCCATACCTTGTCCGCATCTAGGCAGTGGTCGAAGTCAATGTTCGAAGCTCGGAGCCTTTGGACATCCATTATACCGGAGGAGTGTCTTAGGTCGATTGCTGTAAGGTCAATGTGATGAAAAGTTGTGGAGATGTCCAGGTTCGTTTGTGAACATCGAGATGCGCTGGAACTAGGTGCCACCTAGGGGTTTCCCTACTGCGTTGGGGAACTTAGTTTCAGATTCGAACCAACAATTGCTTCACTGGACGATTCGCAGCAGTACGACGCATGCAATTCTCATCGGTCACGGTGACGTTTCTAATCAAAAATATGGAGACATTCACTCTGTCACGTCCACTTTGAGCTTTTTCAACTCAATCTCCTCACCTTCCAGCTTAACCTAATTCATCTAAAAATCACAACGATAACATCAACTTTCAGTCGCATTAAAGCAAATCATTTGTAAAATGCCACAAACGCTCGATGTATTCTCCTCTAAAATGGTCACAAGTGATCCGAAAACAATTCGGCCCAAACCCAAACCTATTCAACCTCAAGAGTTCTGAGTTGGATCTCTCTGTCCCTGGGTTGGTAACGTGAAAAACCCTCTCAGACGGAAATTGAAAATTTGTCATCAACAACATTGGTCCCCAGTACCCAGAACCCAGAACATCCGTACATTTCCTTTTTGCTTCGTACAACATTCGTAGAAATCGACAAGGGACATCAAAAACAAAACTGTGCCCCAGGGCATCCGCCCGTGGAGAGAGAGGCATGTCTCTCAACCATCTATCGTTCCTCAAACTGGGCCAAAATAACGTACATACGACGATGAGGACAACGTCTGGACATTGGACAATCGGCATAATTGTTTCACCAGAGTTGAATGCAAGTTGATTCGTTTTTCCCAGAGTTTCCTCGTTTGTGATGGGGATTAAGGCGCCCGTTGCACCGTTTCGCTTGTGTCCCCTGGCTGTGTTTAGAAATCCGGGTTTTTTTTTCGGTTTATTTTACGGATCAACCATTGCGACTTGAATTGAGGTTGGGTAACCCGCTTAACGCCACAATTAAAAGGATTTTAAGGAAGACAGAGATGGTTTTTGACGGTTGAGTGGGTTTCCCTTTAGGACAGGACGTTTCGCTTCTCTTTTTTTTGGCACCCAAACTGTGTCAAAGTGAAAATTTGGATGGTGGTTGACTGTTTCCTTGGTTCGTAGTGGTTGAATTATTGATATTTCGTGTGGTCAAGTGGCTCCATTTCGTCTAGAGCAGAACAAATTGAAATTTGTGACCGAAATTCTAAGAAATCTTACAAGGACTTCCACTTTTCCAATTCAATCATTTGTAATCCTTTGAAGTAATTAATTTAGTGTCCCTTTCAGTGTCTATTCTTGTCACGTTGCTACCTCCAGGATTCAAGGAGCAACACAGCAGAAATTTGCTTGCTCATTTATCGACCATAAATACCAATAACAGGGTGTACACAAAATTTCATCATTATCGTCCTTCACACCACAGGACGCCTCGTTTTTCAATGTGTGACACATCGTACAGAGGAAAAAGGATCCTGCATTTCGGTTGAGAGCAAGCTCACACACAAGAAGTGTCATGAATGCGCTGCTGGAAAGGATAATTACGGTTTGTTGGAGCTTGAGGTTATGCGAGACATGAATACTCACTTTTTGTGTCATGCAGGATGCTCTCTGCTGAGGTATACTTTGCTGCAAGGAAATCACTATGCGTTTGCTAAACTTCCTGTGCTAGGTTTTGCATGCATAGATCCTTCTAAATGGTTTTTCCTTGGCGTGGCGGTTACGTGGGGGTTTTTTACGCATTTTACACTTGACATGGAATTTCCATCAATGGTCAATAATAAAGACTGTGGCTCTGGTGAGGAACGGCAGGCTGGCAAAGATGCAATTAGAAGTGAATGCCTTGAGTTTGTACCAGAGAAATCATATTTTGCACCTGTTCACTGGGCTTACTGGGTCGGATGGGCTCCGGTCGACTGTGCGCAATGCGTCGCGGAGGCGTTAATTAAAGCTTGCAAATGTTTTTGCTGTGAGCCTGAGGATTTAGCTTAGGTGTCAGTTTGTTCATCAGTCCAACGTCCTCATATGATGACGGAAAACGAGCATCGAGCGCCAGTTTATTGGCAGAATAAGGAGATCGTTAGACTGGGTGCAGAATGCCACCGGGCAAGATGGTTGTACATACTAGGTTAGGTTAGGTGGCTGGCCCCGTTCAAACAAGGACACATTTAGGCCAGATTGGTCCATTGTGATACCACGATAGACACCGGCTTACCAGCACCAGAGACCAAGAGTATAACGTCAAATGCGCTGAGACGAGTGTACATATTAGTATTACGGTGATCATGGTATCATGGTTTCATGATCGTCCTGAACTCCACAAAAGGGTTTTCAATGCAAAAAGACACCTGAGTAATTCAGTCCCTAGGCTGATGATTGTGTTTACACTTTAAACTCTAGCAAAACGCATTTATCAAGGATGAGCTTGATCCAGAAAATGACGATTTCCACAGACCTCAGGCTAATGCACTGTGTAGCTGTGGCTCAGCGGTTAGTGCGTTGAAATTCTGCTTTGGTTCAAGCCCAGCCATATCCACCGAAGATTTTTTCCCGGCATCATCTCTCGTCGGGGAATGACAAGCCTCCGGGAGTATAATCTGTCATGAAAGAGGTTCTCAATTCGCCGTTCGGAGTCGGCAATAAATTGTAGATCCCTTCCATTCGTGCGAAAAAAAAGGCCTTGGCTCATCCCGAGGTGTCGCGGCAGCTATTTATTTATTTATTTACCACCGCCCCCTCACTCACCCAAAAGAAATGCCTCCATACTCTGCTGATCACCAATATGAAGCAGCGACGCTCGCCGTGAGTAAAAAGATGGGGGACCGCATGGGAACTCGTCGTGAAAAAAAAAGTAAAGCAGTGTTTCTCGCTGCTAGCAAGATGTTGGGGGCCCACACATACGTGGGTGGGTGGGTATATGGCGTGTTGCTGTTGGGTTTTCCAATGTCAAGTCGCGTCAGTAAAAAGATGGGGGACCGCATTGGAACTTCGCGGAGAAATTAAAATAGAGCAGCGTCTCTCGTAAAATGTTGAGAGACCGCGTGGTTCTCTCTCGACTGGTCACAGAAGCATGCACTGTCAGTACTTTGGGATCCACCAGTATCCACCTAATATTTGTACGGGCAGTACCTTTCCAATGAATGACACGAAATCATTTACCACCAGCTCTTCTTCCATCTTGGGTATGCAAGCGTCGCCCTTTTTCACAGTCCTGCACTACGATTTTCTTTTTCACGTTGGGTTGACAGGTTCTGGGTGCCATTGCATGACTTGAAGTGACAAGGTAGGCCTTGGCTCATCTCGAGCTGTCGCGCCGGCTATTTATTTGTATTTATCAGACTTCTGCCACTGACCTTAAAGCATTGGCCATACAGATTTATCCTCTCATGCCACTCTCATACCATTGAGATTTCTAGGGTTGGACTTCAGGTCCCTACCTCATTGCAGCCAGTGCGGTGGCGCTCTAATAGCGTTTGTAGCGCTTTTTTTTCCGGGACTCTGTCTAGACACAATTGCTTCTCTCAGAAAAAGACACAAGGCATAGGGGCTTTGATTTGTGTTTTTGTATGATGAACTGCTTCGGTTGTTGATTTAACAGTGCCACAGAACGTTGTACATTGTACTTGTTGTGGAAGGATCTAGTCACCTGGGCGCAGAAGAACCAAAGTTCACTCAGGAGACCGAAGTTGCCACACAGCTAGATAATCCTTTTCGAATTCCTTTCTTGAGGAGTTTGTTGTCCATTACTGATTCGTCTTTTACCTCTGTCTGTTGTTAAAACCCTCAAGAAATAAGGCCTATAGTCCTCACAATACTTCAAGCATAGGAAGACTCCATTAAAATCACTTCACTAGCTCTCGTGCATTCAGACATTTGATGAATAACCGACTGTCAGCCACTTCTAGAAGCACAATCCACTCCCGTCCAGCTTAACGCAATTGATTCGACTCAAATCAGAGAATCTCTACTAATTTTGACACCCACCGAGTGGCAATACAGCAGCACAAATGGCACTTTGCAACACGAGTGTATCGATCACTCATCTATGTATGCACGTGTGGCACACTTATCAATTCAAATGTGTAACGAGAGATACTCGTTAGCTACTCAGAGATGCATTTGCACACCCATGCACTGATTAAATTAAATTCCCACAAAATTAAATTGAACAATGAAGCCAGCAAACACTATGCAAGGACACACAGAGAGACCTCCTCCTCCTCCAGCTGCATCACAACTTATCTACCCATAATCTATCGATCAGCAATCCGGTTGATGATGGTTCTGTGCCACTGCTGGAGAGAGAGAGAGTACTATCCTGCTGCTGTTGTGCAGATACTTTGGGTTGATTGTGTAACCAGTGAATTGATGGGTACACAGATACTTTATTTATCAATGTACTCCGAGTCGCTCGCTCGGTTGCTGGAGACGACGGCAGCAGAAGGACTGCTGCTGCCCGCCCTGCTTAGCTGGATGTTAAATTAACCAAAATGAATTGCTTGTTCAGTTAGATAAATCTACGTGCATTAATTGTGTGATGGAACGAGCACAACGGATGGAAATCCCCTTTGTCTTGAATTTTGCGGTGATGCTTCCGAGTGGATTAAAATTGTGTTGTAATTGGTTGCTAAAGAGGAGAATTACCTGCGCAGCGTTCCTTGCTGTTGCTGATGTTGCTGCTGTTGCTTGTGATTGTGTTGTATGCGCTACTGGGATTGGTATGGTTGGTCCTTGAAGAGGATACAGATGGAGCAGCAGCAGCGGTGTGATTTTGCAGCGTGTAATTAAGTTTGCAAGATAGTTTTGCATTTAACTGTTAATCACTTTGGGTTTAATTATTTATATTTAGATGCTTTCCATTGTGGTACTTTGTTCCGCAATGGAATTGATGTTTTGGTCCTTCTCTTTCCGGTGCAAAGGAAAAAGCATAAATGAAACTTTACAGGTTTTCTCGAAATTTCACTGATAAGTTGTCAATTGGAGAAGTGCTTGAAAGGGAATTGTTAAGTTGATTGACTTGTGTTTGGTGACAATTGATCGTTAGAGGTGTTGTACAAGGGAGACATTTTCTTGGGAAGTTGAGTTGATTGCATAAAATTCTGCAGTATCACGTTAAGGAAAGTTGGACTTATTCGTTGAATAATTGAAGGACATTCTTAGACTATGTCTTCCTACGAAGGAATTATCGGCTTCTTTCACACGCGGAAGGCATGCCATTGAAATATCGAGTTAATCAACCGAATGTTGTGTTAAATTGGAGAACAATACACAACATTGTTGACCAGGTGATCAGAGTTGAAATCACACACATACTGACCTCTCACTTTGAAGCATAATAAACGCCAAATCGAGGAGAGCTCCAGCTGTCAGGAGTTGAATCTCCCCTGGCCAGTTCCGTTTCCCCTTATCAAGCAAAAAGCATCAGGCTAAAGGAGTCAGGCCTCGGGATTTATACATCAAACATAACTCATCATGCTTTAGGGTTTAAGAGTCAGGCACCAGGCATCAAGCATCAAAATTAGGGAGTCGGGCATAAAACAACAGCCACCAGGCTGATAGAGTCAGACCTCTGGTCATCAGTCATCCACCAGTAGCCTTAAGCAGTCAGGCATGTGGCATCAGGCATCAAACGAAATACATTAGGTTAGGTTAGGTTATGGGGGAAGTGCCCAATCAGTGACTGTGTGTTCACGGGGGCCTACTGGTCCATTGTGTTCCCCTTTGTGCTGTGGTCTGTGTTCCAACCTTGGGTTCAAGAGGGGTTGTCTATCGCAAAACCAACCTGTACTCTTAATAAGGTAGAGTATGTTCGCTATTGGTACTTCGGTAAGGTTTTCCAGTACTTCAAAAAGCCTGCTTCCCATATGTTAGAGTCGGCGGTTTTGGAGATGGGGACACTCAGAGAGTGCTTGATGGTCTCCGTTTCTTCTTCATCCTGCCAGCTCCTGCAGTAGTCTGGGGAGTTGATGCCGAGTCTGGTTCCCATAGTGCCTATGGCACAAGGACCTGGTCAGTCAACCTATTACGATGCGAGTATATAATGTAGCTGTGGGATATAATGTAGTCGCCTCTGGCGGACCTGGAACTGTTGATTAGCTCTCTCATCTTGTGGTCGACGTGACCTTTCAGTACACCGGTGGGGATGTTTATCAATGTGTGTGTGTTTTCACTTTCTAAAGCGAACCCTCTCCGGGCCAGTTCATCCGACACTGCCTTAGATTTGGTGCAGGCATTCTCTAAGGCCTTGATAGCTGCTTGACTGACGACGAGGATGGTGATCTTGGATGGGCTCAGTCTCCTAGTGTCTATTGTCCGTGCTGATCTATTAATGGCGAAAATTTCAGCTTGAAAGACACTGCAGTCGTCCGGTAGTGTGTTTAAAGTGAACTACTGTGCACCTATGCTCCAGTACCTTCCTCCATCTTAGAACGTTCAGTGTAGATTTGGAAAGGTTGTTCTTCCGTTAGGGTGTTACCTTCCTAGTCTTGTCTGCTGGGTCTGTTTTCCTTTCGAGATTAACATGTCCATATAGATGATGTGTGAACCCGTAATCGTAGGAGCTAGCCTGACTCTTTCAGCCTTAGTGCTGCTTTTGCTGCTGTGCTCCTTACGTAGTTGTTTACTGGGGGTAAATTCAAAGAAAAAAAAAATTGCAAAATACATTAGGAATCAGCTTCAAGAAGTTACACTTCAGGTGTAAGGCGTTAGAAATCAGACATCACACATCAGGCATCAAGTATCAGGCGTCACTCAGGGAGCTTAATTAATCAGGCAAGTCCCCCTTGTAACTGATGCCATCCAAAATGTTTTCGATTTTTTTTTCTTTTGGTTCGTGGTTGCATATGGTTCATTCATGAACCATGCCTCCCTGATGCCACGGATTTTATGGCACGTCTTGGAAGCCGAGTTGGTGGCATGCATTTAAAGTGCTGAAACCATTGAAGTATGGACCTTTCTTTTCGATAAAGTAGCTGCTTACGTATTGTGGTATTCCTAACTCGATCTTGACGAGCTACCCCAGCAATACAACGAAGAAATCTCATTTCGGCAGCTTGTATCCGCGATCTCATTCTTTCAGTCATTACTCAAACCTCATGACCATAGGTGAGGGTGTGAACAAACACTGAATTGAAGAGCGATAGCTTAGCTCTGATGCCAAGTTCAGCCCTCCTGATAACAGATTGACCTAGCTGTCTCAGTTAGACAATGGTTCGATCAAAAAGGAGTTACAGTCACCTCAAGGAGTCCGTTATATGTACGTAACTAGTTTTCTAATAAATTTCCCAACTTTTTCAATCGCAACAGGCAAGAAAAACCCAAATCATATCTTTTACAACAAACACGACGTAAAGTGCAAATCTCGCACCTCTTATTGAATCACGTAGTGGTGCTCCACCCATTTTCGCCTATTTTGTGCAACAACGTTCTCACTCTACTACGACTGTTGAGTCTGATTAATTGGAACTCTTTTTGGATCATTTTACAACGAATTTAACAGCATAATAGACCCTACTGACCTCGTTTTCCATCCAATTTTAATCAACTCGGCTTAAATCAGTGTCGGGTTTTCTTGCATAACACACAGCAATCTTTTCATGAGATTCATCGCAACTCTGCTAATTCATTGGCATTTTTTCATCCACCCACATCCCCGTATCACTTCACTGTCAATTAATTTCCTATCTGTTGATTGCATTTCGATATTGTTTGGACAAAATTGCCGTCAAATTGAGAATGGCAACAGAAACAGTTGAAAAAAAAACGAACAGAAAACTGAAACTAAATTTGAGTTTTTTTTTCTGAATAAATAAATCCTGGTCAACAAGGAACGTGTGTATATCAAAGGATATTTTTACCTTTGAAATGCGAGGGAGTTTGTTTCATTTAATTTTTGTTTCTGTGGAACTTGCAACTATTTGATGCAATCGAATGCAGAATTAACAGGAAATAGAATTTTTTTATGGCCAAACCCGAAGTCCTGACACAAACACATCGGCCACCACACGTGTGCATGTTTTACTGCTCTTTGGTTGTTTTTGGAAACGCCAAGGATATGGGAAATTTCGTTGCAACATTTCAATTTATTTTCCTTCTACATTTCAATTAGCCGCCATCATATTGAATTCAAATATTTAAAGGAAGCAGGGGCACAAAAAAAAAAAATGCTAAAAAAAATTGTTAAAGGCCCCAACTCTAATTGTTGTTTGATCTATCGATTGGACAGAATTCGGGACTACTGGGAATGCCGGGAGAACTATTTTAGCAAAAAAAACAGGATGAACCCCGAAAATGGATTTTTTCGGTTAAATAAACTTAACACAGACATTTTCGGCTTTTATTTACTAACTATTTGTGCAATTTACATATGTGCATAGGTATACCTATGGGTAGGCAGAGAGGGAATTTAAATACGGGATTGCAAAATGGGCAGGAGCTGGAATGAACTCTTTTGCTTTAATGGACAGAAATGTCCGCACAGTACTCTAGGAAAAGTATCAAACTGTTTTTGATAAAACTATCATTGGTTGGGACTTCCTTTGAGGATCTAGTGCTTACTTGCTTAATGGGCTCACTATCAACATCATTCCAGCAATGCTTCAAAATGAGTAGAAAGTGCTCCCTGGCCGAAAGTAATTTTTTGAAGCCGACTTTTCAAGAGATGGCTGCAAGAGGTTTTCATTCTTAAAGCAGGCAGATGTTCCTTCCAAAAAATGAAGCACAAGCAGATTCTATCTTCCGTCATAAAGACCCTTGATTCGTAATTCCCAACCAAAACTGACGAGGCTCAATTTTTTCTTTAGCAGTTTTACGGAGCTTGTGTCGACAGCCAGTAGATGTTCCAAGCCTTCTTCGCCTTACTTGTTCTGGCTTAGCTTCGATAGGCTAAGAGTGGGTTCGTCGTCATGTTGTTCTGAGTACGATCGTAAGTTAGGCTTCCTTCCATAGTTCGTCAATGTTGCCGACCATTCGAGTGAGAAACTCCAGCGATTCACACCTTTGACTCAGACAGCGTTTACGTATTCTTATTTCATAGTATTATTGCCTTTGATGTGGGCTCTCATCGTGATCTTTCTATCAGGGTCCTTGAGGTCCAAAGTGGGCCCCTGCATCTCTGTCTTTTATTTCATTTTTCGATTTTTACTCTTCCGATACTGTGTCGAAACTTTCTTGTTTGGAGGTCATACAAGTCTATGCCAATCTAGAAACAGAGGGTGGGATCCATAGTTTCCGCCACCCCTACAGCTAGCCTTTCATGTTCCCATCGTTACCCTATTTATGACCCTACTGTGGTTGGTTTTCGCGTTCATAATGGTTCCAGCGTTGTCCACTTACCGTTGGTTTATTTAGCCATCCGTGGCGTGCTGCTTGGTTTCTTCTTTCTTCGGTCTTTAGCTACTTCCAGCGGCATGTTTAGGAAGTCTCTGCTGCGTTTTCTTTTTCGGGTAAATCACAGTTCCTTCTTTTTGTTGGAAAGTCGAGGCCACAACCAATAAATAGTCAGATTTTTCTAAGATCGGCAACAGCCAGATCAAGACTGACAAATGTCAGGCTTTGACAGCTGTTGACAGAAAATGGTCAGAGTCTCTGAAGTCAGCAAAGGTTAGAGCTCTGTTGGTGGCTACAACCAGAAAATAGTCAGATGAAGGCTGGCAAAAGTCAAGCGTTGACAGCTGTTGAAGGGCTCAACCAGGAAATGGTCAGAGTCTTTAAAGTCAGCCAAAGCTAGGTCAAGACCAGCAAAGGTAGAGCTCTGTTAATGACAACAATCAGAAAATAGTCAGATGAAGGCTGGCAAAGGTCGGGCTCCGAGGATCAAGCGCTGTTCAAGTCCACAATCAGAAAATGATCCAAGCTTCTGAGCTCGGTAACAGTCAGATCAAGGCTTAAAAAGCTCTGTCTTTACTACCTAAGTGAGACATCAGTAGAAAATGCGGTGCATCAGGAAACAATGACATACAAGGCACACAGAAAGCTGACGGCTTTGCAAGACAGAGTCGAAATTACAGCTTCTAATGCTCGTAGAAGAATGTCAATGACGAGTCCATAGGTGGATGGTAGAGGTATTTTGACACATGTGCAACTATCCGAGTATTCTGTAAATGTTAGTTCTAGGAATGTAAAGGTTATATCGGCGATTTTAAGGCTTCGCTATCGGTATGCTCGTGAAAGCCCGAGAGACGAGGACGAAGTCAAATTAATTCATCTTCTGCTCAATGAATTCCACGTTGTAGCCAATGATAGCCTAAGGTCTCTTGATAGTTGCTTCTTGAATGGACTGTGGGATCCGAGATTCGAAGAAGAAGTTGCAAAAGTTACTAGGGTTTTGACTGAGTTCAAAAACCAGCTGAGCTTCATGTCTTCACCAGACTTATGATGCTTTTCACAAAGTTCCTGAGCTGCAGTCGTTTAAAACTAACTGCGTGGCTTCCCAAATCAGTGTCTTTTCCGTCTCCAAACCTTTGAAGACGTCTGCCGACCAAATCCAGTTTCACCTAATCAAACGAAGTGACCAACTCCATGTGCTTCCAATACTCTTTCGCTCACACTGTCACTCAGTTTCAAACTATGCTTTGCACAGATCTGGGTTGCTAATGGAATTGTAGTCCTAGCCGATTCGTGTCGCTTAGCTGACTGGTGTGTCAAAAGTAATGTGAGGCAGTTTAGGACCTGTTTTGATGAGGACCCTTCAAAAAATCGCTCCTTTGTAGCCAGTTGTTCCGCGGTGATTTCCCCTGCCTCCGAAGAGCGTCAGCAATTCACTCAATGTCACCAGAAACGGCATCACAACGGAAGTCAAGAGGAAGATTTGATTAGAAAATGTTTTGACGGTCACAGGAACCCGCTATCTCTGTTCAAGGGCCTCATCTGCGTTTAATGAGAAATTTCCTCATCGTTTGCGATGAAATTCAGCGGCTTGCTGTTACATATTTTTTTGGGACGGTAGCGCTGGGTGACATTCAGGTGGAATCCACCAGCTCCCATCCTTCGTTCGCCTAGTTATTTGTTTCGTTTTTTTTTTTTCCCTTGTTCAGTGATTTTTCTGCACCAATTCTTTGTTGCAAGGTGGAACTATGAAACACACATAGGTACACAGACTGCACCCGAGGAATATTGCTGGAAGTGAAAAGATATCCTGAAAACGTCTTGGGGTAATTTCAGGTCAGTGGTTTCGATTAGGGTTATTCGATGAGAAGAGACAATGATGACAATGATGCTGGGTGCAGCTCCTGGAAAAGTTTTACTATACAGAGAACACACACATTTTTTTTCCTTCAATTTTGGTGAAGAAAATTCTGCTTTATTCGTGTTCAAAGCGGAAACAGGAAAAGGAAGACGGTTGGGTTGTAGGTTTTCTTTTTGCTGCTCCCTTTGCTGTGTCCTGTTGGTTGGACATTGTTTTGTGTAATTGAATTCTGAAAAATGACATCTTATGGAATCCATTGTTGGGGGAATTTCATTTTGAGGTTATTAACAAATGGTTACAGGCTATCGTTGGTTGGCTTTTGCCAAAGAAATGGGTGGGCTAGTGGATGTGGAACTCTTTCAGAATGGGAATGCAGTTGAATTTCGTTTGATTGTGTTGACGTTAAGAAAGAAGTCTCACGTTTGGATGGTGGCTAGAATCCTTAGACGGCAGGATTTTGTGCAGACTCTTGTGCCTTTCCAATCGTCGACGTTCGCTTTAACGATGGGCAGAGTAATTCTGGTTTTGGCAACTTGAGAGATCCTAAGAGCAAGTCGGGATTCTGAAATGGGGATAACAGCAGAGAGGGGTTCATTGAAAATCCATTGGTATCGCTTCGAACAGACAGCTAGCTTCTCGCAGGTGTTCGTGTTATATTTTTCGCATGAATGGAGTCACCTTTAGCAGGTTTGTCATTACCGAGAGGTTTTGAGAAAAAATGCCAAGTTGGTCTTGCTGGACTCGAATCTGCGTCATCTCACTCAGCCACGGGGACCTTATGTAGAAGAAGAGTGCGTCACGCCCTCATTTAAGTGCTTTCAGTAGAACCGGCTCCCATTTTTTCTGCTCGAGAGATTACAATTTTTTCACTGTATACATGACAGAGTCAACTTTTCTCTTCTACTTGTCTATAGAGTCCTTCATTGTTCCCTTAGTCCATCTACGGGTAGTGGAAGAATGAGCTCCTGAAACGTGATTCAAGTAAGTAGCACTGATCTGTCTCATCACAAAAGACGCGCACCCGTGCGAGGTTCTTACGGTTCAATATTCCCTGCATCCACTGAATTATCATTGTGTCAAGATAGTCCCTCCAAAGTGTACAATTACATACACATGACTCCATTTCCCCATGTGACTTTCAAGCACACAAAGTCTTCTCATCCTTCAACACCATCCATTGAAGCTTTCAATTAGATCCTTCGATAAAAATTTACTCACATCCAATACCCATTATCTTGGATCCTAATAATATCCGAAAATAAGAATCCCAGCTCTCACACAATTCCTGCATTGAATGCATGCATAGCAAGTATCTAACACAGGTCCTTCGCCATCTCCTCCATCCATCTCTATCCATCTATGCATGTGTATTCAAAAGAAATCACTTTTTCTTATGCACATCGCTTCGTTTTGTTTAGCATAACAAAGTCCGTATCCTTGCAGCTGCAAATTTCACCATGCACATCCTTTACAAGCTTCCAGTTCTCCACCCATTCCATTCGATCCACTCCACCTATCGATCAACAACAAGAATACGTATAGTACAAGAAAATTTCCACTGTATTTAACAATCCCTAGTCGCAGCAGCAGTCTTTTCTCCATTTTTCGTCGTCCTTCCGTCTTTGGGTAGGTGTGTTTGTGTGAATTCAATAATCTGTCCATTAAAGGATCGATACATTGTAGACAGTTTTTTTTTCAACTGGGCCAGTAGCACTAGTCGAAGGATGCTATTTTTGTTAAGTATTATACCAGCAGCAGCAGCATCACAAAACATCCATCCCATCGTCCTTAGCCAGTAACAGTGTGGAAGTGCTGCTGCTTGCAGGGCGACCGGGTGGTATACATATCGTTTCCGTCCACTGCATACACATTTAAATGGGTTCTGTCGTTAATAGTTTGCTCGCAGGACGACACAGTGATGTGTGTGTACACCCACTTAAATGTGAACGGCGTATTAAGGACTCTCTCCTCTAGATGATGCGACAGAGACCGGGATACCAAATAAAAAGGAAAAAAAAAAAAACGTGTATAAAGTGCGAATTGCTAAGGCATTAGCATCGCTTTCGCAGTGTCGACATCGACACACAGCTCTTCGTAGAGTCCAACCCCAACCCCGGGTTCTAATGGCGAAAATATTATTTCTAGTCACGTTCCCGCTATAATCGGAAAATTTTTCAATTTCAATTTTTCGTCCTTTCAGTTGATGATGGGCGCGCGCTTTAGATGCCATGTGTGTGTGGAGGGGTCACCCAGGCACCCACTCGCTTGTGGTTATCCTTTTTTATTTCTCCCTACAGACAGCCATCTCCACCACTCCTCCTCCACCTAATCGAGGTGCTGAAAGAGTTTTGAGTCCTTGAAAATCCTTTTGCGTTGCACGCCCCCTTTACTTTGAATTATGATGGCATATTATTATTTTTTATTGGCAATTCATTTGGCCACTTCCTTTTTTTTTCTGCTCTTTTCACCCTGTCGTCGTCGTCCGCCCTTTTACTTAGGGGCTCTGAGGACGAAGATAGACCGCTTTTTAGAGACGTTTGAATGCCTTCAACCTTTTATTGGTGATTTCATGGATAATTGAGTCCTTTATGGCAGGTGTTGTGGAGTGTGAGTGCTCGAGCGAGAGGGGGTTCCCTGCCGCGACGGGTAACCAAATAAGCCCCGCTGTGCGACGGAGTGGAAAATGTCAGCCATCACTTTAAATTTATTTAACAAATGAAAGTGTATTCGAGGACGAGGACACGGCGGCTGCACGGAAGCTACTTAAGGGTCGTAATGACTTCATTTGTTGGGTTAAATTGAATGAAAAATATTTACCCAGAGAGAGAGAAAGAGAGAGACATAGAGGGGAACACTTCTGGGTACTCAGTGGATTAAATGGACCGATGCCAATTATTCGTTGTTTAACGGGGAAACACACTCGTATACGTACGAGTTCAAGGATTAATGAGGGTTAAGCTATGCCATATGGAGAGGATTGGGATACTTGTTTCACAGGAGTAGGGTTTGGCAATTGGGGGGCTTCTGGGTCGCAATTGTGGGGCAAATGGGAAACGCTGCCAGAGCTGCTTCGATTAAAGTTTTCCAAGGACTTGTGGATGAAAAAAGTCAAAAACTCCTTTGCCTTTCGGGAGTTGTTAGGTGGGGACTATGCTCGCAGGCCTTGAATACAATAGTTCCATGATGGTGGCTTGGAATTACATCATTACCTGCTCTAGAGGCTGTTCCAGAGCGAATTTTGGGCTTTTGAATGCCATGAAACCGCTCGATTGAGTTAGGAACACGCGAGGAACTCAATGTGGAGCAGCTAGTTCTTCGAGCCTAAAGGTCCATACTTCGATGGTTTGGGCACTTTCAATGCATGACCCCAACTTGGTTCCCTGGTAGGTAGGCGTTCCCTGGGTAGGCCTAGGATGAGGTGGCTGGACCAAGTCCAAAACTTCACCTCTACCCGTATGGCGATAGCCCCTGGTAATTTAGAGTCGATGGTGGAAGATCGGGAGATGTGGGGAGCCCACTTTAGCACCCGAACCCCGCGACCCTCGTAGTGGATAAGCGGGTCATTGAAAATGATTATGATGACGATGATGGAACCGCTCTCAAGTCTCATTTTTATATCGATGGTGAAGCTGATTTTGTGAAAAGTCTGTCATACTCTAGATGCTCGACATGGTAAAATCTCCCAATTTGCTAGGGCTCGGTGCTGAGTTGGACAACCACATCGATGACGAACAGAATAGTGACCTAACCCCCATCGCCTGTTGTTGGCAAACTTGTCAACTCAACCCAGCCTGCAACGAACCTGTCTTAAACTTCTTCATTCTCTTCCCGAATTTGAGTGTCAATTGCTCGTAAGGAGGACGAAATAGTTACTTGTTGAAATTTTCCAATCGATCCTTCTCTTGTCCTTTTTGTACTAAATTCCTCCCTCCGATATGTGCCCACTTTAATTCCACGTATCCTGCTTCAACGGCACGCACCCATGTCCACGTTTATCATCCACAGAAGCCCTTCAATTGCTCTATTTGCAGTCATGCCAAGGTGGCCTCAGTCAGATCGAAACCGTTCGCACTCAAGATAAAAGTTGAAGTGATAACTTACATCCTGATAGCCAACTAATTTCCCACTCATATCCTGTTCATGTTCAGGTATCACTCTCTCTCTCTCACATTCCTTCCCACTCAGGAGTAAAAGTTGCGTTTGTTCTTAAGAAATCTCGAAGCACAGAGCAGGGTAAAGAAAGAGAGTATCCTTCCTGTTCGAGAGATGATGTGACTATCTCCTTGAAACTACCGCCATTCAAGGAAGATACAGAAAGATCGACAGCATCGAAGGGGTATCTAAAGTTTTCTTTTTTAACCGAACATCTCCACATCATCAAGCCCAACAGAGAGTGGGATAAAGTTTTTCCATCTGACATCTTGTTGATGAATCATGGCACATGCCAAGGAAAACACCGAAGCGTATAAGAGCGATGGTAGGGGTTCATACACTTACACACCGTGGTGATGTGGAGAATCTTTTATCTGAGAGACTCTTCAGTTTGGTGAAAACTTTTCCGCATTCCATTGACTCACTTGAGAGTGAAAAACGCACCAAGGAAAAGAATAAGTTCGAGAAGAATGTGAAATGTGAGCCGGGGAGGGGGGGGCGGGAGTCGGGACCGGAGTGGCCTCCAGCGGGAGGATAAAGTTTAAAGTGTAAACGATGTCAAAAAACGGGACGAGTGTCTAGGACCACTTTTACTCGTATAATGGGACGTCAGTTTCTAGAATATTCCTTGTGTCAGTTGCATCATAAAAGTTTCCCCTCATCTTGGTCGAAAGAGGAGGTTAACTTTGTGTGCTTAGTTTTTTTTTTTTTAATTAAATTAAATGGACTGTGGACTGTGTCCGGTTTTGATGAACGGAAGTGTTCAAGGGCTGCCATGTAGTTTGATGTTGGAGATTCCATGGAATTCATTGAATGACTGACAATATTAGTGCAGTTTTTTGGCAGTTAGATGAGAGTCGAGGAATTATTTGTAATAACTGTGGAAAGTTTGACAGTCGCAAACGTCACTATCTGTCTGTCAACAAGCAGAAGTTTTACATTTTTCCAACTAGTAACGAGGCACATGAATATTGCCAAAAACGTTTGCATCCTTGAAAGGCGACGCATTACTTAAAATATTGGGCCCATTTCGTGGATGATTTGGTTGAGAGTTCAACTGTTTGAGGAAACCAAATTGTCGTGTAGAAGCCATTATTAGAAAGCGTTAGTGGGTGAGCCATCAGTCTTCCCAAATTATCTGCCATATTTGTAAACCTGACTGGCCCTTATCAGTGTGATTTGAGGGCAGGAAAGTCCACAATCGACCATAAGGTCACCCTTTGGCAGATTCTAGAGCAAACTCAAGAAGTCTTTTCGATATATTTAGCTGGGTAGGTAGAATGACTGCCTATGCAAAGCACAGACACACTTAAGGGCAGGATTTCTTCCTCCTCTTTGTCCCTGCAGCATTTTTCAAGGTTGTTTGAGGAATGGTCCATCCTTTTGGCATATTTATCAGATGATGGCGCTGACAAGAAACTTTTGAACCAAGATCAGGCCTTTAGATCGAGTGAAGATCTCTCTGGACGTACGACTTGAGCTTTCATTACTCCATCTTTGGTTCTGTCTTGCTGGTCGCTTCGTACTCTAAGAGTAACTTCCAATGCCCAGATTCCGCCCTTTCCTGGTAGAATATTTAGAGTAGTGCCATCGGCCTGTAGAGGAAGACCTTGATGACGGTGGCACCCACAAGAGAAAGTTTCGTTTGCGATGTGCAGGATATTTGGGCAAATACAAACCAACATTTTAGTCGGTTAAGTCTTAGGGTCTTATTGGGATGGACAATGTAGTGAAAAAATAACTCGACGTAGGTTCTCCCCGATTTCGTTTTTTATTAGTGGGGAGCGATTTGTCCACTCTAGCACTGCGGTCTCATTTAGAGGCATATTATGCTGTTCCATGTGTTTAGAGCAATTTGTCTGCTCCAGAGGATATCAGAAAGCCAATCAGCCTCACTAGATGGAGCGTGGTAAGTGCCGTTGGTGAGACAAGCTCACTGCCTGGGGTCCGCTTCCTCACATGCATGAGGGCGGGGTACTCTGTGACGATGTAGAGAGAGCTTTCATCGCTCTCCTGGTCTGCAGGTAGAGTTCAATGACAGGCCAAGCTTGTGTTGATGTCGTTTTAGTGGGCAGTGGACTCTTAGAATAGCGGTTAGAAATCTAAGAAGGTTTCTGCTCAAATTTAGAAGAAACTTGCATTTCTGTCTTACACTTCCCATCCAAATTGTGTTGAATTTGAGCAGGAATTGCTCCCTTCCTCATGAAGTTTTTAAAAATGAATTTGTTTGCTTCACAGGCTGGTTTAGGACTAGTGACTGAGGCTATCTTGGCCAGTGAGTGGGGTTCCAATGCAGTATGACTAGGTTGTTTTTTCCCAGTTCTAAAAGCAATTTTACTGTCTCTAGAAACAGTTTCGATTTTATCGTGTCTGAGTTCAGTGCTTTCAAGTCAGCTTGACTATCAGAGAGGATAAGAATCGTTTTGCCACAGAAGTTAGAGAGCAAGTTTAAGCTTGTGCACTGATTTATGGCAAATATTTCTGGCTAGAAGATCGATGAGTATGTGCTAGACTGACCGATAGGCGAGTGCTAGACTACTCTCCGAATATTCCACTCCCCGATTTACTGTGGTACCTAGATCAGACAGTAAAACCAATTTTCTCCGTCAAGTTCTATCTCCTACATGGCATTCTCGAGTTCCTTGTATGACCTGGTATGTACATCCTCATGTCCAGGGATTCAGCATTACACGCTACTCTGCACTTCGATGGCTTACTCTAAGTCTAGTGCAGATCCATTTCTTGCCAATTCATCAGCTTCCTCATCATCGCCCTAGTCTACACTCCTCTTCTTCTCATTTGATATAGGAATCCAAACTCGCTTCTCCGTGTTGCTAGAGTAGCTGCAATGTGATCAATCCACACGCTATGTCTTCCTCGCGATCGACTGAGAATTCTTTCAGCCCCGGGTATGAAAACATTTCTTTCAGCACTGTAATGGTTTTGTATGAGGAGGGGAATTGTTACCAATTTTGTCGCACAGAAGCATCCTTAGGTCCTCCAATGTTATACCTCAGTATTTGTGTTTTGGACTGAGATTGTCGAACTGAACGATTGTAGCCATCATAAGGTAGTAATCTCATGACATTACCACATCGGCTCCTCGTCTGTTCTGGACGTCCAAGCGGTCACTTCTGGAAAAATGTCGACTGATGGAAAAAAGGTCAATTGACTGACTTTGTGGCAGGTCTTTTACTTAAACCTCAACCTATGGTATGGTGTTTGGTTTTAAAAAATTCACAATTCCCTCTCCATTTTCAATATTGTTGCCTTGTCCATTACAAGTCTAAGGCCTCCTTGCCTACCTTTTCATTCAAGCCCACGGCATTATTTTTCCTAATCTCATCTTTGTTGTGGGAGACTAGGGCATATTAACTCATCACGAAGATGATATTAGCACCCAAGGCATCTTAATCCCGGGTACGTACACGTGTCGTGCAGATCAAGTAAAATGAAACAATAATTTGTGGACATCCATTCATCTACGAATTAGTTACACAACAAAGATGCATAATCATGAATATCACCAATCAGCTCACGAATGGAAAACCCTCTTGATGTTTATGACACCCAAAACAATTTCTTGGCCAACCCCTCAAAATTCCTTTCCGTCCACACCCCTCAACTCACTTGTAAACCTCTCAAACAAGTCTCAACCACAACTTGCAAAATATTTAAAAATAGATTCATTTGTGGATGTGTAACTCCACCACAAAGCCTCCGCACGGCCGCCACAAAGTAATGACTCAGAACAAATGAGTGTCCAAATGTCCTTTACAATTGAAATACACACTTCTCGTGCCCGCAGAGATGGCCTCCCAAATCGGCTTCAATATAAAACAAATGTCCTTCGCATGAAACTCCCCCGCAATTTATTGTATTATTCAAATAAATAACGAGCTGTACACACATACCGACACACGCACTCAACAGAGGGAGCCACTTAATTTAATTTTGCCTTTAACAGTCCGCATGACTACTGTCTTGCCGGTCGTTCGTCCCTTCTTCTTTATTACCAATAAGATTACCATTTAAATAACCTAATTGCGTATCCTCTCGTATCCAAGGTTCATCAAGATGGTTGCTCAGGCAAAGAAAAAAAGGGAAAGCCACCCCACAAAAGGACCCCTTCACCCCCACACCCTTCGATTTCTTCATTTTATTTATGAAAATTGCAAGTTTTTGGTCAAATGTCCTTGCCTACGATACATATGACCGACCGGTTTAATATCATTCACAAGGATCGACACACACACACATTCGGGGTGGAAATTAAATTTGTTATTAATGCGCACTGAGAGATAAAGTTAATTGTTTTATAGTCGAAAGGATATACGAGTAATGGCGGCTGGATGGTGATATCGTCCTGTAAGTGCCCTGCGTGCTGTGTGTGTTTGTGTTTTTGATAAAGTGTCACGTCACGTGCAGTGTGATAGCAGTAATTTAACTAATTATCAGAGAGTACTTCATCCATGCTGGCAGATCCTTCGGGGAGGGCAGGAGCCTTTCAATTAAAATTGCCCCTTAGCCCTTAGTGTCATATAGGTGAGTTGGTTGGTTGGTTTATAGCCCAAACATGACACCGTACAGGACAATGACAGGTGAAGGTGATGTAGCAGGTCGAGTGTCTCTATGTGTTTACGTAGGACACCACACACATAAACCGAGGTCCTTGATAAATTGTATGAGTATCTTGCCTCTGGAACGA
Organism: Matsumyia berberina; assembly: GCA_917880715.2. Classification (NCBI taxonomy): domain Eukaryota; kingdom Metazoa; phylum Arthropoda; class Insecta; order Diptera; family Syrphidae; genus Matsumyia; species Matsumyia berberina. Next base: position 112,464,150 of record OU862872.1, read on the forward strand.
TTCAATGTCGGGATGGGAAATGGTCCTATCGATATGATGTGTCACCCAAAGATTGTGTACGCTTCAAGTATCCACCCGTCATTTGTTGGTTGGCTTTCTTATTTTTTATTAACTCTAACTTTTCCTCGGCGTGTGTGAGGATCGCTTGCGTCTCTCTTCTTGGCTTTATGGGTCATATCCTGACGGCAAGGAATAGAAGAGCCCTGGATAGAGGATGGATGTAAAAACCTAACTGTGTAAGGTAGCAATTACGTTCTGTAGAAGGAGAGCGAGATAAGGTTTATGACATTTATCTTTATTACATGTTTTTTTCTGTTCACAAGTTTTTTTCTCTTGTTGTCGTTGTCCTTCTCATCCTGCTGCTGCTGTTGGTAATCTTGTGTGTGTGCATCTTTGGATGGAGAATAAGCGTCTTTCAAGACAGAACACCCACACACACAGGAACAGCGATGATGTATCTCTCGCGCAATGGCACTCTGGTTATGACAGTTTACTGTGTTTGAGATACTTAAAGGACAAATATTATAAAACGTTGCTGTTAGCCTGCTCCATCAAGTTGGTTTTTATGCCAAAGATTTGGGTGGGAAAAAAAAAAGGACTCGTTTGTGTTGTTACTGCTTACACTACTGTTTGGGACGCTGCTGTATCTTGAAGTGCAGAGCAAATGGGTTTAAATTTTTTATCATTTTGTTAACTACTGAGGAACTTTGAAGAGGATTTGCGTTTGCCATTAATGAAGGATCATTAGGTGGCAAATTAAGTCCTTTTGATGTTAAGATTTACTTTAGGATGAAGTGGAAGACCAGAGAGTGCTGTATGTTTGCAGAGAGAACATCGAAGTTAAGGTTGAATTGGTGAAAGGGCGTGGGTATTGGGAAAGTGTAGCTATGAAGGATATGACAGGACTCGCTACCGTGAGATGCTCTGTACAGTCTTTACAAAGAATGTCAGACAGAAGTAAATTTTTTCTCATCAATGTCTGCCTTCTGAACACTAGTCAGAGTTTTGATGGCTGCCTAGATTGGTCGATGTATGGCAAGAAACGGGCCGGAACTGCTTCCTGTGTTAACAGTGAGGTAGACAATGAGTCAATAAGCAGGGCGAATATGACGTTGATTCAACTGGGCACAAAGGTAATTCATTTTCCTGTTGAGGTTTAGTCGGAGTAAAGCATGAGCCATCTCAGGCTTGTTAAGGAGTGATGCCTCTATTGGATTGTGCACAACGACTGTCAGAAAGACGAGGGGTAAATCGAATTCTTTAATTACCTGCTCTGCGAATGTCACGGTCAAACAAGCATCTGCTTGTATAGTACAGGGAATCTTAAAATTGTTGGAAATATTGCCAACGACCCATCATTGCCGCCGAATTTGCCTTGACTGTGATATATAACTTTCACCTTGGGCAGTGATGTATACGTAACATTTTTGTCGAGTTGAAGAACCTCCTGAGGTTCTCTACTGACTGTGACTGTGACTCGGACGTTCAGTTCGACTAAAAGTCATCGATTGACCGGTGGCGTATACGTAACATTTTTGTCGAGTTGAAGAACCTCTTGAGGTTCTACCCCTTGATGATAAAAGGCGAGGAACTCTCCTGCTTGAAAAAGGCAGCGGATTCCATTGTGTTGTATACCTAGCCTTGCACAGCATGCAGGTTTTTACTGAATTTATGAGCGGATGAGCTAATCACGTCACCGTCAGCTGATTATGCTGGGCTCACTCAGATATGGCGACCAGTATTCGCTTAGAAAGGTCTCAAACGATATTATTTGACTTTAGTGTCTTTTTCATCCAAAGGGAAGAAGTTCCCATCTCAATTGAATATTTATTTATTGCTCCGCTTCCTTGGGGTTACATTTGAATGTAAACACCTTTTATTCTTCCAGGATATTCCTAATTGAATTTCTAAAGATGTGCCCATGGTAAACTTTACCTTCAAGACTTAAAACTTTTGCTTAACTAGAACACTCTCTCTCTCTTTCTCTCTCTGTTTAGTTAAAGTAACCTTAATTCAGAATATTTCTCCGCAACACCTCAACCGATTTTTGGAAAACCCCTACTACATTCCTGGGATAAATTGAACTCTATTTGAAACTTCTATCAAAAACTAATGAAATGTCTTAATTCCTCGAATCTTTTATACACAAACTTTGCCCAAAACTTTTCATTAAATGCGACGACGCCTCCTTGGCAAAACTATTTCTTTATCAATTTCACACGACACCACCCGTGTATCTGTGTAACTTTCACCATCATTTAGCATAATCCGACCGAAAATCTTTTGAAATTCCAAATCAATATGTGTGCGGCCAATACACAGGAATATCATTCCCATGCAAATCCTTTCAAATCCTTGTCATGCATATGTAGGCTCTCGCCTCAGCGCACACTTTAAAGACAAAAACTTTTCTGCCCACACACAAATCCTACCCGGGGGGATGATACTCGTACATCTTTCATCCGATGGTAGTTTTTGTGACACTGTTTTGGGGGGGGACACAAAAAAAACGAGAAGACATTTCAAATCGAACGGATTTATCTCATTTTGAGTGCTTAATTAATGCCCAACTTCTTATTATTCCAAGCATAGGTTGAGAACTATATTGCCAGCATCGCGCGCTGCCATCGTTCGAATTCACAGAGATGGATCCTCTATTTGGCAGACGACTGGATGCCAACATAACCGCTGCTGGCTGCCGCTCATCACCACCGCACCACCGCACCACCGAACCGGCACACCGCCTAACCCAGCCTCATCACATCCTGCTCCTGGACTCATTTGCATGAAATCTGTTATTTCAGGAATATTTATTCCTTCCGATTGATTAGTATTCATGGCGTTTTCATGAATATTCGGCAGTTGGCAGTGCCATCGATAGGAAGTGCGGCCGGAGCTAGAGTGGGGGAGGACACACTAATCGTTGATTTTGATGTCGATACAATGAGCCGGGGTGTTGTTGCCTTTACGAGTGTGTCTCTGTTCCAATTTTTTTTTTGTAGACAGTTTTTTTCAAAATCACAAGGGATATAGGATGCTAATTGGATATTTTATGCAGTTTTAGGGATTTTTTTTGTCCCGTCGCTGTGCGCCGCTGAACTTTAATTAAACTGAGCTTCTCGGAACGAGGATGAAGCGGTTTGAGATCCTTGAAAACAATTTAATTATAAAGTATCACAGCAGAAGGATTAAACTTTATAAATAGAAGCTTTCGCGTTTCGCGAGTGGATGTTGTGGATGGAGCTGTAAGAAGCTTATTTTGTAAACGATGCTATTGATTCAAATGGGTGTAAGCTGGGATGGGGCAAAGGACATGCGCAAAGCCATGAGCCTCACTTCGGATCATAAAGTTTTGGAAATGAGTTTGTAAATTTAGATGCGATTCCATGAAATGGAAAAGGTGACTTAAGACATAAGAATTGAAGGACTTCTCCCAAAAAGTTGAAAGGCGATCTCCCAACGAATTAAAATGAAGCCACATATGCACTACTTTCGAATTAAATAGAAGTTCTTTGTGGATTTCACTGCCAAAATTGACTATAATAGGTAGGTGGCCGTCCATAGACACACGTAGAACAGGGAAGGCCCCTTGTGATCCCACTGGGTCTATACCCTAGGTACCACTCCAAATATTGAAACCATTTCGAGCTCTTGATGAAGCTGAGGATACTTTTGACATCAGTATGCCATTATTCGGCCAAATTGTCGAAGTGATATACTCCTAGATAGACCATCCTTCTTTGGGATAAGGCAGGAAAATTTCAGAGGAAATGGAGGACCGTTTCTTCCTCCTCTTCATCCCTGCAGCTCTTGCAATTATCATTAGACAATAGGCCCATCCTTCTGGCATGAAGGCCGATGAAACAGTGCCCAGTGAGAACACCGATAATGGTGCTGATGAGCGACCGTTTAAGTAAAGCATAGGCCAGATCTCTCTGGAGCTATGGGATGTGGTACCCTTCCTACATCTTTGATTTGTCTTGCTGATCGCGTCGTACTCTAAGAGTGAATTACATGTAGCGAGTGGCACAACCAGATTCCTCCGTTCTGATAGGATCTCTAGAGTAGTACCACGTTTGGCGAGTCCATCGGCCTTACAATTCCCTGGGATGTCCCTATAACCGGGTACCTAGCATAGGTGAATGTTAAAATGTTCGGCCATTTCCGTGAGAGACGAGCGACAATCTGAGGTAGCTTTTGATCTATATGTTACTGATTCCAGAGATTTTGACAGCCTGGCTATCGTCCATAGAGAATACCACATTATGTCCATGTCCGGATAGGGCTTCGTTGATTACCTTAATTTCCGTCTGAAAACTCCTGCAATCGTCGGGGAGATGGAAGAAGATGCTCAAGTTGAGCACTTCGGAGAAATACCACCCCTCACTTCGTTTTCGGTTATAGAACCGTCTGTATAGAAGTGAACGGAGCGCTCGAATATGGCATCATCATTCTCCCACTCCACTCTAGAGGGGATCGATGTCCCGAAGTTAAGGTTGAAGTTCTGTTTAAACGGTGTGTAGTCGGTGTTTTCCGGGATGAATGTTAGAAGATCCAAGATCGAGGGGTGGAGGTTGTGGTTATGGTTGTTTGAACATTGAGAGGAGTTCTTCAGTCTGAGGGCTGCGCTTTGGCAGCTGACTGCTTGCCAAACTTAGATGGGTAAGAAGCCATCAAATCTTGCATAGCAGAGCACTTCTTGAGCCGATTGTCCCGCCATTAGTCGCAGACAAGGAGGTTCAAGTTCCCTGATTTAGTCAACTGTTTATCCACAATCACAACCATCATATTCCACAGAACTTTCCTTGGCATACTTTGACTAAGTGTTCTCTGGTTGCAGTCAGTATGTAAGAAAGACTCCCATAGGTGTTCTTATACTAATCAAACAGAATTGGTGCCATCAGGCTTTCACTATTCATTGGAAGGGCTGACTTCCATGCGTCACACAATGACATGGATCTCAAAAAGTGCGGCAAAGATTTCTCCTTAAGGCTTTTCAAAATGAAAAGAATCCCGGATCAAGATGGCAGACCTGTGCTTCATTTATTCAATGGAAACTGACCATTGGGCAATCAGCAGAGTTCAAGTTGTGAAAAACTGCGTTTGACAAGGTCTTAGAGTGAATCCTACATTCACGATAGCTATGGGCGATAAAGGTGACCAGAAGTTGGCATGTTAATGCGCTATTCGTCCTACAAGCCATTTAGAGATATGGAGAGAGCTGGGATATACTGACTGGGAATTCAGTAACTTTGTCCCTGCGCTCTGCTGAAATTCCCATTTTTGGCATTGATTCTAGGTCTGTTGGGAATCACGATGGGGTTTCAGCATAGGCATGCTTACCAGTGAGTTGGTAACAAATTTTATATGATGGTCAAGTCAGAAGGATGTTGGTCCAGGTGAAGGCGGCCAGCGGCCACGTTAGGATTGAACAATTAATTAAGCAACTTAATGGGTGCTTTAACAAGTACAAGTGCTTCAAGGATTTCTTAATGTGACGGCAATGGCAGCCCATCTAGGTGCCTATTCCTTATGATGTTGCGTTTCTTGATAAGACAATGAGCCATTCTGGTCAAGTATGATAAGCTTAAAACCCTATTTGAATGGCATGCTGTTTTTGTGTAGAAGGTTAAGTGGTCTATAATTTGTTGCAAATTTCAAGTGAGCGTTCCATAGAAGTTACCTTTCCCCAAAACGCTTAGAGTGCCTACTGATCAGTGAGAGTAACGCGAGGTCCTAATTTTAGCTTCTTACTTATAAAATTGGCCAGATACTAAATTTTTGGTGCTTGTCTGTCGTTTTGCCATTCAGGATTGTCGGCTGTTGCCCTATAAAGCCCAAGACTGCTAAAAGCCTTGAAATTGAATTAGAATACTGGCCAAGATGTTACCAGCTCGCATGAGTTCTCAGACAAGTGGGTGCACCTGTACATCCACCTATGTTGATAGAGGTTTTCCAGAGAATGCATGTAAGACGTCTCCAAGCGGATGGAGTGTTCTTGCATTGCTCGTAAGCAAAATTGAAAACCGATATTTAGGTCAACAAAGAAGACCACTGAAGTTTCTTCTTGTTGAACAATTCAACGCAAGCATCCCTTTGCAAACCATAAGGAACACTTGTCCTTCATTCTGCCCCAAACCAACTGCCACTATCGATTTTCAAAAAAGTCCACAACAGACATATCGTTCGACAGTTCTCCCTTCGTCCTTTTACTAGTTTCAGCCATTCAGCCCTTCATTTGTCCATTAAATTGCAATCTATGACACAAAGGCTCACAAAAATGGATAAACAGGACAACGGAACCCATGAAAGCATACACACAACAAAAGTGCGTCTTAATCGCCTTCTACCGTCCCCTCATGTGTACCATCGGTGAATCCTTTTGTGTCCATAAAAGACACATGGGGTAAAAATCACTTTTCCATTGGCCTACAAAGACTCGGATTTTTTTTTTTTTTTTTCTTATTCATCATTGCCAACCTGCCTTACCGCCATTTATCCTGCTTTTCAGCTTCTAACGAGCTGTCGTTTTGTGCTTACATTTTCAATTGGACATAATATCTAACGACTGCTGTCGTTGTCGTTGTCGTTGGCCGTCCAACAGAACCACCATCGCCATCGTTGTCATTATCATCAACATAATCGTTGATCGAAGATCCGGAAGGCATTGATTTGTGTTAATGGACTGAACCACCTAAAACGGACCCCGTTCTCCTATGCAGTGCTTTCTTTTTTTCTGTTTTCATTCATTTTAATCAATAAACCAAGAGCAAGATAAAGCCAGAGAGGGAGAAGGCGGCAAGGACTAAGGGACTCATTTAGATGACGGTATTCGATATTTTATATGCTCGTTTATGTGATATAAAATGATATTTATGCGAAGGTCCTTTCGGCGGAAGGTACCTCGGTTATCCATTGTTCGGCCGGGAGGTTGGTGGGAGGTGGGCCTCTCGTTTGGTGGGTGGTTATTGAAAATGATGGGCGGCATAAAGAACCGAGTAATGCTGGTAATTTGTTGTGTCTCCGCACTAAAAGGTAGAACATTAAACGTGGAGCTCTTATGGGAGATTATATCGCAGCGCCAACCGCTGAATTGGGTGTGTAAATCAACCTAAAAAAAGCGCCACTAATTGATAATTACCGTCAGAGCGACGCAGTACACTGGGTAATGTCCCCTAGAGCGGTGTGTTATTCTTATCTGCAAAAGCATTTCGGTGCTACAAATGAGCCAACACAAAAATTGATATTACCCTGGGCGTTGTTAGCTTGTAAATTGGCGCTTAAAGGCGTCATGAATTTCTATGACTAGAAGTCTACTGTCGGTATGAACACACTCACCTGATACGAATCTCGTTTTCTAATTTTGAAACTCAATTCGAACGTCGAAGGGCCGATTTATAGGTAACTAGGAACACAGAGCAGTGGAACTTAGAAGGACCAGAGCTGCTAGTAAGCTCTAAAAGCAGAGGGAGCTTTTCAGAGGAAAAGAAGATCAAGGAAGCGTAGAAATTCCACTTCAGAGTGTCTTTTCCAAATTCATACGAAGGACCAGAGCTTCCTCAACTCTAATCCGATATGGATGGAAGGTCTAGAACTGATCTGTCTAGATGGGTCTGACTATGTAGACAGCTGCGTCAACTCTAGGCGATATGAGCCACAAACTAGAATCAGAGACCTGATAAATCGAGAGGACATTTCACGGCTTTTAGAAGCCTTCACGATTCACTAGACTGTCGGTTACTATGCAGCAAGACTGGGCATCCCCTTTCACATCTATGGATGTGAACTAGGCCGAAACCTTTGACCACCTTCTAAGCAAATGCCCGGCTCTCGCCAGAACTAGGCCTTTCGTGAAAAATATATCGAAACTTCTGTTCTTCTGCACAGACTGAATAGAAGGACTACAGGATCACAGGACACCTAAACCTCAGAGTTTTGGTATCAGAAGAGAATCACAATGCACTAACTGGGTCTCAGACACACCAACCTACCTACATACCTACAGTTGCAATAGAAGTTGTGTCCGAGATTATAAGGACGAGTCATTCCGATTTGTGATGAGAGTGATGCCGCGTTCTGAAAAAAACCAATTTGCGCTGAGCAGTGAAGGTTCATTGGTTCATTTGTTAAACCGATCGGGACAACTTCTAACCTGGCAGCACTAGTCACTTGATTAAGGGTAGGATGACATTCCTGGCGACCGGTGTTGGAGAAAATTGATCCACGAACTAGCTTTGATTCTGATTTCTCTAGAGGAGCAGTCTTTGCTAGAGCAGGAACACTCTCTGCTTCCGGCGCCGTGAATAGTTTTCTCCTCCTGTCAATAGAGGTTAATGTGATAAATCTGTCCTGTTGGATGCCAGGTTACTCTGCTTAGACGTCTCAAAACTTCTCCAGGCCTGACACATGTAGAAAGGTCGGAGCGAAGCCATATTGTAACCTCTTCCACAGTTTTGAAAGAGGGCCAGTTGTTCGATAGCAGGGCCAGTAATCGAGGACAGAGTATGCTTAACAGCAGCACTTAGGGAGTGCCGTCGACATCCCAATAGCGTCTTGAATAGGCGTGAGCATCTGATTTGACAGTTGACCGTCTCTTACTTTCTTAGGTAGTACTATAGCTTGAGGTGAACCTGGACGTCAAACAACAAGTTTCCTTAGTTAGCTTGGCCCTTACTTAATTGCTTCAATTTGCGCGCTTCAATTTGGTTGATATCCCCTTCTAGTTGTGTGCTTCGGGCTAGGCGAGGTCTTTCTTTACTTCGGGTTGGATTCGAATACTCTGCGGATTAAAGCCTTGGCCTTCCTGAAAAAATCCAATGCAAAGTTTTTTATAAGGTCAATGTCGCAGTACAGGCTTCATCAATTGCTTTTATCTTTCGACTATGCTTGCGGGCTATTGACCTACACTCGGTGGGTTAAAAGGCCACTCCAGGGTGGAAACTCTATTTTCCTAAACACTCGTCTAATGAACAACTTCAATACACAGTCCCTTACATCCTTCACTCGTTTTATGTGGCTTTCTGTCTAAACAACACACCACAAACAAGCTTACAAAACCAATTCAAATTCATTTTCATACCCTCGGAACCCAGCAGCACCATCATCTACTCCCACATATCGATCCCTCATCTCCTGACAAAATAGATTCCCACACTCTTCGGCAACCACATCATCTCGATTAAGATGATTTCCCAATCCGGCCAAAACAATGAAAAAGTCAAATGCCAAATCTGACTTCAATTTCTGTTTGATAGGAGAATCCCCTGCCACTCCTGCTCAGCAAGCCATCATTTCAAAATTTAACTATTTTCGAGGACTTTACCATTTTGCTACAACCCACTCGAGAGCTCGACAGCCCCAAAATATTCGAATACTGCACCTGAAATCACCAAATCAGAAGGTTTAATTTTCTCTTCGGAAACATCCTCCCGGAGCTGACCAAACCGCACTGGATTTCCACAGCTCCCAGTGTGCCGGCGTGCAAGGACCTCACTCGAGCAACATTGAGGGCTCCTTAATGGATTATCATGATCCACCGGCATTGCCGTCGACACCGCCCGAGCACCGGAGTTGGCTCACTTAAGGGCTGGTTAAGCTCAGTTATTTCCCATGAATTCAATTAGAGATAAAGAAAGTTAATGGCTGCCGCCCGGAGGTGGACTGGATTTTGCTGAAAATATGAACAAATGTGCGTGCGACAGGGGAGGGGGTGGGGTTAACTGAATTCAAAGAATCGATTTCATTTGCGTTGTCCTTCGTCTCTATCGGTCGGTCGTCCATGGTCGGTGGGTTTCGTTGGTTAGTTTTGCTGGTTGTCGCCCACTTTGTCAGTGGCATTGTTTGCACTTCATTTAACGGTAATAACCGCTGTGAGATAAGGATATTTTTGACTTTTCCCTCCACCACTCCAGCGTTGACTTTGTCCTTTTTGCTTTCTGACAGTTTCTGTCGCAATTTTTCCTCCTTAGCGCGTTCGGTGTAATGACATTTAGATGTCTTGACCATGGAACAAGCGGTGGAATGGCATGGTTTCCGTTTCAGTTCTAATTTTGTGTTTTTTTTTTCTCCGTTCGGCTGCTTGTCCATAATTTTCGGCTGTCATGTAGGTTAAGTGACATTTTGACTGGCGATTGCTGGTAGGAGGAAGGGGGGGAATGTCGATGGTTAATTTGTCTGCGGGAGCATGGTTTTCGCATCGATTTTGTTTTGACAGTTCTTTCGAAGGATGTTCGAGAGGATTATTGTTCATTTTTGAACTTTTGCTTCGCTTTTTAGTTTTGACAGCGTTTCAGGGTATACAGGGGCGTACGGTTAAAGAAATCCAATCGGTGAGTGTTTATGTAATCAAAGTTGTCTACAGTATCCTTGAAGATGTGTTTGCTTATAAAATTCGGTTCGATTGTCTGGTGGGAGGTGCTGAGATTAGGGCCGACCGCAAATGTATATTGCAACGGGAGCTGAAATTTTCTGTGAGTCCCGGAGCAGAAATCGTTGCGTCAGAATCGGGATTGGAGTCGCTAGGATCCGCGATAAGAAACAGGACATAAGTTAGAATTGGAGATGGGTTGAGTTGAGGGGTCAGAGTTGAGAACACGACTAAGAAAACCGTTGCCGTGCATAATGAACTCAGGTAGCCATCAAGGCCTTGCAGTGAACGCGGACAATATCCGAACTTGGAGGTAATACCGAAAGGGGGAGGTCATAATAGAAATAATGATGCAGAACTCCGATGGCGAATCCTTTCGCTACAGCTTCGATCGAAAAAAAACCTTTGCGGCGACCAAACTCTCGCGTCCTTCCTGCAGGTTCACCCGGGTTCAGAGTTGACAGACAGGATATTGTGTCATAAAATGCACATCCTTGCACTTTGAATGAACAGAATTTAATCAGGAGAAAAACTGCACGCACACCCAGTCATCTGTTCAACTGTGTCCTGTTCAACAGCCTAGAAAACATGAATAAAATTCTTAAAGCGCAGCGAACTCAACAAACAGGATGTAGGGAAAAAAGAAGCTCCATCGAAAACGGACAATTTAATTATGACCTACCCGCCGATACCTGCTGTAAACCTTGGCCCATTGCCCAGCCAGGATTCAAATAGAAAGCCAACGACTCACTTGGAATCCTTGTGACCACGAAATGACCGAACAAAAATCCCAACGCACACGTACTCGTAGGAAAACAACCAAAAACCCGCATGTGCTTCTGTATCCTTGCAAACAATCGCTGAGTTATTTGCATTCACTTGGCCCAGGACAACACACACACACATTCAGGCAAAAGGCATGAAACTGGTAGATACGCCACAGAGTGCCAGAGCAGCGCCATCACCATTTTGTGGACCGAAATCATTGCCTTCGGCTGGCTTGATCTATCGAACCGGAACTTAACAGGAGAGTAAACTTTTCGTGGGTAAAAAAAAAAATGTAAGCCGCGAACTCGAATGAAGTAAAACGTGGGCCGAACAAGGGCTTTTGCTCGAGACCACATGTAGTAGGCCATCGTTCGTGTAGTGCCACTCTGGGCTATAAGTTGCTTACTTACACCTTTGGTATCCTTTGTATTGTGTGGTTCCTGTGGTTCATTTTTACCGTTGTTTCTCTGTGATTCTCCTCGAATTTTTATTTTTTTTCTCCGCATTTTTTCCGTACATCGACCCTTTTTATTTTTTTGGGGAGCAATGTCCTGAGTTGGTTTTTCGGTGCAAAAGGGGGAGATCTGTTTGGGTTCGGAGTATGGTAATTCAGTTGTCGGTCAAGACACAACATTGAGGCGAGGATAAATTATACCTGCAGGTGTAGTTTCAACCACAATGACCAAGGACCACTACTGCATTGGCATGCTGGCCTACAGAGACAGAGGACCACGAGTCTGTTAATCAGAAATTGAGTGGTGGCGAGGCGATCGATTTCCTTGAGTGACACTTTAGTCCTTCGTGTGGTGAGACAAGTCCTTGGAAGTGATAATTGTGTTGAACATTGTTTGTCATGGATTTGGGCTAGAAACAGCTTGGGTTTGAATATCACGGACGATATCGACACCGACATTGACACCCCGTGTTGGTGCTTCAAATTTGTAAGGGGGATTGCGTGAACAAGAACCCCTGGTGTTCATGACGAGTGTTCATGTGTCAAAGGAAGGAACAACAGTCCGGACACCATAGTGTTTGAGGCATTGAATGTTATTAGTCAGCGACAAGTAAATGATGGGAGATTTGAACTTTGATGTGTGTGACTTGTATGGTGTAATGTGAGTCTAAGCAGATTGGATCAGAGATTCTCGCTTGTTCATTTACTTGAATGGTTGCTAAGGGAGTCAAGGAATGCATGAAGGAACTTGGCTAGGTTAGGTTAGGTAGATGTGTTGGCGGGGAGGAGAGAGCCTTCTGCGCCAAACTCAGGTCAGTAAAGACCCATTGTGATGCCCACTTTCGGGGGGAAGGTACCCCTTGCTCGTGCACACAAAGCACTTTCCATTTTGAAGCCTTAATGAGCCTCTAGATGTCCCTGATAACTACGTCACTTAGTTCCTCGCTTTCCTGGAAAAGTGTCTTCCAAAGAATTAAGGTCTGAGGTGGCAAAGACCTGGGCAGTGGCAGAGGAAGTGGGTTGTGTCCCCAATAACTTCCTCGTCTCCGCAATCCCTGCAAAGGTCGCCCTCACTTAGCCTTAGCTTTTCCATGTGATAGCGCAGATCTCATGACCTTTAATTAGTCCTATAAGGATGGAGAGGGTTTTCCTGTCCTTCTGCTTGAGAGCATTAGTTCCAGCATCGCTTCTCGGCCTTATGGCAAAGTGTAGGATATTCGCTAAGTCGGTAGATAGGTAGACGAGATGTGACAAAATGTACACGATGGCGCATAGGAGTTGTAGTGGCCCTAGGATCCACAGGGAGAAACAGGACATAAGTGTTCGATCTGCCAGTAACTCGATTGGAATGCAAAAACTCTGAAAGGACATTCCTATGGGGTCACATCAATCTATCCACGAGCCATTGGGTTAGACGAAACGAGACTTTGGACGTCCTTTGGCTGTGTAAATCCCTAGAGTCTCACTCGCATTGTGGGATACAAATGAAATCAGCTGGGCGGCCTCATCTGACGTCAAGATTTTTTGTACATAATTTGCCCTTCAACAGCTTCGTGGATGGCAGATAGTGCGGCTGGGGAGTACGTGGAGTAGGAAGACATTCTGCCCACCTCCTTCAAAGAGTAAGAGTAACGCCTTCCACCTGTCAATGACTGTGACTGGGACTCGGACACAAAAATCATCGATTGATCGGTGGCATATACGTAAGTTTTTTATCGAGTTGCAGAACCTCCTGAATTTCTCTGTGACTCGGACGTCCAGTTCTAAAAAAGTCATGGATTGAGCGGTGGCGTATTTTTATCGAGTTGAAGATCCACCTGAGGTTCTTTATTGACTGTGACTCGGGCGTTCAGTTCATGGATTGAGCGGTGGCGTGTACGTAAATTTTTCATCGAGTTGAAGAACCTCCTGAGGTTCTCTGGGTTCGGACGTCCAGTTCTAACAAAAGTCATGGATTGAGCGGTGGCGTATACGTAACATTTTTATCGAGTTGAATTTCTCTGTGACTCGGACGTCCAGTTCTAACAAAAGTCATCGATTGAGGGGTGGCGTATACATAACATTTTTATAACCTTCGTCTTGGTGTGAATGCATCTCATTGAGGACGACTCCAACTTGGTCTAAGACTAATAAATGACGCATTGGAATCAATCCTTCCATCAACAATTAGGAGCACATTTCGCCTTAGTCCTGCTCAAATACACGTCAACTCGTACGTGTCATTATTTAAGTAGTTTTCTATAATTTCCGGAATATATCTCCAAAGATGTTTGATGACATTGTGCTCTACGTTGTCATTTCCAGCACAAGGAATTCAAAATGAGGATGAGTTTGGGGCTATCATGATGCAAATAATTTTCACCCTCTCCTCACCCTGCGCTCAAGAGAACCACACACACGCATAGATTCTTCACAATATTTATGTGCATATGCTAATTTTGACATAAATTCCAATTTATTCTCCTTTGTCCTGGAGACTTAAGAACTGTCTGTACTTGTAGCTCCTGATTGCAGTGAAGTGTTGCATGTGCGTGTGTGTGTTCTATCCACAGCCTCTATCAACTGTCATCTCAGCCACACATTGTCTTCGAATTGGATCCAATTAAAGAAAGTCACATGGTCTTGGGGTTGAAATATCCTTAGACAATGCGTGTGGGTTGATGATCTGAGACTGGGATGTGTACCATGTGTACGTCAATATTTGCTGATGATAGTCGTGTGCATGATTTAATCTGTCTGACTGTGATTATTCTGACTTGACAGTGTACATGCACCCCTTTGCCCTCTTTTGTGCCATTGCAGTCTGTCTCGCTATGGCCACCCACAACTTGTCTAATTTGTTAAGCTTCTGTCCGAAGAAAAATGTCCCTCCATCTCAGTCCGCTACAAAGGAAGAATATTTCATATCCTATGTTCGTTTCGACGTTTCCATTAAAAAATTCCTTTCTGCAAAATTTTTTCCGGAAAATTTATTTCCCGCTGCTCGCTGGACATACAAACATTCGCGTATGTATCCTCCTTCAAGTCAGAGATGCAAACAAATTTTATTTCGCCATTTGTTGCAGCATCGCCAAACGCAAGCGTTAAATGATTTTCCTTCCAACCCGCAGCAAAGACGCAAGACACACACACACAAACACCCACCCACAAGCCTCACGACGACGACGATGATGAAAAGGATGCGGCAGCTGGAGCCGCCGTTGGGTGGTGCTATTCCTGTTGCTGTTTTTCACTCCAAAGTGCGAATGCAAACGAAACTTAAATTAAAATGCCAACTAGACTGGAAGAAGTGATATTTCGGTATCATAAATTCATTATTGCAACGCTGAAACCGGGGCAGGATATAGTACAGCCGAGGATGCCATGAGGGAAGCCTTGCGCTCGTGTAAGCTTTATCTGCACACCATTCGTCTATTTCACCAGAATACAGAGAGAGTACGACGAATGGATTTAGTTTTAGTATTGTACTGTTACCTAGGCAAGAAAGGATGTCAGCTTGGCCTGCTACGAATGGACGCCACAGTGTGTTCACTGTTTTGTTGAGGAAATTATGCGAAAGCGGGACGCAATGACAGACAAAAGGATAATAATTAACATAATGAAATTAATGGCGGAGATATGTTCGTGTTAATGCTGCTGTGAAACGAAAATGAGTTCGTTTTTGTGCTGTGAACAGTGAACAGTGCCCAGTGTGCTCGGTGCAGTTGGAAGTTACAAAACTGAATGAATCCTTTGACCTCATTTGGAGTGCGGCAAGTGAATGTGGCAGGCACACTGAACAGATGAAACGCAATTAGAAAATGTTGCCTGGTGGTGAAATGTGCTTGCGTCAGAGTGGGTGGCCACAGATCCTTTTGTTTACTTTGCCTAATGGGGATTAGATTATCTCGGAGCTGTTATGTAAACTTAGCCATTAAATGAGTGAATATCGTGTGATGAAGATATGGGCTATGTAATGTTTTGGTTGTGCAAGAAGAAAAGGAAATTTGGTTGGGGGGTGGTGGCACTCTAACTCTTATGTGATGCGAATTATGAAAATGTCCTTCACGTAGCAGCAAATGGATGTGACAGGAGTTAGTACTCTTTTTTTTTTTGTCAGCGAGTGAATCACCAAACTCAAGCAAGTCCATCACATTAAAAGAGTAAAGCAGTGTAGGGTCATGGAAGCTGCATCCGTACAAGGAAGAGTGGTGGAATGAACCACAAACGAGCGGTTAGGTATGCGAAATCTCTTTCCAAAAGAGACTAGAAAATAGCAGAGGATTAAAGCGGAACGATAACATGTTTTGAAACTCCGGCAAAAAACTCTGCTCTTCTCCTTGGATTGCTTGGAAAAACACTCTTCATCGTATAGACCTCTATTCATGTTGAACATAGTGGACAAACTATTCGAGTGAATCATAAGCGACAGACCAGGCCTTTCAGACCACCAATGTGCTTTGCTGTCGATGTCATCAACAAAGTCATAAGCGAGAAGAGTGACGATAGAAGCTCGAGAGTAAGAAGTACTTGGCTATCATCTCATTTGACGTAAAAATTTCGCTCAATATCGCATTCTGGATAAAGTCTCTGCGTTCAGGAATAGGCTGCATTTTTACACAGAAGAAAAGGATATTGTACGGCGCCAGTAAAGAGTGCGAACTGGATGCACAACTGTGGAACCCAACTCCCTGAGACTGAAAATACTGAGTTGAAACACGACTGCATGATGAAGGTTTCTGGATGTTTCGAGATTGCCATGGGTCTACAACTTACACAGGAAAATACAGAAATTATACTTATCATCAGCAGACAAGCAAGAGAGACTCTAAACGGAATTCAGAACCAGGGTTGGTTCCCTCTACTTCTATATCTAGTACTGCGGTCTCACAGAGATAGCTCTTTTCCAAGCCTTAGTTCTAGAGTAACAGAGTCAGGAATTTTATCAGTTTCTTAGGGCGTAACGCACCGAATTGAGTCTGTTAAATAAGTTCACTGACTTCAGTCCTCAATTGCTTAAGTTAGTCTTCATCCGAAATAAGCAGAGGACTGCCTTTCGTTCGCCAATTACAGGCTGGAGCCCTGACCACCTGTAGGCCTTTACTTGTACTCGTATTAGGATTGTTTTTTAAACTCCGGCAATTGTTCTTCTCGAGTGGTCTTGCTAATGTGGATGGCATTGATTTTGTATGGTAGGTCAGATGTTTATTAGTCACCAGTCATTTCCAAGTATGCTTCGTCTTTGCTTAAGTCCTTTCGGTTGCTTTTAAGTGTCTTCAGCATTTTAATGTTTTTTTTATGCGCATGTCGGTGTGAAAATCGTTTACCCTCTTCGGCCGGAGCCATTAGTTACGTCCGACTCTATGCTTCTGAATGTTTACGTGCTAAAAAATACACCTTCTTTTGTTGCTCTGTCTTGTTTGTCCCTTACGGTACCGCCAGTCAAGGCATTCCTTCGCAGGGGCAGGTTTAACATTTCCTTCTCTCTTTTCAACTGCCAAATCTAGCAGTTTCCTCGTTTCTCGCTCTTCCAGTCTTCCAGACATCGTCCGTCGAGCATAAATGTGATCTGTGGTTTTCCTTCATAGAGCTGGTGGATTGGGTCATCCATATGGTTGTATTTGTAGAGATACTCCCGAAAGCATTCATGCCCTGATGGGACTTGCGTTGGGTCATAGTTTACCTCCCCATACTTTCTTCTAATCCATTCGCTGATGTTGGGGATCAATTTCCATGTCCATCGCTCCTTGGTTGTAATGTTACACCTACGTTGCCATTCTGCTTTCACAGCTTCCATGGTTGATCTTCTGTCGCAGTCTTCCTCGCTTCTAGATCGACGAGCATGCGGCCTGACATTGCGCTTAAAGCATCCGCTGACACAGTTCTAAAGGCGCAGCATACCCTTAAGGATGCAATCCAAGTACGCCGAGTTCATCCATTCGCATGCAAGAGTATAGGGCACCTTAGGTATACCAATCGCTACTTGCAAACTTAAACTAAAGCTAGATGCTATCGAAAGAACAAATCTTTGGTGGACAAGTGGTCCAGCGACAAACAGATTTAGGCAAAGCTTGGTCTGAAACGCTCTAAGTATTTGATTTCTCTTAATAGATCGCATATTAGCACTCTCATAGGTGTTATTACTGGACACTGCCTAATAGGCAAGCATGCAACAAGGCTTGGCGACTACGCAAACGACTTCTGTAGAAACTGTGTAGACCGGAAGGAGGAGGAGACTATTCTAGATATTTTTTGCACCTGTCCAGCTCTCTCCCACAAAAGAAAACTCCACTTAGGAGCCTTCTTCTGTACCAACTTAGGCGACCTAATAAATATATCGATGTTAGTAGCCTCCTACGCTTCATAAGAAGGTCCAATTGGTTCAATGAGTAGGCAGGAGATCTTTCCGAGATCCTTGTGGTATCATAACGGACCCCTCATGGGTCTAAGTGTGTTGGCTTTAGCTGACCACCACTTCAACCTAACCTAACCTAAGACTTGGTTACGGTCGTTGAAAGGTTTCTGACTGGTTGCATTGGTCCTCCAAAGTTTAGCATTAGCCGTCATAGTGCTGATACTGCCGGAGAAACCCTCTGACCTGCCAATGCTAGACGATTACTGAAGCAGGGTCTGTGGTTCAGTAGCACTCACAGGTACTTGATGTACGACTTTGACTCAATGATGTGTTACTCGACTTGTGAAGTGTCTTTTAACGGCTTCGGATCAGTACATTGGTAAACTTTTCCGTAGCTGTTGCAAAGCCCACTACTATGTAGTCACCTGAACCACTCTATAGGCCGCGCATATGTCTGTATAAAACCGCCGCATTGTGCTGAAGCCAATACCATAAATCCAGAAACAATGCAACCATGCCCATTACAAAGTACCAACTCATCTTATTGTACACAGCCACGCCAAGTCCACCTACAATTTGTTTTTTTTTTTTTTCAATTTAAAAACAATTCCAACAATTTATTTAATTACAAATATTTTTCCCTATTTCCTTCTAATTATAAACAGTGCCCTGCATTCATTTCAGAGCCCTACATAGTTGCAATAGAATTACATTCACACCGCATAGCGTTAATAATACAACTTTGGAGGATAATTGACAATCCCCGACACCCTGCGCTGGACCGTTTATTTAATTTATTTCCATTTGTTGGGGCTCCCAATTCGGCGGCATTTAGGGGTCGGCTTTATCTGTCACTTATTAAATTTCCGATTTAGAATCCTGCGGCTGGTATGCGGTTGCACTGTTAAGCGAATTAGTGCCAGCACTGTGTGTGCGTGTTGCGTAAATAAAATTTTGAGCATAGAAACAAAGTTCAAAACTACGGTTTATCTATTGCTGGAGGAATTTAATTTCGTGCCAAACTGCAAATTCATCGGAAAAAATATGAAAAACGCCATACGCTCGGATCGGTGGATAGTTAATTGGAATTTACGGTGGCGTATACGTAACATTATGCAATTTTTCGACCAATTGGAGAGTGTCTGCGTTCGGGAGTCATGATTTACACTCTCACGCTGTTTGATTTTAATTGGACTCTATTGAATTACCCAATGAAGTTGGGGATAGTTGGCGATTAATAGCGGGCTATGACTTTGGAAGGGTTTAACCTATAAAATTAAACAGTATTGAATTTTACCATCTAATTAAGTCAAACGGGGATCTGGTGCATCAAACGGCGACCTGAGCCGGCTTTTTTCATGACCTTGGTGTGTCAGTCATTAACTGTTTAGTGGTTAACTAATTTGTGTAATGGTCACACTAATTTGGAAAAAAAAAACGTTAACTTCTAGCTCGGGTTCTGTGACGGGGTCGACAGTACCACTGGGTGATTGTCCCTCCTTTGGAAAAAGGCTCCAAATATAGGGGAATCTTTCTCTTAAGTCTCCCCGAAAAAGTCTCTGCTAAGGTGTTGGGAGCGCGTTTTAGAACTGTGGCCGAGTCCAGGTTGGGCGATGAGCAGTACGACTTTCGTTCAGGTAGAAGCACATCCGACAAGCTATTCACTCTCAGAATCATACCTGAGAAGGCCGGGGAGTATGCCAAATCTATCTACAGTTGTTTCGTGGATTTGGAGAAACCATATGAGCAGGTCACTTGAGATAAACTTTGGAGTTTACATCAGGAGTATGCGAAAGATAGTTTTCAATCTCACTACACAATCAATCTCTATACACAAACTGTTTAAACTGTGTTCGGGTGAATGACATTAAATCGACACCTATGGGTGTTGGATTTCGACAGAGATGCATCCTGTAACCTCTCTTTTTCACTGTGTATACGAATTGGTTGTTACAACGCAGCCGTGGTGAGGAACGGAGGTACTTAAAGATAAGGATAAGACATCTGCTTTTCGCTGATAACTAAGTCATTCTGGGGTCCACCCAAACTAAACTTCAGGTTCAAGTTCGTAGCTGTCTGTGTAATGAAGGTAAAGATGAACAAATCAGAGGTAACTCTGAATGCTAGTGGAGTCCCATTGAAACAGGTGGATAAGTTTAGGTATCTCGAGTCCTATTCACAAGTGATGGAAGGAGTAATACAGAGTTATCCTATAGGGTTGGCCAGGCTGGAGCAATTTTGAGACAGCTTGGTCAGTTTGTTATCAGGAGGTCTGAACTTGGCATCGAAGCTAAGCTATCGATCTTCAATTCAGTGTTTGTTCCGATCCTAACCTATGGTCATGAAGTTTGGGTGATGATTAAAAGAATACGATACAAGCTGCTGAAATGAGTTTTCTTTTTTGTTTTGCTGGAGTAACTGGTCGATATCTACATAGTTAGGAACACCAGAATACGCGAGGCTCTTAATGTTGAGCAGCTACTTCTTTGAAGAGAAAGGTCCATGTTTTGATGGTTTGGGCACGCATGCAATTTAACGCATTCCCCCAACTCCATGACGTGTTATGAAATCCGTGTCATCAAGTAGGTGTCCCCTGGGTAGGCCTAGGATGAGATGTCTGGACTAAGTCTGAGATCTTACTTCTTCCCCTATGAGGATATCCCCTGATGATTAAGAGTCGATGGCGGAAAATCGGGACATGTAGACAGTCCTTAACCCGCGACTTTCATAGTGGATAAGGGGGTCATTGAAGAAGGTTTTGCCTGAAGCAACAAAACTATCGAATATGCACCACAAATCCCAGTAGAAGGAACATTACACACGACGTGATCAAATCACTGTAAAAGGATTAAGTGCTTGGGCTAGGACTCGGACTGTTTTTCAGTGATCTTGTTGGTAATCTCGTTGTAAACGGGGATATTCATGGGAACTTTTTCTACCGACGTTCTGCACCTTTTAGAATATAAGGCGTAGGATGTCAAAAGCTTTCCTCTCCTTCGCTCTCCTTCATTCTCTCTTTAAGCCCATTTTGGTGGTTTGCACCTTTATACTTGCAAACATCCTGTCACCCGTGTACCTAGCTGAGTCCTGCGAATCGAATCAACGTCGTCGATGTTCGCAGGAAATTGCATATACTTTTGTGATACTGTGCCTCTGGTGATGGTATCAGTGTATCCCACAGTCGAGTTATCCATCAGGAAATGGAAAAAGAACGCATGAATCATGCTAAAATCCGATTCCAATCGGCGTATTTTATAGATGCATTCAACGCGGATATCTAATCTTAATTTGAATTCATTGCTCGACTCCTTGTGGAAGGCGTTTGTCTTAAAAAATTCCACCAAGCTTCTCGTAAAACGAAGGAAAAGGGACACAAAATCCTCCACCAAATGAGTTTCCCATTATAAGTACATGCGAAATCGTTGCCTATTTCTCTATCACAGCATCGCTCCAAAACCCCACGAAAGCCTATCAAATGGAATGGAAGAGACAAGCCAGGGGGATGACCCCCTCTCTCGAACTCTAACATTCATTTGTATCCAACCATACATACATTTTCCTCTTCCTTTGCGCGAATCCCCAAGGATCATTTGTGGAAATAAAAATGAAGAAAAATTTAAAAAAAATTTTATGCACACTCATGATCCTGGGCTGATGCTTTATTTTAATGCACGACCATAAAGGATATTGAATGTTAGGCGGTGTGGCAGCAAAAGCAAAGAGCGCCCCTTTCCCCAAAGGAGTGCCGATCCTAATTCATTCATCGCCCTGTGTGCAGCAGTGGTAGTCCTTGGTCGTTGGTTATCCTTCGTTTCAAATTGCATAGGATTTTCAGTGTATTTTTTTTTCCACTTCCATTCGGATGAATGTTTAATAGACATCCCTCTCCGAAGGGCATTAGGATCAGCAAAGTGCGAGCGCCAGACTTACCACACGAAGAAATAATCATTTTAATGTCCTTTCGGCAACATGCGAGATTTGAATAAATTTTCAATTTATCCCGCAGCGGCGGATGAGTGGAGAGTAGTGCGTCGTCTGCCTGCTTTATTCGCACAGAGCTAAATGTAAATATTGAGAAAAGAAAAAAGGACTCCCACATCAGTTTAATGGTGACGAAAAGCACTTATGAGGGATCTGTGAAGGACAGTCTTGTGAGCAGATGTACTTTAATGACTGAGAGTTGAAAACTTTTCAGTATACGATCACTGTAAAGGCCATGTCCCTCTTCTAAATCGATGATCTCTTGTTAAACGGTGGACAAGTACTAAACGACTTCATTTGTTGCATTGCCATTGAAGGATATTGACCCATCATCCCCTCCAGGACACCCATTCGATTTAATTATAAATTCACTTTTGATTATATATGTGTGTGTGTGTGTATGTTGCCTTTCCAATTAAGTGCCTATCGGAAATTTAATTATTCCCGCCCGGGTAAAGTTAATTCTCGTTCATCGGTTAATTAGAGCACAGGGCGACCGCTTAAATAATTCACTAGGGGGGCGGCCAAGCTATTAATTTGACGCGCACATGCAAAGCACGTCGCGGCCATTTGTAGATGTTAATTTAAAATTAAATGACATTAACTTCGAAACACGCTGCTGCTGTTGTTCTCGGATTTTGTCCCCCCTTCCCTCCCCAATCCCTCCCGAAAGACATAATGAGATAATGGAGTAAACAGTCTCGAGTACAGTCCCGAGTACAGTGCCCTGTGTGTGCCCTCCATCATCGTGTCGGCTTTCAAGTGAATATCACAGACGCTCATGACGGCTCATGAATATGAACGTAATTGTCATCGCGACAAATGTCATCTTCCGCTCATTTCGCTGATAAATGTCAATTTTTATATTTTGAAGTGAAACTAAATAGAAATTCGTTGTGGGAATTTTTTTTATTTGTTCCAGGACACTGTTGCAGGCTGGGGAGGGGAGATTGGAGGGATATAAAAAATTCAGAAGCGTTTCTTGAAGTTGTTCGCCGTCGTCTTTTCACACCAACACCACCACCACCATCGTCTTCGTCGTCGTCTTTTCCTAGTTCGTTGCATTTATTTTCATCGAAAAAGTACAGAAAAATGAATGAACGACAACAAGGAGAGGAACCAACCCTGCGAGTGGAAAACATGAAATTGCACTACGTTACAAACAATTTTTTTTTGCTCCTTTTTCTTTGATTTATTCTCCTCAGCCCCTTTGCCGGGGTACCCTTGCTATAGATCGTCATGTTTCGCTGGCTTTTTTCGTTTCATTTTCACAAATGAATTTAAATTGTTGAGAAAAGTTGTAAACAAGTTGTGAATAATTCATAAGATTTCCCGAGAAGGAAGATGGGACCGCCATTTGGGGCCACAACGCAAGGTACTAGTCTTGGATTGTTCAAAGGGTGCATTGCAAACAGATGCTGAGCGGGAGAGAAAGATGCAGCCAATGATGGCACGAGATTTCTTTGCGATGTTTCTTTGGATGCAATTTTTGTTCTTTTGTCAAGTGAAAAGTGCAGCAATGGTCTCGAGGTTCATTTTGCATTTGTTAGATGGCGCTGAATTGCATTTATGGAAGTGATTTTCAAAACTGTTGTCGCAATGTACCCGTTGGAAGAGTTACATTGAAGTAAAGAGACCAGTCACTGGCTAGACGATTATGTCCATACAGTCCAGGTCATCAATTCACCCCTTTAGACGTGAAGTCAGTGAAGATGATTAGTATATGCTGACAATTGCAGCAAAGGTCTCAGAACGACAGGCAGAAGCTAAAGGGTGACCAGGGTAGTGCGACCGTTCCTTACTCAAAATGAGGTGTAATTCTGAGGGTTCAAACAGTTTGTCAAGAGCTTCTTCAGCTACCTTGGCGGTGCGCTAAAACCAACTTCTAACCGGCTTATCTTTCACCGCATGAATGAAGGGTGATAGTTGCCCCAAACTATTATTATTAGTGGGGAGCAATTTGCCCACTCTAGCACTGCTGTCTCATATAGAACCCTATTGTGCTGAACCATAAGGGCAGTTTGTCTGTTCCAGAGGCTCTCAGGAAGCTAATCAGATATTGTGGTTGAGACGAATTCACTGCCTTTCTCACATGAACGAGGGCGGGGCGCTTTGTGTTCATGTGAAGAGAGCTTACGTCGCTCTCCAGTCCGGTACCAGACCGGTTAGAATTTTAAGGCGATTTCTGCTCAGATTTAGAAGAAACTTGGATTAGGTAAGGTTAGGTTAGTGGGCAGCGGAAGGAAGAACCATGTGGCGATATGATTCAGTTCAGACCCATTGTGATACCCTTTGGGAAAAGAGAGTGTCCCCTACCCGTAAGAACGCTACCCTATAGTTACAGTTGCATACATATATGTACCTATGTATGTATATGGATATCAGTAGAACATTTTTTATCTTTTTGCTTATTAGTTCCAGTGACTAGATTGCAGTAGCTTGATAGGATCTCTGTCCACAGGCATAGAACCAGCCGAGCATAATCCCTGGGCACCGTAACCTGGGATGTGTTATCTCTGGCACGTGCGGACCCGTGCTGAGATGGAGAAACTCGTAAAAAAAAAAAGTAGAGCATGATCAATTTACTGCGTCTGTGATACAAACCACCCTGTGGATTTGATGAATCTCATTATTTAGTCCACCGGTGTATCGGATAATTTCTTTAATGTCCTCGAAAAAGAGCCATCCGAGGAACTTATTTCTTAAATGGCAGATATTAGCGCAATGGCAAAGGAAGTCGGTTGTTTCCTCGTAGGCCTCCTCATAGCCACACCCCCTACAAGGTCTTCTTCTGTAATTCGAAGGTTTTTCATATGGTACCGCAGCGTATTATGCCCCGTGATCACTACTATAAGGCTGCTTAGGGATCATCTGTCGATCTGCAGAAGTCTGTCGGTCCTAGCCTTAACGAATTTTGGCCATATCTTCCTTGTGGTTGGATAAGTGTTTAGAGAGGCCCATCTGTTGTTAGCCTCCCTTAAGGTTCTATTCCCTACTTCGAGCTTAAGTGTCCCAGGTGGGATGTTCACTGAAATCTCGGGTTCTTTTGGGCTTGTTGCCTTGAGCCTTGACCTCTTCTCGACAGCACCTCAAAGCTTTGATTTTATTTCGTTGTGATAGATTGGGGAGGAAGTGTTTGGTACATTTCTGTCCTATACTTCTCATCCAAATTGTGTTAGATTTGAGCAGGGTTTGTTCCCTCACCAAGCTTTGGATTTGTTTACCCCACAGGCTGGTACAGGACCAGTGAGAGGGGTAGTTGCACATATCTTGGGAGTGAGCCTCCTGTTTCATTGGCGGTGTGGCTCTTGTAAGCGGGGGTCCAATGCAGTATGACTAAGTGGCTTTTTTCCCAGTTCCAGAACGGTCTCTAGGAGTAGTTTCGTTTTTTATCGTATCGGAGTTCAGTGGTTTCAAGACAGCTTGACTATCAGAGAGGATTAGAATCGTTTTGCCACAGAAGTTACAGAGGAAGATTAAGCCTGTGCACTTATTTATGGCAAAGAATTCTGCCTGGAAGACTAACCGACATGTTAGTGCTGGACGACTCTCCGAATATTTCAACCTCAGATTCACTGTCCATTTTAGAGCCGTCCCTGACCGTACTTGGTCATGCTCTGAAGTACGGGGTTTGAATTTTTCGCAGTCGTCACTACTGAGTAGTTTCGTTTGAAGCTGTATCTTGGGAGAATGCCATTCAATGTTAAGGTGAACGTCAGGAGGATGTTTGGAGCTGATATTGTTTTAAGTGAATGAGCCTGCGGCCTAAATTATGCCTTTCGCTCTTTTTGAAATAGTTGGTGGATCCTCTTGAAATCAAGGCGTTTTGCATGCAAAATTCCCTTTTTAGGTCAAATCTTCCACTTTTTTACGACCCCATTCGCCCATTTGAAGGAATCGTGGTTCTTAGTGCCCCAATTGCAATAGAACTCGCCTGGATATACTTTCCTTAATGAGGACAGGTCGAGGCTTGCGATGTGCTTTCTGTGTCTGTCAGGTTGGAGACCTGTGGGAGAGCACCCTTACTGTCTTCTGACCAAGCCAGTTCATTGTCTGTATCTGTTGTCGTCTGATTTTGTTCTCATCTACCCTATTGCTCCATCGTTGAGGAATAAGATCAGTAAGGAGTTTCATGTATGCTGTCAAGGTCTCTTGGAATAGGGATGTTGATCATATTTGTTCTGTTACCCCTTACAGTTCTTCCAAGAAGCCTCCATCGATAAGAGGAGCGTTAGGTTGAAGTGGCTGCGAGCCGAAGTCAACACACTTAGACCAATGATAGGTCCGTTGTGGATCTTGAAAAATTCTCCTTTACCTACTCGTTTAACCACTTAGAGCTGCTTGATGAAGCATAGGAGACTTCTAATATCTGTGTTGATTTGATCGCCTAGATCATTGTAGAAGAAGGGGCACCTAGGTGAAAGGTGGGGGATTGTGTTCTCCTCCTCCTCGTCCATGTAGCTCTTGCAGAAATTATTTAAAAAGACACCAAGGTTTTTTTGCATGTCTGCCTATTTGACACTGACTCCGAAATCTTGATCCTCCGGCCAATAAAATATCCTCATGTTCTAGGAACATCTACACTGAGAAACATGTCAGAACGTTGTCGAAATGAGCTTAAGATTCTTAACTTGCAACATAACGCATCACTCTGTTGAATTCTAGGACAGAAGAACCAGTATAACCGGCGAAGGTCACAGGTATCGATGATCCCTATAGTCGCGCTGATTTGCAATCTCTTTAGGGAAATCAAATCCTTAGACCGTTTCAGATCCAGCTTGGACCAAATCTGTTTCGTCGCTAGACTCGTAGTACCCCCAGTCCACCTAAGATTTGTCCTTTCGAGAGCATCACGCTTAAATTTAAGTTTACATGTAGCGATGGGTATGCCCAAGGCACCATATATGCATCGTCGTTCCATGTCCGGCGATAAGAGGAAAGGCTGTCTCTGCAAAACTCCATTCTTGAGCTTCTGGTCTCACTAAATGTTTATAAGCCACGCCTTCAGCTCTGTCAAGGCTTGACTCCTTTAACCTCAAAGCTTAACCTAATCACTCGACGCAGACACTTTAAATTTAAATAATTGATTAGGGCAAAAAAAGGGAGCACCCAACTTCTCCTAATTGATTCCCTTAAACTTCGTGGCATGAATCTGCCTTACCTGCAGGAAGGCGAACTTTTTTTTAAATTCAAAATCATTAACTTGCAATTTTCAACAGAGAGTCTCCCCATCTCAGGAAGTCGCACATATATTTCTGTGAACGCGCCCCAAAAAAAAAATTGCAACTTTTTGTCCTAACACTCCGTTCCAACTGTGAAAACAGGAAACACTGGGCGAAGCTAAAAAAAAAAATTGATTAAAAAACTTTTCACATCAGATACGAGTGCAAGGACTAATTGCGAAAAAAACCGGGAGAACACAGAATTTTTTTATTTTTTTTATTTTACAAAAACGAACGAACTCCCAGATCCGTTTCCTTCGTCTTGTGATAAATTAGCTTTTAATTACTCCCAGTGTATAGATAAATCCTTGGCTAGCGACAAGAGATCCCAGAGCCACAAAGTACACAGAGCGAGTGTGTACATCTCACAGCGAGAAAGACGGCGGCGAGGACATTCGATATTCTTCAGTTTTTTTTTATGTATTTTCGTCGCCCAGTTTATTCCCTTCCTGAGGCGTTTTTTTTTGCCTTCCTTTCCGGAGCCGATGCCGTTTTTTTTTTCTCGTTTACTTCCCTCGTTTCCTCGTGTACTCTCACTCATTTCGAGGTCAATTCAATTGACTAATTTAATTGGAAATTGAAATGGAATTGCTTTTAATTTGTTGTCCTTCTGGATCGTTGTTTTGTCGTCCTCGCTGCCGGATGGGGAATATCCTAACAGAAGGAAACGAAAACCTATTAATTGTGATTCGTTGTCGTAAAATTGAAATTGAAATGCCGCGGGTAAAGTGTACAAACAATCGAATGTATTATTTCCAAGATGTTACCTAGCGCTGCTCCCTTTATCACATAAGATCCTCTCGTTCGAGTCGGTGATCCTTGTAAATTTTATTCAGCTTTTACGAGTACAAAAGGATTTTTGATGTGCTCTGTTTTTTTTTGCGCTGGCAGAAACTAAAGAGAGGAGTGGTAGACGGAGGCACGACAAAAACATGTAAAGGATAATAAAATTTGTGTATTCGAATTTAGTTGACGAACAGAAGACTATAAGGACGACGACGAAGACTATAAAGACGCTGACAGAGCGATGAAAACATTTTTATTGCCATCGTGGAGACGAAGATGAATGTGACTACGAAAAATGGATTGGAATTCAGGAAAGAGAAGCAGGCAAACAAAAACAGAGAAGCATATGTGTGGAGGGGAGAAGATAAAATCAAATGCCTCTGGAGGCATTTGGTAGTGTAAACAAATTCTAATTGCAGAGGATTTGTGCCGATTTTGAGAATGAGTCACATTTGAGGAGATTTCCTTGTTTGATTGTTGGATTAGGGAACTTATTTCTAAACTTTTCTTTTGAGAAGGACATTTTTTCCAATTGTTGCGTAGAAAGTGTGACTAGTTTCACACCATATTCGTCATAAACTTTCATTAGAACCAAAATGTGTAAGGCAGCTTGAAGCGGAGGAGTCTGTTGTCGTTGTGGCCTCAAATAAGGTCGAGAAAATCATTTAAGTTGAAAAGCAAACGAGTGAAGCTCATGGGAGCACTTTGAATTTTTTGAAGACTAAATGGGTATTTGGATGGTTGACACAATCGTCTACAAGTTTTTACCGAACTCACCTCTGCTTACTAAATATTACTCTCACCCACAGATGGTGAACTCTTATTACCTCGTTCCTGGTGGTCATCGGGTCGCAGGGGTTAGTGCGTTGGACTGTTGTGAGTTCAAGCTTATATCATGTTTAATCTCGTCAGGGAATGACAAACTTCCGGGAGTAGAACAAGTCACAAAAAAGCTTCTCAATTCGCCGTTGGAATCGACAATAAATTGTACGTTCCTTCCATTCGTGCAAAAAATGTTCCACGCGCAACATGAATGGCTGCGAGAAGTTAGGCCTTTTCTCATCTTGTGGTGTTGAGTTTAAGTAGTATCTTTGTCCTGTTTTTGTTGGGATTAATTTACTTTTCACTGTTTCAGCACCCTTTGGCTGGACTCAATATTCAGCAAACCTAACAGCGTCTCATTGTGTTATGTTGAAGTGAATACCACTGGGTGGTACCCCAAAATAGGGCTCAGGACCAACGATTGGCGGCCGGTCATTACCTTCGATACCTATCGTATCGGATTTAAGGGTCATTGGCATGGTATATGAGGGTGAGCGGAAGGCTCTTCATTTAGGCCTCTGTCGAGCCCGTTGTTTTCCCCTCATTTAATCGTCGGAGGGATAGGTTTGGCTTGGGACGTTGGGAGGGATCTAGGGAAGGTGGAAACAATTATGGAGTTGGCACTAGTGCACGTGTGGTCTGGCGAATCTTCCTGTTTCTTTGGTGAAGGCCAGAATGCTGCCGATTTCTTTGTCCTGGAGACGTTTCAGATCCGGTATCCACATGGACCCAAGGTCTTCTGTCGTATCTCGCTAGGGCTGGGCAAAGGAATAGGAAGTATTCGAGGTCTTCTTCTTCTTCCTCGCAGTTCCTACATGTTTCTGTGTCAGCGAGGCCCATTCTATGCATGTGTTTGTTGAGGATAATGTGTCCTGTGATGAGTCCCACCATCAGCCTCAATTACTCTCTGCTTGAGTCTAGCGCCTTCCTGGTGAGCAGACTGCTAGGTTTTCCCACGAGTGATCTAGCCACTTTGCACGTCGGGAGGTTTGCCCAGTGATCCTCGAAATCCCTTTGCATCCTCTCGTTGGTTGCTGTTTTAATTATTGTTAGTGCAATGGGGTTCTCAGCGGTTGGTTTCATTGCATGCGCCCCTTTTCTTTGCAGTTCATCGGCTTTCTGGTTCCCCGTGACACCTTCGTGAACCGGTACCCAGACAAGGCGAACGTCGTTGTGCCTGCCAAGCCTATTAAGTTTGTCTTTGAATTCCTTGACCAGATCTTGATAATGGATTTGCGATGGCTTTTAGTGCTGCTTGACTATCCGAGCAGATTTCTATTTTCCTACTTTGGGTGTGATGTTCCAAGAGAACTCCAGCTCTCCTCAAAATGGCAAGAACTTCTGCTTGGAATATTGTGACGAAGGGATCTAGATGGATCGTAAGTTCTACCCGTGGATTAATACAATATACGCCAGCACCGATCTTCGAGCTGTCCGTAAACACCGTTATCCCGTCATGGTTTCTTGTATCGTTGGTTCGAGCCCAAGAATCCCTTGAAGGATATTCAGTTTTAAAATTGTTGATAAAGCTGGTTTGCTTGTCTCCAAAATCGCTCTGATGGTTGATGAGTGGCGTGATTGTTCTGATCTCTTCAATAATTAGAAGTCGTGTCGAAATACCCGAGGGCCTTCAGTCTTGCCACTGAGTGTCCTGCCATTAGTCCTGCCTGGTTATTTGAAACAGTAAATATGCGGGTACCCTTCATGTTCCTTCGCAGGCATTCCTGTAGCAAATAATGCTATTCCGTGAACTTCAACTCGAAAGATCTTTGGTGACTTTTACAGAGCTGCTTTATACTGAAATGGTCCCAAGACCATGAACGCCAGTTCCAGTATTTCAGTCTTTTAGTCTGTGTACCTGATTTGCGAATAAAGAAACGTAACGCGACATTCATTGCATAGGTGGCACCTCGAACTGTCTGATGAAATCTCGTGAGCATTCAATTCAAGATCTTGAAGCATTGCCACTTTTGACACACTTACGTTGTCAATTGTGGATTGTAGTTTGTATACGAGGGGTTTAGATAGCACTACGACCAGAATTGGTCTAGATGCGTGCCTCCCTTACCTAGGGGCTCTGGTCAATGCATATTTGAGTTAGAGCCTATCCTTCAATCCAATGACTCTGACAAATTGAAGTATCCTAAGTGGACTAAGAGAGGGAAGATCTTCGTCAGATAGTAGATGTGTTCTTCTGCTGTGAGCAAGTGCCGTACAGTCCTTAAAAAGATGTATCGGGGTGAGTACATGCAGCTTCTTGTTCTTCTTGGTCATGTTGATCGAGTTGGTATAACTCTTTCAGTTGTAGTTCCCGAGAAGTTGTTAAATCTGAAAAAGCCAAGGGAGCTCAGTTCGTAATCTTGCTCTTTCTTGCTCATCCTTATCCCTTAAGTTGTGGGGTCCTAGTCCATAAAAGGGTACTGGTCCTATGAGTTGTCTTGTCGTCCCTTGCCTTACTAGTTCGTCTGTTCTTCGTTACTCTCGATCCAGCGTGATCTGCTACCCAGAGGAGGATAACTTTATTCCTTCTTTCGAGTTTCCCAATTTTTGACCCATCAACGTTGCGACTGGCAACTGGTTACAATACTCGTAGATCGTGTTTTCCTAAAAGGAAAGGGAGTAGTTTATGCCTCTGTATGTCGTCGAATATATTTTTTGATCCTTTATCGATTTGCGTGGAATTTGTGAAACTGATTGACTTTCGCATTGGATCGTGAAACTCATTAATCCCACTCCTGACATGCAGTTGGTTCTTCATAAAATATTTATTTTTAAAAAACCAACACACAGCAATGGAAATCCATCTGTCCAACAAGGAAATAAATAAAAAAATAAAATAAATATCCTATTTCCACTGTTTGTGGAGCCCCACTCACCCCCTCATACCATCAGACACAGACACGTAAATAACCTTATGCAACTCAAACATGAAAAATGCCTGCATTGTCACAATCAGATCCCCATCCTCGTGCCGCTGTCATAAATCAATAAAAATGCATTTGTATCTGCTATCGATTCGATCTGTCAATACAAAAATTTGTCGGCAAAAAAAAAGTCCTGCAATTCGCGAGGTCCCCGTCATCCTTTCGGTGTCTCTTTCCGTGTGTGCCGACGCCACCACACTGTGCACAAACTCATTTATCACATGTCGTGTTTACGTCAAATTTACACCCGTACTTTGAAAATTACATTTCAAGTCCTGAGCCCAGAATGATGGGTCACAGCAGAAATAGCTTCGAATTGAATTTGTGCAGCGAGCCCCCCGCGCGAGTGGGTCGCGTCTGTCTGGGCGCGCTATGGGCGCCATTCAATTAGATTACACACAACACATCCGAGCGCGACTTTGTCAACCCAAACAAACAGACACACAGGATACATGCTGCTCGTAAAAGTTACATCTCTTGGTCAACTACATTTACGATCATTGTGTGTGTGAAATAGCAAACAAATTTTAGTACTCAAGTTCGACACTGGCGAAGGAAAAGTTTTTCAGGACCTTTTTGCACTCCCTTCGAGTCGATTGTGCTCTCAATAGCGCCCTGCCAATCATAGGGAAATAAATTTTTATATCCCAAACAGCCATTTTGAGTTTATATTTGAATATCCTTCCGTTTGGCTGTGTGCTTCTTGTTTTTCTTTTCGCCGGATCCGTTGATGTGTGTAGTTCGGTGCAACTTTCTGCGAGAACAAACATTTTGTTGCGCTAAAAATTCCTAAAGTGTGTCTGTGTGTGTTAGAGGAATGGCAAGTGAATTTTGTTCCTGGTGGGTCCGGTTGGTTGGCTGGATTGGCATAGCTTTTATGCTTCCATTTGATGTGACTTCCGAGTTATTCAACTGAAAATGGCAATAAATTTGCAAAAACTGAAGGCGCTGCCGACTGGAAGTGAAACATCCCGCACGCAAAAAAAAAAAAAAAAAAAAAAAACTGCCAAAAGTAATAAAAACCCAAACAAGCGGGAGTTAGATAGTATTTTTGATTTGACTGCTTCAGGATGTTGCGCAGTTTCACTTAAATGAAAGTAAACAATTGAAAAGGAAGGAACGGTTGGATGGGAAAGATGGAGAGACAACCCTGCCAACTGCTACGAACAGTTGTCGATACACAATTTTGAAGTGCGATTGGATTGGAGTGGAAGATGGAGGCCGTGGTAGTGATGATTTGGACAAAGTGCCAAGCAATTTCCGCCCTAAAATTTGATATGCAGATCCTGCTGGAGATGTTTCTGATCACGTCCTTTGGATGGCATTTAAATCAGTTTTTCAATAATCTATCAGTATGGCCAACCAGAACTATAGACTGGGGGGTCAACGCTAGTCGACCTACTATTGGTCTAAGTGCACCTCTCTCTAGAGAGCACCTCCAACTCCATTTTCGTCTCTCTTACACTCGGAATCTTAGTCCAGGATCCCCCGTGTCATTTTTAGCATTTGGTTAGCTAAAATGTTGCCTATTCTATGGGTTTCCATCCCATTAGAGTGGTCGCCATGGCTCAGTGGTTAAGGCGTTGGACTGCTGTGCAAGCTGCGTGGGTTCAAGTCCCAGTCATGTCCACCGAACATTTTTCGCAGCACCACCACTCGCCGGGGAATGGCATGCCTTCGGGAGTACAATTTGCCATGAAAGAGCTTCTCAATTCGCCGTTCGGAGTCAGAGTCGGCTTATCCCGAGCTGTCGCTCCAGCTAGTTCCTTTATGGATATCCGTCCAATGGCAGCCCAAAATTCCATGCTTTCAACACCACTTTCCACACCAAACCTGGACATTGACTCAGTATATGCGCCACTGTCTCTACGTTCTCAAGGCATAGTCTGCAGTTTTCATCTTGAACCTCTTGGACCTCTGAAACTTCCATGACCAATGGGTAACGTTACAATTTATGCCTTTCGTTTCGTTCGATTTCTTCATATCCTTTACCCCAGACCAGTATCAGTTCATTCTAGGCTGCACATGCATCAAGTTAAGTTCAGTGATGACCGAACTACAGTCTAATTCATTTCCCTTATCACAGCTTTGCTCAGTGTGATTTGGGATTGCCTTGTCTTTACCTAAACCTCACGTAGGTGACCCAGGATCAAATTCAGCACCTCAGCTCGAAACCCTTAGACCTCTGAGAAGCCAGCTGCTCCTTGAGTGAAAATTGTGACTAAGCTTCGGTTTCCTCTCGAACAAACTCGTCGAATGCGCAGGCAAATGCAAAGTCTCCGATTGTGGACTTTTTTTTAAACTCAGGCTTGGAAAGACAGGGGGCTCGTGATACCACCTGCTTCTTCTCTCCTACAGCTCCACGCTTGCATAACACTCAGGGTTCACCCACCCAGTCTGCTCGCTAAGCATCAAGAGTTAAACTCATTTTTTTCAAAGCCCCTCCCCCTAAACCACCCTGTTTACCTGCGACAAAAAACAACACGCGTCGAATAAACCCCCCTCCGATGCGTTTGTCAAATTTAAAAATAGCTCACTCGAGTTATAACCAATTTGAAACTATTGACGTCTTAGTGGCACCTTGTTCTGTGTTTTTTTTTTCTGGAGAAAGACAAACATTTCAAACAGCTGTGCAGCAGTTCCATTTGTCTTCGCTAGTCTGCGATGTGTTTGCCAAAAAGGCCTACTATTTGCCATTTCAAAACAGATCTCACGGTATAAATTCTCCCCAAGTGGCCAAATTGACGACAGTGTCACCGAAAATGTTTCATCTAACACTCTTGTTGATCTCCGGATTGTTGGCTTACGCAAGTGGTGCCACACTCGCATCGGATGCGAAAATTGTCGGTGGAACAGCCACAGAGATATCAGCGTTCCCCTACCAAGTGTCGCTACAATCTGGTGGAAGTCACTTTTGCGGCGGATCCATCTATAACTCACGGATTATTGTCACAGCTGCTCACTGCGTCAAGGCAATTGCCACACCGACAAACATAAAAATTCGGTATGGCTCTTCGTACTGGGCATCGGGCGGCACTTTGGTTGGCGTTAGCAACTACTTGGTTCATCCCGGTTACAACACCAGCACCATGCAGAATGACATCGCTATTCTGAAGACAAGTGCTGCCATTGTCTGGAGTACGAATGTAAAAAGTGCTTATCTAGCCGTCGCAGATCCGGCCAATGATACCGTGGCCAAAATCTCTGGATGGGGCACCTTGTATTCAGGTGCCACGACTATTCCCAGCCAGTTGCAGTGGGCTCCGTTGAAAATAATCTCGCGACCTGTATGCAGATCGACGTTGTATGGCTATTCGACGAATGTTGGCAGTACAATGATCTGTGCTGCTGCTGAAGGTATTGATTCTTGTCAAGGGGATTCGGGTGGTCCACTGATGGCGGGTGGAGCACTGGTTGGTATTGTGTCGTGGGGCGCTGGTTGTGCTGATTCCTACTACCCGGGTGTGTATTCCTCCGTAGCTGTGTTGAGGAGTTTTGTTACAACTTACGCCAGCACATTGTAAACCAATCGGAGACCAAACCGAGAGACATTTATTCGAAACAAGGTTTTGTTCAAAATTAATAAAAAAAAGTTATAATTGCAAATGTATCTATGGGATGTGTATCCTCTGTTAAAGTAGATGTGTGGGCCGTGTTCGATTTAAGTGGTATTGGAAGCAATTCTCAACTATCTACCTTCAGACTCATTCGTGTAAAAATGTTTTGCACAAAGTGTTCTTACATAGGATCAACCAGTCAAAGTACTGAAGAGCAACTAGTTAACTGGGCACCAATGTCAGCTCCGAGAATATTGTCCCATACTTGGTTGGCGAAACAAGTTTTTCCTGCGTCTGGTCGAAGGACCAGACATCCTTCTACACGATAAATTCGTTGAATATGGACATAGGCGTGGAAGTATGTCGCTTTTCTAAGGGGGGAGGACTAAGCAGTACAAAAAGAGTGCCTAAGCAGCTTTTCTAGGCAGACGTTCTCGTAGTTAAAAGAGTTGCTTCGAACTAGCGTCAATGTTAAGATCTGGGAATGTGCATAGTATGGTGGTCATGAAAGAAATTTTTCCTACGCAGATCACTTCGAAGCTGGTAAAGTGTTGTTGCGAAAAGTTGAACGTTCGTTGTACATAGGTGAAGGTGGGGTGGCTGTCACACGTAGGCCAAGAAGGCTCTTTGTGGTACCATATGGATCTATACCCTGAACCGCGCCACTTTATTGAAACCGTGTGGAGCTCTTGATGAAGCTGAGGATACTTTTGACGTCACTATGTGATAGTTCGCCCAAGTTGTCGAAGGCTCCCAGATAGAGATTCCTTCGTTAGGATAGGTCAGGATAAGTGCAGAGGAAATGGAGGATCATTTCCTCCTCCTCTCCGTTCCTGCAACTCCTGCAAAAGTCATTTGAGCAGAGGCCCATCCTTCTGGCATGAAGGGCAATTTCTCCTTCTTTGGTTTGTCTTGCTGAATGTGTCGTACTCTAGTAGAAGCTTACATGTAGCTAGTGGAATACCCATATTCTTCCATTCTGGTAGGATCTCTAGAGTAGTACCACGTTTGGCGAGTCCATCGGCCTTACAATTCCTTGGAATGTCCCTATGGCCGGGTACCCAGCATAGGGGAATGTTAAAATGTTCTGCCATCTCCATGAGAGATGAGCGACAGTCTGAAGTAGCCTTTGATGTATATGTTAATGGTCCCAGGGATTTTGTAACAGTCTGGCTGTCGGTAAAAATTGTGATGTCCCTGAAGGATACCAAACATTGATCTAAAAGACGATCCTGGTGCATCGAGCCAACATGACACATACTCAGCACCCTGACTTGCCTTTTTCTGTATAAATTACAGTGCTCCGCCTCCATTCAATCACGAAAATTAATTTTAAATCACTTTTCCGCGAAGAATTAAATTATACTGGAGAAAGGAAAATCCTAATCTCCACCCCAACGAAACTTTTAACGGAAAAGCTTTACCCATGTCTCACCAAAGTCACAGGAAGAAAAAGCAACAAAAAACATTATAAACTTCACCCTTCTCTGTAGCAAAAGTTCTTAGTAAGTGAAAACTGTACTCGTGTCTTAAGTCTGGCAACCCCTGGACCCTCACTGGCCACACTGGGGATGCCAAAGCGCAGCTCCACACCAGAATCTTTCATAAATAATGACAGCCATGAATAAAATGGCGCCCAACAAACTTTGCAGCCAGCTCTTAATTCTTTCGAAAAACCCCCCCACCTCGGCTAATGGCATACTAATGATCCAGAATCCAGAATCCAGAATCATTCCCCCTCCCCTCACCTGGGTGGATGAAAAAAAAAAAATTTTTTTTAAGACACTTGGGTTGGTTTTCATTTTAACATTTTTCAAAATCACGTCCTTGTGTGAAAAATCCTTGCTCCTCTGTTGTTTTTTTTTTTTTCGATACTTTTGCGTTTCAAGTGCAGGCCAAGTGTCCCGAACTTACGCTGGTACAAAGCGAATTGGAAAATTCGTTGTCGTCCAAACACCAAACACAGGTTGCAACACAAGGAACTTGAAGAAAATGCAAAAGAAACAGTGGTGTAACGTGGTGGCCATTTATCATGGACGATGGTGCGCTAGTGTCAGAACTTTTATTATAGGTCACGTCATCCCGGACGGGGCTTAATTAATAACAAAAACGGACGACCAAACGATGGCGGGAAGGAATACTTTGACAGTTTCGTTATTAGATTTGGGACCAAGTGCTTGGTTTTGGGGGAGATGGACTAACAGACGACAACCTTAGCGCGATGTAATTACAGAAAAAAAAAACAATCAAAGGACAAAACAACAAGTTTTGCCGTGCTCAATGGCGGAATGGGTATTCTTGTTCAATTCAGGGGCTTGTGTTGGTTTCCTGTCATTAATTAGTCTTCGGCATTGACAGCGGCCACAAAAGAGGGCGTGCTACTATTTGTGGATTTTCTGAGAAGAAAAAGTCAATTGGTGACAATAAATCAACCGCGAGGCTAATAAATAGGAGGTGACAAGAGGAAACTGAGGTAAAATAAGGAAATGCTTGAAAATGAAAGCGGGGGATAGTCAAAAAGACTACAACGCCTTGGTTAGGTTTGCGGGCTGATGAGAGATACCTCATCACTTTACTACTGCGGTTTTAATTCCTTGGTACCAACTATCCGCTCGCCCTTGCAAATTTGAGAAGTTCTGACGGCGAGCCATCAGATAGTTCGTCAATATCATCGGAGAAGAATTTGCCTAGGATTGGTTTGGTTGGTTTTAGCGGGTGTCCTAAAGACTTACTTAGACCTCAAGCGGGTCCATTATACCCATAAAAAGTATACTCATGGAGTCAAACCATGTGATAGGGTTGGCTAATCTGGAAATCACCCAGAAAGGGAAAGAAAATCAGCGATGTTAAGGTCATCCAGCCCACGGAAGAAGCTACTACCAAGAGTACGCAGTCTTATGGTGACCAGTGCAGGACATTCGCATAGCAGGTGCTGGATGGATTCTATTTCCTCTTCGTTCCTGTAGCTTCTGCAGCTGTTTTTGTAGGCTAATCCAAGACACTCCGCATGGATTCCTATTCCGCAGTGTTCTGTTGTGGGGACACCGGAGACGATTCGTATTTTCCTTCTTATCGAAGACTGGCCATAGTGGCTATTGCACATGTGTCCATATGACACCATCGCGTATAAGCCTTGATCATGGTTTCTTCAATTATATCTCCGTAAAGAGTGATAATGGGTATCTTTGGGACCGGAAGGGTATATGGATTTGCTAGTCCTACACCCCTCCTTATATTTGTGGCCCGGTACCTAGAATAGGATCACCTTGTTTGTCGTTGATATATCGTTGCGGCCTATAGAATGGCAGTCATTTCGGCTTGAAAAGCGCTGCATCCGTCTTCAATTTCGAAGGATTGGTTAACTTCTCTGGATTCACAGAAGACACCGGCACCAGTACAAGTGTCCATTTTGGATCCGTTGGTGTAAAAGGCTAGCTCTTCTTCAGCGCAAGCTATATCCTCATCCCAGTCCTCTCTTCTTGGTATTTTTATATCAAATCTCCTATCCAAGTTTGAGGTTGGAATGATGTAGTCGGTGTATATGTTCTCCTTCGTGGTAGTCCATCGGGTTCGAACGGAGGCATGACCATAGGTGCTATTTGTCCAGAGGCCTACTTCCCTCAGTCTGAGGCCTACCTAGGGTTCTATTTCGTAAGTGACAGAAGAATAGGTAGTGACAGAGAAAATGGGCTGTGTCTTCAAGGACCTCCCCGTCACCGCATCCTCTGCATATATCGCATCCTCTGTAAAATCTGGAAGGTTTTTGCCGTGTCATATCCTCGCCACAACCTTCTTGATGCTTCACAGGTGGTTAGCGACTTCCACATGTCATTTGCTTCCATTTTGTGAAATTTTCGCCCTTAGATTGCAGAGTGGCGGTTTGATCATACAGTCGGCTTACTCTCGGGCTAGGGTTAAATCCATTCTTGCTTGTTCGTCAACTTTTTCATTACCTGGTACCCCGCTATGACTAGGGAGCCAGCGGAGTTCAACATTATGCTGTGTGGTAAGAACCTGAAGCTCTTCGGAACAACACTTCACAAGGTTCAATCTGATCCGCGTAGAAGATATTGGTTTTATTGCAACCTGGCTGTCCATGTAAATCTTACACTAGTTGGATGGCTCTTGTTACTGCTAGAACCTCTGCTTGGAAAACGCTGCTGTCATCCAGGACCCTAATGGAGCTGCTAAGTCCTAGCTGTTCAGAGAAAAGACCTGCTCCTATGCCTGTATCCATTTTTGAACCGCCTGTGTAGATGGATTTGGACAACACTTCGTTGTTTTGCCACTGTTCTCGGCTTGGAAAGACCCATGAAGTCGTAAGTCCGGGACAGTGTAATTAAGGTTGACATTGACGCCCAGATGACTGCTTAGTATCTCATGTCCATACGGACTTGATCTCCAGTGTTTAGACTGGCTGGTTCTGAGAGCACTCTTCGCGGCAAAAGGTTAAGAATTACCTCCATCCCCGTTTTTGGTGTTGTTCTCCACCCGCTGGTTGTTCCAGTGCATGCCACTCTCTGTATTTTGGTCATACCTTTGAGGTTTGCAGTTTTGGTGGCCTCATACAAGGTTTCTGGTAGTAGTAATCCGGTGCTGATCATCTGGTGATCGATATGGCATCATGGACCTCTGCCTTAGCGGGTATTGTCATCTAACCTAGGTCTGGATTTGAGTCGTAAATATTTGAATGTGAGAATGCTTTTGGTTTCTGGAACTGCATCTGGTTCATGGAAGAGATCGTCTGGACTCTTAAGCATTATAACTGAGCCTTGATCCAGCAAAATGGTCAAGGCAATCTCTTAGGGTAACGTAGCTTTCAAAAAACTTTTCAGTCGTTAGTTGGTTAGATCTCGCTCTGCGGCATCAAAAATCTCGACCAGAGGTGTTGTTTCGCGTTGTCCCGTGGTGACATTTTGCTGACAGAAGCTTTTAACTAGTCACGACGGTTGGCATCTTGACAGTTCACTTTAAGCCATTCCGATTCGTACGAATTATGCAGCTCCTAGATGATGGCATTTTCCACTTCATTTTTATGAACAAGGAGAGGAGGAATTGGGCCAATT
Organism: Matsumyia berberina; assembly: GCA_917880715.2. Lineage (NCBI taxonomy): Eukaryota > Metazoa > Arthropoda > Insecta > Diptera > Syrphidae > Matsumyia > Matsumyia berberina. The sequence goes on from OU862872.1 coordinate 112,504,430, forward strand.
CTTTTGCTGACTTTCTAAAAGGGCTTGTCGCTTGGCTCTGTTGGGAGGGTGGTGGGATCAAATGAAATCAAATAAAAGGCGGAACAGCCAGGAGAGAGGAGATCAAGGCGCATCTTCTCGTCACTATTCACGTTGTACGTGCTTTATTTTTCGCACAAATGGAAGGGACCTTGGTGTGGCTGCTCTTGGTTTTATACATACGGCAACCGAAATGCTAGAGACACTCAAGGAAAGATTGTGTCCAGATCTTATCTACTCGCGTCTCTTTTATGTTTCACTTGGTTCACTGACCGCACTCGGTGCGTTACACCTTGAGAAGCTCATGCATTTCTTGACACTCTCTGGAGAAAGCAAGTTACTCGAGACCTCTTTGGCACAATCAGTCTTTCCGAGTGTTTAGGGTGGCTCAACTGTTCCCCAATAATCCTAATAATGGAAGGCACCTTTGACTTATAGCAGTCAGGTCCTTCTCCGACCAGTGTTAACCCAGTTTAAACTCCAGTTATCTCATCATCAATATTGGGAGAATTACCCCAACCCTATAGACAGGATACACACACATTTAAAATTGACTTCAACCCTCTGGCCACAGCCACACTCCATACTCCACACGTATTTCTCCAACAAAGGATAACAATTCAAATCAATTACACTAGTGTTTGCCAAAGTCATTGCAGTTGGGATTATTTTGTTAACACAACGTCATCCGAGATCAGTTATTATCGTGTTCAAATTATAAAATGCAATCAACACAAGTTCTCCCCCACCCGCCCATTTTGGGATAACGTCAATAATTTCATTTCATTGACCAAACCTCATTCAACAGGATATTATCTGGCCATAAACTAGTTTCGATCACTGGCTGGGAATCTGAAATACTAATTTGCAATCTAATAGAATTTATTTAATAGAGTTTTCATACGCCTGCCGCCTGCTCCTCTGCCCCTCGCAACCCTTGCGCGGCATCATGCTAATTCTATTTGTTCGGTGAAATACTAACATATTCACTGCCGATCGGAGGGGGTTTGCTGGCGAATTTTCGAATATAAAATCAAATTTTATGCAAAATTCAAATAATGCTTCGTGATTAAGCGTGCTTGTCACTCTCTCTAGCACGCACGCACGAATGGCATAATGGGTCCTGCATTGCAAATAGTACATCGAACAAAAGGATGTATTGTCATAATTTTATGAAAATTGCAAACTCCAATTCGAAGGCAAAGGCGGCGTAATTAAATTTAAATTTTTGGAAATATTGACAAATGGAAATTTTGACAAAATTGACATTGTTTTGGCGGGTGTTAGTGGGTCTGAAATTACATATTCTACTTTGTTTGTTGTGAATACAATTTGTTTCTGGCTGCAATTCATAGGATAATAGGCTATAAAGTCACTATGTTGACACAAGGGTTGGGTACTAATAAATATTTCAAGTGGAATTTGCTAATTTTGAATATTTTTTTGTAGAAAAAACTTCTGCCTTTTGAGGGAAACATTGACAATTGTGGTGATTCAATAAGAGGTGTGGAATTTGTTTTTCCAATATAACGCAACATTGTTTGAAAATTTAAAGTTTTTTCATGTTAAAACGAATTTCAAGCCCAGGGATGATATATTTGATAGATTTCTTCCTTGCTCCTTTAGCATGATGCCTCAATTTTTGTTGGAAGTTTCACACAACTTTTTGCCACAGTTATGGTTGTATTTCTGCGACACTTGCTCAAACACCGTCGCTCGGCTCTTCAGTCGTTTATGACTCCTTTGTGGGAATCTTTTCTTTCAAATAATCTCAAAAGAAAATAATAGAACGGTGTCGAATTGAATAATCTAGGAAGCCACCAAGAAGAGAAATCTCTGTTTTTTTTGACGAGTGAGGTCTCGATGGGGTTTTATCCGAGCATTGTCCATCATTATCTTTCACAAATGAACGAATTTGGCTCAGATCGTTCAGATTGAATGCTTTTTTCTAACTGAGAGCTGTCCCAGGAGTCTAGTGACTACAGCGTGTCTTAAGGTTAAGTCATTGGTGAATGTTTAGCTGACGTCTGGTTTGGATTACAGCCAACCTCACAAACCATTTTTACTTGAAGATAAAGCTTAACAGACATCCTTTTCGAAATTGTTGGTCATGATAGACTTTCCAACGCGTGTCCCTTGAAATGTACCTTTCTCACACCGAAGAACGAACAACACTACTAGGCTTCTATGGACGTGAGCAAGCCAAACGGAGTTTCTGGTATTCTTCCTCTGTTTCCGTCCTCTTTTTACTGTAGGAGGACTGCTTGGAAAGAATACCTTAACTAAAGGAGTGTTGGAGTATCGGGTCTTGAGCTAAAGAAGATATGAAAGACCGTAAAACTCCGGTGTCGTAAGAAATAAGAGGTGTCGGTGATGCAGGTTTATAGGCTGAAACTTACACTAGCCCGGGGCTTGACAAAATAAGAAAGTTTAATGATCAAGGAACCTTCTCAATTTGTAGTGGTGAGTTTTTTCTTGTCGTTGGAAACCCCATACTGGAGCACTCAGACGCAACTGGTCGCTTGTACTACCAGAAAGCAGGACCCAGTTTTTATTCATTTTACTGGAATTTCCTCGTCTTTCGGAGAAATCCGAGAAAGCACTGCAATGATGAGGAGCTTACAGTATCAGCACTCACCACATCAGCACCGAAAATCTGCCACCTGATCCGAGCAAAGTATCGTCGCCCTCTCTGCAGGCGTCAGACAGTGGTGACACTTAAGCCTAACACACCAAGAAGCTTGGCAAAGGCGAAGTGTCCCATTAGAATGCCAATAAGTTGTCTACAGCCTATTCTGCTGAGTGAGAGCAAGAATGCGGCTGATTTCTTAGAGACGTTCGGGAAAGTGTGCCTGCATCCTCGTGCCGTGTCACATACCTGACCGAGGACACGGGAAGACGAAATGCAGGTTCAGGTCCTGAGAAAACATCCTCTCAGCCTTGTCTAGCAATCTTATCGGAAATCTCATTTCCAGAGATCCCAGTGTGACCTGGGACCCAGACAAGAGCCAAAGAGTTCAGCCTTGCGACCGAATTCAGAGAGTTCTTAAGCCTCAAGCACAGCCTGGCTATCCCTACAGACGCAGATGTTCCGACCCTTGCACTTATTCTTAACAATATAGTCTGCTTGAAAAACAGAGGCATGCTTGCCCAGCGTGTAGTGAAGTTCGGTGTTATCGACCTCCACGAGGCACCAGCACCGGACCCATGACTGGTTTTGGAGCCATACGTGAAGATTGGACTACAGCCCCGTCCAGGTTCAAACTCTGGCCGAAGCGAGTCCTAAAGGCAAGGAAAGTCATTGCATTGTCATTGCATCAGACGGCATATCCATGGAACGAGGGTCGTAGGATAAGTGTTGTGCAAGGTCCTAAAAAGTCCAGTGCGGGTGATACCAAAAGCCACTCCGTCTAAGACGAAAGATTGCTTTGATAGTACAGCCCATGATATAAGTATCAAGGGGAGGTAGATCACGCACAGCTCCTGGAGCAGAGTTAGGCGTACTCGGAAAAGCTTTATTTCAGCTGAGACAAGCCGTTCTTGCAGTAGCGAGTCACATATTTACGCGAAAGCCCTCTCCACCAAAGAACCGACGCATAATCTAGAAACGGTCTAATCAGAGCCGTATAGATCCAAAGGACCTTTTTCGGTGATAAACCCAATGTCTTGCCAAAAGTATCCTTAGTCAGAAAACTGAGAGCGCCTTGGATGCCTTCGACTTGACGTGTTTTGCTCACAGAAGATTTTTTTTATCCAGGATCCCTCCTAGATATTATTCTTCGTCGGAGATCTAGATAGTGACTGCCTTTAGCACTGGCTGAGTCGGACCTCTTTTGCTAAAGTTTCATCTGTTGCATATCCTCAAATTTAGAATCTATTGTTTCTCTCAGCGTTTCTTAAGTCATATGGGGTCTTCTGCCAGATTTTTATTTGGCATTGACTGTCCATCTTTTACCCAGTCACCCGGTTTTTCCCTACTAGTGAAATATATGACACCTGGCCATGAACATGCTATTTTCGAGGACATTTCTGTAGACTCCACATAAAGTGTTGTTAAATGTTCCTCTGCACATGAGTCATACCGACACCCTCTCGTTACACTGCGTCTACAAATTTGTCCTCATATCTATCTGACAGTCGCCCATCCAAAGCAATCTTGATTAAAACTTTTTTGCTTGACGAATCTCTAAACGGCTTTTTCGTACAAAATTGCATGCGAGCTTCCCAAAATGTCCTTTCCATCCAATCACACCCGCCCATTCGGTTCGTTATCTTTCCCCTGCACTATCATTTTTATTGCTTTACGACTCCATTTCACAAAGTCAATTTATTTATTGCATTTTTTAAGGGAGTTCCATCTGCCGCATCCCCTCAAGGACACAATGAAAATGCTCTATTCCAGCGCCGTCGCCGTCGCCGCCACCACCCACCTATTGTCAAACATATGAACGCAATAAAATCCTGAATTCCGACTAAACAAAGTGGTAATCTTATTTCGCTCGTAAAATCACTTTTTATCTGTCACTTTCGTCATGTGAAATATTCAAGAAATGTCGGGCGGTATAGGATCCTTTTTGTCCACCATCCAAGCGATAGACAATGAGGACGCATTCCTTTCTTCTTTCATTCAGTGGATCATTGAAAAGACATCGTGGAGTTGCCTTTGGCCCGAAGATAATCCAGTTCTACCTCCCGTCCCTTATCCAGGCATATTCTGGTCGTCCTGGTCGTCGTTAAATGTCAATGGAAATTCACTCCTGATTCGATGCGATGATACATGAAGGACACTTAAGGGGGCAGTTTATTTTATTGGGTAGCTACGCAGATACGTGTGTATCCATATCCACTGTGCCTTTTGCTGGGGGTATTGTAAAGTATCGTTTGGAAAGCCATCGAACCCTTTTCGTCTTATCCATTCCGCATCTAACCGACCTCACAAATGAAGTCCAATTGTGTGGCAAAATTGTTTGCTGCGAAGAACAGGGGCAGGATGTCCTTACAAAATGAGTCGTGTTTTTCTCCTTTTGTAGGCAAATTTAGTTAAACGTGACCCATGGGTCCGTTTTTGGGTCACTTGTGGAATTTTTTTTTTTATGGAAATTTAAACAGGACGCACTGTATGGGGGTTTTTATGTACCCGTAGGAGATTACTGGGGCGAAGGCAAGGGAGAGTAACTCCCTGAAAAGCATTTTTGGGATCAATGTAGGTTTATTCGTAGCTTCATTTGAAAAGACTGCTGCGAGGTACACTGTTGGGACACTCATTTGGCTGGTCCTCGGTATGTCATTGTTTTGAAATAAATTATGTCTAGACGGGTAGAAGCCTTGACGGAATGGATGGGGAAACTGCGAAAGGAAACCGCGCTGCAAGGGAAATGTGGGAAGGTTAGAGGCGTGCAAAAATCCATTCATCTTTTCCGGGTGAAGGGCATTTATCAAATGAGAAAGAAGGGGATGTATTCCTACTTTGTGGGACTGAGAAGTCCTTACGTCCTTGTGACGAAATCGGAAAATTTTAATGCAAATCGTAGGTATTCTGATGTGACAACTGGTCCACATTGGACCAGAGGCTATCGCTTGCTCAAAACTTTTACACGGTCCGGATAACACCGTATCTCTATAGATAGAAACTCAAGTTAAACCACGAGGCTTGGAATTAGAAAGCCAGAAGGACGGCCCCTGTGGTGAAGAAGTCGGGACTTTTCCACAAGCATAGAAAAGTCAGATCCTTTCCTTTTCCGTCTCATATTCAGGCTCTTTGGCATCCAATCACCAACCAGCCTTTGCTAGACCGAATGAGGTGATGCACGTAGAACTCTGAGCCAAAATAAGGCCGTGCAGTTGAAAGACCGTGGTCGTGGCCGCCGTAGCTCAAAGGTTTGTGCGTTGGATTGCTGGGCAAGTGGCGTGGGTTCAAGCCCCTGCCGTGCCCATTGGACATTTTCCGCGACACCATCTCTCGTTGGGGAATGACAAGCCTCCGACAGTGCTATTCGTCATGGAAAAGCTTTAATTTTCCGTTTGGAGTCGGCAATTACCTGTAGGTCAGTTTAATTCGTGCGAACAATACAACACGCACGAGAAGCTCACCTTTGGTTCACTTCGAGCTATCGCGCCAATTATTTATTTTTTCTTATTTCAGTTGCGAGGCCGTGGCAAAAAGGATTTTTCAGCTAAGCCTGAATCCTATTGTCTTTGTGCAGGAAACATGGACCAGTATAAGTGGAAATATGCTAGGCCTATCAACACGTTCATGGGTGGGACGGTAGAGCCAGAATCTGTTCATGAGCTCAGCTCTCATAGATAGATGCCAGTTACGTTTCCTAGTAGAATAGCTTTCCTACAGAAAATCTGCCTTTCTAGGTGAAAGAGGCAGGACAAACTGTTGAGAGATTTCACTGCTGTGTAGCTTTGACGAAGATCAAAAACTGCAAGTGGTGTACCAAATGATCTTAGAAATTTAATCGAACCTCAGTTGGACACACAGTTTCACAATGAACTTCACAGTCTTGGATGACGTTGTCGAGAAACTGAAAGTCCCCTTATGCCCCCATCGGTGCATTGCGCATTCACCCTTTGACCATCGTAATGGTTGGCGGGACCATTACCGGGAAGCTGGTAGCCGTTTCGGTTTAAACCCCCCGGCTGCCAAGCGGGACAAGCCGACCACCAGACACTCGAATGCTGCCACCCTCTAGGCCTGGCTCCGTAGGGCACCCTGACTTAGCAGGCTTTGTCATATCCAAGGCCGGTTTACTTCATCTTGTCATCATAGGGGTTTGTGCTTCGTTAGCCATATCTGGGCAGGACCGGCAGATCAACTATTTAGTAACTCTACCCGTACCTCCCATATATGCTACCCGCCCCCCACCGCGAGGAGGAGAGCTGCATGAGGGTCTTCCAAGACGTGCTATAGAATTCGTGCCATCAGGTAGGCTTCCCCTGGGTAGGCCCAGGATGAGATGGTTAGACCAAGTCCGAAATCTCACCTCTACCCGTATGGGGATAGCCCCTGATGGTTTAGAGCCGAAGGCGGAAGATGTGGAGTGTCCACTTAAGCACCCTTACCCCGCGATCCTCACAGAGGATAAGCGTATCCTTGGTAAATAAATGAATGATTACAGTCTTGGAAAAAACCCCTTCCGCATACTATTCTCCTTCGACCAAAGAACCAACAACGCCATCTACATTGATTTCTTTTCAATTCTATCATCGAAAACATTTTCCTCGGGTACACTGATTTACATACCTACCCCCATCAACTAAGATCAAGTCCTTTCCTCCTCATCTTGGTTTGCATTTTCAATATTCATTGAGTGGTCTTTTGGAAGCCGTCCACGGTCAAAACTATTACAAGATGTACAAATGCCTTCGATTACTGCTTACAAAACTCCTCCCGCAACGCCTGCTACAAGTCCTTTCAAACTTTTCAAATCGTTAAATACCCGAAATTTGTTAAACCATAGCGAAAGTTTTTTCGGTTCTTAAAGAACAAAGTTCATCTATCCACTGGCAGGACACATAGCTCGACAACTATTCCTACGGGCATACTGAACAGAGAGGAAGCCTGTGTGATTTCTGTTCATTTTTGTTTTTTTTTTTTTCGTTTTTTGGAGGATGAAAATAAATTCTAAAGAAAAACTCCTTCCTGGGAGAGGAAATATTTCCAAGAGCGCATTACGTCCTTAAAGATGGGCATCGGCAAGGACAACGTTAAGAGATGAGGAACAGAAGCGGCAGATGAGCATGAATAGAAAAAAAAATACAAGCACGAGGATTATTCCCGACGATTTGATGTCCTTCCATTTTTCGGAGGAGGAGGGGAAAAGTTAAGACCAAATTTTTTTTCTTCCTCAAAATAGGATCGAAGAATTTAGTTTTCCACTTCGACCGCGTTGCTGTTGTTTTCGTCACTGTTCGGGCGAAATCCTTGAGTACCTATCTACCCTGCGGCATCCTTCGCATCCTCCCACACGATGGAGGGAGATGGTGTGTCTTTGTGAATTGCCTGTCGCCTTTGTTTGTCGATCTCAGTTACAGCTCAAAAGTGGCTCGGGGCAATTGAACGATTGGACGACAACTGTCGGACTGGTTTGGTGAAAGTAAACTTAGTTTCGGGACTTTGTTGTTTAAGTCGGTGAGGGGCGGTGTGAGTTCTGGAAATTGTTAATCACCGAATTCCATCATCGTGTTGTTGTCCATCGGCTTCGAAGGACGTTGTTGATGTCTTCAAAACTTTTATAATCTACTTATTTGGTCAAATTTCAAGCCGATTATTCCAATTGATGGAGGCGTCCGGGTAGCCAGTGGACGGGGGGAACGGCTTAGACAACTTGGGGGGTTTCATCGATTGTGCACATTTAATGCGATAAAATGCCAAGGGAAACTGTGAAATAATTTATCTCGTTTTTGGTTTATCTTCCGTTTATTGAGACGATTACTTTGACGAGGAGTTCTAAGGATTCTACTTTGGGATTTTTTTTTGTCCTGTTTCCTGTTGCTTGAGGAGGCACTTATTGAAGCTTTAGTAGAGTCTTTGTGGTATTATTGTACATCTTATGGCTTGAGGGTGTATTTTCGCAGAAAAGGACTATCGAAAGGGGGTGGTCGGGGATATTATAAATTTTAATCCTTCTCATCCTTGTTGTGGATGTGTACGAAACTTACTGCTGTGATAGATTTAGGTTTAGCGGTTTTTGAAGGAATTCGTGTGCGAAGTGATGGAGGGAATGGACTGAAGCAAAATTCCAAAACTCAACAGGTAGTGCTCTTCCAAGCTTTCACCCGTTTAGAAGTCAAGATTAGGGTTAACCTACCTCTCAGAGATACTACTTTCATACCTTCTGTCTAAATGGAGAGAAGCAATCATTCCACTCCTTCCATTCATGATCCCTAGAAGCAGTATTATAGGCAGTTTCTACCTCAAAACAATGGCTCTTCTCAATGCAAGGCCAATAGGATACTCTGGACAGTCTTCTTTGGGGGTTCCATTAACGCTTCTCCCCTCCTATCAGATCAGCGTAGTAGAAGCGCTCTGTATTCGAATCGAACCTTGCTCAAGCGGAGAGGCTCCTAAAGCCAAAATTTCAAGGGTGATGTTCAGACCTGGGCGGGTCATTTTCTCCTGCCAAGAACAATCTACTGCGAGAGTAGTTCAAAGGACATATAAGTGATATGTAGCCTTGGGAAGGTGCCAAAAGAGAAGGCGGCCGAAGAGAATGAATTCAAATTCTGATGGAAAAGTCTCCCAAAAGGATTCTCACTGCAATGAAAGCCAAGAATGAGGGCTTTTCCGTTGTCGAATGGAGTCTTGCGACAGAAGACCAGGAAGGTTGGTAGGTTCGGTGGCTGCCCATGCAGAGCACAGACATACAGACGGGAAGCCAAGAAGAACTCCTTTTTTACCCAGTCAGTCGCCAGGAGTTTTCTCCTGAAGTACAAATTTGGAGAAATAGCTCTAAAGCCAACAAGAGCTAAAGGAGGGTAATTCAATATCAATGATCCCTTGGTCTCTGTAAACCTCCCGAATAGACTTCCAATCTCTCTTCGGGATCAGCTTACATCACCTGCATCGCTATCGAAACTCACTGATAAGTCAGGCTCTGGCATCCCGAATGGATAAGCTCAAAACCCTTTGTCGGGCTCTGAATGCTCTCAATGTCGGAAGGCGTGGCTACCAAGTCTGTCAGTGCCATCACAAAAGTCCCTGCCCAACCCCCAAGGTCGGCATGCACTTCGACCAAGTAAGCAGAGCTGAAATAGAAGATCGTTGTGGATAGGGTCTAAGAGACTCCTGTTATTTCGGTTGTTAGCTGCGTCTAGTCTTGCGCGCCAAGTTTGTTGAAGTCAAGAATATCTCGCACTAACCAAACGAGATGCCAAGCTTCTAACCGACTTTCACACTGGACATTGCTTGCCTCAGCAAGCTGAGTAAAGGTCCATCAGACATCTGTCGACTTGGGGGAACTAGAAAATTCGAAATCCATACTGTGCGAGTGTCCAGCACTAGTTCGGAGCGGAAAAAAATTGTTCGTTAGGGGGTTCCATCCCCATACTGATGTTCCCCCACGACCTCATACTAGCTCTGGATTATACTTTTTTCCCAGTGGTAGGAGAACTTAGCTTGACACAAATGGTGGTGTGAATAAGAACTGAGGTAGAGTGTTCCCTCAACTTTTTGGATAAAACACTCAATTTGAGTTGAATGAAAATGAGTTTCGTCAAGTTTCAGAAAAACTTCCTTGAGGAGGGTTTGCTCAGAGTGTTCCCTCAGTTTTTATTTACACCATCCAAAGGCTCTCATGGTTCACAGGCTTCTCTGGTCTCAGTTGGTGCAGGAAAAACAACCTTACAGTCAACTCCACTGTCTTAATCCTAATTGGCACAATTACCTACCAAAGCCTTCCATAGGTCACCATCATCAAACTCTAATCACTAAGCCATAAACTAATTGAATTAATTGGTCTAATCGCGTTAATTAAATTTTGGCGAACCAAGTCGTAGCAGTGAATAAGTCCACTCACACTCTCCGTCTCTCTCATCAGATTGAGTGATGAATGATCGGGGGGAAGTGTGAATGGTATACACACCCACTGTCCAGGAGCAACCTCCTTTTTTTTCGCTGTTGCTGTTGTCATGTCCAGGATAATTATCCTGCAAACACAGTCACTTCCAAGTCGAACAACTAATTATCGACCGATTACCATGATACAATGGCAAGGCTTGGCCACAGTCGTTTCACTGCCACTCACACACCGAATGTGTGTCGAGTGAACAGGACGAGGACTTCTCACTCAAACCGCTCTGGCTCCGGTGGCCGGGCCAAATAAATGAAAATGTGCAGTCGAAGTGGATTTCGATTAGTCGGGCAGAAAGCGATTAACATGACAATAATTGGGGTTGCATGTAAATTCTTATCGAGAGCATAACCGCAAGCAGTCATTATGTGTACGCCTCCGCTTGAGACTGGATACACTCGTGGTGTGCATGTGTGTTTGTCAGGGTTTAGTAGTCCTTTGGCGATTTGAGAGATGTGGACGTCTATTATATCTGCAATGCACTGGAAAAGGAACGTGTTCGATGTGACACACACACACTCCTGATGCCAACACATTAGTGTGAGGTTGCCACATTGGCATGACACTCGGTCAGGACGAAAGGTTGTCCGCTGTCATGTTTTGGGGTCACAAGTGTTGACCAAGACATGATAGTGGATTTGTGGCTTCAATGAGTGTTGCGTGACTGGTAAATTGCTGGCGAGAACGGTCTGATTGTTTCTCAGAATCCGTGCTTGGATTGGGGCGATTCGTTCAATTGAAAATGTGGGTCGTCGTCTAGGGAATATTTAAGGATAATGAACGATTTTTTTTTTGTTACACAAGTCGAAGCTCTGGTGGATTTTTACGTTTCCAGGAAGGAAACTTTGGCTTTGTGTAACAGGAAACTAAATTTGAGAGGTTGTCCTTTGTCAAGCTGTGGAGGTTGAGGTTGAATTGTACATAAGAAGAAAGGAAAATTTGATGGATTATATGGTCTTTCAAAGCGTTCATTGAACTCAGAAGTGTGTTGTTGGTACAAAGGGAAACGAGCCTGCTTGAGTGCAGTGGAATAGGAGTCTCTTTCGACTCGCTTGAGGCTACGATCTATATTTTCGTTCCTTGTCATAGAAAATTCCATATACGACCAAGAAAGGCTTCGGTAAAATGACGAGGATGTGCTTGACGCAAAGTCCTCTCATTTTGCCAAGAAAACACAAACCAAATTCACCTACTAGAGGTCAGGGTTCCCTCTGAATCAATTTCGTGGTATACCCGACTCATATAGCAAACAACTTCACCACCCCCCTTGCCAAATCACAATTCTGCATCTTAAATTGTTCTAATGACTGCATCTAACGCCTCACAGACCGATAAGCACATTCGGACAATATTAAGAGCAAACATTTGCCTGTGGCACACAAAACCGTTTAAATATTTGCCCATCTAATCGTGATATGAGTACAAAACCACAAAATCCCTCCCAGCTTAGGATGGGCATTTGATGCCGGCAAACTGCATATTGACATTTCCTCGCGCGATTATTTGCCAAAGTCAACCGATTTTCGCATAATCACTGTGGTTGGCCGTGAATTCGCGTATGAAAAGCCCACACAACGCAACGTCACCCCTCGATTCAATCATGATTGTCATTTGCTCCCACAGAACCTTCTCTCAATTGGCAGCCGCGAGGGCCGCTTCCTGTGAAATAATATTGGAAAAACGTTTCAAATTAAGCTCTGTGTCGCGGAGGAAAAGAAAAACCGCTTTCATCCAATTTCAAAGGAAAATATCGCCTACGGCGTCCATATTCGGAAAAAAAAAAAATTTGAATTCATTGGATAAAAGGAGCAATTGGCCAAGGCGTCGTCGGTTGGTTTTTTCGATTAAAGTTTCCAGTCTGTCGCAGCGCTTATTGGAATTCTTCACGCGGCAAAACCAAAATGATTCGTTTTGTACCACATTAGTGGTGTGTGTGGGGGAAGAAAATCTTATTCAAAGCAATAGATGTCGCTGTGACACAAATCACTTCAAAGTAATTGCGAATGCCATGACCTACTCTGAGACCGCAAGACCACTGACACTCTTGCGTGGTGGTCCTTTATACAAAGTTCACTTCTGCATAGGATAATCGGATTCGCGCAGTGTTCTGTCTAGTTGCTCAACTTTAACGAAAACTTTGCGTTCCGGTTTCGTCCGCCATTGATGGGGAGCATTTCAATTTTATTCTCCTTTTTTTCTGTTCTTTTCAACCCCTTTTCTGCTGTCTGTGTGTATGTGTTCTGTCTTTTTGTGCCAGTCACACTAATTACGCCCAACATCCAACCACAAAGTAATTCAAATCAGTTAATTGAAAAACTTTTATAATTCAAAATAAAATAACTTTTTGTGAGCACCCTGTGGGTGGGAAAAGAAGAAGGAATTTTTTACACAACTATGCGACATGGAGGCGGCGAATACAAAAACACACCATTCATAGTCTTTTTCATAGTCAAAGAAAAGTTTGTCAAAAATGCATTTTTATGTCGAGTCCTTTGTGGACTTGTTATGCTCAGCTCAATCAATCCTTTTTGGCAACAAGATTACGCACCGCAATTAAAATGATAATCAAACTTTGCTCGCAGACAAGTTCTCGTGTGGATACAAGGACATCGCTTACGCGTGGTTGGAGCGAGATTATTTTATTAAGGATGCTGCAGGGTGGCTGGTGTCGTCGCCTGTTAAATTGGAAAATGGCGGGACGAATTAAATTACAATTACGCATTCAATTAATTGTGTACTCGGCGAGGCGCATATTTTGCGATTACCTTCGCTCCGCGGAAGTTAGTTTCCCCGATATTGGTGTCTTAGTGACGGTAGCACTTAGTTTGCTGCTTGTTTACGCAGGATAATTGGAAAATTATTTTGCCAGGAAGGTGGTGGATTAGAGTTAGTAGTTAGTGTATAAGGAAATAGTGCTGCAATTGTGCTAGGGAAACATTGAATCAACTGAGGTTTTGTTCTAAGTGATGGCATGGATGGGCCTTGTGGTGAAAGATTGATGAGGAGTTCGTGGAAAGGCTAAGGATGATGGTTTTTCTGTTGAAACAGAGAAAGGCAGACAAGAGGTATTAGAACGGAAGGCGAAAGTGACTACTCGCATTTTTCAGCTAGAAGTGTCAGGGAAAAGGAGAAACAAAGACATCTCTCGCCTTGAAGAAGTGGAGAATCAACCCAAGCGCAGATGGGACTTAGGGCTGTAACCGCAACAGAGACTTGTTTCGATTCAAGAAGGTGATTGTGGGACCCAATAAAAGCCCGCTGTCATTGAGAATGACATAGAAAGAAAAGGCCACCACATACGAGTCAAAGCTTCTGCTTACGGATATTCAGTTTTACCTGCGTGAATGCTACTGGTGATGTCCTCCAGTTGTCATCAGTCGATGAAGTTGAGCATTTGGGTCTAGAAAGATCGCGGTTACACATCTCAGATGACATATTTCACGAAAGATTTGGATGAATCCAAGTCTACGCATTCCAAAATCGGTCCAGAGAGACCATCATTCTCTTCATCCCTTTGAAGGTTCTGAAATACGCACTTTAGACTGTGAATCTTAGGGCAATTCCACCAACAATGCTCTTCTGAAGTGGCATTCTGGGAGTAGACTTGCGTTTAATCTTCTCACATTCAACGTCTTCTAGATGTAAATAGTGCTTCTAATGGTTCACTCATCGTTCTCCTTCAACGACCATCTTGACGTGGTGCAAAAACTCAAGAAAGGTGTGTTGGTAAAAAATTTCTCTGAAGGTCTTCCATCCCGAAAAAGTTCTGGCTGAAGTTATGTTATCGAATTTTAAGCCTCTTCGGAGAATGTAGTCAAGCCAATCATTAATATGGTCCCAGGTCGGTTTTGATTTACCTCGAAATGGCTTTTGTGTCGGTGTAGACTTTCCCTTTCCTTCTGATAGTGTGAACAAGCGAGAACTGGTTCCTGGTTTACGTCATAATGCGGCAGTTCAGCTCTGGTGGTTAGGTTAGGTTGGTTGCCTTTTGACATTCGTCACTGCTCACTTAGACCAGAAATAAGGTCGATTGTGGCCATTTTCTGGTTCTACCCCGTGAATCTGTAAAAAGAAGGGGAGCCGCCCAACGAGCCAGATTAGGATTTGTATCTCAGGAGGTCCCTCAACTCGATGTCACGCAAGTCCTCCAGTTCTGTGAAGAAGTAACTACCAAGAGTCCTTATTCTTCTACCGGAGAGGGCAGGATATTCACACAGCAGGTGATGGACAGATTCAATTTCTTCCTCGTCCCTACCCGTTCATAAATTTTTAGCTGTTGGACATGTGTCTAGCTGCATCCAACGTATATTAGCTCGACTGGAACCGAGAAGATTATTAGAATCCTCGCAAAGGGAAGAGGCTGTGAGGCATGCAGCGCTGCTCCCATTCGTGCAGGTTCGTCAACCCTTTCGTTACCTGAGATATTCATATGTCCTCGTGCCCAACATAGGGTCACCGTATTGGCTTTCGATATCTCATCTAAATGCTTTTTGCAGATTCCTTTAAGCCTCGATCGAGAAATCGGGGACTCCCAAGACTTAACGGCTGCCTGGCTGTCGCTGTAGACCTTAATTGTCCTTCTCGCGGACAGTTTTCGAAGCCTCGATGTTGGCTGTGATTTCGGCCTGAAAGACACTGCAGTCGTCGTTTATTCTAACTGAGTGGTTCATTCCTAGAGCTTTGCAGTAGATCCCGGCACCTGGACCAATGTCCATCCTAGAACCATCGGTGTAGAAAGGCAGTTTTTTTTTTATTGGTAACTTTGTGGTTCCTCCAGTCTTCTCTGTCAGGAATTCTGATACTGAATCTCCTGTCAAATCCCAGAGTCTTTGTCATATGATCTGTTTCTGTCGATCTGTCGACATTCTCCCATCGAGACAGTATGACAGCATAACCGTAAGAGGCTAATGTCAACTTTCCTCCTTCTCTCAGTCACAAAGCAGTTTTAGCTGCATGGTTTCCATTGCAGCGTTGGTGTTGTTATCATTGATCCCAGGATTCTTAAAGAGGCTGCCCTTAGGTTTGAAAGCTGATATTGCTTCTCAAGCACCTTCCAACAGACTAGTGAGCCAAAGTTATGAGTAGAATGGCCGTGTACAGCCAGTGTACCACAACCGGTTTAAAACCTCATTTACTTTTACACCCTTTTGCATGAGCTAGACATGCCTTCTTGATGCGCTCATCGATATTCTCCTTCCAGTTTAGTTTGGAATCAAGAATAACGCGTGCTGATCTTGAAATCAGCGATTAATCTCTTCTTAGTGAAAAGCACAAACTCTGTCCTCATTGGATTGACTCCCAGCTCTTTGCTGCTGGCCCAAGTATTGACCAGTAGTAGTTCATAGTTGAGCCTAGGACTGGCAGGACTGGCAGTAGTTTGCATAGTTACCAGAATGACCACGACGTTGGCACAGGCCGTCACATTGAAGCCATTGTCCCTGGTTAATACCAAGACCTCATCCACGACAAAAAGCCATATTAGGAGAGAGAAGACTCCATTCAGCTCTGCTTAAGAACGTTCCCTGCGCTAAGAATTCTGCTCTTCTAGCCTGGACATGAAAAATCGCATCCGTGGATGCTCTTCGATGACTTGCGTCAGACAAGGGTGTATAAGGATGCGCCCGCTAAGAAACGTCCGAGTGGGAGTTAGGCGTCTATCCAAAATTCTCAAGTCTCAGTGGCCCAACCAAACTGCCTGTGTAGCACTCTTGGGAACTACTAAGCGTGATTGAGTAGGAGAGACGAAGAAAAGAAGGTCTGCTAAGGATCCATTTAACCTTCCTTACTTGAGTTAGGCTACCCGGTATGTACTTCAGCTACTTTTGGTTGATTTCGGGAAACCCAATAAGCAAAACCACTCCGCATGGAAGAATCTTGAGACATTTGCCGACTGTGCTTGAAGAATCAAGAAAGATCCGCTCAAGCACCTTTTGTATTTATGAGGAAACTTGCCAGTCATTGGCTCTCTGAAATGTTTGGATGATTCCGTGACTTCCTTTCTTTAGTGAGCCCAATTATGCGTTTCAATATCTTCACTTTGGAGCTCCGAGTGTATCCAGCAAATTGCGTTAAATCAAAGAATCAGATGCGTCTTATCAAAATTTTTATACTTGCTCGTCATATGTACTAAAAAAAATCATCGATTGTGCGGTGGCGTATACGTAACATTTTTTTTTTTTTAAAGAAGAAGTGGGACTGTTGCCAAAAATGTCTATGGCTGTGACTCGGACATTTAGTGTGTATCACTTTTCATTGAACCTTTCCTGTCGACGGAAGCTGATACACCCTTGCTGATTAGAGCAACCTAACCTTTTGCAATGAAATATTCATCAGCCACTCACTCCTCGTACCCTCATTAGGGACAACGTTCACATACTCATTAAACATCATCATTTCCTGAGCCATAATTCCGCAGCACACTCCTAACAACCAATCAACCATATAAAGTCATTGCTCTCCTCACTGCTTCCCTTGGAATCCGGCAAGCGCCTTTAATCTTTCCCCTTGCCCCAGACCCAGTCCCATCTCCATGTGAGAAGTTTCATATGAAATTAATCCTGTGCTTCACCTAATCAAACAGAACCGCTTCCACAAACTACACCCCTCGAGCACCCGTTCATCTCCGTTTATAAACTCAACGAATTCACTTTGCATCAATCAGTCCCGTCTTGGAATTTCTCAGTCGATATCCTTCTCTCAGTGGGTTGGGTGATATCCTCCCATCGGGATATTATTTGTTGGCACAGGAAATCATCGCTCGGGGTAATAATCAATCAGAGCATAAGAACTGTACCGTCTGCGGTGCTTTGCCAAGTGTTTGCCAAGCTGTCGCAGCTGGCATAAGTCCTTCGTAGAAGAGGCGCCTACAACTCGAAAGCGCAAAACTTCCTATCCACTTCTTGTCGAACTAGAAAACTTTCGCACATGAATAATTAAGCAGTTTGGGGGGCTGGGCTGGGCAGGGGCAGCCACCCGGGACTATGGGCCAACTTTTAGTTACTCGAAGCCGAGCACCACAAATGTGAGCGCGGGGAGAGAGAGCGATATTCCTGTCGGCCTAATGAAAATCCCCAATGAAATTTAATTATCCCTCGGGCTGATTACTTTTTGCGCTGCGAACGGCTGCTCTGTCGTCCCTTTTTTTTCTTGCCATTCATTAGCTGTGTGTGGGTGTTGTACACCCGGACAGGCCTTTGGTTTGGTTATCATAAAACTTTCAGCGAGCACTTCAATCCGAGTATCGCATTTGCGGATAACAATTTGGTGCCTCGCAAATGTAAATACACACGTGTAACTGGGTGGGAGGGGGAATGCATTCACGGACTATACATACCTGCCCGTATCTGGTCCTCGAAGGTTAACCACAAAATTAGACAGATAGGGGGATTGGGGGCCACCGTGACCGTTGGCAGTTGGCCACCATCGGTTGGGAGCAGTTGGCTAGTGCCTGACGCTATTAAACAATTTAGAGGCGGCCCTGACGGTGATCTCTGGGCTGGATGTGCTTTCGCGTGGTTGGTCGTTCAGCCGTTCAGCCATCAAAACAGGACTGTTCGACCTTTCAATTAGGGCTAAGGTTTACTTTAATTATTTTGTGTGCAGAGCTGGACGCATGGGATTGTTGTGGAGGGTCGATGGGTGCAGGACGCAATTTGTCGGACTTTTTCTTGCTATCAGTGTGGATGTGGGCTTAACTGGTGGACATTCTGCATTCTTGGAATAGCAGGGACTGCTTCCCTTTGACGGGCAGGTATTTAGTTTTTATTACAACTGGGATCTTGGGATGGACTTGCCTCCTGCTGGCTATGGCTATGGCTATGACATCCATTCGAGTTTCATGGTATACTTCAATCTGGTCACCCTCTGTGCAAAAAATGTGAGAGTTGCGAGTTGGAATGTCTGGGGAAAGCTTGTTTGGTGGAGCACTGCCCTTGTTCTTCCCGGCTCTTAAGCACTTGAAGCCTACCCCTAACTTAAGCAAAAACTTCCCAAGCACAGACTTAATTTTAGAAACACAAATCCGAGGCGTAAAAGTTCAACCAAACAAACACGCAAAACTCATTTGAAAACATCTCGCGTCATTAAATTCCTAAGAGTCCTCCTCATTGCCATCTCGGATAATTATTATCTCCTCCAGATCTTTTATGAAATATTCAAGTTGCCCATGTTGCCCTCATATGCATGTACAAGCGCACATCCTATCAGCCAGCGTGACAAAACTTAGACAAGTGTAACATCAGTTTTGGGAAATTTCTGTTTGTGTACACAAAATCCTTCCACACATCACCCACCCACACACACACACACACATATGAATGCGAATTCAAGGAGCAAAACTCATTTGCTTCACAATAAATCATTCATTCATAATCATCATCGTCTTCGTCATCATCATCATCATCGTCTTCGTCGTCTGCGTCATTATCATCGTCGTGGTGGTCCTTGGTGGTGGTGAGGAGTAAGTTCAACGCGAGAAACAACGTCAGAATCACAACGTCCTTATGGATGATGATGACTTTTGAATCTTCGCGACCAAGTTTGGGGTCCCTCCTCTCCCTGGTGTGGCAGAGAAGTCGCATCCATGTGCCTAGAAAATAAAGTCCCCACACAGGAGGAGGTTCATTCCGCTGTTGTCACAAATTTTAATTCACGTCAACTTGTTCACTCACTCGCTAAGGCACTCGAAGATACACTCTACTCGCTGTGTCTGCCACACGAGTACAACCGCCTTCGTGGTTCTTGTCCTTCATCGTTTGCTGTCACCGCAGAAGCATAATTTTCACTTAATCCTGCTCTTCCTCTTCGTTTTTATTTTTTTTTCTTTTTTTTCTTTGCACTGATTTTGATGTCGTTTTAATGAAAATGCCAAAAGCCGAAGACAAATAGGGCAGAGACAACATCCAGAGATGGGTTGAGTCCCGACATTGCAGTCTGTGCGTGGTGTTTGTGTTGTGAACACATGTGAGTCGTTCAATTTGGCGTCTATCAACCGGGCACTGGATGGTGCCAGGAAGTCGATTCTTGAATTCCAATTTGATGCAAAGATCTTATACCATCATGCTGTTGTGCACTTGTTCATCTTTGAATATTCAAATTGAGGGTGGGATGGAAGGATAATCGCCTTGTCCTCTGCAGGGATCCATATGTAATTAAACTTTGCATTTGCAGTGTGCTAGCTAAGGATATCATTTTTCTTTTGTAGCTTAAGAGGATGTCTGTGCAGAGGATGAAGGGTTGCTTGCTTCTACTAGAAGATGGCTGTGTGTTTTCTAAGTAATATCAACTTTGAATGGTGTGAAACTTTCCGTGATATCGCTTATGAGAAGGAAATGAAGTTCCACAAATACATTCCACACTCTTTGAACCATAGTTCGTCTTTTACAATAATGTCATACTCGGCCTTACAATTGATGGAGGGATGGTGGGGGGTATTGATCTGAACTTCTTGGGTTTTCTTCAGGATCTTCAGGAAGTGTGAGAATTTGGTCGATTGTGGACGTTCCTGAAATCGCACTGATAGGCTTATCAAGTTGTGGATAAAAGGTTTTATTAGATCACGCAATACACTTATGCCCTGTTTTCCCTTGTGGGTGCAAGGACCTCTACTACACCCACGCGCCATCGTGTGCGGTTTCTGGAAATATGCCTCAGTTCTCTTCCCCAATTGCCGAGACTCCTCCTCAACTATTCTGAGCCATGTACTTCTCGGTGGACCCCGACATTTCGGAAAGGTGACAGCTCCATTGCTAACTACGCTGTGCAATGGAATCCGCTTACCCAAGTTCACACAATACGGTAGATAAGAACTTTTCCTTAGTGCTAAGAAGACATACATATGTCTCTTTAAATGGCTCAGTTGAGATGGTCTCACTGGAATAGATCGAGGGAACAATACTGAGATTCAAATCATCAGGGATACGCGGACAGAAGTTTTGAAAATCATCGATATGTAACATGGTTCATTCATCCTGACAGTGGAATGTTGCTCTTCATAACTGAAATACAGTCGGCAGAAGCATTTTTTTCCAAATTCCCAGCACAACCTGTGACTCTACCATAAACTGTCCTGCTTCGTCTCTATAGTCTTGCCACCTTGACATGTTCTTTTTTCGTTTTGGTCAAATATCAGAACATTCTTCCTGGAATTCGACCTCTTATCAGCTCCGATTACTCGCTTCTTGTACTCTTTCTTCTTTTTGTGGAGAAGCCTTGCTACTTGATCTCTCTTTTGCACGTAGGGCTCACAGACATTTTGCGATCAGCCTTACATGCCTTTTGTTTTGCTGAATGACCTTGCCGGCATTTTTCGTCAAACAAGGGGTTTTGTGGTACCGGCCAAGTGAAATCCATTACTATAGCTGGGGCGTTTCTGATGGCATGTTGGCAGCGTTGCCATTGGTAATCGGGATAGGAAGCTAGCATCAAAGAATACGAATTCCGCCAACACCGGCGAGATTTTGCGATTGCAGCCCGTCGACGTTGTATTTTGTCACAGTAGACAGCACAAGGATTTCTTTACTCGTTACCTTGACTCCAACGAGGTATATAGTTGGCAGCTTAAGACCTTCAATCCTGGAGGCGAAATGTGATCAATTTCTTTGACTGTTTTGTAATAGGGATAAGGATACGACGTTCCGCTCTGCAGGAAAGTCAATTGACTTAAATTCGTGTTCAGTCGTGGTGTGGTCTAGGCTGCGACAATCACCTGTCCAGCCAGTGACGTCCTCCTTCTCAGTTTTGGGACTAAACTCGCCAAACAATATCTGAACGTCATATTTTTTTTTTTTTTTTTTTACGGGGTTAGGTGGAAATTATTTATGGCATTGCTCATGCGTTCTATCAAGTAGCCTTTTGAAGCATTCTACGGTGACCAATTGTTGTGTCATCCTTGCCGAAGGCTTGTTGATGCTTTCGAACGTGCAACGACATAAATCCCAACCTGGTTGGATCCTTCTCGATTATTCCTAAGATGAACAGCCCTGCTGAATATGGCGAAGTAGCCTTGAGCGTTCATGTGTTTTACCCAAATGGACCTATAGACGCCACATTTCATTCCATTTGAAGAGCACTACTGCTGTCGATCGGGTTCATCGAAAAGTGCCTCAGTGGGAGCATTCCTCCCAACCATTTCGACTTTATGATGTACTAGCTGGTACCCGCGACTACGTCCGCGTGGAAAAAAGTCACATTATACCCTATGTAATTTCCCGGGTTTCAGGAAGTTGATAATTAAGTATAGACTTTTAATTCCTCATATTACCTGCTTGTAAATATCATTCCTGGTTTTTCTTTCTGGCTCTAGGATGACCAGGTCGTCAGGTGAACTGATTCTGAGCACGCTATGAGACAAACAATCACTCCTCAGATCCAACCATCTACTTTCAAACTCTGCTCCTGTGCTTTATTGATGGTCATGGCGTAGAAAACCTTAGCGGAAAATTGCAGACGTTTGAATTCAAAGCGGTATCAGGAGAATGTGGGGAATGAAGACGGTTTCTCCCTATTTGACGACTGCGAAAATGCTGGCTTCGATTACGTGTCTGTGCACATTCTGTGTCTTCAACAGAAGCCATTACACAATGCACTCTAATCTCTCTAAGTCGAACCTCTTTTAATTCGAATTTCCCTCTAACGAATTCTTTCACCCTATTTTTGCATTTCCTTCAGTTTTCCTTCGAAAAGTCACACTCCAAGTCGAATTTATTCTAAGTCGAAAGTCCTAACTCGAACACATTCCCTAAATACAGAAGAAAACAAAAACAAAAATCACCCTTTCCCAACTTGCAATATTATACACACATCAAACACAAACAATCTCATACATAGGCTGACGCGACATATCGGTGCGCTGTTCTTATATCTACCTAAAAAAAAAGATTCCATTAAAAAAATGCCAGGAGAGAAAAGTAAACAATTGCCATACCAACCGGCAAATCATCACCCTCTCCTCACACACAAAAAAAAAAAAAAACAACGCAGAATAAAAGGAATGAAAAACTACTGGGCAAAACAAAAACAACACACGATCACGAACCGATGTGTCTCACTTTATTGAAAACGATCATTAAGAGGCAACGATCATTTAGAGGCAAAGAGAGAAATAAAAAAGCAACAAAAAAAAAAGAAGGAAAAACCACCCTTAAGCAGAAGCAACACACGATCACGATTTGCGAACGATCCGATGTGCTGCTGGCTGAATGGCGCAGGTCACTGGTTTTCTATGGACACATATAAATGGCTGTATCCTAAGAAAGCATGCATTTTTAGAAATAGAAATTAAGCCTATGTGTTAATTGAATAATACAGACTAATTACTCACGAAATGTTATGTAAATCCGTCTAGCCGTTTAGGCGATACGTGGTAACAAACATCCAAACATCCAAACATCCAAACTTTCACAATTATAATATTAGTAGGATAATATTAGTAGGATAGGATAGGATAGGATGTATCCTAAGAAAGCATGCATTTTTAGAAATAGAAATTAAGCCTATGTGTTAATTGAATAATACAGACTAATTACTCACGAAATGTTACACTGCAAGTCATAAGATTAGAAGCAGGCATTTTTGAGAAGTAAAATCGATATTTCTCCCGTTACAAGATGGATTAGGAAAAAAATTGCTATGGTAAATGAGAGACTATTTTGTCAGCAACAAAATATAAAACGTGTGTATAGAAGAGATTTAGCTAACGGAACTTTGAAGACAAATTGTAAATTGAGTAAAGAATATGCGGAAATAAATCGGGTCATTAGATTAGAAGCAGTGAACAAATCAACGTTGTTTGTGAAGTGAATTATTATTTTATAAAGTAATTGTTTTTGATTGAGTGTTATCAAAAATGGGCAAAAAAAAATGTTTAACAGTGGAGGAAAGGGCAAGAATAGATGTTTACTGATCTGAAGGTCTTTCATGCCGTGCTATAGCCCGAAAAATAAAGCGAAGTGATCATTGTGTCAGCAATTATTTAAAAAACCCGTCGTCTTACTCAAAAAATTATAAAGGAAACACTTCATCTGCCTTAACACTTCGCGAAACGCGAAGTATCCTTAGAATAGCGTCAAATTCAGCTTTATCGGCAGCTAAAATTAGAGAGAAAGCTAATGTTAAGGCCAGCTTATCCACTGTTATCCGCACAATACGCAGTGCTAAACACTTAAAGCGCCTGAAACTTAAAAAAAAACCACCACTTAATGACGCAAGGAAGAAGCAACGCAACGCAACGTATGTAAATCCGTCTAGCCGTTTAGGCGATACGTGGTAACAAACATCCAAACATCCAAACATCCAAACATCCAAACATCCAAACTTTCACAATTATAATATTAGTAGGAATAGGATAGGATAGGATAGGATAGGATAGGATAGGATTAGTAGGATAGGATAGGATAGGATAGGATAGGATAGGATAGGATAGGATAGGATAGGATAGGATAGGATAGGATAGGATAGGATAGGATAGGATAGGATAGGATAGGATAGGATAGGATAGGATAGGATAGGATAGGATAGGATAGGATAGGATAGGATAGGATTAGTAGGATAGGATAGGATAGGATAGGATAGGATAGGATACGGCTCTGGTGAAAGTTTTCACTCAGAGGAGTCAGTCCCCTCTGTTATTTGAGCACTTAAATCCTCCATACACACCTTCGACCATGACACTGATGCTCAACTTGACCTGTGGTAAATCCTGGACAAAAGATCCATGCATTGCCCCTTTGATAGTGTGTCCAACCCTCAATACCCCTGAAATTAAAAATTCATTCCCCTCCTAGTGGCACTATACCCACAAATACTTCATCCCCGTTTCTGTCCGGAAAACCAATTAGGGCCACATTTTAGCGCTGACCTCTTCCATTTGCACAATTTCAATGCGATACCGGTCGCGACCGCCAATGAATTTCCCCACTCACAACTCGGCCAATATTTTCAATTTAATCTTCCGCCATTTTCACGATTTTCCCGATTTGCCATTAGCCCGGGCCTAATCGGTGGCTTTGCTGATTGAAAAACGGTGGAAATCCGTGAGAATCGGTGAAAATCATTGAAACCCATTGAAAATCATCCTCTAAATGTTGCGTTCAACCAACCTAACCTAACATTTACTGAAAAAGTTCAAATCAGCCCCTACTCCTCCCTCCCACCAGGCAATACCCGTGCCTGTCCAAGTTTTAATCAAAGGAATCCACACAGAGGGGAGAGAGAGAGAGAGAGAGAGTGATGGACTTTATTTTGCAACCCTCGCAACCATAGAAGTCATCAACAGTGCCATCATCATCATCGGGACCATTGCCATAGAGGCCTATGAATCCATTGTCCCTGGGGTGCCATCGGGAACCAAATTGGCCGACATAAAGTGCCGTTCAGCACAAAACAAAAAATTCGATGCTTTGTGGACGAAATTCCTCGCCCGCCCGTTCGACAGTATTTAAGCCTAAAAATCATCATCACGCGCTGTGCCACGCGAAAACTCCGGTCTAAATGGACCCACCACCCATCTCCCTCCCCCCGCTACCGCCGTACACAATAGTTTGGTGCCACCACAATAGCGACGATTCAAAAGTCATTACGGGATTAATTCCATTTTAATACTCAATTTTTGGAATATTAGACGTTTGCAGGAAATTTTTGTGCGGCTGTCTCTGGGGGTGGGTGGGAGTGGGAGTGGGATGTTAAATTCAATTCGATTCGCGGCAATGTCGGGAAATTATCGTCCTAGAGGCTTGCAATTTGAAGTTTTGTAACATGTACCGGCTCAGTGCTTCGGCCAGAGAACAATGCGGCCCAAAGAGGATACACCACCGCCTCCTGTCTGCCGTTGTCTTTTGTAGTCGGAATCGAAAAGTAGGACTTTAATTTGGATATTTTGGCGATTCCATGTGCGGGTATTAGTCCGCGTTTGCCAGAGGCTTTGACACAATGTCCTTCCATCAGAGAGACAGAGAGAAACAGAGGCTTTGCATGTGCTTTGAAGCGCTAGCGCTCAAGAGATTTTCTGTTCGAGTGAAGACAAATGTTTGATTAGAATGTTTCAGCGGGCGGGTGTGGGGACGGTGGGGAAATTTAATTTGAAATTTTGAGAAGCACCCCAAAGGAGCAATAGGACGAGGCCAGCCGGCCAGAGGGTGATTTCGTTTTAATTAGAAAGCGCAGTTGAGTGGATACAAAGGCATGGGGTTATTATCTGTGATTCGGAAAATGCACTTTGAATTGGTCATTGGTATGGTGGATGGTAGATGGTGGGGTTTGGGGAGGCTTTTATGGGATTTCCTTCTAATTAAGGCTGCGAAGGGGAAATAATTGGAAAATTGCCTAAGAACAATGTCAATAGAGCAAGTATTTGCCTAAGCACTTGAAGGACCATTGTATGTGGGCTGTGTAGTGCCGATAGCATTGGAAATTATGGTAGGACGTCCTCGAGCGGAAAGGGATAGGGGCACAATGCGGGCGTAGACTTGATCATTTTGGGGATATTGTTATTCATTTCGAAAGTAAATACAAGTATCCCGGCGATAATTGTCACAATTCGGATTTAATATAGATCTCGATGGTCCATTTGCCTTGGCATGATGGTTGAGAGCGATTTTGGTACTCAGACAGCCTGACCCTGAACGATATATCGGAGGTCAACAAGGTGACTTTGGTAGACATTGCCAAAGTGTTTGGGTTTTGGGAACTTGTTGTTGCTTCTGAACTGCATTATGGAGAAACTTGCAACCAAAGTGTCTGGAATGTGACACCGGCTAGACAATGCTAGTCGGATCATCGACATTACTCGCAAATGAGGCAACGGGCAACATTATATCTCCTTTTCCACGTATCCACGTAGAAATGCCTGATGGCGACACCATGAGCCATAAAATTCTAGTGGGTAATAATCCCACATTTGATCCGGAGACACATAGCGAGCAGTTGCTAAGCGACCACAGTTGACTTTTTCCTCACACGACCGTGTGTACAAAGTTCCTGTTAAAGGCCATCCATGTACAGCCCAGCAAACTACCCTTTAACCAAAAATTTAAAAGGGTTCATGTTTCTATTCAAAAACACACGCCATACCAAACCACTGACAATCAGTTGTTTAATGTCCCTGCAAAGTTGTGTCCCTTTTCAAGATAAGAAATGCACACACAGACCACACATACATCTAAAACTCATGTCCCGTGTCTAAAACAATTCCACTTCCTGTCCACTTGACACCCGCCTGAACACCACACATCTGCGTCCCGCCCAAGTGGTGCAAACGAAACAATTTAACCCTCGCAACAGCGTCACTCTGATATTCGGTAGCCCGCAAACGAAATAAATTTATTTCCTTCAAATTTAAAATTGCATACCACCCCCACATGTTTATGTGTAACCCTCGTCCTTGTATCCTTCTCAAGCACAAGCGTTAAACAAACCACAGCAATTGCTCCTTTTTGCAGATCCTGTGATAGCGTGCACTATTTATAGCAACCACATACAGACATGTAACAACAAGACAATTCCCTGGCAATTTTTCTTCATCCCTTGGAAGCTTTCGCATTTGCAATCCTTTTTTTCCGTTCGGAATTCATCTGAGCTCCTGCGAAGGCACCACAACCCACGACACCGTCATCGTCGGAGGAGGAAAAGGACGTAGACGAAGAAGTCAGCGTCAGAACAGCGTGTTGCATTTGTGTAAACATAAATGCTTCTTGCATCGGTATGCGATGCATTGTGCATAGATCCAGCGACAGCGGACAATGACAACGACGACGACGACGATGACGGAACAAATGCGATGCCATGTTCGTGTCAAATTTGTCACTCGGGGAGAAAATTTTCGAAATTTATGTCAAAGTGGTGAATGATAATTTTGACATTTTATACCCAAATCGGGAGCAGACTCTACCCACGCCTTGATAATGATGATGAGATGCGAAGACCCCGACACATTCCACAACGCATCCATGTGTCGAGTATGCAAAGTACCACAGCTAAACATGTTGCAACCGAAAAAAAAAAATGCACAAGTGTGTAGCTCGCAGCTAAGAAAATGGAAAATGGAATTCCCCGTTGGCATTTCGTTGAAAGGAATTTGCATGCGGGTACATAAATTTCGTTCAACAGGAACGCGCACGGGTCAGAAGGAGAGGAGCTTTCCGCGCGCTATAAATCTCTAGCTCATGTGATGGTACACAAACTTTATCATTCGTAGTTGGTTGTTATCCTTTTTTTTTGGCCGAACTGACCTTAATTTCTCTTCTCCGACATATTGTTGATGTGGACAAAACATCCATTATCCTTGTGGACAATTAAATTTTCACAAATTTACGATCTAAAAGTTGTCCTTAGAGACCCGAAGGATACACCGACGAGACCGATGAATGGGGAGACAATTTACAATTTGCATGAAAAATTTTATCCTGCGTCGTTACGGGATTTTTTTGTTTTTTTCTCTCTTCTTGTCATGGAAAATATTTTCCTTCTGCTTGATTGACGCATTCATGCTGTACGATGGAGAGACAGATGCGAGTACACCAAAGCTGGAGTCGGTCCAAGATGAAATGCAAAAGCGGATGTTTATCGGGGAAAATAAGTTGAGTGTGCCAGGGTGGTGCATTTTATGAACTGCAGTGGAGAAGAGAAAGACGTGGAGGAGTCAACGCAATTTTTGTGCAAAAAACAGGAATTGTCGCAGATCAATCGATCGTCATTCTTGTCATAGAGAAATTTGTAAAAGCTTTGATCGATAAGACTGTTTTCAAGGACTTCAGGAAAAAGTCAAATTCATCATTCATTTCATTTCCCAATTGCCCGCTTATCCACTACGACTGTCGCGGGTTTAGGGTCCTTAAAAGAACCCACCACATCTCTCGATCTTCCGTCATCGACTCTTAATCGTCAGAGGCTATCCCTATAAGGGTAGAGGTGAGATTTAGGGCTTGGTCCAACCATCTCACCCTAGGCTTACCCAGGGGATGCCTTCCTGTTGTCACGGATTCCATGGCACGTCTTGGAAGCCGAATTAGACCTCCACATCTTCCGATCTTCCGCCATCGACTCTAAATCATCAGGGGTTGATCGGAAGATGTGGAGGGTCCACTTAAGCACGCTATCCTCATACGGGTAGAGGTGAGATTTAGAGCTTGGTCCAACCATCTCATCCTAGGCTTACCCAGGGGGTGCCTTCCTGTAGTCACGGATTCCATGGCACGTCTTGGAAGCCGAGTTAGACCTCCATATCTTCCGATCTACCGATCGACTCTAAATCATCAGGGGTTGATCGGAAGATGTGGAGGGTCCCCTTAAGCACGCTATCCCCATACGGGTAGAGGTGAGATTTCGGTCTGGGGCCAACCATCTCTTCCTAGGCCTACCCAGGAGATGCCTTCCTGTTGTCACGGATTCCATGGCACGTTTTGGAAGCCGGGTTAGACGCATGCGTTTAACGTACCCAAACCATCGGAGTATGGACCTCTCCATCCGAAAGACGTAGCTGTTCGACAATGAGTTCGACAAAGACAGCTTCAAACCTGAAAAATCACCCACCTTATTTGTCACCCCGTTAACAGCTCTTACAGTTAAAGTTTCCCAAAAACCATTTCAGTGATTCCTCCATTTCAGTGATTTTGCCATTTCCCTTCTGCAGCTTATACCGTCGTCGCAATTAAAACTTTTAGAAATCTCCTTAACGACCCTTCTCTGTGCTGTGCGCTACGTGGAAAAGTTCCACTTGCGAGAGAAATTTATCTACTTCTGGGTTAGTGACCTTTTCATAGCATCATGTGAGGATTCACCTCGCAGAGAGAAGTCATTCGCGGAGACCGCAGATTCATTACCAGATTGCATACCTTCTCCACGAATGGGTTTCTCTTTCCGACGCAACTGTGTCTTTCTTCTGTGCCAGGATACGAGTGCATTTGATAGAAAAATTTCAAATCACTCATCTGGACAAAGGGAAGCGCCTTTAATTAAACGCGCCGCGAACGGCTAGTCTGTTCCTATTCGCCTTCTTTAAGTGCAACGACACTTAATTGCCGCAATGAAAAGCCACCAACTCGTGAAATGTCCTTTTTGCCGTCAACTACGACGACGACTACTATGTACTACTGGCCTGCTCCTATTCCAGCTTTTAAGCAGAATTAAAAACAGAAAGGATGATGGGAAGCGAGGCACCATCATGTGAGCCCTTCGCACAAATGTATACGTTCGGTTTTTTTCCCCCGATGTGTTTTCTTTTTTCTCCTTAAGAGGACTACCAGCACTGCCGACCAGCAACAGCATCGGGTCTGGATGCAGCTGGAGTGGAGTACTGGTTTTTTTTTTAATCGCCCAGCCCAAAACTTAATTGCACTTAGTTAAATGGAAACTAACAAATGAGTGAAATGTTTCGCTAGGAGGATGCTTTTTTTCCACCTCTCCATGGTCCCAGGTTGGGGTGGAGTTTGTGTTTGTTTTTGCCTTCGCGGTGCTTGGGGAGATGGAAGGATGAATCGAGGGCGGAATGCAAAGTGGATGGAATGGAAAAAATTCTGAAAAAAAAAAAATATGTCATCAGCTTGGGAGAAGTTCGTAAATTGCAGGTAAACGAACAGCGTTAAATCTTTTACCATTCCTTTCGGTGTTTCACATTTAAAGCGGCTTAAAGGCTTTCAATTTTTTTTGTCTAATTGAAATCTTGTCGTAGAAACAACGTCAATGAAAGTTAGAAGTGAGATGGGATTTTTTTCCCATACACATGTGTGTCCTGGTTTGATTTATGGCATTTAGGGCTTTAAAAATGCGTGTTCTCCTCTATGTCTAGCTCGTGCCGAAGTTCTATCAGTACCCGAAGGTTCCAGTGTTGTTTCAACTTTGAATCTGTCACCATTCCATTGTCACTATTGTTGAATGGTTAGGGCAAATTTTTAGGCCTAGGTAGGTAGGAAGGGGTGGCGGTTCACCAGAACCCAATCAGCACAAAGATGTGCCTTTTTGTTACCACGACTCGTGTGACCTGGTTGGCGATGCGTGCTGTTGAGGGTGGGTGAGACAGCCAGGAGTGCCTTTATCTAGCTTGTTGACTCTTATCTCGTATCCCTTTACCCGGCGGTCCACTGCTTCACACCATACGGTTGGGTTGGCCACAACCCCTAAATTGTGGCATCTAATGGGACTCGTTAGGGGGTTTTTCCGGAGTATTGCACTTTGAGTCTGAATATACAAATTTAACATCCCTTTACCCGAGATGTCGTTGAGATCATCAAAGAATCGTTGGTTTAGTGTGCGCAGTCTGGCACTTGCTAGTACCAGTCATTTGCACATGAAGTGGGAGAGAGTTTTCCTCTCGTTTAAGTTTACGCAGCTGTGACAGTGTTGAGGGCGAACACTGATGGTGTCATTAGGTACTTACTTATTTCCTTACCTCACGAGCTCCACGACTGAGGCTTTGATCTCAGACACATTGTTTCCAGTTTTTTTCAGGCCAAGGCTTCTGAGTTCACTTGGCAATTGTAACGAAGGTTCAGTTTTCCTTGTCGCCTCGAACTTGTGGACTGGGGTTCAAAAATCCTTTTGGTTGGAGCGTTTTTGCCATTCTCTCGTCTTTGTAGCTTCACTCTTCTGACTAGGTCGATGTTGCCATACAGCCCGTACATTTCGTCTTTGTATCTCCTCCTCCACTCCGCGTCTATGCAAACGGGACCAAAAATCACCTGAAGAATTTTCCTCTCGAAACAGCCAAGAGCAACCTCACCCGCTTTAAACAGAGTCCATGCTTCTGTGCCATAGAAAAGGACTGCGACGGTAAAAGTCTTATAATGGGTCACTTTGGTCTTTCGACTCAATTGCCTTCTTAGCCCAAAGAAATAGCGATTGGCAAGAGTTATGCTTCGTTTGATCTGGTGTCGACAGACAAAGTCCTTAACTACCCCAAAGTTATATCTGTCTACTGTGACGTTCTGTCCGATACGTCGGTGCTGGTTGTCCTTTCTTGTTGACAGCATATACTTGGTCTTGCCGTCTCAATGCTTACATTCTTGCACACGAGACCTAATATCCGACGAAGTATATTTCCTCCTGAAAGAGGTTAGTATCTGCTTCGCTCTCTACATGACTGTCAAGCTTTAGGTGGTGATCTTGTAGGATTAGGGTTCTGTAGAGCATCCATTTCGTCCGACAGGTTAAAAGTCTTGAACTCAGTCATTTTGGCGGAGCGAAGGAGCAGTGGTTTCCTTACGTAATTCCTCGTCGTTGTGTAGAACTCAAAGTGATAAAGGCTATCGTCTTCAGCTCTAAAGTTGATGAATAAATGGTGGATTTTCGACTTGAAATTCCATGGCCTTTTTCAGGACTTGTCTCGATGGTGAACGTTTGATAAGCCAAACTGGCAGATTTTCCAGAGATCCTTACATAGTTCGTTGGACACGATCTTTTATGCGATAATTAGCAGGGGCATACCTCGGCAGTTCTTGCATTTTCGGAGAATGTATTCAGCATAAAAGAGTGACAATCCATTCATCGGGAAAATTGCCTTCGACGCTTACTTGGTTGGAGTGGCTACGACTGTTCGCTTCAGGTTGTTCCAATTCTTTCATATTTCATCTTGGCATAGAACTACAGAGTTGATCTGAACTTTATTTCTCGTTTCCCAAACACTTTGGTTGCAAATCCATTGTCCTTGATATGGCGAAAGATCTTGCTCTTCGTCCTTTAATTTGTCTTGGGATGATCCACCGATGCCATTAATATAAAAAGAGGCGGAGACTTCGAATCCATACAAACGAACTTTGTTGATGCGAAACGAGGGACATCACACTTTTGCTCCTAAAGGACACTTGTGTGTTCAAGAACCACCACGAGGAGTGGTCTTAGCTGCAATCTAGACCACTGTCTAACTGATGCAATCAATTCTTCCATCATCCAGGCGTGGCAGTACCCTTAAACGTCAATTAATTGGCACACTTCCAGCGTCATCATCGTCCCAATCACTTGGAATAAGTAACTTATAACAAAGACGTGCGATGATTTAGCACATCCCCTCGTAAATCTCCCATCGGACTTCGGGGTGAACTTCAAAAACACCATAAATCCTTGAATCCCTTTCAGTGCATCTATCTTTCAATGCAACCACTTAACTACTTCCATTTTGTAGGGACGGTAGTTCTCTGGCGACACATTCTCCTCGGGAAACAAACAATTTCCCACCGAGAAATAAGTTTCCGCCGCACTAAAGGATAACAGCTCTCCCCCTCTCTCTTCCTGTGTCTGTCCACCTCTAAGCCGAAAAAGTGATTATAAAATGAACTGATTCCATTATTTTCTTTCCGTCCATTCAGCCAGGATCTCTCATTCACTTTTAATCTGCGCCCGGGTGATTTCCCCTCCCCCCTCCGAACACAACTTGGCCATGGATCAAAAGAATCGCCGCGTAGCGAACGCAAGGCAAACGAAAATCGGCAAAAAAAAAATCCTTGCAAATCCTTTTTATTGGCGTTATGCCAAAATAAGTAATGAAATAAAAATATCCTCTTCCAGGACCACCGAACCCAACAACCAAATACAACTATTGTGCCAAGGCATCATCATCATCAGGATCATCTGCATCATCGTCATCATCATCGTTGTCGTTGTAGTCGGATAGACTGTCGTCGAGTTCACCATGTGTCCATGAATTTAATTCCATTTGCCCTCACAGAAGGTCCTTCCAATGGAATTGTTGTGTAAAAAAAAAAGAACACAGAAAACAAATGGCTCTCCTCGTCCTCGAAAGGATTTTTCCTCAGTAAATTGACGATGATTACCGGTGTACCGAGTTCTCGACAAATCATTAAGTCGCAATATGAAAACAATCGATTTGTCCTCTCTCTCTCTGGCTACTCGTCCAATAAACGCGCCCCAAAGGACTTGCGGAATTCAATAAGTCAGTCAGAGGACAGAGAAACACACTCAAAGGTACACAAAAAAAAAAAACGGAAAACTCTCTCTCATCCTCCAAGCACATGAGGGAATTCCGTCAAAAAAAAAGGACTTTCTGGCTCCTTTTACTATCATTACCTGGAAGCGAAATTGCTTCGACCATTGCTCTGGGAATTATCCCGACGGACTCTACGTCAAATGCGGGAGGAAATACAGAAAAAAAAAATCCCAAGAAATGGTTATTTGCCGGCATTTCCGTTCTTCCAACCTCTGGATATGGTGACTTGAAGTAGTTCTTTCTGTACACGTTTACCTAGTAGTTCTAGGTCCTACGATGCACAGGCGAGAAGTTTCCTGTTCCGTGTTTGGTTGTGTGCCACTCTGCCTGCTCCTTAAAGCAATTTGTGAGTGCAAATTGGAAATTTATCGAGTTACAACGTTGGATGGCAAACTTTTGTCTTCTTGAGTTCAGATCCTTTGAGATTCAAGTTTGTGTGTGAGAGAGCACACCATACAGCAAGAGAGAAAAATAGAGAGCGAGAACAAAACTTTTTCAATGAACTTAATTTACAATGAAAAGTTAGGGTTTTCCGGGAGGGGAGCGTGGGGGTTTAGTGTTCGCCTATTTTTTCCATTACAATGCCGGATAGGGATGCCTTCGCTTTTAACACAAACATAAGTGGAGCATCGAGTCTAATCGAAGGTCGAAGTTGTGTTGCGACTCTTTGATGTGCTGTTCCTGCGGTCGGCTTTAAGTTGCGAAGGCTTTGTTTTGGGGTCAGCGGAGGGTTTATTCAAACCAGATTCGGTTCGAGTTTCCACTGTCTGCGGTAAATTATGGTACAAAGTTTAGATTAAGTGAATAATTTGCGAGGGTTAGAGTTGTTTTGGGGCCGGGGGTGGGGCGGGGAGCGTTCACTTTGTTTCCTGGGGTTCTTCCAAAGCGGATTAGAATGAAAGGGAAAAGTTGTGTGATGTGTATTTAAGGAGGGATTCGAAGGATTTTTTTGCGATTTGCGGGGTCTATTCGAAACGGTTTTTGCTAAATTAAGTATTTATTGAAGTAATCTTGTCTGAGAATGGCCTTCAAGTATGTGTCGTTGAACTTTGGTTATAGTCTTCCACTTACGAGGAGACTAAGACTTAGAAAAAAGTTCGTTTGTTCAGGGTTATCAACTTCAGTGGATTGTTTTTTAGATCGTTAAGATCTTTGGAAGAAGTATTCTCCGAGACAAACATCGACCGAGCCTTTGATTTCATGAAGTCATATCGGTAAGAGAGTCAGGAAGAAGTCTTGGTATGGGGAAATTCGAAACCATGTTCGAGAATAAGAACTGGCCGGTAGGCAAGTCCTGAGGTCTGATTTGATTTACCCTGATAAGACGGATCTATCAGGTCGGACTCCTCTTTTCCAGCCTTACGCGCGGAACAGCGTTTTTCATTTAAGTAACGCCAAACCCAAACCCAAGCCCTAAAACTGATAGTGACCCACTGTCTGGTATTGCTTTTCCCGATGAGGATATCTCATCAGAAAGGGAAGAGCAGCTATTTGTAGATTTTTCTGAGAGGCCTCAGACTAAGAGGAGTGAAATACCGCGAGGTTACCAGGTATCTGTGGTCAATTTCAGAAAATCCAGTAGCCTAAACTCCTCCCCATGTTGTTAGAAGATCGAAGAAGCCCAACCTAAGGCTGGCTCTTCTGCTCCAGCTTTACGAAGAGTGAAGTGAATACGTGATGTGTGGTATCAGCATCGTAGACTGAAAATACCATATGCTGGAGGGCTTTGTCGAAGGTGTCTTCGTCTGTTTAACGCTTGGAAAAAATATCGTTTGGACCGAAGACCACAGTCTCCTTCCTTGTCGCATGCCCCAGAATTATACCTATCCTATGCAGGATTAGTGGATTTTAGAGAAGGAGAATCCTGAGAACTTCAGTTCAACTAAAAGTTGGATTGGTAAGGCTCTCTACGGGGCAAATGAGGGTACTCTCAGGCTCCTTAAGCGAGTTCGACTCAATCACGCTGGCACGGAGGCGACTGCTGCAATGGTGAAAATCATCGCAATACCAACAAAATTGACTGGGGAGCCAGTTCCATTTCGTATTGTGTTATATCAAAAACAATAATATTATTTTTTACTTAATAATTAAAGAAAATTTTCATCGAAGGCGAAAAATTTGAATACACACTATTTAATTATTCTACAAAGAGTTGTAATGCGAACTTGATAGAAAACATTTCTTCAATTTCCTCAGTATCCGCTACACCGATTATGCTCAAAATCTAATCAGCTCTAAGTTTCATGCTGACAAACAAAACAAAAATAACTGCATGGTCCTACATTATCTCGTTCTCCAGATATCGAAGGCGAAAAATGTGATCACACACGCACGCACACATACGCACATAGACATCATTTCGAAAATGGGTGCAAACGATTTCTAGTGTATAGTAATGTAAAGCCCTGTTCATATCTCGAAACATTCTGTTCGGACCGATTGCAATACTTCTCCTACCTAGGTGGGAAGTAGAGAGAAGTCACTTCCAACAGTTTGAAGCTGTTCGTCGAGGACTCGCAGCACCATAAGGAAATCACTTTCGGTGACTTCTTCAGAGTCAGATGACTGATGCCACCTCACCCTGCACTCAAACTAAGCTCAATAGGGGTCTCTGTTACTGAATCCTTTTCGTGCTGAGTACGCCAATTATCCACATTTCTCAAGACGTCTATTGAATAAAAGTTGAGACACTTGGGAGTGTTGCACCTTTCCATGTAATACCGATGCGTTGAGCTCCAGGATGTTATTAAGATACCTCACCCGTAGGTTACTGTCTTCAGTGTGAGAGGCTCAGATACTTCAACTCTTAATCGCATCTTGAGTGCGGAATCATGGCGCACCCTTTCACTATTCGGTGGCAAGCCATCGTAGATATCAGTGGCCTATGTCCACTTTTGAGCTAAAAGCTACAGGAAAAGACTATAGCCCTTGTTAGTATGACGATCGAAGGTCAGATTTCCAAAGGAGGGGAGCCTTTCAAAGAGAACTCCACTGGACAGTAGTTGTTCTACTAACCAACACGTCGTCGCACAGAAAATGTCCTTATCTTAGTTCAACGAGTAGGTAAAGGAATTTTCCAAGATCTTCAAATTTGTTGGCTTTAGCTGGAAGTCACCTTCACCTAACCTAGGCTAACCTCGTCTTTTATTTTCTCTGTTAGTGTGCCGAAGTTGATGTAAAGAGAAAGAGGAACCATAAAGGGTTTTGGGGCAAATTTGGCTTTTCCATTCAAACGTTCTGACAAATTCTCCAAGGAAACGAGCGACTGTTCCCTCCCACTCAGCTGCTTTTCGAGAATAAAGGTGCCGCGCCTTGATGAGTATCCTTCTTCTTCCTGATTGTGCATAGAAACTACAACTATTTACTTCCTTTTTTTTTTTGTTGAAAAACAGCACTTTGTGCCTCATCCTCAGGCAAAACTGAAAGGGACACACCACCCCTCTTCATTCGATGTCAATCTTGTTTTTCTGTTATTTACCAAACTTAACCTTCACAAACAGTCCTCGTACCGTTCAATGCGTTAAGCAAAAAATCAATTTTTTGAATTGAATTGAATGTCGATGGCGAATGGCGAATGGTTTCAGAAATCAAGAAAAAAACGAAGAAATCCTTATCCTAGCTGCCTTTCGGTATAACACCGGCCCCTACATGACCCAAGATCCCTATCCGGGTAAAGCATCTTTTTCAGTTGAGTGATTTAGTGCCTACTTTACGAGGGACTATCAAGATGGGTCACTGAAGTTTCTCAGACAGAGTTCGTAGTCCTCCCTCACCATCCATCGTCCTTTAAGCGTTTTTTCTTGTTTTTTCTTTATTTTTTCCTACATCAACTTCTTTGTTGATTTGAAGTGCGATGGCAATCGGAAGTAAATGGATGACCTTTGGCCAGCGGATAAAGCTGACGTTTTACATAAATCAAAAGGGAAATTGACAAATTTTACTGTTAAATGCGGGGTGTGCGATGCGGACCGGGGGAGATTCTTCTTTTATTTCCCCCCTCTTGTTGTTTTGTTTCCATTCTTTTGGCCTTTTCAGTGGAAAGAAGCACAAAAACAAATTGGTTATAAATTTTTGATAAAAATCATACACAAGCTTACCAGTCCGAGGGATCGCTATTATTGTTTTGTTTCAAGTCGGTTGGAGTGGGCGGATTTGCGGGGTTGGGGGGAGATAAAAGGATGTAGATTGTCAACGGAAGTATCTTTTAGGGATTTAAGATTTTGTTGACATACACACTCGTAATTTTTAATGGCGTCGCGACGATTTATGGCGGCAGTGTACAATCGGATGGGGATGTTTAACTGGAGCGTGAGGGTGGAAAAACTGACACGTGGCATAACATAGTTGTTTTGCAAGCCGAGTTCATAGAGTGAGGCAAAGATCCTTAATTTGTCGATTAATTCCTTCGGTCCAAACAAAGGCCCTTCGGTAGGCAAACACACTCCAACCACTGGAACAACACTTGCAGACCATTAATCCCATTTGCCGCAAGCCATTGCATGCGCTACCACCCAGTTGAGAACGGCCATGTGAGTGATATTAATTGCATCAACACCGTGGGCTGTGCACATACACTGTATGCAGTCCATCATAGTCACAATTTCGTCAACAATCCACAGGCCAATCTTACCCTTTTTTTTTGTATCCTCAGCCACCGTTCAGAGCAATTTAATGCAGTCCCCGGGGCCGAAATGAGGCCCTCTTAGCCCGTATATGTTGCCTCAGAATTGTCCGTTGTTGATTTAATTACGTTCACAGCCTGCTGTTGCCATACACTGGGAGGGGTGGACTCAATCCGGAAGAATTGACTTAAATAATTGGCAATTATGTTGCATAAACACTGTGAAAACTGTCCCATGCAACACGGGGGCAGGGATACAGCTACAGAC
This sequence comes from Matsumyia berberina, assembly GCA_917880715.2. NCBI lineage: Eukaryota > Metazoa > Arthropoda > Insecta > Diptera > Syrphidae > Matsumyia > Matsumyia berberina. Next base: position 112,542,841 of record OU862872.1, read on the forward strand.
GCAAGCATATACAACCGGAAGTTGTCCCAGCAACTCACATCGGGGGTAGGAAGGACCGGCATCTGTTTTGTAGTGCTGCCATCGAATTTTCACCGGAAAGTACTTCATGCTGTGCACCAGCACTCGCACATGGTGTAGAATTGAAATTGACACAGGATCGGGTGTCCGTCCCTATGTCTATCCTTCGAGGATATGAAGCTTTGTCAATTGAATTCCATGCGCGATGGGTTTTATAGTCAAAATGGCCTTGCGGATATTTTTCGCCCCCTGTTTTTGGAGGCAGGGATTACTTCCTTGCGAGGATCGTTTACAACTGAATTAGTTCTCATGATGCGTTTTTGATGGGAAGGAAATTGCGTTTTGCAAAATTAATTGATGTTAACTTGGTTGGGAGAGGCCATTAGGTTGGAATTTGTTGCGTTTTAGTTATATAGTTGCGCGGGATTCAATGGAATGGAGTTGGGCAGTGGCTAGTAAGTGATTTGTGATGCTGAAGGAGTTTGTCATTTCGGAGTCTGACAACTGTTGGTTTAGGACAATCAATGTGTCCAATTTGCCAACCTTCTGAATCAATGAGTGGCAAGTAGATTGGGATGAATATGACACGATTCAAAAAGGAGGTCAATCAGAACTTTTGATCTCGATCTTCATAGCTGTATGGCTGTGATACTGTGAATCTTGTTGAGAGATAGCACAGGACTACTTACTACATATGTCCTGTGTCCCCTTTTGGGTTCTAGGGCCTCTACTACACCTAGGCGCCAACGTGTGCCGCTTCTGGCAATACGCCTCAGCTCTCTCCAATTCTTGTCCAATTGCCGAGACTCCTCCTCATCTGTTCTGCACCATGTATTTCTCGGTCGACCCGCTCTTCTACTATCTTGAATAAGCGGACTTTATTGCATAGTGTGGTTAGCAATGGAGCTGTTCCTTTTTTTAAAAGTGTGACCGATTGTTTGACGAATCCACTCCCACTTTCGTCGTTGGATGGTTCTGCCTACATACCACAGGAGACAGAGGTAGAAATGCTTCAGAGATGGATCTCTGATAAGTGGCATAACGGGAACAAAAAACCTGACAACACCAAGCCAAAATATTGGCACTAATAGTCGATCACTTTTGTTTGGATTGCGTATGAGGAAGATATATCGTAAACGCATTGGACGACCAATACACCTCAGAGTTTCTGGGTTTTGAACCATTCGCATCCCACTAACGAATTCTGGAAAACGTAATACAGACAGGCCAGAAATGGTGAAAATTCTTTCCACCCTCATGGGAGTGACTAAAGAGCATCCCCCCATGGAGGGGCACTGTCTAAGCGTCGGCCATGTCAGGCATAAATTCCTTGGAAGACACTTCTTATTCCAAGACATCAAGGAACTATGCGACATGTCTATCAAGGACATTTGTAGATTGATCAACGCTTCAAGGCGGTTCGAAACCAGAGGAAAACAGGCGTGTGCTTTAGAGATTCTGTTTTTGAGCAAAAATGGATTCAAATTCAAAGGATTAGCCCAAGATCTTTTAGACGAATGGTAGAGTGTATATGAAAAATCGAGGTCCGATAAGAGCCACGTAGAAATCCAGAGTGGTCCTCTGAAGGTGACAACTGAAAGAAGATAGATGAAAGGTGATCAAAAGTGGTATGTTACATACATCCCTTCTTGAGAAAATACCAGATAGGGTTGCGAAATGCTTTCACACGGAAGTGAACTTCTCTCTTAAGCAGTTCTTGCACCATTTCAGTGCTGTCATTGACCATAGTCGATTCGAACTTTTTCGGAGAACTATAGGCCGCCTATTTCGCATTGAAAGGAAGACACACATCGCTCCGGAATGGACAAGCGTCCTTATATCTGTCGTCAGTGTCTCTTCCGAGGCACATACGATGTAAAACGTCCTATTCTCAGTTCGGACTTGGATGAATAAAGTCCCTTAATCCCAGTTGTAAGGCACCTTTGATGTGTCCACTGATGAGCCACGGTTCTTGGATCAGACCAAGGGTTATGTTTCTTATGTCAAATCGCTTGCTAAGGGATGCGAACGTGTCCTTCGTGCCATGTAGATTCACCTTTAGTACCCCAATAACACTCATTGATCTAGAAAACTACTTTGCCGGAAAAGTGAGATTCTTTATAGCGTTTTCCGTTTCGAGGGGGATTACACATGGTCTACCTTTCGCCAAACCAATCGTCGTCTGCATGCACAGAACCCTACCGCCAGAGTTTTTTTCTAGAATTTGAGTGATCTCCGTACATTTTAAGGAGACACCACCAACTTTTGCTTGTTCTACCTCCATATACAGACGAAGGGAGTGACTCGACCTTTTTCTCACATGTTTTGACATTAAAACTTCGTCTACACCTAACAAAAGACTCTCTCTCTCCGAGTTTAAGTGGAAGTTGGATGATCGCAATTGCAAACCATATACTTTTCCTCTCTTTTTGTCTTCGAGTGACTCGCAATTGTATGGAGTAATTTCTACAAACTCAAGTCTCCACAGCTTCACTGCATTCCAATTGAGTTTGCCAATTCTGCCTTTGGAGAATTTTAGTCAGTGACAAGTAAAAAGTGAAAGTGTGCGGAAGCTCTGCTCGTCAGTTGCGTCTTTGTTATTTTTTTTTTTGTCTTGAAGTTTTTCTTTTTCATTTTGTCAAAGTGTTTAGTAATTTTATAGTTTTTCTGTAACTCGCGGGTGTAAATCTGTGTTGGAAAGAAGAATTCTGTCGCTGGTAACTTCAACAATATTCAACAGGTCAGTACAGGCTTAGTCTTTCTTTCCTTTGATTGTAAATCTCACACACAAGGAAGACATTTGGTTTTCCTCTTTCAAATTTAAGGACAATTTCGTTCTCCGTTTTTTAAATTTCTTTTCAAGTTTGATTTTTCTGTCTCTCTAGTCACTTGGTCCAACGGTTCATATCTAATTTCTTCTCTCATTTTGTGCTTGTTTCTGCTTGCTTTGCCGGTCAGAGAAGTCGATTTAGAGTTGCCAGACAAAAATCATTGGGGCTAGGAAATTTTATTGAACAAAGTCGAAAAATACATATAAATAAATTTTTTTAAATTTTTAACTTAAAGTTCTTTGACGTAGTCGTGCAATTGCTGGATCGTGACAGGAATTGTTCCTGATGCTCTTTTGTTGTGTCTTGTAGAAGCCCACCGTTAATCTTAGCTGCTCTCGGTGGCATTTCATCGTTTTTTTACTTTGGTTTTACGATGGGGGATCTAGCCACCGTGCAAGTCATGGAAGTCTGACTAGCATTTGTTTGCAATCCCGGTATATCCTATCTTGTCGTTCATAGTTTGCATCATTATTTCTGCCTCTTCTATCGCCACTTCATCAGATTCAGAATCAATCCCTTGTAAGTCATGACACAAGTGTCATTGCATACGCAAAATTATTGTCTTTTGTGCTCAAGTATACACTCTACAGGATCGTATTGTGTTCTCATCAGTTTAAATGAGATGAGGAAAAGAAAATACACCATAAACATGCAAAGTCATTTATGGCTTCGTATGGGGTAGAGGGTTAGCTATCTTAAGCATTTTCTCAGTTTTATGCTCCTCGTTCTCATAGATCGGCTCTGCAGGGTTTATTCAGACAGCTACCACTGTCACTGGGTGTGTATACCCTTTGGCACTTCTTTGCCATCCTGGTCAGTGGACACAGTTATGATAGGATAGGCGGTGGTGACCTTTTCTGTTGTGTTAGATGGACAGCGACAAAGCGCTGAAACCGTACTGACCAAAGTAATGAACGATGTAACCCTTGATGGCGAAAGCTTAATTACGGAGACATTGGCTATCGTCACACTTTATTTGATACTCTAAAGGATCAGCTAGACCTGGTTAAAGCGCATTTATCCCTGAGGGCGAGAAGCTTGTTTATAGAGGCTTTGACGATGCTCAGGACAAGATGAAGGAGTCTACCTTCTTTGACCTTTTGATCTGAGATTTGCTTTTCGTTTTTTCGAATTAAGCAGAAAGTCCAAATGGCAGCCCCTTCCCTACTTAGAAGAGTGTTCGCCTGCTCGCCAGTAGACCGAGAAGTTGGGGCCGGAGCAGGAGTAGTGACCGTCGAAAACTCAATAGCGTCTTGAATTGGTTAGAGACCTGGTTACTCTACAGCTGCAAGAGATGTTGAGATGCATCTAGCATTGGGCGTGAGGAATCAAACATCAAATACCAGGTAGCAGGACTCGAAACAATTCCTAGAGATGGTCTAGAAGTGGTGGAAAAATATTTAGAAACTGAAATTCTTTCTCCATACACGACCACTTACTCTGTCGCCCTCTATAATATACAGTGACACATGCCCGAAACATGCTTCAAAATATCCCTCGTCCATTAACCCCCTCTTTGATTTGATTTTACAATTTCAAGTCTATCCATGCCTTAAGATCCCACTGCTGTTCACTTAAGATTGAAGGATTTCCCAGAACATTAAACCTTAACTACGCCCTGGAGTTGTACAATGTCGCCAATCCACCCCGCAAAAACTGGCCATCACTCCTTAACTGCCATACTGATAACAGAACTTCAATTTTATGCTCCTACTGTCACTTCAGTGCGGTCCACTATCCCTTCCTCGTTGCCATCGTTACTTCTTGTTTATTTACGTTCCATTCGGGGTTAGTTTTGTTCCTCAACATCTTCGTCCTTCCCCCTTCCGCTCTGTCATCATCCTCTGCATGTTATCGATACAAAATTGGTTTGCCACTGGTTTTCAATTCGGATCCATTCACGGTCGAATGACTGGGTAATCAATGTGGAAATCTCACATCACACACACGAACACAGACGCCAGCGCCCATCATATCCACACACATATCCTGTATGACTAAGCCATGAGTCAAGTCCGGGTGTTTCTAAGCTAAAAGACGGAAATTTCATACCAAGAATCCTTTTGCTGTCTTCTTATCCTCCCGACCATCGTCATCATCGGCATCCTTTGTGCATAGAGTATGCCAAAACTGAGTCCTCCATCCAAGTCCTTTTTTTTCCACATATTTTTTCTCTTGTTGTTGTTATGTGCTCGGGGAGAGAAATATTGAATTTCAATATGTTACATGTCCGGCGGCATTAGAGGTGCTCTCTGTCTCTCTCTCGCCCAACGAGGGCATAATCGCTTCTCTGATTAAAGGGGCTGCCAGAGTGTCCACCACGCCCATGGGATAAATACATTTTTGTCCGCATATGATCAGCATTAAAAGGGTTTCAACAGATTGCCTCGGTGGCCATTTATTATTGATTCCCTTCCAATAGTCCTTCGGAATGGTTTATGAATCTTTTTCTTCTCCTTCTTCTCTCCTTTGTTGGCTTTAAGCGCTGGAAGATGTGAGAATGTCGTATTTGGGGAGAAACTTTGTCCTTTGAAATGTGGTGTATAAATTTGAATTTTGGACGCAATGAGAATAAGACCAGTTTATGACAATTAAAATGTTTTCGTTTGGGAAGGAGTAAAGTTTGCCAGGACATAATGCTAGTTTATGGCTTTGTTTTGACCAAGTTTGTCCAAAGTGCATTGCGAAGCATATGTCTTGCTGTGTGGTATGGAGTCAGCAGTGTGGTCTGACGCCAAGAAGTGTGCTGTGGAACCAAAGTGATGTTAGATTCCACACCATTATTGGTAACTTTGGGGGCCTTTCATCAAAGAAAACCAGGCGTATTTCTGGCTTTTTCTTCAAGACCAGTTCAAGTCCTGATGAGAACTCCCCAAACTCTCACTTCAAATTGAGCCATTTCCGTTCATTCGAAACCCAACTGTTTATCACCTTCCATATCGAGCTGATTATTCATCCCGTCGTCCACCCTTTCGTCCCACCGGCACGTGACACCCCTAGAAACATCCACCATGACAAAAGGATATTAATGCCAACATTTATGAATATTTCTTATCGACTGACACTAAAATCAGAGCTGACTCTCCTCCACACACGCACCCACCCACACGTCCCGCAGCCTTTTGACGCTTTTACGAGCTCCTTGTGAGGCCTCGCACTCGCTCTCACTCACTTCACGCCACACTTGACTTTGCCACCATGCCATTCGTGATTCGACTCCGTTACCCAAGTCCAATTTAGCAAATACGTTCCATTTCTCACGGTCCGCCATGCGTGCTCACAATCTATGCACTTAGCCGACCAATTTTATCGCTTAATTTCCAAATTGTTTACTTTGTAATTAGTTAAATATTTTACAACTGTAGAGCCGGCCTCGCCGGCTACGTCAACGTCAAACCGTGCTAATTTGCAATTACATGGCACTCTGTCACTTTCAGTTGATTAATCGACAATTTAGAGTCCTCGCGCTCGCGTTCGCGCTCGCGGAGACTGTGCTGGTTGTGAAGTGGCCTCGTCCTTCCATTGAGTGGCTTTCAATTAGACAACACGGTAGCGGGTGGACCTTTTTTTGTGAGACGTATGTATCCTTGCTAATTTAGTGACATAAATAAACCACTTGTCCGCACTGGAGTACTTTCCAACACCAAACACCGACCGCACCACAATTAGTCCTTTATCACATCGACACTATGCAGCACAGAGAGACTCTGTGCCTCTGTGTGTGTGTGTGTGCATGTGTATGGGTGATTGTTACGATAAAAAGTTGTTGAACTCGTCCTTTGTTTGCTGTGCCGACGACTGACCGCAAATGGAGTGAATAATCGCCTATTTAACAAAAATGAACAAATGCCATGGTAGGTGGAGAAGAGCAAAAAAATCCCCGAGCTCTGATCATAGCGACAAGAAGAGAAAAACCACAGAAACCAGGCAAAACAGCCGGCAGTCAGGCAGAGCCCACGCTACTGAATACCACATAAATCAGGAAACAGATAAAAGGGATAACCGCTGCCACCCCCTCGCCCGATACATATGCCAAGGGCTTGACACCGGCACGGCAGTCAGTTGAGACAAAACAGGCAACAAAAAAAAAAATAGGAACAAAGGATCCGTGCGGTCCTGTTCGATGTCTGGTGGCGCGATATAGCCACCTAGTTGCCGCACGAATTTGGCCGCAAACTTGGTGACACTTTTATGAACCCGATTGCTGTGCCTGGTTATAGAGTTAGCTAGCTGCTGGCAACTTTTCCTGTCTCTCTGGAATAGAATAATCGGACGAGGGTGGGTGGTTTTTCTCTGCACTTCGCCTACATGTCGCGGGTACAGTCAGCGGCAATACGTGAAAGTCACCAGGCTATGTGAATTAAATTGTATTGGGATTAGAAGGGAAGTTCACAGATGTAGGTTCCATGTTGAGCTCATTTTGAACGCTGGTCTCTTCATCGAGAAATCCAAATTCGAACTCAAGCGCTCTCGTCGTTTTCCCACTCAAGCCCAAGTCAAGCCTTCGTTCATTCACTTTTGTCCATCTCTGTGTAGATTACAGACGTTCGCCTCATTTTTTCAAGCCACGCTTTAAAATTTTTCTAGTTTAAGCCCGAGAGTTGAAGATGTCAAGCTACAGGACTGGAGTTCGATTTAAAAATATCGCATCTAAGTCGGCGACTAAGCTAAAGACTCATACTCAAAGTGTAGAAGACTGAACTAGGCATTTGTCGATGGAAGACAGATGCTTGATGATTATTTTCACTCGACAACACTGCGTTCCTGGGAGCCAGAGTATTGGATTTCTTATACTCTCCACAGGTTATTTCTACCAAAAGATGCTTCAAACTCTTCTCTCCGGCTGCAATCTTGCTGTTAAATCCAGGCTTCAACAAAAAATGTTTAAACTTTCGGATTGCAAATGAACGTTCTATGGCAAGTCACCACTTGAGTTTAATCTCTGCTAACGCTACCATAACTGAGAAAGACAACAAAAAAGTCCTCGAGTCCAATGCCGAAGCTAAGATGCTCAAATCAAATTAAGAAAAGATGGCTTCAAGGATGGGAAACATACCCCAATCGGCGTGAGGCATTTTAACTCTCTCGAGCTCGTCCTCCTGAGACTTTTTCGGGTTCCTATTTGCCAGCAATTTACTTTTCTACTTGCCTGGGTGAATGGATTCCATACTTTGCCTTACGTCTGTCCGACCTTCTGTATCTTACTTTGCCGTATTATACTTAGACACTTCTTAACGAAGGTTTGCAGCTAAGAAGTGACAGCTGTGGTCACTTGTCAGGTACTCCGTTTATGACGAAGTGCTGGATCAAAGTTTGTGCTAATTAGTGTCATCATCCTTTCAGCGCAGAGATCATGACTTCCTCCGATTTTTGTATGCTTTGCGAAGACGGAAGAGATTTAGATTTTTGTCAAATTTAAACGAAAGTGTCCTTTGAGTCTTCAACAGAACGATCTTAAGTCCTATCTGCATCACGGGAAGAAGGAGTAGAGGATACAACTTATGTACAGTGTGACTGCTTGTCCAAATAGGCTTCGAAGCAATCACAGAGAAAGTATAACGACCACAAGTCAATCACAAATTTGTTGAACGATCTCCACAGAGTATACTCCAGCCACGTAGAATTTGCTTTTACTTTCCAATCGTAGCACCTGGTTTAAGGTTAGGCTAGGGTGGTGGTCTATACTAGAGTACAGGCGCACACCAGGAATTTCATTGTGACACCACTGAATCTGTCACTACTCTGCCTGCTTGCGAAATAAGTTATGAAATCGGAGGATGTTGCTGACGTCAATATGTCGCCAGATGACTGAGATCGTCAAAGAAAGGTGCTCTCAGGTCAACCAATTTTGTTTTGATGAGGGCTGGACATGTTCGAAGAAAATGCAGGACCGATCCTCTTCCTCCTCTTTTCTGCAACTCTAGCCTTGTGAACCTATAGTATTACCAGTCCATTGAACCATTTTCGATCCAGATCGGTCTAGACATTTGAAATATCCTGTCATGCATTTGTTGTTGGCTTTGCTAATCTCAGCTAGCTTTAGTGGGTGTTTTGTGAATATAGCGATCGGCATACTGAAGTGTTGCTTCTCTCGCAGAATACTCATAGTGATGCCATTTTCTGATGAGTTCCTCAGCCTTGGTATGACCCAGCATGTGTTACAATTCTGATCAAATCTCAATTTAAGTGGAGTGTTGTCATTGTTTCGGGTGTAAAATTGAAGCCTTAATGCTCAATGCTCTTTCAATGGCGTGGACAAACGATTGCCTCAACCAACATCGATCCATCTTTCGAGTATTTTTAGCAGATAGAGACGCCGATGAAGTGATGGGTCGGAGACCACCCAGAGCTAAAATCTGTCCTGGACTCAATGCCTTGTCGTAGACTGTAATCATTCGAATGGAAAAGTGACCTTTTTTTCGCTTTGCCTCAATCTGTGGTATTAGGAGATATTTTTGCACTTTTTCCTTCTCGTCCTTGCTCATTATCTGATTTATACTGTATAGGCCACAGGTTCTGTGGAGGATATAACCGCACACATGGTGTGTTGTTGCAAAGGACAACAACAATAGGAGTGGAAAAAAAAAAGAATACCCGAAGCCAGCGAAACATACCGAAAGGATGTGTGCCATGGAAAGGCTTCATATAATGTGTGGCCGGGCTCTATCGGCACATTGTATGAGTGTATCACACAGAGTGTCATAAGCTTTAATTCAATAACCGGATTCTGTTACATAAGAGCCAAAGGATTATGAAGGCGACCCGACACGTGAACGTGAGGATGGTTGATATATTTTATGGCTGTGAGATATGATTGTATGTAGAAGGTTGCAGCTAATTCTAGTTAAAGGACTTACATCGGTGTGATTGGTCTCTTTTTCTTTGTGTAAGAGGATGTAGTTACCGCTGTACAGGATGTACTTTGAAACTGTGTGACATAAAGCGTTTTGAAGCTTATTAGGGAAGGAAAGCAAATGGCGTTAGGTTGGAGGTGGAACTGTTGTTAGTGGGTTGTGTTAGGTGGGTTGTGTAAGGTGGGTCTCAAGATTCAGGCAAAAAGGTCCTATTAACTAGGGAAATATGTGGGGACTTGATTTTTTTATATTCATCGAGATGAATGTGTAAAATTCCTAAATGTCAATAAGGACTCTCCCGTGTTGTTGCTTTCTCTTTACATTTTCCATCGAGAAAAACATTTCAGACTAGAAAAGTCCTAGACACCCACACCTTTTCCACACGCCTCCTCCTCTGTCACTGTGAAAATTAATCTGCAAACTTCTATCACAGCCAACCCAAATGGTGTCGTGTCCCTATGACACTAACGAATCATTCTTGTAAACACCAGACATCATTTCGTTTCGCCATGTTGACTTCGGACGCCCCTCGATTCATTTCCGTTTTTAATTATCGCGTTATCACTCTCTTTCAAGTCCCATTCGGCCACACAGTATACAAAGGACGACACTGCAAATGTCCTGTCGCCTACACAAATAAAATAAATAATTTGCCAAAGACAAAGCATCAAACCAAAACGACATATCTTTCGTCCATATCGTCCTTTCTTAGTCAACAAGGCACACACAAAAAGCAAGGAGTGTCACTCATATAAACACACATGTGTGTGTCTGTGTGAAATGGAGTTCATAATTTACCCGGCGGCGTCCGATCCGATTGTGTGACAAGCCATCATTTTGACAGTTTATCCTACACGAAGGAATGTCCTTTCCTTCTTCCCGCCATGTGAACCGCATTAATCCTTTTCCATTACTTTGTTTACGTCGGGCCCCCGTATCTGTGTGTGTTGGGGGAATTAAATCATGACACATAATCCTGTCATGTCCTGTTTGTCTTTCATTTTGTTTCGTTTCTTTTTTTTCATAATTTTCGTTGTCATTCTCACTTTGATTGTCGACCAAGGAGCATATTTACAGCGACAATTACACAAACTGAAAGGATACGATTGTCAGAAGGGTATACCCTACCCATACATTTCAGTTGGCTATGCTGACGAAGCATCGCCGCTGAAACACTAACAGCGGTAACGATAAAAGCAATTAATCTTAAAACGTGTTGTCCTTGTTCCTTGGCGAACATTTATAGATATTTTCATCGCATCACGTCCTTTTTTGTTGGTTAGTTTCGGTGTTGGTTCTGTTTGTTTGGTCCTTCGAGCCAAAACCACAGCGAGCGCATTTTGCATATTTCATCACCCGACGAGCGGAGCGGAGGAACAGACAGAAATATCCCTTAGTTGGTGTAATTATTTCTGTCATGTCCTTGGGGAGTAGTTATTACGACAACGACTATGAACATCAGAATACAACATAGTTGTGTTGGGTTATGTTTTGCTGCAGTAGGAGTTTGTTATTCACTGTTAATTCTTCGAGTGTCAGTTAGAGGTGACAGGATACAGAATGAGACACAAACTTGTTAGTATTTTCCACCGCAGGATAATGTTTGCGTGCTCGTTATGAAGTTATAAACTGTGTTATGGATATGATAAAAAAGGATAATAACACCGATAAGGCGGGTGACACGGTTTTTTTTTCTGCTGTTGCACGTTGGTGGATAATACGAGACACGCGAGCGTGTTATGTAATTTTGAAGGCGGAGGACATATGGCAAGGCAACAATTTTAATTAACGAAATTGTTTGAAAGGATATGTGTAACATTCGGCATTGTCTCACCGTGGGATAATTGAAATATTTATGGGATTTTTCATTGCATTCCATTCGTATTGAATCCTTTTGCTAAAGACAGCGAGACTTTGTTTGTCGTCCTTTATCCACGGATAAGTACGAGTATAACTCCCTTGCTGGGGTTTCTTATTCTTTGTTTCTTTCAATTGGGACATGTCCTGCCGGATGGAGATGGTTGGAGAATTCTTTCGATAAATCATTTATACCAGGAGTCAGCAAGTCTTTCGTGCTGGAAAAGTGGACTTTCTCTATTTTTGATGAGATTCTTATGTCCTTCCCTGCCAGTTTTAGCAGTCAGTGTGGGAATACATTTTGTGATACATCATTAATTGGTAGCGGAAAAAATGTAAAAGGAAACAGGATGTGACGAAAGGTTATATTGAGATTTCTTTGTTTTTTACGGACATTTTTTTGGGGACAAAATTGGGCACTTTGTATGCGCATTTAAATAAAAGAATTAGTTAAACTTTGGAGGGAATGAGATGAAGGGCGAAAGTTAGATGGGAAATTGGTAAACAGTCGGAGGCGTGAGTGTAGCTTAAAATCGCTACGGTCATAGATTTTCAATAGGTTCTGTCATCGGAACTGAAATTACATTGCTCCTTAAAGACGAGGATGGTTAGTGCTCCTCTAACCATAACCAGTTCATCAAATCCTTCAGCAAGTTACTTAAAGTTTAGAAAGTCAGTGACTGAGGACAGTGGGGTGAACGAAGGTAAGGCGAAACGACTTTATAAAGCCCTGATGGCATTTTCAACACAAATCATTAGTAGGTTAGGTTAGGTAGATGGGTTGGCTAGGGGAGCCATCTACGCCACACTCAGGTCAGTAGGAATTCATTTTGCTGCCCATTTTGGGGGGGAAGGTACCCCTTGCTCGTGGAGCAATAAGCAAAATACTCTCCTATTGCCCCAGGGTTTCGAAGAATTTTGAAGCCTTATTGAACCTCCACTTGTCCCTGATGGGCACGTCACTTTGTTCTTCGGTATCGTGGAAAAATGCCTTTCAAAGGAATTATGTCTGAGGTGGTAAAGACCTGGGCAGTGTCAGAGGAACTGGGTTGTTTCCTTATTAACTTCCTTGTCTCCGCAACCCCTGCAAAGGTCGTCCTCACTAAGTCTGAGCTTTTTCAAGTGATAGCGTAGAGTGTTTTGACCTTTAATTACTCTTACAAGGATAGAAAGTGTTTTCCTGTCCTTCTGCATGAAAGTATTAGTTCTGGCACCGCTGTACCTTGGTCATAGTTTTCTAGTTATTTCACAGGAGTCCAATGAGCTTCATCATTCATTCCCTTCCCTTCCGCTAGAATCCTAATCCATGGTTCATGTTTGAGTTGAAATGGCGGGACTTTCACTGACTGATCTGTCTGCTCTAGTTCTATCGCAGATCCTTTCCTTGCTAATTCATCAGCCTTCTCATTCCCTGGTATGCCCTCATGTCCAGGGACCCAGTACCCAGCACCCAGTTTAACACTTTCGCCTGGAAAATGCTGCTACGGTCCGGGAGTCTAGCACCTTTTGGACCCTTCAGTATAGCTATAGATGACATTGGTTCGCGTGTTTGGTATTGTGCCGTTTGTCCATTCTTCTCTGGTTGGAAATGACCTGTTTTGAAGTCTAGGTTGCTACATTGCCCATGTACTTACATAGGATCTGGAGGTACAACGTCGTGCTTGAATGCCAGCCATTCGTTTAGCTGATTCTCGGGGCACTTCTGGCCTCAGATTCCTGTAAAAACGGGTCTAGCGGAAGCGGGTTGAAAATATCCTCTAGTCCTGCTGTTGACGTGGTTCTCATGGCAATAGTAGCTCCACGCCAGTCTCTGTTATTTCGTAATGGGCTTGAGGTTGGTGGTTTTGGTAGAAGATTGCCACTACACAACGCTGCCATAGGTCAGTATAGGCCTCACAATAGCCAGATGTTTTTAGGGCTTAGTCCCCAGGTTTTTTCAAATATTGTACTGCAAGATGAGAAAGCTATCGTGGCCTTCCTAATTCTTCCGTTTACATTGTTTTCGGTTCAACTTTTTGTCGAGCACAAGTCCCAAGAATCTTGCACCTAGGGAAGGTTATGGCAGAATGAAACTCTGCGCTCACGCGGCCTGCAGAGTAATGAGTTCCCTTTCTTGTGATTGCTCATTGGCTTAATCAGCCTATGATCTTCTCGTGTTCAGTGTTCATCAGCCGTTGTTTCGACAAATCTTCTACGAAATCTGTAGCCTGTGTTCCATGCAGCGAATTCGATGGTTTTGTATTGGATAGTGGCATAGTTGGTGCTCGATGGTCTCTGTTTCTTGCCCAGTCTATTCCAGGTCCTTCTAGGTTATGCACTGGGATCTGCTCTACAGATCAGTACATCTGTATGTGCGAAGTCTGGATCTGTGTCCATAACCTGATTTTTGCAGCGTTGCTGCTACTATTGCTACCTTCCTTTTGTTCCCTTTGTATTGATCTAGTGGAGGCGTGATTACATTAAATCTCTTAGAAGTCGCATCTCCCGAAAGGTGTTCGTTCGCTAAACAACGAGAAAGAACTTCGAACGACTTGCTTGAACGAAAGTCACAGAACAAGTTGGTCTGTTGCGCGGCGAGCTGATGCTGTTAAAACTCCAATTGGTCCGAAATGGACAATCGGTCCTCACAGTTGGTTGATAACCTTTTACTCCCGATCTTCTCGAAACCAAATAATGTGTACTCTCTCTTTACGGACACCTTTCATAAGCGGATAATTTTCTCGGAACCGTCGGTGTCCGCTTATGAGAGAGTATACTGTACATACAGACAGCGATTGAATTCTGAAAAGCTCGATTCGCACAATTTAGTTCCTCTAACTCGTGCAGGAGTTCACGCGGAGTAAGATGCCTATTTTGAGGCTACGAATATGATGAAAAATACAGTCTTGCTCTACTCTGGAAACTCAGGCAGAATTTTTCGAAAATCCTGGATGGAATTGATGCTAACCCTACCATACCGCTTCATGTGTTTTGGAAAATACCAGAGCAGAGAAAGAAAAATTACCATCATCCAGTGCTATACACCTTCTTAAAGCCGCATCTGAGAACGAAAAGGACAGGCAATAAGGTGCCGCTAACTATTCAAAGTCCAATAAATGCCCACATGTGATGGCTTTCGATGCCTAAGGAGGCCATGACAACACACATGATGAGGATTCACGACCTCGAAGACCAAATTAACAATGATGAACGGTTTGTGGACTTCTGCAATGCTATTTGCCTTGTCAATGGAAGCACACTTTGCGATTATAAGGCCTAACACAAGGTCAGTTGGATCTTATCTTATAGGGAGCGTACATTCAACCAGATGAGCTGAAAGGAGGTGAAAGAAATTAACCAAGTGTTGCAAATGCAAAACAAACTCTCTAAACAGTACCTTTGACACACACCCCGTGTACAAAGGCCAATGATCTCCTTCCACTTATTTATAAAGCTCATCTCTGCCCCAACATACCACCATAACCTGCATCAGAATTTCATTATTTCACACCTCCCCAGATAAACAACAAAATTACTCACCGCAGGACCGAAAACAGTAGCACCCCTGCTATTTCTACTGCTTCTACTCCCACTTCGAACACTTGCCAAAGCAATTAGACAATTTTGTTCCAAAAATTATGAAAACCACTTCACTTGAATGCAGTCGAGTGCGCTTTGGCGAATAATTAAAACCAAAACTACAACCCAATCATATACCTAAGTCCGCCAGGATACATACACACATCGGTATCCTGTGCATCGGCTCAACGTCGAACCGAAAATAGTTAAATAACCCTGTTTGTCCTGTTTAATAATTGAAAATGTTAAGCATTCACCGGGCGGAATAGGACATCCGACACGAGCTTATGTCCGGGACGACATTTTACATGAATCCATCCGTGAAACGTAGCACGTGGCTGTTTTATTTGAGGTACACATCCGGTGCAAAGTTGTATGGCCTCCAATGGGTGGCATTAGATTGGGTCCACGATTAATTAAAATTTTCGTTGATGGGTTTCGTGCATTTGGCGATGAATGTCATGTGTGTGAGAATCGATTCGAGAGCCAGTGGCTGGACTGGTGGATGACACAGGTGTCACATTTAGGGACTCGATTTCGCAGAGAGTTTTGGGATGGATGCATTAACGAGTTTTCGTTGGATGAGGGTGAGTCCGTTTTTATTTTGTTTCCAATTCATTTTCATGTCGGGTGGAGTAATTTTTTGAATTGGTTGACAAAATGGGACGCCAGTCGTTGTGTGGGATGCGGGGGTGTTTCAAGCCCTCATAGGTGTGGTTTTGTTGGATGGAGGTGACCATTTATTTATTTGGTGTAGTAAATTGTTGACGAGTTCCGGTCGGAACGAATAAATTGACACTGAATTTGTTTGAAGAGGGTCGTGAGCATAGTGCTTCACATGCGGGAAGTGTCTACATGCAGGAAGTGTCCACTTTGAAATGGTTTCGAAAATTACTCCATCGGGGTATCGATTCAGCGCGGATCATGAAGAGTAAATTGATACCAATTATTGGTTTTCATACCAAATGGAGGTCCTGTGAAACGTTCTTTCGGTAGTCTGTCGGAGGTTTTGCTTCCTAGAAACACCCTGCGTGCCGAAAGTTAAATGCCAAGGCATCATTGGTGCCGGAAGCAGTTTTCTTGGCTAGATGGCGTCTTTATGGCTTCAGGCACCTGTGAGTGTACATTACGTCCTTGACTATTGTGCTGTACATGCAGAAAAAAATTGCGTCGACTTAAGATGAGAGTGAGGATCTAAGCCTTTTCTAAATTTTCGAAACTCAACTGACTTAGTCAATTCTTCAAAGAGTAGTGTCGCTTCATTAAAAATTCTTTCCAAGCGTGGATCTGGCATCCTGTCTCTGTTGCTCTGGGCCAAGGCGAGTGAGAACCCTCTGCGCCACACTCAGGTCAGTAGAGACCCCTTGTGATTCCGAGTTGAGTAGGAAGGTACCCCATTTGCTCGCACAGTCATCCCCAAAGCACCCTCTTACTGCCCCAAGGTTTCGAACCACATTGAGGCCATCATGAACCTAGATGTTGTCGATAACGTCGCTTAGTTCTTCGGTATCCAGGAGGAAGTGTCTTCCGCATGTTCCGAATCTAGCAAAGGAATAGAACCAAATTTTGCTGCAGAACCTTAGGGACGAAGCAAGATCTGGGCACGAGCTACTTGGAGTTAACATGCAGGCGGTTTTTACTTCCTCTGCCGCACAAGGGGTGAGAAGACTTTTCGGTGAATAAAGCTTCATCTCCTTCAGCTCTTAGTAGTTCCACTTTAACCATAAACTGAAGTCTACATTCCTAACATTGCTTTAGGTCCAATACACCCACTCTTAATTCCCCACAGAACATTGCAAAACCCTTCACCGACTGGCTGTTAAAGATTTCACAGCCAATCGATACCATTTATTGTGTTATATGCCCTTAGACTCTATTCGCCACGTTTCTTTTCCAACTGATTGACCTCATTCGCTCAAAAAAGGAATAAAAATCCAATTCTTGAGAAAGGAGTTCCCAAGTGGCACTTCCCTCATTCAGGCAGCGAGCAGCGGGCCAGAAACAACAGAATAGCACGCGATTAGCCTGAGGGAAGAATCCATTAAAATGTTTTCCCTCCGTTGATGGTTTATGGATTTTTCCCTGAGCCTTTTAGAACGTGGCAAACAGTTGATGGTAGCGCTTCAGCCCTCATCACATGTATCGCTTCTTCGAACTCAATAACTTGTGTTGAACTTTCAACACAGTACTGAATGCGAGTATCGCCCACCAGTGGAACAACAAATACACAGTCGGGAAACCATGAAATCGGTGTTGCATCCCCCTCATGCTCTCACGTTCTTGTTGAGTTCTTAATGGGATATGTATCCTTGGAGCAGTTTTCCAGCCTCGCGTGTTCCCCTTTTACGATGAAGTGACCAACTTTTCGGCAACGGGGGACATTTTGAGGAAAAAATCTAAACCTGTTCTCGACTTAAAATGAAGTCGATGTCAAAAATGTTTTCTCTGTGCTTGGGGTTGGGGGGAAGGACCTCGTGATGCCGCTGGTGCATATTGCAATAGGAGAGGAGGACACAAGATTGAGTATCATAATGTTGACATTCTCTTGCAAAATGTGTCACGGAGTTTAGGAAGATTAATTTGGGTTAAGAGGGATTCACATAAGTCTGCATGTCAAAACTTTACCTTTTAGCATCGACTATGAGGGGAGGAGGATCCTTCCAACCGCATTCTGCATTAATGACAACATTGGGAATATCCAGTGCATTAAGCTGGTGTCAGTTGTTTTGGAAATATTGCCAGTTGTTGCGTTGGGAAGAATATCAATGGCATGCTGGAGTGCAGGGATGGACATTGAATTTTAATGTCGGGCACAACCAGTTGCCCAGTTGTCACAAGCCTCGGGGAAGAAGCACAAATGCGCATAGTAAACTTCCAGAGATGAAGGATTTATTATTCGTTAAGTGATGCATGCCAAGGATCTGACCTCGTGCATATCTTGCAAGGAGCGACTGACTGATTATGTAGTACAGGGTGACTTACAAAAACAATTGCGTTCTGTGAGGTGCGTCCTAGTGACTTTCGTTAATTCTACCAACTACTTTAATTCCACGCTATTTTTTCCTATGCAGTCAGCAGTCCTCTTGTCATATGGAATTATTTGCAATTTTAAGTTGGTCACATAGATGGCTCTGATCGAGGCGATAAACAAGGTGTTCCAAGGTACAGAGCAACGCCTTTTGTCTGCGATCCTCCTTTCTTCTAGGCCTCGCCTCTGAGGCTTATGTGACTGGGCAGTGCCTGAAATAGGCAAATGTGTTTCCATACAAACACCAGAGGTTCCAAGGCATTCTGTCTACCTTCTTCAAGTTTTGTGACAAATGAGGTTATGTTGCAATGATGGACTCATCTTGAGACTCTTTTAGGATCCAAAAACCCTCCTAAAGCCTCAAAGACGGCATATTATGTGGCTGGGCAGTGCCTGAAGTAGGCCAATGGCTTTCCATATAATCACCAGAGGTTCCAAGGCATTTTGCCCTCCTTCTTCAAGTTTTATGACAGATTAGGTTATGTCGCCGTGATGGACTCATCTCGAGACTCTTTTGGGATCCAAAAACCCTCCTCAAGCATTAGCTTAGGATTATCTTGTCCCATAAAAGTTGTTGCACCACCATAGGCCATGGTTGATTGGAATGGTTAACCACTCATGTTGTCACTTTTATCCAAATTTCATTGACTTAAACTTTGTGAAAGGCTCTCATTTCCTTCAAGAGAACATCAAGGATACGTCAGAATGGTCACATAAAACCATATCTACCCGCATTAACCACATTTCCCTCCTATGGGTATGTCATCCTCTGCCATTTCGCCCTAATAATTGCCTATCATAACTGGCAAACTGCTGTTCCACCCTGTCTGCCAAGCACACACACACGATTATATCGACTCAATTAGTTCGGCAAAATAGCCCGCCCCAAGCTGTCTAATATAATTTCCGACGAGAGTGGTGACTTTAATTGAATTCGCAAGGAGCTGCTGCAGGATAACACATCGCCGAACACACATACCTACGCTCCCCCCTTAAGGTATGTGATGGCTCTTATTGTGTCCACACATCTGTATCGGTCAAATAACCTAGCATGCTGCTAATATCGGTGAGTGTGTCCTTGCGCCAATATTCGATTTTCGACTGTACACAGGACCCCGTCGAGGAGTATTTACGTGCTGGTTTCTTGTTACTGGGTCTCGATTCGGTGGAGGAGGAGGTAGATTCATGCATGCATGCATTTGGGTAATATGTCCTACTGTTGCTGGTTGTTGTTTCAAACCGAAGCGGGAAGGAGAAGGATAATTGTAACCATTACGATATCCTTAAATGATTCGTTGCTCAAAATGTGCGCTGTTTTCAGATTTACAGAACAAAAACCTGTGAACACAAAACGTCATGTACACAGGCTCCCGGTTCCGGAGAGGGAGCTAATGAAATGGAAACGAAAAATCAATCGACAACGAGGGGTCGCTTGTGCTGGCGGTGGGTGTGAGTGAATGAGTCTTATCGGCATTTTTGTGGGTCACAGATTTTCCGGTTTATTCTCAGCTCTCGTGCATGATCTGAATTTTTGAGCTAGAAAAATCCCAAACCACCGATGGGGGCAAGCAAAAAAGGATTGAAAATCGATTAGAGGGCTGCACACCATCGTCACTGAAGCGATATGTGGGAGCAAGGTTTTCTTAGAATTTCACGGCGAGCGGCAGCACTCTGGGAGAAGAATCTTGTTTTTTTCCGCTCGCTTTTGCCTATCATTAAACTCTGTGTGATGTGAGTATTTCAAGGATTTGACAGGAGAATATAGGAAATTTCGTATTCCCTGCCATGCAGTTGTATCGGAGTTATATTCAACGAGACGATGTGGATCATTCGAACACACAGTGGGGTTGTTCAGGCGGAAACGGAGAGTCATGATTAAAATTTTGGGAATTATGCTTCAAAAAGGTTTTGGGCTTAGAAGGTGTATAAGTTATTCTAGTTGAGATAGTCCCAGCTGAGTGTGCAGAAGTAATGCACTGAGTTCCCATAAGTTCGGTCTTCGGATCCGAAGATTGCAGGTCCGAGTCCTGTTACGGTCTTCAATTTTAAGGGGATTAAGTCTGCGGAGGATCTGTGTGTAATCTTGGATTCCAAGAGGCATGCAAGGGCGCAGGTTAAACACTGGCTACAAACAGAGGTTGTAAAACCTGTAAGCATGAGCATGTGATCAGAAGTTAGTGTGCTGTGGATTCATTCAGATTAATCTCAGCACTGGTAGGTAGATTTCATTGCTATAATCGCTATGCCCTACAACAGCTTTTCCATGGTTAAACCTTCATCCGTGTCGTCGTCTGAGTTGAAACACTAAAAAGTTCTGAGTTTGTTGAGCCTGATTCCAAAACTCAATTTGCCTTCTTCATGCCTCCAAGACATGCTGTACTTTTTAGGTTATTTTGCTCAGATGACTGACTAGTTATCCATGCGGATTCTCGAACTATGGAGTTTCACGCATTGGAGGAGTCTTTGTGTGTCTAAATTTCCAGTTTGGTTGCCTTTTGATTGTCTAGGCCGACATACCACGCCTCGCTGATCTTAGGAAAGCAAAACAAGCCCTTGGAAAATTGGTCCTCATCTCTTATGACTGTGTTGCACCTCATAACCTCGCAAGGGGCACGCGAGGGCGCTGGTGAAACACTGGCTATGTACAAAGGTTGTAAGACCCTTTAAAGCATATCCATGTGATGCGAAGTTAGTGTGCTGTGGATTCATTCGGATTAATCTCAGCACTGGTAGATTATTTCATTGCGATAATCCTTATGCCCTACAACAGCTTTTCGTTGGTGTTACCTTGATCTGTGTCGTCCTCTGAGTTGAAACACTGAAAGGTTCTTAGTTTGTTGAGCCTGATTTCAAACCTCAATTTGCCTTCTCCATGCCTCCAAGACATGCTGTGCTTTTTAGGTTCTTTTGCTCAGATGACTTACTAGTTATCCATGCGGGTTCTCCAACTATGGATTTTCATGCATTGGAGGAGCCTTTGTCTGTCTAAATTTCCAGTTTGGTTGCCTTTTGATTGTCTAGGCTGACATACCACGCCTCGCTGATCTTAGGAAAGCAAAACAAGCCCTTGGAAAATTGGTCCTCATCTCTAATGACTGTGTTGCACCTCATAACCTCGCAAGGGGCACGCAAGGGCGCTGGTGAAACACTGGCTATGTACAGAGGTTGTAAGACCCTTTAAAGCATATCCATGTGATGCGAAGTTAGTGTGCTGTGGATTCATTCGGATTAATCTCAGCACTGGTAGATTATTTCATTGCGATAATCCTTATGCCCTACAACAGCTTTTCGTTGGTGTTACCTTGATCTGTGTCGTCCTCTGAGTTGAAACACTGAAAGGTTCTTAGTTTGTTGAGCCTGATTTCAAACCTCAATTTGCCTTCTTCATGCCTCCAAGACATGCTGTACTTTTTAGGTTATTTTGCTCAGATGACTGACTAGTTATCCATGCGGATTCTCGAACTATGGAGTTTCACGCATTGGAGGAGTCTTTGTGTGTCTAAATGTCCAGTTTGGTTGCCTTTTGGTTGTCTAAGCTGAGATAAGCTTGAGTCTTACGCCACCCCATCCCTTGCTAGGCTTAGTAATGCAAAACGAGCCCTCATAACCTCGAAAAAATACGATACGATTCGTGTTATTAGAGAAACTCAACACCCCTTACATTAGATACCAAGAAGTGGAGGACACAATCCACTTCCTCTAGCACTGCCCAGGTCTTTGCCACCTCAGACATAAATCCCTTGGAACGCACTTTTTCCAGGATACCGAAGAATTAAGCGCCGTACTTATCAGCGCCATCTGGAGATTCATTAAGGCTTCAAAATGGTTCGAAACTCTTGGCAATAGTAATAGGTACCTTGCCCCAAAAATGGGCATCACAATGGGCTTCTACTGACCTATGTGTGGCGCAGACGGCTCCCTTTCCCCTCTCCAAGCCATCTACCTAATCTAGCCTAACGTATGTGGACTTTGTAGTACATGGCCAGTTCGACCCTTAAGCCTAATTTTGACATTTCAAGCTTCACCTTGGCCCAGTGGTTAGTGCGTTGGACTGCTATACGAGCAACGTAGGTTCGAACCCTAGCCATGTCCACCGAACATTTTTCGCGGCACCACCTCTCGTCAGGGAATGACAATCCTCCGAGAGTATAATTTGTCATAAAAGAGCTTCTGAATTCGCCGTTCGGAGTCGGTAATCAATTGTAGGTCCCTTCCATTCGTGCAAACAATGCAACGCACAACATGAATGGTTGCGATAAGCTAGGCCTTGGCTCATCCCCAGCTCTCGTGCCAGATATTTGTTTTTTTTTTGGATTCGCCTTTTTCTAAGGTGAGAGCATGAACTTTCTACGCATCAGTTTATCAGTTTGTCATCGTTAAGGCTCTGCGAGTTTCTATCTCTTAATCTCTATCTCAGGCCAATAAGTCAAAAATCTTCTTTTCTCAGAACCAAATATCTGACTCTGCCCCTTATCGGTTGCACTGTTCTTTAGACGAAATGTCATTTGAAAAGATTTACATTGACCTCCCCGCCGTCGTTATCGTCATCGCTGTGGTACCCTATCACACAAGAGTATCAATGTTTTGTTTTTTGTGGCAAAAATCCATGTTTTCACTGGAAAAACCCTTTTGTGAATCCAGTTTTGAGCAAAGTCCTTCAGCGAAAGCCCCCTTTGAGCCTCTAATAACAAAAACAGAAACACAAAAAGGATTTACCAATCTGATTATTGAAAACACCCCTGGGCATGTGTTCCTGTGCACCCACAAAGCTCACGAATACACTGAGCACCACACCATCATTTATGTTGTAGATGGTGTATACGCGCAGGATGTGGGTGACTTGTGGTTGCTGTCTCCCCTCTTTTTTTTTTTTGCTAATGAGTGTAAAAGGATTTTTCACCCGTCGTCGGTTGGTCGGTCTTTCTCCCTGCGGTAGTATCATTTCGGCTCTGACCGAAGGAATGATGAAGCGTGCTACCACTCATCCGCTAATGTCCTTGTTGGGCTTTTTTTTTCCCGTTTGGGGGTATACAATATATTTACATGTGTAATGTATGAAATGGGATCTCATGCGATGGGTTTTCCGGTTATAATGTATCTTGACATATCATTAGCAACAGGAAGAGGGTGTCTCAGCTATGCGGTCTGTTAGTTGTTTGGTCCTTGATGGTAGCATATGTGTGCAAATGTGCGTTACATTGGATGTGTGTGTAAATTACTCGGAAGATTATTTGTAATTAATGTCATGGACACTGGGTCTGGAATGTGCTGGTAATCCTTTAATTATGATTATTTGTAAATTGAACTTAATCCTTGCAAATGATGATGTGGATGGATTAAGAGTTAGTGTCCATGCCATGGTGATTCGTGCATAGGCAACAGTGGGGTGAAGGTTAACAGTGGCGATTGCAAGGAAAGCTACTTTAAAAAAATTCACGAATCAACCGACACGTCCTTGAATCCATCCAAGAATAGATTCCTTCCGGCTCCACCCAGTTTTCTCCGACAACAGTTCTGGTAAATTAAACGATAAATAGGAAAGTGATTTCTCAACAGCGATAGCAATCCAAGCATGTGGGTGAACGCATGTAAACTTACTCGCATATGCCTCTGGATATCCGGTGAACAATCGAAACAGGACGCCGGAAAAACACCATCGCAAGGGAGCATTCGACCGCCCACACACACACACTCGGCGGGATACCCATGTAAGTTTGCTTCGGCAAGAAAAAGGATTTCCGGTAGAGCTTGTGTATATCCCCATCGAGCAGTAGTTGTACGTTGCGGTGTGGGACCGACCTTCGTCTGCTTGTTCCTTCTAATAATAATGCGTGATATTCCGTTTTTTTTTTTTGTTTCCTTGCTCTTCTCCTTTCTCATGCATGTGGCTCCTTTGGCTGGATTCAGCCAAGCCAAGCGGTTGCCTATTTAACATTCATTCAGGAAATTGCCAGTCATCAAGGATTTAAAGTGTGGATTTTGTGTTTTGTTTTTCTTGTTTCTTGTTTCTTGTCGTGTGCGGATGGCTAAAAGGATACACGCGTGTGTGCCTGTATGTGTGTTTTGATTTTGAAATAAAATTACGGCTCCCGATCGATGGATGGAGGGAGGGATGGGCTGACGTGGTTTATGGCTTGTTTAATATAAAAATGAAACCTCAAAGTGCCACGTTAAAATGTTTATTATGGGCTTACGATTTTTAAATGATAAAAATATCATTATCGAGGCACGAAGGGGGGAGGGAATTGTGAATTTATGGCCTGCCAAGGTGTGTGTGGGAAGAGAGAGGGACTTAATGAGTCGGAATAGAAGTGACAAGAGAGGAATATTAATTTTTTTGACGAATTTAGATTAAATCATGACGAGGAAAGATGTGTAAATAGCCTATTAGGAGGGAGTTGATGGTGTGAGAATCAACAAGAAGGGACGCACGCCACAGAGGGGAATTCACTTCAAATTTAGTGTGATTTCGTTGGGATAGGATGTCGTAGAGTAGTGCATGCTAAGAGTGAGCAGTGAGATGTATGCGAGGAGTTAACCAATCGCGAGCCTTGAAAACCTTCATAAAGATACATTAGCATGTAGAAGATAGGCCTCGTGGTGAATCCCTCAAAAACCGAAATAGTTCTTTTCACAAGACGCTATAAGGTTCCGTATTCTCCCAAATTAGAAGGCACGGAAATCCAATTTGTAGTCCAGATCAGCTACCTAGGGGTCACCCTTGATTGTAAACTCAGCTAGAGGCTGAATATTCAGGACCGTGTAATGAAAACCCCAATTGCCTTATTCCTGCTGGAAAGCTCTGGGCCCGAAATGGGCCTAAAATAGTCCACTTGATATATACGACGGTGGAGAGGCCGATTCTTATGTACGGAGTACTGGTCTAGTGGACAGCACTGGACAAGAAAAGCAACAGTAGCATCCTTGAAAAGATGCAAGGGGCATCATGCATCTGCATGGCTGATGGCTTGATAACAACCCTCACTGGAGGTGATGATCCATCTGTTTCCTACTGATATCTTTGTGAAGCTAATGGCAGTTAAAGCAGCATTTACGCTCAGAGAGTCCTCCCAGCTGAACTCAAGGGCAACCATACTATTCTTAGTAAAACGGACTACGTTGTCCTCCATACTGACTTCAACGTCAGGTACGTCAGATTCATAGCAGAAGCTCTTCGGAGTCTGGTAAAGTTTTGAGCAATTCCGCGCTAGAAATGTTTACAGACGGATCTAAGACAGCGTGTGGTACAGGGGCAGGAATCTTCTTCAACGAATCTGGCTTAGCCATTACCACGCGACTGCCAGAGCACTGTAGTGTATTTTAAGCGGAAATTTCGGCAGTCCGCCAAGCTACGGGTTGGCTTTTAATTAACGCAGTCGATTGTAGGGCTATTGTACTTTACATAGATAGTCAGGCAGCTTTTAAAGCCTTGGAATTGCTGACGTAACCCTGTGCTAGGTTTCAGAACCCAGGTACGTTCCAGGCAACTTCAGGTCGGCCGAGCTTCCCCGAAAACCTGGGGTAATCACCTACAGCTATTGAATTGATCGAATTCCTCCTTGACACGGATGGCAAAAAACTGGCAAACCACAGGTGGAACATCAGCACTTGTACAATAAAAAAAAAGCTGGCCCAAGCTGGACTTAAAAAAGACGGAGAGACTTTTATCCACAAGCCGGATTAACCTAGGTTCACTAATAGGGGTCCTCACCGGACATTGATTGATAGGCAGAGATGCACAGAGACTAGGAGTCTCCTCCAATGATTTCTGTAGAAGCTATAGAAATGAGGAGAGGTAGGAAACTAGAAAGCACCTACCGTGCACGTGTTCTGCCCCTGTGACGTTAAGAAGGAAAACCCTCGGAAAATACTTCTACGATGATCTTAACGATCTGGCCGAACTCGACATCCAGAAGATAAGAAACTTTATCTCCGGGAGCAAATGGTTTAACTCTTGGAAGTGATACCATTACGGTTGCCCATCTCGATGTACTCTGTGTTACCTACTCTGGTTCCTGGTGCTGGTAAGCCGGTTCGTCATCGTGGTATTACAATGAGCTAATTTGGTCGCCGTGGCTCAGTGGTTAGTGCGTTGGACTGCTGGCCGAGCGGCGTGGGTTCAAGCCCCAGCCAGGAACACCGAACATTTTTCGCGGCACCACCTCTTTAGGAAGTGTAAGACTAATTTTCGAGGCATGCATGGAGAAACGCTAGCATTTATGACAAGTGGTTGACTTGTTTACAAAGGTACTTATGTACTTAGGTGGCGCTCCAGTTCGTAATGAACCTGGGCCTCAAGCAGCACGCCTCTCCAGTTAGCCCGGTCCTTAGCTAATTGCCTCCAGTTGCGCCCTCCAAGTTGGTTGAGGTCAAATTCCACTTGTGCGCGCCACCTTAGGCGAGGTCTTCCTCTACTGCATTGTTCCTCCTACTTAGATTCGAAGACTCTGTGAGTCGGAGCATTTGTGTCCGTTCGCTCTTTATGCCCAACCATCTTAGCCGATGTAATCGTTTCTTCTTAACTGGGGCGATGTCGCTGTATAACTCGTAAGGTTCATCGTTGAATCTTCTTCACCAGAGCCCGTCAACGCGAACGGGACCGAATATCTTACGAAGAATTTATTTCTCGAAGCAGCCAATGATATTTTCATCCGTTTTCGATAGATTTCAGTCTTTAGCGCTATTAAGCAGGACTGGGATAATCAAGGAGTCTCCTCAGTTTTTCATGATAGGCCCTTACTACTCAATTGCCGTCTTCGCCCGAAGGAGTAGCGATTGAGCGAGAGTCATTCTTCGCTTGATATCAACGCTGGGAGGTATGATGCGAATAAAAGCTGGATGCAGAGACCATTTTCTTGTGGGAATTATGGACCGTTTGTGTCTATTCGTCGGGTTCCACGAGTTACCAAAACAACCCTCAAAAGTCTTACTTTCGACCATCCACTAACAATGAGCTGGTTTTGTGAAAGTTACCTCATCCATGCCCTCCTCATTCCTTCGTTTTATATTAAATTCCTCATTCGCTGATCCTTGTAAAATGGTTAATCTTGTGAAACAATATCTCGAGAAACATTGGCCCTCATTCAAAGAGGGAAAGAATCGAACCCAATAAAGGGATATACTCGTAACATACATGAGGCATTTCCTTTAGATCATACCGATGCTTAGCCTACATGTTTGACGAAGAATGCAATATGTAAGCTATTGCAAATGTCTGATGCCTTCGCTTTGCTTTCCGTGTAAAGGATTAGTCAGAGTGTACGTGATGATATTTTAAGAGCAATATGGATGGTTTCGGATGGAGTTATTCCTTGTGAATAATGTCTTTGGCATGAAGATGGAATGTCTACGGGGATGTTGCACTGAATCAACATTATTGATTCCATATGCAAGAGGATGTTGTTAACATGTCTTTGGAGGTGTGGGTTCGCATACTGGGTGTGGACATGAATTACAATCTGAGGGTTTGTCAAGTAAAGAATGTTCAAGAAATGAAAAAAAGGTAATGGGCATCATGATTGCTGTGGGCACTTCAAGGTGAGCGAAAGGCTCTTCACTTAGGCTTCAGTCAGGTATAGGTTCGGTGTAGGACGTACATATGTTGGGAAGGATCTCGGGAACGTGAAAACAATTATGGAGTTGACACTACTGTACGTGTGGTTTGAGGAATCTTCCTGTTTCTTTGGTGAATGCCAAGATACCGTCGATTCCTTTCTCCTTGAGATGTCTCAGATCCGGCATTCACAGAGATCCCAGGGTCTTCTGTCGCATTCTCGCTAGGGCTGAACAGTGGTATAGGAAGTGTTCGAGGTCTTCTTTACCTTTTCCATAGTATCAACATGTTTCTGAGTTGAAAGACGCATAGAAACTCAATAAAGTGTAACTAACATGAAGCCGAAGAAGCTGCAAGGAAATTTGCCAGTGGAGGTGTTCTGAAAACCATCAAAGAGCTGACAAGTGGTTTCAATGTACGTCGGCATGATGCAGACTTGAGTTCTTTGGTGAAAAGTCTAGAATTTTACTTGCATTTCAGCAACCGGAATCTCTAAGTCTTACTTAGCTCAAAGAGTAGAAGAAGAGAGGGCACTTCTCCGAAGTAGCTCTCATCAAACAGAGCCTCATGGTATCGAAATGGTATCCAGTTTCCGATATTACCTCACTCGAAACATTGTAGGGGAGAAGCCGATAGTGCTCTAAAAACCTCTCACATGCCTTAAAAAAAATGCCAAAATCCTTTGAAGACTCCGGTTACTTAATCAATCTGCAGAACAGTCAAATCAATTTCATTCAAATTGGGAGACTCAAAGTATCTCTCCATTCATTTGAAAAATTTGATATCAAACGACCGAGAGTCACTCTATCCCGTCGAGGATTTAGTGTTAAAAAGTCGTTGCTTTATGATGAAAACACCCCTCAGCGTCACTTGAACCCACCGACTGACGTTGCACCTCCGGGCGACTTTCTCAAATTGCATTTGAAATTTCAAATGCATTCCCCTCCGTGTGCCTCTTGGCATCCGTCAAAAACCAAAGCTACGCAAAAATGTAAATCAAGCCTTGAATATTCATCAAAAATTTTATATATTTGCCAAACAAAAAACCTGACTCCACCAGGATGGGTTTTGGTTGCTTTTTCTATACGAAAATGTCCTGACTTGACAGCTTGCTGTTTCAAAAAACAGGAACGCCACTCATAGAGCTGCATAAATAAATTTAATTAAATTCAACTTGAGGTAAAGCCCTTTTTGACTTGGACGTGGCCGAAGCTGCATCTCCTAACCTTGATCATGCATGAGTTGTGTACTGTTTTTTGGATAAAAAGAGTTCCTTTGGTGGACTCTTCAATAAATGACAGATTGCTTCGACCGCATACAGCTACACACTGACGCCAGAGAGTGTACATCAAAATAAATATTCAGAAGTCTACCGCACAAACGGTTTTTTAATTAAAATGCAAAACAATGTCATTTTGAATATATCGGACAATTCCTTTGGTGTGTTGTGCCTTGAGAAGGTACACATGTGGACATGGAGTGGGGTAGGAGGATGGGGTTTGATGCATATTCAGCTGACCTCAACCATAATTGGATTGTTTAGACGTAGTATTTGACGGACAGGTGGTAAAAGGTTAGTTGGAAAAGTAGAACTTTGGCATATCCATTGTGTGTTCCATTTAGGGCGCACATTTTTTTCCTTGAAGATGACGTATTTTTTCTTGAGTGAGGGATAATACCTTAACTTGATTGCAAAGTGGACAAACTGCGACTAAATTTTGTATCAAACACTTTTCAGATGTACTTCACTATTCCAGTTACACATCTGCGTCTATTCGATGAAGTTTATGACGACGTATGCGCAGAGCGCAGCATTGTTTTCTATTGTGTCTCCGATCTACTTAGCCTAATAGGTCGACTACCTTCCTAATGAAGGTGAGTATGTCATTAGTAGCCAGGTTTCTAAACTCCGCTAACAAACAGATTTCCCTATGAAAGATCCGTCTACGAAGCCAGTATAGTGACGGACATTCACAGAGAATGTGCTTAGAGGATTCTTCCTCTTTCAAACAGAACCGACACTCTGTGTCTGAACGGAGGTTCAGTTTGCTGAGATGATATCTAAGACTACAATGGCCGGTAAGGAATCCCACTAGCTTTCTCATGTTGTTCCTGTTAAGGTTAAGAGAGCTTTATAAGTCTCTTGGATTGCCTAAGCCCGGGAACATTTTGTGCTAGAAGAAGTTAGGTTAGGTTAGGTTATGTTCGTGGGCAGGCGAAAGGAAAAACCATATGGCCACACTAAGGTCAATTCAGATTCATTGTGATACCTGTTGGGGGGAGAGAGTGTCCCTTACCCATAAGAGCGCTTCCCAATAGTCAACTTACTGCATCTGTGATACAAACCACCCTGTGGATTTGATGAATCTCATTATTTGGTCCACCGGTGTCTTGGATAATTCTTTAATGTCTTCGAAAAAGTGCCGTCCAAGGAACTTATTTCTTAGATGGCAGAAACTAGAGCATATCTTTCTTGTGGTTGCACAAGTGTTTTGAGAGGTCCATCTGTTGTTAGCCTCCCTTAAGGCTCTATTCCCTGCTTCGAGCTTAAGTGTGCAAGGCGGGATATTCACTGAAGTCTCGGCTTGTTCCTTGCTTGTGGCCGACTCGTTTTTCCCCAGTTCGTCAGCATTCATGTGTAGACAAAGTTGGTGTTCCCAGTTTTTAAACAAAGCTGTGGCGGTAGCCGAACGCGGAAGTCCAATCGGCCATAGCCAGCACATCCGCAGTACTATTGCCTACTATGCCCTGGTAGCCGAGCAGCTAATCAAGCTTGACTTTGTTGTGCCTGGTAAGTTATTGTAGGGTATCGTAGTAGCGCTAGACTGACCTAGATTCCACGAAGTGGGATGCCTAGGCTTTAAACGCTGCCTGACTATCGGAATGGATATGTATTTTTGGGGTCCTAATACCTTTGTCGAGGTTTATCGTACCGTAGATCTCACCAATCATGCGTTGAATTTCGGCTTTGAACTTGGGTATTTCTTGTGTCACATAGCGTTGCAATAAAATCTGATGACACTGTGACCAGAAAGACTCGAATTCCACCTCAGAAAATGTTTCCTTTGTGACGAATTAATCGACTAGCTGCATCTTGCACATTATCCTACTTACGAACAACCTTAAACCCCTGCATACAATGTCATATTAGGCCTATCCAAACTCGTCACAGTTTAGGGACAGCGAACCTTGCGAAAGAAAAAGTTGTCATGCATTCTAAATCCTCCGCTGTTAATGGGCTACCCATGGCACACCAACTCAACTCCATCCACAAACCAGTAGACTTACATTTACCAACTGAATTGCTAAGGAAATCCTAATTCCCAGCATGTCGTCGCTTCTAGTCTCGTCATCTGCTTCCACAATATTCATTTACTCACCGACAACAAACATACATTTGTTGATTCACCATGACCAACCTGAGCATCTATTTGTTCGCGTCCTTGGACGCAATCAAACACACGCCGTTTGCGTGTGCGTGTCTGTATGTGTGTGTGATCTCCCTTTCTAAATATCAATTAACTAAATGTAACTTCCTGTAAATGAAGACTTAATCCGCCTCCATCCATCGGTGTTTATTCTGTTGTTTGCGCTTCAGTGTCCAATACGAGAATTCAATGCTAATCCTTCACTAACCATCATCATCATCCAACCACTGCCATCCCCATCAGAACGCATTAATTGCGCCGCCCCGCCCCGCCCCCCGTAAATGTAATCAATTTCATTAATCAACAAAACCAACGAGTATGCGTGTGTGTGTGGGGGGGGGGATATGGCACCTCAGCCCATCACATTTCGTATCCGATTACGTCCTTTGTGGGTCATTACCTGCCTTGATATGTTCCAATTAGGTCCTTACGGGGAATTCATTTGGCATTGCTGGCGCAGCATCAAAGGTCACCGGGTGAGATGTATGCGTGCAATGGAAAATTAATATATCCATCATGCGTAATCCGTGAGAGTAGCCAGTGTGTGTCTGTGTGTGTCACGTTTCTCAGGCTTTCATTTGAATTGCAAAGGAACCGACACGAAGCATTTTCTTTCTTTTTATTTTTTCTTCTTGTTTTTCGCACGGTAAATGACAGTAAATGATGAGTTGATGATGATGACTGGGGTTGGCTGTTGTGCCCGAGGATAAGGATTTATCTCGACGATGACACAAGGCTTCCTGTGAATTGTAACAATCGATTGGCCCACACGTGGGCGCGGGTATTTCTATGCGAGAACAATAGGCGATGTGATATCAATTATAGAAAAGGTTACCCAACAAATCGTATGCTGAAAGGATATTTTTAGCGAGGGAACATTGAAAGGATCTTTGAGCGCGCAACCATTACCAGGAAGTTTCTAAAAATATCTAATCCTCTCAAGTGTAGTGCTTGCTTAGTGGCATGTGGTTTGTTCTGTGTGTCGTGTGTATGTGTATAGGGATTAAGTTATTATCCTGCTTTGGAACTTGAAGTGGTGGTCAAAATAGCTGTGATATCTCCTTTTGTTTAAGGGGGGTTCTTGGCTTTGAACTTTGCCTGACAGGTGGATTCAAGCGATGAAGCACACGGATGAATAATTTGGAAGCAAATGTTATGTGGATTTTGTTGGGTCGGGCGTAGGCGGATGTACAATACATATGGTAAAGGGGATGCCAACTTGGATTTATAGAAAAACAGTAGACCATCTTAGGGAGCCTTTATCGAAAACGTACTAACGATATGATGGAGCAACATTCCATAAAAAAGATCAATAGCTCTGCACTCAAGGCTTCTTGAGTTGGATTTGCTCTGAATGGCTCCTAAGTCTTGACATTATATACTCAAGTTACTGCTGTTCGGTGCTATATTGGAGGTCAAAGTCCCAAGCCTTAGAGTTGAAGCCACTGTTCATTGAGGCATGGCCACATAGGTCTATGATTGGTGTTAATAAAAAGAGCCCCCATATCGAAGACAACATATCTTTAACTTTTGTTTTGCCAGAAGTACCTCCACGGGAGCAGTTAGACATGTTCTCGTAGTCCCAATGCTCGGAGGCACTTCATTCCCATATAGCAATGGTGGCTTACTTCGGACTTGCAATGACAATGTTCAGATGACCGGTTAGACTCCTCCAAATCATGAGAGCTTTTGCAGCCTTTTGAGCAGAAGAGGGATACCCTTAACGGAAACATCGCATATTTTGGAGGCACTTGCCATCGGAGACAAACTTGAACTTTGACCCTGATAGCAATTTGTATTGAGACCTAGACAAGAGTCAAAAAGTTCAGCCTTGCGACCAACATCAGAGAGTTCTTGCATTCTCGCACTATTTTGGAACTGGTTAAAGGGTTGAGCATGGGCTAACGCGCAGCCTAGCTATCGCTACAGACCCAGATCCTCCGACTCGTCCAACTTCCAAAGGCATGCTTGCCCAACGCGAAGTGGACTCATGACTGTTTTTGTAGCCATCCGTGAAGATTCGACTACAGCCCCCCGTTCAAACTCAGGCTCTGGCAAAAGCCAGTCCTGAAGGCAAGGAAGTCGACATTAAATTTTCACAACAGACACACTTCTGGTGTCATTGCATTTGGCAGCATATCCATGCTGCATCTTCGATAGACGATGCACCCTCCAAGCAACCCTGCGCACATGATTCTCGACTAGCCTTTCCTTGATTTTTAACAGGAAGGAAGACAGGCTTATAGGTCTCAAACTCTTTACCAATTTTTGGTATGAAGGCTACTCTAACCTTTCGCTAGGCTAGACGAATATAAGCCAGTGCCAAACCCTTCAGAGTTTGAAGCAACTGGTTTATGCCCTGTGGCTGGGTATACTCCATCAGTTCCAGGCGATTTGAAGCTATCAAATGATGCCACGGCATATTTGACTGCCTCTTCTGTTACCACGGCCGATACAGTATACCAGCTACGCCGAGTTTTCGGACCTAGATCAATCTCACCCTGTGTAGGCAGGCCAAGCTCTGATCCAATTGTTACCTGATTAGGCACTCAGACTTAATGGTTTTTAACAGGCTTCAAACCAAAGCTGCGACTTCTGTAAAACATTATTTAGAGCAGGTTATCTTTAAGTTTAAAGACCTGTCGTCCTTAATGAAATGTTCTGTGTACACTTTATTGATTAAAAATTTAATTTACAGAGAATTAAAGAAATATTTTGAATTGCACAGGGATTTGTTGGACAGAGTCTTCATCCGAGACTCCATATAGAAGTGCCTAACGAAAACCTTTTCCAACATCTTAACCCCCTGCACTCGTTGACAGACTTTCAAACTTTCTCAGTGAGAATACGTATAAACAGAGAAAGTATTCATCTGATGTGCCCTTAATTTATATTGTTGTGCGCGTGTAATTAAAGTGCAATCGAAAGCACAAAACCCCATTTGTAGTCCTTCCCATTGTTTGTTTTAGAAATGTGTGTTCCTTCTCTGCGAGTAAATACCCCAATGGCATTGCCATTATACGGCATATCCTTCTGATTTGTTTCCATATCCCTTTTTGTCTATATCCATGTGTCTCTCTCTCTCTCTCTCTCTCTCTCTCTGTGTGTGTTTGTGTTTTTGGATTGCATAATAAAATACCTTTTTGGAGGACGAAAAAGGGAGGCTACGGGCACATCCCAAACATATAACACAAGTTTGTTTGTGTAGTTTTGCCAGACTGCAGCTTATCTTGGAAGATGAATGGCCGCATACAAATTGGTTTAGTTTTAGACTTGGTGTTCCTCTTGTCGACCGTCCTGTGTTAAGGGATATAGGATGAAGGATATATAAATCAGAGATTACATCGGCTGTGTGTAAGCAGAATATTTTGCTTTTTGCCAGAGAGAAATCGAAATGAAAAGTGCAAATTGAGGATTTGTTTTGACTCAAAAGTGGAGGGTGATTCTAATTGAGGCCGTGCGTCGTCATCGGGGCGAATTCAGAGACGATTTTTGGAACAATTAAGTGTGGGCTGGGCTTGAGGAGGATTTAAACTATTTTTTCTTGAAGTTTTGGGATAAACATCACTTAGCAGGCAGCATGCGTTTCTAATTTCGCAATCTTAGATAAATGATTGAGTTTGTGTATCGAACTCAGGAGATGGACTTATCGGAAAAGCAAACAGGACTCGCGGAAGCATTTTACATTCGAGTAAAACTGTTGTGTTCACCTAAGGTCCAGGGGTAACCACGCATGCGTGCTCAGCTGACCTTGTCTAATTGTGCTGGCGACCAGGATTATAGCTGGAGCAACAATCAAGTTTGTAACCAACTGCTTTTCCTCCCAGTGCGACTTGTGGTGATAAGGAAGGTATCGTGGTGTCCTTACTTTTTTTCTCAAGTCGGTTAAGAGAGTGGAATGGCGAATGACTAATTTTTTTGGGCCGTTGGGCTCAATCCCATATGCTTTCCTGACGGAGGTGTATGATAAGCTTTCAGTGTTCATTCAGTAGGAGTCCACACCATCGCTGATTCGAATTTTGTCTCGACTCGACCTATTTGTCGATTGGCGCCCGGTTTTGGAGCCTTTTTGTCTGTTTGTTCATCGTTGCTATGTTTTTTAAGGGGCCTACGACCCTAAGGTGCTGTTTTAGCGTTAGTTCGGCTCATGTTGGATAGGATGCGTAGAAAACTCTTACCTGCGCCACCACGCCATACTGCGAGGAGACAGTTGGTATGACAGACACCCGTAAAGGCATCTAAAAGGACTCTTAAGAGATTGAATTAACCCACAACCTTGCATCGTTGGGGACGACTTTCAGTTGAGATACTCAGTATAACAAGTAAGAGCTCCTGAAAGAGCCCGCAACTCATTCTTGGACATGAATTTTTAGACACTAATGGTCCTGAGATTTTTTACACTTGAGCATCTGCCCCTCGCCTGACGCCCCATGGCTAAGTTGGCCCTGTTTCAAAACTTCCTTAGCATTCGTTAGAGAAATTTCTTAGCATACCCACCTCAGGGAAGATAATTAAATCCGCAGCTCTTATCTGGGGCAAAATGGCTACTTAGGACCACTGTCCCACTTTTCGTGGGTATAATTCCTATGAAACACTGTCAAACTTCAAAGACAGTCTTCCACGAGACTTCCCAACAATTCTTCTATATTCCCCGGAAATTGTGGCCATAAAATGTTTCCACAGATGGTTTCACAGAGCCATGGCCGTGTTCACCCGAAAACACAACCCATAAACCATGCTTAGCTGCCTCCACTATCTGCTCCGGCTTCATATTTCTAAATGCGAAATTCTATAAATTTCAATTACTCACACACAGTCGGATCACATACCGGGAGTATAAAAATGTCGACAGCTTCATTAAAACAAGAATCTACGCGATGCATTAAGCTCTAAAATTTCTCAACCTCCTCGCGCGCTCCATTCGCCGAAGTAATATTTCGAATCTCAGTTCAAGCCCTCATGCATTCTTCTCCTTCTCCTGCAGAGCGTCATCACCATCGTCGTCGTCGTCGTGGTACCCACCCAATGTGTTATGTGTAAATCTCACAAATACCCCAGAGTCCTTCTCTCCCCCAAAATAGGACGAAGGAGAACAAAAAAGAAAAAAGAAAAATCTGCAATTTCTCCGAGTGTGCACTTAATGTTAATAATGTTGAAATAGTTTAAAAGTCCAACAGCTATGCATGCATGCACTTGCGTCCGTGTATGTGCGTATCTGTGCATGGAGAACAAAAGCACGTTCCTAGAATTTTTTTTTTGGAGAAGAAACTCTCTCGTCCCTCGGTGGAAGGATGGTGATGGTGCAGAGTACTCGTATTCCCTGTGTGAATGCCATGTTTCTGGAAATTTAATTTCCCCACAAGTGCCCCTAAGGAAATGCGAGCAGGATTTCCTCCGTAGCTGTGGACTGGTGCAGCCGTGGCTGGGACTCCTCACACTCGAACGACCTTGCTATTCACTTGCGAAACGCATATTACGAAGTGTGAGTGGAGGATAAAGGGTGGAGGGTTCTTTTTATCCATTTTGATATGAGATTTCGGAAGGAAAAAATGTCCTCAGGATTCTTTTGGATTCTTTTGGGTTTGGTGGTAGTTTTTCGGTAGTTTTTTACTTCTCCAGATCCGGTTTGCATATTGTCGTTCTTGTCGTGTGGCGATGGACTACAGTGTGAGGGATGAGATGTGACGATTGTATGGTTGCACTGTATTAACAGGGTTGATGTGTTGGTGGGACAGTGGCTGTGTCCTAGAAAAGTGTCCAGAGTCCTTACAAATTTCAACGAAATGTTTCTACAGTGGGAGCGCACAAAAGAGGTACAGATACAAGGCATAGGCACAGGGTTTTGAAAAACTTTTTTTTTTGTTCACCTGTGTACTTATGTCTAAGATCTTTGAGTATTACTAAAGTATTACTAGTATTACTAAAGCCTTGAAGGACAAGTATAATTGAAACAAGTATTGGGGTACATGTACCGCTTGGCTGTCGGCCGCTGTTCAATCTATAACCGAGATACTTCAACTAAACGTGTCTTTCGGGGAATTTTTGCCGATTGTTAATGTGACGTGACGTTATATCCAGCATCGAGTTGACTCGTCACAGGTCAAGAACTCGTTACGCAAACCCCTACCGAACCACAGCAACTTTACATTTTTGAGCCTCGTGTGAACTAAGCCTCTACCACTTAAGACCCCTCGAACACGGGCCTCCAACTCTTACCGGACAATGGAGCCTGCGCCCACAATCTACAAATAAAAAGTTAAATTATGTAAATTAATGGCACCGACGACGACGACGGCCTCGTCAAAAGCATCTCCTTCCACCGAGTATCACGCATCTCTCCATCCATCTTCTCGAAATGTCCATTTTTCATAACCAACCAGTGACGCCCTCCTCAAAAAAGCTGATGTCAAAGAGGCGACCCACCCAAAGCAAGAGAAAAAAAACGGGAATTTTTTAAAATTCGGTTTAAGAAATTAAAAACATCCAAAATGACTCCATTAATCACAGTAATGTGTTTCGGAACTCTATTTGCCAGTGGGGGACCACACAAACACCACTTTCTGCGGTCCTTTTCACAGCAGAAAAACGCAATTAGTGAAAAATCCTCAGCGCCACACCAAACACTCGCATTCAGTCAAATCTTCTTTTCGTCACCAAAAAGATTATATTTTCGTCAGTCGGTTGCGAGTCACATACCTGGATGGGTAGTGGTGTCTGGCTAGGAAGAGGGATTCCACGAATGGGTTTTCACTGTGCACGAGGATGACGAAAAAACAGACGAGAACACTCTTCTGGTGCATAAATAATTACTCAAGGCGACCACAAAGTACCGCCTTCAACCGACTAGCGACGATGCCGGCGAAACGAAACCATGAAAATGAATTTTTTCAAGAAAATTGAGAAACAAAATTCCATAATGGAATATCTTTTGCTCCCAGAAAAAAAATAAAGCAAGTGGCACGTCGACCTCTGAGCTGAGCGCTGCTGCTCATCCCCAAACCCCCATAGAGCCATAGAACCATAGAGCCACCATCATCGGTTGTATACACCGCCGTCATCTCTACCTCGTTGTCGTTTTTGGGTAGGTTAACGCGAGCGTTGCTAAAGTCTCACTGTGGCAGGCGATGGGAATAATATCCTCGGGAAATTCTCTTGAGGCAAATGAGCCACATAGGAGAAGGTTGGTTGTGTGATAGAACGGAAGTGAGGTCGTTTTGGCGTAAATTTTTTAATTTCCAGAGAAAAAAAGAGGATTCTGCGGAATCACTTTTGAGGAATTAGTGTTACAGTATGGCATGGGAAGAAAGTCGCCAGAGTTACGGTGGATGTATATGAAAATGTGTGGGGGTTTTAAGTCTCAAATAGGATAAAATACCTCTTTTGTTCGCATGTGGATCATATGTGGGGGGTATTCGTTATGCCAAGTTAACTCGAAAACCATTTGACTGATTTTAATGAAAGTTTCAACAGTAGGCAGGAACATGCTTCAGCTTAAACCCAAATTGTTCCATTGTAAGCATACGGGGAGCAATTATCTTAAATAGGAACTTGATCAGAATCGGGTCCTACTGATTCAATATACGGATGCAAATGTTTACTTTACCTTCCTTGAGGTTTGAAACTGAGTTTGGTACATTGTCGGGATACGACATTCCAAAATTCAGGAAGTAGTTGGAATAGTGCTAAACGGATGCCTCTTGTGTGGTGGCAAAGACTGTACCATACTTACTTTAGGTGGCGCTACAGTTCCGGGTGAACCTCTGCCTCAACCAACAAGCTTCTCCACCCAGCTTGATCTTTATCCAGTTGCCTCCGCACTGATAGGGGCCAATCAGGTTGTTGACGAACGGCTTTAGGCATTCACACAACACGGCAGATAAGATCTTGTAGTCGATGTTAAGAAGATGAATCTGTAGTTGTCGCACTTCAGAGGGTCTCCTCTCTTGAGGATCGGGAAAACAATGCTGAGGTTCCATTCATCGGGCAAACTTGGTGCATGTTTCTTACCAAGTTCATCGCCTTCCGCTTTAAACAGCTTGGCCGCTAGGCCGGCAGCTCCAGCAGTTTTTAGACTTGAGTTTAAATATGGCTATCTTCATCTACTCTAGGTCAGGTGGATAGAATTGTTGGTTTTCGTCGTTCATTGTTGATTCTTTTTGCGTGGCAGAGGAATGTGATTCGTCGTCGCCGTTAAACAGTCTTCAGAAATGATCCTTCCTGTACCTACCTAGGCTGAGAAAAGTAGCTGGCCACCAGCTAGGTTTCCCCTTGTAGGGGACCCTAAGAGAACATAACATCTATCTTCTCCCGACTGTGGTCTAAAATAGCGAGTTCATACTGGAAGGCTTACTTATTACGTAGGTCAAGTCTTAGGACATTATCACCGTCCATCCCAAATAACCTTGACAATTCTTTAAAAGTCTTGCGCCATGTTTTTCTTGGACATTCCTTGTGTTAAATAAGGTTACCCAGGGTTGTGATGTTGTGCTGATAGAACACTCTACACCCGAAGGGCCCATTGTGATCTCGAATCAGTCGTGAGTTACTAGGTTTCATGGCATATCTGGGTCGGCCTTTGCCTCCACACATCTATTTCAGTACCGCCATCGGTCCATACAATCCTTCCAAGGTACCGAGTCTTGTACTCGCTCGATTCTTTGCTTTGCAATGCATGCATGCTTCGGGTAGAACTAGTCTTCAAGGTGGGCCTCTTTCGCCACATGTCCACTTGTCATTTGGAAGGCTGAAGTGATTAGGGCGTTGCCTGAATGAATTTACCTGCGGTGATTCAAGTTTTATTTGGACAAACTGCTTGTCATAGTGGAGACCAATGTTGGTTGCTATGTTAGCAATGTTTTCCTAGATGAGTCCAGATGATGGAGGCTGTGGTAGACGAAGATGAAATAAGCTTTGACACTATGGATATCGTTTGTCGGTGGACACGGTGTAGTGGGTAGTGTGTTTGCTTGTGACCCGAACTGTTCAAGCTCGATTCAAAATCGATCGGGGAACAGCAAAACCACAGCCACCGAAACTAAACAAACTACTCCACCAAAAATGGGTTTTTGCCTGGGAGAACAATGGACTCGATAACGAGTCTGAGAGGTCCTGGGATTTGGAAATTTCCTTTAAAATTTTCATTATGTGGAAGCAGCACTCGAGCAGGGAGCTGTTCCCTCAAAACTCAATCTTTTGCTTAATGCCAGAATCCACCGAACTTGATTCATACTCTAAGACCCATAGAAGCACAAAGGAGGTACATACTTATCTTGTTAACGGATCGGCCATGAAGCTGGTGTATAGCCACCTCAAAATGTCGAAATCAGTCCTGAATTGACCATTAACTTCCATGTTCGTATCTGTGTTCCACCAAATGTGCACCATACACAGCCAGCTAGTCATTAACTCCCCTAAACGTATCGTCGCGACCCCCAAAAAAAGATTGCAAAATTTTTAATCACGACAATTGCACCCCCTTTGGAATTCTCGTGAACTACACATAACCTCTCATCGCAACAGCACATTCACACTTTAATTACACCATAAAGCTGCACAATTCGTTGGTGTTGCACCTGCTACTGCACTTCAGGAACTTGTGTTCCCATTCTCCTCCCCCCGCTGTAATCACTTCTAGAATTGACTGCAAGTTTCGTCCTTAAAGAGGAGAAGTAAAAACTACATCACAGCGTTAAAAGTCAATCCGGCACCTTCACGCGATAAACATAGCATCCGCGCGTGTACAATGGAACACAGCCCCACGTCCGTCCCCCACACACCCACACAGACATTCACTAGGAATTCAAAAACTTTTGTTGCCATTTCTTAGCTCGTTTTGCATGGTTATTGTGCTTAAATGAGCTTAATAAAGTGTTGTTGTGTCCCGCTTTAATGTTTTCGCTGTGACTCCTTGGCACAGGACCTACTACTACCCAGAGTGCACGGGGGCTCGCCCAAACGCCCACCCCTTTGTGCGCGCCAAATCGGTGATGGTTGTCCGCAGCTTTTCATTATTGCGCTCATACCCTCTTTCTTCGGGGCTCTCCGCATTTTTCTCCTTGAACAGTCAAGGATAATGAATGCTAAAGATTCAAAAGGATGTTGTTGTGTGTGGGTTTTCTTTTTTTTTGCTCTAAAACTTATCCTGCGCCTCGCTTGGTGGTCGGTATCCTCATTCCATGCTGTGGTGCGAACAGAATGGTCCTCGGAATGGAGAAAGTTTTCATCTTGAAAGTGCAATTCTATGTCCTGTGTGTGTGTGTGTTTGCCGGTGAAGCTGTTGCATTGCTTTCTTGGGTGGTTCTTAGTTGTTGTGTCCACACCCACTGTTGTTGTGTAGCGCACATTCAAAGGACATTTGCAGTCTTGTCGTTGCTTTTGTTCTTTCATTGTAATGAGAGAGACGACACTCGCAAAATGTTTTCGTTTGGGACGAGGGTTGCCTTGTGAGTTTTGTCCCTTCTTTATGGGACAGACGGAGATGAAGGACATTTTTCTTATAAGCGGAGCATTTGTTAGCAACAAAAGGCTAAGAACCACATTAAAAGTTGTAAAGCATGCCGCGGAATGAGACCATCCAAGCAGAACTATGAAATTGTATTCTCTGGTCGACCTTGGCGGAAATATGTCACAAGGCAAGGCTCGGCCCTCGCCAAATCGAGATCCTTAATCAGTTCGAGGATCTCTATTTAAAATTCCATGAATGTGAAGTGAAAAAGTTAAGTTGTTCTTGTGTAATCCTGGCAATTTACTTTCTTGTAATTCGCTAAATGGCCTTGGATGTGTATCCTGAATGTGTTTTTATTATCCATCCAAAGGAGGAGGTGGGTTTTCGTTCCAGGTAAGACAGCAAGGACCCTCGATGAATGTGTGGGTGTGATAATCAAAACGAATGGGAGTGTGAGCGGTTGCTAATCTACCAGAGAGAACAAGTAACGACAAAAGGAGAGAGAGCTCCCCACCCGCCGCCGTCGGGAAAAAAAAAAGAACAAATAAAAGGAATTAAAGGACGAACATAGAATAATGACTTTCTTCTTGGTACCGACCGACGCGACGATGGTGGTGATGGTTTGGCTGGTGGAACATAATTAAGTGATGTAACTTTGGGGTCCTTTAGGGATGTTCGCTAACAAGTAACTGCATGGAATTTCAATTTTTTTCTTGTTCCCATTCGTTTCTACCCCTCGTCCTGGAAGCGGAAGCTGAGAGAAGTGAGAGGTTCTTGGCATTTCGAGAGTGGCTGTGGGAAGCCATAGAGTCCTTTTTAATACTAATGAAGGAAGATTATTGTGACTGCCTCCGGTGGTGTATTACTGATTAGCTTCGAAGCTTTATGTATGTGTGGGATGAGGGCGAGTTAATTTGTGAATTGGAGACGTTCAACTGATTTGTGATTTCCAAGTGTTGTATGTGGACTTCCGTGGAGAGAGAAATATTGAGATCCAACTATAGAGGGCACATGCAACCTCTTCAAGGCAGTAAGGCCGACCTCTATGTGAGATAGAAGGAACTCAAAGACATTCACTTCAAGAGCTGCTTTCAACTCTTAGAAGGATCTTTAGTCCAGAGTGCATTTCTGCAAAGACTTCCACATGCCATTTAAGAAGGAGAAGCGCGAAAAGCGGCACAGTACTAAGCACTCGCCAACCTTCGACATTTCATATCCAGAAAATCCGCTTACGGAGACAACTTTCGACTCGTACCTCCTAGGTTTCAGCCTCTAGCTCTGATTATGAGAAACACAAAGGATACCCAACTTATTCCATGGAAAATCTACACTTGTTAGCTTCATGCCTAAAAGACCTAAGGACCTCAATGACTCAAATCATTACAAAGTCATCCCAAGTGCCAACTCTTCTGATTCATTTTAATGAATAATTAAACTGTCGCTCTCTCTCTCTGTGTGTCTCTTTGCTTTCCAGGTCAACGTTATTCCTTTGGTTGCTCCTTTCAAAGCTAATTAACATACTTCTCATCAAAACCACAGACGCACGTAACATCATAAGTAACTTTTCTCCACACATACACATACACTCTCGCTTAAATGAGTTAGTTCATTGCTTGCTGGTTCTTCTGGTACACTTCAGGAAAGATTCCATACGTAGAATTTTGGATGCAGCATCCTTTGCAACATCCTTCACGACGGATCTCCATTTCTCCATTTGTATGTGCCTTTGAGGCACATTGTACCACACGTTCCTATCACTTTTGATAGAGTGTTGTTGGCAGCATGAGCTACAGAAATAGTGGGCACATTTCAGCACCACAGCCACAGATGGAAGCACACACAGTCAGTGCTTCCCACTTCTGACACGCACGTAAGCTAAGAAAGTGATGTCTGTGTGTGTGTTTGAGAATGGGGCCAGTTGGGCTTCAGAATCGGTAGCTTGACTGAAAGGACGAACATGATGTTGAACGTAAAAATTAAATCATGCGAATCATGTTTCTTGTACCAATTCCTCAGGTTTTTTTTTGTTCCTTTTATCCTGTGCCTTTTGTCTCTCAGAGAGCTGGAGGAGGATCATACGTGCCAACCGACGTATGGTAAAAGAATGACTCCATAGTCGTGGTTGAGTATTATTTGCTCATATAGGATGCATATCCTTTCGGGAAAGGGAATAGAAAAGAAAGTTTTCCCCGTGGCCACAACAAGAGCCAGAGAAGAGGCTGAATGCGAAGGGAATTATTCACGAGTCTTATTGAAAAGTGTGCATGCACTTGGTTTCAGGACGAAAGTGATGCATGCATGTGTGCGAGCGCGCACAAGAAAATGCAAATTTCCCAAAAGGCGCATAAGTAAAAGATATCCTGTCAACTGGAAAAGTTAATATTCACTAGAGGTAGAGATGGGGGTGGGTATGTTGGCTGCTGGATACAAGATAATGCGACAGGAAGTGTGGTGGAGTTGTGAAACTTTGATTCATTCCATCTGGCCACACCGTGTTGATGTAACGCAGTGGAAGAGGGAGTGAGTCGCGGTGCTACGTCTATGACTTCGAAAAACTGCGTTCATCGGTTCGAAGTGTGTAACTTCATTTGCGGTCCTGGAGTGAATAGAATTCCTCATTCATCATGGGTGCGGCCATGGATGAGAATTGATGCGAAATGTGATTTTCCAAAATTAATTATCGATACAGTATGTCGAACAAGGACGGAATGGGATATGTTAAGGAAACTGCGGCACTGGTTTGACGTCCTTTTCCGAGGAACTTTCGTCCTTTCAGGAGATTACTGAAAGCCAGGAACACGCCATTTTGATTATCAATGTGTAAGCAAGCAATTTTGGTCGTGGTTGCCGGTAGGCCTCAGTTTTTGAAGTATTCCTCACGGATTTTGAGTCCTTTTTAGACGGATTTATTGGACATTAAAATGTCAAAAATTTCTTGACGGGATTTTAGATAAAAAATTAGGGGCAATGAATCGGTCACAGCCTCAGGAAAGCCCAATATTAGAACAATCTAACCCTTAAAAAAGTAGTGAAATGCCGAAGAAATAGGGTGAAAGGTGGTCGAAAAGAATTCGGACATTTTGGGAAAAGCTTGGGAAAAGTAGGGAAGCAGGCCTGTTTGATAGTTCAGTGTTAGTTACGGTACGCATCAACTAAGAAAGGAAGTAAATCCCACATGTCTTAAAGTTATGTAGCTTACATACTAGCTGTCGAGT
Organism: Matsumyia berberina; assembly: GCA_917880715.2. NCBI lineage: Eukaryota > Metazoa > Arthropoda > Insecta > Diptera > Syrphidae > Matsumyia > Matsumyia berberina. Next base: position 112,587,627 of record OU862872.1, read on the forward strand.
TGATTAAAGCGGGAGAATATGACTTGGTGAGAAACGTGCTTCAAGTCACGATTGGATGGAAACATTTCCAATGAATGGATCCTCAGTATTGGAGCTTCGCAAACCGTAGAAATATATGTTCTGTCAAGGTCGCCGACAAGATCTTATCTGGTGTATTGTGTGAGCGCCTAAAGCCCTTTGTCCATTGATCCATATAAGTGTGCCTTCAGGTCAGGAAAGTCCACCACCGACCAAATATTTATACGTTGGCAGACCTGTGAGAAAATCCACGATTTGCAAAACGATGACCATCAGCTTTTAATCCATTTTCCACTTTTCCGAGCAGCACCGTTCTTGGCCCTAATGCTTGATGACCTTCCTCCCCTTTCCAGTCGCCTTTTTCACTCTTTTCCACGCACTTTCTTTCATCTGCTAGAAGGTCGATGGGTTTTGCTTTCTCGACTACAAGAACGGCATGCTTTGACTTCCTTCGGTAACAGCTTTCTATTCAAAGGGCTCCAAGAAAGCCAATTTGCTTTCTTTACTTCTCTGGCCGCAGTGGATTGGTTAATGTCTTGCTACCAAACTCGAGAATGACATGTGTGATGGGCATGAGAAATCTTCGTCTGCTTGCTGTTGGACCTACGTTTGTCACAAGTCTGCTCCGATGCAGAATGCTGTCAGAAAGCGAGTTCGGAGTCGGTAACGATGAAACATTTTTCATGCGACTTTTGCTCATTATAACCTCTGAGCTTTTGATAGTCACTGACTTCTAGACAAGAGGTCTTCCTCCATCTTTCCTGTCTCTAGACTTGGGCCGTGGTCTTTCATCCAGACGTGCGAGTGTCTTATGACTTGATCTAGTCTTCTTTGCGCGTCTTCGTTGTAACTTGAAATAATCACTTCGCCGATACCAGGTCTTTCATCCGAACATGCATCATGTCTCAAGACATGATTTTGTTTTCCCTGTGTGCTCTCTAGTGCTCTTTGCGGTAATCACTGTGTCGATGTCTTCTGCCCTATAAGAACATTTTTTTCCCGCATATCTATACAGAGAACCCCATTGTAGGAGATTTGCCAGAGGTCAGGTCCTAGGATTGAGCCGTGCGTTGCTCTGCCAGTGAAGACCTTTGTGTACGGTCCATTCGTGGTGTCTCACAACAGTTCTCAATCTTTCAGACAACCTTTTACGATCTGCAGGAAATATTGCGTATCCCGAGGGCATTCCTCCATTATCTTGAGCGATAATTCCCCTGTTGGGCCACTTGGACGTTTTTAACCACGTCCTTGATTACGTTTGTCTCCTATATCCAGTTGCTAGCTCGATGCAATGCTCTCTGGAACCTAAGAGCCCCTGATCTTAAAGTTACGAGTTTCTAGAAGGAGACGTCTGATCGCCTTTTTTGGCGACTTTAGAAGCCCTGACTTTTTCGCGAAGCTGACTGTTTTCATCGATATGATAAGGTAAACGTCAGTACAGAACGTCTTCTGAAGACAAGGACGAACCTTACCTGACCACTCATCCACTCGACTCGACCACTCCACTGCACCTGAAATCGCTTGCTGTTTTAATTTTTGCTCTCCTCCTCCTTCAGCTCACCCGTGAAACCACCATGTGGCTCCTTGCTCCCAACACTGTTTCCACACAAATGATCCAAAAAAGAGTTTTCCCATCCGCGAAGAAGCGGCTTCTATGGATTTCCTTCCAAAACTTCTAAACGGAACAACATTGTTTCCCATTTGCAAGACCCATCCTCCCTCATGACTGACTAACGCGAATGCAACATACCATACCATTCGGTTCGGAGCGAATCGAATGGATGTGAAGATCCTGGCGCATTCCATTGTGTAGATTTCAGCGCGTGTTAATCCACACGTCTGTTTCGTATGCCAGAGACGACGAACAGGAACAAGGAATCCACGGATTCAACCGCGCCACCGAGATGTTTGTTGTCATGAAGCCTGTTACATTGAAGTTTCCCGCAGCCAAGGAGATGTCGAGATGGGGCAGTGTATTGTTGTTGTCGAATGCAAATTGGGTGGAAGTGCTAAGTTTTGTATAATTTCCAAGTCAAATGGTGGGTACAAGGATATGTGGGCCACACTGCAGAAGACAGCGATGCAGTGCAACCGTTGGGGATGGGGTAGATAATTGAAACTTGTTTGCGGGTTGCAGCTCTATGTTTACGTGCATGGCGGTGTGCACACAATTTGCAGTTTGATTCGTTTTTAATGAATGCCAGGCAAAGGGGTGCCTAGTATCGTGTGTGTGGGGTCTTCACCCCTCTAACCATGTTTAACCACATAACAGTCGTGAATGCGGTAGTAGGGCGTCTAGTAGTTGCATAAGAAGAAGGGACTACGCATAGGACCTGATATTTTATGAGAAAATAAGTGAGGAATTAAGTGAATATTGCTGTGGTGGGGTAGTTTAAGGAAGAGGGTACGCAAGGAGTAATTAGGTGTGCGACACAGTGGTTGGTAAATGATTAAGAGCCTCTGGTTGGGTTTGTAGAACCTGTGTGTGTGGCAAGGAGTGCTGGCATTTCTCATGATAAATATTGTAGTTCTGCTGCTGTCATTACGGTTTACCAAGAAGAATCTAGGATAATTTATTGTGACCCAGGATGGAGGTGCAAATCTGTGATGGAAACAAGAGCAGGTACATGTCTGAAAAGACGCAAGAAATTTATGTTTTCAGTTGAAAGACGAGTGAAAGGATAATGATTTTTGGTAACTAACTTTTTCTGAGTTTATTCAGGCATAAATCGGTTCCAAAAAAATTTAGAGTCGGTCTACTCCAGCAGGAGAAATTCGGCAAGTGATATCACATAACTATGGAACACTAGAGATCAACAAAGGATGACAGCTGGTTGTTTGTTGATGGCTCATGCTAATCTCCACTGACTTGAAATTCTTAAGACTGATTTGCAGGATCGCAAGACACCACATATGTAGAAATTATTCGGCTTGATCAGGAGGCTAGTCGAAATATTCTCAGTAAGGCAATACGTTTTCGCTTGCCCATATCCTCGACACTAGTTTGATCCCGCTTATGCATGGAATTGAAGCATTTTAACCTATGCTCAGCTGTTGACCTCTTCGTTTCAGTTTAAGCTCCTATAAGCTGTGACTTGTTGATGAGACCCAAGAACGCACGCGCATCGACAGAGAATCGGGGGCGGAGGTCTACTGCACGTAACCTCTCAATCTTGCCATCCACCTGGAGCAGTTCGTGACTGTGTTCCAGGCAGAAATTTTCGCGATACCCACTGGGATCGAAATCCTTCTAGGGTAACCCTTGGTGACAGTATTTATGTAAATCTGCTCAGGCAGTCAAGCTGCCTTAATGGCACTTTCCAACCCAAGAACCAAATCGAAGTTGGTAGGGGAATGCAAGGAAAACCTCAATACCCTGGCAACCTATGCCCAAGTCAACTTGCTCTAGGTACCGGGTCACGGACACCATCACAACTACAACCGTGGGGGTGGCCCTAAAGACTATAAAAAGCGCTTCTAGAGGCTCGTTTGCGAAACGCCACCAGACTTCCTGGAAAGGCTTGCAAAACTGCAAAGCGGTCAAATCACTGGAAGAGCGCCCTTACTGTCGTCTAGCAAGGAGAACGCTTAACCTTGGCAGGAGGCAAGTTAGACTGATGGTCGGCCTGTACACTAGATACATCAACCTAAATAAACATGCAGACAGACAGGGACTGGTGCAATCAAGTACCTGCCCGCAGTGTGAGGAGGAGCAGCAGGACCTCGAACACTTCCTATGCGATTGCCCCGCCATAGGGCCGCTAAGATATTAAAGCTCGGAAAGGCGTGTTTTGGTCGGGCTAAGCTCCCTTAGGCAATTAAGTTTCGACAAAATCCTGGTGTTCGCTGAACGCATAGGACGTTTTTTGGACCTATAAACTCGATCTGACTCTCTATCCGCTAACCTAGAAACCTTCACTTCTAACTTGACTGTCGAAGCCTTTGTTTACCTCGAGCTGTCGTGCCAAGATGGTCTGGGATTTTTCAACCCCGCCACCTTTCAAACCTGAAATCAATGAGACTCTTGAGGAAGAGACCCACAATTCACCGTCTGAATGCCACCCCGTCAGGGTTTACTTTATGCTCTCGCCTCCTGCAACAGATTCGAATGGTTTGAGACCCCCATTCAGCTTTAACTTGACACCGTCACACGACTCCAATGAATAACCACCTGAACAAGTTCCGTTTAGTGCATTGAGTGTAGACTTGAGCACACCAAACTGCTTTTCAACTCGCCGCCGTGCATAAATCCTCGTCATCCGGCGGCCGAGGAACCATTTCTCACCCCCTCTTAGGGATAACCACAGCCTTGCATGCATACGTTTCGCAATTTAGGTTACATCTGACACCAATAATTGTCCTCATGAACATTGAGGATAACAAATAGTCCTGCACTTGAATCAATTGAGCCCCTGGCTGCAGTTCCACCAACTTGCAATGGGAGAGGTAACATGAGCCTTGGGTATATGGGAATCCTTCTGACATGTGTTCAAGTCTTCTGTTCGTAAACACTTGGATATTTGTGGTGGTAGTGACGGTGGCAGAGACATCAGTTTGACATAGACACAGACACTTAAAATTCCTAAACAATGTCCAGTGGAACAATTGTTATGAGAATTTTATTATCCCTCTAGCCAAACACACACTGAGATACACACGCATGTGTGCATAGCAAATGAAATTGTGTCAAAGTGCTTTGCATTCTTCTGTGCGCCAAAAAGCATCATCACTTGGAAGAGTGTACAAATACTCCAGATGAAGTTCCAAAGTGAATCCTTGCTCTGCCAAGTGACAAATGTTTCGCATTTAACTACACAGAGAGAGAGAGAGGGAGTGAGACAAATTTGAATGCCCGAGTCTATTTTTGAGGATTAACCTCAATCAAGATCCAACTGCAAAAGGATTCCAGCGAACGGCAAGAGGATTCCCCTCAACGCCACCCGCCGACAACGACGAACAGCAGTGTTATTGGTGATTGTTTTGTTCAGGAATTCTTTTCCTATCCTACCTTCCCCCGCCTCTTGTTTTCGTGCTCCATTTTCGTTTCTTTGTCTTTTCTTTGTTGTTTGGGTGGTGATATCCTTTAAGTGGACTTTTATTGGTACCATCCTGTTCCGGATGCAACAGCAATAGAAACAGAAGGATCCCAGTGTGCTTCTGGCAGTTGGAAGCAATTTGGGATTAAACAATTGCGTCAGTCGTACGTACATCGGTAATTGGGGGTGAGTGCGCAGAGCAATGGAAATGATCGGATTAGGATGGAATTGAAATCATTTAAAATGAAATTTGAGTTGTGAAATGAATTCGAGTCGTGAAATGAATTTAATGTGGCCACCGCGCCCACCCTACCTCGTCGGCAGGATATAGTTCTCATTTCAACTCCAACTCATTAAAAATGCAATTAACCAGATTGATATACTTTCTGTGCTCACTTAGGTGGGGTGGACCGCCCACACGCGCGCAGCAAGTGAATATACAATTCATAGTGGAATGTCTGCCCAAGGACGACAACGCGGGAGCTAATGAAAACAATAAACAATTAAAATCGGGAATACGAAGTGGAAAAAACTTTTCATTTAGCGTAAATTGCATGTGAGCTCACAGTTGATGGGAATCCATGTGGAAAATTCGTGAGAAAATGCAGAAAAAATTTAAGCTTTACGAGTGTAAAGGACATAACGATGGAGGAGGGGAAAGGATGGATTACAAGGACGATGAGAACTGTCTAGAGTGTGATTAAGTCCATTAGAGGAATTTTCTTTATGGAATGTCCTTTGAATTGCGAGAGAATCTGACATATAATTGTAGAAACAGCTACAAACTTGATGTGGAAGGATTACAGATTTGCAGTTTACAGGGTGTCAAAGAGAAAAACCGCGAGGGCATAGCAGCTCCATCGGATAGAGCTCATATTCTGCTGCATTCTGAATCTGATGGGACCTTCGCATTTAGTTGAACAGCGACTTCGTTCGACTTACATATATTTAAAGGTTTGGCGAATGGAAGACGTACCACATTTCGGTCAATATAGACCCTCGGGCGATACCCATTTGCGAGATGATTCTACTTATTCGTGGACCATTCCCTGCACAATAATGTGACAACTTTCTATGGGGGTAATGTCCTACATGACTTATGTACCCTTCATCTAGATCTGGAAAAGTGCAGATGGCGCTCCTTTTTGCAGCAGGTTTCATCTTGAACGAGGAGTCTTGGTGGAGTACTATGGCTAGAGAAAGTCAGTATGGATCTTCAACTGACTGCCTCTAAGCAAATCGCGACATGACTGTCCTTCAGTTGAGCCAACAAATACTGTTCGTAGGCCTGACAACACTTTGACCACTTCTATGCCTCATCAAGTCCCTTCCCAATCTATACACTCATGCATGCATTTCATCCATTAAGACGTCTGTGATATCATCACACGATGACACCTCAAATTCAACACAAATTGACACTCGAACCACTCAAAACCCATGTCAGTTCTCCCCCTCTCTCATCCTCCAATGGCCTTCGGAAGAAAAAGATTAAGATTAACGTCAACTAATTGCCCTTAAGCCCTGACCAGGGCCACTGCTCATCCATCAATCAGCGGCCAGCCCAAAATGTTATTTCTTAATCTCAGTCTCCAGTTGCTCCGTTCGCTTTGTTTGCCTGTCACACATGTATCAACAAATACGAATCATGGAACCGCAAAATAAATTCATAACGTCCATCGTTCTTCCGTCACTCGCATCACCCTCGAGGCGAGCTTCGCCCATGCGTCACCCTCCGTCACCGACCCGTTGATTCCATCGTCAAATCGAAATGTCATCAATCAAGTTTGACGCAAGTCCAAGACAGTAGAGCCTGGGAGTGTGTTCAGCCACCCGCGAGGAATGTCAACTGATAACTTTTCTGTTGTTTTTGTCTTGTTGTTGTTGATATTGTTATTCCCGGAGCCTCCTCATTTACCTCCTCCTCGTCCTCATACTGTGTGGAAGTTAAGCCCCTTTTGGTATTAGGTTTTGATTCTGTTGACTTTTTTTTTTTTGTGGACCCATTTTGTTATTGCACTCAACTGTCACAAAATCAATTGGGAAATTGCCCAACACTAGATGGCGGCGGTGTACTAGGCGTGGTGTAGTGTGGTGGTGGTGTGCCTCCTGTCAGAACAGTTTCCGCAGGAAAAATTGGGAAAACGTCGATGGAATTAATTTTTTTTTTTTGACCCCCGTGCACCCCTCCGTCGACATTGACATATTCGAGGGACGTTGGAGAAAATCTATTTTTCGGGGCCGAGTAAATAATTTGAGGGCCCAGCGAGTGGTTTGATGGTCCCTGTCAAAGTCAAGTTCATAATTTTGTCAAACTCGTGGTCGTGTGTCGCCCATGCAGTGGGCGTGGTAATGGCTCATTTCCAACCGACTGAAGTTAAGACAATTTTCACTTGGGTCTTCCTTGTTTCCTTGTGGCAACGCAGTTCTCGTGCGACAGGGACACGCCGATATCGGAGCAAAAGTTGTCAAATTCAACAGAAAACTCATTGAAATGTTAATGGCGTTCGGCTTTGTTCGTTTCTTGTTTACTTTTGATTACATTGGGAGTTTTGTGAGTTTCTCAACTTGTTTCGGTTTTTTCTTCATTTTTTCTGTTCGTTTTCTGTTCTGTTGGTTTTTGTTTGTGTCGGTCTTTTTTGTACGTTTATTTCGAGGAAGATAAACGGGAAAGTTTTCTTTTCTTTCGTTCGGCGGTGTGCTCTGTTTATTATTTGCAGTCACCCCCTGTGAAGAGATATTAAATTCTATTTTGCCTCGTCCTATTGACAGTTAATGGCGGAGGCAGATTGGGCGGAAATTGTCGGCAAAACTGGAAGGGCGGGGGTGGAAGGTGGCAAGGTACTTTTGTAATTTGCGCTCGGCCAGATGGCGGATTTTAGTTTCAGGAAAGGTGTTGCGTAGCTTATAGCTTACGTTTGTCTATTCAGGAATATTTGTGTTGGTCTTTCTGGCTTCTGGGAATGAGGCCTTAAGTAATTTTACGGTTTCAATGTTTGTACAGAGTCATGGCAGTCAACGAGGCAGAAAAAGCTGAGTTTAAGCTTCGATTTGCTTGTGTCAACAATTTGACTGTATGGGGATGTTGACTGGAGGAATCTGAGTTCGTTATTTAGGGTCAATGTTGACTCGATAGGGACCCGAATGCAGTTTCTGCCTCAATTAAAGAACTTATTTTACGTCTTTGATTCGTTAGAGCAAAGTCGAAGGCTCTGCAAGAGGCTAGGAATGAGAGGTTAAATGGTGCAAAATTGCAAAGGGTCCTAAGTGCTTTTAGACTTTTAGGTTTTTCCTTTGATACCTTGTCGTATACTGGGGCTAAATACTGATCGTTTGTTCTCAGGATTGGCTTCCAAATGGATCTGAAAAGCAAAAAGTAGTCACCCACTCACCTAACAGATCTAACACCTGTCAGACTGATGCGGATGGCTCTGCTGAGGAATGAGCTTGCCTCCTCTGTAAGTTCTGAGCAAGGGACTGTCATCATTTCCCAATCCCTAGTATTTAAAGGGGAAGAGATCGTCGTGGCTCACTGGTTAGTCCGTTGGACTGCTGTGCGAGCTGCGTAGGTTCAAGCGCCAGCCATGTCTATCGAACGTTTTTCGCGGCACAACCTCTTGTCGGGGAATGACTCCGCGAGTAAAATTTCTTAAAAATTTAAATTTTAAAATTTGTCCTGAAAAAAGCTTCTCACTCTGCCTTTCGGAGTCGTGCCTTCCTTTGGTGCGTACAGTACAACACGGACAAAATGAATGGTTGCGAGAAGCTAGGCCTTAGCTCACCCCGAGCTGTCGAGCCAGCTATTTATTTTGAAGAGTTCAGGAATAGCCAGCATTACCTTGGCTAGCTAAGCTTCCTTTAGCAAAGTTGACGCTTGCTTTAGACTAGAATTTGTTTTGACTGTTCTATCCCTTAAGCTTTCGGTATGGATGGCTGACGAGCTCGAATCCAAGGCTCTTTCCATAGGTTAGACCGCCTTATCCATGTGTTTGTCAACTGCGCCGCTGCTGAGTGAAGGGAAATCACTTTCGGAAAAAATGGGAGCTTAGACGTGATGCGTGTAGAAGAGGAGTCTTTCTGAGACAAAGAACTCTCTCGACTATCAACGTCTAAAATATTGAGGATGTTACAGCAGACGAACATGGCCTTTTTTAATGATCCAGTGATCGATTTCTAAAGATTCCAACTGCCACCCTTTGCTAACCATGATCTGAACCATTTTGGATACTCCTGACAACTTCCACTTCATTCTATAACTCACCCACTTCTTAGTCCATTAAACAGCCTCACCACCAAATAAATTGTCCCATTTCTTAACCTAATTTCATTTCATTTGCGGCACAGTCTCCACATGCCTTGTGCACCCCCATGCTTCCAGCCACACAGTCTATAAATTCATGGCGTAGGAACTTCTCCACAGTGTCGTCCCGAAAAATTCCCAAAACCTAATTGCCATGGCAATTTATGAGCTCGAAATACCTTTATACCTTTCTCGTGTGTCTGCGTGTGTGTGTGTACCATTTATATGCATTTGACATCCTTGAAATTCCATATTCGATTTATAGCTTCAGGTGGGCGGTTGACCGGAAAAGCACACTCCCAGACACACTCAAGCCTCCACATAAACCCCCCGCACGTAGCACAAGCTTTCTACACGTTTCGCCTCCATTAAGTTGATTATAAAATAATTATTGATCCACCTTCTAGGGGTTGTGCATTGCATGGTTATGTTATTTGCATCATAGACAGGATATCCTAACAAACAAGCTCTGTGTTCCTCTATCTGTTGAAAAGGAATTCAGCTGGATGCAGTTCCGTCTGCATATGATGTTTATTGTGAAGGGGAATATCCCTTTGAATGTACTTTTCTAAATCTCCTGTGATTTCGGAATGGGTGTGGTATACAGATATTCATGTGCGTGGTGGCCTTGACAAGGAATTAATTCAGATTTCCATGAAATTAACTGTAGGACGTGCGAATTATTAACTTTTGAAAACAAAAGATGTTTTTAAATATCTTGAAATGGAATAAAGAATAGAACTGAGGGTTCAATGGAGAGGCAGACAGCTTAGGCCTACAAATGAAGGACTTCTTATGAAATCGCTGTCATCATCATTCGCGATAGGACGAATGATTTGTTTTACATTTGATGAAAAGCAATCGAATAAACTAAGAGATGAACGACATATACACATACATATCCACGTACAAGTTGTTATTAATTTAGAGATTGAGGTGTCACCTTGTGGAACTCCGCAATAAACAGCTTCCAAGACAATTATTTCTGCGATGGTATATGGCTTCTAAATAGTTTCTTCCCTTCGATTAAACAAAGGATACCTTAGCTCAGTCTGTCATCATCTTAGTCTTAAAGCATAGTACTCTTCAGTAAAAGTTACAAACTTGAAAGATTTCTGTCGTTTTAAAGGGATGTACAACTGAGTCTTGCGCTATCCTCGACTGAATGGATCCACAAAAACCAGAAGGCCGTACATGTTATTCCAGATGGCTGTAAGCAATACGTGGGGTTTGAAACCGAGGCAACTTGTATAGTCAGGCCCATTTGAATTTATGGAGCCTCTGTCTGGTGGGCGATAGTGGAGGAAAAGTATGTCCTAGAACATCCAACGCATGACAAGCCTAGCGATGACCAGTTCACAGGCTCTCACCCCTAGAGCAAACATGGAAATAATCTTGAATTTACTCCCAAAAGAGCTAGAGGTGAAAAGACAGCTGGGTTGGCTGCCCTTAGAATCAAGGCTCAAGGCTACTTTAATGAGCGAATCTTTGAGGGACGTGGGGCTCTCTAGTGACCTTACTAACGAAGCTTACCTTTTTGGCATGGGGTACATGGGCGGATTCTCCAAACGATAGAAATAGAAACAGGGCACTACCATCACTGTCGAGTCGGGACTGTAGTGTATCAATGGAGAATCGGGTACGGGGGTTTACTGCCGGGTGTCACCTCTTAAATTTGCTATCCATCTGAAACAGTTTGTGACAGAGATAGAGATTTTTGCGATACTCAGGACCACGGAATTCCGATAACAACATATATATCTGCCCAAACTGTCAAGCAGCCTTAATGGCACCTCCAAACCCAAGAACACACGCCAAGCTGGTGAGGGAATGGAAGGAAAAGCTCGACACCCTATCAGGATTTGTCCCAGACAATCTGCTCTGAATGGGTCACTGAAATATGTCTGGGAGTGGAGATATGAATAAACTGGCTAGGAAGAGGGGTAGGAAACGGGGATATCCGCATGATTACAACCGTAGGTGTGGCCCTAAAGGTTGATAAAACCGTGACCTGCATGCTAAACGCCAGGAGACCTCTTGGAAGGGCTTGCTCTCGTCAGGCAAAGAGAACGCTTAATCTTGGAAGAAGACACTTAAGATTGACGATCGGCCTGTAGAACGGACTCATCAACCTGAAAAAGAATGCCTAAGGACTGGGATTGGTGGCATCCAGTACTTGCCCGTGATTTGAGGCATAGGAGGAGAGCCTCGAGCACTTCCTCTACGATTGCCCTGCAACAGGGATGCTAAGCCACAATTACCTGGAAAGATATGTTCTGTCCTGGCTGAGCTTTTTTAGACAATTTAACTTCGAGTTAACAACATATTTCTTTCGTCCTTCGAGTCGTAAAGACGGGTGTCTGAGTTCGAAGAAATTTTTTGGCGCATTAGTGTGAAACATAAATTCAAGGAGGCAAAACGTCATCTCAAGGTAAAATATTCTCGGTAAAGCAAAGTGAGGAGAATTCAGCCTTAATGAGGCAGGCACTTGTCCTATAGTGGCTCTCGAGCAGATGCATCGAAGGCAGATAGTCTAGGGTGGACCTAGGCCGTTACCAACAAGTATCTTCAGCAAGTTTTGTTTCTTCAGTTTCGCCGGACTTCCGACGTCGCGCTACTTCAAAACATTTCCTTGTCTTTGCAGTGTTTGGAGTATAAGCTACCGTACCTTGGGTACAAGAAGTTCCGAGTCAGTGCTTTTGCCCAGCGGAACGTTCAGCCGCTCATAATACTGGAAAAGGGACTTGTTTTGATCACAATGTGGTTGCTTGATGAGAATACCTCCATGTCCCCCCATAAATACAGTGTACGAGAGTAAACCTCTCATAAGCGGAAAATTTTCTTGGAACCGTCGGTGTCCGCATATGAGAGAGTACACTGCATATAGGTCCGGTAATCGAGAATGTTTCGCCGCTGCAAAGACTATTAGCTTGGAATGATTTTTGTCAGTGGTACAGTTTCTGCCAAAGATGCCTTCTCTTTCTCGCTCTGCGTTAAAATCGCCCAGGATATTTGTAGTAGGTTCTGTCTAAAAGCTCGTAGAAGTTTCTTTGTTACCATGCTTAAGCCTAGTCCGCAACTCAAGACTTCTGCCTTCGTTGGTGTCAATAGCAATCGCGGTAGTAGATATCGCAGCTTCTCATCCTCTTTATGCCTCATCTATCCGACTGCTGATGTCTGCTTTGAAGCTGTCTGGAGCCTTCACCAGTTGTTCAACTGCACTTAGTCCATTACAGCAGAAGTGATAGTGAAATTTGATCGCCAGGAGTCGATTTGAGAAAACTTGTGGATGCCTGTGTAGACGTTTACCCTTTCAAATCTGAGGGCGGTGATCGCTGACTATTTGATTCAGGATCTCGGGTTTTCCACGCAGAAGATTGATTGCCTGCGCAAATATTTGGAAAAAGTCCTTAAGTGCAGTCTTATTATGGGGCTTCAGCGGGGCTTTGTCAAATTTTTGTTTATAAGGTCGGTGGCGTTCACCGATAAGCTAACTAGCTAACCCTACTTCGACTTCGATTTAGTTGAAGTTAATGCTTAAAGGGGATACCTTCGCATTGACCTTAACTGACGTCATTAGACACTCTGTCTTTGCAAATCACAAAGTAAACCCTTCCTGGCACACTCCTTGCTCATTTGCGACAACCAATTCACAAACCATTCCAAGTTGTGTCGTATCGTGTCGTTAACCCCTCATTAAAGTCGTCCTGCCAAAATCATTACAAAACTGCCACCAACGTGTTGCAAAATGTTACCGCTTACAAATCGCCCGTGGTCAGCTCTCCGACCGAATTAATTGGAATCTCTCTGGTTGAACTCCGTGCCCTTGTCCGAAACAAAGGCAACACGCCCTCCTCCGCCCCACTTCTAATCCCTTCTGCAAATATCTTGCTGTCGTAAACACAGAACTGCACCAAATACTTACTCCATCCACACTCAGGAGTGTATTTGCCTGGGTTTGAGGGTCCGCTTTCCACCCGTGCACCGTGCAGATCCCCCCCCAGAATGCCGGGTTTAATTAATTACACTGTTTTCATAATTAATTCCTACAGTTGGTCTCGTATGTGTGTGTGTGTGTGTGTGTGAGAGGGAGTGCTTCCACCCTCTCTCCTGCCCCGGGAACGTATTGCCGAATTTTCAAGAGCTATGTACAGCTCCGAAAGCTAGAAAGTCATAGAATTTAGCATACAATTTTCGGCTCCCGACACGAACCGAAAAATGTAAGGCAGCACCTCGTAAAAATAGCAAAACTCTTGCCAGCGTATGAGAGTTGCCACCGCAAATTGCCGGATATGAAGTGGGTTTTGCACACGGGGGGGGGTGGGTCCTCCCAACCGGTCCTCCACAGGATATTACATTCTGTTCGGTCGTCTGGTTTTGTGTATGAACAGTGGGCGCCCAGGGGTGTAGTGTAATAAATGAACGGCGATTTGTCATGTCACTTTGGTTTAATTTATCATTTTTTTCATGTTCCTTTGGGTTTTCTGTGCCGTCCCCGCAACCGAGGGGACTGACTGACTGACAATGCGGGGAAGGCGTGGGGTGAAAGTTTCTCCTCCTCTTTTGTATTTAATTGCAAGTGAAGTGTGCATTAATTTCTGTTACTGTTATCCAATTAGTTTAATCGCAGCATTGAATCAAAATGAGTTTTAGATGGGTTAGATGGTGGATGGTCACTGGAGGGTGGTCTGTGTGCTTTAACAGGGGTGAGGTCTCACTGTTGTCGAAAGGGATCTTATCTATGAGATTTTAGATGTGGAATAAGAAGAAGAGGTTTTTGGAGTGACAAGGCTACTACGTCGACTTGATGTTCCAACGACGACTGTAGCTGAAATTTGTGGTGACTTTGGGGGACTCACAGTGAAAGACATCACTTGTGTCTAATTCATCTGAAGAGGTTTCGCTCGAGGAACGATTATAGGCGTTTCTGCTTGATTTTCTTTTCTGATCTGCTCCCCAGTTATCCTTAATCCCAGCGTGGCCTGATAAGGTGCCAATTTCTTGATTTTCTTAAGGAACTCCCATACAGGTTATGATTCTTCTTCATGGAAGTATAGCCCTTTGACTTCAGGCTGCCATGCTGTCCGAGAGTACTTCAGTACTTTTCCCGTGATACTTCCTGTAGGGGTTGCACTGAATGCATCTATCAATTGCGTACCCCCTTCGGGTAGGGGTAAGAATATACCCGTGGTAGGCATGCCTGTCGTAAAAGGCGACTAAAATCCCCGTCTTTGACAGTGACGTCAAAACTGTCAAACTAAGTGCCTGTTACCACTGTTGCTTATGATAATCCTTCTAAATAGCGTATTGCACTGGGAGAGTACTCGAACTCCCCTGGGGCGCCGGTCGTAGCTAGGTCCACCGTGAAATTAAGCCTCTTTAGGCAGGTGTTCACGTAAAGCCACTCTGTTACATCTGTCAATTGCGTAGACCTCTGCTTGACAACTGTCTTGTCCTTGGTCCATAATTGTGCGTATGACTCCTGTTTGCTCTAAATGGTGACTGTTTTGAGTTTTCAACGTGGTGCCTCAAGGCGCTGATGTGATTCGATGGAGGTGACCGTTACTCTGGAATCTGAACATGCCTTTGGCGACATGTATGCAGTCAACAGAACGTGCAAAAATGTAGGCTTATCTCTGGGCTTTTGTGCCTACAACGGTCACGGCTAACTCCATTCAAAAACATCCATACGGGGAATCATAGGAGGAATCATAGTCTCTCGCTCATCATCCTTTAGGCATCATGTACCAAATTTCACCTCGTAGCGGGCACATGATATGAATTAAAATTGTCATCATCTTGTGTCAAACGAATTGGGGCCAACATCAGCTTGCAGGACCACACACCCACTTCTTCCTCTGTCTCGCAGATTTTAATTAAAAAAAAGGAAGCAAACTTCTTTGGAAACAAATTGCACCCCAAAAACCTCTTATCCTTTTGGCACTTTTATCCCGAGGCTTGGGCCCCCCAAGAGAAAAATGCGTCAACAAAACAAAATAAAAAAAGCGCAACAATTGTGCAACAATACAGTGAAACAAGCAAACGACTGTTAACAGTCAGTGGAACACAGAAAAAAACAAAACAGGATAACACTCTCCGCGGCATCGACGACAACGAAGACTGGCGACTATGACTGCGACTGCGACTAGAAACTAGAACGACGCGATGAAACTCGCAAGCCATCAGAGAAAACCAACTGAAGTGGATCCTTTGTGTGTATGCCGGCTTTGTGTGCTGAAGGACTTTTTTGCACGTTTTGTCCTCTGTTTCTGGTAGAAAGGACGATGTATGGGTGTCGCACGAGTTGAAGCGCTGATCTATGGTGTTCATATGCTGATTTGTCTGAGTTGTGTGACCATCTGTCCATCAGTACACCCCTCTCTCCATCCGATCGTCGGACCTCACATTGTCCAAACCACTCCAGCACATATGAGCCAATTCACACGATTCTGTTGTGGACTTAATTTTTTGTTGCCATTTTGTGCATCTGCTCGAGAGTCCTTGGCTATGTTTTGTTCTTGTTATTGTATGTGGCGCACGTCTCTTTTGTGGGAATTCACGTTTAAATGCTCTCAATACGCATCACCGCTTATCCGTAATGAATAGAAGTGAATAGGCGGCAGGGTGTTAACAAAAAAAAACGGAGCTCTCAACTTGACAAAAAGGGTTCTAAGCACAGACCAGCGTAGAGCATAAGCCAAAAGGCGTATAGAATTCGCACGTGGTTCGCTTTTTGGTTAACACCTCTTTGATGGAGCAACAACGGCTCAGAAAAAGGGTTGCCATACGGTCTCGGGAGTTAGAAGATTTCCAGGTCATTGTTGTGTCGTAGCTTTCTTCAGAGGACGACATGATCCGCGAGTGTCGAGATATAGTAGCTCATGAAATAAACAGAACTTTTGGAACGCTCTAGACAGATATGAATGGAAAGGAAACATCCTGGCAGCTCTTACCACCCGCGCCAGTAGATTTGACAAAAATCAAATGGCATTTCCCAGTTCGCAAAAGTTGACTGCAAAATATGCGCAGGACTCTTCAAGTGCGTCTGAATGGGAAAAGGAAAAAAAAAGCCTGAGGAGCACACGATTGATGGTTATACCTCGAAAGTGCATTTGCCCCTTAGAGGGCACTTGTGGTAGGATTTTGATGATGACGGCGTTGGCCAGATGTGGATATGGTATGGTGGCACTCAGGTGAATACCGTATGCAGACAGATTGGAGTACGGGAGGATGGTGGCCTTGCTGATGATTGTGGTAACAATTAATGAGGATACGTGTACAAGTCGTAAGTGGATGACAGATGATGTCGACAGAGGAAACGACAATGATGACGAGGATGCTGCTGCTGCTGATGATGATGATGACGATGATGAAGTTGATAATGAGTTCGTGGTGATTCAAGTCAAAAACCAAACAACCCCACGACAAAAAGAACATTCGTCGGAGTAGTAGATGATGAATGAGCTGGCGAAAGGAATTAAAAGTAAGCTACCACCACCCTAATGGCTGGCATATGTATGAGCAACGTCGCAGGGGTGTTGTCTGCTCCTTTTTTTTTTTAATTTTTTTACATTATGCAGTAAGTGAGTGCAATTTGTTAAGTCAATTAATGAATAGGCTGAAGGATGTGAGCAAGAAGTGGAGGCTTTTGTGCCATAAATGCGAAGGAAAGGGGTTTGGATTGTTTCAGTCGGCTTGAGCGTAGAGCAAGGAAGGGAAGTTGATTAAATGAACACGATCTTGTGTATGCAAGTCAAGGAACTCCAAGCGGGAGCAATTAAATTAATTGAATTTCCTCCCTGTGTGCTTGGACAGAGTTGCGCTAGTGAAAAGTCTGGCTGAGATAATTTGTTTTACTCCCACCGATGATCCTAGGAGACATTTCTAGTTTAGATTGCCCTTTCAACTGAATGATGAGGCCATCGCCTTGTCCTCATTCTCAAGGACATCCGATCAACCTGCTTCTCGATGACAAGACGTCATAAAATCGCCGTTGAACTCACTCAACTCCCCCATCTCACACCGAACAGAAAACACACACATCGTCTATCTTCGAATTCTCCCCATCAATCATCAAAAAACTCACCCAAGCGTGAGTGATATCCTAGCCGAAAATTACCGTTAAATTTTAATATTGCAGCGCAACCCCATCAATCCGTCAGTCAAACAAAATAATTTTCTTCTTCTCGCGCAAGGATATTCGCATTTCGTTCAAATTTCTCTGCTTTTCAACAATTTCTCACTCTCAGCAGAGCCCTGTGTTTGTGTCCTTCGTCCGCATCCGCATATGAGCGTCCATCTTTCTGTCTGTCTGCGGCTAATAAAAATGTTTCGAAAGAAAAAACTGCAATTTTCAGGAAATAAATTTGTGGTTAGAGATTCCACACACACACACAGATGCCCACACATGTAGAGCGTCATTGGAAAATTACCAATATCCTGTTTCACACGCAGCAGCACTAACCGACCAGATACCAGAGGACAATCGGAAAGGACCACTGCAGCAGCTCTACGAGCAGCCGTCATCAGCAGAAAATTCATGCGGCGGACTGAGGTCCGTTCTGTGGATATGTAGTGCAACGACGACGACGACGATCCTTTTCGACAAAAGTTTTACGGAGAAAAATTTTTACAAAGACGTCAGCAAAAATGCTCTCGATGTTCCTCGACACTCTACTACAGTGTCTGTCTGGACTTGCAGGACATAGATCCACACACACACACTCACACACGAATGCAGCAGTGAAGAAGCAGCCTTGGGTATCCTTATGAAAGCTTTATGTCTGTGTACACGTGAGTAATGGGATTCAAATATAATTTACGATTCGCAGGGGCCTGGCCCCTAAAATGGCTTCTGGCGTGTTCCGGAAGCCATGGCAAACACCGCTCACACATGCAATCGCCATATTTCACATTCGGGCTGTTGGCGCTGCGATTGTAAGATGTGAGCTCCGCGATAGCACTGTGGTGAGGCGCTAAAGCGTAACACGCTGATAAGACGGGGAGAGTCCAGTCCATTGGTGGAAATGAGCAGTTGACGTACGAATTACCGCCTGCGCGCACTCTTGCCCATGCATCGGTTTGGCTTGAAAGGCTATTTGTTTGGTGTTTGCAAGGAGGGAGTCGGGCTTAATTGGGTTTTTTTGAACCCCCACCGGAAGGAGTCATTTTGTTTGAGTTGGCCTGACGAATTTTCACTGTACACCATCTGCACCGTGCACTTATTATCGCCGCAGCGTCTCATCGAACTGATAACCATTGTGTGTCCTTGTGCCATTTGGCAAAACTTGAAACCACCTCGTCCCGTGGTTAATGACAAATGCGCAATCAGAAGTCAACATTGCAGGTACCGCCTGCTCTTCCACCGCATATTTAACATACCCGGACTCCTTTTGTCCTTCCACCTTCCACCATCGCCATCGCGGCCCACTCAAACCTTCTGAATGAATTTTTCATCAATGCATTGTGCACACATCTGAAGGCAGACACAAGATGGGAGAGAATATGTCGAAGGAGACGTCGTCGTCGTGGAACTTATGACGATGCCAGGGAAATTAAAATTTCAGTCTGTGACTCCTTCGGCAGGGAAGGCAATCAGCTGCTGCCAACAGCTGAGCAGCACTCATATTCAATCTCATTCTTCGTCCTTGCACTTGGGGGAAACCGTAGCTCGTATGATGACTTTTCTGTTTACACGCTTACGGCAAAGGTGGATGCGGTTGTCGATGCGGCGGAGTGGGAGCCTCCTGCGGGTTGATGCGGATGCGGCTTCCAATGCAGCACAAGGCAATTCGGCAAAGTTATTAAAAAGTTCTTTTCTCGTGCGCGTTGCAATCCTCTGCAATCGGTATGATTTCTGTTCTGTTCTCCGGCCCCAGTCCCCGGTTGCGTAGTTTCACTTTTGTATCGCAGTTGTTGTTGTCCCGCACAGATACGTTATTTAGCGTCGAAGAATTAAAATGAACGAATTTCCATGAGTTTTGCCAAGGAAAAGTTTTGATTAAGAGACGATGGCGGCACGGCAGCGGCTGCAAGCCACACGATGGAGTTGAAATTGAAAAGTTGTCGTTGAGTCGTTGTCGTGTCCTGGTTGCTGTTTGTTTACACAGAGGTATACCCACACACTCGCACAACAATTGATTGAATGGATTTGGGGGTGTGAAACACATCTGTTCCCTCGGAGGAAGTTGCTTTCCCATTTCGAGATATTACTTTATTTTTGCGGGCAAGCTTATTGTGGCCGCCAGAGTGCAGGCAGTTGGTGCCTTAGTCTGGCGAAACAATGCACGAAGGACCCTCACATATCGAAGTCTGGTGGTTGGTCAAATGGCGAATGGATGTGGTTCGGTTTTATGGGACGTGCTTCGCCCCTGGGTGAGACAGAGGGGGCGAGCGGTTTCAATTTGGCTTTCTGTCTTTGGAAACTAATATCAATCAATGTTTGGACAGAAGGACAATGGATGATACTTTGCGTGAATGGAGAGGGAATGGAGTGGAGTCAGATGGGGACATTTTCGTCCCCTATGGCGGGGATTATATTACTTTTGTTAGGATATTGCGTAATTTGGTCGGGTCGTCGTCCTTTATGAGACGGGAAATCTCTTTTTCTTCATCCACATCCTTTTCTTTAATTACTGTTGGGGCCTTGTCTAGATTGTCATTCATCTCACAAAAGACCGGAGATGAATTCCACGTTCTCCTACGAGACGTTGCAGGAAACTGCCCGACTGGCGAGCTCGCCAAACACGGTACGACCCTAAGTATCCTGTGGAAGTGAGGGCTTTAGCTCTCGCTGAGTGCAAACATTTTTTTAAGTGACGCACATGGTACCAAACAGGTCTGGTGTAGGCTACATCGAAATCGATTCAATGGTTTAATCCCATTACCGCCTTCATACCAAGAGACTTGATCTCTTCCGTCTTGAAAACTCTAGAGAGACTGATCGAAAGCCATCGCCTCTGCAGTATAATTCCTGTTTCCCTTTGTGGATCCCAGGGCCTTTCCACACCTACGCACCATATATCCCAGCTGGCCCGTCCGTTTCCTTAGCTTCCAAGGTTTGTAGGCTGCTCACTTCTCTCTGCGCGTTCCTCCAGGCGTAGTTTCAGGATCATGCTTGTGGTGACTTCGTCTACTGTATTCCAGGCTTCGCTTGTCGTTAGCTCCTCTCGGCGTCACTTGGTCACCAATTCTCTTTCTAGGAAGTTTTTGGCTGTCGTATACTTCCGGCATTCCATCAAGACATGCGTTATGGATTTTGCGTGCATAGTCTCGCTTCCTTCTTACCTTTTCTTCCAGCTCGTTCTCGCTTAGGTCGATTGGCATTTTACTGGAGATCACACTTATCGCTTTCGCTGACACCTTTCTAAGGGCAAAGCACACTCTCAACGATGCGACTCTGTGCACCGAATTCATCCGTCGCATGTACGTCTTCCAATCCGTCGCAGGTACCCATATAGGAACGCGTACATAAGGATCGATTTGTTCACCGTTGCTAGCAGGCTTCGGATTGGCCACCTGGCCCTTCTATGTTTGGCATTAATTTCGACAGATCCGCTACTGCTCGAGGGGCCCTCTCGCTTGCGTACATCTTTAAAGTTAAGCCTGTGGCCTGATAGCATTCCCAGATACCTAGTCGGTGGTCTTGACTCGATGGTTTGCTCACCGACCTCTAAAGTGAGGTGTTCCGCCTTTGTCCTGCTTCTTTTTAGCACTGCTTCCGTCTTGTGCTAAGTTCCTGATGCTTGCCGTCATACCTCCATGTTTCTCATTATTTGACAGCATTTCTCAGTCATTTGTTCTAGCGTTTTAGCAACCATTAACTCTGCTCGGCCTTTCCGCTCTCAATATGCCATCGTACATTATATTCCTGAGAATTGGGCCCAGCACTGGCTTTTGAGGGAGTTCTCCCGTGATTTTGTAAGTCTTAGGCTTCTGTGTCTTAGTAAAATAGCTGCCTATTATTCACGGTAGGTAGATACATGGCAGTCGCTTAAGGGTCAAACTATGCAGCTCCAGCGGGCTGAGATACTGTTTCCTCCCTCCTAGCCATCTTTGTCCCGCGATTGATTCGCGCAATGTCACCCTTATCGACCCCGTGGTGCCTCGCTTCTTTCTGAAGTCATAAGAATGCAAAGGCTAGACAATGGCTGTCTTTCAAGACATCATATCCATGCTAATAAGGTCAACAATAGAGTCTTCGCTTAGCGTTTTGAAGATGATAGAAACCTAGACGATGCTAGGACGAGTAAGTTGAATCGAATAGTCCTGGATCCGTCCAACTTGTTGGAGAATCATGAGAGAGGTCACTCTGGCTTCTAACCAAGACTTCAGGATCAATCACCACCAAGTCGTTGTCTTACTAAAAACTGCTCGGAAGAGCCTCTGTTGAAACCAACAGAGCCCACTTTAGTTCATTCCAACTCCCATTGAGTTTCTTCGACACCATGTCTCTCCTGCTGTTGTCCTAATTACAATTCAAGGTATCACCCTATCCAGTGCCATCATTAGCCAGGAAACAGCCTCAATTATGATTCCAGGACACAACTAAGAGCTCGAACAGGCATCAGAAAGGACAGACTGGGGGGAAAAAACTGAAGAAAAATCATCGCCAAATGACCCAATTAAAAATAAAGTGCATAACACCCGTCCTATTACCAATGACTTGTGTCACTGCTGCTCCGACAGGACACCACTCCCCCTCCCACCGACTGATGTTGCGATGGACTGGAAATGAGTTTCATTCGCGTTATGAAATCACCTCTTCGGCTTTCGCCCTCAACGAGGCGGCGAATGCCGATTTTACAAAATGGTACCTACCACTGCTGGCCCGCCTGCTCCTTCACAGTGCTGACCCGCTTTCGTACATCATCACCGAAAGGAAGTTATTAGAATGCAAATGAGTAACAGCAATTAAATTGCGATTACGAGTGTAATTAAGTGAATGAAGCCTGCTGCGATGGATATCTCATGATGTTCTGATTTCGCGAGAGCCGCCCGTCCGTCCGTTCGTCCTTCGTGTCGCTTCATTTAAAATTAAACTGGACACTCACAGGGAGGTGCTCGTTTTTGTCTGTAAACGATATCCTTGCACAGGAAACACCGACGGAAAGGGATGCTGTCTTCGGAGGCCCACCCTCGTCCTTGGAGGTGTCAATTCACAACATCAAACGTCGTTGACAAGTTGTAGCCTTTAGGGAGCAAGGACAAACCCTCCACCGGGACCAGCAGCATTGGCATTGATTAATTTATTAAATCGAGTAACACAGAGAACTTTGGTGCGTCACAAGGGCGGTTGCGATACTTTTTTTTCGGCCTCGGTGGCGATAATGAGATGGCAATCGCGGGTGGCGTGGACTCAGCCTAATGGTAAGGGGGTCACGACAAAATAAATTAAATTTGCACAATACAATGTCTTCCTTCACGGCTCGAAAAGCGGAAAGAGTGCGCACGGACCCCCAGAGGAAGGGTAATTAAACACAAGAACGGGATTTCGTTAAATTTTCGTCAATTCGTTACGGGTGGGCTTATGGACACCAGCCAACTCCTTGATTAGAGGTGGAAAGGGGCGCACAGGGCACAAGGAAGCCGGTACAGTAATGCCGCCTCCACGACCAGCAAAAACACGGACAAAAGAGGAAATCTATTAAAATTTGATTCACAGTCGAAGCAGCACCGGGTTGATGGTGCTGTTTATTTATGAATCGAAGACGAATGTTGACGAGAGAGCGCATTAGGAAGGTCTAGAGGTGCGAGAGTTTCCCTGAATAGGTCAATCCGCGTCGAATTAATTATTAATTGTTTAATTATGAATTCATTTTCTAGATTTGGGGGGTGAATTTAAGTTGATGGGGGTTTCGGTGGAATCCTTTCAGTGGGTGGGAAGTGTGTTTTGTTGGAAAGTACTTTCGGATTCAACTGTGAAGTGTGACACTTGATATTCTGGTGGATTCTGTGAGGGAAAATTATGGAAACAGAATTCCGTGGCTAGAAGTGTAACATCTTCAAAGGATTAAACTTTTGACTTTCGTCATTTGTACCAGAAATAGATTCGGCACCTTCCTCAAACGATCATAGATTTTTTTTTTTGCTTTACTCCACGCAAGAGCTCACACATTAACCCTAAAGATCTGCGTCCCATTTGTCTATCATCCTTCCTATTAAAAAGACTGGAAAGCCTACTAGACTTTCACCTACGCTGTAGCAGACATACTTAGCTTCTGTCAGCGTCCCAATATGCTTATTGCAAAGGCAGATCTTTTGATACCATTTTGCACTCATTGGTACATATACATACCATAGAAAAATCACTGAGCGTCTTCAGAACGTCAAATCAGAAGCGGTCACCGACGCACTTATAAGTTGAGGCCTCGCTCAGACGTTGAATTGGTAAACTGCTCAAGGCAGCACAATAAGTACCAAGCTGGGCGATGCCTCGGCCCGTCCTTCTTTCTCTGGATTGTGGCAGTCAATAAGGCTGCTCGACCTGGAAAAAGCTGGATGCGAAGTGATTGCTTATGCAGATGGGGTTGCTATAGCTGTCTCCAGTAAATACCCAAGTACACTTTGTGATCTTCCTCAAAACTCCCTTTCAATCCTCTTAAGATGGGCAGCTAAAAGCGGTCTGGGTGTTAACCCGGAAAAGACCGAACTAGTCTTCTTCAACAGACTCTCCTTCTCTAAACAGCACCCGCCTGTGCTTTGCTAACAAAGCCAAATTTCTGGGTCTCATTCTGTAAATAAGACTGGAGAGCCAATACTATTGAACGCGTTAAAGATGCCACTGCAGCGCTATACTGATGCAAAAAAGCCATCAGTAGGCAGTGGGAACTGCAACCACGCACTGGCTTTACGTGTCCATTGTTGTAATCTATTGGGAAAAGTGTAAAGATCAGCATGTGTATGCATAAGAGGAACTACCCCCACTCCCTCTACATATTTTTGGCAAACAGTCAACTTCGGGGAATCCATTCCTTCCCGAGAGGAGTGGATGAGTGATGACGTCAGAGACGATCACTCCGTTCATCTCTAGACCGACAGTTCCAAAATCGAGAACGGAGTGGGTGGTGGTGTTTTCTCCTATGTGCTAACCCTGACCATTCCCTTCCGTCTACCTGACCACTGTAGCGTTTTCAGCCTTGTCCTGGCTTAGACACAATCTGATAACCTTGGTACTTCAAATTGTCGCCCATCTTTCTGCTGGGTACCCGGTGATAAGGGCATTCTAGGGAATTGTAACGCCGATGAGCTCACCAAACGTGATACTACTCTAGAGATCCTAGCAGAATGAAGGAATCTAGGTATTCCACTTGCTACATGTACTCCTAGAGTACGACGCGGTCAGAAAGATAGAGGAAGGGTACCAAATGCAGAGAAATCTAGCCTATGCTAAACCTCATTCGAAAAGTCTGATCTTCCATAAAAGGTCGTTCATTAGCTCCGTCATTGGCGTTCTTACCGGCCATTGTCCCATTGGCCTTCATGCCAGAAGAATGGGCCTCTTCTCAAATGACTTCTGCAAGAGTAGCAGGGACTAAGAGGAGGAAAAAATGATCCTCCATTTCCTCTGCACTTGTCCTGCCCTATCCCAAAGAAGGAAGTTCTATCAAGAAGCCTATTACTTCGACATTTTGGGCGAACTTTCACATGCTGACGTCAAAGTTATCCTCAATTTCATCAAGAGCTCCAATTGGTTTTATTAAAGTGAGTGGCGTTTTTCAGGGTATAGATCCAAGTAGTATCACAAAGGGCCTTCTTGGACTACGAGTGTCTATGCTGCATATAGATAGCCGTCTTACCTACCTACCTACCTTGCTCCACGTCTGGCTCATGCTCAAATATTGCGATTTATGTCGACAGTAACCTGCGATCAGACTAGGACCAGGTGTTTTACGATGCTGGTTCTTCCTGTTGGGAACTGTCCACGGTGCTGTTCACACGAAGGTCGAGAATACTCCTCAGTGTCTTCAACACACACGAGGTCAAACTTATCGGCCTGAGATCCTTAATGAGCGTATGAGACACGGACACTTTACTTGCTTTGGGTATAATCTCAGTCAAGGCGCTGGGTATTGTACCAAGAGCTTGACAGGATCTCAAGACACCAAACAGAACGTGCTTAACGTCTTGGATTCTTCAGCTCTTGTGTAAGGAAGATTCCATCAAACCCTGGTATGATTCGAAACTGCAAACTGCCCATTCTTGTTTTCACTGATCAGATCAGTAGAAAACCGTCGTCGTGCATTGTTGTTCAATGTAAATAAATTTTCCACGACGAGCGCACAGTTGGGGAAGATCTAGAGATTGAGATCCTCAGGAATAACCATCATCGCAGTTAAAATTACAAATTCAAATGTTAATTCTGTCAACGACGTTACTTTTTCTTTGGTTGTAGCCTTTCTCCATGTCTCCATGGATATACTGTCTCCTTCCTTTTCTATCCTCAATGCCAAAGTAATACTCAATCACAAACTCTCCATAATATCCCACTGCCTTCATTACTACATACAGTTCAGATGAACGAGAGATCAGTAACCTTTCTCACAAAAAGTTCTCATTGCATTTTTTTGTGGAGACAAAATTTCTCCCAACTGGACTAATTCTCCCCTCCTCTCTGCTGCCGGCTGTGTGTGTGCGGCCGGCACAGTGTAAATTGAATTTTCAAGGTCGAGTGGTCAAAATTAGTTAATTGGTTCGTGGCTTCAATCGAGTGTCCGAATCCGTAATCGTTTTTCAATTTTCTGCACTCTGCCCTGTCAAGTGTTCTATTGAAAAGTGTTTTTGTGTGAACTTGCGTGTTGGTTTTTTGTAATTTTCCCTGTTTTCCCTATTTCATTGGAAAAAAAAAATAAATTATGTTCGACGGTTGGCAAGTGCAGTTTGTGCAGAGTGTGTCCCTTTCCCACCCATGTGTGACTTTAGTTGGGTTTTTCTCCCGGTTCGGTTTCACGAGTGAGACCAAAATGAACTTTTCAAAACCTGGAATGACATGTACGGACATGTTTGTACATGTTTGGACGATAGATTATGAAACGAGATGGCCAGTAGAAGAATAAATAGAGGGGGTGAGTGAATACTTACATAGATTTGCATGCATTTATTTGATTTACATATTTAATCAAACGTCGATCATTTTGGAGTCCTCAGATTTTTAAAACCGGACTCAGGGGTGACAGAATTAGGCATTTTAATAATTTTTTTTGTCCACCTAAATGGTTTATTGTTTAAAGACTTTTGTGGAGGTGATTCGACTCCTGTTGAATATTTGGAGGTGTTTTCCAGGTATTTTCCTATTTGAAAGTTGTGTCTTTTTGTCTTCTCTTCTTCTTGGACAGAAATCGAACTTAAAATTCCTGGGTTGGTCGGTTTGTAGCATGGGTGTCCTAAGGACTTACTTAGATCTCGTGTGTGCCCATTGTACCCATATAATAAAGGGGTTGAGTTGGATAATCTGGGCACCTACACCTAGAAAGGAGCAGAGACCTTGTCCTCCAGCCGATGGAAGAAGCTACTGACAAGGGTACGTAGTCTTCTGGTGGCTAGTGCGGGACATTCACTGCAGGTACTGGGTAGACTTTGTTTTATCTTCGCCCTGCAGCTTCTGCAGTTGTCATTGTAGGGTAGTCAAGGGTTGGTAGGGTTAGGTTAGGGATCTTCAAAGATTCATTGTGGGAATAGATTATTTATTGATTATTGTTAGCCCCCCTAAGCCACTCTGAATTCAGTATAAATTTTATAATGGCCTTCGGTGGCATGGTTGAGAGTTGGCGTGGGTCACTAAGGAAGTAAGAGCCTACGGTTTTCCTTCTGATTCTGTTGAGGTTTGGTCAGTCGCTGAGAAAATGCGTCGTATCCTCCCCCGCGCTCTGAATCGCCACATCCTCTGCAGAGGTCAGTCGTGCTTAGTCGCATTCTTCTTAGATGGGCCGCCAGTAGGTTGTGGCTTGTGAGGATGCTGGTCACTAGATTCCTTTGTGTTTTTATATTGAGTTTTGGCCACATCGTTCTTGATGGAAGTGTGCTCCATTAATCATCGGCAAGCTTCCAGAAGTTCAAGTGTATCTCTTGCTTTAAAACTTCCATAAGGGTCAGAACTTTGCGACCATTATTTGGTCTTTCTTGCCAGTTTATCATCCTTTTCATTGTCATCGATGCCTCTGTGCCCCGGCAGCCAGCAGAGTGACGCATTATGTCTTTAACTTAGCATCCCAAGCTCGCTGCAACAATTCTTTACTACAAGTGATTTAAGTATTGTGGACGACATGGCTTTGATGGCGGCCTAGCTATCGATGAATATGTCGATATTTCTTCTCGGGGTTACCACGGTTAGTTCTCTTGCCGCCTCGGTTATCGCTAGAAAAACACTGGCGTGGTCTGGGAGTTTTATCGATCAGGCAAGGGTTCTTCTGAGTATATTCCAGAGCCTACCCCTTTTTCCATTTTTGAGTCGTCAGTGAAAATGGATGCATTGTCGTGTTTAATGACCCTTCCTTTGTCCAAACTTTTCCTTGCTGGAAAGAGAGTTTGCAAATTGAGTTCGAAGTCAAGGTTATGCGGTCAGTTTTTGTTTCTTGCTTCGCCCACTTAGCGATACTGGTGTGACCTATTTGGCCATTTTTTCAAAGGCTAGATGTTTGCACTTGTGGGGTGGGTAGGTAGATAGAGGTAGCGGTTCAACTGAACCCAATTAGTACTAGGATGTGCCTTTTTGTTACCACGACTCGTGTGACTTGGTTGATGATGTGTGTTGTTGAAAACGAGCGGGGCAGCCGGGAGGGTCTAGATGCAGCTTGTGGAGTTAAGTAAGTGGATCTCGTATCCCTTTACCCGGGGTGTCGCTGAGACATGGTTGGCTTAGCGCACGCAAATGCCGCACATTTGCAGAGGTGAGAGTTTCATTTTAATTTTTATTTCCGCAGCTGCAGCAGGGGGGGTTGTATGGAGTACCCAGTTTAACCGCATGGTATCCAATTGACCAATGCCCCTTGGATATCGCCGTTATTCTGGCGATATCTGGGCGGGTTCTGCTTAAGGAAAGTGGATATTTCTCAGTTCACAAACCGATAGACATTCACCTGCTTAAAGGCAATTTTCGATGACAAATCCACAGATGGTATCTTCTATGCAGAAGCTGAGGAGCAGTCCCAAGAGAATGCCACCTACATACGTTCCAGGAGCACGCTCCAGTTTTGTCATCTCATGGCGGCACCCGAACCATCTGTTGAAAACCTTTCCAACCATTGCAGCTACTTTTACTTTTTTCCCACAAGCCCCCACTACACCTACAACAATAAAGTTCAACAAAATATTCCACAATTTATGTAAAATTTGCAATAAAATTCAAATTATTTCATCAAATGAACCACTCTAGGAGCGAGGCAACCAACCACTCAAGTCTACAAAACTCTGAGACTACTCACATGTAGTGATTCACTCAAGCGTTGAGGCTCGTGGTGTGTGCAACAGAGCTCAGCGAACCGAAAAACTTTGCTAATGGTGGCATAGCCTACTAAGTGAGACTACAGAGATGCCGAGTCGGTGAGGGGTCTACACAGTCCACACCTCCGCTTGTGAACAATAACCATTCGCTACACTTGGAATTTTCATGGAATTCAATTCTTTGAGCTGTTTTAGTCGAAATTGCTTAGTTTCGCACTACAACCGGGTAACAGTTGGGATTATTCAACCCCCGGACAGAGAGACAAACACACAGTAGTGGAACGTAGAGGATGTTGTGAATATATTTCGCCTGTGATGGGTGGACATGCATGGTAATCAGTTTGGTCACGCAAATGGAACGCAATTAATGCGAACCTCTAGGGAGCATGTTCCACGATTCAGGGAAAAACCTAAATGAGGGTGAATTGTGTTTAAGGACAGAGTAGTTCACACACATTTGACGTGGACTATATGGGAATTCGAGGAAAATACTTCTCGCATCCCTGTAAAATCTAAAGGACACTTTCCGTTGAAAAGAGGTTAACTGCCGCAAGAGGGATTCGGGAGGGTTCCAGGAATTTTTGCTCACTAAATGTAAAGTTTATTTTGGTAATGAAAGTACTGACTTGAGGCCAGTTATCCTTTGGAGAGGTAATGGGCGATGTGAACTTTAAAGGTGAATTTATGAGGGTGTCTATTGTGTTGTCCTTCAAAGTCTGTTCTCACTGTAAGTCTTAGAATCGTGACTGACGCTATCAGCAGCCATTTCCTTTTGAAAAGATCCAATTTGTTGACTATGAGGGCAAAGAAACCGCTTTTTACATTCTTACAGATTGTCCTGACGTTTATAACGTCAGAAAGCGGATTGTCGGTGGAACATCGATGCCGGAGTTCTTTTATTAGAAAATCTCAAAGCCATCTATCAAGAGAAAATTCTTGACTGCAGAATCTCTAAGGGATGGAGCAGTAGAGTTTAAAGGAAGTCACAGTTTCAGGACTAAGTACGGCATGACGACAACCAGGCATAGTCACGGTGGCTCAGTGGTTATAAACTCTTTTCAATGACAAACCTCCGAGAGTAGAATGAAAACTCTTTGTACATAGGTCCCATCCATTTGTGTGAAAAATGGTGGACGCACAATGCGAATGTTTGCGAAAAGCCAGACGTTGGTACTTAAGGTGGCGCTACACTCTGGGGTTAACCTGGATCTCAACCAATAAGCGTCTCCAGCCAGCTGCGCGCACTACTTGTGTGGATTCGAAGATTTTCTTGGCCGGAGGAGCATTGGTGTCCATCCGCTCAACATGACCCAGCCACCTCAGTCGTTGGACCTTCACTCTTCTAGCTAAGCCAATGTCGCTGTACAGCCCCATACAGTTCGTTCCTATTTTTCCTCCTCCAAAATCACCCGAACAATTTTCCTTTCGAATCAGCCAAGACCAACCTCATCCGCTTTTGACATAGTCCTTGCCTCTACGCCGTTGAGCAAGACTGGGACACTTTAGTCGTTCTACTTAATTGCCATCTCAGCCCAAAGAAACAGCGATTAGCAAGAGTTATTCTTCATATAACCTCAAAGTTGGTGTAGTTGTCTGAATTTATAGCGGAGCATAGGTAGACAAAGTCCTTAACTACCTCGAAGTTATATATGTCAACTGTGACGTGCTGTCCGAGACGTCCGTGTTGAGTGTCCTTTATTGTTGACAGCATATACTTGGTCTTGCCCTCATTGACCGCCAAACCCATCTTCGCCGCCTCCGTTTCAAGAGGCTTGACGTTGTATACGCAGAAAGACTCTAACCCCGGCAACTAGCATTCGGTTTGATCAAAACATCTTTCAAGATGTTCTGTGAGAATTGAGAACTGTTTTGGTTACCATCTTGACATCATTGTGTAGCCCTTTAATTCTCGAACTCAGTCTTCAAAGGCTCGTCGATCATTCTGTTCTTCTCAAAGAGGGTGCATACGATCTGCCGAAGTTGTTGGCAAACTTTTCTGTAATTCGACAGGAATGCCATCAAGTCCGGAGGCCTTGCTATCTCTTCGTTACTGGAATGGTGTTATGCGTATTCTGGTCATCGGAGAGCTCGTCTCAATTTTGACGCATATAATCGCCAACAATGTGGTTCATAGCGATAGAATCTCCACGTTTTAGGAAGGAAACTACCACGGTTTCACTCAACGCCTGCTGCGACCAGCCATGAGCTCGCTGTTAAGTTGCTTCATCTCTTTGATAGTTTAATGCTGACTTAGGTTATAGGCTTGAAGTCAGATAAGCGATTGATTCTTCTTTCGCATCTGCTAGCAGTTTGTTTAGCTTTCTTGTATGTGTTGTATGATTTCTTCTGTCACTGCAGAGGTTGCTCTGGATTTCTCTCATCTTGACATAGATCTGGTACTCTAATCCACTTCTTCCCTCTGCATGGGTACCTGCAATGCGAACTAAAGGTCTCACCACTCAGTTTCCACCAACACAGCGCCAGCATTCAGTATCAGTATTCTCCAGGACGTCATAGAACCCCAATAGCGGCACTCGTAAACCCCTTGCTTTCGCATAGTTAGTTCAGCCCCCTGAGCATTTATGTATACCATCTAAAATTATTCCATAATCCAAAAATAGCGTCAACCTTCCTCTGGCCAAAAATACAAAACCCACGAAGCGTAAATAAACTTCACATGTGTCGAGAATCCCTTGAGACGATGTTTCCGAAAATAGACGAAATAAGCTTCAGCCACTATTCCTCCGTAGGTCATCCCGCACTTGAATTCTGATTAAAGAGATAAGCTACGTGGACTACTTTTTTTTTCCTTCTTTTTCCCTCATTCTGACGCGGGCTCATCGAATAAGGACGATCATATCGTAAGAACTCAAATCCTTGTCAACATTTCCCCACCGAATCCCACTCATTCTCTTTTCACAAATGAAAATTGAGTGCAATCTCAAACTCCATCGCCCACACCAACCATCAGCCACCGAAAAAAGAGAGTTCCGTCGAAGAGAATTTGAACAGAACTCCCCCGCAAACACAACGCACTCTCTTTCTTGCGTGAGTTGCAATGCAACTTACACAAACAACAACAATTCGAGTTACATCAACAGCTTGCAGAATCAACCGTGGCTGCATCTGACTCAATTGCGGTAGGACCAACACAACAAATCCAAGAATATTTTCATCGAAAGAGTGCAGTGTACACCGAAGAGAACCAACCGGCAAATAGAGGCAATTTTCTATGCCAACACTGGAGAGTTTCACCAACGAATTTATTGTGTCTCACACTCTCCCACTGGTGGGTATCTAAACGGATGGGATGTAGGGTACGAAAGAAAAAAAAAAACAGTTTTCCTACCCAATATTACCAAACGACCTAGAATCTCACTTGATAGAGACTCTCGACTGATTTTCCAGTTCACATTCGGTTATCGTGCTGATTGGTAACACGCGTGAGACGTGTTGAGCAAACGAGTACTCAGAGATAATTTTTTTTTATATTTAAATTCACAAACGGATTTATCACTGAGAAAAAAAAAGATTTTATTTTAAATTTTTCGGTTAAAAATTTTGAAAACCTTGCCGACTGCCAATTGGAAAGATTTTCGTTTAAAAAAAAAAAAAAAAACGTTGAGGTTGGATGGGATTTTGTGTTGAAATTTATTTTCTTTAAATTTGGTTGATTATTGTGGTGCAACAGTGTAGCAATCGAGTCCTTAACATCCGTGAAGTTGGACACTTCCTCCTCTGATTCATTGTGCAGTGTAATCGAACCATAAACTTCCTGCAACTGTACCAATAAAAAGCCAAAAATCCCATAAAAATAACGACGAAATCATTTTCAAAGTTTTACGAGTGATTTTTCATAATTTTTTAAGTGTAGTTCTGGAAGTTCTGATAAAAGTGCAACACACCCCTTAAACTGAGTTATTGCCAAAAATTTGCCCCAAAAATTTCCATGGACTATAAATTTGTCATCCCACACTTGCCGAAATTGCATTCAAAAATTTCATAGTTTTAATCGTTTCATAGTGTAATCGACCCAATAAAGTAATTTAGCAGTGTTTTCAGTACAAACTAGTTCGCAGGGAGGACTTTGAAAGGAATTATAGAGTCGTCGACTGTATATGTAGGTACTTGTGAAATTTCTTAGGAAATTTTTGTAACCCACATTAGTGTAAGCGAGCCACAATCTCGGTCGTATTCAAGGTGCACAGCCAGCCATGTATTTTCTAATGCTATTCATGGTGATTTCTATTAAGATTAAGTGCCTTTCATGCGGTTTTTTTACTTGTGTTGATGGTGAATGGGACTAAGGATGTGTTCGCACCGATGAAAGGGGTCGAGCCTTAAAAAAGTTCAATGAGCTCGTAGTTTCGTCGACTTGTTTGACAGATGTCGGTTAGGAGTCGGTTTGTCTTGTTGGATGATCACCGATTTGCATTCGAAAATGTCCTACTGAATGTTCGAAGCATAACATGTAGGTGGGAGGTGTTTAGAAATGATAATTTTAGGACCTCTGAAGTGGCGAAAAAGTTAAAGAATTGTGACAAAATCTTCATTAGTCAATGTAAGGTCTGCTGTGTAAAGTCCATTGGCCCATTCTTCCATAGTTTGCCTTCAATTTTCTGACAGTGCCTTTGGTGTCAAAACATGAACTTGGAGGAAAAGGTCTTACTAGAGGAGAAGTGCAAATCGAAACGATAGACATCAGTTCTGACAAAAGCATGACAGTCAGACTTCACTTAAATATGCTGACAGAAGAATAGAAAGCAATTTCGTACGGAAGTCACTACCAGTTTGGCTAGTAGAAGACTTACTAGCTTGGCTAGCAGGTCAATAACGTTCTGTAGCTTGTTCCATTTCGTCTCTGTGTACTTGCGCGCACTACGCTTGAGCTGCGGGCTTCTACTTCGATACCTTTCCAATGTAGGTTTGAAGATTCCTCGAGTCAGATAGTTGGTGTTCCTCTGCTTAGTCAGTTTCAGTCATGTAACTAGATCGATGTTGCTGTACAACCCTTGTAATTCGGCGTTATAGCTTCTTCTCCTCTCACTATTGAGGACCAAGGCTTTGCTTATGCCAATCTCTCGTGCAACCATTTTTCGCTTTTTTATCCAAGCAATTGTTGAAGAAGGTCCTCGGGGGGAAGATGTGTTCTGAACACCTATTCAAGTTGTTTTGCTTGGATTAAAACCCAAGTCATTATATTCGGCAGTTAAACGTCCTTTCACAGGCCATTTACGGGATATTTCCTCTGATCTTGGTCCCAAACAAAAGTCGGATGCTCTTAAGGTTTCTTGTATAGACCAAGTCTAAATCAAAGTATTTTGACCGAGTAGTAGATCCTGCGGAGTCACAATAATTGTTTTTTTTTTTTTTTTGGTCTAAGTATGTTAACATCCAAGGGCGGATAGTCACCTCAACCTCACCCAACCTATCGACAACAAAATCTGCGATAGTTGCTTGGAAGTTACCTCGGATAAGATGGCCTTGCGTAGATAACACAATAGCTAAACGGTTCGTAAATTCAGGGTTTAGCCTTCAATCAATTGGAGTGTGAATGGTCATGGTGCATAGTCAACTAGAAACCGTCTAATCGTTCTCATGGGCGCACTGTCGAGTTTTCTTTGGCCTGCACTTGAGTGTCTATAACATAACATTTCGGCGTCTTAAGGACTCCTAGGATAACCACAGTCTCAAGCTTATACAGCCAACTGACAACAAAATCATGCATGGCCACAGGTCACACTGTGATCTTCGGTTGGTACCCTAGCATGGCTACTAAGTTGTTTTCGCATTCTTAAAGGACTAAGCCTGACTGATAATAAAGCTAGTTGTCTGGGCCAAACCCAAAAGTAAGCTTTACGTAGTCAGCCGACAACCAAATCTACGACAGTGATCCAGGACTAGTAACCGAGCAACTAGTTATCATCTTAGGCTGCACACACAGTGAAGCGATAAAGCGATGCGATGCGGGAAGCGAGAAGCGTGCCCTAAACGGTTTACTTGTATTCTTATGTACGTGCGCACAGTGAAGCGATAAGAATTCATGCAAAAAGTTTTTTCGCATGCTTCTCGCTTCACGCATCACACACTGTGCGCGTAGTCTTATGGTTCTTGTGATCGCACTGTAGTGTATTGTCTTGGATTCACACGCTTAAGACTTACCAGTAAAAAAATCTTCGACAGTTGTCTCTGCCCGATCCAAGTCTAAGCTTCAAGTAGTTGGCCGACAGCAAAATCTGTGGTAGTAATCCGAGACCGGGACTAAGCAACTTCCCGCCACCTTCTTATTCTCTTGGAGACACTGCAATTTTATTTCATTGCTATTAAAGAATCAATGCTTTGGCTACGCGTTCTTAAAGTTCTCCCCTATAACCCTGGTTTAAGGCTTAGATTATCGGGTAGCTACATGAAGGCTGATCAACTGGTCGTTGTAGTTGTGTCAGTGATCCGGCACTAGTTATCACTTTGTCATCCTCCCGGGCAGTTACCATTCCTTTTTCATCGCCCTTACAAGTAAAGGAGCAGCGCAGTCATAAGGATTTCATTATAGAACTTGACTACGGCTAAGATAGATCGACAGCGGTAGTTGTTCGAGTCATCATTTTGTATTTTTCTTGGGCTTGAATCCATGCAATGTCATTGGACCTAGTTGAGCGAAAAGATGACTAGTTACGGGCTTCTTAGAGCTTCTTGTGTGACCTTCGCGTAAGGCTCATAGTATAACTCTACTTCAAGGTCTTGAGGGATCCGGTATAGAATGGCTAAGAATTTCCTTAAGAATTTTTCGAACTTTGAAACAGTTTTATGACCAAGCTCCTCGTTTTCAGGATGTTGGCTTACCTAATATGGAATGTCACTCAGGCCCGATGGCAGACATTCAAAGGCCCGTTTCCTTATTTGATTTGTGGACACTGGTACGTAGTAGTCGTTTTCCTGGTCCCGTGAGCTCAAGTCAATTTATTTTCATTGCACTAAACTTCTCAACCCCTGATCAAAGTCTTACCAGTGACTGGACCGCATTCTTGGGAGGATATGTAAGATGCTCTTCACTTAATACCCAGTTGGTCTCGTTGTGTTTTCTTTGTCCTTTTCCAAAGAACCTGTAGAAAGAAATTTGATTTTGTAATGCGTGGGAAGGCTGAATGGGTATTGACATGTGCGAAATGTTAGTTAGTTTGGAGTGGTCCTCCAGAGAGGTCCGCCTAGACAGTCATTACAAATTAGGGTAGACCCGGATTGTTTTGAATCAAAATTACGGACCTATTCTCATCGAAATTGTCCCTGTTTTTGACTGTAGTCTGACCCTATTCTTCCCGAAATAATTAATCGTTTAAGCAATTCTTTACTGCAGTTGACATCCCTTTGGAAGCGCAACAGCGCCTCCATTCGACGCCATTCAAAAACAAAGTTCTGCAAAAAAAAAATCCCACCACTCTCATAATCAACCAAATTTATTTCATTTTTTTACTTATTTACCCGTTTTTTCACAATTTTTCTTTCACAAAATAAAGTTTTTTACAAAAAAAATTCATAATTCACTTCACAGTGGAATCGACCCATTAGTGCCGTGCAACAGTATCTCGGAATACAATTTTTTTTCATGCAAACGAAACTCATCGTAATTTTATCGTTCGGGGATTTTTAAGGATTTATGCAAAATTAATTGACCATTAACTGTGTGAATAAATGTTTCCATAAAAATTATTTAACCCAAAGAAGAAAAAAAAATATATTCGTACTTACGCCGCGATTACATTGCGTGTACCACAGTTAATCCAAAAAAAAAAAATTTAAATGATTTTCAATTATTTTTGTTAAATTTAAAAGTGAAATTTGCCATAAAGAAATAAATTTCACAAAAAGCAAGTGATAAAAATTGTGTGTTTTCCCTAAAGAAAAAAAAAGTGTGTAACACAAAAAAAGGTGAAGAAAAGAAGCAGAAAAAAGTCAAAATGCAAATTTAGTGCACCACAGTTGAGTGATTTTAAATTATTTCTTGTGCTTTCCCCCTCTGGTCATACGAATTGCGTATATGAATTCGTGCTTCGCATCCGTTTAAGGGGCGACAAAGCAGCCCAACAT
Source organism: Matsumyia berberina (assembly GCA_917880715.2). Classification (NCBI taxonomy): domain Eukaryota; kingdom Metazoa; phylum Arthropoda; class Insecta; order Diptera; family Syrphidae; genus Matsumyia; species Matsumyia berberina. The sequence continues at coordinate 112,624,500 of OU862872.1, forward strand.
ACCATAGCAAAAGCAACCAGAAAAAAAAGTGCAATGGTGAAAAATTAATAGAAAAAATTCTCAAGTGAAACTCTACGCTTTTTCTCGTGCAACTGTCCAAAAGTCAATTTTATTCAAAATCACAAGAATTAATAGAGAAAAGTGAGAATTCACACAATTATCTGGGAGCACTTCGTAGAATTGGAATCCTAACATTTTCAACGGAGAGCAGTGCTTTACTCAAACGGAGGTACTTTGGATCTTGCATCATGAGCTTCATGGTCTGATGGCAATAAACAGGTTGAGTGAACTATATGGATACATAAATATTTATTTTTTCATTTCGGTTCTATGCCGTTCCATTGTTTTTTTCGGTGAAGGGAGGAGTTCTTTGTTTTGCTTAGAAAGGGGGTGTTTGGGTTCAACGCTTTTCACTTGCAACAGGAAAGGGAACTTGTTGATTTGGTGTCGATAAGCTGATGTGCATAAATGGATAATGTTCACTTCCGGAGACAGGGGTGGCACATTCTACTCAAAACCAGATTTTTGTCGAAGGACTGAACATATAAATCTCACTGTAAAAATAGTGTCATTCACTTTAAAAAGCAGTCTGCCTTCACGAAATGACCCTAAAGCAAGAGATTCTTAAAGCTTCTTAAAATTATTTTCTTGTCAGAGCCTCTACCTTCCATAAAGAACTTAAACGATTTCTACAATTTTACTAGAAGTCAAATTCAAATAGCCACAGGAGTTCTCAAAAGCAACTGTTGGGTGAAAGCATAGTACAGAATATGCAGAATGTGCAACAAACACGGCAGTACTAGCTGAACACAGTTTGTCCCACTGTGACTGCCTAAACAAAACACGTTGTTGTTTCTAAACAAATTTTACCATTCCCCTAAAGACATAGTCGAAGTTAGTACTGGATTCGACATAGGCTCAATTTGAGACCAGTTAGTTAAGTGGCGCTACAGTTCTGGGTGAACCTGGGCTTCAATCAACAAGCCTCTCCAGTAAGCCCGGTCCTTAGCTAACTGTCTCCAGTTGGTCAGGGTCTCTTTCCACTTGAGCGCTCCACTTTAGACGAGGTTTTCCTCTTATGCGTTGTCCCCCCCCCCCCCCCGGGTTAGATTCGAAGACTCTGCGACCCGGTAGATTTGTGTCCATTCACTCTACATGTCTCAGCCATCTCAGTCAATCGCATCTTTTTGACTAGGGCAATCTCGCTGTACAACTCGTAAAGCCCATTGTTGAATCTTCTCCTTCAGAACCCGTCAACGCAAACGGGACCGAATATCTTACGAAGAATTTTTCTCTCGAAGCAACCAAGGATATCTTCATCCGCTTTGAGGCTTGTGAGACCAGTACCCGTCTCAAAAATTGATCTACCATCTACCAGAGCACAACTCTACAAGCCTTTTCAGCGAGCACGATCCTCAGCCAACTGTCTCCATTTGTGCATGCTGACTTGATTGAATTCACTCATGCCATCAAAGAAACGGTCGCCCTCTTTTTAATAGTTCCTTAGGAGGGTAGTTAAAGGTTCTTCGGGCTCGAGTACTAGTGTTCTTCAGATCAGATTCTTGTATTTGTATAGCCTTGACTAGGTCGAAATCGCTACACACTTTTCAGAACCACAAATTAACTGTAAAACTATTCCAAGTGAGCTTTCATCTCATGGTTCTTGATGGTTCTCGATAGGGCCTTGGTATAGTGTTGTCTCCCGAGGCCAACCGTGAATTGGAATCTGTTTTTCTACAATTGAACTGATAGCAGGGTCTAGGAAGACGAATTCCTTTACTATCTCAAGGTTATGGTTCTCCATCATAACATTTTTGCCGAGATGTTGTGTCTTGACGTTCATAGAAAAAATAAATAAATTTCTTATGCAACAGTCCGGGGTGGCCCAAGGTCTAGCTTCTCGTAACCGTTCGTGTTGTGCGTGTAACTTTTTTTTCACGAATGTAGGGGATCTACAACTTATTAGTGACTCTGAACGGCGAACTGAGAAATCAAACCCTCCGAGATTTTTCATAGTCCGCTGAGAGGCGGTGCCGTTGAGAGACGGTTTAGTGAAAACTCCTCTGACTTGAACTTATGTGTACAGCTCACACAGCAATCTAACGGACTAACCCCAGCCACGATGACCACACAGCTTTACTTTGTCTTATCCTCCTTTGCAAACGGACCTTTCAGCAGCTTTAATAGTCGCTAACAGTGTCAATGTTACTAACTAGTCGTATGGCACTGATTTATGGAAATTTGTGAAGATGTCGATGGTATCGTGTATCCTGCTACAAATAAACGCAGCAGTAAGCATTTTTCATCGCCATCGTAGATAAGGGATAAGATTCCACATGACGGATCATAGCTCATACATATGTAGCACCAACTGCTTCTTCTGTATGGTATTTCCGTTTTCGTCCTAACAGACACCAGGTTGGGTAGACGAACTTTGGATTAGCCATACCTTTGTGTATGTAGTTCCAATAACAAGATATATCTTAGATTAGAATCCCAAGAATCCGACATAGGCCGATAACAATTTTTAGGGACTATTGGGATCTACTGGCACGGGAATTGGGACCAGATGTGTTCCTATAAGGATTCAAGGTTGATTTTCGTCACCGAATTCAATGCATTATTCCCCCATTCGTTTATCCTTACTGGCCCTGAAAACGAGATCCGACGACATCTACTCAAACCTCCCACCATGCCATCTATGGTGTTGTGTGTCACTAAGATCGAAATGTGTTCCTTGACTCATGATGATTGCTCACCCAATTTCAGTAGTTGGATGCTTCAATTCACTCTACTATCTCATTGGGTTACATAATGACGTCGCCATTGACCATTGTGTTGAAGTTCTTGAGTCAAGTGGAATAAATGCACCGACAAAGTAAAGACACACAACAAAATGCATTAATTTCAATGAAAGACTTCCAAGACCTGCCTGACACCAGTGACATCTTACTCACGATACTCTGTCCTAAACCTTCTTAAAGCCGCTCCTTAATGACTTTATTAACCAATCGCATGCATAAAAGATAATTAAATGCACAAAGAAAGTGAACGCATCTATTATTCCATTAAATGTACATTATGTTTGTCGAACATTGTTTTGTTGTCTGTTTGTCTACTTCGTTTTCAACAAGTGCGAGCAACACAATAAAGGCGGCTAATTAAAAGAAAAACAAAAAGCCCCAACCAACGACACGTTTTTCGTAATCATCAGAGTAAAAGTGTGAACTAACTCCCCCAAATGGAGGTATAGACTCTGGCTGAAGTCACGGGGTTACCCCATAATTAACAAACAAAACATTTTTTTTTCTTCACTTTCACTTCTATGCTAAGAAAGAGGTGAGAACCGAATGAGTTTGACCTTTGCAAGCAACCAAATGGAGCATGAGTGTGTGTGGGCAGTTAAGTCATTCAAATTAATTTTAATTTTTGATTTCCATTGATGTCTTGAGATGTATCTAGGCGTGGAAACTTTGTATTTACTTCTGTCTTTAAAGTCCTTATTTGTGATTATAAGTGGGAAGCTGTTGGTCCACTCTAGAATTGCGGACTCAGGCAGAAGCCTTATGTGCTGTCCCATGTGTTTTAGAGCAGTTTGTCTGTTCCAAAGGCTATCAGGAAGCTTCTCTGGATGGAGCGTGACTATTGCCGTTGATGAGACCAATTCACACCTAGGGTCTGCTTTCTCCCATGAATAGATTGGTTTACTCTACAGGCTGGTTCAGGACCCATGAACGAGGTTGTTCCACCTATCTTGGCCAGTGAGTCCGCTGTTTCATTGCCGGTGTAGCCCTTGTGAGCGGGTATCCAGTGTAGTATGACCAAGTGGTTTTTTTCTAGTTCTAGAAGCAATTTGACTGTTTCCAGAACAGGACTTAGATCAGCTTGACTGTCAGAGAAGATGAAGATGGTTTTATCTTGGAAATTAGAGAGCAAGTTTTAGGTTGTGCACTGATTTATGGCAAATAATTCTGTCTGGAAGATCGAATATTCCCGTCCCAGATCCACTGTCCAGAGCCGTCTGTGTGTCATACTTGGCCATGCTCTGAAGGACGGGGTTTGAATTTTTTCCAATTCGTCACACGGAGGGATGACTACTGAGTAGTTCCGTTTGAAACAGTGCATTAGGCGAGTGTCATCCAAGGGCATCCTGAACCCGCTACTTTGGAGTAGGGAGGAAAGCGTGTTAAGGTGACCGTCGGGAGGGTGTAAGAGCTGACGTTGTTGAGGTGGAAGAGCCTGTGCAGACTGAGTTTTGCGTGCATTTCTATATCGACTTGAACTGCCGGTAGATCGAGGAAAGGAAGTGGGTTGTATCCTCATGGACCTCCTCATCACCACACCCTCTACAAAGGTCTTCTTCTTCTAATCCGAAGTTTTTTCATATGTTACTGCAGTGTTTTATGCCCTGTAATCATTCCTATGAGAGTAGATAGGGATCTTCTGTCGATCTGTAGAAGTCTGTCGGTCCTAGCCTTATCAAATAAAGGCCATATCGTCTTTGTGGCTACACAGGTGTCTCGTTTCTTTGTATGCCCTCGTGTCCAGGGAGCCAGCAAAGTATCATCTTGTCCTCTGTTCCAAGAACCTTGAGCTCTTCTCGAGAGCTCCTCACAAGCTTCCACTTGTCAGGGATGGAATCGAATGAACGCTGAACAAACTCCTTGTGACGACATTTAGGAGGCATTTTCGTAAAGTCACGCACTTTGATGTATAGACGACCAATTTAGTAACGAAATTGCGTTAGATTACCGTCCTTAGATGGAAACCCTTAGAGACAGTCGTCTGAAAGGTATTTCCCGTCTAAGGTTAGGCAAATAATGGCTGCAGCGTAGTTGATGTATTTTTTTAGCAGACTTGATGCAAACGTGCGGAAAGCCTTAATGGCTCGTTGGGAGTTTAGGACTATTGACCACGGATCCCAGCGAGGTTTAGGGTTGACGCTTGACAATCACATATGTAGTTTCAAAACTGAGCTTAGTTATCGCTTTGCTTCTGTCCAGTCTCTGTTTAATATGACACTTGAGTTTCATATGGATTGCTGTGACTTAGACATTAGAAAGCCCATTCTAGTTAGATTTACTTGCAGCTGTTGGTTTTAACTTTTCTTGTCTAGAAGAAGCCTCGAAAATTCTAGACCCCATTGCATCATAATGGACCTACATTGCTCTATACAGGCAGCCACCTTCACTTAATCTAACTTATTCGTAGCGGTGGGCGAGCCATCGCTGATATCCTCATCAGGCAATTCAATACTGACTGCTAACAGCAGATTGAGAAGTCTCGATAGACCTTTCTTGGATGAGCTTAGGTTTCTTTGGTTATCTATTCTAGTTTTAATCTATTTGGTGGTTCCATCACATACTACCGGGTTAATGCCATGAACAACCCAATTACTTGCTAACGTGAGTCGGAGACTAATGTCTCAATGAACCTTTAGAATTTGCAGGGCGCAGTTCACATCCAGTAGTTCCTTGTCTCTAGCTTTCTATTTACCTACATACGTGCACACATTTACTTTGTTTTGAACTCATCCTACGGTCATTTGGGGCGATTATCAAACGTTTGGTTTGATGAAGAAAAAAATCCAACAGGCGTTGCAATTCAATTGAATGTCCAATGACTTCTAAAGTCAGCTTTTGTACAGACCTATCCCCGTACGCACCGCAGTAATGAGTAAGAAAATCAAATGGAAACGTAATTTTTTGAATAAATTATCGGAATCGCCCACAAAAAGGTGAAGAAAAAAATTATTTAATGAAATTTCCAAGTAACGCGTCAAACAGAGCATGACTCTTCCGACACATTGCCTAATCGAAGCACGTACTAATCGATGAATCGAATCCAATCGAGGAAAATACCATTCGAATGCATCATGCTATGTGTAAACGTTTTTCGGTTATAATTGCTCATTAATTCTAAAAAAAAAACAGACCGACAGACATGTGTACATTCGAATTCTGACCAGACTTTCACCTAAAACAAGGTCTAGAAATGGATGCAGTTGGATGAGTGTCTGGTTAGTTGTGAAAGGGACTGAGATGAGACATTATAAAGACCCCTTCCCAAATGTCTTCGAATTCTCCTGGTGATATCCAACGACTTTATTTATATTTTTCCACCCAACCAAACTGCCTGCAACGAATGTGGTGCATAGAAAGAAATTTCTTATCATAGAAAGCTTCTAATCCCTGCCTGTCTACATCGTCTACCAAAACTGTAACATAAGCACCTCTAATCCGCTGTAAGCAACACAAAATCTTACACAAAAGACAAACACCGTTTCTGTAATCTCCGATTCCTAACAAAACAACCATTACACCTCCTCCATGAGTACCTTGTTCATAAAAAAATCTTCCAGGTCATCGCCCTTCTAATGTCCAACAAAAGTCCCAATATTGTCATGAGAACAAATATTGCTCCAGCAATTCCGGAACAGTCCATGAATCATTTTCGATTGACAAACAATGGAATTCATTCAATCGACGGTATAATACCTTCCCCGTTGCGTCCATCCAAAAGAGTATTAGCCCAAAAAAGGAATTCTCCACATCTGTCAAAACAAATTCATAGTTCATGTCGCATTACACGGCCTTAATCAATCACCTCCCTCCCCCCTCTGATCGCCGGAGTCAGCAATCAGAAAAAATCCATTAAATCCAATTTGTTCGCTTCGATGTAAACAGATTTGCCGTCCCGTCAATGTCCAAGCGAGATACCCCAAGAACGTGGTTTCTATGTTCCCACACCGGGACAGAGTCCAACATGTAAGCCGCAGTCTTTGCATTTGTTTGACGTTTTTTTTGGCGGTGAGCGGGCTACGTGTAGCCTACGACTATGACACATCGCATAGATGGATTGTGTTTGGACAGATCGATTTCAATTTGCCTCGTCCGTCAGTCCGGTCCGAAATTTTCTTTCTCAGCAGAAAATCGAGAAGGGGTAAGGCACGCACTTGAGGTCCATTACATCGTGAAGTATCTGATTCCGTATCCGCGCTCAATTTACGAACTCTCTGCACAGTCCACACTGTGACAATCCACTGTGGGTGCAGCAGTAGTTAGAGTTGGATGTGGTCTTTTGTTCTGTTACTGCTGCCTGCTTCACGTCGTCGTCGGAACGTTTGTGTCAATAAAATAAGCGAGGCGTCTTGTTACTTCTTTCTCTGGTAAAATGAATTGATGAGAACTGCCGGACAGTAAGCGCGATATATGAATGCCTGGCCATTGTCTCTAAAGCATGGACATAATGGATTTTACATTCTCAATCAAAGTGCTGGACGGTGGGACGACACAGAGTTGATTGTATCACGTTTGTGTGGCTTTTATGAACGGATGGATGTAAGAGAGAGGCAAACAAGAATGCTATTGTGTTGAATCGAGAATAGGATGTCGGCGGTGATTTAAACGGGAATTGGTTGTGCTTCTTGGAATTAATTGTGAGCAGACGTTCGTGTAGGATATGCGATCCTACGTATCGTTGCAGCTGAATAAGCACTGAGTTGCGGCGAGCAAAGTGAAGGGAAAGATAGGACCAAGCGATTATGATTTGTTTCGCGAAGCAGGAAGTTGGATAGAGTTGTGTAGTTGGCAGCAGTGTCTGGCAATTTTGGCTGCACTCCAAATAATTGCTCGAAAGTCTCGAATGGATCGAGAGTGTGGAGACACTGTGGCAGATTGATTCAATTGCGAATCATAAGTGGCAGAGGTGGAAAAATACTCCCTTTGATTCACTTATTGCATCCTGAATTTTTCCTTCGCCATAACCCAGACTTTGAGACTCTTGCTTTGACCAAAACATTAAAGTTAAGCCACACGACAGAGTCTAGGGCTTTGTTTGGTCATTTTTGGTCCAGATTGAGTAGGAGCTTTGAAATCCTTGTTTCTTGGAGAGAAAAGATTCCCTTGATTAGAATTTGAAATCTGTTTTGATCTCTGACAGAATAATTGTACACAAAACAGGAGGAGAAGTATCTTAAATGTCTTGCGTGCGACCAAAACCCGAAGAAACTTTGGCTAGTGCTAGGTTAGGTTAGCGGGCCGATTAAGAAGATTAAATCCTCTTTCTCTCACTTAGGTCTATGTAGACCCGTTGTAGTACCCATGTGTTTTACCAGCTACTTCCCACTGCGTGATTGTATATGCCTGATGACAGCCACCCGGCTCTCCTTGTGAACTTGAGTAGATCCGACAGTGATAACTCCTCGATGCTATTGAAGAGGTACCTGCCCAATGTTCTTTTTCTAATATTGAGTCTTGGGCAATGAAAGTGAGTCGTGTCCTCATGGACCTCTTTCTCCCCGCATCCTCTGCATAGGTCGTCCTCGGTCAGGTGCAGCTGGGGAAAAGAAGTCCCTTCGTACGCTTGTTGTTGGAGAAGTTGATGAACCTCATGCCTCGACAAAGGCCCTGAAGGGTTCAGTAAACATTTTCCTACTAAATGTTGGAATCGCCTAAGATCCAGCGGACTATTTTTGGTCTAAGGATTCACTCTTTTCCAATACGAGTTGTGCATGCCTGAACGAAGTAAACAATTTTGGTAAAATAAGTCAGTTAAGCCTGTGATTCAGGATGATTCCCTGGAGTTTGGATAAAGAAATCAGTGGGTTGTCCTGGAATGCGCTGGCATTGCCTGGAATTGCAAATCACACAGTTCCACTTCGTTTACAAGGTGAGGGCCTTTTACAGACCTAAGCTTGTCGAGGATTATGCAGACCTGAGCCCTCCTCTGTAGAAAGGACAGTGAGTAATGGATTGCAGTGTTGATTCTTTGCCGATTGGTTGCCACAGCAGTTATAGTCAAGACACTAATAGTCAGTGGTCGAATGCGCCCTTGATTTCCATCCAAACTGTGTCTAAGCTCTTCATCCACCATCGGTTAATAATATCCCCCAACTAACCTTCACCCTTGGAAAATTAAAACAAAAAACCTCCGGCGCCGCATAAATCACCAAACCGCCATCTACTCCAGGTAAAATAGAATTTAAATATTTATCGTCAACCGAACGATAAGCGGTTTCTGTGAAAAACTCATTAAACAATCATTTCGACCAGCTAGTCCCTCGAGACTCGAATTACCCGTATCACCTGTCACTATAGCCGATACCATGTTTCGCCTAACACAGGTCACTTGCGTTCATATTCAATTGTCGACGCATAGTTCACCGAATACTAAACAACACACCGCGACCCAAAAGGAACACGTCCCATTACCATTACACAGCGATAAAGCAACCAATTAGTTGTTATCTTGTTCGGCAATTAAACTTCCTTCCGTTTGTCCACCTCTACCTAGGCCAAGCCGCCCGCCCGCTGTCATTGGTCGGTCTGTCGCTGTCGCTTGGTTTGGAATAAATTTTCAATTAAATTTGTGTGCGCCCCTTTGTTGTCGCCCGGAAATTTTACAATATTCCAAACAAATTGCATTATTATTGCGTAGTCGTATCTATCCCTGGTTATCTCTGGTTAGATACGCTCCTGATGCGGAAATGTAGAGAGCAAAAAAAATTTTTTCAAATTAAAATATTCTCCCGTGTGGCAGACCCGAAATGTTGTGACCACAAAGTATATGTGTACTCGCCACGAGAAAACAGTGTATTTGAGGGGAGAGATACACGAGTATCTATGGAATGCACTTTGTATCTTTTGTTGTGGGTAATGTGTTGCATTCTACCTTCCCCCGTGTCACAATGGAAACGCACACAGCGAGGAGTGAAAGGCAAACTAATTTCAACTTAATAGGCTGGACGAAAACAGAAACACATGACCCGTGCCATGAAGGAGTGTTCTTTTCCCGCTGCTACACATTGTGTTGATGGTCGATTTGTGAAGGCATCGGCCGGCGGACATCGGTACTTGGCAGACTTTATGGAAAAAGTGTAATTGCTGGAAGGTAATGGGCACTTAAGAGGCCACTTAGTGGCTCTGAGTGAGTGGAAATGTTTGGTTTCCCATATTGCTCGGCTTATATAAGTGCCACGATTAGTGAAGTTGTCTGGAGTGCGGATTGAGATGTGATTGCAGTTTGAGAGAGCGTTGATGAATGGAATTCGATACCTTGAGGAGGGTATCGAGTATCATACTTGGATTATGAATTGGAATGAAGATTGTATTTCAAATCGTTTTGGTGGAAGATAAGGCATTAAGTTGGATTTGAAGTAGATGAGGATAAGTGATCGGGTCGGCAATGGAATGAGAGGAATTCGACAATGAGGCATGCCTTTGGGAATAGAGAAGAATATGGCGAAAATTCGTAAATAGGGGAAAACTTCTGCTCTTTTGCGGGCTTTGGTCCGCAGCAACGAAGAAATCTTATCTCGGCAGCTGTATCCGCGATCTTATTCTTTTGGTCATTACCCAAACCTCATGACCATAGATGAGTGTCGGAATAAACAATGAATTGAAGACTGATAACTTAGCTTCGAGGCCAAGTTCGGCCCTCCTGATAACATCCTGACCAAACTGTCTCAAAGTCGCTCTAGCTTGACCAATTCCACAGTATAACTCGATATTGCTCCTTCCATCACTTGTGAAGGAGGACCATGAGATATTTAAACTTCTCCACTACTCCTCTTCATTAGGAAAGATGAAATTTTCCATTTTCACACCCTGAAGTTTCATGGTACTTGGAGACAGATTGAGCCATACATCCTGGAGCGAGTAAACAAAGCTAGCAAGGATTTATGATCCTGCAAAATAGCAATTGGTAGGGACTACAGCTACAGCGATGCAGGAGTGCATATGTCAAAATTGTATAGGTCAGTTCGGATAATTTGGAAACACGTCTAAAAGTGAGAAAACTTTGTCCAATTCTCGGGGATAAGAAAGCGTCTTCTGTGACCAAACTTATTCGAGGAGATGCACGAGTCTTTTCCGACATCTTCACTGAGCACTGTTGCATTGGTTTCGATGCAAGGCAACTTGGACGAATTGGTGTCATAGCAGTTTTTGTAAGAGGTGTAGGGACGAAGACATTTGCATTTGCATTTGCTCTACGAGTGCCCTAGAATAGGTGGCTGTCCCCGCTCAGGCAGGAACACACTTAGACCAGATTGGCCCATTGTGCTACCACAGTGAAGAAAATTGGCTTACCGGCACCAGGAAACCAGAATATGTAGCATAAGTACAATGAAGGTGGGCAACCGTAACGGTGTTAACCCTAATATATGAAGCATTTCGTCCCAGAGATGAAATTTCTTATGTCCTGGATGTCGAATTCGGCCAGATTGTTAAGTATGGAAGTATTCCCCGAGGGTTTTTCTTCTTAGCGTCGCAAGAGCAGGACATGTGCACAGTAGGTGGGTCGTAGTTTCCATTTCTTTCTCATTCCTGCAGCTTCTACAGAAATCATTGGAGGGGACTCTCAGTCTTAAGGGCCTGTCTGCCTATCAAGCCTATCAGTGAACCTAGATCTTTCCGGTTTGTGGAAAAAAGTCTCTCCGTCTTCTAGAGACGAGTGCCCTAGCCGGGCTAGAAAAAGAATGAGGACTCTTGGGAATCACTTTCTCTATGAGCTAGAAGACTCAATGAGACTCCGGATCTTTTGAGATTTATGTCTCTATCCAGATCCCCCCTTCGGGGTAGGGGTTAAAATATACCCGAGGTAGGCATGCCTGTCGTAAGAGGCGACTAAAATGCCCGTCTTTGACAGTGAGGTTAAAACTGTCAAACTAAGTGGCTGTTGCACTCAAAGGGTTCTCGTACTCCCCTAGGGCGCCGGCCAGAGCTTTTTCTGGGCGCTGATATCGTGGGTAGGCCCACCGTGAGATTAAGCCTCTTTTGGCAGGTGTTCATGTTAAGCCACTCTTGTTATAACTATCTCTCTCTAGATGGCTTTTAGTTTCTCAGGAAATCATAAACTGTTGGATTATGTGAGACTTCAATCACTTGCCCAACCTGGCTTGACCTTATCTAACCTATCGCATCATGATAACCGTCTACGTTTGTCCTCAAATGGTCAGTAGGGACCTTCTTGCAGTATTTCATCCCTAGCCTTTGGTAACCGACTACCTATGGCTTCCGTATCCAATTAAAATTCATTTGGGATTTTACTGAGCAGATGACGCTTTCTCTACTTGCCTTCGATTCTTCAATGAGCCTTTCATGAGCTTTTCAATCCTTAAATCAGTTTCGTTTGAACAGCGCCGGATTTTCGTGTTGACATGCAGACACTTCGGATGTGGTCACACTGACTTCTTCACCGCTTTAGTTGACTCTCCTCCAGAAAAAGCATAGAACCATCTATAGGGTTGTTTTCTAGACCTTTAATCACCTATCAGCTCCCCAGTGACGCTGCATACAGTTCTACTATTCCACATTCTGGTTGCTCTTCTGCAGTCTTCTTCTCGTCGCCCCCTACATACACTCTACTCCAGTCATCTTCGTGCTAGATATAGGCTCTAACCTGCTTCTTCCTTCTGCTTCTGTAGCTAGAAAGTGTTTTCGTTCGTTGATCCTTCCTCAGGTCCCATCTGCAAGCCATGCGCTATGTTTTCTCTACGATCGACTGACAATTGCACAGCACACGGATGACTTTGGATGGTCACAAGCTTCGAGCTGCTGAGTTGTTGACGTACTCCAGCATTCTTTAGTCCACAGACTACCAAACGCTTTAAACAGCCTAAACTGTGTAATTGGATCACCTTGCTCCGAACCGATTGACACAACGAACCAGTTTGCCCAAGTTTAAAACCAACAAACGACCCCGAGATCTCTGTCAATTTCCCAGAATAACCCTTTCCCCTAGTAGTGTCACAGATTCCATTTTAAATTTGGGTATCAGTAATTTGTAAATACCACACTGACACGGGGAATATCCCTCCGATAGGGCTTTTCCAATAATTACCTTTGAATTACATCAACCGCGCGCGTCAGTCTCATCGAAATAGAGCTTCCTTTGGACTAATTAACTCCAATACACCTCAGAACTCTGTGCCTATACTACTTTGCGAGGGTAATCAGATTAAAACGAAAAATTCCTAGAATTCTCCTTCGTCCTAGCGCTTAGATTTCTCTTGGCCCACATTCCTGCCTACCTTGCCACATCCTTTCATGTTCATTATTAAATAATTCTCGTGCCTCAACGTGATGGAAACCCAAAAATTGATCCTTCCAGAGGAGCATTCCCATAGTGAGTTCCTCTCCGGGGTTGGGTCACGAAAGGTGCCTCCGATTTTCATTAAATCATTAGAGAGGCTGAAGAGAGGAGGAGGACAAAAAAAAAATGGAATGTGAAACTGAGTGTGTAACGATATGAAAGTGATAGGCAAACAGTATTCTGATTGTGTGTGTGCACGTTTCCAATGTAACGACACGTGAAATCCTTGTAAAGTCGGTTAAAGTGATGAAAAGCGAATGCTATCCCAAGGCCCAGGATGTGGGAAATACAAATATAACCACCGACATCGTAAATATTCATAAAAAGGATATATGCGCTCGAATAAGGAAGAGGTGCTGGGGGGACCCCATTCGATAAAGAGAGCAACCGAAGGCACCTATCGTCGTCGTAGTCGTCTTTTGAATTTTATCAATCATTTACGGTTGAAGAAGTCTCTTTGGAACACCTTTTCGACGACGACAAGGATGCGATCGTGGGTCGTTTCTTTTTTCGGTGGAATAAATCCGTCGACAGGATGTGAGAGGCTGTAACACTGATTAAAGCCTTCACACGACAGGAAAACGTAGTCGGCGAGAAAATTTATGAATTTTATTTGAAAAGGAATAAAGCCCGCTCATGTTTATTTCAAAGCTTTTCACGAACAATGCGGCGGTGGGCTTTGCATTTAAATTCGCTCAATGGAGACGGGGGTGATTTTGTTTGGCTTATGTAATTCTAACGGCTGACATTATACGTGGTGTCCTTGAAGGTGGAGCCTACACTCTTTTGTACACGCACAGTGATGTGTAAAAAGGCTTTATTCGCGAGAATTATGCCAAAGAATTGAAGAGAAGCCACCGAATTTGCATAGATTCATCGGATTAGTTACCTGTGGCATTTTCGAGTATCTTATTCAAAAGTGGAGAGAGAGAGAAAGAGAGAGGGAGAGAGGTGCATTGTGTATGTAGATTCTTGAGGATTAACTTGAAGACAGGCTGAGGGGTGAATATAACCCTTTTGTGCTGAAAGACACGAACTGTTTGTTCGCTCAAGCTTACCACTTTGCTGTCGGAAATCTGGGATTCATGAGTTTCAATTGTAGATAGAGGTATGAGGCTGTGAGACTCCGCTACCCACGAACAAGTACTTCACTGATAAGACAGCCTTGTTGGATGCCGCTTCGAACTGGATTCCTCTGGCAGCCTACACTATGCAGAATTTGACACTTTGATCCTTCGTAATTTACTCGACGCATGTTGGCTTTGTTTGCAAAAAATTGCGGATGTTCCTGCGCTCATGAGACTGTGAGACTGTTTTTTGTCTGCGTCTTTCACTGAAGGATTAGCATTCCACGGGCTCTATCTGTCAACTTGTCGGTCCAATCACCATCTGACATTGCTTCCCATCGAAGACGATGCATAAGTGCCAAAGATTTCAAAAGAAAAAAAATTCCACATCTTCTAGGGCAATGATCCACCTATTCCCTGTATATCCAAAGCCTATCCGAGATGTAGTTCATGGTCCCGCCATTCCTCTCAGAGTGAAAGTACAGGCAACAACATTTTTTTCACTTTTCTCTGTTGTGCATGTATCTGGGGTATTCAAATGCAAGGATTCAAAGAAGCCTAGTTACGTGCACGACCTCAACAACTCTTGTATTCCTCGGATTCAGTTGTTTTTCCCTTCTGAGGACCACACACATACACAACGTAGCCCACAAGGATAGCATCCGAAAAAAAAAAAAAACTTTTCCAATCTTAGCAGACATATACGATAGGAACTCTCGACTCCGGTACGCTATCCTGAAAAAAAAAAAAAAAAACTAATTTGTCAATGTCAGGCTTTTCGGTTTAGTTACGTGCAGTTACGCTCTAGGTGGCTTGCGGCAGCGGGTCGGTGCCCCCACAGCCCAAAACCTTACTCAATTGCACGTCTACTCAATGCCTGCGGCTGGTCTGAGTAGGCCAAGGAGAATGATGACGAAAGTGTTGTTGGAATGGAAAAAAACAATATCTCCTTCGCGTCAGCCTCCCCTATCTCCTCTTGTGTTTGCATATATCTTGCTCGAAGGCATTATGATGATGTTGATGCAGCTGCGTTGTGTGTCTGCCTCATTTACCGTCGTCGAAACTTTCAACTTCCCTGGGATATGTAACCTCGTTCAAGGAGAAAAAAGTTCACCATCGCCGCACCCAAAGAATCTCTGTGATTTGACATTGTCATGTCGTGAGACTACATACCAGCTGCCAAATAGTGAATTTTCAAACTTTTACCCTTTTTTTCTCTCGTTGCTGGCATTTACTCGGCTCCACTTCCTTCCAGCGGAAGTGAAATTTTCTGGTGGTCCTATTTTGGAAACCCTTGACTTGGCTCGTAAAAAGCCTGTTGTTGGAGGTTTTTTTATGTTTTTCCTGTGGAATGACTCCTTGGGGAGACATAGGCACAGCGTTTAACCAAGTTGTCGTCGTTTGTAGTAGGCGGAGGAAACCACGACGAAAAGGATTTTTTTTCTCCAAATTTTTTTTTATTTTTTCGCATTTTTTCTGGTCGTATTTTTGGGATGTCTCTTGATGGATGATGAGTCATTTGTCATTACATTGGCTTAGTTTAGAACTTCAGATGGGGAGGGGGCGTGAGTGCTCCCCAGTGGATGAATGTGCAAAAAAGTGTGGAAGTTCAGTTGGGTAATCCCCACAGGAAATGCGAATGAAACAGCAGTTTTCTTGGATTTCTCCCATAAAAAATGTTTTTTTTTCGTTATTTTATGACCGAGAATGTGACTTTAGTGAACTTTAAGTGGGTAAAACATGCGGTTTTTGTGCGGGCGGAGTAGAGATTTAAGTCGGTTAAAAGTGAAATTGTCAATAAAAGTCTCATTTTTCACGGAGGAGATACTTTTATCGCGAATTGTTGTCGGAGGAGTTATTCCTTGTGTGGGAGGACTTGAAGTGGCTTAAGATTATAGGCTGTTAATTTGGAATAAACCAGCTTGCGAACTGTTTCTATCTGAGAACCTATTCGCATTGTCCTACGCACCCCGTCTTAAATTTTCCAGTCAAAGCTTGGTCTCAATCTTGGGACTGGGAATTTTAAGATCCTTCTATCGTTGCGTACTGTTTTCCTTGATGCACTACGGTTAGGGGACAGAGTGTGGAAGTGACAACGAGTTTCTCCTTCTAGAAGAGGACCTGGAGTTCTGGAGAATCGCCTGGTAGGAACTGCTTATTCGGTCTTAGGCAATCCTCGTCTATATTGCGAGCAAAGTTCTTCTTATGAGACACAGTTGCACCTGCAAACAATGCAGAATCGATCTGCCGTCTCTTTGAAAGACTAATGGCAAACCAAAGCAACCTTTGATGTAAGAAAGAACTATTTCGGGGCTGTCCGTGCAAAAGGTGCACAATTCAGAAAATGCTTATAAATACGGACTCCACCGAATCTGCTTGTATTTTCTGCTCAGTCGTCATCATCATCTCGTCCATCCTTCTCGTACAGCCCTTTCCTTATTCAGAAGTACGCCTCAAAGGATGGCTAATGGATTTTCATTCTAAATCCCCCGAAACTTTGGCATTTAAACCCAAACCCAAAGATTTTTGGGAAAATTAAAAACCCTCCTCACGTGTTTCAAGTTCATTTTCAACTACACCAGTCCATTGCAGTCATCCCTTAAACAATTTTAATACCAAAACCCGTATACCGATCCCAAAATTAACGAACTGCCCACCTGAAGTTTCACTTTTATCTCTGGAATAACTCCCAAGACCCGTTTGCCGACACAATGCCTTCTCCATCCGAATTATCATTCATAAAACATATCTCAACCGAGACCCCATTCCAACGAATACGACATTTTTATTCTGTTCTACGTCATTTCATTTTCAGACTTGAAAATTCCCTTAACCATCTCCCTTATGCTCTCCCTCCGCGCGGGTGTATTTGTTCGTCTGTTTCTTCGACCTCCTTTCCCTGTGGCGAAAATTTGCATTTTCTTCGAATTTAATTACCATCCTCCAAGCATGTTCAACTCTGTGCATACATAAGGGAAAGTACATATACTCCCGTTCTCATAATTTATTTTAGTTGAATTGAGAGCCACCAAGGAGACACCAGAAGGATCTGCGAAAAAATGTATCTAAATGTCGATTTTTTGCCCTCCAGTTTTGGAATCCCTCTCGTACTCCTTTTTTCTTGTGAAATGGTCGCGCACACAGGGAATAGCACACATACACAAGAAAAAAAAGGAACTTTTCTCCCCGCTGCTCCCCCTTTGTGGCGCGGCAAACATCTCATCCAAAGGTTAATTGGCAATAATAAAGTACAATATAAGATAAACAATTGTTCTTCGAGAATTTATTCAGCCCGGAGTTGGGGAGTCTGTCCCGATAAGGACACGAGCGATGTTAGCTCGACTGAGGACTATATTACTCTTGTAGCATATCAATGAATACGTAAATTTACATGAAATAAAAACAACGACACGCTCCTTGCACAAAATGACCAGGGGAAATCACAGTTGGGAAAAGTTCTCCATGTTTTCTTCGTTTTTTATAAAATGGCGCCCAACGAGGAGGGAATTTTAATTTTTTTTTTGGTATTCCTTCAGTCCTTTGCGCTCATCCTTTTTTGCCCTCGGATTTAGAATTAAGTGGTTGAGAATATGTTTCCAAATCGCAAATCCTTTGAATTACAAACGAAAAATAAATAAAAATGCAAAAAACGACCAAAGGACGAGGAGACACAAACAAAGGAAGAAAAAAAAAATGAATTTTTGCGGTTAATAAGGTTCGACAATCTGGAGAGATGGTTTTAATAATACCGACAAAGAGGACGACAAAATGGATGGCAAATCCGCATTCTAATTGAAATCTCTTTATGCCGAGCATTAGCGAGGAGATAAAAGGACTTTTTTGTTAGTGAAAGCGGGTCGGTCGCGACTGGCCATTCCTGTGCGCTACATTAATTTTATGATTTTAGCGTAAAGGGAGATCTCCCGACTATATATCCATTGGGCAGATATCCGAAGTAGGATACTTTGAGATTGGAATAAATTTCCAACGAAGGATAACATTTATTGACTTTAATTTTGTCCATTGGGAGATTACGCGCTCTGTAATGGGTGGAAAGGCCAGTTCGTTTTTTTTCCACTCACAGAGCTAACGAGGCAGGAGTAATTCGTTTAGAGCGACCAGCGTGATCGTATGGTGGATATTAAATTGCAAAATTCACTGAAACAATTTATTAAAAGCACGAAGCACGTTTTTGATTGGGAGGTAATTTTTCATTTTGGGAGGAAATCCCTGGGCGAATTAGGAGCGCCGAGTTGGCTCCAAGGAATTTTTTTTGTTCGTGAAGTGAATTGGATTAAAAGTATGCGTTCGATGAATTTTTTTGCTCCTCTAAGGAGGCCTTGAACTGTGAATGAATTTGCAATTGTCTGATAATGAAAAGTGGAATCTGGTTGTCTTTTGCAATATTTTAAATTTTAGAAGCAATTAACAGGCATTCTACCATTTTTTGAGTGAGTGTAAGGTCCTGGAGGCAGCTGCGTCAGTCAAGTTGATAACTAATGCGTTAAACTTGAGGTCCATGTGGACCAGCGTTGTTTTTCTCCCTACATGTCTTAGCTATCTTTACTTCAAATATGCAACTTTTTAGTTGAGACGATATCGCTGTACAGGTTGTCGTTAAATCTTCTCTTTCAAAGGCCTGTGATTTCTGAAATTGTTTTTACTCAAAACGACAAAATTGGGAGAAGCTAGGCCTTGAAGTTCAGTTGGCTGTTATGTCAGCTATTCCCTAATTAGACGGTAGTTATCCATTTAAAATACTCGTGGTGGCTCCAGTATATGACGGCCTATTGATGTTGTTAAAAGGGTCAAATCAAGTTGTTGATGAAAAGTTGCTGACGTTCGTATGTACAATATGGCAGATGAATTTTTGTACGCGATGTTAAGGAGACAACTGCTCCTGGAACGTACCCAGAAGTTGTCTCCTTTTTGTGGATCCAACAAATGATGCTGAGATTCCATTTGCCAAGCATACACCCGTTGAACCAAATCTTAGTAATCTCCTGCTGCTTTGAATACGTCGGCCGGTAAGCCAGCAGGGCCAGCAGTTTTGTTGGACTTTAGTTTGAATTTTGCTCTTGGGAAAAAATCGAGAAAAATGTTTAGCTCATGCCGTCTACACACATATTTTTTTTTTTGGGTTTGGGGCCGCTATTCTCTGGAGCGCTCAGGCTCAACCGGTCCATTGTACTACCAGAAAGCCGGACCCAGTATTTACTCATTTTACTGGAAATTCTTCGCCTTTCGGAGAAAGTCAAGAGGCACTTCAATGATGAGGAGCTTACAGCACTCACCACATCAGAACCGAAAATCTGCCACCTGATCCATGCAAATTATCATCACCCTCTCCACTCCACAGGCGTCGCAGACAGCCTAACATACTAAGCTGCTTGGTAAAAGCAAAGTGTTCCGTTAGAAAGCCAATAAGTTGTCTACATTTTCTTCTGCTAAGTGACAGCAAGAGTGCCGCTGATTTCTTCGAGACGTTCGGGGGCATTCGTTTGGTGTGCCTGCATCCTAGAGAGCCGTGCCACACACAATCGTGTTTGTAGGAAACCCAATCGTTAATAGAGGCCATGACCGAGGACGCGGGTAGACCCAACGGAGGTTCAGCTCCTAAAAAAAACATCCTCTGAGCTTTGTCTATCAATCTAATCGGAGATCTCATTTCCAGAGATTCCAGTGTGACCTGGGCCCGAGACAAGTCATAGAGTTCAGCCTTGCGACCGATTTCAGAGAGTTCTTACATTCTCGAACTATACTGGAACTGGATAAAGGGTTGAGCAAGGCCTTAAGCACAGCCTGGCTATAGCAACAGACGCAAATACTCCGACCCTTCCATTAAAATAGTCTGTGGCCATTAGAATAGCAAAGGTATCTGCTTGGAAAACAGAGGCATGCTTGCTCAACGAGTAGTGAAGTCTGTTGTTATCGACCTCCACGAAAACACCAGCACCGGACTCATGGATGGTTTTGGAGCCATCCGTGAAGATTCGACTTCAGATCCGTCCAGGCTCAGACTCGTGCCGAAGCCAGTCCTGAAGGCAAGGAAAGTCGACTTTAAATTTGCAAACCAACCGAAGTTCTGGTGTCACAGCATCAAACAGTTTATCCATAGAACTAGGTTCGTAGGATAAGTGTTGCGTATACACACATAGGTAGAGGAGTCATCTTGTTTTCTCTCATTCCATAACTTCGTGCTATGTTTACCAAACTTTCCTACTTTCTTTGTGTAGAACCACCAGTGAGTTCCAATAAGTATGACACCCTTGGCACTTGCATAATCTGCTGGTCATTGGTTGCCAACACCCCTGTACTCGGAGTCGTAACCTTGCTTAGCTAAGTTCTCCACCTTTTTCACCTTTGTTGAGTTTCTAAAACACATTCCATTGCCTGTGATGTGCACGTTTACCTGGATTTGCTCCATGCGCCTTGTGACTGCTTGGTTGACCATTCGAACCTCTCACAAATGGTCCAACGCGTATAATAGTGCCAACATCTTGGCATGATGAATACGATAGAGAGCCTTGTGGGCTGACTGGAAGTATCTTGATTCAACATGCGTACAGAAAAGGGGAAATCGATATACGGAGGCAAATCTAGTAAACAGTTGGAACGGGTATACTGCTCTATACACTAAGGGGGCTTTCGGTAATACCGCCTACGAGTCGATAGCAAGGGCAATCGAAAGTTCGACCAATGAGTAAGGGCCATTCCAGTCCCTTCACCGTATAAACCCTATTGGATTTACCAAGCTCCTTTTGCTCATCCTTCCATTCCAGTCCTCGGTCCTAGTTCAGGAAATTAATTTAAATCAATCGTATTCCATCTTGCTTCGCCCTGCTATCTCCACATATTTATCTTAACGCTGCATAGAAACCCCATTCCGAAGAAGGAGCCTCTCCAAGACCCACGGCACTAAACCAAAAAAAAAAGGTAAAGTTTAACCCAGACATGGCTCTATCCACCGGAGTTTGCCTTCCTCCGCCTTGCGGTGATGTAAATCCAATGTTTACACAAGACATAAATGTTGGAAATATTATTCCATGTCCGAGTTGAGGCCTCCTTCAACCGAAGCCCTCGTTACTAAGTTTTGCTTGTGGTTTTTAGCTCAAGGGGCGAGATGAACCTCCACTAGGCGGTGTAATGACTTAGGTGTAGTGTGTGGTTTTTGTGGTTACACCGTTCTTGTGCTTCTAAACCTTTTTTCCATACTTCAGTTGGGAAGAAGGGGCGCAATTTCTTATTTTATTCCACCCCAGCAGCTCCGATCCACCCTGGTGTGGATTGAGGGTTGTAGGTTGCCACGTTAGCCTTTGAAATTTTTTGCCGCCGCAATCGCTGTTGTTTGTGTTGTGTTGACATCTTGTACATCAAGATTGAGGGACGTTTTTATTATTTTGTTTTCCTTTTCCGTTTTTTTTTTTCGATTTTCTCTTGCGCGTTTTTTTTTTTTTTTGGAGGAAATATGCTTTGCATAATTTTTATGACTTTGTTTGCTGTCCATTAAAGTTGACGTAACACGAACACTTGATGGGGCTTGAGCAAGGTTATTTATTCTAAGGGTTGCGGCTGTGTCTGTTGGTTTATTCTCGTTCGGGAGATGGATTAAGATTCGGGTTTTGACGCCGCTCCTTCCATCGCATTTTGAGGTTCTTTTACATTTTGTTCCCTTGTATGTATGTCATGAAAGGGATGTCAAAATTGAATCGTTTAAGCGAATTGTTTGTGTTTTTGTTGCAGTGGAAAAGAAATATTTGCATTTTTGCTTACTCGCTTGCCCGTCTATAAAGGCGATAAAAGCATCTGGTTTGACCCTTGACAGAGTGCTGCGGAGATCAAAGCTATGGAATTTAAAATCAACTGCTTTTTGACTAAAGTCTTGAAATTGTTGGGATTGTGCCTTTCTCACTAAAGGTACTCGCGGGAATACCAAGAATTTTAACGGAATGAACAGGGAAAGTCCCTCGTGGCTTGTCCGTCCACTCCTGAAATCAAGTAGTTTTCGTAAGGTAGTTGTGAATCCTAGACACTCCGAAATCCCCAAGGTCCTTGAAGTTTGACACATGAAGAGAAAGTGGGCAATTGTTGGCTTCTTCTCGCCTCTGTAACATCTACAGAAGTCATAACACAGATGACCACTTTAGGGACATGACTGTTGGGTGGTACCCCAAAACAGGGTTTCGGACCAACGAGTGGGCGGCAAGCGCATCTTCTCGCCAGGCAGTCATCCCGTTCGTTACCCCCGAAGCCTTCATGTCCTAGGATCCAGGCTAAGGTAACCTTTTTTTCCGATGCAAGGCTTTTGAGGTGGTTGAGACAGAGTCAGACAAGCAGTAGGGACACCCCGTGTAGAATGTGGCTCTTCACCACATATGGACGGTCTTAAAGACAGATTTGACGAAGCATCTCTGGTCGTCTGGTCCCTTTGCCTGGAGACATTAGCCCCAAGCTATTATTGCTCAATAACCGTCGCCACAATAACCCTTTCATTTATAAAGGAGCATTGGATTGACCGATGGCTGAGATATCCCCATTCAAATCCTTCCAGTCGGCGTATGGTATGCTGTCCAAATTATGACGAAGCTAATTGCATAGCTTGAGCATGAAGCTACGACTGTTCCTTGAGACGAACTCTCTTATACGATAAAAGCCTTAAACTTCTTAGGGAATTGCTGTAAGAGGGGCACAATAGATCTGTCTAAGCTGCAGTCCGCATATAATTCTCAATCTGTACTTAGATCCAGCTGTTCTGTAGCTACCAGCCTACAGTGTAACGATTTCCCATATCCCGGACCTGGATAAGTCGCTGCAATTCTGTAACCTATCCACCTCATGGATGCAGCAAGCCAAAGTATTCAAAATGGAACTCAACTGCAGGAAGCTGCCAAGTCATGCATTCCATCGATTCCCCAGTTTGCTGTTTGAAATTCTCGTTAACAGCCCAGCTGTCCCCGACCAAAGAAAAGTTCCACACTTCCATCGAACAAAAAAAAAACTCTTAAAGTGTCAACTCCACCTCTGTGCGCCAATTTAAACGCCAGTTTACTGTTCCAAATGAGGAAGAAGAAAAAAGCGCAAAAGGAAAAGAATTATTTCCTTCCGCCAGCATTTCTCAGCTCAAATCGCCTACCATCTTGACGAAAAAAGCCCGACAAGTGGTGCCCCTTTGATCTCATCAAAGTAAGTGCCAGAGAGCATTTAGGACAAAAAAGGAAAAAAAAAAAAATACGTATGTATATGTATATTTTCCATCGTTTCCTGAGAAAACATTTAGATTCTCGAGAGATTTTCAAAGGACATTCCCCGAAAAAATAAAAACCCGCACCCCCTATCCACCGCACATCTGTCAGAAGCTCGTACATCACTCACCGTCGATCACAAGTGCCTACATCAACACTTTGCAGCAGAGTTCACCGAAAAAAAAAGGAAAAAAAAAGGCTTGACGAAGCCTCGTTGCCTTTACCTACCCTCATCACATTTACTCGTCTCTCTCCAGTCATCCTGTCTAAGGACTTACTTATGTGCTACGGGTATGCTGCCGCTGTGTATTATGTGTGTGCGCCTCTTTAAACGGAGCCCCTTTTCACTGCAATCATCATAACGACTGGCAGAGCTGGAGAATGGCGACTAGCGAATGGCGAATGGTGGCGAATGGCTCCATGTGTGTTTAAAGGAAGGCATACATTAAAATCCAATTCTGGAGGCATTCAGCAGGCAGGCAGCACACTATAGTGTCAGGCAAAGGCAAAGGCGGTGGCGGCTGAAACTTATGAAACGATGCCTCTTCGTTCGTGTGCTGTGTGCGCGCCTTCAACGAGAGTGAACCACTAAATTTTATGTTGACACGCTAGGCAATTTGCAGAGTGTAAACATTATGTTAACCGCGTAACGAAAAGGAGTCGCTCGGTGCGGCGGGGTGGAGGTCTTACCCTAAGGGCTGCTATACGGTTCGACGGTTAAGAAGGGTGTGAAATGCGAAATCAAAGTTTTCCTTCATTTTCACATTTTCACTGCTCATAAGGGCTTCACTTGGGGTAAACGGGTGAGACAGCAAGCGGGAAGGGCCCAACGCGGGTGCAGGTCTCGCGGTACAAGTAACAGCGCACTCCTCAAAAGTTCAACACTCGCGTTTCTTCTCGGCTCTCAGTCATTTTTGTGTGTGATGTGGAATGACTGTGCCTTCAAAGGATGCAAATTTCTTTCGTTGTTTTTTTTTTTTTGGTTTGGGGAAGGCTCCCCTCCGGCAGGCATTCTTCCTATCACAAACTCAGGGTTTGTGTTTGTTTTGTTGGCA
The DNA here is from genome assembly GCA_917880715.2 of Matsumyia berberina. NCBI lineage: Eukaryota > Metazoa > Arthropoda > Insecta > Diptera > Syrphidae > Matsumyia > Matsumyia berberina. Next base: position 112,648,959 of record OU862872.1, read on the forward strand.
AAGAAAAACATTATTCACTGATGTGATTTGCATTTTCTTTGCTTTTGTTTGACTGTGTGCGTAGAGGTTGTAAGCAATCATCTTCAACGAGGTCTTAAAATAAGTTTTTTCCTTCTTCTTCTTTTTTGTTTTCCTAAGTCGAAGGATACATATTTTTGTGTCTTTTTTTTTATTCGGGTGTAAGGACAATATGTCTAACAGAGGAGTGATAGGGTTAACATGCTGTTGGGGCAGGAGAAGCAGGCGGTTGTGTTGATAAAATTCAAACGCTGGAGGAGGCGTTGGGGAATTTATTTATTTTTACAACGGTCTGGAACAAGAAATAATACATAAGTATGTATATTTTTGTTTTACGATCGCCAAGGATAGTTGGATTGAGTATGTATGAGATGGTAGGCAAGTGGGTTAAGTAGATGGACGGCCTGTGGTACTGTTGTACAAAATAAATGGAATTAGGTTTTCAATCATATTCGCAGAAGGAGGGGACTCAGTGCTTCTCGCAGTTTCAAGAAGGCTACACTCTGTAGCGTCACTACCTGCGATATTCCATGAAGAATCGTATAATGCGGTTCTTCAGTCAAAGTTTCCGAAAAATTTCTGATTGTGAAGGACCTCAATGCCTTACCGGTTGAACTATAAGACACACAAACCTATTAGTTCAGGAGTTGCTATTGTTTGTTTTGACAGCATTCTGTTATTCGTAAGGTATTGAGATAGGAGAACCTTCGCAGTCCTTTGAGATCAAACATGTTTTTGATCAGAGAAAGTCAGAAACTTCTATAAAAAGACTAAGCGAATGGTTGGTAGTTTTAAGCCTGGAAAGCAGACACGTGGAGCAGTTAGTGGACGAAACCAAAAACACTGGGAGAAGAACTGTTTAGGGAAATTGACTGCATAGGTACCACAGAACTAGGTTTAAGTAGTGAAGTTTTGAAAAACGCAAAACCACTGACTAAAGAAATAGTTCGCGCCTAGGTTAGGTTAGACGCACTTAGACCAACCGTAGGTCCATTGTCTAGGAGGAATTCTCTTTCCTAATCGTTGAACCAATGGGAGATTTTAATAAAGCGAACTTGGTTTCCGACATCATGTTGTGCTAGGTCGCCAAGATTGTAAAAGGCACCGAAATGGTTGCGTCTTTGGCCAGAGAGGAGATGGAGGATCGACTTTTCCTCTTCCTCGTCCCTGCAGGTTCTGCAGAAATCATTTTTAGGAACGACCAGGCGAGTTGCATGTCTGCAGTGTCCTGTCATGACACCTATAGTAGCTCCGAGATGCCGTCTACTTAGTGAAATTAATCTCTTGCAGCGCTTATGGCTTATAGAGAGCCAGGTTTGTCTGCTAGCTTCGCAGGTAGTGCCATTGGGTCACCTTAGATCGGCTTTGCTGATTGCATCTGCCTTTAATTTCAATTTGCATTTAGCTAGTGGCTTTTTTAGTTAGAAGTGGCCCTCCGAGAGGAGGTGCACTTAGACCAGAAAGTAGGTCCATTGTGATGTATGTAGCTAGTGGCACTCGTAGGTTCTCTTTTTCAGGAAGATTCTGTATTGTAGTACCATTTTCTATAATGTCTCTGTGTCATGGTACCCAGCAGAGGAGCATTTTGAATTGCTCTGTCATCTCTACGAGCGACAAGCGGCAATCTAGAACTATTTTTGATGTTACAGAGACTGATTCTGGGGACTTAATGGCGACCTGGCTTTCTGTGAAAATATCCCGAGTAGATATAACACTCCATCTCAGCCAAGACTGGGCCTTCTTCATTGCCATGATCTCCGCCTGAAGGACGCTACAATGCTCTGGAAGGCGAAAGGAGATCTGAAGGTTTAGATCATTGGAGAAAACACCTCATCCTACACCATCTTCGGGTTTAGAACCGTACGTGTAGGTCTCCAAGCTTTTTTTCGAAGGTGGTTTTGGCTTCTCCTAGAGTTCGCGCCTAGCTCAGAAGAGAAATGCTAACTTTGTGTGTTAAGCCGGGAGACATCTAAGCTCTGATGGCCCTCCAACTGACTGACTGGAACTAGAGAGCTCTTCAACTTCTTTGTGCCAAGAAAATGAGCAAGTAGTGCTCAGTAGTTAGTTGGAGTAGGAAGAGTGTCAGTAGGCAGGCTGGCGTACTTGAGACCCAGTTAAGGCATTATGCTGTTGTTTTGATACCACGACTCTTAAGGGTTGAAAAACATGAGTGGGGTTGTTGTTTGGTGGAACTGACATACATATATCCCGCCTGTGAATTTGAGAAAGAACATCATATTGGGAATATAAAGGTCGTTGAGTTTATTGAAGAAAGATTCTAGCGATAGTTAGGCCTTAACATAAAAAGTGGTCGGGGAATTTTGCCTCATTCACATCTTTGCAGCTGCGGCAGTAAGAGTTGAAGCGAATGCCCAGCCTTGCTGTTTGGTTACCGAATGTCCCGTGACCCATACAGATTGCTACAAGGCAAGAAATGTCCCTTCGATTTTTGTCAAAGAGGTCTCTGGTTCTAGTTTGGCTGTATGTCTCCTGGAAAACGCTGCTGAGGGTATTCACTGATTTGGACAAAATGTCACTACCAACCAGACGAATTAAGTTAAGGTCGATTCGACCCAAGCTGATCTCAGAAAACTTCTGCTACAGTTTGGGATTTAAATAGAATTGATTCTTTCAGTTCTACTTTCTGGCGTCGAGTGTTGATCACCAAGCAGGCAACCATGCCGAAGCTGGTCACTTTTCTTTAAGGATAAGATGTGTAGTGACTTCTATGAGCTGTATCAAGGTGCAGCTCGAAAACCTGAATCAAATAGGCGTCCTAGCTCATAAATTTTGAGAGAATGACACACATTGCTTTAGTTAAAACAAGTCTTCGAATCTCCTATGGTTCGAGATGACTAATGTGATCAAATCCCTGCTTTAAAAATCAAGCAGTTGCATGGTGTAACGAAATGGCAGTGACGTACTCCTAATCGGAAAAAATGGAAAGCTGCACTTTCTCAGGCAGATTTTTCTCACGCATGGGTAGGCCAATAAAAGCGATTTTCCTTTAAACAGAGTCTTTCGAAACGCTACAGCGGAGTGCTTTCAAATTTCTGTTTCAACAAATTTCTTGGACAGAATTTTTTGTGGAATCTATTGGCAGCTTGATACGATTTCTACAGTACAAGGTCGTGTAAGATCGTCCTCGCCGAAGCAAGATTGTCCTACGAAGAAAATAGAGTTAATTGGGAGTTTCGTCCAATCTCTTTCAGCACGCAGTTTGAAGGTCAAGATGTGTGACCTCGTCAAAGGTTCTCGGACTGTTCCACTGTCCTTGAACTTGTCCCACTGGAAACATGTGATTATATCAAATTGTTGTCCATGTTAGGCAACAGCGTTTTAGACGTGTTAAAAATACTGCCCATTCCCAATGAGGAGCAGAAATAGCCATGTCTTTGAGTCAGTCCACACTTCACTGCCTCCAAGCAGGGATGGATTCCCCCTTCGATCCCCTTACAACCACCCTACCACTGTTGTGTTAAAATTTCAGGGAATTTCATCAAGACACCAATGTCCTTCCAGCTGCTACATGTCTATTTTATGAAAATTTTATTTCACAAAAAAAAAAAAGAAAGAAAGGCATTCCCAAGGACGAATGTCCCACTCGTAATCCACAAACACAAAATGGAATTCAACACGAAAAATATCCTTTATTACCACCACCATCCACCTGGAACACATTATACATTTGCATTCCAAGCTTTTAACATTTCTTGTTTTTTTTTGTTTTCTTCGTTGCTCATTCCAATTTTCTCCGAGAGTTGTCCTATCATTTTTAGAGCAAAGGAATCCAATTATCCTGTCATTAGACAAGAACGGCAACTCATTAGATGGGTGTGGGGCGAGATGGAGGTTGACTTAGTCGTCGTCGTCGTCACATTAATTAACAAAATTAAATATCTCTCCACAGCACAGGGATGGGACGGGATGGCCGGAGGTGGAGGATGTAAAGGAATGTTGATGATAATTCCACTCCTGAAAAACACGTCGTCCTCAATAGTTGGGGTGTGGTATAATTGGCATGTTCGCGTAGTGTCCTTACGCGTTTGCTATCTCAAGGATTTTCAGATAGAATTTCGTTTTCAGTTCGTGTTGTAATTTTGATGTGTTTTGCAGGTGTTCTGCTCGTTGCGCTATTGTTGCGATCCAATTTCCAAGTCGAGCGAGAAAAAAAAAGGAAGCAAACAGGATACTTACAAATAGCTGGGTTGTACCCTTTTTTTAGCTCCCGATTTGGTGTAAGGATGATCCAATAGAGGAAATGGGTGACTTTTCTTATGAAATACAAACGGCGCGGATGAGGGAAGAGACAGAGAGAGAGAGAGAACACACAATAAGGATTTTCAAATAATGTTCTATCCCTTTGCGTCCTAAATCGGAGGGTCCTGTGGATGGAGCCGAGAACAAGGGTGTTATGGAATTTTAAGCGTCAATTCACAAGAAATTGAAGTTGTAAGGATATTTTCTTGTTCTGTTCTTTGTTTGCTAGGAACACAAACAGAAGGAGTTGTGTTGTCATGACTAGCGAGGAGTGTTGATATAGGGGATATTGGATAAAAGATGATGGATCCTTCAGGTAGACACGTATATGTTTTGGGTGGATGGGATACGGAATCATCCGTAAGCGATTTGTGCTGAAAGAGTTACTTTTTTTGAAGACTTTTTGATTGAAGATGATGACGATGATGATGATCATGATGATGATGATGGTGATGGGGTAAAGGTTGTCGTTGGGGTTATATTTACTTAGGGGATCCGGATAGAGTTTGAATGAGTTTTGATATCCCTTTTGGAGTTTTGTGGATAAAACTCTTAAAATGGTTGCGAAATGGGTGTGGAATGTAAGAAGTTTAATGGAGTTGGGCGATGTGATGGGAATCCTGAATTAATTTTGTGTCTAAACTTCAACAGAATAGGAGAACCCAAATTACTTTACCAATCCTTATTGGGCTTCTGGGTCTCACGCCACCACTAATCAGAAGTAATCCTGGCTATAGAACTTCTCATTTGGCCTATTGATTGAACAGAACTGGGTTGGGTTTGTTGACTTGGATAGGCGTGCTTAACCTCTGCTTTTAGATTCCAAATCAAGGAAGATTTGCTAAAACCTTTGCTCGAGTTCTAGATTTTGGGAAAACATGCATCTGTCTTTCAAGAGGATATATAAAGAAAGTGTAAGGGGCGACACAATGGGTTAATAGGCCCCTGGGAACGCACAGTCATTGACTGGATAATTCCCCATAACCTTATTTAACCTAAGAGGCGAAGAATCAGCATCTGATTCATTGACAGTGACATTCAGGCAGGGCTTAAGGTTTTACCTTGCCTTCAACCACTTCCAACCTGAACGCTGAACTCACGGAGTCTTATTCCAAGACGCTACCAGGACACTCTTGAGTAACAAGGAATGAGATCATTGGGGAACTAGCAAGATTTGAGACATGATTTCTCAGGATAGAACCTATACGTTGTGTTTGCCAATGTTTTCGGTGTGAGTTTCTGTTGACGACTGGGTCTCTAGTGAACACAATGGAAGGTGTTATGTAAACAAACGACAAGAATTGGTCCCAAAGCCTATTAGAGTCCGCGGCTTTATTGCTGTCTCTTGTAGTATCGCTAAACTCTCTGTAAAATGTATGCGTTCAGTTCGCCAAATGGTCCTCATCAAGCCCAAAGTAATGGACGGAACTCTGCCGACTAGGGTCTCTGTTACATCTTCTACCTTCCACGGGTTTCAAGCAGTGTCGAGGCAGTGTCGAGCAATGCACTTATAGCACTGATTTCGTTGGCACCCATGTTGGTATTCCCTTGTTATCGGCGGCTACTTTTATCCTGCTATACTGCGAGCTACCAGTGTTCAAAGCGAGGTACTGTTGTCCATGGCCCATTGAAGGTCTCCACGATCCTTCATGAATCAATGCTGTAGAGTACTTCCTTCTCTAGAACGCGGGTACATGTTCTTCGATTCCATCAATATGCGTGCAGGGGTTGATATCCCTGTACCTGTCTGATTGATAGTTCCATGATCTGAAAACATAGTGCTCTTCAAACCCTGACATCATTTTGTCAGTTAAGCCAAAATTGACTCGAATCTGCCAGCAACTGTGACTTATACCAGCCACAGTTGGGATTTCTTGTGTTCCATGGACCTAAAATCCTGCAATGCTGGAATCTTGTAGTCGAAACACGATTCTCAGGATTTTGTGACAAATCCGCCTTCCAGTCTCATGAAGTAGAGGATTTCATGACTTTGTGAGTCATTTCCAAGGTCGATGTTCTGCCTTTGTGGCCTTAAAACAGGCTCGTGATTCTGCAAACTCCCCAACTGTCGAATACTTCCTTTGGTCGAGAGAAAATCATCGTTGCAAAATTGAGTTTTTGCACAAGCAACGTCAATAACTCCCACGTATGTATGTATGTATGTTTGTACCAAGGACTACCCCAACCAAGACGAAAAATCGATTGTCTACCGCCCGCAGCAGCCCATGAACAAGTCCCAGCCGTTGATCGAAAAATTCAATTACGATACATCCCGAGCTGGTAAAAGGGAAACCACCCTCCATCAATCATCTTTAAATCGTCCTCAATTCACGAACAGATGCATCGTTCGCCAATTTCTCAGAATCAAATCTAAGGACATTCCTTCACACACACATACACATTCAGTGCTGTACTCGTACAACTTACATTGAACATTGTCCACAATCCAGAGATGCTGTTACATCGTTTTTTTCTTCTTCTTCTTTTTTTAATAAACCGAAACGAAACTTCTAAGGACACTCACTTATCCTTTATGACATTTGGACCATCTTCTCCTTGAATGCAATCCAAAACCAATAATTCAAAGTCGACTTATGTCCAACGCCAACATGGATACGGACCAATTCCCGTCTCAGACTTATCCCCCAATCATGTAAGGAAAAAAGTCCTTTCTCCTTGAAAGCTATTCGAATTGGAATGAGCAACAAGAGATATATTGTACTTGTTAAGGAAGTTAAAATGGAACAGAAAAAAAATAGATAAATTATTCCCACATACACACTTGCGAAATGCATTTGCCACTGCTTGGGGAAAAAAGGACACAGAAAAGGATTTCACAAGAAAAAAAGCCTGCGAAGCCCATTAGAAGAGGGATTTTTGCAAAAAGGACACATTAAAAGAGACGACTTCCTTCGCGAGAAACTTAGTCGGGAATCAGGTGCGTTTTGAGTTTTCAGGACGAACTATGAGAAAATAAAAGAAACAACGAACAACGTGCCAATGTCTCTCTGTGTGAACATTTGTTTGTGCGGTAATTTTCCTGTGCAGATCCTTTTTAATGAGTTTCTCTGTCTTCCTTTTTCCGTTTTTCTAGCTCGAGAAAGAAATTTTCTTCATTTTTTGTTTTTTTTTCTTTTCGTTTGAGTCCTTACGACTTATTTGAGGCAGCGGTTGCCTTAACTTTGGTATGAAATGCGTGTTATCCTCGTTACTAACAAAACGCTGCGCTTAATTTATATCCCATTCTCTGTCCCGCTGGTGGGTGGTGGATAGAAGTAGAATAACAACAAGAAAGGATAACGATAACGTCGGAGACGTGTGTTGTTAGCAAGGCAATTTCTTTCAGCGCTCCACACTGGTGTAACAATGAATGCAGAGGCGAGCGCACAAAGATAGATATCCTTTTGTGGTGAAATTTTATACACACACAGCCAAGGAGATAAACGTGGATGATAGGGAAAGGAGTATTAAAAAAGTCCAAAAGTTTCTGATCCTCATACCGCTTCATTCTTTTGAGCAAGAGAAATCCTTTTTTTTTGGCGAAACTTAGTATAACCGGAAATCCGTTTTCTCAGCAGCAATAAGGATATCAAGGATGATTCTGCCAGGAACGTGAATAACGTTAACTGAAACAAAAAGAGATTTTCATACGCGCAGTGTATGTGGGTGTGTGTGTGTGTACGTCATGCTGCCGCGCGCCTTGTAGCTGAAGTGAGAAACCAAAAATAATAAAATAAAAGGATAACAGAGGGGTCCTACACAGGACACCACCGCCGCTAGGTTTCTTTCTTTTGGTATTTTATCTTGTACCAAGGTATTTAGGGATAAAGAGCGAGAGAGAGGATGTTAATGTACTGAAACTAGATGCAGGAAAAAAAAAAAGTGGCTACGGTAGTGGCTTACAAAAAGGATATTAACTAAACATGCCTGACGTTGGTCGAGGATACACACAACACACCTCTCTCATCTCAGAATTGAGTTAATCAGAGATATTGCCGCCATGAAATGTTTGTGTGTTTTGCAAGGTGTCTGACATGAATGTCCTTTTTGTGCCCGGTGCGCAAAGGCTGGGTAATGAATAAAAGAGTTAGACTCGGGGATGAATGGGCCATTTTAAGGATCATCATTTATGGAAATTAAGATTAGCTTTGTTGTGCTAAAGAGATGTGTTTGTCGAGGAGGAATTAGTTGAAAAAGAAAAAAAACATTCATTCCACCTTCGAAGTGAACAGGGATAATGACGCTTTGATGGGTAAAGGAGTGAGGAGGAGTGATGGTAGTGAGGCATAAAAAAAAAGAAGGTAATTTCGGAAATTAGCTGATGTCTGTAAGGCGTTGCGAATGGGTGAAAGAGTTGGTATTTCCAAAGTTATCCACTCAAGTACACCAATTAAGACTCTGCAAAGATTCTTCCTTTTCCTTGCCACAGATGACGAAAATGAGTTCTGAGACATGCCAAGCAAGAGATTTTGTAACAGAGACAAGCTTATGTGAGCTGGAATCATACTTGGTTAAGACAGGGAGATTATTGCTTCGTCGTGCTTATAGCTATGCAGGCCACTGACAGGAAGCAGTTCTTTCACAACATAAACTCCTACCGTACATGCGTTTTGGAACGTCTGTAGTCAATAGGCTGCGTGAGGTTCAAGAAGTCAAGCATCCAACATTTTGGCAAAGAAATCAGATAGCAAAAAACTGGTTTTAAATATCCAATTTTAGGCTTAAGAAGTCAGTCATCAGGCTATCGGTGGCTTATTTTGCGGATTCGAATACTACACCCGTTTCTTCATCAATTTTTGACCCACTTGTGTACCACTTGATCATGTAGTTGTCCAGTCGTTGGTTTGTGGATTCATGGCTCGCTCTTTGAGCTTCATAGTGCCTATAAGCGGAGCTTTGTTTGAGAAGTATGATACACCGAATCGTCTTCCCATCATTAGTTTTGCCACGACGATGTCAGTTCCAGAAGTAAGTGCAGCCAATTGCTGCGGTTAGACACAGTCTCATGGCACTAGTAATGCAATTTATTGAGAGTCTCCATGGGGAAGATTGGCCCACTTCACTCATGCTATTGCTCCATAGGCGGTCATTAATCTCATAAGGGCAATGTTCATCCCTCTAGAGACGGCCGTGAATATATCCTCGCTAGTCTTCTACAACTCCTGAGAGCGCGGACAGCCTTTCTCGTTATCTTACCTCCTAAACTTCCTTGGTTGGTGTCAGTGTCATCCCTGACAGCCTAACTGGCTTCGGGTTTCCACATTTCCTCTTTCTCTTGTTATTTTAGCCAGATTTACGATTCCACTAGTTACTCATGCTGCAGTTGAGCTTCTAGAGAGCCGTTGGTGATCTTTAAAGTGCTGGATGTTGGCGCTGAATGCTCTTTTTTTTTTTTTTTATATAATTAACGCTAAAGGGGTTATGACTACCCTTAAACGAGAGCACGGGCATTAGGGAAATTAGAGGAGAGACTGTCTGGCATTTATAAATCGTTCTGTGCATTTCGCAGGTAGAATCCAATCGATGCCGAAAGACTTTTCGAATCAAAAAGTCCACCTTAGACCTTCTTGAACTAATCTCTGATCTTCTTAAAGATTTTTAAGGATCAAAGTAGAGGAACCTCAAAAGGAAAATTGTTTGCTGGGTGTCGTTAGCAGAATGCTTAATTGGTTCCATTCTAACCATATTCACATCATTGTAGAACCTTAAATGGTTCCTCCTCGACACTCGTTTTCATTACCAAAACTGTCACCAACATCATGTCAGCCCGATGAGCCAAATCCATTTATGAGTAAACATTTAATTAGCATCAAATTACAAGGCGATAATCCTTCATTCATCGCTTACCTCGCTTAACCCCAAAAATGTATTTTCGATTCTTTTTAAATGCCACTCAGGCCTAATATTGATTTTTACTCTCCCTTCGTCCTTTGCTTGAACCTACTTCCTAGCTCCCAACAGCAAATCCGTCTCTCTCTCTCTCTCTCTATGGATGTGTGCCTCTTCTCCTTTTTTTCTTTCTTTGGTTCCTTCTTATTTTTATTTTTTAAGGAAGCAAGGACATCATAACTTTTTTTTTTTCTTCTTCACTCTTTTTCGACTTGTGTTTTTTTTACGGGAGTGGGCGAGGTGAGGGCAAACAAAAATATCAGCCCACAAAAATACGGGTCATTCCACTTGATTAAGATTCATCACTCGTATTCTGGAGTGGAGAACTCGACTGCAATGTTTTTTTAAAAGCACGTCCTCTTCTTTTGCGTTTCGTGTGTCCCTTTTTTTTGTTGGCTCTCCCTGTGCGTATGTATTTTTCTCGTTGATTAATTTTATGCGTAATAGGTTTAAAGGACGACGAGACTTTGTGTCCTGCCAGTGTAGTATCCGTACATGTGTATGCCGTGTCAAATTGGACGAGAACCGATTCGAGGTGAATATTTGTGGAAGCAATTTATTTGTGTAAGCTTATTTGGTATGTAACCTTGGATTTTGAAAAGGTTTTTTCTGCCAGGACTAGGCGGGGGATGAGATTTGGTTAAAGGAAGGGAAAGAGCGACGAGGGGAGTTGGACTGTAATTTGGGTAAATTCTCGGTGACAAGTGATGCATTTCAATGAAGATGAAAGGTCTATAATGTGTTCCACTTGGGAGGAGTAGGTTTACGGGCTTTGCAAAAAGGGAGCCACGTGTTTGAGCAGATTCTGAAACTGTGGTAGGTGTTAAATTTGGTTTAAGTAGCTTGATTTAGGGAAATTAAAGGGGCGCCTCGTGCCTCGTGTCTTGTGCGTTTTTCAACCATGAATAATGGTGGATGAGTTGAAAACTAAATGTGTTAATGTCGTTCTTCAATTTCAAGCAGGGTTCAGTGTGAGGCATTTAGATCAGAGCTGAATAGGTTAAGCGGCGTTTTGAGTCCTTAGTTAAAAGGGTCGATGTCTCCGATGGGCGCCATCTGATATCTCCTTCTTCTATGAGTGCCACTCAGTGACGGACTAAGACTGTTTGAGACCCCAGGTTAGGTTAGGTTAGGTTTATGGGTGCCTTGTGACATTGTCACTGCTCACTTAGACCAACAAAGGGTCCATTGTGCCCATTTTCCAATTTAACTCCGGGAACCTGTAACGAGAAAAGGGGTTAGAGACCGCTGATTTAAAACCACCCAGATAAAGAAATGAATCTCAGGAGGTCCCTCAGCTCGACATCACCCAAGTCTTCCAGTTCCGTGAAGAAGTAACTACCAAGAGTCCTCATTCTTCTACTGGCGAGGGCAGGAAGTACAAAACGTACTCGTGCTAAGGGTTTCCATTAAGATTTAGTGCCCACATACCGTAACCAAGGATTTACCTTCAAATTTCAACTCTCCACCCATGCCTCTAGCTTTGACTTAGCAAACAGTTCTTTGTACACCTATCGTTTCGTGTTTCCTTTTGCATACGCTTTTGATCAAAGTTTTATCTATCAAGCGAACAAACTCCCACATAGAAACACCCTCATCCTTGAAATGAAAACTTCCACGGATGACCCAAATGAAAGTTCAACCGTTTCCAAACCACCGCACCTCCCTCACTTTTTAGCCTAAGAATCTTCCCATCTACCCATACACAGCTTATTCGCTTCATATGCCTCCAACCATCAATCAGTTTAGCCGGTAACGCTGAAAACTGAAATCAGTGCTGCGAAACCAGTTTCCAACCATCATCCCTTCGAGGAAAAAAATTGGAGCGTAACGTTCTACGTAAACACCCTCATCACACACAGATTCATCATGAGAGTTTTTCTATCTTTTCCCCATCCTTGGAATACTATTTGCGCTCAGTTTTTGATTTGTTTTCGCAACAGTTAACTGTTTAAAGAGCAATTCCATCGACAGAATCTCAATTTCTTTCAGAGAAACTCGGAGCCTGAGCCACGTTTGAATGCACACATGGGCACAGCATTTATTCGCTTGAAAAATGTTACGCTCTCTCTCTGTCTCAAAGCCATCGTCGTCGTCGTCTCAATATGAGGGCAAAGCGTTTTCTTCATCCTTCACCGCACAATGGCAAAAAAAAAACTTCTCTTCTGCTTTTTTGTTTATGTTTATATTTTCTTACATTAACGGACACTTCTCTTTGCATATAAAACAAAATTAATATTTTTTTTTCCTCTCCCAACAGATTCTGCAGGATTCCTTCTGGAAGATTGCACTCCGACTATGAGAAAGAAACATCAGCGAGGACGCCCTTAGCTATGTTTGCCGTTGCCATCAGTTAACTGACAAAAGGATTTTTTTTATCTTCGACGTCGTTTTTTCTCGAAAGAAAGTAATTTTCCTCGGAAATCATAAGAAAAGTGGAAAATTTTCATCGTCAAATTAATTTTTTTATTTATTTTTCGAATTAATTTTCGTTAATGATAAGTTTTTTTCGGTTCATTTAAAAAAAAAAAATCTTTGTCCGCTTGAGAGTCGGTTGACGGGGTCTGTCTATGTTCGGTATGGCAATAACGCTAATATGCCGCAGTCGGTCTGGATGATTGTGCTTTTGGAAAAATAATTTTCTTATTTTTGGTGCTTGTTGCGCGGTGTGGAATAATAATAAAAATTTTAAAAAATCTAATTAATTTAAAGAAAATAATACAGAAAGCAATTAAAATTTAAATAAATAATAATAACGAGACCTTTTGGGAATTGAAGCAGTGACTCAAGCTAGAGACATCATGATGAACAGGATGTTGCTGCAGATGCGAACACTCGGATACCTGTTGGCGGTGATATTTTTCACTGGAAATGGTAAGTTTCAATTAAATTATTTTTATATATAATTTGGTTAAAGAATTAAAATATCTTGACGTCAGTGCGTTTTCTTTAATTTTAATTTTTTGACCAGATCGTACCTTGTTAGGTAGAGAGGTCTTCTAAGAAGAGGTAGACTTAGACCAGAAAAGCGGTTTATTGTGATACAACTGAGTACAGGGGTTTGACGTCTGCTTATCCCTGAGACCATTTAGTTATCATAATGTAGCTGTTGAGATTTGTCGTGCTGGCGGAGTTTAGATCATTTTCTTTCCTGATCATTTTCTTTCCACGTGCAGAGAAAGTGTTCCGTGGGCTCTTTTTCCTCCTCTAATTGTGCGTACACGGAGGCCTACTGGTCCATTGTGTTCCCCCTTTGAACTGTGGTCCATGTTCCAACCTTGGGTTCTAGATGGGTGGTCTATCAAAACCACCCTGTACTCTCAATAAAGTGGAGTATGCTCGTTATCGGTACTTCTGTTAGGTTAATCAGTTCTCCAAACAGCCTGTTTCTCATGTGTCGGAGTCGGGGGTCACAGAGTAAATGCTTGATGGTTTCTGGCTGACAGCTCCCGCAGTAGTCTGGGAAGTGGATGCCGAGTCTGCTGGCCACGGTACCTATGGCACAATGTCCCGTCAGTACACCTACTAGGATGCGAGTATCTTTTTTGTTCATAGCCAGAAGACATTTTGTTTCTTTCTGGTCTAGCCGCCTCTTGCAGACCAAGAGTTGTTGATTAGCTCTCTCATCTTGTGGTCCACGGTACCTTTCAGTACACCGATAGGGGTGTTTATCGATGTGTGGGTGTGCTCTCTTTCCAAAGCTGATCCCTGCCGAGCAAGTTCGTCTGCTTTCTCGTTGCCCTCGATATCGCTATGTCCGGGGACCCAGCAGATGTTGACCTCGTGGGTGACGTCTATTTTTAGGATTTTATGACACGTGATACCGCTTTCGATTTGATGCTAGTATTATCTAGGGCCTTGATAGTTGCTTGACTTTCGACGGGGATGGTGATCCTAGTTGGGCTCAGTCTCCTAGCATTTATTGTCCTTGCTGCTCTATCAATCATGAAAATTTCAGCTTGGAAGACACTACAGTCATCCGGGAGATCTTTTCAGATCTAGGGCAGACCAGATCAGCCTGGCATTGTTGCAATAATCGAGGTATTGCCATCTACGACTTGCTTTCGACAGAGTGTCGTTGCAGTTCATGTGTTTGACAAACGTTGTGTTCCCCTCTTTTGATCGTCGTAACTGCAGGGATAGTTTTGGTTTGGGACGAATGTGGGCAAGGCTAGGATGCTGCCGATTAATTTGTCCTTGAGATGTCTCAGGTCCAGTATACACATGGACCCCAGGCTAGTCTAGCTAATTCGTCAGCCTCACAATTCCCTTGAATGTCGCAGTGACCAGGGATTCAACAGAGTGTGACGCTATACTGGTTAGCGGTCTCGTTTAGAGACACGCGCCAGTCCTTCACTCCCTTAGATTTTACTGTGTTGGATACGAAGGATCTGATCGCATCCTGGCTAAGAGTTCAGCTTGGAAGACACTACTGAAGGAGTGGTGGATGTCTAGGTCTTCTGAAAAAACACCGTCACCGACTCCTTCAGCTGTTTTATGACCGTAAAGATAGCCTCATGAAAAAGGACATCTCGCTGACCCCGGTATTTTGTGCCTATAGCCCATGTTGAACTCGTTTTCGGTTGGCAGCATGTCGTTTGATTTGGGAAAGCTGCGGTGAGTTGATAAGATTCTGGCTTGTCCCACATTTGTCACACACCATTCGTGGGTTTCTCTCAGTCTTAGATCCGCGTTAGTGGCCTGCTGTATGCCGTACCCTAAACTAGCTTCCTTTCAAATTTGTCAAGTTTTAGCGGCTCTACCTATAATATTTGAGTAACACATGGTTCCTAGATCACTTAGTTCTCCATGGAGTTGCTTATCTTCATGCGTCAAATCTCTTGACATCCTTCAACCGCTCCAAACGCTACTCCTTTCAACAGAAAACTATTGCATATTCTGGTGAACTTGTTCCAAAATCTAGTATATACTGCCCACTTCTGACACGTACAATTTAAATGTCAAATGGGACTCCTGCAAGACAAAAACTTATAAAGACTTCCGCCAGAACATGCCAAAGCCAATTTCAGGATGTTATCCCTTCTAAACTCCCACGTTGTTGGGGAACTTTTTAAATTTAAAAACTTTCGCACAGCAACATTGGTTTCGTCTGTGACACAAATATGACAACAATTGTCTGAGAATATGATTAGCGGGATACATTTCCCATTTCCTCCCTCTCCAAGGATTATCGTGTCTCCAATATGAAAAAATATGCAAATTCCATCAAAAAAATATCCTTTTGCCGGATGTGGATAAAAGAAACTGAAACAAGACTTCAATACTCTTACCTAGTCCTGGACTCTTACGGAATGTCACAGAAGTTTTTAATAGAAAAATACTTGAGAACTTCGAAATGGAATTCTCTTTCGAAGTCACTTGTGCTGCACACACATATTTCAGTTGAGACCGATGTGGTTTCCCCGCAACGAGACACAACTGCAACAAAGAAAAAACGCACAAAAAAAATACGAAACTTTTCCCATAACTTCTGATTCTTATTCGACTCCTCTCCCATTCATAAGTCGTCCTGTGTTGTGGATTTTTCTTATTTTAAAATTCGAATTAAAATTTATAGTTAAACTATTTCCCAAAGTCATGTGAACATAGTGTGTTGGACCAGGACATTCGACAGAGTTTTGCATATATTTTCCCCATGCCTCCCTCTGCTTAAACCATTATAAGGATGAAAATGAAAAAGAGAACAACCTGCAAGGATAGAGTACATGTATCTTTCTTGTATTTGAATTGTATTCTAAATGGAAAAATCCTGTTTTCCACTGAGTGTTTGTGTTCTTTGTGTGTGTGGGTGTGTTTGTTTGTGTTGGAAAGAAAAGTGTAATTTATGTCGTACAATGTCCTGTTTTTGTCATGGTTCCACGAAGAGGCAATACACTAGGGACAAAGAACGATTTTTGTACAATAGAAGATGACATTTTTTTGCTGTTGCTGTTGTTGTTGTGTGTTTTTTTCGCTGAGGTTGGGATGAAGGACAAACATTTAAGAAATATTTTGAGATGTGGCTGGATGGATAGATGGAAGTGGACAAGGAAGCGACTGCAATGTGCGACGAAGAGTGACATTTTCCTTTTTGTTTTTTTAATGAAATGAAAGAGCTACACAAACGGTTTACATTTTAACGAATTTTTATCGAAGTGGGATCCCATAAGGTTGCCAAGTGGGACCCAGGGTTTTAATGAAAATTAATTTAGCATCGTCATGCTTAGCGTGACGATTTTCCACCAGGAAGTGATTTTTATAAGCGAGGCTACCTAAATAACTGCGTTCATACACAACTGAACATGTCGTACAAGTTCTACGAAATATTTCCTTCAAACTTCCTTTCGAAGTGATTCACAGGTCGATGAAAGATGTAAAACGTAGGTCGGCTATGTAAACGGAGTGACAGTGTCAGTTAAGCACTATCGAGAGTCAGTTCAACGAGTAAATCGGCACTTTGTTGCCACCAGATCATGGGCGCTTGCCATGGTGTAAGGTATACTGCTCTAGCAAGGTAAACCATTTGCCTAAGAACTTGCTCTACAGCTCTACAGTCCGGGGTAGACCTAGACCTAAGAACTTGGGCACAGTTTTTCCTTACTAAATTCTGTGCAACGAGTTTTGAATGGAATGCCAATTCTGGCTACGGAGTTGATCACAGTTCCGTATTCCTCTTCCGAACAATATCTGCGCAAGTTTTATTGAGGAGTTCGTTTTATTTTGTTAGATGGAATGTGGGTCTTATCTTGCATAACATGGTTCAGCTTCTTGGGAGACTGTGTGAAATTATCCTTCTTTTGTCAGTTTCAATTGGAATGCAGAAGCTGCCAAGAGATGATTCTCGCATCTTCCATCTGTGACCTAAGATTGGAAAAACGAATCGATTTTGAACGCCAAGAACTTCATTTTGACATTATTCTGCGAACTTGGTTAAAATGCTACCAAAAGGCCTTAAAAAAGTGTCTGACAGTTTGCGTATATGAATCAAAGAATTTTTCAAACCTCTATAAGCCTCTAGAATTGCCAGTATTTCTACCTAAAGTACATCAGCGGTGATCGTTATTCCAGCTTTGCTAAGCACTGCTCTCATTTCTTCCATGAGGAAGGCGCAGTAAAAGCTTCATAAAAGATCAGTTTGGGGTATGAGGAAGTAAGTGAGGATCCGTACAAATAAGAAAGACAAAAGGCATCAGTGGTCGTTGAATAAGAAGAGAATGTTGAGTCTAGTCGGGGCCTAGTCGGCCTAACCTCTCAAGGATTTGTCAATTTATTAAGAGAGCACAATTCTATGGGTTACTCTGTGACTTGAAGAAATTACAAGTGAATAATGTTTCACCCCAGGACGAGGGATAAACCTGACCAAAATCTGATGGCAGAGAAGAAGGTTAATGATTGAGATCCTAAGTAAGGATTAATCCGCTCTGACATAAGCACACAGACATTGTGGTAGCCAAAGCCACTTCCACTGAAGTGAATGTATACGCGCGGATCAAGGAGGGGTTTGAAACTTAGGTATTAGGTTCCATTGGCGTTCAAGGGTGGTGCCCAGGCTAAATGGGGACATTTTTAGTGTCTGTCATTGCTATAATTCACAGGAATTTTTTCGAATCTCCTGATGTCATAATCATTGTCAGCCCAATCAACTTCTCAAGCCATGACACTCTACTGCCAGTGTTATGCCTTCGCAGTAAAGTCGCCATCATGTGAAAAAGTTTAAGTTTGTAGGTTAATGAAAATCATTTATAGCCTCTTCATCACAATAAGGCTTATGGAGCCTTTATGAAGCCCTTGCTTTGGATCTTGAAATGGATATCACGTAGCGACACAGATTAAGTCAAGTAAGGAGGATGGCTGCACAATATTTCGTGCAGATTCACTCTGATTCTCTTGGATCCACTGTACTCCTTGCTGTAATATTCCTGCGAATACCTACGAGAAGAGTTTAAGGCATTTGGTCAGCCTTAGTAAGCTACCCCAAGCTCGCAAGTCAGGAAAGGCATCTGGTGGATAGGTCTACAAGGGTTCAGGATAGGTTCAACTGAAACCTAAGCATTCAATAAGAAGTGCGTTGTGTCCTATTTGCTTTAACATCGCCCTAGGTCATGCTGAGCTTAGTTATGGGTATACCTATGTGGACGCGTTCTTTTTCATTCATTTTTCATTGCATTTTTCTTCCTTGCTTTCAACGGTGTCGTCTTTAGATCCTGTGAATCCCAAATTATGACGCCTCATACTTGCTGATTGAATCTGATTCCTTCTGCAAGATTTGAATCCTTTTTTAATTATTTTCTAAAAATTGTCTTGGAAATCATAAAAAGCTGCGTCCTTTTCTTAAATTCCACCTCTAGAACGTCCGAAATTCAGACACACACACATACATACACTCGTACTAACTGACGTCTTCCGTTTTTATTTTATTTTTCTCTTCATCAACGTAAGCATTTCTCTTTACCTTCTTCAGTTCGTTGTAAACTTTATTATGTGCATATAAATCACAAGGTGAATCAATTAAAATGTGAAATTCACTCGATGAGTATCCTTTCGCGGATACATCCCACTGTCTTTTCGAGCAAAGTCATCATCATCGTCATCTACTCTCCGCTTTGGAATTTCTAACTCGTCATTATCAACATCCACAGCATCGTCATGATCATCATTGTCCTCGTCGTCGTCTTCATCGTCATCCCCATTTTCATCTTCATCTTGACCAAAGGATCTGTGTGTGTGTCTGTGTTTTTCTTTCTATGGAAATTGCACCGTTTTGCATAATTTACGAAATTAAAAAGTTTTCCTGCTCTGTTGGTCCTGAGGATACTTTACCGTTCACCATCAATCTTGCTGGGCAAAGATATTTACTGTCAACTCATCCACAGATTGCAAATCTTCCGATGAACTTCAAGGGATACGCAAACTCTGCATTCACTGCGCTAAGTTTTTATCTAACTATGTGTACGTGTGCATGCTTGCAGGAAGGATAACAACAAAGCCATTAAGTAAATTTAACGTGCATGTAAGTAAAAGCTATGCATGCATAAAAGTTTCCTCCTGAAATGTCTGCACCCTGTGTGCAAGTAATGATTAATCCGCCCCCGGTGTCCAGCAGGATTTTCTCCATTCAGTGCGAAATTTCTTCCGAAATGCGATGCACAAACAGAGGTCCTGTACACATAAAACATCTAATATCACTCAAAAACAGTTCGAAGGATATACACACGTAAAGTTGATGAAAAGAAATAAAATAAAAAAAACTGAAAAGCTCTGTGAGGAAGGCACAAACTAAGAGGACGAGGGACTGACTATCTTTCATGCACTCTCATCCTGAATGGGATTAAGTGAGAAGAGTTTGACCCTTCTCAGAGATTTATTACTATCGAAAGGATAAACTTTTTCCTTGGCTATAATTTTTGTTTTCAGTTGAATTTGCATGCATTTACCCCCCGAAACAGGACATAAAAGTCGAAGGACCATCAACAATGATGGTGTTGGTGGTCAAAGGGACCGAGGGGACCGACCGAGTTATTAAGTGCAAACATGTTTGCACTCATGTCGTGCCGCTTAGTATCCTTTCAAGGAGATCGAAGCAGAGAGCGAGAAGAATCCTACTCGTTGTTTGTGTGTGTGGGCATACAGATATACCACTTCACATGACCTTTCCACCACCATCGCTCTCCTGATCTATTGCTCTTGAAAGAGGAATCTTTTTATTCAGTTTTTGCTTTTTTTTTTTGTTCAGTTTCGTTGCCATCCGATGCGGATGAGTGGGAATCCTCTTTAAGATTTATTTCAATCACCAAGCCGAACAGCCTACCACTCTCGGCCGAATGGGGAGGCGGGTGGAAGCGAGCCATGTGCAGGACAAGGATTATGTCCTTTAAAAGTATAAACATTCTTTTGTTGGAGTTTTTTTTTTGTGCTTGTGTCATCCATATCATGTTCGTTCGAGGATTTGTTCAGATGCTATCTACAGAGCTATCTGCGACGTTTTATGGGCCATTGAAGGTATTCATTGTCCTGAATAGAGGAAGCGACCGTTGGTTGTTAGCCCTCGCCATGGGTGATGTTGGCAATAAATTCAATGAGCGATATCCAATGTAAGGGTATTCTAAAGTAAATATATCGATTTTGGACACAATAATGGGGCTATAGTGTGGTTAGGGAGAGAGACGGAACAGGCGATGTTGGTTGGAAATAATAATAATTGGGGTTTACTTAGACCGAGAATGACATTAGTTGAGTGTTTAGGACAAGTTTTTGGGGCCATCATTTGAAATCATGTGCTCATTTCTAAGAATAACTTTAGGGCTCACATTTGATAGTCCTCCCGCATATTAGATGGTGGGAGGATGGCTCGCAAAATCATAGTGCGAGGACGTTTATCCTTGTCTACAGTTCTCATCGTTCGATAGATCTTTTAACAACAAATGTAGGTTAGGCTAGAGAAGGTGGAGTAGGGCTATGCAGCCAGCGCTTGCACAAAACACTAGGCGCAATAGTGGGCCCACCGCGATCCCTGTGAAACTAAATTGACAAACCCTAAACCATTTCCTTAAAGCATTTGATTTCCCTACAGATTTTTACCATGCCTAGCTCCTTTAGATTACTAAAGCAATAGTTTGCGAGAAGTTTCATGCGTGTCCTGGCAAAGCCCTGCAAATACCTGCAATCATCTGTGACTAAGAGCCCTAATCTTTTAGCATGGTTCCTTAAAATGCTGTGGCCGGACAGGATACCAGTGACTAATTGTAGCTGTGCCCTGCTTAAGCTAAGAATATCTCTTGTTTTTCTGCGGTCTAGCGCAGGCTATAGAGCCTTAGATACCCTATGCAAGCTTATATTGGACCATCTTTGATTTGCCTTACCTATTCTTAGGATTTCGGCTTTAGCTACACAGAAAGGAGGATCTAGGAGGTTTCCTCCTCTATGTGTTGCCGTTCTCCACTTAGCCTTGCCAGTTCATTGGCCTTTTCCTTTTCCTCAATGTTACAATGACCCGGTACCCAACAAAGTCTTACTTGATTCTGAACACACTATGCCTTCAGTATAGCGCCGCATTTTGACACTATTCTGACGACATTTGATTAAGTGCGGCCTGACTATCAATGTAAATGGCGATATCCCTTCCACATATCGATTTCATCCCTAGTGATTCCTACGAGCTACGAGCACAGCCAGAACTTCTGCTTGGAATACACTAGAAGTATCCGGGAGTCTTATGATACTTTGAGGTCTGCCTCTTGGGAGTAAATCCCGGGACCCGTTTTGCTGGTGGTTTTTTGAGATGACAGCGTTTCTCTGCCAGTCTTCTCTATCAGGATACAACGTATGGTGTATCGAAGTCTCATCAGTTATTTTTAGAACGCCAAAGTTATATTTACTCAGGATGGAGCAGTGTCCAATAAGATTATTTCCAAAGAAGCCTGAATAAGTGTGCCTCCGCACTCCATTAGCTGTCTGGTGCTTTTCTTCGTAAGTCTAGCAGTAGCAAATGCAGAAAGGTGTCTAGATTTGCCTAGACTAGGGTCTGGCTATTGTCGTGTTTAGCCAGCGCATTATAGCTGTTTTCAAGCCTCCTTTCTTCCCTCCTACATTCTTCCATGCAAAAAAAGCGTTGAGGGCATTTCGAATCCTTTTCTGTGAATTAAGATTCCAATTTAGGTTTCTATCAAGGATTATCCCAGGATATCTCGCGCCGTTTGACAGGAACAGCACGACCTCTCCACGTTTTAGGTAGTCTTAATCTGGTGTTTCATTATGAAGAGAATTTATTCTGACTTTGCCGGGTTGACGTTCAATCCACAATCTTTTGCCTATTCGAGCAAATGTAACTCCTTCGTAGCTTCCAGCACGTTGATAAAGTGAATGATATTGTCAGATTGCAAATATTTTTTCCTGGTGTCACCTTAGCTTAATGGTTAGAGCGTTGGGCTAATAAGAGAGCTGACGGCATTGCTTCAGAATACTCAATCTCTTTGTTTTATGGACATGTCCGCGCTGTCGGCAGCGAACGACCGGTAGAATGCACTCAATAATTTACAATAGCCGCGAGCAAAAGCTCGGACTGAATGTCTCGCTATTCAGCAAATCCAGGACAAAAATTGACACCTTTCTCATGTGTAGACCTGATGTCTGTATACCGACTAGACTCTTGTCTAATAAAAATCACTTAAGAAACGGAAGAGCGTACATAAGCATCCTCATGTGGAGCATCTCCAAGGGTGACTTTTGAGACCCGTTTTTACAAGATTATTTGAAATGTTTTTCCCCTAAGATGCTTTGCGACCATAACAACACAAGTGGGTGATTTTGTGTTCACCATCCTTTCCTGTGTAGCTTTTCTTGACCTTATTTTGCGTTTCTCTTGACTCAATTCATGTGTCCACAGCAACGATATTGGATATGATGATACTTTCCATTGAAAATTAAAGGAATCTCTACTCCTTTGTCTCAAGTCATTCGAAGAAATCCCCATTTTTGTTTTTTTCTGTTAATTTTCCACAAGACTGAACTGTGAGATAATTCACTGAATGCCAGTAATCACAAGGGTCAACAACGCAAAACTATGGTCATCCTTGTGGAACGCGTGCATTGAATTCCAAAATCTCTTGTTGGCCAGTAAAATATTGTTTATCGATTCCATACCACAGCACTGACCACACACACACTACTTTTACTCGTATCTCTGGATCCAGAAAAGATGGATGCAATGAGGGAAAATGCGATTAAATGCTTCAATTGGCCAAATGAATGGGGGCTTCATAAAATTCCATAAAAGCCAGCAATGAAGTATACAATGCCGGCCCATATGTGTGCCAATGCCAATGCCTATTTCTGCATTGTAATCATGATCAACACTGTCAGGATACTGTGAGAAAAGACTTCTTATGTGCTAGGAAGCTCTCATTTTCGAAATCCTTTGATAATTACAAAACAAAACAATTCAGTTGGCTTCGAGCATTCAGTATTTGAAGAAACAAAGTGTAATTGCATTGTCGGCCTGATCCTGATTGGGCCTTCGGAATAGTGTTTTTCAATTAAAATTGAATTTCATTGGAAAATTATTTGAAATATTTATTCCATTGGAAGTGTGCTGCTGACGGGATTAACTTTACAGTGATTGTGTACAGTTTTTAGGAAATTGTTTAACATTTTAAGGATACCATTCATTTTGAAAAGGATATTGAGATGGCAGGAGATAGTTTGCGCAATCATGTGTGCTATTGTGAAAGTATGCACTTCTCAGAAAGGACTTTCAATGTAATATTTAGTAAAAGGATGCAAAACTAAGGACAACAAAGCAATTGGGAATCATATGGTTTTTCCAAATAATTTACAACATTCTGTTGAAGATGACTTGGTTCCTAAGGACTTTTTGTGATCATGGTGCTATAGAGAGGTAATGAGAGTTATTGCGAGAAAATTGACTCCGAAATTCTTTTTCTTTTTCCTTATCTCTTAGGGGACTATAAGGCCTTGACAAAACGTCTCCAAAGTCAAGGACTATCTCAAGGAAACTCTCTCCCATTTCCTCTGCAAATGTCCGGCACTTGCAAGAGCTAGACTGCGTGCACGAAGTCAACCATTCTTCCACGACTTTAGCGACATGTCGAGCAAAGAGATACGAGATCCACTTTTTAAACTTCACAGGCTGGATCTAGGCACTCCCGGCTGTCTCACCCATCTTCAACAACTCACATCATCAACCAGGTCACACGAGTCGTGGTAACAAAAAGGCACATCCCAGTGCTAATTGGATTCAGTTGAAGCGCCACCTCTACCTACCTACGTAAGGCCTTTCTCAAGTTATCCATCTTATGGCCTTATGTTTAAGTTCTGTCCTAGAGAGTTTACACACGTGTCCACCTTCAACGTGACTCAAGGGCAGAGCAGTTGTCTAATTTATCTTCTGACATTGGTGATGGAAAGGGGAGAGAAGGGGAAATAACCTTTTTTGGTGCTATGGGAGATCTGATTAATTGGAGTGGATCGCGTTGGAGTTGATCGCGTTTCATGGCTATTCTTCCACCACTCAGCCAACAGTATCAACCACTTTATGCTGGAGAAGCTGCCAACTAAGCATATTAAGTATGAATCTCTTGACTCGGTAAGGAAAGCCAAGGAAGCTGTACATTACCTTGTGGAGTTTTTGCACACTTTCGATCCACGTGGAGCACCACCCCACGCCCTCTGCCTCAAAGTTGACGTTCCAATCATGCCCTTGAGCAGTCTAAACTCTCTGAAGTTATGAAATGATACCAGGCTTCAGGTGAAGAACCTATACAAACACGTAATCGAAGCTAAGACTACCACGACTGCAGATTTCATTAAGATTTGCTACGCCGCCGTAAGGCACAGCGACAGAATTTGAAAGTGGCTGGTGTGGATCTTAGGAGTGACTGTTTCTTCCATAGCCAATTCAAGGACAGTTCACCTGATACTCTGGTCAGCCTCCAGTCAGAAAGAATAACCAGGGATGTTGTTCATAGAGAGGTCTTGAAAAATTAATATGAGGAATTGAATCTACTCTTCAATGTCTTAGTTAGAGTGGTTCTCCAAGAAGAGGTATACTCAGATCAGAAAAGTAGATCCATTGTGATACCACTGGGTACTGGGATTTGACCCCTGCTTACTCATGAAACCATTTAGATTTCCTAATGCAGCTGTTGATATAGGCCGTGCTGGCGGAGTTCAGATAATTTTCTTTTCTGATGTTGGCAGGGGCGGGACACGCGCAGAGGAAGCGTGCAGTGGAATCTTCCTACTCTTCGTTTCTATAGCTCCTTTAGAAATCGTTACATGATATACCCAGGCGTTGAGCATGCCTTCCGAGGGTACAGGGTTCCGTGAGGATGTTGATTTGTTCTGAAAGATGGTCTCTTTTAAGTCGTATAAATGCTTTTGATCTTTTCAGCACAGGGCAGATCAGCACTGTTGCAATAATCGAGGTGTTGCCATTTACGATTTGCTTTCGACAGAGCGTCGTTGAGAGCTTTATCTGTCTAATTCGTCAGACGGCCAGTTCCCTTGAATGTCAAAGTGTCCAGGAACCCAACAGACTGTGACGCTCTATTGGTTTAGAAACACGCGGCAGTCCTTCATTGCTCTAGATTTAACTGTCTTGGATACGACAGACCTGATCGCAGCCTGGCTGTGAAAAGGACCAGCTCCGTTTTAAATGGATTGGCACTAAGGCCACAGCTGTTTGTCCTCGTAGTGAGCTTGTTAAGGGCATGTTGAAGAATATCTGCCAGTGTTTGAGGGTACTTGCTCGACACGGCGATGGCGTCGTTGTCTGCATATGCTATCAGGTCATAGCCCGCATTCTCTAGCTTCAGAAGTAGTTCGTTGAGAAGTTTCCATAGAAGAAGTGTCCCGGATCGATGACTCATCTACTAAGGATGTGCTGTATTAGACTGCAGACTGGTTCGCAGATGTTTTCGATTTTTCAGAGCATTGATTATCAAACGCGTTTCAACATGAATTCCTTCAGTGCTTCAATGTTTTGAAACCCAGGGCATAGGGTATAAGGTGGCATCTTTCCACTCGGACGTAATCGCTGATACCACCTGGTGTTTGGTTGTTCTGGCCTATATTGTAGATCGTATTTTCCCAAACATTTTTCTTATAAGAATGCGTCGTAGGGGCTTGTTGATGCACATCTTCATCTTTGTCGTCAGTAGTTCAGTCATCACTCACGTTTCGCAGGGTACATTGTATTACAGCGTCGGCATTGACTGCATATATTTTCACGCTTTTCGTCTTGGAGGGTTTGATTTGAAAGCCAACCTTCTCCGATTTGTTTTGCATATCTGTATGCTTGGAGAATATGAAGCATATGTCGTCAGCGATTCCAAAGCAATTTACAGACTCGGCAAATAGCGTCTCATTCTCTCACATTTTCGCAAGACAAACTGGCTGCCAAACTCAACTTCCTTGGGAATAATAAAATTAAAAAGCAGCACTCGTTGGAATTGGCTTTTCACCTTATGACCTATTCTTCATTCTATTCAATAACTTACTGCGTTTGAATACAAAACCGTCTATTGTTGGGAAGATCCCTCTTCCTTTATCGAACTCTCACAGTCTCTTCCCGATTTTATTTTTTTCGTTTTAATCGACAAATTTATGACCAACAACCCAAAAAGGGCACAGAAAATATTTTTGTAATATTTTCCCAACTGTCACCACTAAATTCTCCTTCCATCGCGGGACGAAATAAGAAGCAATTCCACCGTATCCTACCAGCCTAACTGCCAAACGTGTGCCTTTTACACCCACAAAACATTTGTGTCCTTCGCAAGAAACACAAAACAGAAAAAGCAAAACCAAAACACAAAACACAAAAAAGGAACTTAACGATTCGTAAATTTTATCGACGATTTACGAAAAAGTTTCGTTCCGTTTGTCATAAAGCATCTAGATATTTTGTCAAAACAAAAGACAAAATAAATAATTCCACCGGATTCAAGTTAATAACTTTTTGTGATTTACACTTCTCGGCTTCGCCTCTCTCCGATTGAAAGGGAGAGGCACACATTCAATTTTAATCAAACGACACCAACTTTTCGACATCATCATCCATCGATTGATTGACTGTTGTGACAAATAGCGACGTATACACAACACACAGATACAAACAATCAAACAATGGCAGGCGGGTAGGGTTGAGGTGAAACTTTTGTGCCTAAATCACTGGAAACTTCTCCAGAGCTCTCCCGCAGTGTGTTACTACATCACAGGATGTCCGCCTACCACCGTTGTGAGAAAATGAAAACATGATCAATAATTCAGAACTTCGATTTAATTATTATTTCAATATGGATGAAGTTTTGAAATCGAGAGCAGGATGTATTGGGGGAAAACCCCTCTTACAACACCTCACCGCAGACACCGCGCCTTTCACAGCGTTGTCAAATGGCTGGGCCAAGTGGAGCCGTGGGGTTGCAGGAAAACGTACAGCACAAATTGAAAACGACAAAGTTCCCTGCATATCGGATTCCATCGATTCGTAGAGGAGGTGTCGATTGCCACCCACCACCAGCGCCAGGAGGTGATGCCGAATTGAATTTGATTAGATATCAGAGAAACGGTGTCAAGTTTTGCGATCTCAGACCACTCGAGGTGGTTCGGAATTCCTTTCGGGAATTTTGCGTGTTTGACGAAAATTCCTCCGAAAGAAACTGCACACTAATATGGCCAATTAATTGATATCGATTTAGGTCGTCCGAAAGGAATGCTATTATGGCTTACGGGTGGGTGGAGAGGGTGGAGGATAATTTAAGAGGATTTCTTCGATTGGATCAATTAGATACGGAATGCTCAAGGAGGCGGAGGAATTATTTTTGCTTAATTGCTGAGAAATTCGAAGAGTTTTTCAACTGAAGTGGGGGTTTTTTTTAAAGTTAAAACCGAGGTGACTTTAACCTGAGGAGTAGTCGTCTTATGTTTTCATCGACAGGGGGGTGACGTGACTAGGATGTGCCACACAACAAGGCAACCGTCATTCATCTTTGGGAAGACGAAATTAGAAGTGACCTTCTACTGTGACAGAATGCTACAATCAGGGCCAGTGGATGAACTTTTGACTGTCACAGGCTAGTCCGTACAGTAGTCACCGTGGATCAGTAGTAGTGCGGTGGATAGCTGTGCTACAATCAACTAAGGGTGCAGGCCCCCTTCGGGTAGGGGTTAGAATCTACCCGAGGTAGGCATGCCTGTCGTAAGAGGCGACTAAAATCCACGTCTTGGCTGTGACGTTAAATGAGTCTTTAGTATGTCCGATAAACCTAATGGATTTATAACTCCAGGTGGTACTCGCAAAAGCGCAAATCCGTCCGTGGTCTTTTCGACCACGGTCGAGGCACGGATTCTGGAGGCCTCAACCAACATACTCTCTGGCTTCGCTTCTTCAGATGATTATACAGGTCAGGGTACGCTCGCATTTGAAGAGTCCTGCTGTTCACTCTCTGACTCGTTCGTGAGGATGAACTGGAAAGAAGGAGAAAGTGGCGGAAAAGTTTTACCCGGTACGCTTAATCTCTTTCAGCATATCCAGGCAGTTGAACGTAGTGCTGTTGCTGATGGCTTGACTCGGGAAGCGCAAGCTGAACGAGCTCCAGACGCGATGCGCCCTGGTGGCCTCCTGTCTAAGAGCCAAAAGAAAAGGAAACGAAGGAAGGCTGCGATTGAGCATCGCAAAAAGGCTAAACCAGCTGAAAGCGCACGCAACGAGCGCAGCCCTCCTTTAGTGACGGAAGGAAAGAGGATTAAGTCGGCGGAAAGAACTCCAACCCGAACCGACTTATCCCTTGGACCCGACGCTGCCTCCTGTTCTTCAAGCTCGAACAGGGCAAAACGGAAGAAGCGAGCTGTGTGCCTGGCACCTACTGTGGGAAGCGTGTGCGCAACTGACGCGCGCCCTTCTGCTGGAGGCCCTCCTGCCCGTGGAGTTGTCTGCGCACAAAATCTGGGTGAAGCTGGTGCTGTAAACGGTTTTAGTACTGGTGGACAGAGATTGTCTGAAGCAGACGAAGCCGCTGGCGGGGGTGGGGCTTAAATGTGTTAGTGCGATGGACAGCTGTGCTACAATCAACTAAGGTTGCAGGCCCAGTGGATTGACTTTGACTCTCACAGGCCAGTCCGTACCGTAGTCGCCGTGGATCAGTGTTAGTCTGCTGTGCTAGCTGCTTCTCAATTCCCCATTCGGAGTCGAGAATAAATTGTAGGTCCCTTCCTGTAAAACCCGCAACATGAATGGTTGTGAAAAGCTAGGTGTCAGCCCATATTCCGATCAAAATTTTTAAGAGTAATTTCGCGGTTTAGTGATAAGATGTAGTCGTCTAAGTCGTTCTATTTCATTCGTTATGAAGTTGCACTCTACATACTTTAGCATGACTTCGATAGCATTTTCGCCTATTATTCGCTTGGCGCTTTCAATTCACGACCTCATTTAAGTGAAAATCTCCAAGAGCAATATTCTCGTCCCCATTAAACCTTCATTCCCCACAACTCTATACAAAACCCTCCAAAGAAAAACCTCAACGAAATCAGACGAAACCTGACAAATCTCTATACAATTCCGGACAATTCGCCAATTGTTCAGCGGCCCCTCCTTCCCAGCGGGGCTATCGCCCACTGTTCGGCACTGTCAAAAAGAATTCTCACGGTCTTTCATTTATTAACAAAGCCCCCTCCCGATTGATGAATGAGAAGAATTTTCAATCAGAAAACAGAGCAAATCCCCAACACAAATGACAAATCGTCGAATCGAATTATTCAAAGATGACAACAAAATGGCAAATTAAAATCGACGAGCAAAATGAAATAAAATACACACAGACAGCAAATAAACGAGGAAAAAAAAAATAACTCCGCAAAATAAATTTAATTGGAAGTATCTGTCATTGAGCGTGTGTACACACAATCCGCGCTGCTTTATTTTGGTTTCACTCCAAATGCGATTAGCGTCGTTTGGTCGGACGGACAAAAAAGGAATCCCATTCCGTTCTTAATTGCGATTCTGTGTTTTGGGCTTCAGTCTCGTGGGTTTTTTTTTGTTGCACTCTTTGGATCCACCACCGGCCGACACGGCCGACGCACTATTAGAGTGCTTTATTGAATTTTTGACATTTGCCAGAGGGACCGCACATAGTCCGTCTGTCTGTCGGCGTATAATTTTCGGCGCCATTCATCTGGTTAATTGCGTGTGCAACACAACCCCTTAGTTGGCCGCAAATAAATTTCCAAAACTATTTGCTGAATTAATTGTGAATCTGAGGAAGCTGCAATCGAATTTCATCTGATTTGGGAACATTTTTGCATTAGAAGTGGCTGCAAGCGGTGCACCGCCACCATGGGCCGACGGTTTAGCCGGCCATGTAATAGTTTTCTCAGTTTTAATTAAATCTGATGAGCTTATGTGGTTGGAAACCATAATCCAATGAATTATTTATTAAATTAGGCGGAGTGTACGCCACCGCAGTCGATGATTTTGATTTTTTTCAACAAACATATTTCATTCGCAGAGTGTGCATTCACCTTTGATGGTGTGAGGCGTCAAGTCGCACCTTAGTGAGAAAAGTCATTTTTAAAAACTACATATGTACTTCCCAATGCTAACAGACGGCTTTAGAGTAGTTGAAGGATGCCAGTTTTTATCTTGAACTCACCACCCCTTTAACCTTTTAGCTACGCTTCGTCTTTCAGGTAAAAGTCACAACTATACGTTAGAACGCCCAGTGGCTAAAGACTTACCCATTATCATGCGCAGATATAAGCAACAGCCAGGATGCAATCACATCCCTTGGGACTGCGTGTCTCTTCAAGCTTATCGATCTAATACTAACTTCTAACTAGAATGCCTTTCTTCGGAGATAAATTGCGCAAAAGGATACATACTTTGCAAGGGCCCGCTTATCCATTATGAGGGTCGGGGACTTAGAGTACTTAAGTGCACTCTCCACATCTCCCGATCTTCCACCATCGACTCTAAGTCATCAAGAGCTGTCCCCATACGGGTAGAGGTGAGATTCCGAACTTGTTTTAACCATCTCAAACTGGGCCTACCCTGGGGATGCCTACCAGATGACAAAGATTCCATGGCACGTCTTAGAAGCCAAGTTGGGGGCATACGTTGAAAATGTCCAAACCATCGAAGTATGGACCTCTCCGTTCGAAGAAGAAGCTGCTCGACATTGAGTGCATATATGTATGTACATGTATTCTGGTGTTCCTATCTCGATCTCGACCCGTTATTTCGGCAGCTAGTATCCTTATTATTCTTTCGGTTACTGCCCAAACCTCATGACTATAGGTTAAAGTCGGAGCAAACACTGAATTAAAGATCAATATCTTAGCTCCGATGCCAAGTTCAGCCCTCCTGATAACAGATTGACCAAGCTGTCCAAAAATTCCTCCAGCCTGACCAATCCTACATGATAACCCATGATAATCCTCCCATCACTCATGTTCTTTAGACTGAATTTGACTGAGACGTTCACATCTCTTTCCAAGGCAATAGAAAATGTCTGTTTCAAGCCGAAATAAAATCCTAAATCATGGTGACGAAACAACAGGGACCAAGACAACCATTTTGTCATCCTTGATTGGTTGGTTTTGTGACTGTTCTAAAGACTTACTTAGGCCTCAATTGTACCTATTAAAGGTACACTTATGGGAGTCAAACCAAGAAGTAGGGTTGGCTAATCTGGAAACCACCCAGAAAAGGTTAATAATCTCAGGAGTTTCCTAAAACCAGCCCACAGAAGAAGCTACTACCAAGAGAAATCTTCTGGTGGCCAGTGCAGGACACTCGCATGTCAGGTGCTGGATGAATTCTATTTCCTCTTCGTCCCTGCAGCTTCTGCAGTAGTCATTGTAGGATACGCTCCGCGTGGATTCCGCAGTGCCCTGTAGTTCTGGACCCTTCCTGGCAAGCTCGTCCGCCCTCTCATTACGTGATATATCTTCGCGGCCTGGTTACCCAGCATAGGGTCACCTTATTGGTCGTTGTTGTATCGTTAAGAGTTTCTCTGCAGACGTTTACGGGCTTCGATTTTGTCGATGCTGACTGCAGAGGCTTGATAGCCGCGTGGCTGTCAACATAGATAGTAATAGTTTCTCTGACAATGTTGTCATTTTTGATTAACTCTGCGGCCTGTAGAATGGCAGTTTTCTCAGCTTGAAAAATTCGTCTCCAATTTTGAAGGATTGGTTTACCCCTCTGAATTCACAGAAGATGCCAGCGTTCATTTTGGATCCATCGGTGTAGAAGTTCTTCTTCAGCGCAGACTATACCCTCATCCTTCTTGGTATTTTCATTTCAAATCTCATATCGAGGGTTGAGGTTGGAGTGATGTAGTCGGTATCTATGTTCTCCTTCGTGGTAGTCCATCGGGTTAGAACGGAAGGGGTGGCCATAGGTGTTAATTGTCTATAGACCTTCTTCCCTTAGTCTGAGTGCTGTTTTTGCTGCTCTATCACTACAGTGGATGTCTAATCGCCACAGTGTTTTTCCAGTGGGTACCACGCGATTAGTCAAGAGTCCATGGTTTGTCTACGTGTATTTTACCCCCGTTAACTTCACAAAAGACAAATGTCGCGATGACATAAGACGACATTTGCCAAAATAAGAGCATCTTCTGATAGGGTGATGACTTTTGCGCCACCTCGTATAGGAGCACACGGTTTTTCCTTATTTCCACAGAAATTTTGGTCTCCCCCTTCATCAAACGATTTGTCCAAGTAACTCGTATCGTACTTTTTCATACTCCTCTGATCCCCCCAGTTCGATACCTGTATCATAAGCATTCTGCGGACTTCGTGGAATTCCCCATACCGCCTTCAGCCCCCATTCACTGTGCTCTTGTTATTGCCTCCAAGCATTCAAAACCACTGTACACCTCTATTTCATTCTTGGTGTTCACCCTAGCACTACATGTCAAATATTTTTCCATAAAATGCATTTTTCCAATGATTCCCCCTGTGCTGTAACCAAACGCATAACCAGTTAATTGTCATTCCTTTCGTCGTAGAAGCTAAAATATTCGGTAAACCCTCCCCCCACTCCCTACCTGGTTACGACGTACATAGTATCCAATAAAAGATTAAAAATACTTTTCACAATTTTCCCTCCAGCATAACGGAACATATTTTATATGTTGTCTGGCAGGACTCTGGCATTCCGCACGTGCATGCACGGTTTGATGCTTTGGATCGGCACTATCATCGATAAGGCTTTTGGGAATATCCTTTCGGTGGAAAAAGTACACATTTGAGGAAGCGTCCTCCGCCCCGCTCAAACGTAAATGTGTATCCGTTCTCATATATTACCGCTATTGCTATTACCTGACTGCTGCTCCTGCTATTGCCGGCAGCGCTGCTGTGTATTCCTGTGTAATATCCCCACAGATATTCACGATGGACCGATGGATACCGAATATGATCATAAATATTCCCTCACTCTCTCTCTCTCTCGTTGCTTATGTGTGCTTCTTTTTTTTTTTGGGTAAGGAAATATCCTTTTTCTGTAGGAAAAAAAAAGTAAATAAAGGACTCAGCATAGCACACATGAGTACATTGTAAACGAAGAATAAACTTTACACACGCAACTACAGGTAAGACAACAGCAATA
Organism: Matsumyia berberina; assembly: GCA_917880715.2. Taxonomy (NCBI): domain Eukaryota; kingdom Metazoa; phylum Arthropoda; class Insecta; order Diptera; family Syrphidae; genus Matsumyia; species Matsumyia berberina. Next base: position 112,682,254 of record OU862872.1, read on the forward strand.
GCAACAAGGAGCGAACAACTGAGGCGATATTTGAAACAGACCGACACCTCCCCGCTAAAGGTTCCCCGTTCCCGTGCATGCACCATCGTTTCCTGATGCTCACCATTTCGTCTTTTTTACATTTTATATCCTTCGAAATGTATATTTGTAATTTTAGTGAAGGATATGAATATTTTTTGTTATTTTACCTGCATGCACGGTTGGCTGATTGCTTGCCGTTGCCAGTGTTTGTGTTTGTTTGTGTGTTAAAAATGTATGAAAGCTGCCAGTTTTGATTGGATAAATACAAGAGAGGAAGGATGTTTTAGGGTCTGCTGCACATGTTACGAGAACAAGAAAATATCATTTCGTCGTAGATGGCAGGTATCCCCATCGGGTAAGTGGTTCAATTATTTGGGCTATTTGCCCGGAATTGTTCTGGGAGGGAGGGGTGGGTGGAAAGGTCGGGAGGTAAATATTGAAATCACACCGCTTGTGAGTGAGTGCAGAGAGATGTACGTTACGTACACAGAAGCTCGCTGCGAGAAATTAGTTTGGAAGAAGGAAGCAAACAAAATTTTTGGGTGCAAATGTGAGAGGTCCTGGGAAAATTGGTTGAAGCAGATGGCGAGCTGGAAATTTGTCTATGAAGTCGGTGGCGAGGTCTGCTGTTTTGTAATTGGAGGGAGAATTTTTGCAAACCATATGTTGAACTTAACATGTAGTTGGGGAGGAAACCGGAAAAGAGAAAACATATAGAGTGTCGGTTGAGATTAGGAGTCTAAAGTTTTCAGGTATGCGTATGTGGATTGTGACGTGTACTTTTAAGTAGAAATCGAGGAGAATAAGTGGTGAAATCCCCTTATGGCGAAACTTCCAAAAACCTCCAAACAATGTATTTTTTTTTTTTGAGACTTTGCATTGAGTTTGATCACCTTATAGAATCACGCCCCTTTGGAATGCATTTTTTAATCTAGTGAGGTGCCTAGAGATCTGATGCCAAGTGTTTGAAACAGATTTGAAAGATAGGCGTAGTGTAAACGTAGCAAAGATCATGCAAATGTGCCTTTCGAATGTTGAACCTAGATTTTTCACCCAGAAGCTGCAGTCGTTAGATCCGATTTAAACACATTTTCTGACGGCTGAGCAATGCTTAAAGTCATACTACTTTAAAGCGCAAGCCTGACGCTTGGTTGGAGCTGTTAAGTCGCTGCTCACAACAGCTCACCCTCATTTGGGTTCCTTTCATGAAGGCATAAAAGGAAATGAAATAGATGGATGAATTTAACAATTGCCCGGACTCGGTTTTTAGCTGTCCAAGAAGATCCAAGCAAGAAACGTAAAACAAGGACCTTTGAAATAAAATAAAAAACAATAAATTGTTGACATCCTTTCTTATTTCTCATTAAAAACTGATCTGTGAAGGGATAGGCAAATGTGACTGACGAACATATTTTGCGCGAATGCCTTACCATAGCTTGCCGAAGAGCCAAGCATTTTGGCAGAGCTTACCACAATGATATGGATCTGAAGCTTAATTAACCTGAAGTCCATTCATCTTCCCTCGTAGAGGCTCATTTTTGACGAGCTGTGTATTTCAGTTTCAAGAAACGATCTATTGAGGAATCTGCCTGATGGATGTAGGTTACACCAAAAGAAAAAAGCGCTTAGTCGTGCTTCGAAGGCGTACTATTATTTTCTTTAAAATCATAGGATACTACCCTTCGATTCTTGGACTTCTTTCCACTTTGATCTTAGATTTTCTGTTGTCCTCCTCTTTTCCTTAGAATATGTGTCCGTCCATCCCACAGAAATAGTCTGATCAAACGACCGTGTCTTCCTTCCTCAGTCTATCGCCCTTCTTACTACTTTCCAATTTAATGTGACCATGCATTCGGCACAGAATTGCATTATTGACGATTACTAGTAAGATCAGTTTGTTCAAACAGCTCATATCCCTTTCGAGGTGTTTTCGATGAAAGTCAGCAGTGTGACGTGAAAATTAATTTGAATGCAGCTTTTCATCTTGTCATGCTCTACCTGAAAAATTAATTTAGACTGTAGATCTATAGTTTGATTCGTCAGCAATATACTGTCACCCGATCTACTGATCACGTTCCAGGCGTAGGTCTCCGTTTCAGTCTCTACCACATTCGACTTTTTTTTAAACCGATTGTCTGTCCCCATTGCTTTCTCTACACTTTCTTTCAAGGGGGTATGTTAAGCACTTGACCTCCTTAGGTGAATAAGTCTTCAGTGCAGCAGAGGTCTCCTTCTGGATGATGGTAATCCTGTGGTTAAATTGAGAAAACTCAAAGACTAATAGGCAATCCACTGTATGACTAGGCTTCTGCAGCACTTATGACCTATAATTTTCGAAAACACTGCGGGTAAATCAGTTCACCAGCTGAGATTTAGGTGATTTAGAGAAGGGCGCAGTTCATCCTTGCATTGGAACGTCAAGCCGCACTCAAGACTCTAGATTCCAATCTCACCAAAGCGAAATGTGTCCAAGAATGCCGGACACACAATTTTGTTCCACTGGGTTCCTGGACACAATCAAGTGAAAAAAGAATGAAAAACTAGATGGAATGGTCAGGGAAGGCTGATCCATAGATCTAGTGTTGGTTGACTATCCGCCTTCACCACTGATAAATGCAAGTCACTGTGAAATAACCGAACCGAATCCAAACACTTGTCTGTAGAATAGGATAGGAATAGACAAAATCTGTATAGGTGTCGAAATCGCGGTCATCGTGGCACAGTGGTTGGTTAGCTGTTCGAGATGCGTGGGTTCAAGCCCCAGCCATGTCCATCGAACATTTTTTCGCGGCACCACCTTTCGTCAGGGAATGGCAAACCTCCGGGAGCATAAATTATCATAAAAAAGCTTCTCAATTCGCCGTTCGGAGCGGCAATAAGTTGTCGTCCGAAAAACGTAACACGTACAACATGATTGGTTGCGAGAGGCTCTACACAGGCACGAGTTCCACTTTCTTTTAGATAACGGTACAACATTGAATCCACCTGGGCACTGGTGGCAGTAGTCTTTCGCACAGACGATCAGGGTGGACTAGGAAACTGTCTAAGTTGACATTTGTCCCTCCGAAGTCTTTCCCATGTTCTTCATTCTTCATTCAATGATCTAAGCTGGTCGTCGTGGGTTTGTCTACCCAATTCGTATGTTTTGCATAGGAAGGCCGTCGATATTTCATGTGAACATGACGATTTCAATATTTGAAGTTCATTGAAAGCCTTAACAAGCCGCCTTCTGTGAAGAAGATTTTCACCTTCTCTCAGTTTTTCCTACTTTGTTTGCAGGTTAGCATGTCAGTCTTCCTGTCGATGGTTGGGGAGACTACCAAAAAAGGTTTGCCTCTTCTCGCCTTCTATGTGCATACGTAGCTATAATCTGTGAAGTCTTAAGAAATATCGACTTGTCCACTCTTGTTGAATCTATGGAGGAGCTTAAACCCTCTAATCCACCCTTAGGGGCAAAGTTACACCATCTGTCACAATGGTTTAAATTAATATTTTATTTATCTTTTAAACTCGTTGGCTCCCATTAATTTTTGAATCCAAAGGACACGTGCTTGTCATTACCCCCAAAACCCTGTGTCGTCCTTTTTTCTTGAAAATCTGTGACTAATTAAATTGGTCATCGTATGTTGGACCTGAGTCAACATATTCCAGCACACACTGGCAATTTATTTCAATTGAAAGTCCCTTATTCAGAAATCCTCCTCCATTCCGAGTCCGAATTCGAGTCCTACCTCGTACGTACTCGTATCATCATATAACATCAAGGATTTTCAAACCGTTAGGTATGTATCTCTAAAATCTATTAAAATAGCCTTTAAGGACAATTAAGCGCCAAAATAAAAGGTGAAAACCTTTTTTCCTCTTGCAAAGGTCACTCACGTTCCGCAGTGGACTCTCGGTTTGGAGTGGAAGGACGGATAATCCTTTTGCGAGAGGGATTTCATCAACATTCATTTCTATCGTTTAAATTGAATCCTAGGGATACACACATGCTCGTACATTCTAGTCCCAGTTACATTCATCAAGGACGAAAGGATTTCACTTTGTATCCTTTTCACGCCGCCGGGATGAAAAATAAAACACACAGACCGAGTGAGAGAGAGGGGTGGGGGAGAGAAAGGATTCAATGAACTGTGTGCACGTTTCAAGTGTGTGTATACGGCTGTATCCACTTAAATCCTCTTTAAAGTCATCACATGTCATTAACTTCTAATCAAACCGTAACACAAAGGATCCCCTTTGAAGGATATTATGATATGTACTTGTGTACATTTGGTGAATTTGAATGGGCTACGATAATAATCTTTTCGTTTAAATAAAAATTTTCCAAATGAATTCAAAGGTTAGGGATCTATGGATGTGAGTGAGTGTGTGTTTGTCTGTCAAAGGACGAAATAATTTGGGAATTCGTTATAAAATTTGTGTAAAGGATTCTCTTTTCTGGCATGCCAATCAGTTCAATAGATTGATTACTCAAAAAAATGATTTTTTTCTTCTTTTAGAAAGAAAACACAAAACGGTTAATGGCCGGATAGGACCTGCAGACAAGAGAGAGAGAGAGAGTGCAGAAAGACAACCCCCAGAGCGGGAACGGGGCCATAAAAACTCGATAGACCGGGGTATTCTTCTTTAAATTGTTATTTTCCATTTAATTTCTCATTGGGATTGGTATTTGCGCTCAAGGATCTGTTTGCATGGTGGAAAGGTAGCGCAGCAGAAGGATATTTCAATTGTGTATACATGTTTCAGTTTTTTTCTTTCTTGTAGCTCTGCTCTCAATTCCCCAAATTGGAATGAAGATTGTAAGGTTGTTTTTTGTATTTTTTTCTGTCTGTTGTATTGGAAAAACCGATGATATCCTGGTGCGCTCACAGACACACATGGGTAACCGTAATCTTTCTGGACGAAGAGTTCAAGAAATATTCGGTAGCTTAGGTACATAGGTAGGATGGTTTCCTGGAATTGATTCAAATCGGTCCAAAAAAGAAATCATCAAGTCGAATGGTTGCGAGCAAAAAATTGAACCGAGTCAATGCGCCTCTGGTCTGGTGTTTTACAATTGAAGGGCGTGTACAGCAGGACGAAAGGGAAGGATTGTTTCAACGTGTACCTAGGAGCATGAATCTTTAAAGCTTTTCGCTGTAAAAGGAGGATTTTGGAAACGATCAAAGGTGTTGATGGATTGAGAGCACTTTTCGACGATTTTCTAAAAAAAAGGACAATTCGGACCATTCTGGAAAAGAGACTTCGGATTGTTTATTCTCGGACGATGCAGAGCTTGTTGGATGGGAAGATGTGATATTTTTGGGAGAATAATGGTGATGAGAAAGTCTTAAGATCGCAAAGTAGGATTTTATTCGATGTGTCCGTTTATTCTGGATTAAGTCTTGAACTTGTGATTGCCAAGGCAAGAGCCATTCAGAGCCAAGCTTTGCACGCACAAACTTTTACCTCAACGGCAAATAATGGTTGGAGAACGGTCTATCGAAGACTATTTAGCTACTTGAACACGGGACAATTCCATGCTATGGGTGTGCTACTGGTCCTTTGGCAAGGGGATGACGGTCGTTGTACTACTGTCCTGTGGTTCGTCTGCGGTATTCGGCGGGCTTACCTTTCCTTATAGTGATGACTGCTATTACACTCTTTTGTTGTGGTTCGTTTGGGGAATTTTCCGGGTAAATGTTGTCTCCCTCTCATACTTACTTGACTTTCGGGATCTTGTCTCTCCTCGTGGCAATTTCTGATCAGCTCTCACACCGACTAACATGGATGCAGGCAGTCCTATGATCTACCCTTCGCTCTTATATTCCACCTTCTTTCCCTCTCAGCGCGGCCTCGTGTAGTCACTTTCTCTCCCTGTCATTGAGTTCATCCCAGGTTTTAGAGTCCAGCCGTGGAGAGTTAGTTTGCATCTGGCGATTCTACTGCCTATAGAGACTCGAAAGCCAAACGGAGACGTCGTCATGGTGGTAGGGTACTTGAGTGCCAAAGTTGGCATCCAAAGTTGACATTTATCCCGAATGACAACATAGGCAAAGAGACGCCGATGCATTCAGACATGTTATCGGGAAGCAGGGACAGGGACAGATTGGTGGATTTCCCCTATGTCAATCGACATGGTATAGGTGGCACCATGTTTGAGTACAAGGTGTGCCACAAGATTCCTTGGATGTCAATTGATAGCCAAGTTGACTTGCCATCAGCCGTTTTAGGCATAGTGTCCGATACGATACGTTGTGGTCACCGTGGCTTAGTGCGTTGGATTACTGAGCAATCTGCGTGGGTTAAATCTCCTACCGTGTCCACCGAATGACAAGCCTTCACCATCTCAAGCTGTCGCGCCAGCTGTTTATTTATTTATGTCCGATGTGTCAAATACAAGAGAACTGAGTTTGCAGTGGTCTTCTGTAGAGATTCGTCCATTGTGATACTACCGTGAGAAGTAGGGTTGAAAAACCCAAGTCCACGCTCCAAAGCATTTCGGTTTCCTAACGTAACACCTCCGGAGATCACCACCTGGATACTTCTGCATCGCGCGGCAACAGACGAAAATCCTGGTATAACATCGACAGACTGGATGATCCCACGACAACTTATTGCAAGCAGTGCAACTCACTCTCTTCGACCCAATACAATTGGCGATGTATGTTTTCATGTCTTAAATTGCCAGTCAATCGTAGAGAAGACACCCATGTAGCTCGTGGCTTTCACAGGATACCTGATGCTGACACGTTCTCTGACAAAGCTGTTGGTTCATAATTCAATTCTGACAGATAGTCCCTTCTCAGCTTGCGATGGGAAGTGTGGTGGTCACTTTCGAAATACTGAGTCGCAACTTGATTTTTGTGCACCTAAGGACCCCAAGTCTCGTTCATGTCACATAAATCCTTTCAAAGTGATCATAATCCCTCGGTCTCGGAACCTCTCTCCCTACTAATCCCCCGTCCATTCCAATGGAATTCTTTACCAAAATCCCATTTTCGGTTTCGAGTTTTAAAGAATCGGTTGGCTTTCCTTTTATTATTCAAGAAAATCCTTTTATTCTCGATTACTTCGGCAGGATATCTAATACCGTCCATTCAGGTCATCAAAAACTGCCGTTCCACATACCCCGCATCAGTAATTCAAACAACCACTTAGCAAACGATAAATAGCACAAAGTCGCCTAATGGAATGGAATGTTACTTCGGTTAATTACGTTTCGTCCTTCTACCGTGGTCCTTCATTCTTTCAGTTTATTCTTATTTATCTTCGTGTCTCGTTGACCTGTGACACATCCCCTGTACAGTAGAATGATTTTTTCCATTCAGACAGGATGACACCGTGAATCAGCATTATAATTTCCTGTAACACAAGTGAAAATGAGTGCTGGCCTGTGTGTGTGTGTGTGTGTGTCCCTTGTGGTGGCACTTTTACGACTTAGGTTCGGTGACTTATTCTCATTTATCCTTTCTCCGTTTTCACTCAGTCGGTCATTTTGTTTTTGTTTATTATTCCAAAGAGAATTTCTAATATGAGAGGAGACCAACAAGACCAACACCTAGAACATGTCCTTTGAATGTGCTGACAAACAATCGGACGGACACACGCTATTTCTATGATAATTAAAGGTGTCAGGATAATGCATGTGAATGTGTGTAGGAATTTCTGCACAGTCAACGGCCGTGTGGATATCCTGTTACACAGAACCTGTGCGTTGTAAATTAATGACCAAACACATGCACACAGTCGGACAGGAGAAGGCAAAATGATTTCTCGGACAAACACAAGGGCAAGTGAAACTGCAAAGGATTTATGAGTCCAGTTTTTGGGAACGATATACAAGCACTGTGACTATGACAATCAGAGAAGGAGGGCGAAATGGCCAAAGTTGGGGGGTGATAGTGTGTTAAATTGGATTTTATTGCGAAAGTGCTTTGTAGGGATTTGTTTATCTTGATGTGGGCTTATCTGTATCCTTGCCAGGAAGCGTGTGTCTGTATGTGTGGCCTAGATTCCCTAGGCACGGGTAATTGATTCCGGAATGATGTGCAAGGCGTTTTTTTTTTCTGTTGATATTCTGATGTATTGTTCCTCACCTCCCATCTTCTTCTGTTTGTCGTTGATCCTTCAGCAGGAAATGGGATGGCATGGGAGAAACTGCTTGAGGCAGCAAAAGAAAAGGATTTCCCATTTAATAAGCGCACTGATTGGAAATTGATTAATAGATTTGTGTGTCGGTTGTGTTTGCTTGCACGTATCCTGGAAGGGGATTGGATTATTAAGATCTTTTGTTTTTCGACGAGGAGTGGGTGATGGTGGGACATTTGGAGATTTCCAATCACAGTTCCTGTCTGTGTGTGTGGGAGGGGGGTGGTGGCTTTTCTGTTTATGTGGATTAATTTTGTAATCTGATGAAGGCGAATCCACACATCATGTTTGCGGGTTTTCTGTGTGTGGAATGGGAGTCGTAAAATTGCAATGAAAGGACGTGTAAACCTGAATGTGGTCATTAAAGGGGAGAGATTGGTAATTTAAAATGAATAGCAACGAGGGTGCATTAAAATTAGTTTACTGCTTACTGATTTATCTTTATCTGATATGTGTTAGCAGGATGTGGAATGCATGCAGGAGAAGGGTGGGGTTAAGTTTGTGCTTCAAGCTTGGGCAAATGATTAGAGCGGAAGTTTGTATTTCCTACTCTCTGCGATATGTACATTTAATTCACTTCTATGTCTAGTGGTGTTCAAATTGACCTAGTTTCGAGCGAAAGATACACAGGTTGGTTACATGTGTTATACACATGTAATTCCTATGTTTGCCAAGAAGTCAATTGGATTTTAACAAACAGGCAGCTATGTACATATGTACTATTGAGTGGTGTGAACTTGAACCTTTAAACTTTCGGTATCATGACGATAGATTGACGTACCCACCTATTGTCGACTATAATCTTAGAATGTTCGTATCAAGACGGTCAGTTCAGATGGTTTATTGGCCCAAACGTCTAAGGCAACCAGGACCGACTTTGGTGGAATTGCCCTTTCATGCAACAAAATCGTCTCATGTCATCTTATGTCCTTCGAAAGTATACTGCTCCTAGAAACCTCTTGGGAATAAACGATCAATCGTCGAATTCCTTAAAGAAGCACAAGAACTAAGGAGGCATTTGAGTGCCCTCTAAAGTTGTTGAGGCAAAAATGATCTTGGAACGCAGAAAGGGAAATTTGGAAGTCACTCGATGCTGAACAAGCAGATCCTGATCCTAGTGTCGATATATGAATGTACTACTCAATTATTTCGACGATAGAAAGTATCCCTAAAAGAGAACCCATTGCATCATTTTATTCAAAAGCCGAACGGTGGCGATACAGACCGGGGTGGACCTGGGCCTCAATCAACAAGCGTCTCCAGCTAGCTCGATCTTTAACCAGTAGCCTCCAGTTTCACATGCCAAGATAGTTAAGGTCCCCTTCCACTTGCTTGTGCCACCTGAGTCGAAGTCTTCCTCTACTGCGCCGTCCCTCAGGTATGGATTCCAAAATTTTCCGACCCGGTGCATTCGTGTCCATATGCTCTACAATACATGACCCAGCCACCTCAGTCGCTGGACCTTCACTCTTCTGGATGAGTAGATGTCGCTGTACAACCAGTACAGTTCATCATTGTATCTCCTCCTCCTCCTAATCACCCGAAGAATTTTCCTCTCGAGCAACCACATCCGCTTTCGATACAGTCCATGCCTCTGCTCCGTAGAGCAGGACTGGGACTAAGGTCTTATAGAGGTTCATCTTAGTTGTTTGAGAGAGGGCCTTCTTAGCCCAAAGGAACAGCGATTGGCAAGAATTATTCTTTGTAAAACCTCAGGGCTGGTGTCGTTGTCTGAATTTATAGCAGAGCCTATGTCCTTAGCTACCCAAAGTAATATTTGTGTGTAGTGACGTTCTTTCCAAGACATTGGTGTTGAGTGTCCTTTCTAGTTGACAGCATATACTTGGTCTTTCCCTCATTGACCGCTAAACCCATCTTTGCCGCCTCCGTCTCATTACCCAAGAACGCGCCCATCACGCTCCATTCTTCCGATTATGTCAATCGGTCGGTGTATGCGGGTAATTGGACGGACTTTTGAAAGACTGTGCCTCTGGTGTTGGAGCGTGAGTTTTGTACGATTCTTTCAAGAACGATGTTAAAGAAGTCGCATGACAGCGCGATAGAGCACATCCCCTTGCCTTTTTGTTTCTTAGATCAGGTCGCTGTGACTCAGTAGTGTGTTGGAGGGGCAGGGTAGGTATGAACGCCAGCAATATCCACCGACATTTTTTCAATTCTCTGCTCTGAGTTGGCAACAAATTGTAGGTATCTTCCATTCATGTGGTTGTCAAAACCTAGCCCTTCGCCTTTCACGGGTTATTCAAGGCATTGATACTTCAGCTACTTCTTGGCTGCAGTCGGGTTCAGTTTCAAATCGCTTGTCTTACGCAAACTAGGACCAGAAGAATGTATCTGTCTCAGTATGGTGCTTTAGATTGCCTGGCGAGGAAGGTCTTAGAATACCTGAGGTTTCTATAGAAATCTGAGAAGAACCGATAATGTCAATACCTTCCACATTCAAAAACGAGCCTTAGAAGTGATGATAAATGCTCGCAATGGAAGAGGTTGATAGATGAGGTAGTAAAAAACGAGGCCAACAAGGACACGATAAGCATCGACCTAAAGGTTGAATATAAAGCTTTTAAGTCCGAAACGGTGGCTCCTCGTAGTAGTGCAGGGAATCTCAATATCAATTGTCAGGGAATGTTGAATGTTTTTTAGGGGCACAATGATCGTGAGATTAACCTCCAATTGGCGAAGCGGAGGAATTGAATTGCATTGACCATCCTCTCCTAACCTACAGCGAGTTCCACTGTGCAACTGTGATGAAGAAAGACTCACTGAAGAAGAGGAAACCAACTATTACTTGGAAAGTCAATACGTGTTTGGTATGAATAAACTTTCAAAGGATTGTTTGTTTCTCAACATTCGTGTACGTGCTAGTCCTCCTCACACAGCGTCACTTTTTTTCGATAATCCTGCGTGTAAAATGCCCAAAAAAGAACGTGACATCTTTGAAAGAATTCGAAAATTTTAATTCGTACGACATTCATTAATAATTCCAACAGAGGATGCCTGCTGAGCAGACTGACAAAAAGCAACGACAATATACCCAAAGGAAATCTTATATGGAAATCCGCTTCCCGTCCTATCTTTTGTTTCCAACCCAAATAATATTCGGGATCCTTTTCGAATTAAAACCAAAAACACAGTACGAATATCCTTCTTTGATTGGAAACTGATTGCACACAGGCGGTATTCTCAAATGAAATGAAAGACAAAGGAAGCATTTACTTGGGATTCCCTCCGGGGGCCTTGTTACTTCTGTAAGGATACAGTCACAGGTAAAGGTAACCGGCTCTCCTGCCGTCTCCCTATTCAGATTAAAACCATTGAGTCATGCACTCAAAAACACTCAACGACACCCCGTCAGTTTGTCATTTCGTTTTTTTGGATTTTTTTTCATTCATTTTCGGAAATCCACTTTCTTTTTGTGGAAGTTGTGTGTCGGTAGACACACGGAGACTAATTGGTAGTGAATGTCACAAGGGGGTGCCTGCCACAGTGATAAGAATTGGAAGAGATGAATGGAATTATTATTAGTTTGGGGTTTGAGTATTGTTTTCCGGCTTTGATTTGATTTGGATACGAATTAGGAGGTGAAATGAAGAGGAAGTGATGGGATTGGGGTTGGGGTAGATAATGACTGTGGCGACAGTAGCCCTTTAAATGGACCGTAACGGAGAATGAGTCAGATAAGTGTTGAAAATGACGCAGAGGTAGAGCCTTGGTTTAACAAAAAGGATTAAACCATCGGTGCCACTTAGATAAAACCGTGGAAATACTTGAAATAAATTGGATAAAGTACTTTGCGGGAAGCAGATGAGAGCTTAAGCTGATGACAAGTCTGGATGGATTAGGTTCGGGGATGATGGCAGTAGATATTTCATTGATTTATGCATATGAGACTGATGTCGAAAAATGAAACGGAAGTTTATTTCATTTTTGTCTTCCTTCCTTGTTGTTTCTTTAGTCACTATAAACTCAAACCAACAATTGGGTCATCTGTGCCCATTTTTGACAGATTTTATCCGCAAATCTATGAAGAAGAAATACCACTGATTCCTAGAAGAAGAAACTACTAAGAATCCTTATTCTTCTGTCGAGACGGATAAGTCATTCGCACAGCAGGTGACAGACAGATTCAATTTCTTCTTCGTCTTTACAGCTTCTGCAGGAGCCATTGTGAAGTACAACGAGATTTTCTGCCTAAGTAGCACAGCCAGAATACCAGATGACACTTGCATCTAGCCGTCTTAGCTAAACCAGAGAAACAGATCAATTCTTGCCATTCATAAAGGGTTTCTTTTCATATACATTCACCTTTCATTAGGTTCCATTACAGAGTCGTACTCTTATTTCTTTTCTCTAGATAAGGCAATGAATAAGGACAATGATTTTCGGTTCTGCACGTGGAACGTTCGCACCCTTAACAGGCCACGTGCAGCCGAACAACTAGCAGAGGCCCTGGACTGCTATAAAGCAGACCTAACCGCCATTCAGGAAGTACGATGGGATGGACCGGGCATAAGAAGGATGAAAAACTGTGACATCTACTACGGAAATTGCTACAGGGAGCAGAAGCAGCGCTTATTCGGATGTGGATTTGTCGTAGGCGGCAGACTTAGGCAACAAATCTTAAGCTTCCGACACGTAAGCGAACGTCTTATGACAATCCGCTTCAAGGCTAAATTTGCCAACATTAGCCTGTTATGCGCTCATGCCCCGACAGAAGACAAGGACGACGCCACCAAAGAACGTTTCTACGAGCTCCTCGACAAAACTTATGAGCAGTGTCCTAGATAAGACGTTAAGATCGTGCTGGGCGATTTTAACGCCAAAATAGGAAAGGAGGACATCTTTGGTAGGACAGTTGGTAAGAACAGCCTACATGACACCACGTCCGAAAACGGACTTAGGCTAATTGACTTCGCTGCGGGACGGAACGTCACTATAGCAAGCACGTGGTTTCCTCATCTCAATATTCACAAGGGGACATGGCGGTCTCCTGATCATCAAACGGTCAATCAAATTGATCACATTGCGATCGACGCAAGACATGCCTCCAGTGTTCTGGATGTCCGAACGTTCCGAGGGGCCAACATTGACTCGGACCACTACCTTGTTGCAGCCAAGGTACGAATGCGGATATCCCAAGCGCCACAACAAAATAGAATCACTGTGAGAAGATACAACGTCGAACGGCTGCAATCGCAAGAGACTGCCAGACTATTCGCCGAACGCGTATCCCGAAATCTATCAACAAGTCCTATGTCACCAGCATCAAATGTTGAAGACCAGTGGCAACGCTGCCAACAGGCCATCAAAAACGCCGCAACTGATGTGCTGGGTTTCACACGACCACCACCCCGAAACCCCTGGTTTGACGACGAATGCCGGCAAGTGCATGCAGCCAAACAAGAAGCATATAAAGCGGCGCTGCAGAGACGGACAAGAGCTGCCCGTGAGCTCTACGAGCAAAAAAGACGGGAAGAACACCGACTTCTCCAAAAGAAAAAGAAAGAGCATGAGAAGCGCGCGATCAAGGATATTGAGAGATTGTACTCCAGGAATAACGTACGGAAGTTTTACCAAAGGGTAAAAAGAACGTGTCACGGAAGCAGAACCCTTACGGAAATCTGTAGAGATGAAGAAGGAAACCTCGTAGTAGAGTCACAGTCGGTGCTGAGAATTTGGAAAAACTATTTCTGCAGACTGTATAACGGCGACGAAGGCCAACATCCCGCTGTCAGGCAGAACGGACCATTCAACCTAGACGATGATAGCCAAAATTTCCGTCCACCTGACCAAAACGAAGTGCGGAAAGCAATATCTAAACTAAAATCCAACAAAGCTGCTGGACCCGACGGCCTTCCGGCCGAGGTATTTAAAGCAGCTGGAAATGACCTGGTAGAGAGCGTACACCAACTCATTTCTAAGATTTGGTCAGATGAGTGTATGCCCGATGAATGGAATCTCAGCATCGTTTGCCCGATCCACAAAAAAGGAGACCCCCTCAACTGCGCCAACTACAGGGGTATCAGCCTCCTCAACATCGCGTACAAGATTTTATCTGCCATACTGTGTGAACGCCTGAAACCTTTCGTTAACAACCTGATTGGCCCCTATCAGTGCGGTTTTAGGCCAGGAAAGTCCACAATTGACCAAATTTTCACACTTCGGCAGATCCTGGAAAAAACCCAAGAATTCCAAATCGATACCCACCACCTCTTCATCGATTTTAAGGCCGCCTATGACAGCATTTATAGAGACGAGCTGTATAGAGCCATGTCTAGTTTTGGCATCCCTGCTAAACTCGTCCGTCTGTGCAGGATGACGATGGAGAACTCTCGCTGCTCCATCAAGATCGGTAACAATCTTACCGAAGCTTTTGATGTCCAAAAAGGTTTTAGACAAGGAGACGCGCTGTCATGTGACTTTTTCAACATCATACATCATAACAAATTGTGCGAAACTCTCAAGCCAACACCGGAGGCACAATCACTACTATCACTACTTCACTACTAATATTATAAAAGTGAAACGTTGTCCGTTTGTTTGTTTGTTTGTTTGTTTGGATTTTACCTATGCGAAAACTACTAAACCAATCAACCTCAAATTTTGCACACAGAATGGCTGTACATCGGGTCATATAATAGGCTATGTTTAATAACGCTATCTTATGCAAGAGCCGAGCAGTTAACAAAGATACCTATATGTATATACATACATTCGATATACATCTGTATATTTGTATTTATATATTTATTACATTACATATGTATGAACATATGTACGTACATATGTGCATACACAGATTATCAAATTCAATTAACTCTGGAGAATTGAGTTAATGAGGGAAAAGATCATAGCGCAGTTGGATCAGTTTGCCCGTTCCATTTGTGGGCGAGTGAACTTTGGTATTGTTATGATGACACATCATCTTTTTTTCCAGCCAGCCAGACTATTTACTTTTTTACGCATATGCGCAATTGTCTACATATTTTTCCTGGCAATTTTTTGTTATGAATTCTCTTTTTCGGTAGATAAAGGAATAGCGCGCCGACGCGACGCGACAGGCTGGGTATGGGATTGTGTGTGCTTGGTGTAGGTATAACATTGCCAGTCGCGGGAGGGGATTTTTGTTTTGATTTTGTTTTTTGCAAAGGATGTATGTATGTATCTATTCAACGAATGTATTCAAATTCCAAGGACTTTTGATTTAGAATGAATTTGACTTGGAGGAAAACTTTTCAAAAGAAAACTGACGGGGGACAATAGGTGAACAAACTCGAGTTAAAGGGAAATTCGAGTTAAAGGAGGTTCAGTTCGACATAAAGAATTTGATTACATGTGCAAAAGTGGCAGAATAAAATACAGTCGATTGGGTTGAATATAAAATTCGGATTCAGATTTAAGATGGGATTGTGATATTTTATATAATCAAGATAAGTCTTTCATAAATAGTTTGAAAAAGATATCGATTTCTCGATTGAAATGTAATAGCCCGAGCAACGCCGGGTATTATTCAGCTAGTCTTTCATAAATCTGTTCAACTGCTTGCGTACGCTGACGATATTGACATTATAGGCAGAACGCAGCGAGCTGTCACCGGTGCTTTCGCGAGTATAGAGACAGAAACGGCCAAAATGGGTTTAACGGTAAACGAGGGCAAAACTAAGTATTTGCTGTCAACAATAAGGGACACCCAACACCGACGAATTGGACAGAACGTCACTGTTGATAGCTATAACTTCGAGGTAGTAAGGAACTTTGTCTACCTTGGCTCTGCTATTACCTCCGATAATGACACCACGTCGGAAATCAAACGAAGAATAACTCTTGCCAATCGCTGTTTCTTCGGGCTAAGAAGGCAATTGAGTAGTAAGGCCCTATCCCGAAGAACTAAGGAGACTCTGTATAAGACCTTAATCATCCCAGTCCTGCTTTATGGCGCTGAAGCATGGACACTGTCGAAAGCGGATGAAAATATCCTTGGTTGCTTCGAGCGAAAAATTCTTCGGAAGATATTCGGTCCCGTATGCGGTGACGGGCTTTGGAGGAAAAGATTTAACCACGAACTATACGAGCTGTACAGAGACATCGCCCTGGTCAAGAAGATACGTATCCATCGGCTAAGATGGCTGGGGCATGTAGAGCGAATGGACACCACCGCTCCGGCACGCAGAGTCTTCGAATCCAACCCGGAGGGACAACGCAGTAGAGGAAGACCTCGCCTAAGGTGGCGCGCACAAGTAGAAGGGGACCTCAACCAACTTGGCGTGCGCAACTGGAGGCAGTTAGCTAAGGACCGGGCTAACTGGAGAGGCTTGTTGGTTGAGGCCCAGGTTCACCCCGAACTGTAGCGCCACCTAAGTAAGTAAGTAAGTAAGATAAGGCAATGTTGTCCACGATGCTTACATATGTAAAGGGTCTTTGATTAAGCGCTTCCTATCTTTAAATTTAAATAAAACAAAGTGTGTGTGAGATATCATCGAAATTTTTTATTCGTTTGAAAGGCCTATCGATGCCATTGCGTATGGAATATAGCATCGTTCAAATGTCCGCAGCGGCTTCTCTGGGTGGCGCGCATCTGAAATGTCCAATTTTTCATGACTCTGGCGCATAAATCAGGTTGAATTTGACCGATGGCATGGCTTATTTTGACTTTGAGGGCCGCTGTGGTTTGTGGTTTATTTACATAGAACTGCGACTTCAGAAAACCCCACAAGAAAAAGTCTAACGGGTTCAAATCGCATGATCTCAGTGGCCAGTTCACATCACCTCCACGTGCGATGACCATGCCCTCGAAACGCTCGTGCGTGAGCTATGTGGCACGTAGCGCTGTCCTGTTGAAAGCACATGTAGTTGGTGTCCACATCATCCAATTCAGGCCAAAAGAAGTTGGTAATCATCGACCTATAGCGCTCGCCGTTGACGGTGATGGCCTGGCCAACGTCGTTCTCAAAGAAATATGGACCGATGATGCCGCCAGCCCAAAATCCACTCCAAACAGTGACTTTTTCGAGATGCATTGGACGCTCTTGGATCTCATGTGGATTGGTATCGTCCCAAATTCAACAATTTTGTTTGTTGACGTACCCATTCATCTAGAAATGGGCCTCATAGCTGAAGATGATTTTTCGATTAAAATAAGGGTCAGTTTCCAACTGCTCCAGAGCCCATTCAGCGAACACACGTCGTTGTCTATGCTCGTTTACCTTCAGCTCTTGGGTCAGTTGAATTTTATCCGGATGCAGGCCCAAGTCACGACGCCAAATTCGCCAAGTTGTGGTCTGCGAAAGGCCGAGTTCTTGTGAGCGACGCGAAATCGCAGTACGCGATCTTGCGTTTCGTCAACGTACGGGTGTTGGTTGATCTTTTACTAAACCAGTGGACTCAAATTTATCCACCACACTGCGAATAGTTCTCTCGGTAGGACGATTATTACGACCGTAAAATGGGCGAAGCGCGCCGAACGTTGTCCGAACAGAACACCCATTTTGATAAAACAAATTTATTATTTGCACGTGTTGTTGAACGCTATATCCGTCCGTGGTGATTTGGCAAAACAGACTGAATAAATGACAGCCAATTTGACAGATGTAGCTTCAACAATATGGCCGCTATCAACTGTCAAAGTTCGGAAGTCCCTTTTGGAAAACCCTTTATATGAGGTCCTAGCCGCTTGACAGGTGGATTCCTTATCAACATCATTGTATTACGAGCTTGTTGCAACTTTTATGAAGAAGAGAACCTGTGTGATATGCAAGGCCGATCCCGATGCAAGCCACCCTCCGCTTTCTGTGGGTTTATAGATGGAGGCGCCCTTAACACATGAGTTGAGGTTTATGTACATATATTGGAGTGAAAAATGTACACAACAGTTCAGGGTGAACCAGGGTCTAAACTAACAAGTCTGTCCAGCCAGTTTACTTAGCTCTTCGCATCGATGATGAGGTCGCCCTCTTCTATGTGCAGTGAAGTTGGAGATTTTTCTGACTGGAGCATTGGTGTTCATTCCCTCTACATGACCCAGCCGCCTTAATCATTGTTCAGGTATATTTTTGACCAGGTCGGTGTCGCTGTCCTGATTGAATTCTCTTCTACATGCAGCTTCACTGCAGGTATGACCATGAATCAGACCTAAAACTTTCACTGAATTTTGACAAATTCTATGTTTTAGCACCATACAGCAGGACGGACATGTCGAAAATTATACAAACCAGTGAACCACTGGAACGCCATTCAAAATCTCGTCTTCGCCACTCCTAACCCTTTTATTCCGCAATTATATTTCTCAATCCCTGTGAGATCCTTAATCTTCTTTTAGATTAAATCCACTTGTCTGTCCAAAGTGCATTGAGAAGATTTAATCTACTCCTTTGCATTTCGAAGTACATTCGTCCGTTCCTTCATCCACCAAGTGCTCATCCATTATTATTATTTTTTTTTTTTAATTAAACGAATTTAAGTCCTTTAAATGACGCATAAGCAAGAGACAGTCTAAAGTGCACTGTGATTTCTTATCCATGAAATCCAAGCAACAAATCCCTCTTTTCGCAAAGGGATAAAGTCCAAAGTCCGTTGAATTCATTAATTTGACCTCCTTTGCGTGCAAAAAAAGAAAAATTGAAAAAGAAAAATTTGGAAAAAAAAACAGAAAAACAAACAGAGAAATTCTCCAAATAGAATTTAACCCAATTCCCATTCAACTATTTATCCTTTCTAACCGACAAAAAACGCGCACACAGCGAGATACAGATAGATTCGCGGGGCAATGTTGCCGCCCGACCAGAAGCGAAATGAACACAAAAATAATGAGAAGCCTTTCCATCGTCCGTGTCGTCAGCGACAACTAACAACGACAAGTCCTGTGAATAGTTTCACTCTCCCTCTCTCTCTTTCTTTGTGTTTTTTTCTGCTGCCATTTGTTTTATTATCCAGTTTCTGTTTTGTCCTTTTCTCGTACATAATTAAATAAATAAAAATGATATCCTTTCCAGCGCTGTATCTGCGTTGCCAACCAGTCTTTACACATAAACATTCATGGTTTATTGGAATGCGCCAGATTGTGTGCGAAAAGGATCCTTTTAGGGGCCGTTTGTTGCATGTTTTGCAGTTTCTGTGTGTGGCTGTGTATGGGGTCCTTGTAATGGCACTGCATTAAAATATAATATGAAAATCCTTGTGTTTAGTTTTTACTGCAATTTCGCCCATATCTCGTCCTTGTAAAAGTGCGCTTCACCTAAACACAACGTCTAAGGACGAACGGAGTTCCCTTTAAAACTGAAAATGACTTTTTGCTCCTTTTTTGTGTATGTAAAGTTCTTAAAGTTTTCCAACTCCGAGGACAATTGTTTTGCTAACCAAGTTAAGCAAGAGTGGCTTCTGCAGTTGTTGTTTGACTGAGGTTTGTTTATCTACGGGGAAGGGCTTGTTGATTTTTCTCTTCACCAAGAGGATGCAATTTTCAGACACTGACCATATGCAACACCTAACAAATGCATTGTGTTGTCTCATAAAATTAAAAAAACAGACTGTGTGTACAAAAACAGAGGACGACCCCAATAAAATATTAATGTCCTTGCTCCCGATATTCTCAAACGTGAAACATTATTTGCTCCTCTGGCTTTGGTGTTTCTTTTTTTCCACTTTTATTGGACTTATAATGTCTGTTATCCTGTTTCTTGGTTATATTGCGACAAAAAAAAAAGCAGAGAAAATCAGGATAATTCCAAGGATATCTGGTGTACTGTGTACACACATTTCCTCATTTTTATTCGAATGCATTTTCCGTACAGAGCAGAGGGATGCAATAAACTTTTATGGATTAAACACTGCGCTGGGGAATGTAAAAGGATTTCGGTGTGTCGTGGATAAGGATATCATGTTCTGTAAGTTGTTTTTTTTTCACAGTGAGCTTTTCGGAAGAAATCTTTATCGTGGACAAAGTGGACAACTCGAATGGCTCTCTGTATTGTGTTGTATATTGCTGTGTGTCGCGCTGAAAGGAGATGAGGAAGTGAGCTTCTGTAATTGCATTTCAGAGTGTGTTTTACGTGTTTTTATGGGTTGTGCTGTAAGGACCTTATTTGTTTGCCTTTGTTTATTTTTTATGAGCTGTGTTCAGTTTTTTTTTGTATGGATTTATGGTAATCCTATGCGAGAAGAGTTCTTTATCGCGTTTTTATAAAGTGCCGCTGGATGGGTGGTTTTATGGGACTTAAGTTGCATTCTTTTGCATTTTCAGTATATGTAAATCGGGATTAAGTCCTTTTTTATATTTCCGTCCATTGCAGTGAAGGAGACACCGAAAGCAATGGACATGTTAATGGGTAGTGATCGCTTACAAAATCATTTTGAAATCTGTATTCAAAGTTGTAAGAAGCGGGGAATGCAATCAAATGTTTATGGGCGAATGGAAATGGATCATTTCTTGAGAGTTTTAGTGGAGGGGCGGTGCGACATTGAGTCTGTGTTCTATTTGGACACAACCTTTCGGTTTTTCGAGGCAGTGTCAGCCCCTTCTGGGCTGAGTTTGTGGAGTTCGACTTGTGAATATTTTTGGGCGGGTCATAGAGACCCTCAAGGTTGATGATTGGTTGATAAGAGCCGAGGATGGGAACCCTCTGCCGAAATGTTTTGTCGACTAAGAGCTATTGAGAGACATTCGTACAGTATGTTGTCAGCAGTTTCTTCATCCTCTAAATTCGGTCGACACATGTCAGAGGGGCTTGTATGTGCCTAATTTGTTGAGGTGGTAATTGAGTGAATAGTGTCTTGAGAGGAACTTAGCATCACGCTTAGCTCGACAATTTTTTTGGCATATATTGCTGATGATCTTTTTATCCTGTTGTCGACTTCTAATTCTAAGCTCTGTTCGGCAAGTTCGTTAACAATCTCATTGTCTTCAATGCTCACGTATCCGGGAATTCAGTAGATTGTGATTTAGTTGCGTGTCCTAAAATAATTTCAGACTCTGGTACTGTAACTTCTGCCGAGGTCACACAATTTCTACTGAAAAAGGCAGTGCTGCCCTGGTCCACAGAAAGGTTTCGCCATGTCTAGCGCATTGATTCTTCTATTGATAACAATCGCTGAGCCTAAGAACACGGACAGTTTCTTGCCATCGATTTTGATAAGCAAAAGGAATACAATTTGGACTGCAAAACTTAGTAAATATTGCGTGGGTCTTAGGTCGCCTACAACGCCTTGAGGATTTGACCAACTGTCATCGACTGTTTGAAGTCAATTTGTTGAGAAAGGTTGTATGACTCTATTGAATTCTGACTCTTCCCACCCACAAAGCATTGCAGAGCACATCGCTGTTTGCCACTAATAAAAAGAGTGGTGGTAGTACAACACTTTATCACAAAAGTAAATATCCACCCTCTCTGCCATTATATTTGCTTTAAAAATCAGCTTTGTAGGACCACGTAGCTTGTAGTTTTGTTGGACCTCGCTTAGAATCTCGAATTCCTCTGACCCCTGTGCCTCTTAAGACAGGTTCTTCTCCTTGATAGTTTGCTTTGATAGTTGGTACCGGAATGACTCTCTTCTGACATGGTTCCCAAACTTAATAATCTGTTTGCACTAGAGCTCTTGATACCCGCATATCCGGGTACCCGCATTTTCGGGTATTACCCGGGTACCAAACTATCGGGTACCCGTCAGGTCTTATATTTCTCGTAAATTAAGGTACATAGGTAGCTAGAAAGATGTGGTGGTTCAACAGAACCCAATTAACACAATTTGTTACCAAGGCTTGCGTGACCTGGTTGATGGCGTGTGTTGTTGGCGGTAAATGAGACAGCCGGGTGTGCCTTACCTTCTCTCCTTGTTGTATATATTCAACGCATACGATGTAATTTACCAACTTTTATATTTAATTAGAGCATTTGTGGTTCTTGGGTACCCGTTACCCGATATAGTCGGGTACCCGATAGCTGACATTGCCGGGTACCCGCGAACCCGGGTATTACCCGCATTGCCCGGGTACCCGGGTAGTTGTTGAGACGGGTATTACCCGGGTAAAATCAGGAGCACTATTTGCACCATCGAAAGCCTATATCCAAGACTATGAGAAGCAGATGTAGCCGAGGTGACTGTATATTCCTTAAATTGCTCGGCGATAATTATTAAACTGTTGATGTGGTCGACGCGGAAGGACCTTAAACAGAAACATTCTGAAGTACTTTTAAGTTGTCCTCTAATGCATTCGAGATCTATCCTAGCTATGACTCAAACAGTTGTGAGAAGTACACACTCTGTTAGGTTGAATTTCTTTGAACGCTTGACGATCATTCCCTTTCCCCTCTAGACAGGAAAGTTCTCGGTTCCAGTACTACATGATGTGGATGTAGAAGGTCTGGCCGAGACTTTGTATTTTGAGTGCCTTGATGCCAGCAACCATCTCTACTGGGTGATGGGTTGCACTCTCTGATGTTATGTGCATCTGGTGCAGCTAGTTCTGACTTTGAAACATGTTTCTATCCGAAATTTAATTCGAAACAGTGGAGAACACCTCCCTACATCTTCTCAGCTTCTGAATTCTTCACCTACTTCTACCATGGGCTGTGGTAATTCTCTAAACAGTTTTGATGTCGTACCTACTAGCAGTTTCTTCGGTATGTTCAGCCAGGCCAATCAAGCAATTTCTTCTTTTGCGGCGCATGCATCTTCATGTGGTACTGAGGCTCGTTTCTACCCAAAATAATAAGATGACGACGTCATTTCCACAGGCGAAAGCGTTCCATCCAGGGTCTTATAAGTTAAGAGAAAATTTGTAATCGATTCGAGTTGGTGTTACTGACGATATTGCCTTCAAATGAAATTTTAATCACTCTAAACCTTAGGACGTTATAACTTATTACCAGCAACCAGGTGGGTTTTGCGAAATGCATCGATTTCATCTTTGTAAGGGCTTCCCATCTGGTGGCTCAATGGTTAGTGCGTTGGACTGTTGAGCAAGCTGCGTGGGTTCAAACCCCAGGCATGTCCACCGACATTTTTTTGCGGCACCACCTCTCGTGGTGACAAGCCTCTCCTGAGCTTCTCAATTCACCGTTCGGAGTCGGCAATAAATTGTAGGTCCCTTGGCCTTGGCTCACGTCGCGCTAGCTATTTATTTATTTTTAGTAGTTTCCCTTCTACATTAGCCTAGCGCCTCAACGAATAAGTTTTAGAAGAATGAAACTCCCATTCATCCAATGAGGACAATTCCTTCTGTTTCTACAGATCGAGGTAAATCAACCAACATGCCTTTCTATCTCTCTCCAGTTTGTATACTCCGACATGCCATTGAAGATGACCTGGTGGTTTTAACAAAATCGCTCAAGGTTGGAATCGAAGTTTTGGCTGTCTCCTCGGAAAAACCAAACGTCGAATCAAGTGAAATCAGTTCCCCACAACCTTCAGATCGACTAAACACAGGGTAGACAGAGGTTGGTCCATTCACTTAACGACAAACAGTTTTAACATTCACAGTGTTTCATGTATTAAATTTTACTACCTCATGTCCTTGCTAATGCCTTGAAGTAACTAAATGTGTTTTTTCTTTTCTTTCTTTTCAGGTAAGTTCTCGTTTTGAAAATGTGCAAAATCTATGAATGTAATTCTAAGCAACCAAAGTAAGTCACATATAACACTCTAGTAGCCTAGTCTTCAAAGTGTCCTTCAAATTTGTCTTCTACTAGCAATCTGTCGGGGGTTTATTAGTTTTCTTGTACCATCGCATTTGTTAATTAGAAACAGAAGGACAGTGATGATACTTAAAAAAACATCTGCGGTATCCTCTTTTCTTTGCACAGTAATACCACAGATGTCCAAATAAGCTCTCCAACACTGAAACTTTCACCAAAATCGGTTCAGTGGTTTTCGGTCTTAGCGCACACACGCAGGAAAAAAATTCATATTCACAGCTCTGTTGAAAATTTAAAACAAGTTTCTCCCCAAAATTCCCAACTAATTTCACTTAAAGTCCGCTCATCGGTCCTAATGCCACAGACTCATTCCTTAATTACCCCAGACCAATGGGTATTTAAAACTTTAAGCCATCATCAACCATCAAAGTTCATCTATCATCTAAGGCACCCTGACATTCAACCCAAAACCCGACTGTTCTGGGCAAAAAAAAACAAAAAATTCCTCAAAAAAAAAAGAACTTAAACCGAATAGAAGGAAGGTCGTTGAGTTCTTTATCAGAAGCAACAACAACAACAAAAACAAAATAAAAGCCGAAATGTCCTGAATACCGGGTAAAGGATGAGAGCAAGAGAGAACAACCGAACAATACGGACAAAGTTTTTCATATTCCAAATTTTTTCTGTTGACCCCAAAGTTTACATTTTCAATATACGTATGGCGGTGTGTATATGGTAGAAATGGAAAAAGTTGTTCGTCCTTCGACAGGATACGGAAAAACCATTTCGTATGAGTCATCGTGATCCATGGTCCCCACGTACATCATGCATGTGCGATTGTTACGCGAACCTATGCCCTGAAAATTTTTCGATTTTCAACGACGACCAGCATCAGCATCAGCGGGACCGTTCCTCTCGTCCCGCTTGGATTGGAATAATGAAAAACTGTCCTACGTCTTCATCAATCCCCCATTTTCCGGGATCACTAAGCGCGCAACGATGGATATTTTTTTCTTGTGCATTGCATGTGTAACAGTCACCGAGTGTCCTTTTATGCATATGCAATTTGATTTTTTGCCCCACCGCCGCACTAACAAACTTTTGGTGCGAGTGTGTGTTGCTTTATTGCGAATCCTGCCAATAAATTGGTCAGTCGATTACGTCTTTTTTTTCGTGTTTCGTGCTTTTTTTGGTTCTGAGGACTCTTTTCCACTCGCCTGACACTCCCTTTGGGACTGTGCTGCATTAGAAAAAAAAAAAACAAAAAGAAGAAAAAATTGGAACAGAGTCGGAAATGCTCGTCCTTGCCGCCAGGGTAACCTTCCCAAGAGAGAGAGATACAGGATAACATCAGAAGCAGCAGAGTTGAAACATCATACAGAGAGAGATCCTGTGTGGTGCTAGCGAAAATTGTGTCAAAGTGTAATGTACGTCTGTTGTTCCTCTTGTTGTTGTTGATGGGCTTGGGCTTGGGCTCGGGCTGGGAGTGGTGAGTGATGTTTCCCAACAGAGATACACCGAACCGACATACTTACATCCTTCTGCTCCCGATCTGGATCCTTTGTGGGAGCAAATTGGGTTTTCAACATACATATTTCTCCTTTTTGCTTTTTCGCTTTTTGTTGTTTTTGTTTTTTGTTTTGGGGTGTTTTTCTTTGGGTCTTTTGTTTTTGCGTTAAGTCATGAGTTTTGCAATCTTTTGTTTTTATCCGAGGGAGTGATGGTTGTGTGGGCTGATGATGGCTGGCTGGAGATAACGCCAGATGGATTTAAGATTATGTTATAGGGTGTGAGCGGAGTGGGGGTGTGGATCTAGGTGTGTGTATGTCGGTCGGTAGATTTGCAATAATTCGCTTTAATGTGTCAGTGATGTGTGTGGACTGATTATGTCAGTCATTGTGCGAAGGGAAACAGTTGCATAATGGAAAAATAATTTTTCCGAAGACAGAAGAGGATTAGGGCCGCCCACATTCACACAGCCTAAGACGTTTGCTTCGTTATTATGGCTTATTGAGTTATGTGCGATGGAATTTAGGAAGAATTATTTGTGGGTTGGCGGTAAGGGCCCTATGGCAGTTACTGTACTTAACTCAGCCTCAACAGGAGGACATAGAGGAACTTGTGGTGCACTGTTCTACAGTATTTTGTCATTATCTGCCTAATGTCTGATCGATTTTTGCTGGGCTTATTCCTATTATGGCAACTCACTCAGTGATTCAACACACTGACCACTGAGCAATGATGACACCATACCTAACTCACTTACTCAATGTGGCGCTACACTCCGGGCTGAACCTGGGCTTCAACCAACAAGAGTTTCCTGCCACTTCTGCCTTCACTTTCGCACTATCAGTTGGTTAAGGTCCCCTTCCACTTGAGTGCGCCACCTGAGTCGCGGTTTTCCTTTACTACGCCGTCCCTCGGGTGTGGATTCGAGTATTTTCGGGGCCGGAGCATTGGTGTCCATCCGCTCTACTAGTTGGACTGACTTTTGAAAGATTGTGCCTCTGGTGTTGGCGCGTGAGTTTTGCACGATTCTTTCAAGAACGATGTTGAAAAAGTCGCATGACAGCGCGTCGCCTTGCCTTAATCCTTTTTTGACATCAAAGGTCTGAGTGAGGTCATTACCGACCTTGATAAAGCAGCGTGCATTCTCCATCTTCATCCTGCACAAACAGTGATGCCAAAGCTAGACATTTCTCTGTATAGCTCGCCTCTATAAATGCTATCATACGCGGCCTTAAAATTGATGAAAATGTGGTGGGTATCGATTTAAGTTTTCTCCACGATTAGCCGCGTTGTGAATATTTGGTCGATGGTGGACTTTCCTGGCCTGAAGTTACACTGATATTGACCCATCAGGTTATTGACGAACGGCTTCAGCGTTACCACAACACGGCAGATAAGATCTTGTAGGCGATGTTAAGAAGACTGATGATGCCCCTGTAGTTGGCATAGCTCAGATCCTCCTTTCTTGAAGATCGGGCAAACAATGCTGAGGTTTTATTCACCGGATATACTTTCCTCCGACCATATTTTTCAGATGGGCTGGTGTATACTCCTTGTCAATTCATCGCCTGTTGCTTTGAACAGCTTGGCAGCTAGGCCGCCAGCTCCAGGAGCTTTGTTGGACTTGAAATTAGATGTGGCTATGTTCACCTAGTCTACGTCAGGTGGACGGAATTGATGGTTTTCATCGTCCAGGTTAAATGGTTCATTCTGCCTGATAGCAGGATTTGATTCGTTGTCGCCGTTAAACAGTCAGCAGAAATAGTCCTTTCATATCGTCAGCATCATACTTGCAGGCTTCAGTTCGGGCTCTGTAGCCTTGACAGGTTCTTTGCACGCTTTGATAAAACTTCCGAACTTCATTCCTGCAGTAACATCTCTCTATTTCCTCGATAGCGCGCTTCTCATGCTCCTTCTTCTTCCTTCTGAGGAGCCGGTGTATGTCTCTCCTCTTCTGCTCGGAGAGCTCGCCAACAGTTCTGGTCCTTCTATGCAGCGCCGCTTTGTTTGCAACTTATTTCGCTGCATGTGCTTCCCGGCACTCAAGTGAAACCCAGCATGTCAGAGGCGGCTTCTCGGATGGCCTTTTGGCAATGTTGCCATTGAGAGATTGATAAGAATAGAGACTCGATCGGCAAAGGATCTGGTGATCTTTTGCGATAGCATCCGTCCGACGTCAAACTTCCGCACAGTATTTCCTTGTCTTGACGGTGTTCGGGATATCCGCAGTTGTACCTTGGCTACAACAAGATAGTGTTGCGAGTCAATGTTGGCCTCTCGGAGCGTTCATAATACTGGAGGAGTGCCTTGCGTCGATCGCAATGTTGTCAATCTGGTTGACGGCTGATTGATCAGGAGATCTCCATGCCTTTGTGAATATTGAGATGCGGGAAACGCGTACTAGCTAGGACAACATAAACACCTCAATAGTCGGCCCATTTTTTTCGTTATCTGTCTAATGTTTGATCGTTTTTTGCTGGGTTTGTACCTTCTTTGGCAAGTCACGCAGTGATTCACTGGCCTGGCTGTCCTATTCAAATCTCTTCAGGTCCTTTCTTATTTTTCAAATGCGGGTTCTTGGTCCGAGACTAAACTTAAACTTTCATCTTTCCCACCCTTTTACCATTGCAACGTCTACCGGGAAATCCTCCCTCCTTTGAGTCCTTGCTAGTCGCTTCCCAAAGATTTCTTTCCCTCGTTACTGCGACACAAGAAAATCGTTTTAATTTCCCATGAAATCCTCTCATTCCAAGAGCGCACTTCCAATTGCTTGCTTACCTTCATCCCAAAAATATTCGTCCCTTTGAAATACCAAGTCTCAATCGTTGTCCCCCTCCTTTCAATTCAAATGTTTCACAATGATTACATTTGAAGAAAAGAAAAACAGTTTCCCAATCAGGATAATAACGATGACCACAAGCACAAATGCCCAATCAGGCGCGCACCCAGGAGCGCACAAGCACAACACCCCGCCACAAAGGAATCATCACAAAATATGCGCCACAATTGTATCATTATGCATGTTCCTCCCTCTGTTCGTCCTTAGACTAAGGCACATCCTTCTCTGGCACAGAAGCTGGCAACTTCCTTGAAGAAATGCATCGAAGAAATTAAAATAAATGTTTCGTATCCCAAAAAAAAGAAACCGAAGGAGATTGTCTCCACAGACGTTACTCAAGTCTTGCTTCCTCCTGGCTCTCCTTTCTTAAGTTGTCGTCCGTTCGACGGCATTCTTCCATTGAATTGCTCGTACTTTGTTTGTTGCATTTTGCAGAATTCCTCGACAAGGAGAAAATCACAGCTATTATCCTTTTCTCTCTCCGGATGGGGTTTCGCCAATGCAAAATGAGCTACAAGCAGGGACACACTCATTTTTGGCATTCACAGCGAAGGAATACTCTGGCTTCCCTTGATTACTTCTGATTGTGCAAATTCTGTGGCCCTCCCTGCAGGTCCTGGCGAGCTCCTTCTCCACACAAAAGGAAGCCTGGTCGTAGTCGTTTTCATTCCGACTTACTGAATCGGTGTTAGGATGGTGGTGTGGTCAATATCATCACCACCTTTGGCCTCCTTCCGGGGAGGGGAAGCGATTTTCTCTTGCGATAACAGAACGGTTCATTAAGCCGTTAGCAGAGAGGAACCCCACGAAAATGAAATGATTATGAAATGAATAGGTTTTGTGTGTGCATGGAATAGCAAAACGGATATTTTCGATTATATCGTCCTTCGCTGCCTGGCAGGAGTCACTGTCTCATTGATGCTCAACACAGGAACAATGTGTGTGTGCTAGGGTACGCCATCGTTTGGCATTATGGCAATTTTTTCGGAGCAAAATATTTTTTTGCCAAAATGCCACCAGCGCGCAGAGTGGACCCAATTACCACGAAATTGGATTATTAGTTGAGTAGCGGAATGGTCCTTGTGAATGCGGAATACCGAATAAGGAGTCCTGTACGACGGACAGTGGTACGGTATTATCTATTAAGTGGATTGCGTAAACGATAACATAAAAAATATTCTTTATAACATAGTTACGCAGGACACAGGGTCTGGGGAGGGGAAAAAACGCATAAAAGAAGGACATGATGTACCCACAGAAGCACATACTGTTTTAGGACATGTGGAGCAGATAAAAATCTGATTGAGCCAACAACAGATTTGTGGTTTAACTCGTTATATCTGTGGAGCAAAGGATTAAGCTTATGAAGTTATGAATTCCATTTTATGGATCTTATCATCGTGACTGTGTTAGGCAAGCTTCAATCTTGTTCTAGCACGGAATTGAACTCCAATGGATCCTTTCTTTTGCGTATCTCGTCGGGGATCGCTAAAACCTAAAATACTGTGGCGTATGTGGAACATTTTAACCAATTTTTGAGGTGATTTCCTCGCTAATGTGACTTCGAACACTTCCAAAAGTCTATCGGTGAATCACTGTCTAAAAATAACTACACTGGGTAGGCTTGACTTGATGTCGCACCTCTGTACCTTGGCGACATTCACCAGTTTGTTTGTCGTCAGCTTCAGGGTTGAAGACATGCAGCTACGTTTTACTTGAAATTGATGATAACACAGGAACCGCTATCTGATTTCGTGTCGATATCCCCACTACAGAGAACATGTACAGACTTCTAGAGCATCATCGATCCCTGTTAGCAGCGTCAGCAACTGATGGAACTTTCACTCGTGAGTTCTGTGAAATTCTTAAAATTTGTGTTCGAAGTGATTGTATCTGATTCACTGTACGTAAACCGTGTCAAATCTGCTGAGATACGGTTAAGGCATCGAAAACGCTTTTGCCGTATTCTGTTTTCAGTTTGTCATCGCATTTCGGTTCCCCATCTTCTCCCCAGCTCTTCTGAATCCGCTTCCTCTGTCCCTTTCTCCAAATCAATAAATGCAAATTGCTTCATTTTACAACCTCAAAGCCTTGTGCATATCGTGTTTCGTTAAATAAAATCACTATACAGTGTCAGCTGTGCATGTTCCTGAAGCCAACTGAACCAGCACGGCCTTGGACCCGAATCCTTAATTGAATTCAATGAAAAATCGTCCACTGCAGGGTGGTGTAGTACTTTTACGACCAGTCCACATCGCACTGACTGCGGAACATAAATCACCAAACCGACAGAAGAGAGTAAGGAAAAATCAATTCAATGGATTCAATCAAATTTAAATGTCAATCCTATCTCCAATTTCATCGGCCTATACGCACCGAGTGACAGTGGAAACCCCTAAAACTCCCGATAATCACTAGGCCCGATGTGTGTCACTCGAATGCTTGTAAGTCAATTTGTTACCGCATGTTACCCCCATCCAACACAGATTCCTAGAGATTGGATTGGGAAAGGAAAAACACTGACCCATCGGTCATGTACCTCTCGGAAGAGGAAGCTGTTGGAGTCTAGCATTCGGTTGGAATGCCAAATGGCGTCCAAATTGCAAAAACATCCCCCAATAGGCACAGAGATAGCTCTGCCTTCACCATTACCTCCTCCATCCAGCTTCACTTCGATTCGGAACGTTTCGACACACAAGCTCTCGATTAATGAGCCGAAGAATTATCGGTGCCGTAATGTGAGTCGACGACGACGAGGTGTCCCCTCCCAGCAAGGTAGGCACCGGAAAATCTTTATCGATTTTACCTTCCCGCACCCAACGACAATGACGACGACGACAACAGCATCGACTGCTAACCCTAAAGATACTCAGGCCACCTCTATGTTGCTAGGCTTTCAGGGTGAACCCGCACAGATGGGGGAGGGGAGGGTGCTCACTCATGTGCGACTCCTGCTACGAAAATGAACCAATTTTGCCATCGATTCAGTGTGCCAACGACACAGCACTGACGATGTGTTCGGCATCCGTTGTCAAATGGCAAAACAGGAAGTCGTAGATGTTTACACACCCCTCTGCCAGGAACCGGGGGGGTATCTGTAGCCTCCTCGAGCGTATCTCGGGTAATTTGCTTCGGAGAAATTGTATTTCGCAATATTAGCAGCAATAATCTGAAGTGGAGCGTGTAACCGAGGCGATTAGTGTATTGCTGCTCGTTGTCGTTCGGGGGTACTATCTGTCACACACCCCTTTCTAGGTCTAAGAGTCTACTTAGGGTTTTTCGCATATCTTCCCCCTGGTGGGAGTGGAATTTTCATGATTTTGCTTTAATGGCCAAAGTACTTGGTCCAGGGTCGGCAATGGCAATGGAAGCGCGTTAGTGACGCTGTGCTCCATTATTGAAAGTTTATTACTCTCGTGAGTATCTTTGTGGCGAATGAAACATTGGCAAAGCGGAAACTTTAAGTAGCCAACTGGGTGGGTGGCGTCGATTAACCTATATCTTTGTCCTTTCTCTAGTCCCCTCCCTCACCCCCTATGGTGGAGAGTTATATTGCTCTCAAAGCACTCATCGGAGCACGAGCAATTAATCCGGACGAAATAAAATGTAAAAGCAAAATCTAACACCTACCGCCCGCACATATACGGACTTGAGGTATACCAACGAATCGGAATGGCCACCGGGAAGAGGACGACGGGACGGGCCGGACTAATTGCGCTTACTTGTTGCCGGCCATGGGGACTTTGGCGAAAGTGAATTCTAATCTCATCGTTCGTCGTCGTCATTTGTTATTTATCGCACATGCTGTCTGTGGGTGTTTGTGTGCTTTTTTCTGATTTTCTTTTCGATGATTGGAATGGAAAAAAAAAATCAGAGAGAAAGACACAACACATGGCTAATGGCGGATGGGTGTTAAATATCAGACCGTGAAGATGACAGACCGTGAAGTAACAGTGATGAGTTTCGTGCCACTAATTCTGCGTTGATTGTTCGAAACAAGTCTGTTTGTGTTTTTGGCTTTTGTTTGTTTTGTTAAATGAACGATGTTGCAGATTAGCGCACAACAACGGGATTGTAGGTTAGTGCCATATGATGGTCGTAGGGGCATGTAGGCACCAATTGCTGTACAATGGCTCATTTCAAGCGATGTAATGCTCACAATGCTTACATTAGTCAGAAACGGAGCAAGAAGAAGAATACTCATCTTGACCTGTATTCTAAATTTCTATAAACATTTCTATCCGGAAGAACCATCGCTTTCAATCCAATCTACGGACAGTATGTGCAGACATACTTCCGTTGCAAGAGTTCAGTGGATTCCGAACGATAAGATGACGAAATCGATGGTTACCATCTTTCTAACAAATTTCATTATAATATCCACTGTACCCCTTTGTCCAGCCTTTGAAAAAACCCCACATTCCCCCACAAAAAATAAGTATACGCCTACGCCTATAGACGTCACTACAAGTTTAAAGCCAAACTTCTTCGATTTTGCTTTTCCCTGAAAAATTCTATCGAAGGAACACTCCAATCCGTCATTTGTACAGGAATTGGGCAAGAATTGGACAAGACTTGAACGGAGTTTACGGATGTTTTAATAAACCTTCACTTCTCCGACAGATTGTATGGAATTCTACGTAGGTAGACCCATCGAAAGCATTTGCATTCCATGTTGCAATATGTCTGCTCCATCATGAGAAATATTTTCAGAGTCATTAACATCTTCTTTACCTAAAAATCATTTGCCCTCGACGGCATACTACCCATTAAGCAGCAAAATTCCATGATTTCATGGCTAGAGTCGACCGTTAATAGGTACATTTTGCTGACCTGAGCTAGAGACACATTTGCTTAGCGTTTATACCTAAAGTAGAAAACTAGGTTAGATTAAATTTAAGCTGTCAATTGATGTTTGGCGCAGCTTCACTCGAATCTTCAAGGATCCATTGTTTTCCGCTTTGTGGGACCTATATTCATATCCCTGTTGGGAAGAGAATTGATTTTTTTTTATCGTTATTAGCCCCCTAAACCGCCCTGAATTCCGCATAAATTTAAGCATGGCCTTCGGTGGCATGGCTGAGAGTTGGCCTGTGTCACTAAAGAAGGAAGCGCCTAGGATTTTTTTTCTGGTTCTGCTGGGGCTTGGGCAGTCACAGAGAATGTGGAAATATGTACTCCTCCGCGTCTGTATCACCACATTCTCTCCAGAGGTCAGTCGTGCTTAGTCGCATTCTCCTTGGATGGGCCGCCAGTAGGTTGTGACCTGTGAGGATACTGATCACTGGAGCTAAATGCGATATATTCAGCATAGGTATTTCCTTTGTTTTTTCTTTTATTGAGTTTTGGCAACATCTTTCTTGGTATGGAAGTGTGCTCCATCCGTTCATCGGCAAGCTTCCAGAAGTCCAAGTTTATCTCTTGCTTTAGAATTTCTATAGGGGTTTGAACCGAGTGATTGGCCATTATTTGGTTCATTTCCGATCTCTTTCTTGCCAGTTCATCTGCCTTTTCATTGCCATCGATGCTTCGGTGTCCCGGGACCCCACAGAGTGATGCATTATGTCTTGAGCGTAGGATCCTAAGCTGGCTGCGGCAACTTTTTACTACAAGTGATTTGAGTATTTTGGATGACACGGCTTTGATAGCGAATATGTCGAAATTCCTTCTCGGGGTTAGGTTAGATTGGTTCTCTTGCGGCCTCGGTTATCGCTAGAACTTCAGCTTGAAACAAACTGGCGTGGTTTAGAAGTTTTACCGACCAGACAACGGCGGGTTCTTTTGAGTATATTCCGGAGCCTACACCTGTATCCATTTTTAAGCCGTCCGTGAAAATGGATAAACCTTCCTTCATCCCAACTTTCCCTTGCTGAAAAGAGAGTTTGGAAATTCAGTTCGAAGTTAGGGTATGGTGTTATGTGAATCAGTTCTTGTTTTTTTTTCCAAAAGCTAGATGGTTGCTGTCGTAGGACGCTTTTTGCTGGCAATTCTTTAGTGTATAAGTCGAGCGGTAAAAGTGAGAGTATCGTTTCGAGGGCTGCTGTCGGAGTCGTTTTTAGAACGCTCTCCGTGCTGATGCATGCTTATCGTTGGATTTTTGTGTCTTAAGTGTCTTAAGGTTTGTGGCTTTTTCAGCGGCCGGGACCAGACCAGACACCCTAAGGTGAGAAATGACCTAATGATGACCCTATATAACCAGTGGATTATGACGAGTTTAAGTCCCCATTTTCTCAAGAGGATTCTGTTCTATGCGTAGATCGCGATAGTTGCTTTCTTCGTTTTTTCTAAGGTGTTTTCCTTCTAGCTCAGCTTGCGGTCTAAAATGCAGCCAAGGACCAAGCACCTTCTAAAATTTGAAGCTGTATACCGTTTAATATCGGGGGCTCAAGTGATGGTATCGCCCTTTTCTTGGAAAAAAGAACTAACTCTGTCTTTTAGGGGTTGACGTTGAGCAGGAAACTAAAGTCACGAATCTGTGAAGGATATCAGATTCACTAATCAAGGTTAGGTTAGGTTATGGTGCAAGTGCTCAGTCTAATGACTGTGCGTCCACGGGGGCCTACTGGTCCATTATATTCCCCTTTGTGTTGTTGTCCACGTTTCAACCTTGAGTTCTAGATGGGTGGTCTATCGCAAAACCAACATGTACTCTTAATAGAGTGGAGTATGTTCGTTATTGGTTTCCCAGTTCTTCAAACAGGCTGTTCCTATGTCGGCTGTTTTAGAAATTGGGACACTTACAGAGTAAATGCTTGAGAGTCGCCGTCTTTTCCGCACCCTTACAGCCTCTGCAGTATTCTGGCGATTCGATGCTGACTCTGTTGGCCGTGATGCCTATGCCATAATATCCCGTCAGTAAATTTATTAGGATGCGAGTATCTTTTCTATTCATAGCCAGGAGATATTTTGTCGTCCTCTGGTTTATTCTCTGTCATAAGCTGCGGGATATAATGCAGTCGCCTCTGGTGGACCAAGAGTTGTCTAGTCTAACCTCTTTCGTACCTAAGACTCCAAAGCTATTCTGGACAAGCACTCTCCAAAAATGTTCTTTTCCAAATCTCAACACGCAGACCCGGCTCCTCGTAAGGTTGTTCAGATGACCGAAAAGACACAAGCAGTACACACTGGCTCCTTGTTTTAACATGAAGGGTGCCTTCAACAACTATAAACCACAACTTCACAACTAACTGCCACGACTTATAGGTGTTGAGTAGTTCACGCTTAGAACTAACGAGTGTATCCCCTATACCTTCTGAGATTTAACCATCTGTTTTGTTCGTTCTAACTTGGTTGTTTTCCTAAAATGCCTTGCAACTTGTATTGATACGCGACTTGAGTACTTATGTCAAAAGAACGCCCATCTACCCATGTCATAGCTCACTGACTACCAAGCTCCATACGCTTGATAAAACTCTCATACCCTCGGCTTCTGTACTCAAAACTAATGAGACTGTTAAGCGATTAGAATCGTGTGAACAAATCGCCCAATCAAACAAGAATCAATGATCCTTGCACATACTTTACTATGAACTTCCAACTAACGCCACTAGGGTTCTCTAAAACAACCCCCTCGCCCACCCCCACCAAAACAACAAAAACACCACAACCAAAACAAATAGAGAATTTGATAATTTCCAAAATATTTATTTATTCACTCGAGAAATTAGGTCACAGTGCGCCATTACTATCGCTGCCGTTCACAGCCATCAATAACGTTCCACTCTCCGAATCCGGCCGAACCCCGAAGCACTGAAATTGAGATAAAAAAAAACACAAAACTGCCAAACTCCCAACGTTCCACGTTTGCCAGAGATAAACATTTTTGGGGAAAATTATAAATTCCCAATTTATCACTCATTTACCGGGACACAGTATCCCCAAATGCGATACCAGGACCCGACACAAGCGCCCTCCTCCCCCTGTCCGCTTAGAAAGTGTAAACTTTGAATATTAAATAATTTATTTAGAATCATTCAACTGAAACCCAAATATTCATCACTTTGCCTGATTGTAACAGGATACAAATCCGATCCCTAAAATGCTCCCCCGTTCGTGCTCCGTTGGGCCCCTGCCGCGTACAAAGCAGCAGCCCCTGTCATCAATTCAATTCCATTAATGTACTCAATTTAGTAAAGACTATGGCGGCACTGAAGGGTTGTGAAGTGTTTCCCGCCCCTGGAAAAGCTCCTCCAACCAAACATTCCCCAAACGCTCGCCCACGAAAAATTGATTCACTCAGATTCCCATTCATGGAGTCAAGTGGTAAATTAAAGCAAATATTTGAGTTGGGGATGGAAAATTTTTCCACTAGAGAAGGGGTTCGGAGTGGTAATGGGTGCAAAAACTCAAACTTCGATTTAAATTATTCGCCCGCTTTTCCAGTGTAGACACACTCAGGACATTGTGTTTACCCGTTTGCTTTAGAAAACATCGATCCTGCTGCCAGCCACCCGGCGTGGGTGTGCGTATTTGTTCGAAAGTTTCCATTTCTTGGAAAAATAACAGAAAATCGATGATACTCGCATAATTTGCACCATATTTGGGGGGTGGGGGGTGGGGGGTTGCCCCGCTCTGGTGATGGGAAAGTTTATTAAATGCCGGCTGGCCAACACCCAGAATCTCCATAAATCGCCGACTGCGTGTGTCGACGGATGGGATAACATGGGAAAGCAGCTTAACCGGGGAAAAAGTCAAAAAGTCTGCAGTGCTCGAGTGCTCGTGGGCGTGTGCAAAGTTGTTTGACCACTAGGACTTGGGGTGGACTTTTGAAAATGTTGTTGGGAAAATCTTCTCCGAACCTATGTAGCTTTGAATGGTTTTCGGGGTAAAGTTTTTGAAAATTGACGAATGGAGTAGAGTTAGTGTCGATTGTAGAGGAGCTGGTGCTGTTCGGGAGATGGACAGATAAAATGAAGTATTTTGACAGCTTCTGGATTAAATTTTCATTATGGTGGGTGCGAGCGGGCTTATCACTTCAATTATTCTTGGGAGCGGTGGAAGTCATGATTGCGGAAGGAGATTTGTTGATTTAAACTTTTCTTTCGAATCGATGTAACTTGATGTCTTATCGTTGTGGATTTTTGAAAAGGATCAGACGACTAGTTTGTAGGAGGGATTAAGTTCGAAAATTTATGAAAAATTTAGAGCAAAACGCTGCTTGCAAGCTTCTTGTTCGCCAGACACTGAAAAACAGTTGCGAAAATCGTATTTTGATGCGCAGGTAGGTGTGTAAATCCTTCATGGATACGACCCGTGCCATGAGTTATGCCCGACTCCATGCTCCTGCATGTGTACGTGCTAAAAATCATCTTTTCCTTGCTCTGTCTCCTGTTTGTCCCTTGCGGCATCGCCTGTCAAGGCATTTCTTCACAGGGGGAGGTTACAATCGACGCATGCCTCACGACGTTTGTCTGAGATAAACTCAGAGGCCTATCCAGAGAGGAAGTCAAGGAAAATCTAGAGATGCTCAAGTATTCATTGAGCCTTGTAGCTGCAAAGCTTAGGGGCTGCTAAATCATTCTTTCTCCTTGCAGCCCCATAGATACGGCTCTGGATAAAATTATTGAGGCCCGTAGTCGCGCTGTGCAAAGAGCCAGCTGTTAAGAGGATCAAGTCAACGGAGTATACACAGGTTGAAACCAACTCCTGAAACAAATATACATATCTCGTCCTTCTTTGTTGGATTCGTTGTTGTGGCCTAGAGAGATTCAGAAAATTAGTGGCTGCATCATTTGATGACTTCTGGAGGTGTTTCCACTGATTGTCCGCACTTGATGCTTAGGACTTCTCAAGAGATTGAGGAATTCTCGATCGGCAAAGATACTGATAGTCGGTTACGATTGTAAATTTCCTCGTATTGCTATTTTGACTGGACAGGCTCCGAATAATACACTCTAGCTACAACTAGGGAGACACCAGAATCAATGATGACTTCTTGGAATGTCCGCCGATTCAAAATACGCCTTGCATCGACGGCAACACAAATTTGATGGCAATTTGTTGATCAAGACACCACCGAGTGCCCTTGTTAGGTGTGAAACCGGGAAGAAGAAAAAGTCCTCGAACACTTCCTATGCTACTGCCCGCCCTAACGAGAATGCGACAGAAGACCCTGGGATTCATGTGGATACCAGACCTGAATCTCAAGGATAAAGGAATCGGCGGCACCCTGGCCTTTACCAAAGAGCCAGAAAGATTTGCCAGACCACACGTACACTAGGTTCAACTCCATAATTGTTTCCGCCTTTCCTAGATCCCTCCCAACATAAGTGTGTCCCAAACCAAATCTATCCCTGCAGTTCCAACGATTAAAACTAGGAAACACAATGGGCCCGACTGAGACCTAAGTGAAGAGCCTTCCGCTCACCCTTCATACCATAGGTGTGGGACATGCAAGTCAAAGTCTTGCTTTCCTTTTATAGCGGTCAAATCAACGAGGTCGACCTAAACGTTACATTCAGGAGCCTGCTTGTAGGTCTTGTTGCAAATCCCTCAGATAAATACATTCTTTGGGGGCTTCGTCATAAAATGTTCACTCAAGTGGGGGTCCGTCATTTGTTGATTACAGAACTTGAGTCCATGCCGGCTCTCTAATCAATCCAACGAACTAACCATTACTCCAAAGCGATCACAGAGTCATCCGTAAGGGCACAACTAAACTCCTTTCCTTTCCTCAATTCAAGCAAATTCGGGTTTAAATTTGCAAAAAAGTGCATCAGTACTATCGGATATACGTGTCCACCATAGTGCACAATTCCTAGCCTCCTGGTGACTTGGTTTCCTCCATCATATCGAATAACCTGATCTCTGAGCTCAAAGCCAGCAGCCAATTTAGTTCCGCACAGTAGAACCACTGCACACATTTTCTCTAACTAAATCCGTGGATAGCAGCCAAAGCACTTGAATTGGCTGCTTTTGACAGCATTTCTGATGATCCCTGTTTGATTCCGTTTTCACTACGTGCATTCCTAAATGAATCGCCGTCCATACATCACTGGTATCGTTGCCATTTGCTGAAAATCTATCCCAAAACATGGCTACACACCCGATGTACCATATGTATGCATCGCCAGCACCACTCATCATAAGCTCAATTTATTTTGCCTAATTTAAGTGCCAATTTGAAGCGAATCATGTTAAGGAGCATTTGTCAACATTATCCCCGACAACCAACCGCCATAGAACCGAACCCAGCGTGTGCATGGCCAAATCTCAGCGAAAATGTCACATCCACGTGTGTTTGCCAAAAACAAACATCACAACACGATGAAATAGGAGCATAAATCCTTTTGTGTTTCTCCCGCCAGAAAAAGGAACTTCCACTGACATAAATAAATGAATTATTCAAATCATGTTCGTCCTTCTTGGTGCCATTAAATGTAACCTCTCCGCCCATCGTACCCCTCGCTGATGGAGAGCAAACAAATTCGCATAAAATTTTCAATTTCAAATGAAAACAAATTCATTACACCCCCCCGCCCGCGACACACCCGGTACGTAACAATGACAAGTGCTCTCATCCTTCATTTGTCAGAATTAAGCTGACAGAGTGTATATGTTGTCACAAGTGGTCCGTCTGATTGGAAATGGATTATACGTCTCTGTTGGTGTTCCTCCATTAGGTTTATTAAGACAAAATAAGTCGAATGGAGCAGTTCAGACGACTTGGACATGGACCTAAAGAGATTGGATTCCTTTTGGCAAAGGATTTTGTCTTTTGGTTTTTCTTACTTGGCTTGGCAAACGTTTCGTGTGCCAACGATCGGAGCCTTGACATGTGTTTTTGGTTTTCCTACATGGGAGCTAGATGACTTTGAATGTATGACATCTTGTTCTTTTGCGCAAAAATTCAAATGAGACGATAGATAATGTCTTTGCTGTGCAAATGACTGCGGAAGATGCAACGTATGGTGGTTCGGGAAGGACAATGAACTGGAAAAGTAATGAAAAAACCGAAATGAAGTCTTGAAGTATCAACGACTTTAATCGGGGAGAGATGTGTGATGGTGACCACTTGACAAAATGAAGAAATCACTTAGTTAGACATTTGGCCTTTAGGAGTTCGAATTGAACTTGAAAACAGTTTCCAATTCTTCGGTCTTACTCCAATTTATCATCAGCCGCCTCGATTCCTCCACATTTGCTCAGGGTGACCCCATCTTCTGCCTGAAGCCACTCGGCTTCTTCACTTACTTTGCATACACATCATGGTACTACAGTCTGAGATGAATCTTAGCTAACAAGCGTCTCCAGCCAGTTTGATCGTTGCTGCCTCCAGTTTCGCACACCAACTTTGTTGAGGTCTAAACTAATTCTTCAACTAGAAGGTGTTCGGGAATGAACTCATTACAGAATCTGCAAAGACCTTCCTCTTCAATGACTGATGCATGCTTCGAAACTTTTTCGACCTGTCTTACAACCTGAGTATTATTCCAGACTCTAGCCCTTTGCCTTCGCTCTAGTTTCCTGAATTTTTCCTCAAGGTTGCAATCCTGCTTCAGGCCCTATAAACAATTCTACTATTCTCTACCTCTCTAGAGGGTTTGTTGCTTCATAACCTTATATTCCAACGTGGCCAGTCGACGATCATTTAATTTCATCCGCTTAATTCATTCAATTTGGTCCCCGTGGCTCAGTGGTTAGGGTACTGACCTGCTGTGTAAGCGGCGTGGGTTCAAGCCGCAGCCATGTCAACAGAACATTTTTCGCGGCACCACCTCTTGTCGAAGAATGACAAGCCTCCGAGAGTATAATTTGTCATGTGAGAGCTTCTCAATTCGCCGTTCGGAGTCGGCAATAGATTGTAGGTCCCTTCGATTCATGCGAAAAATGCAACACGCACAACATGAATGGTTACGAGAAGCTAGGCCTTGACTCATCCCGAGCTGTTGCGCCAGCTTTGATCTCATCTATCAACCTTAAAGGTGCTAAAACGCATGGATTCGGAGCATTATTTTCTAGATCCAACTACGTCTGACCTACCCGTATTGCCCGGTCTGTAGATTATGGAATCGTTGTCCTAATCCTGTTTGTTGCTGAGCTTCATAGAGCAATTCTTCTCGAAATTATACTTTCTTTTGCCATCTTCCTTGGCAATAGCTGGGAGTGGAAGTTTTTTCCACTTTTTTCCTACACCTCTCTTTCATCATCATCATTGTCCTGTGGCCCTGTGGATGTGGACCCTCCACATCTCCCGATCTTCTGTCATCGACTCAAAACCATCAGGGGCTATCCCCATACGGGTAGAGTTGAAATTTCTGTCTTGGTCCAACCATCTCATCCTGGGCCTACCCAGAGGATAATTACCTAATGGCACGGATTCCAGACAAGTCTTGGAAACCGAGTTGGGGGCATGCGTTTAAGATCGAAGTATATACCTCTCCGTTCGGAGTACGTTGAGTACCTCGCGTATTTTGGTGTTCCTAACCTGATCTCGGCAAATCATCGCAGAAGAAATTTCGTTTCGGCAGCTTTTATCCGCCATCTTTTTCTTTCAATCATTACCCGAACCTCACGACTATAGGTGAGAGTCGGGACAAGCACAGAATTAAAAATTAATAGCTTAGCTCCGATGCCAAGTTCAGCCCTCCTGATAACAGATTGACCAAGCTATCTCACATTACTGACCAATTCTACAAGAGAACCCAGTCTTGCTCCTTCCATCACACGAACTTGAACTACTTGAACTTCTCCATGTGTTTTAATGGAAATCCACTACCATGCAGAGTGCATTGAACATACTTACCTCCACGACTGCGGTAAGGCATGTAGTTAAAGCCCCGATAAGGCAGAAGCATGCAAATCTATGCACTTTCTTGGGTGTGCCAAGGCTGATTCCTCGCCGCCTGCCTTTACTGTTGTTCTCCTGATTAGAATTTCAATACATATTCTGGGAGATACTACTTTAAACAGGCCAGTCTAGCATTTCCAGTGAATCACCTCAAGAACTCATTAATCCCAAATTAGGTGTACGAGCTCGGACACGAAGTTATGCACTTCCCATGTCCCTTAGAGTTAAGCAGGATATTCAAGCTATGATATGCTTACCCAACGATGTGATCAGAGGTGGATAACAATTTCTAATCGCTTCTCTACCACACTGCACCTCAATTAATATTCCATTTAGCAGAGGAAAGTGACTTGAGATTTCCACACATGCATGCGTCATTTGATTTCATTTCCCAAAGCTGTTTAGAATCGCCTCCTGCCTTCTCTGTAATTGCGACAGATCCAATTTGGAACTCTCGTGCAATGTGTCATTCCCAAAACGTGCTATCATTCTGAATTGGTCTTTCAACTCTACTTTCAAGATGTTTCCTTCAAGTTAGACCATTGCTCTCCTTACATATATTACCCACCCGCCTCTCTGTCTCGCATAGCAATTGAATTTAATCACAAATTGAAACATAACATCAACATACATACCACTCCCATGTCGACCCACAAAAAAAGACTCGTTTTGTGTGACTTATGAACCCATTACTCCAATTAAAGAACGACAAACTTTCTCAAGCCATCATCATCGTTCTACCATCCGTCAGAGTTAAACCTTTAATCATCTTAAAATGCAAACCGTCCCCACTCTACTGCACAAAGCTATGTCAATAT
Organism: Matsumyia berberina; assembly: GCA_917880715.2. Lineage (NCBI taxonomy): Eukaryota > Metazoa > Arthropoda > Insecta > Diptera > Syrphidae > Matsumyia > Matsumyia berberina. The sequence goes on from OU862872.1 coordinate 112,725,007, forward strand.
TTGTTCTATCTCTATAGCACTGTGTCGCTGCCATTACCATCGCCGCCGCCGGTAGCAAAAGAGCCGCAAGAAAAGAGTGAACGTCAAAACGCATGACAAACAAAGGCAATCGTCTGTTTATCTAAACACAGATACGCAACGTGTCCATGAATAATGTGACTTCCCAACAGCGCTCCCGCCCCTTCAGGCAGCAGTAGATACTTCCTACCCCCAACCGTCCACCGCCCTCGGTACTTGGAACAAAGCCAAGCAACTCCTCCCAACGATGACGGGAAATTAATAAGCGCCCCCCCTATATTCGGTAGCGAAGTACAAGAACACGATCTCGATCCAGCTTCGAGTGAAGTTTGAAGTTTGAAGTACTGCTACGAGTACAGCTGCACACAATGTCATCGTCGTCGTCATAACAGATCTGCACGCATATTAATTAAGAACTTTCGCGACGTTAAAGATATTTTTTGGTGGAGAAATTACTTTATCGACAGTGTTAGGCGTTTTTTTCTCTCTCTTCACTCAGTCGCTTGTGTATCTTGAACTCGAATAGCAAATCCAAAACGTTAAAAGTCATTATTTCCGATTCGGTGAAGAACATTTCATTTCCAAGTTAAGGTTCTGGTTTTGAGCACACGACAAAGGAATCACGCCAAACGGCCGAATAGCCCAACGGACCGTGAAGTTGATTGGTTGGTTGGTGGTAGGGCTGGCTCTGTGGATTGCAATCTACGTATGGGCTTAGCGAGGGACGGGGGGAGCTTGTTAAAAATATGAAAACACAGACGTTACACGTTGAATGGAGAAATTGGAAAAACACTGTGTGTACAGTGTACCTAGGCAACAATTAGACTTTGGATTTTTGTTTTGTTTTTCAGCGGTAAATTGGAATATACGGTCATGGCTGTTTTGATTTTGGTTTATTTTATTGATTTTCATGTGAATATTGCTGGAAATCCATAGGATCCAGGTGGCATTGAGTTGAATAGAAAATATTAAAGAAACTCGTCGATCCTTGCCTTAGACACTCTAGCTTTCCATCTATTTCGACCCTGAACACGTTGTTGCCGGTTCATCAAACTTTTTGGCTTGATGTTTCAAACTTCGATTTAGTTTCTTTTTTCGCCTGGAGACTAGGATTCGAAGACTTTCTTAGTTGAAGTCAATGGAGTATTTGTGCTCTGCAGAGCATCACTTTCTTTGTCATGAAAGAACTCCGAATCTAGTTGCTTCGAGTAGGTTGTTATACTGATCCGTCAATAGAGCTTTCACACACGAGTCTCAAAACAGTAGATTATAGCGATTCATCGTTGGAAAAACTCCAAGAAAGTTTCGAACTCAATTCTCTGCTTGTCAGTTGCTTCGCTACCTGACACAGTGAACTAAAACAGGATCAAGGGTTTTCACCTCGTCTTTCCAGCTGCGGCAGCCTTGCTGCATGGTCCCACCGTCCAGTCGCCCGCGCAGACTGCCTCTGGACGTCTCTTGTTCTACTTTGGATGTTTGTGGGCTATTTCATTCTGAACATGCCGCAGTTATAATATCTAGATCGACCTATCTTTGGTTAGCAATTTTTAGGAAGGTTCGATTAGGTGGCTGTCCCCGCTCGGGCAGGGACACACTTAGGCCAGATTGGCCCATTGTTATACCACAACGAAGAAAACCGGCTTACCAGCACCATGGAACCAGAAAATGTGGCATAACTACAACGAAAGTGGGCAACCGTAGCGGTGTTATCCCTAAGACTTGAACCATTTCGTCCCAGAGATGATGTTTCTTATCTTCTGGATGTCGAGTTCAGCTAGATCGTTAAGATCATAACAGAAGTTTTCCCCGAGGGTTCTTCTTCTAAGCGTCGCAAGAGCAGGACATGTAGTTTCATCTCCCTCCTCGTCCCTACAGCTTCTGCAGAAATCTTTGGAAGGGACCCCCAGTCTAAGTGCAGGCCTGGCTATCAAGCAATGTCCGGTAAGGACCCCTATCAGTGAACCTAGATTTTTCCGGTTTGTAGATAAAAGTCTCTACGTCTTCTTTGAATCCAGGTTAGGCCAGATTTGTTTTAACAGGAGACAAGTGCTGATGTTGTTCCACCTTTGGCTTGCCATTTTCTTGGCATCTGTGTCAAGGAGGAACTTGATCGATTCGATAAGCGCAGGGGGTCCCCCCAGGTTTTCAGGGAGATGCCGTCCTGCACCCTATTTTGCCAACTCGTCCGCTCTGCAGTTGCCTATAACGTCCCTGTGTTCTGGGACCCAGCACAGAGTTACGTCGCACCTATCTGTAATGTCGTTAAGAGATCTGCGGCATTCCTTTACCAACCTTGATCGTATTGTCGGCGATTTCAAGGCTTTAATAGCTGCCTGACTATCTATGTATAGCTTTTTAGGAAGCGTAGGAATAGTTTTCCCTTGATAGATCCAAGTGGAATTTGAATTTGTGGCCGAAAGAGCTGTCAAGAATTATACCTTTCCTGGCCAGTTAATCATTTTCTTCGTTATCCCCTACACCCCTATATCCTGGGACCCAAGTTAGAATGACAGACAATCGGTTGCTCAGATTTTAAAGTTCATTTTGACATAATGGCCGCTTGGCTGTGCCTGTACATTGCAACGTTTCACTTAGGAGTTGAGTTGTTTTTTTAGCTGAAATCATGCATCAAGAATCGCTTCCATATCCGCTTTGAAAACGCTAGTAGCCCGAGAGAGGACGGATTGTTTTATGTCTTGAAGTAAACACCCGAACTGACCTCTTAGGAAATAGGGGATTCCAGGTCTGAGTAGGTTCCTTTTTTTTTTGTTGTTTATACGAATATGTACCATATGTAGATCCCATTTATTGGAAATGAAGCAGCTGTCTAGCCGACTCTTCCATTGATCCTTCCATTGATACTCTCTTCGCAAGGCAATTGTTAAGGGCTGATCTTTGGTTATTTCCTTGTTCCAAGAACAGAGCCTCGATCCATATATGTATGTATGTATGCCGCTACGATCTTGAACCCATTCAAGCGCAGTGGAGAAATTGTTTCCCAGGCTTATTTGTGAGCGCTCATTTCGATACGGTTCTACCAGTGTAGAGGATATCTTTGCCCAGGCGAGGAACTTAATGGCTTCCTGGCTGTTAGTATTCATTGCAATTGCCCTTTTTGCTGTCAAGTCACTGCTGAACACATCCAAGCCTCCTGGATTGCCAGTAGCTCTACAAAAACACAGATCAAGTTTGGTAGTCTGTATGAGCTCTATGGCTTGGCTACCCAGTGGCCGAATTCTCTATCAACTAATTAATTAAACTGCTAATTGTTGCAAATTTCACTTTTCGTTGTATTTTCGTGTCAATTGTGTCAAGATTCACCATTACAGAGTCGAATGAAATGAGCTCAAGGAGATATTTCTTCAAAATACGGGAGCAAGGCCACTGACAGTAGGTAAATCGACGACATTGCATCTTCAGTCGACTCGTAATCACTTCAAAACACACCGCAGCACATTTCCTTTGTGAATGCCCCAGTGAGCTCATTAATCCTCCCTCTGTGACAATTCAAGTCAGCAAATATTGAATTGAAACCAAATTATCCGCATCATAAGCAGCAACATCTCGAAATAGAAGCACAATGCAACCTCACTGCCTCTCTCATCTCTTTTAATTTACTTAATTCATTCAGCGACACGATTGCACATTTTGTTCAAAAGAAAATCTATATACACAAAAGAATAAATGCCACCTAAACCCAATGGATCTATCTAAATACGTGACAAATTGAAAATTAACGTCAACGTTGCACCGACACGACGGCGACCACTATGAATGAATGGTTCGTGCAAAATTCCCGGATTAATTAGAGACCCTGAGAGTGCATTCATTTAATCACGCAGAAGAGAATTTGATGCCCCAGCTGTTGGCATCAATTTTTAATCCTTCGTCAAAGGTATCCACGCCATCATGGATGGATTTCGCTGCTAAGCTCACATAAATACCGAACGTGCTAAGAATTTTCTTTAAAATTCCACTCTCCCCCCACTCCGGCGAAGGGATAAGGTTTCATTTTCTTACTAAGACTTCTGGTCGGTACATGCAAGACTCGAGGATTTTAATTAACTTTCGATACGAACGTCTTTCACAAAGTGAAAGGTGAAGCGTGAAGGTAAATAGAAATTCCCTCTATTCATGCGGTGGAATGGTGGAATTTGTTGTCCACACGCCCGCCCACCTTGGGTGGATGAAAATCCAATGAAACCCGTTGAATACATGCGAATTCTACCGATCGACGCGGGGTAATTATAAGCTCCCACACGCGTACGACACGAAACGCTTATCTAAAACTTCCCGCGGGAACTTGTCAACTTTTCCACCACTCCGGAGTGATGGTAGAAGACAGTTTCGTGCATCACCTCGAGGGGAATGAAAATTGCCAAAGCTAGCGGCAAATTGATGACGAAATGAGTTTTCCCCCAAAAAACCACGCCAAACACATCAAACGTCAAAAAATCGTTACGTACTTTCTCTCTCTCCTGCCGTTGCCAACTTTAAAGTGGTTTGAGGTCGAAAACGTTTTCGAAACTCCATCGAATGGAACCCATTATAGTAGGGTACAGCCTCCAAGTCCCAGTGATGCCAGCTTTCCACGAGGCGTCATGGGATAATAAAGAATAAATAATTCCATTTGTTTTCCTAGCTAGGAGGTCTGACTTCTGTGTGTGTGAGTGCGCACCACCCAATCAAGTTGGCTTCAACCACAGCAACCAACCCCAAGTGCCATGATACCCGAAGGAAACCACAGACGATACATTGCCTGATGTCATCCCCCTAATTATTAACCATATGAGTAGTGATGTTCAATTATTTTGACATTCACGCGAGGGTTAACCACAACACAGGCAAAGGGATGTGGGTATGGCGGTGAACTTGGCCAGAGAAGAGCTACAAACTGTCAGACCGGAGTAATGAGTAATGAATGTCGCATCATGTGTTGAAGTTAATTAGAACATACTTTGGTGCCTGGGACAAATTTATTGGTGAACACACATCTTTCCTAGTCGACTAGTCGAACGACTTTTTCGATTGATCCAACACACTCTTTGAAATACAGTTTGGCAACACCACACTCAAGGGACGTGTATTCCCAGGCTGATGGCGGACAGCCTTGCATTGCCTTTGTCCGGACACACATCATAATTCGAGCTGCCTGAGGATCACACTCCATTGGGAGAAACGTCACGTTGGGATATTTTATATTCACATCACCTAGGCTATCTGGAAAAAAAAGGGGGTTGTCGCTTTGACAGATGTCACTGTCACTGTCACTGTCAAAACTTACCGAACTTCAAGCACTTTAAGAACGTGTCCGTCATGTAGGTGGAAAAAACAATATTCTTTGAATAATTTTCCAAAAAGTAGTCCTCAATGGCGTCCGTGTCGAACTCGCCCTTATACTTGGCTCGGAAGAATCCCTTTTTCTTCAGACTGCATTCGTGGGCACACTGAAAGGACTTGACATCCTAAAACGACTCGGATTGAAATGTATTTGACTTACGATGTTTATTGCAATTCTCTCTGGGGATGTCAGTTTGCTGACTGATCGATTGGCCATTTTGAAGAAATCCTCGTGACATTTCGTAAATTCATGATCCTTTTCTGGAAAAGTCAGTCGGCAGCATCGTGTGGCGTAGTACTAGAATGACTGTCTGTCACACATCGAATTTTTGGACACACTTTCTTTTAAAACTCACCACAGAATGCAATTTATTCTCCTCACAATTGATTGGTTCCTGAATTGCCAACTGGAAAACACTTGCTTCAAACACTTTTCAACACTTGTCAGACCTTGTCCTTACCCGAAGAAGTGAAAATAGAAATAAATATATCGACGTCGTCATTCTTTTACAATGAAAGTCTGTTGGTGGCTGTGAGCAAAAGAGTTTTGTGGATGTTTTATGGTTGGAAAAGCCCTAATGTCTCGGTTGCGAGAAGCGTAACAAAAGCAATTTCCGTTTAACATTGCCAAGCCAAAATTGCCAGACATTAGATTTTAATATTTCATTTAGAGTGATTTATTGTGCATTGCTAATTGTGTCATGGTGTGTGCGGAGTTTTTTTTTTGTGAGATGTAAATGAGGTCAGAAGACGTCAAGGATTTTGAGGGACTTGAGCAAATGTTTCGAAAGACACATATCTTTGGGATGACGAAATGTGTCTGTCGTCTATCAGCTGTGGTTTTGAGTGGATTCTTTAAGGATCAGGCGATGTTAAACTAATTGATGCTTGTCAATCTTAGAAAGAAACCAATGTTTTCTTCGTTCTTCAGCTTGAAAAGCGTAAATTCTTTAAGGAGGACTCAAACAGATATGAGATCCCCACGTGCAGTACCTGGTTTTGTTTGTTATTTTTGAAAATTGTTTTGAATTAAGTGAAACAGAAAAAAATATTGATGGTTCATTGATGAAAAACAGCTCAAAGCAAGGACTACAGGACGCGTACAAGTAAACAAGAACAGCAGTTGCTTGTAATCAGTGACTTCACTCCACTCTTGTGCCTTTTTTTTGGTGGCATTGATTCAAAGAACAGAATTTCACACCACATTTCGTTGTTCAGATTCGTTTATATTCGAGACTACATTGTTTCACTCGTACTCTGTGTCGCATCGTTGTGACTTACAATTGTCAAAACCTATTCTGTTACGATTATAGCTCCTCCAGGCTGTTGAAGAAGTGTGTAGCTACTTTTTAGGTAGAATACCCTTTTAATGTTATACACACACCGCGAGCGAGGTGCAGTGGTTTGAAACGCAGGTAGTGGTTGGTTTCATCGGCGTCCAAAGGTGGTGTCCAGAATAGCTGGTGTGTTTGCCATTGCTATAATTCACAGGAATTTCTCTTCAAGCCATGACACTCTACTGTCAGTGTTATGGCTCTCAGTAGAGTCGCCATCACAGTCGCCTTTCACAGTTGACCGATTTTATTTATTTTAAGAAATAAATGTTTTTCCGACATCAGGAGTTGAACTCAGACTTTCAGCGCGACAAGCGCTTCACCATGGTCACCCCTAAAAATGTCCTTAGATTGTGAGCTCTTCTGTGACTTCTACACAGTTGATGTGTTATATCCTCTTCAACGCATCCGAGTATAGATACATACATACGTCCGAGATCGCTAGTCGCAGGTCTTATGGCAATGATCGGATAGGATGCCTGTTGCAATTCCATGCTGCGAGCTGCCTAGTTTGCGAATTCAAAACGACTCTCCAAGATTTATACTTGGAATATGAAAAATACTTATCCAGACTAACCAAGCTCGTCTGCGCTGTCCACACACCCAAATATGTTCTCCATCCACTGTACGAAAGGATCGAGTTTCTTGACTTTTCAACTATTTTAGAGAAGGTACTACCGAGCATTCAAAGCCGTCTGAAGCACTCTTAAACTGAGTAGGCTGCCACACTTTGGACCACTACAGTGCCTTGAGTTGAACTTATACAGTTGAGCCATGGTATTATTCTCCACAAAGCCAAGGTAAAGCTCCCAATGTGCAGTGAGCCAAGTCAGTGTCAATTCTAGGGACGTGTCCCGCATCAATCGATTTGTTGATCCGGAGTTTAGTTCCCTCTTAGACGAAATGAGGGTTAGGTGGTGTTTCAGGCTGGAAGTACACTATTCATTTGAAAGATGCCATCTGCATTAAGGTCGTACTCAGAACACTGTTGTCTTGACGAAGTCCAGAATGAGCGTCACCTATCTCTTCAATGATGGCACGAGCTTACATTCGCTGCCATCGCCGAAGTACAACAGGTGATCGTCGATTTTTTCACCTTATACTCCGAGTAAGGCGACAGCTAATATGTTGGTCTTGGTGTGCTCCGATCTGGTCCAGCATTTGAAGGCTGAATAAGACAACTGCTGGTAACAAAAATCCAAATCAATTAGTGAGCACCCTTCGCCTCGGGTTAAGTGGATGTAGACTCGGCGAAAGGCCTCAAACTGAACAACAAAAAAGATGCGTGTAAAGCATTAAACGGGCATCACTATGTTAATGGGAAACGCTTGCATGCTTGACTGACCGACTGCACATCTCTATTCAACTTACATCGGCTGATTTGACACTCCGAGGAGTTCTGCCATCGACACCAAAGCTTTGAAATTAAAGGAAACAGTCAACTAGTTTCGCCACTTGAACTCAAGTCATGCGACTTGTTACTGCGGTGTCATTTTATCACGAATTTCTTACCCAACTTATGGCTAGACCACATCAAATGGGTCTTCGAACCTCTGTCTCCCAACAAAATCGACGCATTTCAGTGCATTTCAAAGTCGACAGACATTACTTTTCCGATTGTGAATGAATCTATCGAGTAGGCCGAATTCATGAGAACGCTGATCAGCGGTATGCGATGAATTTAGCTCTTGGACACCATTTAGAGAAACTTCCAATCCAAAATGATCATTAGACGACATTTCAAAAAGCTATTGGGAACCTTTGAACGAAATTTTGGATTTTCAGTATAAAGCGTTTGAAATTGTTCTATCATCCAGCAGTGAATCAACCCATGGAGAGTAATCGTCTCCAAGAGGGAGTAAATCACGGTCACTTTTCTGGCGCCTCAACCGATGGAGATTAACCACCTCCAAGAGGAACAGAATCACTGTCATTTTTCTCACACTTCCTTCAGAAGAAGAGTTTCTAGTAAAAGAAAGAAAAGAGCTTCGTTGGAGCTAAAGCTCCGCCTGCTGAGTTCGGCAGCTCACGTCATAGTCACGAAATATCGAATCAAGACAAGATACCCTCTCGTGCAAATTTTGCTCTGAGCCAACATTGAATCTGTCAAAGACGGTTGGAAAAAAAAAACAGTTGAACATGAGCACAAGTGAATTAGGATCTCAAAGGATTTTCCAAGATGGGACATCAATTAATTTTTTTAAAGCCCGCGGTAGCCATTATCTGCACCGACATCTTGTAACACACTTTACACACGAATTATACGTCAAGGAAACCGCCTTCAAGGGTCAACAACTGCACACTCAAACTTCAAAGGTAAACTTTCCTTCAACCATCTGTCATTCGCAGACTAAAGTTGTTGCCATCAAATTGAAACCCTTCAAGCTATTTACATTGCAACGCTGTCTTGAGTGGTGGTCCTCACAGGCAAATGTTACTGTTTCCCATTGAATGAATTATGGAGAACAGTAGCGCATCGCGACAATGACTCTAGCATCGCGACCAAAAACGAAGCGCAAGCATCACGTCACGTCTCAATTACTTTTCCATTCTTGTTTTTTTGTGCATGTGCATGTGTGTGTGCATCCCTGTGTTTGTCTCAAGCGTCGTTGTCACGGACGGATGTGCATGCGGCTGCCACTACTGCACTCTCATTCGAAAAGAGCTTGAGGGCATTTTGGACGAGGGAGTTGTTGGAATGATACCCACCAGTTGTATGGAGCATCCTCATTATCCCATCTTTTGCTGCAGCCAACAGCAATACGTGCTCGGGCATTCCTGCCAAGGATAACAATAATAATAATTACGGTGAATGAGGATGACGATGATGAGATGTTGACGTACTCTGTAGGGTAGCACCACGGTGCATTGTTGTGCTTAAGTACCTTTACTTTGGCACTACATTACTCCAAAGTGGTTATGTGCTTTGGGACGCCTGAAACCGGCTCCTTGTGCTGTCTCCTCGTGGTTGGGTCTTTGAGTCACTAAGTAGGCCATTGTTGGAGTTTCAGTAGTTGTCTTCGGGGGTTCTTTAGACCGTAAGCTGAGGGTATAATGATAAAAAGAGAGACAATTGGATTTTTTCACACAAAATACTTGAGATCCACTTTAGCATTGTGGAACATAAATTGTTGCACCTGGTGTTTTTTTTGATACATGATTTCTAGGAATGGAAGGGAAATTGTCGAGTCTGATTGCTGCGTTGCTTGGCAGTTCCTGTTGTGCTAATGGGTTGCTATTTGGGCTGCAATAATTGTCAGGAATGAAACTCCAAGTCGAAGAAGTTCCGAGTTGCAGTGGAATGTGGTTGAGAGTAGGTTATTAACATTTCATTGTCCTTGGTCCTGTTTGTCGTGACGAGCAATTGTTTTAAGACCATTTAATGCATGTGTTGAGCAGATAGACGCCATTGTTATGGATTGAATAGCTCTGTGGATGCAGTTCGACATCGAAGAATCCGAAAGGATAAAGAAGGAATCTTGGCTTAGTCCAGGAAGGGAAACAATTGTGCTTTGAGAGTTAAGAGCTCGTAATTGTATCATCAAGGTAAGGGGTGCACGATATTGTTTTCTGGGATCCATTAATTTTCCATTTCATGGCACTCCTTGAACGACAAACGGCCCTGAAAACTCGTCAATTCTCAGGAAGCAAATCGTCCTCTAACCCTCACGTGTCTGTTTTTTTTATTGTCTCTAGTCTACAGATTGAAAAATATTTGAAAAAAATCTTAAACTTCTCATAAAGTGAGTGAGAGGTCCTCCTTCACTCGGGACATAAACAAATCTTCAAGAAAAAAAAATCTTCCTTCTCGACTTCCAGTGAATGGATCCACGCTTCCACCGCCCAATTTTGATGTGCGCAAAACATTTAACAGAAATCTTCCACCCATCTCATAAGTTTTCAATTTTTCTCTTGACAATCAATTGCTTTGAAGGAAATAAAAAAAAAAACAATGTCCTTGAAGGAAAAGAAAAACAAATTTTCTCCCTTCTTCTGGTTCCGATTTCGATTCTCGTTTACAGTTTCTTCTCCTCCCTCCCTCGGTATTTGGGTCGTCATTACTTTGTCTGTCATTTCGACAATTTCACTTTTTATTTGTCCTAGAACAGGATGAGTATCTACAACACGTAATGAGAGAGATGTACAGAGTTTCACAAGATGTGACAGAGTTTCACAAGATGGCGCTGCGTTAGATTTATAACGTTGGATTTCTCCATAGTGCTACTTTGACAGATGACCAGGATGTCTTTAAAGCTCAAATTCTTACAAGGCATCTCTTGATTCAATCTGGACTGACAGATCATTACGGCATAAACAACATCCACGAGGTCCTAGAGAGACGAAAACCAGCTGGCTTTGCCCGAATGACGAAGTGAATACACAACGACACTTCCACGCAGTGTCCTCGGACAGTATTTCGTCTTCTTCAATCTGGTCCTGGACACATCAAACCTGGCTCTGTGAGAGATAAGTCGGCTTCATAAACAACGGCATAAACAACATCTACGAGGTCCTAGAGAGACGAAAACCAGCTGGCTTTACCCGAATGACGAAGTGAATACACAACGACACTTCCACGCAGTGTCCTCGGACAGTATTTCGTCTTCTTCAATCTGGTCCTGGACACATCAAACCTGGCTGATGTGCCTGTGGGAGATAAGTCGGCTTCATCTTTCTCTCTTTCTCGTCCCACAGAAAGCCTGTTCTATTGCACTGCTGATCCCCAGTCATTTCAAAAACAGAAGACACTGCCTCTTAGGTCTACGCGGGCTTATTCTGCCACTTAAAGTTCGTGGAAGACATGGACATCGAAGTGATTTGGGATGATTTCGACAAGAGTTCTCGAGATGGTCGCCGTGGCTCAGTGGTTAGTGCGTTGGACTGCTGACCAAGCGGCGTGGGTTCAAGCCCCAGCCATGTAAACCGAACATTTTTCGCGGCACCACCTCTCGTTGGAATGGCAAGCCTCCGGGAGTATAATTTGTCATCAAAGAGCTTCTCAATTCGCCGTTCGGAGTCGGCAATAAATTGTAGGTCCCCTCCATTCATTCGAAATTTGTAACAGGCACAACATGAATGGTTGCGAGACCCTAGGCCTTGGCTCATCCCGTGCTGTCGCTCTAGCTATTTATTTTTATTTAGAGTTCCCGAGAAGTGTCCTGACTTGTTTAAGTTCTCGTTCGAATTTTTTTCTTTTGTTCTTTCTTATTTTTTTTTTGTTTTTTTTTCACTGAAAAGTCCTTGGAGGTTCAGGTCTATTTCTCTGTCGTATACCTCCATATGTCGAACTCTTGGTGTAAAAGAAACGCTCCCGGCATGACGAAACCACTCCCGGCATGACGAAACCACTCTTTGTCACTGTTTTCTGTTTGCTCTCTACTGTCCATCCAATCCAATCAGCTTAAATGTATATCACTAAGGGACCTGTCTAAAATCAAAATGCTTCTCCTCGTCTCACCCCGTGACCCTCAGCCACCTCACCTCTTAATCTGACATTATTCCTCATCACATTGCAGTCCTATCCCTGTTCCACCACTCAGCACAGACACCCAGCTAACTAAAATGTGTCGCAGGAAAACTGCAACGCAGCCAACTCACTCTCTAGTATCCTTGTTCGTAACGTCAAACAATGTTCCGCGCAATGCAATTCATCCCGGAAGCTCTTCCATGCAATGCCTTAATGAAGAATAATGATCCTTGAGTAGCGCACAAAAAAAAAGGACCATCGCTGCAGAATCATAACTCAATATACGCCATGAATACATCCTGCCTCTACATGAATTAATCATACCTCGGAGCGCACTTAACCGCGTCTTGATCCAATTGCTGTAATCCGTATCAAGCCTCTCCAGCCCTTCTCCACCGGATAGACGACAACCGAATGAGTTAATGTACCCTACATCACGCGCGAATCGCATCATTGCATTGTGTCATCATTATTAGCTGCACAGTGAGGCATGCATCCTCCTGGTGCGTGTGTGCATGTGAATCACTTGAGAATCAGCAGAAAATATTTTCCATCGCTGCGCTGCTGGTGGAAGAATTCTCGAGGAGCCCCCTCGAGAGGTAATCACCATTGACAAGTGACAAATTGTACATTTTCCCAGTCATTGCATTCGAGATTCTCCAGAGAGGAGTGGGTGGGCGGTGGCACGTCCTGGGAATACATCATCAGAAGTAAAGACGCCAATGACACCAACTTGGGTGGTGATGGGGCTGCTGCGCTGCTGTGACTGTCAGCATCGTCCTTGTTGTCGACGAAGGCGTGTAGCTAGTCATTGGCAAGGGAGTTGTAACGGAAGTAGGACAACATGTGCTCCGCTGCACAAGTGCTTACATAATAAAGTGATGTGGGCAAGAAGAATCAGGGAGAGAAGGAGTGAAATCGGAAGGCAGCAGGCAGCACCAAGGAGGCACAAGAAACACTCGAATCTTGAATCCTATCATCAACGTTCTTCGATTACAATGGCAATCGAGAGGCGACGCAGCATAGGCAAGAAGGGCAAGACACAGAGAGAGAGAGAGAGTGCAATGCATACACGTGCAGATGTGTCGTCGCCCAGTTCGGAGAATTTATTCAAGAAATTCTCAGAATTTCTTATGCTAGTTGAAGGACGACAACGACAACGACACCCCACGACAAGAAAAGGAAAGAAATCAGGTCGTAGAACTCCTTTGCATATCCTATTAATGGGCATGACATCTTACGAGATGAATTCATGGGGCAAACACGTTTATGGATGCTTGGATTGGGTAAAGGGGGGGTAAATGCATTGCATTGTGCTTGTGTGACGTTTGATAGTTTGCCAGGAGAAGGATTTCTATTTCTTTCTATTTTTTTGCAATTTTTTTGGAGCATCCTTGAAGAAAAACGTTTAACATCGCGTATCGGGTTTCTTTTAGTGCTGAAGATTGGCTAGGGAATTTAAAGATTTGTCTGCAGTAATTTGGGGTTAGTTTCAGTCTTTGAAAGTCGATTTTTTGCTTTGAAAGCGCGAGTGTCTAAAGTGGAGCGAGGTGTGACGGAAGTGGGTGAACAAGGTCGTTAAGGAACAAGTGAACAGATGAAGTGGAGAATTGCCAAGGAAACAAATCTATTTTTAATGGGCTGAGTTTAAAGTCATGTTCTCAAGGCGGGTGAGCGTCTCCTCTTCGATGTCATAGGGGGATCAAGTGGCGATTTACCCTTCACTAGGCTTCATCTTCACTGCGGATATCAACGTATTCTGGCTCAACGATATTGGCGACTGCCATTGTGGCTATGACATGTTTTCCTATAATCGTGTCTGCGGGTAGTTTTGTTCATAGTGCAGAAGTATACTACTTTCTTCCTTGCTCTCATAAATCGGTTTAGGTTTCAACATATAAATTGAAGACCATTCAAGAACCTATTCTGGGGCATTTAGACACGAGAACTTAGTTGAGTAAAGAGAAGATGTCGCCAGTTTTGGTTAGGCTGATCAAGTGAAATATCTAAGGGCAGGTTGTGATGAAAGCATGACGACATAAGCATAAACGTCAAACAGGCTAATAAGGGAAAAAAAATCTCAGACACTTGAAGCCGGATTAGGAGGAATGAAAGCCTCTGTCTGGTTGACCGTCTCAGCTCCACTTAACCGCCTTTGAAAAACTAGTACCAAACTGTCTTTTGATCACCAAATAGCGAACAGGATCACATCGTTCTGATTCAGAACCCGAGTCCGATCAAAGCCGATCCATCCTAGTTGGATTTAAGTCCACAAGAATAACCCCTCAAGCCAGCAATAAGATGCGATTTGATGGGAAAAGGAAGTTTGAAGACGAAGACGAATTTGCAGTTTTTCTGTAGTCACAGATGCAACTGCATTTTGATAGCTCCAACAGTATAAATGGCTGCCGCGACAGCTCGGAATGAGCCAGGGCCTAGCTTCTTGAAACCGTTCATGCTGTGCCTGTAATAGTTTTCGCACGAATGGAAGAGACCTACAATTTTTTGCCGACTCCAAACGGCGATTTGCTTGTCATCCCTCAACGAGAGGTGAAAAGTTTGGTGGACATGACTGGGGTTTGAACCTTCGTTCGTCGCATAGCTGTCCAATGCACTAGTTTGTCGAAAATTGGGTCGATAGTACAATGTCCTGTCAGTAGATTTGCCAAGATGCACATTTTCTTGTTCCCCTTGACCACTGGGCTTCTCATTTTTGGCTTCTGTGACCCAAACGACTGTAGTTCTAAAAGACGAGTCCTTGGACCTAAAATCTCCTCCAGTAAACAAACCTCAAGGACTCGTATAGAATTTGACCTAAATTCATTATTTTTCAAAGAGGAAAGTCAACTAGATTACTGCCACAGTCCAAATCTCATTTAAGACACCCAAGTCTCATCAGGATACTCTTCTCGTGTTTGCAAAACCTCCGCTTCAATAACTCAGCTGCAACTATCAACATCCCTTAAAGCAAACATTGACAAATGTCGCAAAGTCATCCCTCTGCCCATCCATCTCGATGGGGCGAAAAACTCAAGTCAATCTGTCTTTAAGTCCAAGTTAACACCCAAGCACGTCACATCCATGGCCAAACCGATGCACAAAACTTCAATCTCCGGAACAGTTTGTAATCCACCAACATCCTTCGAGGATGCAATTTTCTAATCCTCACTTCCTGCAATGTTCGTTACACCCTTTCACCTTCAATTTCACTAAAACTTGTCCATTGGCCTGGCCAAAGGAAATGCCCAATCATCTCCTTGAAGATTGTTCTTGCACAGCAGCCCTGCCGTCCTCCATCCACCATCGCAAATATATTTTGATATAAAATCAAGAAAATACAGGACTCCTTGGGAGGGGGTGTCTTCTCGTTTTTCCTCCTTTTTGGATGTTTACACAAGTTAGCTGAACGAAAGTTCAAACTGATGCCCATCAAGGAATGTCCTTCGTCGTCTGCTGGAGTTAGTTTTCCATCTCTGTGGACAATCGGAACAAAGAATGGAGTACATTTCCAGTACCGAAGGATAAGCCAAGGACTTCGCGGGGATAATCAGACGGAGGCGGATGGTGGACAATTGTTAAATTCACCAAGGACAAGCGTCAGCTAAGAAATACGAACCTGGTACTACGAACGAAGATTGAACGAAGGAGAAGACGGAGGAAATTACCAGTAAGGATATTTCCAAATGACGTAATTGCCAACACACACAGTGAGAGAGATAAGCGGAAGTTACAGCTGTAGCTGTAGTTGAAGCAATTCAATTGTAATCCATCCTCTGTTTGATTGCAATTCTTCAGCCGTCTATGAGAGAAGTCGTCGCATCCGGTTTCGTCGTCCTTGCGTGAAAGTATTTGCTCGTTTGTTGAAACGGAAATGCCTTCAAGGACAGTTTGGTGCATTTGTTTACTTTTTCTTGTGGTTTTTTCACTGCTCACTCCAAGGGAGTAGGTTTCTTTTCATTTTTGATCATTCCTTTGCCTAAGGATTATGGTACAATCATCATAGTGATGATGGTTGTATTTGCGTTCTTCCCTCCAAGATAACCATTTAGGAGAGGCGAGCACTACATACACACACCACAGTTGAAGAAAAGCAAAGAGAAAATGAGAAAGATCGAGAAACGGATGTGCGAATTGACGGAGTGGAAAATTGCACACTTAATCCGGTTGTCTACCACCATCGCATACCCATCCACACAAGGACACTCTTAACCTACTCCGGAGAGTGCTTGTTGTGCAATTGAAATGTTTGGTAAAGCCAGTCAGGTTTAAAGTTCTCGTGCTGGCATAGTGGAAGGGGGTGGATATTTTTCGTGGAGCTATAAACCGTCCCATGGTAGCCTGCTTGTAGCTTTTTTGCATAACAGCGGAGGGCAGTGAAGGCTTAAATTAGCTAATTATTGGAAAAGCGGTAAAAAAGAGTTCGACAAGGGGAAATGGTGGCTAAACGGTGGTCCTGTGTCGAAAACTCATCTGGCTCGAGGTAGTTAATGAGGGGAACAGGACATTTGTACTTGAGAAACCGAAGGGAACATAAACAGCTCCGCAGAATTGTAAAGGACTAACGAATGATGTCAGTAGACATGCTATCGTCAGCCTTACCCTTCGTTAAATCCTTTCTCAAACGAGCCATTAACGAATAAATCGAACAGTCAAAGTTATTTCCCAATTTAGAGGCTTTATCGAGGAACTTCTAGACACATTCTTTGGTTGTGTCGTACTCATCTTCTACAAGAACACGTTGCAACTTCCCCTTGAACCCATCAACTACGTATTTATTCGCAATAATTAGACGACATCTTCAGTGAATAACTATTAAACCATCCTCCACCGTACGACCCACACTTCAGGGACCAATTATATAAAAAATTTCTGAAAATTTCAAATCCCGCTGCCAACTTCCCAAGCTAATGGCACACTCATGTAAAACACGAAACGTTTCCACGCAAAACGCCTTCAATATTTGATGGCTCTTCCTGAATACTCCGAGGACCTGCTTGCAACGCACAATCTCTCCTGTCGAATGTGTCTTTCAATTATGTACGTCTATCATAGTTCCCCAAAGAGGCCGCGCACACACACACACTGAGACTGATGTTGCGTGTAAGGTGCTCGACACCAATTCCCCGGGATCGTAATATTTTAAGACACTTGTCAACTACTTAATAACAAAACGAGTCTATTTCCGCACGAGCGCCTATGGAATGGAACACCCATCGCGAGCGCTACCATCGATTTTCTATAATTTTCCATTTCGCCCTAAAACCGCACGGGTTTTGTAGTAAACACCCGTTCTACGCACACGACACAGAATCAGGAAGAGAATTGACCCCACCCGGGGTACCCAGTTAACAGGCTTAACGAGGACCGCCGCCGGCCCTCACCCACTCCAGGATGTCCTCACGGAAAAAGCGTCACCGTAAATAAATGTCCCTTTTCGAAATAATTTTCTATTTTCGTCCCCCTAATGGAGAGGACGACATCCTTTCTTCCGTCGGTCGTTTCGGGGTGTTTTTCTTCCTCTGTGAGAGTTGTTGCAACCGCTTCGACGGAATTTCGTCCGGGTGAACAAAAAAGGACGCTTCCTTTGTGCCGGATGAATTATTAGGGTATTTAATCAACAACATGGTAATTCATTACAACTACTTTGCTACTTTCTATTAAGCCACTCTGTTAGGAAAGGACCTACCGATGGTGGCGCGTCCAAGAATGAAGGGTTAAATGAGCGGGAGCCCGGTACAATGCCATCGAATTGTTAAAAGGCACGCTCGCACGTCTAATCAGTGGTGGCTGACGGTGGTTTTCGGCTGTGGTGTGGTAGACGACTATCGATAGTCCTCAAAAACAACAACAAAAAAACCCCAACTCACGTGGGCAAATATCCTGAGTAATTCCTTGTAATAACAATTAATTTTAAGTGTCGTTCCCCTACCTACCCCCCGGAACACAGTGAAACACAAACACACACGCAGCAGTAATACGCTCAGGAGACAAAAGGACAAAGGGGAAATAATTGTATGGTAATGCGTAGATGATTAAGTGTAATCGATTATTGTGTTGGGTCAAAACGCACCGCCCACTGTGCGAGAGCGGCGGGTTGTAATAGACAATTAATAACTGTAAATGAATATGAAATTATTTCAGGACGTGGTGCCGTCTTTCAATGGAGTGAAATTGTTTTCAATTTTTGTTTTTCTTTTTTTCTGTGTGCTTTTCCTTTGTGGAAATAATAAATCAATTCGAGTGGAAAGGATATCATGTTGTAATGATGTAATCGGATTCAGTAAAGTTTTGAACTATTGACCTTTTTGTGGTACAATCGGGAGAAGTTGGAGCCAGCTATGGGTCGGTGAACTTTGGTAATTTCATCTGACATTTGAAGTGGTGGTTGGTGCTATTGGCCTTTTAAAAGACTTTTGTGACATATATCTGAGTAACTACAAGTTAAGCAGAGGAACATGATATCTGTGGGGAAAAAAGACAGTTTGGTACCCAATCAGACAAAGCTTCATAGCCACAATCTTTTGGTGCTTAAAGTGAAGTGTCAGTCGTCATCCTCGCTTCCAATTAAAAGAATAGGACTCGAGATCAAAAGCAACAGCCCCAAGGCCTAACCTTTCGTGAGTCTTTGATAAACTCTTCGGTGAAAGATTCTTGTCCGTTCCATAGATTCGTAGTTAAGCTGGGTTTAGTTACACTCAAGACTAAATATCTGATGGAGAATTTTTGTCCTGAGCACGTACCTTAGGTTAGGTTAGGTATCTGGGTTGATGAGGAAGAAAGCACTTGACCTCATCAAACTCAGGTCCTCGTGGACCCATTGGGATTCCCATGGGGGTTGATCCCGGTTCCTATCGGACTTTTACCTTACTGTTCGTTGTTGACTTGGGTCTCTAGCCATCGTGATGTCCTCGAAAACCTGGAAAGATCATTTGGTGGAACATCAGATCGATCTTCTATGTAGTGTCTTCCTAATGTTCTGTTTCTCAAGTGACATAGGCTTGAGCAGTGGCAGAGGAATTGAGGAGTATCCTCTTGAACCGCTTCGTCACCGCAGCCCCTGCATATATTGTCATCGTTGGCTTTGTGTGGTTTCTTAGAAGGTTGTGGCCGGTGAGTGCATCCACCAACATTGACAGCGAATTCCTGTCATATTTCAAAAGCTTGTTGGTTCTGGCTTCGTCGTATTTTGGCCAAAGTTTCCTCGATTTGCCACAGGCGGTAAGCAACTTCCACCTACTGTTGAGTGTCGTCAGAGTTTTACACTCCACTCGCTCTGTGAGATTACAAAGTGGGGGCTTTATCTCGCCTGACTGTCAATCAAAATGGTGATATCATCTCGTGGTATTGCCATCATTGATACCATCCTGGCTGCCTCTATCACTGCCAGGAACTCTACTTGAAAGACACTGCTGTGATAAGGTCATCTGATTGAGCTGTGTATGTTCAGTTCTTCGGAGGCTGTTCCTGTATCCATCGTTGACCCATCTGTGTAGGTAGATAAATGTAGACCTATTTCTCGTTGCACTGACAGTGTCAATCATCTAGAGGGCATCATTTTTCTTCTTAACAGAAACGAGGTTGACATTTGTGGACTTAGCCTGCTCTTAAGGGGCGCAGCTACCTATATGCCCCATAACTGTTTCCAAATTGAAGTCGTCGACAGTGAAATTCTGACCAAAGCGAAGGGCTTAGGCTTCATTGTTTGCCAGCAGCCTGTCCTGGGTGTCTTTATTCACCAAAAACAAGCACATTTCGCTTTACCTTCCCTTGCCCTGAAGCCGATATCGCCTGGATAGATTTGTTGAAGATGGTGACTTTTGTGTTAAGGCTTTCTCACTGGATCTTGAAATTTGCACAATTCCTTGTTGTTTTCCAACATTGCATGGGATAGTCGAAAAAGTTTTTTGGCAGAAGCTGTAGACGATGTTTTGTGTCATATTCCGCTTTGAAATTCAAGGTTAGGTAGTGAATTGCAACTTGAAAGTCATTGACTTTCACCAGGAACTATCTTGTTGCCGATCTACCACGCTGGTAAACGCTTCTTGATGCAGAAAAAAAGGGCTTAAGATATTTTCGCAGTTCCCGCGATGGAATTTTGTATGCAACACTGAGTAGTCATGGTTTCGTCTGCCCCTACTTAGTCTATAACTTCGTGAACGATTTAGAGCATCAGCTCCTGTAGATTAAAAAAGCTCCACGGGCAGATTATCGAGATTCTCATTCGTATGACCCTACACTGAATGGCAGACTTCTTCGTTGAAAGTCCCTTCTAGGCATGATTTCCCTCGAGAACAAACTTCCTATGAGAATGCACACAGAGTCCCTAAAAACTCACAGCAGACCTCCTAAGAGCTTCACTGACGTTAACAAGGATTTGCATCAGGTGGTTTTTACCTCCAAATGTGGTACAAAATCGAAGAGCTCTTATCCAAGTCGGTCTTTGACCACATTGAGAAGACATTGAGTAAAGTGAAAGCGTTGAGTCGGCATCATGGACTGTAAGAACCAGATGCCCAACGATTTTGTCACGGATATGTTCGCCACTACCTTTGGGTTTTGTGGGTTGAAAAAAACGTTAACCAGCCTCTTTACCGCGCTAAGGTCTATGTGGGTCCATTGTGATATCCACGCCTGGTTTACCATACTACGAGGCATAGTTTCTCAGTACCGACCATCCGGTCTCACTTTCAGAGTTGAGTCGCCACTACACTTGGAGCAGTCCCCATGGAGAAAATGCTCTCCAGACCGAAAAGCAAAATCTGCCTTCCAGATCGGAGAGTTTCTTGGTATTCTCAAGCCTTTTTTAGGTAAAATTGGGGGATTGTCGGAGATAAGGAACGAAAAGTTGGTACAAGGAGGTTCATTCTGTTGATGGACCAAGGCATCAGTTCAGCTAAGGACTGGGCTGGTGAGACTTAGGTACGGGGACAGGGAGGCTACTCCCAAGCTCCTGAAGTTGGCTCGTTACACGACAGACGCTTGTTGAAAATGGTGGGTACAACAGATGAAGGTAGTTCGAAACGATTTGCACCACACAGAGGGATACACAACGACTCCTATAGAAGCTGCAGAGGCAACAATCAGGCTCTCATAGATAGTAGTCTTCGTGACCAAATGACACAGGTGGTTCAAGCCTTAGACGTTTTTCGATTGTAAGTCTTTTTTTTTTCCTGGGAGGCGGTAATTTTTAAAAGACGAAACTAAGCTCGTACTCGGTAACAGTGGGGATTTTTACCCACTTACCCCTTCTCCCTTTTTCCTACGTTACGGATTGTTACTCTTGAGAAACATCTCTCCTCGCTTCTTTCAGCCGCCTTATAAACAACAGTGCTCAGCTTCTTTAAATGGCCGCAGTGTACTTAGTAGAAATCAACAACTTAATCTGGGACGAACAACCCAAGATCAGTGGCCATTACGAGGTGAAAAAAAAAGGCCGTGTTCTACTAGGTAGTATCTAAATCTCTTGAAAGCTTGTGCCCCACTATTTCCTAGAATACTCCGCGTCTGCTCCGTTTCATCGGATGGATGTCGGCCGCTGTAGGAAGTTCTGGGCGTCATTCACCTGACAAAACAACCTCAGATACCGTCTAGCAAAGAGCAGTCTTCGTCTGTCTCGAGAATTACAAATTTCATAGACACTGTCCAAGAAACCTATTCACAATGATTTGCAATTGTGGAAAAATCTTTCAAATAGTCTGTGTGTACCTATGCCTGCGAGTAGTCTTAGAAATCCCTGACGACAATCTATTTTGACTTTTTTCCAAACAAACAACAACAGCCCTTCCTGTCATCCTTCACGTTCAATCAATCAAAGGCTGCAATGTCTAAGAACCTTTTTGCGAAAGCAGCTTCATTACGATTAACCCAAATATATGTACGCACTCGAATGTCTGTACACTCCCCAATAACAACACGATAAAATTTGTGCACAAGCCGGAACTATTAAAAAGAAATTACGACTTACAAGTGTTTGCTTCCCTGGAATCCTCCCCCATGTCCTCTCTCACATTTCCCTTTTTTGGGTGAATTTTTCACAACACAACCATATTTCTTGTTACCAAAATCCCTTCAACCATCGTCCTTTGCCTCATCCTCTTCAAAACTTTCAATTCCCATTCCAGTCGTGCAGTAGCTCGCCATAAAATTGAGTCCCGAAAATAACTTTTAAGTACTTCAAGGAACATTTCTCGTCATCATCCCAAATCATCGTTGCCCCGACTTCCTAAGCACGGTCGGTCGGTCTTCCACCTGTTTACACGAGAATGCGATACAAAATTTCCTTCATAAATTTTATAAATAATTTTTTTTTTATTTTTTCCGGTTTTTGTTTCCCTCCGCAGCTTGTGCTGTGCTCGTACTTATGCCTTTTTAAGTTCTCATCAAGTCCTGGTTTTCTCATTTGTGCTTTTCTTCGTCTTTTTCTTGCAGGAATAAATTGCTTCCAGAGATTCTCCGAACAGCCAAAGTACACAGAAGTGAATCCGAGTCAGGACGCACTATTAACATGCAAAATAATCGATAAGAGAGGAACATGCTCATGGCAAAAGGATAACAAGGTAATTACACAGACGAGGAGGAGATTTTGAAATTTAGTTACTAAATCACGAACGAGTGTTACACATGCATGGAGTAGGGAAAGCGGGGACCAGGACCAGGACCAGGTTAAAAGTCGTCCTCTGGTGTACGTAACGTACAATACCTGCTTTCGATGTTGCGAAAGTGCCTGGGGCGTATAATCTTTGAAAGATCACGTTATTTATAACCAACAGGATAAGGGACGATGGTACTGGGTAACAAGTATGGAGATGGAGACCGACTCCCAGCAGTTCGTTTCTTTAGAATGTAATCCTATTATTGGAGCAAATTTAAATATCAATCAGGATGCAGGATGTGCTGCTACTGCTACTGCTGCTGCTGCCACTGTGCAAACGAGTGTGCATTTATCCGGCGTTTTATGGTGAAGAACGAAGCTTCGTTTTTTTCCCTCTGGAGGTGGGATAATGACATAAGGGCACCATGTGTGTGGGTGTGTGCGGTAAGGCGGATGAATAAACTGCAGTGAAACTTGTCACTTTGTGGCAAAAATTTGTGGTTCTTTGCATACAAAGTGAGAATAGGACGATTGAAGCGAAATCGATTTGTCTGGCTATCGATTTATTTTCAATGCAATTAAGGTCGACAATTTGCGGTGACGAGCTTCCTATTTGCACATGCTCCGATGGGAAGTGTATCTATGTGGTTTGATGAGGTCCTTTCAAGTTGAAGGTGACTCTAAATCGATTTTGATTCTCTGAAGTCCTTAGTAAGTCAATCCATGGAAGATTGGCTTGACTGTGCGGCATCCATTCGCTTTTAATCTACAACGGAGAGGACTTTTCTCCCGTATGTTGGTTGAGGCTGGCTTGTACCTGTACTCGGGATGGAATATGGGGTCTACTTTGGTGCTTATTCGCCATCTTAACTCCTTTAATTGAGTGCAGGTGACTTCAGGGTGCGAGATGTATTCCGTCAATAAATCTCTTCAGCAAATATGAACGTAGCCAGCTGCCTCTAGTCTCATGTACAAGCTGGCTAATGCTTGCTCCTTTGGTTTTAGCTACCTTGCTTAAGATTTGTGTTTACTAAGCTCGACTTTTCGTATTCTTTCCATCATGCAGCCTCTTACTTGATTGACCAACTTGATGTGACTGTATGGCTTTGTCCTTGTCCCAGGAAAATCAACTCGATTTTCAGCAAATAGTAGAGTCACCTATGACAGCTGTCATCTCTACAGCTTCAGCAGGGAGTTGTTTGTCAATATGCTCAATCCTCAAGCCGTCCATTTTTTGCACTTACAAGCATTCGTATGTGGCATTTACTGGGAAACACTTTCATTCATTGTCTCTACTCAGCTCGTCAATACTATCATCTTGGATGATGGTGGTGGTGGTATATACCTTACAGCAGTTAAAAACACTCCCCGTACTAGGACCTTCGGAGAATCGTCCTTATCTAGCGATTTTACGTGCTGCATTGCAAACTTCTTTCATAAAATCCACACTGAAAGTACACCATGGTAAACAACTTCCAACCTGAATGGCTAGATCCGTACTAGCTCCAAGCAATGGTTTAAAACCCCTCTAATCCCGATTCTATCTTTAATTTCTAAAATCCACACAATCAGCATTCGCCTTGTTTGATCAAATTAAGAAATGTCCTTAATCCAACTGAACTGGTGCCCTCCTTGCTTTGTTGCATTATTGCAAAGCTAACGCTCCATTTCGATTCAAAACAACACCTTGGAGATAAAGTCCATTACCTCCGCAGTATCCTTGTTAAGTCAATGTCAGCACAATGCCAGTATCCTTCGAGGCAGTATTTTCTTATATTAATTAATCCCTTTTGCTCTGCTCTGTCAAAAGGACCAACTGCAACATCCAAGGTCCTGACATAATCAAAACAATCAAAGCTATGAGCTACTGTAATCCCGATCCTAATTACGAACCAACAAAACAGATCCAATTTCGAAATTGCATCCTTTCACCTTGTACCCGCTCACTCTCTCTCTCTCTGATGCACAGACATTCACGTATTTTGTATCCTTACAGCCCGTTGGAATCTACCTTAAGAAGTACGAATGGGCGGCACGCCCATCCACCGGAAGCTTGCACATGGACCTGCAGCCACCACCGCATATTGGCGGCGACTGTTCGCTGTGGATACGTTCGGCCACTTTGGATTTCGACGATGGCCTCTGGGAGTGCCAGGTGACAGCGAGTGATTTTACGACCCAAGATGCTCTCACCAGTCAACCAGTGCGATTAGTTGTCCGAGGTAAGTGGTGTTACTAATTGAAATTGGAGTCCCTGATCCTTGTGCTACTGCCAAAGGAAGTAACCTTATCCGGGACAATTACCCTTTTCGCCTAATGCCGACCCGACGCCGGCGGTGGGGCCGGTGTGTGTGTGTGAATTTTAATTAAACTCCCTCCGGGGCTAGGACTTACGCTCTGAAAAGAATCTAAATTACACTTTAATCCTCATTCGCAGTGGCTCCACAAAGACCCCGGCTGGAGTACGAGGGCGCTCATGTCCCGCCAGGACATAACATCACCGTTGACTCGGGTGCGGTGGCGACGGTGAAGTGTGTCTCGCATTACGGTAATCCACCGGCGACACTTAAGTGGTTTCTAGGTGAGAACGGTGATAAACAATTTTGCCTGCAAGACGACAAGGCGACCAGAGTAATTGGGTATCCTTTCTCTTATGCATGCACAGGTGATCAGGAGCTGATGCCGCTGGGTCCACAGGTTAACTCAACCGAGCCAGATAATCCAAGAACCTGGTCGGCCTCGTCGGTTGTACAGGTGTCTGCGATGCGTGAGCGACACGGTGAGATGTTACGTTGCGTGGCATTCCACGAGTCGTATTCAGCGAAATCAGTGACGGTGGAGGCGAGGATGGACATAAAATGTAAGTTGGACGCGCTCTTGTTGTTTGCTGAGGCAATAACTTTAAAAAAATTGTTTTCTCTCTCTGTGTGTTTTTCTGTAGACGCTCCAACAGTACGACTAATTGGCTCCCCGGAGATTGACCTGGAAGAGGACAAGGACGCTCTGATTATGCGTTGTGTTGCGGACGCCAACCCCCCAGCGAATATTGTCTGGCGGAGAGCAGGACGCTCGGAAATTGCCAGCATTCAGGTAAATATACAAAATAAAAACTGGGGCGATTATTTGTTTAACGAAGTGGCACACAGTGGGACCGTTGAGGAGTAGTTTGTGAGTGTCTCATGTCTCGGGAACTGATCAGACAACAGTCACAAATTAATAAAAATATATTGGCTTTCCCATACTGCCAGCTGAGTGAGCCACCAGTGAGTAAGAAGCAAGCCCTTTCTATCATTAGCTCGTTGTCCTCGTTATCAATGTCTGTGACTTGTTGTTGGCTAGACAGGGCGAGCCAGGCAGATGCAGAGGAAATGGAAGTCCTTTTCTGTGCCCTGCAGCATCTGCAAAAATAGCTTCTTGGCATGATGCCCTGTGAGCACACCGATAAATATGTCTAATCGCCTCAGTAGGACCAAACCATTGGATCGATTGTATTCTGGATTTTTAGTTCCGAGATTTTGAGTTTCGTTGATTTTTTGGATCGTGAGCTCTTCTTCATCGAAACACACTTCAGTTTCTAACCACTTTTCCAGTCTGTAGACCCCACTGTGCATATCCAATGCTATTTATCAGCTCGCCGCCCTTAATTTACCAACATTCTTTTTATTTCTTTGCAGGAATCTCTACAACTTCGTCCTGTGGGTAGACACGATGCCGGTCTATACACCTGTCAAGCGCAAAACTCTGTTGGAATGTCGGAGCAACTTTCTGTGCAGCTCGACGTAAAATGTAAGAACTCTCGCCGTCGTCGTCGTGGAAATTTCAAATTTCCAAGGATAAACTTTTCTAAAACAAAAAAAAAAACTATTTCTTTTCTCTTCCCTTACAGATCCGCCAAAGATTCAATCAGCCGGTCCAGATCGTCTAACAACAGCACCACTGTTTAGTCCGGCTGCATTTGAATGTGTCGCCGAGGGCAATCCGCTGCCGTCTTTTAAATGGGTTCAGAGGTGAGTTTCCTTCAGTGGGATGGGACTTGGGCACGAGTTCATTATTACATCGAGGACATTCTTATTATGAGCCCCTAGGAAGAACGTTTAATTTTCCACAATTTTTTTTCCAACCTGCTCCTCCTAACCTCCCTCTGTGTCGTGCTTTCTGCGTCGCACTGATTCTCAAGGATTCAGTTGGAGGCGAGAAACTTGAGAAGAGCAAAACTTTTTTTTTTCCTTTCATTATGTTATAGTTCCGTTCTTCCTGGGCTTCATTTCGTTTCGTATTCTAAGATGCAACGCCGACAGACGGGGTGGGGTGGGGTGGGGAAAATTAAACGAAAATTGTTTCCCAGATTTTCTTTTGTTTTTTTGTGAGTGATTTTCTTTTTTCGTTTCTTTTGTTCTGTATGAGCCGCGACGCGCTGAAACAATTGTTTACGGTTATATAGGACGAATTAGAATGGTTGGCCGTCGTCGTCTCAGTTGTTTTCGTTGGCGTTGCTGTTGTCGAGGACGCGTCGGGGCTAACGCGTAAATTACGCGAAAGGAAAATTATTTCAGGAAGAAAAATTGGGTTGAGTTTAGTTTGTTGCTGCTGGGGTTCAGTGTGAGTGCACAGGACATTTAGGGACGCGGTTGTTGTAAAAAAATTGTTCCATTGTTGTTTTTGAAATTTCAAGGAGGAATTTCATACAAAATGGTGAGTTAATGATAATGACCGGGGAAAGGAGTGAAGAAAAATTTACTTAGTTTGTGTGAAGTGGTTGCTGGTGGTAATTGTTTCAGGAGAAAAGGACGATGGGGTAAAGATTTTTATTGTGAAAATTAGTTGTGACAAGTGCAAGCGGAAGCTTTGAAATATGGGTTAGCATGTGTATGTCTGGGGAGAGATTATGTTTGACTAAGTGAAAAATTAGAGAAATGGGCCTAGGTGAAATTGACATTATTTTGTGTAGACCAGCAGCTAGAGGGAAGTGTTGGAAGTAGATCCTTGCATATAAATGACAGCACAGCGTACTCATTGTGACGTTATAAGGCTGAATAAAGCATTTTATTAAATCTATTGCAGGATGGGAAGAGATTTCGAGGAGATTTCAAGTTGCACAGTTCATGATGTCGAAGTCCTGACCTGACACGTGCATGTATTTTCACATTTAGCTTTGAAAAAGCGGTTTGCTTCGACCTGAACTTCGCTATTCGCGTTGATGTACCTCAACGGGATTTTGTAAGCCGCATTGGGCTGAAATATGCTTCGGAAGTTGGTATAAGACTTCTTTTAGTGCTATAGGGCTTCTTCCCACTTAAACTTCGTTTTTCAAGTCCAATCCTCGAGAGCTCAACTAACTTATGATGGCGCAACAGTTAGGGGAGAATCAAAGTCTCAACAAACACGCTTCTCCAGACAGCATAGTCCTTAGCCATCTGTGTCCAGTTGCGTACGTCAAGTTGATTGATGTCACCCGCCACTTTCGCACATTATCGGAGAAGAGATTCGGGTGGAATCCAGGAGCTCGAGAGCTCAATACCACGAAAGACATGTAGTTTCTTGAATGAACCGGGTTTACCTAACATTAGGTAACCAGCAGTAGCTATGTGCAAGCAAATAAGGACCAGGTTTGCCGATTCGTGATACGGGCCTGGAGAATGAGCCCACACGGCATAGTTGCTCCGCTCAATCAAGATGTCTGTTATCGCCTCTTGGAAAAGGACCCTTTGGTCTGATGTGGGTGGCTATTTCGTCAAGATGGTTGAGGCAGCTCCCAATCTAATGGCAGCAGTCATTTGACTGACGGTGGAAACGTCAGACATGTCTTCATAAGACCTGTCTTGACTTTCTTGGCACTCAAAGCGTTCGCTATGCATTCTTTTTTATTTCATGTTTTGAACCGCAGCTTTGGCTAGTACGAGAGTATTTTTTCTACTATCAACAGTGAAAATCCTAGAAAAGCCTCCCTATTGAACCCAAGCTTCATCAATCTTGTTCCCTATGGGCGAGTACCGACATTTCTCTGAGCCGGCACTAGTCAGCGATTGCTACGATTTCAGACTGCTTTCCGAAATTGTGGGAGTTGATTTCAGGAACTTGAGGTTGTTCCTTTAAAGTATCCAGACTTTACTAACCCTGTCAGGGGCTTTTTGTATTTTCAGACAAGTTTGCAGCGGGTCCTCTAGGATTTCAGGCAGAAAATCTCGATTTGTAGGCTGATGAGTTCTAAAAAAATGCTTGGTGATCGCTCTTCCCTATGCGGTGTCATTTTTTGTCCACTTTCATGCAGGTAAAAGAAGATAGGGCTCTGCTTGTATGGGTTGTTTAGGCATTAGAGGACTCCAATTGCAACGTTATGCTCTATACTAACGATTTCGTCATCTCTACATCAGTCACAGACCCTGAATCACTTGAAGACATTCTGTCAATTTGCAGAAAAGTCCACTGGACATCCTAAAAAACTTTTAAACTCATCTTCGTCTGTTTACGAACCTCCGCTTTAACTTTTGAAATCTTACACCCGTCTAGTCGGCGAGTCCTACCCTCGCCAGCATCAGTGTAAAGTCTTCCTTTGGATCATAGTCCTGACTGAGTCTCCACTGGTCCAGCGATATGTCAAAGAAACACCGTCAAGTCGTCCATCAGGAAAGTCTAGAGGAATTTATTCACTCCATCATCACTTTAAGAGTGTCCTTCAAACGAGATTGTATCGAAAAAAACATCATAATGAGGTAAAATGAAAAAAGAAGGAAAAGCAAAACCTTCACATGCGAGTACTACAACTATTGTATTTACGAGACACACAGTCGAGAAAATAGAAAAAAAGAACACGAAAGATGAAACTCAATGTAAATGGAGAAATATTGTTAACACTGAAATCAGATCCTTGTTAAGCAGAGGCACACGCACACACACAGTCACTTTATGTTACAATACACGGTGTCCTTACGGGGTGATGAGGCCAGTCGGCATGGCTCAGTAGTAGACCACCATAGAAACTATATGCGAATTGTCGGGCGACAAATTGGCACCAAGGACTCTCCACTTCAACTCAAGATAATGGAACATTTTTTTATGATGAGGAGTACTTCAGCATTTGTTGGATGATTTTATGTGATTTGATACGAAAAGTAAGTGTTGTTGATTGTGAAGATGCCAGAGACGATGTAGGACATAGTTTTGGAGCGGCGATGGGGGCTGCCAGTACAGCTGGGGACAAAAAGTAATTTGATTTATTTCTATTCTTGTCAAGTGGGTCGATGAAGAGGAGGAGGACAACGATGGTTCATCTACTCATGATTGATTTTTTTTTTTTTTTTTACATGATTGATAAAAGTTCTTTTGGTAAACTTAGGTCAATTCTTAGAAGGATTGTAGAGCATTGAGTAAGAGATTAATAGTTTTGAGAAAAAAACAGACTAGGAGTGGCGGAAATATTGTTACGAAGAAAATGTATTAAATGTGGGAGCAGTCTTTTTTAACGACCGTTGTATGGAGTCTATTCAGCGGAAGTAGAATCACTTGGGAAAATTGTAATGTCAGGGTCGCAGAATTCTATGAAATTAAAATTACTTGAGCAAAGTTTTTGAAGTCAAGGAGTGGTGTATCCTTGAGAAGATAAACGTGTGAACGAAAAGGAAATTCGCGGAAGTTCTTTTCGCATGGATTGTTGTGGTTTGTCACTACACACCGCTGGCAATTTGTGTCAGTCATCGATATACGGTACTAGGTCACGATCGCTACTCTCTACAGGGCACTTTCAGTGACATTCATCACTGCTCACTTATACCAGCAATAGGGTCCATCGTGCCCATCTTCTAATTCTACTCCGGGAACCTATAAAGAGAATGTGAGCCACTCAGATGAGGATATGAATCTCAGTAGGTCTCTCAGCTCGATGTCATGCAATTCCTCCAGTTCTTCTACCGACGAGGGCAGGACATTCACACAGCAGGCGACGGACAGAATTCCCAGCTATATTTTTCGTTTTGTTGGTAAATTCTAATTCTGATGCCATAGGCATATGCGAATTTTCTTGAAGGAACAAGGTTAAAAAGACGTGGTTCCAATACTGACCCGTGTGGCAGTCCATTGCTCAATTTCCTGCTAGATCGCATATTGTTGATTAAAGAAACACAGAATGGACTCAATGCAACCCTTGTAAATACTGCCAACATACACTTTTCCCAAACCCAAGCTGTGAGTTTGCCTGGTACAGGATTTCATTTCCAGAAGCCTGATAATTGACATCTCTCGTCGGGGAATGCCAAACCGTGGAGAGTAAAATTTGTCATGAATAAGCCTCTCAATCCACTATTCAGAATGGGAACGAGTCACTTTCGATCGAGCGAGAAGTGTACTGCACATGACATGAATGGAATGGGCTCCCTGTTTTGATACAACTCTGGTTCCGTGACTATACTCATAGAGCTAAGCTTACGATCCTTATGTATTCAGTAATGGACTAGTTCCGATCGCAGTGCTACTCCTCCAGGAAAATAAGGTTCTAGTGGTGAGAGAATCACTGTCTATCTGTCTCTGATTTATCCAAGTTCCAAACCCTGTCCGTGCTAAACGTATCGAGTAGTGCTAATTCGTTGACATTATCGCTTGATGTATTCACGATAGTATCTCAACAACTACTTCGGAACAAGCTCGCTTACTCTAGTCTTTATAGGGAAACGATTGGTCCATACGATTAGACTACACAGACCTCTCGTTGTGGACATTGTAGCTATCATTTTTGAAGAGCATCTTCTGACTGAACCTGAGCATCTACCATTTCTCAAGATACTACCCAAGAATGTCTTCTCAAATTACCACTGAATGGGCTTCAAGGAAGACCTTCTAAACCAACACTTCTCCCCTGATGGCCACATTTCAAATGTAAATACTCCCTTAATCTCAAAGACAAAAGAAAATTTAAATTTTAACCAGGACTTGTCGAAGAAATCCTCACAGCATACATTCGTTACATTCAGGATTTGCGATTTCACTTTATTTTAACGATGTCTTCATCACCTTCAGCCACCATCCGTTCCACATCCTTCTTATCCCTAAGAGTTTCATTTCGTTCATGGAACCATGGTTTCTTTCAGTCTTATTCCCTGTCCTTTGCTCTAACGATCAACCATCACTATCCCCAGTCTGTATGCACTCGTTTCGTTAAAAAAAAATCCCCAAGTATCATTCATCAAGTTAACAATTCACCAGAAGCACACTTGGGGAATATTAATCAAGCTTTGCAGCAGCAGATTCAAATTCCTAAATTCTGCTCACATGTGCATGCTACGCTCCGGTGTATCCCTCCACAAAGTCCTCGTCGTTCATTCTGTGGGAAAAGGAAGAAAAAAAAAATTAAGAAATCAAACAAAATCTCAATTTTCCCCGGGCCTCAGCTCGCCCGCACCCCTGAGACCGGTACGTGATGTGCAACTTAATTTAGATTCGCAAAAGGCTCTTGCCGCCGCCGGCAGAGCCATTGTACCACCGAAAACTACTATCAATTTAGCTTCACTGCATCATCTTTCCCTGCAATACCCCCTTCCCACACACACACACACAGCAAAACTCGTCCTCATAGTTTCTCTTCTCTTTTCGTTACAGGATCTCACACGGTTCGAAGTATCTCGAACGAGGTAATGAAGCTCGTCTAGTTATCGACAATGTAACTTACGACTATCAGGGCGAATACGAATGCCGAGCGACCAGCTACATAAATGGCCATGAACGGACCGCGATATCGGAGCCAATATCGCTGCAAGTCGTAGGTAAATCAAAAAGGGAAACACACAAACATACATACACACATTGAAGATAACGAATGAGGAAAAATCGAATGTAGAACAGAAACCGAAACCACACAGCAATGCATATAAAGAGTGGTGCGGTGGTCGGGACTTTAGAGGTAGCAAACTTGGGTGGTGGCAAACTTTGCCATTTGGCGTACACGTTGGAATTCGTAACTAGAAATCGGAGCTAAAAAAAAAAAAAAAAAAAAAATAAGCAAACAGGGAAAGCCACAGGGGTTGCAGGCGGTGTCGGGGCGATAGAGGATGAATTGAACGATAAAGGGGTGCTGAAAGAACAATGCACGAAGAAGTGCACAGAGTCTTTCCAGAGCTAAAACCCATAAACCACTTGCATATGGCGTTGTGTAAGTCGTTCAATTTTTTTTCTCTTTTTTTTGTGGGTTTGTTCCAGCAGCGATAGTGTTGCTTTTATAGATTAGGGAATGTTTGTGGGTTACCTTCGGAATCAAACGGATTTATAGCTGAGGTCTAAGCCGGAGCAAGGCGAGGTAGTTAGTTGTTAACATTGCGATGGGATTGGGTGATCTTGGTTTGCTTGCTTCACCTAATTTTGTTTCGAATTGAAATGGGAAGTTCTAGTAGGTCGTGGAAAGCAGGCTTCTTGGGATGGGGGCAGTAAAAGGCCAAAAAAGGTCTGAAATAGATTAGGTGGTTGACTTCGTGTTGAGCTTGAGTGATGTCATGGGCATTGAGGTGAATCCACTACTGCAATGATCACTCTACGAAAGAGAGACGGTGGTAATGGACACCTCGGCTACTTCGACACAGGCCATCATGTCTGTCTTCCTCGAGTAATATTAGTCAGAGGCGTTCTTCAGATTTATTCGCATTTCATTTCTGCCCGCGGCTCCTCCTGTCAGTTTTGGAATTTGCCTTTCGTCCTCGGGGCATGTATCCTTTTCTCGAACACCCATCTTCTGTAGATGGCATATGAAGTCTCCATGTCCTGTGAACAATACTACCATTAACTTAAAGGTTCATAGTTAGAGCCTCCCGCTTGGGGTACCCAGGAGACCTTTCCAACAACATTTTTATCTGCTTTGCATTTAGTCATGTTTTTGCTCGTGACCCACATGCTCTTACCCCTTCCTCTACTTGGAAATCAATGCAGGAGACGCGCAGAGACTGTATTTGTCTGCCACATTTTCCAACTTCCCAAGTGATTACTGAATATAGTTTCTTGAGAAACTCTCAGGATGACGCGTCACTTTGTTGTCCGCCTTTGCGTTTCCTTCGATATTTGCGAGTCTTATACCTCAAGCCTCCGTCGAGTCATATTTTTTTTTTTTTTTTTAAATTCCATTGATCTAGTCCATGCGTTTGAGCAGTGTTTTGTTGTCCAACGCGATGAAGACGTATTGAAACCGCGAACCTAACCCTCACGAAAGTATAGCAGTGCCAACATTTCAACTTGGTAGACTTAGATTTGTGTCCCTAGGTTGAGACGACAGGCTAGATCTAGATCCTTCTGCCAACAGATCTCTTATCGCGGATGAATAGCTATCGGATACAGTGTTCAGGGATCGATCTGTACAGATCCTTAATCTCCATCTGGAAGAGAGTTATCCTGGATAAGAGTTCTGTAGTGACTTTCGGTCACCAGTCTTGTTTTCACAAAACGTCTATAGGTCCTTCCAGCTACTGCCCTTGTGCATTAAAATAAATAAAAAATACTGGTGACGCAGCCTGGTGGAGGCCAAGGAGTAGCTTCTCGTAACTTTGTTGTTGAAGTGGTGCTGCACAAATGGTTGGCTGAATCAAATTTGAGTCAACACACTATCGAGGCACGGTGACCACTCGTGATTTTTACTATTTCATGCAGCAGGATTTCTACGGGGTTCCCTAGCTGACCATTTATACCTCATAGTGAATCTTGTCTGAATCCGCTCGGTGCTTGAAAACACCTCGTTTTTTTATCCAACTTCATTGAGTTCTACATATGTATGTGCCCCTTTTCCAGTTCTAGAAATGTTTGTCGCCTCAGAGCAGAGGCAAGGACTTTGACTGTGTAATTCGAACGAGGTTTGATCTCTGTTGGGTGATACATGGATGATTTACACAATCTTCTCTAATAATCAATGTGACCAAACCACCCTTGATATGGCAGATCGAGTGTTCCAGATATGAAAGGTTCTTGAACTAGTGGAACCTTTAGGTTAGGCTAGGTTAGGGGAGAAGTGCACATTATCAGTGCTTACACGGGGGTTATTTGAGTAGAACCCTTCGTCGTGATCCAAAATAGCCATAGTTCAGAGAATTCTTAGAAGCTTTTTGCTCTTCGTGGTCCTTACGAACTGAATCTTCTTCCATGCCTGTATAGATGAACAATTATGGTGTCGAATGGAAGGGAAACACTTTCTACGCTCTGCATCTTCCCATCAGAATTAGTTCCTAAAAAATGTACATCCACCTGCGATCCATATCTTACATAAGGACGATAGGGAAACGGATCAAAAAATTGATGCCAAGATTCAGTTATAAACCCAAAAAAGCAAACACAAAGCCACCTTCAGTCCAACATCAGCACACGCTAACGAAGCTCACTGCTACAAGTGACACACACTCATGCCTCAAAAAGGGACACCAGCTAATCCCCACAATGCTTCACCTACTAATTCTCATCCACCACTAGAACGCTTCAAGTTTATGTGACTTTGTGGTTTCTAACATAAAACAATAATCATAAGCAAACCCCTTTAAGCACCTCTCACGTGTCCCAAAACACCAAAACAGATACACTCCATCCATCCACACACACACACACACACACACTGATCACCTAATGCAACATATAACCCCTTATTTTCAGGAGCACCACAAGTTCTACGCCTGAATCCATCCATGCACTCGGTCTCTGTGAAAAAAGGCGAATCAGCCAGCCTATCAATGGTTGTGTGTGCGGATCCAAGACCGCACCGAGTCGCCTGGGAATGGGGCTCACTGCGGTTAGAAGCTGGAGCTGTAGTCGGTAAGTTAACAACATAACCTATGTACGTATCCTTCCACAGGCTCAACATGTACGTGTGTATATCGTCCCGAAAGGTGAAATAAAAATTCTCGAATTTTTCGTTCGAAAATAAACTGCAACGTGTGGCGTTGTAGCGCACTACTACTGCTACTACTGCGGTTTTGGTTGTTTCCACTAGCTAGTTGGTGAATCCTTCTTTTACAGCTCAATTCCTTTTTTTTTTTTTGCCCTGTATCCTCTCATACTATTTCGACACTAAATTGTATAAGTTCCTCTTCTTCTTCTTCTTCTTCGTGGCTCTCACCAGCTTTGAGGCGAAACCCGATGGGTAAAACTTTTGTGTGGAAGAAAACCACAATTCCACATCCCTAACTTTTCCGGGGATAAGCTCGAAACACAACGTTTGCGGAACGTAAAATAAATTACTCTCTTTATACCTCCCTTCTAACAAACACACACATACATCCAATCTCTCACAGGGCTTAGAGATGAGAGAAGTTTTCAATCTGCTGTGGGAATGGGGAAAGGTATGGGATGACTTGGAGTCTCTTCACACTTGAGCGGCCAGTGGCCAGGACAAAAGTTCAAATCCATTTCCGAAACTCATCCCTTATCTCTTCCGCATTACTAGGTGACTTTCATAGCCAAACAGTCACCATTTTACCGATTTGGTATCCTTGAGATAGTTAAATGCAAAAAAAAGGAGAAGAGAACCGGGATATCTACTCACACTGCATGGGGTGGGGGTATGTGTTGGTGTTAACAGGAGTAAACGAGTAAATTCCAGGGTTGGTGTGAAAGTTAATTGCTCACCGGGGCGACTTTGGGAAGTTTTCAGTTCTTAACACAGATGACCTCAAGGATATTGAAGGGAATTTCTTGCAGTTGAAAGTGTGTTTATCCTGCTTTCATCTATATAAACTGAAATTGGATGGGTACAAGAGTGCAAAAGTGCAAGTGGAATGGACGTTTGTAAACACGCCCTCTAGTCAAAGCGATTAGTGTCCACAAATTAAACGAAATTTCCAGATGAGGTTATACTTGGTCAAAGTCAGCTCAGATGAAAGGGCCAAGGATGTGATATAATTTTCTCACTTTAAGAGCACGAAACAGATTTGGATGTGCCAGAACCACTAAAGTGACCGAAACACTCTTCGGTCTTTCAGGAGTATTCTACGGCATACAGTTCCTTATCACGCTCTGAAATTAACCAAACTCTGATTTTCGAACAAAAACCAACAGGACACCCTGTTAAACATTTAAGGCGCCGAATTTCCTTCGCAACCCACCCTGACAATCACGACTGTTTTGGTGGTTTCCGGGATTGAAACCAAATCGGATCAGTAATCGATTCCAGTTGATGCCAATTGTAACAGTGGGAGTCTTCTGTGTGTATAGGTTTGCCAGTTAGAAGCAACGAATAGGTGGATTGAATGTGTGTCCTTGTGTCAACCAAAACCACCCGCAATTTATCTGGATTTGGAAGTGATACTCCTTCGATATCTGAGGAGGTATTTTTCCCTCCCTCCCTGTATCTCTTTCCCTCCCGCCGCCTTCTAAATGGAGGAGATATTTTTCAAAGTGGATTTGTGAAATAAACCACAAAAAAAAAAAAGGAAAGAAAAAAAGCAAACGACAATGAAATGGAAAGAGAAACTTTTCCGTAAACTTCTTGGAGTTTTCCTCATTTTTTACGCATGTGTTTGTCTGTATTTCGTTCAAAAAGGATTTATTATCCAGGAGTAAATATCACAAAAGGTGTATAAATATTGACACATTGAAAGGAAATACACATAATGTCCCCACAGGAATCCATGCGATACAATGAATTGAAAAAGTTTTTTCCTTTCCACTTTTTATTTTTATTTTCATCCGACTTACTGGCCCCTTCTCCTATTTTGAAATCAAATTCTGTAGAAGGATTGCGCCTAATGGAACATGACAGGCGAAAGTAACGCGAAACAGCAGTTTCATTTGGGATTATGTCACACGAAGGAAGGAAATAAATTTACAACAAAAAATTAAAAAAAAAAAACAGAACGCGAATAAAATAATTTCATATCCTTTTCAATTCTGTTTTTCTTCCGTCCTTGTTTCAAAGCAGACCGATTTCATGCCGATGATGTCGTCCAGGATTCACGTGAGGATTGCTACTTGGCCACATTGCATATTACCAAAACGGATGAACATGATTCGCGACCGTATTACTTGGTGGTGGAGAACGAAAGAGGCACCGACCGACACGCCATTCATTTGAATGTGGAGGGTACGTTTGCAGGTGCATTGAACTTTTTTACTTTTCATTTTATTCTACACATACTTAGTTATTCATAATGGAAAAGTGCCGGAAAAATTTATTGTATCATACTTATAGTATCTACTTGGTTTGAAATTTTCTGTTTTCTTCTTTTCTTTATGGTATTTTCCTTGATCATAGTTCACCTGTATACTAAATTTTTGAGATTGGCTTCCCATAGATTTTGTATAGTTTCCCTTTTGTATTTTTAGTTTTGTAAATGTGTGAGTGAGAATTGTGTTGATTGCAGAACGAACAAAATGTCCCCTTAAGGTTACTTTATGAATTTCCGTGAAAAC
Organism: Matsumyia berberina; assembly: GCA_917880715.2. Lineage (NCBI taxonomy): Eukaryota > Metazoa > Arthropoda > Insecta > Diptera > Syrphidae > Matsumyia > Matsumyia berberina. Next base: position 112,763,111 of record OU862872.1, read on the forward strand.
CTCATTCTTCCTTCGAATTAAAATTTTTTTTTATATGTTACGTATACGCCGCCGCTCAATCGATGATCTTTGTTAGGACTTTAATTTTCCTTACCAATGACTATTTTATTTCAATACATACCCTATGTTCTTGAGGAAAAAATTATCTTCACAACCTGTGAGGGAAGGATCGACATCGGCCTAGCAGTTTCCGAGATTATTATATCCAAACAATCCAGCATTTTTTCTTTTCTCTATGCATATAATTGGTTTTGACTCCATTCACCATAAAATCCATTTAAGACGCTGCTGTGTCTATATCATTTTTTGACATCAAAGGATCGCTGAGATCCTTACCGGCTTTAATGGACCAGTGGGCATTCCTCATCGTAATCCTGTACAAATAGACAAGTTTGACAGAGACACTTAAAGACTAGAGATGACTAAGATCATTACCGTCTTTATTGGAGCAGTGGACTATCAGAAAGACGCTGCGACGCTTAGAGACTAGAGATTGGTGCCTATAACTCGATTTACAAATTGTATCATAGGCGGACTTAGGTTAGGTTAGGTTTGTGGGCTGATGAGGGCTGCCTCATCACACTTAGGTCCATGTAGACCCATTGTGATACCCATGATATTCCCTACTGCGGTTTTTAATTCATTGGTGCTAACCCTCCATAGGCGGGCTTAAAATCGACAGAAGATGCTCGGATTCTTGGATTTTCTACAGGGTCATCCGAAGTATGACAACTTAGTCGATCGTGGGTCTCCTGGCTGTTTATGAAAGATTTCCATCCTTCACACAACATGGCAAACAAGGTCTTATGCGCAACGCTAAAGGGACTGATGGGACCCTATGAGGCGCCTCAACTCGACTTATGCTAGGCTCCTAGATCATCATAGAGTTTAACATCATTCGGAGAGCGTATGACAGAAGACTTTTTCCTCGTCTCTGCAGACTCTGCATGGGTGTCAGTGGCAAAACCACATTTCGAGAACCTGAAATAGCTTTTACTTCACTTTGATTAGAACTTAACAGACAAATTCATTTTCTCTTGTTAATCGAGAGCCTCAAAGTTCTTCTAGCTGTAGTTTCCTCCAGCGCATATAAGCCCTGCGAGGCACTTGAATCTTTGTGAAAGCACTTCACAACCTTCGATGTGACTTCTATAACAAAAACTCCATTTATTGCCGTCTGGCTGTCGATATAAAAGGTGATATCATCGCCTGGTGTTGTCTTTAACACGAGCAACAATTGTCACTGCAAGGACACAGCTTGAAAAACACTGGTGTGGTCCGGGAGTCTGTCCAATTTGATAGTACTAGCCAAATTACTCGTAAATCGACTCGTGGAAAAGCCTCAAGGAAGAAAGAGGCCAGTTTGCTTGTCATAAAAGACGCCCACACCTACATCAATATCCCTTCTTGAATCCATCAGTATAGATGACTTTGGTTTGCGTCCTTGCCAATGTGGCAAGCGTCTACTTGGAAAAGAACATGAAAATGGTCTCTTAAAATCTAGGTGGGGCACTGTGTAGTCAGGGATTGTTACATTGCTCAGGCACTTACTAAGGATCTGGACATGTCCCGTCGTACATACTCAGCTTCTAGCTATCTTGGTTGATTCTTAGGATTTAGAATTCTCAAAACACTTCTGGTCGCCGATTCCTGGCTTACAAAAAGGAGGGACTATTGGAGAGATGTACTCGTAGTAACACACTGTCATTTCCTACGACACTATTGCTCCGTGGTGCTCAGTATAGAGTCACTATACTGGCCATCGACATCCCATTTACATATCTTTTGCAAAGTTTAAGCAACTTTCACTTAATTGTGGCTGATCGGAGCTGTAATGGCCACCTAAAGTACTGAATGTCAGAGTCACAGCCACAGTCACAGACAGAGACAGCGAAATTCGGCAACAGTAATGCCTTGTTGGCAATATTTCCACTTCTTTTGCAATAAAAAAAAAAATGTTACGTATACGCTTCCGTATCAAACGTCGATTTTTTGTTAACATTAAATGTCAGAGTCACAATCAGAGTCAGTGACGACAAAATTCGGCAACAGTGATGCTTAGTTCTCAACATTACCACTTCTTCTAAATATTGAAGTTTGAGAAAAGGATAAATACTTTCTCCTCTCTTACCGGTTGTCAGAAAAAACCTACCAGCATGAGCAGCTTTCTTTGGAAAAATCGGTCGATTGTGGCTTCAACCACAAGACGAGAAAGATTACTATTTTTAGGAACTTAATACCCACGTATTCAACTTCATTGTCATGTATAACAAAATATTATAACGAGTTAATTAAAAATATTTAAATTTTATTTTTATCTCAATTTTCAACAGATTCTCTCTTAATTTATTCCAGAATTTCAATTGCAAAAAATTTGCTGTCCAAATTGAATTTTCTTTTTTAACACCCATCCAACAGATGTCAAGGCAATACACCCACCATTTCCCAGTGTGGTTGCACCCACAAATCCAATTTTTTTTTCACCTGTTTTGTGTTACAATTACCTTTTTGCACTTTTTGCCAGATTGCTGGATGCCACGAGGTTTAATCCACACTGATTCGACTGTTTGTGTATTCTATTGCAAATTAATTTCGCCCACAGACACGTAAACATGAATTATAATATTGTTAATCCTTTTCACCATTCAACCGCACATATCCTGACTTCCTCCCACACAGGTTTGGCGAGAGGATAATAAAAATCCATCCAACACCTCAAAAATGGGAAAATTTCCCTGTACTCAGTGTGGGGGTTTTGTGTGCATGCATGTGTGAAATGTTTTTCGAATGTGGGTGGGAGGGGGGAGTGTGTGAATCTTCCATATTTACTTGTACTTTGTCAAAGTCCTTTGTAAATAAAAAAAAAAAAGCAAATAAATTCCATCGATAAAAAATTGAATTCCGAAAATAATAATTTATTTCACCTTCTTTGTGTGGGAATTTCTCTCTTTTTTTTTCTCTTTCTTTTCTGGTTTCGTTTTATCGATTTCGCTTTTTGGACGACGATGACAATGACGCCCGTAACATCTTGTACACCCGATGCACGGTATACGATTACAAAGCAGAACCCTTGGAGATGAGCTATTTGATGGGTATCGCTGGTGGTTGCCTGGCAGCTGCCTTAATTTTGATCTGTTTATGCATTTATGCGATACGAGGGAAAAAGTGCTGTTTTAAAGGTAAGTTTTGGGGACTTGTGTGTTGTTTTTACAATGGGGTTTTGGGATATAGGTGAGTTCCTGGAATTTTGACGACAAGCGCTTGGCTTACCTTTGAGTTGTACACCAATTTATATGGCATCCGTGTGGTGACTAACAATGGAGCAAAAGTCAGAAAGAACAGAGCTTCGAAGTTTATGAAATTTCAGGGCCTATCTTCGTTAGAAATTACAAAGGCTCTTGGTTTAGATCCTCACACAGACGTTACATCAAATCGAGTAATTCAGCAGCATGAACACTTCGCCCAAACTTCTGTCTTTGTCTTCTCCTTCAAAGGCTTTTGGTCGCAGTTGGACAATGCCACTCAGCACACTTGCCTACACTGATAAGTCCTATGTCTGACCAACTACAGATTTCGAGGCCTCTTAGAACTTATTTACCTCGTCCAGTCACAGATTGCTTAATGAAGTTTCAATCCCCAATAACTTCCAGTCAGAGCTGTGTACGGAAAAATCTGAAAAATTTTCCGATGCAGTCTTGAATACGATCACTTAGCCCGAGAGACGACAACAATTCCCAAGTCTTTTTCAATACAAAACTTTGTTTGATTCCAGAAGCGTCGGAGGTTTTTTTCCTCACAGTAGCAGGCTTTCTCTGCTTGCACATTCAATCAGTGGCAGGCGATCCTTTGATTTTGAGGAACCACACTGGTATTCTTGTGCATCACAGTGGCACAAATTACCTTTGAAAGCAAAATCAAGTGATCAACCCAAAGTCTGGGTAATCTTGTGGCTTCTAGTGATCTTCGAGATTCAACTAATTATCCAAATAACCGCTTAAGCTTTAGCCAACAGAGACTCAAATATACATACGATCCAGAGGGTGATCAATGTTCAAGCTACTTATCACCAATCAACTCATGACTCCCTCTCCTCACGAGGGGAAACACTTCACCGGCTACATTGTGTGACAATTCCTCTTCTCATTTTCATTCCTCCAAGCCTCCTCACCCAAAATTTGTTTGCACTTCGGGGTGTTATCCTGAAAATTAATTCAGAGGAAAACAAAATGTAATCCCTACTTTTGGGGGAAATTCCACCGCCGACTCTCCACGGCTTGACTCTTCGGCACCCAATGAAAATCGCCATCCTTTGTGCACGATATGCGGTTCAATTAAAAATTGAAATGTCCTTTGTCTTTCAAGGGATTCCCATGCTTCAGTTTTGTATACTTTCATCTCTCCCCCTCTCGCGATATCCTGTGTAAAAAAGCCCAGAAATTCAACGTAGAAAGGGTTGGGGCGGCACAGCTCGGATAAATATTCATGAATTTGTAATTTTTCAATGTTTGCATCATCATATTTCCAGTTGTGCCTCCCCCTCTCTTTCGGTGCAATCCTTCGCTCATCACGGGGCGACACAAAATTGAAATTTCAAAAAGGACACGTTAAGAGAAAAAAAAATGCACGAATAAAAATTCGCACAAAATAAAACCAAAAAAAAAGAAAAGCTCTGGAAAAAAGAAAACATTGAGAAGGAATTTCATATCCTTTACACGTTGTGAAAACAATTTAAATGCGCATAAATAAAATGAAGTCCTGTCAACATCCGTGGGGGATGTATGGACTTCGTGTATCCTTTTATCCACTCGCATTCATAAATGTCCCTGTGCATATATCACTCCGGGAAGTCATCCGGTTTGTTTCTCATTCTCACTTGTATCCATCCCAGCCCGCATTAGTGTTAATCGGTGGAGTATTGATCCCAGATGATGTGTGTGTACGTCGATTTGACGTAAGGAAATACACCATAACTGTCAGAAGGAGGATACTCAATCGATCAACAAGTAACACAATTTACGGCTTGTTTCCCCACCAACAGAGAGGGATTACGATAGGGTCAGGGTAAGAGCAGATACCTCCTGCGGGCGACGGAGCGCTGGGAAGGACTTTCTTATCTGTACGCAGCTTCCTTCTATCCGTCTTTCTTTTTGCACTTCATTTCGTTTGATTAATGTCAATCATGTTGTCAATTTAAAGGGCGACTGGGAGCCGGGTGTGGTGCGATGAAAGATGGCCGGGCACCCCAAGTGGTATTTATGGAAATGTCAATTTTGACAGATGACTTTCCAAGCGGAATGTTGGGGGGGGGGGGCTCGGAGGGTCCTTTTTGTGGTACATTTTCTCTCATCCCCCTTGCAGTTTATACAAACTAATTTCAATTTTCTTCTTTTTTTTCCAATTTTTTTGCCGGTCCTTTGCTTTGTGTGGGCCATTTGGAACGTTGCAGGTAGCTCCGGTTATAAATCATCAGACAAGGACAGGTGAGTACTGAACGAACATTTTAATTTTGGGAATATTTTTATGATAGAAAATAAGGACGAACCGAGACAAAAAAAAAGAGAAAATGTTTGATTAATGCGAACGGAGGTAGAAAAAAAAGGTTTTTTTTTCCGTTTTGCTTATGCAAAATTATGGGGAAATGGGGTAAATTTGCATCTGGGTTTTTTGAGGGATTCCGGCGAATATCTCTCCCGTAGGAATTTAATTATGGGAAAGCTTTACTGGTGCCTATAATGTGTGTATAAAGCCTGAGGTGTTAATTTGTTAAAGTAAATATTTTGAAAAAGGCCTTGACCTTAGGAAGATTCATAAGCAAAGCGATAACCAGTGGGTCGTGGGGGGAAGATCTATTTGAATCCCCAATGGGGGCTCAATTGTGCCTGAAGTTAGGCTTTGAGCCGTCTTCTGTTTGATGAATTAAGACGGCTGCCGTAGTGGCGCTGCATTTTCCTGAAAATTTCCGACTCTCCATTGGTCAATCTTTTATTAATTTCTTGCAGTAGAAAGGCATCACTTTTTCAGCGACAATGAGTGGATTCAGCCGATAGCCGATGGATAGGATCAGATTTTTTCTGCTCACCGTCAGGTTTCAATTTCTATTCTGTTCCCTGTTTTTAGCGTCAGTTTGCGCGTTCGGTTTGAAATGGGGTCCAGTCTTACCCCTCTCTTGTCCTTACATCTGCTACGGAGGTTAATCTGTTGTAAGTTCATCCAATCTCTTCTTCATCATCATAGTTCCTAAAATGTTTGCGGAATTATGTTGCTTGAATTTTGCGTAATTGGCTCATCAACAGCACTTTAGTTGGTTCATCAATTCTCTCTCGAAGTCATTAAACTTCTACAAAACCTCTCTTAATTAAAACTATTTTAAAAATCTCAGACATCATGACCAGCAAACTTCATTTTCCGCCTTTAATCGAAGTACACCATAGACGAAACTTCATCGATCGCCGTTCTCCATTATACCAAATTCTTAAAGTGAACAAATGAAAATCGTTGTTCATTTCAAGGATAATCGCCCATAATTTGATATTCAGATTCACTCCACTCTCTCTCTCTCTCCCTCTCTTTCGCTTTCTCAAAAATGGGTTAGATGAAATCGTTTTACATTAGAAAATTTATGGATTCCCTCTTGAGTTTCAGAGAATGCCCTTCCCCAAATCGAAGCACTCTAGAAATTTCCACGTTATTTTGCTCAACCGACTCCTTGACTTAACTTTCTCGACTGCGAACATTTTCAAGTGTCAATTAAAGGAAAAGTTGCAATTTTTTCCCCTGTAGATTTCTGCGCTCGTCATTTATTTTTAGCTTCGTCCTTGTAAAGGGACAAGTATTGGTTTCATGGAAATTTGCAATCTCAATTCATAGACTGGTCTCGCAGGTCCGCCATAGAGATATCCAGGGTGGACGGAGAGCTTTTCTAATTCCGAGTGCACTGCACCACTTTGGTCTTTAAATTTCATGTCTGATTTTTTTATAGAGATGCGGCATTAACTCACAATTCACGTGTAGTGTGATGCACCTATAGCTTCTAACCCATCCGTTCCAAGTAACCACTCAGGCACTCTTCGTATAATCAATTCCGTCACACTTAAGGAACCCAAAGTGCCACAACAATCGAATCGAAGATAAACATCTTGTCGATGAGTATATAGCAACGAGCACCGAGCAAAGGTCTGCGTTTCACTGGTTCTTTATCGATTTTCGGTAGCAGAAGGTAACTAACTACCTACGCCACGGCTCACATAACGAAAAAATGTCTGAAGATTTTAAGCTCTGAAGAGAAGTGCGACGAAGCTGCAAGCTGTTATTTTTGTTGACCATCAGGTTGTTCTAAGTGTAGTCCTCACAAAGAATTATGTACTTTCATGGACCAAAGTGTGTGAGCACATCTTACCTTGGACTTAGAATTCCAAGGCAGAAAGCCATTCGTATTTCAAATCAACACTGCAGGACAGTCGACCCAGATACGAATTTAACATCAATTTTCGATTAACAAGCATTCGGCTGATGGGAGGGGCACTGAACTGGCATGAGCTTGAAATTTTGCAAAAGTTTCCAAACTTGTTGACCAAGTGACATCAGCCCAAACAAATTAATTGGTTCTCGCAAACAAGCAAAAACTTTGTATCCCAAATCCTCGGTTTTTATTTCATTACGGAATCATCCAATCAAAAATGTAGTCATCCTCTGGATTATCTAGAATTACGAGCCTAAGTTCTGGTGTCAACTGGATTTTGTAAGCCTGGAACTACAGGTTCTTGTGAGAATTCACTGTAGATAACGACGCTGAATTGCCGAATGAGGTCAGACTCTCAGAGAGGCATGTTTCCTGTTGACTATATGGAATCAACACACTTACGAATTTCCAAACAAAATTTCCAAAAAAAATTCATTTGTTTTGATGAGCGTTAGCTAAGAATTGCACAAACTTTGGAAAGTGTATCCGTAAAATGTTCACCATTTTAGTTGTCCTTGCTCCTCCATCTAGGTAGTTGGGTAGGGTGGCTGTCTGCACAGACACACGTAGGCCAGAAAGGCCTTTTGTGATACCAGTCGGATCTATACCCTGAAAAACGCCGCTCACTTTATAGAAACAAATTGGAACTCTTGATGAAGCTGAAGATTATTTTGACGTCAGAATGTGATGGTTCGCCCAAGTTGTCGAAGTGATAGGCTCCTAGATAGAGCTTGCTTCGTTGGGAAAGGGCAGGACAAGTGCGGAGGAAATTGAGGATCGTTTGTTCCTCCTTTTCGTCCCTACAACTCTGCAAAAGTCATTTGAAAGAGGGCCATCCTTTTGGTATGAAGGCCAATGGGACAGTGACCGGTAAGAACACCAATGACGGTACTAATGAGTGTCCTTTTAACCAATATCAAATTTTTAGATCGAGTGACATTTAGCATAGGCCAGATCTCCCTGGAAGTACAGCACGTGGTACCATTTCTCCATCTTGGTTTGTCTTGCTGATCGCGTCGTACTCTAAGAGTAGTCTACATGTAGCGAGTGGAATATCCAGACTTTTCCGTTCCGACGGAATATTCAGAGTAGTACCATGTTTGGCGAGTTCATTGGCCTTACAGTTCCCTGAAATGTCTCTATGACCGAGTACCCACCATAGGTGAATGTTAAAATGTTCTGTCATCTCCATGAAAGATAAGCGATAATATGAAGCAGCTTTCGAGGTACATGTTACTGATTCCAGAGATTTTACAGCAGCGTGTTGGCCTTGAAGGACACTACATCACGTCAAAGCTTCGTTGATCGCCATGATTTCCGCCTGAAAAACGCTACAATGGTCAGGCTGACGGAAGGGGATGCTCAGGTTAAGGATATCGGAGAAAACACCACCTCCCACTCCATTCTCGGTTTAAGAACCGTCCCTCCATGTAACAATCGCATAAACAGACGATGACATATGCCATAGTTTGAGGGACCGCCCGGCCTATAAAAAGAAAAATCTCAGAACTCAGATTTCTTAATGGCACAACTTTCTGTTTAATCCTTCCGTCTCAGGATTATACATTTTTAACGTCATAATTTCAAATTGAATTTGACATTTGTGCCCTTTACGCCTACACCTGTTCTCATGCATCCGTTCTCTGCTCCTTTTCAAGTTCAAATTCAGACAGAAAAACCCGACAGAATGGCTGGGAATGTCGAAGAAAACCCCCACCAAAAACGAAGCGATCGATGAATTTTTGCGAATGTATTTTGCCGTGATTTTATCCTTTTTCATTTTCGAATTTAAATTTCAATCTGAGAAGGATAAAAGTGAATTTTTTTTTTTGCTTTACTTTGTCGGTTCCTTTTATTCGTGCAGAAAAATTTCTATGAGGATAATTCGATTAGGGAGAAAAGAAAAGAAGAAATGTGAAGGAACACCGATTTAGATTTCATCTCTTCTGGCAACAAGAAGATTGGGTGATGATAGGAGCACAAGGATCTAAATTTCTTCAAAAAAAAAAATGAAAAGAAAAATGTTTATTGTTAAAGGTGACGAGTGTTTGTTTGCAAAGCGGAGGGTGATGATGATGATGATAGAGATGGAGATGGTGAAGAGGGTATAGGAATGTATGTGTGTGTAGGGGAGCCTTTTGGAGAGCCTGTGATGTAATCTAATACGGATTTTCAATAGAATTTGAATTTCTTGTTGATTTTCGATTGATAAATAAAAGAAAAGGGGAGACGACGAGCAGCGGTTGTGATTCCTTTTGATATCGCACAACAGGCTGTTGAGCTTAGAGTTGATGAATTTTTTTAGAATGAGAATGGGGACGTTTTTTGTGGCTTGAATTGAAATTAATCTGTTGACAGGTACCGGGGTATATAAAAATCAATTTGCTGAGTAGTTAGGGGCCAAAGACAAGTCTGTCATTGTCGATTCGACTCAATCAAATCGATGACCTAATAGAGGTTTGGTAATCCACGACAACCACTTAACTTATAGCCACGTACCGTTCGCATAAATCTCTAGACCCCTCCTTTCACCCTTTCAAGCCCTTTTCTAATTCATTTCCTTTTTTTTATTTACAGTGAAAAGGCCGATTTAAAGTCTCGATCGGACAGTACTAGCGGCCCGCAGGGTGATTCAATATACACCACCCCGGCTGGTTTCCATCATCAGCATCATCAACAGCATCCGGGCCATCATGGATCACCCGAAGCAATGAAGGTACGAATGGCTGCAATGATATTACAGCCCCCAACTAGGGTCTAGCAGGCAATTAATTCCAATAATAACAGTAATTTGAATAATTTAAATAATTCACCTAACGAAACGAGCATCGCTCACAATAGCAGCGACCACAACGATGACAACGACCATGACGAGGAAATTGTTGACGTTGCCACTGACCATGACACAGAGACGACCACCGACAACGTCGACACTAAGAACCATGCGAAAGCAGATAAACCAAAAAATAGTCCTAGCAAAGACAACAACCACTGCTTAGGCAGCAGTAGTCGATCGAATAGCAGTAAGAGTACGCATAGTAGTAACAGTAGTAGTGACAGTAGTAGTACGAGTAATTCTAAGAAAATTCCACCGGACTTTCAATCCGATGAGGATAACACAAAAATTATTAACTCATCTCAGTCGGAAAAAGACAATAATAGGTCGGATGATAGTAAGCCGACGACGGTCCTTACGTCAGAGGAGAGTCTTCTGCGGAAGCTTTCGATAAACAATCCCTTCTATCGATTTCAGAAACAATCACAGTCTCTGAAATTGAAATTGCATCGACGCGAGCTCAAGTTTGATTTTCCCAAAGTTGTGCGCAAGGTCAAGTCCGATTCGGACATCCTAAAGGATGTTCTCGATGAGGACTTTGTGGCCGAGTTAATTAAGGCATCAGGTAGCCAAGTAGATAGAAGTAATAAATTTCAAAATGATAGCATGGTCATTACGAATCCTTTTTCAAGCCTTCATGAGGATAGGAAACACAAACGCCCATCGGAGACACAAACCATTTTGGTGCGACCGATCAAGAAGCACCGATCGGAGCGATCCTTTCGTCAATTTCTTGACACAGCCACAATGCAACCGAAGAGCCTTAGAGTTGCGAATGCAACTGGAAGTCATCATTACCTGTGTGGAGTTCCAATGACACAAGATCTCAGAGACTGTCCTGAGCAGGTCGAACCAAGGGAGGGAGCAATGCTAAAGCATTTGTCGTTGAGAAAATCGCACAAAACGAGGGATCGCCTCAACCCGAACCAGCCTCAGCTGAAAAAGCTAAAGATCACCTACCCCAATCGGACTCAGAGCATCCATAGCCTCAGAGCCGATGTCAAGCCCCCATTGTCCTACTTCGAAAGACTGCATTTGAAAACCAAACTCGGCTTACAGAGAATCAAAGAGAAATGCCGCACGTTTAAACACAACTCTGCGGATGACTGTAATCGCGACGCAAAGGATGACAGCTTCAAGTTCATCAGTGATCGCTCAAAGATCAGTAACTATGAGACTAAATTCGCCAAGCAGGCTCTCTACAAGAGCTACAAGTCTGAGTTGGATCTCACCAAGAACCTTCACTATTTGGACGCCTATCTGCAACAGAACTACGACGAGAACCTGAATGGATACAAGAAAGCCTCACATTCGGTTGGAAGGGTTGCAGGTTCCAGACTGCTTCGTCATAAGGACGAAGCCAAAGCGAAAGCCCACAAACGGAGTATATCGTGTGGTAAAGTTGCTGTGCCTCAGGGAAGTAGTTATGAGACTGTTGGAACGCTGCCAATCGCTCCCAAGACTGTTGTAGAGCACTCAGGATCGATGAGTAGCAGTGATTATGCGTCGGTTTTCAGCGAACCGCCGGATTCAACGACACCAGAGATTGTAGAGCCTGGCACTCGGTATGAGCATCCAAAGATCTCGGAGTTCTTCTACGACAACCTGGCGGCCTATGCCTCCGATCATGACCCGTTTTTCTTGGAATCTCAGAGATTCTACTTGGAAGGCGACGAGGATGAAGACGAGAGAACCCTACAGGTGATGGTCGACGATTTTGAGTTCCCAAACAACCTCATCGTGGACACAAGTAGTTGGTACCAACAACAGAATGACGATCGGAACTTCCTAATCTATGACACCTCCTACCCCGAAGGCGGACGGACCTTCTACGGCGATTCGAGGTCTGGCAAGTACGAAAACTACCTAGAGCACTACAATCGCCATAAAAAGCGGTCCGTCGAAGTGCCCGAGGACTATCGTTCCGCGCGAACACGCAGAAATCTCGGCGGCATCGAGTACTCAATGTCAAAGCTCAAGAGCTCTGCAGTTATCGACATACCTGCGCAGAGTAGGAATGCGGAATTTTTCACGTCCCCCGACGACTATGGTGACATGAACGGCGATAGCAAGCAATTGCTGTCAAAATCGCATCCCATAGCGCCTAACGTCCCATCATCGTCGTCTTCGTCGTCGACCCTCCTGCTATCATCGTCACTACAGCCACAAAACCAATTGCAGCTGCAGCATCGTTATCCACGTCGAAAGCAGCAGCAACATTACGCACAAACCTCCTTATCACAGCGAACCACAATGAGCAGTAACACCGGTGCCACTGCAGCTGTCAACAATCAACACCCGTCAATGATAACAAATCGCAGCACAAAGAACCCGCGTTACAGCCAACACAACACGACCGCAGACGACGATGACAATATGTCATCAGTTCAAATTGGCCCCGGTTTTGGGTCGTCGACTTTGGCCACGACACCACAAGGAATACCAACGAAATCCTTTTCATCGACGTCGGCGTCATCATCGACGACCTCATCATCCATGGGCAATGGTGGGGCCACCATTAAACTCCCCTCGTCGTTATCGTCCCTCTCGGGTGGGACCGCAGCCACCCTGGCGCCAAACTCGACAACGAACCGATATATTTTGGAAAACATTCGCAAGTACTACCAGCACCAGCAACCGCCATCATCGCTGAACTCGTCAACGACGAACTCATCATCATCATCGTCGACGACATCGTCATCTGTGTCACAACAGAAGATACTTGCCCTCCAGCATCACCAGCAGCAGCAGTTACACCATCAGGGGCAGTCTAAGCAGCACCCCGGTGGGATGTGGCACGGCACCGCCCCACACCAGGCTCCGACGACGAATCATTTTCGTCGCAGTTCGACCGCATCGAACGCATCGTCGGATAATTTTGACAGTTTTATTGCTTTGCGAAATGGCGGTGTTAGTGGCGGTTCCGCCGACATTGGCAGCATCAAGAGATCATATCATGCGTCATCGATTCAGCGGAACGGCTCGCATGGCGGCGGTGATTTGAATAATTCAAGTGCGGTGACCGCAGGAAATTACTTCATTGGCGACGGCATTAATGGTGGCCATAGGGAGAAATATATCAGCTCAATGGGTCGTCCTTACACTACCAGCGGCACCAAGTTAAGTCCAAATTTCAAGGGACCACGAGAGAACTATATCCTCGAATATGAGTGTTAGCAGATGCTGACGGCGGCGGGTGGGCACAGGGGACTGTAAAAGAATGAAAGTGGGATGGTGTACGTACGTATTTGTGTATAAATTATTGAATAGAGTACTTTTAAGGTTATGTTTTGTAAATTGAAGGTTTATTTTGAAAATTTCAATTGGAAGCTTCGTAAGCCGTCACAAAATGTTAACAGTGCAAAAAAATACCACATGGCGAAGTAAGAACAAGCCTCGTGGTGAGTCTGAGGCTGAAGTCGAAATCATGCAAGTAGTTACAACAACCACTGTCCTCGTAACTGATCGTGTTTTCCAAAATATGCTGAAGAAGGCCATCGACTCTTGTCTCTTACGTACTCATGATGGCGGTAGAGATCGAGGTAAAGCTGGATCTCAGCAAATTTCAGCATGTCAAATGCATCTGAGAGCCTGAGTTTAAAGTCTACCACGTACTCGGTTTTTGCCATGTGTACTTCAGGTGTTGTTGCCTTGATCCCTTCTTCTAGATCCCTAAGGATTCCATTTGGGAGCTTCCCTTGTGATACTGTTTGAACTTTTTCTCAAGGTGTCGCCTGTCCATCCTGGTTGTTCATTAAGTTAGACCAGAATGTTCTGCAGCCACTTCTTAACGAATGCCTATAGTTTCTGGAGATGTTCTGTAAAAGTAGCCAGTTATCCCATTCTGTATTCCATAAATGTCTACAATACACTCGGTTCTGTTTTGACAGAGATTTGGAAGTTTCATACTGGAAAAAGTCTGCCGAATTCTGTTCTTGCCTTAGAGAGTCAATTTGTTACATCTTGCTGTGCAGGCAGAATTTTTAACGAATTTACTCAGTCTCATTGCCTTGGGTTTACAGGCATCGATTTTCAAACCCACGCTGCTAGTCAAGCATTACAAATGTTCTGCTTTGGCTTACCTATTGCGTGTTCGATAGCATGCATGTGTCTTCAGCGTAGACCAAGCCTTACAAAAGTTTGTCTAGAATGTACAATCCCCTCTCACTACACCGTCAAGAATCATGGCAAAAGCGGAAGTCCTTGTTTTTCCCCATTGTTAGTGGAGAAAGTGGTGTTGGATTGCTATTGTGTTCCACTGTCAGTTCAGAATCATCTTGGTACAGAGGCACTTTTAATTTTTCTAGCGGGTTTCTCATCACCGTTCTCTCAACTGTGTCGAAGGTTTTGTTCTTTGTCGAAGAACAAGAGATATTGAGGGATCCATCACTCGATATATTATTCTATTAGGATCCGTAGTAGCTTGGTCTACACGACTGCGATTTGAGCAGAATGCTGAAGTGTTTCTCAACGATAAGCCCAATTGAAATTAAATGCTTTGACCACTACAAACTTTTCACACTGGTCCATGTTATCAAAGCATTATTTACTTAACTCCCTCTTATCACTCAAAAATAAATTTTGTAACATATCGAAAAAAGAAAACTTTACCTATCACTTGATCGAAAGGCCCAAAAACTATTTAAAATTAACAAACTAAATAATTATACATATATAAATTTGTAAGTAAAATAAAATCAGTTAAACTAGTTATGATAACATAAATTCTATAAAAATTGTTATAAATATAAATACTGTTCTAAAAAAAAAACTTAATTAATGCCCTACGATACATTGAAAACAACTGACAATAAAAATAATTCAATTAGCAAGAAAAAAAAAACCTACAACTTTGTTAATAAATGTAAAAATAAAATTATTATAAGCTTAAGCTATTTATATACATATGAAAAAAAAAATTATACATAAAAATTCAACTGAGGTGAAAATCAAATTTGAGCTTCCAATTAAAAAATATCTACACAAAAATTAAAAGATAAAACATTATATCAAACTACGATCTACCAAAGTGTACATAAATTATTTATTTTTTATGTACAAAAAAACTGAAAGAATTGCATTTATTCCTTGTACTTAATTGCTACTCATAACTCTTGATTATAATTTTTTTTTTTGCATTAATTTACTTCCGTCCAAAATGGTGCGCAACAATTTTAAACATATGTGAGTTATGATTTGTTGTTCAATTCTTGACGTAATGCATACACAATTATGCAGGTATTTCGTTTAAAAAAAACACAAAAAGCCCCTTTCGACAAATGAAATCGATAGAAGTGAGTTATTAATTAACGCGAGTAATTGAAAAGTTTGCTTTCATAAAATAATATCCATGCATATATTTTTAATTTTATTTATTGTTCACTGGTATAAAGGTTCTTTTTGATAATATTTAATTAAACGAGAACAAGGTAGTGAATTGAAAGGAATATTTGAGTACAGAAATGGAGGGCTTTACTGGCATATTACTCACAGATGCAGGTACTTTATTGATTGCGACTTATCGTATTGTCACGAGAGTTGTTCAGTGCTTTTATTGGCAATACGTGTCAGAGATTATTCCATTAAAGACCATGAACTCGAGTGCTGATCTGATCCCATGTTTGTTGTCGTTCAACAATTCATTTGCACTGTAAAGAGTTTATCCATTCTTATGACACTACTGGCGTCCATAATGCAAGCATAAAGCACTTAGTAAGCGTGATGCCATGGTATCTTGATATCGAAACAACGTCAAGTGAGGTAATGAGTCTCAGGTATTTCAGCCTGATCACCGCGACTCCCACCCACCAACGCATCAAAGCGTGATGTCAATTATAGTAACTTAAATCGTTTCGCCCCTTGTTGAGCAAAGGGCTGCCAGATTAAACTTTAGAAAAATCTGATCATCAGAGCCCAAAAATCGGGACATTTAGAAATAATCATGGCATGGTTAACACGCAATCAAGGAATAAATAAGAACACACATATACCTACCTTCGGCTAAACCTAAAATACTGTGGCGTATGTGGAACATTTTTGTCCGATTTTTCTCAATAGTTGAACAATTCAACTACCAAAACGCGTGCGCACTGTCTTGTGAGTCGCTATGTTTCCTTCTGGCTGACTGGGTACATGAATTCCATTGTGTGACACACATTCGCTTGTCATAATGTGTTGTTTTGATTCCTGACCTGAGAAGCGATTTGGCCATCGATTTACAAAGGTTCGCAGTTTAAAAATCACAGCAGTGGTACACCCGTCAAATTTTACGTTAAAACCGAACAATCTGAACTTAGTCTTAGCCCTGAGCAAAATATTTCGCAACAGTTTCTTAATACGTCCAGTTCGGTGTCACTGTTGGCCGAGAAGACGTCCTCGACCAGCAATGTTTAGTTCAAAAGGCTGAAGGCTCTGGCTTTCCGCGCATCGGTTTCCAAGTTGTGCATCATTTAGTGTAGGTCTAGTGTGGTCGCGGTGGCTCAGTAGCTTATGCGTTGGACTTTTGAGCAAGTTGACACAGCACCACTCTCGACAAATATTGAAGGTTTTCTTAGTGCTTTCATGTGTCGAGCTTCAGCTTTGATCGCATCTGAACAATGCCTATAAACACTTCACTTTGCCCAGAAATTTCGCTTAGAAAACCTGTCGTGATTCTAATGATCCAACAAGGGCGAATTCGAACGACTTTTATTGCAGAACTGATTCATTTTTCCTGAGAATTTTTTGAAGGCTTAAATATCTTCCATCAGTCAGCGTAAATCGCTTTATTATACACTGTAGCTCAGACTTTTTTCACCTAGCGAAAAGGAACAAAGAGTGCTTAGATCTTTTCCAAAAGTTGGCTCTTTGCTACTATTTATACGTGCAAAGGTCTGGGTCAAGCGGCTTTTAGTAAAAGCATTACCTTGGGGAATTCTCTCTCATGGAACAAGTTGCGCTACTTGTTTTGAGTTTTATTCAAAGTTTAATCTGAGAGCCAGCCTTTAACAGTGAACAAATAAACAAATCAAAAAGCAAACTTTCAATTGAAAACAAAATCTAAAAAAACATTCTTTTCATGTACAATTCGAAAAACAGCAAATAAAAACAAAATTCCTCTCCTCTGACACAATTGTAAGGACCTCGTCGACAGTCATTCAAATAAATACGAAATTCCGACAAAAATATCACTGCAGGCATCTAAATATCTCCCTCTCAATTTAACTGAAAGAACAAACTAAAATGATAGTAACAGTTAAATACTAACAATAGATCCAAACGAACAGCAATGGAACTACTAAAGTTTATTAGAACGAAACTATCAACCAAACAAGGACTCTGTCGAGGAACTTTTCAACGCAGAACGCCGCACAAAAAACAGAACAGAATACAGACAACAAGGACGATGACTGCGTTACGAAAACAAACGGCTAAACTCCATTTTGTCTATTTTTTTTTTTTACTTTTGTGTTAAATTTATTTTTCTTACCTTAATGGCTGTGATCAACGTCAGGACTTAAACTAACTTGCATCCTGTTTTTTTCTGTTTTCTTTTCCTTTTAACGAACATGTCCTCTTTCTTATTTTTCGTTTCGTTATCCTTTCGACGATTTGTTTTTTGTTTTAATCACTTCTACGATTCAGTTCTTTTATTTTTGAAAATTCCTGCCAAGAATTAAGGATAAAACTTTTGTTTTGGATACACTGATGAAAACTAACTAATTTTAAGGATAGTCCAGCGTGTTTTTCTTTTTCTTTGTATGCGGAGTGAGAGAGGAAAAAATATAAGAAAACTTCATCACTCATTAGGAAGACGTCTCTTTAGTCAGTATCCTTTCTCGTCCTTATCCCTGGACTTCGTGTCTTTTTCATTTCTAGTTTTAGTGTTTCTCTAGTCTTTTTCTTTAGTTCTGTTGCACAATGACAAATTATCATTTATACACTTTTCTATCCTTTGTCCACTTCTGTCTTGTGAAGTGTCGTGCGATTTTTTATTGACTGAGAAAAAGAAGTAACTCCTCGTGCAATCAGTGAGAAAGAAAATCCTTTTACACGAAACATGCAACAGAGTGTGGGATGGGTATCGAGAATTTTTATTTTATTATCCTTCAACCGATTCAAATAAGGACAAAAAGTAAAAAAATCAGGAAATGCAAACAATAACGTCGAGGAAATCCTTTAATCACTGCACTAACCCCACCCCCAATGTGGGTCCTGAGGAGACCTGGATTTATATTCTTTTCCTTTCGCTGACATGTTGCATTTATCCCATTTGTTCCTTTTGGTTGAGTTTTCCGTTTCCGTTCAGTTTTTTTTTTTTTGTTGGGTTTATTTTTTCAAAATGTCTCTCGCTGAATGTGTGTGTGTGTCCTTTTATTAAGGCAATTCCTCAATCCTCATGAGTTACAATTTGATCCTTTTTTTCCCTCAATTTCGCTCTGTGTCTTTCATTCACTTGATTGTTTTGAGTTATCCTTCAAATTTTTAAATTTCCTTTCGTTTGCTTGCCTGTGATTTCTCTTCTCCAAAAAAAATACACACGGTCTTCTGTCTACTACTCATTGCAATGGCTAACTTACCATCCATCTCCCCCCTACGGTCTGATGATTATCCTTGATAAAGTTTTGTGTTTTTATTCTTCTGTTGTCAAAGAAACATTATGTGCATTGTGCATTTGGTCGTGTCCTTTTTTTAAAATTTTTTCTTTCTCTCATTGTTTGACATCGTGTGTTTTTTGTTGTTTTTAAGTTAATTTTCTTAGTTGGAAACGTAAATCAATGTCATTTGAGATGGCAGTTGGAATAAATTGTTGTTTTTCGTCGTCCAGGACTTTGTGTAAAAGCGAAGTTTGTTCTTTTTTTTCTTTTTCTTTTACTGTCTTAGTTGTAAAATTGAATGAGTCAATGAGGAATCCTTGTGTGCTGCACATGAGTTTTGTGGTATCCCTTCATTTTTTTTTTTTTTTTTGTGTTTGGAAAAGAAACTTAAATTAGTGTTTTTCATTTTCTTTTTTGCGTTGAACTGGAATCCTTGTGTAATAATGAATGGACTGATGTTTTTTTTTTAATTATATGAATTGCATTTGGCTGGGCACGAGACGAATCCCTTGGTTTTTTGTATTGAATTGTTCCTTTTTGCAGGTTATAATCCTTTAAGTGTCGTACACAAGAAAAATACTGAAAACACTCGACACAGTCATATATTGCACAGAAGAACACAGACAAGTTTTTGTTAAATTCATTAAATCAGGTTTTGGTTTGTCATGTTCTTAGGTAAAGATACTTTTTCGGTATAAAATTTTCAGCGAATTTACAAGACTTAAGCTTTGAAATTACATAAGTACACACAAGCTAGACATTCAGAATGATTTCGAAGGATTAGAATTGATTTCACATTATTCAGGTGCGTTTTCCTAAGCTGGTGTCTTACGCCTTGCTCATCAAGTTGAAGGTGAAAACAAAGCAGAAAGAAAAAATTTGATTTGAAATATGGTTACAGAATCAGAAGGTAGAGTCGAGGTCTATTCGGTCGAATTCCTAGCGTTTATCTCCTCTACATGTTAGCCATCTTAGTCGTTGTGTTAGGATTTTTCTGACTAGATCGAGGTTTCTGTAAAGCCCATGCGGTTTATCGTTCCTATTTTCGCCTCCACTCAGCCTCTATGCAGACCGCAGATTACCCGAAGCATTTTTGTCTCGATACCACCGAGGGTAACCTCATCCATTCTTGGCAAAGTAAATGCCTCTGCGATATAGAGCAACACATTGTTGCTCGATTCCCTTCTTAGTTCAAATAAACAGTAACTGGCAAGAGTTGTCTTTCTTTTCACCTCAACACTGTTGTCGTTTTCTGAGTTAAAAGCGGAGCTTCGATAGATTAATTCCTTAACTCGTGAGGGAGATGACTATTACGAGAGGTTGGTGTTAGGTGACCTTTTTCATTGGCAAAAAAAAAGTAGAGCGACAGCTTGACGAAGGCCAAAGCCTAACCATTCCAATCGCATGAATGTTAGCGACACACAACTTCTTGCCCACTCCTATTCGTGTGAATTCTGTATAATTCTTTCAAGAAGGAAGCCTCGCCTTGCGCCTTGAGGTCTTGAAAAAGCCGGGTATATTCTACATCGTCATCCTACGTGATTGGACTAGTATGGCAGGGATGCGAAAACTAGTGCTCATCTGTATAAAAAATTATCATGCGCAGTCTTTAGACATTGATTTGGAAATCCTGGGTTTTCTCCACGATCACCCAACCCGATCTTGATGACACATTAAGAACATTGCTCATATGATTCGTCAACTAGTTGATTGAAACATTCTTTGGTGGCATCATCCTTGTCTTCTGTGGGCGTATCAGACTGACGTTGATGAATTTAGCATCGACGTGAGCTGTCATAAAACGTTTGTTTACGCGTCGAAAGCTTAAGACTTGTAAAGTAAGTCTGCTGCCTGTTTCCACAAAATCCATATATTCACAGGCGATTGTAACTAAAAAGAAATTGACGCAAAAGAAGCGTAGAAATGGGCCAAATGAATGGACCCCTCCTAAGCCCGTTTAAAGCTCAAAAGTAGTCACGGAATGGTTTCTAACATCCAACTCCGAGTTGGAGACCAAAAAGAACGATTCGATCGTTAAATTTCCTCAATTCTCGTTAATGTTATGGAGTCCTTTCTCACTCACGTGCGTATAAAGTTGTTTGCACGATAAAAACTTACCTCCATTTCTCCGTCATTGCAGTCATAACTTAACTGCATCCTTTGTTAAACTTTGCTTAATCGAACTCCCATTTGAACATCACGAGTAAACACCTCGGTATCAGTTCACTAATTAAGGAATCAAACCACGGACTCACGAGATCCGTCCTCATTTGATTACGGTAATTAAAAACAAAAGTTCAACAACAACACCAACAATGAAAAACTCTGCGAAACAATAAACTTTCTCCACTCTTAATTCGTTGTTCTATGAACAACTTCCGAACAAATGCCACTTCAATTGAGTGAGTGTTGCACAGTTGAGAAAAGGAGCCGAAGCTTTCGTCCTTATTTTTTTTTTCCCGAGTGATTCTTGTGGTGGTGGCACAGGTGAGAGAGACTTGTAATTGATTTGCTTTTTCGACGACTTTTACTTCTTTTTTTTTGTGTTTGTAGCCGAAGATTAAATCAGAACTTTCCAGACGGCTGTGCAAAGAGTGAAATCCTTTTGCTCTAAGCCCATGCCAATGGAAAGGCAAAACAGGCGACGATGCAATCGGTCTCCTTTACACTTTTTTTTTCTTCTCGGAAAACATACTTTTAATGGGGTGAATAAATTTCCGGCGAGAAAAATAAAAGTTTGGTTATGTTTCTGTGTTTCCTCTGCACGAAGTGCCTAGGTGGCACATAGAATTAATTTGTAGAGTTGCTGGCTAAGTGGCAAAGTTTTGGTGCCGATTTTCTTTTTTTCCGTTCTCCAGGCGTGATAGTCTGGAATGCATTGTTAATTGATGCTGATTGCGAAGGTGTTTTGAGCAGACGCCGATTTGTGATGAAAGTGGAGTCGAGTGTAGACAACTGGTGTGAGGTCGGAAAGTTGCTCAATAGAAGGTGCAATTAAGGAAGCAGTCACATATTCGATGGATATCCAAGTTCCTAAGTAGAAAGCCATAAATGTCACTAAGAAGTTTGAAGCAATTAGGCTCAAACGGAGATCATTTAGTCTGAGGTAATATAGTCTTCGAATCTTAGTTTCCAAAGCTGCGACCGTTCTTACAAGCTTCATGTGGCATAGGGCATTTTAGTCCCATTCAGCTTTTTTCCAGTCACCTTGATGCCTTCGCAATCGATCTGGCATACTTCGTCTAGTGGTTACAGTCAAGCTCTCATGTGGCACTAATCGTTTGAGATGCACTTCGGCCAGAGAGTTCAAAGTGCCAACAGAACTGGTCAAAGTAAGCAGTGCTGTCGCTTGACCATACTATTGCAGTTAACGCCGTGTAAAAGAACGCAGTTGAGATGACATTGCTTACCACTTTGGCTATTTTGAGAACTCTAAACGTCGTTGCAATCTTTGTGCTGTCAAAAGGTCCAGTAAATATTCGGGAATTCATTCCTTCAGAAGATTCATTCGAGTTTAAATCGTCACTCTGCCACCTAAACGGTTGAACACTGTTGCGAAATGCTCTCGGCATCCATCTCCATGCATCATTCTTTGGAGCTGCGTCGATCTGTTGGCCCGTTGGTTCATTTTTAGCTCGCATTGCTTAAGTGTTGATATGGTTTCGCTTGTCATGGTTCAGTGGTAACTTCATTCCTTTCTATATGGTAATGGTCTTCGAGTTCAGTCTTCCCGGCTGTTGGACTGCTTTCGCTTCACTTCTCAGGGTAAGATAGACTCTTTAGCGCACTAAAGGATCCCGAAGACTATTATACCTGTGTGCTATTTGCACTTTGGTGAGGATGCTAGTACGTATGAGGTCTAGTCGCGAACCACCCCAATGTTAACTCCAATGCACTCGACCGACTTTCTGGATCGACGTTCTGAAGAATGGTGCTCTCTAGCATGCAGGCCTCCTACTTTACACAGCTCTTACTCGATGTGAACAAAATCTGATGCTTTGGGCCGTTATTCTGCCAGTGGAGTGTCGTAATGATCCTGAACCCAATCGTTGTCCGCTGTCAATAGCCAGCTGTCATCTTTTACTTGCGTTTCGGATTTTTTACAATTGCCGACAAATCGACGCATTGTGCCCTCCACTCATAGACTTCTTCTGATAGATGCCCGCCATAGGAGGAGTGAGGTAGGGTTTACTACCAGAATTGCAAGTTAGAGAACAAACATCTATCGGGAGATGCTGTTTGTAACAGGCCTTGAGATAGCCCTTCTATTCAGCTTTGAATCCGTAGCCTACTTTGATGAGTGTTGCTGCCGATCTTAGGTCTGTTCCCAGTAAATTTATCTGGATTCGTCTCTTCTTTCTTCCTCCGCCTAGCTACGTAATGCTTTCCGGAAAATCAGGCTTCTGGAATGTTACCTTAAGCCTGTTTAGAGCTCAGACCTATGTAGGTGTTTTCTTACGCGAATAACCAAGACTACATCTTGTAAAACTCTAGTGTTAGGGCAAAAGGACATGACTCCACCATGGCCTTCTAACTGCCAAATCGAAAGTATTTACCACTCGCAAACATAAACAGAGATAAGTTTCCCTAAAAAGTCGCTACATTTAGCTAAACCCTTTCGAGTGGATTCTTCTATTTAAAAAAAAATTTAAAAACAAAAAATTCTCCCAGCTTAACGCCTGCTACAACCGCACAAATGTCACTTAACCTGTTTCACTGCGCAAACATTCACTAGAAATCCTTTTTGGCAAATAAATTTGCATTTCTATGTATTTCTAAAATTCACTGAAAAACATAATCCTTTGCCTCTGTCGCTGTATGCATGCAAACAAACACCCGCTCCCCACAAAACACTACCAGTCAGGGTTGACCTGACCGTATGGCCTCCCTATGCTCTCACTTTTTCATCAGCCAAATAGTTTATCGCATCATAATAGCTGGGCAATTGTGTGCAAATTGTGTGGTTTCTAACTCACCACCACATGCACTCTGAACGACAACCCAGGAACAATAGCAAATAGCAACAGCAACACTCATAAACTTCACAGGAGAAGGACATAGGTATAGACTGTCCCAAAGAGAATAACTCGAAACAGCATTTGCTTCTTTCTGCCTCTTCGACCCTCCCATCAACTCTTAGAAGAGATTGTGTTGGCTAAGGGCTTAGTGGTTTAAGAGGAAAGTGTGCAGCCACTGGCGAGTTTTTGTCTTTTCCATAACCCGTTATTGTTTCAAAGAAACAAAAAAATAAAAATGAAACTGAAACAAACGATGGAAATCTGTTAAATTTGTACCGAAAATTTTAGTGCAGGACTAATAGGGGCTCAAGGCTGTTGTTGATTTAAACGAGCATTACTGGTGGATGGAGGTTAAAATTTGGGGTTAACATTGCGTTATAATTAAGCACACAAAGGGGTGGACGTACCAGGGAGCCCCGAGGATGATTGTAACTTTTTGTAGTAAATTTTTAAAAATGTTTTCTTTGGATTTTAAACTCCGTTTGTTGTTTGCAACCATAAGCCTTAGATGTTGTTGGAGAAGTTTAGTTGAATGGAAAAAGAGGAAATAAAAACTGAAAGCAATTGGGTAATCCTTGCACATGTAGGAGTTGTGAAAGTTCAAAGTACATAAATATGAAGGAAATTCACTGTGATTGTCGGGGTAACTTGCTTAGGTCGTGGACTTAACTATTCATCGGTCACTGACTTCTAAGAGAACGGGTTGTCTGCTCCGAATGTACGTTTCAACAGGTCCATAGACTTGGACTTGAAAGAGAAATTTCCCCTAGAGTTCTAAGGGATTGCTCAAGGCTTGGAGAGTTTCAGACAACAACATAATTTACATCTTAGCGCGACCACAGAGTCTTCAGTCTTCAGTAATAGACCGCGAACTTATTTTTCAAAGTTTTGGAAAAGTTAGAAACCAAAAGGAAGTCATGAGGTAAGATAAACTTTAGTGAATTGAGGGAAGACTTGTGCCTTTGTGTATTTCAGAGCTTAAGGAAAGAAAAGGTATCGTATCTACTCTACTTTATACATCTTGCGTGTTCTTTTTACATTTTCATCACTTCTCACACTACTCATACACACACATTGCATTCTACTGTCTGGTCCCACTCTTCCAAACAAGCAACAATTTTTCTGTGTGTTTTTTTCAAATTTGTTTAACCAAACTAACTATGGATTGTGTAAGTGATAACAATTTATTTATTTCAAATAAAAAGACCAATACTCAAGGACCCTGCAAATGAAAAACTTTTTTTTTTTTTTATTCCTAACAAACAAAAGAATTAAAAAAAAATAAATAACAATTATGTTTCTGTGTTGTTGACTGCACTATTTTTTGCACAAAACGAAGCAAAACAAAAATCAAATCAAAATAAATCAAAGAAATTATTTTATTACCAAAAAAAAAATACAAATCCAACTCATTATTGTAAGACCAACCAAATACCGAATGTTTGTATTTATTTATTTACTTAACTTACACCTAAGTTCAGTTTTAAGATAATTTTCTCTTAATTTTTGCGTTCTTTTTTAAATTTTTATTTTATTCTTACGATTAAGTTTTTTTTCTTATGCTCATGAATATGTATTTTAATTTTTGTTATTTATCATTTGTACTTGAACCAAAGGGAATGTTTTTTAAAATTTTTTTTATGTTCACCAAACATATATACATAAATTTAATTTAAATAAATATTTATCTGAAGATCCTTGTATTTTATATTATAATGCTTCCGTAAAAGAAAACTATATACATACATATATATTTTTTTTGTTTAACTGTAAGAAATGAAAATTTATTTAGTAACTCTTTTTGTATTTATGAAAAAAAAAAAATAAAGAAAAATTCAAAAATAATATATAAGTTCTGAAACGAAAAATTGACTTGCGAATGTGTGTTTTTATTTACCTAGTTTTTGTTTCATTTATTTGGCTGTAAATTGTTTTTAAATGAAAACTGACCTTAATTTTGTATAAAGAACAACCGTTGTCATGAGAATTTCTGTTCCAAAGGATCGTTTGT
This sequence comes from Matsumyia berberina, assembly GCA_917880715.2. NCBI lineage: Eukaryota > Metazoa > Arthropoda > Insecta > Diptera > Syrphidae > Matsumyia > Matsumyia berberina. The sequence continues at coordinate 112,789,011 of OU862872.1, forward strand.
GTTGAGCCGACCTTTGGTTTGTTTGTTTTTTCTTTTACATAACAACAATTGTTTTGTGTCCTTGTTTTGTTTTTTCCTTGTAAAAGCATCCAGCCCGGTATGAATATGGAGATGTTTCTTTTCGTTAATAATTTTATTTTTTAGTTTTTCATTTCTAGAAATGCTGGTTATAAGAGAAAATAAGCAAAAAAAAGTGTTTATGAAAAAAAAAAAAAATTAAAATGACTTGAAAAAACCACACTCGTCTGACAGATGTATTGCATAAGGATGATGAGATGAAAATTCATATATAATCCAATTTTTTGTCATGTTTATTGTTATAAGCCATATATACATATGAGAACGTTAAATTTATTTACAAAAAAAAATCCGAAATGACTATACCATAGCGATTGTTTTAATTGTTAATTTTATTTACTATTACTTAGATGTACTTTTCTTTTGAAACGAGTTTGAAAGCAAATCAACGTCAATGTCTTTTGTTATTAATTTTTTTTTTTACTTTTAATCCTACAAACCGCTTTTCAAATTTTTATACTTAAGAAAACAACTCTTTTTTTTTCAATTATTCAGATATGTAATTGTATATTTCGTTTCCTTTTGATTTAGTTTATTATTTTGGTTTTCATTGTTGTTCCTTCATTGTAATTTTTGTACTGAAAGCCAGCCAGTGGAAGTTTTGTTTCATAATTAGTTGTTTCTTTTCAAAGTTTTTGGAATTATACATATACATATATAATGGATTTTTGAAAAGAGAAATGCGTATAACTATATATATAAATATTTGATATGGAATCGTTTTGAGATATGCATAATATACATACTTACATACATATATATATATGAATTTATTTAAATATAGAGCACCCCATTTTAAAACACTTTATTTTTGGTTTTGTTATTTAATCGATTTTATTTGTTTTTAGTTCAGTTAATACATTTGAACACTAAATTAACTAGAACACTATATCTTGAAGAAGCAATAAATGGCAAGTAGAGAAGCACTGTGGTTAAGTATATCTGGCACCAAAGCACTACGACAAAAGAAAGAGTAAAAATGTCCCTCGCATGGTTGGCCCCGACAGGCCGTAGCTCCTAAAGCGTTGGGCGCAGAGCAAAACTTCCTATGGCAGAGTTGTAGAGCGGAAGATTTCCAAGAAATGCAGCCCTTACCCCACCCCGTAGCTTCAAAAATAAGGGAGATATCAAGGATTTACCATTTTTTACTTTTCATAAAAATCAATTTCTGCAATTTCTCAGTTTTTCTGTGGAAACCAACCACGACCCCTTCGCAAGCGATTTGCGCGTTTCCCTTGCGTTTTAGGGCAAAACGCTCGTCGCGCTCGCATATCTTGAACAAAGTGGAACTCAAAAAGTCTGATCTACAACGTGGGCAGGTCTGTTTCGCGATATTTGGACCGGGGTGGGCGGGAGAGGGGGTTTGTCGCACGGTTGGCCCCGACAGGCCGTAGCTCCTAAAGCGTTGGGCACAGAGCAAAACTTCCTATGGCGGAATTGTAGAGCGGAAGATTTCCAAGAAATGCAGCCCTTACCCCACCCCGTAGCTTCAAAAATAAGGGAGATATAGAGGATTTACCAATTTTTACTTTTCATAAAAATCAATTTCTGCAATTTCTGAGCTTTTCTGTGGAAACCAACCACGACCCCTTCGCAAGCGATTTGTGCGTTTCCCTTGCGTTTTAGGGCAAAACGCTCGTCGCGCTCGCAAATCTTGAACAAAGTGGAACTCAAAAAGTCTGATCTACAACGTGGGCAGGTCTGTTTCGCGATATTTGGCCCGGGGTGGGCGGGTGGGGGGGTTTGTCGCATGGTTGGCCCCGACAGGCCGTAGCTCCTAAATCGTTGGGCGCAGAGCAAAACATCCTATGGCGGAGTTGTAGAGCGGAAGATTTCCAAGAAATGCAGCCCTTACCCCACCCCGTAGCTTCAAAAATAAGGGAGATATAGAGGATTTCCCCATTTTTACTTTTCATAAAAATCAATTGCTGCAATTTCTCAGTTTTTCTGTGGAAACCAACCACGACCCCTTCGCAAGCGATTTGCGCGTTTCCCTTGCGTTTTAGGGCAAAACGCTCGTCGCGCTCGCAAATCTTGAACAAAGTGGAACTCAAAAAGTCTGATCTACAACGTGGGCAGGTCTGTTTCGCGATATTTGGACCGGGGTGGGCGGGAGGGGGGGTTTGTCGCATGGTTGGCCCCGACAGGCCGTAGCTCCTAAAGCGTTGGGCGCAGAGCAAAACTTCCTATGGCGGAATTGTAGAGCGGAAGATTTCCAAGAAATGCAGCCCTTACCACACCCCGTAGCTTCAAAAATAAGGGAGATATAGAGGATTTCCCCATTTTTACTTTTCATAAAAATCAATTTCTGCAATTTCTCAGTTTTTCTGTGGAAACCAACCACGACCCCTTCGCAAGCGATTTGCGCGTTTCCCTTGCGTTTTAGGGCAAAACGCTCGTCGCGCTCGCAAACCTTGAACAAAGTGGAACTCAAAAAGTCTGATCTACAACGTGGGCAGGTCTGTTTCGCGATATTTGGACCGGAGTGGGCGGGAGGGGGGGTTTGTCGCATGGTTGGCCCCGACAGGCCGTAGCTCCTAAAGCGTTGGGCGCAGAGCAAAACATCCTATGGCGGAGTTGTAGAGCGGAAGATTTCCAAGAAATGCAGCCCTTACTCCACCCCGTAGCTTCAAAAATAAGGGAGATATAGAGGATTTACCAATTTTTACTTTTCATAAAAATCAATTTCTGCAATTTCTCAGTTTTTCTGTGGAAACCAACCACGACCCCTTCGCAAGCGATTTGCGCGTTTCCCTTGCGTTTTAGGGCAAAACGCTCGTCGCGCTCGCAAATCTTGAACAAAGTGGAACTCAAAAAGTCTGATCTACAACGTGGGCAGGTCTGTTTCGCGATATTTGGACCGGGGTGGGCGGGAGGGGGGGTTTGTCGCATGGTTGGCCCCGACAGGCCGTAGCTCCTAAAGCGTTGGGCACAGAGCAAAACTTCCTATGGCGGAATTGTAGAGCGGAAGATTTCCAAGAAATGCAGGCTTTACCCCACCCCGTAGCTTCAAAAATAAGGGAGATATAGAGGATTTCCCCATTTTTACTTTTCATAAAAATCAATTTCTGCAATTTCTGAGCTTTTCTGGGCAGGTCTGTTTCGCGATATTTGGACCGGAGTGGGCGGGAGGGGGGGTTTGTCGCATGGTTGGCCCCGACAGGCCGTAGCTCCTGAAGCGTTGGGCGCAGAGCAAAACTTCCTATGGCGGAATTGTAGAGCGGAAGATTTCCAAGAAATGCAGCCCTTACCACACCCCGTAGCTTCAAAAATAAGGGAGATATAGAGGATTTCCCCATTTTTACTTTTCATAAAAATCAATTTCTGCAATTTCTCAGTTTTTCTGTGGAAACCAACCACGACCCCTTCGCAAGCGATTTGTGCGTTTCCCTTGCGTTTTAGGGCAAAACGCTCGTCGCGCTCGCAAATCTTGAACAAAGTGGAACTCAAAAAGTCTGATCTACAACGTGGGCAGGTCTGTTTCGCGATATTTGGACCGGGGTGGGCGGGAGGGGGGGTTTGTCGCATGGTTGGCCCCGACAGGCCGTAGCTCCTAAAGCGTTGGGCACAGAGCAAAACTTCCTATGGCGGAATTGTAGAGCGGAAGATTTCCAAGAAATGCAGCCCTTACCCCACCCCGTAGCTTCAAAAATAAGGGAGATATAGAGGATTTACCAATTTTTACTTTTCATAAAAATCAATTTCTGCAATTTCTGAGCTTTTCTGGGCAGGTCTGTTTCGCGATATTTGGACCGGGGTGGGCGGGAGGGGGGGTTTGTCGCATGGTTGGCCCCGACAGGCCGTAGCTCCTAAAGCGTTGGGCACAGAGCAAAACTTCCTATGGCGGAATTGTAGAGCGGAAGATTTCCAAGAAATGCAGCCCTTACCCCACCCCGTAGCTTCAAAAATAAGGGAGATATAGAGGATTTACCAATTTTTACTTTTCATAAAAATCAAATTCTGCAATTTCTCAGTTTTTCTGTAGAAACCAACCACGACCCCTTCGCAAGCGATTTGCGCGTTTCCCTTGCGTTTTAGGGCAAAACGCTCGTCGCGCTCGCAAATCTTGAACAAAGTGGAACTCAAAAAGTCTGATCTACAACGTGGGCAGGTCTGTTTCGCGATATTTGGACCGGAGTGGGCGGGAGGGGGGGTTTGTCGCATGGTTGGCCCCGACAGGCCGTAGCTCCTGAAGCGTTGGGCGCAGAGCAAAACTTCCTATGGCGGAATTGTAGAGCGGAAGATTTCCAAGAAATGCAGCCCTTACCACACCCCGTAGCTTCAAAAATAAGGGAGATATAGAGGATTTCCCCATTTTTACTTTTCATAAAAATCAATTGCTGCAATTTCTCAGTTTTTCTGTGGAAACCAACCACGACCCCTTCGCAAGCGATTTGCGCGTTTCCCTTGCGTTTTAGGGCAAAACGCTCGTCGCGCTCGCAAATCTTGAACAAAGTGGAACTCAAAAAGTCTGATCTACAACGTGGGCAGGTCTGTTTCGCGATATTTGGACCGGGGTGGGCGGGAGGGGGGGTTTGTCGCATGGTTGGCCCCGACAGGCCGTAGCTCCTAAAGCGTTGGGCGCAGAGCAAAACTTCCTATGGCGGAATTGTAGAGCGGAAGATTTCCAAGAAATGCAGCCCTTACCCCACCCCGTAGCTTCAAAAATAAGGGAGATATAGAGGATTTACCAATTTTTACTTTTCATAAAAATCAAATTCTGCAATTTCTCAGTTTTTCTGTAGAAACCAACCACGACCCCTTCGCAAGCGATTTGCGCGTTTCCCTTGCGTTTTAGGGCAAAACGCTCGTCGCGCTCGCAAATCTTGAACAAAGTGGAACTCAAAAAGTCTGATCTACAACGTGGGCAGGTCTGTTTCGCGATATTTGGACCGGGGTGGGCGGGAGGGGGGGTTTGTCGCATGGTTGGCCCCGACAGGCCGTAGCTCCTGAAGCGTTGGGCGCAGAGCAAAACTTCCTATGGCGGAATTGTAGAGCGGAAGATTTCCAAGAAATGCAGCCCTTACCCCACCCCGTAGCTTCAAAAATAAGGGAGATATAGAGGATTTCCCCATTTTTACTTTTCATAAAAATCAATTGCTGCAATTTCTCAGTTTTTCTGTGGAAACCAACCACGACCCCTTCGCAAGCGATTTGCGCGTTTCCCTTGCGTTTTAGGGCAAAACGCTCGTCGCGCTCGCAAATCTTGAACAAAGTGGAACTCAAAAAGTCTGATCTACAACGTGGGCAGGTCTGTTTCGCGATATTTGGACCGGAGTGGGCGGGAGGGGGGGTTTGTCGCATGGTTGGCCCCGACAGGCCGTAGCTCCTGAAGCGTTGGGCGCAGAGCAAAACATCCTATGGCGGAGTTGTAGAGCGGAAGATTTCCAAGAAATGCAGCCCTTACCCCACCCCGTAGCTTCAAAAATAAGGGAGATATAGAGGATTTCCCCATTTTTACTTTTCATAAAAATCAATTGCTGCAATTTCTCAGTTTTTCTGTGGAAACCAACCACGACCCCTTCGCAAGCGATTTGCGCGTTTCCCTTGCGTTTTAGGGCAAAACGCTCGTCGCGCTCGCAAATCTTGAACAAAGTGGAACTCAAAAAGTCTGATCTACAACGTGGGCAGGTCTGTTTCGCGATATTTGGACCGGGGTGGGCGGGAGGGGGGGTTTGTCGCATGGTTGGCCCCGACAGGCCGTAGCTCCTAAAGCGTTGGGCGCAGAGCAAAACTTCCTATGGCGGAATTGTAGAGCGGAAGATTTCCAAGAAATGCAGCCCTTACCACACCCCGTAGCTTCAAAAATAAGGGAGATATAGAGGATTTCCCCATTTTTACTTTTCATAAAAATCAATTTCTGCAATTTCTCAGTTTTTCTGTGGAAACCAACCACGACCCCTTCGCAAGCGATTTGCGCGTTTCCCTTGCGTTTTAGGGCAAAACGCTCGTCGCGCTCGCAAACCTTGAACAAAGTGGAACTCAAAAAGTCTGATCTACAACGTGGGCAGGTCTGTTTCGCGATATTTGGACCGGAGTGGGCGGGAGGGGGGGTTTGTCGCATGGTTGGCCCCGACAGGCCGTAGCTCCTGAAGCGTTGGGCGCAGAGCAAAACTTCCTATGGCGGAATTGTAGAGCGGAAGATTTCCAAGAAATGCAGCCCTTACCACACCCCGTAGCTTCAAAAATAAGGGAGATATAGAGGATTTCCCCATTTTTACTTTTCATAAAAATCAATTTCTGCAATTTCTCAGTTTTTCTGTGGAAACCAACCACGACCCCTTCGCAAGCGATTTGCGCGTTTCCCTTGCGTTTTAGGGCAAAACGCTCGTCGCGCTCGCAAATCTTGAACAAAGTGGAACTCAAAAAGTCTGATCTACAACGTGGGCAGGTCTGTTTCGCGATATTTGGACCGGGGTGGGCGGGAGGGGGGGTTTGTCGCATGGTTGGCCCCGACAGGCCGTAGCTCCTAAAGCGTTGGGCGCAGAGCAAAACTTCCTATGGCGGAATTGTAGAGCGGAAGATTTCCAAGAAATGCAGCCCTTACCCCACCCCGTAGCTTCAAAAATAAGGGAGATATAGAGGATTTACCAATTTTTACTTTTCATAAAAATCAAATTCTGCAATTTCTCAGTTTTTCTGTAGAAACCAACCACGACCCCTTCGCAAGCGATTTGCGCGTTTCCCTTGCGTTTTAGGGCAAAACGCTCGTCGCGCTCGCAAATCTTGAACAAAGTGGAACTCAAAAAGTCTGATCTACAACGTGGGCAGGTCTGTTTCGCGATATTTGGACCGGAGTGGGCGGGAGGGGGGGTTTGTCGCATGGTTGGCCCCGACAGGCCGTAGCTCCTGAAGCGTTGGGCGCAGAGCAAAACTTCCTATGGCGGAATTGTAGAGCGGAAGATTTCCAAGAAATGCAGCCCTTACCCCACCCCGTAGCTTCAAAAATAAGGGAGATATAGAGGATTTCCCCATTTTTACTTTTCATAAAAATCAATTGCTGCAATTTCTCAGTTTTTCTGTGGAAACCAACCACGACCCCTTCGCAAGCGATTTGCGCGTTTCCCTTGCGTTTTAGGGCAAAACGCTCGTCGCGCTCGCAAATCTTGAACAAAGTGGAACTCAAAAAGTCTGATCTACAACGTGGGCAGGTCTGTTTCGCGATATTCGGACCGGGGTGGGCGGGAGGGGGGGTTTGTCGCATGGGTTGGCCCCGACAGGCCGTAGCTCCTAAAGCGTTGGGCGCAGAGCAAAACTTCCTATGGCGGAATTGTAGAGCGGAAGATTTCCAAGAAATGCAGCCCTTACCACACCCCGTAGCTTCAAAAATAGGGAGATATAGAGGATTTCCCCATTTTTACTTTTCATAAAAATCAATTTCTGCAATTTCTCAGTTTTTCTGTGGAAACCAACCACGACCCCTTCGCAAGCGATTTGCGCGTTTCCCTTGCGTTTTAGGGCAAAACGCTCGTCGCGCTCGCAAACCTTGAACAAAGTGGAACTCAAAAAGTCTGATCTACAACGTGGGCAGGTCTGTTTCGCGATATTTGGACCGGAGTGGGCGGGAGGGGGGGTTTGTCGCATGGTTGGCCCCGACAGGCCGTAGCTCCTGAAGCGTTGGGCGCAGAGCAAAACTTCCTATGGCGGAATTGTAGAGCGGAAGATTTCCAAGAAATGCAGCCCTTACCACACCCCGTAGCTTCAAAAATAAGGGAGATATAGAGGATTTCCCCATTTTTACTTTTCATAAAAATCAATTTCTGCAATTTCTCAGTTTTTCTGTGGAAACCAACCACGACCCCTTCGCAAGCGATTTGCGCGTTTCCCTTGCGTTTTAGGGCAAAACGCTCGTCGCGCTCGCAAATCTTGAACAAAGTGGAACTCAAAAAGTCTGATCTACAACGTGGGCAGGTCTGTTTCGCGATATTTGGACCGGAGTGGGCGGGAGGGGGGGTTTGTCGCATGGTTGGCCCCGACAGGCCGTAGCTCCTAAAGCGTTGGGCGCAGAGCAAAACATCCTATGGCGGAGTTGTAGAGCGGAAGATTTCCAAGAAATGCAGCCCTTACCCCACCCCGTAGCTTCAAAAATAAGGGAGATATAGAGGATTTACCAATTTTTACTTTTCATAAAAATCAATTTCTGCAATTTCTCAGTTTTTCTGTGGAAACCAACCACGACCCCTTCGCAAGCGATTTGCGCGTTTCCCTTGCGTTTTAGGGCAAAACGCTCGTCGCGCTCGCAAATCTTGAACAAAGTGGAACTCAAAAAGTCTGATCTACAACGTGGGCAGGTCTGTTTCGCGATATTTGGACCGGGGTGGGCGGGAGGGGGGGTTTGTCGCATGGTTGGCCCCGACAGGCCGTAGCTCCTAAAGCGTTGGGCACAGAGCAAAACTTCCTATGGCGGAATTGTAGAGCGGAAGATTTCCAAGAAATGCAGCCCTTACCCCACCCCGTAGCTTCAAAAATAAGAGAGATATAGAGGATTTACCAATTTTTACTTTTCATAAAAATCAAATTCTGCAATTTCTCAGTTTTTCTGTAGAAACCAACCACGACCCCTTCGCAAGCGATTTGCGCGTTTCCCTTGCGTTTTAGGGCAAAACGCTCGTCGCGCTCGCAAATCTTGAACAAAGTGGAACTCAAAAAGTCTGATCTACAACGTGGGCAGGTCTGTTTCGCGATATTTGGACCGGAGTGGGCGGGAGGGGGGGTTTGTCGCATGGTTGGCCCCGACAGGCCGTAGCTCCTGAAGCGTTGGGCGCAGAGCAAAACTTCCTATGGCGGAATTGTAGAGCGGAAGATTTCCAAGAAATGCAGCCCTTACCACACCCCGTAGCTTCAAAAATAAGGGAGATATAGAGGATTTCCCCATTTTTACTTTTCATAAAAATCAATTTCTGCAATTTCTCAGTTTTTCTGTGGAAACCAACCACGACCCCTTCGCAAGCGATTTGTGCGTTTCCCTTGCGTTTTAGGGCAAAACGCTCGTCGCGCTCGCAAATCTTGAACAAAGTGGAACTCAAAAAGTCTGATCTACAACGTGGGCAGGTCTGTTTCGCGATATTTGGACCGGGGTGGGCGGGAGGGGGGGTTTGTCGCATGGTTGGCCCCGACAGGCCGTAGCTCCTAAAGCGTTGGGCACAGAGCAAAACTTCCTATGGCGGAATTGTAGAGCGGAAGATTTCCAAGAAATGCAGCCCTTACCCCACCCCGTAGCTTCAAAAATAAGGGAGATATAGAGGATTTACCAATTTTTACTTTTCATAAAAATCAATTTCTGCAATTTCTGAGCTTTTCTGTGGAAACCAACCACGACCCCTTCGCAAGCGATTTGTGCGTTTCCCTTGCGTTTTAGGGCAAAACGCTCGTCACGCTCGCAAATCTTGAACAAAGTGGAACTCAAAAAGTCTGATCTACAACGTGGGCAGGTCTGTTTCGCGATATTTGGACCGGGGTGGGCGGGAGGGGGGGTTTGTCGCATGGTTGGCCCCGACAGGCCGTAGCTCCTAAAGCGTTGGGCGCAGAGCAAAACATCCTATGGCGGAGTTGTAGAGCGGAAGATTTCCAAGAAATGCAGCCCTTACCCCACCCCGTAGCTTCAAAAATAAGGGAGATATAGAGGATTTACCAATTTTTACTTTTCATAAAAATCAAATTCTGCAATTTCTCAGTTTTTCTGTAGAAACCAACCACGACCCCTTCGCAAGCGATTTGCGCGTTTCCCTTGCGTTTTAGGGCAAAACGCTCGTCGCGCTCGCAAATCTTGAACAAAGTGGAACTCAAAAAGTCTGATCTACAACGTGGGCAGGTCTGTTTCGCGATATTTGGACCGGAGTGGGCGGGAGGGGGGGTTTGTCGCATGGTTGGCCCCGACAGGCCGTAGCTCCTGAAGCGTTGGGCGCAGAGCAAAACTTCCTATGGCGGAATTGTAGAGCGGAAGATTTCCAAGAAATGCAGCCCTTACCACACCCCGTAGCTTCAAAAATAAGGGAGATATAGAGGATTTCCCCATTTTTACTTTTCATAAAAATCAATTTCTGCAATTTCTCAGTTTTTCTGTGGAAACCAACCACGACCCCTTCGCAAGCGATTTGTGCGTTTCCCTTGCGTTTTAGGGCAAAACGCTCGTCGCGCTCGCAAACCTTGAACAAAGTGGAACTCAAAAAGTCTGATCTACAACGTGGGCAGGTCTGTTTCGCGATATTTGGACCGTTGTGGGCGGGAGGGGGGGTTTGTCGCATGGTTGGCCCCGACAGGCCGTAGCTCCTAAAGCGTTGGGCACAGAGCAAAACTTCCTATGGCGGAATTGTAGAGCGGAAGATTTCCAAGAAATGCAGCCCTTACCCCACCCCGTAGCTTCAAAAATAAGGGAGATATAGAGGATTTACCAATTTTTACTTTTCATAAAAATCAATTTCTGCAATTTCTGAGCTTTTCTGTGGAAACCAACCACGACCCCTTCGCAAGCGATTTGTGCGTTTCCCTTGCGTTTTAGGGCAAAACGCTCGTCGCGCTCGCAAATCTTGAGCAAAGTGGAACTCAAAAAGTCTGATCTACAACGTGGGCAGGTCTGTTTCGCGATATTTGGACCGGAGTGGGCGGGAGGGGGGGTTTGTCGCATGGTTGGCCCCGACAGGCCGTAGCTCCTGAAGCGTTGGGCGCAGAGCAAAACTTCCTATGGCGGAATTGTAGAGCGGAAGATTTCCAAGAAATGCAGCCCTTACCACACCCCGTAGCTTCAAAAATAAGGGAGATATAGAGGATTTCCCCATTTTTACTTTTCATAAAAATCAATTTCTGCAATTTCTCAGTTTTTCTGTGGAAACCAACCACGACCCCTTCGCAAGCGATTTGTGCGTTTCCCTTGCGTTTTAGGGCAAAACGCTCGTCGCGCTCGCAAATCTTAAACAAAGTGGAACTCAAAAAGTCTGATCTACAACGTGGGCAGGTCTGTTTCGCGATATTTGGACCGGGGTGGGCGGGAGGGGGGGTTTGTCGCATGGTTGGCCCCGACAGGCCGTAGCTCCTAAAGCGTTGGGCACAGAGCAAAACTTCCTATGGCGGAATTGTAGAGCGGAAGATTTCCAAGAAATGCAGCCCTTACCCCACCCCGTAGCTTCAAAAATAAGGGAGATATAGAGGATTTACCAATTTTTACTTTTCATAAAAATCAATTTCTGCAATTTCTGAGCTTTTCTGTGGAAACCAACCACGACCCCTTCGCAAGCGATTTGTGCGTTTCCCTTGCGTTTTAGGGCAAAACGCTCGTCGCGCTCGCAAATCTTGAACAAAGTGGAACTCAAAAAGTCTGATCTACAACGTGGGCAGGTCTGTTTCGCGATATTTGGACCGGGGTGGGCGGGAGGGGGGGTTTGTCGCATGGTTGGCCCCGACAGGCCGTAGCTCCTAAAGCGTTGGGCGCAGAGAAAAACATCCTATGGCGGAGTTGTAGAGCGGAAGATTTCCAAGAAATGCAGCCCTTACCCCACCCCGTAGCTTCAAAAATAAGGGAGATATCGAGGATTTACCATTTTCAACCTTCCTTCCTTGATATCTCTCTTATTTTTGAAGTCACTGAATGAAGTAAGGGTTGCATTTCTTGGAAATTCTCCGCTCTACTGCTTTCCTCGTTTTAATTTGCATGATACTCACCTTGGAGTCCTTGAAATCCTGAAATATTGTCTAGAAACTCAAAGGAAAATAAGAAGACATGATGTTTTGTATTTTCTTTCAGTTTTATTGGGATGTAATGTAATAACTTAAGAGCTAGGAGTACATAATTTGTTTTAAATACGTGGGGTGTCTTTGACAAACAGCTTAAGAGTTAAAATGATTGCAGGGAATGTTGATGTCGGTAGTCTGGTGGTGCTGGTTCTCTGTAGATCTCGGAAATAGGTAGATTTCTGATTGAGATGGGGCTGGGTCCCTTTTCACAGCGGCCTCATGTTGTCCTATCGTGATGTCTTCTTTAGAGTTCATCCATGAAGGCGAAGTGAGTGATAAGCCCAGCAATATCTTTGGGTGAGCTGGTGGTTATATCTTCCGATGTAAGGTAGTAGTTGCCCAGAAAACGATGACGTGTTGTTATGAGGCGGTTGTCTGTGTTCTGCTGATTCTTCGTCTTCGTTGCACATCCTGCATGCGTTAGAAGAAGAAGAAAAAGAAAAAAAATATAAAAAAGTCGTTTATTACTACTTACAAACTATTTATGCTAGTCAGAGAGATTGTCAATGTTCTTACTTGATATGGATCTGTTTATGTCCTCTCTCATCCATGGCTCTATTGGATGAATTTCTGCTTTGAATGCAGAACTGTTTTTCTCCATACTGCTGTACAAGGAATCTTTAGCACTGTGACCGTAAACTCCAGCTTCAACTCCTTCATCTGTTTTGCACCCATTTGTGTACTATACAACAGAGTCTTTGGCAAATGTTGGCTTCTTATGTTACCATTTATAGCGTCCTGGGAATGTACCTTCAAGTCAAGTCCTGATGAACATCATATCTGTTATGGATACAAAGAAATATAAGGTTTAAAAATTTAAATATGATTTTGAATTGTGTTTCAATAAATGTACAATCTATGACTATTATTCCGAGTGGGGTTTTCTCGCATTGTTCGTCCCGCTGGGCCGTATCTCCTAAACCGTTAGGCGCTTATGTTTTGATATCATATTTATCTCGTTGAAAAATTAAAGAAATCTCTCAGTTACTTTTGCAGATTGGAGCACTTGACATTTCAAAGTATCTGAATTCGGTGTTAAGCTCTTTTGTGAAAATTGTGTGTGCATATGGCATCGCTGTAGCTCCTCTTCAAACGCTGATTACGTTTTATTCATGTTGTTTACATGGTTCAATGGTTTCACAAAGGTGTCTCTCTTAACACAGTCCATTAGCAGAATTGTATGACTTTTCCAAACATGAAGTTTTTTTTTGTAATTTACTAGCGCTATAAAATTTGTATTCTTCAAGATATATTATTCAAAACAATCTAAAAACCATTTCATATACACAGGAACAACTGTCAGACTATAGTAACAACAAAATCAATCAAACAAAAGCAAAACAAGCCAACAAACCTTTCCAACAATATACAAAAAAACGAAACTAATTTATTTGAAAACACAATGAAAACTTAATGAATATACATAGATGTCTGCTTTTTTATTTATTCCTCCACAAAATCGTATACAAAATTTATTTGTTTGACATTTTTTTTTTTTTAGTTTAACTTAGCATTAAATATTCATAAATTGCCTGCGTGAGAGTATGACTACATAAAAACCAAAAAATCAAATTAAATATATTTAAATATAGCGAAATATATATATTCTGAATATTTGATTTTTTTTACTTAAATGCACTGTACACATTATATTAACGCTTTGATTTCATTCTTAATTTAATTCAATTAATCTATGATTTAGTTTGAGTTTTTTGTTGTTAATTTTTGTTACACTTTTGTGTTTCAAGTTTTTCTTTTTAACAATAAACAATGATTTTGTGTTTCTTTTTGTTTTTTTTTTTAATTTTCATTTCTTTTATGGAATTTCACTATCAACTTGCACTGAACGTTTTTTCTTGAAAATTGTTAGCACCAAGAACGTACAAAGTATTTTTTTTCCAAACTTTTAATGACAATTAAATTATTTGTATAGCAATGAATATAAATAGAAGGATAATGCGAGATTTTTGGTTATTTACCACGAGTGGAAGTTCTGATACTTGTCACTGACATGCTGAGTGTTGTTCATAGCTCTGAGAATGTAGGTTTCTGTTTTCCAAAGTCGTTCCCTTTTTTGATTTTGTAAAGTTATGAACTGTCTCCCTTTTTTCATGAGCCGTTGCTGAGAGACTTTTTTAGGGTAATAATGTGAGTAATGGATTTTTTTTTATATCGAAATCTTTACGTAAACGGTCGCCATTTTTGTGACAGTAGATTCAAGTAAGTACATTCTAGAATTAAGTGTTTGCTTATATTTTGATTTATTTACATTTGTAGAATTCTTATTACAATTTTTATTTAAATACAAAAATTCACTTAAATATTAGTCAAAATTGTTTGTGTATGAAAACGTTTTTACATTTTAATTTAAAAAAAGTAATTGGTGCACTCAAGGTTCGAATAGATTGTAGGGGCAGCGATATGGTTATCCATGCCGCCTTAGAATCATTCTCGTAGATCAATTGTTTACACTTGTGCCCCACAGTTTCACCTAATTTTGTCACAAATTCTTGTATAGAATTACGTGTCAAACACTGGATTCGAGACATAAAGTTAGTTGACATGCCTGAGGTACCCCACCAGCGTAGAGCAAATGTCTTACCGAGTGAACTCGGCGCTGCCCCGGGTTTCGATCTTATGGATTACCGAATGGTGTGTAAGTGCTCTTCTCTTCGAAGGTTTGAGTCCAAATAGACATCTCTTGCTGCCTTTTCAAGTTTCCTATAATATTCTATCAGCGGTCTTCAGCTTGTTCTAGATGAAAAACCATGATTTCTATATCCCAAGTGTCATAAATGAATTCTTAGACTAGAAACACTGTCAAGACAGACTGTCGCGTTAAAGCAAATACCTATAGAGACCTTTTCAGGGAATTCCACTCCAAAGCCTTCTTATTTGCTTTCCGTCCTTTAGGGTCAGAGTCATAAATACAACTACGAATGTTTTTATGTAGACTTAACACATGTAAGTCGCACGGGCCAGGGACAGTTTCACGGTACGACGCGCGACAATAAAAGTTGGGACACTATCCCTTTTTACGACACATTCGCTTAGACTTATAAACTCTTTACAGATACCACTATCGCCAGGCACAATATCCCCACTATAAAGACTTCATTCAATCTTTCGTAGCCACCTCATCAGCGCTATAACAATCATACTTAGTTCCACACGAGGGTAATGTGTGGAGTTCGTTTTGTTTATGGGATCATTCGCTTAATTTGATTACCTTCGGACACATTTGTGACGCCTTTAAATGTCAAATGATTAAATCATCACTCCGGCGAGGTCATTAAGGTAACCTTTTCCAAATACGAACCCACACACACACACATGCCACACTCGTCGCTGTAAAATCTCGACTTCAACCCTTTTGGGGGAAAGCTAGACCATAATCGATCTGGAACACGCAACATTTCCGACCACTCTGACGTCTACATAAGCTCCTGACAAATTGACCATTTATTTTGGAAAACTGTTCACAAAACCACTACAGCCATCTCCTGCCGTCGTCGTTGCCGTCGTCATCATCGTCGTCTTTTCAAGTCTCTCACGCAACATTTAAAATCGATTATAGTCGCCCAAAAAATTACGGACCGCCTTTGAAAATATGTGTACCCTTAGTCCGGTTGATAATTCCTTTACAAAACTTCCATGTGTATACAATATTTGCTGGCCATGACTGCCGTCGCCTTTTTTTTTCGGCCAACTTAAGTGCTTCCTTAGCTAATTTACCACCATTAAAGTACACACACGCCCAAGTGAATACAAAAATTCAGGTTTTTACCGCTTCGGTGCGCCTTAAATTTAGTTTTTGGGGTCCTTTTCTCCGATAAGGAAGGGAAACAGAGGGCGGCAACAGAGAAGTACGCCAAAGTTTGTCGTTCGGGGAAGAAATTTTAACAAACGCTCACGAGGCATGGAATAAATAAAAAATAATTCGAAAAAAATAAATTTACAATTCAAAAAGGATTTGAAGTTCAGAAGAGGAGATTTGACTTTGAAAAGTAAATAATAATAAATCTGAGGTAACAACAATTGAACCTTAATCTGAAGATTTTCGATCAATTTAACACGAGCCGCAGGCAAACGACAACAATAAGTTTACATGAAGCTCGTACCGTTTTTTTTTATTATTTGCTAACTTTCGACAAGTAGAAAGTGAGTAGGAAGTACGACGGGGACAACTAGGCAGCAGGATGTAATGAAAATGCTGTCAGACGTGAGCCTGAGTTATGGTTGTTGTATTGTACTCCATCGTGGAATTAGAGTTTTTACTAATTTACGAAGCTTATCATCCTAAACGTCAGTCCTAAGTCGACAAATCAGGTCTGATTCAGACGCATTTCACAAAGGACGGTGCTTCTGAATCCAACTGTCGGTTGTCAGATGCTCAGATTCTATCAGCTGACAAAGGAATCAGTGTTCCAATGGAAACCTGTTTACTCCTCTGTTTCTGATCGATTTTAGGTGAATCAAAGCAAGGACAGTTGAAGTGTTAACTGCCTTGAGCCCACTTTTTTGTATGAAGCAGAGCTGAGTTATGCACATGAACATATCCAAGCGTGGTCAACAGATAGAGGCAACTTCTGCTACAACGCCGGAGACGATCCAAAGGAATTTTCTGTTCAAGTCCTCGGAATACAGAAAGTATTAGATCAATACAATCCTGTGAAGGATTGGCTTTTTCTCCTGCATACCTCTTTTCGAAGACAGGCTACAGGCCGCGCCCAGCAAAGTAGCAATTTCTTCATTGTTTCCTGTGGAAACCAATCCCGACTCCTTCGCAATTTGCGTGTTTCTCTTGCATTTATGAGCAAAACGCTCATCTCGATCTAATTGAAACAGGATGATTTACAACATGGGCAGATGGGTGGTGGGCGCGAAACGGGTTTCGTCGCATGGTTTGTCCCATTAGGCGCAGAGCTAAAATTCCGATGGGGAAGTTGTAGTAGCAGTCTGGCATTTAAGTGGCCATCTCCCAAGAGAACCTTAATTAATTGGAATTCCGTTCAACCTCTTAACCTATCGGTCCAATTATAAAACAACCACTCATCGCCCCCTCTACCTTGAACCAATAGCAAGTACATTATCGACGAATGGCCATGAAAAAAAATGACTCTCCAACCAACGACTCACAGCCCAATGACTTTTTGATTTCATCTCTCAAAAAATGGGAGAAAAACTACCCCCTCTTGACCAACCCACTAAATACGCCGCCCAGAACTGCCCATAAATATTCCGGAAATTCGGCAAAAAAAAAGAAAATATCCCGCTCTTTGAACAAACCTCCAAGTTAACCTAACGTCCATCATTATACCTAAACGACGAGTGGTTGGTACTCAAAGCGTGCACTCTAGACCTCCCCCAGTGAAACATTTTTTCAAAGAAACCATGGACGGAACAGAAAAAAAGTTGCCAAGGAAAACTGCCACCATAATCATAGCTTTTCATAGCACGTCTCGTATTTTAATAGTGCAATTACGCGAACCCATCATCCGAAGCATTTAATGGTGAAATTATTTACCACCACCGCCACCACCAGGGCACAGGCATACCAAGTTCTATATCCTCTTCCTCATTCCTTCATATAAATTGCAGGCGTTTCCAGTGCTAAAGTCCCTAGAACAACAACGCCACGTCGCGCCGCGCCATCGAGAAATTATTGAAACCGAAAATACTCCCTAATACCTTAAAAGGAAAGTTCGTGTGCTTCCTTCAAAAGTCAAACTTCACCAAGGATATTAACGTATATGTGTGTGTGTGTACAGAGGAGACGACGAAAAGGAGGTGGGGGGAGAAGAAAAATATGAACAAACTGTTTGCATACACCTATTTACCGTGCAGGTCCTTGCTCGGTGTTTACTTATATAGAAAATCACCGCTCGTCCTTTATTGCGTTCCCGCTCCTTTTTTTTCTCAGTTACAACGTCATCACAGTCATCATCATCCTAACTCCGGAATTGGTACTACACACCGCCTGCAGAGATTCTTGTTCCGTTGCCTGCCTTCGACTTTCGTGACGAAAATCATTAATAAAAGAAGTAAATTTCTCTGCTAAAAGGATCTTTTTTCCTGCATGATGCGTCGTCGTCTTCGCCGTCCTCGCCATCGTCCTCCATCCCACCACACCGGTGTACTTCATCCGATTTGGATTTTTTTTTTTTTTCGCCTTAAATTCAGTTTTCTTTTCTGGTTATTACACCCACTAACGGATTCCATATTTCATTAGGAACAGAGGATACAAACAAACAAAAAGTCCAGGGCCAGAGACTTTGAAATAAGGTTTAAGGACCTCTCCAGTAATGGCTGAACAAGTGCATAGCTTGAGGGGCTCAATGGGTGGTCTGCATGAAGAAGAGATGATTAACTACATAGGGCGAGAGAAAGTCACTTCTGCGCGGGAACCGCAATGGGAGTCAAGTGGGATGCTCGTTTAGTGCAAAAAAAAAACGATAATGGGCGAAGAGTTTGCTAGGTGGTTGGTGCAAAATAATGTGCGCTATTCTTCAGAGTGGAAAGGTGTCGCTTAGTGAAGGTTGGCGTTGTGACAAATTTCAAGAAGTTACTCAGCGGGGAGACACTTATTGAGTTTTGCTTGCGAATGCAAACATTTTTTTAGGATGAAGAAAGAGGATGAAGGTGAATTTACAAACGGTTTGGTGGAGAAGGTGCGAAGCTTTCAACCGGGATATGATGGTTTATTAGGGCTGCTGCTTTAGCTTAATTCTGCAAGAAGGTTGGTTGGACTGCATCTTGACGGAGAGGACTTGATTTTGTTCATGACAGCAACCAACTCAGCATTAAGTTCAATATCCTTTGGCAGTGCCATGGAAAGGTTACTACGAACAAAAAAGAGTCCTGAAATCAGTAAGCTTGTAGAAAGTTCAAGCTAGATTTTGCAGGGCTTGATCGTGATGCAGGGTGGTTCACAGTCTCAGATTTTAGGTCGCAGATTTATGCAGACTAAGGAGAGTCTTGGTGGAAGACGAAGGTATTTTCGCGGCAATTGACTCATTTTTTTGACCAAGCATGACGAGTATTTTTTCAGGTAGATACTTGATGCTTGCATAGGCTTCGTGAGCCGTTTAGTGTCGGTTTTAATTTCTTAACATAGCAATCGCCACAGTACTCGCAGATATTGTGACTCAACTCCTTTATCTGTTCAGTTCAGTTCAGTTCAGAAATTGGTTCAAGACAGTGAATTATTGTAAATGAAAGGCTACACCATACTGAGACATTCCATTGCTGGACAATTATGTTCAATGGCTATCGCCTATGACAATCTTAATGATTCTGGCTCTCAACTTCGTCGTTGAGCGAATTCAACCTACACTTGCTATTATTATTAATCCGTATAAAGTTGTCTTAAAGGGTTGCAAAAGTGTTTCACTTCATGGAAAGTCTTTATGTGGACCTGCTCCTGAAGTGTTGTTAGATGCAGAAGTTGTCCAAGTCGCAGCCATAATTTCCTAAGAATTTTACCAGGCCTTCCATTTTCATTGGGTTGTCTCTGTTAACCAATGGCTTGGCTGCTTTAATGAACGTCTAATGCGACCTTAAATAGCCCTTCCAAGGATAGTATTACAATTGAAGGTCAACCTAGTAACGTTAAGGAGAGGTCCACCACTTAAAAGAAAATAAGCAAGGTTAAGTTGCTACCTCCATTACACTTTCCATGATTACCTTCTAAACCTTCTTCGACCCAGAATTCCCTATTTTCTTATAAAAGCTTTGTCTAGTCGGCTGAAACTAAGTCACTAATTTATTGGACACTTTAAGAAACCCCCCAAGCCACCCCGAAACATCTTACATTTCAGCAAATTCACAAACCCATCTCCCTCGCAATCTGCTCCTTAATTTTTTTTTTTTTCCTCTCTTTTAATCTAAATCGACCAATTAACCATCCAATAAATTTTCTCTTCAAAATCCCTTTCGAATCCTTTTTATAGCTTTTGCCACAATTTGAAACCTCATGCCGGGGTTACGACGACTAATTTCCGTGAGCCCACATTGAAATTACCAATTTAATGACTTTAATAATTTAATCGTCCTGTCCGCGCCCAAGGATTCACCCAATAAATTCGCAACTCATTAACTTCTATTAACAGCGCTTCAGGACGATAAACCGGTCAGCAGGAGTAAAGTGAAACTAATGAAGACATCACGCAATGAAGCTGCGATTAACCAGGACGAAGAAATTTCGTTGAGCCAAAGGTCCAAACCAACAAATTAAATGTTTAACACATTTTTTTTTCTGCGCCCCTGCCTCCGGAATGAAATTTAAATAACAATTTTCCGCGGCATGGTATCCTTTTTTTCTGGTATTAATTTATATCCTTGCCCTTGGGTGAACGGTGTAATTTTCGATTTACTTTTTTTTCCTCTTTTTTTTTCTGTATTTTCATTCCAAATGTGATCACCCACGAAATTATAACGAAATTATATTTCATCCTCCTCGTTAAATCGTTAATTTTCGTTCCCTTTTCATTCCGTTGCGATGTGCCTTTACATCGTTATCCTGGGGATAGTCCTTTTGGCGTCATTTGCACAGAAAGAATCTGAAATAATATTTCGCGGGCAAAAGGGAAATGCAAACGACTCAAAATTATGTTGCGAAATTATTTTTTAAAAACCCTCATAACTTGCGTTTGCAAACTGGGTGGAGATAGTCATCGTATTTGGGGGGTGGAATGGAAAGGGATAATGGCTACTGTGGAGGAAGGGATTAAGGATGCTATTTAGAGGGATTGCACTTTTTTCTGCAGCAAAATTAATGCATTAAGGCTACTTAGAATGGATAGGGATACACATACACACCACGCTTTTGGAATCTCTGAACGAGTGTGTTGGAACTCTTTTACATTGTTAAAGACACTGAGCGGATCGTCAAATTTCACTAAAACTCAACTATATGATAATAAACACAAGCTGGTTAGAACTTTAGAGGTCTACTATTCAAAATTGCAGGTTTTGAACTCTATTCTGCAGTCGCTTTCAACCGCTTATCGGACTCTATGGTACAAGTTGTGCTCCATAGAATTAATGCACAAACGCCTTCTTGAAAAGAAACAAGAAGGCGTTTGTGCATTAATTCTATGGAGCACAACTTGTACCATAGAGTCCATCCTAACGCTAGAGCACCGTCAAGTAGTTCAAAGCTGATTATTTCAATAGAAACTCCACTTCTGTCCCAAGATATAACAATATTCCGGATGTTAAGTAGAAAGGACACACAATCAGCGCCTGTTATGGTGAACCTTTAAGAATTAAAAGTAAAGCTTCCAATATGAATATGGACAGCACCACGCAACAGTTTCTCAACCAAGGCTTCAACCAACAAGCCTCTCCAGCCAGCTTGATCCTTATCCAGCTGCCTCGAGTTGCGCACGCCGAGTTATTTGAGGTCATGCCCAAATGCGCACACCGCCAAAAATGACATAGGTAGTCTTCTTCTGCATAGTTCCTCAGGGGTGGAATAGGAGATTTTTCCACTGGTTGTATGTGGTGGAATCAAGGAATGATCTGGGGTCGAATTAAGGATTCTTCCAGCTTCCATTCAGTGCTATTTGCTCAGTGACGAATTTCACCAGCAATCTTAGATTGAAACTTTTTATTTTCGTATTTCAAAGGCGTAGCTGATACCATGGTCATAGTCGCCGTGGCTGTCTGGTTAGTGCGTTGTACTACTGTGGAAACCTGCGCAGGTTCAAGCCCAAGCCATGTCCACCGAAAATTTTTCGCGGCACGACCTCTCATCGGGAATGACAAGCCTTCGGGAGCATAATTTGTCATGAAAAAGCTTCTCAATTCGCCGTTCGGATTCGGCAATAAATTGTAGGTCCTTTCCATTCGTTGCGAAAAGCTAGGGCTTGGCTCATCCCGAGCTGTCGCGTCAGCTATTTATTTTTTTAAGCTGATACCATAGTCCCCAATTCTCTTCGCTGAAAACTCTAGACTACGATGAATACACCCTACCGCAAAACGCTATAAAACTACCCAAGTAAAATTGCATTAAGTCAAAGCCAAAAAAAAAAGATAAAATGCATGGTACTGCCAGTGACAACGACTTGAGGCTGAAAAGTATAACGAAGCTCACACAAAACTAATTCACATTGTAAATGAGACTCCAGCGAAGAGCGGATAGAGAATGGAAAAAAAATCCGAAAACCCGAAGAAAAAAGCAAAAGGATTGCCTTTGGGAAACCCTTCACTTTTGTGGCCTTGTCGTGTAATTAATTTTTGAAAAATAAATGAAAATTTCTCTTAGAGAATGAACGCAGTCATTCGTAGGCTAGTGTGGCCAAGTTACTTTGATGGAGAGAGGAAGAAAATATTCTCATTTTGCTTGGAAGGGCTGTGCAAAGTGGGGTGAATTTCTTCTGGGAACTATACATATGAAATCTCCCAGGAGTAAGGCGATGATCACTTGTTTTGTCTTAGGGGACTTTATCAAATCATCTTCTTTAGATAAACAGCTGCAAAACAACCTTTACAACCTCTCAAATGGTCACACTGTACAGACATCTTTTTCATTCCTTCTTTGGAAGAAAAAAAGTTGTGCACTTGTGGTAAAAGTCCCATCTCCACGAAAAACTTGACAATTTATTAGAATGCATATTAGAAAAGGCCAACCAACTGGTGTGCCCGAGAAGGGAGCAACTTCACGATGAAGCCGTTTCATCAGTGCTATGACTCTTTGCGGGAGATCCTGTCGCTTATTGAATTATTTTTCATTTTTTATGTTATGTGCCACTCCGTCAGGAAGAAGCTTTTTTTTTAGCTCTGAATTCACTGTAGAGAATGGGAAGCAACTATTTTTTTGATGTGATGTTAGAATGTGGACAGTGATGACGAATATTTTAAAAGGAAGGAAGGACCAACTATTTTTCTGGCTTTTTTATTCATAATTAGGTGTGTGCTATGTTAGTGGTTGCTTTAATTAAATTGTGGCTGTGGTATTTTCTCTTAATATTTGTTGAGTAGGAGGGAGTTTTTAATTTACTGTCACTGATTGCAGAGCAAATGCGGTGTATTTGGATGTCCAAGTTTTAATTTGTCTATTGACTTTCACTTAACCAACATATATAGAGCAAATGACAAGAGTTTTTCCTCATTAGATGGGACTTCTGCCCAGTCTTTTGAAGTCTGCCCACTTTGAAATCAAAACAGAACTCTGAAATGTAAGGGAGTCAAATGGCGCTACAATGCTGTGACTCAAACTCACAGAATATGAAGGTTACACGGAAATGATTCGAAATATGCCAAACGAAATGTGGTAAAGAAGCTCTTAAGGGAGAAATATTCGTTGCGCTTTATACAGCTCATTATCAGAAGGTCCAAAGTAATCGCCTAGTCTAATATAAATTTTGTTGGTTAGTTCCTGACCTGGTCTCTGGTAAAAATGTTCGTTAGAAGGCACCTAACGTTTGCAGCTTTCTCGCAATATTTGTGATGACATGCATCGAATTCTTCCATTTTCCATCGACAAGGCAGCGAAAAGAACATAGCTGATCACCAATGAGAACAGTATTCAGTGATGTCTGGATTTCAAGCTCTTCTGACAGTCTTTCCCTGTGCAGAACGTGACACCTTAGCCCATCCTAAGTTGCATTGATGATAGCTACTCATTTACCAGGGTTAATTCTGCGGCGCAAGGCAACCCAGACGAACTGTCTGTTGACACTGTCGAACGCCTTCCTTCGAATGTTTTTCAACCGCAGTGTTCAATAGTGAATCGCAGGGTGTTAAAGTGGTCGGCACTGTAGTATTCAGAGCGGCAAATTACTTTTTCGACTTTGAATGTGTTTTCTGTTAGTTTATTCGCTCAAGAACCACTTTAGCTGTTACTTTGGCTACTACAAGCAGCGGGCAAATACCTCTGCAATTGTTGCAGTTCCTAGTGAGCTTGGCGATCACTCTCACTTCTCTGTCGTGGCTGCAGAAGCTTGCAGATGTTGTCGGCGCTGCTGTTTTTTAGTGCTGAGTTCCTGAGAATTGTGATCCATATTCGGGTAATCGTTGGATCAGGTGGCTCAGCCTTATTTGTGTGCAAATCACTGGCGAGTTCATAGTTAGTAACCCATTGTACTTAGTCATATCGAGATTGGTGTGTTGGCGTGGTATCGTGGAACTGCAATTGAACGCAAATTTCTGTTTAGACTGTAAGCCCTGTAGGTCAGGTCGAATATCGTGCATGTGGATCAGCTGAAGTCTCTTTCTTAGGCTGCACCCTTTATCGCCACTATTGTGATATAAGTATTTTATTTTATTTTTAATAAATTCCGTTCTAAAATGTACAAAGTCGCATTCAGCGCTTAATGGAGCCGAAGAACATACAGATTCAGATCGCATCGACAGTCCAGGTAAGTACAATCATTCCTCTATTCTCAATTAAACTCTAAGAAAGTATTACAAACAAAATGGCGACCGTTTGTCATAGAATTTTTCTAAAAATTTGGCTACTTTACCAGCTCCTCATACAACCACGTTGAAATATTTAGAGAAAAATATTTAAGCAAATCCTTTTCCACCATCAACTCAAGGTTACATTGTTTCCATTTCATTTTTTACATTTATTTTAACTTAAAGTCATTTTCATTTCTTCCAAGAAAATTAAAAACCTTTCAGATGTTTTTTTTTTATTTTTGAAAACCCCTAGAACTTCTCCGAAAGAATTACGTAGAAGGAAAAAGAAACCTCGAGAAATACATCATAACGACAGACAGAATAGACAAACCTTCAAACCATTTAGAGAACTTAAACAATTTCTTTCTTTCTTTTTCCTAAATGATTTCTTGTTTTTTTTTTTTTAAAAATTTCCATTCAAACAAGTCATAGAAATACTTGTGTTTGTTTTTTTTTTATATAATTTTCCATGTTTTACAAATTGAAGACACAACTCTCGGCGAAGAAGAAAATGTAAAGAAAGAACAGACAGAAAAAAAACCCACATAAAACTTTGCCAACCCCCAGAAAAAACCGAAAAATGAAAAGAAAAAAACGAAAGTTTGTCAATTTCCTTAGAGAGAAGTAAAAAATAAAAAAACGAAAAAAACTTCTTAAACTCATTTCTAGGAGTACACACTTCACCCTCTACAAGCACTTAAGTGGACGAATAGAGGGATGGAGTGAAGCTTAAGGAATCGTACAAAAATTCCGGGATTCTAAATTTTTGTTTTACATTTAAATTCTTGCATTGCTACTGCTACACACGCAGGTGTGTGTCTGTGTGTATGTCAGTGGGTTTATGTAACCTTTTCCTTTTTTGGTCTCTCTGTCCCACGAGGTGAAAAAGATAACAATTTTGTCACAAAAGTACCTTAACCCCAATGAAGAGCTTGTCTGGGAGAGGGGAGATGTCCCTCGCAGGGTTCAAGGAGCAACAGCCTTACGATGTAATTGTGAATTCCCACGGCTAATAACCCTTTTAATTTTCAGCGGTCACGATTAGCATTTGATTTTTTTTTTGCTTCCAGCTCGTATCCTGCTTCAATTCTGATTTGAAGAGACATGAGGTCGGGACGCTTTAGTAAGCAAGGGTTAGAAAGTTTTTTCCGGGAAAAGGGTGGGGGAGGGGATGGCAAAATTTCCCTTTATAGAATGGGTTTCGGTGAAAAAGGAACGGAATTAGTTGACAGAGAGAATTTCCTTCCTAATTTGATGGTCTCCTTTGACTTTTGAGGGAAGGGAAGAGGGGAATTGGGCACTTCCCAGATGGCTAGTTTAGTTTATTCTTTGAAGTTGAAAGTATGCACTTAGTGGTAGAATGTGGCCACTTTGACTTTACTCCATGGATCGTTATGGGACCATTAGTGGAAGATTGCAAATTTAGCAGATTTCTCCCTGGATTACCTTATTTTTCCTATTCGCAGCATAAGCCTTCTGTTGCAAACATCAACATTGCTTTCTATGAAAGATAAGTAGTTATTAAAATGTAAGATTGGCTTACGATTTCAGGTAGGTTCGGTGTGGTTAGTTTAATGGATCGGCGGGTGGAAGAGAACCACATGCGGCCCAATCACGTTGTAATGCCCATTAGGGGCAAAGTTTTCTTATGCTCGCGAAGCACTATTTCATTGCCCTTAGTTTCGAACCACCTACCAGTCTTGATGAGCCTACATGTATCCTTAATACATAGGTTTGGCGCTTAGTTCGCCGAATTTATGGCTCAGATGGGATGGACAGTTGAAGAGAAAGTGGGCTGTGTCCTCATTGACTTCTTCCTCTATGGCAGATCCATTTCTTTTGAGTCCCAAAAACACTACGCTCTTTGCGACAGAATGACAGACAACAGAAAGCGCCACTATTACACCCTAGTAGAAGAGGGAGATTTCATCACGTGGCACCAATTGTCACTGCCAGAACCTCCGTCTAGAAAGCACGGCTATAATCCGGGAGTGTGACTGATTTGATGGTCAAAAGAGGAGTTTCCAAGTATACAACTTCACTTGGTTCCAAGATGAAGGAATTGTTGCAAGTTCTTAACTTATTTTCTGAGTTTAAGTTGGTGGCTAGATCCAAAAATCTATTCTCTGCTCTGTTGGATGTTTTAATTAGCGTACAAAATTCTTTCAGCTCTTGATTCGTTTCCAAAGTCTCATACCGTTTAGTAGTAACACAGGTTTCATCCAATCCAACAATTTTCTTACATTTTCTTCTTCCCGGACTCAACAAATCACACCAAAACACAGCAAAGGCGACTTGTGTCTTACAAAGTCAAAGTTACTCCATTCACCAATCATGTCTCCACCTTCTACAAACTTAACATGTTTCATTTTGTATTTTAAATTGTTTTTTTTTTTTATTAAAATATTTACTTTGACTACATTATATGTTTTATGTATACTATGTGTGTGTGTCTCTTCTTCTCACCCACGAAATCTTCTTCCGCATTCTAGAGTGTACCAGTACTTCGTACATTTGGCAACCACCAAGTAGCGTAGCGGGAGCTTGTACCTCTACCACCTCCACTACAACCACCACTACCACCACCACCATCACCATCACCACCACCACCAATAATCACCACAGCCAATTCCACCACTATAACCACCACAACCACCACCAGTAACACAAATAACAATAAATCACCACAACCACCACCATTGCCACTGAAAAATAGCCATAAGCAGAATATGTTAAGTAAACTGTCAGCGAGCGAAAATAATTCTCACCACACTCAACAACAACAACAACAACAGCAACACTATCAACCACCACACTATGCCACACACCATCACTATCATCCACATCACAAGTTCAACTCACTCGATCGGCACGCTGGCACGGCCATAAACGATCTCGATTCGAATGACTACAAGCAATTGAGCGCACACTACCTTAAAACGATCGATAGCATCGATCACTATAGTGTTGCTAACTTGCATTATCGTAGCCAGTCGAAAAATCAAATCTATCAGCAATCGAATAGTGGCAATGATACCATTGCCCAACCACATCAATATCATTCCAATTCGAATTTGAGTCACTACCCCACCGCGGCGGTGGTCAATCACTACCAAACGGGTAACCATCATCCGACTAAACAGCACCACAGTTTGAAGCACAATAAGACCAAAGGTAAGGGCAAGACGGTACAAAAGTCCACCAAAGGCAAGTGTAGTAGTGAGGAGGTACAAAAGCAACAGCAGCAACAGCCACACCGACACATTCGCAAACATAGCAATACAACAAACTCGACAGCGAGCCACTACAGTTCGAGCGATAGTATGCAATTTGATAATAACTACTATTAAGCAACGGTTAGAGAAGATGAAAAAGGAAATGTTTTTTTTTTTTCTTTACTGTGTTTACATTTATATAGATACGAATACGTTTTAGACACAAAAAACCCCACACTAACCCTGGATGTTAAATGTTTGTTGTTTAGAATTTTGATTTGTTTCTGTGACCCCCTTTGATTGGTTGTGAAGTTTTTCAGTGTTGGTAACACTCTTGGTATGAAATCGTCTGTTATCCTAAATTGTATACTCGTCAGCCGAGCATAGAACGGTGTAAGTGGAAAACTGTGGAATCAAAAGTGTCTTCAAATTTCCCCAATATCTTTTGTGATCTCCCGAATGTTTACCAAACTCCTCAAAATCTTCATCATTCCACAAACAAAAATCACAAAATCCTGAAAAATCCCAAAAGCATCACAAGAAATACGATTTACGAGTACAATGTGCCATCAAATTGCAAAGATAAACCTGGAAAATTAGGTAGAAATGTCA
This sequence comes from Matsumyia berberina, assembly GCA_917880715.2. Classification (NCBI taxonomy): domain Eukaryota; kingdom Metazoa; phylum Arthropoda; class Insecta; order Diptera; family Syrphidae; genus Matsumyia; species Matsumyia berberina. The sequence goes on from OU862872.1 coordinate 112,817,051, forward strand.
AATTTTTGAAAAAGCTTGTAGGATATGACTGTAGGGTCGGTTAAGATCCCTGCCTTTCATACGTCTGATCTTCACGGGACTGGGTTTAATAAGACTACCCTTCTATGGCAATGATCTTAATCGTCAAAAGACCCACCTGTTGGCGACAACCTTAGTAGAACTATAGAGGAACACACTTGGAAGACTTTATTTTCAACAACAAACCGATCCAAATCGATCCAGTCATCATAACTCTCGAAAACGAAGTGGATCAAGTGCATCCAACTATAAGTAGAGGGATCAGACGCGCTGTTTGGCACAGGCACAGTTTCTTCCGAATCTTAATGTCGAATCCCTCAGAAAGCTAGGTGTGATTTCCAAAGGCAGTCGGGGAGTCAAACATATTTTCTGCAGCGAGATCTTCCAACATGACAACTTTGCTGCCAAAAAGTCGATCTCTGAGATGAAAGAGGACACGAGATGCCATCACAATTTGATAGAATATTTCTTCGTTCTTAAGGCTGAGTCTACAGAGTGGATCTTAGAACTCATAGCTTGTTCCTATTCAGGTTCACTTGGCTGAAGCGTTGTTATCCATTCGCTAGATGTGTCTGGAGCATTGTTTTCGACATGTCTTTCCTTTCCGGACTTTTTTCACATCTTAACTCCTTGCACATGGAACGCACTTTCAACTCGGCAATTGCCGTGAAAGCCTCTACGACGGCAAGCTAGAAGCATCTGATGATATCACTTGAAATTTAAAGCAACCAGTTCCGAACCAATGTGTATGTCATATACGTAACATTTGTTCGTTCGAATTCCACCATAACTCACCAACTGTTAATAATTGTACAAAGCAGTCTCCATACATCTTCCAACAGCCTTATTTATTAATTGCGAGTATTTATTTACCTTGCACACTCTTCCAAACGACACAATACAGCGCAGTAAATTTAAAAAGAACCTTATTTGAGAGCTCCTGCGTTTCTATGTCATCTATATGCCATTTATCTCCTAAACTTACCCTCAAAACGTTTATCTATCTCAAGGATATCATCAAACCAACTAACAGAAGTAGAACAACAACGACTAGAGAGAAAAAAATGGAAAAAAAAAACAGGAATATACCACACGCACGCATTTAACTTTCGTTGCTTCTTCTTCTAGCATCCTTGCGAAATTTAATTGCTCACGTACGGCCATAAAAACGCTTGTACAAAGTTGTTGAACCTAAGCACTACTTAAGTGGATCACAACCGGAAGCAATAAACTTCAAATGGGAAGGAATGGTTCCATTAAAATTGTGTCTCACTCTCTCCCTCCTCTCTCCATTTCTTGGTCTGTTTAAATTCCAAGCTTAAACTACTCCGGCAATCATTATATCCATCCTTACCCTGAGGGACAACCCTCTAGAAGGTATGTGTGTGTAATTGACTACTTTCTCTCGTTTCTAATCACTGTGTGCCATCTCGTTTAATTTATTCCCTCAAGTCATCATCGTACGATTTCATTAATGACACTGCCAGGGACATTAAAAAGGGAATTCCTTATCGATATGCGTATTGATAGCGTTCATTTCGATGGGAGCGACAGATTTAAGTCATCAGATTGTGTGGTGAATAACTTTGATAGAATTGAAAGTGAAGGGTGCGAAAGGACTCCCGGCGAAAGTGTTGCAGACTTTAAATATTTAAATTTTCTTCGATTCACATTGGTGAAGGGCACGTCAAAAGTTACAAAAGAAGGTGATGTCGCACAAAAGAAGCTGAGAACTGAATTTGTAAAGAAGGATTCCTTTACGCCAAGAGAAGATTTTGAAGTGACGGAAAAGTGCTTTCGAATCTTAAACTTCGCATAGGCCCTTGCCCTTCAGAAAGTTGGCATACACTTTGGCTCAAGTTCTTGGTAGTTTAAGAGGTTTGCAAAAAATATCCTTGCTCCCAAATCGACCGACAATAAAACCACCCATTATCACCCCTACAATGGCAGATAGTGAGTTTCTTAATCTCTACATGAGTCCATTGGTTCTTCCTTTCCTTATAGCACAAGTTCTCAACCATCACCTATCATCACCCATCATCTATGCCTACGTTATGGTCGCCGTGGCATAGTGCACCAAATATCTTTCCCGCCTTCACCTCTCCACAAGCAATGACTAACGTCCGAGAGCTTAAATTATCAGGGAAAAGCCTCTCAATCAGCTGTTTAGAACAAGAGTCCACATATCAAGCGACCCACCAGAGTCTTTCTTCTGTTTACTTGACAAGGTCCCAAGGTCTACCTAGATAAATGCGACACACTGCTTTTTTTGGCATTAAGGATCTTAAACCACCTTTATTGTCAGCATGTTCGCAAAGAAACCATTTAGAGATGGAGCTACCTCTATAAAGTGATTAGTCCTTTGACCACGAACTGCAGCTCAATTTAGGGTCCTCCCTAGCGCATTTTTTCACTATTCCTACTCCATTCAACTAATTGCCCTCATAAATAAATTCTCTAACCATCAAAGGACTACTATCCGTTTTATCTTTCGTGTCTCGTTGGTTCCTTAATGGGGCATTAAATTCAGATTTATGCTAAGGATATGAGCGCAATTTAGTTATGATTTCATACAAATAATTGCGAGCCCTGAATCTTTTCTGGTCTTTTCAATAAAGTCGTGCGGAATAGAAAATTAAGTCAAAGGTATTGCAAAGGTATTGTGACTGACAATGAGGACGAAGAAGTGGCCAATGGAAGTCTTGATAGTCACACCCTAGTGTGAACTCAGTCCCATACATTTATCTACAGAGATAAACTCGTCTCTTTCTTGTCTGTTTTTAGCAGAAAAGTGCTCGTTTTCAGTATTCGTCAATCGTTTGAGGTCTAGTAGGGTTAGGTAACCAGTGCTTGCATGAGAGACCAAATTTGGCCAAATCTAAACCATTTCCGGAAAGCATTTGAGTTCCTTACAGAATTTTACTAAGTTTGCCAGGGTGTACAGACATAGGACAATTTCAGATCAAGGTTGTTAGGGTTTCTGGAATAATTCTTATACATATGCAATGCTTCTATAACCCTTTCCTTAATACCAAGTCTACCTAGCTCCAGTCCCAAATATTAAGAATTTTTCGAAATCATAAAAGGGATAACCTTAGTCGATAAAAGTTTAAACTGCGGTCTCATCTCTTATTCCGAAGAAGTACCTGCTCAGGTTAGTGTGGATAAACCACCAAACCACATTGTCCGGTCCAGGTTTTCAATGTCATTAAAGTGGCCTTAATTTTATCCTCACCATTAGGTTAAAGTAAATTTTAAACGCATTGTGAACTCATCAAATCCTTGTTGTGATGTCATTGTTTGATTGTATCCACTTAACTTCCTTGTTAAAACCCTTTCACTACCAAATAATCCTTGCAACTGTAACAATCTACCAATCAATTCCCCTAGGATTCTCCGAAAACATCAGTGACAAATCCAATAAATTTCAGCATTAAGCCATAAATTTCCTTGCCTTCCGCTCATAAAATAGTCACAAACGCAAACACAACAATTTCATTGTTCATCACCCCATTAGTGCTGCCAAATTTGTAGTAAAACAGTTTATCCCTCAGCCGCCGTCGTAATGACAGTTCCCATGGCACAACCTTGAGGTACCTCTTCTCCAACCACAAGGTAATAACTTTTCAAAATGTCACACACCGCATATAACATACATATTTGATTTAAATTTTGTGTAATTAAAATAGAAAATATCTACAAGTAGTTACATCGAAACCAACCCTGATGTAATCCTTTTGCTCCTCCACCTCCAGGGTCTTTGGGACCTTTGAAGTGAATAAGAATTTTTGATGAGTATAACCGAGAGAGGGAGGGTAAAAGTTTTGGCACAACAACTTCCACACCGGTTTGAGAGATGCAATCAAAGAGAATTTATCGAAGCTAGTTAACGTCAGGCGAGTTAGGAAGTTAATTAGTTTCATCAGCTCTTCACAAGCATAACATTTTATAGTTCCACCACGTAACCTAAATTTAAATTCTTTTTTTCTTTTTTGGTTTCAACTTTAATGTATGCTTTCTCCTTAATTAACACGTATTTATCGTTGTTATTATTTTATTTTATTTTTTCCAATTAAAATAAATTGAACACAATACCTTTTGAGAATAACACAAACAATGTGAGCTTCATCCTCTGTGTGTGTTGTTTATGTTTACAACGGCTTAAGTCGAATATTCGCCATAAGAGTGATGAAACTCCATGACAGTGGAAAAAAACCACAGAAGTGAATTCAATATTTTTGAAATTTCGGCGCCATAAAGTCAGATTACATCGATTAAAAACATGAAAACGAGACCAAATGTGCCACCGTCATCGCCATCATTGTCGTCATTCGAATAAATCATCCTTTTTTGTGTTTTCAACGAAATTAATAACACACATACAGAAACACACACAAAGCCCCACGGCCTCACAGGGCCTCACATTCACCTCCCATTCATATCTTCTCACACCAAATACGGACCATACCCCGACTGTCATTTAGCAAACACGTATACACATACGCTTTTCAAGGATACACCCAACTGGTGTCCTTTACACAGCTCTACGTATTCCAATTGACATCAAATGTATGTATGTATGTATAGCGACATATGCCAAAATGAAAGAGAATTATTTTTAAGAGTAAAAGAAACGAAACAAATTATTATTAATTAATCAAAACAGGATACTAATGTTTAATTGAAAGTAATTAGTGTAATGATTAACGGTGGTGTGCTTTCAAAAATGAAAATACGAAATTGATTAATTTTATTTTGTTTTCGTTGTTTCTTTTTTTGTTTTATTTTTTTGCTTTTGAATATGCGATGTGACAATTAATGAGAATCTAGTTCCGATGGGAGCCCTGGAGGCCATTATGAGTTTTGATTAAGTGGTGGTTATTAATTTTTTTTTTCCTTTTTTTTTTACGACGGAGAACGAATGCAGGATGTGGAAGTTGCATGGGAAGGTTGAGAAGTGGCATCAGGTGGTGATTGTGAATTTTATGGTTCATTTTACAGCGATGTGTTGTTTTTTTATCATTTTATGTGCGAATTTTCAAAAATTTCACACGAGAAAGCATGTATTGCGGTTGTATTGGTTTAACGGACTTTAAATTGGTAAAGAATGCAGTGTGTCTGTCCTTGAAGGAAGAATGCGAAGGGACAAAGGGAGCCAGGAAGTTATTTAAGGTTAATAACCACTTAACTGACAGCACTTTGAGAAGTTTCATCAAGAAATTAAATCGCCGACCTTAATCCCTCTCGACAACTTTAATTCCTGAATGCATGCATTCTGACATTTGACGTTTTGGGTTTTCCTCAATAAGTGTGTACATATCTAGAAGTCCAACGTTCTTCTGACAATGAGGTGTCCAACCATGTCTTGGAACTTTTGTCCTATGCGTCAATAAAAGAGTTCTATCGTCCTATTCTGCGTAGTTCCTCAGGCGTGGAATTGAAGATACTTTAGAGACTGCAGCAATGGTTTTCATTCGCTGTTCCTGATCTAATAAGTTTTGCAGAAATACCAGCATTTTCTCTGAAACGGATCTACCAATCCAGATACTCCGATACCTCAGAGTTATTGGATTGGAGGAGGTGCTATAGATCGAGACTTATCGGTCAATACGAGTTCGGGGAAGCGCAATGGATCTCTACAGGTCGCAGTGCATACATACACCCCAACTTTTAACATCTCACATCTAACACTGGATAGTAGCTGATCTCAATTGCAGCCCTGAAACCAATAAATATGTAAGTGGCATGTATTGATCCGGGAACTCTTGGGTATTCGCCTGAATTTGGTGTAAAGTGAAGATCGTGTTTGGGTAATGACCGAAAGAATAAGATCGCGGATACAAGCTGCCGAAATGAGATTTCTTCGTTGTATTGCTGGGGTGACTCGACGAGATCGGGTTAGGAACACCAGAGTACGCGAGGCACTCAATGTCGAGCAGCTACTTCTTCGAACGGAGAGATCCATACTTCGATGGTTTGGGCACGTCAAACGCATGTCCCCAACTCGGTTTTCAAGACGTGCCATGGAATCCGTGCCATCAGGTAGGCGTCCCCTGGGCAGGCCTAGGATGAGGTGGCTGGACCAAGTCCGAAATCTCACCTCTACCCGTATGGGGATTGCCCCTGATGAGTTAGAGTCAATGGCGGAAGATCGGCAAATTTGGAGAGTCCACTTGAGCTCCCTAAACCCGCGACCCTCATAGTGGATAAGCGGGCCATTGGAAGATGATGATGATGATGATGTGAAGATCGTCAGTCGCCGAATTTTTGCCCTAAAACTGACTTGAAAGTTCCCGACCAGATCGTCAACGTATGTTCATCAACTTATGGTTTCGGTGCTTCAGAAGACTTCTGCCTCTGTAATTGACGTATGTAAAACGGTCTTGTGATTCTAATGAATTGGACAAGTGAAACTAAGGTAACAACCATTGCTTTTGACGGACCATATTTTTGCATTAGACGAGTTAATGGAAAGATATCTCCCGCAGTCTTGGACAGCTCAGCTCCTAGGTCATCTGGACTCTCAAAACTTCGCTTGAGAATATGTACTTAGATGCGCTTGCTGTGTAAAGCAAATGATTTAATTTTTGCAGCTCTACAATAGTGTTTAAAGAAATTGTAGCTGACTAAGATTGTGTTTAAGTGAAATGGAATGATAGTTCAAGTCTAGGAATATCCTTGTCCTACAGGAAATTTTTCGTGGCGAATCAGTGTCTTTAAATTTTAATGCCATCTGCTAAATTCGCAGAGTTTTCATATAATCTAAATTAAACCCTGTAAAACCAAAACTGATTCATCAAATTCGGAGTCAACTCTTAAACTTCAGCGACAAGCAAATTAAAACTTCAAACTTCTCAGCCTTCCTGTAACTAACCATTCATCGACAATTTCTCCTACACACTGAATAAACTCTTCTGTTTCTTCTCGTTGTTCTGGTGGTGATGTGTGTTAATTGTATCTATAAGTACTATCATCTTATCTATGGAAATCTACAACTAAACGATAAATGTAAATTTTCAAACCTAAAAGTGGACAAAAAATCAGCAAAATATAAAAACATATATATATTTGTGTACATAGAAAAAAAAAAAAAAAAAAACATTGATAAAGAAAATAATAATTTCTCTTATAGACTGTTACAAGTATAAAAATAAAAAAAATCAAATAAATATCTGTAGTATTTAAAATTATTCATAAACATATGTGTATTTGAAATATTGCTGCTTACAAAGAAAAGTAACAGGAAAAATATATTAATTTTCACTTACTAGTTATACAAAAGAATTAAATCAAACAAAAAACAAATCAACTGAGTGACTAAATTTGTATTTCTTTTTTTTATCAATAAAACCGAGCTTGAGGCGAGGAAACAATTAATGAAACCGCAAATTCATTGGGGATGGTCATAAATTACAAAAACAAAGCGAATTTTAATTTTTGTTAAATTAAAATTAAAACATTACCTTTAATGTAAAATAAATAAATATTTCGGCAAACATTTGCATATTTTGATGCAAAAGCAATAAATTGCAAATAAATGAAAATACAGAGCTTGGAATGGGAAACTTTATATTTATCGTCATTACGTAGGTTTTTTTTTTTTTGTTTTAATAAACAATTACAGGGAAATGCTTTTGGTATTCGTAGAATTATTGTATATTTTTTTTTTGGTAACTCTGTTAATTACACAAGTAGACATATGCACAATTTTTTCGTTGCGGTAATTATAAATAATTGTTTGATGAAAAATTGGATCTAAATGGAAATGGAATTACGAAAGGGTCGTGGCTGATAATTGTCCATTAGTCAGTTGGGGAAATATGCTCGACTTGTTATCTTTGCATCGCATAAATGTAATATTTTAACGAATATGCAGATGAATAGGGCTTGTGAAAATAATTTACGCTTATAAGTTTTTTAATAATCCGCTTTAATTTATTGATGATTAAGGCGATGACAATTAAGACCGAGAAATAATGGCAAGTCCTGTAGGCCTAGATCTATACTTAAAGAAGTGTATCCAAACGAAAGCATGCTTATTTAGAACACAGCCCGGATGACACAGCATAAGAGCACTTGAAAATGAAGAGACCTCAATACATCTTCTAACTTCCTGTGCGGCGCTACTCATAGCAAAAGAGCTCAGCAGAATACGTGAGATGGTTAGTGCTTCACTCGGATTTACTTCTTGCAGTCGGCGAGTTAGATCGAGTTGAGTTATTCGCCTTGTTCAGGAGAAAAGCTTTAACATGCCAGGCCATGCCACCACAGTCTTGCCTGCAGTACACCCCAATCTTCACCTTGCCGCTGATTCTCCAAATGATTCTGAAATAATGGCAGAACGTTCTCCGAATTCAGACTGACTGTTCTAGTCCCTGCCAAACGGCATACGTTTGGAGGTCTCCTCGACTAGAGTTTCACTCGTTCTATATACTGCGTGGAGACTTCTTTAACGGAGTGGTCTCTTGTTATCAGAGGACGATGAGAAAATGGGTCTGCACAACAAACCTCCCCCGAAATTAATTAGGTGAAGTGCCAATATTTGTATGTACTGATTACTTCAAGTTTTTTTTTTTAAAGCAAAATTCCTTAAAGCAGTTAATATTTTCGAACCTCAGAAAATGCAAATTTAGTCACTCAATCATTAACTTCAATAAATAAATAAATGTAAATCTATCTAGCAAGCAGTTCTATAGTTCGATACTTAGACGTAACCTTGTCGACTTTGTCTATAGCCCTCTTAAATTTATTTTATTTTTCTTATTTTCCCTACAATTTTTCAAATAATTTTTCTTACAAAAAATCTCTGTGTGTATATATGTATATGTGCAGTCAACAACAACAGCAACAACCCTCGCAAACGACCTTATTTGGCGTGAAGAACTTTTCGAAGAATCCACAACTACGACCACCGCCCCCAGTCATACCCTTCGGCCATCGGCATCAGCGGGCACCCTCTACCGTCAGTCGACTGTCATCAATAAACGTGGTATTGGCGGTGAATTGCTGGATACATGTCAACGTCATCAACGTGATCTATTCTCCGGTGATCTTGGCATTCCAGATATCAACACTCGCGTCGGTAGTGTGGTCCACACTTTTGAGACGCTAGCCATGTTACGACGCCAACAGCAACAGCAAAACCAACCCGATACACTCAGCTGTAAGTATGTGCCCGCCGCTGCGACACCCAGTAAACGCTCATACAATGGGGGCGGTGCAAACACAACAAGCTCTACAAGTAAGTACAACAAATTGAAACGTAAGTCCCATGAGTATCGTCAGAAGCTCGCCCTAGCCAATTGCAATTACAATAATAATCTCCCTTTGTCCGCTTCCTTTCCGAAAATTTCCAATCACCAATCTGTCAACAATGCCAACAGTAGTCTGAAGCCAGAAAAGGAGCATTTCTCCTCGTCGAATGTGTACCACAGCTCACCGCGAACTCCCAGCTTGCCGCCATTCTTCAATAATTTCGACGATGACTATCGAAAGAATCAATTCGGAACCCTGCCAAGTAGGAATAATTTCAATCTAACCCCACAGAGTAGCACCGCACAGCACCCACTTGAGCACAAAGATGCCAACAATGAGGAACGCATTGTGAACGATGCCTTTGAAGATATTTTCACTGGCTACAGCTGTGGCGAGGAGGAGGACGACGACGGTACTATTTCATACCAAAGACGCTCTCGCAAGGGTCCTGCTCCTCAGCCGCCACCACCCAAAAAGCCAATTCCCCCGCCGAAACCATTTAAAACTCGCTCAACCACTCTCACTAATATCTTTGAGCGCATTAAAAACTCCAACCCAAAGCGTGTCCTTTCCAAGACGCCATCCGATGGTCTCTTGAAGAGCGAACAACAATTGCCACCGAAAACCCTGCACAAGTATGCCAACCAAATGGACCTGCACAGTGGCGGTGAGGACAACGAAGGTGGATGCCAAAATGACTTCCTTCGTGGCACCACAATAAGTCAGTCGTTCATAAGAAATCCCCTCAAAGGTGTGATAATTCGTGAGAATTTCACCCTCCAACCACCGACTCCGTGCCACCTGCCAACCTCAACGCCGTCCTCACCGCCGCATAAATCGCAGAAAAATTTCATCAAAAATAACAAAATGGGTTTCCTCACCAAGCGGTCCAAGTCGTCGAGTGAACTATTGTTAGATGACCTCGAGGTACAGTCGAGGAAATATCATCACCAACGGTCGAATGCTTTGGGTGTTGACGCCGAACAGGCATACAATGCGGAACAGAACTTAAGCCATCATAGGAATTTCTCTCCGTCAGTAGAGACCTGTCATCGTGAATCTGGTCAGTTGCCGAGTAGGCACAGTTTTGAAGGTAGTTATTTGAAAAGAAGTTCCTCGCAAAGGAATTCTTGTACGTTCCACCCAAGGCCATTGGACAGAGCAGAAATTTAAACCCAAATCAAGGGTGTTCCACTTCGTATTGTACCACCGAAACTTATGAAATTAAAAACCCATCACTGGTTTGCTCATTTTTCGAAACTCAAGTGCCATTTATGCTCGAAAATTTTCAGTTGATTTATACACCTCACCACGTTGAGGAAAAAAATGTCAGATGGATGACCCTTACCTTGAACTAGGCTTCTTGAGAGTTGTGGAATTTGGTGTGAGGACATCTTTTCTCCTCTTTACATTGTGGGCGTTGAAGTTGCTCATGAACTTAAAGGAATGGGAGTCATTTAGCTAAAATTCAAAGCTTATGGTCCTCCGACTCATTCAGTCATTCTACACAGATGCCGCCTTTGTCCAACAACTCTTTACAGTCGGCCCCATGAGGACCCCCCATAGAACACTTCATACCTCGTTCCAAATAAAACAGAATTACTCCGAAGTCATGTTACTTAACCTAAGCTCTGTTGTTTATAAGATCGCTCAGAGCTCTTTCCACAATATTGAGCTTAGTAATCACAGGCAAGTAATGTATATACAGCACCGCCAGGAATTGTACGTGCAACACTAAGAATCCCTAAACACATTTCTCTGAAAAATGTGGAGTAGAAAGCGCGGATCTGACTGTGGCTCCAGGCTACCAAACCACAGAAACATAGATGGAAGAGTGTGAAGCCCAGACAGAGCCCAGACAGAACCAAGACAGTACCAAAAGCTGAAGATATGCACAATTCTCAGAGCCCAGCCAAGCCATGGTAAGCAACAATGTTGCTTTGAAATTCGTCAGGCGGTCTTTGTCCCCTTTACTCGTAACCCTCTTTGCGTCCCAGTTGTTCTTTTGCACTCACTCTTTCATTGCACTTTCTAACTTTTCTGACACAATGCCTCCCCGAATGTCAATTTGCTCCTCAAGTGAACAAAAATTCTAACTACATAAGTTTAACTGACTAAATTTAACAAACAAAAGGAAAACATATATCCACAATTAATACAAGCTGCCATATAAAACTATTAACTTCTTTTGTAACAATATGTAAGCTACACAAATGAACTGCATTTGTTTTTTAATTCTCTTTTTGAAATTGATTTAACAATTTTTACACCAAAATCTTAACTCAAACTTAAGCTTTTACGCTCTTGTTTTCTAATTTACTCTGCAAATTTTGCAAGAAAATTAACAGAATAAACTGTCTAATGTTCTTTTAAATGATGAACCGTACTAAGAATCTAAGTGTCTGTAGCTAAATAAAAAACGTAAATAAACATTGTAATTAAACTTAAAAAAACCAGAATTATATTCTCTAAGTAAAAAAACATTCTATTCATTTAACTTTTTTTAAAAAGAGATTAATTGATTAAATTTTCTTTGATTTAAACAAAAAAAAAGATAAAACAATTTAACTGATATTTAATATTGCTAAGGATAACCATTTTTTATATGTTTTGTACTGAAATTCAAAAGAAAATAAAACATAATACATGATAGAAATATTAATAATTTGTTTAACAAAAAAGAAAAAAACACAAAACTAGGTTTAACTATTGTATTTTATCTGTTAATAAATGAATCAAATAGAAAAGTAAACAAAACTTTAATATTTATTGTTAGTTATAAAGTAAAATTTTAATTACATTTATAAATTTAACTCTAAAACCAAAAAAAAAGGAAATTAACGAGATGTTACTTGTACAAATTTAAAACAAAGGAATATATCTGTAATATTATTAATTGTTTTTTGCAGCAAGAAAAAAAGAAAATAGAGTACTTTATTATATTTAAAAGAACAATTACAAACAAATAAAATCTAAAATCAAAATAAATGAATAAATATTTCTGTTATAAAACGATGTAAAATATTAACATTAAAAGAAAGAAAAACACAATGCAACAAAAAACAAAACAATTGTAACAATAAGTAAATTAAAAAAAAATTTAAATTATAAAATATACTATTACCACTAACAAAAAAAAGTAATAAGAAAGGAAATTGTATTGAAATTGAACGGACTAAATTGATTAATAAAAGAAAATGCAAATGAAATTTTGATATTTTGTTTTCAGCTGCCTTGAGGATTTGAGACTTGTAAAGTAGAGTGGTACAATCGTCTTTGGCGTAACTAGAACAGCTAAGTACTGAATTTCACACGAACAACTAAATATTTCTCTCACTACACAAGTTTTCGGCAGGCAAACGACAAACCACACAATATGTCATGAAAGGCGCCTTTATCCGACTTTTGCAGTCGGCAACAATAACTATAGACCCCTTCGATGAAAAAATATAGCACGTAAGTATAACTTGAATGATTGCAAAAATCGTACGGACATAGTTTAACACACCTCACTTACTTCTTTACCCGTGTTACTCCTCCACGGCTTCACACAGAAACATAACACCGGACAAGAGGAAAAGCTCCACCTCGATTCTTAGAGACAGCTCCAAAACAGTTGAGGGAATCGGTACAGGTGTATGTATTTTCAAAACGTCGAGGTAACTACAGTCTTTCAGACCGAGATCACAGCTGTTCTGTCACCCCTGAGTACAGTTTTAAAAGTCTGAGTATTTGGAGGAGTGTGGAGTGTGGAGTCTACTTTACCCAGGGACAACTGTTGCCTCCTGTGGTACAAAATTCGCAGGACAGGCATAGCTCTAGGGTCGTATGAAGAAGATGATAAGTCTGTCGAATGTTGTAGGCTATTCTGTGGTCGGACTCCATATCTACACGGACTGGTGCACTGCAAGAGAAACAAGCCATATCGTCATAGTGGGCAACTTCAACGCATGACCAGTAGAATGGCGTTCACGTACCACAAACATGCTCCTCCTGAAGGTATTTACTTCGTTGAACATCATTGTCGTGAATTGTGAGAGCAGACCTTCAGCCGAAGGGATTGGGAGTTAGTTGCAAACATTATTTGGGAGAACATGTCTCTCCAGATGTTGTGTAAAAAGCATGCTTTCGATTCGCGCACTGTAATAACCAGGAGTTACGGGCCAGTCCTTGAGGAAATGGATGAGTTCCAAGGAGATAACCGTGGAATAAGGCCTGGAGACCGCAAACACTGAATGTAGAGCCTCTCTACCTCGCCAAAAAAACGAATCAGCCTACGAAAGGAATGGCAAGACCATCAATTCAGCGAAAGGTAGAAAAATGCAGTTCGGCCATCAGTGTTTAGATGGCAAAACGAAATCGTCACAGTACCAACTTTTAAAGTCATTGTGGCAGTGCTGCAGGAATCATAACAAACACGGTTAACTCCACGGATGTTTCGAGGAGTTAACCGTGTTTCAGAGGAAGTAAAGAGAGAAGCTTCACTCAGCTGTGCAACTAAATCGACCATAAGTCAGAGAAGGGCGATGAACAATCTTCGGCCACATCCACAATGATCTTGGAAAACGTGGTCGCAGTTCACTGATTGTACTAACACTGATTGTACTAACTAAAGGAAACAGTCCGCCACAGGATCCCTTATCGTACAGAGTTCGTCATTGGACACCATGGGAAAGGAACTGGAGCGCATCGTAGGCGACAGACTAGAATTTGTGATCCAAGGAAAGAGCATTCCACCATCAGTAGAGTTGTCAAAATAGCAAAGGAGCTCGATAACAGCGCTAAAGTAAGCAGTCCTTCGCCAGCAACACTTGACCCTCTTCAGAAAACAATCAGGATGAACTAAGGCTGAATGCATACACTTATTATTTTGTCCAGCAGTGTGCATATCATCACTCGGAACTAGGGAGTTCTTGAAGCTCATGGAGGTCAGGTACGTGAGACATCTCAAAGACACTTACAGCAATCGCTTATTTGGATTTTGAGTTGTAAAATAAGGCGACGTTGGGTTTGTTCTACATCGACAGAAATCAAACAACGAATGGAAATTGTGTACTAATATAATGCGCAGGACACTTTGAAGTTTGCAAAACATTCGAAACGATTAATTTGAGTGTTTCACACAGGAAAATATCTGGAAAACACTCCCCAAAATACAACAAGAGTCGAATGAGAATCAGAAAAGAGTCATTAAACAAGTCTTCATTTAGGTAGAGGAAAAATCAAACAATTAAATAGGCTTTTTCTGTCACCCCTGAGTATGATTTTAAAGTTTGAGTGTTTCAAAATTGTATAGAATTTTGATAAATTGACGACTGGGTAAAAAAAACAAATGAATGTAGGCAAATCACTTACCCTCTCTATTTATTCCTGTGCTTGCTATCTCGTCACATCAAACAAGTTCAAACAAGTCCACAAGTTCATCTTCATTTGCACTCCCGAAACCGTACCGACAGAAAAACCTAATTAGAGTCACAAATGGGTGGGAAAGGGACACACTCACCACGGCACACATTGCACTTGACAGTCGGCCATTATTTCATTTTTTTCTTGTCTTTCTTTTTTCGCAATGAAATTGGAAACTAACACTCAGGATCACATAAAAACTCTTTTAAATTGAACACTTGACAGGGAATGGCTCACAAAATTAAAAAAAAAACGATTTCGTGTTCGGACACTCTCGTGTTCACCACTCATTTTGAAAGTCGAAGTTACACTGCGCCGGCTACACAGCCGACAGCAGAGAGAAGGTTTGGAGAAATTTTATCTCCAAAAAATATGTAATACGATCTTTTCTATGAGAGAGATGACTGATCTGTTACTGTAAGGTGTGGAAGATTATGGAGACTTTGTGATTGAGCGTAGAAAAGCTAGGAAATAGAGATATATCTCCGGCGCCTGCTGGAAAAAGCCCAACGCCGAGCATGTATCCGCATCTTCGCAGACTTCCCACTGAAATTGACGGGCTACTAACAGAAATCTAACACCGGACAGGAGGAAAAGCCCCATCTCGATTCTTGCAGACAGTGCAGGTGTATTTTCAAAATGTCGAGGTAACTGCAGAGTCGAGTCTTTCAGGCCGAGATAAAAGCTTCACATATCACAATGGTTGCGCCAGGGAGGTGAGGAATCTTCATAACAGACCAGTAACCCGTGTTATTCACATGTCTAGTCCTGGCAGAGACTGTCAGCCGATATGTGCCTACGTACTAAACCTCACCCCCTCACACAGACAGTCATTCTCCCCGGAAGATCACCGTTCGCGGAGCTGACTAGCAAATCATGCTATACGTCTTATTCAAGCTGCTGCTGCTGCTTCTGCTGCTCCGGTTTCTGTCCTGTAGGTATTACAATTCATGTCGACAGTTAAGCTGCAATCAGAGCCCTTGTATCCAACATAACTAAATCTAGGGCAGTGAAGAACTGCCGCGTGTCTCTAAGCGAGATCGCTAAACAGTGTAATGTCACATTACCTATGTATGGCAAATGTATTGAGGATGCCAGAGTACATACTAACCCCATACTCACGTGAATTGGAGCCAGTTTAGTGGTGCTACGATAAATTACAGGCACTTACAAGACACAACAACTTGGAAGAATGCCTGGCCACTAGGAAATTAATCTGCAGATGAACAGAATAAAATGTTGGGGGCCCACATCAGTGCGTGGATGGGTGGTTGGCGTTGGGATCTCTAATGTAAAGCCGCGTGAGTAAAAAGATGGGGGACAGCATGGGAACTCGTCTTGTCTGTCATTCAGTTGTCTCTCGTTCGGTCACAAAAAAAAACACTGGATGGGATCACGAGACCGCCAGTTTCCGCCTTACATTTGTCCCGGCAGCAACTATTTGTGGACAATCAGCGGAGGAATAATTTATTTGCAATACAATTGATGCCTTCGGCAGCGCGTTTGCCCTTTTTTAGGTGATTTGCCTCTTGGATCAGCTACCGCTCACTCGAGCTCAAACCATGAAGCAAAGCAAAATAGAAGCGGCAACTCGACTGACAACCTGACAAAACTCTTCAAAACTCTTGAACCACCTTTCCCCTTTCGTCAACTTCCTACAAATCCAATTCATTTCTTCATAATGACCACCGGATCTTATTAATTAAATGCATACTTATTTCCATTTTCCTTTTTTCCACTCACCGTCATTACTTAACCCGGCCAATCTTTGCTCCAATGTCCTACCTCAATCACCAGTAAAAACCAAAAGCGCCGCATTTGTCGACGCGTAAAATTGTCCTCCATTAAAATTGTACCTCCTTCCCTAATTAAAATCGTCCCAATTGTCCATTGTCCATACTCCATTGTCCATTGTCTTTTCGCTTCGTCATTTCCATTAAGTGGCTTGTTCCATTACCACCAGCATTAACAAGACTCACTCGTGTAATCAGTGGACCAGGGCGAACGTCAGTAAGTATGTGCTGCAAGCAACAGTCATAAATTATGTCAAACAAAACTGTAGCAGGAGGAGTTAACGTGCACCGAAGGACTTGAGCGCAATAATTTGCATTCGTATTTCATATGCAAAAAGGACAAATTACCGATTTTTCATCATTGCCACCTATACAAGCCAGTACCACACATCTCGTACATTTTCCAATTATCCCTCGTGAAATTCCCACTCTTCTTTGCTCATGCAGGATATCACAAGGCTGTTTACTTAATTTATAAATATTTTATTGCCAAAATGATTTGTTGACACCACAGATGCACTCAGGCCGGGAGCGAATTTCTGCCGGATCTGGAAAGGGCTCACTCACTTCCGTGTGTCCTTTCATCGAGTACGTGGCCGGGAGGATGGATAAAATAAACAAACATCGAGGATACTATCGGTCGAGGTCAACATGTTACGCACTCGAACAGCGTCATTCGCTGGACGTCGAACTACAATGGGGTACAGAAAAAATGCTCGCAGTAAAGAAAAAATATGTGAAACTGCGTAAAAAGGACGACGAACCACATCAGGGTCAATAAATAATTCATTATGAGGTTTATAATGTTTTCTCGTTCCACTGCCACCGAGCACACACTTCATTCGCGTTTTTATTCGTGTCCAACAGAGAGTACACTGGCGAGGAACACTGCAAATAATTGTTTAATGTGAATAATTTGCAATCACAGCTGCCGCATACAGATGGACTGTTGTCTCGTGGAGGTAAACCAAGCGATTCCCTATTTGATTATTGAATGCGAATCAATTGGTGAACTTGGAGACGGCCTGAAGCACTCTGAGGCAACTGGTCCGTGGTACTACCAGGAAATATGAACCAGTTTTTACCTATTTAACTGGAATTGATGAGGAGCTTACAGTATCAGCACCGAAGATCTGCCATCTGATCCGAGCAAAGGCAGGACAGTCGTCAAGGAATTGATCCGAAGTATCGTCGCCCTCTCCACAAGTATCGCAGAGAGTAGTGTCCCTTAAGCCTAAATTGCCCGCAGTATTTTCCACTCAGTGACAGCAAGATTGCATTCGTTTAGTCTGCATGCATCCTGAGAGGCGTGCCACGCGGAATTGTGTTTGTAGGAAATCCAATTATTAATGGAGATTCTAACCGAAGACGTGGAAAGACCCAACGCAGGTTTAGGTCCTGAAAAATCATCTCCTGAACCTTGTCTAGCAATCTAATCAGTGATCTTATTTCCAGGGGCCCCAGGATATTGCATCAGACGGCTTATCCGCGAAATCAGAATCGTAGGATAAGTGTAGTTCAAGGTCATCAAAACTCCAGTGCGAATGATACTAAAAGCCGCCGCGTCTAAGTTGATACACTCGTATGTAAGTATCAAGGAAAGGTAGATCAAGCAGAGCATCTAATGCATCACAGAGTCGTCTGCACGAATCCTTATTGAACACAGTCTCTTGAGGATGGAATTTATAACTGTGGAGTGTCTCTGGTAATCTGTTTCTTCACTAAGCTGTGTCACTGTGAAGAGTCAATGTTCGTCGATAAGTACATCCTACTTACTAGGGCATCGAGAAGTGCATCCTCTCTAGGGCATTTTTGATTGCTCTAGTCGCTACCCTGGTAAATCAGGAATCCTATTGATGTGGCCCCAGGAAGCTGACAACATTTTCAGACAATTTGTGGACATGTTAAAACAAAACCTCGGGCTATTAAATTGCAGCTTGTGGTACAACACGCTTGCACAATAGCTGAGGAAGAATGCCATGAGCCTTCAATCGACATCCTGCTATCACTTGCCAGTAGGATGTCAACGAAAGGCCAGTATGGTTTGCTATGAATCTTGACTGACCTTTCATTTTAAAAGTCCATGCAGTTTGACATCTGTGCCTGTTGTACAGCATCGTCATCTAAACCGATATTTGGCTTTTTCTGTGAAAACCAGGTATGTATATCTCGATCAGCTTAGTCCCCAATCTCTTTTCAATGGGCATAGGTAGCTCCCTGAATTTTTTCCTTGTTCTCTTTAAACTGATTGCCTCCCAACCTTTATGTTGCACCCTATTCGAGCCGAGGACGTTCATATAGTAATTTTTAAAATTGCAACTACTTGTGTACATAAAACAAATAAATTTTTTCCAATTACCCAATACCCTCCTCCGCCTCAGTGTCTGGCCACCACCACCAATGAAAGCGGGTGGCGCTGAACAATTTTAATTGTAATCAGTTGGAAATTAATAAATTTCTCCGTTTATACTTTTATTTCGAATTGAATTTGTCCGGTGCAACCCGTCGGCCATGCAGTCCACAATAATTTGTTTGTGTGTTGCAATAAATGTTTAATTTACTTTATTCAATTGTACGCGTGCTTTAACCCGGCAGTCGTGCTAGAATGTGTGGCAGCAACGGTTGTGGTTAAGGTGACTATTTTTGACATAAATCGATGGTATGTAGTTCCGATTGCTGTTCCCATGCCCGGTGAGTGGCTTTGTTAAATCGCGACTGACAGCTCTCATTGTGCACTTGCAACTGACAGTGGTTGGCCTGGCGGTTGTGTGTTGTTGATTGCATGCATCGAAGACGACAATGACAAGGATGACGGGTGACGAGGATAATGAGGATAGTGTTGGGTATGTGCATCGTCCTTTCATGTTCTTTGTTGTAAAGTGGCGCGAGGCAACACGATGAGTAGTTGGCGATGTTGTGGGTTACACGCAATTATAGAAAATCGGGACAGTGGGTTAATACGAAATTTCACATTGATTGCCAATGCAGTAGACAGTGTCCGTCAAAGCTGAGGTTATGCTTGATTGTAGGTGGGGTGAAATGCATTTCATGCAGGTGTCCCAAATGAAATTGGAAGAAGGTTAGTTGGTTGATTGGACCTTTGCGAAAGGAATTGAGCCACCTATAAAGGAATACGAAACTCAGAGGATCTACATATGTACATTCATTGTTGATATAGTGGATGTCTATTGGAATCAGATTCCGGTGGAAAACTGACTCAGGAACAATATTCTTGTCAATTACATCGAACATAGGAAAGCCCTAGTGGTGGTTGGTAGAGGAAGTAGTGGTCCAAAGAACCACAACTAAGATCGGTCCTAGTACATGAAATTTGTGATGGTATACTTTCTTTGGCAGCCTTGAGCGACATAAAGACACCGCAAGTGAGCTGTGAGTGGCCTTGAACCCCAAACAGAGTAACCAGAAACTCATTGCCAAGCACGTAAGGTCATCACAATCGCCTTGTGCTAGTTTGGGGAATGTGCTGGCCGAATGAATGATTTTCATGACAGCTGTACACAATGAATGTCCGAGTTATAGTCACAATCAATGGCAAAGAAATTTGGCAGCAATGAGGCCTTGTAAGCAACATCACCTCTTCTTCGGCATTCGCTAAAAAAATGGTACGTATACACCACCGCTTAATCGATAATTTTTGTTTCATCGGTGAAGATTAGAGTTTAGAATTTCCTTTCGATTTGCAAGTCTTAATAGAAGCTACTGATCTGCCATGTGTCTCAGCTTGTTTCGTGGCTTTAAAAGACTTCATCGATCGTTAAAGTGGATCTTCTAGACATCAACGGATCTATTCCACGCATTCTAAAGAGTTCACCGCATCGAAAAATCCAATTTGGTTGGCAGATCTCTCCGAATGGAGAAGTCTAATGCAACGAGTATACGACGTGAGAGCCCGTACCTGGAATTATCCTTCCAGCCAAACGAAATGATGAAACTTCTCCGTGTTCCATTAAGCTTGTTTGCTTCTCACTTATTAAATTTATCTTTCCAACCCCGTTCAGTCTTCATAAAAAGAAATTTTAAAATGTTCCCAAAAAAAAAAAAGTGCACGCAAACAGGAAACGACATAACACTCTTTCAACCGATCAAATTCAATTTCACTTGTTCATCGTAAATTTTATTACTTTGTTATTCAGTGCAGCCAACAACAATCCATTTAAAGCAACAGGGACGGACATTCGAGGGATTGTCGTCGTCGCTGCTCATTGAGTGGTTGGGGGGACAGCAGCAAAATCATGGCAACCAAAGGGAAACCTCTAGCTCATTCTTCTTCCTGTTTATCTCAGCTTCCTGTTACCCTAAGTGCACTTCCTTCAAAAGAAAACGAATGAAGAAAGGTATTAAAAAACAAAAAAAAAACTTTAAAGAACGCTTTACAGGATTCTTCGAAGATGTTTTCTCTTCTCATCCTCATAATTCCCTCCGCAATGTTTCTTCCGGTTCAGTCTCTCTTTCTCTCTATCCGCTGGCACAGGATATTATTATTATTTTATTTACGCTATGGTTGACATTTTGCTGGTCCTTTACTCACGAGACGACGACCGACGGCACGGTGCAATGTACCTTCGGCTTGTTGCCGACAAAATGTCTGCGTTCGAAAAACTAAGGACCAATGCTTCAATTTCTGAGCATAAATATGGATTTACACAGAAAAAAAAACAACAGGATCTCGTCGTCGTCCTTGTTTATTATGATTTCCTTTTTAATTTTCTCTTCCTCTTCGTTGGAGGTCGCTTTGGTCGGTCGTTACTTTGGTTTGTGTGCAACAAATGATGAATGTCCTTTATATGGTGACTGCTAGCTTTCTGCTTAATTGAATTTACGATAGCTAATATGGCGCAAAGCTACCGAAGCTAGTAAAACAATAATTTTATCGTTCCTTTGCGGTTGTCCGGTTGCCCCTTGTCATTGGCCCTCGTCGTCATCATCATCATCATGATTCTCATCTTCGTCGTCATCATTGTAAAAAAGGTTTCAGTTGTAATGGAAAAAACCGGAAGCAGAAGTGGAGATGTAAATAAAGGACCATCATGGGCGGTTGCGTTAAGCAGACTTCAAAATTAAATTATCACAAAGGCTGGCAAACAATTAGTCGAGCAATTTCAAGCGTTTTCTTCCATTTTTTTCGAGGACTTTTGCTCTTTTTTTATCCTATTTTTCTTGCATTTTCTTTTTGGCTTGTTTCAGTGCATGGCAGGTCTTTGTTATTTTCCTAGACGTACGAGGACGAGGACTTACTCCTTTGGGCATTTCGCGGAAATGCTCTTAATCAAGGGAGAAATTTAATATTTATAAAATAAAAGTTAAATTGCTTTAATTGGCGCGGGGGGAGTCGTAATTAAAGCGTTTTCCACAAACTTTTGTGCAGCAATTTTCTAGCATATCCCGGGACGGGAAGACGATCAAGTTTCTTTTAATTGGCAAAATTACTCTCAGTCATCAGATGAAGTATTTTGTTCTTGAATAGGCCTCTCCATATTCGGAATATTCTAGAAGAATCTCTTTCATCCAAGTCGTAGAATTTATGGGACACTGAAACTCTGAAACGGATATTTTCCTCTTGCTTCTCGCACTCGCGAAAACACCGTTGACAGCTTGCTGATTTCAATTCCTGACTTGAAATCGCACTTATAGGGGCCAAGGCTTCAGGCGTTGACACAGTATGACTGATAAGATCTTGTAGGCAGGAGTGAGTAGACTAATACTTCTATAATGCTTACAGCCAATTCTCCATTCTAAGCCAAGATTTGTAGCAGAATTTTTCTAAAGAACCACCCCATGCGCGAAAGTGGATTTCCCTCACACGCCACGTAATAAATTATGTTTTCCATTCATCCATTGTTCCCATCCACTCCGTTCGACCTCGATTGCACCATTGAATGTAGTCAAACCATAATCCTTGCCCAACACAACGTGATTAAGCTATGTACAGCGCTGCCCCTTAATTTCTACCAAAATGGATTATCTCCTTGCGCACCGTTTAGCCCAAACACTGTACGAACACGTCCTCGGGCTCATTATTCACTAAAATTAATTCAACCCGTGCTTAAATACATAATACTCTGATACCCATTACCATCGCCATACCATTATCACCGCCATCAAACTCATCAGCGTCCCCCCGTCCTTGCCACGCTGCGTATTTATGGTCCTCGGACAGTTTTAAACTGAAAATTAAAAAATAGTCCACCACTTGGTTCTTCGTGCAGTTAATCTACTGCTGCTACTTTCATAAAATCCACTTTCAACCCTATCCCCCTCTGACACTGTGGGTTGCGCAATTGATAGAAGCCCCGGTTGTACTCGAAACCCCATTATCAGGATATCACAGGGTATCTGATAACATCCAGTGAATAGCGAGCGAGTATCTCTCTGGCGCTCTCATCTCAGATTAAAATTTATGATCGTCGCCGAGGAGGGTCCTGCCGAAAAATCCTTTTTTTTTTTTTTTGGTTTCAACTCGCTCCTCTTGTTTCATATATTGAAAGCTGTACGGACTTTTGCACAAAAATTTGATAACTTCTCCCGAGCGTGCTACTTGTGAAATGCGAATCCACGAGATGGGTTTGGGGTTTTGTTGGAAATACAATCTGGCCATCTCTCTTGCTCGCGCTGAATGCAGTGAACAAGACAGGCACGCGGATATTTAATACCCAATAAATTGTATCCTTATTCTGTGGAAATATTTTCGTGTTAATAATGGACACACATAAATAACCATAAAACATGACCAGAGTTTGCCCGCTGCCAGTGCACCACATCATACACGATATGCTTTGCATACAGTAACGATATCCTTGTGAACTGGGATGGCTATGGGTAGTCAATGGATAACCGTGTTTGAGTTTCCTTGAATTTTGTTTTTCATTCCTGTATGGTGTTCATATTAACCTGGGCTTCGTAATCCTGGTCGCGGACGTGAGAAGTGGGAATTTGCGTTAAATGGCGATTGTAAAGTTATTGTTATTTAATAGCAACAACATAAACAGTTAATTATGGGCCACCGGGAGGGAGCACATCGGTGTTGTGCAGCTCGATGTAATGAGTTAACATTTGCGAGGATGTTATTCGGTCTCCTGTTCGATAGAGACGACGATCTTTATACGTTATTTGCAGATAGTTTTCGATTTTCGATGTAGTGGCCGTCTACACTTATCTATCCACTGCATCTTCCCTTCAGTACCATAGGCCAAGATTGCCTTTACATCGAATTGTACAGCGACAATTTGTTCTAGGTTTTGTTCTTTACTTGTCAACACTATATTTTTGGTTTAATCCTCGTTCACCCTAAAACCAATTTCTCTCTTCGATTGTCTTGAATTCCTCTCCAGCCAAATAACGTGGTGAAGTGGGACAAAACCCTTTATCAAATCGGAAGGGATCTGCTCCTCTGAAAACCGGCAATTCCATACCGGAAAGCATCCCAAGCGAACACTCAAATTCAAAGAGCTAAAATATTTTCCTGTTACTTTCGTCCAACTGCCCTTCTAGTTCACTGTTCCTCCATAAATCCCTCCGGGAGTGGGATAACAATTTATTATCACTCCCTCCGCTACCACCGACAACCGACCAACGACTATCGTACGCAAAAATTGCAATAAATCACATTTGTCCCCATACGGGAAGCGCCAATGACACATCATCCAGTAATTATTTTCAAATCCTCTTCCTCATTTCTAACGTTCAGCCGCCCACAACGCTCCAGTTCGCACGCAAACAATAACAAATAAAAAAAGACCTCGTACACTCAAATTAAACCCCCATTGACAAGTTTCCGGTCTTATAGAGGACGACACACTCAAGTTAGTCCTTGCCGCCACAGTCCTGCATCAAAGCACCACGATGGCGTTGGTTGGCAGCAATATCAGCGGATGTGCCAACTTAAAATGTGGCCAGCAGCAGATGTGGTATAAACTCACATTCATAGCCTATGACCATCGTTTACTGAATGACATTGTGTCTTAGGGTACTCCACTTCCAGTCAGTGTTGGTGCGCTTGTTTGAACCCCCGACGCATTGAAAGAAGGGATTAAATTAATTGCAGACGCTGAAACATCGGAAGAGCATGTGCTTTTCCTTCGCTTTTGTTTTTGTTTTACCATCTAACCTTCTGCCGTGAATTTTCCGGTTAATTTGTCGTCGCAAGGTGACGGTAGAGAAAGTCCTTCGGGATGGTGGCGATGGATTAAAAATCAATTCTCACCCTATGGAAAAGGACGAAGCCATAACAATTTGCTAACGGGCAAAACTATCCTCGTAGCGATAACAAACGGCGAAAAGTAAAGCTTCACAGAAGACGGAGCTTTAACTTCTTCCCTTCAAATCGCCCTCGATGAAGGTTCTACCCTCGGACGACCGGAAATCTCGGATACCGGTGGCCACATACACACTCAATTGTTTCTCGACGATTCATTCAATTCCATTCACATCATTCTGGTTATTTAAAGAAATTAATGGCTTCGCTTGGGTAAATTTCATTTTATTTCACATTAAGTACATCAACGAATGGATGAGAAGAGAGATAAGGTCTAACAAATCTTATCAAATGGCGTCTTCATAATTGTCGCCTGACTTTTCCGTTTCCTGCTTGGCCCCAATAATAGTAATACATACTCTATTCCAGTTCTTATTCAGCACCAACGGTGTCCTCATCTTGCTCAATGTAGATATACAAGTCGGTTGGAAGCTTGATTCTTGGTGTTCTTCGAACGGTAGGAGGATTGTCTATTTTTTTTAAGGGCTGCGCTGGTTTACTGGGCTTTTTACCGCGTGGATTTTTACTGGACACATCGATTCCTGAAGGTGAAAAAGGAAAAACAGACGTGTCGAAAACAGGAAATGAAATTGATTGCTGCAGAACTTGCCGTGGCGACGCTTCATGTGTTTGTTGTAGTTTGGCCAATTGGTGAAGTGGTGATTGCATTCGGCACAGGAATAGGGTCTAGTGCCGGTGTGTACGTTGTGATGAGTCTGCAAAAGAGATAAATGAGTTTAGTGCTTCGAAATCTTGTTATTATAAGCGGAGAGGAATTCAATTGACCGCGTGATGAATTCCAGGGGAAGTAAAGTGATTTAGGGGAGTGTAAGCTGTGGGAGGATACTCAAGCGAATGTCTTCTCTCTTCGTCAGACAGACTTGTGCCTGACGTCTGGATCTTACACTTACCATCAAGGTACTCCTGAACCGGAATGGTTTCTGACAGAATTCACAGGCGAATGGCATTTCTCCAGTGTGTATCCTCATATGCGTAGACATTGCATCCTTTGTGCGAAACGTTTTATCGCATTCCTTGCAGCTAAATGGTTTATCATCGTTGTGACGTTGTTTGTGTCTGGTAAGACGTTCTGGTGTCTTAAATCTGAAAAGGAAAACATCGTTAGACATCGTGAACCCATTCCCTAGCCAACTTTAGGACAACATTCTTGGATCAAAATATGTATCTTAGAGATAACCATCATTGTGAATTATAGCCTGAGAATGATTAATTCTTGTGTGCTTTGAAACAATCGTTAGCGTGCCTTTTTTTGTCTGAAATCTCCCACCGACACAGACGACTATCGATTGTAGCACAGTGCCACCCCCGATTTCCATTAACTACCACCTTGCAAACA
Organism: Matsumyia berberina; assembly: GCA_917880715.2. Classification (NCBI taxonomy): domain Eukaryota; kingdom Metazoa; phylum Arthropoda; class Insecta; order Diptera; family Syrphidae; genus Matsumyia; species Matsumyia berberina. The sequence goes on from OU862872.1 coordinate 112,843,152, forward strand.
AGTGAAACACAGGGTATTTTCACACACACACCTCACATAGCCACGCGGCAAAATTGAAATAAAAGGACTGTCCCCACAAGGCCTGCAGGAAAAAAAAAACACATACACGTCTCGCCCACGCACGTGGTGTTGTGTACACGTTGTAATTTACTTAGTTAACATCAGCGTAATTAATGCAAGTGATTTTCTTCCATTTTAAGAGGCAGCAGCAAGGTTTCTGCATGCAAACTACGTTCCATACTCCGTTGACTTTTAATTCACGACCATCGCTGGCATCGTCGTCGTCGTCGTGGTTGTATCCACAACATTTCTCTAGCAAACATGCAAATGCGCGTCGCTAAAATTCAATTAAAAATCATTCAACTAAATGCAACAGATTTTGTGAAGCCCCTTGCTCGGGACCGAGACCGTGACCGGGACACTGGCAGCGCCCGCTTGAAATAGCGGCGAAGGGATTTCGCAAGGAGTTAATATGAAATTGCAAATTGCGGAATGTTTATTCGAGGAGTTTGGTCCTCTTTGCAAGTGGATACATCATGGTGGCCATGCCGGAGCGCGCTCGTCAGAGCAACAATGCAACAACACCGAGAACAGTGAAAAGTTTTCCGGTGGCATAGAGCAGCGAAGGCACATCTAAAATGCATTTTCGGAAAATATTCACTGAAAAAAGGGAAAATCGAGGAGTAAAGTGAACAATTTCAAAATTCCTCTGTTCGTTTTTGGACGCATTTTTATTGCTTCCTTGCCTCTTAGTCCTTCCAAGTTCCAACGCTAGAGAAATCTGAATAAAGTTTAAATTTCACAAATGAAAAACACACGAACCACAGCGAGGAGGAGAGGGCAGGGCAGAGCAGACGCAAAGGAAGGGAGGAGGTAAAGAAAACCGGGGAGAAAGACGAATGGTGATGAAAACTGTTTCGCTCAACACACATGGGGAAAATTGAAAAATTGCAAATATTACACGGACAGTGGGTGTTGGAAGTTGGAAGACGACTTTGGAAATCATGCTACACATTGTTACATTGGATATCTATGGTGGGGATACGACAATGAAAGAGGACCTGCGACCGAGAGATTCTTTACAATGAAAAAGTTATGGTTCAGCCCTGGATTACCAGCAACTCCGCCTTAAGATGTCCCTTTATGTGTTGCAAGTTTAAAACGTGTTGTCTGAGTCCGGTACAACAGTGAATTACCGCTCCTTTTGCTCAAAGATGACAAAGCTTCAATCATCCGTTTGCCCGGGCCCTCCTATCGCGCTTAATGCCAATTGTTGCACTTGGACACTTAGTCCACAGCTAGTGGCCCCCGTCCTTTTCGCAGTGAAACATGCCCAAAACTTCCCACACTGTTACATCACTTTACACGATAAGGAAGTCGAATCTAGTGCCTTTATAACCCATGGACTAACACTGAAGAACGCTTGGGTATAGGTTTGTAGCTAATCGACTGATATGCCTCCTGGATTACCAGCAAATCCGTCTGAAAAAGGCTAGAATCGTACGGAAGTCGATATTATGATTTTATTTTGTTTCTAGGGAACGTTCTTGCACTAGAATAGCTGTATCTTTGGCCCTGTCACTCTCAGGATAATGTTAGTAGCTTCTAACCACAGGAGAGGGAAGAGGGTTAGAAGATTTACTCCGAAGATTCGACTGAGCAATGCGCACCACTGGCTGATAAACCACTCTACATCTTACTCGGTGAGAGATTCCCGAATAGCTTCAGTCAGGACTCAGTCGAGGCCAGATGAATATTTTCTTTCCTTCCTCTGTTTAATCCAACAAAACGAGCTGAGCACAACAGAAGACTTTGAGAAATATATTTTAAACAACCGCTGGGCCAGCAGTCATGAGACATTCAAAGACTGAGAAATGCGAGGAACGTCTCTTCAAATCAACAAAAGCAGCGACTTCTTCGGCAAAAAATTCTAGAAGACACATTTCCATATAATGCAACCCATGTGGATCTTGAAAGCCCCACTGTCATGTAATAGTCTCCCCACGGCCTTCCATTCTAACCCCATCTATCAAAGCAACAAAAACACGAACAATAAATGCCACAAAACTGCCAGTCAAACAATACACATGCAATTAACAACAAAGTCTGCAGAGTTCACTTGACATTGCAAAAATGAACAGCGGGACTCCGCCGCCCCTCCTGTCTCACACAAACACAACTTACACCCGGGGTAAACCGACTAAACAAACAAAAAAAAAATTACTCCAAACGAAATGTGACAAGAGTTCCTGCCCACCAGTTCCTCAGCTACGCAACCACAAGTGTATTGTTCAGCTCAGCCAGTGGAGATGTAAAATTGAAAATAGAAAATTTCAAATCCATCATACACACGTCCCAGAGGGAAGCCCTTCCTCCGGCACGGGGAGAAGCCACTGGTCTGCAAATGCATCTGTTATTTTGCATTAGAGACCCTGCACTGTGGAGATGGATTGTTTCTCCAAAAAAAAACACAAATAATCGCTGTGAAAGGGGAAAAAAAAGTTGCAATGGAATTGCACCCTTAACCCAACATGCGAGAGAATACAGCGATACAAACGAATGAGCACGACGACGAGGACGACGACGACTACCCTGCTGATTGCAAATACTGCGTTTCCGACTCCGGCCATCTCCGACGTACATACATACGTCATCCGTTACCCTCTTCTTTTTTGTATTCCTCGACAGTTTGTTGACTTTTTTAAATAACTGTGAAAAACATTTCGAAATTAAAAGTTAATTCTTGTTGCACACACATCAGCCACCCACCCGGCCACCCGACTTCGTTTAAATAACAAAAACTCCGACCGACAATGTGAGGAATACGTGAATGCACGGATCCCTGATACACACACAATGTGGCGCTGGTGACCATTTAGAGTTGCACTGGGTCCCGGCTAGCATCAGGAATGCTCCGCTGTCTGTAGCTCTTTTTATGGCTCCAGAAGGGGACAGGGCGCCGCCGGGGTGGTTTAAAAGTTTAATTTAACGGTATCCGTCATTTGATTTAAGGGACAGGGTTTTTTTTAATTAAATTAATTTTTTCTTTCTTTCTTGTTGTTTTTTGACTTTATTTGGTTTTTCTTATTATTCCAGTGACAACAAACAAATCTACGGAAACCAGCCGACGTGGCCGCCGTGGCCGCCGTGGCACTGTGTATGTGCAACGTGTAGCGAAGGACGCCTGGTGACTCGGTGCTGTCCGGAAACTGACCGTTTTAAATGGTTTCGCTGCTGTGAAGGGTGTGGGGGTGGAGGTTGCAGGAGCAGCGAGTAAAAACAATGCGCTGCAGGCGAAGGTGAATGTACAAGTTGATATTGGGAACAACACATTTCTGGCTGCGATGGCAATGAGGAAAAAACTGCAGGAAAACCTACAGAGAGAAAAACATTTACACTTTGCAATGAGAGGTTTGAAAAAAAGGGGTACATGGCTTTCCTCTGAAGCACACCGGTTTAAAGTGGCAAATGAGTTCACTTAACACGGGAAATAATCGCTGGGACAAAAAGGTGCTCAAAATATTGGTGACAGGATATACATTCCACATTCGGCCCAGAGTCCCTCTGACCGCCTTTTGGAAAGCAGAACGTGGCAATTTGTTAGGGAATAGCTATCAACTATGGTATCAGCCAAAAGTAAAAATAAAAATTGATATCTCCACAGGTTAAGCCGGATGGCATCTTATCTGCAGGGACAGGTGGGCTTCCTACCTAAAGTGAATGAGGCAAGAGATTCATCCAACTTAGAAGATCTATTGAGCCAAGGTGAGAATATGATGATCCAGAGGAAAGTGAACAGAACAGAATTGCGATTTCTCATAAATCCTAGTTACTGCTGGTCGTGGACAGGAACACCCTTCGAATTATGATCGGCGGTATAAGTGCCAACTGCCTACTCTGATGCCGGAAAATATGTGAAAATTATGCCTACAGACCGATGAGATCTCTCAGCACATCGTCCTAGAACGAGCTGCCGCAAAGACTCCTCACGAGTTATAGGCACGTAAAGTGAAGTGCGAGTCTGGCTGCATGGCTCCTTACTACACCGAGTCACAGTTAATGACAGAAAAATTCGGCAGAAATGGTGCCTTGTTCGCAATATTACCACTTCTTCTGCATTCGATAAAAACGTATACGCCACCGCTAGTAAGAGTTGTCCCTCACCTAGCCAATCCCGTCAGTTTGTTGGTTTCACTAAAGAAACGCAGAATTATGATGACCTTTGACTGTAGGCTAGGATGCCGTGCGACTTGTTTCTGCCATTGTACTACTAGCTTGGAGTATATGGTAGCCAGACCTATTGCCTCGATGGCGACTTAACTGGCACACCTCTCGGATTGCAAGGAACTCCCGTTTAAAGTCTTTATGTCGCTCGATTTGTGGTCCCATTTACGTTGACGAAGAGCAACTTTAAACAACGTACTACAGTCTGGCTACCATGCAAATCACGACTAAACCGAGTGGCAAAACAGGCTAAAAGTCCTTCAAATACAAAATCCTTGAATCTTTTATTCAAGCATTACACAAAAATCAAATGGAAAAAAGAAAAAAATTGCAAGAACACTCCAACTGTCACAGCATTCTGTTTCCCACACGATTATTTGGATTCAAGTACCACCACTCTACACTCCTCATACACCACACCGACACCGACAAAAATACATATTCACCACACGGGCTGCAGTGAAATACGCTCTTTCATATCAAAGGAACCACTCCAGCCTTTGTTACCAATTGAATATGTGTAATTGTTAAGCCGGAAAATTATGAGCCAAGTTTTTGTTCCGGTGGCGCCCCGGCTCCCCCGATGGCAATGAAAACACCCATCGCCTTTCTAACCGTATTATGCACCAAGTGTCATATATGGCGTCTACTTGAAAGTTCTTCCAGCGCACACCCACTCCATAGTGTCGTTGTCGGTGGGAAAACTGCAGTGCCGCAAAACTTACGGCGTAAATTGCGTATTTTGTTTGTGAGAATACTTTGACAGCGCCACTGCCACTGTCACTGTTCCCAACGTCTCCCTGTGTTAGCCTGCCTCCTTCTATTTTGAATGCAAAGTTTTTTGTTTTCCCTTATTTGGTGTGGATGGGCGAGCACATGGAAGTCTCACACCTCACTAATGTCATCGCCAATTATAATGTTGTGGGTGTGAATTTTGTTTTCATCACGAAAGGGTAGTGATTTCGAATTTAATTAGGGAGAATTTAATTTCCTAGACCTTTTTCGTGTCGAGTGTGCTTACGAGGGGCGGGCAAGGACCCTGTAATTATGGGGAAAACTTTCGACAGTTCTCGCTGCCTCGTTATTGTCAACAAGGGTGGTTTGGCGGCGGCATACGAATACTACTTTATTTAATTGCAAGAGATTCCTTCGGATTTCAACTGCCAAACTTGGCTGAGAATGGTGTAAATTATTCAAATAACGGTAATAACCACGTAAGAACTGTCAACTTTGACCGAGGGAAACGAATGAAACAGAGCTACTTACAGCTTTTGGCAGATCGAACACTCGTATGGAGTGAAGGTAAGGTGTGTCACCAAATGTTCCTCCAAGTTCGCTCTCTGCAAGAACTTCTTTCCACACTGATCGCAGACAAAGTCTCGGGTTCCTGAAAGGACATCGGATTAGGATAGATGTGACAGATTTCTTGGCGGGTACTTACCTGCGTGCATTTTCTGATGGAATTTCAAGTTGGAGGTTGTTCGGAACTTTTTATCGCACAAATTACAAGAGTAGCGCAGGCGTACGTCATCAGGCAAGTGACACTTGCTGTGTATCTGCAGTGAATTTGTTGTAAGAAAGCCCTTGCCACATGTCACGCATAGCAACATGATTAGATTTTCTTCATGCTTGTGCATCGTCTGGCGGTGCTCTTCCAAGTCCTTGAAAGAGCCACAACTCTCATTGCAAACGTCGCAAAGCAAAGCGAGCTTCGGTCGGTGCCGCTGACGGATATGATTGATCAGGGAATAGTAACGCGTAAATGTCTTTTGACAATCTGCACATATCCACTCAATTTCCGAGCCTCGAATTAGGTGTCGCTGTTCACTGTGCTCGGTCAGTTGTTTGGCAGTTTTAATCGGGTCTAGACAACGAACACACTTCCACTCGTAATCAAGCCACGTCTCGACGGCTCCATCGGTGACCGACACAGATGTGGACGGCTGGGCATACTCTACATGCTCGAGTGGATTATCTTCAACGTCTTGTGGCTCATATTGCGTTTGATCTTCGACTGGTGTTTCCTCCTCGTCTACTTCTTCTATGATTTCATATTGATCACTTTCAAAATAGATTTCGTCCTCCTCCTCATCTTCTTCGATGATCTCTATACCAATGCAAGCATCCGGTCCCGACTGGGGAACGCTGTCAGAGTTCAACTCATCGATCGGGTCCTCGGGATCCGGACTCTTTTCCGACTTTAATACATCGTCCTCAGTTTCTGAGTCAATAACTACGTACGCTGTTGGCTCCTGCTTTACACCAAGTATTTCTTGAATTACACGTGCAACGTCATCACTGACATCTGTTTCAGGCGGTTTGTTCTCCTCATTTTTGATTCGAACCTCAGCATCTTTATCATTTGCGACTGCAGCTGTGGGTACCATTAAATCCAGGGTTGGTTGGTCCTCAGAAGGTGCGTTACCTACCACCATTTCCGTTACTTTTTTGGACGTTTCAACTTTATAGAGTTTCTGCAACGATTGTTGCGATTCATGTACCCTCTCGTAGAATTCAAAAGATCCATTCAAACTGCGTACACATTCGGCACACACACCTTTTGGAAGACCGTCTTTAAGCCCAATAGTCAGATGGCAGCACTTGGCTAATTTTTGACACAAATCATGATTGCTGTCACGGATAAACGTCAAATTTTCTGTTTTTTTTAATGACGCGCACAGACGGCATATCGAAACCATCGCGAGATAATTTGTTTTAATTTCACGAAATTGTACGCTACTCGCGGTCCACGGAGGAATGTAAATGTTTAATAATTATTTTATTGCAACGCGCAATTCGTTTTGAATTCTAAACTGACGTTGAAAGGTTTTTTTCGAACTGTACACGTGAAACAAATTTATTTTGATGGATTTACCCACACTCGAACTGAATCAAATTTTCTGAAACTAAAACTACATTGTACTTGTGACATTAGAAATGGGTGCACACAACGGTAAACGTAATTAGTGATTCTGGTGTCGTATTCAGAGAGATAAATGTTATAAAAAGTTTAAGGTTGAGCGTCCGTTATAAAAGCCGGGCTCTGTGTCTTATTAAATAGGTAAAATATAAGAATATGTTGCTTTAGGTAGTTTTTTAGCCTGGCGTGGATATGCTCCATACTTTCTTCATTATTCATTGATAGTATTATAGATCATGGAGGAATGAAGGACCGATGAAAGACTACGACACCTCACCTCACGACACCTCAGGCATCTTTTTCGCGGTGTTGAAACTATCTAGATCCTTCATATAATCGATGCCTTTCTAAGGCTTGCCGTAAGCCAATCAGAGATCAAACGGCCTTCAATGGCGTCGCTTGGTAGCTGTCGAGGACAAATCAAGACCTCAATTAACAAATGTCTGGAGCCACCAACTGTCTCCAGTTGCGTACGTTAAGTTGACCGCGGTCGCCCTGTACTTGTGCGCGTCATCGTGGAACGAGCGACTCCCCTGGACACAACAAAACCGTCTTAGACGGAAGGAAGACTAAACAACAAATCATAAATCAAACCAAAGACCAATCATTTATTCGAGAATTTAAATCTTTATTCCTTTGAATGCTGGCGCACATGCTTCTGTAGTGCATAACTCTTAACAAAGCCTCTAAAACATATAGGACACACATAAGGTCTAATACCAGTGTGCGTTCTCACATGAATATCCAAGTCACACTTCTGGCTGTATGCCTTCTGGCACGTTTCACATTTGTAGGGCTTCTCTCCCGTGTGCGTTCGCAAATGCAACTGCAACAGAAACACCCTTGAAAACTTCTTACCGCATACTTTGCACAGGTGTGGCTTTTCTCCAGTATGAGTACGCATGTGAACTCTGAGATTACTAGACTCGATAAAGGGTTTGCCGCATACTTCACACTCCCAATCATACTGGCCTGCGTGCCTGAAAGAAACCAAATTAAACACGCTCTAGGCAGATAGTCGCAAGGAGATAGTTACCTTTTCAGATGAAGCGACAAAGCTGCTTGGGTCTTGAAGGCCTTGGCACATTCCGTACATGGATACGGGCGATCTCCAGTGTGTGTTCGGATGTGAACTTTCAGGCTAGCCTCTGAATTGCAAACCTTGCCGCATGTATCACATATTTCGTTACGAGTTTTCCTCTTCTTCGGTAGGCTTTCTGGTTGAGATTCTTTGTCTGGATGAATGGAATTGCAGTGAACTTGCAGCGACTCTTGCTTTGTGAAGGAATGAAAGCAAATCGGGCAAATGTGTAGCTTCCCTGCAAACTCTGGATGAATTCGCAAGTGGCGACTGAGATTGTCATGACTACTGAAAGCGGCACCGCATTCATCACAATCGAATTTCAAAGGAGCTGCTTCTTGCATTTTCTTCCTCGTAGTTGTCTAGAAGATGGAAGAGTTTACCAAACAACTATCTACTTGAACAGATGTGTTTACCTTTTGTTTGTGTTTGGTTATTGTCTCTACAATATAACCTGCGTCGCCATGGTCAGACACAATGTAGTCATCCTCCGATTGGGGATCCGTTGCTTGGGCTTGATTTTCGCTCTTATTAGGGTAATCCTCGCTCTCGGCCATGATTTCTTGTGTTTCACTTTCGACAATATCACTGCTTACGAAAGATGGATTGGGGATTTCACTTATGATAACATTTCTACTTTCGTTTTCGATGGAGGGGTGCTCGTTCCATTCAAAATCCATTGGAATTTTCTCCTCCACCTCTTCGATTATGATTGCATTGAGAATCTCTTCCGAAGTGCCATCGAATAGGTTGGATTCGACCGTGTCTGTATGGGAGAGGTATACCAATTGTGTACTTTCTGCATGCTCTGCTTTGGGCACCAATTGGTAAAGGAGTTCATTGGATTTTGCACATTTTTCTCGAAATTTAGCCGCCACTAAGAGTTCTCCGGCGCATACTTTGCAAAGGTACTTTGGCAGATTATCCGAGCGATCAACCTGGAATCAGATTACATTGGAGTTCTGTTTGGGAGAATGAGAATAAAAGTTTATACATACCATGAGTCCACCACAGGCTTCAAGTAGCTCAACAAGATTTGATTGTAAATCTTCAACTTCCTCGTAGATGTTGACCATAAGTTCCTCGATATTTAAACACACACGACATGTGAGATCTGTAATAGGTTTATTGTCCATCTTGGAAAGAATATTCCTGTTCCTCAGGGATAAACAACTTTTGGCCTGTCTGCTTGCTCTCGCCTTTTGTTTTTTGTTTTTGTCTAAAATCGGAGTGACATTTGTTGCGAATTGATTGCAATGATGCCAAATCAGGGCATTCCATCTTTTGATAAGGGAATAAAAAATTAGTTTAATAATTTTCAATTGAAACAATTTGTGTTCTGTTCTGTTTGTTGAAATAATAGGCACAACGAAGCCAGGCCTTTCTGGCTCCCACAAAAAAGAAAGGTAAACACTGTGAGTAGAATTTATATGTGGAGCCATACCAAACGACTTCAATCCATCAACTGCCCGTCGCGTAAAAATGCTTTGTTTTGAACGTCAATCAATCTCGGATGCCAGGACTTTGGCAAATCCAACTGGAAGTAACGTGCTCAAGATAAAAGAATCTAGAGGGCCAATGATCTTCAACGCATACATCTTTTACCTTTCTGGACTTGCAAAGTGCGCAAATGTTCAATCTGGCAATGCTGACAGAAAATAAAAAAAGTAAATTAAATCTCGCGTCGCTTTCTGTCACGAATTGATGCCCAAGAAAAGTGATTCCGCGGACGAGCGAATGAAAATTCGTTTAAATTCGTTTAAAAATAAGTTACATCCGGAAAAGTGTATAAAAGGGGCACTGCAATTGACCCCAAGTGTAAAACTATGTCGCTTGAAATCACAAAGATCTGTAGGACTTGCCTAGGGCTGGAGGGGGCATTACTATCCATCTACGATAGCAAAGGACCATCGGTTGGTAGTGGATGTGTCGCAGATATGCTTGGAGATCTTACAAGCATCACCGTAAGTAGAATATACCTTACAATTTAAGAAAAATAATAATTTGCGTATTTTCAGCCTAAAAGATTCGATGGAATGCCTGAGAAAGTTTGCCTGGCATGCGTGAGCGAAATCAGTCGCTGCTACTCGTTCAAAATGAAGTGCGACAATTCTGATAGGACACTTAGGCAGCTTCTTAATCTCGCCGAAGAGCCAGTCGTGGAAACAGTAGAACAACCGATGGAAGATACAAATTTAAAGGTCGAACCCTCTACAGACAAGCTGGCCGATGAAAAGAAAAAGCCACTGAAGCGAAAAGCGGAGACTACCTTACGGTTACTTCACCAGGAAACCGATCAAGGGAAATCTGGCGAATCGACTGAGGTTTATTCACTCGAAACTGAAGAGGCGATAGAAGCTTCATACTTTGTCATCGGATCGGATGACGAGGAGGAGGAAGGTGAAGAGGAAGATAATGAAACTCGGCCAAGAACGATTTCTGACGACTATGACGAAGGACTCCAAAAATTCGTAAATCAATCGCAGGACAACCAAGACCAAGAGGTCGATGAAGCAAACGACTCTGATGATTACAAACCCGTAAAGAGACGTACGACGGCCCGGAAAAAGGAAGAAGTAAAGTGTCCACTATGCCCCATGACATTTGTCCATGAAAGGAATCTGAAAAAACACATGCGCAGGCATCATCATCTGCAAGAGACCCCATTCGATCGGGCAGAACAGCCTCCAGTATCCCTTGAAGACACTGAAGTGGACCGGGAACTGCAGACAGAGCAACATGATGGATTTGAGCTCGTGTTGCAGTCGATTGAAGATGGCGATGATACGATTGTCATCGAAGACAAACAACTGCTCAAGGAGCTGGCTGAAGTGCAGATGCACAGTCATCGCTGTCCACGTTGCGGAGCTGGATTTGCCCAAGAAAAATCACTGAATATCCACATCAAACAAAACAAGTGCACCGAGAAGCAGTATGCCTGCGGCAAGTGTCAAAAGGTTTTCATTTCGCCTGAGAATCTTCGTGATCACATTCAAACTCACAGAGACGAGTTTGCTTGCAGCGAATGTAATGAGGCATTCAGCCAAAAGGAGGACCTCAACGAGCACAAAGCAGAGAAACACAGCCTCAAATTGAGGAATCAGTGTCCGAACTGCAAGAAAGGTGGGTAAGCAAGGGAAATCAGCACGAAAAGTTCCTAAATCGATTTTCTCTTCCAGTTTTCACGATGTTGTCGACTCTCAAAGACCACATGCGCATCCACAGTGGTGAAAGGCCATTCCTCTGCTCAGTGTGCGGCAAGGGTTTCAGTCAGAACGCCAATCTCAAGCAACACGTGATGCGTCATAACAAAACAAAACCTTTCAAGTGCGACGATTGCTCCAGGTCATTCGTCAGCAAAGGAGAGCTCTACTCACATGTGCGGAGCCACACAGGCGATCATCCCTTCGCCTGTGACATGTGCAAGACAGCATTCACCACGTCCAGTTCTTTGGTGAAACACAAACGCATTCATACCGGCGAACGACCATATGCCTGCGAATTTTGTCCCATGCGGTTCACTGCGCTGAACACCCTCAAGAACCACCGACGGACGCATACCGGCGAGAAGCCATTCAAGTGCAAGTTTTGCCAGCGCGGATTCGCCCAGAAGAGCGATTGTGCGATACACATGCGAACACACACCGGCGAGCGCAGGTATGTCTGTCAGGTCTGTGGTTCAGCGTTCCAGCAATCAGGTACTCTGCGGACGCACATGAAAACCCACAAAGAGCTCAAGCCTAATGCGCTACAGCTCAAACTGGAGGCGGATGAAGCAGAAGAAACGCCAAATGTAATCGATTTGGGCGGCGATGAAGAGGTAAACGAGGAACAACAGCAAGAGCACATGAAGGGTCAAAAGAAGAAGGTCTCACCGATGCAAGTAGCGGTCGAACTTGGCGACGACGACCTCATGCACTTTGCCATCGAGGAGTGTTCCAGTGAGAACAATGATTTCAGTGGCGAATGACGCAGGTCTACGTAGGCCAAGGCCTACACACCGTAAGTAGTTTTAAATAATCTGTAAGATAGCGCAATAAAGGAAAACAACAGTGAGACACGAGTTGTCCAGATTTTATTCCCAGAATCACCACAAACTTAATCTAGTTCCACTGTCGGTTGTCTAAAATTGTCCATAGGGCTGCTGTTGTCCTAACGACTGTTGGGTCACGATGACCATCTGTCCGGCGGAAGTAGAGGCATGTCCACCTCCACTCAAGGAAGTTATAGTCATCGTCTCCGATGTGACCATCGGTTCACCGTTGAACCAGTTGATGAGGGCATGTTGCGGCATGGTTACACACTTCCGCTGGTCGGCGATTAGATTCTCCGAGTACTTCACATGGTTTGCATAAGCCTCCTTTTCGTGCTGCACATCCTTTGACATCCGATGGAGATCCTTGAGGATCGCACTGCCCCACAGTTGGACATGGATGTCTGGGATTTTCGAAGCCAACTGCATTGCTGGAGTAACCATGTTCATACTTTCCTTGGAGTTTCCAATGCTGAGGAAGACATGGCTTAGGAGGACCAGCGAACACGAGGTGAGTCTGTTGAGATCCTCGGCATTTGCCATTTTAAGAGTTTCACGGAGGAAGCGTCTGGAAAAGTGAATGTTGTATGAATTCGTAAAAAAAAATAGGGTTCTCACTCACTTGGCTTCATGGAAGCTGCTCTTATGGAACGCATGTAGTCCCTGGACATAGTAGAACCCACCCATGAGTGCCTGAGAGCTGTACGAGTGCGTGTTTTCAGTGGAAACCGAGTCCAATATCTGCTTCAAGTCCTGATCCCTCTTAGTTCTCAGATATATAATGGCCAGGTTCAGGTTGGCGAACAATTTAAGATCCCTCTCGGCGGTCTCATTGACACAGGCCAGGAACTGCCTCTCTGCGTAGTCAAACAAGCTCGTCGACATCGAATACAGTCCTAGAAGGCAATGCAACTGTGCCGAATGACGTTTCAACAGATTTCTATTCGGTGTGGCCAGACAAACATCCCTAGCAGCTGCAATTTCAGTGATAGCCAACTCACGATTGCCCATCACCATGCGACACATGACAATGTGCTCGAGGAGTATAATCTTGAACACAGACAGAATCGGCTTGTCATCCTGCGACTTCAATTTCTCGATCTGGGTGAGAGCCTTCTCGGTGTACTTCTGCGCTTTGTCCATATACCCCGCCATCATTGAGTGTGACACTGTAACTAGATAAACCAGCACATACAACTGCTCCTTGGGCAGCCACACAAACATTTCCAGTGGATTCTGCCCAAAGATTACATCATCTGACGGCCAATTGGGTGCCATGATGGTTTGAATACTCATTTGGAGTTGTTTAAGGCTCGGTTTCACTGTCTTCACTTGACCCAGAGCCAGGTAATAGCAAACCTGAAGAACCAAAAAGAACACCTTCAGGTACTCCTTTTGGTGAGGGTTTATGATGTTATTGTCGATAATGGAACCGGCTTGGTTGAGTAGAGTAAGTACATCGTTGGTCTTTCGTTCAATCATCAATATCATAGCCCGACTGAGAAGGAAGAGCACTTTTAAATATGTCGCATTTGCCTCTTCAGCTGACTCTGCGCCGACTGCCAGCAATTCAGATGCCAAACTGTATTCCTTGTCAGTGGCGTGGATCTGCGATAGCTGCAGGAGTAACTTGCAATGCCAATAGACATTGTTTTGTGATAGTTCGACAGCTTTTCTGAGGATTGCCTTTGCCAGAGACCCCTGTTCCATTTGTAAGTATAGTTGTGCCAGCAGACTGGCCGTGTCAAATTTTACATCATCAAAGTTGAGGAGATTTTCTGATAGTTTCCAGGCTTTTTCCAAGTGGCTACGAGCCAGGTCTATGTTCTTCGTGTAGGCCATAAGGATTTGACCCATTTGCAGGTGAGTGCGTGCTTCTACCTTCGACGGTGGCTGGAAAGTGAACAACGCCTGTAGACACTGAATGCATTTTTTCACGTTTGGCGGAGTAGACGTTCGAAAGTACTCCGCTAAGCCGAGGAGAGAGATATAACACGCGTCCTGGCTGGAAGCCATTATTGATAGTTATTTTCCTTGTTTTACAAATAAATTAAATGTGTTTTTTTTTTATTATTTAGCGGGGAAATGAAAATTGCTAAGCGAAATGCAATATGCAAGCCGATAAAGATGTTTATGTGTCAAAATATCAAATGACAGATGTGCAGATGCAGCTTATATAGTTTATTGTACAGCGGACATTTTGAAATTATGGAGCCATATTTAAAAAGGACTTGTACAGAGGGCGATCTAGGCTTTGACCTCCGTTTAAGCCCCTTTTGCATTCTCGAAAGGAACACATTTTAGAGATTGTTGATACAGACATGGGCTTCGTTAACACGTTACAACGTTACAGGCGGGTTAGATGCTCCAAGATCCGTAAGGGAATACAGGAATATTATAAGTAAGTGAGCATTTTGTCCAATGCTGCCACCACTTATGCGGATCTGTATTTGCCAGACCCAGTCACCAGACGATCAAGCCACATAGTATTTTATTTTATTAGTCGTGTCACTACGAATCCACTCAAACGCTAATGACTTTTTATTTATACTTTAAACCGAAATTCAAGTTGCATTTGCGGGGCACATTACGAGTCGTGTCACTACGAACACACTCTTTGGCTAATGACTTTTTAGCTCATACACTTATGACTTTTTAAATGTCAAATAGCGTCGGATGCAGTCGCATACGACCTACTGACATACAGAACTTTTGCAAGTCGTATTTCTATTTAGTCGTATTTCTTTCGGCTGCTATTTTGAAGTGACTACACGTATTTCAAAATAACATGGAAACTAAACGATTGTAAGCTCTTGATTTGTAATTATTAAATATTATACAAATTAATTAAGTTGCTTGAAATATTCTTACTTTCTAGTAAATTCACTAACAGGCACCAATTCGAAGCTTTGGTGTCTGCTATGGAGGAAAATCTGGATATTGCAAGAGGCCACAGCAGAAGAACGGATCCCAAATCTTTTTGGAATAACTTGGCGGATAAGCTAAATAGTTTGGGACCACCAACCCGCGACGGACCAGCTTGGCTGAAGGTATAAATTGATTGTTTTTACTTTATAACTGCTTAACTATATTTGGATTCACTCTGTAGGTTTGGAACGATCAAAAATATTCGCTAAGGAAAAAAATTGTCCATAATAATAAACAAATTAAAGGCACTGCTGATGGCTTAGACAAAGTTTTTATTTTAAATCCTTTGGAGGAGAGCCTGCTGGGAATTCTTCAACTTAAAGTAGAAGTGGACCCGATTGAATCTTCGTCCATAAGTTTGAATTATGAGGATTTTATGGATGACATAATGGAAACCGATGCAAGTTGTAAAACTGTTTCTCCTGTTCCTTCTTCTACTCGTGTCAAGGAAGTTGCACCGAATCCCAGACGTAAAAGAAAACCTAGAGGAAAATTGAATATGCTGAAAGAAGAAAGAATGAAACTGTTGAGAAATCAAACAAGAACGCAAACATTATTTTTAAACGAGCAACGAAAGTTAACTAAATTAAAGGAAGAACAAGTGAAGCTGCTGAGAGACGATTTAGAAGATAAGAAAAACTTTAGACGCCATTCGCTTGCAATAAAATCGCAAAAACGCAATACTGCAAGATCACAAGGGCTGGAGAGTATGAAACTATTGAAAATCCAAACAAGAACGCAAATATCACTGTTGAAGGAGCAACAAAACTTGACGAAGTTGATGGAAGAACAAGTAAAGCTGCTGCGAGACGATTTGGAAGATAGAAAAAGATTGAGACGCCAAACGCTTGAAATAAAATTGGAGGCAGATGTGTGAAAAAAAGAAAAAGACTTTGCTCGAAAATTGGAAGCAAAGTCTGTTCTTTTATGACTTTATGTGATATTTTTTTTTTGTTTTATAATTAAATTTGACTTGAAGTTTATGTTTGCGTTTTTTTACAAATTAATCTACACCTCGATAATAACTTGGCGACCCCTCCCGAGCGATTTGCGGGTTTCCCTTGCGTTATAGGAGAAAACGCTCTTCGCAATCGCAAATCTTGAATAAAGTGGAACCCAAAAAGTCTGATCTACAACGTGGGCAGGTCTGTTTCGCGATATTTGAACCGCGGAGGGCGGGAGGGGGGGTTTGTCGCATGGTTGGCCCCGACAGGCCGTAGCTCCTAAAGCGTTGGAGCTTTACAACTTCCTAAGGCGGAGTTGTAGAGCGGAAGATTTCCAAGAAATGCAGCCCTTACCCCACCCCGTAGCTTTAAAAATAAGGGAGATATCGAGGTTTTTCGATTCTCAACTCTTCTCTAAATCGTCCTGCCGGGCCGTAGCTCATAAACCGTTAGGCGCAAAGCAAAACTTTCCAGGGGAAAGTTGTAGAGCGGAAAATTTCCAAGAAAAGCAGCCCTCACTTCAGTCCGTAGCTTTAAAAACAAGGGAGATATCGAGGTTTTCCGATTCTCATCTTTACAGAAAATCAGCCACAGGCCGCCTCGAGCGAAATAGAAATTTCTCCATTTTTTCCATGAAAACCAACTCCGAACCCTTCGCAAGCGATTTGCGCGTTTCCCTTGCGTTTTAGGGAAAAACGCTCTTCACGATCGCAAATCTTGAACAAAATGGAACTCAAATTTTCTGATCTATAACGTGGGCATGTCTGTTTCGCGAAATTGTGCACGGGGGGGGAGGTAGGGGGGGGTTTCCGCATGGTTCACCCCGCCGAGCCGTAGCTCCTAAACCTTTAGGCGCAGACCAAAACTTTCTGTGGTGGAGTTGTAGAGCGGAGAATTTCCACGAAACGCAGCCCTTACTCCACCCCGTAGGTTCAAAAATAACGGAGATATTGAAGTTTTTCGAGTTTCAATTTTTCAGAATATCAGAAACGCGTTTCCCCGCGGTTAAGGGCAAAACACTCGTCGCGATCTAAAACCTTAGCAACATCGAAATGAAAACGTCTGATCTAAATTATGGACAGGTCTGTTTCGAGATATTTCGCAAGGGGTGGGCGGGAGAGGGTCTTGTAGAATGGTTCGTCCCGCCGGGCTATAGCTCCTGAATCGTTAGGCGCAGAGCAAAACTTTCTATGGCGGAGTTGTAGAGCGGAAAATTTCCAAGAAAAGCAGCCCTTACCCCACCCCGTAGCTTTAAAAATAAGGGAGGTATCAAGGATTTCCCCTTTCCAACTTTTCATTAAAATCAATTTCAGCAATTTCTCAGTTTTTCTGTGGAAACCAACCACGGCCCCTTCGCAAGCAATTTGCGCGTTTCCCTTGCGTTTTAGAGCAATCACAGATATAATGTCTACCAAGATTTAAGTTTAGCAAAAACTACAAGGTTACATTTCCAAAAACAGCAATAACTGGGAACAGAACAAGCCAACATTTGCCAACGAATCTCTTGTATAGTGCACGGATGGATCCAGCAGAATTTCATTCAAAAGACCTATGCATGCGAGAGGACATAAACAGACCCATATCAGGTAAGAACATTGACATTCTCTCTGACTAGCATAAATAGTTTGTAAGTAGTAATAAACGACTTTTTTATATTTTTTTTCTTTTTCTTCTTCTTCTAACGCATGCAGGATGTGCAACGAAGACGAAGAATCAGCAGAACACAGACAACTGCCTCATAACAACACGTCATCGTTTTCTGGGCAACTACTACCTTACATCGGAAGATATAACCACCAGCTCACCCAAAGATATTGCCGGGCTTATCACTCACTTCGCCTTCATGGATGAACTCTAAAGAAGACATCACGATAGGGCAACATGAGGCCGCTGTGAAAAGGGACCCAGCCCCATCTCAATCAAAAATCTACCTATTTCCGAGATCTACAGAGAACCAGCACCACCAGACTACCGACATCAACATTCCCTGCAATCATTTTAACTCTTAAGCTGTTTGTCAAAAACACCCCACGTATTTAAAACAAATTATGTACTCCTAGCTCTTAAGTTATTACATTACATCCCAATAAAACTGAAAGAAAATACAAAACATCATGTCTTCTTATTTTCCTTTGAGTTTCTAGACAATATTTCAGGGTTTCAAGGATTCCAAGGTGAGTATCATGAAATTCACATTTCACTAAATACGGATGCCTTGAAAATAGGTACGCCTAAAACCACCCACAAAATGCAAAGAAATCACGAAAACGTGAAAAAACCACAAAAATCCATAAAAATCTGACGTCACACCAAAAAAATCGACTGAGAATTTCTTGAAAATTTCTGAAAAATACCAGGCCACCAGAAATCCCAGAAAAGCAGTAGGTATCCCCTATTTTCGCGGCCAGCCGTGTGGTATGCAGCAGAATTTTTCCCGTGGAATAAATCCTTCCAGCCGTGTGGTATTCCCGATTTTTTTGAGAAAAAAAAATTCCAAACTGTCGTCAAGATACCATTGCATACCACACGGTCGTGGCTTTTTACGTCCAGCCGTGTGGTATACCCGATTTTTTCTTTATTAAATAGCCACCTTTCGGTAAGATACCATGGCATACCACACGGCCGTGGATTTTTACGTTCAGCCGTGTGGTATACCCGATTTTTTTTACTCATGCCCGAGATTTTTACGTTCAGCCGTGTGGTATACCCCATTTTTTTTCTCATGCTCTGACGTAAGTCGGTTTGCTGGGATTTCCGAGTTTTCATACCAAAATTTTTCTGGGGTACTAGGCGCCCAGAAAAAGCAGCAGGTATACCGCCTATTTTTTCGCGCCAATTTTCGCAGAAATGCCTCAAAAAGCCTTAAGGAGGGCCGGGGCTGAAAAAATTGGGATGGAGTTTTGTGCGCCCAAGGTCGCTCTACAAGATGGCGTCCTCAGAATTTTCATAATATGTACCGTTATCCGGCGAGAAATGAAAATATGCCAAGTTTTTTAGAAATCCCATCCATGTCAATTTTTTTTCAAACGTCCAAAAGTCGTTTAATGAAGGCCGGGGCTGAAAAAATTGGAATGCAGTTTTGTGCGTTGAAGGTCGCTCTTCAAAATAAGGGGTCTAGCATTTTTGTAGCATGTACCGTTATGGGGAAAACACATCAAAACGTGCAAAAAAAATTGAAAAATACCAGCTCATGGTCGCCGGGGTGCATTTTTTCCCACCCCGAAGACACTGGACTGGTATTTTTTAAACTTTTTACCACGTTTTGACATGTAACTGCTTAACGGTAGATGCTACAAAAATGCTAGACCCCTTATTTTGAAGAGCGACCTTTAACGCATAAAACTGCATTCCAATTTTTTCAGCCCCGGGCTTCCTTATGCCACTTTTGGACGTTTGAAAACAAATTGACATGGATGGGATTGCTCAAAAACTTGGCATATTTTCATTTCTCGCCGGATAACGGTACATATTATGAAAATTCTGAGGACGCCATCTTGTAGAGCGACCTTGGGCGCACAAAACTCCATCCCAATTTTTTCAGCCCCGGCCCTCCTTAAGGCTTTTTGAGGCATTTCTGCGAAAATTGGCGCGAAAAAATAGGCGGTATACCTGCTGCTTTTTCTGGGCGCCTAGTACCCCAGAAAAATTTTGGTATGAAAACTCGGAAATCCCAGCAAACCGACTTACGTCAGAGCACGAGAAAAAAAATGGGGTATACCACACGGCTGAACGTAAAAATCTCGAGCGTGAGAAAAAAAAATCGGGTATACCACACGGCTGGACGTTAAAAGCTACGGCCGTGTGGTATGCAATGGTATCTTGACGACAGTTTGGAATTTTTTTTCTCAAAAAAAATCGGGTATACCATACGGCGGGAGGGATTTATTCCACGGGAAAAAATTCTGTTGCATACCACACGGCTGGCCGCGAAAATAGGGGATACCTACTGCTTTTCTGGGATTTCTGGTGGCCTGGTATTTTTCAGAAATTTTCAAGAAATTCTCAGTCGATTTTTTTGCTGTGACGTCAGATTTTCATGGATTTTTTCACATTTTCGTGATTTCTTTGTATTTTGTGGGTGGTTTTGGGCGTACCTATTTTCAAGGCAACCGTATTTCGTGAAATGTGAATTTCATGATAGTCACCTTGGAATCCTTGAAACCCTGAAATATTGTCTAGAAACTCAAAGGAAAATAAGAAGACATGATGTTTTGTATTTTCTTTCAGTTTTATTGGGCTGTAATGTAATAACTTAAGATCTAGGAGTACATTAATTGTTTTAAAGACGTGGGGTGTCTTTGACAAACACCTTGAGAGTTAAAATGATTGCAGGGAATGTTCATGTTGGCAGTCTTGTGGAGCTGGTTCTCTGTAGATCTCGGGAGGTAGGTAGATTGTTAATTAATAAGGGACTGAGTCCCTTACCACTGCGAACTCATGTTTTCTTCTTTAGAGTTCATTCATGGGGCCGGAGTGAGTGATGGAGCCGGCAATCTTAGGGTGAGCTGGTGGTTATATCTTCCGATGTAAGGTAGTAGTTGCCCAGAAAACGATGACGTGTTGTTATGAGGCAGTTGTCTGTGTTCTGCTGATTCTTCGTCTTCGTTGCACATCCTGCATGTGTTAGAAGAAGAAGGAAAAGAAAAAAAGCGATTAATTAGTACTTACAAACTATTTCTCAGAGAGAATGTCAATGTTCTTACCTGATATGGATCTGTTTATGTCCTCTCGCATGCATAGGTCTATTGAATGAAATTCTGCTGGATCCATCTGTGCACTATACAAGAGATTCGTTGGCAAATGTTGGCCTGTTCTCTTCCCAATTATTGCTGTTGTTCTGAAAATACAACCTTGTAGTTTTTGCTAAACTTAAATCTTGGTAGACATTATATCTGTGATTGCTCTAAAACGCAAGGGAAACGCGCAAATCGCTTGCGAAGGGTTCGGAGTTGGTTTTCATGGAAATAATGGAGAAATTTCTACTTCGCTCGAGGCGGCCTGTGGCTGATTTTCTGTAAAGATGAGAATCGGAAAACCTCGATATCTCCCTTGTTTTTAAAGCTGCGGACTGAAGTAAGGGCTGCTTTTCTTGGAAATTTTCCGCTCTACAACTTTCCCCTGGAAAGTTTTGCTTTGTGCCTAACGGTTTATGAGCTACGGCCCGGCAGGACGATTTAGAGAAGAGTTGAGAATCGAAAAACCTCGATATCTCCCTTATTTTTAAAGCTACGCGGTGGGGTAAGGGCTGTTTTTCTTG
Source organism: Matsumyia berberina (assembly GCA_917880715.2). NCBI lineage: Eukaryota > Metazoa > Arthropoda > Insecta > Diptera > Syrphidae > Matsumyia > Matsumyia berberina. Next base: position 112,864,539 of record OU862872.1, read on the forward strand.
GAAATTTTTCGCTCTACAACTCCGCCATAGCTCTGCTCTGCGCCTAACGATTCAGGAGCTATGGCCCGGCGGGACGAACCATTCCACAGGACCCTCTCCCGCCCACCCATTGCGAAATATCTCGAAACAGACCTGTCCATAATTTAGATCAGACGTTTTCATTTCGATGTTGCTAAGGTTTTAGAACGCGACGAGCGTTTTGCCTTTAACCGCGGGGAAACGCGTTTCTGATATTCTGAAAAATTGAAACTCGAAAAACTTCAATATCTCCGTTATTTTTGAACCTACGGGGTGGAGTAAGGGCTGCGTTTCGTGGAAATTCTCCGCTCTACAACTCCACCATAGAAAGTTTTGGTCTGCGCCTAACGGTTTAGAAGCTACAGCTCGGCGGGGTGAACCATGCGGAAACCCCCCCCCTACCTCCCCCCCCCGTGCAAAATTTCGCGAAACAGACCTGCCCACGTTGTAGATCAGAAAATTTGAGTTCCACTTTGTTCAAGATTTGCGATCGTGACGAGCGTTTTGCCCTAAAACGCAAGGGAAACGCGCAAATCTCTTGCGAAGGGTTCGGAGTTGGTTTTGATGGAAAAAATGGAGAAATTTCTACTTCGCTCGAGGCGGCCTGTGGCTGATTTTCTGTAAAGATGAGAATCGGAAAACCTCGATATCTCCCTTGTTTTTAAAGCTGCGGACTGAAGTAAGGGCTGCTTTTCTTGGAAATTTTCCGCTCTATAACTTTCCCCTGGAAAGTTTTGCTTTGCGCCTAATGGTTTATGAGCTACGGCCCGGCAGGACGATTTAGAGAAGAGTTGAGAATCGAAAAACCTCGATATCTCCCTTATTTTTAAAGCAACGGGGTGGGGTAAGGGCTGTTTTTCTTGGAAATTTTTCGCTCTACAACTCCGCCATAGCTCTGCTCTGCGCCTAACGATTCAGGAGCTATGGCCCGGCGGGACGAACCATTCCACAGGACCCTCTCCCGCCCACCCCTTGCGAAATATCTCGAAACAGACCTGTCCATAATTTAGATCAGACGTTTTCATTTCGATGTTGCTAAGGTTTTAGAACGCGACGAGCGTTTTGCCCTTAACCGCGGGGAAACGCGTTTCTGATATTCTGAAAAATTGAAACTCGAAAAACTTCAATATCTCCGTTATTTTTGAACCTACGGGGTGGAGTAAGGGCTGCGTTTCGTGGAAATTCTCCGCTCTACAACTCCACCATAGAAAGTTTTGGTCTGCGCCTAACGGTTTAGGAGCTACAGCTCGGCGGGGTGAACCATGCGGAAACCCCCCCCTACCTCCCCCCCCGTGCAAAATTTCGCGAAACAGACCTGCCCACGTTGTAGATCAGAAAATTTGAGTTCCACTTTGTTCAAGATTTGCGATCGTGACGAGCGTTTTGCCCTAAAACGCAAGGGAAACGCGCAAATCTCTTGCGAAGGGTTCGGAGTTGGTTTTGATGGAAAAAATGGAGAAATTTCTACTTCGCTCGAGGCGGCCTGTGGCTGATTTTCTGTAAAGATGAGAATCGGAAAACCTCGATATCTCCCTTGTTTTTAAAGCTGCGGACTGAAGTAAGGGCTGCTTTTCTTGGAAATTTTTCGCTCTACAACTCCGCCATAGCTCTGCTCTGCGCCTAACGATTCAGGAGCTATGGCCCGGCGGGACGAACCATTCCACAGGACCCTCTCCCGCCCACCCATTGCGAAATATCTCGAAACAGACCTGTCCATAATTTAGATCAGACGTTTTCATTTCGATGTTGCTAAGGTTTTAGAACGCGACGAGCGTTTTGCCTTTAACCGCGGGGAAACGCGTTTCTGATATTCTGAAAAATTGAAACTCGAAAAACTTCAATATCTCCGTTATTTTTGAACCTACGGGGTGGAGTAAGGGCTGCGTTTCGTGGAAATTCTCCGCTCTACAACTCCACCATAGAAAGTTTTGGTCTGCGCCTAACGGTTTAGAAGCTACAGCTCGGCGGGGTGAACCATGCGGAAACCCCCCCCCTACCTCCCCCCCCCGTGCAAAATTTCGCGAAACAGACCTGCCCACGTTGTAGATCAGAAAATTTGAGTTCCACTTTGTTCAAGATTTGCGATCGTGACGAGCGTTTTGCCCTAAAACGCAAGGGAAACGCGCAAATCTCTTGCGAAGGGTTCGGAGTTGGTTTTGATGGAAAAAATGGAGAAATTTCTACTTCGCTCGAGGCGGCCTGTGGCTGATTTTCTGTAAAGATGAGAATCGGAAAACCTCGATATCTCCCTTGTTTTTAAAGCTGCGGACTGAAGTAAGGGCTGCTTTTCTTGGAAATTTTCCGCTCTATAACTTTCCCCTGGAAAGTTTTGCTTTGCGCCTAATGGTTTATGAGCTACGGCCCGGCAGGACGATTTAGAGAAGAGTTGAGAATCGAAAAACCTCGATATCTCCCTTATTTTTAAAGCAACGGGGTGGGGTAAGGGCTGTTTTTCTTGGAAATTTTTCGCTCTACAACTCCGCCATAGCTCTGCTCTGCGCCTAACGATTCAGGAGCTATGGCCCGGCGGGACGAACCATTCCACAGGACCCTCTCCCGCCCACCCCTTGCGAAATATCTCGAAACAGACCTGTCCATAATTTAGATCAGACGTTTTCATTTCGATGTTGCTAAGGTTTTAGAACGCGACGAGCGTTTTGCCCTTAACCGCGGGGAAACGCGTTTCTGATATTCTGAAAAATTGAAACTCGAAAAACTTCAATATCTCCGTTATTTTTGAACCTACGGGGTGGAGTAAGGGCTGCGTTTCGTGGAAATTCTCCGCTCTACAACTCCACCATAGAAAGTTTTGGTCTGCGCCTAACGGTTTAGGAGCTACAGCTCGGCGGGGTGAACCATGCGGAAACCCCCCCCTACCTCCCCCCCCGTGCAAAATTTCGCGAAACAGACCTGCCCACGTTGTAGATCAGAAAATTTGAGTTCCACTTTGTTCAAGATTTGCGATCGTGACGAGCGTTTTGCCCTAAAACGCAAGGGAAACGCGCAAAGTTTTGCTTTGCGCCTAACGGTTTATGAGCTACGGCCCGGCAGGACGATTTAGAGAAGAGTTGAGAATCGAAAAACCTCGATATCTCCCTTATTTTTAAAGCTACGGGGTGTGGTAAGGGCTGTTTTTCTTGGAAATTTTTCGCTCTACAACTCCGCCATAGCTCTGCTCTGCGCCTAACGATTCAGGAGCTATGGCCCGGCGGGACGAACCATTCCACAGGACCCTCTCCCGCCCACCCATTGCGAAATATCTCGAAACAGACCTGTCCATAATTTAGATCAGACGTTTTCATTTCGATGTTGCTAAGGTTTTAGATCGCGACGAGCGTTTTGCCCTTAACCGCGGGGAAACGCGTTTCTGATATTCTGAAAAATTGAAACTCGAAAAACTTCAATATCTCCGTTATTTTTGAACCTACGGGGTGGAGTAAGGGCTGCGTTTCGTGGAAATTCTCCGCTCTACAACTCCACCATAGAAAGTTTTGGTCTGCGCCTAACGGTTTAGGAGCTACAGCTCGGCGGGGTGAACCATGCGGAAACCCCCCCCCTACCTCCCCCCCCCGTGCAAAATTTCGCGAAACAGACCTGCCCACGTTGTAGATCAGAAAATTTGAGTTCCACTTTGTTCAAGATTTGCGATCGTGACGAGCGTTTTGCCCTAAAACGCAAGGGAAACGCGCAAATCTCTTGCGAAGGGTTCGGAGTTGGTTTTGATGGAAAAAATGGAGAAATTTCTACTTCGCTCGAGGCGGCCTGTGGCTGATTTTCTGTAAAGATGAGAATCGGAAAACCTCGATATCTCCCTTGTTTTTAAAGCTGCGGACTGAAGTAAGGGCTGCTTTTCTTGGAAATTTTCCGCTCTATAACTTTCCCCTGGAAAGTTTTGCTTTGCGCCTAATGGTTTATGAGCTACGGCCCGGCAGGACGATTTAGAGAAGAGTTGAGAATCGAAAAACCTCGATATCTCCCTTATTTTTAAAGCAACGGGGTGGGGTAAGGGCTGTTTTTCTTGGAAATTTTTCGCTCTACAACTCCGCCATAGCTCTGCTCTGCGCCTAACGATTCAGGAGCTATGGCCCGGCGGGACGAACCATTCCACAGGACCCTCTCCCGCCCACCCCTTGCGAAATATCTCGAAACAGACCTGTCCATAATTTAGATCAGACGTTTTCATTTCGATGTTGCTAAGGTTTTAGAACGCGACGAGCGTTTTGCCCTTAACCGCGGGGAAACGCGTTTCTGATATTCTGAAAAATTGAAACTCGAAAAACTTCAATATCTCCGTTATTTTTGAACCTACGGGGTGGAGTAAGGGCTGCGTTTCGTGGAAATTCTCCGCTCTACAACTCCACCATAGAAAGTTTTGGTCTGCGCCTAACGGTTTAGAAGCTACAGCTCGGCGGGGTGAACCATGCGGAAACCCCCCCCTACCTCCCCCCCCGTGCAAAATTTCGCGAAACAGACCTGCCCACGTTGTAGATCAGAAAATTTGAGTTCCACTTTGTTCAAGATTTGCGATCGTGACGAGCGTTTTGCCCTAAAACGCAAGGGAAACGCGCAAAGTTTTGCTTTGCGCCTAACGGTTTATGAGCTACGGCCCGGCAGGACGATTTAGAGAAGAGTTGAGAATCGAAAAACCTCGATATCTCCCTTATTTTTAAAGCTACGGGGTGTGGTAAGGGCTGTTTTTCTTGGAAATTTTTCGCTCTACAACTCCGCCATAGCTCTGCTCTGCGCCTAACGATTCAGGAGCTATGGCCCGGCGGGACGAACCATTCCACAGGACCCTCTCCCGCCCACCCATTGCGAAATATCTCGAAACAGACCTGTCCATAATTTAGATCAGACGTTTTCATTTCGATGTTGCTAAGGTTTTAGATCGCGACGAGCGTTTTGCCCTTAACCGCGGGGAAACGCGTTTCTGATATTCTGAAAAATTGAAACTCGAAAAACTTCAATATCTCCGTTATTTTTGAACCTACGGGGTGGAGTAAGGGCTGCGTTTCGTGGAAATTCTCCGCTCTACAACTCCACCATAGAAAGTTTTGGTCTGCGCCTAACGGTTTAGGAGCTACAGCTCGGCGGGGTGAACCATGCGGAAACCCCCCCCCTACCTCCCCCCCCCGTGCAAAATTTCGCGAAACAGACCTGCCCACGTTGTAGATCAGAAAATTTGAGTTCCACTTTGTTCAAGATTTGCGATCGTGACGAGCGTTTTGCCCTAAAACGCAAGGGAAACGCGCAAATCTCTTGCGAAGGGTTCGGAGTTGGTTTTGATGGAAAAAATGGAGAAATTTCTACTTCGCTCGAGGCGGCCTGTGGCTGATTTTCTGTAAAGATGAGAATCGGAAAACCTCGATATCTCCCTTGTTTTTAAAGCTGCGGACTGAAGTAAGGGCTGCTTTTCTTGGAAATTTTCCGCTCTATAACTTTCCCCTGGAAAGTTTTGCTTTGCGCCTAATGGTTTATGAGCTACGGCCCGGCAGGACGATTTAGAGAAGAGTTGAGAATCGAAAAACCTCGATATCTCCCTTATTTTTAAAGCAACGGGGTGGGGTAAGGGCTGTTTTTCTTGGAAATTTTTCGCTCTACAACTCCGCCATAGCTCTGCTCTGCGCCTAACGATTCAGGAGCTATGGCCCGGCGGGACGAACCATTCCACAGGACCCTCTCCCGCCCACCCCTTGCGAAATATCTCGAAACAGACCTGTCCATAATTTAGATCAGACGTTTTCATTTCGATGTTGCTAAGGTTTTAGAACGCGACGAGCGTTTTGCCCTTAACCGCGGGGAAACGCGTTTCTGATATTCTGAAAAATTGAAACTCGAAAAACTTCAATATCTCCGTTATTTTTGAACCTACGGGGTGGAGTAAGGGCTGCGTTTCGTGGAAATTCTCCGCTCTACAACTCCACCATAGAAAGTTTTGGTCTGCGCCTAACGGTTTAGAAGCTACAGCTCGGCGGGGTGAACCATGCGGAAACCCCCCCCTACCTCCCCCCCCGTGCAAAATTTCGCGAAACAGACCTGCCCACGTTGTAGATCAGAAAATTTGAGTTCCACTTTGTTCAAGATTTGCGATCGTGACGAGCGTTTTGCCCTAAAACGCAAGGGAAACGCGCAAAGTTTTGCTTTGCGCCTAACGGTTTATGAGCTACGGCCCGGCAGGACGATTTAGAGAAGAGTTGAGAATCGAAAAACCTCGATATCTCCCTTATTTTTAAAGCTACGGGGTGTGGTAAGGGCTGTTTTTCTTGGAAATTTTTCGCTCTACAACTCCGCCATAGCTCTGCTCTGCGCCTAACGATTCAGGAGCTATGGCCCGGCGGGACGAACCATTCCACAGGACCCTCTCCCGCCCACCCATTGCGAAATATCTCGAAACAGACCTGTCCATAATTTAGATCAGACGTTTTCATTTCGATGTTGCTAAGGTTTTAGATCGCGACGAGCGTTTTGCCCTTAACCGCGGGGAAACGCGTTTCTGATATTCTGAAAAATTGAAACTCGAAAAACTTCAATATCTCCGTTATTTTTGAACCTACGGGGTGGAGTAAGGGCTGCGTTTCGTGGAAATTCTCCGCTCTACAACTCCACCATAGAAAGTTTTGGTCTGCGCCTAACGGTTTAGGAGCTACAGCTCGGCGGGGTGAACCATGCGGAAACCCCCCCCCTACCTCCCCCCCCCCGTGCAAAATTTCGCGAAACAGACCTGCCCACGTTGTAGATCAGAAAATTTGAGTTCCACTTTGTTCAAGATTTGCGATCGTGACGAGCGTTTTGCCCTAAAACGCAAGGGAAACGCGCAAATCTCTTGCGAAGGGTTCGGAGTTGGTTTTGATGGAAAAAATGGAGAAATTTCTACTTCGCTCGAGGCGGCCTGTGGCTGATTTTCTGTAAAGATGAGAATCGGAAAACCTCGATATCTCCCTTGTTTTTAAAGCTGCGGACTGAAGTAAGGGCTGCTTTTCTTGGAAATTTTCCGCTCTATAACTTTCCCCTGGAAAGTTTTGCTTTGCGCCTAATGGTTTATGAGCTACGGCCCGGCAGGACGATTTAGAGAAGAGTTGAGAATCGAAAAACCTCGATATCTCCCTTATTTTTAAAGCAACGGGGTGGGGTAAGGGCTGTTTTTCTTGGAAATTTTTCGCTCTACAACTCCGCCATAGCTCTGCTCTGCGCCTAACGATTCAGGAGCTATGGCCCGGCGGGACGAACCATTCCACAGGACCCTCTCCCGCCCACCCCTTGCGAAATATCTCGAAACAGACCTGTCCATAATTTAGATCAGACGTTTTCATTTCGATGTTGCTAAGGTTTTAGAACGCGACGAGCGTTTTGCCCTTAACCGCGGGGAAACGCGTTTCTGATATTCTGAAAAATTGAAACTCGAAAAACTTCAATATCTCCGTTATTTTTGAACCTACGGGGTGGAGTAAGGGCTGCGTTTCGTGGAAATTCTCCGCTCTACAACTCCACCATAGAAAGTTTTGGTCTGCGCCTAACGGTTTAGGAGCTACAGCTCGGCGGGGTGAACCATGCGGAAACCCCCCCATACCTCCCCCCCCGTGCAAAATTTCGCGAAACAGACCTGCCCACGTTGTAGATCAGAAAATTTGAGTTCCACTTTGTTCAAGATTTGCGATCGTGACGAGCGTTTTGCCCTAAAACGCAAGGGAAACGCGCAAAGTTTTGCTTTGCGCCTAACGGTTTATGAGCTACGGCCCGGCAGGACGATTTAGAGAAGAGTTGAGAATCGAAAAACCTCGATATCTCCCTTATTTTTAAAGCTACGGGGTGTGGTAAGGGCTGTTTTTCTTGGAAATTTTTCGCTCTACAACTCCGCCATAGCTCTGCTCTGCGCCTAACGATTCAGGAGCTATGGCCCGGCGGGACGAACCATTCCACAGGACCCTCTCCCGCCCACCCATTGCGAAATATCTCGAAACAGACCTGTCCATAATTTAGATCAGACGTTTTCATTTCGATGTTGCTAAGGTTTTAGATCGCGACGAGCGTTTTGCCCTTAACCGCGGGGAAACGCGTTTCTGATATTCTGAAAAATTGAAACTCGAAAAACTTCAATATCTCCGTTATTTTTGAACCTACGGGGTGGAGTAAGGGCTGCGTTTCGTGGAAATTCTCCGCTCTACAACTCCACCATAGAAAGTTTTGGTCTGCGCCTAACGGTTTAGGAGCTACAGCTCGGCGGGGTGAACCATGCGGAAACCCCCCCCCTACCTCCCCCCCCCGTGCAAAATTTCGCGAAACAGACCTGCCCACGTTGTAGATCAGAAAATTTGAGTTCCACTTTGTTCAAGATTTGCGATCGTGACGAGCGTTTTGCCCTAAAACGCAAGGGAAACGCGCAAATCTCTTGCGAAGGGTTCGGAGTTGGTTTTGATGGAAAAAATGGAGAAATTTCTACTTCGCTCGAGGCGGCCTGTGGCTGATTTTCTGTAAAGATGAGAATCGGAAAACCTCGATATCTCCCTTGTTTTTAAAGCTGCGGACTGAAGTAAGGGCTGCTTTTCTTGAAATTTTCCGCTCTATAACTTTCCCCTGGAAAGTTTTGCTTTGCGCCTAATGGTTTATGAGCTACGGCCCGGCAGGACGATTTAGAGAGAGTTGAGAATCGAAAAACCTCGATATCTCCCTTATTTTTAAAGCAACGGGGTGGGGTAAGGGCTGTTTTTCTTGGAAATTTTTCGCTCTACAACTCCGCCATAGCTCTGCTCTGCGCCTAACGATTCAGGAGCTATGGCCCGGCGGGACGAACCATTCCACAGGACCCTCTCCCGCCCACCCCTTGCGAAATATCTCGAAACAGACCTGTCCATAATTTAGATCAGACGTTTTCATTTCGATGTTGCTAAGGTTTTAGAACGCGACGAGCGTTTTGCCCTTAACCGCGGGGAAACGCGTTTCTGATATTCTGAAAAATTGAAACTCGAAAAACTTCAATATCTCCGTTATTTTTGAACCTACGGGGTGGAGTAAGGGCTGCGTTTCGTGGAAATTCTCCGCTCTACAACTCCACCATAGAAAGTTTTGGTCTGCGCCTAACGGTTTAGGAGCTACAGCTCGGCGGGGTGAACCATGCGGAAACCCCCCCCTACCTCCCCCCCCGTGCAAAATTTCGCGAAACAGACCTGCCCACGTTGTAGATCAGAAAATTTGAGTTCCACTTTGTTCAAGATTTGCGATCGTGACGAGCGTTTTGCCCTAAAACGCAAGGGAAACGCGCAAAGTTTTGCTTTGCGCCTAACGGTTTATGAGCTACGGCCCGGCAGGACGATTTAGAGAAGAGTTGAGAATCGAAAAACCTCGATATCTCCCTTATTTTTAAAGCTACGGGGTGTGGTAAGGGCTGTTTTTCTTGGAAATTTTTCGCTCTACAACTCCGCCATAGCTCTGCTCTGCGCCTAACGATTCAGGAGCTATGGCCCGGCGGGACGAACCATTCCACAGGACCCTCTCCCGCCCACCCCTTGCGAAATATCTCGAAACAGACCTGTCCATAATTTAGATCAGACGTTTTCATTTCGATGTTGCTAAGGTTTTAGAACGCGACGAGCGTTTTGCCCTTAACCGCGGGGAAACGCGTTTCTGATATTCTGAAAAATTGAAACTCGAAAAACTTCAATATCTCCGTTATTTTTGAACCTACGGGGTGGAGTAAGGGCTGCGTTTCGTGGAAATTCTCCGCTCTACAACTCCACCATAGAAAGTTTTGGTCTGCGATTAACTGTTTAGGAGCTACAGCTCGGCGGGGTGAACCATGCGGAAACCCCCCCCCTACCTCCCCCCCCGTGCAAAATTTCGCGAAACAGACCTGCCCACGTTGTAGATCAGAAAATTTGAGTTCCACTTTGTTCAAGATTTGCGATCGTGACGAGCGTTTTGCCCTAAAACGCAAGGGAAACGCGCAAATCTCTTGCGAAGGGTTCGGAGTTGGTTTTCATGGAAAAAATGGAGAAATTTCTACTTCGCTCGAGGCGGCCTGTGGCTGATTTTCTGTAAAGATGAGAATCGGAAAACCTCGATATCTCCCTTGTTTTTAAAGCTGCGGACTGAAGTAAGGGCTGCTTTTCTTGGAAATTTTCCGCTCTACAACTTTCCCCTGGAAAGTTTTGCTTTGCGCCTAACGGTTTATGAGCTACGGCCCGGCAGGACGATTTAGAGAAGAGGTGAGAATCGAAAAACCTCGATATCTCCCTTGTTTTTAAAGCTACGGGGTGGGGTAAGAGCTGCTTTTCTTGGAAATTTTCCGCTCTACACAACTCCGCCATAGAAAGTTTTGCTCTGCGCCTAACGATTCAGGAGCTATAGCCCGGCGGGACGAACCATTCTACAAGACCCTCTCCCGCCCACCCCTTGCGAAATATCTCGAAACAGACCTGTCCATAATTTAGATCAGACGTTTTCATTTCGATGTTGCTAAGGTTTTAGAACGCGACGAGCGTTTTGCCCTTAACCGCGGGGAAACGCGTTTCTGATATTCTGAAAAATTGAAACTCGAAAAACTTCAATATCTCCGTTATTTTTGAACCTACGGGGTGGAGTAAGGGCTGCGTTTCGTGGAAATTCTCCGCTCTACAACTCCACCATAGAAAGTTTTGGTCTGCGATTAACTGTTTAGGAGCTACAGCTCGGCGGGGTGAACCATGCGGAAACCCCCCCCCTACCTCCCCCCCCGTGCAAAATTTCGCGAAACAGACCTGCCCACGTTGTAGATCAGAAAATTTGAGTTCCACTTTGTTCAAGATTTGCGATCGTGACGAGCGTTTTGCCCTAAAACGCAAGGGAAACGCGCAAATCTCTTGCGAAGGGTTCGGAGTTGGTTTTCATGGAAAAAATGGAGAAATTTCTACTTCGCTCGAGGCGGCCTGTGGCTGATTTTCTGTAAAGATGAGAATCGGAAAACCTCGATATCTCCCTTGTTTTTAAAGCTGCGGACTGAAGTAAGGGCTGCTTTTCTTGAAAATTTTCCGCTCTACAACTTTCCCCTGGAAAGTTTTGCTTTGCGCCTAACGGTTTATGAGCTACGGCCCGGCAGGACGATTTAGAGAAGAGTTGAGAATCGAAAAACCTCGATATCTCCCTTATTTTTAAAGCTACGGGGTGGGGTAAGGGCTGCTTTTCTTGGAAATTTTCCGCTCTACAACTCCGCCATAGAAAGTTTTGCACTGCGCCTAACGATTCAGGAGCTATAGCTCGGCGGGACGAACCATTCTACAAGACCCTCTCCCGCCCACCCATTGCGAAATATCTCGAAACAGACCTGTCCATAATTTAGATCAGACGTTTTCATTTCGATGTTGCTAAGGTTTTAGATCGCGACGAGCGTTTTGCCCTTAACCGCGGGGAAACACGTTTCTGATATTCTGAAAAATTGAAACTCGAAAAACTTCAATATCTCCGTTATTTTTGAACCTACGGGGTGGAGTAAGGGCTGCGTTTCGTGGAAATTCTCCGCTCTACAACTCCACCATAGAAAGTTTTGGTCTGCGCCTAACGGTTTAGGAGCTACAGCTCGGCGGGGTGAACCATGCGGAAACCCCCCCCTACCTCCCCCCCCGTGCAAAATTTCCCGAAACAGACCTGCCCACGTTGTAGATCAGAAAATTTGAGTTTCACTTTGTTCAAGATTTGCGATCGTGACGAGCGTTTTGCCCTAAAACGCAAGGGAAACGCGCAAATCTCTTGCGAAGGGTTCGGAGTTGGTTTTGATGGAAAAAATGGAGAAATTTCTACTTCGCTCGAGGCGGCCTGTGGCTGATTTTCTGTAAAGATGAGAATCGGAAAACCTCGATATCTCCCTTGTTTTTAAAGCTGCGGACTGAAATAAGGGCTGCTTTTCTTGGAAATTTTCCACTCTACAACTTTCCCCTGGAAAGTTTTGCTTTGCGCCTAACGGTTTATGAGCTACGGCCCGGCAGGACGATTTAGAGAAGAGTTGAGAATCGAAAAACCTCGATATCTCCCTTATTTTTAAAGCTACGGGGTGGGGTAAGGGCTGTTTTTCTTGGAAATTTTTCGCTCTACAACTCCGCCATAGCTCTGCTCTGCGCCTAACGATTCAGGAGCTTTGGCCCGGCGGGACGAACCATTCCACAGGACCCTCTCCCGCCCACCCCTTGCGAAATATCTCGAAACAGACCTGTCCATAATTTAGATCAGACGTTTTCATTTCGATGTTGCTAAGGTTTTAGAACGCGACGAGCGTTTTGCCCTTAACCGCGGGGAAACGCGTTTCTGATATTCTGAAAAATTGAAACTCGAAAAACTTCAATATCTCCGTTATTTTTGAACCTACGGGGTGGAGTAAGGGCTGCGTTTCGTGGAAATTCTCCGCTCTACAACTCCACCATAGAAAGTTTTGGTCTGCGCCTAACGGTTTAGGAGCTACAGCTCGGCGGGGTGAACCATGCGGAAACCCCCCCCTACCTCCCCCCCCGTGCAAAATTTCGCGAAACAGACCTGCCCACGTTGTAGATCAGAAAATTTGAGTTTCACTTTGTTCAAGATTTGCGATCGTGACGAGCGTTTTGCCCTAAAACGCAAGGGAAACGCGCAAATCTCTTGCGAAGGGTTCGGAGTTGGTTTTCATGGAAAAAATGGAGAAATTTCTACTTCGCTCGAGGCGGCCTGTGGCTGATTTTCTGTAAAGATGAGAATCGGAAAACCTCGATATCTCCCTTGTTTTTAAAGCTGCGGACTGAAGTAAGGGCTGCTTTTCTTGGAAATTTTCCGCTCTACAACTTTCCCATGGAAAGTTTTGCTTTGCGCCTAACGGTTTATGAGCTACGGCCCGGCAGGACGATTTAGAGAAGAGGTGAGAATCGAAAAACCTCGATATCTCCCTTGTTTTTAAAGCTACGGGGTGGGGTAAGGGCTGCTTTTCTTGGAAATTTTCCGCTCTACACAACTCCGCCATAGAAAGTTTTGCTCTGCGCCTAACGATTCAGGAGCTATAGCCCGGCGGGACGAACCATTCTACAAGACCCTCTCCCGCCCACCCCTTGCGAAATATCTCGAAACAGACCTGTCCATAATTTAGATCAGACGTTTTCATTTCGATGTTGCTAAGGTTTTAGAACGCGACGAGCGTTTTGCCCTTAACCGCGGGGAAACGCGTTTCTGATATTCTGAAAAATTGAAACTCGAAAAACTTCAATATCTCCGTTATTTTTGAACCTACGGGGTGGAGTAAGGGCTGCGTTTCGTGGAAATTCTCCGCTCTACAACTCCACCATAGAAAGTTTTGGTCTGCGATTAACTGTTTAGGAGCTACAGCTCGGCGGGGTGAACCATGCGGAAACCCCCCCCCTACCTCCCCCCCCGTGCAAAATTTCGCGAAACAGACCTGCCCACGTTGTAGATCAGAAAATTTGAGTTCCACTTTGTTCAAGATTTGCGATCGTGACGAGCGTTTTGCCCTAAAACGCAAGGGAAACGCGCAAATCTCTTGCGAAGGGTTCGGAGTTGGTTTTCATGGAAAAAATGGAGAAATTTCTACTTCGCTCGAGGCGGCCTGTGGCTGATTTTCTGTAAAGATGAGAATCGGAAAACCTCGATATCTCCCTTGTTTTTAAAGCTGCGGACTGAAGTAAGGGCTGCTTTTCTTGAAAATTTTCCGCTCTACAACTTTCCCCTGGAAAGTTTTGCTTTGCGCCTAACGGTTTATGAGCTACGGCCCGGCAGGACGATTTAGAGAAGAGTTGAGAATCGAAAAACCTCGATATCTCCCTTATTTTTAAAGCTACGGGGTGGGGTAAGGGCTGCTTTTCTTGGAAATTTTCCGCTCTACAACTCCGCCATAGAAAGTTTTGCACTGCGCCTAACGATTCAGGAGCTATAGCTCGGCGGGACGAACCATTCTACAAGACCCTCTCCCGCCCACCCATTGCGAAATATCTCGAAACAGACCTGTCCATAATTTAGATCAGACGTTTTCATTTCGATGTTGCTAAGGTTTTAGATCGCGACGAGCGTTTTGCCCTTAACCGCGGGGAAACACGTTTCTGATATTCTGAAAAATTGAAACTCGAAAAACTTCAATATCTCCGTTATTTTTGAACCTACGGGGTGGAGTAAGGGCTGCGTTTCGTGGAAATTCTCCGCTCTACAACTCCACCATAGAAAGTTTTGGTCTGCGCCTAACGGTTTAGGAGCTACAGCTCGGCGGGGTGAACCATGCGGAAACCCCCCCCTACCTCCCCCCCCGTGCAAAATTTCCCGAAACAGACCTGCCCACGTTGTAGATCAGAAAATTTGAGTTTCACTTTGTTCAAGATTTGCGATCGTGACGAGCGTTTTGCCCTAAAACGCAAGGGAAACGCGCAAATCTCTTGCGAAGGGTTCGGAGTTGGTTTTGATGGAAAAAATGGAGAAATTTCTACTTCGCTCGAGGCGGCCTGTGGCTGATTTTCTGTAAAGATGAGAATCGGAAAACCTCGATATCTCCCTTGTTTTTAAAGCTGCGGACTGAAATAAGGGCTGCTTTTCTTGGAAATTTTCCACTCTACAACTTTCCCCTGGAAAGTTTTGCTTTGCGCCTAACGGTTTATGAGCTACGGCCCGGCAGGACGATTTAGAGAAGAGTTGAGAATCGAAAAACCTCGATATCTCCCTTATTTTTAAAGCTACGGGGTGGGGTAAGGGCTGTTTTTCTTGGAAATTTTTCGCTCTACAACTCCGCCATAGCTCTGCTCTGCGCCTAACGATTCAGGAGCTTTGGCCCGGCGGGACGAACCATTCCACAGGACCCTCTCCCGCCCACCCCTTGCGAAATATCTCGAAACAGACCTGTCCATAATTTAGATCAGACGTTTTCATTTCGATGTTGCTAAGGTTTTAGAACGCGACGAGCGTTTTGCCCTTAACCGCGGGGAAACGCGTTTCTGATATTCTGAAAAATTGAAACTCGAAAAACTTCAATATCTCCGTTATTTTTGAACCTACGGGGTGGAGTAAGGGCTGCGTTTCGTGGAAATTCTCCGCTCTACAACTCCACCATAGAAAGTTTTGGTCTGCGCCTAACGGTTTAGGAGCTACAGCTCGGCGGGGTGAACCATGCGGAAACCCCCCCCTACCTCCCCCCCCGTGCAAAATTTCGCGAAACAGACCTGCCCACGTTGTAGATCAGAAAATTTGAGTTTCACTTTGTTCAAGATTTGCGATCGTGACGAGCGTTTTGCCCTAAAACGCAAGGGAAACGCGCAAATCTCTTGCGAAGGGTTCGGAGTTGGTTTTCATGGAAAAAATGGAGAAATTTCTACTTCGCTCGAGGCGGCCTGTGGCTGATTTTCTGTAAAGATGAGAATCGGAAAACCTCGATATCTCCCTTGTTTTTAAAGCTGCGGACTGAAGTAAGGGCTGCTTTTCTTGGAAATTTTCCGCTCTACAACTTTCCCATGGAAAGTTTTGCTTTGCGCCTAACGGTTTATGAGCTACGGCCCGGCAGGACGATTTAGAGAAGAGGTGAGAATCGAAAAACCTCGATATCTCCCTTGTTTTTAAAGCTACGGGGTGGGGTAAGGGCTGCTTTTCTTGGAAATTTTCCGCTCTACAACTCCGCCATAGAAAGTTTTGCTCTGCGCCTAACGATTCAGGAGCTATAGCCCGGCGGGACGAACCATTCTACAAGACCCTCTCCCGCCCACCCCTTGCGAAATATCTCGAAACAGACCTGTCCATAATTTAGATCAGACGTTTTCATTTCGATGTTGCTAAGGTTTTAGAACGCGACGAGCGTTTTGCCCTTAACCGCGGGGAAACGCGTTTCTGATATTCTGAAAAATTGAAACTCGAAAAACTTCAATATCTCCGTTATTTTTGAACCTACGGGGTGGAGTAAGGGCTGCGTTTCGTGGAAATTCTCCGCTCTACAACTCCACCATAGAAAGTTTTGGTCTGCGATTAACTGTTTAGGAGCTACAGCTCGGCGGGGTGAACCATGCGGAAACCCCCCCCCTACCTCCCCCCCCGTGCAAAATTTCGCGAAACAGACCTGCCCACGTTGTAGATCAGAAAATTTGAGTTCCACTTTGTTCAAGATTTGCGATCGTGACGAGCGTTTTGCCCTAAAACGCAAGGGAAACGCGCAAATCTCTTGCGAAGGGTTCGGAGTTGGTTTTCATGGAAAAAATGGAGAAATTTCTACTTCGCTCGAGGCGGCCTGTGGCTGATTTTCTGTAAAGATGAGAATCGGAAAACCTCGATATCTCCCTTGTTTTTAAAGCTGCGGACTGAAGTAAGGGCTGCTTTTCTTGAAAATTTTCCGCTCTACAACTTTCCCCTGGAAAGTTTTGCTTTGCGCCTAACGGTTTATGAGCTACGGCCCGGCAGGACGATTTAGAGAAGAGTTGAGAATCGAAAAACCTCGATATCTCCCTTATTTTTAAAGCTACGGGGTGGGGTAAGGGCTGCTTTTCTTGGAAATTTTCCGCTCTACAACTCCGCCATAGAAAGTTTTGCACTGCGCCTAACGATTCAGGAGCTATAGCTCGGCGGGACGAACCATTCTACAAGACCCTCTCCCGCCCACCCATTGCGAAATATCTCGAAACAGACCTGTCCATAATTTAGATCAGACGTTTTCATTTCGATGTTGCTAAGGTTTTAGATCGCGACGAGCGTTTTGCCCTTAACCGCGGGGAAACACGTTTCTGATATTCTGAAAAATTGAAACTCGAAAAACTTCAATATCTCCGTTATTTTTGAACCTACGGGGTGGAGTAAGGGCTGCGTTTCGTGGAAATTCTCCGCTCTACAACTCCACCATAGAAAGTTTTGGTCTGCGCCTAACGGTTTAGGAGCTACAGCTCGGCGGGGTGAACCATGCGGAAACCCCCCCCTACCTCCCCCCCCGTGCAAAATTTCCCGAAACAGACCTGCCCACGTTGTAGATCAGAAAATTTGAGTTTCACTTTGTTCAAGATTTGCGATCGTGACGAGCGTTTTGCCCTAAAACGCAAGGGAAACGCGCAAATCTCTTGCGAAGGGTTCGGAGTTGGTTTTGATGGAAAAAATGGAGAAATTTCTACTTCGCTCGAGGCGGCCTGTGGCTGATTTTCTGTAAAGATGAGAATCGGAAAACCTCGATATCTCCCTTGTTTTTAAAGCTGCGGACTGAAATAAGGGCTGCTTTTCTTGGAAATTTTCCACTCTACAACTTTCCCCTGGAAAGTTTTGCTTTGCGCCTAACGGTTTATGAGCTACGGCCCGGCAGGACGATTTAGAGAAGAGTTGAGAATCGAAAAACCTCGATATCTCCCTTATTTTTAAAGCTACGGGGTGAGGTAAGGGCTGTTTTTCTTGGAAATTTTTCGCTCTACAACTCCGCCATAGCTCTGCTCTGCGCCTAACGATTCAGGAGCTTTGGCCCGGCGGGACGAACCATTCCACAGGACCCTCTCCCGCCCACCCCTTGCGAAATATCTCGAAACAGACCTGTCCATAATTTAGATCAGACGTTTTCATTTCGATGTTGCTAAGGTTTTAGAACGCGACGAGCGTTTTGCCCTTAACCGCGGGGAAACGCGTTTCTGATATTCTGAAAAATTGAAACTCGAAAAACTTCAATATCTCCGTTATTTTTGAACCTACGGGGTGGAGTAAGGGCTGCGTTTCGTGGAAATTCTCCGCTCTACAACTCCACCATAGAAAGTTTTGGTCTGCGCCTAACGGTTTAGGAGCTACAGCTCGGCGGGGTGAACCATGCGGAAACCCCCCCCTACCTCCCCCCCCGTGCAAAATTTCGCGAAACAGACCTGCCCACGTTGTAGATCAGAAAATTTGAGTTTCACTTTGTTCAAGATTTGCGATCGTGACGAGCGTTTTGCCCTAAAACGCAAGGGAAACGCGCAAATCTCTTGCGAAGGGTTCGGAGTTGGTTTTCATGGAAAAAATGGAGAAATTTCTACTTCGCTCGAGGCGGCCTGTGGCTGATTTTCTGTAAAGATGAGAATCGGAAAACCTCGATATCTCCCTTGTTTTTAAAGCTGCGGACTGAAGTAAGGGCTGCTTTTCTTGGAAATTTTCCGCTCTACAACTTTCCCATGGAAAGTTTTGCTTTGCGCCTAACGGTTTATGAGCTACGGCCCGGCAGGACGATTTAGAGAAGAGGTGAGAATCGAAAAACCTCGATATCTCCCTTGTTTTTAAAGCTACGGGGTGGGGTAAGGGCTGCTTTTCTTGGAAATTTTCCGCTCTACACAACTCCGCCATAGAAAGTTTTGCTCTGCGCCTAACGATTCAGGAGCTATAGCCCGGCGGGACGAACCATTCTACAAGACCCTCTCCCGCCCACCCCTTGCGAAATATCTCGAAACAGACCTGTCCATAATTTAGATCAGACGTTTTCATTTCGATGTTGCTAAGGTTTTAGAACGCGACGAGCGTTTTGCCCTTAACCGCGGGGAAACGCGTTTCTGATATTCTGAAAAATTGAAACTCGAAAAACTTCAATATCTCCGTTATTTTTGAACCTACGGGGTGGAGTAAGGGCTGCGTTTCGTGGAAATTCTCCGCTCTACAACTCCACCATAGAAAGTTTTGGTCTGCGATTAACTGTTTAGGAGCTACAGCTCGGCGGGGTGAACCATGCGGAAACCCCCCCCCTACCTCCCCCCCCGTGCAAAATTTCGCGAAACAGACCTGCCCACGTTGTAGATCAGAAAATTTGAGTTCCACTTTGTTCAAGATTTGCGATCGTGACGAGCGTTTTGCCCTAAAACGCAAGGGAAACGCGCAAATCTCTTGCGAAGGGTTCGGAGTTGGTTTTCATGGAAAAAATGGAGAAATTTCTACTTCGCTCGAGGCGGCCTGTGGCTGATTTTCTGTAAAGATGAGAATCGGAAAACCTCGATATCTCCCTTGTTTTTAAAGCTGCGGACTGAAGTAAGGGCTGCTTTTCTTGAAAATTTTCCGCTCTACAACTTTCCCCTGGAAAGTTTTGCTTTGCGCCTAACGGTTTATGAGCTACGGCCCGGCAGGACGATTTAGAGAAGAGTTGAGAATCGAAAAACCTCGATATCTCCCTTATTTTTAAAGCTACGGGGTGGGGTAAGGGCTGCTTTTCTTGGAAATTTTCCGCTCTACAACTCCGCCATAGAAAGTTTTGCACTGCGCCTAACGATTCAGGAGCTATAGCTCGGCGGGACGAACCATTCTACAAGACCCTCTCCCGCCCACCCATTGCGAAATATCTCGAAACAGACCTGTCCATAATTTAGATCAGACGTTTTCATTTCGATGTTGCTAAGGTTTTAGATCGCGACGAGCGTTTTGCCCTTAACCGCGGGGAAACACGTTTCTGATATTCTGAAAAATTGAAACTCGAAAAACTTCAATATCTCCGTTATTTTTGAACCTACGGGGTGGAGTAAGGGCTGCGTTTCGTGGAAATTCTCCGCTCTACAACTCCACCATAGAAAGTTTTGGTCTGCGCCTAACGGTTTAGGAGCTACAGCTCGGCGGGGTGAACCATGCGGAAACCCCCCCCTACCTCCCCCCCCGTGCAAAATTTCCCGAAACAGACCTGCCCACGTTGTAGATCAGAAAATTTGAGTTTCACTTTGTTCAAGATTTGCGATCGTGACGAGCGTTTTGCCCTAAAACGCAAGGGAAACGCGCAAATCTCTTGCGAAGGGTTCGGAGTTGGTTTTGATGGAAAAAATGGAGAAATTTCTACTTCGCTCGAGGCGGCCTGTGGCTGATTTTCTGTAAAGATGAGAATCGGAAAACCTCGATATCTCCCTTGTTTTTAAAGCTGCGGACTGAAATAAGGGCTGCTTTTCTTGGAAATTTTCCACTCTACAACTTTCCCCTGGAAAGTTTTGCTTTGCGCCTAACGGTTTATGAGCTACGGCCCGGCAGGACGATTTAGAGAAGAGTTGAGAATCGAAAAACCTCGATATCTCCCTTATTTTTAAAGCTACGGGGTGGGGTAAGGGCTGTTTTTCTTGGAAATTTTTCGCTCTACAACTCCGCCATAGCTCTGCTCTGCGCCTAACGATTCAGGAGCTTTGGCCCGGCGGGACGAACCATTCCACAGGACCCTCTCCCGCCCACCCCTTGCGAAATATCTCGAAACAGACCTGTCCATAATTTAGATCAGACGTTTTCATTTCGATGTTGCTAAGGTTTTAGAACGCGACGAGCGTTTTGCCCTTAACCGCGGGGAAACGCGTTTCTGATATTCTGAAAAATTGAAACTCGAAAAACTTCAATATCTCCGTTATTTTTGAACCTACGGGGTGGAGTAAGGGCTGCGTTTCGTGGAAATTCTCCGCTCTACAACTCCACCATAGAAAGTTTTGGTCTGCGCCTAACGGTTTAGGAGCTACAGCTCGGCGGGGTGAACCATGCGGAAACCCCCCCCTACCTCCCCCCCCGTGCAAAATTTCGCGAAACAGACCTGCCCACGTTGTAGATCAGAAAATTTGAGTTTCACTTTGTTCAAGATTTGCGATCGTGACGAGCGTTTTGCCCTAAAACGCAAGGGAAACGCGCAAATCTCTTGCGAAGGGTTCGGAGTTGGTTTTCATGGAAAAAATGGAGAAATTTCTACTTCGCTCGAGGCGGCCTGTGGCTGATTTTCTGTAAAGATGAGAATCGGAAAACCTCGATATCTCCCTTGTTTTTAAAGCTGCGGACTGAAGTAAGGGCTGCTTTTCTTGGAAATTTTCCGCTCTACAACTTTCCCATGGAAAGTTTTGCTTTGCGCCTAACGGTTTATGAGCTACGGCCCGGCAGGACGATTTAGAGAAGAGGTGAGAATCGAAAAACCTCGATATCTCCCTTGTTTTTAAAGCTACGGGGTGGGGTAAGGGCTGCTTTTCTTGGAAATTTTCCGCTCTACAACTCCGCCATAGAAAGTTTTGCTCTGCGCCTAACGATTCAGGAGCTATAGCCCGGCGGGACGAACCATTCTACAAGACCCTCTCCCGCCCACCCCTTGCGAAATATCTCGAAACAGACCTGTCCATAATTTAGATCAGACGTTTTCATTTCGATGTTGCTAAGGTTTTAGAACGCGACGAGCGTTTTGCCCTTAACCGCGGGGAAACGCGTTTCTGATATTCTGAAAAATTGAAACTCGAAAAACTTCAATATCTCCGTTATTTTTGAACCTACGGGGTGGAGTAAGGGCTGCGTTTCGTGGAAATTCTCCGCTCTACAACTCCACCATAGAAAGTTTTGGTCTGCGATTAACTGTTTAGGAGCTACAGCTCGGCGGGGTGAACCATGCGGAAACCCCCCCCCTACCTCCCCCCCCGTGCAAAATTTCGCGAAACAGACCTGCCCACGTTGTAGATCAGAAAATTTGAGTTCCACTTTGTTCAAGATTTGCGATCGTGACGAGCGTTTTGCCCTAAAACGCAAGGGAAACGCGCAAATCTCTTGCGAAGGGTTCGGAGTTGGTTTTCATGGAAAAAATGGAGAAATTTCTACTTCGCTCGAGGCGGCCTGTGGCTGATTTTCTGTAAAGATGAGAATCGGAAAACCTCGATATCTCCCTTGTTTTTAAAGCTGCGGACTGAAGTAAGGGCTGCTTTTCTTGAAAATTTTCCGCTCTACAACTTTCCCCTGGAAAGTTTTGCTTTGCGCCTAACGGTTTATGAGCTACGGCCCGGCAGGACGATTTAGAGAAGAGTTGAGAATCGAAAAACCTCGATATCTCCCTTATTTTTAAAGCTACGGGGTGGGGTAAGGGCTGCTTTTCTTGGAAATTTTCCGCTCTACAACTCCGCCATAGAAAGTTTTGCACTGCGCCTAACGATTCAGGAGCTATAGCTCGGCGGGACGAACCATTCTACAAGACCCTCTCCCGCCCACCCATTGCGAAATATCTCGAAACAGACCTGTCCATAATTTAGATCAGACGTTTTCATTTCGATGTTGCTAAGGTTTTAGATCGCGACGAGCGTTTTGCCCTTAACCGCGGGGAAACACGTTTCTGATATTCTGAAAAATTGAAACTCGAAAAACTTCAATATCTCCGTTATTTTTGAACCTACGGGGTGGAGTAAGGGCTGCGTTTCGTGGAAATTCTCCGCTCTACAACTCCACCATAGAAAGTTTTGGTCTGCGCCTAACGGTTTAGGAGCTACAGCTCGGCGGGGTGAACCATGCGGAAACCCCCCCCTACCTCCCCCCCCGTGCAAAATTTCCCGAAACAGACCTGCCCACGTTGTAGATCAGAAAATTTGAGTTTCACTTTGTTCAAGATTTGCGATCGTGACGAGCGTTTTGCCCTAAAACGCAAGGGAAACGCGCAAATCTCTTGCGAAGGGTTCGGAGTTGGTTTTGATGGAAAAAATGGAGAAATTTCTACTTCGCTCGAGGCGGCCTGTGGCTGATTTTCTGTAAAGATGAGAATCGGAAAACCTCGATATCTCCCTTGTTTTTAAAGCTGCGGACTGAAATAAGGGCTGCTTTTCTTGGAAATTTTCCACTCTACAACTTTCCCCTGGAAAGTTTTGCTTTGCGCCTAACGGTTTATGAGCTACGGCCCGGCAGGACGATTTAGAGAAGAGTTGAGAATCGAAAAACCTCGATATCTCCCTTATTTTTAAAGCTACGGGGTGGGGTAAGGGCTGTTTTTCTTGGAAATTTTTCGCTCTACAACTCCGCCATAGCTCTGCTCTGCGCCTAACGATTCAGGAGCTTTGGCCCGGCGGGACGAACCATTCCACAGGACCCTCTCCCGCCCACCCCTTGCGAAATATCTCGAAACAGACCTGTCCATAATTTAGATCAGACGTTTTCATTTCGATGTTGCTAAGGTTTTAGAACGCGACGAGCGTTTTGCCCTTAACCGCGGGGAAACGCGTTTCTGATATTCTGAAAAATTGAAACTCGAAAAACTTCAATATCTCCGTTATTTTTGAACCTACGGGGTGGAGTAAGGGCTGCGTTTCGTGGAAATTCTCCGCTCTACAACTCCACCATAGAAAGTTTTGGTCTGCGCCTAACGGTTTAGGAGCTACAGCTCGGCGGGGTGAACCATGCGGAAACCCCCCCCTACCTCCCCCCCCGTGCAAAATTTCGCGAAACAGACCTGCCCACGTTGTAGATCAGAAAATTTGAGTTTCACTTTGTTCAAGATTTGCGATCGTGACGAGCGTTTTGCCCTAAAACGCAAGGGAAACGCGCAAATCTCTTGCGAAGGGTTCGGAGTTGGTTTTCATGGAAAAAATGGAGAAATTTCTACTTCGCTCGAGGCGGCCTGTGGCTGATTTTCTGTAAAGATGAGAATCGGAAAACCTCGATATCTCCCTTGTTTTTAAAGCTACGGGGTGGGGTAAGGGCTGCTTTTCTTGGAAATTTTCCGCTCTACAACTCCGCCATAGAAAGTTTTGGACTGCGCCTAACGATTCAGGAGCTATAGCCCGGCGGGACGAACCATTCTACAAGACCCTCTCCCGCCCACCCATTGCGAAATATCTCGAAACAGACCTGTCCATAATTTAGATCAGACGTTTTCATTTCGATGTTGCTAAGGTTTTAGATCGCGACGAGCGTTTTGCCCTTAACCGCGGGGAAACACGTTTCTGATATTCTGAAAAATTGAAACTCGAAAAACTTCAATATCTCCGTTATTTTTGAACCTACGGGGTGGAGTAAGGGCTGCGTTTCGTGGAAATTCTCCGCTCTACAACTCCACCATAGAAAGTTTTGGTCTGCGCCTAACGGTTTAGGAGCTACAGCTCGGCGGGGTGAACCATGCGGAAACCCCCCCCTACCTCCCCCCCCGTGCAAAATTTCCCGAAACAGACCTGCCCACGTTGTAGATCAGAAAATTTGAGTTTCACTTTGTTCAAGATTTGCGATCGTGACGAGCGTTTTGCCCTAAAACGCAAGGGAAACGCGCAAATCTCTTGCGAAGGGTTCGGAGTTGGTTTTGATGGAAAAAATGGAGAAATTTCTGCTTCGCTCGAGGCGGCCTGTGGCTGATTTTCTGTAAAGATGAGAATCGGAAAACCTCGATATCTCCCTTGTTTTTAAAGCTGCGGACTGAAATAAGGGCTGCTTTTCTTGGAAATTTTCCACTCTACAACTTTCCCCTGGAAAGTTTTGCTTTGCGCCTAACGGTTTATGAGCTACGGCCCGGCAGGACGATTTAGAGAAGAGTTGAGAATCGAAAAACCTCGATATCTCCCTTATTTTTAAAGCTACGGGGTGGGGTAAGGGCTGTTTTTCTTGGAAATTTTTCGCTCTACAACTCCGCCATAGCTCTGCTCTGCGCCTAACGATTCAGGAGCTTTGGCCCGGCGGGACGAACCATTCCACAGGACCCTCTCCCGCCCACCCCTTGCGAAATATCTCGAAACAGACCTGTCCATAATTTAGATCAGACGTTTTCATTTCGATGTTGCTAAGGTTTTAGAACGCGACGAGCGTTTTGCCCTTAACCGCGGGGAAACGCGTTTCTGATATTCTGAAAAATTGAAACTCGAAAAACTTCAATATCTCCGTTATTTTTGAACCTACGGGGTGGAGTAAGGGCTGCGTTTCGTGGAAATTCTCCGCTCTACAACTCCACCATAGAAAGTTTTGGTCTGCGCCTAACGGTTTAGGAGCTACAGCTCGGCGGGGTGAACCATGCGGAAACCCCCCCCGACCGCCCCCCCCGTGCAAAATTTCGCGAAACAGACCTGCCCACGTTGTAGATCAGAAAATTTGAGTTTCACTTTGTTCAAGATTTGCGATCGTGACGAGCGTTTTGCCCTAAAACGCAAGGGAAACGCGCAAATCTCTTGCGAAGGGTTCGGAGTTGGTTTTCATGGAAAAAATGGAGAAATTTCTACTTCGCTCGAGGCGGCCTGTGGCTGATTTTCTGTAAAGATGAGAATCGGAAAACCTCGATATCTCCCTTGTTTTTAAAGCTACGGGGTGGGGTAAGGGCTGCTTTTCTTGGAAATTTTCCGCTCTACAACTCCGCCATAGAAAGTTTTGGACTGCGCCTAACGATTCAGGAGCTATAGCCCGGCGGGACGAACCATTCTACAAGACCCTCTCCCGCCCACCCATTGCGAAATATCTCGAAACAGACCTGTCCATAATTTAGATCAGACGTTTTCATTTCGATGTTGCTAAGGTTTTAGATCGCGACGAGCGTTTTGCCCTTAACCGCGGGGAAACACGTTTCTGATATTCTGAAAAATTGAAACTCGAAAAACTTCAATATCTCCGTTATTTTTGAACCTACGGGGTGGAGTAAGGGCTGCGTTTCGTGGAAATTCTCCGCTCCACAACTCCGCCATAGAAAGTTTTGGTCTGCGCCTAACGGTTTAGGAGCTACGGCTCGGCGGGGTGAACCATGCGGAAACCCCCCCCTACCTCCCCCCCCGTGCAAAATTTCGCGAAACAGACCTGCCCACGTTGTAGATCAGAAAATTTGAGTTCCACTTTGTTCAAGATTTGCGATCGTGACGAGCGTTTTGCCCTAAAACGCAAGGGAAACGCGCAAATCTCTTGCGAAGGGTTCGGAGTTGGTTTTGATGGAAAAAATGGAGAAATTTCTACTTCGCTCGAGGCGGCCTGTGGTTGATTTTCTGTAAAGATGAGAATCGGAAAACCTCGATATCTCCCTTGTTTTTAAAGCTGCGGACTGAAATAAGGGCTGCTTTTCTTGGAAATTTTCCGCTCTACAACTTTCCCCTGAAAAGTTTTGCTTTGCGCCTAACGGTTTATGAGCTACGGCCCGGCAGGACGATTTAGAGAAGAGTTGAGAATCGAAAAACCTCGATATCTCCCTTATTTTTAAAGCTACGGGGTGGGGTAAGGGCTGCTTTTCTTGGAAATTTTCCGCTCTACAACTCCGCCATAGAAAGTTTTGCTCTGCGCCTAACGATTCAGGAGCTATAGCCCGGCGGGACGAAACATTCTACAAGACCCTCTCCCGCCCACCCCTTGCGAAATATCTCGAAACAGACCTGTCCATAATTTAGATCAGACGTTTTCATTTCGATGTTGCTAAGGTTTTAGATCGCGACGAGCGTTTTGCCCTTAACCGCGGGGAAACGCGTTTCTGATATTCTGAAAAATTGAAACTCGAAAAACTTCAATATCTCCGTTATTTTTGAACCTACGGGGTGGAGTAAGGGCTGCGTTTCGTGGAAATTCTCCGCTCTACAACTCCACCATAGAAAGTTTTGGTCTGCGCCTAACGGTTTAGGAGCTACAGCTCGGCGGGGTGAACCATGCGGAAACCCCCCCCTACCTCCCCCCCCGTGCAAAATTTCGCGAAACAGACCTGCCCACGTTGTAGATCAGAAAATTTGAGTTTCACTTTGTTCAAGATTTGCGATCGTGACGAGCGTTTTGCCCTAAAACGCAAGGGAAACGCGCAAATCTCTTGCGAAGGGTTCGGAGTTGGTTTTCATGGAAAAAATGGAGAAATTTCTACTTCGCTCGAGGCGGCCTGTGGCTGATTTTCTGTAAAGATGAGAATCGGAAAACCTCGATATCTCCCTTGTTTTTAAAGCTGCGGACTGAAGTAAGGGCTGCTTTTCTTGGAAATTTTCCGCTCTACAACTTTCCCCTGGAAAGTTTTGCTTTGCGCCTAACGGTTTATGAGCTACGGCCCGGCAGGACGATTTAGAGAAGAGTTGAGAATCGAAAAACCTCGATATCTCCCTTATTTTTAAAGCTACGAGGTGGGGTAAGGGCTGTTTTTCTTGGAAATTTTTCGCTCTACAACTCCGCCATAGAATGTTTTGCTCTGCGCCTAACGATTCAGGAGCTATGGCCCGGCGGGACGAACCATTCCACAGGACCCTCTCCCGCCCACCCCTTGCGAAATATCTCGAAACAGACCTGTCCATAATTTAGATCAGACGTTTTCATTTCGATGTTGCTAAGGTTTTAGAACGCGACGAGCGTTTTGCCCTTAACCGCGGGGAAACGCGTTTCTGATATTCTGAAAAATTGAAACTCGAAAAACTTCAATATCTCCGTTATTTTTGAACCTACGGGGTGGAGTAAGGGCTGCGTTTCGTGGAAATTCTCCGCTCTACAACTCCACCATAGAAAGTTTTGGTCTGCGCCTAACGGTTTAGGAGCTACAGCTCGGCGGGGTGAACCATGCGGAAACCCCCCCCTACCTCCCCCCGTGCAAAATTTCGCGAAACAGACCTGCCCACGTTGTAGATCAGAAAATTTGAGTTCCACTATGTTCAAGATTTGCGATCGTGACGAGCGTTTTGCCCTAAAACGCAAGGGAAACGCGCAAATCTCTTGCGAAGGGTTCGGAGTTGGTTTTCATGGAAAAAATGGAGAAATTTCTACTTCGCTCGAGGCGGCCTGTGGCTGATTTTCTGTAAAGATGAGAATCGGAAAACCTCGATATCTCCCTTGTTTTTAAAGCTGCGGACTGAAGTAAGGGCTGCTTTTCTTGGAAATTTTCCGCTCTACAACTTTCCCCTGGAAAGTTTTGCTTTGCGCCTAACGGTTTATGAGCTACGGCCCGGCAGGACGATTTAGAGAAGAGTTGAGAATCGAAAAACCTCGATATCTCCCTTATTTTTAAAGCTACGGGGTGGGGTAAGGGCTGCTTTTCTTGGAAATTTTCCGCTCTACAACCTTCCCCTGGAAAGTTTTGCTTTGCGCCTAACGGTTTATGAGCTACGGCCCGGCAGGACGATTTAGAGAAGAGTTGAGAATCGAAAAACCTCGATATCTCCCTTATTTTTAAAGCTACGGGGTGGGGTAAGGGCTGCTTTTCTTGGAAATTTTCCGCTCTACAACTCCGCCATAGAAAGTTTTGCTCTGCGCCTAACGATTCAGGAGCTATAGCCCGGCGGGACGAAACATTCTACAAGACCCTCTCCCGCCCACCCCTTGCGAAATATCTCGAAACAGACCTGTCCATAATTTAGATCAGACGTTTTCATTTCGATGTTGCTAAGGTTTTAGATCGCGACGAGCGTTTTGCCCTTAACCGCGGGGAAACGCGTTTCTGATATTCTGAAAAATTGAAACTCGAAAAACTTCAATATCTCCGTTATTTTTGAACCTACGGGGTGGAGTAAGGGCTGCGTTTCGTGGAAATTCTCCGCTCCACAACTCCGCCATAGAAAGTTTTGCTCTGCGCCTAACGATTCAGGAGCTATAGCCCGGCGGGACGAAACATTCTACAAGACCCTCTCCCGCCCACCCCTTGCGAAATATCTCGAAACAGACCTGTCCATAATTTAGATCAGACGTTTTCATTTCGATGTTGCTAAGGTTTTAGTTCGCGACGAGCGTTTTGCCCTTAACCGCGGGGAAACGCGTTTCTGATATTCTGAAAAATTGAAACTCGAAAAACTTCAATATCTCCGTTATTTTTGAACCTACGGGGTGGAGTAAGGGCTGCGTTTCGAGGAAATTCTCCGCTCCACAACTCCGCCATAGAAAGTTTTGGTCTGCGCCTAACGGTTTAGGAGCTACGGCTCGGCGGGGTGAACCATGCGGAAACCCCCCCCTACCTAACCCCCCGTGCAAAATTTCGCGAAACAGACCTGCCCACGTTGTAGATCAGAAAATTTGAGTTTCACTTTGTTCAAGATTTGCGATCGTGACGAGCGTTTTGCCCTAAAACGCAAGGGAAACGCGCAAATCGCTTGCGAAGGGTTCGGAGTTGGTTTTCATGGAAAAAATGGAGAAATTTCTACTTCGCTCGAGGCGGCCTGTGGCTGATTTTCTGTAAAGATGAGAATCGGAAAACCTCGATATCTCCCTTGTTTTTAAAGCTGCGGACTGAAGTAAGGGCTGCTTTTCTTGGAAATTTTCCGCTCTACAACTTTCCCCTGGAAAGTTTTGCTTTGTGCCTAACGGTTTATGAGCTACGGCCCGGCAGGACGATTTAGAGAAGAGTTGAGAATCGAAAAACCTCGATATCTCCCTTATTTTTAAAGCTACGAGGTGGGGTAAGGGCTGTTTTTCTTGGAAATTTTTCGCTCTACAACTCCGCCATAGAATGTTTTGCTCTGCGCCTAACGATTCAGGAGCTATGGCCCGGCGGGACGAACCATTCCACAGGACCCTCTCCCGCCCACCCCTTGCGAAATATCTCGAAACAGACCTGTCCATAATTTAGATCAGACGTTTTCATTTCGATGTTGCTAAGGTTTTAGAACGCGACGAGCGTTTTGCCCTTAACCGCGGGGAAACGCGTTTCTGATATTCTGAAAAATTGAAACTCGAAAAACTTCAATATCTCCGTTATTTTTGAACCTACGGGGTGGAGTAAGGGCTGCGTTTCGTGGAAATTCTCCGCTCCACAACTCCGCCATAGAAAGTTTTGGTCTGCGCCTAACGGTTTAGGAGCTACGGCTCGGCGGGGTGAACCATGCCGAAACCCCCCCCTACCTCCCCCCCCCCCGTGCAAAATTTGAGTTTCACTTTGTTCAAGATTTGCGATCGTGACGAGCGTTTTGCCCTAAAACGTAAGGGAAACGCGCAAATCTCTTGCGAAGGGTTCGGAGTTGGTTTTGATGGAAAAAATGGAGAAATTTCTACTTCGCTCGAGGCGGCCTGTGGCTGATTTTCTGTAAAGATGAGAATCGGAAAACCTCGATATCTCCCTTGTTTTTAAAGCTGCGGACTGAAGTAAGGGCTGCTTTTCTTGGAAATTTTCCGCTCTACAACTTTCCCCTGGAAAGTTTTGCTTTGCGCCTAACGGTTTATGAGCTACGGCCCGGCAGGACGATTTAGAGAAGAGTTGAGAATCGAAAAACCTCGATATCTCCCTTATTTTTAAAGCTACGAGGTGGGGTAAGGGCTGCTTTTCTTGAAAATGTTCCGCTCTACAACTCCGCCATAGAAAGTTTTGCACTGCGCCTAACGATTCAGGAGCTATAGCCCGGCGGGACGAAACATTCTACAAGACCCTCTCCCGCCCACCCCTTGCGAAATATCTCGAAACAGACCTGTCCATAATTTAGATCAGACGTTTTCATTTCGATGTTGCTAAGGTTTTAGATCGCGACGAGCGTTTTGCCCTTAACCGCGGGGAAACGCGTTTCTGATATTCTGAAAAATTGAAACTCGAAAAACTTCAATATCTCCGTTATTTTTGAACCTACGGGGTGGAGTAAGGGCTGCGTTTCGTGGAAATTCTCCGCTCCACAACTCCGCCATAGAAAGTTTTGGTCTGCGCCTAACGGTTTAGGAGCTACGGCTCGGCGGGGTGAACCATGCGGAAACCCCCCCCTACCTCCCCCCCCGTGCAAAATTTCGCGAAACAGACCTGCCCACGTTGTAGATCAGAAAATTTGAGTTTCACTTTGTTCAAGATTTGCGATCGTGACGAGCGTTTTGCCCTAAAACGCAAGGGAAACGCGCAAATCTCTTGCGAAGGGTTCGGAGTTGGTTTTCATGGAAAAAATGGAGAAATTTCTACTTCGCTCGAGGCGGCCTGTGGCTGATTTTCTGTAAAGATGAGAATCGGAAAACCTCGATATCTCCCTTGTTTTTAAAGCTGCGGACTGAAGTAAGGGCTGCTTTTCTTGGAAATTTTCCGCTCTACAACTTTCCCCTGGAAAGTTTTGCTTTGCGCCTAACGGTTTATGAGCTACGGCCCGGCAGGACGATTTAGAGAAGAGTTGAGAATCGAAAAACCTCGATATCTCCCTTATTTTTAAAGCTACGAGGTGGGGTAAGGGCTGTTTTTCTTGGAAATTTTTCGCTCTACAACTCCGCCATAGAATGTTTTGCTCTGCGCCTAACGATTCAGGAGCTATGGCCCGGCGGGACGAACCATTCCACAGGACCCTCTCCCGCCCACCCCTTGCGAAATATCTCGAAACAGACCTGTCCATAATTTAGATCAGACGTTTTCATTTCGATGTTGCTAAGGTTTTAGAACGCGACGAGCGTTTTGCCCTTAACCGCGGGGAAACGCGTTTCTGATATTCTGAAAAATTGAAACTCGAAAAACTTCAATATCTCCGTTATTTTTGAACCTACGGGGTGGAGTAAGGGCTGCGTTTCGTGGAAATTCTCCGCTCTACAACTCCACCATAGAAAGTTTTGGTCTGCGCCTAACGGTTTAGGAGCTACAGCTCGGCGGGGTGAACCATGCGGAAACCCCCCCCTACCTCCCCCCGTGCAAAATTTCGCGAAACAGACCTGCCCACGTTGTAGATCAGAAAATTTGAGTTCCACTATGTTCAAGATTTGCGATCGTGACGAGCGTTTTGCCCTAAAACGCAAGGGAAACGCGCAAATCTCTTGCGAAGGGTTCGGAGTTGGTTTTCATGGAAAAAATGGAGAAATTTCTACTTCGCTCGAGGCGGCCTGTGGCTGATTTTCTGTAAAGATGAGAATCGGAAAACCTCGATATCTCCCTTGTTTTTAAAGCTGCGGACTGAAGTAAGGGCTGCTTTTCTTGGAAATTTTCCGCTCTACAACTTTCCCCTGGAAAGTTTTGCTTTGCGCCTAACGGTTTATGAGCTACGGCCCGGCAGGACGATTTAGAGAAGAGTTGAGAATCGAAAAACCTCGATATCTCCCTTATTTTTAAAGCTACGGGGTGGGGTAAGGGCTGCTTTTCTTGGAAATTTTCCGCTCTACAACCTTCCCCTGGAAAGTTTTGCTTTGCGCCTAACGGTTTATGAGCTACGGCCCGGCAGGACGATTTAGAGAAGAGTTGAGAATCGAAAAACCTCGATATCTCCCTTATTTTTAAAGCTACGGGGTGGGGTAAGGGCTGCTTTTCTTGGAAATTTTCCGCTCTACAACTCCGCCATAGAAAGTTTTGCTCTGCGCCTAACGATTCAGGAGCTATAGCCCGGCGGGACGAAACATTCTACAAGACCCTCTCCCGCCCACCCCTTGCGAAATATCTCGAAACAGACCTGTCCATAATTTAGATCAGACGTTTTCATTTCGATGTTGCTAAGGTTTTAGATCGCGACGAGCGTTTTGCCCTTAACCGCGGGGAAACGCGTTTCTGATATTCTGAAAAATTGAAACTCGAAAAACTTCAATATCTCCGTTATTTTTGAACCTACGGGGTGGAGTAAGGGCTGCGTTTCGTGGAAATTCTCCGCTCCACAACTCCGCCATAGAAAGTTTTGCTCTGCGCCTAACGATTCAGGAGCTATAGCCCGGCGGGACGAAACATTCTACAAGACCCTCTCCCGCCCACCCCTTGCGAAATATCTCGAAACAGACCTGTCCATAATTTAGATCAGACGTTTTCATTTCGATGTTGCTAAGGTTTTAGTTCGCGACGAGCGTTTTGCCCTTAACCGCGGGGAAACGCGTTTCTGATATTCTGAAAAATTGAAACTCGAAAAACTTCAATATCTCCGTTATTTTTGAACCTACGGGGTGGAGTAAGGGCTGCGTTTCGAGGAAATTCTCCGCTCCACAACTCCGCCATAGAAAGTTTTGGTCTGCGCCTAACGGTTTAGGAGCTACGGCTCGGCGGGGTGAACCATGCGGAAACCCCCCCCTACCTAACCCCCCGTGCAAAATTTCGCGAAACAGACCTGCCCACGTTGTAGATCAGAAAATTTGAGTTTCACTTTGTTCAAGATTTGCGATCGTGACGAGCGTTTTGCCCTAAAACGCAAGGGAAACGCGCAAATCGCTTGCGAAGGGTTCGGAGTTGGTTTTCATGGAAAAAATGGAGAAATTTCTACTTCGCTCGAGGCGGCCTGTGGCTGATTTTCTGTAAAGATGAGAATCGGAAAACCTCGATATCTCCCTTGTTTTTAAAGCTGCGGACTGAAGTAAGGGCTGCTTTTCTTGGAAATTTTCCGCTCTACAACTTTCCCCTGGAAAGTTTTGCTTTGTGCCTAACGGTTTATGAGCTACGGCCCGGCAGGACGATTTAGAGAAGAGTTGAGAATCGAAAAACCTCGATATCTCCCTTATTTTTAAAGCTACGAGGTGGGGTAAGGGCTGTTTTTCTTGGAAATTTTTCGCTCTACAACTCCGCCATAGAATGTTTTGCTCTGCGCCTAACGATTCAGGAGCTATGGCCCGGCGGGACGAACCATTCCACAGGACCCTCTCCCGCCCACCCCTTGCGAAATATCTCGAAACAGACCTGTCCATAATTTAGATCAGACGTTTTCATTTCGATGTTGCTAAGGTTTTAGAACGCGACGAGCGTTTTGCCCTTAACCGCGGGGAAACGCGTTTCTGATATTCTGAAAAATTGAAACTCGAAAAACTTCAATATCTCCGTTATTTTTGAACCTACGGGGTGGAGTAAGGGCTGCGTTTCGTGGAAATTCTCCGCTCCACAACTCCGCCATAGAAAGTTTTGGTCTGCGCCTAACGGTTTAGGAGCTACGGCTCGGCGGGGTGAACCATGCCGAAACCCCCCCCTACCTCCCCCCCCCCGTGCAAAATTTGAGTTTCACTTTGTTCAAGATTTGCGATCGTGACGAGCGTTTTGCCCTAAAACGTAAGGGAAACGCGCAAATCTCTTGCGAAGGGTTCGGAGTTGGTTTTGATGGAAAAAATGGAGAAATTTCTACTTCGCTCGAGGCGGCCTGTGGCTGATTTTCTGTAAAGATGAGAATCGGAAAACCTCGATATCTCCCTTGTTTTTAAAGCTGCGGACTGAAGTAAGGGCTGCTTTTCTTGGAAATTTTCCGCTCTACAACTTTCCCCTGGAAAGTTTTGCTTTGCGCCTAACGGTTTATGAGCTACGGCCCGGCAGGACGATTTAGAGAAGAGTTGAGAATCGAAAAACCTCGATATCTCCCTTATTTTTAAAGCTACGAGGTGGGGTAAGGGCTGCTTTTCTTGAAAATGTTCCGCTCTACAACTCCGCCATAGAAAGTTTTGCACTGCGCCTAACGATTCAGGAGCTATAGCCCGGCGGGACGAAACATTCTACAAGACCCTCTCCCGCCCACCCCTTGCGAAATATCTCGAAACAGACCTGTCCATAATTTAGATCAGACGTTTTCATTTCGATGTTGCTAAGGTTTTAGATCGCGACGAGCGTTTTGCCCTTAACCGCGGGGAAACGCGTTTCTGATATTCTGAAAAATTGAAACTCGAAAAACTTCAATATCTCCGTTATTTTTGAACCTACGGGGTGGAGTAAGGGCTGCGTTTCGTGGAAATTCTCCGCTCCACAACTCCGCCATAGAAAGTTTTGGTCTGCGCCTAACGGTTTAGGAGCTACGGCTCGGCGGGGTGAACCATGCGGAAACCCCCCCCTACCTCCCCCCCCGTGCAAAATTTCGCGAAACAGACCTGCCCACGTTGTAGATCAGAAAATTTGAGTTTCACTTTGTTCAAGATTTGCGATCGTGACGAGCGTTTTGCCCTAAAACGTAAGGGAAACGCGCAAATCTCTTGCGAAGGGTTCGGAGTTGGTTTTGATGGAAAAAATGGAGAAATTTCTACTTCGCTCGAGGCGGCCTGTGGCTGATTTTCTGTAAAGATGAGAATCGGAAAACCTCGATATCTCCCTTGTTTTTAAAGCTGCGGACTGAAGTAAGGGCTGCTTTTCTTGGAAATTTTCCGCTCTACAACTTTCCCCTGGAAAGTTTTGCTTTGCGCCTAACGGTTTATGAGCTACGGCCCGGCAGGACGATTTAGAGAAGAGTTGAGAATCGAAAAACCTCGATATCTCCCTTATTTTTAAAGCTACGAGGTGGGGTAAGGGCTGCTTTTCTTGAAAATGTCCCGCTCTACAACTCCGCCATAGAAAGTTTTGCACTGCGCCTAACGATTCAGGAGCTATAGCCCGGCGGGACGAAACATTCTACAAGACCCTCTCCCGCCCACCCCTTGCGAAATATCTCGAAACAGACCTGTCCATAATTTAGATCAGACGTTTTCATTTCGATGTTGCTAAGGTTTTAGATCGCGACGAGCGTTTTGCCCTTAACCGCGGGGAAACGCGTTTCTGATATTCTGAAAAATTGAAACTCGAAAAACTTCAATATCTCCGTTATTTTTGAACCTACGGGGTGGAGTAAGGGCTGCGTTTCGAGGAAATTCTCCGCTCCACAACTCCGCCATAGAAAGTTTTGGTCTGCGCCTAACGGTTTAGGAGCTACGGCTCGGCGGGGTGAACCATGCGGAAACCCCCCCCTACCTCCCCCCCCGTGCAAAATTTCGCGAAACAGACCTGCCCACGTTGTAGATCAGAAAATTTGAGTTCCACTTTGTTCAAGATTTGCGATCGTGACGAGCGTTTTGCCCTAAAACGCAAGGGAAACGCGCAAATCTCTTGCGAAGGGTTCGGAGTTGGTTTTCATGGAAAAATGGAGAAATTTCTACTTCGCTCGAGGCGGCCTGTGGCTGATTTCCTGTAAAGATGAGAATCGGAAAACCTCGATATCTCCCTTGTTTTTAAAGCTGCGGACTGAAGTAAGGGCTGCTTTTCTTGAAAATTTTCCGCTCTACAACTTTCCCCTGGAAAGTTTTGCTTTGCGCCTAACGGTTTATGAGCTACGGCCCGGCAGGACGATTTAGAGAAGAGTTGAGAATCGAAAAACCTCGATATCTCCCTTATTTTTAAAGCTACGAGGTGGGGTAAGGGCTGTTTTTCTTGGAAATTTTTCGCTCTACAACTCCGCCATAGAATGTTTTGCTCTGCGCCTAACGATTCAGGAGCTATGGCCCGGCGGGACGAACCATTCCACAGGACCCTCTCCCGCCCACCCCTTGCGAAATATCTCGAAACAGACCTGTCCATAATTTAGATCAGACGTTTTCATTTCGATGTTGCTAAGGTTTTAGAACGCGACGAGCGTTTTGCCCTTAACCGCGGGGAAACGCGTTTCTGATATTCTGAAAAATTGAAACTCGAAAAACTTCAATATCTCCGTTATTTTTGAACCTACGGGGTGGAGTAAGGGCTGCGTTTCGTGGAAATTCTCCGCTCCACAACTCCGCCATAGAAAGTTTTGGTCTGCGCCTAACGGTTTAGGAGCTACGGCTCGGCGGGGTGAACCATGCGGAAACCCCCCCCTACCTCCCCCCCCGTGCAAAATTTCGCGAAACAGACCTGCCCACGTTGTAGATCAGAAAATTTGAGTTCCATTTTGTTCAAGATTTGCGATCGTGACGAGCGTTTTGCCCTAAAACGTAAGGGAAACGCGCAAATCTCTTGCGAAGGGTTCGGAGTTGGTTTTGATGGAAAAAATGGAGAAATTTCTACTTCGCTCGAGGCGGCCTGTGGCTGATTTTCTGTAAAGATGAGAATCGGAAAACCTCGATATCTCCCTTGTTTTTAAAGCTGCGGACTGAAGTAAGGGCTGCTTTTCTTGGAAATTTTCCGCTCTACAACTTTCCCCTGGAAAGTTTTGCTTTGCGCCTAACGGTTTATGAGCTACGGCCCGGCAGGACGATTTAGAGAAGAGTTGAGAATCGAAAAACCTCGATATCTCCCTTATTTTTAAAGCTACGAGGTGGGGTAAGGGCTGTTTTTCTTGGAAATTTTTCGCTCTACAACTCCGCCATAGAATGTTTTGCTCTGCGCCTAACGATTCAGGAGCTATGGCCCGGCGGGACGAACCATTCCACAGGACCCTCTCCCGCCCACCCCTTGCGAAATATCTCGAAACAGACCTGTCCATAATTTAGATCAGACGTTTTCATTTCGATGTTGCTAAGGTTTTAGAACGCGACGAGCGTTTTGCCCTTAACCGCGGGGAAACGCGTTTCTGATATTCTGAAAAATTGAAACTCGAAAAACTTCAATATCTCCGTTATTTTTGAACCTACGGGGTGGAGTAAGGGCTGCGTTTCGTGGAAATTCTCCGCTCCACAACTCCGCCATAGAAAGTTTTGGTCTGCGCCTAACGGTTTAGGAGCTACAGCTCGGCGGGGTGAACCATGCGGAAACCCCCCCCTACCTCCCCCCCCGTGCAAAATTTCGCGAAACAGACCTGCCCACGTTGTAGATCAGAAAATTTGAGTTCCATTTTGTTCAAGATTTGCGATCGTGACGAGCGTTTTGCCCTAAAACGTAAGGGAAACGCGCAAATCTCTTGCGAAGGGTTCGGAGTTGGTTTTGATGGAAAAAATGGAGAAATTTCTACTTCGCTCGAGGCGGCCTGTGGCTGATTTTCTGTAAAGATGAGAATCGGAAAACCTCGATATCTCCCTTGTTTTTAAAGCTGCGGACTGAAGTAAGGGCTGCTTTTCTTGGAAATTTTCCGCTCTACAACTTTCCCCTGGAAAGTTTTGCTTTGCGCCTAACGGTTTAGGAGCTACGGCCCGGCAGGACGATTTAGAGAAGAGTTGAGAATCGAAAAACCTCGATATCTCCCTTATTTTTAAAGCTACGAGGTGGGGTAAGGGCTGTTTTTCTTGGAAATTTTTCGCTCTACAACTCCGCCATAGAATGTTTTGCTCTGCGCCTAACGATTCAGGAGCTATGGCCCGGCGGGACGAACCATTCCACAGGACCCTCTCCCGCCCACCCCTTGCGAAATATCTCGAAACAGACCTGTCCATAATTTAGATCAGACGTTTTCATTTCGATGTTGCTAAGGTTTTAGAACGCGACGAGCGTTTTGCCCTTAACCGCGGGGAAACGCGTTTCTGATATTCTGAAAAATTGAAACTCGAAAAACTTCAATATCTCCGTTATTTTTGAACCTACGGGGTGGAGTAAGGGCTGCGTTTCGTGGAAATTCTCCGCTCCACAACTCCGCCATAGAAAGTTTTGGTCTGCGCCTAACGGTTTAGGAGCTACGGCTCGGCGGGGTGAACCATGCGGAAACCCCCCCCTACCTCCCCCCCCGTGCAAAATTTCGCGAAACAGACCTGCCCACGTTGTAGATCAGAAAATTTGAGTTCCATTTTGTTCAAGATTTGCGATCGTGACGAGCGTTTTGCCCTAAAACGTAAGGGAAACGCGCAAATCTCTTGCGAAGGGTTCGGAGTTGGTTTTGATGGAAAAAATGGAGAAATTTCTACTTCGCTCGAGGCGGCCTGTGGCTGATTTTCTGTAAAGATGAGAATCGGAAAACCTCGATATCTCCCTTGTTTTTAAAGCTGCGGACTGAAGTAAGGGCTGCTTTTCTTGGAAATTTTCCGCTCTACAACTTTCCCCTGGAAAGTTTTGCTTTGCGCCTAACGGTTTATGAGCTACGGCCCGGCAGGACGATTTAGAGAAGAGTTGAGAATCGAAAAACCTCGATATCTCCCTTATTTTTAAAGCTACGAGGTGGGGTAAGGGCTGTTTTTCTTGGAAATTTTTCGCTCTACAACTCCGCCATAGAATGTTTTGCTCTGCGCCTAACGATTCAGGAGCTATGGCCCGGCGGGACGAACCATTCCACAGGACCCTCTCCCGCCCACCCCTTGCGAAATATCTCGAAACAGACCTGTCCATAATTTAGATCAGACGTTTTCATTTCGATGTTGCTAAGGTTTTAGAACGCGACGAGCGTTTTGCCCTTAACCGCGGG
Organism: Matsumyia berberina; assembly: GCA_917880715.2. Lineage (NCBI taxonomy): Eukaryota > Metazoa > Arthropoda > Insecta > Diptera > Syrphidae > Matsumyia > Matsumyia berberina. Next base: position 112,902,968 of record OU862872.1, read on the forward strand.
GAAACGCGTTTCTGATATTCTGAAAAATTGAAACTCGAAAAACTTCAATATCTCCGTTATTTTTGAACCTACGGGGTGGAGTAAGGGCTGCGTTTCGAGGAAATTCTCCGCTCCACAACTCCGCCATAGAAAGTTTTGCTCTGCGCCTAACGATTCAGGAGCTATAGCCCGGCGGGACGAAACATTCTACAAGACCCTCTCCCGCCCACCCCTTGCGAAATATCTCGAAACAGACCTGTCCATAATTTAGATCAGACGTTTTCATTTCGATGTTGCTAAGGTTTTAGATCGCGACGAGCGTTTTGCCCTTAACCGCGGGGAAACGCGTTTCTGATATTCTGAAAAATTGAAACTCGAAAAACTTCAATATCTCCGTTATTTTTGAACCTACGGGGTGGAGTAAGGGCTGCGTTTCGAGGAAATTCTCCGCTCCACAACTCCGCCATAGAAAGTTTTGGTCTGCGCCTAACGGTTTAGGAGCTACGGCTCGGCGGGGTGAACCATGCGGAAACCCCCCCCTACCTCCCCCCCCGTGCAAAATTTCGCGAAACAGACCTGCCCACGTTGTAGATCAGAAAATTTGAGTTTCACTTTGTTCAAGATTTGCGATCGTGACGAGCGTTTTGCCCTAAAACGTAAGGGAAACGCGCAAATCTCTTGCGAAGGGTTCGGAGTTGGTTTTGATGGAAAAAATGGAGAAATTTCTACTTCGCTCGAGGCGGCCTGTGGCTGATTTTCTGTAAAGATGAGAATCGGAAAACCTCGATATCTCCCTTGTTTTTAAAGCTGCGGACTGAAGTAAGGGCTGCTTTTCTTGGAAATTTTCCGCTCTACAACTTTCCCCTGGAAAGTTTTGCTTTGCGCCTAACGGTTTATGAGCTACGGCCCGGCAGGACGATTTAGAGAAGAGTTGAGAATCGAAAAACCTCGATATCTCCCTTATTTTTAAAGCTACGAGGTGGGGTAAGGGCTGCTTTTCTTGAAAATGTCCCGCTCTACAACTCCGCCATAGAAAGTTTTGCACTGCGCCTAACGATTCAGGAGCTATAGCCCGGCGGGACGAAACATTCTACAAGACCCTCTCCCGCCCACCCCTTGCGAAATATCTCGAAACAGACCTGTCCATAATTTAGATCAGACGTTTTCATTTCGATGTTGCTAAGGTTTTAGATCGCGACGAGCGTTTTGCCCTTAACCGCGGGGAAACGCGTTTCTGATATTCTGAAAAATTGAAACTCGAAAAACTTCAATATCTCCGTTATTTTTGAACCTACGGGGTGGAGTAAGGGCTGCGTTTCGAGGAAATTCTCCGCTCCACAACTCCGCCATAGAAAGTTTTGGTCTGCGCCTAACGGTTTAGGAGCTACGGCTCGGCGGGGTGAACCATGCGGAAACCCCCCCCTACCTCCCCCCCCGTGCAAAATTTCGCGAAACAGACCTGCCCACGTTGTAGATCAGAAAATTTGAGTTCCACTTTGTTCAAGATTTGCGATCGTGACGAGCGTTTTGCCCTAAAACGCAAGGGAAACGCGCAAATCTCTTGCGAAGGGTTCGGAGTTGGTTTTCATGGAAAAATGGAGAAATTTCTACTTCGCTCGAGGCGGCCTGTGGCTGATTTCCTGTAAAGATGAGAATCGGAAAACCTCGATATCTCCCTTGTTTTTAAAGCTGCGGACTGAAGTAAGGGCTGCTTTTCTTGAAAATTTTCCGCTCTACAACTTTCCCCTGGAAAGTTTTGCTTTGCGCCTAACGGTTTATGAGCTACGGCCCGGCAGGACGATTTAGAGAAGAGTTGAGAATCGAAAAACCTCGATATCTCCCTTATTTTTAAAGCTACGAGGTGGGGTAAGGGCTGTTTTTCTTGGAAATTTTTCGCTCTACAACTCCGCCATAGAATGTTTTGCTCTGCGCCTAACGATTCAGGAGCTATGGCCCGGCGGGACGAACCATTCCACAGGACCCTCTCCCGCCCACCCCTTGCGAAATATCTCGAAACAGACCTGTCCATAATTTAGATCAGACGTTTTCATTTCGATGTTGCTAAGGTTTTAGAACGCGACGAGCGTTTTGCCCTTAACCGCGGGGAAACGCGTTTCTGATATTCTGAAAAATTGAAACTCGAAAAACTTCAATATCTCCGTTATTTTTGAACCTACGGGGTGGAGTAAGGGCTGCGTTTCGAGGAAATTCTCCGCTCCACAACTCCGCCATAGAAAGTTTTGCTCTGCGCCTAACGATTCAGGAGCTATAGCCCGGCGGGACGAAACATTCTACAAGACCCTCTCCCGCCCACCCCTTGCGAAATATCTCGAAACAGACCTGTCCATAATTTAGATCAGACGTTTTCATTTCGATGTTGCTAAGGTTTTAGATCGCGACGAGCGTTTTGCCCTTAACCGCGGGGGAAACGCGTTTCTGATATTCTGAAAAATTGAAACTCGAAAAACTTCAATATCTCCGTTATTTTTGAACCTACGGGGTGGAGTAAGGGCTGCGTTTCGAGGAAATTCTCCGCTCCACAACTCCGCCATAGAAAGTTTTGGTCTGCGCCTAACGGTTTAGGAGCTACGGCTCGGCGGGGTGAACCATGCGGAAACCCCCCCCTACCTCCCCCCCCGTGCAAAATTTCGCGAAACAGACCTGCCCACGTTGTAGATCAGAAAATTTGAGTTTCACTTTGTTCAAGATTTGCGATCGTGACGAGCGTTTTGCCCTAAAACGTAAGGGAAACGCGCAAATCTCTTGCGAAGGGTTCGGAGTTGGTTTTGATGGAAAAAATGGAGAAATTTCTACTTCGCTCGAGGCGGCCTGTGGCTGATTTTCTGTAAAGATGAGAATCGGAAAACCTCGATATCTCCCTTGTTTTTAAAGCTGCGGACTGAAGTAAGGGCTGCTTTTCTTGGAAATTTTCCGCTCTACAACTTTCCCCTGGAAAGTTTTGCTTTGCGCCTAACGGTTTATGAGCTACGGCCTGGCAGGACGATTTAGAGAAGAGTTGAGAATCGAAAAACCTCGATATCTCCCTTATTTTTAAAGCAACGGGGTGGGGTAAGGGCTGCTTTTCTTGAAAATGTTCCGCTCTACAACTCCGCCATAGAAAGTTTTGCACTGCGCCTAACGATTCAGGAGCTATAGCCCGGCGGGACGAAACATTCTACAAGACCCTCTCCCGCCCACCCCTTGCGAAATATCTCGAAACAGACCTGTCCATAATTTAGATCAGACGTTTTCATTTCGATGTTGCTAAGGTTTTAGATCGCGACGAGCGTTTTGCCCTTAACCGCGGGGAAACGCGTTTCTGATATTCTGAAAAATTGAAACTCGAAAAACTTCAATATCTCCGTTATTTTTGAACCTACGGGGTGGAGTAAGGGCTGCGTTTCGAGGAAATTCTCCGCTCCACAACTCCGCCATAGAAAGTTTTGGTCTGCGCCTAACGGTTTAGGAGCTACGGCTCGGCGGGGTGAACCATGCGGAAACCCCCCCCTACCTCCCCCCCCGTGCAAAATTTCGCGAAACAGACCTGCCCACGTTGTAGATCAGAAAATTTGAGTTCCACTTTGTTCAAGATTTGCGATCGTGACGAGCGTTTTGCCCTAAAACGCAAGGGAAACGCGCAAATCTCTTGCGAAGGGTTCGGAGTTGGTTTTCATGGAAAAATGGAGAAATTTCTACTTCGCTCGAGGCGGCCTGTGGCTGATTTCCTGTAAAGATGAGAATCGGAAAACCTCGATATCTCCCTTGTTTTTAAAGCTGCGGACTGAAGTAAGGGCTGCTTTTCTTGGAAATTTTCCGCTCTACAACTTTCCCCTGGAAAGTTTTGCTTTGCGCCTAACGGTTTATGAGCTACGGCCCGGCAGGACGATTTAGAGAAGAGTTGAGAATCGAAAAACCTCGATATCTCCCTTATTTTTAAAGCTACGAGGTGGGGTAAGGGCTGTTTTTCTTGGAAATTTTTCGCTCTACAACTCCGCCATAGAATGTTTTGCTCTGCGCCTAACGATTCAGGAGCTATGGCCCGGCGGGACGAACCATTCCACAGGACCCTCTCCCGCCCACCCCTTGCGAAATATCTCGAAACAGACCTGTCCATAATTTAGATCAGACGTTTTCATTTCGATGTTGCTAAGGTTTTAGAACGCGACGAGCGTTTTGCCCTTAACCGCGGGGAAACGCGTTTCTGATATTCTGAAAAATTGAAACTCGAAAAACTTCAATATCTCCGTTATTTTTGAACCTACGGGGTGGAGTAAGGGCTGCGTTTCGTGGAAATTCTCCGCTCCACAACTCCGCCATAGAAAGTTTTGGTCTGCGCCTAACGGTTTAGGAGCTACGGCTCGGCGGGGTGAACCATGCGGAAACCCCCCCCTACCTCCCCCCCCGTGCAAAATTTCGCGAAACAGACCTGCCCACGTTGTAGATCAGAAAATTTGAGTTCCATTTTGTTCAAGATTTGCGATCGTGACGAGCGTTTTGCCCTAAAACGTAAGGGAAACGCGCAAATCTCTTGCGAAGGGTTCGGAGTTGGTTTTGATGGAAAAAATGGAGAAATTTCTACTTCGCTCGAGGCGGCCTGTGGCTGATTTTCTGTAAAGATGAGAATCGGAAAACCTCGATATCTCCCTTGTTTTTAAAGCTGCGGACTGAAGTAAGGGCTGCTTTTCTTGGAAATTTTCCGCTCTACAACTTTCCCCTGGAAAGTTTTGCTTTGCGCCTAACGGTTTATGAGCTACGGCCCGGCAGGACGATTTAGAGAAGAGTTGAGAATCGAAAAACCTCGATATCTCCCTTATTTTTAAAGCTACGAGGTGGGGTAAGGGCTGCTTTTCTTGAAAATGTTCCGCTCTACAACTCCGCCATAGAAAGTTTTGCACTGCGCCTAACGATTCAGGAGCTATAGCTCGGCGGGACGAACCATTCTACAAGACCCTCTCCCGCCCACCCATTGCGAAATATCTCGAAACAGACCTGTCCATAATTTAGATCAGACGTTTTCATTTCGATGTTGCTAAGGTTTTAGATCGCGACGAGCGTTTTGCCCTTATCCGCGGGGAAACGCGTTTCTGATATTCTGAAAAATTTAAACTCGAAAAACTTCAATATCTCCGTTATTTTTGAACCTACGGGGTGGAGTAAGGGCTGCGTTTCGTGGAAATTCTCCGCTCTACAACTCCACCATAGAAAGTTTTGGTCTGCGCCTAACGGTTTAGGAGCTACAGCTCGGCGGGGTGAACCATGCGGAAACCCCCCCCCTACCTCCCCCCCCGTGCAAAATTTCGCGAAACAGACCTGCCCACGTTGTAGATCAGAAAATCGTGACGAGCGTTTTGCCCTAAAACGCAAGGGAAACGCGCAAATCTCTTGCGAAGGGTTCGGAGTTGGTTTTCATGGAAAAAATGGAGAAATTTCTACTTCGCTCGAGGCGGCCTGTGGCTGATTTTCTGTAAAGATGAGAATCGGAAAACCTCGATATCTCCCTTGTTTTTAAAGCTGCGGACTGAAGTAAGGGCTGCTTTTCTTGGAAATTTTCCGCTCTACAACTTTCCCCTGGAAAGTTTTGCTTTGCGCCTAACGGTTTATGAGCTACGGCCCGGCAGGACGATTTAGAGAAGAGTTGAGAATCGAAAAACCTCGATATCTCCCTTATTTTTAAAGCTACGGGGTGGGGTAAGGGCTGCTTTTCTTGGAAATTTTCCGCTCTACAACTTTCCCCTGGAAAGTTTTGCTTTGCGCCTAACGGTTTATGAGCTACGGCCCGGCAGGACGATTTAGAGAAGAGTTGAGAATCGAAAAACCTCGATATCTCCCTTATTTTTAAAGCTACGGGGTGGGGTAAGGGCTGCTTTTCTTGGAAATTTTCCGCTCTACAACTCCGCCATAGATAGTTTCTGATATTCTGAAAAATTTAAACTCGAAAAACTTCAATATCTCCGTTATTTTTGAACCTACGGGGTGGAGTAAGGGCTGCGTTTCGTGGAAATTCTCCGCTCTACAACTCCACCATAGAAAGTTTTGGTCTGCGCCTAACGGTTTAGGAGCTACAGCTCGGCGGGGTGAACCATGCGGAAACCCCAACCTACCTCCCCCCCGTGCAAAATTTCGCGAAACAGACCTGCCCACGTTGTAGATCAGAAAATTTGAGTTCCACTTTGTTCAAGATTTGCGATCGTGACGAGCGTTTTGCCCTAAAACGCAAGGGAAACGCGCAAATCTCTTGCGAAGGGTTCGGAGTTGGTTTTGATGGAAAAAATGGAGAAATTTCTACTTCGCTCGAGGCGGCCTGTGGCTGATTTTCTGTAAAGATGAGAATCGGAAAACCTCGATATCTCCCTTGTTTTTAAAGCTGCGGACTGAAGTAAGGGCTGCTTTTCTTGGAAATTTTCCGCTCTACAACTTTCCCCTGGAAAGTTTTGCTTTGCGCCTAACGGTTTATGAGCTACGGCCCGGCAGGACGATTTAGAGAAGAGTTGAGAATCGAAAAACCTCGATATCTCCCTTATTTTTAAAGCTACGAGGTGGGGTAAGGGCTGTTTTTCTTGGAAATTTTTCGCTCTACAACTCCGCCATAGAATGTTTTGCTCTGCGCCTAACGATTCAGGAGCTATGGCCCGGCGGGACGAACCATTCCACAGGACCCTCTCCCGCCCACCCCTTGCGAAATATCTCGAAACAGACCTGTCCATAATTTAGATCAGACGTTTTCATTTCGATGTTGCTAAGGTTTTAGAACGCGACGAGCGTTTTGCCCTTAACCGCGGGGAAACGCGTTTCTGATATTCTGAAAAATTGAAACTCGAAAAACTTCAATATCTCCGTTATTTTTGAACCTACGGGGTGGAGTAAGGGCTGCGTTTCGAGGAAATTCTCCGCTCCACAACTCCGCCATAGAAAGTTTTGGTCTGCGCCTAACGGTTTAGGAGCTACGGCTCGGCGGGGTGAACCATGCGGAAACCCCCCCCTACCTCCCCCCCCGTGCAAAATTTCGCGAAACAGACCTGCCCACGTTGTAGATCAGAAAATTTGAGTTCCACTTCGTTCAAGATTTGCGATCGTGACGAGCGTTTTGCCCTAAAACGCAAGGGAAACGCGCAAATCTCTTGCGAAGGGTTCGGAGTTGGTTTTCATGGAAAAAATGGAGAAATTTCTACTTCGCTCGAGGCGGCCTGTGGCTGATTTTCTGTAAAGATGAGAATCGGAAAACCTCGATATCTCCCTTGTTTTTAAAGCTGCGGACTGAAGTAAGGGCTGCTTTTCTTGGAAATTTTCCGCTCTACAACTTTCCCCTGGAAAGTTTTGCTTTGCGCCTAACGGTTTATGAGCTACGGCCCGGCAGGACGATTTAGAGAAGAGTTGAGAATCGAAAAACCTCGATATCTCCCTTGTTTTTAAAGCTACGGGGTGGGGTAAGGGCTGCTTTTCTTGGAAATTTTCCGCTCTACAACTCCGCCATAGAAAGTTTTGCACTGCGCCTAACGATTCAGGAGCTATAGCCCGGCGGGACGAACCATTCTACAAGACCCTCTCCCGCCCACCCATTGCGAAATATCTCGAAACAGACCTGTCCATAATTTAGATCAGACGTTTTCATTTCGATGTTGCTAAGGTTTTAGAACGCGACGAGCGTTTTGCCCTTAACCGCGGGGAAACGCGTTTCTGATATTCTGAAAAATTGAAACTCGAAAAACTTCAATATCTCCGTTATTTTTGAACCTACGGGGTGGAGTAAGGGCTGCGTTTCGTGGAAATTCTCCGCTCTACAACTCCACCATAGAAAGTTTTGGTCTGCGCCTAACGGTTTAGGAGCTACAGCTCGGCGGGGTGAACCATGCGGAAACCCCCCCCTACCTCCCCCCCCGTGCAAAATTTCGCGAAACAGACCTGCCCACGTTGTAGATCAGAAAATTTGAGTTTCACTTTGTTCAAGATTTGCGATCGTGACGAGCGTTTTGCCCTAAAACGCAAGGGAAACGCGCAAATCTCTTGCGAAGGGTTCGGAGTTGGTTTTCATGGAAAAAATGGAGAAATTTCTACTTCGCTCGAGGCGGCCTGTGGCTGATTTTCTGTAAAGATGAGAATCGGAAAACCTCGATATCTCCCTTGTTTTTAAAGCTGCGGACTGAAGTAAGGGCTGCTTTTCTTGGAAATTTTCCGCTCTACAACTTTCCCCTGGAAAGTTTTGCTTTGCGCCTAACGGTTTATGAGCTACGGCCCGGCAGGACGATTTAGAGAAGAGTTGAGAATCGAAAAACCTCGATATCTCCTCGATTTTAAAGCTACGGACTGAAGTGAGGGCTGCTTTTCTTGAAAATGTTCCGCTCTACAACTCCGCCATAGAAAGTTTTGCACTGCGCCGAACGATTCAGGAGCTATAGCCCGGCGGGACGAACCATTCTACAAGACCCTCTCCCGCCCACCCATTGCGAAATATCTCGAAACAGACCTGTCCATAATTTAGATCAGACGTTTTCATTTCGATGTTGCTAAGGTTTAAGATCGCGACGAGCGTTTTGCCCTTAACCGCGGGGAAACACGTTTCTGATATTCTGAAAAATTGAAACTCGAAAACTTCAATATCTCCGTTATTTTTGAACCTACGGGGTGGAGTAAGGGCTGCGTTTCGAGGAAATTCTCCGCTCCACAACTCCGCCATAGAAAGTTTTGGTCTGCGCCTAACGGTTTAGGAGCTACGGCTCGGCGAGGTGAACCATGCGGAAACCCCCCCCTACATCCCCCCCGTGCAAAATTTCGCGAAACAGACCTGCCCACGTTGTAGATCAGAAAATTTGAGTTCCATTTTGTTCAAGATTTGCGATCGTGACGAGCGTTTTGCCCTAAAACGCAAGGGAAACGCGCAAATCGCTTACGAAGGGTTCGGAGTTGGTTTTCATGGAAAAAATGGAGAAATTTCTACTTCGCTCGAGGCGGCCTGTGGCTGATTTTCTGTAAAGATGAGAATCGAAAAACCTCGATATCTCCCTTGTTTTTAAAGCTACGGGGTGGGGTAAGGGCTGCTTTTCTTGGAAATTTTCCGCTCTACAACTTTCCCCTGGAAAGTTTTGCTTTGCGCCTAACGGTTTATAAGCTACGGCCCGGCAGGACGATTTAGAGAAGAGTTGAGAATCGAAAAACCTCGATATCTCCCTTGTTTTTAAAGCTACGGGGTGGGGTAAGGGCTCTTTTGCTTGGAAATTTTCCGCTCTACAACTCCGCCATAGAAAGTTTTGCTCTGCGCCTAACGATTCAGGAGCTATAGCCCGGCGGGACGAACCATTCTACAAGACCCTCTCCCGCCCACCCCTTGCTAAATATCTCGAAACAGACCTGTCCATAATTTAGATCAGACGTTTTCATTTCGATGTTGCTAAGGTTTTAGATCGCGACGAGCGTTTTGCCCTTAACCGCGGGGAAACGCGTTTCTGATATTCTGAAAAATTGAAACTCGAAAAACTTCAATATCTCCGTTATTTTTGAACCTACGGGGTGGAGTAAGGGCTGCGTTTCGAGGAAATTCTCCGCTCCACAACTCCGCCATAGAAAGTTTTGGTCTGCGCCTAACGGTTTAGGAGCTACGGCTCGGCGGGGTGAACCATGCGGAAACCCCCCCCTACCTCCCCCCCCGTGCAAAATTTCGCGAAACAGACCTGCCCACGTTGTAGATCAGAAAATTTGAGTTCCATTTTGTTCAAGATTTGCGATCGTGACGAGCGTTTTGCCCTAAAACGCAAGGGAAACGCGCAAATCTCTTGCGAAGGGTTCGGAGTTGGTTTTCATGGAAAAAATGGAGAAATTTCTACTTCGCTCGAGGCGGCCTGTGGCTGATTTTCTGTAAAGATGAGAATCGGAAAACCTCGATATCTCCCTTGTTTTTAAAGCTGCGGACTGAAGTAAGGGCTGCTTTTCTTGGAAATTTTCCGCTCTACAACTTTCCCCTGGAAAGTTTTGCTTTGCGCCTAACGGTTTATGAGCTACGGCCCGGCAGGACGATTTAGAGAAGAGTTGAGAATCGAAAAACCTCGATATCTCCCTTATTTTTAAAGCAACGGGGTGGGGTAAGGGCTGTTTTTCTTGGAAATTTTTCGCTCTACAACTCCGCCATAGAAAGTTTAGCACTGCGCCTAACGATTCAGGAGCTATGGCCCGGCGGGACGAACCATTCCACAGGACCCTCTCCCGCCCACCCCTTGCGAAATATCTCGAAACAGACCTGTCCATAATTTAGATCAGACGTTTTCATTTCGATGTTGCTAAGGTTTTAGAACGCGACGAGCGTTTTGCCCTTAACCGCGGGGAAACGCGTTTCTGATATTCTGAAAAATTGAAACTCGAAAAACTTCAATATCTCCGTTATTTTTGAACCTACGGGGTGGAGTAAGGGCTTCGTTTCGTGGAAATTCTCCGCTCTACAACTCCACCATAGAAAGTTTTGGTCTGCGCCTAACGGTTTAGGAGCTACAGCTCGGCGGGGTGAACCATGCGAAAACCCCCCCCTACCTCCCCCCCGTGCAAAATTTCGCGAAACAGACATGCCCACGTTGTAGATCAGAAAATTTGAGTTCCCTAAAACGAAAGGGAAACGCGCAAATCTCTTGCGAAGGGTTCGGAGTTGGTTTTGATGGAAAAAATGGAGAAATTTCTACTTCGCTCGAGGCGGCCTGTGGCTGATTTTCTGTAAAGATGAGAATCGGAAAACCTCGATTTCCCCTGGAAAGTTTTGCTTTGCGCCTAACGGTTTATGAGCTACGGCCCGGCAGGACGATTTAGAGAAGAGTTGAGAATCGAAAAACCTCGATATCTCCCTTGTTTTTAAAACTACGGGGTGGGGTAAGGGCTGCTTTTCTTGGAAATTTTCCGCTCTACAACTCCGCCATAGAAAGTTTTGCTCTGCGCCTAACGATTCAGGAGCTATGGCCCGGCGGGACGAACCATTCCACAGGACCCTCTCCCGCCCACCCCTTGCGAAATATCTCGAAACAGACCTGTCCATAATTTAGATCAGACGTTTTCATTTCGATGTTGCTAAGGTTTTAGAACGCGACGAGCGTTTTGCCCTTAACCGCGGGGAAACGCGTTTCTGATATTCTGAAAAATTGAAACTCGAAAAACTTCAATATCTCCGTTATTTTTGAACCTACGGGGTGGAGTAAGGGCTGCGTTTCGAGGAAATTCTCCGCTCCACAACTCCGCCATAGAAAGTTTTGGTCTGCGCCTAACGGTTTAGGAGCTACGGCTCGGCGGGGTGAACCATGCGGAAACCCCCCACTACCTCCCCCCCCGTGCAAAATTTCGCGAAACAGACCTGCCTACGTTGTAGATCAGAAAATTTGAATTCCACTTCGTTCAAGATTTGCGATCGTGACGAGCGTTTTGCCCTAAAACGCAAGGAAAATCGCTTGCGAAGGGTTCGGAGTTGGTTTTCATGGAAAAAATGGAGAAATTTCTACTTCGCTCGAGGCGGCCTGTGGCTGATTTTCTGTAAAGATGAGAATCGGAAAACCTCGATATCTCCCTTGTTTTTAAAGCTGCGGACTGAAGTAAGGGCTGCTTTTCTTGGAAATTTTCCGCTCTACAACTTTCCCCTGGAAAGTTTTGCTTTGCGCCTAACGGTTTATGAGCTACGGCCCGGCAGGACGATTTAGAGAAGAGTTGAGAATCGAAAAACCTCGATATCTCCTCGATTTTAAAGCTACGGACTGAAGTGAGGGCTGCTTTTCTTGAAAATGTTCCGCTCTACAACTCCGCCATAGAAAGTTTTGCACTGCTCCTAACGATTCAGGAGCTATAGCCCGGCGGGACGAACCATTCTACAAGACCCTCTCCCGCCCACCCATTGCGAAATATCTCGAAACAGACCTGTCCATAATTTAGATCAGACGTTTTCATTTCGATGTTGCTAAGGTTTTAGATCGCGACGAGCGTTTTGCCCTTAACCGCGGGGAAACACGTTTCTGATATTCTGAAAAATTGAAACTCGAAAAACTTCAATATCTCCGTTATTTTTGAACCTACGGGGTGGAGTAAGGGCTGCGTTTCGAGGAAATTCTCCGCTCCACAACTCCGCCATAGAAAGTTTTGGTCTGCGCCTAACGGTTTAGGAGCTACGGCTCGGCGGGGTGAACCATGCGGAAACCCCCCCCCCTACCTCCCCCCCGTGCAAAATTTCGCGAAACAGACCTGCCCACGTTGTAGATCAGAAAATTTGAGTTCCACTTTGTTCAAGATTTGCGATCGTGACGAGCGTTTTGCCTAAAACGCAAGGGAAACGCGCAAATCTCTTGCGAAGGGTTCGGAGTTGGTTTTCATGGAAAAAATGGAGAAATTTCTACTTCGCTCGAGGCGGCCTGTGGCTGATTTTCTGTAAAGATGAGAATCGGAAAACCTCGATATCTCCCTTGTTTTTAAAGCTGCGGACTGAAGTAAGGGCTGCTTTTCTTGGAAATTTTCCGCTCTACAACTTTCCCCTGGAAAGTTTTGCTTTGCGCCTAACGGTTTATGAGCTACGGCCCGGCAGGACGATTTAGAGAAGAGTTGAGAATCGAAAAACCTCGATATCTCCTCGATTTTAAAGCTACGGACTGAAGTGAGGGCTGCTTTTCTTGAAAATGTTCCGCTCTACAACTCCGCCATAGAAAGTTTTGCACTGCGCCTAACGATTCAGGAGCTATAGCCCGGCGGGACGAACCATTCTACAAGACCCTCTCCCGCCCACCCATTGCGAAATATCTCGAAACAGACCTGTCCATAATTTAGATCAGACGTTTTCATTTCGATGTTGCTAAGGTTTTAGATCGCGACGAGCGTTTTGCCCTTAACCGCGGGGAAACACGTTTCTGATATTCTGAAAAATTGAAACTCGAAAAACTTCAATATCTCCGTTATTTTTGAACCTACGGGGTGGAGTAAGGGCTGCGTTTCGAGGAAATTCTCCGCTCCACAACTCCGCCATAGAAAGTTTTGGTCTGCGCCTAACGGTTTAGGAGCTACGGCTCGGCGGGGTGAACCATGCGGAAACCCCCCCCTACCTCCCCACCGTGCAAAATTTCGCGAAACAGACCTGCCCACGTTGTAGATCAGAAAATTTGAGTTTCATTTTATTCAAGATTTGCGATCGTGACGAGCGTTTTGCCCTAAAACGCAAGGAAAACGCGCAAATCGCTTACGAAGGGTTCGGAGTTGGTTTTCATGGAAAAAATGGAGAAATTTCTACTTCGCTCGAGGCGGCCTGTGGCTGATTTTCTGTAAAGATGAGAATCGAAAAACCTCGATATCTCCCTTGTTTTTAAAGCTACGGGGTGGGGTAAGGGCTGCTTTTCTTGAAAATTTTCCGCTCTACAACTTTCCCCTGGAAAGTTTTGCTTTGCGCCTAACGGTTTATGAGCTACGGCCCGGCAGGACGATTTAGAGAAGAGTTGAGAATCGAAAAACCTCGATATCTCCCTTGTTTTTAAAGCTACGGGGTGGGGTAAGGGCTGCTTTTCTTGGAAATGTTCCGCTCTACAACTCCGCCATAGAAAGTTTTGCTCTGCGCCTAACGATTCAGGAGCTATAGCCCGGCGGGACGAACCATTCTACAAGACCCTCTCCCGCCCACCCCTTGCTAAATATCTCGAAACAGACCTGTCCATAATTTAGATCAGACGTTTTCATTTCGATGTTGCTAAGGTTTTAGATCGCGACGAGCGTTTTGCCCTTAACCGCGGGGAAACGCGTTTCTGATATTCTGAAAAATTGAAACTCGAAAAACCTCAATATCTCCGTTATTTTTGAACCTACGGGGTGGAGTAAGGGCTGCGTTTCGAGGAAATTCTCCGCTCCACAACTCCGCCATAGAAAGTTTTGGTCTGCGCCTAACGGTTTAGGAGCTACGGCTCGGCGGGGTGAACCATGCGGAAACCCCCCCCCTACCTCCCCCCCGTGCAAAATTTCGCGAAACAGACCTGCCCACGTTGTAGATCAGAAAATTTGAGTTCCACTTTGTTCAAGATTTGCGATCGTGACGAGCGTTTTGCCCTAAAACGCAAGGGAAACGCGCAAATCTCTTGCGAAGGGTTCGGAGTTGGTTTTCATGGAAAAAATGGAGAAATTTCTACTTCGCTCGAGGCGGCCTGTGGCTGATTTTCTGTAAAGATGAGAATCGGAAAACCTCGATATCTCCCTTGTTTTTAAAGCTGCGGACTGAAGTAAGGGCTGCTTTTCTTGGAAATTTTCCGCTCTACAACTTTCCCCTGGAAAGTTTTGCTTTGCGCCTAACGGTTTATGAGCTACGGCCCGGCAGGACGATTTAGAGAAGAGTTGAGAATCGAAAAACCTCGATATCTCCTCGATTTTAAAGCTACGGACTGAAGTGAGGGCTGCTTTTCTTGGAAATGTTCCGCTCTACAACTCCGCCATAGAAAGTTTTGCACTGCGCCTAACGATTCAGGAGCTATAGCCCGGCGGGACGAACCATTCTACAAGACCCTCTCCCGCCCACCCATTGCGAAATATCTCGAAACAGACCTGTCCATAATTTAGATCAGACGTTTTCATTTCGATGTTGCTAAGGTTTTAGATCGCGACGAGCGTTTTGCCCTTAACCGCGGGGAAACACGTTTCTGATATTCTGAAAAATTGAAACTCGAAAAACTTCAATATCTCCGTTATTTTTTAACCTACGGGGTGGAGTAAGGGCTGCGTTTCGAGGAAATTCTCCGCTCCACAACTCCGCCATAGAAAGTTTTGGTCTGCGCCTAACGGTTTAGGAGCTACGGCTCGGCGGGGTGAACCATGCGGAAACCCCCCCCCTACCTCCCCCCCGTGCAAAATTTCGCGAAACAGACCTGCCCACGTTGTAGATCAGAAAATTTGAGTTCCACTTTGTTCAAGATTTGCGATCGTGACGAGCGTTTTGCCCTAAAACGCAAGGGAAACGCGCAAATCGCTTGCGAAGGGTTCGGAGTTGGTTTTCATGGAAAAAATGGAGAAATTTCTACTTCGCTCGAGGCGGCCTGTGGCTGATTTTCTGTAAAGATGAGAATCGGAAAACCTCGATATCTCCCTTGTTTTTAAAGCTACGGACTGAAGTGAGGGCTGCTTTTCTTGGAAATTTTCCGCTCTACAACTTTCCCCTGGAAAGTTTTGCTTTGCGCCTAACGGTTTATGAGCTACGGCCCGGCAGGACGATTTAGAGAAGAGTTGAGAATCGAAAAACCTCGATATCTCCCTTGTTTTTAAAGCTACGGACTGAAGTGAGGGCTGCTTTTCTTGGAAATTTTCCACTCTACAACTTTCCCCTGGAAAGTTTTGCTTTGCGCCTAACGGTTTATGAGCTACGGCCCGGCAGGACGATTTAGAGAAGAGTTGAGAATCGAAAAACCTCGATATCTCCCTTGTTTTTAAAGCTACGGGGTGGGGTAAGGGCTGCTTTTCTTGGAAATTTTCCGCTCTACAACTCCGCCATAGAAAGTTTTGCTCTGCGCCTAACGATTCAGGAGCTATAGCCCGGCGGGACGAACCATTATACAAGACCCTCTCCCGCCCACCCCTTGCGAAATATCTCGAAACAGACCTGTCCATAATTTAGATCAGACGTTTTCATTTCGATGTTGCTAAGGTTTTAGATCGCGACGAGCGTTTTGCCCTTAACCGCGGGGAAACGCGTTTCTGATATTCTGAAAAATTGAAACTCGAAAAACTTCAATATCTCATTTATTTTTGAACCTACGGGGTGGAGTAAGGGCTTCGTTTCGAGGAAATTCTCCGCTCCACAACTCCGCCATAGAAAGTTTTGGTCTGCGCCTAACGGTTTAGGAGCTACGGCTCGGCGGGGTGAACCATGCGGAAACCCCCCCCTACCTCCCCCCCGTGCAAAATTTCGCGAAACAGACCTGCCCACGTTGTAGATCAGAAAATTTGAGTTCCACTTTGTTCAAGATTTGCGATCGTGACGAGCGTTTTGCCCTAAAACGCAAGGGAAACGCGCAAATCGCTTGCGAAGGGTTCGGAGTTGGTTTTCATGGAAAAAATGGAGAAATTTCTACTTCGCTCGAGGCGGCCTGTGGCTGATTTTCTGTAAAGATGAGAATCGGAAAACCTCGATATCTCCCTTGTTTTTAAAGCTGCGGACTGAAGTAAGGGCTGCTTTTCTTGGAAATTTTCCGCTCTACAACTTTCCCCTGGAAAGTTTTGCTTTGCGCCTAACGGTTTATGAGCTACGGCCCGGCAGGACGATTTAGAGAAGAGTTGAGAATCGAAAAACCTCGATATCTCCCTTGTTTTTAAAGCTACGGGGTGGGGTAAGGGCTGCTTTTCTTGGAAATGTTCCGCTCTACAACTCCGCCATAGAAAGTTTTGCTCTGCGCCTAACGATTCAGGAGCTATGGCCCGGCGGGACGAACCATTCCACAGGACCCTCTCCCGCCCACCCCTTGCGAAATATCTCGAAACAGACCTGTCCATAATTTAGATCAGACGTTTTCATTTCGATGTTGCTAAGGTTTTAGAACGCGACGAGCGTTTTGCCCTTAACCGCGGGGAAACGCGTTTCTGATATTCTGAAAAATTGAAACTCGAAAAACTTCAATATCTCCGTTATTTTTGAACCTACGGGGTGGAGTAAGGGCTGCGTTTCGAGGAAATTCTCCGCTCCACAACTCCGCCATAGAAAGTTTTGGTCTGCGCCTAACGGTTTAGGAGCTACGGCTCGGCGGGGTGAACCATGCGGAAACCCCCCCTACCTCCCCCCCCGTGCAAAATTTCGCGAAACAGACCTGCCTACGTTGTAGATCAGAAAATTTGAATTCCACTTCGTTCAAGATTTGCGATCGTGACGAGCGTTTTGCCCTAAAACGCAAGGAAAATCGCTTGCGAAGGGTTCGGAGTTGGTTTTCATGGAAAAAATGGAGAAATTTCTACTTCGCTCGAGGCGGCCTGTGGCTGATTTTCTGTAAAGATGAGAATCGGAAAACCTCGATATCTCCCTTGTTTTTAAAGCTGCGGACTGAAGTAAGGGCTGCTTTTCTTGGAAATTTTCCGCTCTACAACTTTCCCCTGGAAAGTTTTGCTTTGCGCCTAACGGTTTATGAGCTACGGCCCGGCAGGACGATTTAGAGAAGAGTTGAGAATCGAAAAACCTCGATATCTCCCTTGTTTTTAAAGCTACGGGGTGGGGTAAGGGCTGCTTTTCTTGGAAATTTTCCGCTCTACAACTCCGCCATAGAAAGTGTTGCTCTGCGCCTAACGATTCAGGAGCTATAGCCCGGCGGGACGAACCATTCCACAGGACCCTCTCCCGCCCACCCCTTGCGAAATATCTCGAAACAGACCTGTCCATAATTTAGATCAGACGTTTTCATTTCGATGTTGCTAAGGTTTTAGATCGCGACGAGCGTTTTGCCCTTAACCGCGGGGAAACACGTTTCTGATATTCTGAAAAATTGAAACTCGAAAAACTTCAATATCTCCGTTATTTTTGAACCTACGGGGTGGAGTAAGGGCTGCGTTTCGAGGAAATTCTCCGCTCCACAACTCCGCCATAGAAAGTTTTGGTCTGCGCCTAACGGTTTAGGAGCTACGGCTCGGCGGGGTGAACCATGCGGAAACCCAACACTACCTCCCCCCCCGTGCAAAATTTCGCGAAACAGACCTGCCTACGTTGTAGATCAGAAAATTTGAATTCCACTTCGTTCAAGATTTGCGATCGTGACGAGCGTTTTGCCCTAAAACGCAAGGGAAACGCGCAAATCGCTTGCGAAGGGTTCGGAGTTGGTTTTCATGGAAAAAATGGAGAAATTTCTACTTCGCTCGAGGCGGCCTGTGGCTGATTTTCTGTAAAGATGAGAATCGGAAAACCTCGATATCTCCCTTGTTTTTAAAGCTACGGACTGAAGTGAGGGCTGCTTTTCTTGGAAATTTTCCGCTCTACAACTTTCCCCTGGAAAGTTTTGCTTTGCGCCTAACGGTTTATGAGCTACGGCCCGGCAGGACGATTTAGAGAAGAGTTGAGAATCGAAAAACCTCGATATCTCCTCGATTTTAAAGCTACGGACTGAAGTGAGGGCTGCTTTTCTTGAAAATGTTCCGCTCTACAACTCCGCCATAGAAAGTTTTGCACTGCGCCTAACGATTCAGGAGCTATAGCCCGGCGGGACGAACCATTCTACAAGACCCTCTCCCGCCCACCCATTGCGAAATATCTCGAAACAGACCTGTCCATAATTTAGATCAGACGTTTTCATTTCGATGTTGCTAAGGTTTTAGATCGCGACGAGCGTTTTGCCCTTAACCGCGGGGAAACACGTTTCTGATATTCTGAAAAATTGAAACTCGAAAAACTTCAATATCTCCGTTATTTTTGAACCTACGGGGTGGAGTAAGGGCTGCGTTTCGAGGAAATTCTCCGCTCCACAACTCCGCCATAGAAAGTTTTGGTCTGCGCCTAACGGTTTAGGAGCTACGGCTCGGCGGGGTGAACCATGCGGAAACCCCCCCTACCTCCCCCCCGTGCAAAATTTCGCGAAACAGACCTGCCCACGTTGTAGATCAGAAAATTTGAGTTCCACTTCGCTCAAGATTTGCGATCGTGACGAGCGTTTTGCCCTAAAACGCAAGGGAAACGCGCAAATCGCTTGCGAAGGGTTCGGAGTTGGTTTTCATGGAAAAAATGGAGAAATTTCTACTTCGCTCGAGGCGGCCTGTGGCTGATTTTCTGTAAAGATGAGAATCGGAAAACCTCGATATCTCCCTTGTTTTTAAAGCTGCGGACTGAAGTAAGGGCTGCTTTTCTTGGAAATTTTTTGCTCTACAACTTTCCCCTGGAAAGTTTTGCTTTGCGCCTAACGGTTTATGAGCTACGGCCCGGCAGGACGATTTAGAGAAGAGTTGAGAATCGAAAAACCTCGATATCTCCCTTATTTTGAAAGCTACGGGGTGGGGTAAGGGCTGCTTTCTTGGAAATTTTCCGCTCTACAACTCCGCCATAGAAAGTTTTGCTCTGCGCCTAACGATTCAGGAGCTATAGCCCGGCGGGACGAACCATTCTACAAGACCCTCTCCCGCCCACCCCTTGCGAAATATCTCGAAACAGACCTGTCCATAATTTAGATCAGACGTTTTCATTTCGATGTTGCTAAGGTTTTAGATCGCGACGAGCGTTTTGCCCTTAACCGCGGGGAAACGCGTTTCTGATATTCTGAAAAATTGAAACTCGAAAAACTTCAATATCTCCGTTATTTTTGAACCTACGGGGTGGAGTAAGGGCTGCGTTTCGTGGAAATTCTCCGCTCTACAACTCCACCATAGAAAGTTTTAGTCTGCACCTAACGGTTTAGGAGGTACACATCGGCGGGGTGAACCATGCGGAAACCCCCCCCTACCTCCCCACCCGTGCGGAAAACCTCGATATCTCCCTTGTTTTTAAAGCTACGGACTGAAGTGAGGGCTGCTTTTCTTGGAAATTTTCCGCTCTACAACTCCGCCATAGAAAGTTTTGCTCTGCGCCTAACGATTCAGGGGCTATAGCCCGGCGGGACGAACCATTCTACAAGACCCTCTCCCGCCCACCCCTTGCGAAATATCTCGAAACAGACCTGTCCATAATTTAGATCAGACGTTTTCATTTCGATGTTGCTAAGGTTTTAGATCGCGACGAGCGTTTTGCCCTTAACCGCGGGGAAACGCGTTTCTGATATTCTGAAAAATTGAAACTCGAAAAACTTCAATATATCCGTTATTTTTGAAGCTACAGCGCCTAACGATTCAGGAGATATGGCCCGGCGGGACCAACCATTCCACAAGACCCTCTCCCGCTCACCCCTTGCGAAATTCGATGTTGCTAAGGTTTTAGATCGCGACGAGCGTTTTGCCCTTAACCGCGGGGAAACGCGTGTCTGATATTCTGAAGAATTGAAACTCGAAAAACTTCAATATCTCCGTTATTTTTGAAGCTACGGGGTGGAGTAAGGGCTGCGTTTCGTGGAAATTTTCCGCTCTACAACTCCACCGTAGGAAGTTTTGCTCTCCGCCCAACGCTTTAGATAAATCCTCGATATAAATTCCGCGCTCCACAACTATTTTTGTAGACCTGGAGAAAAGAAAAATAACGCACATATTTTTATAGATTTATAGAATTGTTTTGTTTGTTTTTATTTCATAAAGTCATCAGCGTTTTCATATATATATACTTTTTATCTTTTTTAATCTGTTAGCTATTTATTTTTTGGTTTAACAATATTTTTGTTTTCCTATTTCGTCATTTCATACACACACGCACATGTAACATAATTTTCGCTAACTACAAGTTACAATTCAACAATCATATTTTTGTAATTCTCCTCTTTCTTCATATTATTTATAAATTCACATAAAAGTAATTAATTCAAAGATCGCATTCAAATTAAAAACTGAAGTGAGTGTGTGGTCGGTTCTTAAAATTCTTTAATAATAGTTTTTCTTCGCTTAATTTATCTCATATATTTTTCGTTTATTTATTGTATGGATATATTTTTTGTTTTGTTTTGTATGCATTTTATTCTCTATATTTAGTTTTTAAAATACTTTTAGTAGGCAAAATCGTATTTTGTTTTTTATTCACTTCAGTTAGTGTGTATATATGTATTTTTATTCGTTTTAAAAAACAATACTAGCTGTAAATATAATATTCGTTTTGTTTTATTGAACAAATGATTAAAAGAAAAAAAATTTCAACTAAGGTTATATTCGAAGGTTGTTTTATAGGCAAAAAGTGTCTTACATCGTTTTTGTTTTTTTTTTATCAATATGTATATGTTTTAGTACTTCTATTCTAATGTCGAAAACGGTTTAGTCACTTTTGTATTTACAAGATTTTGCTTAGATTAAAACAATTATTATACATTTAATATCCATAACATTTTGATAAATTTAAAAAAAGGAAAATTATAGTCAGAGTCTGTGTTTTGTTTTTATAAATTAAGATAAATGCAGGAATTTGAAATGTGCTATATATGTATATTATTTAATTTATTTCGTTTTGTTTTTGACTATTTGTACAGATGTGTATACTTTATATATTCCATGTAACACTGTTGATTTTCTATTTTAAAAATAAAATTAGTAACACTTGTCGTTCGATAAAAATTAACATTTAAAAGTTAATGATTTTTTTTTTTTGTTTTTCTACTTTTTTCTATGTTTTATAAAAAATCTAAAAGATTTATTGTTTCATGCTTGAAAGCTCTAATCGGGGGAGAAATTAATTTTCTTACTTAAATGTACACAAAAAAAGGAAATAAATCTTAGACAGAGTAACAAATACAATTTTATTTATATACAAACCTACTCTTAGTGGATTCTTTGTTTTATTAAAAAATCAAAGAAAGAATGTTTTTTTGGGGTTTTCTCTCAGCCTAGTATCATTGAAATTTATTTATATACCTTATAAGGTCAATATCTTAAGTTTTAATGTAAAATATTATTTTGGTTTCTTTTATTATTTAAATCTATTCAGCGTTGTTTTGAATCAGGCAAGAATCGAAAAAATGTTTTCATGTTTTTTTTTTTTTTTGTTTAGTGATCACCTTATGTATATTGATTTAAATTTTTATTTTGTAATTATATATATCAATGGCTAGCGATAGATTATTTACAAAAAAATTTCTACGAAAGTGATCAAATGAAATTTATAAAAATTTGTATGCATAGAACGTAGAACACAGTTTGTTTTATAAAAAAAGGCAAAAACGCAATAATCGTTGTGAACTTGTTATATACTCTTATGTAAGTTGGTTTGTTTTGTTAATTGAATAATGTTGTAAAACCTATTATTGTGTGCTAAAAGGTGACAGTAAGGGCGAGTCAGGTGCTGCAAAATGTTCCCGACAAAACTCTAAAACCTGAAGTCGATGCAACAAAATAGACTAGTGGTGAAGAGTACCATACCATACACCTATGGCCAGTGTTCGATCGCAGGAAAACGGGGGAAATTTCAAAACTATGTAAGTCACAGCTTAGTACAATTATTGGCGCACTGAAGTCCTTAACAGTTCGGTACAGTGCAGAGCTACTGCTCTTCCAATCCGGCTGGCTCTGAAAGCGTAAGGTTGTGAAAAGTATTCAAGGCAAGCGTGCAATATCTTAGTAAGAAGACGGAAAAGATTGGAGTAAATTGGATAGGAATTCGTTTACGGGGGCTAATGTAACTGCGCTCTATTTCAAAAGCCACGACGACCGTTTAAACCCCACATAAAAAGTCTGTCAACGCTAAGACACATCCTCCCATTGTTCGTCCGAAAAACGCAGCACAGCGTCTTGTCTTAAGGACTCAACTCAACAGTCTGTGGTTGCTGCAATTCCACGAAAAATATGTATAAATTGTCGAAGAAGAAGATCCCTGATAGGGATTTTTTTGCACAATTTCAAAAGGGCGTTTGAATATGTTGAGTACTCTGAAGGGCTGTTCACTTTCTGGTAGAACACAAGTTACATTCGCAGCAAATACAATTGAGGACATTTCCTCCGCTCCACACAAAGTAGAAACCCTCGGGCTGTCTCGCAAGAAACATGAGGACGATATTGGATCAAGAAGTTCCCTTATTTCACCGAGAAAGACGCCAGTTAAGACAAAGAAAATTGGTGAACTGTTGTCTGCGTCAAATTTTAAATTTTTTGTTTAGTCAAGGTTCCACTGACAAACTGTAGTGCGACCTCAAAGAAGAAAGAAGGACATTTGAACGTCATTAATGAAATTTTTGAAAAAAAAAAATCTACGAAATATAGTCATATGTATGTACACCTTCACCACTCAAATGGTCCACACCTGGACCTTCTCAGCTACCACACACCAGCTGGCTCGCTCATAGTATGACGACACGATGTGCAGACTCGCCACATGGTGATTTATTAGCGCATCCAACTCACCTTCCCGGAACACATGGTAATATCTGTGATGTGTGGTCGCACCACCCTGTGATGGACTGTCCAACGATGCTGTCGAACTGTTCGAATGATCCCATGATTCTATTGTGGACTGTCGATTGGCTACAGCGCCACAGCCTTCCTGCTTGTTGTTCTCCTCCAGTGAGTCTTCCTCACACTTGATAGTGTTGTGAGTTGTTTTCTTGGCATATCCTTCCGCTTCTGCTTCTTCGGGAACATCTTCATCTAGGACGCCCTCGTCACTTTTCACATCCTCATCTTCTTCGAGAATCACGTCGTCATCGTCCTCCCGCGCTGAGCTATCACCGTCATCGAGGAGATAGGCGGTTTCAGGATTCAGACTGTATTGACGATTGCGCTTGTATTTAAACTTTGAGATTTTGTAGTTATCGTAGAGATTCAACGAGTAACTGTTTGAGCTGTTGCCTTCGGCTTCTTCGCGTTCCTCTTCTTCGTCTTCTTCGTGAATAGTCAGACTACGAGTTTGCGACGAGAGCGAGGAAGTTGAGGATGAATTCGGTGACTGTTGCAGGCTGGGTTGAGTTGATAGATTTGCCAACATAAGCCGGCGTTCACGGAGTTCATCTCGCAGGGCGGTAAGGTCTCCGTTACGCTTGCGAAAGTTCGCCATAACCGGGTCATCGATGTAGTCACCAATGTCACCACCGATTCCGTCTAAACTTCGACACTCCACCTTGTCGGAGCGATTCTTATCATCTAGTTCCCGCAGGAGTTGAGCACTTAACTGTTCCGCAAAGTCGGCACACTCTTGACGCGTGGCAGAACGAATCTTATTCACCGCCCGAGGATATGGCATACTTCCCATGGAATCATCGTCGAGATTTAAATTCTCCATTGATGTGCTGTCGCCATTGATGTGCAAATCAGACGTCAAAAGTTCATCCTTAGTGAGGGATAGTTCATCGGTTTCTGTGCCGTTCAAGAACGCGGACTTTGGTGCGCTGATTACGCTGTCAATGGAGTCCGGTGATGATGGTTCACTGGAGTCGCTGTCTAAATCGTCTGTGGCGGGATTGAAAAGCTCCAGCGACATGAACTTCGGAATTGAAGGGGTCGCTGCGGATGATCGGCGGACTATCGCATAGCCGGGCTTATGCATCTGCAGCGACTGTTGTTTTCGAAATTTCGGAATCGGTGGCAGATCCTTAATCGTTTGCCGGGTGATCCTTGCTGCTGGCGGGGATGCCTTTGCATTAGGCTCCGGTTTGTCGATCACAATCGTTGTTACTCGCGCATGGCCGTTTGGTATGGGGCGTGCTTCGTTCTTCTTTGAGGTCTCCAGCTGCTGGATGTGCTCCTCCTCGAAGGTGAAGCGAGGTTTTTCCTGTATTGATCCGGTGTTTGTTTTGATTCCCTTCTGCACGAGCTTAGGTGGCGTTAGCATCGCCATGGCTGCCTGGACAGCGGACATCGTCTGAGGTGGTGACGTCACAACGGTGTACGCTGCCGCCGGTGAGTGCGCTGGCGTCGGCGGGCACGGCATTATAAGTGGTGATGTTGGCACTGATGGTATACGGTTTCTACAGTTGCTGTTGAGACTATTGTTGTGGGTCAAGCTGTTACAGTTGCTGTTGTGGGCCCCATTGCAGCTGCTACTGCTGTTACTACTGCTACTGTTCGAGTTCTGCTGATGATAGATCTGCTGCTGGTGTTTCTGAGCTGCCAACGGAGGATTCTGCTGATTCTGTTGCTGTTGTTGGAGCTCAGGCTTCGGAATAAAAATGACCGAAGCGAAGCTGTCCTCCGACTCGATACTTGTGTCTGACTGGAGGCTGCTGTCCTTGGATGAATCAGACCCGGATTCGCGGGAATGGCGTCTTGGTTTGTTATTGCTGTTGGATTGGTCCTCGGTACCATTGGTGAGGGAGACGACAGCTGCGGCCGCAGCGGCAGCCGCTAAACCACAATTGCATGCCTCACCGGACTTGCTGGATGACAGTGAACTCTGTCGGTGCACTGTCGAGTGGTGTGCATGATGGTGGTGGTGATGATGATCACGCGCCGCTGTTGTGCTGGTTGCCGTTGCATAGGTGGATGTGGCTGAACTCGTTGTGGCCTTGAAGTTTTGCATGATCTTAACGAATCCGTTCTTCGTAACACGCTCTAGACTGCCGGTGGATGTCTTCAATTTGCTGGTCAAGCCTTCGCGAAGGACTTGCAAACGCTTTGAAAAAACCGACCGACACAGAAAGGCTTCATTCAGCGACATCTGTTTCTGGATGCGCTTTCGAACTCGCTCCTTCTCGCGGATACGGTTGCCCGCCATTAGTTCTTCATTGAGGGAGCTCTGCTTGCGTAGGAACGTCTTGGCGTCAGCAAGTTGCTTGGCCGCCGCAAGCCCCCGTAGGCCATTCTTCGGTTGCTGCTGCTGCTGTTGTTGTTGTTGAGGGTGACTAGTACTATTTAAACTATTATTACTACTACAATTACTTATCATATGAAATGGATTATCTGGCAGTTGATAGTCGTCATCACATAGGGATTGTTTCTGTTTGATCAGTTTTGGCCGCCGACTCGGTGTCGCCGTGGCATGTGGTGGAGTTGAGGACGCAGTCTCTGTTCCCGACGCCACATTTGTGTTTCCACCTGACCCTGGCGAATGGTTGTTGCTGTTAGTTGTCATTTCAACAGCGGTACTGGTTGGAATCATTTGTCCTGGCGAGATTTGAACTACCAGTTGCTTGGTTTCCATCATTTGAGCACCTAAACTGGGCACACTGGACCGTGAGCGAACAATTTGCCGGGGTGGAGGATTTAGAATACTGCCAAGACTGCGGGACTTTAAGCCCGCCGATAGGGGTGGATCGGGAAAATCTTCGAAATCCTCCAGACGTCGTAGTTCAATTGGTAGATCTTTGGCATCTTCATAGTCAAGGCTACTATTGTTTTTCGTGTCCTTTGAGGT
Organism: Matsumyia berberina; assembly: GCA_917880715.2. Classification (NCBI taxonomy): domain Eukaryota; kingdom Metazoa; phylum Arthropoda; class Insecta; order Diptera; family Syrphidae; genus Matsumyia; species Matsumyia berberina. Next base: position 112,928,781 of record OU862872.1, read on the forward strand.
CCATGAGTCCAGAAACCACGGGTGTCGTTTGCTACCAGCTAATTTCTGAAAGCAAAAGAAGGGAAAATGAATTTTCAAACTTGAATAGAAAAATCTTCGCTGTACCTGTATCGCTCGCCGGACAAAACTGTAACAAGACTCTCCCGGGGAAGATGATGACAAACTTGAGCTATCTCCATCGCCTGCTGATCGACTGGAATTCGTGGATTCCTCCGTATAGGCATTGTACGGTGGTAGAATATCGTCGTCATCTTCTTCATCGGAATAGGTTTGATTGCGATTCTTAGGCGGCTGCCATGGTATAAGAACGTCTTGCGACTCAAAACGACGATGGCGTTGTTCCAAGGCCCAGACGCTGATTATCACTCGACCACCGATTCGAAGGATTCGAGCAAGTTCTCGAATGGCACCCACACGGCGTTCTGTTGTGGCAAAATGATGCACCACGGCCAGAGAGAGAACTGCATCGAACGATTCGTCACGGAATGGAAGTTCTAGGTTATCACAGACTGCCACCTGAAAAGTAAAGTCGAAGGGAACAGTTGAACTAAGCCTTTTAACAGTGTTAAGGGGTTGAAAGGTAAATCGTGATTCAGGGACATAGTTTCTTACTCGTGGTGATTGGTAAAAAGTTCGAGCCTTTTAGGAATTTTTGGGAGAGCGAGTTTTTCTGCAGAGAATTTTTTGCGGTTGAATATAAGTTGGCTAGCAAGTAATTTCGATGCTTTCAGTTTTGTTTATCCAGCCGCCGCGGAAGTTAAAGCCTCTTATGCTCAATCTGTGTCAATGTGGATTCTCAAATTCGGCCGACAATACTTCAGACTAAACAGAAGAACTTCAATTTCTTTGTGGGTAGACTTCTCTTACTCCAGTGGCTTACACGAAACTTTATTGACACTGTTACTGATTAATTAGGATTAAGGAGTGAACATCATCATCCCGCAAACACAAATGTCAGACTTTGCCCAATGATATTTCCGGAATTTACTCAACACTTCCTCTCTCTCTGTCTAAACCTACAAATGGCCGTCATTAGCTGGCCACTGGGAAATATTTCAATGTCCGAATTACAAATTTAACAAATCCTAGTCGCCCTCGGCCACCAATAACTGTGTCATCTGTATCGAGAAAAAAATTCAATCAACATGAAAATCCACTTTGACTGCCAACACAGAGACTAAATTGGCATTTGGCATCAACGACGACAATCGAGAGTAGGATGCCGCCATTGCGCCACATAGAGAGATCCCTTCCCGAGATAATAGACAAATAAATAAATATTTTCCCGAGCTCCTGACATTATCGCCCCACAGGACATTGCCAAACAAAAATGAGGCAAATAATCCCTCTTCCACAGGACATAAATATCACCTAACGCTTGGCCATTGCTGTACAGCCCGCCAACGCGTCCTCCCGCTGGACCAAACGCGCCAAAGGCACGCGAGCAAGAATGTTTGCTCCCTGCCCACAATAGTATTCCAATTATGTGCAGAATGCATGTTTAACGTCGCATTCCCAATAGGAATCCATAACACACAGCATCCACCTCCAGCTCCTAGACGAGTGGGGTCACAGGGCACTGTAACAACCTACGCGCAGTTTGTCCTTGCTGCACATAGCCAAAAAGAAGGAAGAAATCGCAAATCTCTTCTGAGTTAGTGGGTTGTTATCCTGTTATTTTTTTTTCTTCTAGAACTTGGTCTAAGAACCCACGCGTTAAGACCACAATCGAAATCAATGCGATGGCAGAGGTCGTCCTTAAGGACTCCCTCTCTGTGTCCCCTGTGTACAACAAACATTCGATGATGTATGATATTTCCTTTGTGTTCTTCTGCTTGCAGTAGCAAGGTCAATTAAGGCAGAAAAATTGAAATCCTTCTTCGTCCTTATTCTTGTGGTGGATTCTTTTCTACCGTGGGTGGCCAAATGTGTGCCAGTGTGTGTGTGCTGCAATATTTATCAATTTCAAGGAGAAGAAGCGAAATGCTTCCGCATTTTTCTATCTACCTCCTCGATGGTATCCGCATCCTTTCTCTTACCAAATGGAGCAAACAAAGTAGTATTCATCGCCCGGCAGGCATTTGTGTCCTTTTTTGCAAATTTTGTGCTCCTGTAGTAACATTTCTCTCTTTCTGTGTGTGTGGTGGAGTATCATTATGTCACAAGCATAATGTTCTTTAGATTTAACATCATTCCGGCCCACGCTTCATCGACCACCCCCCTCCCCCTCGCCGCATCCTGTCGAACTATTTTCTGTGATTTTTCCTATTTATAAAACTGAAAGGACGTTTAGAACAGGGACCGTGTGCTGCGCTGTTTGTTATTTTGTGACACGTCCCTTTGCGCTGTCCGCTCCGACGATAGTGGTGTCAGCCGAGCACAGGCTATTCAGGTATTCAGGACTCACAGAGTGCAACACCATTTGAATGGACAAACATGTCACAAGGATACTTGTACAGTCAACACGTCATGTCATTTCATTTGAATTGTTAAGTCGTAGCGGTGTTGGCAGTGGAAATGGTGGTAGCATTAATGTTCTTCGCTGTGTGGAGGTGTTGGAGGAGATGAATGAATCCTCAACGAACTTGAATTGTCCTTAAAATGTGCAGTGAGGAGCCATTATTGACATCTAGTCGTAACGATTGCATTGAAATCGTTTGAAAAGGATTAGCATTTACATGCAGTAAAAGCGCTGTGTTGGTAAAAAAAGATACGGTTGGCCTAATTTGAAGGATTCATGCATAGAATGCGTGGAAAAGTAATGAATGTTTGGGTGGATTATATTTTTGAATCGGCATTGATTGTAAGTGAAACTATACGGATGTGTCTGAGGAGAGATCATTAGGGGTTAGAGTCAATCAATTCGTCTTCAGATGGACAAAAAATAAGATGGAAGGACGATAAACACATTTCAACATCTTCAACTCGCCAGACATGGCACACCACTATCGGTTTCCATGGAAAAGAGAGTCTAACCATGCCTTTCGCTGTTTTGACATTTTAGACGTTACCAGGATAATCAACTGCAGATAAACATAGCACCGCGTGTCAAACAACCGGAAATATCTGACCAAAGCTGAATTCAAACTGCTCTAGCTGCTAAGTTTTCCTGAATATGTCAACTATTAGCATCATGGAAGGTACATACTACTCAAGAGACATGGTCTCATTGGCAGGCATACCAACAGTCTTGGTTTTTTCTTGTGAAAAAGCTCCATATTCTCTTTGTTGCAGCATTTATGAGCTATGGACCTAATGTCCTTTTAAATTTTTTATCCCAAAAGAAGCACGCTTACGGATCTACTTGGATGAGCACTTTTGGCGGATTTCCAGCGCTCTTACTGATTAACTTGGACCAGCACATGTCTGATGATTGTTTGTTGACGTGTGACTCCTTAAGACTGATCCGGACGATTGGTACATGACACCTAACACTTGTTGTCTAATACCTGACAGTTTCTTGAAGTCAATTACTCATTTCTGATACGTGTGGCCTGGTATTTGATGCCTGTCCATCCTCACTTTTCCAGTGACTGCACCATCTACTTGCTTCGATTCTAGCGTTAGTCCCTTTCCTGGTAGCTCATCAGCTGCCTCATTGTTAGGTGCCAGTGACCCATGAGAGGTTTTTATTATGTTGTGCGTCAAGACCATTCAGCTCTTTCCGATAATGCCTTCACTTCGATGTGATCGGCTTAACAGCAATTGCTTTCATAACAGTCCGGTTCATGGCATCCTCTCGTTGTAAGCATTGACGTTTTTTGGGCGGCTCTTGTCACTACTAACACTCGGAAACCGATACTTTGATCTTAGAGTCTTATTGAAAGTCATAGCTCCTCAATGAGACCTGCTCCCAGCCACGGATGTATGTAGATGGACTTGGACTTATCAGAAATTTCGTTGCTTTTTTACTGCTTTCTGGTCGAAAAGACAAACGAAGAAGATCATTTTTTGTTCAAGTGTGGAACAGTGGAGTCAGAGCTGACATTGTTGCTCGACAAGGTGCTCAATAGTGTCCATTCGCGTTCACTCTCCAATGCTGGTTTATTCTTAGTGCATTATTTGCTGAGTATCCTTGTGTGTGTAGGACTTATGAAATTATTCTCACCGCTGTGTAAAGTTGTGCCACAGGCTTAAGTTCAATCCTTCTAGTTGAAAACTGTAAGCAGATTGGTTCAGGAAGTCAGTGCCAGCCTGCCTAACATGTCGTCTGTTCTTTGACATTAATTTTAAGGATAATCTACGCATTCTTATCCTTAAAAAAAAACCCTTTTCTGCGGTTTTCTTCTTTTCCCTTCAAACCCACACGCCTAAAAAAAAAATCGAAACATTTATCAAAGTGTCCCTACAGCAAAAAAAATTTCAAAACTCAACAAGTATCCTTAGTGTCGCAAACACAAGAACGAAGCATTAATAATTTTGAAAACTTTTGCTCCCTCCTGACCAAAGCAAAAGAAAAACTATTCCTCCCCGTTTCAGGGTCTTAATCTGCGACATTGCACCAAACAATCTTTCCCATCACCCATCCTTTTTCATTTCAATGCAGGTGTTGGTCTTCTCTCCTAAATATAACCCATTTCTATAAAAAGGATAGCACTTCAAAACTTTATTTAGAAACTTCAAGTTCTTCCTTCCTAAGGACATTTCCACACTAACACGAAAAAACTCTTATCTCAACAGGATTCACACGCTCACCTATGGCTATGGCAAAAGGAGAATGGTTCGAGAGAATGACCCAGGAGAATGGAGAAAAAACAGCGCTGGGAAAATTTGCCTTTGTCCCCTTTTTCACCACCTCAACCACTAATACTAGCCGCTGGCAAACACACAAAGGATATTACAAATGAAAAAATTTCCTCAATGACAAGGGACTCTCCGCTCTCCTGGTGGAAAGTTTCCACATTCTCTCCACGTGCATACAATATCGCCAAATACATACAACAAACCGCACACAGAACATTCCACTAATTGTGCAGAGAAAAAAAAAAAAAACACAGCGAAACTGTTGAAGAAGGACATCGGCACAAGGATGTTTGCTGTATATTTCCACTGAACATTTTGCCCAGACCGACAACACACAAGACGAGGTGCGTTTCGATTTTTATGTTTTGCTAAAAAAATTCATGTAGAGACTATGACTGGATGCGTACAACACTACAGCCTGCATGCAATGTCCTGTGTCCTGGCAGTCATAAGTAATTGCTTCCACCAGTTGTTAAAGGATTGCATAGCATTTTTGTTTATGTAATTTTGCATTAAAACTAATTATACGGCGACGATAGATGCTGATGCTGATGCTGCGTTGAGCGTCATTTCAATTTCTTCAAGTGTCCTTTTCAGCTTTTTTTTATGCGAAGAAACACAGGACTCAGTTTTCTATTTTTACAGTTCTTTGTCTGAGTTAATGTGAAGAAGAACCGAGTGTCACAGGGAGCTTATGCCACTTTGGTTGAAAGAAAATGCAACCATTCGGATAGCGAATGGATGCAACACACTTTGGGGCATAAGTTTGCACAGAAAAGGACATGCACGCTTGGATTAGTGTTGTAGTTTTTTGCTTTTTCGTTCTTCTTTTGTAGCGTGTTTTTGTGTGTGCAGTTGCCGGAACACTTGAACGGAATAATACACAAAAAAAGGAGAAATTGAATTAATTGCAAGAAATTGTGTAGAAGCAGGTTTGCGTAACGAAATTTCTGAAGGAGAGCGGTGCGAAACGGTGGAGTGTCTGTAGGACTTCTGCAATTTTGTTTACCTAACGAATTGATTTTGTGTAGTTTTATGTGAGGATCATTTGGGAACTAAATTAAGAGTCGGTGCTTTAAGTCGAACATGGTGTTTCCTTGAAGAATTCTTGAATTGAAGACGTAGGGATGGTTAGCGCTTTAAGGCGTGTTGGTTGGTGAAAGTTGGTTGGGTGGTTTTTTGAGTGTCCTGGACTAACTTGGACCTCTGACAAGTCTCATAACAATTTTATCAATGAAACCCTAATAGGATCATTCGTCACAGTCTTCCAGGCAGAAGTCTCCGTCATTTTAAGGGGAAATGAAGTTTTTCCACACCACACCCAAGTCAAACCATCACAAATCCAAGATCCAGATGTTTGATGCAGATAGTATTTTAACCATCAGATTCTGTTGACTAAAATACGATCCTTCACTATTATGAAGACCCACGGTCTCATCTGATGATGAGAAGGAAACCATCTACGATCAGCTAGGCACCGCCTTCAACACAATGCCAAACGAAGACATCGTCATGATGATAGGAGACTTAGATGCTAAGATAGGTTGGCAGGGTCAGATTCTGGACTAAAGTGCGGTGCGACACCATCGTCTGACGATAAGAAGGAGACTTTCAAAAAGCGACGTCTCCTTATGCCATCACACTAAGGACATTGTGTTCAAGGACTTTGACGATTCCGTATTCTACCAGAAGCCAGATCAGCGGGGACAGAACTCTATTTAGACAAAGTTCTTTTTGCTGTTTGCACTCCTAGCTACAGACTACTAGATTGAGTTGAGTTTCTGGGCAGACTTCTTGAAACTGCTTCAGTGTCAGCTCCTCCCAATACCAACGTCTCGGACAGAACGTCACTGTTTCTTTGGTCTAAGAAGGCAATTGAGTAGCAAAGCCCTCTCTCAAACAACTATGGTGACCCTTTATAAGTCCTTAATTGTCCCAGTCCTGCTCTGCGGCGCAGAGGCATGGACTCTGTCTAAAGCGGATGACGTTGCTCTTGGCTGTTTCCCCGTCTGCATAGACGGGGAGTGGAGGGGGAGATACAACGACGAACTGTACGGCGGCATCGACTTAGCCAAAAGAGTAAAGATCCAACGACTGAGGTGGCCGTTACATGTGGAGCGGATGGATACCAATGCTCCAGCTCGGAAAATCTTCGAATCCACACCCGAGGGTCAGCGCAGTAGAGGAAGACCGCGACTCAGGTGGCGCACGCAAGTGGAAGGGGACCTCAACCAACTTAGCGTGCGAAACTGGAGACAGCTGGCAAAAGATCGAGATCGCTGGCGACGTTTGTTGGTTGTGGCCCAGGACCACCCCAGTTTGTAGCGCCACCTTAAGTAAGTCAGCTCCTTCGATATCGACGAAAGGATCAAGTGTAATTCAGTTGACGTGGAGCAAACGAAGAACCATTTGGAGTTTGTCACATGTAGAACTATGAACAATATCAGACACCGTAGTGAGCTAAGGATGGTCTTATAGAGAGGACTACTGAGACCGTAGGTACATATTGCGATACAGCTGTGAGTGCTAGGACTGAAAACCCAATTCAGTATAAAGAGGTTTTCGCCTGAGGATCAGACAGACTAAAGGATGTCGAAAGATGAACCAAAGGGGAGAACCTGTGCTAATGCTATTTATGTGAGTCATTAAGAGCAGGCAAATCGCGAAGTAGGATTTCTATGAAACACTTTCCTACTTTTTGTTGCAAAGGGTGTTGAGCTCTGCGTGCATGCAAATGGTACAAAGTTCTCTCCCCTTCCAATGTTTCCTCAAATTGTCCCCTTTCAGTTTTTCTTGAAAGTTCGAATGAAATTCATACGACTTCTTTACTTCATTTGTCTTTCAACTGAGGAAAAGTATTCTCTTAGTTTTCCCGGAACCTTGCATCACTACGAGTACCTTGCACCTCTCAGTCACTACATTGTCTATCCAATTCACATAAAGTGCATTCAAGTGGAGCGTTAGTCCTTAAACGCAATATTATTCACGTACACGTGTATATGAATAAGAAAGGACTCTTCAAGTTTTACCATCAATCGCAAGTGTGTGTGTGTGTGTATTCTAATATTCAAAACCCGAAGTACAATTACTATCTCGCGCAGGTAGTAGCAGACAACAAAAATCAAACCACCTTCACAGGATATTTTTTTTTAATTAAACACGCTTCCAGTTTTAACCACTATGAACTTCATTATGATGAATATCCTTCGCCCCTTTGTACCTATATTTGGAGATCTCGTCTTTCTTTTGCTGAGGAAACAAAGTAGAGTGTGCAGAAAAGATTGTGAAAGGAGACTGGCCGATCCTTTAAGTGGCATCGAAAAGAACTGAATTCTATGATAGTTTTTGAATGGATTTCGTTGAGGTCAGGATCGGGGGTGTCCAGTCAAATTGGATTTCTAGCTCTTTGATTGGCTAATCAATATGAAGACACTTCTCGAGTTACATCAGATGCTGGTTTAGATCTAATTGAGCATCAATGTACAACAGTTTTTCGTAAAGCTTGGTTTTCTGGACCAAAACGCAGGCCTTACGGCCAACGGCAGGTTCAAATTTTTCGATTTCTAGGACACGTAGCCAAACACAGAGTTGGAAATAGCACTTCGGCTAGAAATAGTCCTATTATTCTAGGAACTACTTATGCTATTGATCAAAGTTGAAGAATTCATGACATTTCGGTCAGTACTTCTTGTCATTTCACGTCAAACACACTTAACATCATTATCGCTCTTCATAAGCAGGACACTCGCCCTTAAGTTCCTCACACAATTATGTCTGCATTCTACTGTCATTCAATTTCGGTAACACACTCCCCTTAGATGCCCTAAATGCATGATGCATGGTTCTTAAAAATGTTTCCAAGTACTTTGCCACACTCATCATTTTCAGAATACGTCAAGAAGTGCCAGGCCACTTTTTTCAAATGTACACTCGACTTGCATGTGTCCTAAATCTACAAAAGCCTGTTACCATACAGATTTTTTTTGGCACTACGCCTTTCAAAATTTAGCACTTCTGACACAAATGTCTTAAGGAAAACAAGACAAAATACCCTGCAGTTGGAATATGAGTAATTTAGCATAGTTTTTGAGGCCAAAAAACCGACTGGTATATCCTTCACCGATACGCGTGGCAAGTGTTTCATTTTTTTGTAACTTACTCTCTCATTCCCCAACTCCATCTCGCTCTCCCCGAATCGACATCGATAAACAACGAAACTACAAATAAATCCGGGCACCAGAAACAACAAAAGTGGAGAACTACAAATTGTTATAGTAGCGTGCCAAAAACAAAAAGAGGACGAAAAAGAGGACGAAAAAAAGGACGAAATAAATAAATACCCAAATTGAACAGATTTCGTTGATGTCCTCGGGAAGAGAGAGGGGCCGAAAGTTCAAACAGCGATATGCGCCTCACTGTGGAGGTCGGGAAATAATTGTTAACAATCGGGGACAGCAAGAGTAGCAGAAGGAACCAAAATTACCGTCATTTTATTTTGCAGCTGGAAATTATGAACATGAAATGGAGAAGCCTTATCGCCACAACTCTCATTCTCAAAGGAATTGTGTGATTAACAAGAAAAGATACACAGGACCTATAATATTGGTGGGGATATTAGTGGCTAACGATGTGATAATGGAATGAGTAGAGGTTTTAAGTTGAAAATATGCGTAGGCGACTCTACAGATGTGACACCGTAGTGCTCTGGATTTGTAAAGGATTTTTATAGGGAAGCAAACTACCAACCAACTTTTGGAACTTTTGTTGTTGACTTTTTTATTTTGCAAGCAAGATGTGACCAAAAGAGCCTTCCTCATACTTTCTTTATGACTCAGAGCTATGGGAAAAGAAAGAATTGTCAACCACACATCCACACTCGTTGACACCTGAATTGTCGGGTCACAGCAATCTGAGTGCTCTTCAATTGGGAATAAGATTCATGAGCTATTGATCCATCAAGATGGATTTGCAACCTCTTTTGAGAGAAGGCCTTTGAAGAAAGTGCTTTGGCTGGCCCTTCCGAAACACCAGATGCAAAGCAAAGTAAATGGGAGGATCAGACTTCACTCGCACCGGCTGACGAAAAGGTGAAGACAGATTCTACACAAAACATTTCCATCTTCCTGACTTGACGAATCAGCCCTGCACACCAGAGCAAATAGTCCTCTTCAAGAGGCGGTACAAGAAATCTTCATTGAGCCGAGAAACTTTGGCGTTTGTCGGTTTTTATTTGCTTAGACACTGCACTCAAAATTGTTCAGAACGCCAAAAGCGTTCTGAACGTAATGCGTAATTTAGAACAAAGTTGGGTCCTAAAACCACTGTGGGCTCTTTTCGCAAAACATTGAGCTCTCGAACGAAAAGATTCTGAGTACGATTGCTACTGAGACTTAAAGGTGAACTCAAGAAAGGTTATTCAGAAGCTGAACGAAGGTGCACTCCCTCATCTTTTTTTGGCAATCGATGACCCTACCATGAAAATGGCTTCTCGCCTTAATGTTTAAAATCACCTACCGCTTTGGCGAATCAAAACACAACCAGTGGATCGTCCTTTCACGGCCGTTTGGTGACTAAAAGTATCACAGAAGTTAGCCGCAACTACTCTACTTCAGCAAGAGAAACTTTCACCGGGCTTGCACCCCTACAGATCTTCATAAGCAAGTCCACAGCTGGAACGCTGATACAAACCAGGCAATCTTGTGGGACATCTGGGAATATTTGACTCAATTTGAAGAAGGCACATGGCCAAGGAGTATTGTTGTGAAGTACAGACATTGGACGGGATAGAGTGGTCTAATGCGGAACATTTACTGGATCCAAGAAATCTGGTAGGGCTCACCGATAGATCAAAAATGGAATATAAAGTTGGTGCTGGTGTCCTTGTTTATGTTTGTGTCTCAGTGGGTTTCAGGCTGAAATCTGTGCCATTGAGATCAGCGCTTCGATAAATCTTGGTTAATGTATTGAGGGTACCAGAGGACATATTAACGTCATACTCAAGGGAATCAGAGCCGATAAATTACAGACACTTGCAAGACACAACCAGTTCTAAATTGGATAAATGCCTGGCCCCGAAGAATTTCTGCAGATGAACTGAACTCTTCTGTGTTCTTAGGACACCAACTTTACCTAGTCCATTGGGAAAAGTGGCAAAAAAAAGGATTAAACTCTGATCCCACAACGAAAATCTTAACTGCTGGGCCTCGTCAGAGATCATTTCGACTGTCTCTGCACCATAACCACGTCTTTATATTTTTCTCTAGACGTGCACACCACCAATGACCAATCACCTGGGCCTACTCCTCAACTCTTCTGTTTCAAGATCGCTTATGGCAAATCACTTTTCTGTCCCAGATAGGACTGGTAAACTCCTTTGAGTACTTCCCGTTGTATGACATCTCTTCTTCATTGATTGGACCCTTTTCTTGTAACCCAAACTGTACACACAAACAAATTACTGCGGCAAAAATAAGTTGTTAACCATTTTGTGATTTTTTTCTTCTCCATATTTTGTTATGCCCTGCTCAGGCTTAAATGTCAAAATAACTTTTAATAATTTGTTTTCGCTGCTTTTCTCTATAAATTGTACGAAACATGCATAAGGGAGGGCGCCCAATGCCGTGCACTCACCATCATCACCCTTTCACAACTATGTACGTCACGCGGAACGTACAACCCCTTCCCCCTATTCAAAAACAAAATCCTTTTCGGACAAACTTTCGCGTTCTCTAATAATTAATTCATGTTTCTTGTGGAAATAAAAAGGCGGTTACCACCTGCCTCCGACTGCCGTGAGCCGTCGATAATTATTTTCCAACGAGAATCCAACGCGAAATCGATTTTCCACCCCTCGCAAGTTCGGGGTAGCAGCTGGTGAAGGGGTTGGCAAGCCTGCTAAAACGAAACCTCCTGTAATTGTTCTATTTTTAAGCGACGTAGCCAAAAAAGAATAGAAGTCGGACTCCATGAAGAAGAAACAGAGGAAGACACACAACGACCGACGCGATGAAATTTATTCCAAACGAAACGTAGTCCGTCGATAATTTTAAACATACCCCCCCGGACGCACGACTATTTTTGGACCCATCAAGCGTAAAAGAAGTGGAAGCAGCGGCAGTGGCACGCAGTGGAAATTAGAATGCTTTAGCTCTGTCTGAGTGTAATTTTTGGTTTCATGTCACTGGAAAAGTGCTTCTTGATGATAATTTGATATTTTCTTGTTGTTGTTTGTTTGTTTTTGTGTTCTACGAACACCCCCTCGGCGGGAGATGGGGTCGGGCTGTGTGTGGGTGGTTTATGGGTTAAGGTTATCTCGATTGTTTTTGAATGGGACTATGATAAGGGTAGAGTGGTTGACTGTGGCCTTTGTGCGGTTGAAGCATTCCCCTTGTTTTTCTGACCTAGGAGTGTGCTCCGTATGTGGAAAGCGGTGTGCATAGGCCCGGGTAGCTCAGTCGGTAGAGCGTTGGACTTTTAATCCAACGGTCCAGGGTTCAAGTCCCTGCTCGGGCGAATAATTTTTTTAATTTTTTTAATTTTTCAAAACGGAAGCCGTGCCGGCTCAGGCTAACATCGATTTGTGAAGGAACGTTATCGAGTTCTAAACGTTTCAAAGCACTCGAAAATGGTGGGATGTCGAAGCTGATACTTAAAAAACTCAACAAACCGGGATTTTGCTATCTGAAACCTGCACTAAACCTCTTTTTTCAAAAAGGTCGACCGGCTTATCCCTCTTTCCAAGTCCGAAAAGCCACATTGTCAAAGCCAATCATACAGCAAGCACTCATGCCAAAGAACAGTCCTTGCTTCCCTTGACCTATCCATTGGTGCCACTTTCGACAACGTGATGGCGGTGTATGATTGTATATGCATCAAACATCAGAAACTGCTTTAGACCTCGAAACAAGAGGCTGAAGTTTATAGCTGGAAGCTCCTGAGAAAGGAGACGCTTTTTGCCATTTATGTACAAAGCCATCGTACTCTACGCCTCATGGAAAATAATCCCGCCTCCAACTGGACACCAAAAGTAAGCGATACAGGCAACTTCTTCAAGCCTCGACGTGAAGGTGGCATTCTATTACCTTCACGCCGAAACGAAGATGGTGTGAGTACTCGCAAAGCAGTTTTTTCTAGCTCGTCTTCTTCGAGACCACCTCCATCATTTATGGACAAGGATGCAGCAATCACATTTTTCCAATTCGTAAAGAATTACCCAGACCTGTACGCAGAACTCTGTGTTCGACGTGGAGATCTTTAAAGACGTCTTAAAGACCATACACAACCCAGTACCCATCGTTGACAAATAACGTACTCTCCCGCGTGAGACAATGACTACCTTTGCTCAATTACGTTCAGGATAGTGCCGCTACCTAAACAGAGACGTGAACTATCTTGATCCCTCCATCCTAGGCAAATGCCCTTACGGCCAGAATGATTATTCACAGGACACCAGATATCTGCTTAACAGAACCAACCAACCTGCGCCTAAAGACACTCTGAGATCGGCCCATCGACGCGACTTCATTCGTTGGCCTAGGAATTGACCGGCCATCAGTGGTAAAGTTGCTGCTACAAAATTCTCTAAAGCACATGATCGGACAAAATCTTAGAACGTCCCGCAGCCCCAAGTCTTCCTCAACAAGGAAGTGACTGAAAAACCGTCCTCATTCTTCTTCTAGCCAGCATAGGATACTCGCAGAAAACACGTCGAACAGATCCTTTATTATCTTCGTCCCTTTCATTGCTTCAAGAAGTGACTGAGTAGACTTGCAGCAATTAAGTGAACTTCAACGCCGATGGTTGCAAAATAAATGTCAAGACAGGGACTGGGGCTTGCAGCGTATCATGGGCTCGACTAATCAGTACTTGAAAACGCAATTCCAGAATTCAGCTATCTTGGAAGCTCGGTTGAAGGACAATGCTTATCAATGAATCACTCTAAACTACATATAGCAAGTAATGAAAATATTGTTGTACTCACCTCACCACCCTTTTCGCGCGCCACCTTGGTCAAGCGATGACACCGATCCACACCGATCGTGCATATCGACGGATTACATTGCGTCAAATATCGTCCGCTTCCACAGCCTACGTCACAGACCACCGATCCGGGATCCAAAGCGGCCAAAAATTGTGCCACTTTCGGTCGAATCGGTCCCGAGGGCTCCTCACAATTCTCATACACATCATGAACATAGGCCCGTTCCAAGGCAGCCGAACGTCCACTGGCATCGTTGCACCGGTGCTGGTCGCTGCTACACCTACTGTGAACCTCCCCCACCGCGTCGAATTTCGTTCGATTCCTTGGCGATGGAAAATCTCTATGATAGTGATCTCGGGACGAGGGCTTTGCGGCTGCTCCTACAGCTGGTTGTTTCGGACTCGTTGCAGGTGCCGTTGTTGTCGTCGTTGAATTATTATTTGTCGAGGATATTATCGTGGTAACTGGTGACACTGTGCATAAACTTGGAATCGTTGTCGTTGTCGTCATCGAACTTCGTCGTCGTTGTTGTTGTTGCTGGAGCTGCTGCTGATGATGTTGCTGCTGTTGTTTCTCGTGTTGTAATTTCCCATCTGTGAAAATATGGCACGAAAAACAAAACAAATCAGTGGAAAAGTTTTCCCAATAAAAACGTCAGATATTGTAAAGGGAGAAGGAAAAGCTCTACAGACACACGCACACGGTTGACAACGGGCGATTGGAGGGGGGCGGTGAAAAGTTCACCGTTTTATGGCTGCCAATGAACAAAGTTTGAGCAGGGGGGTGAGGGCGCATTAACCAGAATATCCGTGGAAAGCTCCGTGCTCCTCCCACGAAGGGTGTGCAGAAGGTACTCGAGCGAGAGTGGGTGTCAGGCCAGCAGAAGGTGGAAGGTAAGCCCGAGCAAGGAAAAAAAAAAACCTAAAATAAAAATAAATTTTGATAGCCTTACCATTAACAGGTGGATTTGATTTCCCTTTCGAGGCTTTAGCTTCTGTTTACCATGATTGATGTGCGGGCATTCCTTGCTTGGATGAGTGTGTGCGGTTGTTTCGTTATTTTTGGTCGTGTATTTGCTTTGGGGATGAAATTGTTTAGTTATTTCTTATCGACGCGTATAGTGTATGATGCGTGTATCGATTTTTACCACTGGAGAGACCTTAAAATGGAAGAAAATTGGGTAGACGGACTTAGAACATGGAGGGAGCGGTGGTCGCTTCATGGACGGATGTCAGAGACTCTACGGCGACCTTTAAGAGTTGTGCCAAGGATATGGACGTAGTACAAATTTACTCAATCGAAGGTTGTCCATTACTTTGACCCACTCAAAGGATGACAGTGACGCAGGACTGAAGAGTCTAGGAGCAGCTGAGTGTTGTAGGTTGTGGTATTGGACAGCCATAGGTGCAGCCAGATTTACCATTCACTTAAAGTGATCCTTGAGTCAGAAAAGTTAAAGGGAGGGAAAGTAAAAAATGAAGCGCATTCAGTCAAAGAAAGTCCAATACGTCTATGAAGTCGTTGTAACGGATTGCAAGACTAGTTTTGTCCGACTTATTTAAAAAAAAGGGGACGCATCGTTATTTCTTCGCAGTGCCACCTTAATCAACCATCATAATGAAAGGTGAACTAACGCCAAGCGTTGGGCTAATGTGGCCCATTTATCGTGTCATTTGAGGATCAGGTGTCCAAAGAACTAGAACTAGGAACGCTGTAGTCACAGCCGCAAACAGAAACAGTGGCTGTTTGGATGCTATTTTGCTTTCTTAGGGAGAATGGCATCAGGCTCGTTTTTATTCTCGTCAGCACATAAAAGAAAGACGATGCCACCAAAGATTGTTTCTATGAGCTCCGCGAGAAAAGCTACGAGAAAAGCCCGAGACCTTTGGAGATTTCACCATCAAAATCGGACATGAGGACATCTTTGATAGGACATAGGACCATCAGAAACGGAAACGGATTCAGACTCATCGACGACTGCGCAGAAAAACATTCATGAGGATACTTGAAAGCCACCTGACAAAACTACCGTCACGTTGCGATTGACGGAAGACACTCCTCCATTGTATTAGATGTTCGAACATTAAGACCATATCTTGTTGAGCATCTAATAATGTAGTTACCAGAATCACCATTGTGAGGAAGTTTAACGCTGAAAGGGAACAAGCGTAACCGACCGCAAGAGTCTTTGCCGGTCGAGTCTCCTTAGAGTCAAGTCCTTCACCAGCAACAACAAACGCAAACGACCAGGGACACGATTGGCAGTAAGTAATCACGAATGGCGAGACTGCTAGGTTTCACCCCTTCACTTTCGAGAAATCGCTGGTTTGACGCCGAAGGCGTACCGGCAAATGCAGATAAAATGGTTGCTTATAACAAGCCACGTGAGATCAAGACGATGGTAAATGGAGCAAAGAGATGAGGAATTTCTATAGAAAGAGGGCAGTGCGAATCGGAACCTATAAGAACAAAAACGTGAATACCAAAGTGAAGGTGCAGCCTTCTGGCAAAGAGAGTCAAAGTCCTACTGTCAGGCAGTTTGATAGCCTCGACATAGAGAACAACCAATCACTACAACCAGCGGCACTGAATCGACGTTGAAGCAGCCATAACAAGGCTTGAATCATACGAGACCGTAGGCTCAGACAGCCTGGCAAGAGTTCGTAGGATACATGCATCATTTTACGGTTGCCATAATCGTCCTTCCGAAAGGACTATTCGCAGTGTGGTGGATAAATTTGAGTCCACAGTCAGTAAACGATCAACCAACACCCGTACGTCGACGAAACGCAAGATCTGCCGTAAACATCGCCGCTGTCCGTGAGAGTGTGCAGGAGAATCCGAGGCAGTCAATTTCGCGTCGCTCACAAGAACTCGGCTTTTCGCAGACCACAACTTGGCGAATTTGGAGTCGTGACTTAGGCCTGCATCCGGACAAAATTTAACTGACCCAGGAGCTGAAGGTGAACGACCATAGGCAACGACGTGTGTTCGCTGAATGGGCTCTGGAGCAGTTGAAAACTAACCCTAATTTTCATCGAAAAATCATTTTCAGCGATGAGGCCCATTTCTGGATGAATGGGTACGTCAACAAACAAAATTGTCGAATTTGGGACGATATCAATCCACATGAGATTCAAGAGCGTCCAATGCATCTCGAAAAAGTCACTGTTTGGTGTGGCGGCGTCATCGGTCCATATTTCTTTGAGAACGACGTTTGCCAGGCCATCATCGTCACCGGCGAGCGCTATAGGTCGATGATTACCAACTTCCTTTGGCTTGAATTGGGTGATATGGACACAAACGACATGTGGTTTCAACAGGATGACGCTACGTGCAACACAGCTCTCGCCACATTAGAAATTCTGCACGAGCGATTCGAGGGCATGGTCATCTCACGTGGAGGTGATGTGAACTGGCCACCGAGATCGTGCGATTTGACCCCGTTAGACTTTTGCTTGTGGGGTTTTTTGAAGTCGCAGGTCTATGCGAATAAGCCACAAACCCTAGCGGCCCCCACAGCCAACATAACCCATGCCATGGGTCAAATTCAGACTGGAAGTCATGGAAAATTGTACATTTCGGATGCGCGCCACCCAGAGAAGCCGCGGAGGACATTTGAACAATGTTATATTCCATACATAAAGGCATCGATAGGCCTTTCAAACGGATAAAAAATGTCGATGATATCTCACACACACTTTGTTTTATTTAAATTTAAAGATAGGAAGCGCTTAATGAAAGACCCTTTAGATGTTGTTCAGTACCCGGTTGGTTGGACTCATACGATGTCCAATCGATGTCAAGAAAAGCGACTCATGGCGGAAAGTACTCTTTGAAATTTATTAAAAAATAAATGTTACGCATACACCACCGCTCAATCGAAATGAGGTGACTATTCCAAAGAAAATGCCTACAACTTCTAAAGACTCTTGTTCCTTCCTTTTTTGAACAATTGTCAAGCTTAGGCCTATCTCAAGTTGTTCCACTTTTAAAGAAAAGGCATGCAACTCTTTCAATTTAATGGCCTACATGCAATGGACCGCACACCCATTGCAGAATCACTTCTAAACGAACCAAAAGCCTTTAGATCCATTATCTCCTGCATCGACTACTTAACTACATCCATTGTTCGAGGAGCACTTCCTGGAATCTTTTACAAACTTGGTTCTATGACAGATGATTTTCTTCGCCTGATTGCTTGCTATTGTTCGTCCAAAGCCGCCTGCAATTTTTTTTTCTAAAATTTCTCAATGAATTCGTCAACAGAAAGAGAAAAAGAAAAAAACGTGTCAACATCTACTTGTGGCTATTTTTAGCGCGTTAGCCAATCTTTTTGTCTCGCAAAATATCCTTGCGCGAACGAAAACCGCAAGCGAAATTCTCATAAATTCCTTCGTAATTGGATTTAATTACTTTCGAGCGTAATTATTACAACAATCCGCACTTGATTGGCTGCAAAATGTCCTCAACGCTTTCCTCAACTTCCGGTTCAACGTAGTTAATGTCATTTTGCTCAACTAATGACCACGTTACACGCACTCTTTATGTGTGGGTGTGTGGTTGTGTGTATGGAAAGTAGCAGCACGCAGTTGAATTTTTCTTCAAGATTTGATATGGAATTCGCTTAAAGTTTTCCTAGTTCCATAGTACAGATACATTTCAAGGACCAACAAGGAGATGCGGTTTTGGTGCAAGGCAAAATGGAAGAGAACGGGGAAGAAAGCAATGGGAAATGGAAGTTATAATCTTATCCCATAGGAGAAGCGCGACAGAATAAATTTCATCAACGTTGCAATGAAGGAATAAGGACATCCCTTTGCTTCCCACGTACATAGATATACATCCGCTGCTGCGGAATGGAATCTGGTATGCGCTGTAAAGCTACCAATGAAGAAGATCATCCTGCTGGTGGATAGAGAATGCTGGTTGTGAATGATGAAAGTTTAAGATTATCTGTCGCAATGATATCAGTGGTGGCAATCAGAGGCAGTTTTGAAAAAAACCCTAGAAACTAGTTGTAGAAATGGAAAAGATGTGTCAGAGGTTATGAGTTCTTCAAGCTTAGTGGGTTTTTGCCAGTAATTTGTGAATTGGTGAAGTAAAGTTTCTAACACTGGTGTCTTAAACCAAAGTTCCTAACAAGTACTCTTCTCGGGCTAGAGGTTGTGAGTAGCCAGATCTGGCTGTCAAACCCATGACTTTCGTGTACGTTAAGAGCATCATTAATGCATGTAAGTCAAACCTTGATAGCAAAATTGATAACCCGAACCGTAGAGTTGGATGAAGTCGGCGGAAAAACATTGTCAGCTTCTCAGGAATGGTGTGTGAGTCAGTGCTGGATAAACTACATTTCTGTTAAGGTTTTGCGTAGCCAAGGCCTGAGAGTTAATCCGTCTAACGATTATGTCTACGTTTTGGACCAGTGAGAGACTGCGAACAGGCTAACAGAAACTGATTGTATAAACCCAATGCTGACGTCCTACTCTATAGCGCTAAAGCATGGATTCCATAAAATGTGGATTAGGATATCTTAGGTCATACCTTCATATGACATTCGGTTCTATTTGCATGTGACAGGCTTTGAAAGAAGAAATCTAACGAACTGTACAAAGGATTGCCCTCAGTCACTGTCTTCTTTTGAACCGGGACGACCGGGCGGTTTATTTAAATGTATCCGGGGTTTTAAGGAAGTTGCGATCTTATTATAATTTACTGACCCCCAAGCTGTGGCGAAATAATCGCAAGCGAAGCGTAGATCATGACCGATGCGAGTGAATGAGCAATTGTAGCTCGTGCTCGCATTGTGAAGTCCTCCAAAGTAAAAAAAACCGAAATTTCTTCTTCTTTACCATGTATCCAGTGTTGTGGACGCAATGTCTGAGGTTCTTTTTTCATGACCCCTACTTTCTCTTATTTCTTATGGCAGCCCAAGTTGTACAGTGACATCGATCTTTTTAAAAACTGCTCATTTAACGTTCAAGATGATAGGGCTATGTAGAGGGAATGGACAGCTACTATCTGACCTGCAGGATCTTCGAATCTAATCCGCAAGGACAAGGCAGTAATGGAAGACTTGCTACCCCTAATTCGCGCAGAAGAAGAGAACTTCAATCAACTTGAAGTGCGCAACCAGAGGCAAGTAGCTGAAGATATGACTGATTGAAGAGACCTTTGGTTGAAGCCTTGAAACATTTTGGACTGTAGCACCGTTTAAGACACTAAGAACAACTGACAGGTAATGGCCACTGAAAATAAGAAGAAAGCAAAGACTTGGGGATTAATGAATACAAAATGAAAATAGTTATCCACCCTGCATGTGCGTTTTGCACCGAAAATGAGGATCTTCTCTGTCAATGATCTGCTGCTGCAGGGATAAGGCGGCGTACCTTGAGTATCGCTATCGCTAGAATGCATTCAATCCAAAATTCTTTTAGTCAAAATAGGTGAAGAACAAATGTAGCAATGAGGCTTAGCAGACTCTTCAGGCTGTCAGACTCAAACTAAGCCTTGTCTTGGGAGCATTTATTGCATCCTTATCCCTTATCTTCAGAAAAGCTGGCAGGTTTACAACTAAATGGACTTGAAGGCAGTGAAAAAAAGGTCTGAAGTGATGACCTTTAAGACTCTGAGTCGTAAGACGTTTACCTTGCTTTAGGTAGAGGAAGTTGTAAGGAACATGTCTCAAAAAGGAATACGATTGAAAAGAGACCACGATTGGGAGGAATGCATGAAAGTCTAAACAGTTCTTAAACTTCCATGCATGGGGCTGGGAAGATTATCCACGAGACGCTGTAGCTCAAGGCAAAGTTTAAAGAAGTCGGATATTCTGAAAATGATATTCAAAGACCTCTTAGCATCCAAACGATAAGTGAATACAAGGGATACATCCCAGCAGGGTACCTTTGAAAAATTTGGACTATAACTCTGCCTGCAATGACTCGTAAAATCGAAGCCAAATAAGACCCAAAACCACGACTTTTTTGTCCCATCCTGTGACCACACTCTACAACTTAAAGGCAATCCCCCATCCCCACCACTTAATTAAGTGCCATTCAGACGAATGCAACTAATTTGGCCCCTCTGTGCATCAGCACACACATTGTGTATGCGTCTGATGACGATGGATGACAACGAAAACCACTTCAATCCGAAACCACACAAAATCATTTCCCTTTCCCAAAATAGACGAGCAAATAAGAATAGACAAGCAGATAAAAAGGACCTCTGACGCACTACTCACCTTCAAAATATATCTGTTGTGAATGTGTTGATGCCTGCAGGTTATTCGTTAGCAATAGATTCGCCGATGACGGCGCTAATTGTCCCGCTAACATTAAAGTGAAAAACTTGTCCAAAATATCCTTATTTCACCTGTGATTGCCGATTGATTCCGTATTTCGATGCAACTTCGACACTTTGTGCATACGCACTGCACACTACACACTACACACACAAAGACACCAACACTCGCGCAAGGACACAAGCCTCCTCATCATTATCCTGCTCCAGGACAACGCAAGGATATTTTTAACTTTTTCTCACGAATTTCCTTCGGGTTTTTCTTTTCTTCTTTTTTTGTCACTTTCCCCCTGTTTAACTTGTTTGTTGATTTTTACTCACGGGTGTTCTTTGCTTCTCTCTTCATTTTTTTTGGAATTTCCACGGTGCGAACGAAAAAAAAACAACAAATTATAAGATGGCGATTGAACATATACACATTATAATATATTTTCTATCTTTTTCACATCGACAATGACCCGAAATGATTTTATGCTGCGAGAGTAGATAGCAGGATACATCCTCGTATGCGGATTTTTTTTCGTTTTTTTTTTTTTTAATTCGTTTTTGTTGCGCTGCTTCGTTTCCTTTTTTTGTTTCTCCTGCTTTTCTTGCTGCTGCTGCTGTTGTTGTTGTTGTTCCCACTTGATTCCCGTTCGTTGAATAGAGATAGATATATGATTGTGGAAGAAAGCTGGACTGGATGATGGGGAAGAAGGGGGTTTTGATAATGGGATGAGGTTTGATTTTTCTTCTTTTTTTTTCTGTTTGGAGAAGGAGCGAAAGAAGAGATTTTTTCCTTTTTCTTTAAATTGAATTTTCACTTTTTCTGTGGGAGTCAATTTTGGAATTTCGGGAAATTAGTTCAAACACTTGGATGGGAGACACTGACGGTAAGGTAGCAAAGTGGGCCACAAGGATTTTTGGTACCCAAAAAAAAAAAACTGCAAGTTGGAAAACTTTCTCTTCTCTTTCTAGGACACTTTGACAGGCAGTAGACGGACGCGTGTGTGGAACCCCATGACTGGTTGCGATGAATATCCGTTGAGAACTGCGTGAGAACGGAGAAATTTTTCCTATCGGGAAAAAAATATGTCCAACGAGGTTGGTTTTCTTTCATAAAGTTTTGGAGAACCTGCCGGGAAGAGAGGTGGGTGGGAGGGTGAGTGGAAGCTTTTACAGGTTGGTAAATGGCTGTTTAATGTTGGTGAAACTCTGCGATGTTTTTACTCGTATTTGGGTGACAACACAAGAGGGAGGGTTTCGGATGTGAATTTTTTCTTTAAAATTTATGTCAAAAGAAAGAAATTAGTGAATCCTTAGAAAAGAAGAACACAATCGTCCTTGCACATACATAGTGGATGTTGGTATCGTGATATCGAGTCGGATACCAAGGATCTTGCTTATGTCTTAGGTACCTCTAAGCTTCTATTTTTGCGGAACGTAAGAGTTGAACCGTGCTTCAGGGATCGAGACGAACTAAGGGGTCTTCCTGCAAAACCATTAGGATTCCAGTACAGAGAGGTGGACTTCCCAAAATCGTAGGAAAAATACTCTTCCAGTCCTGCATGCGATCTATCACTCACATCCGATCTATCGGTCCCTCGATGTACCATCAATCATAAAATACAAGTATAAGGGCCCTAGGGCGACCTCGGCTTGCTGCAGCACACAAGATTGGCTAGAGCTTTTAAAAATATCAACGCTCCGACTAGAAGAGTCTTGACATTCTCATAGAGGCAGACTTAAGTGAAAAGGGACTTTAAACCACTGGAAACCGACTCGTGCTGACTAGAAGCTTGTTCATTGAGCCTGATTAGAGCGCCAGTCAAAGCAAAGTAAGTCTTACTTCCGAGTTCTGCTCTGATGGAGTTTTATATCCCAGGCCAAACCCAGCGTGCTTGAGAGATTTATCAACGTCGCTTTTTTGTCTGAATTTGGTCGATATCCTCAAGCTGTCTTATTTCGTCCGTTCAAAAAATGTGATTCATCTCCATCCTGACTCAACTTAGTCGCACCAGCTGTCACCAGTGGACGCGGGAAACACAAATGGCTTTATACCCCGTCCGAACCACGCAGGCCTCAATCGAAACCACTTTTCACCAATCATTCTTCCCTCTCTCTAATTCCTCTATGCCTAGCTCAATACAAAAAAAAAAAAACTGTATCTCCACTAAAGCTCTTCCTTAATGAATGAAAAGCTTCCCGGAACGCTCACACAACCAAACCCAGTGCTGTTGCCCGTCCATTTGTAGCATTGTCGTCATTTCATCGTCGTTGTCGTTGTCGTGTGTAGGGTTTATTTATATGCACGCCCTCTCAGCCCCCAACTAAATCTAAATCGCACTTGTACTTGTGTATAGCTATGTAAATATTTTAATAATACACTCACACCCGAGTGGCAATCGCCCAAAACGGGGGCGGCCTAAGGTACGAGGAACGAAACCAACCCCCAAGCTGGGTCGCTCTCTAGGAGTTTCCTATTTCTTTTAGTAAGATTTACAGTTTTGTTGTTTTCCGTCGTTGTTTTTTTGCGAGATGTTGGCGGCGCCCTTTTTACGTCACAACACAGTCCCGCACACACAGGCTCATACACACCCCCTCAGAGCGTTGTGCGGCGTACAGCAATGACAGCTAAGATCCCAAAAATACTCTCTGAGTCACACGGTGTTGAGTGTTGGAGTCTCCGGACGGGGGGCGGTTGGGTGGTGGGCGCATTTCATTCTTCCATTCCTTGCGACGGCGGCGGCAGCGGCGACAGCCATTCCGATGCTACTATTACAAACGGCTTCCAGTGGTGGCACTTTCCACTTCTGACACGAGTGACACTTTATCTATTTCATAGTGGATTAGGTTGTGTCAGAACGGTGGAAGGATGCACGATGGCTACAGAGAGCGGTGGCGGGGCTATCATTTATCTGCGGCATAGCGGTGGGACACATTTCCCAAGTAAATCGTCTTATTATAGAGTAACAAGATGGAAATCCTCCAGCGGATTGAGATCAAATGCTGAAGCTCCAACCAATACTGGCATCGTTCTCATTACCCGCCGGCAGGAGGTGGGCTATTTCCTCAACCCGTTTTCGTTCATTTGGGGCGGTTGTGGAGGAAGTCACGTCACATTCTGACGGCGACTGCAGGATGCAGACTTGGAATTATGTATGCGAACGGCGACAACGAGAGACTGATTAATTGGAGAATATTTCGGTGATTGTTGGCGACGAACAACGGACTGGGTGTTGCCATGACGTTTTGACCATGAGAAGGGCTGGTTCCTAGATTAATTGTGTAATTAAATTACTTACACCATGCAGGTAGGATTAGAAGCGATAGTAATTCATGAATGGCTATGCATGACTAATGAATGACGAATTTGAAAGGACCCTGTCGACTGTAGAGTGTATGTAGGTATCCCAGAGGGATGAGAATGTATGACGCAGTAGATGTGAGACGTATTTTCCTTTTGATGTTGGTTTAGTGCGTAGGAAGGACGTCACAAGACTTGCTGGCAATTCATTTCGAGTTTCTATTGATTTTTTTTGAATTGAGTTTAAATAAATTGAGGAAAGGGTTGCTTTGGGGGTGGACATCCTCCCCCCAAAAGAGGTTGAATGTGATGTAATCGGACAATCAATTGATGTGTGACGAATGACGTACAATCCAAAGAAGCACTGAAAAACTGAACTATAGACAGAAAAGGTATGCAATGGCATGACGAGCTCTTGAAGGGACTAATGAATTTCTATAGAAGTGGAAAGGCGTAGGTAGAGAATACCATTTGTCGTATATACCCAACCAAGAGCTGATTTAATGTTAAGTTGTCAATCAAACCGTGCCAAAAATCTACTAGACTGGGGATCTTTGAATAGCTTAGTACAAAGCGGTGTGCTCTGTAGTATCTGGGACTTTTTGCTGACAGGCTCGCGTGAGATCAAAATAGACCCAAAAAAATAGAATTAAAACCTGGTGGAGATTTGAAAGGGCCTTATGCCATCCGTCAGGCCTTCGCTGAATCCACTTTTTATCACAAAAAGGAGCGTCAACCAAGAAATTTAAAAAAAAAACATAGATTGACGGTGATATGGACAGTTTCAACTCGCTCGGGCAACCCCCTACTTCCCTTACTGGGGACTTGATCGAGCATCAATCAGGCAGTTGAACTATTATGGATAAGAACGGCAAGAGCTTTTTGGAAGACTCTGAAGTCCTAAAGATTCTAATGAAGCACAGTGCCTTCCACCAAGAGGAGTGGCCTGTTCACATCTAACAAAAGATGGCCAACCAACCAATCCAAGCGGTTCGAGTAAAAAGGCCTCGCTGACTTTGTTAGCAAAGGCAGTGCAAGAATAATGTCAAACGTCCTTTTCGTTGCTAAAGTGGCCGACTCAGTCAGAGTAGCCATCCTTTTGGTATGGCATCTCTAATGGTCATCGAAACTATGAACAAAACGACAGTCGGAAATTTCATCATCAAGGAGCTTGCATATTTGCTCTCTGGGCTGATCGCCTAAACAGGGATGGCTTAATGAAATGTGCAGACACCATCAGCCCTGGGTGGTTAGCAAAAGTTGTCTATGGGAGAATGCCAAACTAATCAGTCACTTCCATTCTGCTTTTGCGACATCCTTTTATGATACTTGGATCTCCAAAACACTGGATACGAAGTCAAACCCAAAGGCTTCGAATGCGAAAGCCTGCATGATCACTTCAGGATTGATGAAGCCAAGAAATGAACACGCGGTCATACAAGACAGACAGTCTCCTAGTCTGTCCGTTAGGTGAGACACTTTGGCTCCAAATCCCTAATTCTGCACCCAAGTTCTTCGGAAGATCGTAGACTTTTGGAAAAATATTGTTTTAAGAGAATATGTTCAGTGAGTTGTCCGGCTTTGGACCTTGTCGACAGCTTGACACTGAAAAGTTACTGAAAGAGACTGGGAACGTGTATCGGAGATTAAAGAACTGTGGCCTGGAATAAAGTGATGCATAACAAATGGTTCTGTTCTCTGTCCGAGCGGACAAGAACCTGGCATCTGGGAAACTGGTACTATAGAAGCTTTCGGAAATGCCTCCAAAAAGTCACGAATTCGTCAAGTCCCACGTCACGTCTTTATACAAAACCTTAGGTCAAGCTTCCATTATACATACAAGAATCATTCTAAAAGTATCCAACGGCTTAAATATTCGTTGTAACCTTTAGCTTAATCACATATATAATCATTTTCAGCCTTCAAAAACCCGCATCATAACAACCACAACAGAATTTTTAAAATGTCGAACCCTTTGGTCATGCGACCAACTCGCCCGCCTTCAAGCTCCCATGTAGCCCAAAAGACCCACCACAAATCATGTGAAACAAATCCGCAATGGTGTGCAGCAAAAGTACCCCATAAAACTAGCCGCCCAGCTTAAGCTCTGCGAACAACATTTCGTCGCCATTAAATCGCCATAAATTAAACCGTTACGAGTAATGAAGGAAATCGCCATAACAATTTCATGTGTATTATGGTTTTGTTTCGCCCTTCGCCTTTTTATTTCGTCATTTTTGCCACGAAGAAACAATGCACGGAAAACAATGACCGCCAGCGAATACTCGCACCCACCCATCAACCGTCATTCATTATAAACGCCCACACTCGGCGACTCATCCACTTACAAATTTTCCATCAATTTTCCTCATATGCTCGTGGATATCATAGTAAAAGCTCTCAACGGGCATTGAAGGACGAGATTGAAATTAAAAAACGAAAAAGAAACGAAAACGAATCAAAACAACGTACACCCTTAGCCATGAGAGTAGCACCTGTGTAGCACAGTAACAGAGGCCTTTCGTCAAAAAAAGAAAAAAACCAAACCCTTCTTCACATCAGGGTTTCAGTGTCAAAAAGAAAAACAAAACGTCAGAAAGAAAATTGGTGGGAAAACCAGGCGGCAGTGATTCAAAGAGGAATCCCACTTGCCACCCGGTAATTTGTTTCAGCGCGCGTTCCACTGACGTCAGTATAATAATTTGTAGTAATTACCTTTTACAGTTCCCCGCTTGCCGTGCCACGTAGAAAGTTGTGTGTTGTGGCCGTTTCAGCCTTTTACTCGGTCGCGCTCACAAGGCAAATTGTGACGTCGAGGCGTGTGTGGGTGCTTAGGCACTTTGCCGACTTAGGTAGCTATAGTGGCATGCAATTGATGTGTTTGTTTTACTTTTCCACTTATGACTTATCTATGAGAAATTGGTTCTGTTTTTTTTCTGCGAATGCATGCCGGTGGAAAGAAAGCCCTAAGAACTTTGAGGTCCAACTTTGAAAAAGAAAACAGCTTGCGAGTTTGACAGAGGACTCTCGACAGCTTTTTTTCTGTCAACCCTCTTTGTTGAGGTCAACTTTTTTAGGCTTTCTTGGGAAAATAGAAAAAACTATAAACTTAAACTGGGGCGAAAAGTTCAAGTTGGAATAAGCTCCGGTTTCTCACTGATAGAACCTTTTTACCAATGTCCACCCAAGCTGTCATCAAAGCACATAACTACCAGCTTCCTGCTTCAGTCTGAGAAGCTCGCATGTGGGGGTTAAGGCTCTAGCTGAGCGGAAGCTTTGATGGCACATTTCGATGTTACAATTTTCCACCAGATGGCGGTGAAGTTGAAAGTTGCATAGGCATTTCTATCGTCCACAACCTTTGGAGAAGGAAATTCTTTTGACAGGTTAGCAGAGTCAGCGCTTGCATATTTACTGCTTTAAGTGGAATGATTCGGAGGGCATCGCGGGTCTTAGTCCTAGTAAAAGTGTTCCTTCTTGACCTCATCTATGTTCTCATCCTAACTAAACTCCCAGACACATTCGTTGAACCCATGTGGAGGATTATTTTCCTGACCATCCACAGAGGCTGCAACACAATTTCCATTTCCTTGAAATTTATTAACAAGTCCTCATCGCCCTGTTACATGGCCAGACACATAAACTTCTTCAAAGTCTGCTGTCTTACAAAAAAAAAAAAAACCTCTCGACTCGGTATCCCTTAATCAATTTCTGTCCAACATTTATCCATCCTCACCACATATGCAGCTCCACAACTCCAATCGACAATCAGCAAACAAAAATCGCTTAAATGGATCCATCCGCTCTCTACCTTCGATATGTCATTCAATTGGACCCTTTAGGCAATGCACCACATGCATACAGAATCAACTCTTATTCTTGCCAATTTGTTTTCTCAGAAAACATGGAACCCTTCCTATGCATTCTCTGTTGCATTGCCCCTGGCTATTCGGATCTCAGTCAGCAATTACCTTCACTTCCACCTGAAATGACATACAATCACTGTGAGCCAGAGTGGATAATTATCATCCATATCCCAGACACACCCCACGGGTCTAATGATTTCTGGCAACGTGTTGATCTCATGAACATGACGCAAAGAAAAACCCAATCCACTTGATTCCTACACGCATGATCGTAAAATTTAATGTTTACAGCTCCTGGGCAGTTTACAAGTCGGATTGATCCCTTGGACAACGACGATGATTGGTGTGTAAGCAAACGCGTTTGGATGATTGATAGACTCTACGTAATTCAGATGCAGGATGAGTTTGATCTGAAGACACTTGTGGACTTGTGCCTTGAGGTGGCACTACAAAGGAAAGGATTTGACTCGATCTAATGAAGTGAACAATTTGAAATGAACTTGAGGAGATGAGAGCGTTTTACAAAAACGCAGCCTAGCCATGGATTTATGGAATGTTCCCAACTTTTTTTTCTTCCTCGGACCATCCGGTCGGGTTAAGCAGAGGCTGTCGTCAAGATTTATAGAGTATTGGGTTGATTTATGGCAGAGATCTTGAAAGCAATACACACAATAATTTATCGAGCTTTAATAGATTTCAGAATCTTTAAATAAAGCCTCCGGGAGAAAACACCTAACGATGCAGATGACAGCATGAATACATTTAACGAATTAGCATGTTGCCTGTGGATGGTGTTGTTTCAGTCTCTATCCGTCTTTGCATCTACAAATGACCATAAATGATTTAAATTGATTAACAGCTGCACGTTTTAATGTAATTTAAAGCGGTAGGAACGATCTGATATTGGTAAAGACTGCGTAATGCCTAGAGTGTACAAACTCTTTTCAGCATCAAAAGACTTTTTGCCACACTCGAGGGATCGCGCAGTCAAGGAAGACAGTGACTCAGATGCCGCAAGCAAGTGGAAGGGGAATTTAACCAACTTGCCGAGCGAAACTGGTTGGAGACGCTTGTTAGTTAAGGCTCAGGTCCACCTCTGACTGTAGTGCCACCTTAAGTAAGTAAGAAAGTATTTAGTTAGGATCTATCGAAGTTAGTTCACCTCCGAAGTAATGTCAGGTAAGATCGTTGATCAACCTACTTGAGGAATGGATTTTAACCTGTTTATCATGTCAGAGCAGACCAGTCCGTAAACCTTATTGAGGTCAGTCTTTTAATTGGTTTTATTTGGTACACTATTGGCTCAAATATAGAGACCAGAACTGAGTCTAAAAACAGATTTCACGTTCCACGAGTTGACCCTTGCAAGAATGACATTTAACTTCGACAAGTATTCCCCAAATTCCAAGCAGACATCTTAGTCTTTGTTGCACTTCAACTTTCTAAATCGAAGACATTGGCCCGATAAAAATGAAAATGGTTGCTTCGATTAACCCTATAAGAAGAAACCAAAATTTACCTCTTATGTCACTGTCCAGCGCTTTCTCACTGCAGAAGAAGGCGATTGCATTGAATGGAGTCAAAACCCTATTCCTATTCTCCTCTCCTTCATCAACAGTTCCCTAGACATCACAATGGGCCTTGAGCCTAAGTGAGTCTCCTATGGAACATCTGGTCTGTAAAATGCCTTGGAACACCAAGTATTTGAATGGAAATTCACTGCTCTAATTCGCACAGTGTCAAGCCGCACAATATGCCGTTTCTGAGGTTGAAGATGGCCCTAAAGGAAGAAGGGTAATCGTATTCTTGATCCTATTGATACGTTTCGTCATTCTGGATACCAAGAATGCGTTTTTCTGTACCTCCGAAGGTGAAGAATCTAACCTGACCTAAACTACCATCATGCTTTTAAGTCTAGCAAGGAAGAACCAGGTCATTTTACACTGGATTCTAGGTTCTCCTGGGAGAAAATAAACATCTGATTAGCTCATCAAGAGCAGAAGCTGCCAGAGGAATCCACATGCATGTCATGACATTCGCTTCTTCTTCTGTTGAACTCGATCAGGAACAAACTTGCAATCATAAGCGACGTTGCCAGTGGGCATTGAACCATAAAAAAAAAAAAATAGCTGGCGCGAAAACTCGGGATGAGCCAAGGCCTAGCTCCTCCCAACCATTCATTTTGTGCGTGTTACATTTTTCGCACGAATGGAAGGGACCTACAATTTTTTGCCGACTCCGAACGGCGAATTGAGAAGCTCTTTCATGAAAGATTATACTCCCGGAGACTTGTCATTCTCCGACGAGAGGTGATGCCGCGAAAAATGTTCGGTGGACATGAACATGAACTTGAACCCAAGTCGCTCGGTCAGCAGTCCAACGCACTAACCACTGAGTCAAGGCGACCACAGCATTGAACCATGAAAACCTTTAATTTTGTGATCAGTTCCCTCTACAGATTCTTACAGACATCGCAGTAGATGCTATTCAAAATCAACGTGAACTCTTATCAGTAAATTTGTCACCTCGGCTTGTCTTGCTTCCATTTACTTTGAAAAGATCATAGACCCCTGACACCTTCTAAAGTGAAAAAGTTTAACTTTTTGGGTCGATTATTCCTCGCTGTAGTTTTGGAAATGTGCTTGATTATATGGTATTGCAATGGACCTCATCTGGTCTAATTTCTAAAATAGGTTTCATTGAAAATCGCAGTGCTCCAACTGAGTAATAGCTCTCCGTCTATACCTACGTGCAGTATCAAGACGTGATGTATTGACCGAATTCACGACTGTAATCCAAGTTGTAGACTCTTAAGGTCAATTCACATTCCATTCGAAAGCAAATTTATTCATTTCGTATCGATGATTCATGGAATGGAATGGCGACTTTCCGTCGCCCTTTACCACCTCAAGTACTTGCCTCGTTTCAATTAAAAGTCGTCACAACAAAATCATACCCCTAGCAGACCTTTTAAAAGTCAAGAAACAACAGCGTGCCAAACAGAAAAACAACATGAATCTTAAAAAAAAAAAAAAAAGTAAACATCACGATATATTTTACTTTACACGTCTCTAATTTGCATTCAAAACACCTCCACCCGGGGAGTTGGTTTCAATCATAAGAATTAGGAAGTACTCGCTCGCTTTGATTTCAGTCATTAAAACGTTTACTCGTCGTCGAGACCATTATGTCCCAAAACGAAACCACCACGAAACCCATACGCTCATACGGGCCAATATGAATATTTATAAAAACCCAAAAAAAAAAAAAAATTGTTTTACAAAAAGTCTTCCAAACGACCTTGGGGTGCGGGCACGTCGCGAATCCGTCGCCCGATGTGGGGGTGTCGGCATTTTAAATTTTTTCCGGCAATATCACAGTAGTTCTAGATACCTGACGTTTGTCGAATCGGTTCGTTGACGGTTTTGCTTTGATAGAAAAAAGAAAATAAAACTAGTTCGACGCGGGATTAGTGTTCACAAGTGGAATTATGGACAAATACGATTTTGAGATATTTGAACGTTTGGATGAGATACTCATTTCAGACGAACAATTTGCGGATCTCGTTAGATTTGTGCATAAGACTTCGGTGCTGGCGAAGTTTGTTTGTTTGCTGCTCTTTGGACACAACTAACGTGGGTGATACAGTGTTGTTGGTTCAAATTTATGTGTTTTTCGGAAACGAAATCATTTTAAAATGCAATGCAGAGATCTCAAGTGACGTGAGTGGACTGTAGACTCAATTCGTTCCTCCTGCTTACAAAACCTAGTGAAAATAGTTAAGGTATTCAGCAATTGCTGCTCTACGTCTAACTGAGTCAGAAATTCCTGAATAAATGCGGAAATTCTGTCCTAAAAGACGTCACTTTCACTTCCTTCACAAACTGAAGCCTTAAAAGTTTTCAACTCTATTTATGACCATAGCTACTTCCCTGTAATCTCAAGAGAAAATTACTTATGACTTCGTCTCCCTCAAAGGTGTCCATTTGTATCCGCTTTATGCCACTTATTCCAATCTCATTATGAAAAGTTCGCCAAAGTTTTACCCCACAAACCAGACAACGAAAAGTGTGTCACCAGTTCAACATCCTCACACAATGCAAGAGCTGTGTCCAACAATACTCAGCATGAGGCATTTTCCAGTTTACTAGGAAGAAATCACAGCAAAATGCTCCCAGCAGGCAAGAAATGTGTGTGAAACTGATTGCATCTGAGGGGCTGCTACATGGTGTCATCCCCCTCCTCCCTTCAAATGTGGATCCGTTCAACAACACTGTGTTGGCAAAATCAAAAACAATCACTTTCTTGTAAAATTGTCATTCTTTTGCGCCTTCACTTCTCACTCGTACTGTGTATGTATGTCTGTCCATGTCTAAGGAGAGCAAAAATCCAATTTGAATTTCTAAGACTTCATGGCAAACAAAAAAACTACGGAAGGAGAGAGAGAAAAAGATGACAAAATGCAGTTGCATTTGACACTTTTCCTTTTTTTTTTGCACATTTTTCCTGAGAGACTCGACTGACCCATGTCTATCGACCCAAAACAAGACGGAACCAGGCAACAGCAGTGTAAACACTGGACATTGGAAACCGATAGTGTATTTGTTGTGGATTTTCATGTTTTCTTTTTCTAACTGTTCTGCACACCATTTTCCATTTCCCATGCAATTCGAGAGAAAACACAAAATTGTCAGTTCAACTCGTTGAGAGTTGTCGAGTGTGTCGCCGAAAAGCGGAATAAAACATCGCGTCTCTCATGTGTCGTGATCCTTCCGGAAGGAGTCAAAAATTTTCATTTCCGGTTTCTATTTGTGACGACACTACAAGTGTTTTGCGTGCGTGTGTAGTCCTTGCGTGTGCATGAAACAAAAAAAAAAGGTGAAACAAGGGACTGGTGTACCATTCGAGAATCCCTTCGTCCTTTAGGGGATGAAGACGATTACGTCTAGACTGTGATAGATAAATGACTCGACACGGTTGGACAAAATATTTCGTCACAGTTGGGTACACATGAAGGATACAGTGACGGATGGTGTCCTGCGTGGGATTTGGTTGAATTCATTTCGAGTGGAAAACAAATGTTTGACTGAGAAAAGGGGAATTTTGGCACGAGTGTGTAATTTGTAGTTTTAGCACTCAAGGACATTTGAGGGTTTTACTTTCAAGGAAGGCCTCTGCCAATGCGGACATAATTCAATTACAAATACACAATACAGTGTATGAGTGTAGCCTCAATCGATTTATGTTTTCTTGTGACTAGCGATTTGTAAGTCACGAGTTAAAGAATGCCACGAAGGTCATGTGCAAGGCGTTCAATAACAATTTTAATCCAGGGTTAGAAGATTCAATGTTGTAAGCAATTCTTGTTTGGAAGAGAGCGACATACGAAACAAAAATCGATCAGAAATTACCATGATTTACTGTCTATCCACATCAAAGGTCCTTTCGTTGAGTAAGTGTCTCTGTAAGAAATCGCTTTAAACAGGCGATAATGTCGATTTCACTTGTGAAACTTTGCAAATCAACTGCAGTTTATTGACGAGAAGACCTCTTGGGTCCTTCAGTTTATACAGGAGAATGAGGAACTGACATGGCAGGGCATCTTGTTACCGAAATCCGATAAATATTTGAAAAAATTTGGAGAAAATGTTTTCAAATGCACAGCGATTCGCAAGTTTTCATGCGTTAAGGTTCCCTTAATGCAATCATCAGGGTGTAAGGGTGCGTCTTTCTCCACTTGAAATTCACATGTCTTATTTAGGTTCTCCAAAGAACTGAAATTGAGTCTATGACTCATCCGCTAGACGGATGAAACTATTTTCAGGCTACATGTTCTCCAGTCTTGATACCCCAGACCGTGTATTAGTTCAGACACGCATTGCTTAAGAAGTTTTCTGGAACCTTCTTAACTTTCTAGATCAGGCTTCTTTAAGTCTTTCTTGAACTTGTCGACGAGAAATTGCTTTCTGCACTACCTATGTACGTCCGCATCTTGGTGTAGCTCATAGAGCTCATGGTTATAGAAACAAATGCCCTCCTCTATTCGCTGTCCTTGCAAATACAACCGAATACCTGAAGAAGTACAGTATCAGGTCTGTTTTGCTGGTTTTAGTGCAGAACTCGGCTCCTTTATCCTCATCAACGAAATTTAAATGCATCTTTTGATGAGAGAATTATTTTCAAGATGCTCTTTCTTCTCAGCACTTAGACTATCCATCATCATCATCATCATCTTCCAATGGCCCGCTTATCCACTATGAGGGTCGCGGGTTTAGGGACCTTAAGTGGACTCTCCACATTTGCCGATCTTCCGCCATCGACTCTAACTCATCAGGGGCTATCCCCATACAGGTAGAGGTGAGATTTCGGACTTGGTCCAGCCATCTCATCCTAGGCCTACCCAGGGGACGTCTGCCCGATGGCACGAATTCCATAGCACGTCTTGGAAACCGAGTTGGGGACATGCGTTTGACGTGCCCAAACCATCGAAGTATGGACCTCTCCGTTTGAAGAAGTAGCTGCTCGACATTGAGTGCCTCGCGAACTCTGGTGTTCCTTACCCGATCTCGGCGAGTCACCCCAGCAAATGCCAGAAATCTCATTTCGGCAGGTGAGAGTCGGAACAAACACTGAATTTAAGACCGACAACTTAGCTCCGATGCCACGTTCGGCCCTCCTGATAACAGATTGACCAAGCTGTCTCAAAATTGCTCCAGCCTGACCAATCCTACAGGATAACTCAGTATTGCTCCTACCATCATCGTGAATAGGACCCCGAGATACTTAAACTTCTCCTTCTCCTTCATTTTAAAAACTATGGAAAGACTCATTCATATCAGAGGCCGGCAGGAAGGGTCTGTCCATTTGCACTCGAGTCAACAGGGTCAGAGAAAACGCCTTTGACTACGGCATACCAATCAATGCCTGTTCAGAAAAGGAGAACGCAGTCGGTAGTAGAGGAATTGAAAGGAAGACCAACCAATGAATAAGGGTTATGCTAGATTTTTTTTTGTCGAGTTGGAAACGCTATACTGGAGCACTCAGACGCAACTGGTCCGTTGTGCTACCAGAAAGCAGGACCCAGTTCTTACTGGAATTTCCTCTACTTTCGGAGAAAGCCGAGAAGGCACTTCAATGATGATGAGCTAGTATCAGCATTCACCACATCAGCAATGAAAATCTGCCACCTGATCCGAGCAAAGGCAGGGCAATCGCAAAAGAAATTATCCGAATTATCGTCGCCCTCTCCACCAACCTTTTAATCAATCTTCACCGATTAGGCTATCGGTTATACTGTTTCACGTCTTCATAGTCAATGTTCTTAATTTGCCTCTGTCTCTCAACAGTTTCCCCGGCAAATAGTTACTCTTAGGAAGTTTGTCCACTTGGTCTCTTCCCTCAAAGAAATCCGATTCTTCAACCCCAAAACGCATTCATCGCCAATTAAAAAGGTCAACGCAAGACAACCTGATGTTACACTACCAACATAGGGAATCAATTCAAGTGCAAAACAATAATTATGATCGCACAGGCGAACACGATACAAGTGTTCTTAGTCATTCCGCCACCAGTAATGGGTCAATCTTCAGGGGTTGCGTAGAGCGTCCAGCGTACACCAACCCCATAAGCCATTTACCAGTTCATTATAAAAATTTGCATTTCAATGCGCATTTAGGCAGCATAAATAAAAAAAAGCCCGCACCCCCGCAAAATAACCATAACAACGGCAATCCATGCCGCACTGACATAACAAAAACCCACTCCGACAAGCGACACACACTCTAATGACAGTTGGTGGCGCTGCTGGTATAGCAACCCCGTCTCTCTGACTCTGACTCTGGGCTCTGGTAAAAGGGTTCACATTTGTTTTCCAGCTTTGCACCTCAGTTCAGTCGTTATGTGGTTCGGTGTCGCTGTACGGTGACTTGGAAATACTTTCCTCTAGTAATTAACTTCACTTTATACACTGCACATCGAAACGGAAATCAGTTAATTACTAGCGAAACAGTGTCGGCCTGAAATTGTTGAACCGTGACCAGATGGCAATCAGCCAAAAAGATTGAAACCTAATTATGCCAGAGTATGCTCTGTGCCGAAGTCGTGAACTGGGCTTTGCTTTCCGTATTTTATAGAATTTTATCGTTAATCGTTTGAGAGCTACACAAAGTGATAAAAGAAATAAAAAAGTGATACAAGGAGCAGTGCCCTAGATTTGAAAAAATAAAAAGTAAAAAACGACGACCAAGTGTTAAAAATGTTGTGATTATTTCCCACTCGTCTAATGGGATTATAGTGGCCAAAGGCTGTGTGGTGTTCCATCCGTTTTTGTTCAAAGAAACACACAATCACATGCAGGGCAGCATAATTTAATTTGTTGCGGGAACCAAATGTGGATACAAAATCAATAGAGAGACGAGAACCAACCACGAGAAGGCAACCACGAGAACACAACAGAGAGATACTACTCGTACCTACATTTTGGGAATACGAAATGCAAATACACAGTTGGAATACACAAAAAGGTGAGTTAGCCAGACCAAGCCACAGATAGAGAATGTATACTTAGTCAGGTAAGGAAGGTCTAATTTTGGGCTTCGAATGAGGAATAGATTCGGTTTGGTCGGTGGTTGTTTTGGGCATGAGATTGTTTGCAGCCACACCCAACAACATGTGTGACTAATGTGATTATCTGGAATCAATCGACGAAAAAAGAGCAGAAATGTCATTGTAATGCATTTTAAATTATTTATTGTTATTCGTTGTAAGTACGGAAATGAGTCATTCCTAAATCGAAAGCGATAAGGAAGAGATTCGACAGCCTTGAGAGTAGGGCCGCATTTGCTTCCGACTTCGATATGGTAGAATAGAACAGATTTTTTTTCAAAAACTGGTATTTGACATTGAATACCTTTTGGAACCTCAAGCTTGACTTACTATGATGTGAGTTATAGAGGTCAACCTGGGAGAATGAATCTGCGAAAGAGACATAGATTGGGGGGAGTCTCCTTCAGTACACCCAATACACTCAAGATTATCAGGCGATTGCCGGATTACTGGCAGTGATCAGGGCAAAATTCTTAGAAGCTGCAGCTTGGCTCTGCAGGCAGCGACAAAAGGCTTAAAATCACCGAAGATGCGATACACTTTGATAAAGCCGCAAATCTCTAAAAGAGATTGCAACGGATGAGACGTTTTCCTGTGCTGTGTTCCAAATCCCATGGACGTTTCAAGTTACTGAAAGAACAGAGGAGTTGGCGAAGGAGAGAGAAGATCAAAATCTTAGTAAAAATAGGAAGGAAGCGATTGGTTTTTTTAAATTCCGCCTTGACACTGAAGTCAGAGAAATGGCTAACAAAAGATGAAATAGTATCAAGATCTGGGCCAAAATCGTTTCTTCCGTGATCGTATAATTAATATAATTAGGTTAGGTTAGATCAGGTAGAGTAGGGTTATGCAGCCAACGCATGAGACACTAGACACCATAGTGGGCCCATCGTGATCCCTGTGAAACCAAAAAGACAAAACCTTAACCATTTCCTGAAAGGATTTGATTTCCCTACAGAATTTTACCATGTTCCTATAGCTGTCGTAGCCTAGCTCCTCTAGATCGTATAATTCTTTACGTAAAAATGACCATTCTTGGGCCAAATCATCTCGTTTTTACGTGACGAGTTAAAGGATCACGGAAAGACGATTTGCGCCCTAACTTTCGTCGAAGCTCTTATATCTATCAAGTCCATAAACAGACAAAACATTAGCTTCATCATAGTAGTCATCACCGGCCACTATTTGTCCTTCAAACTCTATCCCGATCCTTTCCTTCGATGAGCACTTCATGTTTTGGCATTCTATCTTCTTCCTCAGACGTGGTTCACATTCTGTTCCAACTCCTTTATCCCGGTTTGCCCTTGATCTTGTAAGGCAAATTCTTGTAAGTAAGGCCAACCTTGGCTTTGAGTACCTTTTCTTGGGTCGTTCCCCATTCTGGCCAGGTTTGCCTACCTGGAGGCCTTTGTTTAGCGGCCTTTAGTGCAGCGTCCGTCTTCCATTTGAAAATTCCTTTAGATTCTGCGGCTTTTCTATATGCTTCTTACTAATTGCGGATTAGGTCAGCTTGGGTGGTTGCTCCGTTTGTGTTTCTTTTGCTGTAGACGCTTTCTTCCCACAAGCTCCAATCCCTAACTATCTGCCACTTGATCGCAGGAACAACAACAGGGCTTCTGATTTCTTGGTTGACATTGAATTTCTTTTTGACAGATTCCGTTAGTTCATCTATCTTTCTGTCCGTAACTGTCAACTCATCGCTCAGGTCTCCACTTGGGCTTGAGGGGTTTCGTTTTTCTAGAAGGACTGAGTTAGCCACTTCTGTTGAATTTGGAACAACTGGTGCCGGTGATACTGCCAGCTGTTTTGGCACAAACACTTCCTTATTCCTTCCTTAATCTGGTGGTCTCCTAAGCCTCCACAGACAATGCATCCCAACACCTGATTTGACACTCAAAAATTAATTTTCCTCCTTTCAAATTCCAGCTACAATATGCCTCCTGATCGGCCTAAATCTCCTGTTCACATCCCAAGCTGGTAAGAAGGCCTCGCCAAAGTTGAAACCCAGCACTACAACCACAAGTACGACCACAGAACCAACTTCAACAACACAAGCGGGTAGTACAGCGCCTGCTATTCCATTGATCTGCATAGAAGGCATCATATCCGGCATCGAAGATGAGAGTCAGTCTGACTCGAGCGAGAGCAGTTTCGTGCAGGTCCTCGAAGGCGATGCAATGCTCTCTGTGATGACCAAGGATCCTATAACAGCGATGTTTGTCTTGAATCGGATAAATCAGGCGAATCTGGTTAGCGCTGATTTTGAAATCGGTAAGTGTCCTTCGAAAATATCCTTCATCTTGGTTCTAATTTTTTTTTTTAGGAATCCGAGCGATAGACATCCAAGATCTTGAATTGGCAGAGAATATCCTCCTTCAGGAAGTACAATACCTGCAGCAATGTGTGGAGCACTCGATAGGGCTGTTCATCGATCTGGACATTTACAATGCTTTGAGCCATGTGATTGAGGATCTGGAGTACTACATTTGGCCAATTCCAGCTGCAAGGGCGTTTATCCTTCCTAAGGTAGCCCATCTGCTGTATCAGATGCCATGGGGTGAGAAAATCGCATCGGTGGAGATCTTGGCGGAGAATCTGGACGTTTACAATGACTTCATGGACTCGGCGCGGAAGGAGCACCTCTGTTTGATGCACTTTCGAAGTCCGGACAATATTTACATCATTTTCGGGAGCAAAATGATCACGAATTTTCATGAGAATGGAACGATTTTTGTTGTGCCAACTGGGAGGACCACTAAGGCTTTCATTTCAGGTAAGCAGCACTCAATTCATGTCAAAACTCATCCTTGATGGTTTATTTTTCAATTCCAGAACTTCCGAACAAGTCGTACCTGCTTATGGAAAGCGAAATCGATTTGAGGGTGATCGATGAAAACTCCACGCAGGTGACTCTGGATGAGAGCCTCATTGGCCAAAGTATACTTCCATCACAGTTCCTCGCCCTAGCTGGACCAGTGTTGGATCTCGCTCATTGGATCAATGATTCGCTTGTGAAGAACTGTGAGAAGGAACATGGATCCTTTGTCCTTCAGAGTTGTGAGAGCTTCCTAACTTTCGTTGAGGACTGGAATTCGGAGGATCGGACTTACAATTCTGTGAAAATCTTAAATACCTTGAAACTCACTCGCCTGAGTCACATGATGACGTTCGAAATGTTCCAAAAGACTGACCTGAAGGCCAATATCACGAATGAGAAGCTGTTCGATCTGAGGGAAATCGCTTCACAGAATTTCATATCGAACGTAACCACGTACTTTCACTACAACAACGCCAATGACACCAGTCACGAGATGAAGTCCAAGTTCGGACAGGTGTTCAATTGTCAATATGTGGACGGGAACAACAGGCGTTACCCGTTCCTCTTTGATGGCGAGTCTGTGATGTATTGGAGGATAAAGCCGGATGCATGGATTGCAGCCGGAATGACCGCTGCAGTCTTGGGAGTTATCATAAGCCTGGCGATCTTGGTCTTCATAGTCATCCGCATTTCACTGGGCGATGTATTCGAAGGGAATCCGGTGACTTCGATCCTTCTCCTGCTGTCGCTAGTAATGCTCTTCACATCGTTCATTCCGTTCTCGATGGAATATGTGTCTGATCACCGGAATTCTCATGTGACGTTCGAGGATGCCTCCACACTGAATACCCTCTGTGCGGTTCGGGTATTCATTGTAACCCTGAGCTACTGCATGACTTTCTCATTGCTTCTGTGTCGTGCTCTCATGCTGGCATCAATCGGTTCCGAAGGTGGATTTCTCTCGCATGTCAATGGTTACATTCAGGGAGTGATCTGCATCTTCAGCACCCTGGTGCAGGTGGGGATGTCAACGCAGCTAATTGTCGTCATGCACATAGCCAACGAGAGTGTGTCCTGTGAGAATATGTTCTACGGTAACTGGCTTTGGGCTCTCCTAGCCTACGACTGTCTTTTGCTGGTCTTCTTGGTTTCTATGACGCCGTTTGTCTATCGATCACAGAGGAACTACCGCGAGGGAATTCTTCTGGTTATCGGAGCCGTTCTTATCTTCATTATCTGGTGCACGTGGATTACGATGAGTTTCTTCGGAGATGAGTGGAGAGATGCAGCCTTACCGATGGGTATCCAGGCCACTGGATGGGCGATCTTGACGGGGATCTTGATACCACGGACGTTCCTCATCGTGAGGGGTATAGAGCGATCGGATATTGCCCAAGCACTGCCTTCACTTACATCGTTGGCATTCGCTCAGAATAATCAGTACTCTTCCGAACAGGTGGGTCAAGCCCTTCCCTATGACGACGACTTCCTCATAAACTCTCTCTTCCTTTTTTTAGAGCGTCTATGAGTGCGTGAATCCTGCGATGAGAAATTGCTCTTCCCGCGAGGATGGCATGTGTGAAGTCGATCATTTGCCTCAATCCCAGAGTGACATTCCAACTCTCCCTCTGCGTGGCGGAGTGGCACGCCGACAGCAATTCTTCAACAACATGCGACAGAATAACCAAAACAATCAAAGAGCACCACCACCTCCACGTCGTCCCAGCAGTCCGACCAGTTCACAGCAATCGTCCTTGCCACCATCGCCAGTGAATAACAAGATAACACGATTTTAGACCGGCGCGTGTCCTCAGGACTTAGTCATTTTTTTTTTCGTTTCTCCATTTTGGGCGGATCTTCCTTCATCGATAAGCAACCAAATTCGTATTCGAAACAGTTTTCTAGGATTTAAGGACGATTGGATCTAGGATATGAAACAAAATAGTAACCGTAGCCTAACAAAATATTTTAAATTATTTTTAAGATTACCAACACCTACAGGGTGTTTAACATTTAACAAAAAGATAAACTGTATTCTAGTCAACAAGGAAACAAAACAGAGTCATTAAGATAGAAATTTTTAGAGGAACCCACAACTCAGAGAATAAGCTGGGAATGGTTCTTGGTAATAAAGTTCGATTCTATTTATAAAAAAGGACGGTGTTTGAGTTTTCTAGGGTCAGTGTGGCCATGAGACAAATTCAGAATGTTGAAAGGGTTTAAATCTAAAAGATTCGTGGGAGACTTGGGTCCCTCGGTTTGGCAACAGGAGTCGAAGTGCGGGAGCTTATATATTCTGTCAAAATTCTGGCGCTTAAGAAACACTTGGTAAACGAACTAGATCCCAGTCCCGTACAGACTTCTGTGAAGCTTGTAACGACATGGTACATTCGAAAACGTTTCTTCCGTCAGAAGATCTTCGGAACTGGTTCAGTCTCAACGAAACAACAAGGCCATGTACTTCAAAGGGAACAAATCCTGTGAAGATGAAGAAACATGAGAAACGAGTACGTTTGAGGAAAAAAGGCGACGCAACATGAGCTGAAAGCAACCCGAAAGTGCTTGGGACTCCGAAGTAAACCCATATTCCGTGCTGTATCAGTAGACCCACCATTGCACAAGTCAATTGAAGAGGTATATCAAGGAAACGTGGAAAAAAGTCTTGGGCCAGTGGCAGACATCGACAAGAGTCGTCAGTCTGCAAACAAACGCGACCAGATGTCCGGATCGGTTGAGTGATATGCCGATTAAGGCAGAAAATAGATACACTGAGGTGTGACAAGTGCCTGAAAAGGCAAAAGCCTTCACACTAGAACAGGAGATTGCATCAGATACCGAGGATAAGGTTACACTGCGAACAAATCCTTTGAAGAGCAAGTGACCCGCTGTTGCAATTCGCAATGAAACGAAGAGATTACAGAACTCCTTAGAAGATCCCATAGAGTGCGGCGATTATATCAGCGGTCCAGAGTAGTTGACACCCACGACGATATGAAAAGTGCCGCAGAAAACCCAAGCCGCAAACTGCCAATGGGTGGACAGTCTACAACTGGGGTTTCAAAGTAGAAGCCCGCCCGAACTAGTGGAAGAAATTAACTCTTGAACTACTGGCAACTACTGGGAGAAAAACCACCGGCTGTCCTACTCAGTGGGCAAGCAATAGCAAAGCGAATTGCATGCCATCGATTGGGTACAACTATGAACACAACAGAAGCCGCCTGGCTGAGCCCCAATACATCCCAACTAAGCATGTCATCAAAACACTTTGACGCTTGGGTGTGTGATACTTTTCACCTTAAAAAAATAAATAGCTGGCGCGACAGCGCGGGATGAGCCAAGGCCTAGCTTCTCGCAACCATTCATGCTGTGCGTGTTACATTTTTCGCATGAATGGAAGGTACCTACAATTTATTGCCGACTCCGAACTGAGAAGCTCTTTCATCACAGATTTTACTCCCGGAGGCTTGTCATTCCCCGACGAGAGGTGGTGCCGCGAAAAATGTTCAATGGACATGGACGGGGCTTGAACCCACGCCGCTTGGTCAGCAGTCCAACGCACTAACCACTGAGCTACGGCAACCACTTATACTACTGCCAAGGAGAAAAACCACCTGCTGAATCATCGTCTTACTGCCCACTTTGTATGCTCTACTCGGTAAGTAGAATACCAGAGTGAATTGCATGCCATCGATTGGGTACAACTACATAGCAGAAGAGGCCTAGTTGAGCCCCAACATAGCTCAACTGTGTATGCCATGAAAAAACTCGGACGGTTAGGCTTGTGATGCGGTTCACTTTCTTACATCATAAAAGGTCATGGGAGTAGCTTTGGGTTAATGAGTCAGAGACGCTGCCGTAGCTTCGCAGTTGGTTGGTACAAGATAGGTGGCGTTACTGTCTCATGTAAAGAAACCTTCCTGACTCTGATGGACATACATAGATGACTGTAAGAATTTTATAGAATTGATTCAATGATTCTGCTGGTGAGCATCTAGAGAGTTAGACAAAGAGAACCATAGATTTGTTAGTAGTAACTTCTGGATGTGGACGCAGTCTAGAAAATGTGAAGCTCATCATGGTTGAAAAGTCTGACCTCTCCAACCTATGTGGGAAGTAATGACATATTTCAGTCACTGAGAATGCAGATCAATGATTCTGACAATTAGCGTCTTGGGAACAAGGCAAGTTAACTGATCTTTAGGATCTCCTCCTACATAAGTAATCAAATAAGACAAACCATTTTGAAATATATTGACCCAAGCCAAGAAAGCCCGTGAAAAAAATCCCATTTATGTCGCTATGCAAAAAAAAAAATTCTACAATGAAAACAAATCTTCAACTACTTCACTCCCATCAAGAGTCTCCTGCTGCGCCTAATTTTTCCTCAATACTTGGTGAGGACAAATCGTCCGAACTATCATCCTCATCACCGTCACCGCTGTCATCTTGAATGTTCAAACAAATGTCACCGCGCGCATCCTTCCTCGAATCCTTGTCTTGATTCTGTTGATGTTCATAGAACTTCTGCAATTGTTCCAGCAATTCCTTGACCTCTTTGACGCCCATCTCTGATGATTTGGTACTCACACTAGTCTTCGAACGTTCGACACCAACAAAGTCGCCACAACCTGAATTATGGCAATTGCACTGCGAGGACACAGGAGCCGTAGGGCCTTTTTGCCTCGATGTTGAGTAGTTTGAGTGGCATTGTGAGGTTGCTGCTTGTTGTGTTCCCGGTTGCTGCTTTATCGGTTGTTGGGATGATCCCAAATGAACTGGAGCGGCCATTGGAGGCGGCTGTCCAGCTGCTGCAAATTGCGGCGGATACGGGTTAACTATGTTTGGCCGGGCGTCAACCGGTATAGCTGTCATTATGTTCTGATGCTGATAGAACATCTTGTCGTACTCGGACTTCATGCAGAGGTAACGAAAGTGCCTTGAGTTCTCCTCCCCATAGTGAACAATCTCTGGAAGGACACCCAACATTTTATTAGCTAAATTTTTTTGTGACAAAGTCCTTTGGTAAGCCTGCAATGGATTCTTACTATTGA
This sequence comes from Matsumyia berberina, assembly GCA_917880715.2. NCBI lineage: Eukaryota > Metazoa > Arthropoda > Insecta > Diptera > Syrphidae > Matsumyia > Matsumyia berberina. The sequence goes on from OU862872.1 coordinate 112,973,431, forward strand.
TCATGTCGGTTTGGAGTTTCTCCAGTTTCGTCTCGTTGGTGAGCATCTGTTCCTTGAGATCGTCGATTTTTGCCGTTACCTCCCTAAAATTCCGATTCAAAATGTCCGATAGGGTTTTCTACTTCCACAAAATGGAAATGATGGTTATCCTCGAACTCGTGTCAGACTATTTTACTCACCCCAACGGCGTTTTCGACAGTTTCTTTGATCAATTCAAAGAACTCCTCTGTGTCCTCGTCCTTCTCATTATCATCGACAAAGCAAAGGTTCTTATTGTCCAAACTGGGCGAGACAAACAGATCGCCCTTCTTTATTTTGCTCGCCTTGCCCAGCAACCTCTCCTCGTTTAAGAACGTTTTCTCGTCCTTTTTCTCGGCACCCTTGGACTTTGAGCGACAATTGCCGATGGATAGGTCCACCTTCTCCGTGATCTTATTTTTCTTATTATTTTTGGAATTTTGAAATAAATTTTCATCGAATCGAGAAGTGGCCAATGGAGCCTGAGAAGGAGGGGCGGCATAAAGTTCTTCAATTGTTTTGCGAGACTTTTGACGAACCATCTTCCGGGAAAAGAAAATATTAAAGTTTCGCTTTTTTATTTTGCAAAAATGAAATAAATTCATTGCCTTGCTGTGGAAGTGATTTTTTTTTCCTTTTCGCAACCAGCAAGTGTTTTTTTTTTGTCACTGATGCTGATGAAAATTCTTTAGGTAGTTGTGCCCGTTTCGGGACTTTAAACAGCCAACACAAGGGAATGTGTGACGGAAGGAGGGAAATTGAATTTTAGTGTAACAAAACCGCATCAAAAGTGGCCGTCTCGAGCAGTTAATTGAGAGGAAGTTGATGGATATAAAGGCACTCCGACCTGCACTTTAGAAAAGTGTCGTCGTCAATGCTAATAGGAGCACTGATGGAGTCCTTTTAGACGTTACTTCTGTTATGTGCGCTAGTTCAGGAGCATATATGCTTTCACCCACATCTTTCCAGTAACAGGAAATGGGACAACAGAGCTGTAGAGGTTCACAAAACAGGACTGTCGTTTGACTGCAATTAGACAGTAGCCTAAGTCCTGCAGATATCGAATTCGAGTTATGACCGCGTTTTGACCCAGAAAGCTATTTGCTATTTGTCAGTATTAAAGATCTAGGGATGTTTGTAGTCCTGAAAACCTCCAATCGAAGAGGCTCGTCCTACTAAATAGGCACTATGTCCCCTCAAAATTGATGTGCTCGGCCCGAAACCGCTGGTTTGACGAAGAATGCCGACAAGTGCATGCAGCCAAGCGGCGCTGCAGAGAAGGACGAGAGCTGCTCGCGAGTTCTACGACCAAAAGAGACGGGAAGAACATCGACTTCTCAAAAAGAAAAAGAAAGAGCATGAGCAGCACGAGGATATTGAGAGATTATACTACAGGAACAACGTACGGAAGTTTTACCAAAAGGTAAAGGGAACGTGTCAGGGAAGCAGAATCCGTACGGAAACCAACAGAGATGAAGAAGGAAACCTCGTAGCAGAGTCACAGTCTGTGCTGAGAATTTGGAAAAACTACTTCTGCAGACTGTATAACGCTGACGAAGACCAACATACCGCTGTCAGGCATTACGAAGCATTCAACCAAGACGATGATAGTAAAAATGTTTGTCCACCTGACCAAACCGAAGTGCGGATAGCAATATCTTAACTAAAATTCAACAAGGATGCTAGACTCGACGGCCTTTCGGCCGAGGTATTTCGAACTAACTAGCTGGTGCGACAGCTCGAAATGAGCCAAGGCCTAGCTTCTCGCAACCAGTCATGTTGTGCGTGCGTCCCCCGGAGGTCTGTCACTCCCCGACGAGAGGTGGTTCCCCGAAAAATGTTCGGTGGACATGGCTGGGGCTTGAACCCACGCCGCTCGCTCAGCAGTCCAACGCACTAACCACTGAGCCACGGCGGCCAGAGCAGCTGGAAATTACCTGGTAGAGAGCGCACACCAACTCATTTCTAAAATATGGTCAGATGAGTGTATGTCTGATGAATGGAATCTCAGCATCGTTTGCCTGATCCACAAGAAAGGAGACCTTCTCAACTGCGCCAACTACAGGGGTATCAGCCTCCTCAACATCGCGTACAAGAAATTATCGGCCATATTGTGTGAACGCCTGAAACCCTTCATCAACAACCTGATTAGCCCCTATCAGTGCGGCCAGGTAAGTCCACAACCGATCAAATTTTTACACTTCGGCAGATCATGGAAAAAACCCAATTCGATATAAACCACTTCTTCGTCGATTTTAAGGCCGCCTATGACGGCATTTATAGAGCCGAGCTATACAGAGCCATGTCTAGTTTTGGCATCCCTGTCAAATTCGTCCATCTGTGCAGGATGACAATGGAGAATGGTCGCTACTTCATCAAGGTCGGTAACGATCTCACCAAAACCTTTGATGGCCAAAAAAGATTTAGACAAGGTGACATTGCTGTCATGTGAGTTCTTCAATATCGTTCTCGAAAGAATCGTTCAAAACTAACGCCCCAACACGCCCTTTGGAGGAGAAGATATTAATCACGAACTATACGAGCTGTACAGCGACATCGGCTTAGCCAGAAGAGTTTAGGTCCAACGACTGAGGTGGGTAGAAAGGATGAACACAAATGCTCCGGACCGAAAAGTTTTCGAACCTATACCCGAAGGACGGCGCAGTAGAGGAAGACCGCGACTCATGAAGGGGACCTTGACTAACTTGGCGTGCAATGCTGGAGACAGCTGGCTAAAGATCGAGCTGGCTGGAGAGGGTTGAGGTTGAGACCCCGAACTGTAGGGCAACCTACGTTAACTGATAGAGAGTGTCTAACATGTTGCCTTCAATCCCATTTCCCTTTAATTTAATAAAAAAAAAAAAAAAACAATCTCCGTTACACTGTTGTACCACATAGTGATTCCTAAAGTAGTCCTGCAGTCGAATTAAATCAATCCCCATGGGGTATTGCCACTGATTTGCATTCATTCATCTCCAGCTGCTTTAAATGCAAATCCATCCAAATCCAAGTTACGTCACACATCCACTTCTGTGATGCAGTGCAAGTGTCAAGCACGCAAATGGAAACTACATCACAGCACAAGCTGTCTATCGATAACAATAAACGTCCAGGCGAAGAGCAGCATCGCAAGGATAATCAATTTTGTCGTACTACACTCGATAGCTGTCAATGCATCGGGCGCCACTATCAACAAAATAATATCACAACACAAGGGACATTGATTTGTTATTTTTATCTGTGCTCCTTGCTTTGATAAGACTCAGCTTTTTTTTCGTCCTTTTTTTTTGAAATTCGACACCAAAAAAAAAGGGTTCTGTTGACACAAGAAAAAGTGTCATCTCACAAAAAAGAGAGAAATGTCCTCAAAAATGATTGATACGTCGTTCAACAAATTTTCGTTGAACAATTTATGAGAGACTGATGTTGCGGAGCGGGATTGATGACAGAGGAGGCATAAGGACCAAAAACTGATGTATGTCGGGCTTAAAAATAAAACCTAAGGTCGGTGACGTTGAGCGTATTGTTGAATTAGATATCGTGATTGATACTGGAGAACATAAATAATCTTTTGATAGACTTTCCGAGGGGGTATATCCTTCTCAAACTCATAACTTGTGGAACACAGAGTAAATGTTTGCTGAGATTTGTATAGACGGGTGTGTGCCTCATGGAGGATATCAGGATGGTGTGGGAGATTTTGTAGAATTTAAGGGAAATGAGGGCATTTCTTAAGGACAAGAAAGCAGATGCAAGCTTAAAACGCCGTACATTGCCACTGATTAACCAACAGTTCATCAAAGGAAACATGATTCATTCACCTGTTTACCTCCCATCCAATATCAATTAATCATTTTGCAAGCAAAAGTATCTGCCCTCCCAGAGACGTGCAAAGCAATTTGCGAGAACATCCAAATTGACATGGGTCTCGTAAACATCCGTCACAGGGCATCACTTCATTAGCCTCCAACACCGTCATCGTCATCATCATCATCATCATTATCATCATCGTCGTCTTTATCGTTGTCTTCTCCATCGTCGTCTGGACCAGTTTGTCTTCAATTTTTCACTCGACAACGTGTGTGTCGTTATAATTACTTGCATGTGTACCTCTTTCCATAATTCCATTTAAATTGAGTGCGTGCCATGGAACCTGCTGCTGCGTGCCATGGAAAAAAAAGCGTAAGGTTGCAAGGTGCACAATCTTAATCGAATGTGACTTGTGGATGCACTCGGGCGCACAGCTCTACTTCAACGTTTAATGATCACAAAAGGCTTTTACGCTGTTTACGTCAACAGCATCGTTGGGGATATGCCACCGCCCACGTGGTACACATTTGTTTACACGTCCACGATGGATATGAGAAATTTAATCGCCGATGGCTTTGATCACGTTGACAACTACCGACGGCGGTGGACAACATGTCCCAAATTGTTCTCATCAAAAGGGTCATCCGTCGGACCGATTTCGGGTTAAAGATTTTCAACAAAGTAAGCCCAGGTTGTTGCTCCAATTTTGAAGTTCTTCATGGAGATGAATCCAATTTTCAAGAATTGGGTCAACAAGACAAATTCACAAAACATTTCAAGCGCCACAGGGCACTCTACCACTTGTCCTTGAATGCCAGACTTTTCGGTAATTATTTGTCAACTACGACTAATTAATTACAAAGGACACTTTTCCCCAACTCTCAACTCTGTCCCATCCATTTGGCGCAGTTCCAATGAGTTCCACTTTAAATCCGAAAATCTATAAGTAGAACACAAAGCTAAATCCGTACCAAGGATTAATTGACCGCATCCTCTTAAATAAGAAATCACACACCCCTCCATCGCTGGTCCATGGAACTCTTCCCTAAATCCTATGTCGACCATAGCCCCCCAGAAACAAGATCTGATGATTGCACATATATTCTCCTAGTTTATCGCTTAACCATAACCCTTGAATTGATGCATGACTCTGGGCAAAGTATTTCCAGCTGGAAGCACTCATTAAGGAGCCTTTTGATGTCATAATTGCCAACTTGATGGTTGACAACGGCGCAGGGCTTCTGTGAACACAGTGGGGCTATACTCCATCAGAACGATGGGCGAGAGAGCTCTTGCTGTGGATTGACATTGTGGACGCGTTTCTCGGAGGTAATTATCTGCGGGAATTGATTTTATCCTCTGAAAGGATCTCTCTCCCTCGCTCGCTGACATCCATGTAAATTGCTAAATGAAATGTAAGACTTAATTTGATTTAATTGATGATTTTCACTTTCAAAAGGATACGCGCTGTGGGTTGTTGTTGTCTTTGTAAAGTCAATTAGCTTCGAGGCGTGGTGCTGTGCTGCACGCTGGGGTTGTTTTGGAAAATTTCGTCGAAAGTGTTTAAATTTTGCGAATGAAGTACTTAAATGGAAGGAACAAGGAAGTGCATGGTGAAAAAAAGAATAAGGAACGACGAGGATGTAGGAGTTTGGTGCTCCATTAGTTCAAGTGTTTTCTGTTTCTGTGAATTGTACATCAACCTCTGCCAAGCAAGCGGTGTCACCTCCACTTTTGTATCCAGGGCTCGCTTTACACCAGATTTCTATTGAGCTCTGGGTGAACCAGGACCCTCAACCAACAACAGAGGTCAACTGTAACTAAAACGAATTCGCCAAACCAAACATGGTTCTGGAATGCGTCCTGTGAAAAGGGAAGCGCTGTGACTGGTTTCGCATGTGGTTAAGTATGCAACCATTCGAGAATTAAACATGTCATTGCTGTAGAATTTAATTGGAACCAGGAAGCAGTCGAACCGCTTCTAAACCGATTTTGTATTCTATGGAACGATGAACTTGTGTGCCTATGCCATCAGTTTCATGTAAATTGCTAGGAAATTTGTAATAGAAACTGAAGGCTTGTTGGATTTGCAAGACTACTTTCGAGGTCGAAGAGGACAAAATTTGGTTTGAATTTTCTGGAAGTCTGTCTGTCATTGACAAAGGCCAAGGAAATGAATTCAAGTAGCTTCTCCTAAAACTCATGAACAGCTGATCAGTTACTTCTTCAGATGAAGAGAGCTCATGGTCTTCATCGACCCGCTAACCTAACCTAACCTTCTTTCTCCTTTATATCCTTGAAACTGGACGTGTCCCTTACGCCCGACGGCGCAAGGTGCTTTAATTCGTACAATGTTTGTATGAATTTTGCCTACAAGGGGGTCGCTGTAGCTCATTCATGCTGTGGACTGTTGTGCGAGCCGCGTAGATTCAAGTTCCAGCCGTGTCCACCGCACATTTTCAAGGCACCATCTCTCATCGGAGAGATAAAAAAAAAAAGCTTCTCAATTCGCCGTTCGGAGTCGGCAGTTAATTGAAGGTTCCTTCCGTTCGTGCGAAAAATGTTACCCGGGCAACATGAATGGTTGCGAGAAGCAAGGCCTTGGCTTACCCCGAGCGGTCGCCTCAGCTATTTCCTTATTCAACGTTTAGTAGAAATGACGAAGTTGCCTAGCCTTCTCTGTCTTTGCTTAGCTTTTAAAATACTACTTCTACTTCCCTTAAGTTGCGAGTCGAGTGTAGACTGTTCCAAGAGAGCTTTCAAGGGCAGATTCCAGCCTGGCTGATGCTTTTTTTTTTTATCTTTACCGCTATGACCATGCGCCTTCCTTAAGGTGCGAGTTCATTTTCAAACTGTTCAACCAGTTTTACAATTCGGAACCTTACAAAGTCGAGCAACTACTTTTTCGAACGGAGAGGTCCATATTTCGATGGTTTGGGCACGTCAAGCGCATGTCCACAACTCGGTTTCCAAGACGTGACATGGAATTCGTGCCATCGGGAAAGCGTCCCCTGGGTAGGCCTAGGATGAGATGACTGGACCAAGTCCAAAATCTCACCTCTTCCCGTATGGAGATAGCGCCTGATGAGTTAGAGTCGATGGTGGAAGATCGGCAAATGTGGAGAGTCCACTTAAGCTCCCTAAACCCGCAACCCTCATAGTGGATAAGCGGGCCATTGGAAGATGATGACAAACTAAGGGACGCTGTCACGAAGAACTTAAGGTTCTTGACTCGCAGCTCAGTGTTACTCTCTGCTCTGTGGTACTCTTTGGTAGGACATAACCGGAAACGAGAGAGCCGACAAACTTGCACGAAAAGGATCTACCGAGCACTGTAATGGATTAAGCCCTGTAATCTCAGAGAGCGAGTGGAATGTAAGACTCTGACGATAACCAACACCAGTTGGAAGTCGCTTACCACCTGTGGTATATCAAGGAAACTTTGCCAAAAGTACGACAAAGCCAGAACCAACTTTTGAGATATAAAAAGAAAGTCGCTGTCAATGTTGGTGGCTGCACTCACTAGCCACAACCTTCTTAGAAACCACAGAAAGAAGTTTAAACTCAACGATGACAATATATGAAGGGGCTGTGGTGACGAAGAGGTTCAAGAGGATACTCCTCACTTCCTCTGCCACTGCCCAACCCTATGTCACTTAAGAAACAGAACATTAGGAAGACACTACTACCAGGACATACAAGAACTATCTGATGTTCCACTAAAGAACCTTTCCAGGTTTCTGAGAACATCACGATGGCTGGAGATTCAATTCAACAACGAGCAGTAAGGTAGAAGCCCGGTAGGAACCGCGATCAACCCCCATCGGCATCACAATGGGTCCACAAGGCCTTAAGTGTGAAGAGGTCGAGTGGTTTATCCCTCATCAATCCAGTTATCTAACCTAAGCTAAGGGACCTTATGTAGGCCAGGCTCAGGTTGTTGAGTTCCAGCTGGAAGCAAGCTAAACTCTGTGGATTGCCTCACCTCGGTCGCAAGAGGAAGGATTTGTTCGACGGTTTTTTGGTTCGGAAATTGTCAATTGAATATTGAGGTGCGATTAGGCTTTCCTCGGTGCAAACCTGATGACGCTGAGTCTGTTTGCCGGGGTTTGTAACAGGCTAAGCTTCATTCTTAAGCCACTGCTGAAGGGCTTACAAAATACTCTTCGGTATTGCCATCCTTCTTCTTCGTAGCAGTCAAAGGCCTTCAAAAATTTATCATCCGTTCATAGTCGGTTAAGGGTTCAAACGTTCGCTAGGGTCGTCATTTGCAGTCCCTACTATTGGCAGCCTCCACTCACTTCAATTTAATTTCCTTTCGTTGTCCCCCTTGTTAAATTGACCAACCAATTGGGTCGAAAAGTCCCTAACATAAATGCCACTTAGCCAAAGAGGCATCAGTGTTATTTAACGACATCCTTGACCAAATGTAAATACACACAAGAAATTGACATAATTACCTCTGAACCAGAAACGCATCGACCTGAAAACCAATGGGTCGCATACACACAACAAAAACCGAATTTTAAACTCAAAAAACCACACTAAAGCAATAATCCTGACGCCACAATTTATCAGAGCACTCTTGTCTGTAACAGGCACACGCAGTTAAAAAAACAACAAGGACTTTCTCCAAAGTGTAGGATAGGCTAGGCACAGCCCAGCCAGAAACGAGGTCTCTCACTCGTTACACTACGTCAAATGCAATTAAGTGCGGGCAAACACCGAAACTCACACTCTCCATCAACAAGGATAATCATAGTACATCCCTGGCATCCAACAGACAGCCAAACGGGACGACAATGACGATAAACCATTATGCCTTGGATATGGATATGTAAATCAGGATGATGAAGCAACGATGATGCATCATCCTTAGCAGAGTATGCACACGCATACACCCAATCTATCATTTCAATGCAGAAAAATAGAATAAAATCGAAAGGATAATCGATGGAGGACGATGAAAATATTTGCAAATTTCATCGATGACAGTTTATTGCATTTTGATCGGAAGTTGCCCTTGTTATTGGTTTGCTGTCAATATTTTCCAAGCGAAATCCTTTAATTGGTTATACAGTGTGGGTGGTGGGTGTAAAATTGTAAAACTACACCCAACTGTGCACCTGAAAGGATACTTTCGTTTAATTAAAAATAAAAATTGCTTTAATGAGTACTTTATGGGTTTGATCGTATAACGTGTTCAACGAGTCCTGACAATTTTTGTTTTAATATCGTCCTGTGCAACCTGTTAAATTGGAAACATATTTCACAGAAATCAAAAAGGACTGTGGTCAAGTGAGGGTAGAACGTGGGGGCGTTTATAGAGTAGCGTCACGTTTTCAACTTGTCGAAGTCGCAAGATGGTACACGTTTTTCATTGGAATTAAGGATGTGAAAATAGAACGGCGAGGTGAAGTAGAGTTTCATGCAGGAAAATCAGAGCTAACTGCTGTGATTATTTTTGAGAAAAGGGTTGTGAAAAGCTGAAAAGGTTCGAAGGGGACTTGGAAGACAAATATTGATATAGGTTCGGCGGAGAAATTGACGTGGAAGTAACAAGGACCTCGACCTAGGAGTGTCGTCTCGTTGGCACTTTGCTTGTGGTCATTTCAGGTTCATTGGTTCCTAAAAGGCTCATGATGAGGAGTTAGACATTTGTATAAACCAATCACGTAAATGAGGTCCTCCCAAAGTGCCACCGGGTTTAATTGCTTGGCTAAGCAAGCGTTCGGTGCTGTGCGGATTAAGTTTCCTTATGCCTTTCTTGTCTAAGTAAAGGAAATTCACAGCATTGTCTTCCTTTAAGTAACGACTGAAAAAGTCATTGCTCCCTAAATATCTTCTTTAAAATCGATGCCACCTCCCTCCTCAAACATTGCCACCAATCTCTCCTACCCGAGGAGTATCAAATCCATTTTCCATTAACTGTTTAACTGCCACCGTGCGTTTAATATCCTCGAAGAATTTAATAAATCCATAATATGTACACACCCAAGTTTATTAATATCCTCCTTTAGCTCCGGATCTCTGCGCCCGCTTCTGCTCTCCGTCTCCGTCTTATTATCGAGCTTTGATCTCCCTCAATTCATTTACTTCTGACCCATTAAAACAAAAGAAAGGATTGGATTGCGTCTGCATCTGGCCCCAATATCCAGAGTCCATGCGTCGCCGTGTATTGTTCCCTGTAGCCGAACAGGATCTCCTTGGGCCCCCCGACCGAGAGGAGTGGGTTTAATTAATTGTGACGTCAGTGGTTGGGACATCGCTTAAGTGATTATATCGCAAATATTGGCAGACATTATTCAGAACGGATTTATCCCAAAATAATTCTCAGGACATACTTGTGTGGATATGTGTGTAAGTGTGCCATGCTCTCTTGATGTCCTTTAGCTTCTCTTAATTGCCGAGTTGATATTTAATTAAAATCACAAAAGGAATCACTTTTCGTCATCGCTCGGCCGTAAGTAAATTACGCAACTCAGTGGGGTAATAAATTTAATTCCGAAAATATTTAATTTTTCCTCGCGGAAGGAAGTGAGTGCTGTTTCCAAGAAATTACGATGAGCGCTGCTGTGGTGCGGGGGAGTGCGTCTATAAAAATTGTAATTTGTTGCGGCGCGCAAGGCGGTGATATACTCGCGGTGGAACTAGGGTGACACCGATGAATACTTGATAAACGCATTGGCTTTATGAAGTGGAAAGTAAGATATTAAAAGTGTAATCCTTGGCATTATGTGGTCCTCGGAAGCATAATCGGAGATCGTTTTAGAGGGGGACGTACTACTTGTGGTTGTTGGAAGTTCGGTGAGTTAACGAACCCATTTGGACGACAATGCGGTCATTAATGTTAAGCTGGTCCTTATGCTGGAGAGATTTTGGCGAACGTCAGCTGTTTCGATTTTCGTGCTCTAAGCAGGAAGTGTAATCTTTAGATGAAGGGGAGTTCTCCAGATTTTTATTTTGTTTGCGGTGACGATGGTGTCTTGAACATTGGTGCTTATAGAATTAGCTCGATGAAATCATTTTTTTTTTCGACAGAAAATCAAATATTTCGAGAATACAACCAGCAAACAATTCGAGATAAATATGAATGTTGGGTGGCTCTGGTGGCCCACAATAGCGCGAATAGATTTTAGAAGCTACCCATCGAAGTTTCATTGGCTAGTGAAAGAATTGGATCGAAATGTATAACATAGTCCAGCCATTTTTTAGACACAAACGTTGATTCCTCTGCGTCCACATTAGTGGACAGAACAAGACTCGAACTGAGTCGACTATATAAACACCGCAATGGGTCCAGTATAGGTCTTAGCCTCATCTGCTGCTTTGTTGACCTCGAGAACCCTTTCGTGAAGTGTATATACCACAAAATGAAGAAATGCCCTCTAGGTCAGGAGGGGGAGGCTAATAAGAGCCAACTTTCGTGTATGCTATGTCAGAACTCGGGGCACACCGCTAACTATTGGGGTTGTCCTAAGTTCCAGGACATGAAAAAGGAAAATATGGAACGTCCACTGATCCCAGCTCCAATTCGCGCTCAAGCCGTCACGCCCCATGCAACTTACGGCCAAATGCAGGTCGGGGTACCACGGTACAGAAAGCTCAACCGAAGATTGCGTGAGTCAGGATTAGATTGGGTTAACCTTGCTTGCGGGTTAGGAAATGCCAGAAAGCTGTCTACAGTTTCTTATCCTGACTGACAGCAAGAACGTCGCTGATTCGGGAGCATGCATCCATGAGGCGCTGATCGAAGACGCGGGAAGACATAATTTTTTGAGCCTTGTCTAGCAATTTCACCGGAGATCTCATTTCCAAAGATCCCAGTGTGACCTGCGACTCAGACAAAGGTCAAAGAGTTTAGTTCATCATCATCATCTTCCAATGGCCCGCTTATCCACTATGAGGGTCGGGGGTTTAGGGAGCTTAAGTGAACTCTCCACATTTCCCGATCTTCCGCCATCGACTCTAACTCATCAGGGCCTATCCCCATACGGGTAGAGGTGAGATTTCGGACTTGGTCCAGCCATGTCATCCTAGGCCTACCCAGCGGACGTCTGCCCGATGGCACCAATTCCATGGCACGTCTTGGAAAGCGAGTTAGCGACATGCGTTTGACGTGCCCAAACCAACGAAGTATGGAGCTCTTCGTTCGAGAATTCTTGCATTCTCAAACTACTTTGGAGCTGGTGAAAGGTTTGAGCAAAGCCTTAAGCGCAACCACGCTATTGCTTCAGACTCAGATGCTCCGACTGCTCCACCTATTCTTTACAGTTCGTGACCATTAGAATAGCAAAAGTATCTGCTTGGAAAACAGAGGCATACTTTGTCTAACGAGTAGTGAAGTCTAGTGTCGTCGATCTATATGAAGACCGGACCACGCTTGATTTTGGAGCCATTCGACTATAGCCCAGTTGGCCGAAGCCATTCCTGGTGTCATTTCATCAGACAGCATATCCATGGAAATAAGGTCATAGGATAAGTGTTGCGCAAGGTCACCAAAACTCCAGTGCGGATGATACCAAAAAACGCTTTGTCTAAGACAATAGATTGTTTCGACAGTACAGCCCAAGATATAAGTATTATGGTGAGGTAGACCAAGCAGAGCATATATAGCTGCTTACAAATGTGTTAAGTTCTGCACTTCACACAATGTTACGATTGGACTTTAAAGTCCAAAGGGGGTTGCGACAGGGTTGCACACTTTCACCACAGCTATCACTTGTAAGCTGAAGACCTTCGTTAACCGATATTTACGTATTGCAAACGGAGGAATCAATAGTCACTCCAATACGAAGAAGGAAGAGGCATTGGATCGGATCAACCTTACGGTCTTCATCACGAACTCGCGGTGGTTCAGGAAGGACGAACAACCTTTGTTCTGTTTCCCTTCATACTGGACATTTCAGTGGCATAGAAGTTCCAAAAACTTTTTAAAAAACACGAGGAATTTTTCAAGTTGCAGCGAGTATATAGACTAAAGTCCTCCACCCCATTGTACTGCGAAATATGTAGTACTAAACCGTCTGTATTCGAAATTGAATTCTTTCATGGTCCATGGAAGTAAGAAATGAAGTTGATCAGACCAATAAAGTCCCTGTTAGCTACTTTATGTAGTTTAAGAGCTGAGTTAAAGTTCTACTGTCTATCCCACGAAAACTGTTTGAAGCCAATGCACTCTATGTAGCTGACATTTCCCTCAGCAAAGAGCACCATCTCATCTCCTCATTCCAAAATAAATCATCACTGGAACTGGGTCAACACTCCACCTCCACTTCACCCCAGCTTGCCGCAACTCAAACAGTATCACTTTCAACCCCTAAAATACTTCCTCAGCGACCTCGACACCCACCACATGGCAACAGGTGAGAGCAGTTCATAAAAAAAAAAACCTTTTTTTATGGCCATTTGCAGACGCATTTCGTTTTATATTCCATTCTCCCCGCTCCCCGTATGATGTATTTACAATTCACCCCCCTCCTCGGTCACTTTATCAAGTTATGACACTAAAAACAAATATCACGTCCACTTCTGTGCAAAATAAAGTCAGATGCCGTCTGAATTCATCTGAACTCGTCTACCGACTACAACGTCATAAATCAGCCCGCCTAACTTGGATCTTTATGTTTGTCCACACTCTGGTGCCGGGAACATTTCTGCGATATAAAACGGTTTTTTATTTATAGATTCACTTTGCTTTGTGACACGGGTTTGATGATTTTTTTTTAATAACTCCTCTCTCGCCCACAGTGGCAGGGGAGCTGCCAACTGCCAACGATTATTTTTTTTATGATTTCTCATCCGAAAGTTACAGAAGTGACAATTGCGCGAACAGATGACAAAAGTTAGCACGGCAAAGTGACATTTTAACAAATTTAAACAATTACCACCACGCGGGACACGTTTTGTATTTGACTTCGAACGAAATGACTAAATGACGTATGCAACAGGTGGATTCGAAGAAAAAGATACATCTGATAACGGAGACGGAGGAACAACAATTAATTTCGTTGACACTGAGTCGTGAGAGAATGAGGAAGGTCATGGTGTTTCAAGAGGACGTGTACTTTCTTCCGTGAGATATGGTATGGCACAGCGTGCTTCGTGACATATTTGGAAGGAAAATGCATTTAGAGGGGAGTGATTTACCTTGGGAGAGATGGAAACAGGATGTAAATACCGGCCGGCTTCAGTAACTATAGATAGAGAGACGAAAACATTGCATGATGTTGAGAGGAAAAATGTAAGAGAGAGGGAAAGCTTTTCCGACAGAAGAGTAGAAAAATATGTTGCTAGACACATGTTGTATAACAGTTGCATGAACATCAAGTTGAAATGGAGAAGAATAATTTGATAATTTGCCAGTAATGTGACTAAAATGGGTCATTGGGAGCCACAAACTGATTCACATGGGCAAAAGATGCAAGCAAAACGAAACATAATGAAACAAAGTACTTACCTTGATTAACGCCACCGATTCTTCAGAGAAATCTGAAAAAAAAGAAAAAAAAAAATTAAAAAACTGACCGAATTTTGAGAATACAAATTTTAAGTTTCACTAGACACCACACTTCAGACTAATTTGTACTGATCGGTGCCAATTTTCCGTGTCGCGTTGTGTTAAAAACAAAGAAACTGCTAAGAGTTAAAGCTTTGCCTGGGCTGCATGGTTGGTAAGCTACTCTGCGGGTCTTGTGAGCAAGGAAGGGACATTTTGCGCTGAAGGAAGAACACAGTAGTTGGACAATTTGCTCCCACTCACTGGCAGAGTTCTTGTGTGTTTTTGCTTACCCTCAGAGCAAGAGCGTTCGTAGCAGGCGAGAGCTACTCTTGTGCGGTATCAAGAAAGTGGGTAAAATCACTGACTGTTGTCGCAGAAGATGTTTAGGGTGAAAATACAACTTTTTTGCGAGAAGACGAGTATGTGGCTGAGTGTTTCAACGAGTCTTGCATCTGGCAAAAGAATGTAGAAAGGTCTAGAAGAGACACACGCAGAGAAGTCGCGTTTCGTTTGGTGAATGTCGATCAAAATACTCGAAGCAATGAAAGAAAAGGTCTGCAGAGACCAGAAGACTGATTGCTTTTTCACAGATGGTCACATGCTAAAATTGAATAACAATCCCTTTGATAAGTCATTGCCACTAGTCGGCTTCTGAACCTAAAGTCATTCATCAGATTGGGCAATGAACGTTAAGAGGTTGCTAGCTCATGCCAAGGTCCCCTAGATCGCCAGAGCAACGGCTACCAGGAGTCCGAGATCGAATGTGAGCTTGAGTGCCATATTCATAGCAGTTGAAGCTGAATATGAATGAGATATTTCGAAGAGTCTGTGTCTTCAAATCTAACATATGTAGATGGACAGCGTTGTATGGAAAACCCTTTTCGTAAGTGATGCGCACAAATGGAAAGAGACCTCAACTTGATTGGGAAGATGGAAATCTTTAAAACAAAAGATACTAAGCCTAAGCCTAGGCCATACACAATAGCAGTACTAGATTTCCACCGACTAATACCCCTTTTCCGTATGGTATCGCTGTACTACCTTCCTAATGAAGGTGAGTATGTCATTAGTAGCTGAGTTTCTAAACTCCGCTAACGAACAGAATTCCCTATTAAAGATCCGTCTACGAAGCTAGTATAGAGTCGGACATTCACGAAGAATGTGCTCTTCCAAACAGAACCGACACAGTGTATCTGAACAAAGGAAGCCCACTACCTTCCCATGTTGTTCCTCTCAAGGTTAAAAATTTCCTCGTACGAAAAGAGCTCGATAAGCCTGGGGACATTTTCCCAGTGAGCTAGGCGAAGTCGATGTTGAAAGGCGGCCTTTATCAACATTCAAGTACGGATTTCTCTAATTTCGTTCGATTCACAGCCCCAGTCTTGTTTAACCTTTTTACAGCGTTCTTTGGACATCACTTCACTTCAACTAGTTTCGACGAAGGGTGTCCGGAACAGTGAAGAGAGTCCGAAACCGTCGGATTAATTGATCCACAACAGATTGTTAAAATGAAGGATGAAACGGCCTTTGAAGATATTGATAGCCCAGAACCTAAATTGAAGGCATCAGCTGAATGCTGGTGCTCGCCTGAATAATCTATGCAGGTTAAACGCCTACGAATACCTTGAATATTTTTGACAGCTTCATTCCACCACAATTCCGCTGTGACTGTATGCTTTTCAGGCCAGCAGTCATTTCAAACGTATACATCGTATATGCACACACCAGGCATCCAGCTAGAATCAGGGTCATACACACTTGCTTATACTCTTTAAAATCTCAAGGACTTCTGTGTGCACACATCCGACCTATAAATAGAAAATTTAAATCCCAAGTTCACCATCAAACGCCGGCCACCCAAAAACCAACCCCCATTTACTCCACGCAACATATCGCCCCAACATTGTTCTCTTGCAACACAAAAAAGGGATACAATCTGCAGCAACACAAAATACCATTCAACATGCTACGGTGCGGTGCTACTACCATTCCAACAGAGCCATCGCCAGTCTGCTTCACAGTACCAACAGATATGTATCTTTTGCTAGTACAACCTTGCGTTTAGTTCTTCATCACGACGCGAAGTAATAGCACCGTACGCATTCGCCGGATGAATTCTACTGTTCGTCGCGTATTTGAATAAAAAAAAATGCATCCACTAGATACAATTTAAATTTTTCCCTTCACCCACACTTTGTGACAGGAAAACAATGCAAAGTGCATAAATTTGAATCTTTTTTGTGTTTTGTTGGATCTCATTCTCCGAACGCGTTCTATGTGTGGATCTAGTGCATTGCACTCTCGGTGGGTTTCTGCAAAAAAATTTCAACTTCTTATGGCGTTTTAGCTCGTTACTTTGCGGATGAATCTCCGCGAGTGTCTTACGTGCATTCAAGGTGCGTTCTGCTACATGCGTGACGGTTGATTTATTTAGTGCAACAGTCAAACACCACAGCGACACACACATGAATTTCCAATTAAGAACTTTTTGATTGGAAAATCATAATTACACGGTAAACTGATACAGGGTTCGATATCGAGTATCTCATGAATGTCAATGGGTTATTACAATAAATCCAACATCCATCAGCGTGTAATCGATCGAATTTACATACTTAACCGACACCCGCAGTGCTGTGGCAGGTGATTGAACGGTCTACAGGTGGATTTAATACAAGCATTTTCCGTTTTTGTGGTAAAACAAATCAGAAAAGTGTCACAAATCGTTGTGGTATCGGTTACACGGCTTCCTAAATTGATGTTTTGACTTGTGGTGGCACAATAATTACTGAAAGTGTGAGACCGTCCCCAAAAATTGTACGCACGGATACAAAAGACACACCGCACCGAACGACAAGGAGCCGGGAGAAGATAAATGCGGTAAGTTTAACGTTGCATGTCAACAGATATTTCATTTGGTGGGTTCTGCTTCTTTTTTTTCGTCCTCAAAAAAAGTGTCAGTGGGTGATTAGTGCCGGGGTTTTTGGTTGTCTGTCGCTTTCCGAGATGATTCGGTGATGGACGAGGATCTTATGTTTTTGGCAGACACCGTGGGGAAAGTGTTTGTCAGATTTTGTTTAGAGTGGATAACATGTCGCTTCGGTTGATCCCTATAAGGATGTGTATGTGTTTTCAATTTGCGTAATGGAATATCCATTCCTGGAGGAAGAAATTTCCTGCAACGTCCTTTATGGCGGAAAGAGAATGAAGTGGAAGTGCATGGTGAAATTGAAAGAAGACGTCAGCGTGACCTTGCACGTTCTGGAATATGTACGTGATAAATATTTTATCGGACAGAAAATGCTTCGCAATTGGGATTCAAGAGCGATGAATGGTTTGGAGATTGTGAAGGAAATTCTCTCACAGTTTTTGGGGCAATTTTCAAGGGAAGTTATCTATTTTTCTGTCGGCGAGCATTTCTATGGATTGATAGGCATTTCAACAGCAGTTCCAGTTCTTCTCATTGTGTCTCTTTTCATTCCTATGACTTCATGACTTCTCTCCATGCGATGCCTATAATAAATTTAAAGTTTGCGTTGAAGTCAAAATTAAGGGTCCTTGAGACAACTCTCCCGTACATCATTATTTTCTTCTGGGTTAACCACGACTGTCGTCTTGGAAATCTTGTAAAAGATCAGACAGTCTTACGTGTCATTCCACCAAACTTATCTGGCCTGAAATAGATGACCAAAAGTCAAGGGGGCTGATTTATTTCAACAGAACACAAATTCACACCATCACTGGTGTTTTAACAGGGCATTGCCTAGGAGACTAGAAGCTAGGAAGCTATCCATTGGCTTTTGTAGAAGCTCTGGAGATGAGGAGGAAGAGGAAACCACAACGCATCTCCTCTGTCATTGTTCGGTACCTTCTCGTTGGAGAAGAAGACTTCTCGGTCAATATCACTTCAAGGACAATAGTGACTTAAACCAAAACCCCCATTCGTAAGCCCTATTCTTTATCAACAAATCACAAAGGGACTTGAGCTGATGTGAATCCCTTAAGGGACACCTATCTCTATTCGTTCACTGAAGCTATTTTGAAAAGGGTTGCCGTGCAGTTTCACATTATATTTTGGGCCATTGCACCTTGAACTAGTCTTCTACACCGTTGACCAAAAGATTAAAATTGCTCAAAGCATTTTCCAAGTATTTAGAATACGAATGCGTCTTCAAAGTCCAAAGTGTTGAAAGGTAGTTTAAAAGAACTCAACTTATCTACATTGTTAACGAAACAATTGGTTAAAAAGTTAAAATTCTAGAGTCAGCAATTACATGAAGGATAGTAAAACCATTTGCAACGTGCTGCGGCTGTCAAACTCGGAGAACCTAAATGTTGGACTGCCAGAACAAATTACCACATCAAAATTCTGAACAGCAGAAATAATTAAGAACTAAACTGACCACCTCACCTAACTGGGCTTTCCAAAGAAAAAAAACGGAAGAGTGATGACATCTCACTTTTTTACAGGCTAATCGAAAATGGACTTTGGGATCGGTGAGGGTATTCACTCTGAAATTTTAAAGATATCAGAGTCGCTCAGGCTATTAGACCACGTCATCATTTTCCAGGAGGAAACGATGCTGGCAATCAATGCATGCCTCGATTTTAAAAAGCAATCCCAAAGACAGCCAAAAGGCTATTAAGGTCATAGCTTCTGAAGTAACATCCTCTAAATTGGATCATAAGACATAGAGGCTTTGGTGGTAACGAAGAGTCTCTATCGCGGAAAGAATTCACATTCCACTCGGATCTTTCAAGGGTGAATTATTCTCAAACTTTATAAAAATTTCTGACCAAAGGTGTGTCGGATAACATAGCTGCATATCATACTAGAACTAGAGATCGCTTTAGCAAAAATCGAAGGAACTTCTCTCAAGCTCAAGCGTCACTGGGCGGGCGAATCTCATGCAGCAAGACCGTGTATCCCCTTCAAAGCTTACTGCGGCAGCTGCAATGACGTGAAAGAGGCGGAAACTCTCGACTTCTTTCTATGTAAACGCCCGGCTCTCCCCATCATATATTAGGCAAATCTTAACGAGCAATCGAAGAAAAGTATTTCTGATGTGCTGTCCTTCGATAAATCTACAGACACAGACTCCCACTCAAGTTCTTCATCTATCAAAACAGCGCCGAATGCACCAATTGAGCCTCAGGCACTCCAGTCTGATTACCGCCTGTCCTACTTACTTATTTTCTTGTACTGTCAAATGATCTTCCCTTTATGAGACTCTCGCTTAGTGCCAACAACAAAATAAATAAATAACTTGTCCGGCTATTAAAAAACTCATGACTCATGAGTCTAGTATTTATGCCCTGGAGGAGCTGTAGACACGAGGTAGTTCAAGGTAGTTTAAATTGTTTGCTTTCTGTGAACTTGTGATTCTGTGAATAGCACGCTGTAGCCGAAAAATTTTTAGGGACACTTGGTAGTTCCTTCTTTGACCAATTTCAAGTCGGAAGTAATATACATATGTAGATACTTAGAGCTAAGAAGTGGGTGTTGAGGCATAGAGACATTCCAGGGAATTGTAAGGTAGATGAACTCGCCAGGTATGGAACTAATGCCAGTTCTACCAGAACGGTACTTTAGCCATACCTATCGCACCATGCACACTCAAAATTAAGCGAGCTGCTTCCCAAAGGAAAGTTTGTATGTGGACCGGTGGCACAACGTGTCTAGAGAGAACAGATTGGACCAAAGCTGGATCTGAAACGCTCTTAGGTTACCTATCAGCGCTACTATAGGCGTCATCACTGGACACTAAGAGGAAGGCATGCAAGAAGGGTTGGACAAAAAAGAAAAGGAAACTATCCTCCACCTTCTTTGCACCTGCCCTGCTCTCTACCATAAAAATAGAATCACTTAGTGGTCTCCTTCTACAACGATCTAGGCGATCAAGCCAATGCAAGTGTTGGGAGTCTTTTACGCTTCATCAGTAAAGTGCAAGTGAAGATCCATGAGTCATCGGAACGGACCTTTCATTTGACCAAGTATGTGTGGTTTCAGCTGGCAACTCCTTCAACATAACTAGAGAGGCATCCTGAGATTTGCTCATGTCTAAATATGTCTACTTTTGCTTTCAACGACCTCTCTCGACCCCGAATGTATGTTTAATATTTAGAAAAGTTTTTCAAAGTTTCCACGCCTACTTCTCACTATTTGTTGCTTTTCCACCGACTGAACATCTTGTTTTTATGTTTACAACTGTTTACGAGTTGCTACCGGCCGGCACATAAGATGTTGTTCATCTTTTTATGCTCACTTTTCAGTTCGATTCTGCACATGTTTCTTTGAATAACTAAACAAAATTCATGAAAGATTGTGTATAAGTTTGTAGAGGATAAATATCCTTATAGTTTATGGTTTATAAATATTTAAGGCTCTGTTTGTGCAACTTGATCTTATCCTCTTGTGTGTTTTTAACAAAACAAAATATAATGATCTGTGATGTGAACCTCTAATTTGGTTGAATTGGTTGAGGTGACCTCTTCTGCGTAGAAATGTTCTCTGAAAAAATCCAGCTACACTTTGGTATTTTTATAAAGTCAATGCGTCTGGTCTCCTTAGTTCTTTTCGATAGAGACACAAACGAGCTTCAGGCTCACTTCACTCACTTCACAGATTTCTTTAACTCTACTTCACTTCGTATTTTACTTTCTACATTCCTCTCGAGTCACTAACTCTTCCCTAGACCCTTTTCAAATTCCCTAGAAATTCCTGTTTAAAACCAATTGGTCCTTGTCCACTTTTCATAGCCGCCCTTCCTTCCAATTCAATTCCAAACCTAAGATTTTAAGCTTTAATTAATATTTCCATCCTCTTTTGTCCATGGGGGTGGTACTTAAAATGTGACGTCTTTTCCAACGTGACGTGCTTCCGGATGACGCCAGTCTTCCAATCCCTAGAGACTTTACCCAATTATCACCAAATTTCTTCCACCTAGATGCTTTCTTTTAATAGGTTAAACTATCCTTTACACAACCCTATCACAACCTTATTAACAGAAGCGTATAATCACAGAAAAATGACCTTCCTCAGGAGGCAACCGGAAACGAAAAAATAATCAACATGAACCTTTACCCGCTATGAAAACATTTCCTTCAAAGCATTCAGTTTCCTCTAATCCTCGCAGTAAATCCTGATAACCTTCAAAAGAAAATATAAACCAAATTTAGGTCATCGTCCTTTCGCTAATATCTTCATAAATTTCGCACATAAATTCCCTTCAAAGCATTTATCAATTGAACCGTCGCACTTCCATTACACAACGATGAACTCCCCCTCGATGTGGCCGTTTATTTATATTACATTCGCCAGATACAACACCCAGATACAATTTGTCCGATTTTTACGACCATAAGCCGGAGGAGAGCACGGAAAAAAGAATGGAAAAATTAAGTGCGTGCACGATTAATATTGGCCCTCGTGTCGTCCGCCCAATGGGGAGCTCGAATTCTTTATGTGTACACTGCACTCGATTGCATATGTTCTGGGTGTTGTACGCTTAAAGCGACACACCGTCCAACATTCAACTGCCGCCTGTTGAATGTTGCATATGTGCTCTCCTCCCATCTCGACCATCACCAGTGTGGATGTGAAAGTCCAATTAATTATGCGACCACAAATCGATTTATGGGATGATTGGCGGGGCTTCAGTTAAAAGGTTCTGCGGTGTGGGCAATAAATGTTAAATTCGCATAAATTAGTTTGAAATTTGTTTTTCCTTCCTTCAAAAAATGAGAAAAATTGGTTCAATTTATTCGACAATCCCACGGTAGTCAGGGGTAATTTTCTGGATTTTTTACTGTGAAACTGGTCCGGGAGGAGCTATTTTCGGAAGCCTGCTGTTTGACAGAATAACAAAACAAAATTATTTATTCAGCTGAACATCTGAACTGAACTGAATGTGTATCGTCTGTCTCATATCGCAGCAGTGAGCCGATTAAATAGATATTTCATGGGTGATTTTAAAATTTGACGGATTGAGTTTGGACGGATGGGCTGTTTATCAGATTTCTCTGATTGATTTCATATTTATGAAGCGAAGAAATCGTTTAATGTGATTAATGATTATTAAGTCAGGATTGCACGGTGTTCATAGTCTTATGCCTTGGAAAGGATGATTCACTAAGAGGTGCGCAGTTTGTGTTTTCAATTAAAAGTAAAATAATTAACAAATTCAAGGTTTATTGACTTCAAAATAAAGTTTAAAATTGGATATTATATGTGGAATGCAAAAGCAGGGAAGTGCCCATGTCGAATATTTGGGCATGATACGATTCCTTTTTGAAAGTTCCCCACCACAAGATGTAGGCGACGATTTAATGACACCAAAACGAGAAATCATTTAAGAAAATCGAATGCGTACGAGTGCATTTTATTTGACAGTCAAACTCTGAAGAGGGTAAGCCAAGAAACGAAAAATGTGACCACCTCAGAGTCGTTTTTTGCTCCTCTTAAAGTGTGTCCCTGAAGTAAGCATGTGGTCTACTTGGTTGGCTTTCCTATTATCTGGAGAAAGTCAGGTTTGCTGCTCCTAGAACCACTTATCACCGTATTACACATTGCAGCAATTGCTCTAAAGGCGCCATATCGTGCAGAATAATGAAATTGTTATCATCTGGGATTAAGCCGGAGGACTTCTTATCTGGAGTTACAAAAACTAGACTCTGTGTGAGCTTCCTGCCTATATTGTCCGAGATCAGGGTACAATTTCAGAGCCGATTTTTTTGCATAGACGCAGCCGAGAACGATATTGATATCATAAGCGGAGCAGACACTGTATGCTCCATTCACAAGATGAGAGGATTCGTCCCTCATAGCGTCTTTCTAAACGGCTTAAATTCCAACATTCCAAAACCACCTCCTACTCCTGCCCTTGTTTCCTCGCTGGACTTCCGCGAACCATTTCATCGCGTATTCGGCTCTAGTCATTCGCCTACTGAGGCTCAATGCTTCTCTATCGCTCCCAGTGGCGCTTTTTCTTCAAAGCTATTACACCAAAAGCGCTGACTGCTTATAACCTTTCTTTCGATGGGTGCTTATGCTAGATTATATTTCCCGGGCATATGACCTTTCCCATAGTGTCTTCCAGCTCATCAGAAATCCACGTAGTCGATGATCTCAATCATATGCGTACAGCTTAAATAAAAAGATGTGAGATCGTGTCCCGTCCTGTGAAGACTTTTATTTATAATCCACTGTCGCTCAAGAGGTTTACGATGTTGTTAACACAGTACCAGTGCGGAGTATAAAGTTACGCTCTAAAGCAGACATGGCCTTCATGCCTCCGGCTTCACATTTCATTGATGTTGGGAATCAGTTTGAAGGTCCATCGCTTTTGCCATTCTTTTACCAACTGACCTCGTGTGGAAGGTTGTATTTCCTCTTCGCCTTAGGGGATGCCTTCGGTTTTACCGCGCTGTACTTGAAAACTTGTCTGTACCTCAACCATTGGCATCATGTCGGCAACGAGACCTTCTGCATCAAAGAAAGGCAACCGGAAGACACTGTTTATTCTTAGTGCATTTTGTCTTCTATACGATTCTACCTTCAAGGCTTTAGCCAAGATTTGAGACCCATAGAGTTGAGTTGGGGCCCAGTGTCGTGAATCCGACTAAAAGAAATCTTCGGCTAGATCTCGGTACATCGATATTTGGCATGAACGTGCCAAGTGCCCTCGCTGCATTGGTTGAGTTGTAAGCCATGTATTCAAAGCGTCTTAAAGCTCTTCGGTACGGGTGTGTGACCTGATGTTGAAGAAAGAGGCCTTCATACTGACAATAGATAGGAGATCACTTATTGCTTTGGAGTCAATAATTATTCACTGCATCCTAACTTGGACAGATTCTTGTATCAGTTTGGTCTGTTCTGATCAAGTGATGTCTGCCTTATACTGCTCAAGGACTGCTTCCAGATTTTGAACTGCCTTCAGAATTTGCAAAGTGCCTGCATTTCAGAAGCGGACTCTCAAGTCATAGCCAAGTTAATTGCATCCTCCGGCTTCGAGAAAGTATCAGTCATGTCTAGTTGAGCGAATACAAAGTCGACCCCTCCAAAGCCTCTCATTTGTCAGACAGAGTGACCCTGTCAAAATGATAACCCCTTGAAAATCAAACAACACGACCTCTTACTGCTCAAAAGTTTTGCAAAATTCATCATAATGTCAGACAAAGTGCCTGCATATCTGTTTCTTCCCCCCAGAACAAGATAACAAATAAAACACAAATCTATTCCCCCACTGCCAAAGGCATATCTTCTAAAAATAATTCAAAAGCTTAAAACAAACCTCCCGTTGACAAACGAATTTTCCACGAAAAACCATTAAATGGTAGAAATTCCACGAAAAATTTGTAAGACTCTCACGACTTTTTGTTCGCTGCTCGGTTGTGTGTCCCGTCCTTTCTTCGTCCTCCAATTAATCCTGTTAACTTTTACATTTTTCTGTTAAAATTCTAGACACTGGAGCAGCACCTACGTCAGTAAGTGAAATTGTTGCTCACTTAACCAGCAGAGTGAAAAAGAGTATTATATCGGGGTGTCTCTGTGAAAGAGGAAGGTGCCAGACAAAAGGATTCCATTTCGGAGTGTCATTACTCTGTTTCATCGTTAACCATCCATCATCATCATCATTATCATCACAGCCATAGTCAGCACCCACCACCTCCACCACCATCATCTATTTTGGGCGCAAATTTTGATGAATTTTACGAATAAAATTTTATCAGTTTCGATGAACTTTACAATTAACGATGAAGGGGTGATTTACAGTCTGAATTGCAAGAGGAGAAAAAAACGAGTTTGAGGTTGGGGTGGTTGGCTGTATTCGAAGTGGAGCGATGATTATTTTCGTGGCGAAAATAGGTGCTAAATTGATGTAAACGGCGAATTGAGGATGAAGTAAAATGGGGTGGCAATGGTACCCTTAGTACCCTTAGTAGATGGGGTAAATTTGACAGCAGTTTGGTGATAAAAAGCTATGATGTAAGAGAGTGAAGGCTCTGTACACAATTTCAATGCCGAGCTAGGAAAGTGTCGACAGTAAGGTGCGAGAAAAATGTTGGGTCACAAACTGTATAAGAACTCCTATAGTCTTATCATTTTCAAGGCTACCAATTGGCAATTAAGTCTCTAAAATCGTTCTCACTTACATGATTCTAAAGTCACTCTAGATTGTCTTTAGTCTACACCAGTCAGGCACAAATTCAGCAGTCTGTGTGCCAGCGCACAGAGGAATCCCAGAAATGTACAAGACTGTCAGATTCGCCAGACTCGAGACTTGCAAAAAGGTTTTGCCTGAGACTTGTGTAAGTCCTTGGCTATGCAAAATGGAGGCAATACTTTTGACCGGTCGTTGATGCAACGAAGTTATAACTTGCTCTCTAGGATCAGCCTAAAAAGCTATTGCAAATCCATTATTTGTGTCCCTACATGCCACTGTCCAATCGGCCCTCATGTCGAAAGACAGGTAAGCTGGTTGATGGCTGTCCACATCCCTGAACTTCAACTGCCTTTCCCATATTCAGAATTAGCTCTGATCAGCATCCGCCATCTGTGAAACTTTGACATCATTCCTGCTCGATACTTCAGCCTCCGTAAATACAACAATACATTTCTGGTTTAAGAGCCTGTAGTCTTCTAACCAAAGAATGAAGGGCTATGGACTGCCTCGTGAGCCTTGCAGCTTAAAGGCATTGTTCAACCATTTAACCACTTCGAAAGTAGTTCGGGAGTGCGCGACTTCTCTGAATGCAGTCAAATGACTTAAGACGAAATGTCAATCCAGAAAAGGATTTGTTAGAGCCTGAACCTACCTTAGGCCTGTCTTCCGTAGAGAGTTGAGTTCCTCATTAAGACAAAAGCCGACGGAATTAATCTTTAAGAATTCAATGCAACTTTTGCTGTATCTTAGCAGGAAAGACGAGAATAAGAACGCGCTGAACAAGTACCTTCACCTCACGTTCACAGCCCTCAAGGTTGGAGGAAAAGTGGTCCGCGACCCATGAATTCGTCGTGTCTGAGTTTTTGGTGTAAAAATGCCGCTGGAAAAGGCTAACTTGGTAAGCAGCTCAAAGCCGCTCGAACCATATGGCATTTTATTTGAATCTCAAGACGGTTTTTTGTGACTTTCTTGGCGGTTGGATAAGCGTTTTCCAAGAACCACCCTGCTAAGACTGTCCTTTCTGCGTCTACTCTTCTCATTAGAACCTACTAAGACCTGACAACTCGTGAATTATGTTCTCGTCTGCGCCTTCATGCTGTAGTCGATCCTGCTGAGACCCGGAGAGTCGCCGAAAAGTAAGCTGCGTTCAAGATGCGTTCTCTTCCACATGTATGTATATCACCGCACCGATTGTATTTGTCAGTTAAACGCCTACAAAGGCGATAACCTCTGATGGTGCATGATGCATTCTCTCCCTAGAGAAAATGTGACACCGATGGTATCTTAACAATGGAAACTCGAAGCCACAGGCTTCCAGTGGCTAGCTACTTTTTGTCAAAACCTATGACTCGCATCGGAGCACACTAACCCCAATTCTACCCAAGGAGCTACCATTATGACCACGAATCAACACGAGTCATCCGAATTAAGTGAAGTTAAACACCCCAGCAAGTAACGTCTAGAGAACCAGCGACAGTTGACTTGATGTTGAAAATCAAACAAAGTCATCTTCATGCAATTACGTAGTTTCAAACTTTCCCAAGCACTTCGTTCAACCCCTTGGTCCATTAGAGTCAATTTACTTTCACTGATAGGACTTCTTCATTACTCTAATCAACCCGTGCCGGGCGAGAGCAGTCCCCCGAAAATCCCCTGAAAAGCCCCAACAACACAACATTCCTCAGGGTGGGCATCATCAAACACGTCAGAGGATTTCTGATTTCCTTGCCCAATCCTTCAACGTCTCCCACACATATGCCACACCGCACTTGTATGTGGAACTTCTTGTCCAAGCAAACTATTTCCGAGGGTAACGCCAAACTCAAACAGCAAGAAATCTGAGACCATATCTGCACACAAACACAACCTAATTGTAGACAATCAAATGAGGTCGTGCCGCGTCAGAGAGTGGGCGACCGAAACGGGATGCCGACAGACTTCAAGGTGAAACGGAGGGATGCTCGGTTGTGTCTATTGTTTCTGTTGCGGCACACCACCCAATCCTTTCTAGTTTCACAGGAATTTCACTTAAGCCCTAATCAAGCTGAAGGGTATCCAAATGGAAGGTATTCGCTGCAGTCGAAGGAGCAGTGCTAAGACCCGTCTACAATAAGGTGTGGTGTGATGCGGTTATTATTATTGTTTCAGCTCAGACGGTATTTTCGGTACTTTTTCTTTCCCCGGTGAGACGCAACAATATTTTCCTTTCGTTTTTGGTCTTATTGATCAAATAGCTGGTGAAACATAATCCTCGATGTTATCCCTTTGCATGGGAATTCAATTTGGAAGCCAATGCAGTCTGAGGGGTGGTGGGTAACGAACTATCTCAAGGGAAGGTTGAGTTGATAATCCTGCATTGGGAGGTCAACCAAAATCTTTAGGTTGGACATGTTGTTTTATGAAGAGGCTTACAGGTTATGGAAGCTTATCCAAATTGACATTCTAATGGTCGGTGCATGACTTGGACGATTAGTCTGTGTGGAGATTGTGCTAAATAAGCAGAAGGGCATCTCGAAATGACAGTGGTTCTCAAGACAGGAATGTGTTGGATTTTATGTTCTAGTCCTGTTTCCGACTCCAGAACATTTTTGAATAAAAAGACTAATTGGAGAGACGAGGGTAGCCATCACACACTGAGGTCGCTTTCTCATCCTTAAAAGGTCAGTTTACCTGCCTTCATACAATAGATCTCCACACACGAGGAATGTGCCTTTGGAAGTTCTTCGCACGTTCTTTGGACCATTTACTGTGCCCCATTTCACGTCCTATGGCTGTTTATTTTTTATTGAATTCCATTTCGATGTATGAATCCACATTTCGGTCGTGTGTTCCGTTGCTGCTGCTTGCAGCTGATAATGATGATGGAGTCATGGCGGCCGAGTGATGATGATAATGGAAGACGAATGGCAATGACGACGAGATGATGAATAAATAAACTTTTTTTTGGAAACTTTCAATGGAATGTAATTAAATCGCAAAAAAAGAAATTGTATTCCATTGTATCCATGCAGTGGAGATGCGTGTTGATGAATCTTTTTCATTGCCTTGTCGGCGGTGCACAGAGTTTTATAGCACATTCAGGTGAAATTCAGAGATTTTTTTTTCATTAAATCCACACAGTTATGAGTTGACGTGATAACACTAAGGCGACAGGCGGCGTCATTGTACGTGTTGTAATGTTACATATGTATCTGGGGAAGTAGGTGGTGACCTTTTAACGTTTTGTTTTTGTTTTTTTATGACTTTTTGTCTTAAAATGAAGAGAAAGTTATTGCAGGAGCAGATACGTTTTTTTTTTTCTTTTTATGACTTTTTTAATCCGCTTAAAGCTTGCTCATGTGATGAGGGGGCAATAAAAAGTTTAAGTGTTTCGACTTATTTTACTAAATGGAAGGTTAAATGGAGGCTAATGGATCTTGCTATTGGGCGACGAAGTGATACCTGCTGTAGGTCTGAAGGGATTTGCGGTGATTTGTCTCGTGGTTTCGTTTTCATATCACCTTTCACAAAAAGTCAGAAATCACGGAGAACCGATTGAAATTGGATATATTCCAACTGCGTGTGTGGTCATAACACTTAATCCCTGTGTCACGAATGAGAAGACTTGGTTGAATTTACTGGATTTGGATTCGAGGGCCAAGTCCTTACAGACACCCGACAAGGGGGAATAATATCTCCCCTTTTATGGGTACTGGTAACGGACAACCTCCTCCGGACACTAGAAAGGTCTCGTGCTAAATGCGTAGCATATGCAGACGATCTAGCCATACTGATCACAGGTGAATACCTGAGCAGCAAAGGGGAGCTCATGCAAGGCACACTCTAAACAGGTGCAAGCTCAGCAAAGGAAAATGGCGTTAATCCAAAACGGAATTAGTTTTTTTTTTTACCAAGAAGGCCAAGATACATAAGTGACTTCCACATACCTAGCATTGGAGGTGTACAATTGCAACTCCATGACAGCGTCAAGTATACTAGACAAGAAGCTGACCTGGAGAAACAACCTAGAGGAACGCACAGTTAAAGCTAAATGGGCCTCCTGGATATACAGGAGAACTTTCGGCAAGACATGGGGTCTAAAACCGAAACAAGTTCACTGGATATACATTTGCGTCACCAACCCAATCCTCTTTTATAACGTATTGGTCTGGTGGCCAGCTCTAAGGAACAAATATGCAAAGGAAATGCTTGCTTATCCAAGCAAAACGAATGGCTTGCCTGGGAGTAACAGGCGCTCAAGCCTTGACGCCAACGGCTGCTTTGGATAGTAAACATCCTACCAGTACACCTCGAAGTGAGGAGACTTATATATTTCTACACGACATCCAGAACAATCACGCCACCCATCAACCATCAGAGTGATTTTGGAGACAAGCAAATCAGCTTTGTCAAGAATTTTAAAACAGAATTTTCTTCAAGGGATTCTTGGACTCAAACCAACGAAACAAGAAACCATGACGGGATAATTGTGTTTACGGACGGCTCCAATATCGTATATTGCAACAACCCACCGGTAGGAACTTGCGATTCATCTAGATCCCTTCGTCACAGTCTTCCAAGCAGAAGTCGTTGCCATTTTAAGGGGAGCTGGAGTTCTACTGGAACACCACGCCCAAAGAAGCAACACTTAAAGCCATCACAAATCTAACATCCAGATTTCACCTGGTCGGGGAAGACAAACTCAGGAGGTTTCCCAGTCACAACGACGTCCGCCTTGTCTGGGTACCGGGTCAGGCAGGTGTCACGGGAAATGAGAAAGCCGACGAACTGGCAAGAGAAGGGGCGCACGCGATAGGACAAACGATTGAAAAGACAGTGGGAGTCGCACTAACAATAATTAAAACAGCAACCAACGAGAAAATGCAAAAAATGCAAAGGGATCACTGGGTAAACCTCCCGACTAGATCACTCGTAAAGAATCCAAGCAACCTACTCACTAAGAAGGCTTTAGGTTCAAGCAGAGAGCAATTGAGGCTGATGGTAAGACTCGTCACAGGACACAGGCTTTTACCTGGGGCAAAGCCGCACTGCTTATCGCCCAACCTGGACTCGACCACAGCAACGATTATGATAAATATTGGCTCTACAAGAGCTTCAGCGTTGGCGCAAAAGCCCTAGGAGTTGAGTTGATTGCTTGGATTGAGCCTGTGCCACCTTGGTCAGCAGTTCAACGCACTAACGACAGAGCCACGCGACCACAAATTCTCAACAATCATGCTTCAATTTTTTTTGAATTCAATTTATTTATTTCTATGAGTTGGTTAACACAGTAAGATACATTATCTTATAAAATAGTGCTAAACATTAAGTATGAAAAACAAAATATTATGAAAGCTACAGTTGTATGAGAAAAAGATGAAATTCAAATAACAAATTTAACAAAATAAAATAAGGCATATATGTATGCTTCACGGTTCTGAAATGTGGGGCGCTGGCATAAAGCTTAGGAACTATAGAAAAACTATGGAGGCGGTGTTAGTGACACTGTAGCACTAATTACGAAAAAATGACGCCAATAGGAGCGCCTACGAAAGCAGTGAAAGAGCCTGCAAAAACGAACGAACCGAACACCCAAGATTAGAACCATCCTTGCGATGATTTGCTTAATTTCAGTAACTCAAGACGAAAATGTAGCAAGAAGTTCTAAGAAGGGGAATTTCCCGATTGAGGTTGAGGAAGAGTCATTGAGTGTGACATTCTGCCACTGTCCCCTGAATAAGGATAGCACAGCCCAAGCGAGAAAAGATCCTGGGGTTCATGTAAATACCGGGCCTGGACAAAAAATCCATGGATTTTAGATTTAAATTGCAAATACATATCGCCCGCTTTCATTCCTCGCTGGAAAAGTTCCTGACCCAGTTGTGAAGTGCCCGCATAAACCTGGGAAAAGACGACGAAGATTGGATCTGCAGAACTCTTTTTGTCGGAGCATTATAGCAATTCCTCTTACGTCCTTTTATTGCTATAACCTAGGCTCACACATATCACTTTTAAAGGTTAACTGGAGCAAACACTGAAAGTCTCGTCAAAGTTAAGTAAATCACGGGACATTGGCAGAAGTTATCATCAAAAAAAACTTCATAATTCCAAAAGTTCAAGCCTTCCCTGCAGGTGCATTTGACCCACTGACCAACTAACCCTCCTAACTACGGTTACGAGCCTATTAAACAAGTACTTTCCCGAATAAAAATGAAAGACCCTTGGTGATTCAAACTTCTGTCGAACTCTCCCCCTATTACATGAACTGCAACTCCTCCTTTACCCAACTAATAGGGGGAAGACCCCTCAACTCCGCTTCCTTTTTTATTTTATTTCCAAATTTCATGGCCAATAGAATTTGTTTACTCCATTCCCCACCATATGTAATGACTATCGTCATCCCATCGCAACAAAACGCCTCGTTTTGACCCAAACTATCCCAAAACTATGCACATGAGGATATTGAAAAAGTTTTCGTCAAACTTTTCAAACTAATATGAGGCGACATTGTTGTCCAATTGCAAACAAACAGCTAACGTTAGCATCAATTTCCTCACCCAGGACATTTGGAGAAAATAAACGAAAAAGTTCTCCTGTCACCCGGTGATTCCCATCAACACTCGGTCCAGTTTCGAGGATTCAGCCACTCCTGAGGTCGTTCGTCACCGGGTCACTCGTGTTGGTACCTTGAACTCGCCTTCGAGATACTCAGAGGAGTTTTGTGGAATGTAGGTATGTTCATGGCACCTGTGGTTGTCACCATTAAAGAGATTTATGCACCTGGGAGTGAAGTGCAGTGTGGAGGAGGACTCATTGAGTAAAAAAAGTTTCACGGTGGATTTACATTCTGGTTGATTCCTCTTTCGGAGAGTAGCCATCGATGTCGGTTAATCGCATTTAACGTGAATGCTCTGATCAGACAAGCATACATTATGCCCAGGAGTTTTGATAACGGACCGCGAAAAGGGTCTCTCTGTGTGTGTGTGTGTTTGGATGGCACGTTAAAAATTGAAGACTTTTCTGACAGCCAAGTGCGTGTGCTTGTGCATCATATTGGCGGACCTGTGGCGGACACAAATTGATTCGGTGGAGGAGAATTCTTCTTCCTCAGCGGAGAGAAGAGAAGCAGGCGAAAGAGAATGGTTTTGGAATGCGATATGCATGCCTAAAGGGAATCTTTGGTGGAACTGATTCACAAAGGAATTCAACTGGGAGTTGCTTTCATCATGATATGCATGAAGTCTTATGCTCGTTTGGAACCGATATCGCCTTTGATTAGTCGTTTCATGGCATTTTATGAGGTAGGCTTTCGTCGGTTGTCTTTAGTGGTCAAAGGCAGTCTGGTGTGTACTTATCCGTAGTTTCCACTCGCCGGACACGGTTTTTACATTTATTCGGTTGGATGCACGTTTCCCGATGGCACGTGATGACCGTAGGCAGATTTCGCATTTTCACGGTGTGGACTGAACTGAAATCTTAATTATGATCCACGAAGTGGCCAATTATGAGTCGTGGAAACAACACGACAACACGATTTACTACAAAATCTTTGAGCAGATGACCGTAGAAATGGGAGGATAAAGCTTGGTAAATCGCTTACATCTATCAAGAATCTGAAAATCCGGGTTTAAACATGTCAAAGTGGTTTTTAGCCGTGAAAAGGTAAATGTCACAGACGTCGTCGAAGGAAAAACGTGATACGTGACCTGAAAACATGATTCCGCCTTCTCTAGAGAAGCTAGTGATAGGGTGTCAGAGAACTGGAATACTCGCTCACATATTTTATGGAGTACAAGGATATGTGGTCGCCGTGGGTTGGTGGTTAGTGCGTTGGACTGCTGACCGAGCGGCGTGGGTTCAAGCTCCAGCCAGGGAACACCGCATATTTTTCGCGGCACCACCTCTCGTCGGGGAATGACAAGCCTCCGGGAGTATAATCTGTCATAAAAGAGCTTCTCACTTCACCGTTCGGAGTCTGCAACAAACTGTAGGTCCTCTCCATTTGTACGCACGTTGGGCAAAACTAGGCCTTGGCTCATCCCGAGCTGTCGCGCCCGCTATTTTTTTTACAAGGATGCCACAAATGAATTTGAGAGAACCAGAGAAAACCTGTGTCCTTTAGAATTCGCGAATCTGTCTTTTGAACGTCCATTGTGCTATCAAAAACCCAGAAATCCAGTATCATATCTCCGTGAAGTGCATTGGGTTACTAGCAATCTCTGAGTAATTGGACATAAAACAGAAAGGGGTAATGGAAGTTGTAAACGTACAAACCCTGTGTCGCCAAAGAAGAGCAGCAATCGAATGGTAAAGAGCCAGAAATTGTACGAAAAAAAAAAAGAGGCTAGGTAAATAGGTGCCTTGTGACATTCGTCACTGCTCACGTAGACCAGCAATAGGGTCCATTGCGCCCATTTTAGAATTCTACCCGGGAACCTGTAAAGAGACAGGAAGCCCCTGATTTAATGAAGGATATGAATCTCAGAAGATCCCTCAGCTCAATGTCACGCAAGTCCTCCAGTTCCGTGAACAAGTAACTACCAAGAGTCCTCATTCTTCTACCGGCGAGGGCAGCACATTCACACAGCAGGTGGTGGACAGATTCGATTTCTTCCTCGTTCCTACTTCAGATATAACAAGAGAGCCTTAACGTGAACACCTGCCTGAAAGGCTTAATTTCACAGTGGGCCTACCCACAATATCAGCGCCCAGGAAAAGCGCTGGCCGGGGCTTCAGGGGAGTACAAGGGAGAGATTAACTCAATAGCAGTCGCAGAAGCAAAACTTTTTGCTCTTGACAGTTACTTAACAAAACTAATCCATTGATGGGATTAGCCTTATTTGTGGTATCAGCCCTTTGGTTTGACAGTTTTAACGTCACTGTCAACGACGGGCATTTTAGTCGCCTCTTACGACAGGCATTCCTTCTTCGGGTATATTCTAACCCCTAGCCCAAAGGGGAACCTACAACTTCTGCAATAGTTGTTGTGATGCACACCGAGGCGCTCCGCATGAGTACCAATGGCGTCCAGTAATGATGCCGGAGACTATGCTTGCTTCGCGCCGACTGAATTTGACTTGAGACAGAGATCTCGTCTTACTATAACCCGTCTATAAGTTTCTAGAAGTTCCACATGCGTCTAGCTGCATCCTGATGGGGATAGCTTGCAGCGCTACGCCCCTTCGTGCAAGTTCGTCAGCCCTTTCGTTGCTTGGGATATCAATATGCCCTGATACCCAACATAGGGTCATCGAATTGGCTCTCAATATCTCATCTCATTGGACATAACTACGTGGTCTGCCGGTGAGGAATAAAAAGGGGACTGAAAATCAACTCCAAACCTGAAAGCCTCGGCTATTCGAAGGAGTGTTAGAAATTTTGTCACTGACACGCTGTAACTAGTACGGACTTTCAGAAACTTTTTCGTGGTCGTCCCTCGATCCAATAGCTGAAAGTTTCTTCAAAACACGTGCACAACATAACCAAATTTGACCACCAAAAACCCATTTATCCACAGAATTCCCTTCAAATCAATGGCAGTCTCTACTGATATTTTAATCTTTGACTCCAATACATTCTGGTCAACAGTTTCAATCGGATTCTATTGCTCTTTCAGATATCCTTTCATTAAAATATTTTTCATCATCAATTGAGAGTGTATCTATAGAAGGATAACACAAATCAAACGCGTTCCACAACCCTCGTATTCCCCCAGGATACACGATTGAATCGAATTTCGAAAAGAGAAAATTATTTCAAGGTCCTTGCGCTGCCTGCGGTGGTGTGGATGGAAATAATTTTCAACGTGTGCACAGACACCTATAAGGACATTGCACTTACTCAACTACAAAATCCGCAAATGGAAATCAGGACTCAGTTACTTGGATTTTTTTTAACTTACTCTGTGACTTGTGTGAAAGTCAGTGGGAAACTTTTCAATTATTGTGGCAAACACAAATTTTAAGGAGCAGAGAGTACAGTTTGAAAAGTTTTAAATTTTTCCTTTCGACCTGTCAAGCAATTTCATTGTAATTTAATTATCACTGTGTCTTCGGAGTTGTAAATATTCAAAAATGAGGTTAATATCCTGATACTGGAGAGTGAACAAGGACGATTTGGTTTGGATAAGTATTTCGTTATAAGTGTTGAGGATTCTCTGTGCTTACGTGGATTTTTCGCAGCACCAGCGTGCATCCAAGAAGACGGTCTGAATCACGTATTATTCACAAATCACTTCTCTCCTAGAAAGATCCAATACTTGGGGACACTTGAAAGAAGCTTAACCTCTAGCCTTAGACATTTAAACCGACAATAGAAAACATCCTTAAGATATCCCCAATTGACAAATTAACTTTGAGATAACTTTGAATCCTCCTTTATCCTCGTCCTTCCGAGATCTACTTAAACAACTTATCCGAAGAAAATAATAGTCCAATTCTAGACCAAAATTGCCATCCGATGACCTACTCTCGCACCATTTGCATTCCTATTTCAAAGTCACAAATGGGATGGAAGCTGTTTCCACCTTAAATTGCTTTTTATTCGCGCGCACTTTATCACCGCCTCCTCCTTCGTCGTTTTACATTTTAGAAAGGAAAACTTCTTAGCGCCGCAAGAAAATGAGATTTACGCCACCCAGGAGGAGGAGGGGGTGACAGAAAAAGAAATTCACGGAATGCACGTTCCGAGTGAATTAATGGACGCATAGCTTGTCCATTAAGATAATTTATTCGCTTAACCAGCATCCGTGCGTTCGTCCGTCTGGTGATGGCTCGTCGTATCATCATCGTCGAGATGGGTATAGCGGCCGGTGTCTTTTCATTTTGGAGACACGACAAATGACACACAATGGTGGGCAAAGTTGGCAACTGACGGGAACATGGGCATAAGTGACACCACAGTCAACTGTAATGGTTTTGCCGTGGACGAAAGAGGCGGAGTATGAGAGATTTGTGTCTTAAGGATTTCAATTTAAAATTGTTTTTGTCTCCTTTTATTGGAGGCTTAATGGCCGGTCACGGTGGAATGCAATTTATTTAATGTTGTATCCATAATTGATTCCTGGGTGGCGAAGGTTTGGAATTCGGTTAAAATGTATCTCAAATATTTATGTTTCAGTTGAAATTAGAAACGTGGAGCAATAAATTTCAATGTGTAGGTGTTAATTCCCACGCAATGGAATTTATAGGATCCTTGCTTTGGATGTAAGGCGAAGGAGCCCACCATGCCACCGTCCCCTTTTTTGATGTCTCACACCGAAGATTCAAGACTTTTAACGCTTTTTTTTTCTAAATCTATTGACACATCCTTTCATTGTTTTTTCTGATCAATTATGCACACAACGTGTGGTAGAAAGCGACTGAGAATTCTTTTATTCTCTCAACGATTTTCGTTTATTTACCAACTTGTCACATCTGGCATTTTGTTTAATATTTCATACGCCTACAGACACATTCACATATCCAACTCAGTGTTTACTCAAACCACTAAATGAATGAACACTTGTGCTAGAGGTTAAGGAACTTTCAGACCAAATAACAACGCTTTCACGTACCTTCGCCGAAAATTATTGAATTAGTAAACAAAAACACGTTTTGGGTTAAATGGATGATGATCAAGGTCACTGAACTCCAGACACCTTATCTACGCTAAATTATAGACGACTAATGTAGGTATACGCATATAGTTCACAGTGCTACTATGCGT
This sequence comes from Matsumyia berberina, assembly GCA_917880715.2. NCBI lineage: Eukaryota > Metazoa > Arthropoda > Insecta > Diptera > Syrphidae > Matsumyia > Matsumyia berberina. The sequence continues at coordinate 113,010,610 of OU862872.1, forward strand.
CAGAGATAAGAAAATAACTCAAAGTGTGAACAGATGTATCTCATATGTTGGATTTATTTACTGTGTCTCTCAGTGGAAAATATCTGTGAATCTATTTCATCTCTGTGACTTGCCTAGGTCAATGTGTTTCATTAAAAATTTAACAAATCAAGGAATACATTCTTCTACCCCTAGAGGTCCAAAATCTACTTTTAGACCGATGAAGGAGTGTTTGTGACAAATCCTTTCGATTCAGTGGCGTTTGTAACGACGAAGAGCGAAGTGACTTTCAAGATCCTAATCTCGTAAATCATAATTCTAAAGTTCGCGGAGCAACATTGGCCTAAACTTTTACTAACCGACCAAAGAAAGTATCATAAAAATAAGTAAAATTGCGACGGGCAATACGTAGTCATGGTACAAGATTTGCAGTCCTCTTTGATGCAGAAACCCATCCTTGCTTCCTCTCAGTGCCCTCTGGCTTAACCGAAAGGTAAACTAATGACAAGAGGCCGGCTTCTATGGCCAACAAATCGTGCCACCTGAACAAACTTCTCAGGAAGTAAGGGACTCAACATAGAGTTTCCACAAAGAATCCATTTAAGGTCGAAATCAAAAGGCCACTCTCTTGTGATAGAAAAAACTGCAAAAAGGAATGGTTTTACTGGCAAGGACCTCAACAATCGTATACAGAACAATGATAAAAGGATATCTGCACTTACGTTGATGTCCGACGGAGACACTAAGGATTATCCTAAACCTCCTACCCCTCGACCTTTACGTCAGAAAGATGGCAACCCGTAGTGCGGCCAGACTCAGAGAATCTGGGTGCTGGTCGCCAAATGCAGAACCGAACTCGCCCCCCTGTGGAGCTTTCCTTTCCTAATCATCGTATGGGTCCCAGGTCACAGGCATCGAAGGGAATGAAATGACTGATGAGCTTGCAAGGCAGGGGTCGGCCCTTGACAGCTCACTCGCAAGAGAAGTTTTAATCCCATTAGGAGCTGTCAAGGGAAAAATCAGCCAAACACAAATGGAACAACCTTGCTAGCTGCACCATATCCCGAAAAACTTGGCCACCATACAACCATAAAAAAACGAGCGAACAGACATCGCACGCGTTGTCACCATCTGAATGGGTCACTAGACAGTGGCATGCTGCCAATCTTGACATCCCTTTTAATCCCTACTGTGGCAGATCCAAAGACACAAATGAGAGTAAAACCCTAGAATACTTCCCCTGCAAGTGCCCGGCATTGAGCTAGGTTGGATTTAAGACCAACAGCCATGGTCTGTCATCCACCTACACTCATCTAACAAAAGGGTCCTGAGAACTGTGGAAACAAACCGGTGCATTTCAGAACTATTTGAGTATCGGGAGTTCTCTGCCTGACACAACCATTAAAACCAACCAACCAACCATCTGCCTTTGGAATCTTCGTACTCCGAACAGACCGCATGCAGCTACCTTACTGACAAAGACATTTGAGTACTACAAAGTGGATATAACCGCTCTTCGAAAAGTGCGGACCGGGTGCCCGGAAAACAAATACCTGTCACATGTACTATGGTAACTGCTGCTAGAAGGAGAGACAGGAGCTGTTTGAATGCGGTTTTGCTGACAAAGGTGGATTCAGACAGGCAGTAGTAAGTTTCCGGTACGTAAGGGCGCGAGTATGACGATCCGAAGCCTAAAGAGGAAAAAGACGATCTCACCAAAAGGTTTTCGAAAAAAACCTACGAGGAAATATGAATAAAATCGTCAAGATCCGAACGGATGACATCTTTTGAGTGTATAGCCTGCACCATATGGCCCCAAAAACGAAATGGACATTGGCTATACTGCGGAGACTTGAGCATAGAGACTTAAGCTAGACTCAAACTATTGTTAAAGACTGCCAGATCACTGCAGTGTGTTTCCAGCGGAAATTACAGCAGTCAGTGAAGCTGCGGCCTGGCTTTCAATTAACTCGATAGTCAGGCAGCTATTAAAGCCTTGGAATCACCGACATTACGATTAAAGTTGGTAAAGCAATGCTGTAGATCTCTAAATGAGATTGCAGACAGATGCGACGTACCCTGTGCTGGGTTCCAGGGCATAGGGATGTTCCAGGCAACTGCAGGGCGGACGAGCTGACAAAGAAGGTCCAGGATGGCATCTCCCCGATAACCTGGTTCACTAATAGAAGTCCTCACCGAACCCTGCTTAATAAGCAAATATGCGCTCAGATTGGGGGTCCCCTCCAATGATTTCTGTAGAGGAGGAAACCACTACATACCTACTGTGCACTTATCCTGCCCTTGCAACATTAAGAAGGAAAACCCTTGGGGAATACTTCTATGATGACCTAAACGATCTAGACGAACTCGACATCCAAAAGATAAGGAATTTAATCTCGGGTTCAAAGTGGTTCAATACAAAGAGTTACTACCGATACAGTCACTCATCTCAGTGTACTCGCCGTTATACTCTTGGTTTCTGGTGCTGGTAAGCCAGTATCTATAGTGGAATCACAATCGACCAATCTGGTATAAGTGTGTTCCTGGTTGAGCGAGGGCATAACGCAGCTTGGAAATAACCTGATCAAACTACCGCCAACCAAATTAATCATTTTGGGATCGACGGAAGACACTCCTCCACTGTATTCGGTGTTCGAACGTTTTGAGGTGCAAACATCGACTCGTTACAGCAAAGGTACGAATGGAAATACCAACTCTTAGCGCTAGCAGAACCAATACTGAATATAGCTCAACATCGAAAGGTGGCAATACAGACCTCAAGAGCCTCTGCCGATCGTATTTGCCAGGACGACAAGCATTTGCCAACCAGCTGCTGACGGTTGTCTCAATTTTCCGTTTCGTTTCCTTTACCAAAAGTCCGCTAGGTAGGGCCAAGATAAGATGGTTGGACCAAATCCGAAATCTCACCTCTACCCGAATGGGGATAGCCCCTTATGATTAAAAGTCGACGGTGGAAGATCAGGAGATGTGGAGAGTCCACTGAAGCACCCTAAACCCGCGACACTTATAGCGGATAAACGGGCCATTGGTAAATGAATGACTGAATAAATTACTAAAGAAAGAAACTCGACGAATGATCTCTTTTTTAGAAAGTGAACACTTGTGTAGTCTTGTGTAGTACTTTCATTTGCAGCTGACTTGCGTCAAAGCCAGTGGAATGCTAAGTTTGTAGATGAAATCGAGGTCTAAACCGTCATTTGGCAACATTCCAAATTGGTTCGAATAGAGGAGTGCCATTTCATTACTTGATGTCAAATACTTCGGTATTTGCGAGCCTTTGGTAGTCACAACGTGTTTATCCCCGTCGTAATGGCGGCCAAATACCACAACCGACATACATATATCTCTTCACTTACCCAACTCTTATCAGATATAAGCTGTGAGTACGATTTAGGAATGCGAAACGATGTGCCAATCAATTGACTAAATCGACGGCTAGGTGAGGTCTTTTAACTTAAAATGATTCGTCTGTTGTCTCGACATTTTTCAATTGAGTAGCAAAGTCTTCTTTTGAATGACTGAAGTGACCCTTTGTAAGACCCTAATCGTCCCAGTCCTACTCTACGCCACAGAGGCATGGATTCTGTCAAAAAATGGATGGAGTTGCTTTTGGTTTCTTTGAGAGGAAAATTCTTCCGGTTATTTTATACAGCGACATCGACTTAGCCAGAAGAGTGAAGCTCCAACGACTGAGGTGGTTGAGTCATATAGAGCGGATGGACGGAAAATCTTTGAATCCACACCCGAGGTACTGCGCAGTAGAGAAAGACCGCGACTCAGGTGGCATACGCAAGTTGAAGAGGACCTTATCCAACTTGGCGCTCGAAACTGGAGGCAGCTGGCTAAAGATCGAGTTGGCTAGAGACGCTCTGTAGCGTCACCCTAAGTAAGTAATCGTAAGGGTGCGATTCTGTCCATTAGCCTGCCCATTCTCTGGGCAGCTACCCTCTCTTACATCACAGATAATTATTCGTACAAAATGTATTGAGATGGTAATTTAAATAATTGTATCATTTGTTTCGAATTAGAATCCACTTCCGGAAAATGCTAATAACCCCAAATGTAGGCCGTTTCCCATTACCTAAAATGGCTCTCCTTCTGGCGCCACTTTATGTGTTGGTACTCCCTCCCCACCGAAGGACATTTTCAAAAATTAAAAACCACCCCCTTTCGATTCACTAATTCCAATCGTAGCACGTTCTGATTTCTTTTTTAAGTTATTCAAAAACAATATTCGAAAATCTTAATGACATTCCTTCGGCTCCTTCGATCCTTCAACTCCCTCAACTCCTTGGAACCTCCTTCCACTCATTGAAATAATTTGTTTTGCATTTTAATTTCTTTTTCAAATTAAGAGAGGCAAACATTTTCAAAATCTGGCGTACGCAAGTCATTTTAATCGACTTACATTCGAAAAGTTTCCGAACACTCATTCCAGGACACTTTGTCACGAACCCCTATGACACGTAATTGAGATTTTTCAGGCCGAACATGACTCTTATTCCTGCCGTTCCCCCATTTGTGCCCATTAATTCGATGTTCTGATGTAAGTGGGGTGGGAGTGCTGGAAAACTTTTAACCTTCAGTCGGCACACTTGTGGTTTGTTACAGTTCATCATCCTTTTTTAGGTCAATGGCAAAAGGAATCTCGTGTAGCATCCCCTTTTTTTTTACTAGGGGTACCCACACTTTGAGGGTACGAATAAGTCCTTTCTCAGAATAAGAGTGAAAAATACCCGCCTCCTAGAGTGCACAACGTGGCACAATCTGCTTTCAAAAGTGTCGCCGTCATTTTTCCGCGCTGTTGATTCTCGATTCATTGTTGTGTTTTGCTCTTTGAAAGATCAGAAAACTTTTTATTTACTTTACACGAAATCCTTGCGAAAAAAAGGAGCTGACAGGTGCATTGGAGCAGTGAAAAAGCGCAAATTAATGATAAAAATTTCATTTCTCCACCGCCACAGGAGCATAGATAAGTACATATCTCTGGCGAAAATTATTTTCTACGTTTTGTTTGCTTGCAGCACTCCGGCGCAAGGATGTCCTTGCTCCGAACAGATTTTAAGTTGTTTACAACGAGAAAGCGTACAGGTGCTAATAGCCTTCATTAAATTGAATTTACATTCGAAGGCAAGATAATAAATGGAGGAGTAGTGTTGGACAAAGGATTAATGAGGTTCATTTGGGTTGGAGAATGAGCGAAGGTGTTTGCAATGTAGGAGGTTGTGCTAATGATTTGTGGAGATGCGAAGGTATAGTTCGAGTTAATCAAAATCGAATTTGGAGTTTTTAATTGTATTTGTGAATGTAAATCGTCCTAACAAGTTGTTGTGGGTGAAAACCCGACGAAATGCACTTTGAGGGAAACAGTGGCGAAGGTGAAAGGTTGTTGTGCTCTGGGAAAGAGACGAAATTCATTAACAGCTGTCTGATTCTCATTCATTGGCTGATGGTGAGTAACAGTTGGACAACTTACAAGACAGGACAACACTCTGCCAGCTAAAAGAATTGGGCATGTGAACTTGCTATAATAAAATGTTGCACATACGCCCCGTAGAACTTGTCATGTACACAGCGTGAAAAAACTTTAGGAAAACGGTTAAAGGAGGTCGAGAATGTCTGCTTTGAAGGGGGAAGAAGCTGCACTGTGTCATAGAATTGGTTACCTATGTCTAAAGAAATTGAATTCTACTGTAGTTGACTGCAAAACTTAAATGGCTGTATAGCTGTCAACACGCACAGGGCAACACACATAGGTTAGGTTTGATTGAAGTTGCTGCCAGCTAAACTAACACATTTAGACACATGAGGGGTTCGTGGTGATACCACATGGATCTCGCAAAGATTTGCTGCCTAGTCATTGAACCAATTGGAGCTTCTTATGAAGGGTAGGAGGCTACTAAAATCGGTGTTTACGGCTTTCATCAATGCTACTAACATCGGTCGTCTAAGTTGGTGTAGAAGAAGGCTCCTAAGTGGAGTTTTCTATTGCGGGAGAGAGCTGGATAGGTAGATGAAGGAGGAAGATGGAGAATAGTCTCTTTCCCCTCTTCTTCCATACAGTTTTTGCAGAAGTCGTTTGCCTAGACGCCAAGCCTTGTTGCATGCTTGCAACTTTAGCCAAATCTGCTTTTTCTCCACACATGTGGTACCACTTGTCTACCTAAGACTTGTTCTTTCGATAGCATCCAGCTTTAGTTTAAGTTTGCAAGTAGCGATTGGTATATCTGAGGTGCCCTAAGTTAATGTTGTTCCATGTCTGGCGAGTTCATCAGTTTGACAATTCCCTGGAATGTCAATGTGCCTTGGTACCCAACAAAGGTAAATATTAAACTACTCCGCCATCTCTATAAGAGACGAGAGGCAATCTAGGGCTAGAACTGAATTAAAAGCCACTGTTTCCAAGGACTTCAGTGCCGCTTGGCTGTCCGAAAAGATGCGGATATCCGTGGCTGATATTACATTTTTGTTCAGTCAAGATAAGACTTTCTGATGGCCATGCTTCCGACTGAAACACGCTATAATGACTTGGAAGACGGAACGCTAGGCTGAGGTTCAGCCTATCGGAGAAAATATCACCACCCACTCCGTTGCTAGTTTTTAAACCGTCGCGTCGGTGTAAAAGTTAATCGACTTGTCTTCTGAGAATACAACGTCGTCCCAGAATGACCTGAGAGGGATATTTACCTCGAAGTTCTTCTCAAAATTTGATTGTGTGACATTTTTCAAAATGGAGGCGTGTTCGAAATCTTTACTAGACCACTGTGAGGTTGCTGCCATTTGTCTGCCGAAAATATCGATGGGTGATAGATGAAACAGAATGTCCAGTGCTTCAGAGGAAGTCATGGGAAGAGCTCCGCTGATGCACATGCAAGCTGTTCGTTGGACTTTGGCTCGGAAAGTTATTGGCTATATCCAAGGCGATATATTAAACCATCACCCCGTACGTAAGTAGCCGACGACCTGGCCAGGCGGGGATCAGCCCTTAACGACTCACTGGCAGAAGTTGTTAATATCCCGCTAGGAGCCGTAAAGGGCAGTATTCAACACCAGTTTTTGAAAACGACCAACCAAGTGTGGAATAGGCTTAGCAACTGCTCCATATCGAGGAAGAGCTGGCCCGGTTACAACAAACAGAAAACAAACGAACTACTAAGCAGATCAAGACAAAATATTGCGAGTATCGTAGCGGCTAGTATAAGCCACTGGCCACTGTGAGACCACGGAGCCAAGCTAGATATTCCCCACAACACTTTCTGCCGCAGTTGCAAGGATAGCAGCGAAAAAAAAATCTCTACATCATTTCCTGTTCAAGTGTCCGGCCCTAGCGAGGGTCAGATAGCTGACTCTGGGCAAACACTTCTTCGACGACCTCAAAGACATTTCTTTGAAAAAGATTGGTGAACTAATCCGGTTCCTTAACTCCATAGGTTGGATCTAAACATCTGCGTCTATCAACCTATAACGCCCACAAACAACCAAGTCAAACGAGTTGTGGTATCAAAACGGCGCACCCAGCGCTAATTGGGTTCTTAGAAATGTCACCTCTACCTACCTACGTCAGTATCGCTCTTATTACTGAAATATAGAGCCAATGCGCTATGCGGGGTTGCAGACCTCATATTGACCGGGGAGTGCCCTATCTACACTCAGACCCTATGATCGCAGATGTGAGTCGATGCTGTCGCATAAATGGACATCAATCAATCGTTTAAGAGATTTTAGAAGAAAATATGATAGACTTATGGGTCTGAGGTCTTTTGGGCTTACATGGGAGCATTTGCCAGCCTTGGGTATGAAACCACTTAAACTTCTCTCCATGATTTTGCCAGACATAAAGAAGACGACCAGGTGTAGAGCCTTTTTAGGATAAGGTCTCTTCCATTTGCACAAAAATGTAACACGCACAACATGAATGGTTGCGGTTAACTATGCTATGGTACACCATGAATATTATTTTTTAAATTTTTAAGATTTATCTCAGTCTGTGTCTGGCTTTGGAACCTTTTGTAACATAATTGCAGAATGCCATCCAGCCCAGCAAATATGAACGCTTAGAAACCAGAACCTCTTCTAGCTGATAAGGACATACGTCGCCTTCATAGTTGTGCCTTCTAGTGTCGTACACCACGGGAAATAAGTTTCTACTAGGGTCTCCAACATATCTTGATTGCTTTCAGACCAAGTACCACCATGGTTATTGCCGGCAATCTTTTCACGCTTCATTAAACCAAGAGTTCCAACTAAATGCTTTGCTTTTTCCGCGGTACACTATCTTTCCCACAAAAACCCTACCCACATCCGTTTCCCGAAGTCTCCCGTGAATTTTCCTGAACTACACACCCAAAATTTTCATTTCATATCTCGCCGATCTGAAGAAACTCCTTGAATGCCTTCAAATAAATTGTTCATTCCACTAAACTTTAGCAAAACTTTTGTTGCCTTTAGAAAGGATATTATTCTTCCTTTTCCTGAATTGGGTCATTAACCATGTCCTGATTTGCATATACCTGCACCCCTACCATCTGATTAGTTCCAATTTCCATTTCTATACACAGTCCCCACCTCTCCCCGTGATAAATGTCCTCCATTCATTTAAATGCTCCTTATTCACAAATCTCTATGTGTTCATCTACATAATTCCCCATGTCCTGAACGAATCGGCTTTTGATTCAATTCAAATGTTACTTCTTGGAAATACTCAAAAGGCAAAACCCCTTTTTTTTTTAAAAAAAAAAAATATCCTTGCAAAGGAGCCGGAAAGAAGATGGAAGAGGATTCAAGAAAATATAATCTGCCTGCACAAGCAGCCGAGCACAGGTGATTGTGTCGGGGGAATGGCATACGGAAGGAAAAAATGATTAATGAACGCCAGAGATTTATCATCTTCCCCGTCTAGAATGTTGAGAGTCCTTTAAGGAGTAAACCCATTATCCTAGGGGGGGATAATGGGTTTATTCTTCTACAAAATTGTGTTTTTTTTGTGTTCTGTTTGGCAAAAATTTGTTTATTTTGACATAGAGTGCTTGTAAACAGGGTTTAAGGAAGCAAAGGATATACTTGTGCTTAAACTTCTATTGAAACAAATTGAAGGGGATGACTTAGTTAAGCAAACAGCGGATATAAAGGAAATGATGGATCCTTGGATGGGAGTCTGAAATGAAATTAATTTCACACATGAAATGCGGAACACTTTGGTGGTGGAATGTCGTTTGTTGTTTCCGGGGTTTTTCACATGTACGGTGTCGTGAAATTTGATTTCCGGGAGGTGCACGTCGGATAAGGAGAAGTGCTTTCTGGTTTTTTGGTGATGGGGTGCTCGAGGCTCGGATTTACGGATATTCTTTGCAAAGTTTAACTTAAAGTCTTTTGTTAAATGGAATTTGTTTATAAGCTCGTGGTTTTCAAATTGATTAAAGATAAGTCTGCCTAGTACAAACATGCTGCCTGACTTTACATAGCTTGTGCTGGGTCTTTCAACTTTGAAATTACCTCCAATTGGAATGACAAATAATTCGGGAAGAATCAAGGAAGGGAATTATTCATGGAAATAGGATTCGAGAATCATAGAGAAAACAGGAGGATGGCGTCCACAAGGCTTGTCTTAGAATAGTGTTCTGTGATGTGTTTCTGCAGTCGAAAATCACGAAGTCGTCTCGATGACGTTGATCCTGTATTCCTCTTGGTTGAGTTGAGTGGTCAAAAAATAGCCTAAACCGTGATTCAGAGAAAGAGAAACCCCTGCTTGGTTTTCTCGCGCATAGGCATGAACTCTCTCAAAAGCGGATGAGGTTGCTCTTGGCTGCTTCAAGAGGAAAATTCTTCGAATGATTTTCGGTCCTATCTGCATAGACGGTGAGTGGAAAGGAAATACAACGACGAACTGTACGGGCTGTACAGTGACATCGACTCCCGTCGCCAGAAGAGTTCAGGTCCAACTGAGGTGGCTGAGTCATGTGGAGCGAAAGGACACCAATGCCCCGGCCCAGAAAAAGTTCAAATCCACACCTGAGGGACGGCACAATAGATTGAAACCGCGACTCAGGTTGCACACGCAAGTGGAAGGGAACCTCAACCAACTTGGCGTGCGAAACTGGAGGCAGCTGGCTAGTGACCCAGCTGGCTGGAGACGCTTGTTGGTTGAGGCCAAGGTCCACCCCGGGCTGTAGCGCCACCTTAAGTGTTATAGGAGCCTAATCGGGTATATTCCCTTGTGTAGGGCAGATCTACCTTTACCAATCGCCTCTCCAGATGGAAATCTTCTCAAGATACTGAAGGATCTATTCGACAATTTTCCGCATTCCCAGCTCCCACTTCCTGCGATTTTCGCTCGCAGAACTATCGTCAAAAAGAAGTCGCAGAATCTAGCGAATTCTGGCATTAGATTAAGTCATTGGCAAGGAATAGGACAAGGTGAGAATGTTTTGTAAAGATTCCACGAGGGAAAACGCAAGTCATTTAAAAAAAGGAGGAAAGGCGGATGGGTTTGTAGCTCTGGGGCTAGGAGCGGCTAAATTTCCCAACCCGTGGAATAAATATGAATTTCTCGCCCAGCTGGGACTTAGAAACGTTCCCAAACAGCAGGCAGCAGTTAAAAATTTGTTTGAGACACGGAACTTTAATTTTCTCAGACTTGCATAACATATGTAGTTGGGTGAATAAAATCAACTGCCACGTTCATGTAGGAAGCGAAAGTTTTTATTATTCATAAAATGTCCTCGTTGTCGAATATTTTGACCGCAGCTTCTGCTCTCATGAGACAACTTCCTCGAATTAAACAAACGGGCTCTACTTTCGAATAGACTGTCAGCATTTCTATCACTTCTCTTTGTGACTCCGTCCAGGCACCACTGCCTTTCCTTGCAGAAAAGAAATGTAGAGGTGTGTGGGCAACTGTTTTTCTCAGCCGAACTCCTATAATTGCTGACTCAACAGAGCTTCAGAAGTTACTGCAGGAGTTTCTATGACTGGAAATTCTGCTCCAGACACCAAGTAAGTACGTCGAATTGGGTAAAATCACCCTCTACTTGCGCAAGCCCTCTTCTGTGTAGTCCCTCAGACGTGGAATCGAAGGGTTCCTTAGCGCAGTTGAGTTTTTAAAGGGATGATGTGCCGCCTTGAACAAAGTTTACAATACTTAACTTAGTTCCTCAGACAAGTCACTTCCAAGGCCCATCCACTCCTGCCAATCTTTTCCAGTTTCATCATATCATTTTAGGCAGTGCACAGCGACAGGTGATAAACAATAGCATCAACACCCCATTAGTGTACAGTTCGTCCACCGTTGGACATGTGAAGTGTATTCAGGACTCTGAATGTTTTTGCAACTTTTTCTCATGAAATTTCCGAATCCTTTACACAAAACTCCACCACTAGAACCGTCTGACACTTCTCCTGATAATTTCTCACAAATCCAATCCAAGACAGAGACTCCAAAGTTTAATCATCCATCTGTCCATCTATAGTATCAGTTCAAAACTGTTCAAATCTGTTTAATTAAAATCGAAATGAATAAATTCCAAGGACGCCTTTCAGCCATCATTCCTTTAAAACATTTGCCCATTGGGGAATCTTAAAACAGAGGCAAACTGATACCAGTATGCCACTCCACCACCATGCACATTGGCAACCTTCGTCAATTTAATTTTGAAAATCCATGAATAAAAGTCAGCAGTCATGGCTTCTTTTTTTTTGGAGGGAGAAAGGGGCGAATGGCGACAGGAGGCCGGCTTAAGTGGGGCATCTTCTTCAACACATTCGTTGGAATGAAGAAAAAAAAGGAAACGTTCCAGACGTTATTTAAGTTGGATGATCTGCTTGGTAGCTACCATGAAACAATTAATTTGCCTAAGTGTAGTGTATGTGTGTCTTTGAGTCCTTTGATTTTATTTTCTCCATTCAGTGGCTGTTGTTGTTACACTCCTGCATAGATCCGAGTTTGGCGTACCTTTCAGAAGAATTCAATGCCCTCATCCGAAGAGATTTCAATTTACAGATATTTTCCCTTTGACTTGATTCGATATCTTGTTGCCGTTGTTGCTCGTCCTGACTGTTGATGCTTTTGCAGAGAATATGCCAGTGTATTGATATCTGATGGCATCGCACTGAAAGAATTCAATCCTTGGTCAGGAGTATTGACACTGATGCTATCGTGCACTGGATCGATGGAAGTACTAAGAAAAGATTCAATCGATGGATAGGTGACATTCACTTACAACATTTTTTTTTTATCTATTTTGTGTGTAGGAGCTCTGCGTTGTCAGGGGAACATTGGGATGATTGAAAGGAGATGTTTCTTTGGCTTGTTGAATGCATATTATTGGATGGTTTGGGGTAGTCAGTGTTTGTTTTCGCAGCGTTATTGTCTGTTTATTGAACTTGATTTTGCATCCAAAGTGACTTTAAGGGATTTTCTTGCTCTGGATTGGGAATGGAAGTTGCCTTGTGGGATTTCACGGCAGCTAGATGGAGGTGTTCATGTCAGATGTCAGTGAACGATGGATACGGTGAGATGGGTAAGCTTTAACGCGGAATCACTGGTTTGATGGAAATTATTGTGACGCAGATGAAAGTGTGGCTGAGCTCGAAAACAAAGCAACGATCGGTCTGTATTTCCGAAAGGAGGCGGAGTACCGCATAGTGGAGCCACACTTCTGTGCTGTTAGGTGGACAAACTTAATGGAACTGAAAGATTTATCTAATTTTCTCTAGGGACCGATGTCCTTGGAATAGGAAATTACAATTGCAGCGGCAAACATGGTTATTAACTTGTGGCCTGGTCTCGATAAATTGGGTGTCTAAAGATAAAGATACAGAGGCGTTAATCCATCAGTGGACATAGAAAAGTCCTGAGAGTGATTCTGTGCTTTAAGTACAAAAATCAGTGACAATCACATTAATTACATGAATAGGTTTGTGAATGCTGACCTGTCTTCAAGGAACACATTGTATTTGGAGTGAAAAACATTGCGTCTCCCATGATGCTGTCAAAGAACTTGGGTCCACAAAAGACTTTGTCTATGCTATGTGCCTGAACATGTAGGCAGGTAGGTTAAGTGGCTGTCCATGCGAGGCACAGACACACATAGGTCAAAGAAGGCCCTTTGTGACGCCACTGGGATCTATACCCTAGGTGCCACTCCAACTAATAAAACCATTTGGAGCTCTTAATAAAGCTGAAGATACTTTTAAAACCAGTAGGCGATAATTCGCCTAAATTGTCGAAGTAATAGGCTCCTAGATAGAGCTTCCTTCCTTTGGAAAGGGCAGGACAAGTACAGAGGAAATGGAGAATCGTTTCTTCCTCCTCTTCGTCCCTGCAGCTCCTGGAAAAGTCGTTTGAGAACAGGCTCATCGTTGTGGCATGAAGGCCGACAGGACAGTGGCTAGTTAGAACACCGATAACGATGCTGACCGAGTGAGCTTAAGCATAGGCCATATCCCTCTGGAGGTACGGCAAGTGGTACTGTTTCTACATTTTTGGTTTGTTTTGATGATCGCGTCATACTCTAGGAGTAATTAACATGTAGCGAGTGGAATACCCAGATTCCTCCCCTCTGGTAGGATCTCCGGAGTGGTACCACGTTTTGCGAGTTCATCGGCCTTACAATTCCCTGGGATGTCCCTATGACCAGGTACCCAGCATAAATAAATGTGGAAATGTTCTGCCAACCCCATAAGAGACGATCGACAATCTGAGGTAGCTCTTGATGTATATGTTACTGATTCCAGAGATTTTATAGCAGCCGTGCTATCGGTAAAAATTGTGATGTGACAAGGCTTCGTTGATCGTGAAATTTCCGCCTGGAAAACACTACTATGGTCAAGAGATCGGAAGGAAAGTTGAGCACTTCGAAGAAAACACCACCTTCCACACCATTCTCGATTTTAGAACCGTCGATATGGAAGTGAACGGAGCGCTCGTCTCTGGCATCATCTTCTCCCACTCCACTCTGGAGGGGATTGATATCTGGAAGTTGGTGTTGAAAATCAACTTAGACGGTATGTAGTTGATGCCGGAATGAATGTTAAGAGATCCAAGATCGAGAAGTGGCCAATATGGTTGTTTGACCATTTAGAGGAGACCTTCAATCAGACGGCTGCGCTAGCAGCTAACTGCTTGCCAAAAATACCCAAGGGAAGCAGATAAAGGAACACGTCGAGTGCCGCAGATGGGGTGGTTCTTAGTGCTCCGCTAATGCATATGGATGCTGATCTTTGCACTTTCCACTCTCTATTCGCTCCTTAGGCGAGACGTTCCATTAATTTTTTTATGCGAATCAGAGGTCACTTCCCTCTGTCACTTATTTACAGAAACCCAACTCTTTGGTTACTTCAACCCTCACTGTCCTTATTTCCAACTTTAATATTCACAAGTCAAAAGTCTGTCAGAACTTAGTCCTAAATGGCTTCCTGTGTTGGGAATACTTTTCCCAAAAACACATTCATTTGACAAACTTAAGCTCTTGCCGAGCAAAAAAAAGAGAGGATGTTTACGTCTTCCGCCACAAGTTACATTTATTCGTCCTTTTTGCCTTCCACATCCGCATATGCAAACTTCGTCTATAGACCTCGTATATGCAAATAACATGTTTACCACATCTGGTTGCAAATAGCCCAACAAAATAGCAAAAAGGGACGAATAGAACACAAAAGGACTAAGAACTTTCTCAGAACATTTCCTTCTAAATGCAGATCAAGTTCCCTACTCGCTCCAATAATCCTCAGATTATGTTTTGTCCTGAATTTCCTCGGGAATGTTTGCATAAAACCATTTGCAGGAACTTTGAGGCATTAATTGTGATGAATTATCGCTGTTGTTAGAATTTTTGTCAGACGCCCAATGAGAACCGCAAATGAGGTGTTACGACCACCCTAGAGCAACGAAACGAATTCATCTGGCGGGTAATTAACGATGGTGACGATGGCACATTCTGAACGACCGGGTGCCGTTGATTCAGATTGATTGCAGATGCTTGTCGGCACGAAAGGAGTGTGAATATTTGTTCTGGCACCGGGCCAGGATGTGTTTTTGGCAAATGCGTTGACACGCATTAACGGAAATGTTGTAACAAATTGATATTTAGTGTCGATGCGGCTGGTAGGGGCAGATGTTTGGCTAATGATCAGGAAAAACACACACACAGATTTCGCTTGACATGGAAAAGTTGTAATGGATGTGTTTTGTGGGCATTTTGAATGACATTTATAAACGGGTGGACATAAACGTCAAATGAGACAGTGAAGCTGAGTAAATTTTAACTGACTTATGCTTAAATGAACTATTCAACCTGGAAGATGAAGGCCAATGATGACTTGGTAAGGAACACGCACCAACTCATCTATAACATATGGTCGGAAGAAAGTATGCCCGATGAATGGAAACTCAGCACTATTTGCCCGATCCTCAAGAAAGGAGGACCTGAACTGTGCCAACTACAGTAACATCAGTCTTCTTAACATCGCCTACAAGATCTTATCTGACTGAGTGAGCGCCTGAAGCCGTTTGCCAACAACCTGATCGGCCCATATCAGTGTGGCTTCAGGCCAGGAAAGTCCACTATCGACCAAATATTCACACTTCGGCAGATCTTGGAGAAAACCCTGGTACTTCAATCGACTTGAACCTTTTCATCGATTTTAAAGCCGCGTAAAACAGCATCTATATAGACGAGCTATACAGAGTTATGTCTAGTTTTGGAATCCTTGACAAACTCGCCCGTTTGTGCAGCGCGACCATGGAGAATGTACACTGCTCCATCAAGGTCGGTAAACACCACACAAGGCGACGAGCTGTCATGCGACTTCTTCAACATCGTTCTTGAAAGAATAGTGCAAAACTCACGCGCCAACAGCGAGGGCACAATAATTCAAAAGTCCGTCCTATTGCTCACATACGCCGACGGACGCGTTCGTGAATATTAAGTCGGAGGCGGCGAAGATGGGTTTAGCGTTCAATGAGGGCAAGACGAAGTACATGCTGTCAACAAGAAAGGACACCTAACACCGACGTCTCGGACAGAACGTCACTATAGACAGCTTTAACTTTGAGGTAGTTAAGGACTTTGTCTTCCTGGGCTCCGCACTCAGTTCAGACAACGATACCAGCGCTGAGATCAAACGAAGAATAAATCTTGCCAATCGCTGTTTCTTTGGGCTAGAAAGGCAACTGAGTAGCAAAGCCCTCTCTCGAAACACTAAAGTGACCCTGTATAGGACCTTATTCATCCCAGTCCTCCTCTAAGGCGCAGAGGCATGGACTCTGTCAAAAGCGGATGAGGTTGCCCTTAGCTGTTTCAAGAAGAAATTTCTTCGGGTGATTTGTGGTCCCGTCTGGATAAACAGTGAGTGGAGGAGAAGACTGTACGGCCTTTACAGCGAAATCGACTTAGCCAGAACAGCGGGTAGGTCATGTCGAGTGGAAGGACACCAATGCTTCAGCCCGGAAAATCTTCGAATCCACACCCGAGGGACGGCACAGTAGAAGAAGATCGCGACTCAAGTGGAACGAGTGGAAAGAGGACTTTACCAAATTGGCGTGCGAAACTGGAGAGAGCTGGATAAGCTGGCCCTGGTCCCCCCCGGACTGTAACCCACCTTATGTAAGTAAGTATGACGCTGTACTAAAATTTCAAGAATCACCACGCGCACCCTTAACACGTCATCTCACACATATGTGGTATAAGTTACTCAATATACTGCCACAATCGATGGACTATAGTACCCACCCATATCCTTGGAGAGAAACACGAAAAACCATTTATGACTAAGGAAGATTGCATTTGTAAAACTTTCTTCGATTCCCCTCGCTGTCTGTCCCCCCAAACAATCCCAGAACACTCCACTGATAGCTGAACACACTGCAAAGGCTAAAGTGCTGCTTCAGTCTCAATAATTCAAGGAGTGTACATGTGTAAGAATCATATGTCCTCACATTCATCGTGTAACGATATGACAACAACACGAAAGATATTACCCACCAGAGCAAGTCAAAAAAAAAGGTCACTCGGTAGGATTTTCATTAAGGATATTGATTATGACGATCGCTGCGAGCAGGTGTATCCTCCGAGGATATTTGATAGCGTTTATTTGTGTTCTTTTCCGTCTGTTTTATGCTAATGAAATTGATGTCGGCAGAGAGTGTTGTGTCAGTCGTTTAATGTCCTTTTTCGTTTTGTTTGAATTTCTATTTGCAGATTTCCATGGCCACTGAAAGGACATTCACCGCGAAATTAAATGAATTCAGTATCGAGTCTTTCGTTTCGACACTGAAATAGAAAATGGAACAATGTATTTATACCAACGACGGCGGCTTGGTAACGCTGATAAGTTTGATTTCAACGACAAGTACACGCAATTGAATTCGTGGGAGTTGCGGGAAGGATTTGATTATAAATTGGAGCACGTAACATGTATAAGTTGTGCACTTAAGTCGAATAAACGAATTGAAATTAAGAAAAAAAATTCTGGTCGCAGCATGAAGCAGGATAATGGATTGACACACTTTCAGATCGGTTCTGTAACCGATGTGGGTTGGATGGGATTGGCAGCTGGGAATATAAGCAGCGCTGAGGATGCGAGTGAGAATCAAAATTTCACACCGGCTATATCACAAGTAGTGCTGGCACCGACTCCGGCAGCATCCTTACCCATATTGCCGATTGGAGAGACTATACCAACGGCGTTGGAAGAGGCACTGGGTGGCCCAGGAAATGGCACCGCCGCGGAGGACCTCAACTCGTTTTATTTTTACGAGGTAAGTCGTAATTTTTAAACATGAAAAACGTCTATGAATTTAAATGCTGTTAGGTTCGTCCTTGCATGTTTTTTAGCAGATGTCACTGTCACTGTAGAAGGATTTGAAATCAACTTCCATCTTAAAGCGACGAAAAATTGACAAATTTCACTTAAATTTGACCTTGACGTGGATTTATCCTCTTAATCCTTAAACTCCACATGAAATTCATTCATCTCCGTAACCTTTCATCCACCCAAGGCCACCCCTTTCCCCTTTTCACGCAGCAGACTATCACATAATTGCAGAAATTATAGCATCATCCACCACCAAAACTTACCCTCAAGGAGTAACCAAGTGAAAGCTGTTTTCATTGAAAAGAGGATAATTCTTCAAAGCATCCGCTGGATGTTTTGGATCAATTTGCCTCTTAATCCTCCGTGCCACCATCGAATAAAAACGTTAATCCCTGTTAAAATCAACATTTTGACGGTTTTTCTCTAATTGAAATTTATTACACCAAGTGTGTAGGATTGGAAAACAAACCAGCGACACCCATCCACCCGAAGGATACGAGTAAGTTCACTTATTCCGTTCCGATCTATTAATAGCATGAGATTAATTCGAATGTCTGCAAAAATTTATAGCTGCAAACCGGTCACCGGTCAGCAACATCATCATGATCATCATCATCTAACTAAGCCACCAAGGACACGTTTTCCACTTAACCACAACGAGAGCGGCTAACAGCAAAAAAAAAACACGAAGAGAAATTGATACGGATAATATCCTGGAAACCGGACAAAGTATATTCGTATCCACATCTGGTGGAATTCTTCCTTTTTTTTCTCCATGTGTACTTCATGCTTTTGTCTTATAAAAAAAGGACGATGAGCCTTGCCTTGATTTGTGTGCCGTTGATAGATATGTACATCTTCTCACCACTCGCCACAGATTTATCCTGGTGACCAACAAGGATATTGGTAATAAAACCCATGTTTACGTGATGAACATTTTTCTTCGTTTTACTGTTATCGCTGAATGAGAGCTAGAGGTCTGGAAAGCTTCCCTCATCGCGGATATGAATGGGAAAATGTGTGATTCAATCCAGACCAGTCGGTCGGTCGGTCGGTGTTGGTCAAAACCATGACAATAGGGTACATGGGGACGAGTTATTTTGGGGAAATATCCTGATAATGGACGTAAATCAATGAGTTTTTTTCTTTTTTTTCTTTCCTCGAGCAGATTTCGTGTCCTTCACAGAGGAGTCTCGGGGTGCCCCAACCTCAAATGCAGATGTCCTTGGTGCTGATTTAAATGAAATTGTTGGGTGTTCTGAATACAATTGGTGTGCAATTGAAGTCAGTTACGGTTCGTTTGCTTTCGCCATCGATCGATGGGTGAACTCTGTTTTGTCAAAAAATTGTCGAATTCTTTGGTTGTATTGTCTTATCGTTGACCCTGAAACGAAACAATTTTACTGTCTAGGCGTGGTAGACCTTATTTTGCTGAGGGATGACACTTTGTGAGGTGGAGATTTAAATCTTCGTTGTCGTAGTTATTGCCACCGCATAATCAGGACGAAATAACTTTTTTTTTTTTTTTTTGTTTTCTTTCGTTTTGTTATTGTGGCGAATTATGGTCGTAATTCGTAAATAAAACTGCAATTCCAAAGGGATTTGGTTCGGAATTACGATTCAATGGATTTATTTTATGATTTATCGACTCTGCGGAGTTTTGCTGATGAGTGATTTTAAATTGAGGATTTATTCTGTTGGGGTTTTTATTGCACGGCACTGGGGTCCTTTGACTTTTATTATCATTTGAGGTCGGAGTTCATTTGGATAATTTTTCAATTTGAAGGAAGAGAGAGAAAGAGAGAGAGTAATTTGAGGATTCATTAGGTGACAGAGAAGATTGGGACAAAAAAAATTCTTTCTTTTGGGGCCACAACCTTTCTAGGGCAAAATCTGCGATTTAAACGAGGGCACAGGACGGCATTATTGGTATTTAAATTCGTCAATTAACGCGCCATGTAGTGCTAGCGTAAACAATTAAGTGGTTTATTCGAGGACTTCTGGCTTTGAAATTTCTACAGCGTTTTAACTTGAACCAGAATTAAACAAATCACTGATTTGCTTTTTTAGAACCTCCCGTTTGGTGGTTCAAGCTTGAACCGAATTAACACTGAAATGTGCCTTTTTGTTATCACGACTCGCGCGACCTTGTTGATCATGTGTGTTGTTGAAGAGAGAGTGCCTTAATCCAGCCTCTAGGGTTTAGAAAACCAGCCTCTGAGGAAAGAACTCGTATCCCTTTACCCAAAATATCGTTGAGCTCGTCAAAAAATGATTAGTTTAGTGCGCGCAGTTTTGCTCACACCCAATCAGTTGTCATCATTATCATCATCAAATGACCGACTTATCCACAATGAGGGTCACGGCTTTAGGGTGCTTAAGTGGACCCTCCATATCTCTCGATCTACCACCATCGACGGGGCTATATCCAGAAGGATAGGGGTGAGGTTTCGGACTTCTTCCAACAATGTCATCCTGGGCCTACTTAGCGGCCGCCTACCTAATGGTACGGATTCCATGGCATGTCTTGGAAGCCAAGTTGGGGGCATGCGTTTGACGTGCCCAAATCATCGAAGTATGGACCTCTCCCTTCGGAGAAGTAGCTGCTCCCCATTGAGCCCCTCGCGTATTCTGGTGTTCCTAACTCGATCTCGACGAGCTACCCCAGCAATACAACGAAGAAATCTCATTTCGGCAGCTTGTATCCGCGATCATATTCCTTCGGTCATTACCAAAACCTCATGATCATGGATGAGGGTCGGAACAAACACTGAATTAAAGACCGATAGCTTAGCTCCGATGGCAAGTTTGGCCCTCTTGATAAAAGGCTGACCAAGCTGTCTCAAAAATGCTCCAGCCTGACCAATCCCACAGGATAGCTTAGTACTGCTCCTCCCATCACTCGTGAATAGGACCCCAAGATGCTTAATCTTTTCCACCTGTTTCAATGAGACTCCACTAACACGCAGAGTAATTGAACAGACGTTCGGGAAATTACCATTACCCCTGATTTGCTCACGTTTACCCTCATCCCAGCTTCAGCACAGACGGCTACCAATCTATCTAGTGCCCGCTGGAGTTCGGACCAAGTCATCAGCAAAAAGCAGATCACTTATCCTTAAATCTTCCAATTCGAAGAGTGGAAAGCTGAGAGTGAAAAGCTGGTCAGTTGTGCTTCTATCTGGATGAAAGCTACACTGCTCACCGCCCAACCTGGACTCGATCACAGTTCTGATACGCGGTTCCAACACCTTCGCAAAGATTTTTGCCGGGGAGTTTGCCAATCGCATGGTGTTTTACCGCATTCCCATGCCTCTTCAACGCAGGAGCCATTTCACTCACATTTCACCTAAAGCCTTGAGCATTTCTGGTCGGATTTCATCCACACCAGCAGATTTGCTGGTGTGGATGAAACGTTCGAGTCAACGTTCTCACACACTTAAGCGAGCTTGGTTTACTCATGAATTCATACCGAATTTCTTCGCTACGACACTTGATTCAAATCTAACGAGCAGATGAAGTTGGTTAAGAGCTCTTCAACTTGCGTCATCTATGCAGTGTGTGAGATCGTTTATCAGAGATAGATCAACCACTTTACGGGTCCAAACTTGATGTCAACTCAGTGTACATGCTCTTTGGTCTGGTCAATGTCGCTGTACAACACGAAGAGAACTAGAGAGCTGTTTTATTTTTTTAAAATTCCCCCACTAAATCCGAAGCTTATCTAGAACGCCAATCGATTTCGATCAATTCAACGCAATTGACTTCTGACCGAACGAATGAAACGAGAAGAAAAAACTTAGCTTCAACGAAAAATTATCAAAGACTCTGATAGCCGTCGATTATGAGGATTTTGAGTGATAGAATGAGGAAACCTTGAGTTCGTTCTAGATCGTGCAGGAAGCAAGCAATTAATGAGTATTGTGTACTATTACGTCCTGCAAATGTAATGCGCAGGACACTTTAAAATTTGGAAAGTATTCGAATCGATTGGTTTATTGTAAATAGAAAAAGATCTGCAAAACACCTCCGAAAATTTAACAAGAGTCGAATCAGCCCTAGCAAGTCTTTGAACGGGACATCATTTAGGCAGAGTAAAAAGAAAAAATAAAAAGGCTTATTCTGTTACCCCTGAGTCTGGTTTTAAAAGTTTGGGTAAATAAATCAAACAAATGCATGCAAATCTAGAAATGTTTCACTCACCCTCTCTATTCATTCTTGTGCTGGCTATCTCGTTTCATCATCCATCTTCTACAAAAATGTATGTCATTGCTGTTGCTGCCAAGTTCACTTTCATCTTCACTCGCGAAACCGTACCGACAGAAAAAACCAAATTAAAGTCACAAATGGGTGGGAAAGGGACACACTCTGCAGCTGCACACACTGCACTTGCCAGTCGGCCATTATTTAATTCTTTTCTTTTTCTATTTTTTTACAACAGGGAAAATTAAGAAAACTAACACTCAAGATGCTCAGATCACACAAAAAACATTTTAAAATGAAACACTTGACAGGGAAGGGCTCACAAAATGCAAAAAAAAGAAAAACGATTTCGGATTCGGACACTCGATTGAAGCCGCGCACAGTTAACTAATTTTCACCACTCACCTTGAAAGTTGATGTAACACTGCGCCTGATGCTTAGCCGAGAGCAGAGAGAAGGGGAGAAATAGTCCAGTTTGGAGAAAATTTTGTCTCCAAAATATGTAAGAGCGGTGACTGATCTATTACTTTTCCTTTTCTTTATCTGTAAGTGGGTGAGAGGTTATGGAGACTGTGATTTTTTAACCCAGTTTAACTCTTTCTCAGAGAGAATGCGTTCATTGCGTAATATTATGTATGTCACTCTGGTCCCATTCGCTCTTAAAGAATAATAGCACGACGGAACTTCGTGGTTGGTGCAATTGTATTCGTTTGGTTGAATATTAAACCCAAGGCATCTCTGTGTTTCAGGCATAATTCCCCCCTTCGGCGTCGGTCGTCCGGAAATATCAAACGTCGAATACTCTTTCTCTCATTTTTCAGTTCGTTCAATTAAATTCTTTCGTCCACACTTAATCCTTCAGCAGAGAACTCGACAAATAAAACTGCATCCAACCTCCCATCCATCCATCCACACACAGATGAAACGTTGAATTTTATTTCAAAATGAAAATGCAGTCTCCCTTTTCCTCTTGAGCTGTCAGGATGACACATCCCTCTCCACAGTTGCAGTGAATATAGTTCCTGACATGGAGAGGTGTTGAATGTGCACATCCTGAAGCGAACATTCAATTACATTTACAACTGAAGGATTTTTCCGCTGTCAGAAGTGGGAAAGGAAAAACTCAACTTCATTGCAACGATTATGG
This sequence comes from Matsumyia berberina, assembly GCA_917880715.2. Taxonomy (NCBI): domain Eukaryota; kingdom Metazoa; phylum Arthropoda; class Insecta; order Diptera; family Syrphidae; genus Matsumyia; species Matsumyia berberina. The sequence continues at coordinate 113,033,771 of OU862872.1, forward strand.
AGGATTTCCTTAACTGGCTCTTGGGGAGAACGAACCCTTTCTTTGCCCGGATGACAGTCATCATAATAATGTGTCGCATAAGAAGTTCAAACAAATCGTTCGTTCAAGTGGGTCCTTGTCGAAGGGTTGTGTTCTTAGTAATTTGGCACTTAATTCAAAGATGCTCCACCGAATCAACTTTAATTATCCACCCAAGATGGCAAGACATCCTTGTTCGTCATTTTTTTCTTTTTCTTTTACTTTTTTAATTGCGGTCCTTCACATTTGAGTCCGGAAAGTTAATGACACGACTTCATCGCATGCTTGTGTCATTTTAGGGGGTTCTGGTTTCAGTTAAAGTGGGAAACGTGCCTGTCGTAAACGCAGGGATTTAATTTCCTGCCCTGTCTGGTGTCGGCTTTCAGGCCTTCATAAGCACCACCAACGCTGACAACATGGCAATCATCATTCACTTGACAATCGGTTTCGATTTATAGAAGGCAAAACCACCCTCGGGTGGTCATTCAACGCTCAAGTGGCGTCGACTTTTTTTTTTGTCGGAAATAAATGAACTTTGACACTTGGGAGGAGCAGGATGTGGTGGAACTCTGATTGCACGTAGCCCACGGTTGTCTTGGTTTGCCTATGATTTATGAACGAGTATGGGCAGTCTACTCTGTCAATTTGCGTCGGCGACGGTCTTGGAGACATAAATCAGAAAGGAAACTCTCATTTCCCTTCTGACGGTGTATGGGCGGGTGGTTGGAGAGATCGGAAATCAGTGAAACTTGTCCGGGACATAATTTGTTGCTAAGCGAGTGCACTATAGCGCTGTAGGAAACTCTTCTGAATTAAAGACTTAAACACATTAACTCGAGCACATGCAAATAAAAAGAAAAATTAAAGTATCCACCTACTTTGCCAACGCCATCTTTATCTTTCGAGTCAATTTCTCACATCTAATGGATAAATTTGGTGGGTAAGCTCCTTGATAGACCATAAACAACCTCAAGCATGGCATCGTTTAGGCACCACTTCAACATTATTCACATTTACACACAGCCAAGGATACAGAATCAAAGGAAAGGAAAAGTTCAAAGAGCGCCTTTTTACACGCCAAATAGGTCTGATATGCAATCAGCTACCAAATTTCCCTTTTTCTCTGCTCAATCAGGCAGGCAACCCCCTCCCTCTCACTTAAATGGAACTCCCTCCGTAATAATTTGCAGATACCGTCTGATTTGATTATATATAATTTTAGAAAAACGGGAAAAGGTCCTTCGGCCTGTGGAAGAAGCAGCCGCCTATTTCTGAGGCTGATTAACAAAATCACTTGGAACGCATTAATCAGCGACCCTTGAGGAATTTTCTTTAATCCTTACAATGATTATTAATTTCTACATTGAAAACGTTCCGGCTTGCGTAACTTCCTGTGATTAGGGGTGCTAATGGCCATTAAAAGCTCAAACACTGTCAAATGGCGTCGCAATGAATCGCTCACCCTTCTTAATTGCGTGTCATTTTCTTGTCTGTCAAAATTTGACAGCTGACAGATTATGAGCCAGTACTTATGGACTGCTGCTTTCAACTTCAAGTGGCAAGTTCGTTGCAGTTTGAATATTTCATGCTGAGGCAGCAACCAAAAATAGGCCCCTAACAGAGCCTCAGGTATTTTGTGAGTTTAAACCAATGATCTGCATATAGCCGTCAACATTGCGACGAAAATTTCTTTAAAAAAAAAAATATGAAAAATGTCCTATTGCCACAAAAAATTGCCAAACTTGTCAAAAAACACCAGACCACTGTCCTCTATCCTACTTCGACTTCATAGAAAGAATACATTGTTCACTTTTATTACGACCACACTTTCAATTTGATTTTAAATTCTATCATTGATCCCATAACCAACAAAGCAGATCTCCGCTTCCTTTGTTTTCAAATCCAGAGATGCCATGTACTCGCCTTCCAAGCCTCGAGGCAAATTAAACTCGAGCCTAAACGGCGTATTGTGGAACTCGAACCTTGTCTAGAATAGGAATTCATAACTCAAAGACTGACATCCTTTTCAAAACACAACTTACACCCTTTTTTGGTGGACACAGACGTTGATCACCCACAAAATGTTTGGCAGTTGCATACCAAACCTCTTTGGGATCCATGTAACTTGCACATATATCCTTGCGCTCCAAGTCGGGTGCACTTATCCATTTAGTTCCGACTTTCTTGAAAGTTTTAGCCGAAAGCTTGAAAACATTGAACGCATCTCAGTAAACCAAACTAACTGCTGGATCTCAAACAACTCACTTGAACATTTTGATTCGGATCGATGTCAGCCAGAAAAATCACGTAACCATTTAGAACTAGATTACCCTCATCATCCCAATCACTTTCCAGGTGAGTGGTGTCGAAAAATTTCGATAGGGATGCTTCTTCCTTGCCTTGGCAATCTTTTATGTTTTCTGTCACGCGACCAGCATATTTAATTGCGTCAATCGCTGGATACAATTGTAAGCAAAGAAAAGAAACTATAACCGAACATTTCGACGCCATTTTGTAGAGACACTCTTACTTGGAGCTTTGTGGTTCAATGGGTTGGTATTTATAGGTAGAGCTTGCATGCATCGAAATAAGTGATAACGAATGACAACAGAAGCAGATCACTGACAAACATGGTGTGTTACTTGGTTGATGATTATATCAGCCTCAAACATGCCAAAGCTATGTTCGTGGTTTCGAGGAAACAACTGATCCTAATCGAATCTTTAGTGAAACAATTGGAGTGTTAACTTTACCAAGTTCAGCTTGGACATACTAACTGTCTGGTTCTACAAGTTGGAGGTGGCTCCGGCCGACTGTGGAAAAAATAAATAGGCCTGTGTTTGCCCAAAGGTGCCCAAGCTCACACACAGAAGAAAAGATGATATAGGCAATGTTGGGAGATGTAAAGAATTTCATTGTGCTCACAAAGGGTTTTTTAAAAGGGTTTTTCTCCAGGATCGGACAAAGTTGGAAAATCGGACTCAGGTTCCTTTCATCGAAGGATTTTTGCATGATCATTGGTCAGTCAGTTTCTGTTCGATATTCTATGATATCGAAGGAAAAAAGGCTGTGCACACATAACAAACACATCACTGCATGTGCGACCTACCACGACCATACACTAACGTTGATCCTGTGTGTATTCAGGATCGTGCACAAAAACTAAAATGCATGTGAGCATTCTTAAAAAGAGAGTGAAATAAAGCGGACGTGTCCTGCCGCTCTAAAAGTTATTTTTTTGTGTTTCATTTTTCTTAGACATTTTACATACTTACAGTCCACTAGCAAACCACTAAACTATACACGGTCCTTCAGAGCCGAATATTGAGCTAGCCCTATTAGTTTTTATTAATGTAGTGTTAATTATTAATTTAAAAAAAAAAAAAGTGCGAAACGGTGTTTGAGAGCGTAGTGCGATCACATACTCCCAGCGTGCAGTTTGGTCGAGAGCACCAAAGGAAAATCGAAGGGAAAAGGTAAGAATAAAGTTTCTTAAGAATCGCCCGAGTGGCTTTGTGTGGGCGTGTGTTAAGCATTTCGTTCTACATGTTACGTCGTCACTTGCGTGCAAGTAGACAAATCACATTCAGAGTTTTGATACACGCTTCGCTAATCGAAAAAATCCTTTTGTTGTGTAAATTCGTTTTAATATGCGCATTTCTTTTGTCTAAGGGCAATAAAGTGCAGCTGTGTTGTTGCGGTGAAGGCGCCGTTTGACCATTGAGAACGGTCGGGTCTAATGTTTACATTGTGATCATAAAACAGAGTAAACATGTTCGACCCTGCGCAGCTAGCAAATCGTTTTATGAGTGCATATCCTTGAACGGGATCGATGTTTGTTTGAACAAGTGGCTATTTGACGGAAAAACATTCGGAATATGAATGTTGCAGTTCTCACAATACCAGCAGGTAGCTCTTCGTTAAAAATCGATAGCGAGAGCGCGATCAATGTTGTGTGCCATATACCACACGCACATACGGAGACACGCCATGGGTTTGATAACATACGTATGTACGTATTATGTGGGTATTGACGGTCTAGGCATCTGACATTATGAACCAGATGCGAACCTAAGATACATGCGTAGTATGTGCCTGCGTCGTAGGAATTATGTTAAAGTTTTGCTTTTGGCTAGGTATATGATAGTAGTATTTTTTAATGTTTTGCTTTTGGCTAGCTATATTACAGTAGTGGGATGGGGGTGACAGAGAGGGGGAGTGTTTGGGTAAATTTGGAGATATAGTTAAAAAGTTCAGTTGACAATATAGACCTATTACAGATATAGTTTAGTGAACAAAATAGTAAGGTAAAAAGTTAGAAAAGGTAGGAATGTGCGAGCACAGGATACACTTGCAGCAGTGGTCAGTCCTGGAGTGCATTCGTGTTAGGAAAGGTAGGAATGTGCGAGCCAGGATACACTTTCAGCAGTGGTCAGTCCTGGAGTGCATTCGTGTTAGGAAAGGTAGGAATGTGCGAGCCAGGATACACTTGCAGCAGTGGTCAGTCCTGGAGTCATTCGTGTTAGGAAAGGTAGGAATGTGCGAGCCAGGATACACTTGCCAAAGTCAGCAGTGGTCAGTCTTGGAGTGCATTCGTGTTAGGAAAGGTAGGAATGTGCGAGCCAGGATACACTTGCAGCAGTGGTCAGTCCTGGAGTGCATTCGTGTTAGGAAAGGTAGGAGTGTACGCTTAAAGGATACATTTGCCACAGTGGGCAGTGTTCAGTCCAGAGGGGCACTCGCATTCATGAGTTTGGGAAACCGGCTCGAAATTTATATAAGCAATATCCGCCAATAGCAGACAATACAACTTACAATTCCTAATGTTTCTTTTTTGTTTAATTTTTCGAAAATCACTGATCGAGAGCAATGGCAGACAACGCCTTAAGAGATCGCGAAGCAAGCGCGACGGCAATCCTAAACCGCCACGATGAGTTGCTAAATGCAGTTGTTGTCGCAGCAATGGTGAAAGTGGCTCTGTCATCGCGTCAACGCCAGTTATAACGAGACTACAAGGATTTCAAAGCGGCCCATAAAATCATAGTTCGTACAATACCGACGCAGGAGCTAGAAGGAGCTATGGCCTACTCCGAGCGCATATCGCAAGCATATTTCGCAGCATCTGGCATTATTAAAACGGCTAGTGAATCGGCTGCATTTAGTACTTCGCTAATATCAAGCAGCGCAAGTGTTATACGGGTGGAGACGTCACGAGTTCCAGAACCAGGAGAATTTGATGGTAATCCGTTTAACTGGCCGGCTTTTCAAGACCATTTTGAGCAGATGGTCGCAGGACTATCGCGGCGAGCTGCAATTGCGCACCAAACGGAAGGCAAGTGCGTAGCGCGCGAATTCAAGCAGGCGGTCGTATGTATGACCGTCCCATCACCAAACTATGTCTCATCCCAATGGAGCCCGATCCGTAACTGCATGACGAGATGTGTGGAAATGTCAAGTGCACTCAAGGTTGCACACTTCCGTTGTAGGAGGCTCGCATCGGTGATGACGAGTCACGTACATTAAACTGAATCGAGTTGGTTTTCCATGGGCATGTGCAGGGGCGTCCATGGTTTTCCCAATCTCCACGAGCAAATGCTATTCAGACGAAGGCCCCAATGGATACAATTATTAAACCCGCAGGTTTAAAGTGGGCAGTGTGTTCGATATTCTATGATATCGAAGGAAAAAAGGCTGTGCACACATAACAAACACATCACTGCATGTGCGACCTACCACGACCATACACTAACGTTGATCCTGTGTGTATTCAGGATCGTGCACAAAAACTAAAATGCATGTGAGCACTCTTAAAAAGAGAGTGAAATAAAGCGGACGTGTCCTGCCGCTCTAAAAGTTATTTTTTTGTGTTTCATTTTTCTTAGATATTTTACATACTTACAGTCCACTAGCAAACCACTAAACTATACAGTTTCCATGTATTCCCTTGTGTTATTCCTGTTTTGCAATTTATTCCCTTCATTCTCACGTCCAGAGATAAGAGCAATCGCTTGCGGTTCATTTCATGAAAATCGGCTTATGCTTGAAAAATTAAACTACATCCTCACGACATCCATGGAGATAAAATAACCCAAAACACCTACACGAAGATTTCCTAGCAATACACGCTTCCTTATAAGGGATTACATGCATGTAGGTTGTGTTGTAGCTTAATACGTTTAAACCACTTCAAAAGAAAAGAAAAAATTATAAAAAAAAAATCTACACCATGAAGAAGGTCCTTTTCTCAAACGAGTGGCTGTTAAACAAACACATGCTTGCGGTAGGATTACAAGAGAAGGATGCTTCTTAGCGTACTACGCCCACAAAAAGACGAATTTTACATGCGAAATGTTATTTTGTGTTGCGCCTTCTGTTGAAAGGAAAAATTCAAAAGTCGTTTATTTAATCGGTGTGTGTAAAGGATTCTTTTACGCAAAATTGTGGCATAACGAGAGAAGGGGAACAAAAAGAACATGAGACTTAGACGGCTTGAAGTTAAGATTTTAACAGTGGAACCTGAAGACAATCAGGTAAAATTTCGTTCAAAATCAAAATTGGAACAGACTCCATTTATTTAGCAATGGAACCATGTGTTTGTTGATCAAAAATTGAGTCAAAATCAGTTAAAAGTTTGTTCAATGTCCATTGGGACAGTTGTCACAAACTTCATTTGCCTTAAATTCATTGAATAAACTCAATGGCTTCACTGAAAATTATTCTTGGACACGTTATTGTGTCCTTAATACGAACCGTAGACATTGGGACTTCAGAAACTGTCCCAAAATCCCGGTGAAAACGCTATTGACTTTTAAATTTTGTATCACAACTCATCCTACTGGTTGAGATCAGAATTACAACCCCTTTCCTTAACATTGAGAAACAAATTTATTATTGGGACTAACCCAACAATTCGCAATAACAAACACATTTCTTGATCTCAAAAGACCTTCAATCCACATGATTGCATTTCATTAAACAAAATCCAAGCGAATGGAAAAAAAAATAAATGGAGCGCCACCCCGGTCACATTCTTTAGACGATTCTATTACGAAATTCCAAGGACACTGCTGCCACCAAAATCAAAATCAAAGCCCACATGGAACCACTCAGCCATAAGGACGAACAGACCTTATTAGATTTCATTTCGAGAAATGTGTCCCACATTCTTCCATACGTTTATTGAGTTCAGCACTCCAAACGAGAACCGAAAATCCTTTCATTCTCACATTAGTTGGTAAAGTTTTACACCTGATTTACCTTCTGAATCCTTGAACCTAATAACAGTAAGGAAAACACGTTGTCCTTTATTTTTTCAAAAAGTAAAGACATAGCTTGACCAGAAGGACACTCTCGCAACCATATATTCTTTATCTTTTTTTCTGATTTATAATAAAACCTTCACCAAAGGACATCTTGTCCAATAATTCTTCTTAATTTAGCAGTTATATCCTTTTTGTGTGTGCGTGGCTCGTTTTTTATTGTCCTAAGTCCTGAGGCTTTGTTTCACTTAGGAAACTAAGAAAAAAGGACACACATCACAGTATTTCGCAGAGGTGATGGTAAAAAAATGTTTTGTTAAAGGATTGAAACAAAAATGACAAAGTACGAGTACCTTAAAGACAAAAGGAAATAATTCCTTTCAACACAAATAATGTCAATGACTTCCGTTTAGCATTAAGAACTGGCTTAGGGATATCGTTTTTCTTGATAACATTTTCGAGATTGTCGTTGTCCAATTAGATTACACAAACCGGAAGTCAAAATCATCAGCAAATTGTTAATTGTGTGCTTGAAGCTGGACATTGTCATACAGAATGATAATTTTTGAGGAATTAACTGCTCAGAGTCATCGTTAGCCTAACTGCCAAACCTACTACTGCTGTGTCGATTTGCATCTTGCTCGGTCCAGCCCGTGATCTGTAACTCTATCATTCCCCTGACGTTTTCTAAGATGAACAACGATTCACCGTCGAAGGTCTGTAAAAGTGATGATCTACACATCACTCTCGGAACAGCGTCGGTAAGCGTCTGGTCACAACATAAAGCAGTCCCAGAGCCTTGATCACACGATCATTGAACTCAAACCCATACCTATGGCAAAGTGTATTTGGCCTAATTCCGCCGCTGTGGTGCATAGGAAACCTATTAATTCTTTCTTACTAACTTCTGGCCTCTGAGATCTTGAGAAAGTCTATGGATGAGGCGCAGAGTCACAATACACACCACACCACTGTTCTTTTTCATGCCTTGACTATAGAGCCAAAATATATTGTTCACTTTTATAACAACCGCACTTCGACTTCATTCTAAACTCTAACATTGAGCCCATTACAAACGAGGCAGATCTCCGCTTCCTTTGTTTTTAAATCCAGAGTTATCATGTATTCGCCTTCCATGCCTCGAGGCATATTATAGAACTCGTTCTTAATCGTCTCATTGTGAAACTCATACCTCGTCTAGAACAAGAATTCGTAACTTAGAGACTGACATCCTTGTCAATACACAACTTACACCCTTTTTCGGTGGACACAGACGTTGATCGCCCACAAAATTTTTGGCAGTAACTTCCACATATATCCTTGCGCTCCAAGTCGGGTGCACTTATCCATTTAGTGCTTCGGATCGATGTCAGCCAGAAAAGTCGTGTAACTAGATTGAGAACTAGATTGCCATCATCATCCCACTCAGTGCTGATGTGAGTGGCATCAAAGAAGTTCGATAGTGATGCTCCTTCCTTGCCAAATTCAGCTTGGACATAATAAAGTCCTGCCTCTACAAGTTGGAGATGGCACTGGCCGACTGTTGAAAGAGGAAGTGTATAGACCGATTTCAAACAGCAATTTACAATTCTTGTTATATTCTTAGGATCAAGCTCAGCAAGCTCACGCAATTTGTTAAAAACCATGAAAAGTGTAATCAGAGTTTCTGGAATACCGTGTTTTTCTCAGTTAAATATCCATGGATCAAACGGGTGGATTAAAGTTTGGTGAAAATCAAATACCGAGCTTGATCCTAAGAATATGACAAGAATTGTAAAGCATAACGGTGAGTGTGTAATGTTTTGGGGGTGTATGGCAGTATCTGGAGTGGAAATTTTGATGCTTATAGGGTCTGTATTGGATCGCTTTGGCTATGCTAACATTTTGAAAAACAATCTACATGGGAATGTTGGAAAATTGGGTTTGGAAGGGTCATTTGTCTTGAAACAAGGTAATGACCCTTAGAACATTTCTCATGTCTTTAAGGAATGGCTGTTATACCACGTTCGAAACCAATTAAAAACTTCACTTCAGTCGTCAAACATGAATGAGACTAAGCATCTGTGGGAGTATCTCAAGCGAAAAATGAGAAATCGCGAAATTGGAACCAAAGATAGCTTACAAGGGGTTCGTCAAGAAGGCTGGCTTGAAATGAGCTCGAGCGAAACACAAAACTTGGTTTAATCGATGCTTTTGAGAATAAAAGTTGTACCCAAAAATAGAGGATACCCCAAAAGTATTAATAGTTATACGAATTCGAAAAAAACCAACTTTTTAATCTAGTGTCTACTTACTTTTGTGACGTGAATTTTTGGATTTTTTTGGTTAAACTTAAATATTTTTTTTATGTTTTGTTTTTTTGGAATAATTGTTTTGTAGTTTTTGAGAACAATCACTAGCAAGTTTAGGAAAAAAAATTTGTTCGATTTCTAATTCAATTACTAGTGATTTTTGACACGAATACAACGGCATGCGTGGTGTCTACTTACTTTTGTGATTAACTGTACGTAGTCAAGTTCGTGTCGATATTTTTTTACCAGTTTGGATCATTCCACTATGAGAGTCGCGGGCTTGGAGTGCTTAACTGGACTCTCCACATCTCCCGATCTTCCGCCATCTATCCCAATACGGGCAGAGGTGAGATTTCCGACTTGGCCTAACCATCTCATCCTAGGCCTACCCGATGGCACGGATTCCATGGCACCTTTACGTTCGAAGAAGTACCTGCTCGACATTGAGTGCATCGTATATTCTGGTGTTTCTAACTCGATCTCGGCAAGTTACCCCAGCAATACAACGAAGAAATTTTATTCCTGCAGCTTGTACCCGCGAACTTGACCAAATCATCATTTTCAAAGTCTCTAGTCGGAAACAATTCATAGAAAAACCAACTTCCATTCCTCTTTCCTCAGCCCTAATGGTCTATCGAAACTGCCATCTAAGGCAAGACCCTACCCCATTCAACTACAATGCATTCCTCAAACCTCCAACGAAAGTGCATTCCTGTTACAAAGTTCTTGATTAAACCCTATGTAGTAATGCACACACAATCTTAAAATCATTTCAACTCCTCCTCTAGCCCACCGCCTTGAGAACCGATTCACCCAACCACCCCGTTGGGAATCTACTCCTCGTGTACTTTTATCAAATTGAACTGCAATCGATTGGAAATTAAATTAATTTTCCATGACAAAGGACATTGTACCCCACGGACTGACATGCACAATAAGGAAGGCATCCTGGGGTTCACAGCACTGCGACATTCTATAGATTGTGCGACCCTTCTCTGACTTATTGTTTCGATCAACTAGTGGGCAGTGGCTTACCGAAAAAATTTAGGTCAAACGCAGTTCGCCAATTGCTTCTGCCAAAGTCCAAAACAAGAATTTCCAAGTCCTAGGGATGTCATGCTGTGTCCCCGAGAACGAGGAAAACATTCCTCGCGTTGCGGGAGTACATGTGTGTGTGTATAGCTCGGTGTGGATAAGTGCATCATGGAAGTTTGTTTAAAGGTTTCACCCTGCTTCTGCGATGGCGATGGCCGGGTTGTATATTAAATTTTTTGGTTAAAGTGAAGCACCAACTCTAACAGTAAAGAGTTCCAGACGAGAGCCCTAGATCCAGCGGTATGCAGTGGTGAAATTGTCAGTGGCTTCTCTGATGAAATTAATTGGTTAAGTTGGCTTAGACGTTCTTATTCGTTCGAGAAAAACAATCAAGAACTTTGGCTGAGTAAATTGCTGGAAGGATTCAGGATTCAATTAAAAGGTTTTGCCGGAATGTCATTACATAGTGTAGGTGGAGAGACTTTGTGATTCGACTCTGGAATTCCTGAAGTAATTAGCGCGTTCCATTGCATTTTCTTGGAGTTCTCTCGACTAGAAACCAACTGTGTGCTTTTAAATCGACTGCGCTACTATGGAGTAAACTCGCAAAGGGATTGTCGAACACAAAACTTGTCGCCCAACGTCGGAGGAAATACATCTGCCCACACAGCTTGAAAGTATTCAAAAGCTTGCTGCTCGTGCATGGACTTAATGGCCGTCACAACACTCCTTTACATTACAGCCGCTCAGAGGCGAGGATCACCACTGATCTTCAATACTTTATACTGGCTGACTCGATTGGACAATGTTCTATCGATCTCCTGCCATTAGAGCCATCCAACGTCAAACTTCCTCACACTATTGCCTTGTCTGTTCGCCCCTCGGGACGATTGGACAATCATTATACTGGAGGAGTTTCTTGCGTCGATCGGTTGATGGATCACAAGACTGGCATGCCTCTTTCATGAAAATCGAGATGCGGAGCAGCATACCTAGACGATTAGTCTGAATCTGCCTTATGACGAGGTGTCAGGCAGGCTACACCTTCCTACAGTACTACCAAATTAACCCAGGACAAATGTCGTAGCTAAAGCATCTTATTCTATTGAATCTTGTGCTTGATCGTGAGTTTTATGGAAGATCGCCAAGATGTTACTGCCTACTTCCAGGCACACATAGAAATTCCGAACATCGTTTGCTTTCTCTTAGGCCGACGATAAAAAACATGCAAGGTAGTGTAGTTCATACAGGAAAAGACTGTCAAGATCTTAACAACTGAGTAAGACGATCCCGAGCAATATGGAAACAAAAATTAACAGTGGAGAACTCTCTCCATGCTCGTCGTTGGTCAAAATTGAACGAAAAATGCAATAAAAACGGCACAGAGTTTGCGAAACTTTTCTCGCTAGTACAGGGTGATGCAACACTTCATAACCTCAGCCCGACAATCTTCATTACAAGTAAAACACATTCCCATGTGCATACAATGTCATATACAGGAAATGTTAAATTGCAATAACAACCCCTAATGGATGTTAATTTGCCACTATCGCCAGCTAGAGATCTCATTCCGATCCGATGCATGCAATCGGCACCTATAAATGCATCGAATCGACCTCATCCAAGTCAGAGTGTACCCTTGAAAATGTCGCCAGACATTTCAATAGTTGTTTGTCTTATTTACATGCAGTTTTGTCAATCGATTGACGCTTCCATGTACGTCTGTCACGTCACGGATGCTCCAAAAGACTGCCCCAACAAGAAACACGCGTCGCTTTCGAAACTCTTCGATTCAAGCCACGCTGAAGTTTATTGGACAGACGACGGAGAGATGGTTAGCAATGGATATGCAATTTTGCTCGTCGATTTCGCATCGGATGATGTAATCAGTGTAAGACAATCCATCCCTCCATCAGTGGAACGTCTCTAACTAGAAATCCATTTTCATTTTCAAGGTAAACGTAGAAACTCACAAAAAAATCGGGACAAAATGGTCAAGCAGTCCAAGCATAAAGCTCACTAGTTTGTGTCCAGACTTCCTCAATCCCAACGAGATTTGGCATGGCATGGTCAAGGATTTAGTCGGAGACGAAAGGTTGTGTCCACCAAAACTGGGTGTAAGTTGAACTAGCAAGAGCGTTGTTGGGTGATCTCTATGCATCCTACTCTCTTCTTTAGACGAAGTATGTGCTTCACAATAAGACATGGACCATTAATTTTGAGGGTCCTCCGGTGAACGTAGAAGGAGAATACAAGGTAATGCTAGAGGCAAAGTCCAGGAAAGCAGAGCTGTGTTTTATTTTCTTAGCATCTACCATTAAAACCATGTAAAATGCAAGTTGCTGTTGTTTTTGATTGATTTGGAGAGGAAAGGGATATCTTTGGAGGAGGGTTGACGTAATACGTGGTATAAGTCGAACTTGTACTCCGTGAAGAAGGTCGGAATAAGTCGAAGTTAGCGAAAGAAAAGGAAATCGTTTGGAGGCAGACTGATTAAGTCAAAAAAAAGGCCACGTCATCTCCAGAAAGCCGATTCTTTCCATGAAGAAGCTCTTTCATGAAAGATTCTACTCCCGGAGGCTTGTCACTCCCCGACGAGAGGTGGTGCCGCGAAAAATGTTCAGTGTTCCTGGGTGGGGCTTGAGCCCACGCCGCTCGGTCAGCAGTCAAACGCACTAACCACTGAGCCATGGCGACCACCCGAACAACCAGACGTGAAAAATGTGCGTTAAGCAGAATCTCCAAGGATTCAAAGCAGAATTGCCTCCAGTTTCCGTTTGTGTCTTTGCGATACCCAGGTACTGAGGAATTTTTTTTCAGAACCTTCCCTGATTTCGTATGGCTTGCACTGTCCACAGAACTTTTCCCTGTGACTGGGCTTATACCTTTCCAAGTCTCCAACAGCATTTTGACAACATTAAAGGGTTTCCTTGTTGTTTCCCTCCTGCTACCAAATAATCTCCCATCAGAGACTTCATCCCTCTCGATTCCGACATTCTTGCATTCTTCCAGGGTTCAAGGGTTCTTAAACACTTTAATTTTATGTTTAAGGTAAACCAACTCCCCTTTCAGACACAGTGTCACGGTCCCAGACTCCAGACTATGAGTAAATTCTCTAATTGGATGAAACCTCGTCTTCTCTTGCATGACATGCATGTCTAATGTCTCGAAATTAAGACAAAAAGCCTCCTTTGGCATTTATGACACAGTCGTCTCTTTAGTATTCCGCCGTGGATAATGAATTTCTCAACGGCAACTCACACGCGAGACGTCTATACTTAATGACCACTTCCTCTCTCTCTGCGTGTAATGCCTTGGTGTTCCCTCAAAGTCATCGGATGTTGCCAAGTCATTGAAATAAAATTGAGTTTTCTAATTTGACCCAGATCCGAGTATCCTGGCAATGGGACAAACACAAGACTTTTCATCAAACCTCGGAGAATTGCAAGTCATACAACAGTGGTACCACGTACGACGTTATAGCGCACCACCGCAACGCTTTGCGTTGTAAGCATTTGTCAAAGTCATATTTCTCTCCATCTCCCCCTGATAGGGTAAGAGGAAGAAGTTCTGTTACTCAAAGCGAATAGAGGAAGGAAAGGAACAAAAGAAAGGGCGATGTGTTTGAGCTAAAAGCTGGCATCCTTCATGCGTAAACACACACAGAAATAAAAGATGAAATAAGGATGAGCTGCAGAGGAAAAAAAGAAAACTCATCTCCACAAGGATGTACTACGACTCCCAATGTAGAGAGAGTGCATTTTATATTGCGAAAAAAAAAAATATGTAGGGGTCGTCCTAGGGTTGCCATAAAGTGGGGTTTAAGTGCCCAAGCCACTTAGAGTCATTGTGTGTTGGGACATTGAATCGAATGTTCTTGAATCACACAGTTGGGGTCGTCGAAACCAATAGAAATTTAAACGGATAATCAATTATGAAAAATTTTAAGCCTCTTAAATCGAATCGATGAAAACCAAAGCATTATCGGAGTCAGAGAGTTTTAATGTACCGAAGACTGCGCCTACTTGATCACAACCACGAGACAGACACTTCAGCTGAATACTTTTATGGAAGACCTTCACCTACAGACTTGTTAGAGTTGAAGGGCATACGCATTTGTTGGTTGAGGCCCAGGTCCCCCAAACTGTAGTCCCTTCAACTGCGAGGACGAATAAGAGCTTCGCCATAATTTTCTCCACCAAGAGGTCGAAGTCTACCCACAAAGTAGATCAATGTAGACATGCCCTCGCTAACAACATCTTAGTCCCGAATTGAAACGAGTGGGACAATTTCAGGGCGTTCCTTAAACCTAGGTTTATGAAAACATAAAATGGTAGTTATGTGCATTCAAGAGGACACAAGTGTCCACAAGTTTGTCTCAAACCAACTCCTACTCTCACCTCCACGAGGTGAAGGCTGGGTGCCTAGTACCTCAACTGAAGATAGGGTGCAAACCCCTGTGGAAGGTTGTTGGTGTCAGCTGACGAGAGAGGGGGGGAGGGTGTTCACACCAAGGCACTCTCCCTTGCATCTGGACGGCAGCGGAAGAACTCCCACGATGGAATCAACGGTGGCATCTACAGTTTCAGTTAGGCCGGACTACTTGGTGAACACCTTATTTGGGCTACTCGGACCTATTCGGAGCTTCCGGCCAATAAGGATCGGTATACCCAACCCCTCTTTTCCGAGAGGCTCAACGAAGGACCTGGCCCTCCAGGTAGGGGGTTGTGCGTGGGGTTGACAACTCCACCATGGAAAAAACTGGGTGTTCCGAAACAACCAAGAGCCTCGGATACAAGATACGTATCCATCGGCTAAGATGGCTGGGGCATGTTGAGCTTATGGACACTAACGCTCCGGCACGCAGGGTCTTCGAATCTAACCCGGAGGGACAACGCAGTAGAGGAAGACCTCGCCTAAGGTGGCCCACACAAGTAGAAGGAGGCAGTTACCTAAGGACCGGGCTAACTGGAGAGGCTTATTGGTTGAGGCCCAGGTTCACCCCGAATTGTAGCGCCACCTTAGTAAGTAAGTAGGGACAATGTCGAAGCATCTCTTGAACCTCTATACCTAAACAGGGCTTTTAGGTCCACAGGAAATTTTGCTTGGATCTTTCGTCGACTGTGCTAAGAAAACCCAGAGACTGCTAACCATATCTTGCGTGACTGACCTGTCATTACTTGAAGGACATTCAGAATCCTTGACAAGGGACTGATCTTTCCCCTTAAGATACAAAACGTTCACACCGAAAGGATTACAGGGTTCCTTCTCCTGAGTGACCAAACTAATTCCGCCGATTCCCTCTGGCAACCCTGCTAAAGTTGCTCACATCATACATTCACTCCTTTGAATGCAACAAATGTGAAATTTTCCCATTCAACAGTCTCCATTCACTGAGACTTGTAAAGCACTTTTTATCCTTCTGCTTGAAAGGATGCGGCTTACCCTAACCTCACAAAAAGGAGAAACTTAATTGAAGCCATATTTGTCATAAGTCTTCAGACATCATCTCCTTCCTTCCTGTGTGTATAAAAATATCCTTTCCTCGTATTCATTTCCGTCTAAAATCTATTCTCAGAGTTAAACTTATTTACTCCCACCCATTCTGGAAAGTAATCCAACCAGGATGTCCTCTATTCCGAGGCTAACTCATGTAAATGTCTTCCTAATTCAATGATGGTGTAGTAAGCACCAAGGATTAAGTAACTTGTCATCGCATTTCATTTCAATCAATACTCTGGAATCGTTTTTGCCCCCGAAATATCTGAGGAAACCTCCAATAAGATCCTTTTAACTAAAATCAATAGACCACCCATTGGGGGAATGGGAAATGTGTCGGTGCTAAGAGAAAGCCTAGGCCCAGGACTAACGAGCTTGCATTGTGTGTATCCAATTTATGTAACCAATCTGAATAAATAGTAAATTGGGTTGGCTCTACGACAACTGTGACCCTCATTTAGAAATGAGCAGACATGTGCTTGATACGTCAATCGAAAGGATATACAAACGCAGAGAAAGGCGACGAGTAGGATATAAATGCTTTGTGGGTAAAACTATTTCATTAGTTAGACAAATACTTGAGAAGCCAAGGATACTGACTGAATGCCAATTTGAGTCCAGGAGTGGGTAGTCCTAAAATTGATACTAATATGACACAAGATTGGTATTTAAGGCTCGGTGATTGGCAATTAATCGGGGGATCTATCACAGATGAGAATTCGGCCAGATGATGTGAGAACAGAAGAGGTTGGGGTTCAGAGATGAGAGCTCTTTTGAGTGGAGATAGTGATCAGGATTTGACGTCATTTAATGACGCAAAATAAATGCTTCTAGCCACTGGCAACTTATACCCATTTGAAGTCAACCCATTAAGGACTATTGTATGGTTCAACTCAACCTGAAGCTGGAAAAGAAACTTAACGTCATTTTGATGGTCTCGATCAAGTCCCTGAGCCGCTACCTGCATCACTCACCATCCTATAGAAGTTCGACGCATGAAAAGAACACAATAAGCTCGTCTCCTTCAAGGAAGTCAAGGGCTCCCAGCTATGAACGTAAAAAAAATCATTTAACTTCGTATTTACATTCCCGAGCACTTAAAGCTACACACCATCACAGTGTCTCATGACTAAAGTGGCTGTGCCATTAGATTACACATCCTCTGGATACGTGAATGTGTACGTGACACTACCCCAGGCAAGCACGAGAGAAAAAAATCCGATTAATCCTTTAGAAATAACACCAGCATCTTTTATTCCCTCTTGTACGCGAATAGGATCCTTTTTTCTTTCACTTTCATAACCCTGGACAACACTCCCCCGAAAGGGGAATCATTTACGAAAATTGATTTATTACTTCAGAGAGATTGACTTTGGTGTCTCGATGAATAAATCAGAACTTATAGACTTTAACTTCTAATGACATAAAAAAAAAAGTCACCACCGCAGCAGCCACAAGCGGAGGAACGGTCGGGTTAAAAGTCCTGGCATTCGGGAATTGGGGTATTCGAATGGTGAGACATTTTGATGAATTTTAATGTGACAAACGAACAATTTCTAAAAGGATTTGCATGTCATTAGAAGAATCCAGAATCTTTGTAACTTGAAGAACTTACTGAAGGTTTTACACTTTTTTTTCTTTCCAACAGAGTAAAGGATATTTTTGGTGGCAAATATTGTTTTTGAATCTGAGATGGTTTAACCGGAATTTGGGATTTTTTTTTGGTTAATTTACCATCGCTTAGGAAGGTCGACAATGATCAAAGGATTTTTGAAGGACCTTTCGCAGGAATTGTTTTTAAAAAAAAGTTTTTTATATCCTCAACGATGCGATATGTGATGGGGAAATGAACCCAATTAATTATGGCGCTTTGCCGGGATACATCATTTATGGAAAGCGCCTCAGTTTGATTGAATTTTCTTGCCTCGAAAAAGGATATTCGTACTCCCTGCGGATATTTTGAAATCCCTTAATTTGTTTAGAAAGATGGTTGGATTCCACGAATTTCAAGGACTGGATCAGGCACGTATTTTCCCACAATAATAAATTATGGTGTTCCTTGCCACATTTTTATCGTGTTGGTTTATGAATATCCTTTCAGTTTGGGTATACGTCTCAGGGAGGGAGGAAACCCAAGGACTTTTCGGTGATTCTGCGATAAAAACTGGGGCATTAGACAAAGAATTATGTACTGCCTACATGCTGTAATCAATTTGAGGTGATATCAGACCCTCAAAGCTGCCATGATCCTCAGATCGTGCTGCAGCAGCTTGAACACCAGCTCGCCTTGTATGAATCAAGTTGCAGCAAAAGATACACGTTTCGGGGATGTCGACGGAGGAAATCCAAGGACTTTTTGACGATTCTGCGATAAAAACTGGACTCAAAAAAAAATAGATGGCGCGACAGCTCTGAATGAGCCAAGGCCTAGCTTCTCGCAACCATTCATGTTGTGCGTGTTGTGTTGTTTTGCACGAATGGAAGGGACCTACAATTTATTGCCGACTCCGAACTGCGAAGTGAGAAGCTCTTTTATGACAGATTATACTTTCGGAGGCTTGTCATTCCCCGACGAGAGGTGGTGGCGCGAAAAATGTTCGGTGTTCCTGCCTGAGGCTTGAACTCACGCCGCTTGGTAGCAGTCCAAAACTGGACTATAGAATCTTAATCATCAGAAGGACGAGATCTGAAGGAAGTTGCATATCAGGCAGCTTACAAACAAATTCAACCGCTTCATTGAAAATTAGACCAAGCATCTATCAATGCTTCCATTCAATTTAAACTCTGCCAAGGAGTTCACTTATCCATCCTTGAATGACTGAAGCGGGATTCAAAATGTATTATGATTCAAGGCGACATGCTACTCAAATGCAGTTTAAATTGTTATCCCACCTAGGCACGATAAAGAGCAATACAGTACTATCAACTATAGACGATTCACGTACATTTTAGACAATCAAGCTATGATCCCTTGATCCAAAGACCCTGCAGAAGCTTAAACACCAGCTCAATCAGTATGAACCAAACTGCAGAAAAGGGTTACTTCGGCCTTTCCCAAAAGAGGCCGGAACACGCAACTTCTTTCTTACTAGGACCTCTTTGCAAAAACAATTTGTCACATCCCGAACTTCACGGGAAGCCGCAGCCAAAAGCTGGTTATAGATATTTGTACAGTGTCGACGAGTGCAGAGAATCGAAATGAAGTGCCATGCAGGCAACGTTGAAGCACTTTACTCCACACCAGCCGGTCTTCAATTCCAAAGTCGAAGCTATTTTGTATTCAACAATTGATCTCGATATCTGATGATGATGTACATACCACAATACATCATGTACTATGCAAATTTCTACATGAATTCTACTAGTTTTCTTGTTCACCAGTGGCGGAAGTGAAAAATGTTTTTTTTTTTGAACACGAATAAGGTGGAGCTGGGGCATCAATAAAAACACATGTCCCTCTGTCCCTCTTCTGCATGTTAGTTGCTAACAAATTGATGTTCATTGCTTCCGTTCAAATTAGCAATTATTTGCTAAGTTTTGCGGTTTGATACTGTGGTGGTGTACAGCGATGTTGTACAGCGCGGTGATTGGAGTGGTGTGATGTTGCCATATGATGTACAGGTGCGATAAAGCACTGGAGTGTGGTTGCTTTTCGATTTTATCGAAGACGTTCTTAATGGTGGTAAACAGTCAAGTGAACCGCCTAACCATATTCATAGGTGAGGGTGTAAGGGTGCGCAAACCTATGATCCAAACTGTGATCCAATCTACAATCCAATTTCCGATTCAAGCTGTGATACATCTGTGGTCCTAATTATGATCAAATCGGTCATAGGGACATAGAAGGGACCGAAAAAGCTGATGAATATCAGCAAGATTGGGGTCGGATATGAACATTAGCGAAGCGGACACATCTGTAATGCCATCGACATGGAGATTGCATGAGATATTAGAAAAAGAAGCTATTTCCTCCTGGTTGGCCAGCGAGGATTGCGCCTCTGGGAAGCTATGGCCGAAATTAATTCAAACTAGCAAGGTGCATTTCTGACACTGGACAGTTTTCCTATCCGCACCCTCTCTGAAGCAATCACAGGACCTTGCGCTATCGGAGTCATGCTCCCCAAATGGAGAATCGAATCGAATGATTAATGCAGAAGCTGCGGAGATGAAGAGGAGGTAGAATCAACCCAACATCTCCAGTGTCATTGCCCCACCGACGTCTACGCGCACTAGGATCAAGGTTCTTTGCAAGCATAGAAGAGGTAACAGACTACCAGTCAATGGGCCTACTCAGATTAAGAAAGAGCACTAACTGATTTACAAAACAGCCAACAATAGGATAGGTCCTTAGGTTGTCCCCATATTTTGCTAATCACACAACATGTAAAAGGACAATGAACCTCCAAGTCTCCAAGTGACGACATGAGGCCTATTCACCGTATTCCCTACGCAAGCTAACCTAACAGGTGATCAAATCGGTGCTCCAATCTGTGGTCAAATCTTTGATCGAAGCTGTGATTCATTTGCAGTCCAAGTTATGATCAAATCTGTGATCAAATTTGTGATCGAATCTGAGATGCTCTGATCTAACCCTGGATCCAAACTGTGATCAAATCTATAACCCAAGCTGTCCCAATAAACTAAATTACCGAAGTCTGCACGAAACTATGTCTTTTAGTTCTGTCAGTCAACGCCATTCCTACTTCCGGAAATTTGATGAAGAACTACACTACAAATGTTGCTGAAAGCCCATCTCCCAGGATGTAGCGAGATGACCAGATTGAACCGTTAAAAAAATTTTAATGGCTAGAATGTCAGTACCACGTGCCAGCGAATAGGTCATGTTTTTCATTAAGAAACGATTTATCCTTGCATCAAAGCAGGATATTTTTATCGCTGACATTTACCCAAACAAAACGATGAAGGACGCCATTAACGTTCAATGATCCCATAACTACTGAGTCGATAATTTAACGAGCCTAAATATTGAAATGACTCCAGTATCACTTAATACCTTAATTAGTGACACAGTCTGGCCATTAAACATTCAGTCAATATTGTCACCTCAAACCCAGAGCCATGTCATCGAAAGTCCCTATCGTTCCACTGAACTCGCCCACACCTCTACCGTGACGAAAACAATCAACAAGCCCCGCCAGAGAAAGAGGAAGTATCAGACAATTCGTTAATAGCTAAGCAACTGTCAAAATGGCCATCAATTGATCAATCAACATCGAGACCAGACCAAGAGTGGGTGTACGAAAACACACACTGACTCGGGATCCCTCTAGTGATTAGTTCGTTGTGGGCATACGCATTGCCTCCTTCCTCGAGTTAATTTTTCTTATTTTCGCTCCTGTTGCTCCCAATGAATAAGGGAAATGCTCGAGTGAATACACAAGCTTGCAGGGTTCTGGGTTGTTTTCCAAGTCGCCTTCCGCTCATCCATGGTCATGAATAATAAATTTGTTTAAGCGTAGTGGTCGCTCTGGAAGGAAATGCCAAAAATTGTGTCGAGGGGGTGGCTGGCACCATCATCCCGCTTCAATAATAAGTCGGCTATAGGTGTCTAATGAGCTGGGTAAAATGTTAATGACTCATCATTTGTCTGATCCTTGAATAAGGAAGGAACATATTTCCGACGCGACACCAGGGGAAATGAGCTGAATTGAAGCATGTTTTCCTGCTTTGTTGCTTTGTTTCCTGTGAGAGCGATGATGATGACAGTGAAGGATGCTGTGATGACTTTATCTCGGAGCAAAGGACAACGGTTAAGCTTCCTCTTGCCATCCAAAGTTTGAATGGATGAAGGAAGGCATTTTTGTTAAATAAAATGAAGAGCAGTGGGACGTTAATTTTGTAATGCGATCCTTGACATTGGCTGAACCACTGGCTGAGTCACTCGTTTACAAACAAATTATTTGCCACACCACATAGCCAGGACAGAGATGATACATTACACTATAATATGACAGTTGCCTCATACATAAATCCTCCCACGCCTAATTGAAACATTCCATTTCCGGTTGTTGTCCTTTATCTGTCATTGTTACGCATTGTCTCCTCGTTTCGATGAGGAAAAACAAACAGAAAAAAAGTCGGGAAATTAAATTTATTCTCAAGGCTCAAGCATCTTTAGGACATCACACTGAATTATTGTTTTCATTGTTCTTTCTTTGTTGTATCGTATATGGAGCACACTCTCACGCGTGACAGAGAACGGGAAGGATGTGAAAATGAAACTCCAGCTTTTGCGGCAACAGGCTATATGGTATGAACGACACATAAAGTTTCCTTTTGTGGGAACAGGCGCCTCAAGGCTAGGTCATATAAATCATCATAATTCTCGCGTTTTATTCTATCTCTGCCTACCTCTTCATGCCACGCAATGGTTCTTCTGTTCTTTCTGTCCTGGGCTGAGCTGGTACAAATGTGGAATGTGTAACAATTTCATTTGCACACAAATAGGATATACAGGAATTTCTGTGGAACAATGAATGATGTTCGGTAAGGACACTAAGGCGCAAGGAAATTATGTCACTGGACTTTTTTTTTCACAGCTTCAGAGCATGGTCGCCATGGCTCATTGGTTAGTGCGTTGGACTGCTGACCTAGCGGCGTGGGTTCAAGCCCCAGCCATGTCCACCGAACATTTTTCGCGGCACCACCTCTCGTTTAGAATGACAAGCCTCCGGGAGTATAATCTGCCATGAAAAAGTTTCTCAATTCGCCGTTCGGAGTCGGCAATAAATTGTAGGTGCCTGTCATAAATGCGAATGTAACGCGCACAACATGAATGATTGCGAAAAGCTAGGCCTAGGCGTATTCCGAGCTGTCGCACCAGCTATTCATTGTATGGAATGATGATAATGAATGGATAAT
The DNA here is from genome assembly GCA_917880715.2 of Matsumyia berberina. Classification (NCBI taxonomy): domain Eukaryota; kingdom Metazoa; phylum Arthropoda; class Insecta; order Diptera; family Syrphidae; genus Matsumyia; species Matsumyia berberina. The sequence continues at coordinate 113,056,755 of OU862872.1, forward strand.
GTATGGAATAATGAATAAAATGAAATGAATGAAAAAAATGAAAAAAAATTCATTCAGGTTCAGAGCAAATTTGTCCAGCAGGGCTATGCCCAACGTTTAACTGGCGCAATTTCTTAGCTTTGGTCCTTATTAAACCGCCTTTCCACCCCTTTCCTTGGATGCAGCAAAGCAAAGAGCGAATCCACTTTTTATCCGTGGCTTTCCACTTTTCTTCAAGACTCCCGCATCTTGCAAAGATCTTCTACCAATCCAGTGCCCGAATCAAGGGTCGGTTTCATATCTTGGTCTTTAATGTTCCGAATCTCTTATACACTCTTCCAATTCTTAACCCCTAGTCGTGGTCAAACCAAAATCAGTGACCAGCTCACGACAGTCAGAACAAGAGTCTGCCACAAAAGCAAATTCGAATGAAATATGTGGCAATGAAGCCTGATGCAGGCGTATGCTGTAGTTAAGCAGTGGAGTTTGAGACTTTTCGAGTTAAGTTTAGGATTAGTGAACGACAAAAGTGCTTGAAGTTGTCAATTATTGCTGCAGAAATCGGTGCAAAAAGTGTGCAACCTAGAGCTCTCATATCTTTGTAAAGAGACCCGAAGCAATGATAAGAATTGTCCAATGATCCAATGGAGGATTGGCTCAGCAAAGCTAAGTAGAGACGATAAAGAGTGGATCAATTCATCAATCCGTTGCAGCTTTGTACAATTTGCAGTCGTTTAGCTTAGTAAGCCCTGAGACTTGAGTGCTCAAGAAGTAGACATGTCAAAAACACAGTCATCTACAGATTATCCAAAACCTTATGAATACACAAGACGGATCTGGTCCTCCAGGTCATGGGGACATGAACTTCATTTCTGTTGAACATTCGGACCCTATATCATACTATGTTCACTCGCGTAGCGAAAGTCTATGACAAACCCGCACCCTAAAAAGCCCTGCATCTACTCTGTATAGCAATCCCCATAGATTTCGAGGCCTCTCATGATAGAATTCATAGGGATGAACTATGAATACCCTAAGTGGAGTTACTGGCTAGATCGTCAGCCTTACAGTTCTTTGGATCTGACCTTAACCTGGGACCCAACGGAGTTTGAAAAACTACTCTTTGGGGATGTCTTTCGTAAACATGCGGCAGTTCTTCACTGCTGTAGATAGTAGTGCGCTGAATTCGAGTGACCTGTAAGTCGCATATCTACGCACAATCCTGCGACTCAGCGTGCAGCTGTGACTTCGGCTGGAAAGACGGTTCAGTGTAGGTAATCTGAAGAAATGGTGGATGCCAAGATACCAGATCTGACTCTTTCGTCTGTTTTAGAGCCCAGACCGAGTCGTTAAAAAGGGTCTAACACGGACGCCAGCACAGTTTTACGTCTTTCAGACGCAGTTCCAACTGCCCTATTCTACTCCGAAGCCTAAAGAAATGGTGAATCCCAAGACACCAGATCCGCCTCCTTCGTCTGTTTTAAAGCCGAGATGAAGTCGTTAAAAAGGGCCCAGCACTGACACCAGCACAGTTCTTCCCCTTTTGGACACAGTACCATCCGCCCTTTTCTATCCCAAATTTGAAAAACTCTTCTGGTTACACGAAAGCGCCGCAGAGTGTTCCACCTTCCATCCACACCCGCTCGCTTAAATTGTTCGAAACATAATGCGGCGTGAAGGAGAATGATAGATGAATGTACGTATCCTGGCATCATTACGGTTAAGTCCTTAATTCTAGAATTTATTGTTTTCTTTTTATTTCCTAAGCGTGATGTTGTTTTTTACTTTACTTCACTTTCGTTTTTTTTTGTCCGGGGGCAAATGAAACGACGCGTGGTGCCAAAAATATAAATTGACTCTGATGGGCGAAGGTGATGGCAGTGGGTCCTGCCAGGCAATTCCACTTTATAGGCTCCTTTAAGCTTTATATTCGTTTGACTTACTTGAGCCATTACCCGCGTGCACACCTGGTGGAAACGCAATTTAGCGAGCCAGGATACTCGCTTTATTGCCACTGTATCCCAGCAGTCATTGTAATATCATTGTAAACTCATTTAAATAAATCAACAGGGGCTTTGCGGTGCGTGGGCTAATGGCAAATCGTGTTAGATTCCACACCTCGAATCAATCAAACTGATGACAATCGGCCGGAAGAACACTTTCAATGTGCGCCATTATATCCGGCTTTTTGCGAAAAGAAAATAACACTGATGCGACGAATTAATCGTGGAAAGCACTCGTGAAACAGTAAATGAATTGCGACAGAGGAGAAGATTTTTCAGAGCAATCTGCAGGAAAAAGCTTTTACGTGACCAGAATGATGAGTATGGGATCGGCTTCCGCTCGTCCTTGACAAATATGATGATTTTTTTCGATTTTTTTTTCATCTCAAATGGATACCACTCTCGTGGAGTACTCGCCTCTGTATACTTTGTGCAGGGCATGAGGTCTAAGTGTACTTCCAGCGAAAAAATAAAATTGTTTGGATATGGATTTATGCCAAACGACGGATGGATTGTCTTTATGCGTGGAATTTGACAGCCTACGCGATGCGAATCTGTGTGCGAGTCCTTCAACGATGTGGAGTGGGGATTATGACCGTTAATGCTAATATTGAACTTCTGTTCAGGGCAGGCGCCTCAAGCATCCTAAAGAAGGAGTTGTGTAGCAACCATTCGACACTCGAAAAAAAAACCCAGAGTTGCTTACTCCTCGTTTGTCGTTCTGTGTGGGTGTTGGCAGAAAAACATCAGCACGTGTGTGCGCCCATTACTCGGGGACGTGAACAATCACCACAAAATAAGGGACTTTATGACAAAGCAACTGATAGCATAATGCTCCAACATGCCTAAACCGAATCGGGTTTAATGAGATATCCACCAACGGGGAGCATTGATGCTGTGTTGTCAGGACAGATACATATCCTATGAGTATTTAGAGTGAACGTTTTTGTGCTTCCTAATCTTGTGGTGGCAACGAAATGGCACACGTGGTTGTAGTAACAACTTGACCGCACTAAACGATTTGTTTGGGGAAAGGTTTTTTTGTGAAAATGTCCCATGGAGGCAAAAAGATGACAGATGGTTGGGAATTTTCTTGAAGGAGGTTCCGATTGAACGGCGTGTCAAAATTAATGAGCAAGGGGAAGAAGGACATTGACTACGGCGAAGTAGCGTAGCAGCTTTTCTTTTCTTATCATTCGAGCGAGAGTATATCGGCCTCGAACTAAGTTCTCGGAGTCAAGCAGAGGTATACGCGATCGAAAGATGTGCACAAATCAGCCTCAATAGAAGATACCACATCGCGAAACTATCAGACAACCAGGCTGCCATCAAGGCACTGAGTTCCTATGATATGGAAAAGATAAACAGCCTGTCCCGGAACAATAAAGTCACCCTCTACTGGGTGCCAGGTTATGTAGGGTAAGAGGGAAATGAGACAGCCGATGAACTGGCAAGGAAAGGGTCAGAACTACCATTCGTTGGACCCGAGCCATTCCGCGAGCTGGGACTGCATCGAATCCAAGATGAACTGCGAAGAGAGGGAGAGTGCAAAAGAGAAGACTAAGGCAAACAAAGGAACTTCTCGGGAACTACGACCGAAGAAGGTGCCTTTCCTAGGCACCAACAAGAACCAGCTTCGCATTCTAACGGGCCACTGCAGACTCAGGGAATATCTCAGCAAAATGGGAATAGAAGCGAACGGGAACTGCAGATTCTGCAGCGATACCAAGGAGACCCCGTCACAGATCCTTATGGGCTGTGGAGCATTGATCCACAGAAGAAGAGCACACATGGGAACGTAAACTTTCTCTTAAACTGGTCTCCCATCATTCGACCCAATCCAGATACTCCGATTCCTCAGAGTTTTTGGATTGGAGGAGGTGTTATAGGTTGAAACTCATCGGCCAATACGAGTTCGGGAGAGCACAATAGATCTCTACAAGTCGCAGTGCATACACACACCCCAACTTTTAACAACTAACATCATTCGAACGAACGTATTTTTTATACCCAAAGCAGGTAAGGCCTCACACACACTCCCTAAAGACTTCAGGCCGATAAGCCTGTCATCGTTTCTGCTGAAAACGTTGGAGAGAATCCTCGACCTCTATGTGAAGGACACAGTGGATTGCAATTGTATTTCCAAATCACAGCACGCCTACCAGAGAGGTAAATCTGTCGAAACGGCCCTTTACTCAAGTTTACTATCTATAGAAACTTCAATCGCGCTCAAGGAATTTACAATGGTTGCATTCCTAGATATTGAGGGAGCATTCAATAACGTTGAGACGACTTCGATAATCAATGCTCTGAAAAATCTAAACGTCTGCGATCCAGTCTGCAGTCTAATACACCACATCCTCAATAGCAGAGTCATTAACGCCTCCTTTGGCAACAGCTCTGCCAGGATAAAGCCACACCGGGGCACACCCCAAGGGGATGTGCTATCTCCTCTACTATGGAATCTTGTACTCAACGAGTTGCTTTTGAAGCTAGAGGATGCGGGCTGTAGCGTGGTAGCTTATGCAGATGACGTCGCCATTGCCGTGACGGGCAAATACCCTCAAACATTGGCAGACATTCTTCAACACGCTCTTAACAAGCTTATTACGTGGACAAACAGCTGTGGCCTTACTGTCAATCCGACTAAAACGGAGGTGGTCCTACGAAAATCAAAATCCCAATCATTGTACCACCCAAGCTCAACGGCACTCCTCTGAACTTTTCGGGCAGTGCCAAATATATAGGACTCATCCTAGACAGAAAGCTTCTGTGGCGGGAAAACATTGCAGAACGCGCCAGGAAATCCCTGGTAGCACTCTATTCATGTTAAAGAGCAGTAGGCTCCAGATGGGGCCTTCAGAAGAGAATCATGCACTGGCTATATATGGTAGTTGTGAGACCGATTCTAACGTATGGCATAATGGTTTGGTGGGCGGTTCTGGAAAAGCAGACCAGCATCAAAGTTCTCGAGAAAGTCCAACGTGTGGCTTGCCTCAGCATTTCTGGTGCTCTGAGGACTTCTCCTACAGCTGCCCTTCAAACCACTTGTTGCCAATAGACATCTATGGCATGCAGCAAGCCAATAACGCGGCTTTAAGTCTGAGAGATACCCACCAATGGTGCGAAAAGAATGTGGGACATACCAGAATCCTATCAACTCACCGCAGCCTTCCCCAATCAACAGACACGTTGCCCACCGAAAACGATTTTAACATGGGCTAAAAACACAAGCTACCGGACAGAAGCGCCTGGAGTCAGTGCGAAGTCCTTTTTAATGAGTCCATCTCTATCTTTACGGACGGCTCTAAAACAGCAGAAGGAGTCGGTACTGGCGTCTTCTCAGAAGACCTGGACATTCACCACTCCGTCAGTCTTCCCAACCACTGCAGGGTCTTTCAAGCCGAAGTCACAGCTATAAATCAAGGCGCCGCATGGCTGAAGGCTAACCCAATATCACGCAGGAAGTACACCGCACATTTCCTCTGCACGTGTCCCGCACTGGCCCATATCAGGAAGGTCACCCTGGGTAAATACTCCTTTAACGATCTTAATGATCTAAATGGTTTCGAGAGTAAGCAGGGTACCCCAGTACTCAGTGGCATCGCAATGGACCTACTTTCTGGTCTAAGTGTACCTCCTCTCGGAGGGCTACTTCTAACTAACTAACTAACATCATTCGAACGACAATTTTTTGGTGCATCTTGGTACATCTTACGAACAACGAATATACACTGGAGGATAAGCCCAGGTACCCCTGAGCATCGTTATAACGAAGTGGAGAACGAAAAAGGAATTATTTTCTGAGATGGAAAGTTGTGGATTCTGAACCTTTACCTCCAATATCCTTGTTGGTGAGTTTAGAACGCGCGCTGAGCTGAAGAGTTAGACAGCTTTGCCTTGGCACTGACAGTATTAGCAGACGTACTCCCCCCACTGCCCTACCAGGGCAGTATGGGCACAAATAGACGTACAGTCTTTAGCTCCCTCTTGAAAAATCGTGTACAGAGAATCCTTGAAAATCATCTAAAATTCTTACAAAATACCTCTGATTAATTCAATTATCACCACGCGCCGCACAAATGTAAGAAATTCTATCGGAAAATCAAATTAATTTCGTCCTCCTTCCTTGATTCCACACTTTTACACACGAAGCTAATCTACCAAATATCCTTCAACTTAAATTCACAACAAAAACAACCAAAAAAATGATTTCAGTTTCAATTTCCATTTACAGACCGAACAATTTGCCGTCCTATGGATTCTATTTACCGTCATCGTCCTTGGAAACTCCTCAGTCATTGTTGCAATGTTTATGAACAAGAATCGTAAGTCCCGAATGAATTTCTTCATCAAACAATTGGCGTTAGCTGGTGAGTTACTTATATTTTCTCCTCAAAGGACGATAAAATTAATATCTTTTCCTGTAGATCTTTCGGTGGGATTGCTGAATGTCCTGACGGATATTATTTGGCGCATAACAATCTCATGGCGGGCGGGGAATACCGCTTGCAAGGTGATACGATTCTCTCAGGTTTGTGTGACGTATGCGTCGACATATGTCCTTGTAGCGCTAAGTATTGATCGTTATGATGCCATCACACATCCAATGAACTTTTCCAAGTCCTGTAAGTTCACCACCCCTTAGCGTTTCTTTGAAAACTGACAGAATTTTCCTGTAGGGAAGCGAGCACGCCGTCTGGTGGCAACTGCGTGGATCATCAGTGCATTATTCTCTGCACCGATGTTAGTCCTTTACGAGGAGAAACTCATTCAAGGCCAGACACAATGTTGGATTGACTTAGGAGCACCATGGCGGTGGCAAATCTACATGACTTTAGTCTCAGCAACGCTGTTCGCCTTCCCTGCCTTGATAATCACAGCTTGCTATGCGGTGATAGTCCGAACGATATGGGTCAAAGGATCTGTGTTTGTTCCTGCTGGTAAGATCACATCCCCTGCCTTATTCAAAGTTTATCTGGACAAAATGGTTTCTTTTTTCCTTGTAGATCGGTCAGCATATGCCAATGCAACAACCCGCCGAGCCAGCTCTCGAGGCATCATTCCTCGAGCAAAGGTTAAAACCATCAAAATGACATTTGTCATTGTGATAGTGTTCATTCTCTGCTGGTCACCGTACATCGTTTTCGACCTGCTACAAGTCTTCGGGCACATACCACGGACACAAACCAACATCGCTATAGCAACATTCATACAGAGCCTGGCACCGCTGAACTCTGCAGCGAATCCCCTGATCTACTGCTTATTTTCCACGCAAATCTTTCGAACACTGAGGTGAGTTTTACGCTTTTTCTTAAATTCCAGACCGTCAATCATGTTTAAGCTTAATTTTCTGGTATCAAGCCCTCCGTAAGTAAATCTGTTTCTTGTGTCATTTCAGTCGCATTCCTCCATTTAAGTGGTTCCTGTGCTGTTGCAAGACACATCGTAGTAATTCAACACAAAATCGATGTAATACCGTTGGCCAGAGGCTACATAACAGCTGTGATTCGATGAGAACCCTGACAACATCACTGACCGTTTCCAGGCGTTCAAACAAGACAGCGCGTGTGGTGATTGTCGAGCGGCCCAAGACGGTATTGGCCATGTCAGAAGTATGATAACCGGAGGTCATTTCTTTAGTAAAATTGTTGATTTTGATTAAGTAATTTATTTAGCTGTGAGTGTAGTATGTAATTGTACTTGAAAGGCGTCTCGAAGGTGGGGAGAATGGTGAGGAAACTTGTGGCAGAAGTAAGCGAACAAGTCCTGATTTCAATGTAGGAATATCTGCATCCAGTTGAGTAAAGAAAAGTTATCGCTGCTGCAGAGGAAGCTTATCCACTCTCAACTGATGCATACCCCTAAAGGACCATCAAGAGGTTCCGTAGTGCTCAATGTGACTAAAAGATGCTGCTAACTTCCAACACACTTCGTTGTCTTTTCACCGAAGCAGGTGCTGTTAATGGGAACATTGCTTTGTCTCTATAAGACTATCAATGCATTAGGTCGAGGAAGAGCCTAGTTTTCAGTCAGTGTCCAACATCGACGAGAGTTTTCTTTAGACTTGAAGCGACTTGATGAAGGTCTACGTTTCTGACTAGATATCACTAAGAAGTTTTTAACCATCAAAGCCCATTAAAGGCGCCAGGAAATCGAGTACCTTTTCTGAGGTAAACGAGGGCACGGCAGACTGCAAGAATGCGAAGAACTTCTTTGAGGGTCCTACAAAGGCCTGATGTCAAACCGTTACAAGTCGGTACCCGGGTTCAATCAACAGGTCTCACCATTGAGCCCTGTCATAATCAACTTCAACTCTAAACTCCAAGCCTGAACATTATCCTGTGGCCAGTTTTTTGACTAAGACGAACACTTAAATCAAGCAAGTGAGTTGAGATTTCAGTTTAAAAAATCCCCACTCTTTCAGACGCCTTCAAATACATCAAGTCTAGCAAATTAGTATCACAAACTGGCAACGAAAGAAAACAAAAGTTCTTAACTTGGTTTTACATTTGACAATAAAGCCAACAACCACATCAGGACCATAAAACAGTGGAAAAAACCCCCCAAAGAGGACTAACCTCTTGGTCATACAGGAAACTTAAGACATTTAGCAGGCAATTTAGACTAAACTTGAAAAAAAAATAAAAAAAACTAAATTTAACTACAAATTAGCATCAAATAGGACTGATATTTTCTACTGTAAATATAAATTTAAAAATGAAACTACTAAATTACTTAAGTTTAATTTACTATGTGACTTTCTTGTAAATATTTATACAAAAATTGTAAAAATAAGCAAATTATTGTACACAAAGTTATGAATCGTAGATATAGTGTTAATTTATTTTAAAGAAAAAACTTTTAATTAAAATTTAGTCTACACATTGCTTGTAATTTGATTCCGAAATAAACAATGTAAATACCATTTGCATAATTTATACACATACATACATTAATAAAAATTAAAATTCAATTGTCAAATTGACGAAAAAAGTGGCATTTTTTAAATTAAAATGGAAGGCATCTTAACCCTCTGATGCATAAAATACCGCGTCGCGGGCTTAGAGTACTTAAGTGGATCCTCAAAATCTCCCGACCATCCGCTATCGACTCTAAATCAAGGGCTATCCCCATACGGGTAGAGGTGAGATTTCGGACTTGGTCCAGCCATCTCATACTGGGCTTACCCAGGGGTCGCCTACCTGATGGCACGGATTCAATGGCACGTCTTGGAAGACGAGTTGGGGGCATGCGTTTGCTGTGTCCAAACCATCGAAGTGTGGACCTCAACGTTCGAAGGAATAGCTGTTCGACATTGAGTACTTCGCGCATTCTGGTCTTTCTAACCCGATCTCGGCGAGTCACCCGACAATACAACGAAGAAATCATATTTTGGCAGCTTTTATCCGCGATCTTATTCTTTTGGTCATTACCCAAACCTCATGACCATATGTGAGGATCGAAACAAACACTGAACTAAAGACCAATAGCTTAGCTCCGATGCCAAGTTCGGTACTCCTAATAAAAGACCGACCAAGCTGTCTCAAAATTGCTCCAGCCTGATCAATCCCACAGGAGAACTCAGTATTGCTCCTTCCATAGCTCATGAATAAGACCCCGAGATGCTTAAACTTCTCCAACTATTTCAATGGGACTCCACTAACATGCAGAAGGCATTGAATAGGCGTTCAGGAAATTCCCATTACTTCTGATTTGTTCTCGTTTACCTCAATCCCAGCTTCAGCACAGACGGCTACGAACCTGTCAAATGCCCGCTGGAGCTCACTCTGGGTGGACCCAAGAATGACTAAGTCATCAGCGAAATGCAACTGACTCATCCTTAAGTCTCCCAATTCGAATTGTTCCTCCCCACGACTGCGCTGTAACATTTGATTGATTGATTGATTGATTGACGCCCAAGGTTTCGATTTAACTCCTTTTCCCCCGAACACAGCTTTTGCAGTTTGTATATAGAGATTGAATGGCCCTCAGAAGAACGCCGTCAATCCTATACTCCTGCACTACACTCCAGAGTTTACCTCGAGGGAACCGACCATGTGCTCTCTTCAAGTCCATAAAACAAAGCTGACGGAAGAAGGGCCAGGAATAATAATGCGAACTATGAACGAGGGTGCAGATATAGATGAGGAAACCATGATCAGGGCTAATCCGCGATGGTGTCACATGGACACATGTGCAATAGTCAGATCACTATGGCCAGCCTTCGATTAGAAAAATTCTAAAAATCTCATACAACCTAGTAGAAATACGAATCGTCTCCTAACAATACACTGTGGAATAGGTATCCATGCGAAGCGTCTTGGATTACCCTACAATGACTACTGGCAATGACTGGCAGAAGTTGCAGCGACGAAGAGAAGGGACTGGCCACCCGAAGAATACGTACCCTTGGTAGTATTGTAGCTTCTTCCATGGGCTGGAGGACCTTCATATCGCTGATTTCAGGAAACTCCTGATATTTTTATCATTTTTTTGCCGGGCAGACCTGATGACTTGTAAGGTGACTAGATCCCTCATCGTCAAACCAAAGTAAAAAAGCGGTGAGATGCCACCGAGCACAGCTATGATCACTGGTGGACTTGTTCATCTTACAGATCATAAAAGAGGTGCATCTGGAATATCTGGCAAAGTGCAAGCAGAAAAAAGTACAAAATGAGAGAAGAAATTTGATAATGACCTTTGGACCAAGTGATTTGAGACAGAATAACCAAACCGGAAAATAAATTTAAAAAACGGACAACGAAATTGCACATAAATTGGAAAGACGAACACCAAATGTCTTCCGTATGTATGAGATTCATAATCAGAAGAAGGAAAGACTAAAACTTCACTGACCTGTTGAATATTGTTTAGGTAACCAGCGACAGAATTCTCCTTTCCAACACTGAATTACACCCGCGAATTAAAGAAAAGCTACAAAATAAAAAAAAAACACTTCAAGACAAAAAAGAACAAAGGAGAAAAAAAAACCCAACTGACGAGCAGAACTTCCGCACACTTTAACTTTTCACTTGTCACTAACCAAAATTTTCCAAAGCGAATCCAATTGGAGTGCAGTGAACCTGTGGAGACTTGAGTTTGGAGAAATTGGGAGAAATAGAGCAAGTGCGAGTCACTCAAAGACAAAGAGAAGGGGAAAGAAGATGGTTTGCAATTGCGATCATCCAACTTGCACTTAATATTTTTTTTATGCGAGAAAAAGGTTTTCCCACTCGCTTTGTCAATCTTGATGTATGGTTGGAGAACAATGAAAAGTTGTTGGTGTCACCTTATCATATGCGGAGAAGGAGATCGCTCATATTCTAGAAGAGAATCTCTCCCGGTAAAATTTTGTCCATGCAGACATCGAGGAGAGACTTTTCAATGCTTGCATTGAAGTCACTCGTATGGAACCTATTTTCAGCGCTTTTTTATGCGGTCTGATTAAAAAAAAATTCCGTCCCACAACTTTGTTGGTCAGATAGAGTTTTAAATGATTAAACACTTGCAGACCTCCGGCAGGTGCATTATAGAGCTTCAACAATCGTTATCCGAGATGATAGGACCAGCAATCGAAATGAAAATCTTCCTCCTTCGAGCTAATCTTTGAGCCTAGGAGACAGAAAAAAATCACAAAGGGCCAAGTCTGTAAAACACAGAATGTGGACGATCAGATCAGGCTACCTTTCGAGGAAGTTAACTATTCCTGCCACCGAAATGCAAGATAGTGCACACGTCTAATTTGAACACCTTGCATGCATCCGGTAATCTGAGAGACGCTCTTTGAAGTTTATGGCTATCCACGATATTGTGCGCCTTGAGAAGGACTTTGTCGATTTCATCGACGGCCAGATCAGCTTCTTCCTGTCTGCTCTCCCTAGGATCAAATTCATAACATGTGATTTAAGCATAAGACCGACCTACATGGCTACAGAGTTCCGTGTTAAGCCGAGTACAGACTGTTTGAAAATACCCATGTCTTCAAGTCTCTTTTTGAGGAAAGTTTCTTTTGTTTGGAAGGTGAAAGTCTTCTAAGAAACCGAACTTCCTCTTCCTTGTCTTTTCTATCGCAGTACTGCCGTCAGCCTTTATTCTGCGAGTCTTCGCGAGAACGTAAAAAAGTTTGATGCGTCTGTTGTCGTTGGCCGTGGCTTGGTTACCCTGCTTCGGGAATAAATATCACTCTCAACTCCCATTAGGATATAGAAACGAATCCTAGCAGAAGGCAACCGCTACAAATCTGCTTGAGTCACGGAATGGCGAATTCATCAGACCAATGTCAATGTCAATGTTCTTGACGACAAGTTCAGCTCTCTGTAATGTCTTCTTGAACTTAGTATCCCTACCTCTGAGCAGCTAGGAATGGATGCTTTCTAAAAACGTTTAATCTTAATACTCTGTTCAGACATCCACTTTCAGAGACAAATTCAGAGATGTATTGTCCTAAGAGAAACTGCGATAGAGGCACTTTATTGGAAACATGCCAGTGGGTATAAAGGACATTGCAGTCGCCTCCCAAAATTCCTTGTTTACCCCACCTTCTGCAGTGCGTTATTAGTTTGAGACCACCATCTGGAGAAGCCGAGGAAAAGTCTCCTTATCTTCTCGCCATTACTCCGTAGACGACCATTCACAGTCCCAGATAAGGGACAAACTATTGAAATTGTTTTTCACCAAACCAGACAGACTTCCAATAACAATTCCTGCATCAGATAACACTAAACATGCAAATAGCCTCCACGCCAAAAACCATATCTACGATATGCGATTTTTTAATGGCTCAGCAGTTCGCCCCACTAAGACCTGCCATTTCAAAATCTTTTGGTGAGCAATTTGTGTCAATTAATTTCAAAACAGAATAAAAAATAAACTAAAATTTCTCGTTAAGAACATTCATTTCTCGGAGGAAAAGCGTAAAAAAAAGAGAGAAGCTATCATTGTCACTGGAAGGGTGTTATGCGCCGAAGATACCAGACCTAGAAGCGTGTATTACAGTGCAGGAAGTAGAGGAGTACCGGGACAGAATAAACCCGTCATTTATAGTCGAACAAACTGAAGACCAAATTGGAAAACGCGACAAAGAGATCTTTCGAGGCACTTGTGCATCAGACACCGAAGTTGATATTACTTTTGACCCAAGCGACGAGGGCGAAATAGCCCGATTTCCATTTAAGCAAAGAACTGCATCAAAATACAGGAATAGCACAGCGGCAAACGAATTTTCTCTCCAGTGGCCATACACTAATGCCCATATCACTCCAAGGGAGGCGACTGGTAGAGTCTGTCTCTTTACCAAGGAATATTAGCCGGAGTCACATAGGTTTAACGATCGAGAAAGAATTCAACAAAAAAGAGTGCAACTTACCGCAAGAAGATTTCTGTGGCTGGGCGCTTTCCTTTCCAAAGCCATACGACTATTCATACAGACCTTCTCTAGTGACTGAGGGAGCGAAGAAGCATAAGGCCAGCGACCACATCTACTCAGAGTGCGTCCTTAATCTGCAAAAAAGCAAAAATTCTTATTTGACCAGATAAATCGAAGAACAATCCGAAAGATACAAAAAAATAAGTTGTATAGCGAAGTCCGCCAAGAAACAAGGAAGAAGAAAAGACCAAAGTGCGTGGTTCTTCGAAAACAGGTATTTATCAAGAAAAAGCTGTGCAGCTAGCTGGAACTGCGAAAAGGTCTTCTAAGAGAACAAGATATCGTCAAAGTCAACGCAAAAGCCAACCAAAACGCTAAAGAAAACTCCAAAGCCAACGCCAAAGTCAACGAGCAACTGACCGAGGGCGAAAAGCGGACTTTTGAAGCCAAAGAAGAAGATACCGCCGCAAGTGATCGCGTTTCAAAGAAAAAAAGCCCAAGAACGAAATTTTCGAGTTTGATGAAGACGCAGACCCTGATTTTCATGTGCTAAAAACAAGCCACAGAGATCACGAAGTGGGCTTAGGAGGGCCACCCACACAGTTTATAAGTTCAACCCAAACTCTGCTTTGCACATTTCGCTCACGACACTTCCATAGAACGGTTTCCAAGACCTACAGTCAGAAATCTCCGGTATGACCGACAAGCAGCAACAGACGACATCACGAAAGGCCTGTCCCGAAAGAACATCATCGGCCTGTTCGCAGGAAAACTTACGAAACAAAACCAAATGCTGCCGCAAGTCATCAACAGGATACAACTCACCGAAGAAAATGAAAAATCGCCGCAATCAGCAAAGACGTACAGAGACGTATCCATACGCATGTTGTTGCGCCATCTGCAATAACACCGCTGCCTGCTGTACCGACGACTTGGAGGTCATCGAAGAAGAACAAGAGCCAGAGGTGCAATATGATGAAGAGTGTGAGCAGCAGTCTTGTAATCGCAGTGCAGGTGTGCCTACAACACCAGCGTCAACATCAGCGCCAACGGATGAAGATCCTTGCGGGGAGTTTTTCGATATTATGCGAGAAACAATGGAAGAATCTGTAAAGGTCTAACACATACGCATTTTCGGTAGAAAATAATTCACAGAGAAAGTTTCTTTGCAGAAATCCATTGAGGATGCCTTCGGACGGTATTTTAGCAAAATCCTGCAAAAGTTAGACAACCTATCGACCCAGATCGAGCGCAATGAGTGCCTCATGTCGAAGATCTACGCCGATGTGAATGACAGTAAGTTTACGTTGCCAGTTGTGAATTTCCTCTACAGCGTTTTGCACCCACAGAAATCTCTTACTACGGCGAACGTAACGCCCAACAATTTCAGTATCTCTGCGTGCGGATGGAACACGATCGGTTGTTCTATCAACAGCAGCAGGAGTACTTTTTGAAGGCTCGCAGCGAAAGATATGAATCCCAAGATGAGAATGGAAGTATTGATCAGCAGGTGCAATGTCCCGATGATCAGGAATCATCACCTGAAGAGGGTTGCAAGAAACAACTTGAACAAGTTCAACCCACTGACAATTGCAATGTCAATGCGAATGCCAATTGCAAGGAAGACAAGCAAAAGAAGGCTTCGAAATTGGCAGAGACTCAGAAAGAACAAGACAGTGAGAGCGAATGTCTGGCAATCTGCGAAGACAGTTTTGGAGAAGAGGAAGACAAAGATTTACACTGCGTTCGATGTTCCAGGATGAAAGTTTGCAAACTAGATTGCAATCCAAAGCCACCTCCGCTGAAAAAGGCCAAATCAACCTCGCAAGTAACCTCAGGAGGGAAAAAGTCACCAAGAAAAAAATGAACCTAGTGATGACTTATTTTTTCCCCTTTTCATTGACTTTTATGAGTTGAAAGGCACGGTTTTGAATTATTTTGAGGAAAAATCATTGCAACTAGTACAGTGTCAATGTTTTTTCACAAAAATAACTCGAAAGTGTGCTCCTGAGATGCCAAACAAACCTGGCCGGACTCCATCGGCTTTCGCATAATCAGTTTTCAAAGTGTGCTTTCTAAAAAGGATTTTGACGAAAATATTTATTGATTTTATTAATAAGATTTTTCTTCATTAATAAAATGAGTCCTTTCTCAAGGCGGGTGCTTTGTAATCCGTAGACACATGCAGAGGCCCGGGCCTACTTGAACCCATGTCCTATAGCGCCGAATCTTTCCTATAAGGAGGAAATCTTTCGAAGGCAAAACTAAACATATTCCTTACCACAATGTGGGATTTTTACCCACTAAAAGCACCTACAAAAAACCTGTACCGCCATCATGAAATGTCATCATCGAGGGGCGAATAGCATGAGTCAAGATACCCACCTTAATCCAACCTTGCTGAGGATACAGTATAGGATGGAGGAGTACATGTCGTGCTGAAATAGCTTGATGTTTGATGAGAAATATGAAGGACATGTCATCGACCAGAAAGTCGGCAGATGATGGGGCAACTGTCCCACATCGAGCTATAAGCTCGATGACGTCCATCAGAAGGTTAACATCCACCATGCTTCAGCGGTGGAGGTAAGAAACAGCCTTGCACTGGTTCAAGAGCCATGGTTCTTGAAAGGTTTAGTCATCCAAGAATGCCAAGATAATTTGATAAACTTGAGTGATAAGTCCGGTGTTTAAAGGCTAGATGCGTGCATTTGAAACGACTCAAGCGTTCACAGGTTTTCCCAAACTAATCTCAGCTCTTACTCTCACGTCCACGGGACTCTGGGTGCTTAATACCTCATCTTGAAATAGAGTCTAAATCCCTTTTGGGCTGTTTTCTGACAGTAACGATTCCTCATTGGACGATACCGGAATAATTTTCTCATTGGATCGAGCGAAATATTCGGAGCTCATCCTACGAATACACGTAAAGATCATTACCTACAGATGGAGGTCTTTGGCGTCGAAGTATGTAACTCCCTGACTATGGAATAAACCACGAAAGGACCAACAACTTTGTCTAACGATGACTTCACTGTACCCTGGCTCACAAAATAAGGACAAAGATCGTCGGTTTTGGTCATGAAATTTCCGATTTTATTCGATTGCGCCCACGAAACCTTCGGTTTGAAGTAAAATGCCGGCAATTGACAGTTGACAGTTTTAACGTCACTGTCACGACGGGCATTTTAGTCGCCTCTTACGACAGGCATGCCTACCTCGGGTAAATTCTAACCCCTACCCGAAGGGGGACGACTATTGAACAGCCATACATTAGTGTCAGTTTTCGTAGGTCTGTTGAACAGTTTCCCATTTACCAGTAGTTGACCTCGCACCTCTTTTCAAAGATAGCCACGTAACAGATTTCCAGAGCATCCACAATTTATCAAAAGTGAATTATTCCTCAATAAATCAAAGCATAGATTCCAGGCCTCATAACTACAATCCTAAATCGTTTAAGCTAAGCTATACTTCATGCTGCTAAGCACAAAAAAAAATTATATCCCGAGGAGTTCCCAGACCTACAACTTTTCACTCCATTTACACCAATTTCTAGGAGGCATAGCCTTGAATCTCCTCCGTATTTGCCAATTTTCGCAGAAACCCAACATTTCAATCAATTACTCAAGATTTATGTATATCGGCATTTTCTGAAGAATTTTCATGCCGCTATGCACAGGGCTTCACCGCTTAAAACGATTTGCATGGAATCTGTTTCTATGGTGTGGAACATGTTCATCCCCGTCCTCCACCATTAGCCCTCCGCGACCTGTCATCGATTTTAAATTACACCAACAACGGGATATAAATTTTCATTTGCTTTAAAGTTTTCGGCTTCATATTTCGAAATTATGTGACATCGCCGCCACAGTTAACCGTGTCGTTAAATTGTTTTGGTCCCAAATATGACAGAAGAGACAACGGTTGCCTAAAGCGGATTTATTACCCGAAACAAGTTGCAAGGATCATAAACATCTCACACCCTCACCGCCATTATAATGGAAAACTGACCAAAGTTGGTGGCAGTCAATTTACTTGCCGGGGGAATGTTTTGTTAAGACTCACAACTTAAAGTTCGACTTATGCGTATCCATTTCTTGATTCTCTTTTGGGAAATTTATATGTCTGGCCGGCGAAAAACTTTCGATCGAAATAAAATGTAATTGTACTTTTTTTTTAGTTTTTCAAAGTTGGCAACGGCCACCATTTGAATGGAGATAGAACTGTCAATTGAGTTGACATTTTATGGTACTGTGAACAATTAACTACTTGGGGTTTGCTATAATTTTGTTAATTTACGCAATTGCCCTTGCAAGAGTATTAAAATGTCCTTTTAAGTGTCCTTCAGATAACTGTTGCATTAGAGAGTAGTAAGTTTTTGGTTTCAGTCCCGTAGTTCCAATGGATGTGTCATTTAGATTCCAGACCTATAGAAGCAAAAGTTTATAGAAAGGAGCAATCATGTAAAGTGTATTATCGACGGTACTGGTATTTGAGGATATCCTTAGACATTTAAGCCAAGAGCACACAACCAAACCTGGGAATAATAAAGTAATCATAGTACGTTGGGGTTCCTTTAGAGCAAATTTGTGTCTGACTATGCTTGCCATCCATCCTCTACCCCCAAAATATTCACATCAGCTTAAGCTCAATCTGATTTTGACCTCCAAATTGATTGGATGCCAAATCCGACTTATATTTCTAAACCTCGCAGACTGCATCGCAGACGACAATTTTATCTTCATTTCACCTTATCCCCTCATAAGACGACAGAACAACAAGTCTTTCCAGACAAAATAACTCTTTAGGTTGCCACCACCCTCAAAGACAGAACACATATCTTCACCCATTCCCGCAGAAGTGTCTCATTATTCCCATAAATCACCTCAATAACTGAGCAGAAAACACCTTCACACAGCACGCATCACCGATTGTAGCACAATCAAAACAAGAAAAAGTTTCTTAATAAATTCTCAGAACCAGCGAAAACGGAATTTTCGAAAACTTCTTTATGAGCCAAGTCCTTGACCTCCTCCTATGGTCACGTAGAACATTTGTTGACCACTTAAATCAATCAATCGTTCTCGTTCGCTGCTTCATATCCTTCGAGTTTGCAAATGAATTTATTATTCCATTCACAACTCCGATACAGGACTGCATCCTCCCTCGTGGAGTAGACGAGAATACACCCACGGGGTCATCTAATCTATTCCCTGATTCAGTTTAATACTGTCCCGGTGTTTGAGTTCATCTTTTTGTGTGCGGGGCATACGGAGTGGGTGATATGTTTCTTTGTCCCCACAAAGACTTTGGAGTACTCCCTCCGGCCACTGCAATGATGTAATGTCTTTTTAAGCTAAATTAATCGTCCATGACAGGTTGGGTATAAGTCCAGCCATTGAGGATTCTTACCCGGCTGGTGGTCATTTGTCTCCGCCGCAAATATGTGACAAATCAGTCCATTACACTGGTGCAATGTAAGGATGTTCATAAAAGTGGAAAGAAATGGAACTTCGAGGGAAGATTAGATGGTTAAATGGCGGTGCACTGTGTCAGAGAGGGTCTACATGAGCACATTGATGATGCGACGAAATAGTGCAGATTATGCAAACGGGTGGGGCGACCCTCATTAATCCAGAAACCTAATTTCTTGATGCCATTACTTGTGAGTGAGTTATTTTAAGGACGACTTTGCAATTGATAGGGTGATGCAATTGTAGACAGCCTTGGTTGGCATATAAGCGGTTTTGAACTCCAAAATGTGACATAATTTGTATAAGGCTTGTGGTAGGTTTGAAGTCCTGATTGACTGTCCTTTGTGATGCCACTGGGATCTACGTTACCTAAAGGTTGAAACAGAAAGACAAGTACAATAGCAGCACATCGACATCTCCTTAAATTGACCCGCGGAACTCAGAGCAGTGTTTACCGACACTTTGGCACCGCTTTGGACGATATGATAGCCGAGTCAATAGCTTTGGTGGCCCATTCGCTATCAATGAGGATACCAACATTCTGGTACGCCTAAGTTGCGTACAATCCTCCCCGATTGTCACTAAAATCGCTGGTGTTGATCTAAGGACCAGCTGTTTCTCGAATGGTCAACTGCACCTCGCTCGCGTAGCCAACCCTTACAGTCTCTCTACATTTTAGTACAAAAGAAAAACACATACGTATTTGTTTTTTGCGAACATCAGCTCATTTTTAATAAATTATTTAAGTACACATAAGGAATCACTGTTCTTGAATAACAAACTAAAGCCTATGAGTAATTTATCCTTTCCACCACTGAGATACCAAGCTCTTTACCAACATCACATCGAGCCTTTATCATCACAGAAGTCAAATTTATTGACCATTTGCACGCTCTCGTACTTCTTAGACTTATAATACTTCTGTAAGAATGGAGCCACCAAATCACTATCAATGTCTTCCATCTTGTTCCTGCCAAACACAAGAATGGCCAAGTTCGAGCCAACGATGGTTAGAAAGGCACCAACAGTCGCATACCATAACCAGGAAATATGATGTAAAGCACGTTCCGGTTCGGGTTGGCTGGAAAAATAAAGAAAATCAAGCGCTGGTCTGTGTGTCGAAAATCGAAACCCAACTCACTCATTCAACGTTGAATTCAAGATCGGAGTATACTCAAACCCATAGGTACAACCTTCAATGGACACAGGTTTGGTGGGCATAACAAACTCTTTCGTCAACAAGCCAACTTGAGCTCTGATGCATATATAAGCCATTGTCACGAAAGACAGTGTACTTCCTGCAAGAACGCTCTGAAAAGAAAAGATTTAATCAGATCATGGTTGTTTAAAAGTCACTGTTCAGACCTACCCTTGAGTTCACCCATGGCATACAAATGCCCACGATGAATATTCCCAGCATTGGTCCCTGTGTAATCGACTGCAAGGTAGCTGATAACTGGAGCACCATTCCAAGTTTTTCCACAACATACACCAGGCCGATGGACAGCGTACCAAATACTAAAACCACAACTCTCATCAGTATGGCAGTTTGAGTCTCCGTTAGGGAATGCCTTGAGAATGGCTTGGCAAAGTCTTCTAGAACCACCGCCGATAGAGAGTTCAACACTGTTGAAAGAGAGCTCAATGCTGCACTGAATACAGCCGACACAAAGAGTCCTGCCAAGCCGGGATATCCTCCAAGGACGTCCATGACCAAAAGCGGAACCAATTGATCCCGGGCTTTGGCTAACTAGAAAATGAACACGGGTTTGTTTTAACAATTTGACAGAATTATTGATCCTGGACTCACCTTAGTTGTCAAAGGATCACAATCATGATAAGTGGCAAACGTTACCATCCCCACGTAGACACATGACAGCAGCAACAATGTCAAACCAAAAGTGAATAAGATCAAAGTCTGTTTGATTTGTTTCAATGATGGCAATGAGACAAATCGCTGTACAGCAGGTTGACTAATGGCGGTATTCTGAATCCTGTAGACAGTTCCACCGATAAAAACAGCTAAAGCTGACATACGTACATTCGGATCTAGTGTCAGTCTGAAAGGCACACATAATAGTTTGACATTGTTCTCTGAAAACTTAAATCTTACTCGGGAAATTCAATTCGACCACCGTCCAGATTTCTCTGCCAAACCACACCAAATCCACCGAGATCTACTGTACCCTTGATCATTACCAAGAATATCGAGCCAAACATCACAAAGCCTTGAATGAAATCCGCACAAACGACAGCCTTTATGCCGCCCTAGTGAGAAAAAATAGAACCATCAGTCTAGGTCGAAACCTTTGATGCGAATTTCTTACCACTGCGGTGTAAAAAATACAAATCCCACACACAATGGGGGTCACAATGTGAATGTCAATGCCAGTCACTGAAATTAAAGGAAGTATCAAACAAATAATTTAAACATGAAAGCCAAGCGTCAAAAGTCAGCGGGACCCACTAAACTATTTCTAAGTAATTAAGGAAATCCATTTGATTTCAACTCACCTACTCCCGTACCACCATTAAATGAGGCGGAAATCCGGTAGTCAGTGTAAAATTAAATGTCGCCGTAAGGCAGTTGACAAAGTTTGCCTTAAACTTACATACCTCAGCGCTGTCATTGTGAAATCAAAAGTTTTTGAAATTTTAATTAAAGAACAAGGCAAGTGGATTGGTTTCCATTTTTTAAGAAATTTTAAGAGAAAGGTCAGCAATTTTATTTAAGCGTTCCACGCACTCAATTATCTGTAAAGCTGGACGGTTTGACACTTGTTGCCTTGAGATAGCAAAAATCAGTAAACTTGTCAACGAAAATCATTGTGATGCCATTTGTGGCAGTTCACAGGCATTCACAGACTCAGTGAGAGTAAGGCTCACCTGTGAACAGTCTTTCGAACAAAATTAAGTCTTGGTAGGCATGTTTAGGCAATTTAAAAAGCAACTGAGGTTTATTCTGGTATATGGAAACCAACTTTCAAACTTCAGTCGAAGATCTTGACAGCCTCGACAGAGTTAAATTCTTTGGACACATTCTAAAGTCTAAGCGAATAAATACAGTGCAACTGTGTGTGAAGTCAGACCTGATGTCACCTGAAAAATCGGTTAAAATGTTCCACATACGTCAAAGTATTTTCGGCTTAGCGATCCGCAATAAGGCACACTTCGGAAAATGTCATGTATACTTAGACGAAACGGGGTGCATAAAGGCTGTTTATTATTTCAACAATTAACTTGAACCTTACCTTGATTAAATGTCAACGCCGGGACGTATATAGCAATCGGTAGCCAAAGAGTCTAAAAAGATAAAACAAACTTCATTATATGATTTCATTTCTGATGTAAGACTTTAACACCACTTACCGATTCGATGATGAAAAGTAAAGCACCAAAGAACTGAATACGACGATCAAAACGTCTTTCAAAATACTGAAAAGGATTCATAATTTTTTCTATTATCTTGTACTTTTTTGAAAAAAAAATTGCATAGGCACTTGAACACAGGGAACATGAACACAGCGATAAACGAACAAAGCAAGCGAAGTTTGGATAAATGATGTAGCAAAGCTTGTGATGAATTAACGATGTGAAATCAACTTTACGCATAAGTATTAAGGACGACTTGAGGAACAGGTGGACAATAATGGAACAGAAGATAACCGAAATGTTGCCCGATGACTACATCTTCCACGTAAAAATATGAGTGAAATGAGTTTGGTAGATTTTTCATGATGAGGTTACAAAACAAAAAATAGATAAAGTTCCCAACGAGAAGGATTATAAGTTTGTGGAAGGATGAAACCTATCATAGGAATCGCGACACTCCTGATGGCACTGGCCTTCTGCACTTATTGATGCTACTGAAAGGCCACTCGTAGAGTAGAGGAAGACCTCGCCTAAGGTGGCTCGCGCGACTGGAGGCAGTTAGCTAATTACCCGGTTAACTGCAGAACCAGGTTCACCGCGAACTTTAGTGCCACCCAAGTAAGAAAGTAAGAAAGACCTCTCAAGGTATGTAGGAACATGCAATCAGAAAAGACTGTTGCACATGCTCTTTCGGTCACAGTGCTTTTCTGAAAGAAAAAATACAGATCCCAGTTCTGGTATTCTCAAGATCTCAGCCCAAGAAATCAGAAATTCTACTGTGAAGCCAATGCCCTTCGTCGCTCTGCCACCTGGCTGATTATGAACACCTTCATCGGTACCAGATGTAGCCTTTCAAACCAACGTTTCTTCGACTAGTTCTGAGTCCCACACAAGGCCCCAAGCATGAACAATGACTTTTGCAAGAACTACACAGGGATGAAAAATAAAGTATTCATGCTCACGCTCTGCCAGCACTTGAAGAGTTCACCTTGAACCTCTTCTATGAACTCAGGGCTATTAGACTGTCAAAACTCCTAAGCCGACGGACGAAAGTGCATTTCAAACATCAACAACGCTTTTTGCTACCGAGTGTTGAACGATAGAACGTCAGGAGATCAGAGCAAGTCCTAGAATTTTTGAAGAAGAAAGGTTCTACATAAAAGAGCGTCGGATACAATACAAAATGTTAAAACTCTGAAACTGCACTGAACATTATACACACTAATGGTCCAGTAAACCAGTTTTTGAGACCCAAAGCTCAGGTTTGAAAAGGAAGCCCGTGCCTCTACTATAAAAATCAGACAATTCTGAGTCCTACAATGCTTGGACCAGAATCGGGTGAATCAGTAATCGTTATTACAGAAGACCTCGCTTAAAGTGATCCGCACAAGAAGAAGGAGACCTTAACTTACTAGGAGTGAGCAGTTGAAGCTTGTTAGCCACCGCGCCACATTGTCTTTGCACCGTAGCAAAGTCAGTGTGACTCCCTTTCACCTGGTCACCTAGTTCACGTTTCAGTTCATCCTGGAAAGTGACGATGCGTTTAAGTCGTGAGAAATGCAATTGAACTGAAACTCCAACTGCTCGACAACAATCATCACGAAAGAGCTCCAACTAGGGTGAAAGTAGCTTCTTTCATCTTTGCTGCTCCTCTAACCACAAAGATGATGACGCAAACAAATCCGCATCATAGAAACAAGACCACAAACTCGCTAAAGTCACAAAGCTCTTTCGATATGTCAGTTGCACCATCGTTTTGGGACTTGCTAAATCGAACCAAGCAAAGATAAGTAAACAACCCCCAGGCTCATTCCTCGAAATGGACATGCCAGTTACAAATATTTGCAAAGCAACTCCCCATGCGAACATTAATAATTCCCGCATAAGCCTCGCCGGAAAGCACACCAAGTCCAGTCCCAAAGAGTATGCATCATTGGCCACCACTGGCCGGCTATTTGCATTACAATCGTCATACATTTCAAATACCCGCACTCCGGCCTTATCAGGCCGCCAAACAAATAAAACATCAAACACATTTTGCGGCAATAAACACAGATTACGGACATCCTCGGTTTTCCTCTCATCGGGAGGGCCGCCTTATTGAATTTGCCCGACACATCATATTACACATTTGCCTCGTCATTTTATCATCGATCCGAAAGGTTATCCACTCTACGAGTGTATTGCCATGACAGCCGATTATCTCGGTTGGGAAAACAACAACGAAATGTGTATAAATATGTGGCAGGAGTTTCTGCACCTGGGTACAGCTTGAATCCTTCACGAATCGTTTGAAATCAATAAACGAGTCTAGGAGCGCCTGTTTTGAGTTGGAAAACATTCTAAAGTTGATTATGGACTTTTTCATGAAGGATAACTTTTTTTATATTTACGGGAAAATCTGTCGAGAGAAAGGAAATAGTACTTAACCTCCCCAATTGTTCCATTTAATGACAGAACCCACCGGGATTGCATGTTTTAATCAGAAAACTCTGAAACAAATCCTTGAATTCTTGGAATATGAAAAATCTCAACTTTAACTTGAAGGGTTTATGGCGTTCGAGGAAGCCTCTGGAAGTTGCAATATACAAAAATTGACATTGTAACTTTTCACATGAATTCCGGATGAAGGACTCTGGAAACAGGATTTAATGGTGGATTACTTAAAAGCTTAAGGGAATTAAGAACCTCGTGGATTTTAAGTCAAAGGATGTCAGAGAACTTGTGTTTTTCACTGGAATTAAATAGCGATTTTGATTTTTCTTTAACAATGTTTCCAGGAAGAAGGAGTGGAGTTCTCAAGGACTCTCAAGTTTCTGTCAATGAATATGTGAATGGCAGTTTATTTTCTGCGGTTTTTTCGTAACACGTGTGGGAATACTGAATATGGTGAATACGATGTTGCCAAGATTATTAGATTTGAAACCACAGTCAGAGCACCAAATTCCTAAAAATAACATTGCAGCCTCTCTTTATTCGTTTTCGAATGTGTAGGAGGACGTTTTGAAAATGGATGGAGGTGTCTAACATTTGTTGACCAAGACCAGCTTAGGTCTAAAACGAAAACAAGGAGAATAACTTATCCACTGATTCTCTTGCAGAATTAACTTGAAATGAGTCCCAGGCTGTAGACCCGACAAGTAACTAGAAAAGTGAAAAACAAAAACATCACTCTCTTTCATATAAAAGAGATTAAACTTCGAAAGATCCACACTGATTCCTTTTTCCGAAAAAGTCATTTCTGAGAATCACCCACGACTCAACTAGAGAATCGGTCTTGACAAAACCATAAAGATAATTGCTTTCATCCTCTGATCGTGCTTAACACAAAAATGGAGCCTTAGGCAGAACTGACGTTATCTCACTGGTAATTCCACAGTCAGGTATACATCACTAGTGTGGTGAAAAAGGGTTGAATTAAACTCTATAAAATTTCCACGAATTTTCTGATCCAGGACTGCGCATGTCGTGCGCTCCTGTCCAGCAGAACCCTGAGAGATCTATTGAAGATTCCTCCTCGGCATAAAAGAATTAAAAATCACCCCAGCCAATAGCGCAACAGAAACCCTTGACATACATAGGAAAAATATGAACTCGTATAGTTAGACTAATATGGCCAACCTTTGGTATTTCGAACTCCTTATAGAAGATTAGAGGATCTTTGGATCGCTGATTTCAGAAAACTCCTGGGATTCCTATTCTATTCCTAATCCCATCATATTTTGTGTGGGATACACAGTGGAACTCATTACCTCAAGACGAAAGGAGAGTGGATCGCCCTAGAATAACTTAACATCGAACAGTCGATGAGGAGTCTCAGCCACCACGAAGGAGCTGGAGGGAGCTATGATATATTTATAGAACACGATAACACGCAGGCATGGACTCTATCGAAAGCGGATGAAGATATCCTTGGTTGATTTGAGAGAAAGATTCTTCGTAAGATATTCGGTCCCATTTGCGTTGACTGGTTCTGGAGGAGAAGATTCAACGATGAACTTTACGAGTTGTACAAAGACATCGCCCTAGTCAAGAAGATACGTATCCATCGGCTCAGATGGCTTGGGCATGTAGAGCGAATGGACACAAATGCTCCGGCTCGCAGAGTCTTCGCGTCTAACCCGGAGGGTCAACGCATTAGAAGAAGACCTCGGCTAAGGTGGCGCGCACAAGTGGAAGGGGACCTCAACTAACTTGGAGTGCGCAACTGGAAGCAGTTAGCTAAGGACCGGGCTAACTGGAGAGGCTTGTTGGTTGAGGCCCAGGTTCACCCCGAACTGTAGCGCCACCTAAGTAAGTAAGATAACACGCAGGCGTGATAAATGTCCTAAGACCCATAATGAAACAAAGGACATAAGGACATACATATAAAAGTCTGTCATTGACTATGACTGAGCGTTTGAGCGGTGACGTATACGTAACTTTTTTTTTTTTTTTTTGTAAGAATGCCCAAAATGTACAAGATAAAATCGTTGTTTTTTCTTCGAATATTCCTCCAAGATCCCCCATATGTTTTAACCATTGGGTTGACACGGTTGTCTAAGGCATTCACAACTACTGAAAGATGTTCAAACAACCCCCGTGTGGCTTCAAACTTGGTTGTTATCAGACAGTGAAAATTGATAGTGAGTAATTGATAGCAAATAACCACTTTATTTCCACTAAACCATAAAACAAATATGTAAGAGTGCGTCCACATGTCAAACATCTAATTCTCATCCTTTTCCGATTTTTCACTCCAGCAGTTCTCTTTAATTTGTCCATTCTTTTCCCTCTTTTCGTTGTCGTCCATCTTTGATTTTTCAAATTTCTCATCCAACTGAACGCTTGAATAGTCCTTTGATTTCAGAAAACGTCTCACGCACGGCGCAAACAAGGACTCATCCAGCTTACTGACGTCCTCCCTGCCAAAGAAGAGAGTAGCTATGCAAGCAACAATAATAGTGATAGCTCCACCGAATGCTGAATACCACAAGAAGGACATATGGTGGAAGGCTCTATCGGGCGGACTAGAATAGAAAAACTCATGACATTTAACTGGAAATGATTGGTGTTTTTAGAAAAACCTACGTGAATTCAGTCGTTGGTAAGGTACTGTTCTCAAAAGCGTACGTACAACCCTCCACGGAGACTGGTTTTGTGGCGAATCGAAGTTCACCCGTGGCCAAGGCGATTTGAGCTCTAATACATGTCCAGCTGAGAATGACGAAACTCACAACACTTCCAGTGAGGGCACTCTAAAAAGAAAAACCAAGTGCATTCAGTTTCCTATGCCAAATGTGGACCCTTACCTTCCCATTGATCCATGGCATGCAAATGCCCATGAAAAATATACCCAACAACGGTCCCTGTGTTACTGCCCCCAAAGTTGTAGCCAATTGCAGAACCATTCCCAATTTTTCCACCACAAACACCAGACCAATGCATGACAAGCCGAAGAACGCGACCACAAATCTTAAAATGAAGCCAGTTTGACTCTCAGTAAGTGGCTTGGACACAGCGGGTTTGATGAAATCCTCAAGAACAACACAAGCCAATGAATTGAGCCCAGTCGAGAGGGAACTAAGAGCCGCACTAAACACTCCGGATACAAACAGCCCTGGAAGTCCTGGAAATATACCCAAGATGTGCATCACCAGAAGCGGGACCAGTTGATCAGTGGCCTTAGCGAGCTGAAACATGTCCAATGTTATCGAGTACATAAAGTGCCTGAGAATATCCCTTACCTTAGTACTCAATGGATCACAGTCATGGTAAGTGGCAAATGTCAGGAGACCAACATACGAACAACACGACAAAAGAAGTGTCAACCCAAATGTAAAGAATACGAGCGTCTGTCTGGCCTTTTGAATGGACGGCAATGATATGAATCTCTGAATTGTGATCTGATTGACCGCAGAACTTTGCAATTTGTGTAGAGTTCCACCGACAAACACCGAAAGAATCGATATACGAACTGTTGGATCCAAAGTCATTCTGTAATGAGAAATTTTTCTTTCAAATTTGTGTCCATTTAGTGGGCTCCTCCTTACTCTGGTAGATTCAATCTTCCACTTTCAGCATTCCTCTGCCAAACAACGCCTACTCCTCCTAAGTCCATAGTGCCTTTGATTATAACAAGGAACATCGAACCGAACATGATGAAACTTTGAATGACATCTGTCCAAACTACAGCCTTGAGACCGCCCTGCAATAAAACATAGGAAGGATAAGCACAGTCTCTTCCTGAACACGCTTATAGGATGTGACTTACAACACAAGTGTAAAAGGTGCAAACTATACAAACGACAGGAGTGATGACATGAATATTGATTCCAGTTACTAGAAAAATAAATGAAATGTCAAACTCATGTCAAAAAAGAAGTTTTCTGGGTGAGAAGATACCTTGATTGAATGTCAAAGCTGGAACATAGACGGCAATCGGAAGCCAAACAATCTGTGGAAAGAAAATGTCATTTTCAGTCTCAGCACTTGAGAAGAAAGAGTGTCTAACTTACCACGCCAACTGTAAAGAGGACGGAACCAAACAGCCGAATCCTTCTGTCAAATCGCATTTCAAAGTACTGAAAGTTAAAGTTTAAGATTTGAAATATGTGAACGGTTTACGAATTTGTCTAGCATGCGACTGCACATAAGCGAGTTTTTTTAAAACTAAAATTAACGCCCCATCCATCACTTAGAAGGTCTTAGATCTATAAAAGGGATGACGAAAGCTTGTGCAGATCATTTTTAAATTCGTGCTTGGAGTGTGCTGGGCATGCATCACCGTGCGTGCTTTCTACGTATGTACTACATTTGTTATATAGCCCTCGCTAAAATTATTTTAAGCCAATCATTCATCAGATCCCGACGGATATACATACGTGGATCTTAATTTGCGGCAAACTCCCATTGAAAAACATACAGAGTCGATCACACATTAGGTTCGTTGGGGCCAAAGTAGGGTGAGTTTCTAATTGTTATGTTCAACCAACTCCAAGGATACAAAAATTTTAAAACTTTCGACAGATTCTGAAGACCGAAGTTCCATTATTATATCCTGTGCCCTCAACGCAGGGTTTGTAGATGAAGACTACCCAAGAACCAACTGAAGAGGAAATAGTCTGGTTACCCCAGCAAATCACATCAAACCAGAACGATGAGGGAATAGCTCAAACAGTAGACTCCCTTACCCGACTTGCTGGTTGCAGGTTCCGCTGTCAACAACTCAAATGATAGAGCAAACGATGTCTCTATGCTCAGGAGAACGCCTACGTGTCATAATTCATCTGTCGAATTGAGGGCACAGCTACGCGCTTAATGTCAGCGCTTGACGAAGCTCTACCAACGCCCCAAAGGATGAAACACGTCCTCTCAAGGATCTGAAAATAAAAATTCGACAAATGAAGCGAAGGAGCTTCGCCGGGTTATGCAAAGAAGCCTACTCCAAGCCAAGGATCCCGATCTACAACACAGATGATGCTGTGAAGGAGTTCGCAGTGACAAGGCCCACGTAAGAAGACGAGACTTGACGGCATACTTCATACTCCGGGACGTCACAAGTCATGACCGAAAGGTCCTTAAGATGCAGTCTCCTACAACAGCATGGAAAATAGCGTTTTGGTCGGTCGTAAGGTCAACAATATCTGACATGTCTTGGCGTCTAGACGAAGCTATACCATGAAGAGACAATAAGAATAGAGAGTTGCGCTTATTGTTAAGTTAACGATACTAAAGGTCTTAGATGGGGTCTCCATCCTGGCATCGTACTGAAGCCATTAAACGGCTTTGTGCGATAAGAGTAAGCAAAAAGAACTATAGAGACCACACAGAAAAATAGGCAGCCGATGGGAAGAGAGCAATAACTCGGAAATAATGGGCGCAACCTTGGAGCCAGTTTATTTTAACCGATGGACTCATCGACCTATCCCCAAAAATACATGGCTGTTTCCGGTCGTACCTTCAGTGGTTCAAATATGATAGTTTCCTCTGTTATGCATACTGAAGAAACGTCAAAGAAAAAGTGACGCACTTTTCTAAGCCGAGAGAGAAATATTGAGAGGGAACCGAAGAGGCACAAAAACGCCAGAAATCCTGGGTTTCCGAACCCTAAACCGGTCTTTAGGGATCATGAAGAATCCCAACCTAAATAAATGATCACACCAACGCTACTCCTCATGTCAAGAGAACTGTCACTGTCAGTTTCATATCAAAATAAAACTCTAACCTTCTTTTTTTTTAATTAAAAATAAATTATTTTAAATATATTCTTATTCAACGCGAAAAATTTGTCCTCATAAAACGAAAAACAAAATGCTAAACTAAAGACGAGTTAAGCCAGGTCTTAACCATACATCCCTATGAAAACAATCATTTTGGCAGCTTCTCCTTAACGTCGAATGCCAGTATCACTGTATCTCTTTCGTCCTTGTTAACGCTCAGATATTTCTCTGGTTTCAAAAAACGTCGCACAAATGGTGAGTATAGATTTAAGTCGACATTTGATGGATCTGTTGTGCCAAAAAATAACGTTGCGATTCCTCCAAATACCACAGAGATTAACATCCCTGCAGTCACATACCAAATGAATGCCATGTGATAGATTGATTGGAAGAATGATGGTGCACTGGAAAGTTAAAAGAGGTTTTTGAGACTATGTCAAGGCTAAAAGGAGATAAGTAACATACACTGTTGTTGCAATAGTGCTATTCAGCAGTTGGGCGGCTTCGAAGTGGTATGTACAGCCTGCAGTGCTCACGGGTTTCGTAGCAAATGTCAGCTCGCCGTTGATAGCTGCCAATTGGCCGTTGATACATACCCATGCCATGACTACAAAGGCGACTAAGCTTCCTGTGAGGGCACTCTAATGGGAACAAATTGGATATGAACAGCGATTGAGAGTAAATTTTGTCATCTCTACCTTGCCATTGATGAATGGCATACAGAGTCCCATGGTGAAAAGACCAAACAGTGGTCCACTGGTAATCGAACTAAGAGTCATCGACAGCTGCAGTACCATTCCGAGTTTTTCCACCACGAATACCAATCCAACACATAGGACACCCAGTAGAAGCACAACAAGTCGCATGATAACTCCTGTTTGTCGTTCTGTTAGAGGACTACTGACATATGGCTTCACGAAGTCCTCCAACACCACAGCAGATAGGGAGTTCAAACCCGTTGATAGAGAACTCAATGCTGCACTGAAAACTCCCGACACAAAAAGACCGGGCAGGCCTGGAAACACCTTCAGAATGTCCATAACTAAAAGCGGAACCAGTTGATCCTTAGCTTTTGCGAGCTGAAATGTGAAATTCCCTCGTTTGTCATTTAGGATATGCGAGGATAAAACCCACCTTAGTGCTAAGTGGGTCACAGTCATGATACGTGGCAAAGATCAGTAGTCCGTTGTATGCACAGCAACCTAACAGCAGGGCCACACCTATGCTAAAGTAAATTAGGGCCTTTTTGGCCTCCTTCAAGCCTGGAACAGACAAGAATCGCTGTACAATAACCTGGTTACCAGCTGTCACTTGAGTCCAATATAAAGTGCCACCGATAAACACCGAAAACATCGAAAACCGTGCCGTATGATCCAAGGTAAATCTGTCAAAATTAAGACTTAAGAAGTGACAATTGAAACAGATGTCAGGACTCACTCTGGGAACTCAATTCTTCCGCTGTCCATGTTCCTCTGCCACACAACACCCAAGCCACCAACGTCCATAGTGCCTTTAATGATGACCAAAAAAATCGATCCCAACATAATAAATGTCTGAATGACATCTGTCCAAACGACTGCTTTCAATCCACCCTACAGAGGTCAAATGGCAAACGTCAAATGACGTCAAATAATGGCTGTCATTTTCAATCGATATCGAAACTTACCACCATCGTATAGAATATGCAGACGACACACACAACTGGCGTTATAATGTGAATGTTCACGCCAGTAACTAAACAACGGTAAAAAGTTAGAAGCCATATATCTTCCTTTGACAGACGTCAAACTGAGCACTTACCCTGATTGAATGCAAGCGCTGGCACATAAATCACAATTGGCAGCCAAAATATCTGCAAAACAAAACAGAAAATGAAATAAAAAACGTGTGCAACAAGGAAATATTTTGCAGTCAGTTACTTACAGTTCCGATGGTAAAGAGAGCTGAACCGAATAGACGTATCCTTTTATCGAAACGCATCTCGAAATACTGTAAACACACGGGATTTGTTTTTCATTTCTTTTTTTTTTTTGTCAAATTTTTCTTGTTACACTTTTTTGGAGCACTATGTATTTACATAAACAAAACAACTTTAACGAAGGTTAAGGATATGCACTTACTGTAAACGAATTTTGAGGACGCCAAATGGAGGAAAAAAAGAATTTCGATTCGAGTGTCCGGAAAAGGGGTCAAGGTAAGATGAAAACAAAAGTCATTGGGAAAAAAGTTAAATTTACAACAGAAAGGAGCTTAAAATTAAAATAGAATAAAACTTCTTATTTTAGGAGAAGAAGAAGAGAAAGGATGACGCAGCAGTTGCCCAAGATTTATAAATTTTCAGTTTTAATGTAAAATTTAATGCAAACATGGCTTAAACATACAGCATGCCAACTAAATTAATCAGACATGATCTCAAAAGAGGATTTGATGGATAAAATATATAATACAAACTATTTAGATAGAGTGACACAACTACAAAGAAATGACATCTGAATTAACAGAGAGTGACAATAGATTAATAAAATACTTGAAGCAGAAATGAAACCATTTTACTGTCTCAGCTGTTAACGATACCAACCATCCCGTTCAATTTAAAGCTCATTTACTCCTTCTGGGTGTTCAAATCTGCTGCCCATAAAACCAGTCATAACTTTGACAACAAGCATCATATATTTTAAGAGCATTAACCCAACTAAATGACCATGAAGATTCCACTAAAACCCTGATTCCTTGTGTCATTTCGTTGGGCGCCATATTTTATGAATTTTGCTATTAAAAAGTAATTGTTGTGTCTTTAAAATTGGCTACCAAGTTGCGTTTTATGTCGAATCAATGTGGCTGTGCGTCATAAGCCTTTCGAGAGAAGCAAATTTTCATTTTACTGAGATGCTCGGACGACCGGGTTCAAAAATATGTGTGTCTGGTGGCGAATTCCTACAACGCACTATGAGTTCCTTGAGTGAAGATCAACAATCACCAACCGAAGAACTCTTTGTCTTTTCAACGATGAATATGAAATCCATGTCGTTGCCACAGACTTAGGCTTTTAACAAAACATCCTACCAAGTTCATCTGTCAAACGGAGGCTCGTGGTTTCCATTCGTGAAAAAAATACGCACAGCATAAATGTTTGCGAGAGGAAAAGCCTTGGTCCGCCTCGAGCTGTCACGCCAGCTAATAAGTTTTGGTTACCTAATCGAATGAGTCACCATCAAGGCAGCCATGTTGGACCATTCATCTGTATCTACCTGCTCTAAATACTGCCAAACTCATCTACCAGTCTGTGCTGAGAAAGTCTTGGAGGGCGAAATGGTGCATAGCATAGCAAACTTACTATATGTTGAACCTGATGCTGTCAGAGAAGATATAAATGTTCTTGTTGGTTAAGAATCTGTTCAAGTTCTCTCTGATGCACACATAGTTCTATTGCATGTATTTCGTCTTGGACTACGGAGATTTTTCCTCCAATTCCAGCTTTAACTCCATCCTCTGCCTTAGATTTATCTGCGAACGCCACAGGAGAGTATTTGGAGAACGTAGGTTTTTTCTGTACCTACGTTTGGGGGAATCCAACCAGCTAACCAAAATCGCATCTCACAAGTCAAGAAAGAGCCCTTAGTAGAAGGCGACCTGTAGAAGAGTTCTCTCGACGAATTGACGGTGGCGTCTACAGTCAGACTGGAGCAGATCTTACAAAAGTTAGTCAGAGCTCCTATCAGTGCAAAGTCAGTCAGAGAAAGTTGTAAATAAGCCCTCTATAGGCCAAAAGCAGTGCTCATATTATGGAAGTGGTCAGTAGCGTCGGTTAAATCAGGCTCATCGTCCTGTGGTTTAGTCAGTCGGGGTAACTGCTTTATTTCTTAAAAAACTATTTACGAAAGAGACTCCAGCTTGGACTCTAAAAGGCACCAATTTCAATCGGCCCATCGTTCTAAGTGTTCCCTCACTTCAGTCCCGGACCTCTGGTTCGGAGTTTGTTATAAGAGAGACATCAGCTCCGAAAATGTATGGATCGAAACGACCACGGCTTACGATCATCAAGACGTGCGTACTCTCAGAGTACTACTTATCAATAACAGAGTCCTAAACCCCTAACGTGTGCCAAATTAATGCTTAAAATGTGGGAATTTCTGAACCAAATAGTGCGAAACTCACAGGCCAACAACAAAGCATACATTTATAGCTTCTGAGGTCTGGTTGTACTTTGGACAAAACTAGGTACACTCTGTTCACGAACACCGAAATACAACAGTGGTCTTGACCAGAACGCTACTATGGACACCCTTACAGTGAAAAGGTACGTGTCTAGACTCTGCTGTACATATATTCAGAAATTAACGCAGACACTCAACGTAGGATACCACTCGCTAATAGCTTCAAGTTCAATATCAATAAGATTCGTCCACAATAACTAGTTGAGTTCGTCTTGGCTCTTCCAGGACAGCAACCTACCTTTCTTAACCCAAAGAATGGGAACCTGAATCAACTCAGCGGAAGCAACTAGTGTCAGCAGCCTAAAGCTAGTGCTGACTAAAACGTTTCTTATTTAAAGTCTGATCGATGATCAATCTTTTTTCTGGTTAATCCTGTGCTCAGACGCTGTCAGAATCCATCGCGTACCAATTAATTTTAAAACTGCTGATTTAAATTTCAATTCTTCAGATTTGTCACCATTCATCCGTCAAAATGACCCCCAGGCCACTTCAAGGCGACGACCTCGTCTACTCTGTTAACTTCAATTGCTCACTTGCAAAAGTAAATCTTTTTCCCAAGTCAATCAGCAATAACATTTCGGGCATTGTTTGGCAATTAAACTCAAACCCCCCACTGTCTAGGCCCTCAAATTTCTTAACTCACCACTTCGTAGGTAAACTAAACCGGTTATTCAAAGAATTCCAATCAAACTTTGGCCCCCTTGCACACACTTCACTGACCTCCTCTTGTATTTTAAGTTTTCCAACACCCACAGGCAAAATTGACTTGATGTTTACACTGAAAAGAGTGTCCTTGGCTGCCATACGTAACAGAATTATAACAAAACAAATTCAAAACACAAATCTAAACAATTCTCTTGACCTTGTCAAGGTAATAACAAAGAGCAACCGTCCTAATTGTATCAGCATTTAAAAAATCTATTCAAAGATTCCCTTCGTCCTGGCAAAGTATCCCCAAAAAACACCCCAAGGAAAACAATAAAAACACAACGAACACTAGGAAAATCAAATGCCAATCGAAGCTCACAGCATGTGAACCGACATAACCTCATTCAAACCGCGCGTTACACCATTGATGTCAATTCCAGAGAAAACCCCCTCGCTCCCACATGCAAAATTCAACAAAAACGGTTCCATTTCCATAACAAATAGGATCAGGACAGGAGTTCCGAAGGGATGAACAGAACATTCTCATGGGGTGACAAATAATCCACTTACATTACAATAAAAACACACACAGACACAGTGCCATGGAAAAGGGATGCAATGCGAGCGAGAGAGAGAGAGAGTGAAAAACCCACAGGATGATCCCATAAAATGACATTTTCCCTCACGATAATGACGTGCAGAGGAACGCGCAACCCGAACGTTGCATTCAAAGTATGCGATGAACTGCAAATGACATTCGTTTTATGCAAACAAAAAAAATAAACGAAAATTTTTATGAATAATTCCATTGCAACGTAAGAAGAGGGACAAAATGAAGTGCTTGACTTA
This sequence comes from Matsumyia berberina, assembly GCA_917880715.2. Lineage (NCBI taxonomy): Eukaryota > Metazoa > Arthropoda > Insecta > Diptera > Syrphidae > Matsumyia > Matsumyia berberina. The sequence continues at coordinate 113,092,863 of OU862872.1, forward strand.
AGTTATAAACTTACCTCGTAAGTTGAAGTCAATTGCAAATTACAGAAGACCGGAAGGAAGATGTACCATGAGATGATGGCGGACAAGCTTATCGTGATAAGGATGAACGCGTATTGTGTTCCATAAACGTAGATCTCGGTCGATGTGCCCAGCAGCGATATACCGGATACAAAACTGAAAGAGAAAGAAGAAAAAAGGAAATATAATAATAACGGAAAGAGTGTTTTTGAATTGAGGATTATCCTAGAAGCGGGCAAAGTGATTGAGGCACAAGTGTGCTTAAATAAAATTCAAATAGAAAAGCTAAGCTGCACTCGGAAAGGTATGGGGAAACAATTTGGAAGGATTAGCCCTTATGAACCGGGGTTCCGGAGGCGTTCGGTGGGTAATGCCTTCAACAGGCAGGATGATGACTGAAAAAGGAGAGAGGTATGAGCTGTTTGTAGATGTTTTGTTCTTACGCTGCAGGAATGTGCTTGGCGAAAGTGTTTGAAGTGCTCGCACAAGTGCTAACTGGCGTCTTGAGTGGCCACTGCATATGAGAAAGACCAACGTATCTTTCAATACTACCCATAGAGAGACTAATGAACATTTTCACAGAATGTCCGCCCTCAAGAATAAAACGCACTTGCAAGGTTACCCCCTGAGAAGCTGATGAATTTCCTCGCAGTCTCTGGAGCAATCAAGGGTTGACACTCGCACATCTCGTCTCTCCGGAAGACCACAGTGCTGAAACGGATCAACTATTCTGTCACCCGAAACCATATTTCAAAAGTATCGAAACTATTTTTGAAAGACACCAAATGAGCTCTATCAATTCCAAAGTATCTCACCTCTGTTCTCCTCTAAGTGGTTAAATCAAATCGATCCATACGGTGCCTTCAATCGATCAAATTCACCGCATTCCAATACACACGTCCAGCAGTTCTGTACAACGTGCTTACGCGCTCTAGCCTTGACAATCTCAAATGCCCGTCATGTTCAAATTAATCTCCCCAATGACCACTTAAAGCTAACATGACGAATTAGGGAGAAAAACACGTGCGGATTTATTTTCGACACAACATCTAAACACACGTCATTTCAACAGCCCCTCCTTCGAAAGCATTATTCATATTTATGTCCACCGCACAGACCTGTCTGTGTCCAGACTTCCCTCAATTTGCAAAATAATTCTCAATTCTGCCGCAATCATCTCCATTGACCCTCTTTAAGTAACTGCCCGAGACAGGCAGCCGTTTTTCGGCACTTTATGGCCCACTGGGATAATGTTTCCGAATCCAAAATAGGTGTAGTCGTCATTACAAATTCGCATCACGTTCAACACTCGTCCACCTGCATTTGACCACCTCTCAACCCTCCACCATGTCCTTTTGATCCTGACAAGTGTTGCTCCCTAATCAAATATTCAACGACCCAGTTGAAAATTAACTTTTAAATCAAAATGACTGCTCATTGACTGACATCTGATTCGCGAAATGTCAAAATGTTCAACAATGCCACCCATGACCGCCTTGAAATCAAAGCGTGTGCTGTTGTTCGGGGGTTAATTTTGAACACAACATTATGCGACTCTGTTGCATGTCCCTATTTTTGGAACAAAATATCAAAAGAATCATGAACCGCCCTCGCGTAATTCGCCCAACACACGCCACGACGACATTGACACTGGAGAGATTGATATGGCCGCCAAAATTAGTGTCGGGACATGTGCGCGACAAGAAAAGGAAATAAAACGATGGCTTCGTTGAAACGGAAATTGTGTGCCAACGAGTTTAAAGTGAATAAGTTTTTTTTTTTTTTTTTGGCGCGGATTATTTATGGACGGGTGTTATGGAAGGTCAGTGGTATTAAGTTAATTAAGGCTTTTTGGGTGACGCCGAGACGGTTAGTAACAAGAGAAAGACGATTTATGAGTTGACGCTTCCATTGGGAAACTTTAGAGCATCCCTCTAGTTTTGATTGGAGATGTGTTCGTATAGTTACTGAAGTGTCAGAAATGGGCCAACGAGTTAGCTGGATGAGTTCCAGTACAATGATAGACCACTTAGTTCTTATTCTAATGAAACTTCGAAGAGCTGGCAAAGACATACATAGACCTTCTTAGGATGGGTGATTATAGATTTAAGGCATTATTAGACATCATACCCCTACCTCAGTCAAAGTATGGACAATTCAATGCAGCAAACCAAACGTAAGACTCCTGTTGTTCGAACGAAGTCAACGAGGAACCTCAAGATCGTGCCTCTGGATAGTTGAGTGACTATAACCCTGGGTATGAACTCGACGCCAAACTATTTTTTTTTTTGCTTCATTCTATGGCACAAGAAGTGTCGGCGCATGTCCAATGGACTCATGCCCATGTTGTTGAGATGAGTAATGTCCAAAAAGGTTGGTTTAGCGAAAGAAAAATGAGTCTATGAATGCTGATTCAGACCCTTGTCCGACTCCAATTGTGATTTTATTGAGGATAGCAAGACACTTACGCTCTTGCGTGCATCATTTCCGAATCTAATTGATCTGGAAAAGAGCCACCTGGTCCCCGATTCTAATCAAACTTGAATCTATTCCCAACAAGAACAAACTTTCCAAAGTGCCAGTTCCATCAGAAAAAATAAGGAACACTTCGGCTCTATCTAGGCCTTAGTGTATCACAGTTTCATAGCAATAACAACACTGAATGGTAACTGAGTTCAACTCTGACTATCACAAGGCACTATAATGGATCCACTGCGTTGCATTCTTGTTAGTTTAACGAGATTTATAAGGCGCTGGATCTCGTTCAGAGAAGATGATGACTCCGAGAGAGAGAGAGAGCAGATTCGAATCTGAGATATTCTGCCGGATAGCCGTAAAGAAACAGCCACGTTTATAAGAAGCCCGTATTCACATTCCCTGTTTGTTCGGTGCAGCTCAAACCACTTGCTGAAATCAAAGCTAGCCAATGAAAGCGTGGACTGCTTGTCGGCACTCATAGAGAAATGGAAGGTCCTCCTCATTACGACCGATGCTGACAACCTTGTGTAAGACTTTACAGAGCAGTTGTATTTCATTGTTTTAAGACCAGTGAATGACTCTTCTACCGTTTACTGCTCTCGACAAACTGATGAGATCAATTATACCCTGCACAAGGCTTCATTAACGGAAACTTTCAGGCCATCATCACACGCAGACTAGATTGAGATGGGAGGTGATTTTATTAGATATTCATACACTTTGACAAGGACAGCCCAGACATGCTTGCTTCGGCATCTCTTTCCATCTCCCATATCAATGCAATCGAACTATTAAAAGCTGGCCTTTGATAAACAGCTGAGAGAAGCTGAGTGGCTATTTTATGAAATCCCTGCATCGTTGGCCCGATCTACAAGAAAAGAAAACCACTCAGCGGCATTCTTCTAATTATCTTCGCGAAAAGAATATCATCTTTCGGGCGATCAAGACCTTTCGTTAAGAACCTAATTGATGCCTATCAGTCCCATTTTACGACAGGAAATTCCACTCTCCACCAAATTTTCACAATTTGGCAGATCCTGGAGAATCCCAACAAGTCCTAACCGATACCCGGCATCTCCTTATCGATTTTAAAGCCGCATCTACTGCAATGAATGGAAAAGAGTTATGTCAAAAAATCGCGCATTAAAAGATCGAGATGATTAAGACACCTAGCAGATAAACATCAACGCTCCTGACCACCGAGTCTAAAAAGCTTTTACCTACAAAAGCAGAGCGCAGGAGAAAAAGATCTCATTTAAGCTGGCGGGCAAGCAGAATGGGACCTCAACCAACTTGAAGTGTACAACTGGAGGCAGAAAAAGACACTTCTTGGTTGAGTCTCAGCTGGACGTCGAACTTTCCCGTCGTGTAAGTAGAAAATCAGGGTTCTGTTCAGATATGTGAAATCTTAACATTGTTTCCGGATCACTGTAACCTATTCCAGATAATTTATGCCGACTTGCGGATTGTGACTTTCATCTCTCAGCCTCATTACAGACTACAAACTTTCGAAACCAAAACTTTTCCTCCTCCACCCAAACTGTGTTTAAAGCTCACAACAGTCGCATCAACCCATTGGATTACAAAATCAGTGTCACTTCCATTCGCCGTATCTAAATTTACACCAATAAAGCTTGTAACTCACCTTGCAACCAACGACAGCGATACCGGCAACACTTTCATTTTTCGCCCTCCAACTAAATAATCCAAAGCCTCGGATCCTCGCCGTTGCTCCCGTCCCTTGCCTTTGCCCTTCTTTTCGACGAAACCGAAATAAAAACCAATAACCGCACAAACGACCAACATAAGGACGAATACGAAGTAGTCCATCCAACCGAAATGTTGCAAGGACGAACTTAAATCACCAACACTTAACATTTTCTCCGTTGTGCTCGGGGTGTATCCTTCGGGTGTTGTAGGACTATAGCTGCTACTAGAACTAGACACCGTTGTGGTGGTGGCGGCGGCGGTGCTGCTGGTGGTCTCTGCCCCCGATGAGGATGTCATCGAGGAAGAGCCCATTGCAGGATTTGCGGTTGACATTGTGATGGCATTTAGAGTTGTGGACGCAATCGATTGAACAGTGCTGGCGATTGACTCCATCACATTTGCTGTTGTTTCTGTCGTTGCGGATGCCATGTTTTGGTCCTTTTTTTCACAGTTAATCGACGGGCATTAACCTTGTTCGCAAGTGAAATTAATCAATTAAATCAATTAGGGGATGTGTTTTTTTCCTTTTTTGGTAACTTTTCGACTCTGGGAAGCTCGTCCTGGAAATTAAATTGACTGGTGGTCCTTTCTGTCGGAACAAACCGAATTAATCAGTTGTGACCGTGGCGTCGAGTGCTGGAAGGAATGAGAATGGATTTCCTTGTATCGAAGGAATCTCCTGGAGGGCTGAGGTTTTCGTCCTTTTTTTTTCTATCGACGGTTTCCGATTGAATTAACTGCGATTGAGTGATGGGCTTTTGGTCGGAAGGGGGATGCGAATTTTCGGGTTTTGCCACCTTAATTGCTGCCTAAAGGTTAGTCCTGGGGATAAATTGACGAGATCCTTTGTGCTCTGGCCTTGTGGATGTCCAGTCAATTAATGAGAAAGAAAAAACTTGGTTTCTTAAACTTTTTTCCTTGATTGGATATGTGCCAGGACTTCCGGAATTGAGTTTGTCTTGCGCAAAACTTTGGGACAACTTCAGGTTTCTCATGAGTTAATTAATAAGAATTTCACTCCGAAACTTCACATTTAAACGGAACAAAAATTCTTATTTCAAACCGCTCGGTCTCGGACCGTTTTCGTTGTCGTCTGCTCAGTGCACGGATACTTTGTACATCCACGAGCGCGATGCAGGGCGTAGTAATTGCGACAAACTACCGTTTCAAACTGATTTAAACTGATGCTGATCGCGGAGTGAATCCACAGTGGCAGTAAAGCAGATGATACGGCCGCAGTACACCGCAGTCTATATTGTCTTATCATTGCCGTTGCCTCTGATGTGGCTATTATCAGAGAGTATCTCGATGGCGGTGGCGGCAGCATCCAGATACAACACATCATCGTCGTCATTATCATTCATTTAGTTGAATTATCATATTTATTTCGTTTTTTTTTGTGTAGATACATGCATTCGGAGAGTGTACTACTGGCACAGTGCTCTACTGTGGGTGTATCTATCTAACGGAGGGTCGTCTTCCAGAGCTGGGTATCTGGAATGTCATGTACACACAACAAATTGAATCAAGCAACACTATTAGATTATGGAGATCTTGTCGCATCTATTGTGATGGCTTCCCATCTCTCCAAGGAGATACATGCTCACAAATAGAACGTTTGCAATTGAACTGCATCTGATGAGGAAGCATCTGCAGTTGTTGTTCCATTGATGTGGATTAATTAAATGGATTAAGATGTGTGTCCCACCACTCTCTATCTGGTGCTGTGAATGTCAAGTGTCCTGATCCAGAGAACAGCGACGATAAGGATATGGAGTATCGTAAGCTAATTATTGAACTCGTGGGACATGGTACATATCAATCAGAAGGAAGGTTATTGATTGCGCTTTGAAGTTGCAACGTTGAGATGATGAACGATGCGATGTTGCCTCTGGATGGTGTTGAACTGAAGGCGATAAGAACTCAAGTCAAGTGCGACCAACAAGAGTATTGAACTTCAATCGGTAGTGTGCATCGATTTATGAATTTTTAATGATGCGCTCGGCTGGGTTCAGGGATTAATTACATCTCGTCGGGTGTACGACAGAGACCTTAAGAGTTGTGGGTGTTCTTCAACAGTTTGTGCAGTTTTGGTGTCCTCGAACTGTTTTCTTTTTTTCTTGATTTCCACAACATTCGTTGAACTCGTGTTTTTGATCGCCTGTGACATTAAACTCTTTCAAGTCGCTTTGGATTTAATTGGATTCTGGTGAATCGACGGGAAGTTAATTGATAAAGTTTTCCTTAAGAAATGAACATTCGAAAACATTCTTAATGTCATTGGACTTTCCGTAGCGCAAGGCAAAGCTAGGGAGTCTTTCTCAACAGGTATGTATCAAAAATTATACTCTGCATCTCAATAATGCATTTTTGGTTTAAGGACAGTCCTTTGGACAGGCGGGCTCGAGCCGAAGGCTACATGTAATGATGTCTGTAACAACTGTCGAGACGGTGAAGTGAAGGGTGCCATAGTCCACTCGCTCTGCAGATGCATTGTGATCGTTATCCCAACCTTAAGGAGTCAGGTCCCAGGTGAGTGTACTCTCTGGATATAGCCGGTTAATAGTTTCATTACTCTCAATGCCTTCATATCGCGGTGAGTACTAGAGGTTGACTTTGTGGTGAAAAGCTTAGCTAAGAGGGCATTGATGCAGGTCTCCACAGATTAAGAATTTATCAAGAGTCGACAAAAACGGAGTCAAGGTAGTCGCGTATGCGGATGACGTGTTATTTTATTCTCGGGAATGTTTCCTTCAATTCACAGTGGGATCATGGAAGGTGCTTTGGATAAGGTAAGCACATGGGCTACTAGTTGTGGATTCAGTGTAAATTTTAGCAAAACGGAACTGATGCTTTCTATGACGAAAAAACCGTCCTTCACACCTGTATGGCTAAGAGCTACTCTCTTTATCCTTCAGGGTAAAGTACCTACTTATTGTACTCGAACTGGAAGCATAATACAGATCAGCGAGGGAAAAAAGTCTGTATAGCCGTTAACAAGTGGGGACTTCGACCGAAGGTGGTCTTATATGAGCCGCAGTGATACCCTTCATTCCCTCGTCCTTTGATTCTTGGCCGGTGGGGTGCGTTAAGGAAAGACTACAACCTAAAACAACTAAACAAGGTGCAAAGAACAGCGGCTTTAGGCACTATGGAAGCTTTGCTTTCCTGCCCAATGGAAGCTTTGACTGTTCTGGCTCAAACATGGACTGCGGAGTAGGTGCTTGAAGTTTCTCTAAAACACTCTAGTGTCTTCCACACGCAGTGTTTTTCAGGAGGAGATGCTGGCAATATTCGCAACTTGCCAAGCTTGATAGGCAGGCTGCCATCAAGGGCCTGACTTCGAACACGGCATCTTCTAAGTGGAACAGAGCAAAGAACAACTTTTCTCATCGTGGCACTGTAACACAGAGGGAAACGACCGAGCTAATGAGCTGACGAGACGAGATTCAGCCCTTGATAGATTCCTGGAGAAGTATGTTCACATCCCGTTTTGGGCTGTCAAGGGAAGAATCCTCTCATACTTTCTATCAGAGGCTAACACCAGGTGGCACAGGTTGCGGAGTTGTTTCATATCAACGCAGATGTTACCCAACTACATCTGGTGCAGAACACAAAACAGGACTCGCACAGACATTTCAAGGATCATGGCAATCATTACAGGCCTATAGGAATACACGCGTCCAAACCAGATATCCTATTTAACGCGCATTGTCGAAGCTGCAACAATGAGAGCAAGAAGGGGAGTGTCTTAAAATGGCGTTTAAGTGCTACTGAGGTTTCAGCATCAGGAATGCTTATCCTACCCCCGTCCCCAGATTGCGATTCAAGACTTATGCAGGAGATGGTAGTCTCTTAATGCATGCACCAACAGCGAGAAGGACAACGCCTTTTCCAAAAACTACAAAAATATTATTTTGCCATGGCAACTCGCGTGCAGTGCCAGACACAATCCCTAAATGTCAAAACTTTTAACTTCTACCCTTCAAATTATTTATGACAATTTATGAAAGCCCTTAGCCCACATTTTATATCTTACTATCGCCGTCAAATCAAATAAACGACTCGCCGACTGTAGTTAGATAGTCTGTTGGAAAAAATAAACTTACAAATCCCTATCAAAACAGAGACAGAGAAAGCGCCTCTCTAAACTGAATCAGATTCAGCACAGAACAAGATGAGAACAAAAAAACGGCCTTATCATACGAGCTGTTGACTGACATTCATATGATTTGCGAGCTTCTAAAGAAAATGCGAATAGAAGAGGAGCACACACCATCTCTCATCAACATGCGTCAGAAAAATGAACACTGAACATCATTTTTAAATTGTCGAAGATCTAGAAGTGATATGCCACTGTTTGATTGTGGTCTTATCCAGATTTAGCCAGCCTAAGCCAATGTAACTAAGAGATTCTATTTAAAGGTTTTCGCGTGCTATTTAATTTATTAAAATTTATACACATTAGGGATTAGACTAGGTGCCGCGCCAAGACTTGACGTGAATGGAAATTTTTTGAGGTCTCTACACGGTTTCTTTGCTTTACAAATCCCTTTTCTTGTTTGGTTTCAAAATGTTATCTCAAAGAAACCACATTGCAATTAAAGGTGTTTATTAGACCTGCAGGGGTCTGACGATTTCTTAAAGTCAGTAGCCTAGAGTTAGTGGAAATGTGTTCAAGGTTAGCCAGGGAATGACATTGCCACATTTTTTTGTGGCTAACTTGAAAATAAATATCCACAAGGGTTTTAAATTTTAATTCTCTCTAACAACCGTCCTGTTTTTTAAGGAATCTTGGAGTTACATGTGTTCTTGGCAGCACTTCTCTTCGTCTCGAAGCGTGTATTCCTTGTAGAAATCCCGATCGTTGAATGTTTCGTGCTTCTGGCCAGCATATACAGCCTTTCATCAATTACTTTGTTTGCTTTCCTCTGGCGCCGAAGCCTTCATTTTACGTCGAATACCAACTTTCATCTCCGTCTGCTTTTTTTTTCTGGAAAGAAAATTTCCCTCTTATGGCACAAGGCATCTACCATTTATTTTCGTTCATTTCCGTTCAGTACAGATGATTTTTCCGAATCCATTATTCATAAACGTCCTCCAACTCCAATCGGCCAAAACATCTTTGCTCCCTTCATTCCAACAAATAGTAAACAAAAGCCGTAGCTGGAGGTATCCTCGACAGAAAGAAAAAAACTCCTAAGCAACGCATGATGATATGAAATTCAATAAAAATAAAAAAAGTTGATATATTCCAACGTTCGCTGTGACACTGATTCAATTACGAGCACCGTATCCCCTGTATGTAGGTACTCTTTAGATTTCCATACACAATGCCAGCACTTTATTCGTCTGGTGGCACCGCAGTCCCTGCGTCACCAGTCGAATCATTCAAAAGAGACTCCCACAAGGGGTTGCACCACCAACAAGTTGATTAAACAATAACAAACGCACAAAAAATGTAAAAAAAAGAAAGAGGCAACGGCAAAAGAGGAATAAAGTTCCAAATCAAAGAGGAAACACACAAGCATATAACTGCGAGTGACATACTGCACAATACATAAACTTGAGAAGAGTGTAAACGCATGTAAGGAATAAAGTTTTCCCTCCCCGATCCATGGAGCATGAAGCACTCCATGATGATTTATTGAACAGTTTCCGGATGCAAACATTTCTCACACCACTTCATGCAGATGCTCGCAGTACCAATAACAATGCAAACGATTTGGCAGTACTCAAAGAAACAAAGGGACTTTCTGTTGGGTGGTGGGTCATTCTTTGATCCTTTAATGGTTACTGAAGGGTGGTTCTGGGGACTAAGGAATGCACTTCCAAGCTTGGATCAGTTCTTGACATTTGTATTGTTTAGGGATTTGTTTGAACTGGGAAATCAAGGGAACCGAGGGAAGAAAAAAATGAAAAAAATCGTCTTCAAACTACATGTAGTAAAAGGCACTCAGTTAAGGCTGCCGAAAACTGTAAAGATCTATGAATACAAGCGTTCAGTAAACCAGAGAAGCTGAATGTTCTTTCAGGACACCGAGTGGAACAGACTAAATATCTTAAGGTCCATTACGACTTTGGAGTAGATGTCCAGTTTTGATAGTCTTTATTTGGAATTTGGCTCTTTCACCATAATACCTTGTTTGAGTTCGATGGGTCTAAAATGGACACTGGTGTCCATGCAATCCGAACCGCTAGACATCTCTAAGTCCGCCTGCCTTCTGAACTACAGCAGTATTTCCAGACGGAGGTCTTAGCAGTGACAGTAGCTGCCTGTGAGACTGCGATGAGAGGATATCACCACGAGAGGATATCACCTTTTTCATCGATAGCCAGGCAGCAATAAAAGCAATTTCTGCTATAGAACTTAAATCGAAGCTTATGAGGTGCTGTCGAGAAAAGCTAAAGGTTCTTGGAACCCAGCACAAGGTGACTAGGGCTGAGTCCCTGGACATAAAGGCATACCAGGAAGCCAGAAGACCGACAAACTCGCGAGAAATGACTCGGCAACAAACTCAGAACAGGTTGACACTTCGGTAAACATTCCGCCCTGCACAATTAAACTCATAGCGAGGAAAAGAGCCTTCAGGGAGACAAATAATAGATGGACTTCTATGGACACCTGTGTAACCACAAGGAAGATATGGCCTTTATTCGATAAGGCTAGGACCGACAGACTTTTTTCAGATCAACAGAAGATCCCTATCTACACTTATAGGAGTGATAACAGGGAATAACAGTAAAATAACTGCGGTACCATATGAAAAGCTTCGAAGACGACCTTTGTAAAGGTCCATGAGGCCCATGAGGATACAACGCACTTCCTCTGCCACTGACCAAGTCTCTACGATCTAAGAAATAAGTTCCTCGGACGACACTTTTTCAAGGCATTGTATCAAATAATGAAATTCATCAAATTCAGAGGATGATTTATATCACAGATGGAGTAAGTTGGAGACCCCCTCAACTGCGCTAACTACAGGGGTATCAGCCTCCTCAACATCGCGTACAAGATTTTATCTGCCATACTGTGTGAACGCCTGAAATCTTTTGTCAACAACCTGATTGGCCCCTATCAGTGAGGTTTTAGGTCAGGAAAGTCCACAATTGATCAAATTTTCACACTTCGGCAGATTCTGGAAAAAGCCCAAGAAGTCCAAATCAATAAACACCACCTCTTGCACGAATTGTGCGAAACTCTCAAGCTAACACCGGGAGCACAATCTTTCATACATCTGTTCAACTGCTTACGTACGCTGACGATATTGACATTATAGGCAGAACGTAGCGAGCTGTCACCGGTAGTTTCGCGAAAATAGAGACAGAAGCGGCCAAAATCGGTTTAACAGTAAACGAGGCCAAAACTAAGTATTTGCTGTCAACAAAAAGGGACACCCAACACCGACGAATTGGACAGAACGTCACAGTTGATAGCTATAACTTCGAGGTAGTAAGGGACTTTGTCTACCTTGGCTCTGCTATTACCTCCGATAATGACACCACGTCGGAAATCAAACGAAGAATAAATCTTGCCAATCGCTGTTGCTTCGGGCTAAGAAGGCAATTGAGTAGTAAGGCCCTATCCCGAAGAACTAAGGAGATTCTGTATAAGACCTTAATCATCCCAGTGCTGCTTTATGACGCTGAAGCATGGACGCTGTCGAAAGCGGATGAAGATATCCTTGGTTGCTTCGAGCGAAAAATTCTTCGGAAGATATTCGGTCCCGTATGCATTGACGGGCTTTGGAGGAGAAGATTTAACTACGAACTATACGAGCTGTACAGCGACATTGCCCCAGTCAAGAAGATACGTATCCATCGGCTAAGATGGCTGGGGCATGTAGAACGAATGGACACTAACGCTCCGGCCCGCAGAGTCTTTGAATCTAACCCGGAGGGACAATGCAGTAGAGGAAGACCTCGCCTAAGGTGGTGCGCACAAGTAGAAGGGGACCTCAACCAACTTGGCGTGCGCAACTGGAGGCAGTTCGCTAAGGACCGGGCTAACTGGAGAGGCTTGTTGGTTTAGGCCCAGGTTTACCCCGAACTGTAGCGGCTCCTAAGTAAGTAAGTAGGAGTAAGTTGGTCATGTTCTCATATATATATATGTACACATGTATACATGTTAATATTGAATAGCGTTCCTGTGGGTAGAGGAAATCTCTCTCTTCTAGGGACTCTAGTTCAATTTTTCAAATATACAAAACAGCTGCCGACTGCTTCCACTCCTTGCAAAAGGTCAAGCATGCATTTTTTACCCACTTTGAAATTTTTTAGCCTGTCGATCTCATGCTTCGCCACTCGTTTATTGTCGTGGGATCCTCAAACAGCAGCAATTGCACTGTAGCATTGTTTTACTTGGTTTAAAAGGTGCCGAACGAAACCAACCGGAAATGATCGTCAGTATTCAAACTCCGAACATTAAGGACGGTCAGCAGCGAACAGAAAAGTTTCGAGCCAACGAGATAATAATAAATAAATAGCTGGCGCGACAGCTCGGGGTGAGCCAAGGCCTAGCTTCTCGCAACCATTCATGTTGTGCGTGTTACATTTTTCGCACGAATGGAAGGGACCTACAATTTATTGGCGAATTCAGAAGCGCTTTCATGTCAGATTATACTCCCAGAGGCTTGTCATTCCCCGACGAGAGGTGGTGCCGTGAAAAATATTCGGTGTTCCTGGCTGGGACTTGAACCCACGCCGCTCGGACAGCAGTCCAACGCACTAACCACTGACCCACGGCGACCACCAACGAGCCAACGAGATGCAAGAATAAAAGAATCTTCGTGGCAATCTTCGTGGAGCAATACTTCACGACAGTGGGGCCAACAACTAAAGAACTCTGGACAAATTGAATGGGATGGGACATAGAACTACCACTTCATGCAGTGATCTGTCTGAATACAGAATACCACTAACGATAGCTCACGTTTTTACTCATAATGTCTAGATCAAGGGGAAGATGCGGATCACGCAGCTTTTCATTGCAGACGCTCCACTGAATGGAGAGTTAACCTTCGCAGTCCATCACATCTTATAGAATGGTGCGGTCAGAGCACAGATAAGTGTGAAATTTGCACGTATAGCCAATGAGGGCAGCCCATGAGTCTACGAACGCTTTTGGGCTAAGGAACAGTGCAAGAAACTTAATTTTTCTTTTCAGATTCAGAGATCATCGCGAAGGTGTCTAAGTGGATGACAGCTAAGGCAAACCCATGGACCTCTGCCTGAAATATGGACAAATGTTTTCAAGGCAAATGGACAAGTTCAAACAGCGTCATTCTCCAAAAACATTTGATCAGATTTCAGCATTCATCCCGTGTCCCGGGGCTTCTATGGGGAGCTTCTCTCTAACCATCAGCCTGCAGTAGGCTAACCCGATCTGATCTGATTCCTGCTTACTTTCTAGATCCACATCCTGATTAGAATCACATCCTCTACAGCTATACCCAGGATCCTTTCTTTCTGTTTTCTTCTTTCCTCAATAGCATGGTGTTAAGACGACTACTATCTACCTGTTTCATTCATTACGATCCATTCAACAAAATGTCTACCCATCCACTAGGTCTTCAACAGGAGACTTCCAAGGTTAATTCCATTAAGCTAATCAATGCTATGCATAAATTAATCTAATTAACTTCGATACTCAATTAAGGCGCCAAGGTCGCATTAAAGAAGCAACTTTCAATTCGTTCCCCAGGCCAGGAGGTCAATTCACACTACAGCCCCCCATCCGCCACCGTCTCCTCTCTGCAAAACCGTAATTAATGCTAATTGGAAATTAAATTCGTGAAATCGTCCATTGGGTCCAGTCGCAATTGGCACTAGAAATTCAGTGTAAATTGTGAAAATTCCCCTTTGATATCCCTTTGCGTCCTTTGAATATTGATTTTCAATTATGTACCACTGAACGGCCGGTGAACCCTTTTTTTTTTTTGGTGTATGTGTGTCGAGTCGATATCCTTCCCGAGACCCCGCTCAATTGCCTTCATTAATTCACAAACACAAAATGTGGTGCGATTATTTTTTATCTTCACCACGCAATAGAATTTAAAACCGATGGGAGGGAAAAAATGCCCTAAACACACACCCACCACCACTCTGGGGTGGGGAGAAAAAATCCTTGAAGATTTATGAGAACTCAGTTGGGGCACATCCCTTCAAGGGAAGACCTAGAACTTTCCGCGAAACAAAAGAATAACACGGAAGGATTGGGAGAAGCAAAACAAAAAATGCAAAGCAAAGTTTTCCCACATAAAAACCAAAGTCCTTTGCAAATACCACGTTGATACTGGTGTAGTGGGTGTGTGGTCAGGATAAAAATATCCCCAGGCAAAGAGAAAATGACGCAGAAAAAAAATGATAGAAACTAACGAAGTGAAACCGGAAGATTGCATTAAAGTGAAGCAAAGACAATAAGGCACCGATCCGCTATCGTTGAATAGTTGAGACAATTTAAGGACACATTAGCCTTGTGTCCAGCCGACTATGACGAAGTGGAAAATCAAGGATGTACCTTTGGTCAGTGTGTGTCGATTGGAGTTTGGGACATTCGGGCGGCGAAAAGTTGAACGGTGCCGCAGAACTTCCGGGGCCAAACAAGAACCATCTGGACAAGGATAATATTATTTTTTGGTTCGTTATTTTCCTAGGTTTTCCGTTTTTTTTTTTTTTTGAGTGTTAATATCGTCCTTGCGATATGACGTGGGCTATCTGGAGAATTTTTTAAAGTTTCAGACAGGATACAAATTGTTTTGATATTTTTATCGAAAGAAACGGATACGACTGCGAGAAATTTGAAAGGACATGAAATTGGCATTAGGCAGCTGTTCCTGGTAAATAATCTGAAACTTCCAAGGAAGTGTTTACTTTCTTATGAAGTGAACAAGGATCTAAATGAGATGGGATTTCGGTGGAAAAACCCTGTAAATACGAGTTTTTGTTGCAGAAAGGATGTGTTTTATCCGCTGGTTCTTGGAAGCGAAACATGTCTTTTCATTCTCACTGAGAGTAGCCTTGATCTTTATCAAAGGATAATAGAAACTACCAGCTCCAAGAAATCGAATATGAAAACTCACACATTTGGGAAGATGAGAATATTCAATGGAATCCGGAAGTTACTTGTTCAACAGATAATGCTTTTGAATAAATACCTCCACGGCAGTGGACTTAGATTTGTGGAAAATGTCAAAGATTCCGGAATGTTATGTCCAAGGGACATTTTAAAGAAGGTCGGAGGGTATTTGGACAGAATCTTGCTGGAATTTCTGAAAGTAAACAGTCTAGAGTTGTCCAGGGTTTGGGATGTGGAGTCTACTTTTCCCAGAGACAACTATGGTCTTCTGTGCTACGAAATTCGCAGGACAAGCTTAGCTCTAGGTCCATATGAACGAGATGATAAGTCTGGCGAATGTAGACTATTCTGGTTGACTGGTTCACAACTGGTTGACAACTTCACAGTCACTGCAAGAGGAACAAGCCTTATTGCCATAGTGGGCAACGTCAACGCCTGACCAAGTAGAATGGGGTTCACGTACCACAAACATGCTCCTCCTGAAGGTACATATTAACTTTGTTGAATATCATTGTCGAGTATTGTAAGACCAGACCTTCAGCCGAAAGGATTGGGAGTTGGTTGTAGACATTGCCTGGGGGAACATACATCTAGCACCAGATATTGTGTAAAAGGCATGTTTTCAGTTCGCGCACTGCAATAATCATGAGCTACGGTCTCCCGGAGGAAACGGATGAATAAGGACTGGAAACCGCAAACACTGAATGTAGCGCCTATCTATCCCACCAAAAAGCTGATCAGCCTACGCAAGGAACGGCAAGATCATCAATTCAGCGAAAGACAGAACTAAAGATCAGCCATCAGTGTTTTGATGAAAAAGATGACATCGTCACAGTACCAACTTTTAAAGTCATTGTGGAAGCGCTGGAGGAATCATAACAAACACGGTTAACTCTACGAATGTTGCGGCACCACAAGGAGAATTCTGAAAATTGCAATCAGAGGAAGGAAAGAAAGAAGCTTAACCCAGCTGTCCAACTAAGTCGACCATAAGCCAGAGCATGGTGTAGAACCTGAGGGGCGATGGACAATCTTCGGCCGCAGTGGTCTTGGGAGTTCTATTTCCACAATAGCAGGAAGAAATTGACGGAAGAAGCACTTCCCTCATCATATCAAAGGAGGTTTTGAAACTCTGCGGAGAAATTAGCGGCGAAAAAGCACTTGGTGTCGATGGGCTCGACGGCGTCCGCACATACAATACAACTTATACCTAAAGGAAGTAGAGAGAGCAGTAGAGAAAACAAGGACTGATTGCACTAACTAAAGCAATCAATCCGCCACAGGATCGCTTACCGTACAGAGTTCGTCATTGGACACCAAGAGAGTAGCACTGGGACGCATCGTAGGCAACAGACAAGAATCTTTGATCTAAGAAGGGGGGAGACCTTGCAGATCAAAAATATATTTCCGAAAGGAGCATTCCACCATCAGTAGAGTTGTCAAAATAGTGAAGAAGCTTAATGGCAGCGCTAAAGCAAACAGTCCTTCGCCAACATCGTTACCACTTGCCCCTCTTAAGATGGCTATTAGGCTGAACTCAAGCTGAACGCATACACCTAATATTTTGTCCAACAGTGTACATATGATCACTCGGAGCTAGGGAATTCTTGAAGCTCATGGAGGTTAGATACGTGAGAAATCTCAACAACACTGACAGCAGTCGCTTAGTAGGATTTTGAATGGTAAAATGAGGCGACGTTGGGTTCGTTCTGCATCGTGCAGAAAGCCAGCGCAGTAGACTTTGCAGTTTGCATACCATTCGAATCAATTGGTTTGTTTTAAATAGGAAAATATCTGGAAAACACCCCCCAAAATACAACAAAAGTCGAATCAGCTGCAGAACAATCCTTAAACGAGACGCCATTTAAAAAAAAAAATTGCTATCACTCCTGAGTATGGTTTTAAAAGTTTGAATGTTTCAAAATTTCATTGAAAATGATTAAATTGACAATTGGGTAAATAAATCAAATAAATGCATGCAAATCACTTACCCTCTCTATTTATTCTTATGCTTGCTTTCTCGTCACATCAAACAAGTTCAAACAAGTTTACAAGTTCATCTTCATTTACACTCGCGAAACCGTACCGGCAGAAAAACCTTATTAGAGTCACAAATGGGTGGGAAAGGGACACACTCACTACGGCACACACACTGCACTTGACAGTCGGCCTTTATTTAATTTTTTCTTTTCTTTCTTTTTTTTGCAATGAAATGGGGAACTAACACTAAAGATCACACGAAATTAAGAAAACTAATACTCAAGATTACACAAAAACACTTTTAAATTTAACACTTGACAGGGAAGGGCTCAGAAAATTAAAAAAAAAAAAACGATTTTGGATTCGGACACTCGATTGAAGTCGCGCACATATTAACTAATTTTAACCACTCACCTTGAAAGCAAAAAGACGACTACTTAGCCGAAAGGAGAGAGGAGGGGAGAAATAGTCAAGTTTGGAGAAATTTTGTCTCCAAAATATGTAAGAGAGGTGACTGATCTATTACTTTGCCTTTCTTTCATCTGTAAGGAGTACAAGGTTATGGAGACTTTGGGATTGAGCATTACTTTGACATTGAAGAAAAAAAAGGTAGGAGACAGTATATCCATGGAGACAGAAAATCTACAAGAAAATAACTCAGTGATGAGCAGTGCAGTTTTCGATCAGCTATTCACTCTCAAAATGGTACTTGAGAAGACCTGGGAGTATGCCAAAACCTGTTTGTGGTCATCCTTACGTTCACCCAAATCGAAATTCAGCGCGCACTAGATAGGTTCATAGCCATCTGTGTTGAAGCTGAGATGAGAGCAATTGTGAGCAAATCAAAAGTAATAGTCATTTCTCGAACGCCTGTTGAATGCACTCTGCATGTTAGTGAAGTCTCATTGAAACAGGTGGAGAAGCTTAGGCATCTTGGGCTTCTATTCACGGATGATGGAAAGAGCAATACTGGGTTATCCTGTGGGATTCGTTAGAGGGGAGCAATTTTGAGATAGAGCTTATTTCTCCTAGGGGTATAGTTAGGGATTTTAACCATAAAATTAGAAATAGTAACTTCAAAAACCTTCGCCTTTTTCCACTATAGTATAAAATGGTCCTTAAACTAAATGCATTGACTGTAAAAATCTACCCGAGTGCATAAATAGTGGAGCAACAAAAACACACACTATCTACCCATATCAAATCTGACTGCAGGGCTCTTCCTACGCTCGACATCCTGTGTCTGTCTTAAAAATAAATGAAAAGAGTCTTGGCATTGTACAACAACGTTTATCAGCTAACCCACGTTTTAAAGAATTTAACCACCAAACTTTGGCCTTAAAGAGTTAACCCACGCAAATATGGTTATCATTCTTAACCAAAATATTAAGGACCTTCCTAGTGACGTTACTTGTTGCAACATATTATACATATTTCTAGAGACTTCTCAACAATGTTGCAGCTAGAGAAAAGCTTTTGGGAACTCTCTTTCAATAATTGTGTCTCATGAACGAAACTGTTATACATTTACACTGACTTCTCTTTTGCTGCAATAGATGTCCTTGAAACATTATGAAGGAAAAATTATTTAGAAATCTCATCGAGAAGTTTAAAACTAATGCTATCCGCAAGCAGCTTTAAGATTGATATAAAAAAGAGGTACATCTCGATAGAAATTCAATGGTCTCTTCTAGAATCTTTCCAAATCTGGTGCAAAGACATTGCAGACGATTGTGCAATACACTATAAACGACCTTCTTACCGATATTTGAACAAGAATACGTGCACGCTTACGAACAAGGACCATCCAAAGTTGCTTTTCGTGGCTCCTTCTGCCATTGACCACAATTTGGCAAATAACTCCTAAGCCTACTTCAAGGCAATGATCGCCTCTGGAATTACTAAAGTCTTTGATCATACGCCGACATCACCGGTTTCGTTATCACTAAGGCTAAACGACTACTCCTCCGGACATATCTTGAACTCATGATCTGCTAGTACATGGCTTCACATAGGAGTACACGTACAGATATATTCAACATTCCTTCCCACAAGTGTCCATAATTTCATGCAAAAAAAACTTGATGTAGAACACCCCTCGAACGGTCCCAGGAAACGCAAAAGAAACTTCCATCGACAAGACGATCAAGAGAAAAGTGCAACGAGATCTCGATGGGGAATATTTTCCTCCTCGAAATGGCAATCAAGATGCAAATATTATCTGTAAGGTGTATCTTTGGGGCGGTACATACCTCAAAGATCCATCTTTTTGCGGTACATGGTTAAGATCGTCGCGATCAACTTCCGCCCATTAAATTGATGGAAAAGTGTGTGCTTACCTAGGCCAAGGAGACGTGTGTCAAATGTAAATTTCTGTGTCACCTCTCATTTGAATCTTTTGACTGGCGGCATGACGTCGGCAAATTGCGACAGAGTGGTATTTCGTATGCAATTTTAGGGGGTATGCAAACTGAGTTCGGCATTTCGTATGCAGTTGGGCGTCTGGATGTGTTTAAAAGGCTTGAGGGCACTGCTGAACGGTAGATGGAGTCCTTCTTGAACACAGAATGTGGGCATATTTAAACTGAAGTGATATTCTGTTCATTTAGTTGGCAGTTTATGATACTTGCTTGGAGGTGAGAAGGTGTAAAAATTAAATAAGCAGCTCGCCCTCATCAGAAGCGAAGTTTTTTTTTGTCCATAATTGTTCACAGCCTTAGAGACGGATTATTGAGAAAATGGGCAGTGCTTGGAGTAAGCCAATGTGTTCCCATACAAGCCATTTTGCCCATCTTCCTTAAAGGCGCAGAGCAACACCTTCCGACCACCAAGAACGATGAAACGGATCAGCAAGATCAAGTTGCAACCCATCGCTTTGATTGTGTTGAGCTCTGTAAGCGGAAGCAGAGCCATTCAGTAATCTTAAAAAGGATGAAAACCACTCCAGAATCGAGTCCGCAGATCTTTTATCATTTCCTTAGGTTACGTTAGCTTAGGCTAAACGGGCTGTTCGCACCTAGATGTAGACCCTCCCCTCCCTAGTCCAAAACTACTCTGAGGACTAATTGAACCAACTACAGCTCGTCATGAACAGAAATCAAATGGCTTGCTTACTTTTACGAAAGATTTCTCTCGATTCCCGTCAATAAATTCGTTCTTTTCAGCACTTCTGCATTTCACAAGTCTCTAATTTATCTACAATCCACCTTTCTTTCCATTTCATCAGGTTTCCAATCGATAAACCGTCCAAAAACAGCCAAACCCCCAACGAAAACTCCACCAGAATTGAAATTTCATTTGTGTGACACGAAACAGACGAAAAAATGCGGTCAGTTCATATATGAACTCACTGCAATTTTTGGCTGTACACATGTTCGTATTAAATTTTTTTGAAAAATCACTTTTTCGGTGGAAATATTGTTGGAAATTTATTGCAACACTTGTTTTTATGTGTTAATAGTTTAAACAAATGCAATTGCAGTGATATTTCATCAGAAAACTGCATTAAATATTAAAAGTTTAATTTCGGTACTGGTGGTGTGTGAGAAAAGTAGTGATTCTTCGTCATGGAGTGCATTCTATTACAAATTTGACAGCCATTGTTGTGAATTCGCTTGATGTATTCGGATAAGTGTTTCCGGTGGAGTATTTTAAAAAAAATACGTAAACTAAGTCATCGCAGACGAACAGAACACATTACAATATTTTTGATTCAGATTTTGGTGGCACAAACCGGGGGAAGGCGTACAACAGGGTCCATGGAGAATTTCTTTGGATTCCATTTGGTAGGAGATTAATCTGCTCTACATTTTAGACTCATCTCTGTAGTAAACAAAATCGGATAGGGATTCTTAGCTGTTCAATTATTTCAGTGACAGAAACGCGAAATACTATAGAGTATCCAAAGCCTTATTAATAAATCTTAAACTGAGTAGGGCGCAGAGCAGTGGACCTATTGCAGAGCCTTGTGAGTTGTGATGATTTGAGTTGAGCTCGATCAGCATTGCCATGGAATGGTTCTACACCAAGGCTAAAAAAGGTCTCAATGTTAATACTGAGGATGTGACTGTGATTTTTAAATCCGGAATCCCGATACAGACCTTACAGTGCGTCTTTGAATGTTAAACCCGTGAACGCAAACGCCGAATATCACTCGAAATGAGGAAGGATATCTTCATTCACCCCCGACTGAGTCTATGCCTCAGAGCAATAAAGTTCGACTGGGATAATTAAGGTAATTTATTCTTCCTCTTTAGTTGTTCGGGATAAGTTCTAGATTCCATTCATTAGGCATACACCCATTGGATCAAATCTCTGAAATTTGTGTGCTCTTTAGCAAGTAAACTACTGTCAAGCCTTGTTGGATTTTAAGTTGGATATTGCTATCAGCACTTCGTTTACATCAAGTAAAGGGAACCATTGTCGTCTACTTTAAGTGGTTTGTTCTGCCTGACAGCGGGATGGTGGTCTTTGCCGCCGATATACAGTCGACGGAAGTAGTTTTTCAAATTGGCAACACCGACTTTGATTCTACTACAAAGTTTTCTCCTTCATCTCTACACCTTTTCCGTAGATAAAGACTGATTGGTCAGTGAGCACTTGATAGAGATCAAGGAGAATCCTAAACGCTTCTCAAGCTTACGCAGATGAGGTCGTCAGTTGACTTGACTGGCTGTAGGCGCCACAAATCCAATTAATTCGGGAGGAATTAAACAAAAACAGACAAAAACTGCTCTTTTTATCTCATCTAGAAACGCATCCGTAGTGTGCCCAATCACTCATCTCATCTGTAGGGGGAAATTTGATAATCTTTGTCCACCCTGCACTTGTTAAACCAACTCCCAAACCAATCCATCAATTTTATTACGTAACACGTGCATCAATCATAGTTTAATGTTCTACCATGCCATTGATGTTCAACCAATTAACCCAAAAATAGCATTCAAATCTCGACAAAATCCCGATGCCTGTGCTAACTGACAACGACGATAACCATTTTATTAAGTAATCAAGGACCCTCTCTCAAGTTGTAATCTACACACAGCGCCTGCTGACGTTCCCCAGGCCATCTATATTCCAAAAATGGCTCAAAGTATTACCAAATTGGGTCATTGATGAGCGCACACATGTATCCATCCATGCCAATCAGCTGCCAGAGTTTAACGAACTAATAACTTTATGACCCACTCCCCGAGGGACGTGCTGTCACAACACAAACTGTGTGCCGCCCTCCCAAATGTGGGCAGAGTGTACATTTTCCTGGATATCTTTCACATGTCTCACCACTGTATGTGCGGCCAGCCACTCTAGCCTATTCACAGGCTTGACATTCTGGTTTACCTGCCTGATGGGGCGATTACATTTTATGATGGAGAACAGTGTTGATGGCTGTTTGGGTTTATGGCGCTATCGATGGATGGATGGGTGGCTTCGGCTTGGGTTGTTCCTGGATGTCGTAAAATTCAATTGTAGTTACGCTGTTATTAGCATAGAAAATCAATTGGATGCCGATATTTTTATGGCGTACACACACAGGTTAAATGCGTGACGACAGTGGTAATGACATGTGAACGATTATTTGTGTAAGTCAGTGATTCTTTGGGCGTGCTGATGAAAATGGTTTTGTCAGCTCTAGGTAATGGGATTGCTGTCTTCTTGGACAAGACGGAAGGCACCTACAAGATGTAAGTGGGACTAGTATGTTGTTTTTAAAACTTTTCACAGACGACCTACCTTCGTCTTTTACCTTCTTCCACTTCCTTTCCCCACCCATGTCCTTTCATTTCATTGCAGCTTTCCCCTACCGACCGACTAACTCAGAACTAATTTCCACCAGAATTAAGCACCTTGTATTGCATACGTTCGGTTGGATCTCATTGCTATACATATTTGCATCTCTGATTGATTTGTGATTGTGTTCTCCTAATCGCGTAATGTACACCAGACTCCTCTGTCAAGAGAGATCACTCCACCTGCTTCGCTGCTTATCCGCAAATTGCAATGACTGCATCCAAATTGGTTGCTTTCTATCTCTCCGGCACGTGTCAACGTCGCATCGTGTCGTCGTCTCTGGAGTCGTTGTCATCGCGTCATTTAAAATGGAAAATTCTCGACAACAGCTAACGATGTCGTAAGGTGTCCCGAAGGGTAGAAAGAATAGCACACTTCTCGCGGGCTGTAAGTGGCACGATAGAAGCTAAGTGATGGAGAGGTTTTTGTGTGTTTTTGTATGACAATGGTGCTGGTGTTGACAAGTGGCATTCATTTGTAAACGTTGCGACTTACGGTTGACAGATTTGTGCTTCGCGCGTTCCCTGAGGTGTGATATAATCATACCAACAATTGTCATGCATTTGGAATGGAATTATCGGTGCGGAGAAAAGAAGAAAGTGGTCTGTTTTCGCAGTGGCGAAAGAGGTGTTCTGTCTTTGAAATGGGTTTTTGGCAGGTCTTTGTTCAAGCATTGGGCAATGATACCGCTCGGGAAGGCAGATACTGAGGTCCCTGAATATATATTTTCACTTGCTCATTTCCACTTCCTCTTCAACTTAGGTAGCTAGCATAAATAGTTTGCAAGTAGTAATTAAAAACTTTTTCTATTTCTTTTCTCTTTCTTCTACCTTTCTTTTTCTTCTTCTAACACATGCAGGATGTGCAACGAAGACCGAGAATCAGCAGAACACACATAACTGCCACATAAGAGCACGTCATAGTTTTCGGGGTAACTACTACCTTACCTCGGAAGATATAACCACCAGCTCTGCCAAAGATATTGCCGGGTTCATCACCCATTCCGGCTTCATGGATGAACTCTAAAGAAGAAGACATCACAATAGGCCCACATGAGGCCGCAGTGATAAGGGACTCAGTCCCATCTCAATTAACAATCTACTTATCCCCGGGATCAACCGAGAACCAACACCAACAAAAAACCAAGGCTTTCAAAAGAGAAACGAAACCAACACATATCCAAAACCAAAAGGGAACCAAGCGTATCCTAAGCCTGTACTTAAGCAAGTACATATACAGGTATATCTTGTAAACATGCCAGGCCCTCTGCAATCGTTTTAATTCTTAAGTTGTTTATCAATGAAACCCCACATCCTGAAAGCAATTAATGTACTCCTAGATCTTAAGTTATTACATTCCCAATAAAACTGAAAGAAAATACAAAAAGATCATGTTGCCTTTTCTTTGAGTTTCTAGACAATATTTCAGGGTTTCAAGGATTCCAAGGTGAGTATCATGAAATTCACATTTCACGAAATACGGATGCCTTGAAAATAGGTACGCCCAAAACCACCCACAAAATGCAAAGAAATCACGAAAACGTGAAAAAATCACAAAAATCCATGAAAATCTGACGTCACAAAAAAATCGACTGAAAATTTCTGAAAAATACCAGGCCACCAGAAATCCCAGAAAAGCAGTAGGTATCCACTATTTTCCCAGTCAGCCGTGTGGTATGCAACATATTTTTTTGGTAGAATTAATTCACTCAGCCAGGTGGTATACCCGATTTTTTTGAGAAAAAAAATTCCAAACTGTCGTCAAAATACTATTGCATATCACCCGGCTGATAGGTATCGCATCCATTTTTCTGACCCCAATTTCTCGGAAACGCCTCAAAAGTACACAGGAAAGGCCGGGGCTGAAAAAATTGGAATGCAGTTTTGTGCACCCAAGGTCGCTCTACAAGATGGCGTCCCCAGAATTTCCATAACATGTACCGTTATCCGGCGAGAAATCAAAACATGCAAAGTTCTTGACCAATCCGGGGCATGTCAATTTTTTTCAAACATCCAAAAGACGCTTAAGGAAGGCCGGGGCTGAAAAAATTGGGACGCCATTTTGTGTGTTCAAGGTCGCTCTACAAAATGAGAGCCCTAGCATTTTTGTAGCATGTACCGTTATGGAGTAAACACGTCAAAACGTGGTCAAATGTTTGAAAAATTCCAGTCCGGGGTCTTCAGTTTGAGAACAAGTGTCATGCTGTGGGTCGGTTTGGTGGGATTTCCGAGTTTTCATACTAAAATTTTTCATACCACACGGCTGACCGGGAAAATAGTGGATACCTACTGCTTTTCTGGGATTTCTGGTAACCTGGTATTTTTCAGAAATTTTCAGTAAATTCTCAGTCGATTTTTTTGTGACGTCAGATTTTCATGGATTTTTGTGATTTTTTCACGTTTTTGTGATTTCTTCACATTTTGTGGGTGGTTTTGGGCGTACCTATTTTCACGGCATCTGTATTTCGTGATATGTAAATTTCATGATACATACTCACCTTGGAATCCTTGAAATCCTGAAATTATGTCTTGAAACTCAAAGGAAAAGAAGAAGACATTATCTTCTGTATTTTCTTTCAGTTTTATTGGACATGTAATAACTTAAGATCTAGGAGTACATTAATTGTTCTAAGTAAGTGGGATTTCTTTGACAAACAACTTAAGATTAATGATTTCAGAGGACCTGGCATGTATAGCTGTATATTTACTTGCTAAAGTAAGGTGCACAGCCTTAGGATGTCTTCTTCTTAGAACTCATCCATGAAGGCGGAGTGAGTGATGAACCCGGCAATGCCTTTGGGTGAGCTGGTGGTTATATCTTCCGAGGTAAGGTAGTAGTTGCCCAGAAAACGATGACGTGTTGTTATGAGGCAGTTGTCTGTGTTCTACTGATTCTTCGTCTTCGTTGCACATCCTGCATGTGTTAGAAGACGAAGGAAAAGAAAAGGAAAAGAAAAAAGCGATTAATTAGTTCTTACAAACTATTTATGCTAATCAGAGAGAATGTCAACGTTCTTACTTGATATGGATCTGTGTATGTCCTCTCTCATGCATAGGCTCTGTTCCATGAATTTCTGCTTTAGAATACAGAACTGTTTTTATCCAGGGAAATTCTAGTACTGTGAGCGTAAATTCCAGCTCCAACGCCTTCATCTGTTTTGGATCCATCTGCGTTCCGTCGGAATAATAAAACCCAACCTCGGCAAATGTAGTTAATATAATATATATTTTTTTAATACTTTCTTTTGCAATATATGTATATATATATATATTTATGTATAATAATATTCTTTAAAACTGTATATAATATCAATGTTACATTGTTTACTTTATGTTCGCTTTTTTTTTTTGTTCATAATACTATGTTCCAATGGATGTGGTTAATTTCTGTTTTGTGCATTTAATTCTTTGCGTTTGGATGAAAGTCGGAAAACAATGTTTAAACGCCCAACTGTCTGGGTAAACGTCACGAATTAAATTATTTTATTTTTTCATTTACTTATCTGGAGTGGGGAAAATTATGACAGTTCTATTGTTGGTCTAAATCAAGAGCTTTCCTATCCGGATTAGAGTTTTTAAGTTTCGTGATTTATTTCCCTTTGAACATCTTTATGTTTATGTTACTAATATTTACTGTCTACACGATATACCTGAGTTGATATTATTTGCTCTTCAATTTTTTTGTCGACTTAAATTCTTAAATATTTTACAGTGTTCAGTTGGATGATGAATTTTCATCATACGATTTCATGGAATCTCCTTTTTTGGTTGGAAACTTTTGTTTGATTTACCATAAACCTTGAACCTTGTGGTTTTTCGAGTGTGATTTTATTGCACTTGGCTAAATTGGTGTTGACAATTTTATTTATGATTTTTGTTGGAAGATAAGAGGTTCTTAGTTATTTTCCTGTCGTCATGTAATCGGTCTTAATTTTGTTTACACCTGCATACATATTTTTCTTTTATTATTGAAGATTAATAGTTGTGGTGAAAACTATTTCAATTTTGTGTGTAAATGGAATTAAGTGAAGTTGTGAAAAAGAATGTGAGAAAGAATGAAATTAAAAAATTGAAGCAGCGCCAGCGGTCGGATTGCATCACTTCTTCGTCTAACGGAAGCCCCACAAAGGACAAGTTAAACAAGGAAACTGTGACGAAACAGAAATAGAAGATGAATATACCTTGACTCAATATCCTCCGTTGCATTTGATGTTGATGTAACCCACCAAACTGTGGAAGAATTAATTTGTTTGTACATTTTTTAGAAGAGGCATTCCACACTGGTCGCGTGCCATATTTGGTTTCTCTTGGATACGGAGGGTGTAGGTCCAATGATGTGAATGCACACTGGTGATATGCGATCTCAAAATACCGACAAATTAAAGATTGAAGTGTATAACACAGATATACGATCAGCAACTCGTTTCGACGGAAACCACAAGGAGGCTGATGAAGAAAGATTGATAAAATAAGGAACACATACGTAAAAGATAGCTTCAGACCCTGGTGAAGCAGGGCTGAGGCTATGATCTTTTGAATTCTGAACCATTGTGCAGGTCGAATTCGATATAGGCGAAAACCTCTAGCACCATGTGTGTCTTCTAGAAAATGATACTTGTAGGCTGTATCATGTCATGAAGACGAGATGCATATACTGTACGAGCGCCCAGCACTAACTACCAACAGATTAAGAACCAGTGAATTAGCCAAATGTTTCTCAAACATAGACAAGATGAATCGCAGTCAGAATGGAGCTACAGAGATATCTGGATGGACTTCTGGACTGAGAGGAATCGTGTAAAAGAGATGGAAAAAAACTCGGAATAAAGTTTCTGTTTTTACTCAGGAAGTAGAGAGAAATGCCGCCAAAAAGGATGCTGAGCGATAAGGAAGGTTTACATGAGGATTAGTCTCGATAGAAGAAGTTGGAATGGTGAAAGTGCGTTAGGCAGAACCTCTTAAAGGGTTGGGAGCTCGTAAAGAAATTGGCAAAAGCTGGATCGCTGATAAAACAAACTTTTTAACACGAACATCAAGATCAGTTGGAAGCACACCAAAAGTGCGTTCTCATCAGCCTGGACTAGCAGCTGCTTCTAAAATCAAAAATTCAACTGAAAATTAAATTAAAAAATAAAGTAACACGAAACGAAAATTATATTTAAAAAGAAATGTGTAATTGGTTTTTTTTTTTCACTAAAACTCTTCCATACAGTCTACAAGACAATAAACTATTTAGCTAAACAAAACTCTAAAAGTTTCTAATAATGCCACCATAAAATAAAAAATAACAAATTGTTTTATATTTTCTCCTCTACATTAACCACATTGGTGTGTAAATTGTTTTAAACAAATAAATTATTCGATTGTTTGTGTTAAAAGTTAAATTAAAATTATATTACTCTTCAAATTTACAATAAAACTCTAAAAACTAATTGCATATTTATTTGTTTAAACATTATCTCTAACTTAAGCATTTACAGATAAACACTGTTCCATATTTTCAATAAATACAATTCTTTTCACAAGAATAAAAAGAAAGCAAACAAAATAGGAATCTTCTAGAGAAAGAAAAGTTCTAACACTTTCTTTATTTGCTTTTTTGTAGTCACTTAATTTATTAGGAAAACCACTTTTGTTTATTGTAAAATGTTTCAATTCAATTTTGTTTAAGTCTTAAAAACGTTGAAAGACAAAGTTCGTTTACTTAATAATTCGTTTATAAATCATTTCAAGAGGAAACACGTTTGGTGGATGAGAGTTTGGTGATTCTGAAAGAACGAGAGTTGAGTACTTTAGAGGGGCTACATCGCTTAGGACTTAGAATAACCCACATATTCCAATACGCGTCTGAACATGGCTTTTTGAAACTTAAAAAAAACACAGAGGAAGGCTTTTACTGATTCCGCAATAAGCCAGCAAATCTACGGACCATATTCTGAAAACTTGTAATACACTGACCCACAAGTTTTAAAAATCGGATAAGGACATACCAGCCGCATTGGACGACAAAGAAATGTCCGCTGTGGATTCTCCTGTATCGAATTCACTAGCACCTTGCAGATCATCATTAAAATATCGTTCGTTGCGTTGAACATCGTTCATCACTTGAACCTTCAGAAAGCGTCCGACAGCGTCAGCAGAGAACTTATTTAGGTTGCCTTGCGCAATCCCTGATTAATGAATAGCGATTGACAATGGGTCAAGGTCTCCCGTTCTGCTCAGAAGAAGACTGCCAGAGTATGTCGAGATCCAATCACAACTGATGGTAAAGCCAAACAAGCTATTGCCAGTCGAATAAGGCTAAAACCAAGCTACGAGTGGTCCGTTTCAGCATTGAATTCGTGCTGTTATATGGTTCCAGCACTTAGAATATGAACTCCACTCTTACAGAAAAGTGCCTTAAACAAGCGACGGAGGACCAAACTCTTCTGAGTGCCAGAAATCTTGATCTATTCAACTGAAAGCTGCATGCTCGGAATAAAACCCAGAACCGACAATGACTGGGCATGGGTCTGGGGTTATCAACAATGATGTATATCAAAACTACTCTGACCCCGTCAAGTTAGCAAAAGAGTACTCTCGTGGGACTATAACACACATTTTTGAGAGTGTCATACTCTTTTATTCGCACTTAAGCACGAATGAATCGGTGACCACGATACTAATCATCTGCACCGGCTTCTGCTTCCTCCACCACTCCTTACTGCGATATGAATTTCATTTCAAAATTCTAAACTCTCATCTTTTCATGTTCCAAAAAGAGAAAACCAACAAAAGCTACATACGAATAAATTTTACTTATTTAAAAGAGAATCAATAGAAAAGTCTTTAAATTTGGCATTAGAATCATCACTCACACCGACACTTGCCGCCACCGCCCTCGAGGTCCCGGCCGTGGATGACATCGATGCCATTCCACCAGTCGGTGGCATTGATCCACTTTGACTTCCACTTGGTGTTCTCAACTTATTTCGGGACCTTCGTAGAAATTTCGTTGAAATCGTAAACTTCTGTGGTCGACCGGATGATGTTCTGCTGAAGCTGCTGCCATCCTTTGATGTTGAAGAAGAACTCCTACGAATGCCTTTCGACTGACTACCACTATTGCTAACACTATTGTTATTGTTGTGACTACTTGTGTTGATTTTATTCTTACGACTACGTCTATAATTGTTATTTGTAAGGTTGATTAATTCATTCTGGTGTTGTTGTTTGTCTGTTTCATCGAAACAATTTAAGAAATTTTGCACTTGCAAAAGATTATTATCGCCAGATGGCAGCATTGGTGAGGCAGATGGTGATACCGCGGCAGGTTGACCACTCCGCAGCGAATCATCATCGGTTAGGGGGGATTCGGATGAGAGGGACGATGAGCTGTCATCGTTGTCATCATCGTCATCGTAGATGGCAGCAGTGTTCGCGATGAACTGTGAGTTTCTACGCTTCTTCGAGAGATTTCTGTTCTGGTTGTTCGGTTTTGTTGCGTTGTTCATTTGTTCTGCTGATGGAATTGGAGGAGGAGATTTGACAGTTTGATTCTTTTCCCGAAATGATTTTCAGCTAGGCTTTCCCTGGCTCTCGTCTCGTCTTAGTTGTGACTGAAAAGAGATCGAGATAGAGGCTGTGTACTTGGTATAAGCATTTTTCATGGGAGCGGGAGAAACTGACAAGTGGAATGGCATTAAACTACTTATACCTGATGACTATAAACTGGATGATAGACAGAATTATCGCCCAGGGCTGATCGTCCGGGGAGCATCGAACCAGGGACGCCACCAACGCCAATACTGCCACTGCTACCGCTACCGCTACGCCCGGTAGAACTGCCGCCACCTCCAACTCCTCCTCCTCCTCCGCTTCCTACACCAGCAGTGCGCAGTGCGTCGCTCGATGACATCGACATTTGATGATGCGAGGTGGGTTGCTGTTGCATGTGATGGGCCGCAGCGGTGCCAGTGGCGGAAGGAATATGATGATGGTGGGGATGTTGCTGTTGCACTAGCGAATGAGGCTGATGCTGAGAATGCGTGTGATGCGGATGAAGCGATTGTTGCTGTTGTTGTTGCTGCTGCTGCTGCTGTTGCTGGGCGTGATGACTGTGGTGCTGTTGATGGTGCGGCTGTTGGTGCGTATGTGGCGGCTGGTGGTGATGCGGTGGTTGTGGCGCTGGTTGCTGCTGCGACTGTCGACTTCCGGAGCTCATCACAGATGACCCACCACTGGAGGACGAAGACGATGACAATGCACCATGTTGTGCTAGTGTTGGTGCTTGCTGTTGCTGTTGTGGTTGCGGCTGATGATGCTGATGCTGTTGATGATGTTGCTGCTGTTGTTGCTGCTGATGCTGTTGCTGTTGCTGATGTTGTTGCTGATGTTGTTGATGATGTTGCTGATGAAGTTGATGATTGCTGTGATGAGAAGCGGATGAGGACGAGGTTGTGGTGGAAAAATTTGGATGGACAGAAGATGAGTGTCTACAAAAATTCCAGGACACATAGGACAGTGAAGGAAAAAAACACAAAAAAGAAAACAGTTTACAAAAAAAAAAAAAACCAAAAAAAAAAAAACAAAAACACTTACAACATGCTTCATGACAGAAAGAAAACGTGTTGCACAACCAAAAACTCACCTCAAATTACTAACCGCTGTGGGCACCGCCGCTGTAATGGATGCCGATGCCGGTGCACTTGACGCCTGCTGATGACTGGAATGTCGAAAATCTATACCATTTTCCATGGTCGGCAATAGTGGAGGTGCTGGCGCACTAGCGCGTGATTGACGACCACTCGCGGTGGAATTTGCAGCTGTTGTTGCATTGGCACTGCTCGTGGACACTGTGGCGGTTGACGATGCAGCTACTGTAGCAGCAACATCAGTTGGAGTTGGACCATTTAAGTGGATATTATTTAGGTTAACTAGAAATTTAATTTTTGTTGTTTTTTCTGTTTAGGTGAGAATATTTTAGTTAATGACAGGGAGGATGGAGTTTGAATTTGTGTCTTTGATGGAGGTGATTAAATATGATCAACTAGAAACGGATTTTGAGTGCCAATTTGTGCCTACAATGTTGTAAAAAGAACAGAACGAGGCAACAAAAAGCGCTGCAGTACATTCTCTTTAGAGCTCTGTGCTAAACCCATCCCCAAAGATAGGCATGTTTAGGAGCTTCCACCCAAAAGGCTCCACGTTGGGCGCCAATTTTTTAATATTTTCCGATGTGCCAAAGAAAACTGTCTACCAAAATCTGAAAGAAAAATCCTAAGTTAAATATAATGTACCGTGCGTGAGGAGGACGATTGGAAGAGAAGATTAAACAGCGACATAGTCAAAGAAGCTAGAAGCGTTCCACGTTGGGCGCCAATTTGGATCGCATATTTCTCGGTGTGCGAAAGAAAACTGACCTAACTGAAACTACCAAACTCTATAAGAAAAATACTAAGTAGGATGCTAAATTCCTTGTGTACGGAAGGCGTATCAAAGGAAAGATTTAACTGCAAACTCTATAAGAAATTTCAAGACGTGGATGGAGCCGAAGAATTGATTAGCTCGGGCACATCGACCAAATAAACAACAATGCTTCAGATAAGAAGCGAGCCAAGAACAGGAGAAAGAAACAAGGGCATGACACCCCAGCCACTTTGACGCAGAATGGCTAACACCATCCCTAGAGATTGGCATGTATAGGAGCTCGAAACCAAAAGAAAAGTAGTGTGTTTTTGTGTAATGGATTTACCTTAATAAAATACGTAGTATTGGCGTCCTTATTAATAAAGCAATGGAGTGACAAAAAAGAGCTGCATTTCTTTGAAATTTTCCGCTCTACAACTCCGCCATAGAAAGTTTTGGTCTGCGCCTAACGGTTTATGAGCTAGGGGCCGGCAGGACGATTTAGAGAAGAGTTGAGAATCGGAAAACGTCGATATCTCCCTTATTTTAAAGCTACGGCGTGGAGTAAGGGCTGCTTTTCTCGGAAATTTTCCGCTCTACAACTTCGCCATTGAAAGTTTTGGTCTGCGCCTAACGATTCAGGAGCTATGGCCTCCCGGGACGAACCATTCCACAAGACCCTCTCCCGCCCACCCCTTGCGAAATATCTCAAAACAGACCTGTCCATAATTTAGATCAGACGTTTTCATTTCGATGTTGCTAAGGTTTTAGATCGCGACAAGCGTTTTGCCCTTAACCGCGGGGAAACGCGTTTCTGATATTCTGAAAAATTGAAACTCGAAAAACTTCAATATCTCCGTTATTTTCGAAGCTACGGGGTGGAGTAAGGGCTGCGTTTCGTGGAAATTTTCCGCTCTACAACTCCACCATAGAAAGTTATGGTCTGCGCCTAACGGTTTAGGAGCTACGGCTCGGCGGGGTCAACCATGCGGAAACCCCCCCCCCTACCTCCCCCCCCCGTGCAAAATTTCGCGAAACAGACCAGCCCACGTTGTAGATCAGAAAATTTGAGTTCCACTTTGTTCAAGATTTGCGATCGTGACAAGCGTTTTGCCCTAAAACGCAAGGGAAACGCGCAAATCGCTTGCGAAGGGTTCGGAGTTGGTTTTCATGGAAAAAATGGAGAAATTTCTACTTCGCTCGCGGCGGCCTGTGGCTGATTTTCTGTAAAGATGAGAATCGGAAAACCTCGATATCTCCCTTGTTTTTAAAGCTACGGACTGAAGTGAGGGCTGCTTTTCTTGGAAATTCTCCGCTCTACAACTTTCCCCTGGAAGTTTTGCTCTGCGCCTAACGGTTTATGAGCTACGGCCCGGCAGGACGATTTAGAGAAGAGTTGAGAATCGGAAAACGTCGATATCTCCCTTATTCTTAAAGCTACGGCGTGGAGTAAGGGCTGCTTTTCTTGGAAATTTTCCGCTCTACAACTCCGCCATAGAAAGTTTTGGTCTGCGCCTAACGATTCAGGAGCTATGGCCTGGCGGGACGAACCATTCCACAAGGCCCTCTCCCGCCCACCCCTTGCGAAATATCTCAAAACAGACCTGTCCATAATTTAGATCAGACGCTTTCATTTCGATGTTGCTTAGGTTTTAGATCGCGACAAGCGTTTTGCCCTTTACTGCGGGGAAACGCGTTTCTGATATTCTGAAAAATTTTAATTTGAAAAACTTCAATATCTCCGTTATTTTTGAAGCTACGGGGTGGACTAAGGGCTGCCTTTCGTGGAAATTCTCCGCTCTACAACTCCGCCATAGAAAGTTTTGGTCTGCGCCTAACGGTTTAGGAGCTACGGCTCGGCGGGGTGAACCATGCTGAAACCCCCCCATACCTCCGCCCCCGTGCAAAATTTCGCGAAACAGACCTGCCCACGTTGTAGATCAGAAAATTTGAGTTCCACTTTGTTCAAGATTTGCGATCGTGACAAGCGTTTTGCCCTAAAACGCAAGGGAAGCGCGCAAATCGCTTGCGAAGGGTTCGGAGTTGGTTTTCATGGAAAAAATGGAGAAATTTCTACTTCGCTCGAGGCGGCCTGTGGCTGATTTTCTGTAAAGATGAGAATCGAAAAACCTCGATATCTCCCTTGTTTTTAAAGCTACGGACTGAAGTGAGGTCTGCTTTTCTTGGAAATTCTCCGCTCTACAACTTTCCCCTGGAAAGTTTTGCTCTGCGCCTAACGGTTTATGAGCTACGGCCCGGCAGGACGATTTAGAGAAGAGTTGAGAATCGAAAAACCTCGATATCTCCCTTATTCTTAAAGCTACGGGTTGGGGTAAGGGCTGCTTTTCTTGAAAATTTTCCGCTCTACAACTCCGCCATAGAAAGTTTTGCTCTGCGCCTAACTGCTCTGAGACTAGAGACGACCACTAAAATCGATTTATGTTTGACTGATCTTTAGACTAATAAAAATTGTTAGTAGAAAGTAACTGATTCCGCCACTCAACCATTGGGGATGCCATTTAATTTTGCTTAAACCCCAACACCAAAAATACCAAAAAAAAAAAGTGTAAATCTATCACCAATCAAATAACAAAACAAAAAAGCCGAAAGAAAACCCGACCGACAACCATTTCCAAAATATGCCAAACGAAAAGGAATTTATTCTTTTCCCAACAAAAAACAAAATCAGTTCTTTTTTCTCGATCATTCGATGAAAATTTAAAATTTTTATTTAAGTAATTCCAGGTTTGTTTGTTTAGTACAATAAGTGTGTGGTTTCTCTGTTGCATTTTTGCGAAAATTTCTATTTTAACGTCTATTTATAAATAATTTGAGAAAAGTTTAAATTATACAAGCAAATCAAACAAACTATAAACAAACACCATATGTATTCCATATTGTTTAAGAGTGATATACAATACTTATTAAAAACTATAATTAAATAGAAAGAATTAAGAATTTTGTTCGTTTAATCATAAATAATATAGGAGAAGTCCATGATCATTTGTGTGTTTTAGTCAATTTTTAATTGCTATGTGGGTAGGGTAGGGTGTAAGCTGTGTTAATAATTGTTTTATGGTTAATAGAGATAAACTTAAAGTAACTAAATATATGTACAAGGTGTTGCATCTGCAGAAGCAAACCAAAGGAAATATATAACAAAACAAAAGGTACAAATATAAATGATACAAAATACATAATTCAATGTTGTGTTGCGGTTGCAAAAAAATGTAAGAAACGGTTTTGATGTTCTTTTTTGTTCTTTTCTTTTCTTTTTGTACGAGAATTCAGTAGTGATCTGGTTTATGGTTTATGCATTTGTTTGTGTGTGTGTGTGTGTTTATGAGTGTGGGATGGATGAATTTGGATGATGGTAGGTGGACGCGTGCATTGTTTTTTTTGTCTTGCACAGCATTCACTTACCTTGACTCTGGGGAATGTTGGCGTTTAGTGGTATCGCCAAACGAGCATTTACCGCGAGCAAATGATCGCGTCGGGCAATTAGACTGTTTACATGCTCCTCGAGACGAACGTTCTCCGTTTGCAATTGATGGAGGCAAGATAGAAGTGATGCAACTGAAAGTAAAACAAGTGAAAGCATTTAATAAAGAGCGTTAATTTCTTTTTTATGTAATCAGCGCGCTAAAGGATTTTTGATCATTTTGACACTCGAACGGGGACAAATTAGAGGGAAGAACAAGGCCTTCTAGATCATTCCACATTCGTGGAAAGCGTGACATCCTTTGCCAGTAAGTCGCTCTCTCGTTACCTATAAATCCACTGTCGCCTGACAACCAGTGAAGGATGACTGGTTTGTAAATGCCGTATAGATTATTTAAGCTAGCTTAGATAAGATAAAAGGCGACCGAAACAGTTTTCAAACAGCGCAGAGTCACTACATGGACACACAATCCGTTGAAATGTCCTTTGCATGTGTTTTTGGTCGAAAAGTCAATGTCGTCAAACACGGGCTTTTGTTTTAATAGAAACAGACATTGTAACTTACTATCAAAATGCTGCGCTTGTTCCATCAAAAACTGCGAGCCCTGCTCCCACTGCCTTTCTAGCAACTGCTCCAGCGACTGTGGAGCATATCCGCCTCCATTACCACCGCCAAACATCGACGCCAGTGAGTTGGCTCCACTTGGTGCATTCGATGTATTCCGAACCTGCGAATGTAACAAAGAATAATGTTAATACCATGTAAACATGCAAATAGGAGAATCAAACTTACATTATTGACTGGCTTAGCAGGGAATGGCACGCCCATAAATTGCGGTGGCTGTGGCTCAGAGTACACACTGTGGTCTTGAATCTCCATGTGCAACTGGTCGGTTAGTTTTTGTGCCACATTACTCGCTGGATTGAGTTGGTTTCCCAGCATATGTGTCGCATGCATTGGTCCATTTGTGGTAGAAGCAGGTGCAGGAGATGAAACTACCAACCCACCGTTTTGAAAGACTTTCACATCTTTCAAATCATTGGCCTTCCTTCCACGTTTTCGGGCGGATCCTGCCTCTGATCCCGGTGAACTTGGAGGTGAATCCTTAAAGGTTGCATTATTTATCGAGTTCGCGTCAACAGTTGGCGGCGTGGGAGCAACTGCCGCATGCGGTTGTGCTTCATAACTGAATTTTAAACCACCATTCTGCGCTGCATTGGATGCAACTGATGCAGGTCCTGCGGATTGTGAACTCTGCGAACTACCGCTGATGTTAAACGATGAGGAGAAAATTCCACTGTCGGGCGTTCTAGAAATGGTCGGAGGATTGTTGTTAGAATTTGTTTCATCAATTAGTGGAGAAATATTAGAAATTGCTTCTAGAGGTTTCACAGCAATTGAAATTTGTGATTGCTGCTGCTGCTGCTGTTGTTGTAGTTGCTGCTGCTGCTGCTGCTGGTGTTGCATTTGTTGCTGCTGTAATTGCTGTTGTTGTTGCTGCTGTTGCTGTTGATGTTGTTGAAGCTGATGAAGCTGCAAAGCTGCCAATTGTTGCTGCTGCTGCTGTTGCTGTTGTTGCATAAAGTGTGACTGTTGTGCACGCAACAGTTTCTTATTAAGAGGCTTAACGGCAGCCACATTGGGAACCATTTGTGGCGATGGTGTCGCTTGTGGAGTTGGTGTCGAGGGTGCTGGTGGTGATGGTGTTATAGGACTACAACTGTTTCTACGACTATTAGCAATAAGTGCTGCCATGGTGTTTACACTCTCAATACTAATTGCATTACTCTTACTGTTATTACTTTTGACAGATGACATAGTTGTCAAGGGTGAACTAGATGAAGTGGAAGTGAAATTTGCCGAAGATTCAGAAGAAGTAGATAGAGGAGGGAATGACGCCGCGGTTGTGGTTGCTGGTGGCGGCGGTGGTGGTGGGGGAGTTGATGAAACAGAAGAAGAAGAAGACAAGTTCATTGCGCTATTGCTGTTACTATTATTGTTGCCGTTGTTGTTATTGCTATTATTGTTGTTCCTGCTATTGCTCGCGGTAGCCGAAGTAATTGTTAGTTTTTCGACGTCAATCAGTTTAGGGGGTGTCACAACCGGTACCGGTGGCGGCGGCGCTGCCAACAATGGTACGGGTGAAGGTGGTGTCGACGATTGTTGTGACTTTTGTGAATTCTCCGAGAAAATATCCGGTGTATGGCTGGAAATTGGTACCGAGGATGTAGATCTGTGTTGCGGTTGTTGCGGAGGTTGTTCGACTGGAGCACTTGGCAGCGACGATGATGAAGACGACTTCGCCAATGGTGTATTGGCGGCTGCTGCTGAACGCTTTTTGCCGAAGCGTGGTTTCGTCGGCATTGCATTGCTGCTCTCTCCAGATCGTGATCTTGATATTCATTTTTTTTTAGAGTGTGCAAATAGTTTTTGTAAAAATTTAAACGTGATTTTTTGTTGTAAGTTAGTTATTTACGGTGCGGTAAGCATGTAAAAAATTAATTGAAAAAAAAAAAGAAAAAATGTTTGATTTGCGGCTAAGAAATTCTAGGTTTTAATGTTTCTATGCATGGCAATCGGAAAAATAGTGAAAATGAAAATTAAAATACGGGAATGAAGTTCCCTAAAAGAATGAATAAATCGAAAGAAAATTTTGTTAAAACAAAAAAGAAATAATGAACGAAACATCGGCTCGGCGCTGCTGTTTAACCGGACTAATCATAATTTGCAATGCTTGAGTTGTTATTATTCCATAAGCTAGATAATCAGTCGAAAATCTGTAAAATCGGGTGACTCTTAAACGTTAAGCCTGAATTGCGCAAAACAAGCTGGAGATCATTGAATGCCGAACATATAAGACAACAAAAGCGGAAGAAGATGAAAGCGAATTGCAATTCAAATACGTCACCAATTGGACGAAACGATGGTTATGATGAAGTTTCGGTTTTTCTAAGCAAAAGTACAATCAACCTTATAGACTCACCGACTCCTTTATAAAAGTCAGTATATCCTTGATAGTGGAGTTTCTGAACTCGAACATAGTTGTTGATGGAAGCCCGCGATCTTAACCAGTTTAACGTTGGACATTCGCAGAAAAAGTGCCAGAGGTTTCCTATTCTTCCAAACGAAACCGACAGTCTGTCTTTGAACGCAGATTCACCATTGGCCTGCGAGGAAAGTCAACAGCTTCCTAATGTTATGAAACGATATCCTTATGGGAATAAGGCTTGATTAGCCTTTGATTGCATCAGTCCCTGAACCTTTTTTTTTAATTGTTAATCAGCGCTTTGGCAGTAGTCCAATTGACACCACAGCACTCCATCCGCAGATTCATTGCCAACAATTCTTTAATGACGAAGCACTAACTGAACTAGATCTTTCTAAATGGGACGTTATTACTTTACTCAGCACTTTTAATACCTTTGTCAAGGCTTATTCTAGCGCAGATCTTGATAACATGGATTTCAGCCTTAAATACAGACAGCAACTCAAGACCACACTTCTTGGATTCAGAGTTCTCCACTAGACCAGTCTAAAAAGCAACGATACTGGCAAGAACTCTGACGCGTTAGGCTTAGAGCTCTGAAGAGACAGAATACAATCCCTAAATTATGTGGATACCAGGCCTTAGTTGCCTCGTTGGTATGCAGATGGGTGGAGAAGGATGGGTTCCGCTCGATACCACGTACCTATCCCACACTTAAGGTTCATTAAATCGGGAACCGATTGTTTGTAAGGATGATTTCTGGGTGGAACGTGAAATTTCACGAATATGGGATAAGGTATTATAAATGCAGAGAGATGTCGAAAAAATACAAAACTTAGTTCCCATCTTCCAACCACGAATAAACTCTTGTAAATTCTATCCTCGAAGCTCAAATTCTACAGTAAGTGACTGGAAAGGAGTCCAGTTAAACTTAAAATTCTTCTCTCTAACACCTTTAATGCAATGAATCACTCCTTGCACTCAGTTTGTCAATGATTCTTCGTCAAAACAAATTAAAAAAAAAAAAACATAAATCACCCATAAAATAAGGACCACCAACATCAACAACAACAACATATATGCGCAACCAAAAGAATCCAAAATTAAGAAACGAAAAAAAAGTGAAAAGTAATGTTTTTAAAAAAAAAAAAAAAAAGAGATAGAAAAAATTATGTTAAATGGCAACAAAAAATTACAAAACTAAAGCAACAATCCAGCAGCATGCAGCAAAATGTTCCTATTTTCAAAATAAAGATGAATCATTAAAAATTTCTGTTGAACTAACCTCGATCTCCGAACTGGAGCTGACTCCTGTTCCTGCAATTGCGCCACTCGAGAATTTTGCTTTTCATAGCTGATTTTTAAATTCCCACTCTCCGTTGTCGACGCTGTGAGACTCCCCGTGACACTGGGCGACGGTGACTTCCCACTCTGAAGAACTGCAGCATGAGCCGGTGACTGCAGGGATGATGAAAAACTCCCGTGTTCCGACACTGCTGGAGACGAAGCAACCTGATGATGAATTCGAGGCGATTGACGCTCTATGATTGCAGAATTCGCCTGCAATTGTTGCTGCTGCTGCTGCTGAGTGGCGGCACGTGTCGATTGAGATGGGGTGGGATGATCTACAATAAAATATAGTCAAATGAGTAGGAAGTATCTTACCGGTAATGATTACTTACCTGAGGTGGTTGTGGTGGGCAAATTAACTCCAGGTACATTAGCAGTTGAAAGTGGCACTGAAACATACAAGCTAGGCGCTCCACTAGTTGCAGTATTTCCAGCAGTGACTGTGGCTCCTCCAACACCTGCGGGCGTTGAAGAAGTGTAAGGCGATGTGGAACGTAATCGTTCGTCTCGTTCCTTCGCCTGTTTATGATGAGATGATGCCGACAACGATGATGAGGAGGACGAGGTTGATGCGTCTACAGGGGTAATATTTGGCGCCTGAAGAAGCGATGCAGCGGAATGTGAATGATTCCTTGTGGTCGGCGGTAAGTGTTTTGGACTTGCATTTGGGATACTGGGCTCTGTAGATTGATGTGTTGGCGGGCTCAACTCAGTTTTTTGCTAAAAAAAAAAATAGACGATCCATTGAAAATTGAAAAGTTTAAAAAAGAAGTCAGTAAACACAATTATAAATCAATGTTAGGCCGTAAAGACCGTACAATTTTCCATATGAAAGTAATAATACGGGGAAAGACACAGTCAGATCCTCCCTAGAAAATGCCAGCTACATCGCCCTAAATAGGCAGATGCCGCAGTATAAACAGACTTCTAAAAACAAATAGTTGGCGCAACAGATCGGGATGAGCCAAGTCCTAGCTTTTCGCTAGGACTATTAAGAGTGGTGGTGCCGCGAATGTTCGGTGGACATGGGTAAAGCATGCATCCAAACAGCTCGCACAGCAGTCCAACGCACTAGCCACTAAACCGCGGCGACAACAGTAACAGACTTCTGATAAAATCTATTAAAGCCAAGGGTGTCTTCCTTGTCGATAGAAGACGAACGTGTGTTTTCAGCACCTCACCTATTTAAGAGACGAGCTATCCAAACAATGTCTAGCTCTGGCATCACAAGAAAATTCGTGCGTTTAAGCCCGCTGATCCATTAATGCCTTAACTCTATTAGTATTTAAGGACAACACGTCTTTCAACTGTCTAAGCAACAGCCATTAGAATGGACTTATGAATAAAGAGTTTTGTGGCCTTTAACGTCTTCGATCATACTTTTCGCCCAACTAAAGTAAATAAATAATGGTACGTGTACTACAGTTGAACAGATGGACAAAATACTATAACTGAATCATGACTAGCGAATCCAGCTGTGTTCAAGAGAAGAAAACGCGCTGGTAATAGACCCATCACTGACCAGTCCACATGCTTGCAGCAGGCTAAACTCAAACATGTTGAGGAATACCCACGCGACGAGAAGAAATAGTGGAGCACTTCTTGATAAGACAAATTATTGACTTGTCTCCTAAAATTCTTTGCTTCTGTCGAAAGAAGATCATAAAGTCAACTTGCGCAAATTCGCACAACATTCAAAAATCCAAATATTAGATACAACATTCATAAGTACTCAAAAATAATTTGTTACAACATTCCAGCCATTGGTATCCGACATCTACTTCAACTAGAAGTTCAAATTCATACCCCAACGGATTACATGGAAATCTCTCTGCACTGTTATTTCCTAAAATAACACCCGTGTAAGAAAACAAAATCAAAAAGCAAGAACCTCCAATATTTGCTCAAACGAAGGAGAAATGATGGAACTAGCTACCTACACGACGTCTCAAGTGTTTCAACATCTAATGGACGCACAAGTGAATCGCATCGAGAACATCTGGATTCTCCTCACTCCTCACCTAAAGTAAAGACACAAAAGAGAGCGCAAAGAATCTCTTCTCAACTCTTGACGACAGCAATTATCCACCGCACAGCATGAGTGGACCAACCGAGCACATGTCGAGTGCACCCGCCAGCACTGATTGTGGTTTCAATTTCGACATATTTCTTGCCCTTGGCATTGTTCTTTGACCAATTAAGAACGGAATATCTTTCAACCCATCAGTTAACACACTAGGAATCTATGAATTAATTGGGAAGATTTTTTCGTTCAGCAAATCTTACAGATGCCTGACGGAGAGAGAGAGAGAACCCCTTTTGCACATCAACCCCAGAGTCTAAAAAGATTCTGCCCGAAACAATTGAACATCTGATGTGATTTTCTTTTAATCTTGAGTGTCCAAGAGCAACCGAGATGGCAACAGACTTGAATTACATAAATCTTATAATTGATGAACAGATCATTCTGAAGCAAGCATCTGCTTCCCGAATCGGTTGTCTTGCCAAAACAGCTGTTTGGAGAGAGGAAATTGTTAAAAAAGGGAAAGAAAGAAAAAAAAACCTTCGCCTTACCCTTGTAGGAAAGGAAATGATTCGAGGGACTAGGACAAGGTGAGCTAACAAAAGAAAACTGTTGTCCGTGTGTGTATGCACACACCAAGATAAAGTTTGTTGACATTTATTTCTATTTTCGATCGTTCATAATTTTTCCTCCCCTAGGCTATTTACATTTACACCGTGTCTGTGGAGGAACCAAACCGGCATTGTTAGACGTTAGAGTAATGATTGAAATTAAAGTTGCCGTAGAAGAATGGAGTATCTGGTCAAATACCTGTAGAACACGTTGTGCAGCCTTTCAAGAGGTCATTTCATTAAGAGAAAACTGTTAAATCTAGAAGTGGTTAAGATTAACCGATGGGAAGTGTGTGGAATGGACAATAAGGCAGGTGTCGTGGTAACGATATTCGACAAACATCTGGAGAAAGTGACAAGAGATAGACTGAGAGATGATAGATAGGTCATTTTTTTCTGACTCGACATGGCATGTGGATATATTTTTTTGATAGTCATAGCCACAGCGCGAATTGAATATGACGATTTTAAAGGCTCATAAAATATACAGAACTACAGAAAGTTAATGACAACATATCGCTCAAGGATTAGAAATATGAAATAGACGAACATCCAAGGGTTTATACATCTCGTCTGTCTAGTCAAATCCACTCCCATCTCAACGAAAATAGGTTCTTGCATCTCAAGTGGAGAAAGGGTATTAATCGCTTCAAATCAAGCAGCTAACCTTACTAATCAACGAATCAACGGTTGAGCCTCTGTTTGCAAATTATGGCAAAGGATTCGCTGACAGTCTCCACTCTATACGAAAGGTGGAACTTTCGTTGTTGGCGAACTAAGGGATATTTAGGTCTGCCGAGATCATTCTTGAGATCTTCGAATTGCAGCAGCGTACAGTTGTACATCAGCTACCATAAAGTGGCGATCTTGTTTCCCATATCTGCTCCTTGCCGGTTCCACACATTCAGGCGATTTATTATGTGACTGGTGGCAAACGACGTGGTGCAGAACAGCCATGGATGATGTACGACAATCGGGGAAAAGTTGGAGAGTTGAAACAGATATAGTAATCGCTGGCACGTAGGTGTAGTAGAGCCCCTATCTCCCACAACAGGACATGAGCCAGTGTAAATCGCCAAACGGAATAAAAACTCAGTTCTACAAGATCATTTCAATGCTGAATCAAGAAGATTAAGCATAACATTGCAAGCTGTAAAAGGTACTTCACGTGAAGTGACAGAACGCAGGTGAAACGACCGAACGCATATTAGACGCATCAACGGGGAAACGCCGAGGCATTTAATTTCGATGTGAAGGTTGGATGTGTTGCAATTCATGGCAGCAGTTGGTGATAATTGCAGGGAGCAATTATCGAAAGCTACATGTTCAGGAGGCATAGGGTATCAACAACATCTACTACATGCGTGCCATCTTGTGCGGACTTCTGGAAGGCGTTTGAGGTCCCTCCAGCTTATCCCTACTAACCTCGCTTTCTCATTTGATCTTCGCTACGTTTGCTTAGGAAGCTTCATATGTTTCACTCTTCCATCTAAACTCAAACTTGCGTACATGCATAAGCATGCTCGTAGTATAAAGTTTAATGCTGTACGTATAGGATTATGAATCTCCACCAAATTACAGCGGGTGTTGAGGGAGATGCAAACATCGATCCGATTAAACAAGTTGGGCACACCCGGCAGAGACAGCAGAAAGCTGCCAACTGCAGTCATCTTAGAAGTATTATCGACCGATAGTGGAACTGAATAAGACCTTGCCAGTCGAATCGGTAGGAGCAAGTCTGTGTTCTGAATGTTGTGCGAAGTATGACGAAGCACTACTGTACCATTTCAGTGCCGAACCCGTGCTGTGGAGATCAATTTTCAAGTTATGAGCACTCCACTATCAAAAGAAAGCTTCAAACGTTTGTTTTGAGCTGTCTACGGGGTACCTTAAGGATATCCTAGATCTCTAAAGAAAATATTTACCGCGGAATTGGGTCAGTGATAAAAGTAGCAGTAGATTGCTCATTCATATCAAATAATCACAGTACGCAACGAACTCTAATCCAATTGAGTATAGAGGGTCGATGGAGAAAGACGTGGAGCAAAAATAAATGAGCAAGAGTCACGTCAATTCGGAAGAGTTGAGACAAATTGCCAGAAACCGTACACGTTGAC
Organism: Matsumyia berberina; assembly: GCA_917880715.2. NCBI lineage: Eukaryota > Metazoa > Arthropoda > Insecta > Diptera > Syrphidae > Matsumyia > Matsumyia berberina. The sequence continues at coordinate 113,137,831 of OU862872.1, forward strand.
GCATAAAGGGCCCACAAGGGGTGATTGGAAAAAACAACAAGCAGACCTTCCATAATGACCTAAGGTAGTTCAAATACTGTCAGATCTTCAGGTAGTTCAGAGAGTTTTTTAACCGAACGTCTTTAGACATGATTGTCATAATCAAATCCATACCACCAGCATTCATTTTCTTCAAAAAAGTTAAAGAGGGTATACTCTCTGACATCCTACTCATGTCTCCTTTACATTGCTTTGACAATTTAAAAGTAATCGAGGGTTAGATGTTTAAGGATAATTCAATCAACTGAAAGGGAAAATCAAAAAAAAAAATTCGCTCCTTCCGAATGCACAAGAGCAGCCTTCCCATTGCACACCTTTCCAAGTCAATGTCAAGTACTTCATTATTTCCGGTCGGAAATTGAGAGTGAAAAACGAATTCAAATTTATATATTTCAAGATTATAATTATTTTCTTTTAAATGAAAAAGGAAACATCGTAGACGTACGACAGCTGATGGAGCCCCTTAGTCCTCTCCGAATTTGAATCCTCAAATGATAAACTCCATTTTGCAATACATATTTCGACATATGGTCAAAGGGAACTAATGAAATTAAAAGCATAATCCGCATGACATGACCACAATTGAATTTCGGCTAAAGCTACTTCACAAGACATCCCTAACACTGTAACCGGGGGAATGGTGCGTCCTACCGCCATAAAAACTCGAATAATCCTTTCTTAATTCAATTAAAAAGCATTTACAGTGCGGTAAGGCAGGAGGTAAGGTAAGTTTTTCCTTTTTTTAGTTTTGAGAAATAAATTGTATTTAAACATTTACCCCTGACAACAGAAAGCGTATTTTTAAATTATGCGGAAATGATGTTGCCGTAGTTGCGGTTGTTGTTGTCGTTACAACAGCGGTAGTAACCACTGCTGCAGTAGCAGTCACCGCTGAAAGATGATGGTAATGATGGTGAGATTTCTTCTCCTTATCCTTTTCACGTTTTTCGCGCTTTTTCTTTTTATTCTTCCGATGTTCCTTGTACTCGATTACTTCAATGTTGTTATTACGCTCAGCTGGCTCCATGTTACTATCACTATCCATTGTGGGGGATGATTTACGTTTAATTTTTACAAAAAACAACAAAACTTTACACTTAAACGATGAGATTTTTTTTTTTATAGAAAAAAACTAGATTCTTCTCTTTCTATCACAGTATAAACAGACACACACAGCAGATGGCAAATTAATTTGCTTTTTTTTTTTAATTTAATAACAGCCAAGGATAATGTGAAGAACAATTTTTAAACGCTCGTCCATTTTATTGTGTGTATTCCCACCGACGACGATGCATAGGAAATTCATTGAAACAACACACAACGTCACAGTACAATAAAGCAACCGAAACACAACACAAAAAGCCGACAAAAGCGACAAAAAAAGAACAAGAATGGGAGCAGAAATAAGTAACAAACAACTAAAAAATGAGGTTAAAGGAGGACGCGATGAAGCGACTCCGTCCATCAGCAACGACGATTGTAGAAAACTGAAATTTCGTGTATAGGACATGGGCAACTAATGTTCAGTTCAGCCGGAGGTCCGGAATCTAGAGGAGAAGAAGCGCGCACAAGGAGAGCGAGAGATCAACAAGCGACTCTGACTATAATAACGCACACACAAATGCAGCGCACACACCAACACAGGGCTAGGGTAATCAATTTGTTGTCTTTGTCTTACGGCTGGCACTGTGTGATACGCACAAATGTCGAATATCCCGAAGGATCTGCTCCGGGATGCACAGAGGGCAAGACACAGGCACACTCAACAAAAAATATATTATTTCGTTCAAAATTGCAAAAGGGGCGCGCGAAATGCACTGCAATAGACGCACACATACGAGTGGCGCAAAAACCGTACTCGATAAGGGATGAAATCCGAAAACAATTGAATTGAGTTTTTTTTGCCTCTGTGTTGCCCTCTTCCCTGGCTTTAGCGGCTTGACGACGACGTTTTATGTAGTAAAAGGACGACCAGCGAGAATACTGCTGCCGCATGGCAGGTAGACCATAGAGGAGTGCCAAAAACGAGTTCAAAACTCCACACCGAGCTCAAAGACTCAATTTCCTCTCAGGCAACTTCAAATTGAAAAAGTAAACAAACATGACACAGGGAACACCAAAAAACGAGGAGAGCAAGCGAGAAAGGAAATGCCGACCAGGCAATGAGTGCCACTACCGTCGAAGAGTGAGGTGAGTGAATGATAGACGAACGACGGTCTGGCCTGGCCGTCCGGTGTGAATAAGGATTAAATCAAATCGATGTAATAAAGGTGAGAGATGTGGGTCTGGAGGAGAACACAATAACGACTGTGGTGAAGGCATGCGAGGATGGTTACGTGACATTGTAGCTTTGCGTTATGACAACAGTGGTGAGTGGTGATAAATGAATCATTGAAAACAGAAAAAGGAAACGATTTCGCTTTGCTTGAGGGATTCTTTCGTGGAAAGAGAACATCTTGCCATAGTCATCTTGTTGAGATGTGATAACGCTCATGTAATAGAATGACAGGTGAAGATTAACTTCCACCCACTATCCTTCCATCTACCAGAGGCTTATTGGCTGTCAATATCCATTTACCACGGTAAAGACCGAATTAGAGGCAATATTTGCAAGTGATCTTTCTCTGCTAAACACCGATGGGTATTTGACTGAGGTGCTGACACGTCCACACTTGTACCTTTGCAAAGAGGGCCACAATATGCTAACTCTTCTAATCTGAGGACACTCCGATACCGTTGATTTTGTTACCTTGAGGGTAAATAAATTTGGCTTGAGGTTAAGTCTTGCATAAAATGCAGATCTTGTTAACAGATAAACGAAAAAGCCAGACCTGACTGTCCAAGAACAGATGTATTGTAATTGCAATAGACTCTTTAAGGCCTCATACCTACCTGGCAATGACCGGAAATGCACTGCAACTTAAAAGATCTTTTAGTCTAGCAAAATTCTCCTATAACTGTCGACACTTGAATCTCGGTCATGTCAAGCACCTTCTATGCCTCTGTTTCACCAGTTCTTTGCTTCCGTTAAGGACTGTCGCAGAAATTGTTTGCAGAGGAAGTTCAGCTGATCCTAGATCCTCTTTTCGACACACCAGTATGAACATGGACCCACCAAATTTTAACGTTGTGCTGTGTGCCAAGAACCTTCACCACTTCACAACAGCTCCTCACAAACTGTGAAGTGATCTAGTATAACACTTTCCAACGCTTATGAGCATCGGTGGAAAAGGATATGGACTCATTGTAGATTCTGTTACTCCCCCATTACTCTCTGATCAAAGAGACGCGAGAGAGCTCTCTCTAGTACACAAGTCATAATCACTCTGTTCTTTCACCCACATTTACATTCCTGACCTCTGAAAGTGAATCGTGCCTGCACAGCCGTGTGGTGGTTTCACAAATATGCCACTTAAGTAGAGTGGGCGGTTAATTGCGCCTGTGAGTGTAGTTATATAAGGCGAATCCTTAGCGCCTTTATTACTACAATCAAATAAGCTAATAACAACTGGAATAAAGTTAGCCCTTCAGATTAACATGATATTCACATTATTACAGTTTGTGAACAATACACAAACCCATGCTGAATGACTTGCTGAATTGATATTCATGTACTGAGTGACAAAACCAGACCCGCCCCGTGCAATTCTGATGCAAATTTGTCGTCTCCTCTTTGACAATTACTGAGAATTCCAATTAAAAAAAGGGTTTTTGGAGCAGGTATGTCCATAAGCTACAAGTAATTTTACTGAACAATTACTTTAGAATAAAGAAAAATTGCCTGATGCACGCGATGCACGATATAACGATGGTCAATAAATTCAAACAATACTATTATCACTGATAGGGCACTAGAAGTACGGTCTACCGCTACTTGAAGGAAGTATTCGCAATTCATTTAATTGAGACAATCGTCGACGTTGTCATTTGATAGACGGCAGATACGCTTTAGGTCACTTTAACGTGGTTCAAAGAATGTGTGTAGTGTCTGGATTAGACAAGGAATAATTAATAGATTGTAGTTCTTTCACCACGAGAGAGAAAATTGTCTAAACAGCACCAGCTATAGATCTGCATCTATTGTACTGTAAGAGCGCTAAAGCCAACAAATAATAAGGGTGTGACGGGCCGGAAAATCTTCGAATCCACATCCGAGGGTCGGCGCAGTAGAGGAAGACCGCGACTCAGGTGGCGCACGCATTTGGAAGGGGACCTTAATCAACTTAGCGTGCCAAACTGGAGGCAGCTGGCTAAAGATCGAGCTGGCTGGAGACGGTTGTTGGTTGAGGCCCAGGTTCACGCCGGACTGTAGCGCCACCTTAAGTACGTAATGGCTGTTTCTTTAAGAGGAGACTCTACATAAGACCTTTATCATCCTAGTCCTACTTTAGGACGTTGAATCATGGGCTTTATTTATGACTGATGAAGACAGCCAGGGTTGTTTCGAACCAAAGGGTTAGGTAAGATATTCGGTCTCTTGTGCGTTGGTGATCTTTGAGGAAGGAGATTCAGTGTCGAATATTTCAAGATGTACGACCATCTAGTCAAAAAAAACTGCACATTTGATGTTTGAGATGGCTTAGACAGGTGGGGCGAATGGTGCTAAATATCCTAGTCGCAAAGCCTGCTATTCTCACCCAGTGTAGAGGATGATCTAGCTCAATTCGGCTCGTACAAGTAGAAGGAGACCTTAACCAACTTTGAACTGGAAAGTTAGCTAAGAACCAAGCTTAGTCTGGTAGGTCTAGTTAGTCCATTATTCTGGACTGCTCAGCAAAATTTTGAATTCCCTGAGCGGAAATATAAAACTCTATGTAATTTTCTTTAACTTCTACAAATGACTACAAAACAAAAACTCTCAATCTCTACGAACTCTGCAAACACTCCTTGTCCTAACCATGGCTCAGTAAATCATAAAAAAAAACCTCATTCCCGTGAAAAACATAAAATTAGTGTGAAAGTGTGAAATTTCAAAGTCAATTAAGCCTCCACTAGAAGGTAAACAACACAATAGAGTTTTCCCACTTCGAACCCAACCATGGACGCTCTCAGTCAACTGATTTACTCTACAGCCCACTTAGGAGAAAAAAATAATAACAACAAACAAGTGATGTAAGTAGATCCTCATAAATGCATCCTAAATCTCTCACCGGTTATAACTCTGACTATGAATGTAACACAGGCAGGTAAGTGATCTTAATTTTATGACTTGATTTGGGGTTAATTTCACCTCACGAGAAACAATTCCGCGTCCCATCATAAATGACCTTCCTGGAACGAACATCAGCCTGTTTTACCAAAGCATTTTGCTAAAAATTGACTGATCTACCGATCAGCATCCATAAATCTCAGTAAATTTGTCAAGAAAAGACTTCAGTTTGACGTGTGCGTATACACGTACGCACGTTCGCAGTGTGGATAATTACTACTGCAACATATAGCATCATCTCGAGGCATCCATGTGCAAAAACGAGTAGAAAAATAAACTGATTTCCATATTCACCCCTGAGTACGTGCTGGTTGAGACTGTAGCAATGTTGTGGACCACAGGAAGAAGGGGAAACAGTCGCAGACACTGTCACTCATTGAAAGCGCTACTAGTTCGTAACACCCCATGCTGTTTAGGACGAGTGTTAAACGAACACGAGATTCTCTGGTTGCTACAGCCACTCATCACATGGGATGTTAGATGGCCAAATGAAAATCCTTCTGCTGTTATGTTTTTTGTGGCATTATAAATCGGATATCCTTAATGCGTTTTGAACACGGAAGTATCGTGAGCGATTGCACTGCGATGAATTAAATTATGCAGGGAAAATGAGCTGAAACTTAATTATGTTTCTTTGATCTCAAGTCAAGAGGTAATCCAACGTGAAATTTTCGTGAAATTAATTACTTTGAGATTAAAGTAGTTGACTCTGCCTCTGACTCTTAGGGAAACTTGCAGAGGCTTAAATTCAATAGGCGCTCTATCATTCTCCCGATCAGACGCACGTTGGTTTCGTATTTTTACCTACTTATATCCACCTTATCTCACATCGCAAACCAGTCCTATTCGTAGAATTTTGATATAAAATGAAGGCAATACAACAGACACTTTTGAGGTCTAAGTGAAGAGCATCCTGTTCACTCTCACGCACTATACCACCCTTCATCTAAACGTCAAACATTGTATAAGTAGGTGGAATGTGGCTTCGGTACTTGGCAGAGTTTACAATCAGAGTTCTAAGATTTTTCCTGTTCAGGTCCATTAAAAAACCTTGTAGGTGTATATTAAAAGGGCCTCAGCAAACACAATCCCTAGCCAACGGTCTTCAATCACGTGCGCCGAGTTGGTTAAAGTCACATTGTACTTCTTTCCAACAGCCTCTTCTGCGTCGGCTCTTGGGGGCTGGAATCAAAGATTCTTCCTGTTAGTTGATGCTTTGCTTTACCACAAACCGTGCGCCATCATGGTGATCAGGTTAGCATCTTCCATAAGCGCATTTGGCGCCGTTTTGATAAGCCCTATCATAAATATCGGATTTGCTTGGTGCATACTTGGAAGGCCATTTCAAGTCGAATTTTTCGAACAGTATTTAGCCTATCTAAATCAGACTGTTGGTTGAATAGTCAACAGTCGAAATTGGATAGCCTTTGACACTACTAAAGTAGCACGAGTCGAGTTCCAATCCCACCAAAAAAAAGTATAAGTTGCCAACAAGAGAACTTCGAAATTCTACGAAATGCCTCCCATTAAAGGAATAAATGGCACACAAATCAATTCCAACAGTAATCCAATAATCCCCTCATAAACTTTGACTCGATAGCACTTGTTTCCACTCACCTTCTTAGAGCTCTTTTCAGCGTCACCCATATCCGGTGCCTTGTCTAATGGAAGTGGTGTCAGTGTCACCGACACGTCCTTAATGATATCCCTGAAGGAGCTGAAAAGAACAACCACCTCGTTATTATAAACGCCAACACAAAATATCTGTTCTCAAGACTTACTGATTAATATCCATAGCATCTGCCAGTGCACTCGCCTTTGAGTCGGCTTTTCTTTTCTTTGCCATCGATCCACTTGAAGCTTTAGTGGTTATTGTCGTCGGCGGTGGATTAGGAAGAGCCTCAGCGACAGAAAAAGCAACATCGGAAGTGTTTAACGTCGGATCTACAAACAATGATGCAATAGTTAAAAGAACATTTCTGGAACCATTTAGGAAACTTACTTCCAACTCCAGGTAGAATAGAAAGTGCACCAACATTTTGCGCAATACCAGATACCCCTCCTCCTGCTCCAGGAACACTTCCAGCTCCGGTATGATGATCTCCAAAGTCCTTATTCTTTGATTTGCTACCTTTCTCCCGAGATGACGATGAGGACGACGAAGATGATGACAAATCTTTGTCCTTCTCCTTATCCTTGGCGGAATTTATCTTGTTTAAACTTTTGCTATGTTTCTCCTTGTCTTTAGAGTTGTTAGAACCGCTGGAGTTTGCTTTTGAACCGCTGGAATTTGAATTAGCACCAGCACTAGTACCAACCGCAGTACTTCCCGCATTATTTGGAGGAACACCAATAGCAGTTGGTCCACTGTTACCCGTCAATCCGGCATTTGTTCCACTCGTATTTGCACCAACTCCACTCGAAACCCCGGACGAAGAAGAAGACGACGAATTTGATTGCTTCGAAGCTGTTGATGATTTTCTTTGCTTTATTGATGATACAGGCACTGTGCCACTGGTTGAAGCTGTGGCACTCCCACTTGTATTAGTCGTTATCTTAATACTTGTTGCTGATGTTGACGAAGCTGTAGCACTAACCGTTGAGTCAATTTCTTTTTCTGGCGATGAACCAGAGTCCGAACCAGAGGAATCATGGGTGATGGGTTTATAGGGTGGGATGGTCTTTACGTTGCCGCCCTTTTTCTGTAAAGATCGAGGTGAATAGAGGAAGAAGATGGTCATATGGACAACTAGAGTGAAGGATGTTGAGACAAACACTGGTAATATTAGTAAGGTTCATGGATCGAGACAGACAGACAGAATCGTATCTTCTAGGAGCAGCTCTGTGGGCAAACGAGCCAGCAATTTAAATGTGGGATAAGGTTGATGGGATTTATCCGAAAAACCGCATAGCAGTCGAAACCAGTATTTAACAAAATGTAGGAGGGGATTACCCTGAACAAGAAAAGTTGGAGAGGAACTCGACATTGATATCGCAAAAAATCACGTGACGGAATGATAAGCTTGCAAAACAAGTAAAACACGAGCAATGAGAAACCGCTTTGGTTGCATATAGTTCTTCATACGATACAAAAGAAACTGAATTGAAACATCTAAGCGCCACAAAACTCTGTGTCAAACTAAATCACCGGAAGATAAGGGCAATGACATTATGCTAATGTAATTATTGCTCTGCCACTCTATCAGATGGCTCTACATGCCTAATAGCTTTCAATCCCTTGCACAAAGCAACAATCATCGCCTTATCGGAATGATTTCCTGTCACACGGCGTTGAAGTTCCTCCAACTTCACAGGGATGTGTTAATATCTTATCGGGATCTTCATTATTTATTACCAGAAGTGTTTTGTTGCTGCTATTGTCAGCCCATCTTACCAATTTACTATAATGATGCTGACAATATCCGCAGTATTTGACGTTGTCCAAATAATTCCCGGCCTCCTCGCACAGCAGGCCCAAACTCTGGGCACAGGTTACATGAAACTGCTGCTTACAGTTGAATTTGTTGCACTGCATGCAGGCGCCGACATTTGCCCGATTCGGCTTCCCAATCTCCTGACAGATGTAGCAAGCTTAAAACAGAAACAGAGTCATTAGGAGACGCAAGGCAAAACAGCTACCATGTATAACTTACTCTTTGCATATCTCTCCTGGGGTATTAATTGCAATATAATGGGTTCCATCGTTGTCACATTCCCGAATCTCACCTCCGGTATGTACAACGCACAAACGACATGCGCCCAGCCCTGGTTGTCAGTACGTTTAAGCGCCCCGTCTCGCGACGGACACAACTCACAGCGTACTCTAGCCGGACGCTCTTGACTCTCACATTTCCGACAATACCACGGTCCCGTTGGTACCGTCACAATGCCATAGCATGCTTGATGCACAGCAACTGTACAATTTTGGCCATCACAGTATACAAGTGGGTTCTCTGGCCAACCCCGCTCGTCTGAACAAACACAACATCCACCGACCATCTCCTTCATTCTGGCCTATTCTTCAGATGTTTATCTTGCTCGCTTCATAACAAACGGACCCATAAATGTTCTAGTAAATAAAATTGTGCGTCTTTCGCAAAGTTGGTCGTAAAAAAAAGAAAAAAAAAACTAAAAAAAAAATAAAAAAGCGGAAGATGCTTTCTGCTTCTTCCCCTCAGATGCTTTTATTTTTATTTTTTTCGCCTGTGATCTGCTTCGGAATGGATGTAGTCACGTGCTGTTGCTGCTGTTGAGGCAAAACTGGTTTTACTGGAACGAGAACATGGAGGAAAAATAAATGAAAATCAATATAATGCTGATGTAACTTGCGAAGTTGTATTAAATGTTCAACCCTTGAGGTTGTAGTGTCGTCATTATAAGGGGGGATAGGGTGGTTTTTTCGTCGCACATGGCCATGGGATGGGGAGAGGATGAATAATGTTTCGGTTTGCAGGGCCAACAGAGGATGCATCACATTGTTTTTATACTCGGAAGTAATTTTGAAAAAGGAAAATCGATACTGGATAGGAGTGGCAAACAGGCGAAGACAGGAAGTAACCATAGAAGGGAGTTTTGCATAGAAGGGGTGAATTGCTTTAAGCCAAAGAGGTGAAAGGTTGTTCTCGAGAGAAAAAGTTTTAAGTGAATTTATGTTAAAGCCATGAGTGGAGACGTGGAGACCTACCAAGAGCTCATGTTTCGAAGGATGTTTGTTTTAATTGAAGCCAGAGATGCGAAGATGTAAGACATTCTAGGGTAAGAGGATTTCACTCCATCTTTTGAGGTGGGAAGAGCGAGATATCTTTAAAGGAAATCAGGTCAGATTGTGGGCTAATTTCGAACCCGTTTTCGCACACAACTCTAACCTATTGGTATTCCTCCGATATGGTCTTTAGATTCGCTGCAGTCTATACAATCCATCATACAATCGCCAGCCGTGAAACTGTTGAGGTAAGTTCATGAGTATAACCTTGAGACCGTTGTATTCAAAGCGTTTGTTTCGGTGTATGGTATTCTTGTCATTTATAACTATCTGCCTTGTCTTTTCAGTCTCATTATCTCCTCGGAACCTCGACAAGTTGGGATTTAAGATTTACTAACTCTCCCGAGGTAAAAGCAAACACGTCGCGTTTTCAGACAACGAATGGAACTACACAATTGAGACACCTAAAGGTTATAAGTTACATCTGAATTATGCACAGCACAATAAGGCAAAACGAGTGCAGATGGCTCTGTTCTCTTCTCTCTAAAAGTCTAGCTATTCACATCTGTTTCAACTCATACTACAAAGATATACCGTCCAAGTTCACTGGCTGTCAAAAAATATTCCACCACAAATATCTTCTCATCTCCACCAGGAGCCAGGCGGCTTTTCATCTTTAAAAAACGTGGGAAAGATGACTGGCATCTCTCAACCACACATCTGAGCAGACCAATATGCCCAACGATGCCCATTTACAGTGAACATTCATAACATTCTCTCAAATTAGATTTGGCGCTCAAAAATGTTAAAGCAAAATTCCCGGCACGTCCTTAAACTTTAAAAATGTGCCCGCATACCAATTCAATCCAATTTTCGAGTCCCTTTGAGGAGACAAAAAAAATGAAAACATTTTAGGTTCCACTTACACATTCCGCACAACGAAATTCGCATAAATTACCACAAATTAAGGAATTAACCAGCACTCAGCACGAAATACGTGAACAAAAATTCGCAAAAGTAAACAAAAATAAACTTTTTATTTGACACTCCACAAGTTCAAGGCTGTTCAAGGCGAATTTATTGTAAAATTTTGTTCTCACGGTCACATTCTCGTGCGTGGCGTGTGACAGCAGCGAAAGTCTCTATTAAAATCCGCCCACTTTGCAAAAGCCCGCAAGGGCAAGATCGACGACCAACGAACCGGGGCGAATTTATTGCATAATGGGTGGCTTCAAGTTCATGATGGAAAAAAAAAAAATGCAAATCAGGACCAATGTACCTGCATAAATGTTTACAAATTCAACCAAAGTGTGCATTTTGTTGGTGACACACAAAAATCAGGCACAAGCAAGTTGATGATACACCACCAACCGTCTAATCTAATCTGCTTGATAGTTTCCAACAAAAAGTCATCAAAAAACAACATAAAAGGTGAATGAGTGGATAGAGAATCAGTAGAAGATAGACAACACCGTCGGTCAATGCCCTTTCCAAATTTATTTTTCGAGTTTGTATTTTTAAATTTATGCGCCTCTAACGTGTGAACGAAGGAGATAATTTAGCTGTTGCTATTCTAAGTAAATTGGAGACGATGGGCGGCGCAGGCAGATGAGAATGACAAGTACCAGCACAGTGTAGTGAAAATGAGATGTTGAAGCCTACAGCACAGCACTGGCAGCGGCACACCACGCTGAAATCGAATGGGGTCAAGAGAAATGGAAATCGGGAGGAAATGGAAGTGCGCTCGTGCCAGAGTAGTGTGGAGAAAAATGTTATTGCTGTGGGAAAACTAGGCTGCCACAACTGCGCCAAATGGAGATGCACTCTCGGGAGTTGTAGGTAGGTAGGTATACATTGTGTGGTGTGGGGTGCGACGGAAAAAAATCTTTTACTTATTTGTTCTAAATTTATAGAATATGAGGAGTTATTTTAATCTGGTACATGGGTAACGAGGGTATGATAAACGTTTAACGAGAGTGGTGTGTTATTGGAGCAGATAGGAGTTAGAAAATCTCACACGCAGAGCCTTTAGAGATGCAGGAATAATTTTCGATGTGAACTTAAGAGAGTTTAGAACGATTCTGTAAGAACATGAAAAGAAGTTTCGGCATTGAGATCTACACCGATGTGTTTGTAGGTGTTTGTCTGCTTTTGAACTGATGGAGATCGAAATATCGACTACCAACACAACAGTTCTAAGCCTCCAACAGTCTAGCGCAAAACATTTAAGGAGCACAAAATAAATGAACTCGACCACAGTCGATACTGCAGCTTTAGCAGGTCATTGTAGGCTAACCTGAGTCGCTCCGTTTTAATACAATGTAATCCGCTAGCTAGAATGCGAAGGACCAACTGAAATACACGTCGCGCATAATAGTTGGGAGGTGTCGCGACAATTGGGAAGAGTCGTACAGAGCTGAGACATATTGCGAGGGCCTATAAGAATGCTGGTGATAACCAGTCCAACCCTAGAAACAAAAGAATGACACTTTTCTATCGAAAGTTGGCCGGATGTTACCAGCGCTTGGGAGCGTGTTAAGGTCACAAGGTCTTGACCGTTGTGGTCCAATAGCTATTGCGTTACACTTCAGGGAAGGCAGTAGCCGAAGTCGATGTTTGTGTGGGGAATTTTGTGAACTCACTTCCACTCTGGTACACATGCCTGCTATTTAAAACTTGTCAGTTCATTTCCCACAAGACCAAATCGACAAAAACCTTGAAATAAGAGGTCACCGTGATTTAATGCAAAAAATGTTTGCCTCATTAGCACACAACCCGTTTAAATGAGCTATGACCCAATATAACAAGATTCATGCTCACTAGCCACTATACATCTACGTGACAACACCTCACCGGAAACGTTCAATGACCGGAAGAACCAACCTCAAAGCCCAGCAAAGTGTGAATAGTTTTGCTGACCACTGTAATCAATCTCGCGAGAGCAACCGTCGCATCTGCCTTTCTTGTCCATGTGTGTATGTGTCTTCCAAGTTTTCTGGACAATTAAATTTTAGATTAGGTATTCCTTTTTTTTTTCTCGTCTGCATCTGCCTTGTCCGCCAAACCCGCCAAAAAACAACGAATCTTTGGACACACGAAACGAAACAAAAAAAGGAAAAGAAAAAACAAGAACAAAATATGCAGGCGCGATGAACTTGTTCTATTTTCCTTCTACCTCTTGTTTCTTGGTTTCGTATGCATGGAATGGCCAAAGAATATACCGAGAACCTCAAGAATACACTGGACAACCAAGAGGAGATTCCACTCCCTTTTCGCCCCCCCGTTTTCTTTTTTTTTTTTTTTTCCTTTAAAAGCTTTTAAAGCAGATCCACTTGAGAAAAATCAAAAGATATTTTCAAGAAATTCCTAGAAAACATTTTTCTATTCAATTTACTTTGATTGTGCCTCTCCAACGTTTGTATTTATTTACTTAATCGATTGAACACACGAGCACCCTCGAAATGGTAGAGAAAAACAAATAAAGAAAAATCAATGATAAATGTGTCGCGCACAATCTTGCCGAATCTCAAGAATCCAAAATGAAAGTTTTTTTTCGACCACATTAACACCACACAATCGAATAAAAAGAAATTATTGACGAGATTTTGATGAGAAATAAAAAAAGATTTCTTCACAAATTTTTCCAACCGACAAAATTCTTCAATTTACATTTGCTAAAAGTTCGTATTTACTCTGTCGCACCAGTGCGATTCTAATTGGAATTGGAAAAAGATAAACAGATCGATTTTTCCGTGCGGAAGAGGACGAGAAGATGGTTGAACAAATTATTTTTTTTTGTGGGCATTTTTTTTCATTTGAGACACCCTCATGTCAAATGGTTGAGAAAATTATAAATTTTTCACTTTACTTTTTGAATTTTGATGAAATCTTGTCGCGGAAAATGTCTCTGTATATTCACTTTGTTTGTTTTCACTATAAATGTTGGTAACTTTTGAAGATTTGAACACGAAAAACAGAAAAATATTTCTGTGCGGACCAAATTACACTCGCTGTCATCAACGACGAAAACGGACACATATAGTAAATCCCTTCCATCAAAGCAACCATTTTGTTGGTCTGGATATTTTCTGATGATGATAGTTCCATCTCTGTTTGATTGCGAGGTGTTTAGTGGGCTGTATTTTTCTCAAGGCTTATGGACTGTGAGTGGGAGAGTGATGTGTATAGAAGTTGTCGCGGGTTTTGTTTTGGGAAATTCAATGGAATTTGCCTTTACTTGGGATATTTTAGGATAGGGTAAGAGGGATGTAGTTGGCTAGATATTCATTTTGTACAGAAAAAAATAAGCGATGATATTCAAACTGAAATGTCAGCGATTTTCCCGGTTTTCTTAAAACATTACAACAATACCCACGAAATCCCCTGTCACAATCTCCCTAGTTAAATTGTTGAAATTTCTGCCAACGCGGAAACCGTATGTACGTACCTATTCTCAGTCGTCTCTCGAAAGCAGAAGCCGTTGAATGCCAGTCATCTTTTCAGCTGTTGTTGTCCATAATACTTCCAGGATAAATGTCAAAATTGATAGTCTTGTTGTTATTTTTAACAAAAATTGTCGTCCACGTGAACGCATTAGTCTGCTTTTCAAATCCCACTATCTTTTGCCACCCCAAAAGCAGGGAAATTCTCTAAACAAACATTGAAGAAAATTTGACACTTCATCAGGGAACAAAATTTGCCACAGTCTTCAAATTCGTTGCAGTTTTTTTTTCTGGGTGGAAGTTTAATCGCGAATCAGCCGTTCGTTCATCGGTCTATTTTCGTTTCTCCACTTAAGATTTAATTATTAACTCAGCTAAACACAAGAGATAGAGAGAAAAATCCGTAAAAGACTCCTTTCCACTTTGTGATTTAAATTTGTGATATTTGCTAAGAAAAAAGAACGAAAAAGGAGCTGAGAAAAATGTCATCTGTCGTTGCCGGTGATTGTTTTATCGCCCTTACACCTAATTCCCAGGAGAAATCTGTGATTTTCGGACGAAATTCTGCTGCAGCAGAGGGTGAGGTCCAAGAAGTTCTTTACTATGCCCCCTCGGAAACATCGGATAAAGTCAAGGTACCCAAATTCAATTTACTCTCCGTGGTAGTTTGTGACGATAAAATTCAACTTTTAGTGTGACGGTGGAGCTGAAATCGATAGTGGACCAACTTTTGCATTGATTCTGCAAAAATCTCGTGTCAATGATGCCACGATTTGGGGTGGAGAATGTGGGGCTAATGAGAAAAATGTCTGCATTGGAGTAATGTGGTCCGACGGTGAACCAGATGGCGATGCATTACGTTCGACAGACCTTGTGAGGTGAGTGCGAGGTTTATTGATTTTTCCTAGCCTCGAAGTTTCAATTGTTTTTTTTTCTCTTGTTAATCAATTTGTTGTAGGCTAGCTCTGGAGAGATCGTCAACTGCAACGGAAGCAGTAGATCAAGTTGGCAGCCTGGTAGACAGCAATGGAAGTGATAGTGCAAAGTTTAATTTTGTTGTTTGCGATCCGAGCGAGGCATGGTTGCTTAGTGTCGGCGGAAAACTTTGGGCAGCGCAGAATTTTGAAAGCGGGTTTCAAAGATTACCCAGTGCTGGCTTAGGAGTTGGAACAACAATTGACAAGTCTAGCGAGGGCTTAGGTGACTCATTGAAAGCACTCGGTCTATGGAACGGAGATGTAAGTGGGGCAAATCTAATTCGATTTTGAACAGAGTTTCGAGAAGTGGGGCGGTGTGTGGGTAATTAGAGAAAGTTTTTTGCGGTGATTACCTTGCGTGAACGAATTGGATAACAGAACGGCACAAGGCAACGTTTATTGGATTTTGCTTTGTTTTTTCCATACGATAAAGTGTTTATGAGGTTGAGGCACCGTAGTTTGAATCATCGCCTTTTGTTATTTAATACTCGACGCGTAGACTCAAACCGCAGGTAACAGATGGTCGGTTGGAGAAACAAAGTTTCGATTGTGAGTCTTCATATGTTTGCTTCTTAACGAAGGTCTGTTCTCTTTTAATAATGCTGGCTATGGTGTTATGCTTCTGCAAAGAGTAGAATGTGATTCATAGTGAAAAATTAGATTTGGCTGCAGTTGGCAATTAAGATTTACAACAACGGCTGCGGTCCGTTTTTGAATTCTCTGTCGTCTGTAATGTCCTGAGATGACAAGAAAAATTAAGGAAGATATCACCTTAAGTGGTGAGCAGAAGTGGAAAGAGGCCTTGACCAACTTGATGACGAGGCAATTGTCTACAGTTAAAACTGGAACGGAGGGCAGGCTCAGTGGCTGTTCACCTATCTCTGTAGCGCCGTCTAAGATAAGGACCTAAGACCTACAGAAAGACCAGATATTTAGAGAAATCTGTCAAGTTTAGGAGTGATACTACGAACCTGATTGATGTTTACTGATTATGTGGAGGTGCACTGTAGTAGTTTTAAGATTTTTCTGCTTTTATTATTCGCCTAACTCTCCTTTCTTTACTCCATCTAGGGTGATTTGGACTTTGCCAAATGTTTCTCATCCCCAGCCACTGTCGAAGAATGGTCCGGAGAAGAGCCCGCTGGTGATGGCACCTACATCTTGACCAGCATGTTTGAAACCTTACGATCAGCAACTGATGATACAAATCGTTCCAGTAGTGTATCCGTACTTTCTGCTTCGGGTATTTCATGTCACTGGTTTACGGCTACACCTAATCCACGTGAATCTGTCTTCAAACCATTTGTGTTTGCTCCGAATCCGAAAATTTCTCCTCTAACAAAAGTACCGGACGACGAGAGTACTACATTATTGCATAAGTTACATGAACAACGTAAGCCGGAGGCAGTACGTGATTTGAAAAATCTTGAAGCTTCTTGTGTTGAAGAGGTTAATACTTATTTGGATGAAAATCCAACTCCTACCGCTGAGTTGGATGAATTGATGAAGGACTGTGTCGAAGCTGAGGTCAAGTTCTATCGCTAAAGAGATGAAATCAAACTACGAAGACGAATTTTTTTATACGATGACCTACGTATTTAATTTATTTTAAAATTGCTTTCGTGATACTTAATGGAACCGGTATTTGATAAGCACATTCCACGATTATTATTTTTTAAACTCGCATTTCTTTTTTGACTTGAAAGACTTTCCTCAGTGTTTTGTGGGACATTTTCGGCGTTCGAATAATGGTAGTTAATTGATATTTTCATTTTCCTTCAAAGATTAAACTCCAAGGGAGCTGAATCTCTTAATAGAGCTCATATTTCCACCATCGTGTGTGTTATTACGGGTCACTGCTTAACTGGAAAACACCCTAGGAGACTAGGAGCTCTTTTGCTAGGGTTTTTGCTGCACAATGGCACGCACAGGTTGCTATAATTCAGCCAGGGCTTTTTCGAGGTCTGCTAAGCAGGTCTTCTATCGTTTTTGGGACACGATCCAGCGGTCTAGTCTCTTCAACATTTCTTTAGCTTTTGCTAAGAAATGGGAAACGCTGGAACGGAGATCTGGTTTTCGCTGATTTTAGACATCCTATCACTTGGAGAGCATGCAATTTGTTCTCGTTTTCTTTGTTAAAGAAGAGGATTCTTTTGGTGAAATTTCTGACGACGTTTGTACAGACATCCGGCGGAATCTTACCAAGGGCGCGTTGAATTTTGGTCTTGAATTCGGGAATTGTGTGTTGTACACTGACTCACTCGAAGTCGGCCTTTATCACAGCAAATAAATTGTGTCTCGCGTTGTGATAGGTTTTCGTAGCATCACATCGGCCCCATGGATCATTCGCCGATTCTCTGTAGCTTTCCTGGCTTTTTACACAATACAAACGCGCTAAATGCCGCGTACTAGTTCAAAAATCACACTTTCGACTCGGCATTTTCCAATTCTGCCCACAAAACACTTGATTCTCATTTTACTTGTATTTCTAATAAGCATGTTATGTGATTTATTTTATTATTTTATTCCTTTGTATTGTTAAGCTTTAATTTTTTTTTAAGTTATAAGTTTAAAGAAACAACTGCCGCAGTAATCTTATGTTTATTTTAGCACTCTATTCCGAGAATGATTTAAAAAATCAAAAGTAAACAGTAGTATACATACTTATATTACGCGCAAAAGAAACCCCTATAACACACAGTTTTTAACAAAAGCGATAATATTTACGTGTAGCCATTTAGAGTGTAAGAATAATAAACAAAAAAATATTTTTAAATCGAAAATTCACTGAAAATTAAAATTCGAATTTACACAACAATTTTTTTGGGCGACATGTTTGATTTTTACTTTAATGCTTTTGAAACTTTTTCAAGGAAAAACAAAAAACGTATTTATATTTAAGCATTTTAAGAGCAGCATCAATGTAGTAAGCGTTAAAATGTATAAGCAATGTTGTCCCTTAATAAATGGGGAGGAAGGGAAAAACGAGAGCAAAGTTTGCATAACGAATTATATGAAATATTATTTTTTCTAATTGACTTGGATTTCGCATGTGATTTACGCAAGAAATTAACAATTTACTATTTGATTCATACATGAATACATATAATTATTATAAATACATATTTCAAGAGTAATAAATTGCAATTTGAAAAAGAAAACCATTAAGTCGTCTGTTTTTATTTGTGGCTGCAGGTATGCAAAGGCGCACACTGGAATCGCGAACAACTAACACGGCAGACACGTGTCGCAAATTCTCACGGAGGATTCAATCAATGCTTATTCATTAAACAAGCAGGCGTTGCCGGAGGCCATTTTCTGTAATAAGTAAGTAGGTAAGGTAAGCACCCAAGAGGTGGTATGCGAAAAAGTTCATTGAATTCCTCCTTGAGTCAACATACTGATTGGCCCAACTTACTAAGCACTTAACCTACTTATGCCAAACACACCAGGTAGTTTAGTCTCCGCCCTCAACTAGAAAGTAGCCCAAGGTTTCCTCCGTCTCATTGTAGGATCTACAGACGCTTAGAGGCTTAGGTTTTCTGAGGTTCTTTTACACCTTGTGACGAATATTCTTACTCTCGAGCTCTTATGACTATCCCCTGTTCGCAAAAAGCGTCTTGACTTGCCTCAGTGTTGATTTCCCCATTCTCACACGTACATTAACCCGGGTCCCCTCTTCTGTTCTCTGTACCTCTGTGTACCATTTAATTGTCAGATTTAATGGATTTCACTTGCGGAATTGTTGTACAGAGGCTAGGCATTGATCTACCCGGGTTGTCTATTATTCATTTTTATGAAGTACGAACCATTCACCAATTTGAGTCCAAAGTCCACATTACTCATCTTAAACTAAAGAAAAAGTTAACCCGACCTTTTGGTTTTTTCTCCTTTCGCTCTTTGAGTGCTTGACATGTGCACCTCTTTTCATGTGGTAAAAGTCGAAAAAAAAAATCATTTGTCAGAAGTGGGATTCGAACCCACGCCCTCAGAGAGGACCAGAACGCTCAGCACCTATCCACGATAGGTAAGATTTCTCTTGAGTCTGGCGCCTTAGACCGCTCGGCCATCCTGACACTTGCCATCAAGTCGTCATTGATCCCATGTGAGCTCCAATACAAGAGAAAAAATTGTTGCTCCAAAAATACATTTCAAACAAGCAAAAGTTATTCCTTTTCCGAGGTGAACCTTGGCATCTTCAATCGGCTCGATCATTTACTAAAGAATAAAGCCCTTTGGTTATTTTTCATCTCTCGACTTTATTTCCTAATTTGCAACCTTAAACACCTGACATGTGTTACAATATTTGTGCTAGAAATTAAAACCCGAAATGAGATTCCCAAGGGGAATGGCACACACATACTTAAAAAATATCCACTTAAATATTCTCTATGACCAAATTCGATTTGAAAACGGTGTCGTCTTCCTCAAGCGCTGTCAGGATGGTCGCCTCAAAACTCTGATGGATCACTGAGAAGTCCATGATGTTTCTTGGCTCCGATTCCATCCAGAAACGATCGAACTCAAAGAACAGGTAGCAGTAGAACTTGTGAAAGTTTTGTACAGACGCAGCGGATTTGGTAACATTAAAAAAATGTGTCTTCGCACTGCCGGATTTGAGCATTCGATATGCCATCGATGTGAGATTAATGCCAACAATGGCGAAGGTGTAACCAAAACGCGGATGCATCGAGTGTAGAAGTACATGACGCGCCGCATCGTTGTACTCTTTGGCAAAGTACAAGAGATTCTCGAGGCCGAGCATACCCATGCCACGGAAATCGGTTTTGGGATCGTCACCCTAAAGAATCAAAGTGAACTACATTAGAAAACTGACAGAGAATAGAATAATTTGTTCACCTGAAACCCGATATCCTGCCACTGTTTGGTGATTCTCGCCTTCAATGGTTCCTCGGGCATCAATTCTGCCCACAACTCCAACAGTTTCGTCTCATGATCCAAGTTCTCCGCATCATACTGCTCCGAACGGAGTTTCTCCACAGTAACCATCAATCTCTTGTAACCCCAAATCTGCATAGCACATTGCCCAAACAATGCTGGAAAGTCCGGGTGACAGCGCGGTTTGATGCCCTTTTCCCGCATCACAATCGCCACTGCTCGAGGCGGTACATTCGCAAACTCTTGGTCATTGCAACGCTCCACTTGTTCGTTAAGTTCCTTTATGAGATCATGTATTCTATTATTACGAGACAGTGCCAGTGATTGCTCCACTTGCTTCGAACGACTAGCACCGACTCTAGCACCATAGCAAATACGCTGTAGCTCACAGAGCCTAGTAAACGTGTGTAAAAACCACTTAATAAAAGGCCGCAGGTAAAAGTACAAAATCGGCAGTAGCTTGCTTAATATGAACATTGTTTCGTTGCAATGATTGCTTCGCGAATTTACAAGTAACTTTCTATCGCAAAATAATCGAATTGTTTATTCGGCTAAACTCCATGGAAACGACAAATGGTCCCGTGTCAAGTGATTGTGTAATTTAAAGAGATTTTCGTGTAATTCGATTAGGTTAGCATTCTGTTTGGATTTTGATAAGGTCACTTCTGACGAGAGGTAGTAAATTAAGCAATTTATTATCCGCTAATTAGACATAGAAAGGTCGGAAGAGTTGTAAATCTGGAATTGCACAAATAAAAAATTTTAAATCGCGAAAACGCTTTGACAAGTAAACAAAATTGAGCAGAGTGTCATGTCATGTGTGTGGGTTTCGCTTGTTGCAGGCATGTGTCGTCGAATGGGGTTTGTTCGAAAAGAGAGTCGCAAATGAGCATGGCAAACATTCACAGTGGTTTGTTTTAAATTAGTTTAAAAGTTTAAACAACTGGTATAGACATTATACTCTATTAAATCAAATACAGGCTTCCAACAAATTTTTGGAATAAAAATGTTTAAGTGCTACATCTTCGAAATCTTGATAAAATTCTGTGCAAAAATTGCCAGCCCGTGGTAGACTCGTTTTAAACTATCTGAAACCACTGATGGTGATCATAACCGCTCCCACAGAGTGTTGGTCGAAGGTTCTTGAACGGCCCATGGCAATGAAGCTTGAGCTATTAAAAAAGATTCTCTGGTGTTATGCGCAAGTGCCCTACTTCAAAACTAGAGACAGATATCGAGTCCTCCTAATACAAATCTTCATAAGGAAGACCGCTGAAGATTGCATCTATAAACTAGGAATCTTGTTTGACATGTCAAAATACTTGATTCAATTCCCAGAAAGGACAAGGGCTAAGAAGCCCAGCTTTTAAAAATTAGTTGAGGTAGAAATATTGAACCGTGTTGTCTGCCCTAATGGAAAACGTTTACTAGACCCAAGAAGTCTAGTATGGAGTTGGTGATGGTGTCTGTGGACCACCATCAATGTCTCACCCCCAATAGGATTGTGCTTCAGCGTTTTTAAGGCTGAAATCCGCGAAGCCTTGTTAGACACAACAAGGCCCAACATGATTGGGTACCTAAGCACGAGGGAATTGTAGGTAATGAATATGCAGATGAACTGGCTTTGAGCGGTGTAGGCTTCGCGTTTTTATTTTGGGTGAATTTGCCCATTGCCACGGCGTTGATTAACAATTGGATACTTCAGCATTGGAAGCTCCGCTTTTAAAGACATATTCACTTTTAAAAGACAGGTGATAAGTCTCCAAAGAAAGCCCTTCAGATGGGCACGACTCCAACATCTTATTTAGTGCTCATTGCGTAAGGTTGGTCAGAGGAATTTGTGATTACCCCTGATAACAAAAGCCAGGTTATCAGCAGAGCCTTGGATTATGTTGGTTGATTTCTTTGATAAAACAATACGCATAGGGTATCACACGTTCTGTGCCAGATATCTTGTAGCAACTCTGCAAGTTTTACTGTTCGTATGCGACTTAGAAACCAAACTCCATATCTCTCTAGTTTATTCACATCTAACTCACACCACATTTAGGAAGATAATCTAAGTCGTTTTGTAGAATTATTTAAATTACTACAATCGTCTGTAATTATAGTACGAATACAATAACTGCCAATTATTTATTATGAGCTGTTTAGTTGAAAGTTGACGCATACCTTGAATGTCATACCTGATGATGGGGAATTTTGTAAACAAATAAATTATTCTGACCGATTGCACTTACGAGATGCATCCGACAACAGTTTTACACAAACGCAGAAACAGCCGCCGGTGTATTGCAATCGGTTCAGACAGCTGTAACACACAACCCAATCACTCCACCCTCTCACCCCATATACAACATTAATCGACACTCCTAATAGTATATAAACAGGCACTTTTCGTTTGAATGGCTTTTAGTACCATTTTGGATCTAGACACGATTGGTAACAAAAATTGTAGATCGCGTAGTGTGTCGCGATCATTTCCCTCGTGATAACGCTTGTTGATTGTGATTACGATGAGTAATAAACCAAGAGTTTGGGGCACCGTGTGTGATGGTAGGTTATTAAACTTGTAGTTAGCATGTGCTTTTCGTTATTTTCTTTGTTGTCGTATGTTTAAGAGCTAATCGGGAACGCGGTTTTTTTCTTTTTATTTGCATGACTCTCTTATATTTGCGTGCGCTTTGAAGGTGAATTTGAAATCATAGGCTTGGAGGATGCTGACGTTAAGGAGGCATTGGATGTGAGTATGAAAAAGTAAAAGTGTGGAATGTGTTGTCATTACATGTGCACTTGCCTTCACCACCTGATTGAGACGCATAAGATGTAAACAGCAAAGTTTGGAGGGCGGTCACCAACTGCATGAACAAATTGTACTGTGTGGGGTATTTCGCGACGCAATTTTCTTGACCTTGTTGTGAGAAGTGACTCAGTCAAAGGCAGCTAATGGAGCAATGTGACTTATAAACTGGTCTATTGTACTACCATGTAGTAGTGGATTGTTTGTCTCTTTTTTCATAGAAAGACGAGTTAATGCATCAGTGTTGAAGAACATACGCCATTGGCATTCACCACATCAGCATCGAAGAAGAGCCGCCTGGTCCAAACGATGAAATTTAGTTCAGACATCGCAGATAGTGATGTCGCTTAAGCCTATCACAGTCAGGTGTTGGGCAAAAGCATTGCGATTAATAAAAACTAGGCGATAGTAAGGTACCGCGGATCTCCTACAGACGTCAGGACCCAATCGTTCGCAATTCGTTTATCTATCATGTCAACTCGCACTGTCATTGGTTGAGGTACTCAAAATTCCTTTTCCAAACATTGTCTACGATGGTCATCAGTTCATTTTTTGTTACTCTTTTGTGGCTTGCGACCCACACATGATTCAGTGAGTTCAGCCTTCCGATCGAATTGAAGGAGGTTTGTGGGAGTCATTGGGTTACCCTATTACCACTACTGCAGAAGCAAGAGGGAAAAAAAGGAAAACGAATCCGTCCGACACCTGCTGTGCGAATATCCCGGACTAGCCGCCACTAAGTACTCTTGGTGGTAGACTTTTCTATGGGCTAGAGGACCTTCATATCGCTTCTGAGATTTACATCAGTTTTTGGGTGCTTTCAAAATTAACTAACCCACCCCTGAGTCAAGTCCTCATGAGCAAATTTTTTTGTGGGTACAATGGACCTACCTGAGGTCTAAGTAAGTCTCTAGGACAACCAATAAACCAACGAACCAAAGTAGGACACAAACAATATTCAGAGAGATCAGCCTTCTGATTGAAATGATGAATGCTTTGCATTCTTGACGATTTTTTTTGGAAACTCTTGAGAGATTAACCAAGGTCTTAAGAGCTGCCTCACTTTTACTGCAGAAGCAGAAACTTCGTTTCTGATTGATTGATTTTTCGACTATTTCCTTGACATTGAGTTCAGTCCAATAGAGGGCCAGAATATCGCGTCGTTCACATCCTTCTAATAGCGAAGTTAACGTTGAACATTCTCCCTTTTAAAGACACACACCAAAGTACAACACTCAAGCAAGGTCAACCCTTATTCCCCACCACTATATTCTTTATCAGAGAATGTAACAAATTAATTCACCATTAACAACAGTCACTTCCAGTATTTAAATGTTCTTCAATAACTAACCATAGATAATGCTTGACGCTAAGTCAGTGCATCAATTATTGTTATCAGAAACTTATGTCATAAAAGATAAGAGAACTCTCCGGGTCGACAAACTTATCATTTTAATCAGCATTTTTACTTGCATTCCTTGTTTATATTTTAAGTGATGATATACCAAGACATTAATGAGAAAAAGTGGAAAAGGGGTTATCATATTCCAATTAATTTTAATGACAACTAAAATCTAAGAGGAAATTTTCTCCTCTACCGGTAATCAGTGTATTATTAGGCACGTATCACAATAGAAACTAGCTTATATGAATGCTTGCACGTACAACACCGCTCACTTTGTTGAAAAACTTTAGATGATATACTGTTACACTACTGTTGATAATCTGCTGCAAAGCTATTATTAACCATGACTTTGTTGTAACAAAGTAAAAAATAATCATAGGAGCTGTGAACACCTTTTATACAGAAGCCTCAGAGGCTTTTTTCAGACTTATCCCACTAAATTTTCAGGTAGAGCTGAGCAATCTAATCACGTGGATGACATAGCCTTGCTCCTCCTGAACTATTGATGTTTAGCACTGTTTTCGACTATACGCCAACATCACTTTGCTTTGGAACGAATTTTAAGATCAATTTCTCAGTAGGAGATTCTCGCAATAGAAGATTGCTCCAGATGAGTCAAAAATGGATTTTGGGTAGGCGTCGACCAACTGCAGAGTCTTGGAACCACTTGGGAAATGTCCTAGTCTTATTGAGGCTGAAATGCACGCAATTCATTCATGCAGCCTTTAGCTTCTCTCAAAGCTTGATCCTCAATCCTCAGGTTTTTCAACCCCTGAATAGCTTCTTGTATTTCTTCAGGGTGGTGGCACTTTTCTTAGCCTCTGTGGGACTCCCATCTTCTATGAGGTCAATGTCCGGTTTTCTCTTCTTCACCTTGAATACATTCTCGATGTACATAGCCGCATATTCGGCCTCAGTTCTTCCCACGCCTACCACCATTTCTAGCATTCGTCTCTCTACTAGTCATTTGGTGCATTCGAAGAATGTGTGCTTATCGTCCTTTGTAGATAGTCGTTGAAACCTTCTATCCGTTGAGGAATTTGGTGGTAGAAACTCAACTCCCCATACCTCCGCCAATCCGACAAAATCACTTTGTTTCCGATCAGCCTTGCAGCTCTTGGTTATGGTTACTCCACTCCAGTGTCATTGTTGCCCTTTTACTTCTGAGCGTTTTGTTTCTTTTCGAGAGCCTACAGGCAATGTGTCTTTATCTACCTACAATGGACAGTTAAGTGGATCTAAATCTCTTAGATCCCACATCATAAGCTAATGTAATGTAATGATGTGTCTGAGGAACTATAGTTGGAAGATGATTTTTAGAGACGAATTCTGCAATTTTTTAAGGTCTAATCTTTTGTTCGGTCAAAAAAGGTTGACAATCGCTGCCTTGAGTACACTAACCTTTAGCACAAGCAATCCTCCATCTCTAATTAAATTTTCATTTCTACATATGTGCAGAGAAACTGATATTCCTTATTGGAAACGCCTTTCATATGAGCGTCGGTGGTGTAATGGTTAGCATAGTTGCCTTCCAAGCAGTTGATCCGGGTTCGATTCCCGGCCGACGCACACTTTTTTTTCGAATTTTGTTTGTTTTTTTCTGTCTTCCATTTTGAATTGAGCTCTGTGGTATCCCACAGGAAGCAAAAGGGGGTGTGTTTAGTAGGTGCGACTTTTTGGAAAATGGGTACAACTTTGCCTTGGACTCTTCTCAAATAATGGGGCAACAACTCTCGACCTTCCTTGATTTCATTGAATTTTTAAAGCCTTCTCTGTGCATTTGCAGATTCTTGATTCCTTCTTTCTCAACGAATGCGTGTGCATTGGTACTGAAGTAAATCTTCCGGAAAACACTCAAGCACGTATGGAACTTCGTGAGTTATGTCGAATAGTAAGCGAAGATCAGGTCTCACTGGTTGTCCGGCATGTTTCGACGCAAAAACTTGCCGGTGTCGCATTCAACAAGATTCAGGTAACATTCCTAAACAATTCCTTATAAGCTTCACACAAGTTTTCCTCTTTTTCTTTTAGTTCATCGACGACACCGCAGAAGTCCCTTTCTTCCTTGAGTTCCGCTACAAGTATTGCAAATCACCCAATGCAATCAGCCTTATGGACTACATGATCGACATGGATCAAGAGGTTGATCCATTTAAAATGTTCAACATTGACTGCCTCTTGGAATTGACGTTTCTTGCCGTTCTGCCAGAGTTTGGAAGGAGAGGTTTGGGCTGTGCTCTTGGAAAATACACTATAGAATTGGCTCGGGAGCTTGCTCAAGGGATTGGAGTTGAGAAAATCCCTGAAAATCTACGGGATAAGCGACCAAAGGCTGTAACTGCCTTGTTCACATCGAAATATTCGCAAAAAGTTGGCAGAGAAAATAATTTTGAAGTTCTTAACCGTGTACCACACAGTCGGTTCTCGTTCAATGGGAAACCCTACAGCGAACGAATAGGACCAATACACCCTGATAGCGAGCAGGTGGCATTTTTGCTATAAAATTTGATTCGAAAATTAAGTTTAATGATAATGAATTATGGGAATGCGCGTTACGTTTAATGAAAGTTGCGGTTGCATGCTAGCTTGTAATTTTGAGAAACCTTATTCCTAAAAAGCTTTTGCCATTAAATAAATCTGTTCTTGATTAACCTGCGATTAATGTCATGTATGCCTTTAATGGAATTCACAGGTTTTTTTTTTCAAAGCACATCTCTGTACACAAACTCCTATCCTCTCGTCGAAAAGGCCAACCTGAGTTACCAGGTTTATCAACGGAAGGGCACTCCTTAGAATTTTTTTTGTCAGAACAAGAACAAGAGTGTTTCCACTAAGGCACTCAAACTTGGAACTAGGTGGCAACGGTAGAATTTTCAACGGTTAAGTCTGCAAGTCCAATTAGACTTCTTCGACTAAGTAGGATCTGGCATTACACGTTGTACGTCAAAATAAGTGCCCTTCCAGGAGATAGGAATGTAGGTTTGAAGCTAGTTAAGATCCTTGGGGACTCTTATTGATAAACGTGTACACAATTCAAAGAGACCCACCACCAACTGTGAGATAGTGCAACGCTTTCAAGTTCAGACCAGGAACTTGTTTGGATATTCGAGATATAAAAAATACTTAAATTGTAAGAATGATTTTGTGAATGATTACGTTTACTACACTTTTGTCTACTCATTCGGAAATTGACAAAAAAGTTACGAGTATCAAGTGACGATGAGTAAGCCAATAAGACACGGGGTAAGAAAACGTGCTGCAAAGCGTTATCAGTGCCATTCAATGTGCATACAAATGTACACACTTGCGTTACCAAGCTTTTTCTACACAATCGCTTAATTTATTAATTTAGTGAGTTATGTGTGTAACTAAATACTTTGCAATCGAAATCATACTTCACATTAACAAACAAAAATATTTGTGACGATGACAGTATGAAAGGAACGATCAGATGAGACTTACATTTCTAGAACTCAGCTTGTAGAGAAAAGCATTCTAACGAATTAGTTTTTGCGGGTTCCTCCATCGAGAACGTTGTGCTATTTGTTCTGTGTACTACAAGTTTGCATTAAGTTGAAAAGTAGCAATAGTTCTGAGCTTAAATAGGCAAAAATGGAGAAGTCCTATGGGTGCAATCAAACGATTATTTGCGACGGTAACAGTTGGATGTTTTTTGGTAAAGAAAAAATACAATTTGTAAATATTTTACAGGCGAATTGGAAATAGTAAAACTAACTGAGGAATATTATGAAGATGCAACGGAGGTAAGTCTAAGAAGTTAGTCTACGTTTTTTATATATTTACCTAGTAACAGTTTGGAAGTCCTGGGTTTTCTCCAAGATCTTCTGGAAAATTTTTCTGGTCTAAGACCACGCCGATATGGACCAATCGGATACAAAAGACTACAAGCACCTACACAGTAAAGCAAATTAGAGCTTGTAGGCAGTATCGAAGAGTAAACGATTTATCTAGGGTTTGTGCAACTACATTTTGCAGATTTGACATTTTGGTCAACATCTTTCAGGTTGAATAACTCATTCTGTCGGCAATCAAAATTTCCGCCTTCGATCAACTACGATCAACTGTGGTCCTTTTATGTAGCCCGGTTCCGAGAGTCTCCTTATTCACTGCGTGTACTTTCCGGCAATTTTTGTCGAACCAGGGGTTTAGTTTTGCTGGCCAAAACAAATCCATGAGCAATAGTCCCCCTGGTTCTCAGTAGAACCAGCCGGTGTTAATCAGTAATTCGGGAAGTGGGTGACCAACCGCGCCTCTGTAGTTTTGCTGCCCACGTTCATGTTGACATGCTTTACAATTTCGCTCTGCTTTCTATCAATAAATGTCCACGTTGAATAAAATAAAGGTTTTGGATCATCTATACCGCGAAATAAAGACTCTATTTGTCTAGAAATAGAACACTCTTCCGCAAACTACAAAAGTTTTTCTCAGTCCAGAAACCACTTGTGCACAAACTTTACCCCCAAACAATCATCTACAGAGATGGGAGAGACCCGCCGCAAGAGGCACGAAAGCACAGCGATTTCAGGTCCAATATCAAAAACTATAAATAAAAGTCGCATTAATCAAATTCAATTGTTTATACATATCAGCGGCAGGCTTGTTGCGAACGAGCGTCCGATTATTAACCCCCTTTTTTGAACAGTGCTCACAGGGGTGTGGGAAGTTTTTGACAAACAAATGGATTTTGGGGTGTGTGGACTATACTCGAACAGGTGCTTCAGAGATAAAAATTCGTTTATTGCTGAAGCTCTCTCAAGAGGTGTGTTACTGTGTCAACAAATGCGTTAAATGATAAGAACAGAGAATTATCAAACTAATTTTTGTGGAAATTTTTTCGTTCTCTATTCTCGAGTGTACTTTTATCAGCAGGTCGCGATGTACATACATACAAATATCAGATGATTAAGTTTTCTTTATACATCGCTCAATTTATTAATTTAAGAGGCTCGTTTGTGTGTAGCAACAGAGTCACTTTTGCTATCAAAAGCATATTTTCACAATAACAAACAAAAAGGCATTAACTTTGCTTATTTTTTGTTCTATTAGTTTGCGTCGATGACAGCGTGAAAAGAACGATCAGAGGAGAGTTTTTCTAGTATCGAATCGGTCGTTGAGAGAATAGTTGTTAGGGGTGCCTCCATCGAGGACGTACCTAGTTGAATCTAATTGTTGTGTTTGTTGCAACTTGCAAGTGTCCATTGGCATCAAGAAAAATGGAAAAATCCAACGGGTGCATTCCAAAAATTCTTTGTGACGGTAATAGTTGGTTGTGTTTTGAAAACGGAAAAATACAATTTGTTAATATTTTACAGGCGAATTAGAAATTGTAAAATTAACCAAGGAATATTATGAAGAGGCGACAGAGGTATGTAGTAAGTGTGTGAGGAATTTTCTCAAATTTAGTTGCGTATAAATCATCAGCCGGAAACGCGAACATTGCATTTCTTATTTTATTTCGGTTTACGAATGCATGAGAGAGATAAGATAAAAATAAGTATTTGGCGTGAAAGCTCTTTTTGGGGATCAAGGGTGAGAATCAAATGAGTTTTCTCTGATCTGAAGTGACAAAGTACTTTTGCACATTTTTCAAAGACTTTTATAAAAACAAGCGTATTTTTGTCTGGATATTGAGTTGTGATAAGTTCTTACTTGGATATCTAGTCCTTAACGGACTCCTTCTGGAACTAGAGTTTGATTGCGTACGCAACTCTGTTGCCATCTCTGTGTCGTGTAATTTCGCTCAGACACTCTCGGATATTATATACTCCAAGCTAACCTCATGGACAAAAAGGTTTAAAAGAGAGTCGGTGTTCTTTACCAAGAAACTAAACATTCCACGCATTATTCCAACCAAGCTAAATTACTTCTCACCTTCTCAGGCAGTGCCAAATATCAAGGAATAATCCTAGATACAAAGTTTTAGTGTAGAAAAAATATTGCTAATCGTGCTTTGAAATCTCTTGTGGCACTGCATTTGTCCAAAAAGCCGTATGTCCTAGATGAGGCACAGGCAAAAATTATGCACGAGCTGTACACAGTCGTCGGGAATCTATCCGAGGATGCCTGCGAAGCTTGTGGATAAGGCCACAGCACTGCGGAATATTTACTATGTGATTATCTTGCCTTTACTCGCATCAGGTGGTTGATTGTCAAGGCTGATGTGGTCTGAGTTTTATCTTATCACAGAAGTTCCTACTCGCCTTTCTCCGAAACTCAAAGACAACACGGTGAAGGATTGTACCTTTTGGAAATACCATCAGCCCTTTGCGACTGAGGGCTTCAGTGTACTCGATGCGATCGAGAAAAAAAAAGTCCCAGCACTTAGGACGTTAGTTCTGGAATGCAAATTTGCAATAACAACGTAACAAAAAGAGAAGAACAACACCAACCTACGTACAATATGTCACGGACGTAATTGGCAACCCCTCACTCCACTAAGGCCACCGAGGATTGAAAGAACGAAGGGGAAGAGAATTATTTTGACGGCTCTTCCCCATACCGTGTAATAACGATAGACATTCATGCATGTTTTGTCTGAGCCTGCGGTTGATCAGTCGCAAGTACGTTATGATTCCACAGATGCTAAAACAATTCTCGAACTTAGTCGAAAGGCACCTGCTATGGGGTTGGCAAAATTAGGCTAATTGCCAACTACTGCCTATAACATTTTTTGTGCTAAACTAGATGAGCTCTCCTACAACTGGCAAACATTTTGAGGAAAGCCCAGATTTTTACAGGAATAGAAGGCCTTCTCAGTTAAATCTGCCCTCTACTTAGAATATTCTCAAAGAATCTGACTCTTTTAGAAGTCTGCAGTAGCAGGCCGTCTAGCGGCTAAAGATTTCTTCCTCGTCTAACAATTGGGAGTCCTTCTACTGTGTGACAGTCATTGAAAGAAAAGACTACGAACGTTGAGTCAAAGCTCGACTCCAAAAGGATTTCCTTCGCAAACTAAAATGCAACCCTTAACAACTCACATTCAAAAGTGGACCTTTTCAAGATCCTCTAATTCTTCAGATAGTCTATTCCCCAAGTTACGAACACGACAAATTCGATGATTTGGGCATTTGCAAAGCAAGTGTTTGATAGTTTCTGCTTCTTCTAGTCTAATGGTCATTACGCCTATCGTGGAATGTCCTATCGGTAGATCGGGCAGACCAGGTGCTGTTAGTAAGTTCACTTATCTCAAGGTCTATCTTTCTGTTCAGTACACTGGTAGGGCCAGTCTAGGCTTAACGCCGATCCCTTCCGAGCTAGTGTACAGGGATATACTTCGTATGTGATATATTCTATTTAAGGGTTGGCTGCAGCTGCATATTCCTTTTTGTCTTGATTGTCTTAAAAAAAATTTTGTCCGAAAAGAATAAAGTTCTTCTGGGTATACAGTCATCTTAATGGCAAAGATTTCAGAGTGATCTATCAGTCATCCGGAAGTCGGTATCTTCGATTTAAAGTGGCTTGCATGCTTAGAAAACCTGCCGGTCTCCTTCTGAAGGTAGCAAAATAGCTTCACTCTAGTCTATGGCTACCTAGTTAAAGGTAATCAAGTGGAACCTCATAAAGCTTTGAATGGCTTGAAATACAATTTCCTTAATGTCTGACTGTTATATGAGTAAAAAGTAACATTTAAATTTCCGGCCATTTGAAACATTTTTAATTTGACTCTCGACTGATAGATGAAATGTCATGATGTAATATCAGGAACTGCAAAATAAAAATTAGTTTCAGCTGAAATATATTTGAGATATGTACATATGTACATATATGTATGAGTAGCTGTAACTCAGTAATCAACTATAGACGTTAGTCTCAATTGTTTGTTGCGAAGTTTTGACGTTGCGCTACGAATAATTCAGATAAGTACGTGACTTATTGTTTAAACGAAACTTTAATCATTACAAACAAATGCAAAGTGTATGCGTTTTAGCAAGCTGAGTTGAAGATCATACGAACGAGGTGTAGATATACGAATCAACGATAGAAGCTTGACAAAAATCTACGAAAATCGTATTCCTAGTACATTGGTGGGAAGCTGAAATGCCAGCTAGAATAAGTTAAATAGAACAAGACAAAGATGTGTCCAACAGTTTCCTGATCGTTCAACCAGTCTGTTCTCTTTTAAATATCTTCTTTCTGATATTTTCGACATCACTGCTGATGAAGAAACTTTTTACATTTTCCATTTCCTCTTCCAGCTCTACATGAACAATTTTGTGGTCCATGAAAACGTTTGTACCGCCACAAATCTTCGAAGCAACAAGGATGCGGTTAAAGAAATTGAACTCCTCATGCGTGAGATTCTGAAAGATGGGTGTTCCTTTGGAGCCAAACACATTGCAACTAATCGTTTAGCTGCCATTTGCGTCAACAAAATCTTTGTAAGTAACTTTCGAATCACTTTTAGTTAAGAAGGCCTCACTGTCCCATTCTTTATAGGAACCCAAATCCAATTGCAACCTTGACGAACTCTTTAAAACATTCAAATCTCCCGAAATGACTTTCATCGGAGGCTACCTAGATCTCATGGAAAATACCTATGATGTCTACAAAAATCTGAACGTTGACTGTACGATGGAAGTTGTTTTCCTGTCGACCAGACCAGAGTTTGAACGAAAAGGCATTGCCAGGACATTGACTGCGTATTCCATAGAATTTGCAAGGAATTTCGGCAATGGCCTGATACCAGATGAGGACTTTCCCAAGCATGTTCAGGGTAAAAGACCGAAAGTGGTTTCGTCGATATTCACAACAAAATTCACGCAAATAATTGGAGAAAAGCTGGGCTTTGAAACTGTTGTACGAATTCCCTACACCGACTTGGTGTACAATGGCTACAAATTCTCTGACAAATTGGATCCAATCCATGTATATTCTACGTTCGCAATTAAGAAGTTATAACGTTTGTTTGTCTGTTGTAAAGGAAAGTTTAAGATAGATTGAATGTTAGTTGATAATTTTGTAAAATAAAAAGTTAATACAATGAGGCTTTAGAATGAGACTTTAGATGGAGTCTGAGAATGATTCTATCGATGGCAAGACTAACCTTAGGCCTCAGTATTGGTTCGCTAAACAACAAGAAATAGCGTCTGCCGACGAATTTCTTGTAGCTTTGTTATTAAGCCCTTCTAGAGCCCTCCTTGCGGCGCTATCTGGGAATTTCGTCAAAAAAAAACCAAAAAGATGGGGACGAATATCGAAAACAGGATAAGTGTCGGTTCATCTATAACTAAGCGCGTCATATGCAGAAAGTGCTCCGAAAAGTATTGACTAATATTCTGCTGACGACCTTTGGTTATCCCCTAAGGACAGCAATTGAGTTCTAGACCAGTAGAACCCTTCTTGACTCGTAAGAGGAATATGCTCAAAACGTCAGATTACTGCCTGCCACAAGACAAGTTGAATCCCGTCTGATAGGCAGAGAAGATCCCACAACATATCGTCATCAACATCGGGATTAGAGTCTTTTATACACTTTCGTACTTCGCTTGCCAGTAGCATCTCACGTGTTTCTCGAGAGACACCTGGAAATAAATTGAAGCGCATATTTCACTTAAAGTTTGGACTGCTGGAACCTCAGCATTGGAGAAACCCAAGTTCGAAGCTAGATTCCGCGTAAAAAAGGAAAGAAGTTCTGTGAAAAGCGTAGCCACATCAAAGTTTTAGCAACACAAGCCAAACATGCAGCAAATATGTGCAATACCCGACTTTAGCTAGTTTCGTTCTTATTTCAAGCGAGGATGGGCCCATGGGACTGTTTAGATGCAGGCATGATAGTCTCAAACTCGTCTGAGGATTGAGACGGAACAAATGAAGCTTAATCCATTCCGAGTGGAAGAAAGCCTTCGGTACTGTCATCCTAAATAGATCAGCAAAGGTGCTTCGTTCTTTCACCGCTCTAATTCTTTTGCAATTCTAGGATAACACATCACTTCTTCTTCACCCAGTTCCATACCCTACCCCAATCAAACTCATCACATACCAAGGATGTCACTCTAAAAATTTCTTGTTTATACAGCTGCGGCGTCTGTACCAACCGAAACATCATTTAATGCATTCCTTTCCTATCCCTCGCTCACGTTTCCAAAAACAGAAAACGCAACAAAAAAGTGAACAACGAAAAATAAAAACAAAAACAGAGACACAGACACGGGGGTAAGCTACCCTTCAAAGTTCAAAAAATTTATATTTTGACACCCTTGTACAATTAAGACAGCCCTAATGGTGGTCATGATGGTGGTGCAATTATTTGACAAATCTTTGCAACGCAGACTAGTAGAGGGGGACACATCCAGCTCGGCAAAGTGCAAATATTTGTTTTTGAAAATCTTTCAGAGTTTTGAACACATATTTTCGAATTGATTTTGGGACAACACTATGTTCGTTACATCTTTATTGAAATTTTAATGCTGAAAAATTATGCTGGTACGCATTTGTTGTTTGCGGACATAATTATGTCTGTGTTCTTTGGAAGAAAGATCGATGATTGTGGATGATAATCCAAAACATATCATTAATCATGTTTTAAAGAAGGTTGCGTGCTTTGATGCAAGATTTGTGACAGGTAATCTAAGTCCTAGAAGGAGATGAAGAGGCAGCGAAAGGCAACCCCACCCAACTTGCCTGTCTGTTAAAGAACTGTTTTTTTTTTTTAAACCGACAAAAATTAAAAGAGGATCAAAATCGAATTAAATATTCTACCTCCTTGACAATAGAAATTTACTCAGCCCTCAGTTATCGTCCTTCCTCGCTTCCTTTGGATGGATTTACACGCTCGAAAGGACAACTTTACACTAGATCTAGTTCAATTTTGGTCAGAAGATTAAAGTTCTGCCGTCATGACAACCCCTCCTGCAATGGATCGCACGTCATTCAATTGCATAAAGTGCCAACAGGATCAGTAAGGGATATCCATTCTTATCTCTGTGTGCAGATCTTTAGGGTGTTATAAGCCTGCGATGTTGTAATTGAAAATTATAGAGAGGTAGGCAGGGAGCAGTGTTTTTTTTTTCTCTAAATTAATCAATTCAACAATTGAAGTTGTCCTTGTCGACAGGGGTTGGTTGGTTATTGTGATTTTTTTTTTAATTCAATTTTTTTTTAATATCAAGTTCATACCATGCGGAATTAATTTAGTGGCTGTTTTATTCTATTTTTTTTTTTTTTTTCGAAGGTGAACCCTGATTATGATTTCAAAATGCCCGCCCGGGAGGATTAAGTGTTGTGACGAGATTGAAGTGCTTTTTAAATAGATCTCTGATTTATATCGCTCAACTAGAGAAGGGAGGGGTCTTTGAATTGAATGGGTCTTTGATTCAGTGGTTATTATATGGAGGGAAAGCAATAATCAGAATGATGAGTATGCAAAACCTTCCCGACGTCTTTTTAGCTTTAGTGGGAAGACTAACCCAGGGTAAACGTCGAGTTCGAACTAAAATCCCCTTCTAATGATGAAAACAGGAAGACATCTCTAAGGTGATTTTTGAGACGACTTCGGCCTCTATGCGAATGGAGTACCTTGTGAAGGAAGCATCTACCGAGAGAACTGTGGAGACAAAGTACCCTCTGGAGGAAGAATCTACCGAACAATGCTTTGCAGAACGAAAATTGCCTTTAGGGAAACTCAGAGATGATGACTGCAGTGTTTGAAGTAAACTTCTATTTAACACCTTTACATCTCGTTATGAAGGATACCTCCAAAGGAGCAATCATATTACTTCAGAAGAAGTACCTATGGAAGAAATAAATGAACGGCAGAGGAAAATCATAAGTGGGAATCGAAGAAGTGTGCAGACCTGGAAAAGAAGGAGCGAAAAGAGAGTCCTAAGCCGACATCAAAAATATGCACATTTCCAGTTCGTAAAGATCGGGGCTCTCGTGCAGTGAAAAGTCGTACAGGAAATCTACAAAAAACAGACAGTTGCTTTAAGCACGGATTCCCGATTGTTATAGAGTTATAGTTGCATGTAACCTAGGAACCAGAAAGTTGTAAAGGTCTAGTAGCTTCTAACGCGGCATCATCTTAAAATAGTCATAATCGAGTTGAAGTCAATTTTCACGAGTACCATATCAGTTGATTTCAAAACGAAACAGTAGGAGTGTGGCATTGATGAGTGCCTCAGTGTTAGGGCAGCATTAGTGGCTTCCTGCATACCTTTTGGCAGGAAGTGCAGTCGATTTTTAGACACAGCAGACCGCAGTCAATTTTTCTATCAACTCCTGATGAGGTGTCATCTTGATAGAGTGATAAGG
The DNA here is from genome assembly GCA_917880715.2 of Matsumyia berberina. Classification (NCBI taxonomy): domain Eukaryota; kingdom Metazoa; phylum Arthropoda; class Insecta; order Diptera; family Syrphidae; genus Matsumyia; species Matsumyia berberina. Next base: position 113,174,574 of record OU862872.1, read on the forward strand.
CAGTGGTAATAGGGGAGTGGTAATGCAGCTTAAGAAGATATAGTCCCCCACAGAGTATATCTAAAATCTATTGGCAGTAGACTGCTAATATGGAGGTGCTGCTTCGGTAGACGAAAACATGCTGGAGACTAAATTTCAGCGTCTACCGCGCCATCTTCAAAAATAACGATTCTGAGCCTTACAAGAACTATTGAGGCATACATACATCCTGCAGAATATTATGTAAAGGATCTCCACCAACGTGGTTTCTACAGGTCGATCCTTACTCACTTTTCATCGACTATTCAAGCCAAATTTCTTTTTCCCAATTTAGGCCATTATTCCCCTGAAGCTTTACAAGACAAGTATCTACTGAATTTAGGATCCCGATAAAATTGTATCAGTTGTACAAGTTGTGAAACAATTTGATTAAAATATTTACATACCTCAGAGGAAACTTGAACAGATGACACCTTTGCAGACACCCGACGTCAAACAGTTGTTATATCCGCTTGGCAAAGAAATTGGATCAAAAATTCCCAAGAAACTAAATTAATGTTCTTCTGATCAATAAGCTGAGTGCTGAACAATAATGTCCTCACATCCTTGAATGGTAAAACGTGACAAATTGCGTAGTTAAATGTGTCGAAAACTGTGACTTGAATAGCTCAACTCTATTCGCATTTCTTCGTTCCTGAAATTGAGAAAAAACCCCTAATTATCACTTCGTGAGATAGAAAGAAAGATAAATTCTGTCTATTGACAGGATTATTTATTTTGTATTATTCACACCTGTAAAAAAAAAGGTGAGAAACTTTCATAGCTTTCGCACAACCAAAATGGCCGCTAAAAACGAGCTTTCTTCCGCTTCCCTACCCAAACTTGTTGCCATCCAAATTGGAGCTGCCGCACAACAACCATTTTGTAATTGGTCACCTCTCGCTAACAAACCACGCCTTCCACAGCACAGCATCTCCTTGAAAGCACAACAGGGTGAAAACCACACAACTGAGAAATCAACCCTCTAAAATAACAAACCCTCTTCTAATGCCACGGCAGAGTCTTCATATCACGACCGCCACACTGCGATTGTAACCATAGACACCCTTGTGGTTGTTATTCGTTGACTATGTCCTGAATTGACGGATCTATTCCATGCCCAGCAATTGTTCACTGTTCTTCCGGGACGGATGAAGTGATTAGTACGAACGGAACAATATCTGCACGCGGTCTTAATTGAGTGCACGTTTTTCGAATTTGATTGCTCAGATAACGTCGGTGTTTGTTGCGGTGCGGTGCTCCTTCAGGAGAAAATAAGTTGTTAACGGAAGGATATTGTGTTGAAGTGTAAACACACTATTAGTGTTGTTGAAGTAAAAGTGACACGTGCTAAGGAAGAGTGTGACAAAGTGAAGCTAGGAATTCCAATTTTGGAATCAGCTCAAAGTTTGGATTAGACTTGATTAGCAGTTGGATTTGGATTATCAAGAAATAAAGGATGTAAGTTTACTGAATTATTGAATCGGGTTCAGTGAGTTAAAGCCGCTGGACATTTTTTTTTTTACATTCGTACGTACTAACGTCAAGTACTTCTGCAAAGAGTTGCCAACGCTTTCAAGGATATTTGCAAATGCCGACGGATTTTAGATCTGAACCAATCCTTGAAGCTTTTCTTAATCGTTTACTCCCTAGAAAAAGATCAAAGATAGATTTGGTGTGATACGACACGAGTGGTGCGGTTGAAAGCCTTACATCGACTCCTGAAACTACAAACAGGGAACGAGGATCGGTCAAATAAGCCTATCATTGTTGCAATATTGTACCCGTCTTTGATTAGTTTTCGCCAGAACTTCGGTATAATTCACGTGCTTAGCAAAAGACGTTGACGTAAGAAGCCTGTGAAGAGCTTCGTCTAGCTAGTCAGTCGCACAATTTTCCGTCTACTAATCTGAAACCCTTCGATTGCGTTCGGAGAGTCCTTTACTGTCTTAAATTTTATTGTGTTTGACACACAAGGGATCTACCTATCTGTGCATGATTCTGCGTTTATCTCCATCCATGCAGCTGACGTGGCGGCCTTAAAGACAAGACAGTGGGCGAAATGGGTGGTGTATGCCAAATGGGCATGGGCACTGACTTCCCCGGTTGTTTAGAGCCAACCGTAAACAACGGTATGGACTCATTTTAAAGGCCTTTACGCGGAATTTAGGGATTTCTATCCAGTATTGTATGGATTAAGTCCATTTCCATGGGCAACATATTAGTTGAAGTTGGAAGACTGCGGAGAAGCCGACGAACTAATGATGATGTATACCTATTGCAGCAAGTGCGGCATAGTTTAGAGCACAGTAGTCGATAGTAAATCATCATAAGTCCAGTTTTGGGAAAAAACTCTGGGAAAAATTTGTGTAAAACAAAAACTGAAAAGCGGAAAACGAATCTGCCTTTCGGCTTCCTATTCTTGACACACTATGCAGATAATAAGCTCGTACCTGGGTAGACCAGATGAGCCCTTTAAACACCGAAACATCCTTCTTTATTAGTGCGTCGGTAGATTACACAAATTCGGTGCAATGGGATTGCAGTGTTTGAAGAACGAAAAAGGAACCTTATGCTCAAGCAAAGCATCTGTCCATTCACCCTGGTCTTTACTTAACTGCCTCCAACAGAACAGACCAAGTTGGTGAAGCCCGCTTCTCATTGTGCGTTGTTCACCGGTATGGATTTGAAGTCCTCGGGCCCAGGAGTTGAGGTTTGTCTGTTTTTTTTTTTTTGTCTAGATGAATGTAGCTGTACAATGCACTGGACCGAATATCGTTCGAAAAACTTTTCGCTCTAAGCGATCAAAGGATATCATCATCAGTCTACGAGAGATTCCATGCTTCAGTTTGGTGAATATTTTCACATTAAAATCGAAATTTATTTGTACAATCGGTGTAGGAGTGATGTCAGTTAAAGACACACGCAGTTCCGTCGGTAATGAGTTCAGAAAGTTTCTGTCAACTTGTGGCTTTGTAGGCCAACACTCACTCGTATTTCTACCTGATACCACTGCATGAAAAGATATATTTAATGTGTCTGACCACAAACAGCTCCTAGGTCTTTTAGTAGAGAAGACCGATGAATTCCAGTTCTTTTAAAGCCTTTGGTTGGCACCACCTGGCAATGGCTCTCCTTACAGATGTAGAAGGCTACTCTATCAATGCTTAATCTTCTGTGCACCAAGCAATGAGTGAATGACTTTAATAGCAATTCGGTCTTATGTCCTAAGCCTGCGCATGCATTTGTCAGTTCTTATCGTCGCGAAACCTCTTATCTCGACAAGCAAAAACCCTTCGAACAATTTATTAGCAAACATCACTTGACACATCGGAGCATAAACACATTTACACGATAACTGTTTACATTATTTCTTCAATAGATAACGCCCAGCTCTTCACCCTCGTCCTCGTTAAAAGTCAATTGCGAACCAGTGCAACAAATCGGGCTGTACAAGCCACCTACAATGGCCACGGCACGTGCATCGCACACGTCACCGTTTACCGTGTTTTATTAGTTGATAATCGGATATTTGTAAACAAAAAATTAATTCTACATCACACAAGTGTTTAGTACAACAACCTACCCTCCTAGATAACACCAGTCTGACTGCCCCGATAAGACTCCTCTCATTCCTTCCTAGTCCTCATTCTGTGATAAGGCACTTTACCAACTCCACTCATATCAATTTCAATCCACAAAAAAACCCGCACAACCCGCCATAATCATGTATTCGATGGATAATTTCGATTTGGAATCGACCATGGCTCGACATTTCTTCGAAGGATCACAGGCCACAAATGGTTCAACTTCCAGTTCGGATTTCTTCTTCGGTGAAGATAATAGTTCCGATGACAGCGATGTCTACAGTGGATTCAACAGCGATCAGGAGAACAACGAGGAGAAAAGGTACAATTTTGTAACGAAACAGTTTAATATAAATTTCACTGCTAGATTTAGTTTGGTGATTTTCAGTCGACACATCAAGTCGCGACGCTTGAAATGTGCATCTCAGCAAGCGCAACAGAGGCAAGCGGCTAATTTACGGGAACGCCGACGGATGCAAAGTATAAATGAGGCATTCGAAGGACTGAGGTCACACATTCCGACATTGCCGTATGAGAAGCGGTTGAGTAAGGTCGATACACTGAAGTTGGCCATCAGCTATATAACATTTCTGGGTGAAATGGTGCGAAAGGATAAGAATGGAAACGAGACTGGATTGAGTGGACTGCAAAGGAACTATCAGAAGGAGATCCCCAAGAAAATCATTTTAAGAGATCGAAGTGAGTAGAATCTTTGCATGTAACAAATATTGATGATGTTTCTTTAGAGAATAGGACTGGGTAAGACAGTGTAGGCTTATCCATCCACCACGCTTGCCATCTTTTAGTCAAAAACTAAGAGTGTACCGTGTTGTTCGCAAATCCATATTTACTGTCATGACTTTTCTAGGCTCGACGTATTCATAGTGGGTTTCGTGGAAACGAAGATTCACTAGTGAAACGTGGTGCACTGACACCTTTCATGGAGTCTGAATCCTTCTGCAGGGATCATCAGTTATTTAGGAAATCGACCATGTGTATAAATTTAACGAAGCCTGGCCGAAAACTCCATGTGCTTCTAGTTACCAATTACTTCTCCTGGCGCTCGCTGCCACAGAAAATAACCAGCTAAACCAATGTAGGAACGACCCAAATTTTGTAACTGGATGCAGTGTTCACTGTTTCTAAAAACACCTTCATCGGATGAACTTTTCATTTGATCCACTCTGCCGATTATGCCTTGAGACCAAAGAAACGTCTCTTCATATTCTTACAGATTGACATTGTCCTTGTCCATCTCCCTGTAAAGAAACCTCGCTGCAATCCATTCAGAGGGGATATTTGGCCTGCCGATTGCCTGCTGAGTAAAGAAAACACTCTAAGACTCATCAAGAGATGACGCAGAAAGACCGTTCTAGAGTTGCGAAAAGATTCCTGCACCTAATCTAAATTTTGATTGTTCATCAAATTTTGCCCAGAGTCTGTAGTATACAACTGCAATTATTTCTGGAGGAGGAAGTCGATAAACTCAATATTGAAAGTTTTTCTGGCCACAAATGTCGCCAATACGGAAGATTGTAATTGCCTCAAAATGTGGCAAGAAGACCAGTTGATTGCCTCAAGCTTTGTATGGCATATTGGCATGACAATGTATCCAATTCGGGTATTAAAAATCCACGTAGCATGATCGCAAAGCGCTTGGCAGTTGCAAATGCCGTGCTGTCCGTGGCTTTTTCAACTCTCTCAGCTTGTCACAAGTGCAAGTAATGACTTTAGGGAAACAGAGGCATCGTGATAAGGGGGAGAATACTTCCAACGTCAATATTTGGAAGGCTATTGATGCCATAAAATAGACCTTCCAAAGGGAGTATCCTTCTTTTGGGTAGCGCCGAACAGGTGAAATGGAGGACAGCTTAGAAAAAAATGGTTGGAAGGCGGCCTAATCTGTCCTGTGAAGACTTCGATAACGATAATGATTTGCGGTCAATCCATTAGATGGATGAACACCTACGCTAGGCCATATTTATTCCAAGATTTGGCACGCTGTGTTCAGAGAATTTTTAAATTTTTGAAAAGATGCCAACGGAATAAAGTCACCATGAAATTGTAGACACAATAGTGAGTTTCGATACTTATTATCCCTGAGGTCATATGACTGCGACTGGCGGAGCCGTAGGATATGAAAAGCAAAAAACTCGACTGTCTTAATCATATACCTATAAAGGGACACACGTACCTGCTACAGAATTAAGCATAATGGTATGCTAACAACTATACTTAAGCAGAGCCACTTAATAATCTACGTTCCCTACAAACATATGTGGTTTTCCTTACACAGGTCATTGCATAATTACATCGCCGGCCGTGGTATATAATTTCATGTAATAAACTATATTTCACACACGCAATACGTACTCTCCGTCCACAAGTAAACTGTTCAACTTGAAATAAACACTTGCGGTTTAAATTCCCACCCCTACAGCACTCTATTACAATATGTAAGCGTTTGGTTGTTTCATTGAATCGAATATAATCAATCACCTGGCAATGAACAAAAGGATCATCCCACTCATCATCTTTCTTCATCGACAGGCACAAATTTTCGTTCTGAAAATTATGCAATTATCCTTCGTAATACAACAACACCCTCCACTGATACCCGCAATCACCCTCTCTCTCCCAGAAAAAAATAACGAATCGTTTAGTTTTCCATTTAAATTGAATTCGAAAATACGCTAAAACCTAACTGAAACACGCAAAAAGGATCTTCATCAAGGATGACGTTCCCTCATGGTAGACCATGGCATCGAATTCATCCGGCTGCCTGGAACCAATTGAGATTTTCACACTTTCCTCACCGAGTGCCCGTCTATCTATTGATTAGAAGAATCCCGAATGCCAAAACCACAAGGATCGGCAACAACATTGGCCAGGACGAAAGATATGCGTGCGCATGGATTAAGTGCGATAAAAAATATTTTAGTCACGGTTTTCTCGCTTCACAATGTTTCTCAATTCGAATTGAATTTAACGGAGTTCGGGAGGGATTGTTGGTCCTGTGCATGACACAGGGAATGAATGATTGAAATTTATCACGAGATGAGGTGAAAGGATTAGGGGATGTGATGAGTTAGAGTGATCCTTCATGAAGTTTGGTTGGATTTTTTATATGAATTTTGCTGCTCTTTTGCTGCGGTATCAACTGACAAAACATCTATAAATTTGGGAGGTAATTTGGACTCACCTTTGGGAATTCCAATTCAGATTGAATGATGGGGTGGGATTTCCTTGGAAAATCCTGAAAAATGTCGGGAAAAGTCAACAAGAAAACGGATTGCAAATAGCAGGCATAAAAAGAACCCAAAATCCGAAGATGCAAGCCCTATCCCCTTTCACGAAAATAATGATTAATCGAATGCAAACTGAGCTCCGACTATGTTGAAGGCCGTTTGTTCTATTCGCCTTCGAACGTCTAATGGAGGTCTGCTCCTCCGAATCCAACGATCTTAATCACAGAAACCCCATCGATCGCAGATGACACATGCATGTCGCACTATCGTCCAGAGTTACTCAGCTAATTCGATGGCTTAGACGTTCAGTCGACTATAGACGGGTTTCTTGGGTTGTTTCAGCAACTCATCGGATTTCATTCAAAATATTTCTCATTTGAGGAGATGACTGCAGTTTCACAGGATTTTGTGTTTTGTGGATTCCGTCAGTGTGCAGATCACCATCAAGACGTGCTTTCACAAACGTAGAGATGATTCGGTTCTAAGTCTTTGATTTGTTGGAGACCGCTCATTCGGCGATTTCTCGAACTTCCACCTCTAAGGTAAAGAACACGAATTTACCAGAGCTATTGTCCATTCAAATGTCATCTTCATCCAATATCTCGGTGTAGTCTGCCTCACAGATGTGGGTGCAGGTCGAGCTTTGGGCAAATGCCCTCCTTATAGGTTGAGGTCAGATAGGAGGAGAAGTTCAAGCAATTTTTGCACCGTTTGAGGACACCTTGACTGTTACTACTACTGTTGATCATTAAAGAGTTTTCGTGAATCAAGGTATTTTATAACCCGACGATTTGTCAGCGTTACCATGACCTTGATCAGCAGTTCAAGGAAGAAATAGATTCACGTTTTTTAAGGGCGAGCTGGACAGTTTTCCATCTTCTCGGATAGACACCAGGGACTGAAAAAACCTACGCTGTGGTTTTGCCAGCGTGGAAGAACACACACGAATCAACCTCGAACTCTATGAGCTGTATCGAGATGTTAGTTTAGTCCTAAAAGACACTTCAACTAAATTGGCCCGCCACCTTGAAAAAATAGGGAAATTTGCTTCGGTCATTGAATCTCAACGCTCAGGTCAGAGACGGAGGATTATTCGCTTCCCTTACTAAAACAATTTTGTCCGAAATGTTGGATTGTGGATTCTCTGGCGTTCACAGAAATCCTGGATAATTACTGATTTATGATTGTGTTTCATCACGTTATCACTCTGAATTTTATCGAAAAACTGATTATACATGCAAAACATCCGATTTCCCAAAACAATATCTGGTATGCGTACATGTTTTGCAATCAATAAACGACATATCAAGCGACAAAACAATATTCGAACACCGAATATAGAGGCAAAGGTAAAAATAATAAAAATAATAATAAACTTAACAAAACATTCGATGTACCACGTAGATAATAGACCCCACGACAGTCCTGTATTACATTTTTTATGAATAAAAATACACCCCACCATGGGTACGTTCGTTCGTTCCTCGTCCATCATAATACTTCCACACGGAACAAAAAGATAATCACCCTGTGGGAAATTCGTTCCACCCCAGCAGATGTGCGGCGCAGTTCATGTGTTCGGCTATGCCACACGAAATCATTGTTGTCCTCGTCATCGTCCCTTTTGCAGAAGGGGCAGGACTTTAATTCATCCGTCTCTCATCATTTGAATTCTCGTACAAGGACGAAGAGGATTTTCATTTCTTCGTTTCATGTTGGGACTGAGAGAAAAGCTCCAACGTATGGCAAATTTTCAAACCACTTTCGAGTGGAATATTATGGTGATAACCCGCAAAAACCACTTGACGCTGGACAGAGGCGGGGTAACAAATTGTTTCCCTTCCGAGAAGTTCGGTGGGTGGTTTCACCCTCGTTTTCATCTTATTTTTAGTTTTGTTATCTTTTAAGTGTATCCTTCTACTCCTTGAATCACTTTGTTTTTTCTTTGTTTACTCAAGCCCTCGTTCGCCCTTATTTGGTCGAGATGAATGTAAACAAACAAAAGATGCAAGCAAGAATCCCTGAATCCTTCCAGCTGTATAAGCATTTCGCACATTTCGTTCATTCGTAGAGAGATACGTACTCCTTTTGTCTAATCTTAATGGGGTTGTAATGTCCTTGCTAATGGATGTTTTGAGTTTTGTTGTTCCTTTTCCTTCTGTTTGTTGGATGAAGGACACCATTGATTGCAGGGGCGTGGCTATATTCCTGTTTTGACTGAAACAATCTGTTTTGTGTCATTTTATCCACAGGTGGTGGTGTCTCACACTCATTGTCATGGTACAGAAAGGGTGATCGATATCCCGGCAGTAAGCTGTATGCACGTGTTTGGACGCCAGAGGATCCACGTACGAATCACTTGAGTGGAAGATCCAGTGGTGGGGGACACTATGGCAGCAGTAATAGCAGTCGAAACAGTGACGAATCGCCATCGCCGACTTCGGCTAGTTTCAGCCCCAACAGCAGTGGATCAATATTCCCGCACTCAAATGGTGGAGTGTAATGGAGCATATTTCCGTTTATTTTTAAGTTTGTGCAATTTGCTGTAAAATTTTATGCATCCTTACGTATTTAATTTGAGAAAAAGAAACGAGAGTCATTTGTGAAATTCAAATTCTAGTCCTGTTAAACTGTGGTATACATTTAGAATTATATTCGTATTTCATTCATAAAACTAAGATAGTTCTTGTAGACTTAGGGAAACATATGTTTAGTTTTAATTGTAAATAATAAAATGAAATAAAATTTAAATGTTTAACTTAATAATAATGGAATTGAATGAAGAACTAATCAACCCTTTGGTGTCGAATTTTGGAAAGGAATGAGGGCCTTCGGCCTTTGACTCGACCAATAAGCAACCAAAACCAGATCGATTAGAAATGTAGAGCAAACACAGTAGAACAAAACTTTGACTAAGATGACGCGCCCAAGTAGCAGTGAACCTCAACCACCTTCGAGCGCACAACTGGAGACAGTGAACAAAGGACCTGCCTATCACGTTTATCCTGAACCAAAGCATCACCTAATTACTAATATGAGTATGGGTAAGTCGGGTATTTCGAAACCTCTCCTCACGAGTTAATCGGCCTTTTTTTGCCTTCAATGCCCTTGTGACCGGTTGCCCAGGTATTTGCTATTTTGCTGTGAGCAACTAGCTTCTTCAGAGTGAAGGTTTTAAAGGAGCGAATGTCTTAATGCTAGCTTAACTTTCGGGAAAGACATTTATGTGTGGGGGAACCCCTTGGGTTCAAAGCCTCCCGCATCCGTTTTTTTAAACATTTTCGTACCAAGCTCTGTTTCAATGGATAGCCACTTTTAGATCTCGGCACTATAGACCTTATAGATCGCAGTGCCATCTGCTTTACAAGCTGATAAAAAATAGATCTACACACTAGTGTTGGCAGTATTCAACCACGCTTTTCTTGGGCGGTCCACTCTTTTTCCATTTTGACTGAGTTGGTCTCGAACAACCTGAGCCCAACGATGAAGAGAGAAAACCAAGCTCAATCTTGTGGAAAGGAATCAGATTGGCGTACACCAAAAGTAATGAGTTCCAGCGACCGCACTGTGTAAGTAGTGTACGAAGACTTAACATTCGTCTTGGACACTTACTCGCAATCTGCTTACCAAAAATGTTTTGAGTTAAAACAGATCGCATCTGAAGCTTATGGACATAGGACACAATAAACTAAATAGACTCGTATACAGACTAGAGTTCACAGGCCTAGCGATTTGTACGAACTGCAAGAGACAAGAAGAGAACCTCGACAGCATCTTATACCACTGCCCAGCCCTGGCCTACGACAGAAGGCACTGTGGATACCTGCTCCGAAACATTTCATGGACATATCACCGCCCAACTGAGGATCTAACAAAGAGCATCCTGCTCACCCCGCATAGCTTAACGCAGTGCTTGTCTGACTTTCACGAGATCCCGAGTGATGAGATTATAGTTAATATCAAAGGCTTTTCTAGTTTCCTAGCTTATAGGGCTAGATCGTGAAGCTTTTTTCTTTTCAGATGCTAATGGACGTTCCCAATTGTTAAGCACAAGGCACATAAATCTATAAGATTGAAGCTAGTTCTTCTCTGCAAGTCGTACCCTCTCACATATTGCTTTCATTTTACTACCATGTCGATCGAAGTGCGTTAATAAAGGTTCACTTTGACCCTTTTCATGTCTCTAATTCGCATTTCCCCTCACCAAAGAATGGGAAAAACCATAAATGCACAAACCATAAATCAAGCACCTGCATCAAGGATTCACCTTGTTCAATTACTGTAAAACGACTCAAGGGTCGTGAAAAACAAAAGCCGTCGCACGTACTGTGTCACCTGTCTGACGGTATTCCCCTCTCCCCTTCAAATGAATTTCTAATATCAATCGACTTACCTGTTCATGTTCGTCCAAATTACACGGCAAAAAAGCGAAAAAAATGTCACTAGGGTTAAAAGGACAATAGTCCCGAACGGAGGAACGTTTCCTTTTTATCAGAAATTCATAAATTTATTGAACACCTGGAATTATCATCTCGAACGCGCGGGTGACGTGCCACTTTGTTTCACTTTTAGATAGGGGTCAACCGAATGCAATTATTTCTAACCCCTAGTTGCCAATGCACTTGTTATCGCGGGGTGTTGTATTTTATTTTTTATCGAAATGTTTGGCTAGAATCTCGAAACCAATTTTGAGGTCACATTCTTCGTTTTCACTGAAAGGACATTGCCGTATTGCACATAAAGCGACGAGTGATGGATTGCAAACCCATTCAAATGACCGGCGTCATTTGAATATTGTGTTACCCGCAATTATTATACAAACTTAGTAATCAAAAATGGTAAAAAATTGCAATTTTAAACTTACTCCACCGGCGCGCGCGTCCTTTGTTCGTTAATTTCTTTTTTTGTCTGACATTTGATGTCTTAATATTTAGTACTTCAAAAGAACGTAGTAGATTCCGCAAACAGAAAAGCTCACCAAAAAGTAGAAGCAAGAACCGCGCTAAAATAAGCTTTTCATAATCGAAGCTTATACTCTGTCCCACAAAAATTGTCAGTACAGACCTTATGGGGGAGCTTTTTTTCAAACACTGGTGCCGGTAGATGTTTTCCGGGCACTCAATGAGAGAAATTGCCACTAAAATACAAACCAAACCACTGACTTACACAGATTTTGTTTGTGTAATTCTCCCAAAACTCGAGCACATCCCACCATAACCAGTCTGGCACACAGCGGAGGGCAGAATGATCGTGTTGTCGTCATCAACTCTCGCTGTGTGTGCTGAAAATATGTACATCGAAACAGAGTTACCGTTATCCAGTCAACACAAATCGTTGCAGCTTTTTATGTGGATTTTGCCAAAGAGCTTTGAAATTTTGTGCTTTTGAGAACAAAAAAATGAATTTGAGTATGGGAGGGTGTTGCCGCTTAATATTTGGTTTTTTTCATTTTCTTGTTGTTCTGGGAAACCCGTTTAAATGCAGTTAAATTTTTTTTCGGTTTTTGTGCTTTGTAATTAAGGTTTATTCGCGCGGGATTTTGAAGCATTCAATCCAGTTACAGTTCTATAAGTGATCATATTTATTAGATTAAGTGCGTTATAGTGATATTGTGATACATCAAAATACTTGAAAAAATGCCTTCTACAAAATATTAAAATTTCACCAATATCAAGTCGGTGTACATTTTGTAAACAATTATTTTTTCTTTCCGTCAACAAATTGTTTTTTTTTTAAATCAGCAGATGGTAACCATGCGGTTGTTACTCTCCGACTTCTGGCGATTTGTCAAGCATACTACGGTAACCCTGACAGAGCTTTAAAGAGTGACAGATTTATGTAAGCTCTTGCAGCCAGAGTGAGAGGCAAACGTCCTATCTTCCCTGTACTGACAATTTTTGTGGGACAGAGTATAGTATAGTATCGACCATCCACTTTATCTCTTGCTAATATCCTGTACACGTGCTCTCTTCCTGTTAAAATTCAAATTCCTAACTCCCAACTCTCCGCTCCTTACCTATTACAAATGCTTGATGCTTATCTACAATTAGTTGACCATTCACATATTATGCAGGGCTAGGGGATGGAATCAGGGTGATTGAATGATTGAGAGATATGGAAATTGTAGGTTCGTCAGGAGTTAGGTCATGTGTGCACAATTGTCAGCTGTCGAAAAAGATTTAGCGATCAAGATGGAGATATGTGCAGGGGCTTTGTGTAAGGTAAGAGGCTTGAAGAAAATTGGTTCGGTTGAGTCACAGCACAGACAAGAGAAATATACAGATGTAGAATACGGTGCACATCGAGTTTAGTTCGATTCTTATATGTAGATTGTTCTGTTTTTTATTATTCTATGATCATTAAGTCGGAAAAATACACAATAACGAACTACGTCATACCCTCCAACGACTTCACTAAATAACGACGTTCTTACGCTAGTAAAATACACAGATAAGCTTGGCAGGCGATTTATTGAGGCGCTGATTGTATATAGTTTTTCACCGCAGGTCTAATTTCTCGCGAATGAGGCTGAATTCGGATCATACACATCCGAACTGTTCTCTAAAAGTGCTCTGAACAAAGCCTCAAATACAGACATACCATCCCTGTTCTTCTTGAAACAGCATACATCTCCACTAAACAGCCAGACTATTGCTTTTTTTGCTCTATTCAGGATCAACTACATAAAAGAATGGAACTAAACTCGGATCGGGATAACTGGAGTGGCCTATTGAAGTCTCTTCGATTAGCTATCATCTCCACTGAAAGACGAGCTTTGCGATTTTTTAACCAATTTAACGGGAAATTCATTTCACAACCACCAATTGGCTAAGGTTAAATTTTAAATTTAATCGAAAACCATATTCATCCCATACACAATCCAATTCAAATCACTCTGTAATTTCATTGCCCAGGTGGCGCCGACAACACTAAGTAGGTAAACAATTTTCATCCCGTTTGACACTTCTTTAGCAATCTTTCATCTTCCTCCAAAAACCACTGACGTGTACCACAAACCCAAACATATTTCCTTTCAATTATTATCAGAAATCAAAGTTTTTCTAACTGAAATAATGATATAACACGTCACCAATATACACACTTTTCAATACCTTTGTAAATTCACTCATTATTCCATTTAAACATCAAGTAAATCATTGTTAGAAGTGCAACCTTCTCTCGGGACCATCACCCGACGTGGCTAAATTCGTTTGAAACTTTGTTGTGTACATCGGGATTGCAGTGCTTGCAAAATGATTAGCGATAAATACAAGTTCCTGGTCTATGCTGTGGGAATATTCTTTTGTTATTTCTACTATGGAGTTATTCAGGAGAAGATAACAAGAGGACGATATGGGGAGTCAAAGAACGAAGATGGTACGATAGGTGAAAGGTTTACGTTTGCCCTGGCGTTGGTCTGGGTACAGTGCTTCTGTAATTTTATTTTCGCAAAAGGTAATTAAAGGCTAAACCTGTGTTTCTGAAAATAAAATGAGAATCTTTTGTTTTTCCTAGGAATGCTCCTTGCGCGAACGCAGAAAGAAGATACCACCCACACGGGTTACTATGCTGTGAGCTCTTTGACTTATCTCCTTGCTATGGTTAGTTCGAATATGGCCCTGCGGTGGGTACCATATCCTACTCAAGTCGTTGGGAAATCAGCCAAACCCATCCCGGTGATGATTCTTGGAGTGCTAATTGGAAGGAAATCATATTCGTGGACACGATATGGTTGTGTGTTGACAATCGTGATGGGCGTCATTCTCTTTATGTATAATGAAGGCAAAGTGAATCCAAATCTTGCACAAGAAAAGACTGGCCTAGGGGAACTGCTGCTCTTCCTCAGCTTATCAATGGATGGACTTACAGGAGCTGTGCAAGAACGCATGCGATCGTCAAGCGCCCCGTCTGCCCAACAGATGATGTTGTCAATGAACCTCTGGAGTACACTAATGCTGGGATCTGCTATGATTGTTACAGGTGCGATTAACACCCCAAATTTCAAAGTGCCAACATTAATCTTTTGAAATTTCTAGGAGAAGGCAAAGACTTTATGGCATTCGCTTCTCGTCACCCCGAATTGTGGGCACATTTAGGCAGTCTGGCTCTTGCCGGCGCTTTGGGTCAACTATTCATATTCCTAATGGTCGCTGGTTTCGGTCCCCTGGCCTGTTCAGTTGTCACTACCACAAGAAAATTCTTCACCGTGCTGTGTTCGGTTATACTCTTTGGAAACGTACTTATCCCCCGGCAATGGTTCGGAGCGGTGCTCGTGTTTGCCGGACTGTTTGCCGATATGGTCTTCGGAAAGAAGTCACCACCAGCGAAGAAACCCCAGGCGGACGATAAGAAGAAGCTGTTATCATAGGAAATAGACGTCTAGGACGAAGACTAAACTAAGCGGACAGTAAAAGAAACCATGGTCTCCAGAGTTCTTATCACTTTTTTGTACATTTTTGATTACAAATCTTAATTTATCGTCGAGATCTGCTTTCATTGAGCTTTATTTAAGTAGAAAATTACATATTTTTTTGTATTACAAAAAACCCATGCTACAGGATATATTCAACATTGTGATGTGTGTTTTAAAAAGAATCAAAATCAGAAGAACAAAGTACTTTGTTAACACAGTTGTGCGGCTTTTCACTTTCAAAGTCATTTCAGTAGATATGTATCTTGTCATCATTGTATCTGCGACATTACCGGGAACGATGCCATTGGTGTTTGAGTGAATCGGGTTGGCTTATCTCTCAACGCCTTTTGTAAAAGCTGCATGGATGAAGAAGGAATAACTCTGTTCTGTATTTGCGCTATCGACTAAGGTGAGAACTCATAACAGCCCCTTTTTCGATGAACTGGAAAACTTACGCAAAAACCTTCTGAGGGATTCTATCAAAATTTGGTCTATCCGGAGCGTTCACATCCAGAAATACCCCTTTCCAGGTTCTATGACGTGAGCTGCAGCTTCAGTCGCAAGGCACCCACTTAACTATGTCTGATGCTGTTGTTCCTCTCAGGCCCATAGTCAGGCATCAACGTTAACAAATCAGGTATCGAGCAACAGACATCAGGTTTAAGGAGTCATGGGTCTTGAATCAGTCACCAGGCATCAAGGAACACCCTTCAGGCATTAGGTGTCACCAGTTAGCCATCAGGTATCAAACAACACGCATCCGACTTGAGCACGTCACGAGGTATACGCACAAGAAACACAACCTTTCATTTCCATTTAAATCCCCTTTTCCTTTCAGTCGTCTGACACTTAATATCTAAATCATTCAACAAATCGCAGAAACTACCCAAAATCAATTACCATGTACCTACTCAAGTTCATTCCATAAACTGTCTGTCTGCTACTGTTTCCACCCATCAAACATCTCCGTCAAACCATCATTTCCCCTCTTCAATGTTTCCTAATGAAAACGAGTCAAAACAACCAACCAACACCAATGGTCAATTCGCTCAAACAACAGCTTTTCAACAGATTCGCGACAAGCTCTTTTAATTTTCCCCGTCAAAGGCCTGCGCAGTCACATCCTTCGTCAAGAAAAAGTGTCAAAACCGACAACTTGCTAAAAACGTAACATACCCCCCCTTTCGAATCCTATAGTTATCCTTTTCCTTCTGCAGTGGAGTCCATTTGTGTTTTTTTTTTTCTGTTCTCAAAAAGCTTCCTTGCCAAGAAATTGCACCAGTTTGACATTTACCCAATTTATCCGTCAGTTTGCCGAGAAAATTTCATTCGTGTTCGTGAGTTTTTTGAACTTATTTTCGAAATTTTTTTCATTTTTATTTCATAAACTCAATATTTGTGTTGAAAGGTGAATAGCGGTATAGAAAACAGTGTGCAGTCGTTGTGAAAGAGTTCAACCCAACCCCAGTTGTTCTTTAATCATAAAATGTGAATTCATCGCGACAAGAAAACTCCAATTTCATTTCGGTGTGTGTATATTTTCCGTTTGGTTCTTGTGACATAATTTTCTGCTCTAAAAATATGTAAGCGGCGCCGCGGTATGGTCAACTGAAAACAAAAACAAAATGCGAACAAAATTTAAAAGAGTTGACATCTGCAAAAGGAATCTGTCTGCCGCGCTAGAATGATTAGCTTCGGCGTTGTGTGTTTTAATTAATTCGTTGGTCACGTATGTAATTTGACAGCAATTGAAACAATCATCCAATCATTCTTTTCTGTTTTGTTTTCGTTTAGAAATTGATTTGCTTGAAAAACAACATTTTGTGGGTGGCACATAACTTTGGGGGTGTCAACGGTTGTCAGTTGTGTGTTTTTTTGATGAAATGTCAAATCGATATAAGTGTTCTTCAACGGAACGACAATTATTGCTTGCAATTCGCAGTAAAAACATCAAACATCCCCTATTTTGTGGCACATAAAGGGTGTGAGTTGCGACCTCTAGTACATTTTTCCATTTGAAATTTGATAGGTAGGGGGCAATGACTTTGATCTAAGGACGAAGGCAATTGACAGGTAGTTTGTTGTCACCTTTAGGAAGTAAACACTTCTTTTTCTTGTTGTAAAGAAACTTAAAATCACCCCACGCTTTTTGGTTTAAATTTAGATAAAAGAAAGAAAAATTTATTGACGAAAAAACATTCTTTTCGGTTGTCAGGCAATATGCGTACCGAACTGACCGAGTAGACATTCGCCGCTACTGGCTGGGTGGTCGGGAAGAAAATTACGTCAAATTCTGACTCATAGTCATAAGTCATTCGAATTCGGATGGGTGTGATGGTGATGGTGATGAATTATTATTAATATTTACTTTCATTTTCCTGTGAAATGGAAATTGGAATTTTTCTTTTTTTTAAACAGTTCATAGGCTTGTGAAGAACTGCGTAAATAATTTGTTTTTTTCTGTAATATTTCCTAGAGATTCGACAAGGAAAATGTGTCAACACATTAAAACATAACGATGTCCTAGTTTTGGCACGGATTTGAGATGATTTGGGCGTGATTTTCATTCCAAAATACAAGCAATTTCGTTTGGAATTGTTAAATGAGCGTCTAAATATAAATCATGAGTTAATGTCCATATTATCATGCAAAGTTTTAACACGCAGGCATGATAGTATTCATATTACATTGCCCTATCCATATTTAATAGCCTCCATTTAGGCTGAATCATGTCATTATCCATTGTTGGGCGCCATGCGGTTTAGTGTAATGACCTCGAAACAGCTTTTTATAGTTGGCGGCTAAGATATCTGTTGTGTTGATGGACTTGGCATCGCAGATTGATCAGGCAGTTTTCCTCTTGTCAAGAGATTGGATTATCCGGCTTTGGATGCTGGTCTCATTGACAGAGAATCAAGTATGATTAATACTGGGAAGCGAGTCTTAAGCAAGAACTCAAGAGACTCGTTTGTAATTTTGGTGCGCCTACCGTTTTTTTTGTTGAATCCTTCCTAACCTCCGTTTTAAGATTTTGTTCCCCGCCAAGTTTGCCTTAATCAGTGCACTGAGTTGGAATATACTGCTCATATTCCAGCAAGATTTTCTTTATGACTTCGCTCTCGGTTTTGCAGAGCTCGCTTTATAGGTATAAACGAAAAGGTTTTCGTCATCATCATTATCATTTTCTCTTGATCGTCTGACCTTTTTTTGGCTTTTAAATGTAACAAATCCTCTTAATGCGCACCTAAAGCCTTCCTGACATCCTGTCTTCATTCTTTTTAGACTGACTCCAGAGGTGCTGCGAGAGAAATTACAATATATTTGAACGCAAAGGGTTAGTGTCTTGAATTCTGAATACGAATTAACGGAATAATGACGAAATCAGCAGAAGGAACCCACAGATTTTTATTCCCGATTTTGAATGGCGGGTTGAGAAGCTTTTACAAGATGATTTATACTCGCAGGCGTTTAGATGTTTGCTGTATGCAAATCTTCGCAGTTCAGAAGAAAGTCTCCTTTCTAAATGCATCCAGCTGGGCCGCAGAAAGATTTACTATTCAGTGACGAAAAGACCCCTATTCTGGGCTTTAATCGCAGTCAGAATCCTTTCGTAGCAAAAAGAGGATCTATCGGGAAACCCACCCACCCAAATAGAATAAAGACCCGTTTGAATGAGACACCTATACAAGGCTTTTTATTGGCAATAGCTTCCTTGAGTCACTCCGCAGTCGTTTTGAGAGGTGAAAGTAATTTAACCAAATTGGAGCACCACCCAGATGAATGACGGGATCGGTTAAAAAAGTGCAGACATCTGACTCGTGGTCAGAAGGGTCAATCACATAGCAGATTTGAAATGGATTTCGTGTGCACCCTTTGAATCAGCGCCTTCACCTTTGCTGTCTATGAGTCTATGCCAATCTCCTTGTTGTCCTTTGCGAGAGTTCGCCACGTGTTCGACACATCACATCAAGTCGAACTTTTTATTGAGATGAGCACAAACTCCAGCGATGGTTATGCTGTTGGACAATATGTAGAACCTTGGACCTTAGTCCTTGAGGTTAGAATTTCCACCTTACATTGGTGAAAAGAGTCCTGGGAAACTTAGAGACTAGAACTCCTGCCATATTTCCATATTGCTTAAGGGGGATGCTACCTCTGGCCCCCTAGATGGACCAGTTGGCGCCCTAGGTTTCTCAGAGGGCGCTAGGGGGTCCCTCTAAATTTGAGGATCAGCTCGATTCCTTGACTAAAGAACACCCTTCCATAAAATGTATAAATCTCTGTCACTTCACCTAATTTGACCAAAAAAAATAAATGAGAAATCTAAATCACGTCAATGTGATTCCCTGATTCCCTGCCGTTTCCACAATTTCTTCTTGAAACAATATCTCATTTCAGAATTGTTTTCTTTAGACAGTTCTGACACATAATACTTCGTTTGTTTACTCTCTAGCCACACACAAGTTATAAACAATCGGCCAAAGCAAGTGTATAGTGTAAATATTTCCTCACTCGTCAAGGGGGATCCGTCCATTAAAAGTCATTCTCCATCAAGACATTCCACGCGCGTCAATAGTTCCATCCAATGGCCACTGGCCACCCTAACCGAATGACCTTCAACTTCCGCGGTGTAGCCCAAAACACAAGTATAGCTCCAATCAATCACTCACTATCCCGGAACGATTTTTGTTGAATTTTATTATTACAACCTTATTAAGTGCTATATATAAAATTGTGTTGTGTGATTTTTTTCTGTTTTTGTTTTTAATTTAATTCGCCGCTGTGTTATCTGGAGCGATTTTGATTTTTCTGCTAGATGTCGTGCACCACAGCCGGTCTTGTTGATAAAAAAGAATCTCGTTTCGCTTGTCGCATTTGTGACGCCCTGAGTTCGTCGTCATTACGAAAATTAAGCCAAAAGTTGTGAAGTTGAAATTCAAAGTATCTGCTAGGTTGTGCGTCGTCGGTCGGTTGGAATTCACATTTTGTCAATGTGCGCTCTTTTTTTATTTTTTGCGAATGAGATTGTTCTTGAATTTGGATTTAATGGAAGTGGGGTCGCTGTGGTGTATAGAGTGCGGAATAATTTAAACTCTGGTCGTAGATAACGCCAATCGAAATGCTGTACAGAGAGGATGTATTTCAAGTGAAATGTGAACGCTAATCGGTTGTGTGTTTTGCCTAAAGTGCGAGATTGGAAAACCCATAGAAAGTGACAGTAAAAAATCTATCCGAAGGGTTAAAAATTTGTGTGAATCTGGAGGTCATTCTATCATTCCTTTGCTGATGTAAGTACCTTATGGTCATGCAGTGGCTTTAAGTCTGAAATCCTAAGTTAAAAATCAGTCACTTCGAATTAGCAATGAACCTTAAATTAGGACTTAAAATTGACACTAGAGTTCTTATTGATATCACGAGGGAGAGGAAAGAAACAAGCTTACGTCTGATTGTGTCTAGAATGATTTGATGGGCAACCTGGCTAGCGACGCAATTAGCGCTCAAACCAGTGGAATTCACGAAATTGATATTTCAGGGTTAACCAAGGCATCAACCAACACTCTTCTCCAGTTAGCCTGATTCTTAAAACACGTGTTCATAAGCGAGAGGCTCTCAAAACGTCCGAATCTCGAGATAAATAATTTAATTTTCTATGAGTTATTCTCCGGACTATTTTGGTCTCGAAAGAAGCTTAAGAGATTATCGCAGCAAGTGAACTCGCACCCTTAGCCTCTTACTTGGTTATAATCCCCTTCTCCTTGTGTACGCGTCTATTCGGAAACCTCTTTCAAATGATTTGTTCTTTACGCCCATCAGGTCATCTTCAGCTGCCTTGAGTAGTTCAGCAGCTAGACCTTAATTTCGTCCTGGGGCCAAATCGTTTATTCAGTGATCGTACAACTCGCCAAGTAAAAACGAACTAGACTCTTGGTCTTGCCCCTCGGTCTAAGTGACTTCTCGGCATATCTTAGGCTTGGAAGTAAACGGTTGAAGTTCTAGTTCCTTCAAGACTTTCCTTAAATTTTGTGTGCAAATTGAGAACTTCCCTTCTATCTTTCTCGGTTATGTTTGGCTGATCCGTCAAAGACTACAATCACCAATTTGTTTGTAAGGTACTGAGTCTAGTATTTACTTAATTACTTAAGGTGGCGCTACAGACCGGGGTGGTCCTGGGCCTCAACCAACAAGCGTCTCCAGCCAACTCGATCTTTAGCCAGCTGCCTCCAGTTTCGCATGCCAAGTTGGTTGAGGTCCCCTTCCACTTGCGTGCGCCACCTGAGTCGCGGTCTTCCTCTACTGGGCCGTCCCTCGGGTGTGGATTCGAAGATTTTTCCGGGCCGGAGCGTTGGTGTCCATCCGCTCTACATGACCCAGCCGCCTCAGTCGTTAGAGCTTTACTCTTCTGGCTAGGTCGCCAGACAGCCCTTACAGTTGGACGTTGTATCTCCTCCTCCATTCACTGTCTATGCAGACGGGACCGAAAATCACCAGAAGAATTTTCCTCTCGAAATAGCCAAGAGCGACCGCATCCGCATTTGACAAAGTCCATGCCTCAGCGTCGTAGAGCAGGACTGGGACGATTAAGGACTTATACAGGGTCACCTTAGTTGTTCGAGAGAGGGCTTTGCTACTCAATTGCCTTCTTATCCCAAAGAAACAGCGATTATTCTTCGTTTAATCTCAGCGCCGGTGTCATTGTCTGAATGTATAGCGGAGCCTAGATTGAAAAGTCCTTAACTACCTCAAAGTTATAGCTGTCTATAGTGACGTTCTGTCCGAGACGTCGGTGTTGGGAGTTCTTTCTTGTTGACAGCATATACTTCGTCTTGCCCTCATTGACCGCTAAGCCCATCTTCGCCGCCTCCGTCTCTATACTCACGCACTAGTGACATCACGCCTAGTATTTACCCTTCTTTTTATTTTTTCATTTCATTGCTACAAAATCTTGATGCTTTGTTAGATCAACAGGCCTGGAATGATGTACCTCAAGCACGAGCTCGGGCTTGTGTTTTCCTTGAAATTCTCATCCGTCAACCAACATCAGAATCTCATAAAGTGGCAACAAACTAGAAAACCAGTTCTTCTGCCTGAATTCCAGGTCATTCTTCTTCTAATATTCATGGTAAAATATCTCCAAAAATATTTCCTGGATCGAGGCAAGCAAAATTAAAAAATTCCCAGTGAACAACGATTTTTTTTTTACGTAAAACAATCACTTTTGCTTCCACTTTAATCAATAAACATGTCCTCTCAACGATTTTCTCATCCCCTAAAATGTCTCTCCCCCCCATCCATATACTACAACAGCAACAACCCTCAATTCTGTGATTTCAAGTTGCGATACAAACATGTAAACATGCCTCCTTTTGGCAAAGCTTGTGATTCATATGCTATCCACCCATCTGCGAGATACTGTTCGTATCCCTCGCTAGCCGTATGTCATTCAAAAAGAATTCCGAATGAGCGATAAAAAAAGAACTTTTGTGCAGTTTTCGGTCAATAAATACCTCGGATTCCTTTAGTTGTCACGACAACACCCCCAAAGGGGGTGGTTTCGCCTAAAATACATTTTAGATACAAAAACAAAAACATTTGGCGCTCACGTGCTACTTTCATCATTTGACAGATGTCAACGGCCATTGTGGGTAAAAATAAAACACGAACATAAAGCTTTCGTTGAGTCGGAAAAATGTTCAGTAGTTTGGGGGTGGTCCCCTAACAAGTTGACGAAAGAGATTGCTCAGTCCCTTCATGAAGGACGATAGGGGTAGGTATGAGAGACAAAAACAAAAATAACCGGCCGGTGTGTGGTCTGCAAAATAAAACCAAAGAAACTTGTACAAGTGCCTTGTTGGGAAGTTGGGGTGCACAAAAAAAGCTCTTCCAGCTTTTACGCTTTTGCAATGCAGTAGAAAAATGCATTCGTCACGGAAGTGACCAAGGAAAGGAGTGCTAGTGCTAGTGCTAGTGCTGAGCTTGGAATGTAAATCGTTTGGCTATTTTGTCTGGTATGTACAGGCAGTGAAAATAAATTTTGTACCCCGTGATTTTTTTTTGAGGATCTATTGGGTTTAAAGTATAAAAATGCCTTTCTAGGGTTTTATACCTCCGAGAGGGTAAGAGTTCAGGTTCTTTAATGGATTAGAACTAGAGTGGGACAATTGAGAACCTAACTAAACAAAGTTTCTTACTTAGTTGGTCGAGATAGGGTCTTGCTACTCAATTGTTGAAAGTGACTCGCCAAGGCGTCCTTTACTCTTATAAAGCTGTTTTTGGACACGCGACCACCTTTGTCAAGCTTATGAGAGATATCCGCGTCTTTCATACCAAGCTAGATGAACTGAGGCTCAAAGTGCTGTCTGAAATTGTATCCCTTTTGTCTACATCTCCAAGACTTGTCTCCTCGCTCCCAGACCCGCACAAGGAATAGGCTTAATGCAACGTCTGCAGATGGGCAGTTTTTCG
The DNA here is from genome assembly GCA_917880715.2 of Matsumyia berberina. NCBI lineage: Eukaryota > Metazoa > Arthropoda > Insecta > Diptera > Syrphidae > Matsumyia > Matsumyia berberina. The sequence goes on from OU862872.1 coordinate 113,198,303, forward strand.
GTCTTTTAATGGGACTTTTTAGTCTCCATTAATCATACCGTTCCTATTTCCAACTATACTTTGCTTATCACTGACGTAGAGGGCAACGTTTTCACGTCTCCAGAGTGTATCTTATCCTTCGCCAGACCCGTATTTACCGTCTGTGTGAAGAGATTGGTATTTTCTCTAGTTGGTTCGACTGTACATGCAATCTTCGCAGTGGTTGATGTAGTCAGCTCACCCCTTGGTGTGTCTTTGCCAGTCAGGGGAACAAGCGGCTCGATCACCCTCTTTTCCGACCTTGCGCCCCCCTCGACCCGAGAAGCAGCTTTTTTCTAAAAAAAGACGTTCTTTTTGCAGATATGCATAAGTGTTGCAAAGACGTTTCCTCTCCATTTCTGTCAAGTTCTCCCAGATTTGTCGAACATTTTGCTTCTCCTCTCTCAGTTCCATTTCGAAATCAGTTTTTATACAGCCAGAGGTCCTATCAAAGGACAAATGCACGGACACCTTCTACTAATGGCCAAAGTAGGATGGGATAGGTTAACCAGCATCAATGAGCTCTCGATGAAAGAGATATGCGTTATGATATTTTTCTTAGTTCGCTTTCTCAGAAACGTACATAAATAAACAGGAACCATCACTTCAGTTCATGATCACCACTAACAGAATTCCTCACCAGAAATTTGTGTTAAAAAAAAATTCTCGCACTCACTGTTCAGGCACCACACAACCCCATATTCAAAGCAAATGCATTAGGGGATGATGGCACGCTGAAAGCTCTTTCAAATGACTGCATTCACTCTAGGGTTAAGCTTTAACGATTTCGGGACATAATCGCCTCCCGTGTAGTCGTTGTCGCTCGTCATCATCGTTCTTCGAAAATTTGTATCTTTTCGGTGTTTTCTCGCCTCAAATTGCATTTCAAACAGCAAATCTCAGGTGGAAAGTGCGCGTCAAAATTGCTCCTCCTCTGCAGAGGAAAAAAAACCGTTTTTCCAATTCGTATTTTGATTCCTGTTTCCCGTTTTTTGTTGTGTGATTTCAGAAATAATAACACGAGTGTCCCAATACTCAAGTGCAAACTAAAAAAAAAATTCAAAATCCCAATCGTGTTGCAGTAAAAAAAATGAAAAAATCCACTGTGGATGCAAAGAAAATTTTTTATTTCATTTCCTCGCGTTTGATGTTTCGTAGTTTTTCCGTTGAAATCCGTTGATCGAAATTTGTTTAATTTGTGCGGTGTGTCGCGTATTTCCGAGTTTTGATCCTTTTCCGTTGTGCGGTTTTGGTTTGAATTTGTGCAAAAAGCAAAAGCAATAGAAAAAAGCCAAGTGTGCAAGTTTTTGCAGTGAAAATAATAAATCGTAGTGCCTGTCAGGGATTACCTGCACCAGTTAGTGAAGTGAGCCTTCCCGAAACAGCGTGGCTGTCCAGTTGTTGTAGTGGTGAGTTGAAACTTTAATTATATAACAAAAAACTTTCGTTGAATTTATCTAGTCAAACTGTTGTTTCCTTGGACCTCCGGGTGGTGGTAGGCAATCAAAGAGGGGCTCTAAGGCGTTGACCATAGCCTGCGCTATTGGAATCGATTTTATGGTAATTCAATTTCTGGTAATCTCGACCTTCTGCATCCGGATTTTTCTCTTGACTCATTCATCCCCTAATGGATGTAGGAGGTTAAGGAACTCCCACACACATGAGAGAAATGTCAACAAATTTAAGTTTGTATGCGATTCATTAAAGCGTGAGACGATTACATTACCTACGTAGAGTTCCGCATTCCTTGTGCTTTAAATCCGGGGGTGAATTGCATTGTTTCTGGTGGGTCATTTGCATGTCTGAGTTCCAGTAATCGATTTCGCTTCCAGCTTGCTATGCAAGTGATTCGTTGTCCAGACAATGTGTCTGCAGTCATTCCCTGGAATGATGTTCTAATGCTTTTGTTCTCATTCCTCATTGGGATGAGGAAGAATGGTATCGTTTCCTTCTACGAGTGAAACTTTTTTATGTTCGAGGAAATGATGAAGAGTTTCCTGGTATTTTGAGTTTTGTTCTGGTTCTGTGTATTGTTCGGAAGGCATATCTCCCTGTATGACGGTCAAGTCAATGGGGGTTTTTTGCAATACATCGGATTCAACTAAACAACACAACATTTCTCTGTTGAATCTTTAAAAGACGAGGACTTGTGGCCTTTAGATATTTTGTTACAACCTTGTTGTGACTTCGAGACCCAGAAGAAGTCTTGGGATGCTTTGTGACATCAAATTACAACCTCGTGGCACATCTTCCATCCAGGGCCAACGATTAAAACCAGACTGTGTTTCATGACGGATATTTCCTTCTACAAATCATCCAGAAACTTCTCTTCTTTATGTAGTACATTTGGGAGTTAATAGTGTAATCTCTGCTTAGGCCTTTTATTTTGGTGTGGAAACACTTCACTGGAGCTCTCACACGCAACTGGTTTTTACCCATTTTACTAAAATTTGTGCACTTTCCACATTAGCACCGAAGATCTGCCACCTGATTCGAGCAAATGCATGATATTCACAAAGGAAATGTTTCAAAGTGTCGTCGTTCTCTCCAGAAGCATCGCAGTCATTGGCGCCACTTAAGCCTAAGACATTAAGATGCTCGGCCAAGGTAAAATGAGGTGCCGTGACATAAGGCCATATTTCAAAATATGGCCTTATGACACTTTCACAAAGCGACATAAGGCCATATTTCTAGGTATGGCCGTTTCGGATATAAAGAAACTTTGCATACACCCAACCTCGCACCCACCCCAAATCCTACAGTGATCCCAAGCAGGGGGGTTGCAGGGGGGTAGCATGCCCCCCCATACATATTCCACGGTTTATTATACAAATGCTGTACCAAAACTGAAGTTTGAGGGTAAATCTCTTCCATATAACGCACACATGAAAAACGCATTCACTTTCGATCGACATTATTACCAAAAAATCCATTTGAAAGTGACATAAAGCCATAATGGCCCTATGACGCTTTCGCAAAGCGACATAAGGCCATACCTACAAATATGGCCTTATGTCGCTGTGTGAAAGTGTCATAAGGCCATATTTCAAAATATGGCCTTATGTCACGGCACCGTAAAATGACACGCTTAAGAATGCTGCTGGATCCCAGAGAGCCGTGCCATGTACAATTGTGTTTGTACGAAACATAATCGTCATTAGAGGAGATTTGGGCAGACTCCAAGAGAAATCATCCTCTGAGCCTTGTCTAGCAGCCGCATCAGAAATCTTATTTCCAGCGTTTGTAGGGTGACCCATCATCTATACCGACGGATCAAAGATGAACTGCGGTGTGGGGGCCGGTGTCTACTCGGAATCACTGAAAATAGCAAGATCATATCGCCTGCCGGATTTCGCCAGCGTTTTCCAGGCGGAACTACTGGCAATCCGGGAGGCTTGCACGCAACTTGGGCGTAACAGATCACACAAAGAAAACATTGCTATCCTCATAGATAGCCAGGCCGCTATCAAGGCCATTGACTCGGCTACCATATCCTCCAAACTGGTGCTAGAGTGCCGGAACGATCTTGCCTGCTTAGGCGAACGGTTCAGGGTCACACTGCTCTGGCTTCCGGGGCACAGCGACATAACAGGTAACGAGCGTGCGAATGAGCTGGCCAGGCAGGGGTCAGCTCTACCCGGCCCACCCGCGGTAAGGGTCCACATCCCGCTAGGAGTGGTTAAGGGACAAATCCAATCACACTTACTGCAGAGGGCCAATCTCAAATGGAGGAGATTAACGAACTGCGCCATATCAAGGAAGATATGGCCGACTTAAGACACGACCAGAACTAGGGATCTCCTAAGTAGAACCCGGCCCAGATATTGCCAGAATAACGGCAGTTATAACGGGGCATTGGCCAACTGGAGACCATGCGGCCAAACTAGGTATTCCATACAATCCCTACTGCCGCAGTTGCGGAAATGAAAATGAGAGGGAAACTCTCGTCCACTTCCTCTCCAAGTGTCCGACACTTGCAAAAGCCAGTGGTAACAAAAAGTCACATTCTAGTGCTAATTGGGTTCAGTTGAACCGCCACCTCTACCTACCTACCTATCGTGACCCAGGGACCCAGACGAGAGTCAAAACTTTTAGCCTTCTGACCAAATTCAAAGAGTTCTTGTATTCTAGAATTATTTTGGAATTAATTTAATGGTTTACACTTACAGAGAATTTAAGTGTAGCCTGGCTATAGATGCTTCGATCCCTCCACCAAACGTAGTGTTGTCGGCACCGGACTCATGATCGGCTCTGGAGCCATTCGTGAAGATTTGATTACAGGCCAGTCCAAGCTCAAACTTTGGTCGGAGCTACTCCTTAGCGGAAGGAAAGTCGACTTTAAATTTGCACAGCAGCCAAAATTCTGATTTCATTGCATCAGGCATATCCATAGAACCAGGGACCGCGCTTTAAAATTCATTCTAAATTCTAACACCGAATAACGTAGTAACCACGTCTGAATGCTCGCTCTTACAAGTTTTTGGTTAATGTCGCCTTAGTGCTTTAAGACTTCCGGCATCTTTCTTTGACTCAGCCAATCCTACAGCACTTTTTGAGTGGCAACGATTTTTCTTTTGCATCAGTCGTCTAGGACCTTCAATAGGAGCTTTTCGTCTTCATGTAGGGCTTATACTTTAACACTTGAAAGTGGCCATACTAACAGGAGCTATAGACGACATTTGTAAATCTGTCTAAAAAATGGCTTAGCAGCCACCTAGGATGAATGCCTTAGTGAAAATAGGACGGTAGTAGGGTTTCATCCTGAATTTTGTAGAGAGGACGACTGTTATTATTATTATTAGTGGGGAGGGGTTTGTCCACTCTAGCACTTCGGTCTCTATTTAGAGCATGTTCTGTTTGTATGTTCCAGAGGCGGTCAGGAAGCTAATCAGCTTCTCTGGGTAGAGCGTGGCAAGTGCAGTTGGTGAGGCTAATTCACTGCCTAGGGTCCGCTTTCTCAAATGAATGAGAGCGGGGCATTCTGCGACAAGGACCAGTAAGTAGACAGAACTGAGTTTCGAAAAACAATCTTCAGACTATTTTAGAATGTCTGAGAAGTAGACTGACTGTGTCAATTTATTCTCTTCAGAGTCAAATCTCCAATGTCTTAGTCTGCCCTCCAGCTCTAAAGCTTGTTATCCCTAAATGAAGTCTCAAAAACAGTCAATCATTAGCACTTGTTGCTTGCCACTTGTGTTTGTCCTTAGAAAAAATCCTTAATTTTTTAATCAACAGCCCTTGACGTTGTTCACAAATGATTCCTTCCCACTTTCCACGAGTCCTTGAGAGCGCTCACTATTTATTTTTATTTTTGTTCCGTCTCCATCGTCATTACCAAAAAGAAAAAAAACCAAAGCAACCACAAAACAATTTGTTTTCCCATTTCCACAGGACATCCACCGCTGCTTCACTTCCTTGCAACTGCAAATACGAACGTAGTTTCGATTATTTCCTTCCTCTCGTAAGGATTGCCAATGGCGTAGGATTTTCTTTAACTCGGTTATGTCATGACTTTGACTACGTACATAACAGGAGGATTCCCATTTTCCTGCAGAAAAATTATGCCAAAAATTATTCATTTCACGGAATGACATCATTACCATCACACGCTAGCTGTGTGTATCAGCTCCAATTTCATAACTCAAATCGATTTTCTTTTCCTTTTTTTTGAAACTCATATTTCAAGGAAAGCCTCCCTCTCTGTCTCTGAGTGTGTGAAAGGAAAGAAGGAAATAGAGAATTCATTTTGAAACGACAGACATCGTCACTTCCTGGTGTGTAATTTGCATACTCACGTGTGGGAAAGGCAAAGCTCCTTTGAAAATTGTCACAGAGTTGGATGCAATCGTGAAATGTGTGTGGCAAACGTGACACCTTCCTTGAAAGGACTGTACCCATTGCCTTGCAAATGAAACCTGCACGAGTAGGTTGTAATTGATTTTCTAAAGTAAGGTGGGGTTGCATTCGCAATCAGTAGGACGCAAGGGGGGACACAAGGAGTTGATTGAAATTTGTTCGTGGTTGACCTTCATGACGGTTATGGGTTGAGACGTGAAGTCCTTGATGCAATTCTAAGTCACGTGGTATAATGTCGTGGGTAAAATAAGTGTTAACTGACCTTGACAAGACTGAAACGTGGTATTTGTACATAAGAAATCAGTTAACACGTGTCATATTGAAATTGGATATGACTTGAGGTGCTTTCAGCTCAACTGGCACAGGATAGCATTGATGATGGCAGGGTTTTATAGAAATTCGTAACACGTTTGCAAAGAGGTTTTCCTAGGATGATTAGGTTGAGTTGAAGTGACACACTTAGAAGAGAAAAGGTCCATTGTGTACCACAGGAGTTATCACTAGTTCAGAACTACCTTGAAGCCTGTTGTGAAGCGTAGGACATTTGAAACGTCAATGCACGCTATGTCACTTGAGTCATCGAAAAAGGGAACTCTCAGTATTCTTTTGGGCAGATCCGAACAGGTGCAGAGGAAATTAAGAATTATTTCTTCCTCTCATCATCCCTGCAGCTTCTACAGAAGTCGTTTGAGTAGAGGCCTACCCACTTGGACACTATACTGTGAGGACACCGATAAGAATTCTGATTTGAAATCGGTTTAATCCGACCAAACTATTTGTGCGATTCTGGTCTAGCTTAGGCCGGACCTGTCTAAAAATTTGGCGCATCGTACCAGCCTCCCATCTGCAATTAGTTTTCCTGATTATATGTGCATACATATAGCGAGCGGTATGCCCAGTGCGCGTCGTTCAGAGAGGATGCCAACGGTAGTACGTTGTCTGGCGAGTAAGACACAAGCGACAATCTAGAGGGACTTTTGATGTATATACATAAGTGAGATAACTCCAGACATTTAATTGCCGCTTGGCAGTCTGTGAAACCCCAAACATTCAAGGCAGATATTCAATAACATTTCAACTGAGACAAGACGTCCTTGATCGCCATACTTTCTGCTTGAGATACGCTACAGTGATCAAGGAGGGGGATGAAGATGCTCATAATGAGCTCTGTGGAGAAGACACCATCACCCATTGCCTTCTCTTTTCTGGAGCCGTCTGCTGCCAGGATAAACTTGCCACGTTTTATGACAGCGGATCTCCCACATTGCTGTCCTGAACTTACTTTCTTGAGTGGCACTTCAGTCCGAATATAAACTCTGTCGCCACCAACAAGTCTCGCTAGGTTGTTCAGTCCTTAGCTTCCTATTTAACCCACCAAGTACTTCTTTCTACTTGTGCGCGTCCCTTAAGCAATGTCCTTCTTTACTGCGTTGTCCATCTGGGTAAGATTCGAAGAGGTTTTTTCTTTTTCAAAAAATTAACCAAAATCCCTTTATATTCTCACCATTACCTCACCTCTTTCTTTTTTCAGATAAATATTCATCAAAATGCCGGGTGGTAGTGGAGGTTACGATGAAGTTGCAGCCGCACGTCGCGGTCGCTTTCGTGTCACATCAGCATCGACTGGTCCACCGGAAACAACACTCGGGCGGTTTCGTCTGATGCCGGCATGTGAGTTAATAGTTTCCCTATTCGTTTTTTTTTTTATTTTTTCCAGGCCACATTTTACTAGTCACTTTTACTAATTAATTGGAGAAAATTATACATGCCAACGACCAACGACGTCCTTTTTAATTCCAGCCAACTATGGTGCCATTTCGCCCATTCTTCAACGCGGTCGTTTTGCTGTCATTCCCGAGGAACCCCATGGTTCACCGGCTCAAGGAACACCACCGCCTGACAGGACAGAACGTTCGCCATCGCCCGAGTGGGATTTTGACATCGATCAGGTGAGTGTTGTGTCTGTGTGTTGCGCCGCGTGACATAATTTGTTCCCCAGTTCGTGTGGAAGTAATCATTAAATCAACGAGGAGGTGGTTTGAATCGTTAGGCGTGGTATTTTTAGAAAGGACTTTGTGTGTGGCGGGGTTAAGTAACTAATCCACGGGTTGATTGAAAGTACCTCTAGCCATTAGACGTGTCAGTATCGACGCGGTGTTTGAATTAATCGGAATTCAATGGCGAATTAGCGATTGTGTACAGCACCATGTGGGCTGTGTGCAAATAAAGCAGGCGCCAGTCATGAATATGAGTTCGTGGTGGGAAATGGAAAGTTTCTAATGAAAATTAGAGGATTTCCGTTGTAAGTTGTTTGTTACTGTGTGATTAATTAGATTTGTGATACGAGATCCAGCGACGCCATCATTGGTAGCAATGAAAGGTCACAAGTTCGGTTATATTAAGAATTCCTATCGAATTTGTCGCCCCCTAAAAGAGTTCACGCTACCGTCTAGAAGAACTAACGAGCATGAGGCATTCCATGGTCGCTGAAATCCTTTCGTTAACAGATCTGTCAAGCTGGGTCGAGATCCAACGTCTTGATTCCTTTCGGTCAAGTCGGAAGGCACCTATTCTTGAATAGCTTTGTGGAGGTTTCTTGCCGCCAGAGAGCACTTTGACTTGGAAGATCTTTTGTGCCAAGCAAAGTTTGTTGAGAGCTTCTCTTGAAATCCCTCGAGATGAGTTCTAGCTTTATGTGGCTGATGGATGAAACACAATTGCCTTCGTGGTCCTTATGTCCGGGGACCCAATAGATTGTGATTTAGATTTGAGCAGCTTTAAAGAGTTCGTACAGGTCCCGACGAACCTCTTGTCAAAGTTGAATAAACTTTGAGCGCGGCCTGGCTATCAGTGAAGCTGGGTCCCTCACAGGCGTTTAGTTTGTCTGCGCGTACCTTTACCTCCCCTATTCTTTGCTTGAACACATTTTACGGCCTTTAGAATACGCGTTAGGCTAGGGGCTTGGGCAGGAAGTTTTGTTGTAGCTGTATGGAACTGTGAGCATGTCTGCTTGGGTATGGCAGAGCTTATCGACACAGCTTTGAGCTTGAGTGTCGGCAGCTTCTCAGCTGCTGCGCCTAGAAAGAGGCTAAAAAGGTTGATTCTAATAAGAGCATTTTTTGTAAGCTCTTTATCTTCGTATTCTTTTTAGAAGCTCTCGTTGATTTTAGAGACAGTCAACCGATTTGTAGCCGACTGACAAAGTAAAAATATGTGATTTCAACTTTGGTCTCTCTATTCCGCAATCAAAAGATCCTTATTCTGTATTTTCCTCGTTTTCAGAAGCTTTTCGTTGCAAAACCAGGAGCTATCGAGAAACAGTTCTACCATAATTTGATAGTGAGGAGATTTATGTCCGACCGCCTTAAGTTAAGTACCTTCTCAAGGATTTATATCGCTAATAGTTCCTTTGAGTGGGATCTACTCGGCAGCTACATACATATATTCCTTGAACAGCACTACGCCAACAAACCCCTAAATTTTCTTTTAATTTTTCCCTCCTTACATGGTCGTTCAATTCAATTTTCTCATTTATTTGTTTTCCCTTATCAATTTCACGTACAATTCGTATTTTCCGTTCAAAAAACGTAATTAAATTTCGTTAATTCTTATAATCAACGATCGTATTAGCAAATTTATTCCCTTCCCGCTGAATACTCTCATTTACCCCATCCAGCTGGTAAACCGCACTCGATTCCACCGTAGTCACTTCAATTCCAGACAATTCCTCATCTGCCAATTTCACCCAGCGCACAGAACGAACGCATCCAGTGCCCAGTATGAAATAAGCTGCCAAAGCAATCGAATCGGGTTGAGGATCGATCGGTGTTTGTGTGTTCTTTTTTTTCGCGTATTGTTTGTCCGTGTTTAATTTAATTTTATTCTCGTTCCGAGTCCAATTGGTTTTTTGCAGTAAAATTCGCACAAAATTTTCCGCAGTGCGTAAGTGTTTTATCTGTTTTTCTCTCATATCTACAGCACGAACGAAAAAATATCAAAGAAAAAAAAATTCGACAACACCACGATAGTTTGCTTTGTGCGGAACTTCCAACGGGAACAAACGGAAAATCGCAGAAAAAAAAATTGCAAATCGGCTGTTCTGGTGGAGAAAATATTTTTTCTCCATTTTTCTTTTTATCAGCAAACAAAATTTATTACTTCTCGCCCAAACGAAAGGCAGATAAGAGAAAAATTGAAGCGTGCGTTGTCGTCGTGGTCGCCCTAGTCGTCGTCGAATTGTGTTGCAATTTTGTAATCATCAGCTAAAGTAGATCCTAACACCCAACACCCAGCTACACCGAGGAAAAAAAAAAAGAAAATTAGTTTTCTGTCCGGGAAAACCTCCAAAATCCACCATTAACAACAACAAAAGCAACAGCTGAGTTGAGCGAATTTTATATTCCTTTTCCTTGCGTTCCCGTACATATTTTTTGCCGTCTTTCGCGGTCATTTTTGTGCTTTTTTTCGGGGTGAACGGAACAAAAACAACGGCGACGGTGAAAAGTGAAAAGTGAAAAAATAAAAAAATAAAACACCAAGTCAAGAGGATAATCATCCCGGGAAATTGGTGTGCGGTATCTGTTTTTCCATTGTGCAGTTGTTCTTCCCAGTGATGGAAAATTTAACCGGAAGCTGATTGCTTTTGTTTCACTGTGGTGTTCCTATACAAGGAAGAGGTACCTGCTGAGGAGCCAGGAGTGCCTCTTTCAGTTTTGCAGAGATGACCATTGAAAGGATTAACCAGCTATTGTTCGTGAAGTTCTGGTTAGTATTGCACAAGAAAACAAAAATTTTGCTAATTGTTTAACTTTTTTTGATGGTATAACTTTTTGACCGACCAGTGGGTGAGATGATGGATACGTTTCTTTTTTTAGAATCATCGTAGTCTGTATTGGGGAATTCTAATTAACTTTGCTGCCTAATACCATACTGGTGCTGTGTTTCAAATTTTTGTCATACGCGAGGGAAAATTCGTGTAGTGCTTCATTCTTCCTGTCGGTGTAAGGACGGTCTTAATCTAATTACCTACGACAGGTAGCTTCGAAGTCAACGAATGTAGATGGGGTCGGTGTTAAAATTAGAATATTCTCTTAATCGCGATCTTATCAGTATCAGGGAAGGCATTCTCCTAGCTCACGAATAGATTTTCGAAACACAAATCTCAGTTTTGTTACCTCCTTCCCCAATGTATGTTGAGCTAAGCTAAAAGGGCGTCAAGCGTGGTTTTGACGACGTTTTTTTTTTACTCACTAACCAATGTTGTTGTATTTCTTTTACTAGCGTAGCTCCCTTCAACCCGGACTTGGTCTGCTCCACATTCTATGTGCAGATCCTGGGATCGTAGTGTTTTACACCTTTACTGCGGTCCCCAAATGTTGACTAAGTCCTTCCATTCGATGCTCGTATTTTTGCCATTACTAGAGATCTTTCCTTTCGTGGTCGCCAACTTCTGCCTACTGATCAAGGCAGGAGGCAGGAGGATCAACGCACATCGTTAGTTCACTTTTCGTTTTATGCAAAGGACATATAGCGGGAATAACTATGCGTTTTCGTCCACCGGAAAAAGCACTTTGTGAACCGGAGATAGATGGGTTGTTCTGACCTCCTGCTAGCTTAGTGCGGTTACAATCAGATGCTTAAACCTTACCGATTCTCTGAAGGATCACCGTGACCTGGCCAAAGTGTTAGGCGGTGCAAGAAGACATCGATGGCTAGGACAAGATGAAGAACTGCAACTGCCTTCATCAGTTAGCCTTTAGTCAGTCTTCTAAGCTGAAATAGTCGTCAGAATGGTTTGCAAAAAGATCCGCAGAAGATTTATGGTTTTGAGAACAGAGCCGGCTCCACCAGCTCCACTCTTAGTCTACTTTAGACTTTAAAATCAAAACAAAACTGGGACATCTCTCAACCTGACAGCACAAGTCACTTGTCTAAAGGTAAAAACTTCAGACGTAGGACCTGCCTTCACCTTCTTGACATCTCGGTGCAGGTGGAGTTTCATCCTCCGATCTAACTCGCGTTTGCCACCGGTTTAAGAAGCGTAGCTTTGGCTAGACCGAGAGGACTTTCTTTGTTTTTGCTGTTGCTAATAGCTCTCCCCTCTTGAAGGAGTTTAGTCTGACCAATCAACCCCATGGATCCGCAGCTTCCTTTAGAAATAGTGGTTGTTGTTCTCGTCGCGAGGCTTTTCCCTCTTTTCTCTATGCACGATTCCTTTCTTCTCCTGTCTTGTTCCGACTCAATAGTCTTCTTCGACTTTCCATGCATTGCACTCCACCATTTGCTGGTGTGCATTTTCTGTCACCCTTTTCCGAACTATGACCCATCATCATACCCTGAGCTCTCTTTGGGGGAGTTGCTGCTTACCTGCGGTGCCTTTGGCTATCTTTTTGATGAAATCGCGGTACAAATTCCACAGATGTTCGGCACGCGCTACAGCTCGGGATGAGCCAAGGCCTTGCTTCTCACAACCATTCATGTTGTACGTGTTGCATTTTTCACACGAATGAAAGGGATCCGCAATTTATTGCCGATTCCGAACGGCGAGTTGAGCAGCTCTTTCATGACAAATTCTACTCCCGGAGGCTTGTCATTCCCCGACGAGAGGTGGTGCCGCGAAAAAGTGGTTCAGAAGTGGTTCCACCATAAGGCAACGTCTTCCTCACTTATGAGAGGATTCTGTTACTCGATAGTAGATCGAGATGTTGAGGTCAAAGTGTACTCCACATTAGCATTGGGAATAGCGACCATCTTTAGTAGGTTGGGCATCTAGTTGATCAACAGCGACACTAGATGTTGATGCGATTTGAAACGCATCTTTAATCATAAGTCGCTGGAAAGAGGTTTCCCTGAGACGAAATTCAAACCAAGTTCGTCAAGATTTCCAGAGTCTGCATAATGGCGACTAAACTCTCTCTTAGCCATGCATGCAGTGGCCTATGCTGCACATCTTGAATTTGTTCCTACGATTCACTTCCCACGTTACTTACTTTAGCTGGTCATTATGACCATGACCGCAATCTGAGCAATTCAGTCAAGAATGGTCTAGTGGCCACCAACTAGAAGACAGTAGGTCGCCTTCAAAGACGTTCTTACGCATTCTTACGTCACGTATTTCATCTCCTCGATGTTTACTGAAAACCAGCGCCTTGCCAGATGTTCACTTCCCCGCTGAAGGTTAAGAAAAAATCAAAGATAAGTACGCAACCCAGAACGGTGTGTACTGTTCAGTATCAGTTTTGGTAAAATCAAAAGGTTCAAGGTCGTTTATCGATAACAAAACAAACAGAACTCCGAGAACGGAAATAGACTTGAAGCGCTTTTTATTTATTCATAAGCGATTCGTTCGTCCCTGCGCCACCGGTGTGAGGTCATGCAATGCTTGAGTTCTCGTGAATAGAAATCGTCTGCCAAACATCTGAGTTATTGGAGCGAAACACGAAAAAACAACTCACAACTGTTCAACAACCAATAGCACACTTTATTTGTTTTTTTTTTATTTTTACAACAGAAAAAACTTTTCCTCGATGGAAATGGAAATGGGTTTTAAGTTAAGTTGTCAAAGTGATGTGTTGCCAAACGGTGGCATTCTCAGCTGTCAACGTATCCAATTTTATCTTCAAGTTCTCGATCTCTGCAAAGACTTTGGCAAACTTCGTTTCATAGAATCGGACGATTGTCTTGAGCTCGTTTCGCAGTTGTTCGACCTCTGTCGAGACCGTGGTTGGTTCCTTTTTCATCTCAGCTAGTGGTGGATCGGTCTTTTCCTCCTCGATAGACTTGTACATGCATTTGACGCCTCCGATATATTCACCGGGAAATTCGGGATCCCAGTCATCGTGCTTGTAGGCGATGTGATTCGGTTTGACCAAGATTTCTATCATTAAACTCAGGTGATAGCAGCTCCAGTCGTTTTCGTGGAAATAGAAGTTTGTTATGTTCTCCATGCGTCCAAACAGCCCTGGGTCGATGTGGCTGATGGAGTTGTTGGAAACATCCAAAAACGTCAGCTGAAGAAGGGAACCCTTTTGACCCAGAATTGGTTCGGGAAAGTTTTTCAGTCCTGTGTTGCTTATGTCAAGCCTCTGCAGGGAACCAACACCCCATGGATCGGGTACTGCTTCCAGCTTCGGATTGTCCGATAAGTCCAGATAGTTGAGGTTTGTCGCTCGAGTCAATGAGGCAATCTGTTGGAGGGAGTTGTTCTTTAGATCCAATCTCTGAAGAGATTCTGGTTTCGAGAAGTAAAGCTCGAGAATACGGTTGCCACTCATCATGGCAAAGTTGACGTGACCATAGATATTCAACTGCCTCAGCGAACAGAGGTCTGCATAGAGATTCGACACATCCAGGTTCACAATCAGATTGCGAAGAGGTTTATTGTGTGATATGTCCAAGTTCACGAGGTTGTTCAGATTCTTGAACGCATTGTCGGAGATGTTGTGTATGCGATTGGTTTTCAAATCAATTGAGAGCAGCATGGGACTCTGGGTGAACAAGTTGTCTTGGACATACTTGATTTTGTTTTCCGACAAAATCAGCACCTCGAGGCTTTGAAGATAATCGAACAAACCATCGGGAAGTGACGCAATTCGATTGTTTTGCAGCGACAGATACTTGAGTTGCGTAAGCCCCTTGAAACTCTCACTTGTCAGGGTTCTTATGCGATTGACTTCTAGCCACAAGAATACCAAATTCCCCGCACCATTGAAGATGGGCTCATCAATCTTGGTCAAGTGGTTGTTCGATAGGAGCAGCACTTTCAGGTTCACTGCCTCCAGGAAGTTCTCCCACGTGATATGCGCAATCGAGCAATTTCTCATGTCCAACTCGGACACATTTTTAAACACAGGAAACATATTCAACGGGAAGTTAGCCAGGGTTGTATTCTCAAACCGAAGGGTTGTCTGTGAGTTAGCGTTGCCAGATTCGAAAAACACCACCTCTTGCGCTGAGGGAAAATTGAAGCCACGACAAATGTCCCCCGAACAGTGTGTATCGTCCATTTTAATTTCATTAACCGCTTTGATTTGACAGTTTACAAGGGGAACTGTCAAAATTAACATCGAAAATACCCACATTTTCACAAAAATTAGAAGAAATATTCAAAAACAAAACAAAAAAAAATTCAAAAACGTTCTCACCGCGACGAATAACAAGAAATGACTGACTGTGGGAAGATTTTTAATTGCGCTTTGGACTGACAAATGTTACAGTACGCAAGTAAAAAATAATAAAAACCGAGAAGCAAATAATTGACCTCACTCTCGAATGCGAAAAACACAGAAATGATATGGAAAATTATTAATTCTGACCGACAGACACAAAAGCATATGAGGGAGAATGCTCAGATAATGGGTAGATCTACATTTGATTAGAGACGTGCTGTTGTGTTTTTTTTTTTTGGATTTGAGTTCTATTTTGACAGATGTGCTACACTACACAGTAACTAGTAGATAGAACGATGACGAGATTGGTTCACGTTTATTCCCATGTGTTCTCATCTAGAACTAATGAGCACATATAGACATGATCAGTGATTATTTCAAAGCATTTGAGATCGTTGAGCGTGCACGAGAGTTTTAATGATTTTTTTGCTTAGAATCTTCGTTGTGCTACCTACGCACCTTGTTGTGCTGAAACTGAGGTAGATGCCTATCTATATCGAATCCTTAAAATGTCAGGAAAGGATCACCGATCGGTACTGATCACCGATTGGCACTGATCGCCGATGTCAATTGAACGATCACATGATTTCTTGATCCTCAATCACGTCGATCTATTGGTCCTAAATTACCTCGATTTTTCGATCATCGATTGCTTTGATTTCTTGATCCTTGATCACCTTGATTTCTTGATCCTCAACCACCTCGATCTCTTGGTTTTAGATCGCCTTGATCTCATTGATGGATGACGACAAGCAATGACCAGCTGATTGTCCTAGATCACCCTGATTTCGCAATCCTCGATCTCCTCATTCTCTTGGTCGTAAATCGCCTCGAACTCTAAGTCTGAGATTACGTCGATCACTTTGATTTCTTTATCTTCGATCGCTTGGATTTTTTGGTCTTCTTCACTTCCATCTCTTGGTCCCAGATCACATCGGTCTCCTGATTGTCGATCACTTTGATTTCTTGATTCTCGATCACCTTGATTTCTCGGTCTTCAATCCCCTCCACCTCTTGGTCCTAGATCACCTTGAACTCTTGGTCGATCTCCTAAATCGCCCTGATTTCATTGATGGACAAGCATTGAGCTGTTTGGGAAATGTGGTCGCTGAATTTTTAACGCAAAGATTTTGTCGTTGTCATACGTAGTTATTCGTGTGTTGTTGTGGGATCTCTCTATTACTAGTAATCATAAGGTTCCTGTTTTAAACGCCCAGGAGACTACTTCTGATGGAAAACTGGTCAATTTGCCAGTCAATTGCCGTTTTGGCAGGCCTTGAGTTCAAGCTTGGTGCCAACTTCGCCGTTGCCTAGTCCGTGTTTTTCGATAACATGCCTACACTCTTCATTGTCATTGCATTCAAGTCCCATGTTACTATGACGATGTCTCCATTCGTTGTTGTGTCGAAGATTCTGTTCAGACGACCGCCATGAGGCTTTTTTACCCCCAAGATTGTCTTTTCACAAAGTCTTTTCCAACTGTTCTCGCTTTGATAAGCATACATATCTAAATGAATGGGCCGAATCCAAGTTGTTAGCCTCAAATTTTGACACACATTTCGAATTGTTGATTTCTTGATACGATCAGCCACGATCAATGGAAAAGTTTCTACAGCGTGCGACTCTTTGGTTCCCCTCTCCTATCTAATCGTCGGATTTCATTCTAAACAGTGATCTTAACTGATCGTAACAATGAGTTATTTAATTATTTATTTATTTAAGGTCAAACACGATCGGTTAGTGATTGATCATCAAAGTTGTTTACTAATAGTTTCACTTGTATACATTCTTGTCACGTCTTTTAGTAGATAAATTTTGTGAGCCAGAGATATCGGATGACGTCTTCGGAAAACCGATACAGAAAAACTGATCTAACTTTGATTTATGATCGTATCTCTTTTGTGGCCTTGTCTATGCATAGGTGAACCTTCAATAGCCGGTTTACTTTGATCTCAAGTTGAAGACGTTTTGTTAGAGATTTTCGATTCTACTAGTTTTTTGTTGAATGGTGAAAGATTACCTTCACTAAATGACAGACAAATCTATAAGAAATGCCCAAGGCATTAGCTCCTAAGAGAGAGAGAGCGCAGTGATAGCTTTGGGCCACTTCAAGACAGACTGCAAAATGATCTGTCAAAGCTCTGTTCTCGCTGCGGATTCTCAAAACAAGTGAACATTCAATTGATTGCATGAATCTGTTCAAGATGTTGTAAACGTAACTCACATCTAAATTTTGGAAACAAACACATTTTTCATGGACACACACGGAATATTACTTCTGGTTCTCCATGATTTACCTCGATAATTAATTTTAATATTTACTTTGAGCTTAAATCGATGTAAACAAAGTGTGTATCCGTCCACAGCAAGTGTGTAAAATTGGCTTCTAACCAAGAAAACAAATGCGAACATATTTCGCGTCGTAAAGAGCTCGTGTGACTTTTTCTCGCAACTAGATGGGGCGAATGAATTATCATTATCGGTGGAGATCACTTCGGTGACGACGATCACTTTTAGAATGAAAGGTGGAATTTTTCCTTCTTTTTTTTTTATTTGTTTGGATTTATAAATGTTATTTAGTGTGAAATGTTGACACTGTGTAATAAATTATTGCAATGAACGACAGGATAATGGGCGGTAATTGAGGATACGATCGTCAAGTAGGAATTAACGTTGAATGATGTGATCGCAAAAGGTGAACTTGGAGATATCTTTTCTTGGAAAAAGATTCAAATAATTTTGGAATGCTTAAAATAGTCCGTAGTGACTTGCTCACACTCGGTAGGTAAATGGGAGGATCAGTAACTATGCTCGTGTAGACAGCGCCCACACCGACCTAGATACATACATAAGCGTGCTTGTTTCTAAGTCGTTCGCAAAATTTGCTCCTATCTGAAGCGAAAGTTTAGTGAGGTAGGTGTGTCCAATGTGTTTGGATACATAGTAGACTCTTTGTGGTAATATCGGACTTCTTTGGAACCCAAATTCTTCTGACAACCTTCTTCTGTGCCTAAAGTGCCACCTTGACCCATCATAGGTTACCATTCGTCAAAAATAGTTCTTCTGTGCCAGGCAATACTGGGGTCAAATCGTCTTCTCCGTAGTCGTATAACTCGTCACGTAAATACGTCCTTTCTGGAGCCAAATCACCTCGTTTTTATGTGACGAGTCATGCGATCACGGAAGATACGATCTGGCTCCTGATAAATTCCTTGTTGACACTGTCAAACGCCTTCTCAAAATCGATGAACAACCAGGTGAAGTGGCAAAGGCTTTTCAATGAGGATCTGCAGGTTGTTGTTGTGGCCGACACAGGAGTATCCAGATCTGAAATCTGCTTGTTCGGTTTAGCTATCATCTTTGCTATCAGCACACAAAACCTTTTCCTGATTCCCCACTGCATAAGGTTACCTTTCTTGAGGAGCTTGACGGTCATTTCTTTCTTTCAATCATCGGAAAATCTCTCAGCTCCTACACCTTCTCCACAAATCAGTGTAGTAGCTCGGCAGATACTATACCTAAAAGTTCTGCAAATTCACTTTCAAGTCCTTCCGCCTTGTTGTTTTTCAGTCCTTCGATCGTAGCAGTGATCTCCTGGGAGTTGTGATGCGTATTCAGATAATTTTTGCTTCGGGCGGCTCAACCTGATTTGGACTGAAAATCAGTGTCGTACCAAGGCTTAGGCTTATCACCGGGTATTGACTGGAGCTCTGAGGTGATTCTGCATCCTCTGCAAATTGCGCTTGTCTCATTGCACATACTGGACTGTACTTCTCCTATCTTCATGTGATAGAGGGACTCTAGTTCACTTCTCCCCTTCGTTGGAGTGGCTACAATGTGAGTTTTTAGCTGTTCAGATACATGTGCGGCGCTATGCGTTCTCTGTGCCCAAGATACGAAAATATTTTTTTTTCACCACACCAATGCCTTTGGATGGTGACAGGCTTTGACAGGAGAGGAACAGAGGGTTCCATGTGTAACTGTGGCATCGTCGAGCTGCAGCTGTACATAAGGTCTTGTGATATTTCCATCTGTTTCGGATGACCATTAATGGAAAAATGGCCAACTTGATTGAAGTTTGGTTTTCCTTTCAGCTGACTTTGTGACAGGTCTTCTGCTCAAACACAGTGCCACCTAAAACGAGGCAATTGGCGTTGCAGAAATCAACAAATAATTCACCATTTTCGTTGCAGTTGCCTGGTTCCTACTTCAGGTCCTCAATCATGAGTATTGTTTTACGTAGAAAGGTGGAATCTTCCATAGCCACGAATGGCCCGATGTTCATCGTTAGTGCCGAGCTCTTACTGGATAAACCTCTTTCCTTCAACGAATAATTCCCTTTCCCCCCGTTTTCAAGACGATGCCTCCATTTGGCGTTGTGCTGAAGGCAGTCCTGAGCTGATTCTTAAAGTCGCTAGTTGGCGCGTAACACTGTAAAGGGGTGAGACGTCGTACTTTAGTCCTAAATGTGGTCGTCAAAATCCTATATCAACAAGTTCTCCCACCCAAACTCGAAAACTGAAAATAGTTTCTGCATTTTCCAATCACGAGTATCCGCATCGAAAGCATGAAAAACTCAAATAGAAATCCCGCAGTTTAATGAACTTTTTTTCATTTCGGCTTGTCGGCATGTTTTCGATCTAAAAATAGAAAATTCACTACTGTCGTTGGGGTGAGGGGTGGGTATGCGCTTTTGCCTAATCAAACAATTAAGCGCGTTTTATTTACGAACGAAATTTGTTTAAACAAAATAATTGGCTTTGAATTCGTTATTATTCTTCGGTCAATTAATCATTATTTATCGGGTATTTTCCTCTTGGTCACCTGCGGCGCGGCGAATGTGTTTTCTGTTTGCCATTGTGTGTCGGTTTGATGTGTCAATTTTGACTGATGTCAGATTTTCGTTTTGGGGGTGGCGGTTGACATGGGCCTTTTGTTACAGGCAAAATGTGCGCAGTGAATTGGGTTAGAACGTAGACAGAATTGAAATTTGCGACGGAGAAGTGCGCAATTATAAAAGTGAAATGAGGTCAAAGGCACACATGCTGCGTGTTAAGGCAAAGGGATGTGTGTTTGTGAAGGCAAAATGGGGTTAACGGCAGACATGGCGAAATTGTTATTTTGCCAATACATTTTGGAACAGAAAGTTTTCCTGTGCCGGAGGACAACAACCAACCACTTTTGCGACTCACAAAAATATGAGAAAATATTTTTCTCATTCTCTTTCCCATCTTAGGTTGCATTTCTCGCTGGGCACCAAGAAAAATCGCAGCCCGAATGTGAAAACAAAAAAACATTTCAAAACAGCGACTTCGATGATGTCATGGTGGATCCGCTTTGAGAAACTCGCTTCATTATTACTTTTTGCTCTACCCTCTCTCAGCTTGTGTATATTTCGCTTATTTTTTTTTGCTTTCTTCTCGTCTTTTTCTTTGTAAATTTATTGCATTCTTATCACATTTTCCACATTTTTTCTCATGATGCAATTTTCTTTAGGTCACGTACTTAAGTGGCTGTGCAAAATAATGAATTGTTATCTTTACACACAAAAGCGGTTTAGTTTAAGAAAAAAAAAAAACAAAATGAATGGCGGGTGTGAACCACTTTATTTTATTTATTTCAAAGTCTGAATATCAATGTGTGCAAAGTGAAAAAAAAAGAGGATATAAAAGCCCCGGTGAATTTTTGAAGAATCACTCAAGACATCGTCGTGCTGCACACGAGAGGCTAATCTTATCTTTTTGTTAAAAAGAGTTCGCAAAAAAAAAAAAAATAACATTCTGTTTTGAGATACTTTTTTCGTTCGTGTAAACAAAGTAATAATAGCTTAAGTGATGCAAACAGTAGGCGATACATTTATTCTTCTCTCATCTTAATTAGTTTAAACTAAAAAGTGAGCATACACGTACACACATTCAGATGTTTACTTTGTGTTAGAATTCCCACTTTGATTTACAAAACGAAGATCTTTCGTGATTCGTGATTCGTGGGGTGTTTGTGTTTTCGTTTCTTTTTAGAACAGCGTGTGCCTTGAAGCGGAAAACAATCCTTGAACTTTTCAAGAACTTCAATATGCATAATATTTGTGTGAACAGAAAACCAAATGGTTGAAATAGTTTCAGAGTTTAATGCTTACATGTCTCGAACGTGCTAATTGGTGGCGGTGAAAACAAACCGCTTGTTGAATGAATTTTGCAATAAATTTCGTTTAACTTGGAGTTGGTGGTTGGGGTAAGACATGTTGAAAATGGACTCTTGGATCTCGCAATCCTGAGATCCTGGACAGAGAAACCACTGGGTTAGAACCATAGGGATAGAGACTTCTTCCAACATAACACAATCGCTAGCATAAAATTTCTAAAAGCTCGAAAAACACATTGAAACATTATTCTGGTTCCTCTGGGATTTTAAACTCTACGTTAGTCATCTATCATGCGCTCAAGAGAATTTGAAAAGAGACCAGTCCTTCATTTTGGAGGTAAAACTGCTCTACCCCGGGTGGATAGAGGAGTTTTCCCGCAGCTCTAGATTGATGCGAAACCATGGCAAGGAGGGAGTTAGAACCACATGAAGAGGTTGTTGATTGGTGAGCAACCTGATCAGATCCCGCAATGACCTCCTATAAGTCGCCTTGATCTTTGACAGATCACGCACTGATGTTCGACTAATTTCGTCTGACGTCGCAATGATCTCGCATTGATCCCGACTGATATTTCACAGATCTGGCATTGCTTTTGCACTGATCTTTGACAGATCTTGCTAATGTTCTGCTGATGTTTTTTTTTCACTGACCTCCCACAGATGTTATACTGTTGTCGCACTGATCTTGCACTTCCATTGATCACCCACAGGTCTCTTTGTGGTTTTCCACTGACCTCCCATAGATTTTACACTTTTTTTCGCAATTTTCCTTCACTGATCTTGCTCGATGTCGCACTGATCTTGCACTCCATTGATCAACAGGTTTTTACACTGATGTCGTACTGATCTCGCTCGTTGGCTAACCGATCTTGGCGTCCTATTGGTTACCCACAAATCTTTTAATAATTTTCCACTGATCTCCCATACATTTTACTTTGTTGTCGTACTGATCTTCTAATGATCTCGCTCGATGTCGCACTGATCTTGCACTCCCATTGATCGACAGATTTTACACTGATGTCTTACTGATCTCGCTCGATGGCTAACTAATCTTGGCCTCATTGATTACCCACAAACCTCTTAATGATTTTCCAGTGATCTCCCATAAATTTTACACTGTTGTCGTACTGATATTTTAATGATTTCGCTCGATATCGCACTGATCTCATATGATGTATCCCTGATTTATTCATCTCCTATTGATATCGCACTGATCTACCGCAGATCCAACACTGATATCACTGGTTAAAGCTAATATGTCAAGTCGCCTAAAAATTTCAAGGAGAACCAAATAGAAATAAAAAGTCCAGTGCAGCTGAATATTCGGTCTTACAACCTTGGTCGAAAGATGTCTGCTTTGCCCGACCTAAAGTAAAACTTTCTTTCAGGGTTGTAAACTCAACTTTTTCAAAATAACTTACTTGTAGGAGGCGATAACTTCCATGGCTGTTCTTCTTCTGGTTAAGTTTTTTTCCCCAATGGTATTCCATTCTTGTTTGCTCTTCCTACGAAAACCAGGACAGTGACTGTTGAAACAAAAAAAGTCAACTTCATCAGCACGACTCTTGCAAGGGATGCTCTGAATAATTTGTGTTGCTTTCCAACTGTACTTTGCATATTCCTTTGAGCATTCGTGCACAGCAGGTTGAGTTAAAATCCACTGTGCCTTCATATTCGGTCCTGATAATGAATCATTCCGGAGAACTAACAAATTTAACAGAAATCTTTCCACTAGGGACTGAAGATATCCACCTCACCCCTTGTTCGACCTCTAATATGCAACAGAACTGCACTCAAATATTTAATTTGATGCCAGGATAATCCAATTGCTGCTCTACTCCTTCCTTCAAGCTATGACATCCCGCCCCTAGAGGAGCCTCAATTTTCCGATAATAACCAACTGATGCTTCTGTTTTTGAATATTCATAAAACTTCTGACGCAACAACACGTTGTACATCCACAAATGACTCATGGAATGCAGATTTGCAAAAACCTCGGCTCGTTATGAATTTCGCTGTCGGCCAAAAGTGCTACGGAAAATCGATTTCATTTTTATTTTTTGTTTTAGTTTGAGTCACTCATCCCACTTGGTAATCCTTGATTATTACAGAGACTTTCAGTGGAACAACAATTCCATGGAGAGCGAGGAATTTTCAACTTGGTTTGCTGCAGAACGTTGGGGGGGTTTTACTTTTTTTGAATATCGCTTGCGCGATGGATAAATTTCACTTGGTCAAGGTCAGGTGTAACGTATTTTGCGCCTTCGACAAAGGATTATGTAAATATCTTGTTCGCTGAAATCCCTTTTCCATGAAAAAAGAAACATGGCGCATTTTTTCGGGTGTCATATAATGGCCGACGGAGGAAATAATTAATTAAATGTCAACACAACTGTCAGCTGTCAGTTTTGTTTATATCTTTTATCAGTCGCGTGAGGCAATTTGAACATTTGAATTCCATAAAATATCGCTAAAAACAAATCACAGATTGGAAACAAGAGACAATAACTCAATAAATAGCAATCAATCAATTGGCACGGGACATATAGTCGCACACACAATTGCAGTATAAATAGAAAATTTACGAAATTGTTTACGTTTCTCGATAAGATAATGAGGGGTGCAGTTAAACGATAAGCGAGTGTCGTGATTTGAGATTTTTTTTTCCGATTTCTTAAATAGGTTTTGACAAAAAACGGAAAACTATTTCCATTCAAATGATGGGAAAACATTAGGGAGGAAGCCATGAACTCACTGTCGATCATAGGTCTTAACTCAGTCTAGTCCTCTGTCTTGTGTCATGAAATGTGAAAGAAAAGCGATGCCTCCAGGGCTAATGAATGCTTCAAGTCTGGTCTTGCCTTGTTGCTGAGGATTATAACGACGAAATGAGAGAATGTCTAGTTTTTTACTTAAGTCCTGTGGCCCCTTGTGAGTCTTAGAGCATCTACTAGGCCTATGGAATCTTGTGTGCCGTTCCGTGTACTTGACGTCTTTTCCACAGCTTTTCTTCCACCTTGGGCTGGCGCATTCCATTACATAGCTTGACTGAACCTACAGCTTCCTTTTTTTCTCGTTTTTAAATACTTTATGAGACGAAAAACAATATAGGAGAAAGTACCGCCCCCTGTGGCATTTCTCTTGTACTAATTTTCACTATAGAGCCTCCTCCAATGATTATCTTCTGTGATATAGAAACGAGGACATTGGAGATAGGCTGGAGGGAGTTCAATCCAGTCCAGAACTCCACAGAAGGTGCCAGCATATGCTGCTGACGCCTCACATGCTCCACGAGGAGTAAAGAAGTATAGGGATTTCTACTAACAACTGACAACTGTTGAAGCCACAATATCCTTCACATTATTTGCCACAAACTTCAAGAAAAGTTCATCACTGTCACTCCCGTGTAACGAATAACGTGAATCTCCTCTCCACTAGTGATAGCTCATAAAATCTTTCAAAGGTGTCAAATGTGAAATGAAAATTTTCGCAAAACCCCAGCCAGAAAGCCAGAAGTTACCGGGGGAGAAACTTGTTAATAGCGAAATTCTATAAATTCGTCACACATGTAAAATGTTCGGTCACGGTGTTACGAACGTGATTGCTGTGTCATTTCCTGAACCAGCAACGCGACGACACCATAGCCAAATTGTTTCCTTAGAATTTTTTTTAATTTTGTTAATTTGAGATAAAAATCGCTAAAATATTCTTTCAAGTGGTTCAATCCACTTCAATGAGGTGGGGGGAAAATGGTTAGCAAAATTCGTCAGCAATATAAATATCTTGTGCTAATGGACGTGTGCTTAATTGTGACTGGATTTGTTCGGTTTAGACAGCGCGGTGCGGTGATGACTGATGACGAAGATGGATTTCTTGCGCGACATCTCCACTTTTCACGTAACAATTATAGAAAAATCGTGATTTTTTTTGTTTATTCATTTTAATACTCCATTTCCGAATTTGATGGTGACGGCAAAACGTGAAGAAATTATCACAGGATGGTTGAAAAGGGGGATGGAAAGATTTGTAATTACGCTCATCGGGATGAGTTCCATTGACACTGACCTCGATGAGATGTTGATTAGACAAATCTATCGGAATGAGCTTTTTGACAGAACGTAATCTTTTCGAGATTGAGACACTTCCAGTACACTGAAGAAGTTGTAGGCATCTTTTTCCTTTATGGATGAACTTTTCCAAAGTACAGTACATAGGTTTTCTCACACTTTGGACTACCTTTCATCATTTCTTCGAGAGATTTGCATTCTGGGCACTAAAAACTGTCCGAATTTTCTGTTTTGAGTATCGAATCGAATCCTGGTTTCGTGAAATGTATCTCCTCCACCAGAGTCACGTCATATTTAAACTTCGTGCCAACAAAATTGATGCGTTTCTACAGATGAAGAACCACATTGCAAACGTGAATGTTTGCAAACAAGTGCAGTGTGTCCCAAGTCTTAGCTATCACCGCGGCCTCCAAGTAACTATTTCTACTAACACTTCCTTATATAGACTGCCAGGAGGCGATGATAGTCACCTTATCCATAGTGATAAACTCAAAGCTGGTAATGAAATGCGTAAATCAAGGCCTCTTCTCTAATTATGATATGAGGTGCTAAATTTGTGGATAAATCTAGCCTAGATCAGATCGAATGGGATGTTCCGGCACTCCGGCTAAAACGATCCCAAATACGTGGCGTTATCGGTGCCTTCACAGCACCCTGTGCTACAGGCTAAGATACCAGGTCCCCTCCTCAAACGATTTTTGCCCAAGCTGTAGAAACGTATAGGAGGAGGAGGAGTAGACCATCTTCCTTAGAATTTGTTAAAAATTCCACAGGCCTCTTGTCAAGCCCGTTTCGATAGATGATAGACTCATTTCAGAGCTTTCTTCTTCTCTGTCCTTGACAAAATTAAAAATTCTGACGCCATCAATGTTGTCCGCTCTAGCTGTGGCATCACAATGAACCTTTTTTGAACCTTTGGACCACTTACGTTTTCCATGAGTCTGCCATGTAATGTACTGACCAAGGTGAGTAGTGACTGCCACCCGCACCACGTGATTGCACCATATCTCTGCCCTGGTGAGACGTCAATCACTGTGTTTTGCAACCAATTGGTCTGTGAAGAGGAGTTGAATGGCCAAGTGGGTTGGCTTAGATTCCCTGAAGTCACTTTAAAGGCCTTTCCATGTTTGAATTTTCCCAAATCGTTCATTGTACTTTTGATTGACTGATTCCCACTTGTCGCCTTCTAGAGTGTCATACGTAGAGAATGATGTTTCAATTCTTCATCCGTCCTGAAACAACTGACCGTTGTAGAAACTTCTTGGCCGCCTACCAATCAGCACAATAATCTTTTAAATGAAAACAACCGTGCTCGAGCTCTTAAAGATCTTTCCCGTTCTAATATAATCTTTCGGCTATGATAGGTACAAAGCTCACTGCCGTCAAAAGTTTCAAAGTCGAAGGGCAAGTGACCTCACCGGTGTCCACACTCAAGATATCACCCACCCAAATAGACATGCCCTTATCGTTATTTATCTAAGCTCCACTCCAATGGCACATTTGATTAAAAATGCGCAAAACCCCTAATGCGGTGTGATTCAGTCACTTCAATCAGTCGGTCAAATTTGCGCTATCTACCGAAACGCCGTCGATAAATTGACCAAAGAACACAAGGCCAGCGCGAAAAATCAACAAAACCCCAAAGTGTATTTCCAAGAAAAGATACAAAATTGTTTGTTTTCACAATTCAATTTCTCCAGCAAACCGCCATTAACACTCCATCCTTGGTTAAGCGCCTGAACGCACCATTAAGTTGTCCGAAAACGGAACAACGCAACAAACCATTCAGGCACAGACGATGGATGTGGCTTTAAATTACCACTGCATGGATAGAAGTCACTTCCACTGGGTGCGCCAACAAAATCCATTCCTGGTCATCCGGTCAACAAAAAAATTTGTTTAAAAATAACTTCAAATGTCAAATGATGGAAAATTTTGACGTGAAATTGTTGATGCATGCGAGTGGCTGTCAGTGTATCTGCGGCTATTTTTAGGACGAATTTGTAGTTTGATGTTTGTAAGAACAATTAACAAGTTTTAAGAAGTAGGAAGATCCCTCTACGCGAGGCTATTGTCATCGCAGAGCTAAAAATAGCCTGGGGGGGAGGTGATGGACTTGGGCAATTGTGAAGCGGTATATCACGAATTTTTTGCAGTCTTTCACAAGAAAAACAAAATTAGAGATAAGTCGAAAGTTAATTAAGTTCCCTTTTTTTTGTTAATCTACCTGGCGATGGTGTAGATATGATTCATAGGTCAAACTGTCTGGGGCTGTTTCGTCGCTTTTTATCGGCGATTGTAGGAGACATTTTTAATCGCATGACTGTTTGATGATTTAAAAATTTAACCCGAGTTATCTGCGAGCGGGCTTAACTAAATATAACAACGTAGTTGGAATGTTATCTCAGAATGTGTGGTCATGTGTGGAGAAAAACAATCAAACAAATCTATGCAGTGAAAGTGATGTTGTCCAACGAATGTGACATCATTGAACACAGCCTGGAATGCATTTGCGTTTTTTACCTGTCTAGCATGGTTCTAATCAAAGAATTAAGAAAGTCATAGAAGGGTAGATGTCCTTCTGGCTAATTGATCAGTGATTTCATTACTTTCGACACCTCTGCGTCCCGATACCCACCAGAGTTTGGCTCTATTTCGCTTGGATAAGTCTTGGAGAGCATGGAAGCAGCCGTCGACGGCTTTTGTGCCAAGACAGTGAGAGCTCAGTGCTTTAAGCGTTGCGTGGCCCTAGTAAATGACCCAGCAGTCTACTTATTAGATTTTCGATGGGGCTTTGATGATTTACTGCACTGCGTCCTGTTTTTTTTTTTGACGAAGGTGTGTAGAAGAATAAGTCTAACTAGCGCCCCCAAGGCTGCCGTAGGGCCAGATTGTATAACTCTAATGATTCTATTTAGAAACGTACGCAAAGAATAGTATCATTTGACAGTATGCCTAGAGCTTCCCTAGCTTTGTTTAAAACATATCCAGCTAGTTCTGCCACTGTGACATATTTAAGTTTGGCGTCCGTTCATACTTCACCAACTTCTCAAACAAATCGCTTAAGAAAGTCTAAAACATGCTTGAATCCTCTTTCCTAGCCAGGACCCTCAATCGTTGTTCTCGAAACTGCAACTTCCGCTGACCGTTGTGCAGAAGAATTTGATGGGCATTCAGCTTCCCACCTTTTTTCTCAATTTTGGCAATTTTGATAGGTGCAGCGGGCGAGCCATCTTCGCTCTCTTGTTCACTATAGTGAGGAACCCAGCCTTCTTACGATTGCCCTCATCCATCAGCAAGTTTCCTTCAAACTCATTTATCAAGCCGGAGGTGAAAGATCGAAAAGTCACCGCCAATAGTCAGCCTAGTTTTGACCCCGGGGGTCAAATCGTCTCTTTCGTGATCGCATAACTCGTCACGTAAAGTCGAGACGATTTGGCCCCAGAATGCGCGTTTTATACGAACACGGAAGAGGCAATTGGGACGGCAGAATACCACCGACTCAGAGACGTCTTCTGTCTTCTGTTGCGTTCTCCCTAAGGCTTGTCTGGTCCTCTTCTTTCTCGAAACTTTCTACAAATCGCTGTATCGGTGAGCCACAGTTTATGCCTCTATTTGTTCAGGTGTCTTGTAGATAGGAAAGTAGTAGTGGCGGTGATCAGGTTGGTGTGCTTAATGCCATACCACGACTCTTGGGAACCCGATTTGGTTCAAAACCGTGAGTAGGGTTGGTGCTTGGTGGTCCTTACCATCCATCATAGGGTGCTTATGTGGGCTCTACCCCTCAATCTTCCGCCATCGACTTAAAATCATCAGGGGATATCCCTCCCTCTCTTTCTACTTGAACACAAACACAGAAGGACTTGTTCAACTTGAACGAAGAGGGAATCTATAAGACACCTGCTACGCGATTGTCACATCCTAGCCACCAAAATATCAAGTCCTCCTGGAAGTAGCTTCTTCCATGAGCTGTAGAACCTCTAAACCGCTGATTTCAGGAAATTCTTCTGATTCTTATATCTTTTTACGTGATTCCCAAGTTGGCCATCGCTTCACAGGTTCCTATAGGATTTCCTTTATGGCTAAAATAAATCAGCTAGAGGTTCAAGTAAGTTAACCCAGAACGCAACCAAAGGAATTATAGAGATACCGAAGCCATCTTTTGAAATCTCGCACCCATCGCTCTCAATTGTAACCTTTCACCGTTTGTCATGCAATTTTATTGCAAAAAAAATTGAAGGCGCGTGCTCTATTCCCTTGCAATCTCTTCCGCTAATACCAACGAAATCCGGATATTTAAAACAATCTTTAAACGTAATCCCTCCCCCTGAGACAGCTATCTAAAGAAAAACACGAACCACTTTGTATTCGTCTCCTTAAATGTTGCTCTACAAGTTGACAGCGTTCATGAATTATTAACAAAGTTCGCCGGCCATTGTTGGCACTCCTTATGCAAGAGCTGTTGACACAAAGCCATTTATAGATTTTGTTCTTCAACAAAAGGAAAAAAATCTCCCATGGTTCTTTGTGAATTAAACAATTTTCCTTTCGCCCGGTTGGTTTTTTTTTTTTTTTTGGCGGACATTATCCAACCATTACCTGTAATTGGCATCGGGCTGTGAGCGAATAATGAAAATTTTCATCTCTGTCTCCCGGATTGATTGATGTCATACTCAAGTATACAACGATTCAGTTCGAGCCACGTGGACTAGGTGTAGATACAAAAAAGAAAAGAAAAATCCCCAGTCAGACGAGTTGGCACCATAAAATGCCACACGTCGACGAAGGATTATTCTTAAGTGGGTGGCAGCTCATAGCCAATATCGAACACAGGAAGTCAGATGGGAGGAGGGACGCTAGGAATTCCATTGAATTTCTTAACCAAAAATAGAACCCGACAACAGGTTGAGCGGTGGATTTCTTCATTCTACGACTGTGACTAGATACTTTCTCTGTTCTATGCCCCTGGCAGTGTGTCAATCTCAAACGATTCGGTTTAGATTTGTCGAACAGAGAGTCATCCGATGATAGTCATGAGGATGATGATGTGATTTTCTGATGAATAACACCTGCAGATGCGATGTTTTTATCTGAACCGAACAGAGAAATTTGCTTGCCAAACGTTCGCCGTTTTCTGTGTTATATTTGGATGAGTAAACATTTCCATTTAGCTCATCCTCTCCCGCGATGGGACGGAGGGAGACACAAGTTAGACGGTGATGGCTTTGAACAAAGTCGCCAGTCTTAATTGAATTAGCGTGTAACTATGAAATGAAATTCGTTTTCCATTTCATTCGGCGGCTTGTTTGTGGCTAATTCGATTAACAGCAATTAACAGGGTTGAATGTCTGATCTTTGGGGCTGTAAATTTTAAAAACTGTGTCACATGGGTTTTAAAGGATATTTTTGTGCGAAAATACGGAGAAAACAGATAACTGAGACGATGTGGCTTGAAGAGGACGAAGAAGCAACTGAGTGTATGCCAGGGCTCGACTTTCCTTGGGAAAAAAAGCGTCAATTCAATCTTTGTCATCCTTTAGATTTATCGGGGGCCCAGGCAGATTAAGGAGAAGGACGCTAGGCCTAGAATGACTTCAGGACGAGCTTCTACAAAAAATGGTCACGTGACTCTAAACAGGGGCCGAACTACCGCAATCGATAACGAGTTAGTGAGTGGGACTCGTGATCGAATGATCCATAAACTTCATTAGGAGCGGTAATGCTAAATCCTCACATTTCGATGATGAGTTACTCGTTAACGAGTGTGGTAATTCAGCCCCAGAACTTTTCCGATTCTTACTCTAGAGAGAGCAACCCAGGAAACGTTGTACTTTTCATTTATCATCAGTAGTTCTTCGTTTGCCCAAAAATGCTCCGTTTCCAGCGACCTTGTGAGTTTGTTAAAGTCCCCGCTGCTTGCGTTCGGCAACAAAACCAAATACAAGGAAGTCGCGCTCCTTGTGTGCTTCAACAAGATCACAAAGCAACCGCGGTTGTTTTCCTTTTCAAACTCCACAAGCTGTGAAGCTGTCTCCCAACTTTTCAATATCATTCTTCAGCAGTGTCACCAGGAACTACCCAACTATCCCGTATCACCTACACATTTACTTGGTTTCATCTTGATTTTTCCCAAGTCAACGAGAATATGTCAACCTTTGCTTAAAGGCCAGATAACTAGAAAGGAAGATGTAATCTCCAAGGCCACCACTTCAGCCCATTATATCGACGCCGATAAGCCGGTTAGAGGGTCAATATTGACAACTATCTATCCCACTATGCGATTTCGTCAAATGCACTAATGCCCAATTACCACGACAAACTTTGTCGCAATTGTGAACCGCATTCATGAGAAATCGTTGCAAAACCCATCCTACATGACCCATCCTGGCCACAAGCAATCATTCTCCGCCTGAAAGGACAAATGTGTGACCAGTTCTCCATCCAGCTGATATTAATCACTCAGAACAGTTCACTCTTAATTCGTAATTGACCGCGATTTCGTTGCGAATTAGCACTGCACCGTGATTTGTCTGTTGGTTCCGTCGACAAAAGGGTCATTGTAGTCGTCTTTGTGGAAGCCGTCTGTCTGATGCCTGCTACCGCTCAACGCACATCAATTAGGCACTTTAATAAGTTTTCAATTCAACACTCTGATGCCCAGCTGACGGTTTATTACTTCACCACTGTGTGGGGATGGAACTGAAGTGCAAATCATCACATCAATTTGCAAAGATACAGATACATACATGCTCGCCAAAACCAGTGTTTTCGCCGTTCTCCCGGCAACAATGGCAGCACCATGTCGCTCTGTATTCATGGTGGCGTCACTCGATCCATTGTGTGACCACAAAAGCCAAAGAAACTGGTACGACAATTAATAACGATCCGACGAGTGTGTGTACACGTTTATTGCTTCCTTAGTCGCTACACCATTATGCGACACCCGTGTGGTGGGCTGGCTGCAGATGACGTGGCGTGCATTCGGAAGAAGTTTCCTATCTTTTGTCGGGAGTGAAAGACACTATGGCGCAGTGGCTTAGATCGTTGAATTATTAACCTGCAACCGATGTGCGGACAAAACCACTGCCAATTGGAATAAGGAAATGAGCTCTTGTCAAGCGAGCAAATATTTACACACTCGACCAACAGACGTGCGGTGGATTTACGTAAACAATTCGCATGCGTAATCTGCGTGTGGCTTTGTTTAGTTTTTAATGATTTTACATTTTCTGTTTTTTTTTCCAAATGCTTATCAATGTGATTCAAGCAAAACGTCAAAAAAATAGAAATGAACTCATTGTCGTTGACTAATTACATTGAAAAGGTTTAATTAACTTCGACGGACGACTTAGTCATTCGTAAAAGTAGTGACAGGACAGAAAATAAAATGCTTTTTTTAATATGAACATACCTTCTGTATTCTGTATTAGAGGCCCTAAATGCACACCGCGACCTTGTATAGGTTGGGGTTGATGAACTTTTCCGCTTGTCTAAGGCACTGGAGGTTGGCCCAGTAGTCGGCCTGTTTGTTGATCTTCTATTGTGTTATCTTGGAGTAGGCACTGTTGGGTGGTACCCCAAAACAGGGGTCGGGACCAACGAGTGGGCGGCAAGCGCATTTTCTCGCCAGGGAGTCAGCCCGTTCGTTACTCTCGAATCCTTCATGTCTTGGGATCCAGGCTTCGGTAACCTCCAAGGCTTTCGAGGAAGATGAGACAGTCCCAGACAAGCTTGAACCCTACCGTATATGTAGGATTTAAAGGCTGAAAGATGTGGGTTCGTTGGGTTCTTCTCCGCAGGCATTCTCTTGCTGTCGCATGTTGGATACGGGGGCCATAAAACCCAGCACCAGTGCTGCTGTTTTCACATTTTAAACCATCTGTATACCAGATTTGGTAGTGCAGTAGGGCCTTCATGTGTCCAAAACAACTTCGAAACTTGTGTAGAATCGAAATCTCTTGGGCATGGTATATGGAATCTTAAGAATTGGGTCACGATGAATGTGTTCTAGTTTTCTCAGATGACATGTAAAGCCACAGACTTCAAGGCCTAGTATATGAGGGAGAGCGCTAAGCTTCTTTTTGTACTCGGCATGAGGCTGACCTCTGGCACGTTCTCATAGCCCCGGTGATTCCTACGCAGGCGATAAACTTTGCTCAGCTTTTCCTGCGTTGTGGTTTGCAGGGTTTTTGTCCACCATACTAATAAAGCGTAGGTGGACATGGGTTTGATTATGGTGTTATACGACCAATAAATCATCTTGAAGTTCAGTCCCTAAGTTTTGCCGTACAGCGTTTTATCAAGGATTACTCCAAGATACTTTGCTTCGCTGGACACATCAATAGGGGTGTTTTACAGTGAAAGTGGTTTGAGGTTGTGTTTCCTCTTTTGGGGAAGGTGTACAAGAACAGTTTTTCCAATATTTATGGTAAGGCCCTTCGTCCTGCATTACCCTGAAGTTAGGTTCAGGGATTTTTGCAACATGTCTGATAAGATGTCATCGAATTTGCCCCTGATGAACATACATATCTCCCCAAATATTTAGTTGGTTGAGAACCAAAACAAGTTGGTTACTTCAATTCTTCTCTTCAATGGACTAGCAGTGGTGTGAAAACTAATCAACAAATTATCCAACCAAATAGTTGGTGACATTCACAATTTAATGGAAATCAATTGGATATGTAAATTTCCCCGTAACAGCTCATCGGTCGATTACAAATTGACTGCTGGCGGCATGATGGTGTTGCATCCTCAATCAACAACCTTCAGTTCTCTGTAAATTGAAAAAAGAAAACTCGTGATCAATTAAATTGCTGATCGAGAAAAGATAAAACAATGTGTCGGTCGATCTAATTGGATATGTGCAGCGGAATTGCAAAAGAAAATATGTATTGCATTCCGTAATTGAATAAAAACTAGCGTGACTTAGTTGGTTTGAGAGGGTAATACATCGGTTTTTATTCAGGCCGCGCTAGGTCACTTGCGTTTCATTGGCTTCTCTTGAATTTGGTTGTTGTGCGACTTAATAGCACGCTTCAGAATGGTATCTATTCCTGTTTTCTTCTTCTTAATGAAACAATAATCACCAACCAACTTATAGTCAGTGTGATTTACCTTCGGCTGCTCTAGGCCTGCCAATCGAAAAGGACACAAATGAGGTTGACGCTTTGAAGCTAAATTTGTTGTGGATCGTCTTTTCCCTTACGTAGTAGAATTTCAAGATGTTTGTCTTAGTTAACCGTCGCTGCTCATGGTTGCATTTGCCAAAGCCCTTATGTCACATGCGTTTGTCTTTTGGACACTTAATCCGTCCCAAGATACTCTCAGAAAAGCGATCTTGTAGCGTTCAATTACCTCTGCTCTGCCAGCTCATTCCCTAAACGCAGGCTGCTCAGAGGATGAACTGGAAAAATGACCTTTCCTGGTCGACAAATGACGCCAAGGCGCAATGTGATTTGGATCTTAAACCGGTGATAAGTGATCGTTTTTTGCTTCGTTTCCTATTGCCTAAGAAGAAAACTTAGGCAGCACGACTCTAATTTATTCCTTGTGGAGAGGGTTCGTTGTTCAGTCTTCTATAGACAGCTCGAATGATGTGATTAATGGGAAATATGAGCCCATCGCTTGTCATTAGTTCACCTCTCGGTTTATCCAGCAGGCACTGCAATGGCTTTTTGGACAATTTTTTTCCTTTTATTTTGCAAACCGATTCTATTTTTCCTCTTCAAAGTGACATTTGCTTCTTTTGATGATACATGCTGAATTCCTCAAATGTAAACACAAGCCTTTGAGCTGTCTTAGACCGGCAAAATAAATCCCCAAAGAAGCCCCTAAAGGAACCCCATTTGTAATCCAACTGATACCACTGATAACATCCAGTATCCCACTTTCCAATGACAGCTGTCAACAAGCGTATAATGCACGCTTCATTGGCCTGTCATCTAGGGTTGATAACCGACTTCATTTACCCAGTCAGACATGGAAAATCTCTAATTTCATCGCTTCTACAGCATTTCACACAAGACCGTACATAATTCCCCTCAAAGTGCTTAAGTCATTTGAAATTTTATGCAATCTAATGACATGCACAAGTAGTGCCAACACCCTCAATTTACAAGCGCCCCCAGCCCCGATCCGACACAAACATCGATATTCCCCGTGCACATTCACTATCAAAACTTCAAAGTGAAGCTCCTCCAATCAAATTGTCTGTACAATCGTCTGACTTGTGTGTACTTAGAGTACTTCCTCCTTCCTTCTTCACCCCTGTTTTGCATCCAATTAGTTTCGTGACCAAAACTGACAGGCAACAAATGAATTTTCTCCATTTGCCCGCAACAACAACTTGTGTGTATGCGATCCGATCAATTGATCTATCTTTTCTCGGTCTATCTGCTCAGAGTCATGCGCTTTGCATTCACCTTGACTAAATTGAAAGACCAACGACATATTGAGTGTGCAACCGATGGTATTCCGTTTGCATCAGATTAATTCGCGGCATTTGTATTCACATTTGTCACATCATGTCAAAAAAAAAAAAAAAACAAGGGGAACTCTCGCGATCACAATACGACAAAAGGAAGGCTGTGCCTTTTGTTTCAGGTTTTGTTCTGACTGCGCTTACATCTTCATCTCGGCGTGCTTGGTGTGTGCGCCCGATGACATTTGTCGCGTCAGAACGAGTGTCAAATGAGTTTTGACATTACGTAACTACATATTTGTGTGTGTGGTGAATTATTCATTTTTTTTTTGAGAACTATTCTGTTTGCTGGCCTACCATCTTCGGCTGTCACATGACTTTTCACTGATTTTCTCTGTGTGACACTGACAGATAAGCGTCGTATCATATCATACATTTTACCCTAATTGAAAATCGAAAGCAAAACTTTCCACTTTCAATAGAAATAAATTACTTAACAAAATTATTTAATTGCTTCGAATAGTTTATTTAATTTGCCTACAAATATGGACACGCGGGGTTTTCGTACTTTTGTTTAATTAATTAGAAGTTTTCGAATTATTTCGATTCGCCATTGTTTTTCGAACGATTCAATTGAATGTTTATTCTGGTTTAATGTATTTAAATGTTTCTTCAGACTTGGACTTGGTTTCGGGCTCGTAAAATTGTTTACATACGTGTAATTATTTTTTATAGAATAAGAGAGGGGCTTTGTGTAGAGAGTGGAGACTTGATTTTTATGGAGTGTTGGCAGCATTCATTTGCGATGAGAGATAGAATTTAAATGTTGATTTTTGTTTGGGCAGCTGTGTAACTATTGTAAATGATATTTTTGTGAATAATGCGACAATCAATCACAATGGGGTTGAGACAACATCACACCGACCTTGGGCAATGACACGACTTCTCTCTGAGCAACTAGTAAAGAAGTTTTTGACGTAGCCTTCGTGCCGTTAGAGTGCCTATTAAGGGAGGGAGAGTTAAGGGAGGGAGAGTATCATTCCTGGCTACGATTCAACATACGACTCAAAACAGAGAGAGGTTTCGCGCAGAGACTTTGTGGGTAAAAGTTCTATAGATTTTCTCACCTTTTTATGGAAACTCGAAGATGCGGTGAGGAACCTAACCTTTATCACTTCGCTAGAGCTTCAAAGGAAGTGAAAGAGAGATTTGTTCGCGTATCCACTGCAGACTCGCGGGTCTTCTTTTGCGTTCGAGATCTTCTTCCTTGAAGTTTCTGCATATCTCTGGGTGTCAGTGAGGCTCAGTCTGCGCACATGTTTTTAGGTTAATGTGTCCTGTTATCCCACTTTCAGCCTCAATTGCTCTCTGCATTTGACATTTTTGCTTTGCCAGTGATCTTAGAGATCCTTTCGCATCTTCTCGTTCGTTGTTGTTTTGATTATTGTTAGCGCGACTTACACTGTGTTTTCAGCGGTTTCCTTCATTGCGGAGGGCCTTTCTCCTGCCAGTTCGTCAGCTTTCTCATTCTCCGTGACACCTTCGTGACTCGGTACCCAGACAAAACGGACGTCGTTATGGCTGGCAAGCAAGGTGAGTTTTCTTTTTACATTCCCTGACCAGATGAGATCTGGATGTTGGAGAACTGCAGCTCCCTACAAAATGGCTAGGACTTCTGCTTGCTATCGCGCCATGGTTTCTTGTTTCGTTAATTCGAGTCCAAGAGTTCCTCGAAGGAAATTCAGTGTCGAAATTTTTCACAAAGCTGATTTGCTTGTATTCACACTCACTCTGATGGTTGATGAGTGGTGTGACCGAAATATCCGAGGGCCTTCACTCTTACGGCTGAATATCCTGCCAGTCTCTATACTTCAAGGTGTACTGGTACGATGTTAGATATCACTTCCATTACAGCCGCTGGTATCGAAGGTTGAACGGCGGTGACTTGCAAGCATTGGGTTTGGATAAGCATGCCTTGTTCGGTTTAAGAGCCCTTGTCTTGCCAAAAGCTCTCCTGTATACCCAGAGGGTCCTTTTGGCTTTAATAGTTCATTATAGCGCTGATAGTTCGTATCATTTTGTTTCACATTTCCTTTGCTGCTCCTTAAACTCCCATTTTCTGAGAATGCTAAAGCAAAGAAATTCTGAGTAAGTTGGTGATAGCGTGAATTGATGAAGGGAGATCAAGTGGTAAAGTCCAGTCCCTTCTTAGCCAGAACTACCTAGAAACATTCCTAAGTCGATAAGGACTTTCTCTGTCCCCATGTCACACACATAAGGTTTTGTTATTGATTTATTGCATTTAAAACTTTTTCAACTCAAAATTGTTTACAACGATTGTCATCTACGCTAAACTACAGTGTGTTTCTTGTTTTTTTTTCAGCTTCAAAGGCTTCAAATTAAAATTTAATACTGAATGTAACCCATGTCGAATCCTTCTTCTTCTTCTTCTAAAACTTCTCCTCTTCACCGGGCTTTTCTTGTGGCGGTTTGGGTGTCGGTGTTTCCTGTAGAATTTGTTTGACCGGTTTTATCGGTACGACATTGGTTGTTTCTGGTGCCGTTTTGGATGGCAATGTAATGTCAATACTCTGAGACTTCTTGTAGAAGTGATAACCTCCCACGAGTGCTCCAATCATACCCAGAGTGATGCAAGTCCAACGTATGCCAGAGTTGATTTTCAAACCCCTGATTGAGAGAGAACACACACTCGCATGTGATGACAGTTCTGATGACACACTCGTCATGAGATCGAAAGATACTTACAGGAACAATGTGTACTTGAGCAGGTTTGTCCAGGTCTTGTTCAGGGCTATACTTTCTTCTACCCAAAACGCTGGTAACACCATCTTACGAATGTTCTTCATTGGTTCAACTTTGGGAACTGGTTCCACATCCAAATTGAATTGTAAACGTTTTGCTGCCTGAAATGGCGTCCCAGACGTCTGTAAAAGGGAACACAGTGGGACTTATTTAGTAGGGAAAATAGCTGCAGGGATACTCGTTACTTACAATCTCAAAATCAATCATAACTGCGTGGTCCTTCTCGTTTGGATTTAATCCATTTACATTCTCAAATAGACTGGCATCACCGTGGAAAAAGTGCGGCAACGATGCGATTAGTGGTGCACCAACGCACGCAAAAAGACTAAATGTTCCCTTAACAGGACATGTTTCTATGTCCTCTGGGTCGTCACAGAAACAATGTAGACTCTCGTCGGACTGAAAGGACAATTGAGTTGTGGATGTTGGAAATTGTGTTTTTGACGCTTACCTTAATGTCACCTAGGTCAAGGTAGTACCTCAGAGCAGGCATTCCAGCATATGATGACTTTGAGTGATAGACCGCACCTAGGGATCTGCATAGATCCGGTGTAAATGCCCACAAACCCTGTTCTTTGGACATAAATGGTGGAAACACTGTCGAATCTGTTCCGATAAATTGATTACACTCATCTCCATGCCAGACATCCATTTCGGGTTCGTCGGCGAATCGAATAACTTTTCCCAATTTGTGAACGTTTTTGATGCCACGACAGACTGTGAAACGTCCTGCATCACTGTAATTTGCCTGTGAAAGTTTAAGTCGATTGATCAATTTCTGTCAGGAGAAGAAAAATCATGGTTGCACTTACAGCTCCTAGCAGTGAGAACAGGAAATGTGTGCTATTGTATTGCTTGGCTTGCTTAACTTCACCCGTGTAAAAAGCTGTACAGAGAGCCTTTGCTGCGAACTCCTCCGACGAACAATCGACGAAGACACCACGAAAGAATAAATCCATGAATTTGACAGTAAGAAAGGCCGATTGGTTGGGAAATACAGAATTGATTGCTTTGGCAATCAAGTCCAACATTGCTGCGCGATCTCGCTGGACAACTATAGAGATTCCCTGTAAATGAAGAGTGAAAACGTTTATTAACAATCCAAGGACCTGGTTCGTCGTGTCTGAAGTAGTTCTCTTGACGTCGATAAAGGTGGCACTTTTGTGGCAAAAATACCAGAATGTCATCGTGTGATTTATTGAATTTCTTTTATAAACATTGCATCGGCGAACCACCTACTTGAAACGATTTATTGTCCCAAAAAAAATGTGTCAACGCAAAGTTTTCCTAATATATTGCTGTCAAATATTGTTTTTATTATTGTCAAACTGAAATTTTCTAAATATTTCTATGAAACACCTTCTCAAGGCTGTTAGTCTCAAAAGACAAATGTTTCTGTCACAAGGTAGGCGTTCTTGTCGTTTTAACTTTTAAATATATGTAATCCTGTTTGAAATCTTACCATAATCAATGGATGTGGGAAAGTAATGACTTCTTCTCCCGTCAATCCATTTGACAAGTCTGGTCGAAAGATAAATTTATTTCGCATGTTATAGGTGACAGAATCTTCGACCACATCGTCAACCAAATCGTATTTATCCTTCCATTCTCTAAAAAAAATTTGTAAAACCTCTATTAGCACACATTTAGATGATTTTTTGAAAATTACTTACTCAAAGTGATACGGCCCGATTTCATGTAAATTAGGCTTTGCACCGGCACTCACTTCAGTTGGATTGGTTATGTTGAAAACATAAATGAGGAAATCCACTGCAAACGGGGTGTTTGACCAGAGTTCACGAATATCAGAGCCGGGCTTGAGGTTGATTTGCTGAAAAGGAATTTGAAAAAAAAATTAAACACTTTCACAGGGTGGGCTTCATTGAACGACTTAAAAATAGACTTGATCATCCGAGCCTTAACAGGGTGGGTGAACTTTTGTCTATCATGTTCTATCAACTCTATCACGAGACTTAAATAAAGAGTGACACCATGACCCTTAAAGGGTTTCCAGGCTCATCATAAAATCTCGTCCTTTTATGTCAGCCTAGTTTATGTCTAACATCCATAGAAGGCAAGAGATCTACATACATTGCCAAGCTTGACCACAGCCATCAATACTGTAAAAGAATTTTGAAAATACCAAAATCCATTCACAGAAGTGACAGCCTTCTTCCTCGAAGAATGCAGCGACAAATAGATCCAAAACCATTTCAGTGAATTCTCTTTCGAACTTTAAAATTTTCACCATTTTACTTGATTAAATTCTTCCTGAAATTGTCACCCCTTAGGTTTAAAAAAAATGTGTCGAGTTCACATTACACTTCCACTCAAAGACCTAAAATTCTAAAGGATTTGAGTTTAGTGACTCCGAAACTCCGAAAGATTTTCACAAACAAATAGATGATTTTTGCCAGTTTTATGGGGCTAAGTCTTGTTGGAACGTCCAAAATCTCTCTGAGTGTTTTTTCCACAGTCCACACTCTAAACCTTGGTCCACTAAAACAAGTGGAGATCGACGTTTATCATCGTCCCAGAGACCTGGATGTCTTGGTCGACAAAGACGAGTA
Organism: Matsumyia berberina; assembly: GCA_917880715.2. NCBI lineage: Eukaryota > Metazoa > Arthropoda > Insecta > Diptera > Syrphidae > Matsumyia > Matsumyia berberina. The sequence goes on from OU862872.1 coordinate 113,239,365, forward strand.
AAAAGCAAAGTTTATCCGTTACCGACATGGAAGCTGTTCCCTGCCTTTTGTATGCGCAACTGGTGGCTTCAAAACAAATCGTTCTATTTGTCTGAAAATGACGTTTGGCTTCACAGTCCTACTGCTTTCTGTACCTGTGTTGGGTTTTACATTTTTTTCTAATTTGTAGGGCTTACGTAAAACAAAATTGATTTGACACAAGATTCAAGTTCGAGGCATGAGGAATTCTCAAATGATTTGTTTCTAAGACCTTCTAGAAAATTATAGCTGTGGACTGTGCTTAGAAAACGAGAAAATACCTGCACTGGCGAGCTAAGGAAATTAAATTTTCAGCTGCCAACGACTTCAAATCAAAGATTAGGTGGAAGTGGCTGGCAGCTTCAACCAGCACACTTAGACCAACGATAGGTCTATCATACGTAATTTTTGGAATGTCCCAGCTACTCGTTGAACCAATTGGAGCTTCTAATGAAACGTACCTATGAGGGTTCTTACATCTGTGCTAATCAGACCGGTTAAATTGTTTTAACTTAAAGGGCAGGAAACATTTTTCCCCAAAACATAGACTACACAACTCCCAGGTTTAGGTTTGACAAGAGCTTCAAGGTAACCATCCCTCCCAGGTCATTCTGGGGCGATGTATTTTCAGAAGATAAGTCGATTCATTTTTACACCGACGGTTCAAAAACTAGCAATGGGGTGGGTGGTGGTGTTTTCTGCGACAGACTGAACCTCAGCCTAGCGTCCCTTCTTTCGAATCGTTGTAGCGTGTTCCAGGCGGAAATCATGGCGATCAGAGAAGCCTTATCTTGGCTGAAGAAAAACGTGATATCAGCCACGGATATCCGCATCTTTTCGGACAGCCAAGCGGCACTGAAGTCCTTGGAATCAGTCGCTCTAAATTCAATAACAGCCCTAGATTGCCGATCGTCTTTTATAGAGATGGCGGAGCAGTTCAATATTCACATTTGCTGGGTGCCAGGGCACAGTGACATTCCAGGGAACTGCAAGGCTGATGAACTCGCCAGATATGGAACAACATTACTTATTGGGCCTGATAAGGGCAGCTTAGGTATACCGATCGCTACTTGCAAACTCAAGCTAAAGCTAGAGGCTATCGAAAGCACAAATCTTAGGTGGACAAGTGGTATAACATGTCTAGCGACAAAGCAGATTCGGCCCAAGCTGGATCTGAAACGCTCTAAGATTTTGATTTCTCTTAATAGATTGCATATCAGCACTATAATCGGTGTCATTACAGGACACTGTCTAATAGGCAAGCATGCTACTAGGCTTGACATTTACGCAAACGACTTCTGTAGAAGCTGTATGGACGTGGAGGAGGAGATGACCATTCTCCATCTTCTTTGCACCTGCCCAGCTCTCTTCCGCAGAAGGAAACTCCACTTGGGAGCTTTCTTCTTTACAAACTTAGGCGATCTAATTAACATTGATGTCAGTAGCCTTCTACGCTTCATAAGAGGCTCCAATTGGTTTCAATGAGTAGGCAGGAGATCTTTTCGAAATCCTGGTGGTATCACAACGGACCCCTCATGGGTCTAAGTTTGTTGGCTTTAGCTGGCAGCCACTTCAACCTAACCTAACCTAAAGGGCAGGCTAAATGTGTTTCAGACAAATGCCGGCATTGACACAAAGAATCGCGGTCAGGGAAGAACTGCGAAGAAATACAGAGGGCACCTGCTGAGAGAGACGACTCGTGGAAGAGAGACGTAGAGGGAACACAAATTAAGTGGTTTTTTTTTTTCTATATGGCCGAATTGTCAATTCTTGTGTGAACCCTGCCTCGGATTTCGTGAATATCCCTGAAAGTAGTTGTAAATTTTCGCGAGAAAAGTATTATTTTAAAAGTCCCCAAAGTGGTAAAATCCTTGAACCGCATATAGCTTTCACTGAACTGTTTGGCCTTTTAACTGGCTGCACAATCTGTTCAGAGTGACAACCTGACGAGTAATAAGAAAAACTCAACAGAATGCACTTAAATTAGACTCTGCAATACCACTCTTAGTTTTATCCAGGTGCGTTGCGGTCGAATAGCTACAATCTAAGCTTGGAACTCGTTGTAATTTCCTTAAGCAATGTAGGGCCGTATATCACTAAAGGGACATGAGAGCTCTATAGCTTATGACCCAAAACAAACATGAATGAAATATATATTGAGGTACCCAACTTTCGTCAGCGAAGAATTGGATCTAAAAAATCCAGGCTGTGTAAAACCCGTATAGAAAGACTCAAAGCGCTAGGGAAACCCTTCTTCGACAACCTCGGCGAACTATTAGAGAAGAAAATCCCTAACATTCTACTCTACCCTATCTCCACAGGTTGGATTTAAGAACAACAGTTATACTCTATCGACACCCATCCACGCTGATCTAACAAACCGGTCACGAGAACTGTGGTAACAAACTGATGCATTTCAGCACTATTTGAGTATCGGGCGCTTTCTGCTTAATACAAGCATTAAAACCAACCAACCATCAAGCTACTGAATGTACAAATCTATTTGTAAATTCACTTGTAACTTATAATTCATGAGTAGTTTTGTGTTTTACAAAGAATGTCACTTCACTTGTAACCGCAATTCTGGCAGCTTGTGACTACAAATAAAATTACAACTGCGGTGAGTCTTCTGCCTTCGTAAAAGCACTTGTGCCAGCAATTATTTATGAAGTGCTTGAAACCACAAGTGAATTGTCTTACAAGACTAGATTGAGATTTATTATATTTCTGAACGATGACGGGAGAGGGTTTAGAACCCAGTGGTCTTTTACTAACAGAACAACCTATGTACTCTTTAAAAACATCACAAACATCGTTTTCTACTCTCTTTCGAGATGAATTTTTCGATCAAACTCTCTTTTTTCCGAATGACTTCTCTGACTAGGGATGAAACCAATATCGTCTTGAGACCTTGTCGTCTTCATTGAGCTTCAAAGGTTTTTTAAATTTAATTTCCCTAAACCAAAAGGACTTTTTGATGGAAACACATCTTGCATCTCTGGTCTAGAAAACCCACATTTTTCCTTTCACTTATTCACTTGAACCCCCCGATTAAAACGAACAAAATGTAAACGTCTCCTCAATTTTTGTCGCAAACATTTTTCAACTCTCCAGTCATTGTTGCCACTTTTTTTAATTTTCGATTGCATATAATTAAATTTTATTATATAACACATGTATCATGTACCTTTTTCATCATAAATTTAAGAATGTTCGGGAAAATCGCCCAACCGAACAGTATCCCGAAGAGCATGATCCCACCCGAGATTATAAGCAATTTATTACGATTCACCGAAATTCCCATTTTTCTTTTTTTCACCGACTGACTCTTGATCTTTTGTGTTGATCGCACGCACGCACTGTCGTCCTACTAATCACTTCGGTAACTTGTAACTAACTGATGCCTAGAATTGTTCCCCACCTAGTGAAATTCAATTCAAATACGTGATTACTTGTAGTCACTCCGTCAAGTCAATGCAATCTCTCGTGCGTTCAAAAGTCACGAATGTGTTTTGCCCACTTTATTGCGAAACACTGTCATTTGAACTGGTCAATCGAAAACGTTTGAATGATGTAGGTACTCTCATTCCTTTGGCCAATGTCCATGCACGCCCCCTTTCGACAACAGATGGTGGAATTTCCCTTCCTCAGGGCTATTAGAGAAGATATCCCCATCCCTCTTGTGTGAAAATGCGTTTCTTTCACTGTAGCGACCGGCTATTGGTGGTATTAACAATTTTAAATTATTAGGTAGCACCTGGATTATGTTCCACTGTTATTACACTAAATTAGCATGGCAGCCTAAAGACTGAGAGAGGCGGAAAGGGGCTCGACAAAGTGATGGGTCTGATGTGTCAAGTGCATATGCCCAAGGAGAGTGCGGTATTTATATTCTATTGGTTGGGAGTGGAAATAGTTTTGCAGACGTGGAGTTCGGGGAACTTTTTGTACTTGAGTATGATTCAGTACATGAAGGGTGCTTGAGTGCGAAACAGCTGCATCTTGATAGGATTGATGTCTATTGAGTGGTTTGACAGCATTGAATGTCAAGAGTGTTTTCTGTCAGGATGACGATTAAGTCTGCAAGGTGAAGGGATTTCAAGTGAACGACGTGTTTGAGATTGCATGCAATTTTTGAAACTCCCCCTGACATCGGTCATAGCACCTGATCCATTTAAAATTAAAAACCTCAACACAGCAAATATTTGTGACGTTCCGCACGTGTACGTCAATGAGGTGTCACAAGTGATTGACGACAACTGTGCAATTTGGCGAGAAATCACCATAAGTGACGAAGCATATTTCAGCATTTCTGTGGCTCTGTAAATTAACAGAATAGGTGCTTCTGGGCTACTGATAGCTCACTATGGCTACACGAATAACCTTTGCTTTCAAACAGAGTGCGGCCTATTGGTCAGCAATCACTTTTATTTCCAAAAATCCTGTAGAAAATGGTGTTACAGTCAATGGGAAGCGCTAATGGCTCTCAGTAGACTGCTTTTTGGAGTCATAGCAGTTCATCTTTTCTCAGTCTGTCGGGTTCAGCGTTCTTGCTAGAAGGTAGAAGTCTCGAAACCGACATCAAGTTCGTACTCAGCGTGTGATAATTCTTCCTTCAATCAAGTTTTAAACTTCGAACATAGAATTCTCGGGTGAATCCTTTCATTTTGCATAAGAATGTGCCTCGTTTCGTCCACGTATATCTTGCTGGAGATCGCTAAACCCAAAATACTGTGGCGTATGTGGAACATTTTAACCGATTTTCAAATCTTTAACTCCCTTGATATTTGTTTACTGTCGACAGTGATAATAATCTGGGATGGATTGCATTTTCTACCAAGAGTGATTTACCAATGTCTGAACCTCGTCTCGCTAGCTCATTAGCCCGATCGTTTCCCTCTATATTACTGCCCTCTGGTAACCAGAGGAGACTGACCTTAAAACGATGCTCAAACGAAGTGTATTTCTCTTTAAACTGTTTCTCCAGTTTAGAAGATGTCGTATTTGATGCCAGTGACTTGATTGCAGCCTGTCTATCAACAAGAATATGCCTCACTAGTCTGGTGGAAGGTGCTTAAGAAGCAATATTAGCTTTCAGACCTCACTAAGATTCAGAGGGCAGCCTGTATAGGAATCTTAGGATCAATGAGAACAGCACCAACAGCGGCAGTGGAAATCATGCTAAGTTTCGTTCCGCTGGATCTGTACTGCACCAACACGGCAGCTAAAACTGCCTTGAGACTAAGAGAGAGCCGACAGTGGAAATCAACTCCCTACGGTCACGCCTCAGTGCTGTCTCGCAGAAACAGATCACATGATCCAGATTCTGGCACTTGACAGGAGATTTAATATCAGAATTCCCGACAGAGATAACTGGAGGAACAACAAAGTTACTAATAAACGTACAAAGTACAGTCTCCGGGGTCTACTGCAAGGCCCTAGGAATAAGCCAGTCCTTTAAAGTAAACGACGACTGCAGCGTCTTCCAAGCCGAAATCACAGCCATCATCGAGGCCTCGAAAACTGTCCGAGATAGGGGTATCACCGCGAGGACAATCACATTCTATATCGACAGCCAGGCAGCCCTTAAAGCTCTGGAGTCCGCGATAACTAGGTCAAGGCTCGTAAAAATCTGTAAAGAGCATTTAGATGAGATATCGAAAGCCAATACGGTGACCCTATGTTGGGTACCAGGGCATATGGATATCCCAGGTAACGAAAGAGCTGATGAATTGGCACGAAGGGGGTCAGCGCTGCATGCCTCACAGGCTCTCCCCTTTGCCAGAATTCCAATAAGCTTGGTAAAAAGGTATATCGATGACGAGGCCATAAGTCGAGCCAATACACGGTGGATCCAGCTAGATACATTTGCAACGGCTAGAAACTTATGGACAAGTCCTAATAAGAAGAGATCTTTGTCTCTGGTCAAACTAAGTCGTCGTGAGGCGGGGATAGTCTCTGGCATCATTACTGAGCACTGTGCAATTGGTATTCATGCGGAACGTCTCGGTATACATCACGACACCTGATGTGTGAATGTCCTGCCCTCGCCATTAGAAGAATGAGGACTCTTGGCAGTTACTTCTTCACGAAACTGGAAGACTTGGGTGACATCGAGCTGAGGGACCTCCTGAGATTTATTTCTTTATCTGGGTGGTTTTAAATCAGCGGTTTCCTGGTCTAAGTGAGCAGTGACAAAGTCACAAGGCACCCATTAACCTAACCTAACCTATCAACAAGAATGACAATGGTGTGGATGGATGTAGGGTTTACTTAACTAAAATAAAATAATCAGATACCGATATTTGCCGGCTCTGTGAAGAACAGAAAGAAACCGCTGAACTTTTAGGGCCCTTTATACATAGTACAGAGGTTTAACTTGCGGCAAGCTTCAAGTATTCCCAGAACTTCCATTTGGAAGACACTGAACGAATCTGAGAGCCGACATGGCTCAGGTATCTGAAGGTCTTCAATCTGTCTGTGTTTCTAACACTTTTTTTTTACGTGGAAGTGCATTTAGCGTATCTGTCCAGGACCCAATTGTGGGGATAAAACACTGGAAGCATCGGTCTCTAGATTCAGTGTTGTGGCAAATTTTCTAAGCTAAGGCTGCAGATCTTGCCAACATCTCTTCGAACAATGTAGATCACTGATCCACATCCATAAATGTACAGCACAGATCACTAAATATTTCACCACTGACTCATGATCACATGTGACGTCAACTACAACCATATTGAATTTTGAAATGTTCTGAATACAAATCACGTTCCATGTGTTAATTGGCGATCGCGACTATTTAACCGCCTGAGCAATAGCAACCCTTGCATACCCCATCACATTTTCAATAGAAGCAATTCATTCTCCACACATACCATTTCCCTCGATGTCCCCTTCCATCTCACACAGTATTATAATTTTTTCGTGCTCAAAATATTTGTATAACATTCATTTGCACAAATACATCTCGCCACAGTAGTTCGTTTAATTTACAAAAAAAAATTCGCTAGCATAGTCACGGGACTCTCTGGCGTATACGTAACATTTTTTTCTCTATTTTTTCCTTTTGTTTGTCTGTCCAAAATTCGCACCTTTTCCAAGCAATCTCTGCTGTGTCTGTCTCAGGCCGTCCTCCCATAGCATAACAATAAATTTTTAAACTAAAAAAAAAGCAACAACACTCATTAGGTTATTTAACAAAGAAAAGTAAACAATTTATATCACAAGAGGAGGATGGAAAAAAAATTAGTTGTTTGCACTGAAATGAGTGCGAATTTTAATTTTACCAAAAAGGTGATAGACATAGATACATGTACATGTGTATCTGCGACTTGTATCTATTCACTTTGAGGTCTACTTTCGGCATATTTACGGATCTGTATATGTTTGTTTTGTTAATTAGTATGTGTGCGCGATTGCGAGTCTGTGCTCTGTGTGTGCATCTAAATTGGAAATTTTCTGCCTCTTTTGTCGAGATGAAATTGATCGATAAACAATTACAGTGTAATGATTTACCCTAGACAGCTGTAAACGTTACATGAAAAAATAGGTGAAGAAAAAGAGTAAAATGCTTTGAGGTTTTCCAAGAAAAAACCCATCTGTTGCACGGCGTAGAAAACAAGAGCCGCCACCATCTCACCATATGCACACACAGGTGTTGAGTGTTCCAAGTTTATTTGTGTTCAAAGTGCATCGAAGGGGATCGCGCTGCCGCTTAAATTGGTTTTTGAAAACAATTAAGAAAAGTGTTCGACCATAAATCTGAAAAGGCACTTTGAAGTGGTTAATAACCAAACAGGTGCTGCACTTGCTTCGATGGTTTCAGTTTTTTTTTTCCATTTGGTAGTATTTATGACCACGGCTGCGAATATGAAGCGAATGGAAGTATAATGTCCTCGGATCGATGAATCACTGGGTGCGTAATAGAGGGCTCTAAAAGTATATCGCTGTGTTCGATGGGGTGACTAGATTTGGAACAAGTTGGAGTTTATTAGGCCTGACTGGAACCTTCTGAAGCTAGTCAGACTTGAATGCAATTTCGAACCCTCATTCCCCGAAGCATTTTATTTCCCTGCAAAATGTTAATAACCTATTATGATTAGAACATAATTCCTCCAAGTTCCTAAAAAAATGGTTTCCTAGGTGTTTGAAACACCTTTGCGCTATGCCTTCACAATCGCATAAAATGTGTGTATTATCTTCGTTAACGCATAAATCGTCACAGTATGTACACGAATCCGATTCTGTGAGCCCCATTCTCATAGCTTACTTACCCAAAAGGCAATGTCCGGATAGAATTCCTACCGCTATTCTTAGGTTGGATCTTTCTAGTTTAAGAACTTCCCTCGTCTTTTTCTTATCTAACCCCTGCTATAAAGCTTTAGATATCCTATGTTGTCTTATATTTTACTGTGGTTATCTTGCCTGTTTATGTTGCCTTAACTGCGCAGGAAGGCGGTTTGACGACTACAGCGCCGCCTTGAGGTCGTTCTCCCCCGTCTTTTGCTAGTTTATCCGCAAGTTCATTACCCTTTGTGTCGCAGTGTCCAGGCATCCAGCATGGTCTTACCCGGTTCTGCGCCTATAGTGTCTTAAGCATTGTGCGACAATGCACAACTAGTCTGGATCGAATGATGTTCGATTCTAGCGCTTTGTCTTAGGTCCGCGTACCCTGAGTCCTTCCCCGGGTTTCAAGACATTAATGATTAATTTTGCTCTCATTATAAATAACATTCCGGAGAAGCTCTTTCGTGACAAATTATACTCCGACGAGAGGTGGTGCCGGAAAGAAATTTTCGGTGGACTGGATCTTGAACCCACGAGACTCGCACAGCAGTCCAACGCACCAACCACTGTACCACGGCGGCCATTCATGCGATAAATGTAACACGCCCAATATAAATGGTTGCGAGAAGCTTGGCCTTAGCTCATCCCGAGCTCTTGGTTTTGCTTTCTGGTTGGAGGAAGACCAGGCTTTCAGGTGAACTGAATTTTAAGCACAGCTGGCCATTTAAGAAACTGTTACTTCTCAGTCCCTGCGGCGTAGCAAACCTTATCGGGAAATTGCAGACGTTTGAGCAGTCGAAAGTGATTGTCAGATGATATGAGAGGAATTTGGAGGATGAAGACGGTTTCTCTCTAATTGACGGCTTCGATCACGTCTTTGTACAGTTTCTTTTCCAGAAGCCTGGCGCACCATTGCACAATTTCGGAGGCTTTAGATTGCGCAACAGCATGATTGGACCGCAAACTTTGAGGTAGAAGACCTGAGTTGTGATTTTCCCGGTGGTTTGAAAGTGTGTTAGAACTCTTCAGGGTAATGTACAGCATCCTTGACTTTCATAACCAAGTCCACAGAATCATTCTTCATAACGATTAATTGGCAACTTCTCTAGAAGAAAGTATTGTTGATGCTAGGTTGTGGCTAAGTTGTATGTTGGAGTGAGAATACTTGTAGCCCTTTTCGACTCCAACCTGATGAATGTTTAGGTATATTCTGTCGGTCAAACTAAGCAAATCTTCTATACATCTCAAGAGTTACTCGGTATATTTATTCTTATCTCCTCTTTCCATTCAAGTAATAAGTTAGAAAACTTCTCTGTCCTCAAGTCACGTTGAAGGTGGACACGCATGTTGACTCAGTGTCTCCTGTTGCATGACAGGCAAAAAGTTTGTTGCGACCCCTAATGCCCTGCAACTTCCCGCTTGGAGCCTCAATGCCTCTTTTATAAGCCATAGCCTACTCATCCCACACGATAAATTTGGGTTCCCAAAGCACCTGTCCCACTTTACTTAGAGATGTTACAAAGTGCAGTCTAACAATGATTCAGGTTGAGAGGTAATTTGAAGGCAGAGAGAACTCCTACCTAGCTCAACTTCCATTTGCTCATATTGCAACATATTTTCAAATAGCAAATTTTATTGTTTAGATGTTATAACTTCCAGGGTGTGTGGGAATTAGTTAACGACACTATCAAAAGGAACAATGGCACAACAGAGAAATTAAATACTAAAAACGTGCCTACAAGCTGATGTCATGCAACTTACATCATTTAAGGTGAACTATGAGCAAACCGCCGATTAGTGCAAAGTGCAAAATGATAGAAAATAGTAAACAGTTCGTGACTTTTATGATTGAATCATGCAATTTAAGGGTGCACATCCCACGCTTGCATCGATAGTGATCCACTTGGAGGAGAAAACAAAATATTGCTGACGTACGCCTTCGAAGAGAAAACAGCTGTGACGTGATTATACTCAACTTAGATGACAGTAAGAGGGTAATAAAATGTTATAGTCGCCATCCATTAATCTCATGAACGAGGGTTGTAAAAAAGAAGACACTAAGCGACTTGATGTCTATTTAATGTGATAAATAATGAATTAGTATGAGTTTGTGCATATTTATATCACATCATGCGAACGTAGGAGGTAAACAGATGCATCCACTTCGAGACTATGTCGTCTTTACACAATCAATCCGTCGTTTGTAATGTGCAGTTCTGGCAATTCACAGAAACTTACATCGTTTAATAAGACACTCTCTATTGTATCGAATTATTTGTAGTCCCGATCATAAACCCTCGTGGCCGTCCACTCACTTAGGTGTCGCTATACAGCTTGTGAATTTCCTCTTCCAATACCAAAACGGCACCGAATATGTTTGTGGTCCAAACAACCAAGGATACCATTATCCATCAAAGGCACAGTCTATGCTTTAGCTCCGTAGAGTTAGACTGGGATGATCAACGTCCTCTAAAGACGTTACTTGGGATTCACAGCGCAGAAAAACAAGGATTGTCAAGACTTACATATATTTCGAAGCAATTACACAGGCGAGGTAGACAAAGTCTCTACAGCTGTCAACGTGTTCCAGGCTGAAATCCATGCTATTGAGATCTGCGCGATGATTAACCTCGATAAAGGTATTAGGGGCGCAAAAATTCTTATCTATTCAGATAGTCAGGCAGCGCTTAAAACATTGACACCCCATTTCGTGGAATCCATGTCAGTCAAGTCCTGATACGAAACCCTACAACCACTTTCCAGACACAATAAGGTCAAGCTTTGTTGGGTACCCGGCCACCAGGGCATTGTACGCAATGAAACTGCGGATGAGCTTGCTAGGGCCGGTTCGCCTTCGCTTATCATACAAGGAAATTGACAGGAACAACATGACGAAGCTAGTGGGCTTCCTTACCGGCCATTGTGGCCTAAAATATAATTTCAACAAACTAAATCTTTGTTAATATACAGAGTGTCGTTTCTGTTTGGAAGAGGAAGAAACATCTAACCACGTTCTCTGTGAATGTACGACACTATACTGGCTACATAGACGGATATCATAGAGATTTCTGTTCGTTAGCGGAGTTTAAAAACTCGGCTACTAATGACATACTCACCTTCATTAGGAAGGTAGTAGACCTATTAGGCTAAGTAAACCGGAGACACAATAGATCTTGCTAGGTCGTAGTGTCAGCCAAAAAGGCAGGTCTTTCTTTTAAAAAAAAGGTCTACTGCAGAGCTATAACTACTGTGACGTTCTTTACACCAAACTTTGTTTTGTAAAAAAATGATTTTAGTCTAGGCCACTTGGTTCCTAAATCGGAAAGAAATAGATAATAAATATAGGAAGGACTTTTTGGTGTAGTGGTTCGCAACTCAGATAACATTATGTTTTAATGGCGTCCGAGGGTGACGTTCAGACTGACTAACTAGGGAGATTTTTTGTTGGTGCTCTTTCCATTCCTTATAATTCACAGTGTCATTATCATTAGCAAATGGAATAAACTGTCCACGTCCACTTATGCCTTTGTCATCGAGCTGACAACAGCTATCACAGTTAATCGACTTTTTATTATTTTTTTCCTAAGCCAAGGCAGGTTTGTCGTAAAATAAGGTTTCTTGCACTGCAGCATGTTCAATGTTTCAGACCCGCTTTATAGGTATCTATTCCCATTTCCACCCTCTAAGACATAATAGCAAGACAGCTTTTCTTAATCGTAAAACATTGTTGCACCGTTAACACTCCCATCAATCCGTTCTCATTTAGTTGTCATCGCCAATCCAACTAAAACATGCACACAAAAATAAAATCGCCTTCCACCGCCGACAGCACCGAATAAATGTGCATCTAAATTGCCTCTCTTTCAATTTAAATTGATTGGCTATTGAATAAACTAAATTGCTCTTGCAACAGATACAAATCTATCCAATGGAATACAAATCAATTGAAGTCACACTGGGAAAGAAATAAATTTGTGTAACAATTTCAATTCGCCCTGGACGGCAATGTCCTCCCGCCCTCGATCTCTCTCGTGTATCTCGCAGAATATTTATTTTTTATTACATCCAATCGAAGGTGTTAAGTCGGCAGATATTGAATTAAATTAATTAGGACACATTTTTCGGACGAAATTTTTCACACAGAATATTTTTTGCATTTGAGTGGTACGCTCACGTGAATTTATGTATCTGTCAGACGTGAAATGATTAATTGCGAATTGAGTTGTATTCAGTCATGCAGAACTCGAGCAACAGGTTGCAAGTGTTGTCCGTATAGAGCGGCTGTCTTGGTTGCTGCCGGCCACCACCCAATAAACGAACAACGAACGACTTTTGTGTTCGGATTGCTATTGGATTTTGCTAATTGGTGCCGCTGCTTTGTGTTACGTGCAGTCTCAATAACGGAGAATAACAAATTAATGTCAATTTATAGCCACCGCTGTACAGGCATGTAGATACTGTCAGCTGAATTCGCGATCTGTCTTGGCGATATGAGATACTTTTCTACTCACATACATCTGCCTTGTGGAAGGTGGTGGCATAAAAGGTGCGGTGCATCTGATCATGCCTTCGTACAAGGAAGTGCGGTATTGCATTCGGAAAGTTAATTTGCCATTAATTGTAAAAAAAAAAAATAGCTGTAGCTGTTGAATGTTGTGAGTTGTATCTATGGGCTTGTGGCGATGTAATATGACACTGATGATGACTTGATAGGCACGGGCTTTGATTTACGAGTGTTTTGACGTCTAATGGGAGGGGAAATATTGGAGGAAGGTTTTCCGTTTTTATTTTGTTGATTCACTTCAGGGTTTAGTGAAGGAAATTTCCAATAAAAGTTAACTCACTTGCATGCGGGTTTAATTAGTCGCAATTAAAATGGAAATACATACGTTTGTTTTCATAATTAGCGGTAATTGGGTCGGATCTAGTGCAAAGTAGTTATCCTTCGACTTAATTTGATGCATTTAAAATAAATGGTTAAGTGGACCCGTAATTTTGACTCAAAATTGTGCCGAAGAGGAGTTATTTTCTATAGCCTTGGGGGTGAAGATTGGAGAGAGAGCAATGAGAACTTTAGAAGAGGGTGGAGACCATGCTCAAACTTGATCCATTTGGATTTATGCATTTAGGAGTCGTTGAACCAATAGAAAGAGTGGTTGTCAAGTCTACGATAGGACATGCGTAAGACATGAGAAATTTTTTTTACTCGTTTTCTCTACCTTTGTGTTGTCAACATAGTCACTAGCAGAGAGTTGAGGGCAATTAATTCATTTACTCCATGTTAATCTTCAGGCATGGACGGCTGCCTCCCGATAAAGCCACAAAAAGGAAAAAAAATCCCACCAATGCTTAGGAATCTTTTCGTTGGCAAACTGCTGTAGAGACCTGTACCAACTTCTTGATGACAGGTTACAGTTAAAAATGTGTTGAAGCCTTAAGCTGACAAAACCAACAACTACCTCCTGCCGAAGACCTGGGGTAGGCCTGGTCAGGTGCAGAGGAAGTAGAGGATAGTTTCTCCCTCCTCTCGTGATTGCCAATGGGATAATAGCCTGTGCGAACATTGATAGCGTTGCTGATGAGCGACCCATTAAGCAGATTCGATTTTTAGACCGAGTGAGGCTTAGCATAGGCCAACCCGAATCTCTCTGAAGGAACGAAATGTGGTCGCATTTCTCCATCTCTGGTGTGTCTTGCTCATCGCATCGAGGAGTAAAGGACCCCCAAATCATCAACCACACTCACGCTTTCATCAGTTATGTTCCCAAGAGTCATCGCTTTATGTCGGTTTAGGTCACGTCCCCTTAATTGCCTCCACCTCAACCTACCTGAAACGACAAGAAATGACCAATGAACTAGAGCCATCCAATATGAGTCTGAGGAGGTACCTCGAATCAATTTTGCTAAGGTCACATAGATTCTTAAAGAGCCAACTACTAAGAGTTCACAATGGAATGGAGGCAAACTCATAGAGCAGGAGACCGACTTCATCGGCATCCTTGCAGCTTGCGCATGGATTTTTTCTCATGATTCTGGCCGCATTGCGCTTGTTTCTAGTTGGATCCACGGTGTATGTACTTGCCCTGCTTATGATATCTCTTACGTACATAGGTGACGCTACAGTTCGAAGTGAACCTGAGCCTCTCCTCTTAACATCTCCAGTTATCCCAGTCTTTAGCATTTTGGCATCAAGGAGTTTGTGGGATCGTTAACGGCCTCGATAGGCAAGCTTGCAACAAGGTTTGGCGTCTATTCAAACGACTTCTGCAGAAGCTGTATGGACGAACAGGAGGGGGAGACTATTTTCCATCTTCTTTGCACCTGTCCAGCTCTCTCCTGCAAAAGGAAACTCCACTTAGGGGCCTTCTTCTACACTAACTTAGACGATTTGATAAGTACCGATGTTAGTAACCTCCTACGCATTTTTCCGAAATCCCTGTGGTGTCACAACGGATCTCTCACGGGTCTAAGTGTGTTTGCTTTAGTTGGCAGCCACTTCAACCTGACCTAACCCAACCTACCGGCCTCGATGGAGCCGTAAGCATTCATCATCGTGTACAAATGGAGTAGTTTGGCAGCAATTTGGAAGCCAAGACCAGACTCATCTCCACAAAAGCTGTCGCATGCAGCCTTAATCCCTAATTCGCGGACGGAAAAAAATTAAATTGAAATAATTTTCTGAAAAATCTCTCTCTTGGTGGTCATGAACAAAACCTTATCGGCAAAGTTTCTCTTCTAGAATAAGAGCGATCTCCATACCTTCTAAGGTGACACCAACAATATTTCCTTGTTCTCCCTTCGTACAAGACAAAAGAAACGAGTTGCAACTTGCAAGGCATTTTTCTCACATGTTTTGCCAAAAATCACAGACTCTTCGTCCACACCTAACAAAAGAGTGTCTCTGGATGATCGCAATTGCAACTCATCTCGTTTTTTTCCTCTCTTTTTGTCTTCAAGTGACTCGCACTTGCTCTTTTTTTTTCTCTAATGTCACTCAAATCTCCACAAGTTCACTGCATTCTGCAATTGGGTTTGCTAATTCTCCCTTTGGAGAATTTTATTCAGTGGCAAGTGAAAAGTGAAAGTGTGAGGAAGTTCTACTCGTTAGATGCGCTGTTTTTTTTTTTTTCTCCTTTGGCTTTTTTGTAATTCGGGGGTGTAAATCTGTTTTGGGAAGGAGAATTTTTCAACAATATTCAACAGGTGAGTGAATGCTTATTCCTTGGTGTTCCTCTATCAAATTTAAGTGAAATTTCGTCGTCCGTTATTAAATTTTTTTCCGTTCGGGTTTTCTGTCTCTGAAGTAACTTGGTCCGTTTTCTCTTATTTTGTGCTTGTTTCTGCTTGCTTTGCTGGTCAGAGAAGTCGATTCAGAGTTGCCACACACAAATCGTCGGGGCTTAGAAATTTTTTTTTAAAACGGACGGTGACAGGAAATTTTCCAGATGCTTCTCTTGTGTGCCCTGTAAGATAAAGAATTCCTTCATTGATCTTAGCCGTGCTCGGTGGCATCTAATCGTTTTTTTCTACTTTGGTTTGACGATGAGGGATGTAGCCGCCTTGCAAGTCATCGGGTCCGCTAGGTGATTGTTGATGCAACTCCTATCTTGTCGTTCGTAGTTTTCTTCATTATTTCTGCCTCTTGTGCCAGTTCGTCAGATTCAGAATCAATTTTAAGCCCGGAAGCCTCTTTGTTATAGCACTTGGATCTATACCCTGAAAAACGCCACTCACTTTGATTGAAACCATTTGGAACTCTTGATGAAGCTGAGGATATATTTGACGTCAGTGTGTGATAGTTCGCCCAAGTTATCTTTGGTATGTGCCATGACAATTCAGGGGAAATGGAGGATCGTTTCTTCCTTCTCTTCGTCCCTGCAGTTTCTGGAGAAGAGGCACATCTTTCTGGCATGAAGGCCAATGGGACAATCAATGACGGTGCCGGCCAGATCTCCCTGGAGGTACGCCACATGGAACCATTCTTCTATCTTTGGTTTGTCTTGCTGAGAAGTGCTCAGAGGAATACCTAAATTCCGCTCTAGAGTAGTTCCACGTTTGGCGAGTTTATCTTAGAGCTCTGCTAGAGAATATCCATGCTGATCTTTGTGCTTTCCCATTAAGTTGCTATTTATAATTACGGACGCGTAAGGCCAGTGTATGGTACAAGGTACCAGACTCCAAATTCTTCTTAGACCTATGACCTTGACCTCATTTATTCTGAAGACAAGTGGGAATTTGTAGCAAACTAGGTTAGGTTAGGTTAGTGGGCAGGCGAAAGGGAGAATCATTCGCCACACTCAGGTCAATTCAGACCCATTGTTATACCCATTGGGAGAAGAGAGTGTCCCTTACCCGTAAGAACGCTACCCAATAGTTAGTTCCATACACATATAATATTAGTAGAACCTGATCAACTTACTGCGTCTGTGATACAAACCACCCTGTGGATCTGATGAATCTCTTTGGTCCACCGTTGTATATGATAATTCTTCAATGTCTTTGAAAAAGTGCCGTCCGAGGAACTTATTTCTTAGATGGCAGATACTAGGGCAGTGGCAAAGGAAGTGGGTTGTATCCTCATGGACCTCCTCATCGCCATATCCCCTGCAAAGGTCTTCTTCTGTTATACGAAGCTTTTTCATATGGTACCGCAGTGTATTGTGTCCTGTGATCACTCCTATAAGGGTGCTTAGGGATATTCTGTGGATCCGCAGAAGTCTGTCGGTCCTAGCCTTAACGAATTTTGGCCATATCTTCCTTGTGGTTGCACAAGTGTTTAGAGAGGTCCATCTGTAGTTAGCCTCCCTTAAGGCTCTATTCCCTGCTTCAAGCTTAAGTGTGCAAAGCGGGATGTTCACCGAAGTCTCGCCTTGTTCCGGGCTTGTTGCCGAGGCGTTTCTCGCCAGTTCGTCAGCGTTCTCGTTTCCTGGTATTCCCTCATGTCCAGGGACCCAGCAGAGTGTCACCTTGTGCTGTATTCCAAGAACGTTGAGCTCTTCTCGACAGCACCTCACAAGCTTCGATTTTATTTCATTAGCAGAAATTGCTTTTATTGCTGCCTGGCTGTCAATGAAAAAGTTGATATCACCACGTGGTATTGTCCTCATTGCAGTCTCACGGGCGGCTAGTATCACTGCGAGAACTTCCGCTTGGAAAACACTGCTGTGGTCCGGAAGGCGGGCGGACTTGGAGATGCTCAGCGTTTCGGAGAAGATACCTGCCCCCACACCAGTGTCCATTTTGGATTTGGTAGCAAACTAAGGACATCTCTTAAGTATAAGTGACCAGTTGCTGCGTTTCCAAATAAATCTCTTCGGCAGAGTGAGACTCAAGCCAGGACTGAAGCCACAGCAAAGTATGCAAGGAATGTTTTGTGAGTGGTTTCTGACATACTACCAGTGACTAACTTTAGAGCACTTTAAAGGCATTTAACTCAGGGGACTAAGTGCTGAAATGGTACTTTGGCTATACATCTTCTTCTTCTTCCCCTGTTGCCGCTAGGTGTGGGTGTGGGCACGGTGTATGCAGGATCTCCACTCTTCCCTGTTCATACTGATCCTCTTATGGCTATACAATCCGATCAATATTGTCATGTGACGACTTAGTCTAGTGGAAGACTGACAACGATGTCACCAACTTTAAGACCATAACAAAGGTACAGAGTCTGTCATACAAAAATTCTAAATCTTCTTTGTGCCAGAGTCTGCCGGTTAAAGTGCACTTAGGACAAGCCAATTGAACACATGTCACCCAGTTTGGTAGGGCACACCCAAGCTCATATCCAGTGTATAGGCTATTTGAATTTTTAACACGAATCCCTCGTTGAATCATAATATTTCCATCTGGGATTATGTTTGTACTGGAAACACGCACAATGTGACAGAATATCGATTGAATTTTAAAAGTTTACGTCACTCTTTTTATTTGTCTAACCTTAACAATCAAAATGTGGCAACAAAAAAAATTGATTCCTTTCGCAGAGCACTGACCTTACTTCCCCAATTTTTTATTATATATTTTTTTTTGCCGTTTATGGGCCTAAAAAAGAGTTGAAAACAAATCAATCTGTCATCCTTTTCCTGCTTTCATATTTATTAGACATTAATGTGACGATAATAGATGCGAAGAATGAGAAATTTTTGTCGCATGAATTTAGCAAATAAAAACAAAAGGAGAATGAGACTTCTTTCGTCAGATGGTTTTGATTTTATTGTCTGGCAAACACTTGATGTTGTAAATTTTTTTCTGCTGATGAGTTTTAATTGTTTCGGTTTTTATTGTTATACTCGTACTCAAGTCGTCGTTACAATTTAATTTCACGACTTGAGTGGGTGATGAGATGTCATCATTTCTAGGTCCGTAAAGCCTATTGAGTTCCTTGAACTCTTAAGGGAGTTCATAGACTGTTTGCGAGTGTTTTTTTTTTTTTTTTTGTCCACATGGGGCTTGTAAATGTTTATTATTGTTGGGTTGTTGACTTTTGGTGAATATCTTACTTCTGGCTTAACTAGGGCTGATCATAACGCACTGAAATAGAGTCCCAACTGGTTTTTAGTATGGAACAATACCATCACCTCTGGTTTCGCCTCTTAAAAACAAAGAATTTCCTTCTGGCCCCCAGGGCTGACTTTGACAGCTAAGTTCTGAATGGGAAAAAAAAAATGGAACGGAGAACTTGGCTGCAAACAAACAAATTCGGGCTTAGAGGTGATATTGAGGAATAGGACAGGAACTTCCATTAGGAGTCTAAGAGAAATAGACCAAGTGGGGATATGCGTCCTCGAAAAAAAGACTTAAACTTCAAAATATGGCGGTGAGGGCAATGACAAGGTGTGTGATCTGTTGTACGATGTAAGAAGCCAGAATATAGTCGACCTGTGAGATCTGTTGTGCGACGAAAGAAGACAGAATATAGTCGACCTGTGAGGTCTGTTGTACGGCCAAAGCAGCCAGAAGGTAGTCGACCTTTCTGATCCAGGTGAAAATGCATCCCGTGAAAGCTGTTCGAACAAAGACATAGAACGAATATCACGAGTAAAGTAGAAATGGACTGGGGACTGAGACCCTGAGCCCAAGAAAGTGCAAAAAATGCAGAAGAAAACCTTCACTCAGATGGAGTGACGATATAAAGAGGATAAAGGACAGTAAATTGGATGAAGAGAGCACAAGATAGGAACCGGTGGAAACAGGAGGGGGGGAGGTCTATTTCTAGCAGCGGACACAAATGGCTGTCTGATGATTTCCTGGCTCCAGTAGTAAGGAGTAAGGTCGTCCGTACAGATGACATGCGAAATAGTCTTTCTCAGGCCACACAATCACGTAGCAAATGCTTTTCGGATTCATCCTTCTCAGTCGTTACAGATTAGGTTAGGTATGTAGATGGGTTGGCGAGGAGAGAGAGAGCCCTCTTCGCTACACTCAGGTCAGTAGAGACCCATTGTGATGCCCATTTTTGTGGGGGAAAGTACCCCTTACTCGTGGTGCAATACCCATAGCACTCTCATATTGCCCCAGCATTTCGATCCATCTTGAACCCTTAGTGAACCTCCAAATGTCCCCGATAGGTACGTCACCTAGTTCGGTATCCAGGTGGCAAAGACCTGGGCAGTGGCAGAGGAAGTGGGTTGTGTCCTCATTAACTTCCTCGTTTTCGCAATCCCTGCAAAGGTCGTCCTGACTTAACCTTTGCTTTTTCATGTGAAGTATTATGATCTGCAATTACTCCTACCTGTCCTTCTGCATGAGAGTATTAGTTCTGCCACCGCTTTACTTTGGCCATCGTTTTCTAGTTATTTTACAGGAGTCCAAAGAACTCCATCTTTGAGTTTGAGTTGAGTTCACATGGCGGGACTTTCACTGACTGATCAGCCTGCTCTAGGTCTAGCACAGATGCTTTCCTTGCCAATTTATCAGCTTTCTCATTCCCTGGTATGCCCTCATGTCCAGGGACTGTATAGCAGTCGGTATACAGTGTCTCGAATATTATGTTGAAATATTATCTTGGTTGGCAGTGACTTGATAGGAAATTTTATAATTTCATCGCTGTTAGGCTGAAAGGTTTTACTTGGCTCGCTATGGACAGTCACGCCAAGTGTTCACATATATTTTTCAGAGGCAAAGTGACCTCTTTCGGACACTGAGCAAACCGTGTCTTATCCCATTATACAGTTCCAGGATCTTGTTCGTCAACAAACAAATCCGATACTTTATCAAAGAATACTCGAGAGGTGAACAAGATCCACAAGAGACAAATGGACAGGCACAGTGATTGGGACACAGTTTCGAAACCTGAAGTATTCTGCCGTTTCCACTCGTTACACCTTTTAGATCCAAATTGACATTCTTTAAGTCCAATACTAGCCAAACAAGCACTGACAACTTGTTTCTGTTGACATTTTCCACTTGTCCAATCGAAGCATGCCTTGACATACCGTTTGCGAAGTATAACACGACCAACCTTCCACAACCCGCAGTACATTGGTCGCAGTCACTCACCATATATGCAGATTGGCTAAGTAAGCTGATAAACACAACTTCCAAGTACGACAAAACATGCAAGCATCGTGTTCCACAAGGCTACCGCACTTGTCCCACATTAGTATTCCTCACCCGGTTGAGGTCATTACACTCGGCTCATACCGAGTAAACTCTGTTGGCAAATGCTTGTTAATTCACCAGCATTAGTGTCACTAAAGTTAATTTAATTAAATTTGCAAAAAAAAAAACACAGAAATGACAGTCATATTGTCATTATGTCGTCGTACCGCGCATAGTTCGTCAGAGAGGAACAACAAAATGCGACACGTGAGTTCTGTGAACGTGTAGATATGAGTAGATACCCATGTGCAAGTAATCTGGAGTCACTGCAACTGGAAAACTTGTTCGCCACACAATTGTGTTGGTTTCACTTAGATTCTATACCGCACTAGCGACAGAGAACGTATCTTACGAATCGAAATGAGACATTGAAGTGTGTGGCAGCCAATGGGTTAATAATGCGAAACGTTTCGTGCACACTTGAGGCGTTTGTTTGTTTGTTTGTTTTATTTTTGCACTTATTTCATGCGTGCATTGCGAGAAGTAATAGACACAAAAGATGGATACACTCATTATTTTCGTTTTTAATTGGTTTTAGCGCGCCTGTGGCAGTTTCGCTACTCAGAGTGAGCTTCAGCCCGCTGGGGAGCGATTTTCTCTCATTTTGCAGCACAATCCGGTGTTTGCTGTGAATTTGAAATTAATGGCGAGGTGCATGACAGTTGTCACTAGTTTTTGTTTGAATTATGTTTTGTTGCCAATTATGGAGCAGGGTAATTGCTGTTGGCGAGAGAAAATGTTAATCAAAACAAGTAAAAACGAGCGACCGCTGTGGGTTGTGTCAACTAATTGATGTATTTTAATTGTTTTGTGATTGTAGGTGCAGATAAAACTGGGGCAAGTGGAGGTGATGTCATTTGATGTCAAAAGCGTGCTGTCTTTTTGACAGTTTTATCTCTCTGAACAATGATATGGTCGTGACAGACGTTTTCAGAGGTGTGTCACTTGGTTTGTGTGATGGCATTGTCATGTACGTCACATTTTCAAGGTTTTGAGTTGCACTTTCGTGCAGTTAGTCGACAGATGGGTCTTTGACTTCATTCTACTGTCTGTTAATAGTACGCCATTAAGAGTGCGACTCTTAAATGGCAAGCGTCTTCCAAAATAGACAAGCTGTGACTCCTTTTTGAAGTAAAACGTTCGACAAATGTTCTCCTCTGCTGGCAAAACTTGTGGTTCATTATAGTGATTGTCCGCACGTCGCTAGTCCAACTTTGGCAGAAACTGTTCCTCAAAAGACCTCCAAAAGCATGGACATATCGCTGTGACAGTTGGCAATGGTGAGAAAATGTTTTCCCCACTTCTAACACCAAATACAATGTTCCCATGCGAATTGTCAGCAGTGTACAAGGTGGTAAATTACCTTCAATAATTGTTTCTCCCTAGCCTGTCTTCTGACAACAATCTAGAATGAGACTAAACAAGCTGAGTTCCACACTTTCTTTCCCACAACTTATGTACATTGTCTCAAACTCTACCTCACCCTACAAATGTTTGTCATCACTCAGGAAGTTCCCCGCTCGATTCACTGAAATCTCTTCTTATCACTTGATGTGTGTTGACAATCCACCAACAAATTGTGGAAAAAAACCAAATAAACGAATAATTGTTTTTGTTTTTCGTGAAAACATTTTGGGAAACTTTTACTTCTACCCCTTGGGGTGTATCGCACAAGGGTAGATGTAGAATAACGCGTGTAACAACAACAGTTTTGTGAAAACATTGCCAATCGATTGCGCATAACAAATTTATGTTTGACCTTCGTGATGCAAACAAGTCACAGAAAAAAAAAACAAGGCCTGACCCCACCTCGATAGCGGCTTTTGGCTTCTACATACATAGCTTCTGATAAACGCAAGCAATTTGTCACACTTTTGCTGTTTTGAAATTTATTTTTCATGTCATGAGTCCCAACACTTGAAGTTGTAACTATACAACAAAGTTGCTTTGTAAATTTGAATAAATTATAAGCGTTTAACTTGTTGGTTACATTGTAGGGGGTGTGAAGCACGAGAAGGCTTAACATTTGCTAGTTGGGACTTTTAACCGTGTAGACATTGCTTTCAACAAAATGAGTTGATATAAATCACAGACTTGATAGGAATTTGAAGTTTTAGTGGTATTTGCCACTTCTTGACTTTGAACAAGAGGCTGCTCCAGGAGCATTGGCGTCCTGAAATGAAGTTTGCCTTTTAAGTGATTTACAATTTTTTTTTCCACCTCTGACACCACGTCACAATTCCCCTAAACCTTAAGCCATATAACCCGTTCTTCAAGGTTAGCAATAAGTCTCAGTTGGTAGCAGTGAGCTTAAGTCTTAGTGAAGACTACACCAGGTTATAAGCAGAAGAAGAAGCGACCTATAGCTTGTATCGACGCCTGCGAATGGGTGGAGAGATCCGAGCCTGTTTCAGTTCACTAAACAGTCCGATGTGCAAACCACTGAATCACAGCGACATACGTGAGTCGGTAGAAAGTTCTTGTAGTAGATTTGCCCGCTCGAAACGCATGCTAAGGGGACTGGAAGGAGCATAATCTTTCCTTTTGCACTGGAAGGTGGGAAATCTGTTAAGGAACAAACTGAACGCATACTCACCAACAGTGAAGCTCAGATCGCCTTCTCGTCCCAGTAATACCGCCGTTTTTAAATATTTATTTCCCTGTTCTCTCCTCAGTCTCGGTTGAGTGTCGGATTTTTTTTATCAGGCTTGCTAGGCAGTCTACGGCTGTGTTCAATGTGTCATGGCTTCTAAACATTTCACCAACGATTTTTTCGGTAGTGGGTCCCTCGGTGAGTTCTCTGCTTTAAATTTTCCTCGCCCCACTGAACCTTGGGCAATAAAAAAATTAGTCCCGGCAATATGAGCTGTCGTGCTTATAGTTATGAATGTAACACCGTAACATTACGTTTGGTTCATCCCACAGCGCCAGTTCTGCTTACCAAAACTGGGCCACTGGGCACAATATATCACAACCTAAACCTTCATATCAAGAAAGGTTAGGTTCTTACCCATTTAAAGTTTGAGAATATGTAGGTTAAGGTCGTTTCGACTTTAAGGCCTCTAATCATTCGCAGGTATATGCCTTTCTCGAACGTATGTCCATCTACCTTTCTCGGACGCTACCAGCATACTTGTCACTTTCTTACGCTTCTTGGCTTTTCTGGGTGACGAATTTCCATCGGCCAAATTGCCATGTTCATCCGCACTACAATTTACGCTGAAGTTTCTGTTGCCAGTATTTTAATGGGAGACATTCTCTCCACCACCCACGCAGCTTCGTTAGATGTAGTGTGCAAAGCAAATCAAACTGTACATATGTACATTGAATGTACACTCATGTCCTGTGCGTCTGTATTACTTCGTCCTCATACCGTCATCTATTCTAAGTTGGTAGATGAAGAGCAAATTAACACTGACGCTTTGGCCCGAAAAGTCTTCGAATCCAACCCAGACAGCGCATTAACTGAAGACCTTACCTACTGTAGCGTAGGCAAATAGAGAGGCAGCTGAACCAAAACTCGGTTGAGGACCTGGGCACCACCGACTCTAGCGCCATGGAAAGCATAATATGCAGTCCTCATATGCAGCTTTGGCTCAGTTTCATGCGGCAGATAAGACTATCGATGTGAGAACTCTGGTTAGAAGTGACTCATGACAGTCTCCGGCTCTGTCTGTTTCCTCTCGTTTTTGACTAGCATTTGTACCTCTCTAGCTCGCATATTTTTTTATGATTTTTGAATGATTGATTTATCTTTATATCTCTTCTCCCTCTTCTTTCCAGTGTAGCCTCTTTTGTCGAGCGTGTCTTTTGAAAGTTATACTGGTGTTTCTACAGTCCTCCGGTGTCTTCATTTGCTGCCGCCAGCCTATTGCAGGCAACGATCGTTGGACGCGACTCTGCCTCTAGATCGCAAGAGCATAATCCTTCGCGGTGACTTATGTAGCCGTCTACAGTCTTCTCTGTCGATTCAAGTAGGCCTAACATGTCTTGAGCTTCTTTCTTGTGCAAAAATATGTACTACTGCACCACAATTTTTTTCTATGTTCAGTCTGCTCACTGCAGGCACGTGGTAATTACATTCTTGTGGGCTGGTCTTCACCGGTCATTATCAATCATCGTGTAGCACAAAAATACAAGTTAAGTACATATTCTCTAGACTAAACCCTTCGTTACCTCCCCTACAATAGCTCTACCATGCAATCAACCAACGAATACTGCAGACCATGCACTTTCCCCCACAACAAGAACAAGAATCAAAAAGCTGTACCGGCAAATTAACCCTTACAAGCAGTAAATACTGCAGCCCTTCGCCTTTATCAAAGGTGGACACCAGCAGCGGCTGCAATTACAACGACCGATATACCAATTATTTTCAATTAAATGGCATTCACCACTGAGTACCGCATTGCATCGGTCGATGCATTCCTTCCAATCCGGTGTAAGTTGGAAACACGTTTTGTATTCATACTGGCAGCCCAAGGGGGTTAGTTTTGTATATCAGCTGCTTATGTGGCTTGTGGGTGACCAAAGGGGTTAGTCTTTTGTTTTGTAGAAATTATAATGGCGGTTTCGAGGTTATCGGGACAAATGTTTTTTGTAAATTGTGCGGGTCAGGTTCGTACGTAGTCTTGGTGCATAGGAATGGAGAATGGCCAAAAAGGGGGAATAGAGAGAGGTCTAAGGGTATTAGTTTGTGCTCTTATGGAAAGGAAAACATCTCAAATGTCCTACTAAAAGCCCAGTGGGAGATATCTTCCTCTTCCAAACTACGAAAAAACCCTCAAAGACAGTCCTGGTGCTTCAAACCGTCCAGGATGTTGATTGCTACTACAGGGTTTTTCAATAAGAGCGCTACAAAAGTTTTTTTAAATAAAAAAAAAACGGTTTTGGATATCAATGAAATTCTTTATTCCTGTGAAAGTACGTTCGATGCCATTATGTATGGAACTCGATTTCTTTGGCATGGCCACCACGGGCACGCTTGCAGAAGTCCAGACGCTGAACCCAATTTTCAACGGTTTTCAAGCATAAATCGGTCGATACTGCTGCAATTTCACGTTCGATATTCGTACGAAGTTCATCAATCGTCGCTGGCTTGTTGGCATAGACCATAGACTTGACGTAGCCCCACAGGAAATAGTCTAACGGCGTCAAATCGCACGACCGAGGCGGCCAAGCGACTGGACCATTTCGTGAGATAACACGTTCTCCAAACTTGGTTTCCAATAAATTGATTGTGACATTCGCTGTGTGGCTTGTGGCGCCGTCCTGTTGGAACCACATGTCCTCCAAGTCCATATCATCCAATTGGGGCCAAAAATATTCGGTTATCATTGAACGGTAGCGATCCCCATTCACAGTAACGTGCCGGTCTTGATCATCACGGAAGAAGTACGGCCCAATGACGCCGCCGGCCCATAAACCACACCAAACCGTAATTTTTTCGGGATGCAATCATGACTCATGGAGTACGTGTGGATTGCTGCCTGACCAATACCGCATATTTTGTTTATTGACGAAGTCATCCAGCCAGAATTGAGCCTCATCGCTGAAGATGATTTTTCGATGAAAATCCGAATCATTTTCAAGTTTTTGCTCAGCCCAATTCACGAACATACGACGCTTCTGGTGGTCAAGCGGCTTCAGTTCTTGCGTCAATTTAATCTTGTAAGGATGTAGGCCAAGATCTTTTCGCAAAATTCGCCACAACGACGTCACAGAGATGCCCAACGCTTGAGAACGACGTGTGAGAGACACATTTGGGCTTTCTGCAACTGAAGCCTCAGCGGCAGCAATATTCTCGACACTACGGGCACTTCTTTGTCTCACTGGCACGGGAACATTTTGTACTGTGCCTGTGGATTCAAATTTTTCCACTAGACGCTCAATTGTTGATCTGCTAGGACGATTATGACGACCATAAATTGGACGTAGCGCTCTTAACGTTGAGGCCACTGACTCCGAATTTCGGTAGTAAATTTTAATA
Source organism: Matsumyia berberina (assembly GCA_917880715.2). Lineage (NCBI taxonomy): Eukaryota > Metazoa > Arthropoda > Insecta > Diptera > Syrphidae > Matsumyia > Matsumyia berberina. Next base: position 113,266,255 of record OU862872.1, read on the forward strand.
ATTTCGACTCGTTGTTGGCTCGTATATCTTTCCATCATGAAATGGCAAACCTTACTGAAGAGAAATGTCAAAAAACCGCAAGAAAATAACGGCGTCGTTTGCTGTCCATGTCGCTCTACTTTTGTAGCGTCCCTATTGAAAAACCCTTTATAAACCGTATAAGACACATAAATTATACAAAACTATTTGTATTGCATAACATCTCTGTCACAGAAATTTGACAACCCTAAATAAAACGTCAAAAAGTTATACCAATCGGAAAGTTTCTTCGGTACAAACCACACGTCAAACTAATTTTCTTTCATTTCACTTTTTCAGATTTAAAACTCAAGTTCTTAAGACTATTCCGTCTTCCCAGTGCCTTAACTCAGAAAAATCCATGAAAATACTAACTGTGCCTCGTTGATGTTCAGTTAAAATTGAGTCAAACAACCCGAAAAACAACATCAATGTCTTTCAAAAGAAAATATTTTCGTGCAAAGTGAAGTGTGTCAAATTGAATTCAATATCTTTTCTAATTGTAAAAACTCAAATGTGATATCGAGTACAAATAGCTTAAGACCCAAAAGTTTTCCGAAAAAAACATTCAAAAAACCAATCAAAAACTTTAAGAAGAAATCCGAACGACTTTCCAACCCTCAAAGGCCAAGCAACACGGCACTCAAATGGCGACAAATTGTGAAATGATCGATTCCCTCAAACATGGGGAACTGAGCCCGTCGTCGGGCTCCCATGAGTGCGAGGTTCCACCTGCGGATGTAATAGAACCTCAGGCTGATGAAAGGCTAGCACCCATTGCCCTGGTAGATGATGTCTTCAAACATGGGGAATTGAGCTCGTCATCGAGCTCCCATTCGTGCGAGACTCCACCTGCGGATGTAATAGAACCTCAAGCTGATCAAAGGCCAGCACCCATTGTCCTGGCAGATGATGTGTTCGAAACTGTTTTCGAAGCATCTATGGCCGATTTGGAACTAGATGGATATGAATCGGATTCCGAGAGTGGCACCGAAGAGCCATCGACCAGTGAAGGCTGTTGTACCAAACCAGTGTTTTATACCCACTTTCGACGGAGTGATTCCGCTGAGTATGCCAACAGTAGCGATAGCGACGATGAAACAAATACGAACGAACTCGTCTCAGCGTTCAATTTGACGCCGAATTTCATACCAAATGATCCAACGTGCACAGATCTGTTTCCGGGACGTCCATTCCTCTTACCATTCACGGAGCGACGTCGCCTATCCCAGTGTAAGGAAGAAGACGAAGAGGATGGTGATAAGCTCTCGCCACAGCCAAATGGAGAGATGAAGTTGGAAAAGGTTCCCTTGCCAACTCCTCCACCGCCATTGCCGCACAAGGATGCCGGTGATGCTGAGAAATTCCGTGATTTGGAACGTCTTCGACAGCAATTCATGCAAAAGATTGACATCATCAACACGAGCAATATTGAAGCCATTAGTCAGGTTTTAGATAGAAGATCACCGACACCACCACCACCACCTCCACCACCAGCACCGGCTGTGCTACCACCCGCACTTATGGCCCAATTGCTTTCACCAAAAGAGGAACCCAAGAAACCGATCGAAGAGATAATTGTGAAAGAAGACGAGGAACCTGTTCTTAAGACACCAAGTCCCGAGAAGACCGTCTATAGGGGTAAATTCACAGTAACCAAAGCACTAGAGACCCCCGACATTCTAAGGCTCAAACCAGAAGCTGAGAAATTGAAGCACATGGACGCCAAGTCAAATGCGCATACAATTAGTTTTCCCTGCAGTTCGGGAGGTTACTCGTCGGTGATGAATGTCTTTGGGCCGAGGAGTTCGGCCAAGATTCCACACATGGATAGGAAATTCTTTGATACGTCACTGGTTTCTATTCGCTCACCAGCGATCAGTAGTAGTTCGTTGGAAAACTGTGATACTAGTTCAATGTCATTTGCCACGGGTGGAGGCTTCATAAATCATCTGGACGAGGTTTGGATTAAGAGACCAGAGTCACCGCCATCGATTAAGGATGATACTACCACAGCGGCATCTGACGAGGATGTAAGTTGTATTATTTTCTTTACTAAATGTTAAAGTAGACTTTGCGGGTTTTCGACCTGAGGGTGTTGAGAACCCTAAACAGGTTGTTTTTTTTTTTGTGGAAAGAACCCTGCTGTATCCGTACGCAATAGTACTGCCAGACTGCTCATGACTAAAAACTTATTACAGTCAAAGATACCACCCGTAGCGTGCTCTAAGTCTTCTGGAGCTTCTTCGCAATTTTGACATATTGTACAGGTAGCTGTGGCCAAGGCGGCGAAGGTGCGTTCGGTAGCAGCCTGGATCCACTGTCTGCTTGTTCATGAAATATTGTCCGATAAGCCCGTCTTCCTTTACCGGACTGAAGCCGTCTTCTTTGCCATTCAGCCATGCTTGGGCCTGTTTCTTCATTATTCTTCTATTTTCTAGTTTTCTTAGCCGTAGCTCTGGTATAGGTCTCTCGTTATTCTTCTGCCAAATTGTCTACTTGGAGCAGTTCTGCAATTAAGCACGTCGTGCCAGTTGATGCTCATCGAGATCCACTGGATACTGAACAGTGTATCTAGTTCATGTTTCTCGCTTATGCTTAAGTTATCAGGATACAAAAGATTGAACAACTCTTGATAGAAGAAGCCTTCTTCTCAATCTTGAGTCTTTCCCGTGCGTCTTATTATACAGAGCGCTGCGTCGCAAGGTCGTTCGAGAAGTTGTATGACGCTCAACCTGGTATCTATCATCACGCCTTAAGCTGATTTTGAGTCTACTTGTGGTTGGCTATTCTGATAGTCATCTTTCCGACTCTTTTAACCCCCGCTGGTGAATGGAAATTTTCATCTGCTGCTGTAAAACGTACAGACATCCGACGACTTTCGAAGTTCTTTGACTTCAACTAGCTAGTTAAGCTGTCACCATGATCGTTATATTGGTTGCAAAGCCGATGATGAAAGACATCGTCAGTCGTACATTACGTTCCACAAAGTAAATCCAAGCGTTGAAGCTTGAGGAACTTCGGTTTATCCCTTTACATCGTTCCTGGTATCGCATGCTAGAGGATATTCTAATTCTATTCTGCCGAGTGTTACGACGCACGCTTTCAACCTGCTCTCGATCTCCTTCTCTGGATAATTTCTTCCATGATTTGTGTTACTTTTCCTATTGCGTCCACTGTTGGGTGGGCTGTTCGGAATCTATATTAATCATTCGACAGTCCGCTTATTTTTTCAGTCCATTTCCTCAGTCTGATGCAGATAGGTTAGGTTAGGTTATGGGGGAAGTGCCCATTCCAATGACTGAGCGTTCACGGGGGCCTACTGGTCCATTGTGTTCCCCTTTGTGTTGTGGGCCATGGTCCAACCTTGGGTACTAGGTGGGTGGTGTATGCTTGTTATCGGTACTTCTGTTAGGTCACTCAGTTCTCCAAACAGCCTGTTTCCCATGTGTCGGAGTCGGCGGTTTTGGAGGTTGGGACACTCGCAGAGTAAGTGCTTGATGGTTGCTGTCTCTTCCGCATCCTGACAGCTCCTGCAGTAGTCTGGGGAGTCGGTGCCGAGTCTGCTGGCCATGGTACCTATGGCACAATGTCTTGTCAGTACTCCTACAAGGATACGAGTATCTGTTTTGTTCATAGCCAGAAGATGTTTTGTTTTGTTCTGGTTTATACTCTGCCATAAGCTGCGGGATATAATGCAGTCGCCTCTGGCGGACCAAGAGGTGTTGCTGAGCTCCCTCATCTTGTGGTCAACGTTACCTTTCAGTACACCGATAGGGATGTTTATCGATGTGTAGGTGTTCTCTCTTTCCAAAGCAGATCCCTGCCGAGCAAGTTCGTCTGCTTTCTCGTTACCCTCGAAATCGCTGTGTCCGGGGACCCAGCAGATGATGACCTCGTGGGTGACGCCTATTTTATCTAGGATTTTACGACAGGCAGACACCGCTTTCGATTTGGTGCTGGCATTATCTAGTCGCCTTGACAGCTGCTTGACTGTCGACGAGGATGGTGATCTTAGTTGGGTTCGGTCTCCTGTCATCTATTGTTCCAGATAACACGCTCTAGCTCTTTGCCAAGCATAGCAGATCGACTGAACTATACAATTATGGCTTTCTTGGTGGCTTGAAACTAGGCTCTGTTTGTTTTCCATTGATCGGGAAAGAGGCCCTCAATCAGAGTCTACCTTGGTATTCAACACAAGTTTCAGAGCTTGGTTTGGTATTCCATCGGGTCACTGTGGTTGACTTGATGTAACGAGTAGTAGATTGTTACCCTTCTGCGGGGCGTCCACTTGTAGTTAGGTATTGAGATAGAAACAGTCCAGAGACAGACAGGTTAAGTGGGCGAAGCACTCTCGCGTCTTTGAATCTTTTCATTGCTTTTGCGGTAGTGCTGTCCCAAAGATTTCGGTTTGTTTTGGACAGACCGAGGTGTTTTACGTCTATTTTGCTTGTAGAGTTCACAACTAGCCCCCGTCCTTCTTTGCAGTATAGTTTCCCTACACTTAAGACATACAAATGTTGCTTTCCAATTGGGTTATGTATGCATGTTTGGCAACTACTTAAGTAGGTGCTGTGACCCTTTATGGGTCCTAGGGCCTCTACCACAGTTACGCGTCGCCGAAGTTGTTCAATTCCTTATCCCTGGACTTCTCTACGACAGTCCTGTGCGACTTTTTTTTTCTCTCAATTCGGTTTCATATTTGCCTTTGACATCTGTCTTAAGTTGGACTCACCAGGGGGTAGACAGAGGTAGAAGTTGTCTTCATACCTAAGGCAGGTAAAACCTTACACGTTGTTCCTAAGGATCTGCGTCCCATCAGTCTATCATCCTTACTATTCAAAACACTGGAGAGGTTGGTAGACTACCACCTTCGCTGTAGCATAGATACCAAACTCCTATCAGCGTCCCAACACGCCTACTGCAAGGGCATATCTGTTGAAACTGCTCTGCACTCACTAGTACGTACCATTGAAAAATCACTTAGCGTTAAAGAGTTCACCATGGTTGCCTTTCTGGACATCAATGGAGCCTTTAACAACGTCAAAGCAGGCGCAATCACTGATGCACTCACGAATCTGGGAGTCGAGGCTTCGCTCAGACTTTTAACTGAAAAGCTGCTCGTAGGCAGAACAATTAACACCAAGCTGGGCAGTGCCTCGGCCCACAGATCTGTGAGCCGCGGTACTCTACACTGCTGCTCGACCTGGCAGGGGCTGGATGTGAAGTGATTGCTTATGCGGACGATGTTGCGATTGCTGTCTCTGGTAAATACCCGGGTACCCTTAGTGAACTTCTCCAAAACGCCCTCTCAATACTTTCAAGATGGGCAGCTAAAAGTGGCCTGGGAGTTAATCCCGAGAAGACCGAAGTAGTCCTCTTCACCAGGAAATACAAAATTCTTCCTATCGACCCGCCCTCTCTAAACGGCACAAGCCTGGGCTTTGTTAAAGAAGCTAAATTTCTAAGTCTCATTCTTGACAGTAAACTAAACTGGAAAGCCAACACTATTGAACGCGTTAAAAAAGCCACTGTGGCGCTGCTACAGTTGCTACAGGAAAGTCATTGGAAAAAAATGGGGCCTACAACCTCGTACTACGTGTCCGTTATCAGACCTATACTTCAATATGGTGTGATCGTCTGGTGGACGGCCTTAGAAAAAGCCCTACACCGTGACCTTTTGGGGAAAGTGCAAAGATCAGCTTGCATATGCATTAGCGGAGCACTAAGGACCACACCATCCGCGGCACTTGATGTGCTCTAAAGATGGAGAAACGGCACCACATGCCGCATTTCCAGAGAGTTATGGCCTCTATTAAGCCTCACTCGATCTAAAAGCCTCATCTTGCTCAATAGGTCGCTCATTAGCACCTTCATGCCAAAAGGATGGGCCTCTTTGTAAATGACTTTTGCTGGAGCTGCAGGGACGAAGAGGAGGAGGAAACGATTTTCCATTTTCTCTGCATTTGTCCTGCCCTGTCCCAAAGAAGGAAGCTCTATTTAGGAGCCTACCACTTTGATAATCTAGACGAATTATCACGTACTGATACCAAAAGTATCCTCAGCTTTATAAAGATCTCCAAATGGTTTCATTAGCCGCAGTGGCACCTAGGTTAGATCCCAGTGGTATCACAAAGGGCCTTCCCTGGCCTACGTGTGTCCGTGCCTCGCACGGACAGCCACCTTACCTACCTACCTGGATTCGAATCCTTGCACCATTTAGAACAAACGTCACCTACAACTTGTAAGGCTCTGCAGCGTTCTCTCTACCTCACCCGGTAATTTGCATTTTATAGCCAATAAGAAAGAAGAAAACACGTTTCTTTGCAAGCATCACATGACAGACAGCGCGATTTATTTAAATTGTAACAATAAAATGAATTTTAGATCTCAGTCTGAATATTTATTCAAGTCTAACCGACAACAGATAAGGCGTGGTCACATATATAATATAATAATGGTGTGGTCACATTTATTTACTTAAACGTTGCTCATCTGTTCTCGCTTTTGAAGTATCAATTCACGTGATACTGCATAATACAATTGATTACAAGTTCAAAGTCGATTGTAATAAAATGTGGAACGACCAATTAAGACGACTGGTTTCGAATGAGATCGGTGTTGCTTGTTGTGTTGTGAGGATCCTTACATTGGCGGCGTCAAATGTGTTGGTAATTTGCGTCATTGATGGTATTTTGGCATGGTTAGCCCAAAAAAAACACAGCGATTAATGAAAGTCTTCAACATTCTGGTAGCCTTGACATTCACTTCTTAAATGCCGCACCCATATAACAACACAAGTTCCGGTGATTGCACTGCTAACATGCCGAATACAGCCATTGATACTTCTGGTCTTGGTCTTGGTTACAGGAGAAGTATACAACCAACGATTGTGTTCTTCTTTGTTGTGGGGTCTTTATTCCATTCTAGGTGACCGATCATTGTTTCAAACGAACTTGTGTTCTTTGTATGCCGGAGTATGTCCATCAGTGGCTAAAATTCTGTTGTTCTTCCAAAAGTCAGTTCCTTTCCCATTTGGCCTACGTAGTGCTGTTTAGTGTTGCGTTCTGCCAGTATAAAGGGCGATTCAACAAGAGGTGTGCGATTGGTTTGTTGAAAAAAAATGCGAAATAATTACCAAATTGAATGTTTGCTGATCTTAAAATAAAGTTTCCATGTGTGATTTATAAGTGGAATACAATTTCAGACAAATGCCCTCGTCTTTCAAATTATGGTCGTATATGGAATATTCTGAGCACATTGTTCTGAGTCATTAAATATTTGATGATAAGTTCACACTTATTTCGGTCTATAAAGAATTCTCCACCATTCTAGATTACATCAGACAAGAAAAGCATAAACAAAATTTCATAGAACGAATACGCCGTAGAATGAAAATCCAACACCTCTTATTGAATCACCCTTTCCAATTGATAGAAATTACACACCTGCCCTGCCATTAGCTATGACCTTCGCTTCCTGTAGCCCTCTGATTAATCACATTTCCTTTCCAAACAGAAAAATTAAACGGAAATGGAAAGCTTACGACCCTAATTGCCTTTTCTCTCCAATTCATTCCGCGTCGATGTCGTTCTTCCCTCTGCTCGCAAAATAAATGATAACTAAGCCTTAATTAGGTTAATAAAACAAAACTCAACTTCAACTTAATTTTATGACATTTCTTCTTCTTCGTCGTCGTCTAAGAGTTTCCACTTCGATGACAGGAAGGGCATCTCCTCCTGACTGACCATCGAGATGTGAATAGAATTCATTTTGTACTTACGTACGTTTGCTAATTTAAATTGAAACACGAAATGAGGTCATTACGAGGAGAATACCTTCAGGTGGTCAGCGTGCTGTCTGTACCTTACATTTCTCTTTTGAATTCAATTCCAGGAAACGAAATCAATTTGACCAATCTGCCTGGTGTGTCCCCCTCGTTTGTGTTGCCGTCGTGTAATTAGTTTCTGAAAGTTTGCCATTCATCGTTTCCCGGCATTTCGCGCAATTTGCACTTCTATTTCGCTGTGTTTGCGTCCATTAAAAGAAAAACTTTGGATATGGCAAATTATTATATTTTTTCCCAATAAAGACGCCGCGCGCCATTGGGTTTGTTCCGGTCGTTCGAATATTATATTGCAGCACTCCCACCGCGTCATCCATATACATATCTCATGAGAGTTTGTGGGAATTTGCGAGACAAAGGCGTAGAGTGTGCGTTTGTTTCCACCTCAACTTTGACGTTTGACTTTTAATTGCGGCAATTAAAAGTTTTCGATTTTATTGGAAAAGTCGGAGAAACATTTATTGAATGTTTTTTCCCAGTGCGGGAGGGGGGCAGGAGTGGTACCACATTATTGTGGCGAATTGTTGTAGAACTCGCAATTTTCTGGTCGAATGAATGGACGAGATTTATGGTTTTAGGTGCTAAAACTATTCCCAAGACAAGCACGGAGTCAATTAGATGTGTCACCTTGTAAATTTGACAAATTGTCAGAGGTTGGGATGGGTGTCCTGTGACCCAGGGACTAAGAGTGAAAGAATGAACCCACAGATGTTTTAGAATCATCAGAGATGTGCATCTTGAGATTTCTTCCGGCTCAATATTATTCAGAGTGGTCAGCTTATCAAGGACGTGTGTTCCAAGATTCACTAGAGTAGGCTATCTATCCACCGACTAAGTTAAGAATCGTTTACAATTTCGATCTGAGCCTCAACCAACACGTATAGTTTCGCACGTCAAAATTCGCGGTCATACTCGACATCCCTTTGAATTATATTCAAAGGTTCTCCAAGCTCTATGCGCTTTGTATGCTCTAGCCAGTCCCTTGGGTTCATTGTAAACCAAGTCCATGCTTCAGCACGAAATCCTGGCAGGATCAGGACGGACTTAGACCATAGATAGGTCCTTTGTAATACCACATGAACGGGCCAGAGTGCTGGGCCTACTGTAAGAATCCTGGAGAGTGTCTGTGGATATGCACATATGTAGATGGGTGTATTAGAGGCCTCAGAGCACCTAGTTGGAGTCAATCGAACCCTAGTGTGGGGGGCGCTCTGATTAGGAGCTAGCATTGACAGACTTGATGTTGATATCCTGCCTTTGAACTCAGAGAGACCCATTGATACAATTTAACCTCCAGCTGAGTTCAGGTTAACAATCGGCGAGTACTGAGGCGTTGCTAGAAGTTGCCTGCAGCGTACCTCTATTTCTTAAAGAAATATTTCCCGAGAAAATTGTATCTTAATCTAACTAGTTCTGGGCGGGTATCTAAGAGGTGTTAATCTCTTCTTTCTAATGGTTTCTGTAGCTCCTGCAGAAGTCTTTGGAAAGGACTCCCATTCAAATGGCGCACTTGCCTAGCAAGCAGTTGCCAGTTCTTTCTGTTTATGAAGAAAAGTCTCTCTAATTTTTTTGAAACTAGGGAGGGTCATACTTAGTTTGTGGATCTGCAAATGTTAAGGTTCTTTTTAGAGGTGCTGTGAATACACAGAGCTTAAGCGTTTGTAGGCCATACACTGTTGTCACACAGTTAAAATGCTGAAGACATTTGCGACAAAAACTCCCAGAATAGTGTCACCGTATTGAATTCTGAGGTTTCGTCTAAGTTGGGTTTGCTAAGTTTTACCATCTTTAGCTTGGCGGCGGCTAAATGGTTGTAGACTGCGTTCGAGGGGTGTAAGAGAACTGCGACCAAGATCTACCAGTTGGCCCACCATTTGCCTGACTTAGAGCCTATCCTCCAATCCAATTGTTTTGATAAATTGGAGTATTTTTAGTGGGCAAAGTCGATATTCGTATGTCCCTAGATGAATCCTTCTTCTCTGAGCTAGTGTCGCACAGTTCTGAACGTGTATTGGGGTCTCTTCATTTTCGTCCTAAGCCCAGCCTGCTCATGAGCTTATTTAGTCTTCAATAGGCCACTAAGAATCCTGTCATTTATCTTGGTCATATTGATGCAGGAGGTATAGATTCTTCGAGGAGATTCTTAGTCTATCGCCATCGGAGACCAGAGAGGTTAGTTTATGACTTTCTTCTTTCTTACTCTTCTTTTTATTTTGACTTCCTTATGCTGTGAGGACCGAGGCCATAAAAGGGTTCTGGTCCTATGGTTTACTAGTTTAGTTTATCTGTTCTCTCGTTACGCTCAATCCCACCGCGATCTAGTACCCAGTGGAGTGTTAATTGATTTTCTCAAGGCAGTCCCATAGGGCTGAGAGCTGTTTGTCTGTCTGAGAGTATAGCTATACGCATCTTTCAATTGCGTAGACCTGTGCTTGAAATATGCTGGCAAAAGTTCCGATTATCTTGTCCTCGGACTATATACAAGTTTCCCAGTTCCCGTGGATGTTTTTAATCTGTCTCAGCGGTCAGTGCATTGCCGAGCGAATCTAGTTGATTTGTTTTGGCTTTTTGGACTACATCCACATCCAACTATAGCTAATAGAGTTCGTGGTTAGGACTTTTCCATTCGCCCTCCTCCCACACACGGTGACCTAATATCCCACGAAGTATTTTTCTCTCGGGGGAGTTCAGTGCCAACTTATTTTTGACCACAGTCACAACGATGTCATCCGAGCTTTGGCCTTTTCCGTTTTGCACTAAGCTGCTGATACTTCTTGCGATTCATCATGATTCTTTCTGGAATCTGTCGATATTACACGAGGATATAGGAAGCATATTGAGACAAGTCGTGGCCTCTCACAATTACTTACAAAGATTTGTGATTGTTTTGGGTTACAATCCTTTGTGACTTGAGCAGCTTAACACTTTTTAAAGCAGGTCTCTGCTTTCGTTCATTGTGCGTGTGAAGAGTTAAACACTGGTACCGACATCTCGCCGACACCATAAATTTAAAAAATAATATGCAAATTTTCTAAACGGGTTTCGGGACAAATGCTATGAGACAAACGTACGAGTCACAAGGCGAAACCTTCCAAGAATTTGTTTTGATTAAAATCACGGGACCAGCAACTTACCATCTGTTTTGGCTGCTGTGAGAATACACAAACTACCACTATTTCCATGTCACCTTGACTTCTGACAAACTTCTGTACCGGCGAGTTTCAATCAAACAGCCAGATGTTGTTTACGCCGGTTGTTTGTTGAGTTTGCCCGTCCTTGGTAGCATGCTGACTCTTTCATGTTGCCTCATTCCGAAATAAACGATTCGCCAAAATTAGAACCCAAACAAACCGCACAAGACTCCCCAAACAATTAGTGAACACAAGTAAAATCGATGAAAACTAGTTCTGTTCAGCAAAGAGACTACACTTGACGTCATAGGCAAAAGATGATAGATTCGAGATCCAAAAGATTCTTCCCCCAAAGACCCATTTTGTGTTTATTTGCCCCCAGTCGCGTAGCGCTTCCGTCGACACTACACATACAAAGTAAACAACTCTCAACCGGTTCAAGTCAGAAACAAATTGTTTCTTGTTGTTCTGTCGAAAGAGGTAACCCGCCAGAGATCATAAATTTTAAGCCCAAAACCAGTGTCTGAAGGAATTTTTTTGTTGCGAAAATAATTATTTTTTTTTTTTCGTTTGAAAAAAAAAACCCAAACAGGAACGTCCGAGTTTTGTTTAAAAATTTCTCTTTCGATTGGCTGGCGGCCAACCGAAGGCAGACGGGTCAGCTAGCCATTTCCTCATTGGAAAATCACAAGAAAAGGGAGCAAAACTATTTCGAGAAAGGAGAGTTCGTTTTTGTTTAACCAAAAGAAAACAACTAATCGACTTTCGAAATATCTGTTTCGATGTCGAATAAAAATTCCAAAGCTAGGGGACTGTTGGCCTGTTCTGCCTTATCCTCAACAATTTGGAATGAAATTAATAAAATTTATTGCTTAATGGCGGCCAGATGTTTCATTTCAATTCGAATTCGAATGTTGGCTCTGGCCGGAGGTGGATTTGATTGCCTTAACCATCGACATTATTTTCTCCTCGTTTTCGTCGGAGAGAGAAATTCGTTTGCTTTTTATTTGATGATGGCACGAAACGAATAGATACAGAGGCATAAGTGGTGTACGACGAAAGTGATGTCATTTTGTTGTTTCGACGACGGCAGGATGAAGTTTATTGTTGTTGGGGTATTTCGCACATGGCGACTGACGAGCTGGGATGAGGATGTTCGAAGGTTGTTCTCCAAGTTGAAGGACACGGGAATAAATAGTAAGTGTGGATTGAGTAATTAAGATTAGTATGTAATTTATGGGAGTCGTTGTGCGTTGTGCGTTGTTTTGTTTTGTTTTTGTGGAAAGTTATTAGAGGCAATCACATTTCGGCATTCAAATGGATCAACTGTTGACAGAAATGATGACAAAGTCATGAGAGTAGTCATCAAATCACAGGGGCTTTCGGGCTGAAATAGGATCTGGGAACACGAATTTGTTTGTCAGTAGACTATCAAGACTGTTATACAAAAATACTGGGTGGAACAGTGAAAACTGTCAAAGCAATATCGTCACTGAATTCGTGACTGACATGTTTTGGTAAAAATCGGTCTAATCGTATCTTAACTGATGAAATAGCGAAAGGTCATCAAGTTGAAGGCCACTTAACTTGATTCAGATGCATGCGAAGAACCTGCTGGTCACAGTCTCATTCATCATCATTATTTTCCAATGATCCGCTTATCCACTATGAGGGTCGCGCGTTTTAAGTAGATCCTCCACATCTTCTGATCTTACGTCATTGACTCAAAATCATCAGTGGCTATCCCCATACGGGAAGAGTTGAGATTTCGGACTAGGTCCAACCATCTCATGTTGGGCCTAACCAGGGAACGCATAAGTTCAACTCGTGAATACTTACTTACTTAAGGTGGAGCTACAGACTGGGGTGGTCATGGGCCTCAACCAACAGGCGTCGCCAACGATCTCGATCTTTTGCCAGCTGTCTCCAGTTTCGCACGCCACTTGCGTGCGCCCTCGGGGGTGGATTCGAAGATTTTCCGAGCTAGAGCATTGGTGTCCATCCGCTCTACATGTCCCAGCCACCTCAGTCGTTGGACCTTCACTCTTCTGGTTAAGTCGATGCCGCCGTACAGCCCGTACAGTTCGTCGTTGTATCTCCTCCTCCACTCCCCGTCTATGCAGAAGGTGACCAAAAATCACCCGAAGAATTTTCCTCTCGAAACAGCCAAGAGCAATCTCATCCTTTAGACAGAGTCCATGCCTCTGCGCCGCAGGGCAGGACTGGGACGATTAAGGACTTATAAAGGGTCACCTTAGTTGTTCGAGAGAGGGCTTTGCTACTCAATTACCTTCTTTAACCCAAGGAAACAGGGTTTGGCAAGAGTTATTCTTCGTTTAATCTCAGCGCCGGTGTCATTGTCTGAGTTGGTAGCCCAGCCTAGGTAGACAAAGACCTCAACTACCTCAAAACTATAACTGTCTATAGTGACGTTCGGTGCGAGACATTGGTGTTGGGTGTCCTTTCTTGTTGACAGCATATACTTCGTCTTGTCCTTATTGACCGCTAAACCCATCTTAGTCGCTTCCGTCTCAATACTCACGAACACACCAGTGATATCACGCTGCGTTCTTCCGATTATGTCAATATCGTCGGCATATCCGAGTAATTGGACAGACTTTTGAAAGATTGTGCCTCTGGTGTTGGCGCGTGAGTTTTGCAACTCGTGAATAAGACCCCGAAATACTCACTTCTCCACCCGTTTCAATGGAACTCCACTAAGATCCAGAGTGCATTAAACAGGCGTTCGGGAAATTACCATTACTTCTGATTTGTTCACGTTTATCTTCACTTCAGCCTCATTTCACAGACGGCTACGATACTATCGAGTGCGCACTGAAGTTCGGTCTGGGTGAATGTTAGGATGACTAAGTCATCTGCGAAAAGCGGAAGGCTTATCCTTCAGTCTCCTAGTTCGAATAGTTTCTTGCCGTAACTTTCAATCCATGTACACAATGGAAAAACGCACCCCTGACGAAGTCCAACGCCCAATTTATCGCGGTTCACCCGTGCTTTCAAGAATTCAGTCGACAGCACTGCAGCTGAAGAAGCGTAGCAGCAAATTTTCCTAGCAGGACTGCCGCGGTCGGCTACACTTGAAAGCAAGGGTGTACGCAGTACACAATGCTCGCATGAACTGCGCTGTCGACTGAGTTCTTGAAAGTACGCATGGACTGGGTAGATTCGAAAATGTTTCCCTTCGGCTGATAGTCAAGCTGTTTGCACTGATAGTCAGGTGGCCTCGCTTCGGTAACTACATCCTCTTAACTGGAGCAGTGTCGATACGAACTCGTGTTTTTTGAGAATCTCTTCTCGATTGTCTTAGTCTGGATCCCAGCTCATATTGATGGAAACTCGGAAGACGAGGAATAATAAATTATCTCTTCGCAATTTGTATGGGTCATTGGGCAGTAGACGCTCATGCTGCTAAACTCATTACTTTTATTAACTGCATTTGCAAGAAAATGAGCAAGAAATTCACTGATAAAGATGCCACCCGTCCGAGTATCACCATCACCACACCCTACATCTTTCATGGCCTCGATGCTAGTTCTGTTAAACTGTATCCTCTTCGACTTTCACCTTGATTTACAACTGATGACGTTGGCGATACCTTTTAAAATAACATTTAGGCAGTGTCTACATGTTCACGCAATTTAATTGTCACACGCCTACACACCACACTATTATCGGACTAGCTCACCTGACACCAAATCAAAAAGGGACTCCCTCCCATTTGATATATGCTTTTCTTCCATCCTCTATAATTTGGGTTTCATCGTAGAAATCTCTTTTAATAATTCATTGCAGACGTAATCCATACCCTCTCTTAGGAGAGGGTACTTCATTCCAGACGTCTCGTCGCCCACACCTCGCCAAGTATAATTGCCACTTATTATCGCTCCCAATTATGTTCCTTCATGAAGCTACTGACCAATAACCGGCTAATTTAGTCGTCTGGTAGAAGGCAAATCACTTTGTTTAAAAACCCCCCGAAATAACCAGTCATTGTAGGCTGGCAAAGCACACACCTAAGCCTCGAGGTACTTAACCATTCAATAAATAAGTTTAACTAAGCCATCCTTCGACTCATAAATTAATTCGCCTCATTTATCTTGCATCGGAACAATATGAGCTCTTTTATTAAACCCCCGCGTGCACAATTAATTAAAACAGCGACGATTGGTGTTTTTTTTTTAAAGATAAACCCTTTTAGAGCGACGACAACACAACAGCGAAAGTAATTCTCGCTCAAGGAGAAGCTAACGAAAACCACCTCCTCCTGTTGTTAATGTCTTCCTTGGGTGGTGTTGTGTCCTTATTAATTCATCACCCAGCGTTACTTTCCGCGCAGTCAATCAATTTGTTAGGGAAAATTATCCGGGCTAATTGATTGGGCGCGAGGGAAGCATATAATACGCCGTTATTCCATTCTGTTGACTTCGTTCGGATTGCCGTCAACGTTGACAAACATGTATATGTTTCCTTATTACAACTTTCATTCTGTTCGTTTTCAGGAGCACGATGGCAAAACTCCCGGTGGATCTCGGCCGTCTAGTGCCCCGGCAGAGCCAAATTCCAAAGAGGCTCGAAGAACCGCAAAGAAAATGGAAAAAGAAGCCAGACGCCAGGAGAAAGAGCTACGCCGCACCGAGAAGGAAGCCCGCAAAATTGAGCGTGAAACCGCACGTCGTTTGGAGCGAGAAGCTGCGAAGCTAGAGAAATTCAATCGAAGTCAAGAGAAAATGTCACGCAGTACCGAACGCGTAGCGCCCAGATCGGGATCTCTCGAGCGAAGGCGAAGTGGTGAGGATTCACCCGTTTTGAATCAGTCCACAGTGCATGGCATTGCAAGTCCAAATCGCCGCCCAACTATATTCGATGTCTTCCGGCAGCGTGGCAAAACAGATACCAAAAAACGTGAAAAGGAGGTGCCGACCACTGGTCCAAGCTCGGCGGCCGGTAGTAAGCCGGTAAGCGGTTCGGAACGTGACAATAGCAGCACTGGCAGCAACCATAGTGGTTCTGGTGGTGGTGGCGGCGGTATCATGCATACAATGAAGACCGCTATGCAGAACACTGGATTGATTGGGCATAGGCATCCACCTCCGACGCCAAAGTTCAAGGATGGATCAGCCCATCCACACGAGGGCAGTGATGATAAGGTTAGTCAGTTGCAATGTTGCAAATTTTGAAATTGTTCTGTAAGTGGTTTTCTTTTGCAGTACTATCACACGGTGACAGCAGTTCGTCGCGTGGATCCAACCCGTTCGCCAATGACTAAGGTGATGGATTTGTTCAGGCATCGATCAAATTCTGCGGTATCGGAGGCTGATAAACGTAAAGCGGTGAGTGGCAGTTTTCTTTTAAATTGTTTTTGGTGTTTCATATAAAAAGCTTGCGGTTGAAATTTTCGGAGTAAAAGCTCCATACTCTAGCTGTGGTTAAAATCGTAGATAGAATGTTGAAAGTGTTTTCTTCAACCATTGGGAAAAGCTTCGAAAGTTTGTTCATTTGAAAGGGGAAAGTTCGGTTCGCTATGTGTAGGACGATGGCGCTGTTGTCACATAAAAGCAAGAGAAAAAATGCGGTTACGATTTTCAAATTTAAATCAAGTTGTCCCCAACTGCGTGCGATGAGAAATGAGGGTAGGTCCTCTAATTCCATTCGATTTCGAGACAAAGCAGCAAGAAGGCCTCTTTTAAGTTGGACTATTCTGGTGGAAGTTTTAAATAATCGACAAGTCTTAAGTTTTTTTACCACCGCTTTGAATATGACACATCAAGGCATGTCCGTTTTCTTCCGCTTAACCCCAAGAATCTTATTTTTTCCTTGAGGATTCTGCGCGAGTTCTGAAACCTAGTTGTTCATTGTCATGTAACATCTTTCGGGAAATGCTCCTCCAACATAATTTTAATAATTCCGAACTGCACGGCTCAAGAACTCTTTTCAAAGATTCAATACTCTTCATTAACTGATCATGATGCATATGTGGCCCATTCATAAGCTCATACAATATTATTCGAAGAAAGTCCGGCCTCTGTCTGTTGGTCTGTCTGATCACTTTTGTGGTGTATCAGCAATGGAAGGTCTGCGATTCCTCTTCGTCTGAATTCCTATCGGACACAAGTTTTCCTATAGAAAACCGACTCACAAGATATCCGCTTGTTCTTTTTATAGAAAATCGTCCCATAACCAATCAATCAACGTCAATCAGTTTACAAAATTTCCTAATTTTTTGTAGTAAATAGAAACAATTTGGTGGTTATTGTTTCTATTTTTGTACATTTGTTGGAAATAATTAACCCAAGTGAGTGGAAAAGTCTTAAAATATAACAAAATGCTTGAAAAATAAACAATTAAGACGTGAAGCAATTAACAATGACGTTTGTATACGCATTTCTCACATCGAGTTCGGGCCGTATTCATCAAAATCGTTTTGCAAAACGTAAACAGAGGGAAGTGCGATCTTATTTTTAGCCGCAAATGATAATTTATAAAAATTATTCGAAAGGGGAAAGTAAATAAACATTCGATCTTCCATTGTATGGAAGTCGGCACTTGATTCTGACCGTCAGCGGTCAATTGCGATGCTACGGAGAGTGAGACACAGGAGAGTTGCCCAGCCCACCTTATTGGCTTTTCACTGCATTGGCGTTTGTCTCAAGCAGAACCACTCAGGGATAACGAAATTTCACACCTCAATCGCACGCTCTAGATCAACAAATTTTCTAAAAATCACAATATAAAAACAATCACCCCCACGGCATTTAATAGTTTACTCACGTATTCCATGCCACCCAAATTGATTTGCGGTATTTGTGAGGCTTTCCTACGTGTCATTATTCTACTCAATGGGAAACTAGAATGTAAACAGTTGAAATTAATTTCGTTTTTTTTCTTGTTAAAGTGCGAAAAAAACGAGAAATAATTATGAATGTGTAGATTGTAATTACGATCGAATATAATGTTTAAAAAATTGTTCACAAATTGCCAAATCGCATGACTGGCTTAAGTGGTGTTTACATTTATTTGTTAACAAGTAGATAAAACATATTTGCACATCATAATTATTATTATTTTTTTCGATTATCAATCGTCTTAGTATGTAGACATTTAATAGGAAGATAAAAAGAACTGGCGTTCGTTCAAAGCCTGATTAAGCTTTAACAAGGCGTAGGGTATTTCTTTTCTCCCTTAGCTCCATAGTGTTCTAGGGTCTTGAACCCTAACCTCTGTTCATGTGCTAAAAGACTATCAAATTCTATTACTGTGTTTGATTTTCAATGCGCCCTTAATCAAAGTATATTCAAGCCCAGGTCTTCGTGGCATTGCTTTCGGCTTAGAAACCATAACCAAACTAAGCACTAGAACTGTCCTCCAAATTTGGATAGAAAGTCGTATTTGTAACACCATTTATACTCGAGAGGATATTGTTAAAGGATCAAGAATAAAACACTCAGCTTTAGGTACTTTGACGTAGACGTCGTATGGGTTTGATTTAGCTGAATAGTCTCTCAGGAACCAACCAAGGCCTTTTGCTGAGAATCTAGATCTTTCTGGTCTCTAACCTAGTGTAACTCGTTGGCATGTCTCACACTAGGCTTTATTCCACTTCAGTTTTCATATGGGGTCATCGAAGCAAAAGCCGTCGTTGCTTCTGCTCACATAATTTCTGGAAGCAAACATCATGCCAATTTCATCATAACGTTTTTCGCAAAGCGCGAGTGAGATGTAGGAGTTCAAAACGCAGGTGGTATTTGGTTTCAATGGTGCTCTCCAGACTTACTGGGGACATTTGCGTTGTTTTCCATTGATCTGTATAATACTGGAGATGGTCACGTCATGTTTGCTTCTAATAATAATCGCGGTGACCAGCATAGCGTAATCTGTGAAAATTGACTTTGTCTTCAATGACTAAAGGCTACAGAAGTTGAGAGAGAATTCCTTCTTGGGGGCATTCTTTAACTGCAGGTACAGGCACCGACTCTTCCCCGAAAAGAAAAAGAATTTATTTGACATTCCAGCATGAACACTATCTATTGGACCATTTAATCTTTGGTCACTCACTGATGGCCCATGGTTTGGAGACAAAGCCGGTATTTTCGACTGCTTTCCCGATGTCTAGAAATCGCATATAGGACGATTTTCTTAACGCGGAATGCCCATTTTATCTTTTTGCCTGTATGGTGAAGTACACTATCCATGGATTTGCTTTTTTCCTATCTTTTGCTTTGTTCCTGCCTTTTGCCTCGAATACAGAGCAGTAGACATCCACCGATCGTCTTTCAATCATTTTCAGAATGACGGATGTTACATTTCATAAGGCAGTTCACTAAACCTGTTGGCTTAGAGATGAAGATCACATTTGCATGTCTTCAACTCAATTGGATATATCGCCAGACCATATCTACTTGTCTCCAAGTCAGGGGAATACATACCCAAGTGTCTCTGGCGGCAGTATGCTATGGATCACTTTCTTATAAAGCACCAGAAATATACCGTCACAACCAGGTGCTCCAAAAACGAGCATACCGCGCATTTAACTTTATCCAAGTTGAAAATTTTGCCTGATCATTTCTCTTTACTGGCAATATAGATCATGTTGTGAGTTGCGTTCGAGTTTGTGTAATGTTTACAAGAAGGCGACACAAGACATGAAGCATATGACATGCCAGCAATGTTTTCACGGCATTTCCTCAAAGAAGCTCGCTTCGACCGTCTCAATTCTACCTTATATTCTCTAGAAACATGTCTTCCAAACCACGTAAAGATTTGTCTGTAACTCAAAATCAAGCTGATCACCCTGTGAAAATATCCTGCAGCCATCCACCATAATTACAGTTCGAAATCTCTCCTAAATCTAAGTTTTAACTTCAATGTCATAACTGTCTTCTCCATGTCCAAAACCGATGATTACTTCGATCACAGCACAAGTAATTGCCGCCATAAATTTAGATCTAAATTATGACGTGCATCCAGTTGACAGACCAGATGCAATTACCCTATTAAGTTTCAGTTTCTTTATTATTTATGAACTTCCATCCGAACGAGAGGAAACAACAACAGAAACAACTTTAAGACGTCTGCCTTCAACTGTATCTAACGCGATTATATCTTATGCGAGACGTTCTGCCGTTGCGTGGGAAATTATGACCACATGCACATAAATTTCATAATAACACAAAAAGCTCTCTCTCCCTCTCTCTGTTTTATCTTATCATGTGATTCCTGTCAATCTAAAACTATATCAGAGCTTTCATTTGATAAGAAAGTTCGGTTAGTACCCTTTCTGTTATCGATAAATTGAGGTTAAGTGGTGTATGTTGACTTACCAGGTATCTAAAACGAACGAAAAATTCAAAAGCTTTTAATTATTATTTTCGTTTCATGATCAGACGTCGATTGAGTTACGAGTAGACCCACGATGAAAGCTTAAACAAAGCCCTCACTCCAAATCAATGTTCATTCGGTAGTGTATCCAATCATCGCTATCGTCGTGACTCTCGACGGAGTGTATAGAAAAAATTCAAAAAAAAAATTATATTACATCAGGTGCTACGGGGAATAAAAAGCCGGTAAACAAAAGAGTGTGTGGAATAAAATTGCACGAGAATGTGTCTCAATGTCATCTGGCAGCAAAGTGTTATCCGTCCGATAAGGCACAAACGACATCGATGTTGAAATTGAAATTGAAATCGAAATCATTATCTGTCTCGTGAAAATTGTGCACGATTTCGTGGAAAATTTAACGAAAAATGTATCTTTGTGTCAAGCGAAACGATGTACGATGCGATGCATTTTTCCCAACCTGACCTCGTTTTCATTGTTTAATCCCGAAAGTGATGAAATTTACGTTGAAATATGTTTTTTTTTCCTCCCAAGTGCAGTGTTGTTGAATGAATTTTTTGAAGTGATCATCAAAGGATTAAGTGCTCAAATATTTTGCGTGGTTATATGACGAATGTCTTGGCCATAAACTTGAACTTTTAATGGAAATTAATTTTTTTTATCTCTCTCTACATTCTTTTCCAATTTTTCTGGTTTTATTTTTCCTTTTTAATTAAAAACAACATCTAGGCATGTGTTCTATTTTGTTGTCCAATTTTTTTTTTGTTTTGACTAAATAGTAAAATTTTAAAAATATTTTTTCTTATCTCCATCGGAAGATCATTTGCGTATTTTCAAGTTGAAAGATGAATCGATTTGAACCCTCGAGAGATGTGATGAAAAGCAAGTTAATTTTGGTGTCCATTTTGCTTCAAGGTCTTCTGTTTTTGGTTGACAAAAAACTTGTAAACAATTCCTTGTTTGGACTTTTCGTCGAACAGGTTTTTCACATATGAATTCTTTTACAACTGATTGACCCACTAGACAGAGATCTATTGTTTTAGAATTAATTGAGTTCCTCTCAGCCTTTGGAACCAAGTTTGTCATCGATATAAATGTTCAGAGAAAAAAAAACGGAATTGGTTTGGGCAGCTTGGTAATTTTGTTGACCTAGGCAATGTCTTAGCATTTATTTGCTATTTATACAGAAAAGGATGCATTAAACAGCACGGGAAGTCTATAATGGCCTTATGCACAGCATAGTATGAAGCCAGCAGGACCAACCCAAGTTTTGTGATATTAAGTCGTGTCTCTTGAATATCAGATACGAAGTCTATGGCACTTGTCATCTCTTCCATATTTTGGAATGTCCTGTTTCGCATATGTTGGCAAAATGTTAATCCCTTGAGGAAAGGTCTGGGGAATATGACAGCATTTGGTAGCCCAAACTATTTGGGTTATTTTTGCAAAGCTGTTTGTGGAGAAGGATCGGTTAGTTCATAAAAACACACTTCGTAGGATTTATTAGAATTTCCATGGCTTTGATTCAGAAGAAATCAGACTCTTCCTACTACACGACATGGTTTCACGTGGTGTCTGTGAAGGCGAAAGTATCGTCTGATTAGGATTCTGTGGTCTTTCCCAGGAGGAGATTGATAAGGATTCTCCTCTCGTGTTCTTTTATAGACCCATAGACCGAACTAACTCTTTGTGACTTGTTTTAGACACTAGATACTCGGGTGAATCTAGTAAACCACAACTAACATGCGTCTCCAGTCGCCTTGATCGTTAACCAAGGTGACTGAAATCCTTTTCCATCTGAGTCATGGTCTTGCGCTACTGCACCTTCTCCTCGGAATAGATTCGACGATTTTTTGAGCCGGAGTTTTGGTATAAATCCAATTGACACACATATTCGAGCCATCTTTTCATTTCATTTGAACTCTTCTGATTCGATTGTTGTTTGAGCTTTGATGGATCTATTGCGCTCATCCAACTTTGAGCTCTAGTCGTTGAGAAGCTTCGGAATCGGAGTATCTAGAGTGCGTCCAAGGATAATAAGTATTCTTTCCGTCATAGTCTTCCAGATACTTCATTCTGTTGTAAGTGTTTCCTCAACGTCCCTGCAAAAACTTCAGTCTCTGTTCTTCTCTGTAGCCTAGTTAGTTAATTCCAGTGGTCCTCCAAGAAGGGGTGCATTTGGACCAGAAAGTATGTCCATTATGATACCACTACTGGGGTTTGACCCATGTTTACTCCTGAAACCATTAAGATTTCCCAACGTAGCGGTTGGCGGAGTTCGGATTATTTATGTTGGCATGGTCTGGGCACGTGAAGAGGAAGTGCGCAGTAAACTCCTCCTCCTCGTCGTCGTGACAGCTCCTGCAGATATCGTTACATGTTATACCCAGGCGTTGTGCATGCCTGCCTAGGACGCAGTGCCCGATGAGGACGTTGATTAGTTTTGAAAGTTGGTCTCTTCTACAATCTGCTTTCGACAGAGCGTCGGTTTAAAATTGGTGTTTAACATACGACGTAGGTGCTTTGACATGGTCGAGCATCCTGTCGTCTGTACATTGAAAGCCTAGTCTGGCTAATACCCTACTTCCTTTGATGTTCCTCCACACTGAACTCACTCGTTTGATAGCCTTTACGATTTTTGTTGTTGTTTTCACAGAATTTTGTTTTTTTTCGGTAATAGTTCCTAAGAAGCTCATTGGCCTGCTGTCTCAGCTAAGGGAATACCCCCGAACAAAAACTTTCACTAAGTTCTAGCCAAAACGTAGTGTGACAGTTCGAAAAATGTTGATTGTCACTCAATTCAATTACAGATTTAAGGTGGCCTGACCTAGATTTCAGCCAGTCTGAACAGTTATCGGGTCTGATTTTATGATTCCTATGTACATGCTATCAAGAGGGAGACGATTAAAATCTTATCGTCCACAAAGTATCTTTATTATTTTCACGATGTTCACTTGGCATTGGTTCTTAAAACAGCGTTGAAAACTTAGTTACACAACCAATTCCTAAAATGTCAGAAACTTCACTTAAAGGGAGACTTAATATAAGCAGGCTAATAAACTGTCAAGTTTTAGTACAAAAATCGCACCAACAGATTATGTGTTCACATTTCCGTCTCTGAAATGTTTAGTGCATAAAATGACAGCCATTATCCAACGAATTTGACATTAGGTCAAATCATTATGTCAAATCCTATTTGGTTTTTATGCTCATTAAAACTCCCTGCCACAGATTAAGTAGTCAAAGGTTAAGCAAACAAGATAAACCATTTTTTTATTTTTTTTTATTAACTCCTACTGTCAAATGTCAAATTTCAAACAATCACGCCCACATGAGTAGTAAGTTCTAACCTTGGACATAATCAACTCTGCTAAGCTTTTAATATATATTTTTTTTTGCAGTCTGTATAAAAAAATATCAGCGACCAATCATGATTTATCTAATCGAGCGAATTTTTCTGTTTGTTTTTGTAAAAATTTAGTTTGCTGTCAATGACATCATTTAGCGAACTGTGTGAGTGTAGTAGACCTACTTGAGTATGTTTTGTTATTTTGACAATTGCTACGATAATAAACTAGTTAAACTCTTGACAGGTTGGATAAAATTCAATTTTTTATCATTTTTACTCAAGTGGGATATTAAGTAGTAAAAAAAAAAAAACTGTAAATTCTGTTTGAAGACGATGATATTATTTTCTGTCCGGATTTAGTGTATAAATTATCACAACGAGATATGTTGAACGATTGTGTTAACACCTCAATTAGCGGTTTAGTGCGTTTTACAGAAGAAGAAGGTAACACTGATGTTTGGTTAATTGCGCGTTTGGGGGTTCAAATTGAATGTTTTTCTAATAAAAAATTAGCGGAATTTAAGTAGTTAGTTTCACTAAATCAAGTTGTCAAAATTTTGTTATGATTTGAGTGTTTTGTTTGGATTATATCATCTGGTATATTTGGATTTTTCACAAGCGAATTAATTGGCAGTTGTGACAGTTGACAGATGTCATTATTGACAGAAAATAAAATCAAAAGTGTCAAATATCACGGGCTTATTTTCATAATAATAATTATAAAACGACATTGACGTACAAAGTGTTAAAATGAACCTCAAGGGGTATGAAACGAGGCCCAGTGAAACTTAAAGCTGTCACTACAATTTGAAAGGGCATGCTAAAGACTAGGTTAGGCTAGGTTTTCGGGCTGATGAGGGTTACACTTAAGTCTATGTAGAACCTATGATATTGCTTACCGGTCGCCCTTGCAAATTTGCGAAATTCTGACGGTGAACCATCGGATAGTTCGCTGATATGATCGAAGAAGAATTTGCCTAGGGTTCTATTTTTTAACTGACAGAGGTATGGGAAGTAACAGAGAAAATGGGCTGTGTCCTCATGGACCACCTCGTAACTGCTTCCCCTGCATATATCGTCATCATTCAGCGGTAATTTCTTAGTGTGATACCTTAGCATGTTGAGGCCAGTAAGCACTCCCACCAGCATCGACAGTGATTTCCTGTCTTTTTGTAAAATCTGGCAGGTTTTTGTCTTGTCATATTCTGCCCACAACCATCTTGATACTTCACAGGCGGTTAGCGACTTCCACCTGTTATTTGCTTTTATAAAGTTTTTTTGTACAATTTTCGCCCTTAGATTGCAGAGTGGCGGTTTGACCGTATAGTCCACTTGCTCTCGGGCTAGGTTTGAACACATTTGTGCTAGCTCGCCAGCTTTTTCATTACCTGGTACCCCGCTATGACCAGGGACCCAGCAGAGTTTAACATTGTGCTGCGTGCCAAGAACCTCAAGGTCTTCACGACAACACTTCAGAAGCTTCGATGGCTAAGGAAAATGGGACAGAAAAGTTTGCACTGTATGCCAAGATTGTACAAACTCTCATTACTGCAATATTTTTTCAACTTACAGCTTACTCTACTTGAAAACAGTATAACAAGTATAAAACGATATTTTAACGAGCTAAGTTGCAGCGACTAACGCATTGTTTGTGGCAAATTTGCAACCAAGCATACACATTACTTCGTAGCTCTGTGACAAGAAGTCAAGTATCTTGCAGTTACTCTTGACTGACCAGTTCAACTTCATGGCGAACGAAGTTTTAACGACCTGTCATCACAAGTGACAAACTGATTGCATGCTATCATTGTCAGATGAATTTTAGCTCACTTTGGCACGAGGAGAGATGGCTAAGATTTGCTCTGCATTTTACCATCTTCTAGTGCTCGTGCCTTAGGTGAGATTCTTCAGGGGCAAGAGCTATAACTCACAGAGTGCTTTAGGGATGTTTTGCGAGCAAGTGATTCTTTTCCCCAATGGGAATCGACCTGAGTGTGGCACAAAGGGTTTTCCCTCATCAATGCATCTACCTAACGTGACCTAGGAAACCGCAGCTCACGTGGTAAAAACCATTTTTGAAAACGGCCGAAACTTGATAGTCTTCTTCGTTGTTCAGAGTCACAGTTGAGAGCGCTATGAAATTGCCAGTCTCATCTTAGTGGTTGAAGATCAACACCTTTGGATTGCAGCCTCCCTGTAACAGGTTTACCAGGTGCCATCACTTCTCCGCCTTTTGACAGCCACTTTACTCTGTCGTTGATTTCGCGCTCAGAGACCTCCTTCGAGGCTCTTTTGTGTGTGCCTTCCGCTTAAAAGAAAAAGTAGGCCTTGGTTATTTTGTCATGTGGGGCGCACTTTTCTCTGAGAAGCATGACGTTGCACAACCCTGGTGCACTGGCTGTTGCTTCTGCTTTAGATGCAGATTCATATGCAGACACTAGGCCTCGCGATCTCTGCTTTTCCATCCCCAGCTGTCTTCTTTTTTTGCTTCGACCTCCAGAGTACGTTCTTCTATCTTTCAATTCGACGAACATTTAATCTCAATCACAAGCCTTGTGAAGTCCATTACCTGTAATCCACGGTAATTTCACCATCGATCAAGTGAATCAGACCACCATAAATGAATTCGCCTAGAGAAGTCTAAGTACAAAAGCGCATACGCAAATGACTCACTGTCGATCAGTTCAGCCACTTTTCTGTACATGGGCTTCGGACCAAAGTATTCTTAAATCTGTGATTACTCATGGGGCTGGTATCGTGAAATTCTCCCAACTAGACTCATGGCACGTGTGACTTTTTCTGCCATTACTCGTCATGGCGAACTCATCTAATTAAATACGAAAAATTCCTTTCAAGTAATTTTCCATCCTTGTCCACTCTGTCGGCAGGTAACTCCCCACTTCCATGCCGGAACTATACAATTAAATTGCAATTTAATTCTAAAAATGAAAAGTGCAACACGCACCGACATCCTTGATAGCCTAGATAGAGACAAATACGCCGTGTGTCAACCCCCTCTAAGGTCACCCTCGGTTTGGTTGTCGGCGCTACTGCCGGTATTGTATTTCATTCGCATTTATATGACCGACGACTGATGTCTCCCCAGAACAGGAGGCGATCTATCAGCTACTCCAGTCCATTTATAGATTCCCAATAAAATAAAAAAAATTGTTCATCTGTTTCGTGGTCGTTGTTTTGTTTGTCAGCCATAATTGGTAACAACGTTTAGAGTTGTTTTTTTATTTTGTTTTGTTTGCAACCGCTTTTCAAGGGTAGCACTGCATTTCAGATACAGTAGTGCATTTTTTTTTTTACAACTTCGAACCATATACGCGATTAGTTTGAAAGCTCACCTCTCGTGTTGGTTGACGGTTTTAACAAATTGATAATAATTATATCTAATGGATACAATTTTGTTTTGTTTCTCCTTCTTCTCAACTGAGGGGAAATTTTTGTGTTGCGATTTATTGTTTATCGTGTGAATGCACTTTTCTTTGATTTATTCGCGGACGGACGGCCTCAATTGAATCCCATTGTGGAGTCAGTCTTACATCCTTCTTCGAGCGTTTAGTTCTGAATGAAATAATTAATTTGCTGTCATGTTGATTATGTAAATGTTTTTTTGCGGAAACAGGGTCAAGGGGTGTTTGTAGCGTGCAAACCTCTTTCTGTTGACATGACGCTGATGACACATGCCCGCAGGGTTTGGAAAGGGTGTTGACTGATGAACTTATCAATGTTTTGCGCTCTTATGGGGATTAACGTATAGGTACTCAGTCATTCAGAGATAGTGAAGGAAATCCTCACTCTGTTTACGGATTTATAATGTTTGCATGCCGCTTTTTTCGGGGCTAAACTTTATGGCGGGCTGTTTGAAGTTTTTTATTACCCCCGGCTATGGTTGGTATCTTTAGGAGGAAAATTGATGATTTTCGTACGTTTTTTTCTTTGTTTTTAGTTTATTTTTGGCTAAAAAGAGCAATAAAAGTGTGCGAGGTGGGATGATGAAGAGAACTACTCTGAACTGAATGGAAAAACACTCTGGCGTATGCGCAATGTTTTTTTTTATTTATTTTTTTTCTATGTTGTGTTAGGGTGGTTGATCTGTACGTTCGTAGTCTTGAGGGAAACTGAGAAACAAAAGTTCTTCTGTTATAGGGGATCAACAATTTGAGGAGAAGGGCTTAACATGTTCCCAATTAGAGATTTTAGAACGAATGTTGCCTCTTTTCAAATTCCAACAATCATTTGCAATCCCTTTCAAGCATTTACGCCAATGCCTGTTGATTCAGCCCTCGACAAGCTGAATGCAGCGTTGTCGGTGGAAATTTTGCAAATGTGTCCAAATTAAGTCTCAAGGATGACACAATAGATCTCTTTAGGTCGCAGTGTCAGCCATAAAACGGAGTTTATTCAAGTCTCAGGGGACCTAGAAAGGATCACATCGTTTCTTCTAGCCAATCAACCTGCCGGCAGACGTAGTAGAATAATGAGTCCCGTTAGCCGGGATTCAATCAAAAGATTGTTTGTGAATAGAAACCCAAAATTAAGCATTGAAGATGGTTTCAGGGTTCCCACCAGCCAAAAAAGCAATTTTCCTTCATAAAAGTATGTAGTTCAATGGGGTCTCCACAGGTAATTAATGCTGTTCAAGCAGATGTTTTACCTCACAATGTCCCCAGTAAAGATCAAAATGTCAATCGCAATGGCAGATCTCTCGGTAAAAATTCTCCTCTAACATGTAGCATGTCTCCCTGCCAAAAAAGAAAGTAGGTCAACAGAGTTGTTTTTTTCGTCTCAAGTCTACGAAGATTGCTTCCCTTCACAGCAAGATTTTATTTTGATCTTCGCTTAGTAAGTTTTTAGTCATGGCCTACACTATGCTTGGTTCCCCCGACCGCCGGAAGTGGGCCAATTCCTAGCTTTTCGCAACCATTCATAGATTGGACTGAGTCTGTTGACTAGTTCTGGTAGTTTTTTTTTAAACTTCCTGTACATTACATCAATTTCTTTGGAGGATTTGTCTGTATTCATAGTCCATAAATCATTGCCTAGGCCACCAAACGAAAACTTTCATCTTATTTGCATGCAATTGGGGCTTTGGCGTTTGTTTTAATTGTTCGTAAGCTTCCAACAATTGTCCTGACCCTTCTTAGTTGTCATACTGTATCCATTTTTCGCCGAAAGCTACAAACAAAAAAAATAAATGATGGCGCGACAGCTCAGGATGAGCCAAGCCCTAGCTTCTCGCAACCATTCATGTTTTGTGTGTTACATTTTTCCCACGAATGGAAGGGTTCTACAATTTATTGCAGGCTTCACACGGCGAATTGCGAGCTCTTTCATGACAGATTATACTCTCGGAGGCTTCTCATTCCCCGACGAGAGGTGGTGCCGCGAAAAGTGATCAGTGGACATGGCTGAGGCTTGAACCCATGCCGCTCAAACAGCAGCCCAACACACTAACCACTGAGCCACGTCGAAAGCTACTATCCGGTGCAATATTTGCTCTTATTGATTTCTCAAAAGACGCGATGAGCAAACTTCCATTCCGTTCAGTGTTCGCACTTAGTTGGGCTCGAGGGATCTGCACTTATCTAACTTTTCAACATTTTCTATTTAAGGAAGATAACGACTCACTGTCATAGGGGATACCTTTAAACTCTGCGGAATATTCCAGACTGATTGTGAGGCATATGCCTTCTCTGCCGCCTCAGGACTCCGTTGTCAATGGCACTCTTTGGTCATTAACAGACATCGTATACGAAGCCCAGATCCCCAGCGGTTCCTTCTTCAATTGTAGCATTGAATTTCAAGCTAATTTATCTCTTAAACAGGAAAAACATCAGCAAGTGTCTCCCAGTCTTACCACGTTCTATGTATCTTTCCAAAGACCGTAATTCGTCTGATTACACCTAATTTGGACCAGCACCAAAATTATCCACCACCTATTCTCTCTACAGTCCCACACATGAAACCCGAAAAATTCTCAACATTCCACTCGAATTAAATTTGAAATGAAAAATCCATAACTAATGCAAATGCACAAATTACAATTCCGCCGATGTCTTCATCAAATTATGTCACTAGTCGCGACACAAACTAAATTATTAACACATTTAAATTCTTGTCCTGTTTTCCTTAAAAGCCATTCAACGTTCTTTTTTTTTCGAATTAGAAAATCAAAAGTAAATTTCAATTAAATTATAGATTCCATTGGAAAACATGAATCACATCTCTATCGAGATTATTTAACTATAAATTTTGTCGCCTCAAATGTCGCACTAGCGTCAAATAAATTATCTGCGACACCCGACTTTAAATAAATGAAGAAAAAAAAAAAACTCAATTTTAATAATAAAACTGTTTTCGACTTTTCGTTGTGATTGTGACAATAAAAAGCTTCAACCTCACATTTCCATATAACGCACGATGACACTTCACAATATCTGCTACATTAACGTGGAAAAAAAAAACAAATAAAATACGTCTTCACAATGAAGTTATCGCCTTTGGTCAAGTTTCAGATAAAAACGAATTGAATTTTACCAAATGATTGATTAGGCCGCTTGAAACAAATCGAAAAGAAAAAAATTTGAACGATACGAGTACTTCATCCATCGTACGACAAGAGTTTGTCCGCCTATTCAATGCCCCTCTTGAGGGTGTGTGTATCTAACTAGTCAAGTAGCTTGTTTAATTGATTAAAAAATATATAGACGTTTAGTTGCAATTATAGTTGATGGCAATATTTCATGTTCTGCATGTCGAACTATAAAAGATACATTCGTATCTGTTTTTTCTTATCTAACGCCAAGAGGATAGTAAATATTTGATTGAGGTATCTGCTGTCTCTCTGTGTTTAATTGGAAAACCAGCTGAAAGAGTAGAGTATTTGGCGATCACTACAGATGACATCAAATATTTAATTTGATTGTTTATTTCACGTGAAAGCTTTTTTGAGAGATGCAAGGTGAAGCTTTGTCTCGTAGCAATTAAAAAAAGGGGGTGTGTCATCTGCACTTTGACGATGAAGTGAAAAAATCCATAAAAACGTCGCCAAAAAAATTACAGTCGTACTTAATTCTGTTTATCGTAGTCTATTTAACCTTGAACTTGAATGTCTTATACTGACAGACCCAAAGTTAACTCATTTGAGATATACATAGGTAGTTAGTGTGTGATGGGTTGGTAAATCTTGTTTGAAGGCCATTTAGCGCTGGGGACTTAAGACATTTTTGAACTACGTTTCACATCTCAATGTTGTTACACTGCGCTGTTTGGCAGTGACTT
Organism: Matsumyia berberina; assembly: GCA_917880715.2. Lineage (NCBI taxonomy): Eukaryota > Metazoa > Arthropoda > Insecta > Diptera > Syrphidae > Matsumyia > Matsumyia berberina. The sequence goes on from OU862872.1 coordinate 113,297,243, forward strand.
GTTCGATAAGTTTGATTAAATCGTAGTTAATCCACCGTTTGGAGTCTGAGATGAAAACTGAATGTCCCTTCCTTTTTTACGGAAAATATAACACCCCACACACTTTGGGTGTCTATGGGCGCTCGCGCCAAGTATTTATTTATTCGTCGTTAGAACAGACGGTTCGCATTTGGAGCAGACGACGCAAAGGAAGACGTCAAAACACCTCTTCCAAGAACATACTCACTTTTATCACTTGACTTAACTTCATGCAACAACAAACCTTTCCAATGGCAATGCCAACGGGCGATATCCAAGGAAAAAAAAATATGGCGATTGGGGCTTGAAGGAACGAAGGTCCATTAGGATACCACTGTGCGTCCTAGGGATAGAAACCCCGGTCTACTCCTTGCGCCTATACTGACAGTGTTCAAATTCTGATAAGCGCAAGCGGGACACAACTTTATTGCAAGCGTCTATCGAGAAGAACCAAGAAGTCGCTACACAAGACCTTTAACGCCCTCATTCTGCTGTGTCCAGTAGAAGCATGGACTCTGCCAAATCAGGTACAAGTCCACTTGTAATCTTTAAGACAAAAGTTCTGCTTACTTACTATGTGGCGCTACAATTTGAGGTGAACTTGAGTCTCGACCAATAGCCTCTCCGTTCCTTAGCAAACTGCCTCCAGTTGTGCACTGAAAAGACTTTAGGGTCCATGAGGACTGTTGGAGTTAAGCCTGTGCGTCGAACCCAGAACTTTATCAACTTCAATGAGGTCTGGCATAAACCACAGGACAATAATACCTCAAGTTGCGGTTTTCTTGCGAACCTCGGTAGGAACAATCTAAGGATCCTTGTATGGTACAAGAAAGTGGTATAATCAATGGCCATTGCTTCTTAAAAAACGTCTCTATCGAATGAAATTTTCATTAGATCCATTCTTTGCCTTGAGTGTGAAGAAATCTCTCTTCGTATTCTTGCAGATTGATCTGCCCTCGTTCACCTCTTCTTTTTAAGGTGGCGCTACAGTCCGGAGTGGACCTGGACCTTAGCCAACAAGGGTTTTCAGCCAGCTCTCTCTTTAACCAGCTGCCTCCAGTTTTGCACGCCAAGTTGGTTAAGGTCCCACCCTGAATCACGGTCTTCCTCTATTGCGCCGTCCCTCTGGTGTGGATTCAAAGATTTTCTGGGCCGGAGCATTGGTGTCCATCCACTTTACATGACCCAGCCACCACAGTCGTTGGACCTTCACCTCAAATAGTGGATTTGCGATAGCGAAGTTGCCCTGCTAGAAAAACATTTACTCAGAAAAGAAACTCGACTTTCTGACCAGCCTTTGGAATAAAGAATCCAAGGTCGACTCTCGAAGGTATGGCACAATAGAATTGAAAGGAAGCCGCAGCGAAGAAAAGCTCTCCGGCATCCAATTCTAACTTCTGATCCTATCCACATTGATCTTGTCTTCAATGCCTTGCGCAGACACAACTGGCTTAGGATTGTCCTGCTTGGAGAGGCTTGTGGGCTGAGACCTTCGTTCATCACAAACCGTAGAGCCTTTAATTTTTTAGAGACACAGAGGAAGCATATCAAAAATTCTTCCTCTTCATCATCTCTGCAACGAACTATTAGACATGTCTGCTTACGATGCAGTGTCCTGCAATGCCCAGCAATCGTCGCATTTAGACTCTGCTTACTAGGTCGACGTGGTTGAGCAGTCTATGCATTTCCTTGGTGTGTCGACTGAACTCAAACAATATTTCTCTTGATACAATCGATGGTATTCTCATCCATTCTTGTCCATGTTTTTACGAGTAACCGTCTGATGACGAGCCTCTGGTGTTTTTGCATGTGAATTCCGCACAAAGCTTTCATGTCTTTTTTGGCCATCAAAGGTCTCAATGGGATCTTGATGGAACAGTGTGCAGTCTCTATCGTTATCCTTCGTAAGTGCATGAGTTTTCCAAAGTTGTTAAGGTTAGGCGTTGCTCTGCATAGCATGTAAAGGGTGGTTAAATTTTAAGGGCCGATGTTGATTTTGAATAAAACACAAATTATTTAGGAAATTATTGTCATTTCTTTTTATTATGATAATATTGGTATGGTTCAATTATGTATGGAATAAAATATCGGCCAAATGGCCGCCGCGACCTCGGCGGCACACCTCCATCCGATGGTCCAAATTTTCGATGACGCTGAAGCATAATTGAGGTTCAATGCCGTTAATGTGCCGAATTATCTCATCCTTTAGCTCTTGAATTGTTGCTGCCTTATCGACGTACACCTTTTCTTTCAAATAACCCCAAAGAAAAAAATCCAACGGTGTCAAATCACATGATCTTGGCGGCCAATTGACATCGCCACCACGTGAGATAACACGGCCATTGAATTTTGCGCGCAAAAGAGCCATTGTTTCGTTAGCTGTGTGGCATATCTTCCAATTCGGGCCATAAAAAGTTCGTTATCATTTCACGATAGCGAACACCATTCACAGTAACTGCCTGACCGGCCTCATTTTGGAAAAAATACGGCCCGATGATGCCGCCAGCCCATAAACCGCACCAAACAGTCACTCTTTGTGGGTGCATTGGTTTTTCGGCAATCACTCTTGGATTATCATTCGCCCAAATGCGGCAATTCTGCTTATTGACGAATCCACTGAGGTGAAAATGTGCCTCATCACTGAAGATGATTTTCTTCGAAAATTGATCATCCACTGTTGCCATTTCTTGCCACCATTCTGACCATTGACGACGCTTGAAATGGTCAAGAGGCTTTAGTTCTTGAGTCGATTGCACCTTGTAAGCGTGTAAATGCAAGTCTTTATGCATAATGTTCATCAACGACGAGCGTGAGAGGTGCAATTGTTGGGCACGACGACGAGTTGAGGTGGACGACTCTTCAGCCACACTATCGCGAACAGCAGCAATATTTTCTGCAGTACGAGCTGTACGAGCATGCACTGGTGTTTTCACATCTCCTACAGACCCGGTTTGCTCAAATTTTTGCACGATTTTTCCGATTGTACGCACATTTGGACGATTAAATTGATTTGAACGCCCATTTTCATAATAAGCCTGAATAACTTTAACGCGTTGCTCGATTGTGTATCTTTCCATGGTTCAAATTGAGTTAGTCTGAAATTGAGAAATGACAAATGAAATGCAGAAAAAAAATTGACGTTTAGGTGTGGTTCACATTCAACATCGGCCCTTAAAATTTAACCACGCTTTACATGTATCATGCCAAGCTTGATCCTGGGCCGAATCTCACCAAGGCTGCTGGTACACGACATGTGGAAAGCTTTGACTTGGCTGAAATGTGTCAAATATTTTGAAAAGTTGATCTGAATTTCAAATTAATGTTTCACCTTTTCGTTCAGGTTGTCATGGTTGTTGTTCATTCTTGACTTCAAACTTAATTGAGTAATGATGTCAATCTTCTTTTCCTGGTGACTCTGAAACATTGAAGTCCTCTTTTTTCTACACAAAAAGCTCAACTCTTTTCAGACGCGGCGTTGGTAGTCGTAGGTTTCTAACAGTCGAAATTCGATTTTACGGTTGTAGAGGGTGTGTTTTAATTTAAATTAGGTTCAGTCTCAAATTCAAAGGACACAGCCTACTAGATATGTTCTTGATTTGCCAAATTCTCACTAGGTCGCTCAAGCCATTTGAAAAACCTTTCCACTGCCTACCTGATTATACCTCCTGTGCACAGTGAAACGTCAATCGCACGTCAGGAAAAAAAATCCAAAATAAATCTCCTCCAATAGATTGAATCAATCAAATCCACTTAATACTTAGCTTCAGTTGATTGAAGCCTATCAACATATGCCACAGGGAAAAAAAAAAAAACCAAACTACTCCTCACTAATTTTCAAACAGCTAATTAAAGGCAAGCATTACTCGTTGTGTCTACTTAAAACAAAAGTCAAGTGCGTATCGTGCTTATTAACTCCAATGACTTTCCTCGTCACCTCTCCAAATAAAAAAAAAATAAAATGGCTAACCCCTTCCGAGTTAATTGTGCAAATTGTCATTTCAAACAAAATATAACCACACGTCTGGCACAGGCTGAATATAAATAAACAAATAGCGCCTCGTAGAGTACATTTTCTACGAAAAGCTTTTTTCACGTTTCGAAAAGAATGATTTATAGCAGCGCTGGTGGAATGAAGCGCAACTGTTTGGATCCAGTGATGTGCCTCACAATCAGCTGATATGATAATTTATTATTATTCACACGCTGTTTTTTGTCATATGTGCATTATAAAAATTGGCGATGAAAATAGATCGGAGAGAGGTGCAATTGTATTCTTTTTTTGTATGTCTATAATCGTATTCCTTTCGAATGCTATCATGTGGCTTCGTCAGTACAGCGATGCACATTTCAAATGACACTAATGCACACTATTAAGTCGTTTTAGATTCAATATTTGACATTGACAGTGGCTTGGAAAATATTTTGTAAGGTCTTCTGTTAGGCCTCCAGAAATTCTGAATTCAACCGATATGGTTGCCCACAGAATCATCTTTTAGAAGCAAGGCGAATTCATCATCCAAGGTTATTGATGCTTGCTAATCTGGTGTCCCTTCCTAAGCGGGGACAGCCACCTTACCTATCCAAACTCCCTTCTAGTTCTTGTCCATATGTTGTTGCCCCGGCCCATCGGCTGTAATAGCCTTAGTGCGACCAAACTGGAGCTTATTCCACACTAAGTTCATCTGAATCCTCTCACAGCTCTCAAAATGTTGTATTGTTACGCCTTGCCCTGCACAAAAGACACCTTGCCTGTTGGAGCACGTTTTCACTCAGCCTTGGAGAATATGAAGCTGCTGCGACATGAGCATTCTGTGGTTTCTGTCTCTCTAAAATGTTTTTTTTTCCACTTATTGCTACCCAGAGTCCCTCTGTCTCCTCAATAGTAATTTTATTAACGTTAGTCATAGTCCTATCTACCTTCTCACTATCGTTCATTCAATTTCTTTGAACTCCTTCCTCGATCCGAGTATACAAGACGGACAAACCGATAATTATGCATCGTTCCTTAGCGCCATTACAGACTGGTTCGGGAGGTTATCGTTTCTGCCTTCATCTTCCGACATTGAAACTTGATTCCCACGAGTAGGCACGTTGGAGCTGTCTCATACTGACCACCCAGCCTTCCCTCGGAGCAGTTCTTAGGCTTCCACATCAGGATTTTTAACTCGATCTTAATGAGCACTGCGTAGGATTTAAACATCCGATAGGACATCACAGACTACGATAACTTTTATTTTCCCAGACGCTTACAGAAAGAAGTAAAAACGAGAAATTTGTATCCACTAGAAGGTTAAAAGCTATTGTGAATAGTCGCAGTACACTTGTGGGTTTTGTGATACCTAAGACCAATTCCTCTGCCTTAAGATCCTTCCGGATTACCACCGGGGCTGATAGTATCTGCAGATGCCTCGCAGGCAGTGAAGGTTTTTCTCTCTCTGAATGATGCATGCAAAAGGTACTGAAGACACAGAGATTCATAGAAGCTTTCCCACTTAATCAATTCAGTCTTCGACTTGAACTTGAATCGCATATCCAATCTAACCTTCATCGTTGATATCCAAGAATTTCATCCAAATTCTTTGAACAAAGCAATCGCTTATCACCCAAAGCAATGACTAGCAATTTGTAAAAAAAAAAACACAACACTATCTAAATACAGATACCAAGAGAAATACCCCACCTGATAATGCGAATTATTGTCCTACCCCAAAACTGAATAAAATAAAACCAAAATATCAAAGAGTTTCATAAAAAAAAAAGGAATTTTCTTCTCACCGATAAGATTTTGTATCTACCCCAGCGCATTCTAGTAGCTACTAGCCGTAACACTTTGAGTACATTTTACGAACTTTTCCCTGAGTGAAGCCAAAAAATCGAATCTACTCACGAAAAGCTCTCGAATTCCATTCACAGTGATCAACTGAAAGATACAAAGCTACCAAAATGTAACTGAATAGCAAAAACAACAAAAAATAAACTCAACTTTACCCGGGAAAATATTTCAAAGTGCAGATACTTTACGTGTGTAACCTAAACATTAGTGCAACCCAGTGGATGTTTATAATAATTGTAAATAGTGTATAAAGTGCATAAAGTGTAGAACAGAATAGAAATGTCGGCTGTGAGACGATGGATACGCGGCACAACATCAACATCGTCACCACCCGCTCAACCGCCCAAGGTACAGCGTGGTCGGAGTCAATCGCTCGACGTTCAGGCGTTACAACGCAGTGGAGTCCGGACGTTGTTACAAAACGTAAGAAATGATAATTTTGTTCTCTCACATCCTGCAGGTGCCCCCGTATGCAAATTTTCGCACCCAATTAATTCGGTGAAAATTGACTGCGCAGTGTCTATTGCCACTTGACCTGCGATCAGCCATGCACTATCCACTGTACGTGGGTGTCAATTACGCGGGTGGTATAAACTTGAACTAAAAGATACGCTTACGATTTTTATTGGACTAAATTGTTTATTTTTTCTGCTATTTCGACCGCTAAAGCTTTTTTCTAGATTTTTATTCACACATGGATGACATTTGTCATACAAAAATTTAATTTAATTATCATTTTCTCTTTTTTTTTTGTTTACAGCGAGCTGCGGCGCATCAACAACAACTTGCCGTTCAAAGTGAGTAGAGATACATAAATTAGTTTTATTTTATTTTTGTTTAAAATGGGAGAACGATTAACCTTATAGCAAGTACCAAGAATGAAAATTTATTTCTTATTATAAACATATTCATTTTCAGGTTAAGTGAAATATTATTTTAAATGATAAAATTATTCTCTTTCAGTTGGGGACGGATGTCAAGTGCTGGTTTACTTTTTTTTTTGTCTTATACATATATTTTGTCGGTTCTTTAATTTTTTTTTTGAATGACTTGTTGGAGATGTACCCACATAATTGTATCAAAACAATTGTGGGGGAAAATATGTATGTTTTGGCACTTATTTGGTGATTTTTGGGGAAGCAAATGATTCGGAAGAACCACATGATTTCTAAAAGGAAATTATTTTTGTCGGCCTTTTAAATAGATTTATGGATTTTAATTTCTACGAAGTGCTATTTTTACCTCTGAACCGCACGTGTTACGGGGGCTGTTTGGTAGACTATTGAAAAAATGTTGACATGGCGCCGGCCCATTTTAATAAAATTGTTATCATTTTTAACGTGTCAAACATGAAATGATTTTTTGAGTTAGATTCGTCAATTTGTCAGTGATTTCTATTTGACATAGACAGGGCTGCCTTCTATCATCAACAATCCCTAGCCACTTAAACTCAAATTCTAAGAACTAGCCAGATAAGGATATGAAACTCAAGAGGTATTTTAGTTCCTCATCCCTGTAGCTTCTGCAGTAGTCGTTCCGAGACGTTCCATATGAATACCAATGGCACAGTGTCAATTAATGATGCTTCAGACCGGTCCGGCGTGGCGATTGAGTTTAACCAGAGAAAGAGATCTCTTCTGGTTGTAGGTCGCCCATAATAAACCTGCCACAACACTCATGTGTCTACTTTATTCTACCGTGTATTGGCTTGACTGATGGCTTTATCTTCAATATTTATTTTTTACGAGCTTATTGGAATCTTCGCGAAGAGAATCCTGTGAAGTATGCAGTACTTCTCCCTTTCGTTGAAGTTCATCAGCACTTTCACATATTCATGTGGCGTTGTAACCAGCATAGGGTCACCTCATTGACTCTCGATTTCTCTATGTATGTAGATACTTGTTGCTGATTTTCACAAACCTTGATCTAGTTATCGTAGGTTCCAGAGCCCTAACGGGTGCCCGACTGTCAACGTAGACAGTAATTGCCCTCTCGTTGGTATTATTCTCATGGATGATTTTTAAAGCCTTATTTGGGCTTGAGAGACACTGCACAAACTTGCCAACGTCCATCTTACAACCGTCGGTATAGAAGCTCAGTTCCTTTTAAGTGGTGTCTTTTTAGTTCCTCCAGTCATTTCTGTCAGGAATTTTGATACTGAATCTCCTGAATACCAGCGTTCATGTCATATGTTCAGTTTCTCTCGGGCTGTCAGAATTTGTCTATCGCATAGTTTTACCTTCCTGATCTTCGATATCATCGAAGAGAAATTTGCTCAGAGCTCTTTCATGTATTACAGAGGTTTAAGCAGTGACAGAGAAAATGGGATGTGTCCTCATGCACCTCTTCATCATCGGCCCGTTTACCTAACCTATCCTAACCATAAGTCGTCTTCGCTTAGATGCAGCTCCATTGCACTTCATATTAACATTTTGTGAACATTTACTATTCCTATCAACAATGGCAAGGATTTCGTTTTCTGGTTCTTTCTTCTTTATATTTAGGCCATAGGCCGCTTAAAGTTTCGCAGGTGATTAGGGACATCCACTTCCACTCCCTACTCTTGTTCTTATCCATAAAGGATTTTAGCCTTACCTTTTCTTTCAAATGACAAAGTGGTGGTTTAATTGTACCATCCGCTGGCTCTCGGACTAAGTCCGAACCTTTATTTGTTACTGTGTCAGCAGTCTCGTTTCCTGGTACATCGCTGTGACCAAAAACACAACAGAGTTTTACATTTTGCTGCGTACCAAGAACCTTCAGCTCTTTGCAACAGCGCTAGAGTAGCAGCTGATATAGTCATCTGACTATTTAACTATTCCGTGATATTGTGAGCATTGATGCTCCAGTCACTGATAGAACCTCAGCCTATAAAGCACTGCTGTGGTCAGGGAGTTTTATTGAGCTGCTTAGTATGTACTAGTTCCCCAGAGAAGAGGCTTGACCGATGGGTCAAGAATTGATTTAGGCATATAAGTCAAACAGGAACTTCTAGGTGAAAAATCTTTTTCGCAACTGCGCCTGTCCTACAATACATAGTGGTTCTGCTTTTCCAGCCTCCCTGAGACATTTGGAGTCAAAAAATAAATTCTAAGACAGTTTTTTATGGCTTCCATCATAGTTTTGATAAGTTGTTACAGTTTGCCGTCATTCTGAATTGGCTGAGACTTGAACACTCTCAGAGATAATGGAATGTGTCTATGCAACATCTGCGTCTATATTGCCAAACCCTGCACACATTTGTTTCCGGGTGCATTCATTCGACATTGAGCAGAACTGACTGGATCATTGATTAATAGAAAATCTGGGTTTTCTAACCTTTTGCCAAACTTATTGCAATGTTTAGTTTCCTTCGGTGTTTAGCTTAGTTTCTGTTGTTCCTTTAAAACATGGTAGTTGCTATTAAGGGCACGCCTTACAGAATCCTAATTCATGCTGATGATCGCTTTCTCTAAGTCGTCTTTCTTCTAAGTCTATAGTTCGTTGTTCTCAAAATGTTTGTTACTTGTTAAGAATAGATGTTCCACAACTGTGATAGCATTCCGCAATCCACACTGATGTTGTGCCCCGGGTTTTATCCCTTTTATCAAACGTCCTCTTACATAAATCTGATACCTAACAACATTTAAATTTATAACTCACAACCCACGCAATGCCATTGTTTATCCAAATAATTCCATCCTTTGTTTATAAGCATCGTCCATATCAATTTTTTTTTTTCCACAGAAGGCAACTCCAACGCAACCCAACTCTTGAACACACATAATCTTTGAATTATGTCAAGACAATCGGGGATTTCTATAAATAACTTCACACAAAAAATATATTGTTTGCATATATATGCAAATTGTATAACAAAAATAACCCGTTTCTAAATTTATTTCAAAGTCACGTGTACCGGTTTTTGTTATTCATGGGAAGGAAGCGTCTAAATTGAGGGAAAGGCAAAGGTATCCTTTTTGTTTTGTTCTCGAGCTGAACTTTCCCTCTTTTCTGACAAAAAAAAAATAATCCACGTCCCTTACCTTGACATTTGGTGAAAGCATAAGGACGACTGTTGGAAAGGACGATGATAAATTACGAGTATTCCTTAAAATCTTTTCGCGTGTGGTTGTTCTTTGTCGGCGTATTTCACAATTTTCCAGACAGCGAGTGGGATTGTTAGATTTGCCTCTCCTTTTGTGCGTCATCGCCGGTGCGTGATGTCATTTTTGTTAAAAGGATTTCTAACCGAATGAAATTGGATTGCAAATCCATAATTATCACTCAAACAAAATTAGCTTTGAGTGCTGAAGCTTTTTTTGAGAAAGGAGATTACGAGTAATTTCTACCTTGAAAAAGTCTTGCTGTAGGTGCTGCTTTCTTCTCGTCTACTTTAAGTACGTTGTCGATTTAGCTGTTCACCCGGTCCAGGCAATCTTCACACAAGCTTATCACCCTCACGATGTTGTCTGACTTCGCGTAATTCCAGTTTTCACCTACGTCTCTTTCATCTTGTTGGGAGTCGCCATACTTGCAAGCTGGGGCTCATCACTTTCCTCATTTTGTGCAAGTAGGCCTTGAAGCACTAGTTTTCTTTGGTTTACTTCGCCATGCCTTCGCTCCATCCACTCATTAATGTTGCCGATCAGTCTTGCAAGCCATCTACCCTTGGCTTGAATTTTCTTGCCAGCATGAGGTGTATAGGAGCAACAACAGTTACTCAGTGTTCTGTTGGAAGTCATTTTCCGGGAGAATTTCTATGACCACTTGCTTCCAAAATGGTGGCATTCATGATTGACATCAAAAGTTTTCGCTTGCTTGCCCTCAAATCTTCTATGTTTGCTATAAGTATCCTCAACGATGCGAAGATCTTTGCTGCGTTATCGAATGGACACTTGATCTGCTGCTTATATACTTATGAGATCGTGAGGCTATACACCTATGTTTGCCATGGGCTTTCGTGTCGACGCGGTGACATTTGCCGCCCTATTGGACTTAGGCCCTATTGTTGGAAAAATGTAATCTTCGTGTAGAGTAGAGTGTTACTTCCAGATGCTACCTCCGAACTTATCTGGAATTCGACAAACGTGGTGATACGTCCCCTTAACAATGAGACTAATTTCGTCTTCTTCACTGCTAGGCTGCCTCAAGTCTTGGTTTGGTTGGTTGTTTTTCTGTGTCCTAGAGATTTACTTTGACCTCAAGTGGGTTCCTGGTATCCATAAAATTCTTATCACGTGGGATCCTGTAAAGTGACAACTAATGTGGGAACAACCTAAAAAGAGATTGGAATCTCCGGCATTTTTTGAAGGTCCTTTAGTCCGTGAAAGAAATTAGTAGCCAGCTCGGAGCAAGCACAGAAAATATGTGTTTCTCCGTCCCTGCAGCTGTTACTGTAGTCATTGTAGGATACCCAAGCCAGTCTTTGTGAATTCCTTGTGAACAGTGGCCTGTTAAAATCAGTGGTTGTTGGATTTATTTCTATTTGAGTCTGGCCATAGTGATCGTGCTATAGACCATTTGTCTAGATAACATCAAGTCTCAAGACCTGGTTAAGTCTCCTTTGAGTGTCTTCGGTGCGATTACCACTGTGGTAATGTCCTTTGCTTGGCCGCCCATAAGGGGGTCTTCTGGCATCTCTATAAGAAAACTCTCGTCACAGGAGATGGTTCAGGGTTCAGGTTCCAGAATTGAGTTCTGCCTGGCCCCTGCTCCGAATTCGTCCTATGTGGTCCCTCCGCGGGATCGAGTCGCTCGCCATCTGCGAAAGATACTGCGGTACCATGCAGATGTTTTCTAGGGTATTCAGCATGTCGCACAGTCTGTAAGGATTATCTCTAATCATACTGACAGGCCTTCATTCAACACTGATGAAATAGCAGTGTCCTTGAAACCCTAAAAGTTTTCATTACAAAAGACTAGTAGTAGTTCCTGATAAACCAATCCCTCAAAACTAAAGCAAGGAGATTCCAAAAACTTGTTTTCCAACATAAACATCTCATTAAGCGTGGCGTCTGTCAAGCGAACTAAATCCTATTTAAAGAATGGTCCATTTGTAGAACACTCCTCTTGTTTCAAACAAACAATCGTCTTCATTCTACTGCTTCCTCCTTCCTTTCTTTTCGAAAAAATAAGAAGAAAACAAGCTTATTGCGCATTAGCACAATTTTTATGGCAGCTGTGTCCTATGAAAGACATGAAAAAAGAGGCACGCAGGTACATAAATGTAAATCAAGGCCAACAAAGAATACCCAAAGCAAAACACGGAAAACGAAAAAAACCACTTCAAGTGGAAACTTGAGGGAAAAAAAAAATTAAACTGAAACAACTCTGAAAACTGGCCTTGACTTTGCCCCCTAGCAGAACACAAGCAAAGGGAACCGGGAAAAATAAACTAAAAACCACAAACATACACAATCTAGTGCAGGAAAAGGAACAGGTTTGCTGGGGACAAAAGGGTAAGAATTGCGCCTCCAGGAAGGCAGAGATGACAGACGGAAAGTTATGTAATTGGTTCGTAATTTACCAACGCACAGGGATGTTAGAACCAAATGGCTGAACATGTAGCTCTTATCAATCATTTTTGGGGCGAAGAAAACTTTTTCTGTTGTTTACTTATCATTATTCACGCTGGTGATTAGCTAAACTCTCGTGGGAAATGCAGAAACAAATGTTTATCGTTCGCACATCAGACAACCTGACAGATGGTTGCTAGGACTGATGATGGCTGCCGGCAATGGCATGGCAATTTATTTACGCTTTTATTTACAGTTTGATTCATTTTTTTCTTCCTTCGTTATGCTTATTTACTTCTCGTGATCGTGCATAAATTTGGCTCACACATGTGAGGTATTTCTTTATTTTTTAGTTGGAACTTCTTTGGGTGATGATGATGGTGTTTTTCGAATTCTTTTTCGAGGACAAATGACGTCATTTTGTGGTGGTCTGTCATTAGAATGAGGTACGACGACACGATTATGTAAATGGCGACAGAGTTGTTCAAACATTTGGAAGGCAATCTGGTAGCCTTGAAGAAGTTTTATTTGTTGTTTTCCAGTATTTGACTGTGAAAATGATTGATTCTTCAATGTCTATGCCATGCCTTGCAATGATTCATCAAAGTTGTTGATCGTCTATGGGTCGTGCGCTGTGGAATGAGTTGAACCACATTCGGGTATATTGTGCGAATTCGGTGTGTGGTTTGACTCGTGCCATGAGACTTTTTTTTTTGCCAACAAGTAAACAGTTATCTAGAGCGATCAAGACGAAATCCCATTGTCTGAATGGAATAGGATCAGCAAGAGATTGGCCGATGACTGAAGGGGTCTCGATTTTTGGAACTACGACTTCGTTTTCTAAGAAAATTGTGCAGTAGGGCGAAGGCTTTCCGCTTTCATTCTGGTTCTACATTTCCATGGATTTTGCTAGTTATGAGCCCTTCCTTGATTGCAGTCTAAAGAGGATACGAAGCTGGATGGGTGGATCCCAGGTATTTCCAAACCAATTCCAATCAAAACCAAATCCAACATCCTTAGACTCCTTTTTCTAAGGGTAACCCAAAGGGAAGATGTGCGACATCAAGCCAAGTATGACCGCTCAACTGAACTAAATGTTTCTAATAAGGTAGTTGAAGCACAGCCTTAAACTTCCTTTACAATTCGGCTGTCATATTCTACACAAAATGTGCTGTCATCTAAGCATCGCAGCCTAACTTGACTTAGTCACCGCCTGAGCCCCTTCCGGGTAACGCTTAGCTCACCTTAACGATGTCCCCCTGTTTCTCTGGAAAAAAAATGCCGAAAATACCTGGCATGTCGGAATTAAACTTTACATGTTTGACACCATTTACACAAGAACACGACACAACCCATTTTCTAGTCCCCAACCCTTGACTGTGTTTCGCCAGTATTTTCATCCAACGCTTTCGATTTCTTGTTCTAAATTTAACTTTCTAACTTTCTTACCTCAATGACTTCCACTTTCTCTTTACTCTCCACCACTTCACCAAGCATTTCATCAAAAAACTTCTGCGCAACGAAAATTGGGTTGCGCCCCCCAAAAAATTGTATCGAATGTAAACAAAACCGCCACCCCTAGTCCGGATGCATTTTAAAATCCCCATTGTCATGCACATTGCTCTGTTCATCTTACTTTGTTCGTTCGTTCTTTGTTTTTATCGTTTTGTTTTGATTCCTCTTATTCTCTGTGCGTTCCCTCATCTTGCTTTGTGGTAAAACGAGTGTTTTGTGATTTCCTTGCTTGAAATGTGCATGCGCACAACTTGAACCACCTTTTTTGTGTCACGTTCTTTCGTCCTTTTTTTTGCAATGAAAAGGGAAAGTTTGTAACACCCCGCACGTCCTCGTTTGTCCTACAGGACGTGCACGAGCATTCGTTCATGTACACCTCGTGTAGACGTGTGCGTTAGCTTGGATTTCATTTGGTTACCAAGGTCAAATGAGGGTTACGGGACGAAGTACAGCAGCGTTTACTCCTTTTCAAATGACGTAAACCTCTATTTTTCCGTCCAGAGATGTTGTGATTTCACTTCCAACTGATATTTGGCGTTTAATTGTTTTTCTCTCATTCAAACAATGATTTATAGTTGAATTAGTTTCGGGGACAACAATAGCCAAAGGTCGGCGAGTAAGTTTGCTTGAAACAATGCCACCCACTCACCCACAGTACAATGGTTACTCCTCTCTCTCACGCAAGCAAATGCCAAGAAACGAAACAGAGACATGTCGAAAGCTGCACTCGCACTGGCGTGCCTACGTGACGTCGATCACATCACACTGTTTTCAGAGCGAGAAATGCATTCACATGCAACAGCTGCACGCAATGCAACTGCCTTTGGTATGAGTCGCATTGCAAGCTGTCAAAGTCAAGTTGAGGAGTAAATGCATTGTTAACATCTCTGGTGATGTTTCATTTACGTTTTGCATTTATTTTCGCGTTTATCACACGCTGCCTCATTGCATGTGTGTTGGTGCGGAAAGCTTTTTCAATGAAACGAAAGCGAAATTGATTCGCTCTTTCGCTCTCAAAGTGGAAGAAATAGGTGTGTACAGTGGGTGTATAGAGTACACACTACACACAACCAGGCCAGAGAAGTGCGATTATTACGTATGAGTTTGGTTTGCATGTTGGAAGAGGTATGAGACAATGAAATTAGACGAAAGGAGGGTTGTGTTTGACGATGAGGTAATTTTTTTTTGAGAGAAACAGTGATGCCACTTGGCATTGTTGTTTAGGTATCTAAAACAAATTGTATCATTTTTGTCTGCGTTGTCTGGATCTTCCCATGAGTTTCCACTGGACTGTACACCATTTGCTTAGTGCTAGCATTTGGAATTCTTGGGGGGGGTTTTAAGCAGCTCTGTCAGGGTGTTTAAGAAATCTTCTGAGTTATCTGTGAGGAAATTCTCAGCCATTTTTTTCACTCTAGGCTGACAGATTGTCAATGATTTAGTCGAGGATCTTCTCTAGAGAGATTTTTTGACAAAATTACTAAGGCACTGCCTTTCATCAGAAGTTGCGGTAAGAAAAATACATATACGACCTTAATCGAGAACAAATAAAATGTCTATTCCTGGAGTCAATTAAATAAATTCATTGGAATGCCAATTGTCTTAGCAGAAACAGAAAGTAGTTCGCATTGTTTGGTACTTAAACACAAGACAACTGTTGTCAGCTGCTATTTACACATCTTGTTCCACTGTTGTTTCTTTTAAACTCCTTTGAGCTTCTTATGTTTGGTTTTTGTTTCAACGAAACACTAGTGATGATTGTTATAATTCAGATCAAATGAGAAATTCCTCGAGTTCAGGTCAGGCTTTCTAAAAAATTTGTCGCAATTTGCTTGCATGTTTTACTATTTAACACAAGTTGATGTGACGAACTCTGCTGCTCTGTTTGCATAACAGAGTGTTAGGTAAGCTCAACTATGCAAAGCTACACGTGAATTAAGTTCTATTTGCGGATTCTTACTCAAAATGAAGGACGTGGCTATTTTTTTTTATATTTACAATTTTAATTAAGTCTTACCTAAAACAATAAAGAGAATGACATGCGTTATTCAAATTAATTCCAAGCAGAACAACACTTGTGACTAAGAAATGGATTACGGAACACAAAATGCTAATAGATACTGACGTCGCCAGCAGAACTAAATGGTTGTCAAGTACGCGTACAATTCTTCGACTTTGAAACAAGTCTTATCTTCTGTGTTATTAAAGGGTTTGCCTTTTACCCATCCATCTTCGTTCGATACTTAAAAACCAATTTAAGACAATCTCTGGTCTGCTTTCGTCTTCGTTCTTCGCCATGTTTCCTAAAGCGCAGTTTTCACACTAACAACCTCTCAGATCTGATTTCTTACGAAGGAGACAGGGTCGTTGTTCTTTTAGTATCATGCACTGGCCCTGAACCTGTGGGTTATGGCACAAACACTGATGTGCTGCCATTGTTTTTTTTTAGTTCACAGTGAGTTGGGCTTTGAAACGTTCAACAAAGTTTAAGGCTGATTGTACTCCTCTGTCAGGCCGTAATGCATCCATGTTCAAGCCTTTTATGGCTAGTTCATCTTTTTTTTACTTACTTCCACCCCAGCGTGTACAGGAATCCATCAGAAACAAGATATGTGCGGTTTTATTGCCGTGAGGTATTCTTTTCATATTTCGATTAGAGTCTAGTGCTTTAAGCGTTGCTTTTTGTACTAATGATGGGAATGGGATGGTGTTGATTGCATAAATTTCCGCCTGGAAGTCGGTCAGATTGGTTGACATGCACTGCTTTTGTCTCAGATCCTTATAAGATCAGCTGCTAGGCAATCTTGTTGTGCTTAAGGCGGTTGAATCTAACAGTTTGTGACCCGCCATCTGCTTTAATGCAGTACACTCCGGACAAGCCTGCCTAACTGCTAGAGCTGACGACGATCGGCTTCAATTTGAGGTTTCGTCTAATGTGTTCTCCGGCACAACTCAGCTGTGTGTTTTTTTACAGCTTTACCGGATTTTCTTCTGGAGAAACTGTATGCGGTCGTATGAATTCCCTGGTGTCACCAAATTCCATTTTTTGGTAGACGCTTGTAACTACATAATCCTCTTTGTGTATAAACTTTGCAGTGAAGTCGTCTTCCTTTCTAACATTGAGGGCTCTATTCAAACCTCTTCGTATCGTTTTTCTAAGCAATTCGTAGTTTCGCGAGTAAAGGCTTCTCACCTCTCCTACTTGGGCGGTCCACTGTCTCACACCATACGATATAGTTGGCCACAGCCACTTACTTGTGGTGTGAAATGGGCACAACAAGGGAGGTTTCCCGAGTATTGTACGCTCTCCTATTTGAACATTAAGTGTTCCTTCACCTCTACTTTTGGAATAAATATAAGCAAAAGTGCTTACGGCTTCATTATTTTGCTTGGCTTATCAAAACCCTAGATTGACACCGCTCTACAACTGCTTCGGTCCCATGTGAAATTCGTGCTGTTTTAAAGGGAAATTCGTGCTGTTTTAAAGGGTGATTCGATAAGAGGTGTTGGATTTGAGTTTTATGTTTCACGCTGTGATTGCTGTTTGGCTGTCAGAGGAAGTGTCTAGTGGGGAGATTTCATTCAATACATTCTCTGACACATGCCCTATACCTCTTCCTGAAAGAAAGATGTAAAGAATGCCTGACTGTTTCAGATCACATACTTAAAAGGTATTGTTTCAAAAAATCGATTTTAAGCAAAAAAAATCCGGAATGTTTTCATCAAAAAAATGTGGAAGCACTCTTCTCTTACATCGAACCTTGTCCATGTTGCCTTCATACAAATTGCCGATTGAATACTGTAATTCCGCGCTCACTTTACATATTTTAATAGTAAAACTCTGTCTAATTGAATTATTTTTAAACAAATTTTCAAAAAGAGCCACGCAATCTTTATGGTATTACCCCCAATCGGTGTTTTGTTTTGCTATCTTAGCTTTGCCTCTTATCGTCTACAGTCTGATGCCTGACTGGTTGGAAGAATTTACCTTTTTTTCTCCTCATATCTCACACACCTTTCGTGAATAAAGGAAAAATACAACTCCAACGTAAGGTAAAATTAAATAGAAAAAAAAAAAAAAATTCCACACACAAGTATTGGTTAGGCATACTTATCACACGACGTGGGGTCTCTCCTTTTTTATCTTCAAATTTTTTTGTTGTTGTTTCTCTTTCTTTTGATTACACCAATACACACATGAATGGTGTAGTACACTGTTCAGTTTCTGCCAGACTGTCTTGTGGTTCGGCGACGTTTTTTTTTTCACTTCTTCAGTTCACTTTCATCCGCCGGTTGGATTAGATGGGTTTGTGTCCGAAATCTTGTAGTTTTTTACACGTGTCGGCTAAATTTTATTTTTACCATTGTACCAACTGAGAATAAATACAGTGAATTCTGAATGAGAAAATGAATTTCAGTGAATAGAATTTCGAATATTTGTTGAAGAAATTAAATGAATTTGTAAATTGAAATCAATTGGATTTCTATCGTCTTTTTCTCTCTCTTCGCGTTTATTAACAGAGAGGAATGTCAAAATAAATCGAGAGACTGGTTTTTCAAGTGCAAGTTGTTGTGTTTCCTCCCACTATCCTCGAATGGGGTTATATCTTTACTTGGTGCTTAATTCATTGTTAGACCTGTGAAGAAACCTTATCCATCTCCAGAAATAGTCCCGAAAAAAAACGTCTTAAAACAACGTGAGTATTATGTCAAAATTAAATCCGCAAGTGAGTAGTTTACACTATGGCAGCTCTGATATCACATTTTCGTCGCTGTTTGTTGTTTTTTTTTTCTCCGTTTTTGCCTCCCGCCCTCCCGGTATTTTTTCTGATTCTTTTCGGCTCTTGTTTCGGATATATTCTTTTTCTTTAGATTTTTTTTGCCACAGAAATTCCATTGAAGGTAAATGCGCAGTTCTTTGCAATATAATCGCGCCGTGTCAACATTAATCTACGTATAAGTTTTTGGCGGCGTCAATGGATGTTTAGATACAAAACAAGTGATAGCCGTGACAACATGAACTTTTTGTGCAGTTTTTGTGTGGTTGTTGTTGTTGTTGCGACTCCTGTTACTTGCAGAACGAGGGAGTTATGTTGCTGAAAGTGAAGTACAAGCATAAACAACATGGAAAGTCGCTTAGGAGAATTTTTTTTTGGGGAAAAAAAAAATAAGTTTGGGATGGCCGCAACAGAAATGACGCAGTTTTTGAAATTTGAAGTGTTTTTGCCTCGTTTGTTTGTGTTTGTTTGGAGTGAGAGGAAGTCGACACTTGTATTTTGATAGAACATACCGCGGTCTATGGCATACGGTACTAATTTTATGTTGATCTTTCTCTTTATGGGGGATCTTGGCGTACAGTGGCGCACGAAGTAATGTGCTCAATGCCATTATTTCGATTGTTTTGTAATTTACCATGCATTATGTTGCACCTCTGTAGGGCTGAAAAAAAGGCGTATTAACCTTTTTGTGTCACTACCGTTCGGGGTAGATCCGGACCTCAAGCAACAAGCCTATCAAGGTAGCTCGTTCCAAACTAAGACAGAATTGTCTTTAGCTGATAACTCTAAATTGGTTAAGGTCCTCTTCTACTTGTGTGTGAGGCCTTTCTCTACTTTCGAGTGTCTTTAGGAAGAATTCGTAGTCTCTGCGAGCTGGAGTGTTGATGTCTATTTGCTTTGTACATCGTAGCTGTCTCCAACGTCTTATGCGCAGTCTTGTTGGAACAGATCGATGTCTCTGTACAGTTCGTATATTTCGTGGATTGAAGTTCATTTTCTAAAGCAGCTACTAAGCAGCTACTACAGGCGTGTTTCTAATCCTCTAAATTGATAGAACAGTGTAAGAAAGAACTCGCTTCGTTCTGCTGTCTGTTCAAGGTCGATTTTTTTTTTTGGATCCCCGGTCGCTCTCTGGTTTTCTGGTCACACTTCCTTGGATTGCTGGTGATTGTTTTCTTGATACCTGGTGACTTTTCTCTGGCGTTCTGTTCACACTTCTCTTGGTAACTCTTCTCTGGATTTTTGGTCGCTTTTCTGTCATTTCCCGGTCATTATTTTCTGAGTCCTTGTCCACTTTTCTCTTGTTCCTGTTTAGGAAGCATAGAGGACAATATGTGAGGGCTTACATACACGGAGGCTCAAAGGCTTCTTTAAGATATAAACGCATCTTGCTTGTCAGTTTTCTGTCAGAAAGACGTGAACTATATTTATTTCAATTCACAAGATATGATGCAAATTTAGTGACGTCAAAGAGACGACCGATATGTAAAATTCTCGCACTCAACACCAATGACATGTAGCAAAATTTACAAGGCGACAAACGTCACATGCCAGCAGACATTAATAATTGCTCCAATAATTGAAAATCATCACTTTGCAATTGTTTATACTCAATAATTGAAGGCATGTTGCGTTATGGTTCCAACGTACTAACGTCACATGTGTATAGTGTTTGTTGAATTGAAATTTGTGCTTTTGATAGCAAACGTCACTGATGTCAGTTGAGATCTAAGTAGAATATGCTGTCATAGCCAAACGTCATCGATGTCACAAGTGAGTTGACCACAATAAAAAAGATGTCAGCAGCATTTGCCATAAATGACGTATCGAAATATTGATAATTAACAAAACAAGATCAATGACTTGGTGGATGGAGATCTTCAATCATTTAGCCAAACTCTTACTCTTCGTCAAAGTTTAGTGCCGGTTGACAGTGTGATACTGTTGCTAGTTGTAATATTTTTTAAATTTTTTAAGCAAATTTGTGTATGAATCCTATTTGTTGATATTTCATAGCGTTAATTCCAATTCAAGTCAATTTTTTTGACGTCAGTTATTTTTGACAAACTACTTTTGAATCATAATGACATTTGTTCCGCCACTTGACAGAAGTTTGCTAATTTTTACGCCCGCTAATCAATGTGTCATGATAAAATGTTGCGTCGTTTTGTTAATTTCGTTACAATTACGATGCAAATAGGAAAGTAGGACAATTGAAGCCGAAAATATACAAGTATTTTCGTAACAAGGAGCTATTTATCGCTGTGAATGTTAAGTCTTTATGCGTTAAGTCAAAATGAATTTCATTTGACTTAAAAATCATTTGTCCACAATAAAAATTTCCTGAGCCCACTTCACTTGTTTTTCTCCTAAATATGTTGACACATGTCAACAGCCCACACTCGAAAATCAACTTCAAAACGTCACTTGTATCAACCATATATTTACACAAACATACGTCATGTGTAAACATTGGCAAAAAAAACTGAAACTCAATTTAATATGCGTCGCGGAGTTATGTAAAATTCGTGTAAAATTACCTTGAATTCTGTTGTTACGGTGGATGAAACTGATTGTCATGCTTCCTCCTATGAATAAACATGAAGATAAATGACTTTGCATAATTCCTTAAGTCAGAATATGACTTTTTGTCAAAAATCCAAATGTAATTTCTTTTGACATTCTTGTCGTTTCGCGGGTGATGTTGATTTGACGCTGCAAACACACAAGTCACAGCTGATGGGAAGCAATTTCATTTGCACTCTCCTCTTTATTTATTCCATTTTTCGGTTTATGTGTGTACTTCAGTTTGACAGTTCACATCAATTGAAGAGGCAAAAGCTAAAATGACAGATGATGACATCATAGCCAAAAGGAAACCAATTTTATGTGTGCTTATGTGCAGCCACACCATTAAAATATATCCCCAGTGATAAATTGTAACAGCATCACATAAAAGACACACACAAAACCACGAAGATAAAAACTGTAATGAATGGGTAAAAGGTTTCACAAGGACACTGGATTAAATGGGTGTCAATAAATCCTTTAAAAACGAACCAAGCGTTTTTTACGTCAAATTTTTTTAATTTTGTTTCACTTTCTGACAATTTTTTAGTCACATTGTGAAATTCGACGAGGAACGTCAGTTTGATGGATACTTGTGAAATTGCATTCGAATTGCAGAATGATTTTTGACATTTTAAAGAACTGTATTATGGTACACGTTGGTTTCTACTTCGGAATCGGGGTGTCAAAATCCTCCAAGCTGGCGACTGAGGAAAAATAAATCTACTGCGTGCTGCTGGTGAAAGCGTGTCCCACTCCAGATTCTGGGGGATTTGTGGATAGCTTATCAGAGTTGAGTAATGCAATGTTACGCATTGGGGGTCGGAACCCTCCCGAATCTAACCGCCACATTTCGTTTAGCGCCAACATGTCCAGCCTTTATCGCATAAATTCTCATTCATGTTGTAGGATTCTGGAATTTTGAATCGGGGACTGTCCTCACATTCCAGAAACCAATCCTAGTCCATTCCATGCAATAGGACGATCAGAAGTTATTCGACCAATCATGGTCTAGGTCACCCACAGCTAAAGGCATTTGCTACTCTTGAATTTCTTCACTTAAACGCCTCTTCAGCGGCAGAGATACACAGAAAATCACGAGGGAAAATCCCAGAAATAAACACAAACATAGCACACAATAGGTAATGAAAAAAAACGGAAGAGGTAAACATAACAATTGACGGTCGGTACTGACCTTCTTTTATTGAATTTCCGTGCCCTTACCTTCTTGGTTATTCAAATTGAATTTGTAGCTTGACAGGAAGGGGTGGGAGGGTGGTACTTAATGTCTGCCTTGGTGTAGGCAGGTCTCCTCGCGGGTTGAGTACTTGTCTTACATTCATGGCAATGGTTGGCTTTACACGAAATTTTTAGTTTCTTTTTGTTGTAATTTGAGGGATTAAGGACTACGACAATTAACGTGTTTTGCGTGATATCATGACATTCGGTTGGGTGAACAATTTTCAAAGTATTCGGGTAGTAAAAAACATTAGAAGGTTGTTTTGCAGAAAAACAAAATAGAACACGACCTGGGTTGACACGTTGATGTCTTGACATCTGTCACTTTCATTGTAAACAACTCTGTGCCAAATTGATATATTCACACAATTTATGTGTACCCACAATTCATCTCAAAAAAAAATGCGCACTTTCTTAGATCGAAAGCCATTCTGACAGAATGAAGTAATTCACTGTGAAATGCCCAAAATTGTTTATTAAATTTACGTCATAAACTGATATTCAAAACACTAAATTAACAAATAATTTACAGAGATTTCACTTCAACGTTCACCACCGACATGTGAATAGGGATGTTAAAAGAAATTATCACATACTAACCGAAAAAAATTACCGGCACTTAAGTGAGCCACAATCAAATGTATTTGCGCACATAATTACACACCATTTGACATGACGATGATGACACGGTAATGGCTTTGACTCCCTTATGTGTCAAAAGAATTTAAAAAAAAAATTCACTTCGTGAGTGGACAGATAAATTGATTATTTCATTAGAATTTGCACGCAATAGTACGTATAAATTCAGATTGTTAACTCTGTCAAACAATTTAGATAATCATCGCCAGTGAAATCGATGACAGTTGGGAGATTTATTTAAGAGGTGGCGCTAAACCTGTTTGCCAAATGGTCAGCAAAGATGGCTTCGAGAGAATGTAAAACAAAAAAAATTCAGTCAAAGATGGGTTCAACATTTTTTGGGGAATGAACACCCGATGGTGGGGCATTAACGTTTATGACATTACCCGAGGAGGAGTAGACTCATGAAACGAAGAACGTGTTAAGATTTTATGATCGAAATTTTGTGGATGTAAGGACCATGAAATATTGTGTTAAATGTGCTGTGTGTTCACTCAAATGTAAGATTTATTTCATTATGGATTGGATTTGGGCTTCGTTGAAATGGTCACAACGTAATGTGAATGGTAGTTCTCATTTCGGAAATGAATTTCGAAAGTGAATTCGAAAATAGATTTGGAAGAAATTAAACTAAAAATAGATTTGACACTTGTGCAAAGCACTTGTGTACTTTGACAGATGGAGAAGGAAGGAGGCAATTCAAACAGAAGCGAGATTAATGGAATGAAGTTCATGAAATGGTTTAGGGAATTTGGTTGAAAGTTTGAATTCTATTTTGGAATTAAGGGATCCAATTGGAGATTATGAATTGGTGGTGTCAGAACTTTGGAAACTTTTGGGATGTCAAGTTATAATTTGATCCTTTGAGCTTAAGTGGTCTTATAAGTGTTTTGAGTAGAATTATGGTGTGACGTAGATGTGGATTCATTAATTCAATTCATTTTAACGTTGAAGAGGATGCAGCATTTGGAACTTTGAATCAAAAGTCAAGCCATAGATTGTTTCGTCTGCACAACGCTTTTTAGACCCTTCAATTGAGTCGACTGTAGAACTAGCTTAGAGTGCGGAAAATGCGGAGTAGTCTTCTTCTCCTCCTTGTAGTCAGTCTAAACCACAGTGTCTTGTTAAGATCATTTGAAACAGGGCAAAGATAAAGAGGAATAGTCTCCTTCTTCTCTTTAGCACAGTGTCTTGTTGAGATCATCATCTCCACTGAAGTCATAGAGGAAAGAAGGTGATTAATGCACTCCACCTTGTAGGTTAGCATTTTCGTTGCCTTCGTTTTTTTCATGGCCTGAGACTGATCCTACTCTTTTCTACCAATTTATTCAGGTTTGTGTTGCATTCCCAGGTAGCTTTCTTTTTTCACTAAAGATCACGCTTCATGTCAGCCAAGTCGTCCAATTTTTCAGCAAGTTGCTCGCCAAGTTAGTAGTAAACACCTGTAGGGTCTCTTGAACATTAGGGCTTAGATAACGTAGAAGTCACTACGTGGTGCCTTCTTCTAGTATCCATGATCGAGGCAGCGCTTCTGACGATTTGATTTAGAAATCAGGGATCCGGTGTGTATTTACCACTGATAACTGGTTACTCCAGAGCCACGTTAATAAGCTTTTGCGACAATGTTTCCTGTGACACTTTGGCAACCTAAATGATGGCTAAATGCAAGCTTGATTCGTAGAGATACTTGCGATTCCTGTGTCGGCTGGAAATCTTCTTTTGGTCATGGTCGCTCCTAACCGATTTTCGGAAATGCTTGTCGTTTGTATTCTCAAGGCTCTGCCACAAAAGTTCGACTTATTTGACCTTAAATTGAATTCGAACCCATTAAGTGAATCAAAAAAAGGGATACACCCAGCGGTTGTAAGAATGGTCCTAATCACATCAAAATGTCATGGCAGTTAAACACAACCCTTTCATGTTCACATATGCAACGTCATCCGCCCTAAAGGCAAAAGTTTTTCCATTTTTTAAGTTAAATTTTATGTATCATGCCTCGAAATGTTAAATTTGACAGAATCATCCGCTACAGTGATATGCAAGAGGGATACGTGTGCGTATACGTGTCTTACAAGAGGAACCTGAAGCAGAAAAAAGGTTAGAACTTTCAACCTCCTATTTGGCATGAAAAATGCTTACTGTCCCAAATGTGCCTCCTGTGTCGCAGGCATTCGGGACAGTGATTGTTGGAATTCCGTAAGCACCTCAGATTAAAGCGGCATTGTCACGTTCAATATCGATGTCACGTTTTGACTGTTAACATTTGTCTATCCTCCAAAACAGCGATAAAAAAATTTAATTTATCCTCTTTTGATGCTGATCATTTGTCTAGATTCAGTTGCGGATTTGAGTGAGAGGGGCTGTAAGTATCTCTGTGCAAATAAACAAACTTCACCCAAGCCCATGTGTCGCGCATCAATTCTACGAAAAGCATACAAGTGGTATGGTGTTGATGTTGACATTGAACTCGTCGTTGAGTAGGACTACACCCTGCATCTGGAATTCAAATGCATTCTCCACACAGTGCTTGTGGTTGGTTTTTTTGTTCTCAAACACTTTCTTGGTTGTGGATTCGTATTACGAAGAGGGATTTGTCATTCAAATCTTGCATTGTAAGCCCTTTTAATGCATACTAAGTTGGAAGGCGTGGGAATGGTGAAATCAATGAAAGATTCCCTTTCTTTTGAAGGGTGGAACCTACTTTGTGAAGCCCAGTTTCCAAAGGAGAATCAAATTTCCATATATGCAAATGAGAAAAAAGAATAAGAAAGGACCTCATTTGTGAAGGATGTAAACAGGGGTTTTTCGTTTTCTTTTCCTTTTTCCACTCTCCGTGTATGTGTGGTTTTGTTGCCATTTTGACAGAAACGAATGCGGTTTTTTGTAATTTTTATGTCATCTACATGAACCTCTGTTAAATGTTTAAACAAAAAAAAAAGGAAAGAAAAAGCGTTTCTCATAAAAATTAAATACATAATCAGGCGTCAGGGATGAGTGTTTGGGGGCAAGGATATAAGGTTTCTTCTTTGCTGTTATGACTTTTAATGGAGTTGGGTTAGATACAGATTGGTGTGAGATTTTTCATTGTGAAACACACTTTGCATGGAAATCAAATTAATTTCGAATTTGGAGAAAACAAATTAAATTTCTCATGAGTAGGCAGAGAGAACTTGTGTAATGAATCCCCACGCTTATGTCGTAAATGAAAGAATTTTTTGTCTAATTGGCAAATTATTTACCTGAAAGTTTTGTAATTTAATTGTGACCTGCAAGTGACAGTGGAGGCATTTACCGTCGAATTTGTGTAATTCAAGGACCTTCTTACATTTGACCATCTCTTATTTGAAGGCTGGATTTCATTGCACGCTTTTCTCCTCCTGTTTCCAGTCCTCTAGATCGCGAAGGTTACATGATATCTAATTCTATGTTCTCTGGTCCTCTATTTTGTTCGCACAGCCACTAATTGCACATTTTTGGTTTCAATAAACAGAATTATTAACAAAATAAAAGGTCTAAGGATGACAGGAGATTCTTAGACAGAAAGGAAGGATTTTTGAAAGGACATTGGCTGCGAATTTCACTCAGGTATACACCTAGAACCAGAGCCCTCTCTAACGAGAATCGAAGGCCCATCTCTCGGCTTGTAGACTGCGAGACGGGGCAACCCCTTCAACACTTACTGCCCCAGCTGTCGTTGTAAATGTCGATCATTTGGCAAACCTTTCTTCAAAAAACCTAACGACCTTTCGATGAAAAATATCTCTGAAATGCTGTCCTTTCTTAAATCTACAAAGTGGATATAAGGACCATTCAACAACCACTGGCATTTTTTCAATCAAATTAGGTTCCCAAGAGTCGTGATGTCAAAACAAATCCAAGCGCAAGTTGGGCCTCAGGCGTGGCAGTCTGATCATTGACACTCCTAGCGCTAGTTGGGTCTCATGCACATTAGAAGCATAATGCCTCTTTGATTTTTCCGTAGCGACAGACCGCTTCTTTTCGGAACCTTTTCCATCCATCCAGACGGTCTGGAATTGTTAGAGCAAAAGCTTTGGCAGATGCTGTTGATACTTTAGTTTAATCGCTAATTAGCACTAAGATGCGCCTTTTGTTACCATTACTCACCTCCTTTGCCACTGTCCAGCGCTATCCCACAGCAATAGAAGTTTTCTAGGTCACTATCCCAGTGACAGTTCTGTCTTGTAGCTTGACCATATCTTCGAACGCATTTAGTTAGCCTCTTTCATTGGAGGTTGGCCTGTTGCAGAAAGCGTGAATAAATTTGGCCTTTAATTGCTCTAACTAGAGTGCAGATCCTTGTCGCGAGTAAACTGTATAAAGCTGAAGCCTGCCAAACCAGTTCACCCGCAGGTTCATTTTATTTTATATCTCTGCTACGGAGCCCAAAACAGTGTGACCCCAAGCCATGGCGGGCGGGCTCATACCGGCACTCTTGCATCTGTTTGGTGGTTATGATAGCTGAATCAACAGCTTTGCTGGCGGCTTGGCCGGCTATTTACAAGGATAGCAATGTTCTGTTCATACGTTGTTTCATGCCTGAGTTTCGTGCGAGTGTCTCGCCAGTAATTCCTCGTGGAAACCGGTGGTAAAATCTGATAGCTAATAGGATCTTGATAGTTTCAGTGATTCCGAGTAGACACCGGCACCCGCAGTCTTTGATCTTTGATCCGTTGATACGAGTAGATAACCGTGTCGAGGTTCTTAACGACTTCATTCTTCCACTGTGCTCTAGTGGGGAATCCCGCACAGTTCTCCCAGAAGTCAGTTGGGAAATACTTAAAACTTTTAGCACCAAGTCCAAAATATTGGTGCAGCTGTTGGGCTTTCCAGTCCAGCAGTCAGATTTTTTGACGCTAATTGGGAAGCATAGGACGAGTCGAGACTACCCGTGGTTCCGATAACGCGGACCACCACACCAGTCATAGTCGGGAAGTTATTTTATAATGCAGAACCAGTTTTGTAACTGCAATGAACCGACTTAATTTTTCAAACTTCCAACGGTCCTTTTTCCCTCTTTGGATTTTGGGCATCTTGTTCGCTTCCTGACGACGTGCCTTGAATCTCCTTCGACAGTCCTGCGTCACGTTTTTTAAGGGCGATCGACTATTCTTCGATCCATAGTCAGCTTGGTGGCTTAGTATTCAAAGCAGACCAACTAGGATTCCAAAGAAAACAGATTCATGTAGGTGGTCGATTCTGATTCTGCTTCCAATTATTTGAACAGACAACCTTGGATTAACCACGCAGTAAAATTTCCCAAAGACGAGCCAATTAAATCCAAGTAAATGCACCTAAGCAAAAAACCATCCATCCTGTGGCTCCTTAAAATTCCCTAATTAATTCAAATGACTTCAGTGGAAGGCAATCCTTCAAATTATAGCAGAGGCACGTGTTTTAATCACCCTGATATCTGTTTAAAATTCCCTAAAGCCTTAACACGATAGCTTACATAGATTTTCGTTAATTTATCGCGCACAGTATGTTTCAAAATTCGCGAAGGGCGGGCGGCGGCAGAATAAATGAGCATTTCAGGCGAAGCACCCAAATTAGCGTGAAAAACACCTCATTTCCTGGGCTACAGGGAAAAATCACTTGTTCGCGTAAATAAACACAAAAAAAAGAAAGAAAATCCCAAAGCAATCCAAGGGTTTAATTAAAACTTTTCCTCAGGATGAGGATATATAGCTGCCGTTTGCAGAGATCATTTGAAGAAAAAAAGGACACACGCCAGAAACAGAGGAAAAAGTATTAATTGCACGAGTTGTCCAACTTTCCCCCAAAAACTCACGCATGAGTTTGTGACAAAACTCAGTCGTTCGAAATTAAGTGATATGTCGTCGTAGCGTCGCCTTGAGTCCACGGATATCCTTCGAATGGCCTAGAGATTCATAACGCAATTCATCTTGTGTTTATTTACCCATTTCGTTGGATAATTGCAAATAGCTTCCTTTAGTCGCCAACGCCACCCGTCAGATGAGATAATAAATCAAATTGAACAACAAACATCATCATGATCACAGGAAGTTCACGTCCACGCACAGAGGAAGCACTATTTGTTTGTGCATCCAAAACAACAACAAACAGGGGGAAATTGCACCCAAGGATGAAGTTTATTTTTATGAAATTTTTCGCCGAGGATGCGTGAAATGATGATGAGAATGTGTCATCCTAGTCAGCAAAAATTTACCACACACCAAACCCTGTATAATCCATGGGGACACACAGTGGACAGAGTCCATAAAATAAATTTAATTATCGGGAAATTATGAACGCATATTAGTCTCAGTTATCACCGATGTCATCCATTAGTGTTTACTCCTTGATGGAGGCAGGGTGGCACCCCGATGGGATTTGGGGGACAAAGAGTATAACCCTCGTGATTGATTTTTTTATTTTCAGTCAATATGAGATATAGAGATACAAATTGTTTACACAGAACTTGTTCTGTTATAGTTGTTGTGCCTTTAGAGCGCGACACCGGGCAGACAGGACTGGCAATTAGCAGGCTGACGACTTCTTGCGTAGATTCTGTGGTATCTTTGGCGAAGTTTTTGTAATTTTTTGTTGAATCTATCAATCACTACTTTTGTTTGTATTTCTCGTGAGGTAGAATGTTCTAAAATTGTTAAGAAAACATGTGTTTCACAGGGCTAGTGAAAGTTAGATAAGGTCATTGCTAAAAGGAAATATTGACGTTTCCAGGTCATGTCAAACTAATGACAAAATATGCGAGACTAGATCGACGAAAAATATTTTTATGGAACGCCCATGAACATGCCATTTGTCAATCACAACACGATTGGCCACAGGCAACTCAAATCGACAAAAGACGCAGTAAAACTTGTATGTACTACGTTTACACTGGAATCAAATGATAGAATTTCAAGTGACACATTTGAAGGGGTTTGTTTGCCTGATTAGATAAAGTTTTTAACTACCTCAGAGTTATATCTGTCCACAGTGACGTTTTACCCGAGACATCGATGTTGTGTCCGCTCTTGTTGACAGCATATACTTGGTCTTACCGTTAAACCCATTGGTTGGTTGGTTGTGGAGATGGGGTTACTTAGGTCGCTGGTTTAGTGAGTGGGAATCTGTAGAGTGACTATTGCTGCTGTGTGAGATAGGGAAAAAACACCCTGCGTTTTTGGCAAACTCAGAGATCTCACTGATCACTTTGCTGTCTATTTGCTTTAGATATGATATCCAAATAGATCCCAGTGGCTGGACATCCAAAAACTCATGGACTTACCCCCGTGGTTTGTCACACTTCTCTTCAACCTTTGATTCGATGGCCCGTCGGACTTTTTTTTCTAATGATTCTCGAGATGCTGGTTTAAGAACAACGTGAGAGTGAATAAGGATAGGTTAGGTCAATCCAGCTTATGAGCCATACGTGGTTGAAAATATGTGGTAAAGAATAGGATCTTAGAAGATCTTTGGATTGCCTTGTGCTAATAGCGTATAAAATAAATAGCTAGCGCGACAGCTCAGGATGAGCCAAGGCCTAGCTTCTCGCAACCATTCATGTTGTGCGTGTTACATTTTTCGCACGAATGGAAGGGACCTACGATTTATTGCCGACTCCGAACGGCGAATTGAGAAGCTCTTTCATGACAGATTATACTCCCGGAGGCTTGTCATTCCGCGAAAAATGTTCGGTGTACCCGGCTAGGGCTTGAACCCACGCCGCTCGGTCAGCAGTCCAACGCACTAACCACTGAGCCGTGGCTAACAGCGTATGGATGGTTTTATTATAACTAGTGGGGAGCAGTTGGTCCGCTCTGGCACTGCGGTCTCACATAGAGGCCTATTGTGCTGTCCCATATATTTTAAAGCAGTTTGTCTGTTCCAGAGACTGTCAGGAAGCGAATCAGCTACTCAGGGTGGAGCTTGGCAAGTACGGTTGATGAGATAAGTCCACTGCCTATGGTCCGCTTTCTCACGTGAACGAGAGCAGGGCATTATGTGACGATGGCAAGGTTCTGTGACAAGCCAAGCTTGTGATATGGAGTGTTAGTTTTGGTCGCCCAGGAGAACCAGGCTAAGAAAGATCAATTGGCAGATGTTTTGTGTCTCTAGAGATAAGTCCCATGCTTTAGATTCTGGCAGCTATGAGAGGATTTTTGTGAAAGATATGCTAGGCTGTCTATTGCGGTTCTAAGCACAGTCGAATTTTAACTCAGTTTCTTGGGATGAATTTTAAGTGAACAGTCTCGACATACAGTTCCGAGAAAATTTCATACAATCAGCTCTGGATATGCCAGCTCATCAAAAACAAATTCACGACTCATTAAACAGCTGTCAATTCACATCGACCACCAACCTAAATTCAGGCATGAAAAATTATAATTACACTTCTGACACAATACAAGGTCATCCCGGCACAGTGCCCCTACTCAAGTATGCACACCCCCTGACTAAAGTGTCCCAGAAAAAAAGGTGCCTCCAAACAGGACCAACAAAGCACCATTAATTCTAATTAAGCGAAGGAAAAAAATATTAAATTTCATCGTTCATCACACCCCAGTGCTGCTGTTGCTGTGTCCTGACAGCAAAATCCACTCACATCCACCGCACTTGGAATGACTTTCACTTTTTTTTTGTTCCCTGGTGGGGTTGGTTGGAGTCGAACATGAAATATAATTTTGATCCTCTAACCAAATGTCACAACAATAATTAATTATTCCCAACGCCCAGCCAATGTGTGGCTGAAATCCATTGCCAAATGTTAATCACTATTCGACAAAAGTTTGCCCTGCTTAGACAGATGTGGTAGTTGGGAGACACACCCCAAGTCCAATTCATTTCGACGAGGATACGTCCAGAAGTGTCAATGATTTGGGATTTCATGTTGTCTGACATCCCCCACAACTATTCATCGCCATTTTTATAACAACAATTAAATATTCGAATAAAAGTACGCATCAAGGTTAAAATATCAACGAACAGAGCATCGATTGTGAGCAATATAGATAAAGATAATCCACTCCGTACACTGACAGCAATGCAAACGACTTTTAAGTCACGTTCTATCTGTCCCGCCGGCATTTAACAAACGCAATGTAAAAATAATTCATGAAATAAAAAATAAATAGAATAATAAGCGCAATTATTCTCTAAATAAACCAATTTACTTGTGCGCGGAGAGGCCAGCGAAGGACTCTCCTGTTTATTTTCCAATTGAGATGAATAAACCTAAGGGAAGACAGTGGTTTCTTGTGCTCTTGTCAACCCTCCCAGTGGGGTGGAGCGATTTCTGCTGAAACAATAATGATGGCAATAACGATAAACAAACAAAAATAATTTATTCATTGCGCTGACATTTTGTTTTGAACTAACAAACTGGCTTTCTGGTCAAGTTCGTGATGCAATCGAGTCGAGGAATTGACAGAATATTTGCTTAGACAGCTTCAAATTTGTTTTTCTCGATTCTCGAATATGTTGTGGACTTACACCATTGTGTTGTCCGGCACCTTCTTGTTTTTTTTTTTTGCTGGGGTGATTTGTCAACAAAAAATAACACAACGCTATTCATCCGGTGCAAAGGTCTCATATTCACATTGTTCGCTGGGCGATTTGCACGATTTTTATGGATATGAACTCGTTGAAGTTCGCGAGCTGTGTTGACCAAAAACAATGCAGTTCGGTTGGCTTATTTGCGTTCTATGGTAAAACGTGTTCAGGCCTCGTGTTAGTTGGAATAATTGACAAAGAAACTCATTAAATTGCAGCTATTAAGGGGAAGATTACACTTTAATTGGATGCGACATGTGACGCCTTTTCAATGGAAACTACCTATCGGATTTTGGTGACAATTAGGTACTTGTGTGGAAAACACGCACTTGGACCACTTGTCAGGCGAGAGGATTTTTGATGCGAAATCGGGGTGAATGCCCGGTTTACTGGTTTAGTACTCTACTGCCAGGCAGTCGTTTGCTGTTGCAAAAACCTACAAAACGAGTGCCGAGACCATGTTTGCTCATCAAATGCCTGAATGCTTCGTTGGCATTGAAATCCTTCAGGAAAAAAGATGATTTCTTCGTGAATTGTTCGCTTTTGGACTGTAGGCGGCACTTGGCCGAAGAAATCGTGTTTCTCTTCCTCAGTTTATTCTAAAATTCATTACGAACTTCGGTTGGTTCAGGGAGGCCAAACGCCCAGCAGATGACTGCGTCTCCTTGTTTC
Organism: Matsumyia berberina; assembly: GCA_917880715.2. Lineage (NCBI taxonomy): Eukaryota > Metazoa > Arthropoda > Insecta > Diptera > Syrphidae > Matsumyia > Matsumyia berberina. The sequence continues at coordinate 113,330,539 of OU862872.1, forward strand.
ATACTGGACATTTCACGCCTGGGAAACACTGTGAGTTCATACAGAGCTGAGTGGAGACTGTGTCGTAGAGGATGTTCTTACCACTCAACCTACATACCTTCTCCAGTCGCCAGCTCTTACTGGCCACCTTACTTGCTTTCGCCCCAAGCCTGACGTTCAATGTCCGGTCGAGGATATGAGGTTTTTTTTATTCATCTGATGGCATAGCAAGGCCCCATCAGACTCGAGTAGAGTAGAGTAAGACATTGCTAAGAGTAAGACAGTAAAACTCAGCCGCCTCGCTTAGTCCCAAGATGTTAAATTTGTTTCATACGAATTCGTTGTCTAGTTGGTAAAATTTGGCGATTTTCAGTCTAGTCGAAGACGACCACTGCGTTTCTAATTTTCTGGCGATGCAAGGGTGCTTTCCGTAAGTCGTGGGGCTTATTGCCAGAGAAGGCGCAGTGCCGAATCTACCTCCTTTCGATGTTCATAGCATGGACAGTACTTTCACAGAAATTTACTATCTCAAGCACGGTGGCTTTTCGGTTTTAGTGACCTTACTGACTCTGATCTCATAGATATGCCGCCCGACGCAATGAAACCTAAATATCAGCCGGTGCGCAAATTGAAAGTTGTTTTTAGGACTGGACTGTAGTCGAAATCTCCAAAACCTATCAAGGTGCTATTGTCTTCGTGGATGGTCTTACTATTTGTTGGGCAGTTATGAATCTGTCTTCCAAGCGGAGACCTAATGACCATGAACTACAAATATTGTGAAGAACAGGCGAAAGCATCTAAATATCCGTTAGCAGGCCTGGTTTAATCTTTTAACCACTTCTAACAAAGTTTAAGTTTAAGAGCTCTTTGAATTAAATTAAATGTTTGTCTCTTGCTTGGGTCCTAGGTCACATAAGCATCAGAAGAAATGAGATCTCCAATGAGATAGACAAGGCTCAGAGGAGGCTTTATAGGAGCTGAAACTAGGTTCGATGTTCTTGATTCCTTGCTTAGTGCTTCTATTAACAATTCGGTTTCTTATGGACATTATAGTGTGTAGCACAACTGTCCAGATTGTAGGCAGATCGAAGGGATGCTTCCAGACGTCTGTAAGAAATCCCCGTCATTCTTGCTGTCTCCCAGCAGGAAAGACTGCAGACAACTTGTTGGAATTCTGTCGGTATAGGACGCTTTTGCTAGACAGTTAAACGTGCTAGTCTTGAGGGACACTTTTCTCGTATCAGGTGCCAGATCGTTGGTGCTGATACTTTAAGTTTCTCACCACTGAAGCGCTTATCCGGCTTTTAACAAAAATTTCAGTGAAATGGGCAAAATTGGGTTTGCTTCTGGAAGTACAACAGACCTCTTGGATTCGAGTTCGCCACTAATGTGTTTTTTATCCCGAGAAAAAAACCACCAGGAGGTAAACTACGTTTTGAGCAACGAATTGTTTCTCATTCAAACAGAGCAGGCTTCCAACATCATCCCTGTGGAACTCTTAAATTTTAACACTTCCCACTTTTGCCTATGATCTTCGAAATAGCAAAGTCTCCTTTGAGTTGAAATCTCTTCCAAACTGATGTCATTATCTCATAAAATTCTCTTGTGTGCGATTAAATACTTAAAGCACACACAATCTGATTTGGTCACCAAATTTAATCTAGTTGCCAGCCGGTCATTGATCCAATCGTTGTGGACTACATTTATGCTCATTAACATCACAACGACAAGTATGGTCGGTATTAAGGTCTGTTTTCTTCCATTTAAGTGATAGTTGGCATCCGGTTGTTTGTGAAACACCTCCCATGCTGTCATCTAGAGCAAATTTGACATGCAAAGACTGAATTGATTGTGTGGGGGCCTTAGTTTTGCCAATTATTAGTCCCATTCTCTCGACGACACGTATACATTTTGACAATCAGACTGAAGTTTTTTCTACTGACGTTCACTAAAGTTGACAATCAACTCGACTCTGACATTTATTTTGTAAGAAAACCAGGTCAATGTGCCATCAATCTAATCCTAACCTATACCAGCTCCTCATTCAAGTTAAACTGTAGGGTCAATCCGATAGACCTTCGCCTCTCTAACCGGTAAATAAAGCACCTTCTCAACTCACATTCAATGTCAAACAACTTTGACAGAGTGTATGTGTTAATGTGAACTGACAGCGCAAAGTACAACACACGAGTAGTGTACCAGTTTGACAGCATTATTAGCAAGAGTTACACCTTTGTTTTGTTTAAACATTTTCACATTACCGCTAATGACTCATACCCGAGTGAATATAAAACACCGAATTCATAACAAATTCAAATAGCAAACAACGTGAGGTAAAGAAATTTTAATAAAAGAAAGAAGAAAAAAAAATAAATAGTGAAAAAAAGGGGGCTCGTCGCCTCGGTGAGCTGTCACCGGCGACTGCCACTTTGGCGAACAAACAACAACTTCTGACAAAAACAAATGCAAATTGAAAATTGTTTTAATTAATAATAAGCATTTTCTATTCGTCGTCTTGTTATTTGTTTGTTTGTTCATACAGACAAGTTGTTGTTCTACTGCGTTTTGTTTACAATTTTACAATTGAGTGTTGTGCGGTTTGCATAAAGGTGCAACAATATGAATTTGAATTGTGGTCAAAACAAACTCTTTGCACTTTGCTCCCATTCTCGGATGAAGGGGGAAACAGTGTTATTCACGTGGAATGTCGTAAAGAACGTGATACGGGAATAGAACGCGTAATGTGTTTACAGCTCAATTGGCTAGTTAACGGGTGATGGATACGAAATGTACGTGAGAGAGTGTTCATAGTGCACACGTACAATTGACGCGCCTACGCAGAACAGTGTGGCGGAAAATGTTGTCTGCGTTTGAAGATACAAAATTTTTAGACAGTGAGGAGAGGCAGAAATGGGCTTTTGGCAGTTCTAGATGCAATGAAAGGTCCTCACTGATTGAGCCATCAATGGCCAGATGAAACCACTGGTCCACGGAACGTCAAATTCGGAAGTGTACAAGAGTAGTTTGCTTTTGTTTGAGCTCCGTCTCCCATCAATAAGACCGCTGATCAGATTCAGGTATCGAAATCGGAATACCATCCATTACATCAAGATTGCCAGAAGGCTTACATTCTCGCTATCCACTCTGGAATCATCCCTCGTCTCTTCCGCCTTCGCTGTCTTCTAATTGGGAGTTGGAAGAGAGTCATTACTGATTCTGATCATGGCTAGGAATGAAAGTGTTCAGGCTGAATGGTTCTTTGTCGGTTTTGGATCTATTCCGTTTCAACGAAGTTCGAATTACGCTCCTGACGATTTCTGCTTTGTAAAGGTTTTTCCGGATTATTCTTGTGCTTCTTTCAAAGGATGACAAATAGTCTGTGAACTCTGTGGTTTAGAGTATTGAGTCAGTTCAATAACCGTGGGGTTTATGAATACCCTAAGTTCTTCTGGACTCCCTAACTAATAAACTGTCTTCTTAAATTGAACGCTTCACCTTTCATTGTTGCGGAACCTCAAACCGGCTAAATCAAATTACGATGAAAGGCTCTCCATCGCAACTTAGAATGCTAGCTACTGTACTCAGTTTTCCCTTAAAGTTGGCTTCGTCGTCACTATTTACAAGTCCTAGAGGCACGCTAAAGGTAGAGCAAATTGTCCTGAGCGAGGACTGCTTTTTCTCGGTGTCTAACCCGAGCTTCGGTTTTCTTTTTCCTCTTGAATCTGGGACTGGGATTCAAGAATGAAAGAACGGATGGTCATCTCTTCACAAATCAGCCTTCACTCTAGTAAAGGAGACAGTGTTTGATGGTTTCCGTTTTTCCTCCGTCCCGGCAGCTCCCGAATCAGGTGAATGGATGTATAACCCATTGACCATTAGACCTTTTGTACAATGTTCTGTCTGAGAATAATAGTTCCGTCTTTGCCAAGAGGCTTTTAGTCCTTTTTTCGTTCATAATAAGTCATAAACTGTGAAATACAACGCAGTCATCTCTGGCAGACAAGGTGATTTTAGTTAGTCGGCTTCGATTTCAGCTTGCAATGCACTACAGCTTTGAGATGTATGAGAGCCGATTTTCTTCTCATGCAGGCGATCTATAACTTTCCTGCCAACTAAGGACATCACTTCTATGGTGGCTACTTCCTTCTACAGAAACATCTATTCGTCGTTCTTCTGGTTCGTAGGACCGCAAAGCCTATGGTTTTAGTCCTGGAACTCCCTTATTCGTCGTTCTTCTGGTTATACAACCGCAAAGCCTTTGATTTTATTCTTGGAACTCCCTTACTTACTTCTAAAAGATGGCATCGTCCACCTTCCCACGTGATATTATGATCTTTATTACTTGACTGCTGCCATGTGCCCAGAGGTGTATGTGAAGGACAAGTGAGTACGAGTATCATAAAAGCATTTTACTCTAATTAGATTTTTATCGCTGCAATAAATTCTAGCGAATGAAATACGCGCTCCATTGGGTTTTGTAGTTAATTCAACAGAAAGCGAGAGAGCGGGCCCCCTAGTTCGATAAAAGGACTCTAAAGAGGTCCACTTAAATCCATTTGGCTTCCCTTTATTCTAAACCATAAACCACCTGTTTCAATCCGGTTTGAATAAATATTGAAATCTGCAGGGAGGATACTGCATCCTGTGCATCACTCAGTCAAGGATACATTTATCTCTAATGGAAATTAAAACCGCACAATCTATGCACATCAGCGCGGAGTGGAGGTGATGGCAGGTGAATTGTTTTCTTTTATAGTTTCGATCTACCCACTCTGTTCTCTGTGAAAGCAGAACGTGATGTTATTAAACGTGTGTCCTTCGAAAGATGATTTCATTTTCTGTGATGTGCTTCCTTCCTGACGTTAAATCGAGTACGTGTCTGTATACTTGTGCTGTGTGTACGATGATGCCATCGAATAGAGACAATAAAGAGCGGAAATGGAAGTGTTCTTTCCTTGATGCTTTACAGCTACAGGCGATGTGCTATTGTAACAAAGTTTTCAACGAAAATGTATCGAAATCCTTGTTTGTGTGGATAAATTGTGTACAAAAAAGTGGTGTTGTGTCGAGACAATTGTAGGGATTTTGGGAGTGGGATCACAAATGTCAAACATCGCGTAAGCCACTTCCGAAACTTCAAGAACTTTGACGGTTCTTTTGAACGGTGTAACGTACTTGAATTTCAGAAGGATCCTTGATGTCAATTTGAATTCATTTGACTGGTGAGAGTGTTTGATTATTTTGTGCCAGGCTTTGCTCTACAGAATTGTTCATCTTTCGATGCTTAATTGTGTTCCCTCTGATAGGTTTATGACGAGATTAGTTCAAGCAGGCTGTCATGTTTCTTTGTAGACTCACTTGTGACTTGCACTCTCGGTCTCTTTTCTGTAAAAAACTAATTCTTATTGCTCAACAACATCGCTGCCAATTTCTATTTCATCTAAATCATTTCAAATATAGATTTTGGCTCTCTGCAAATTGATTGACAGCTTAAGACTCCAAGGTTAAGCATTTTCTCGCTTCGTCTGAAAGCCCGACACTTGCCCGCACCAAAACAATAAAGAAAAGAACAATAACAAAAAAGCTGAAACCACAATCAGCTTGTTCCTCTTCCTACTTGAGTTCACTGCTCTTTTCATTATTCACAGTTCTTTGTCACTGCTGCGTTTTCCACTTATCGAGTCATAAATCATCTCGTCAATGCATTTCACAAATTCAAGTTCAAAATCTCAAACTGCATCTCGACGATGGTGCCCATGTGTCTATTTTTAGAGTTTTTCACTTGTTCATTTCATCGGTGGTTTTTTTTTTTTTTTTATCAAAACACAACTGTGAACTGTTTGGCGTGTGATATAAGTTTGTCCATCTTGCGATTCGATTATAGCCCCCTCGTGTATAGATATTGTGTTTTTGTTTACTTGGCAGCACGTTGAAATAAACGCGATCTGGCTGCATTCCAAGTGTAATTTTGGAATTTTATCTTATATTACCCGGTTTTCTTTTATTTTTGTTCGCTGATTACTGATTTTATTTGTTTTGTTTTGTGTTTTTTGTTTTCTTTGAGGGGAACATTTGAAAACAATAATTTATTTCCTCTTCGTACAGATGAAGATAAGTGAAGTGTGTTGCGTGTGTAAAAATAGACTTTTCTCAGGGTAAAGACAGATGTAACAATAATGTCAACGAATTAAATTGAATCGTTGACAAAATACACGATAAAATGCGGAAGTAAAATGGGGTAGGAATCTGTCAAAGTTGTCGAAATGAAAAGTTCGGAAGAAAGGACACGATTATGTGTTCATAGTATTGACCTAGTTGGCTGTGTTGGCAAATGTTTGCTATCACTGACATAATTTTGTGTCGCAATCGAAATTTATTGTCACACTCACGCAAAATTTTGGTGGAAAAATGTCAAAACTGGCATGTGTGACGTTTGGTGAGTCAAATTTTTCAGTTGCTGTGTGCGTTTAAATGCTTTGCTCGTTTTATACTGCCTGTGATGCCTTCCTTGAACAGTACCTGAGCCGCTTTGAAGCTGAATCCAAGTCAATCTCGAGTTCAACTCCACTGAGTTCATAGCCGACTCCAGGCTCAACTTCTTTCTGCTGTTATTGAAAAACTGAATAATAACGTAAAAAGCCTATCATTGGCGGATATCTAAACTTCATGGTCTTATGAAGGCACTACGGTCTGGACTGGATCTTGACCTCAACTAACAACAGCATCCAGTAACTGCAACCGTTAGCTTGCTGTCTCCAGTCAGCTCGATCGTTGGCTTTAGTTTCGCACGCCAATGTGTTTGAAATTTCTTTCCATGGTTGGACGCCAATTGAATCGAAGTCGTCTACTACGCCACTCCAGGGTAGGTTGAAAGATTCTCCGTGCCAAAGCGCTTGTGTGCATCACCTCTATATGCGCCATGAATTGGACTAGGTCGCTGCCCAAGTTACACAGTTCGTCGTTGTGTTGCACTATGACGAGAAAAACGATCACTCGAAGGATTCTTCTCTTAACATAACCAAGTGCGACTTCCTCCACTAGGATGATCAGGGATTTGTTACTCTACAGCGCCTTCGTTCTCTGCATGGTCTGCCTTAGACTTAAGGGAATCTAGGTTCATTCTTAAATTAAATAGGAAACAACTTAAATTCGTTATCGGCATCCTCTATAGACACTGTTGCTGCTTAAAACATGTCTAAACAGTAGACTCACATGTTTGCAAACATAGCAGCGATATCAGAGCCGGTGAGGACGGGCGTATACTCACGTAAAATAGACCTTCTTTAAGCAACAAGAAGGTTTTGCTTGAAAAAATCCTTTCGATTCCCGATTCTCAGCCTGAGATATTAAACCCTTTCGTCTTCCGATTGTGGTCAGAGGGCTGGCAGTTGGTCAAATCAAGCATTCTGACACTTCGTTTTCTCTGTTGCTTCCAACGTATGGCCTGGGATTCAAAAATTCTCTTGTCAAACCTATGAAGCCGACATTATTCAGTTAATCGATTTTGATGAGAACTAAATACTTTCTGTCAATCGTACAGTGCCTAGAATCACCCAGGGTGAGGGCTCAGTTTAAGTAATAGTTGAGTCATATACCTGGCGACCACTTAATCAACCAGCCTTGTCTGTATAATGCAAGGCTCTATTTAGATCGACAACAGACCTTGAAAACGGAACTCAACAGCAAAAATGTGAAAAACTTTGCCGCCGAGACGGTTTACGAATCGAAAAACTTTTGCCGGGTTTCAGTCTTGATGATGTCATGATTTCTGGTCAAAGCTCTCGTATGAGTTCTTAGCAGCTCGGCAAAGTGAAAGGCGACAAGTTTATGGCTTCAAATGGCACCAATAGGGTATAGATATCTGCCGATGAACTGTCCACGGTCTCGAAAAAGGCTAGGAGTGCGAGTATTTTTTCCAAGTATATCTCTAAGGCGTTAACGAGCACCTCGTGGTCGTTGTAATAGAGATGATTGAAGGGAATGGGAAGATCACACATGACAAGTGCCGGTTGCACTCAGTCAACTCGAATTTGGGTCAGAGCCTACATTTTCCTTGGGTTCAGGACTAGACTGAATTGTGTTACGAGAAATGAGATTTATGAGATTTTTAGAGATTTTATTGAGAGTTGGGTTTCCAACTTCTTCCTATGTACTTGCTGTGCGGGCAAGTACAGGCACGCGCTTTACAACTGTCTGGCATTTGGTCTCATTTTTCTATCGTTTAAAACTCAATAGAATCCATACAGTCTGATACTACCCACGGCCAGAGTTAGAATTTTCGCCATGACTTCCACCGCTATGTGAATAAATAGACTGCATATCGGCCCCAGAACCTATCCCACTCGAATCGAATGTAAAAGGTGTGGCAGTCTCTAATGTAGATTTTCCAGACATATTGTGACGCAGTCACGACTTGAAAGTCAACACTGACCTCCAAAAATGCAAAACAGATTATAAAAGTTGAATTTTACTATACGTTCTATCGGAATTCCACGCGTATCCGCGCAAATAACAATTAAATTTCCATTTATATCTCGCAGCACCCGACTTGAGTTGTTTATGTTCTCTCGACTTAGTCTCGACCTACTTCGAGAGGTTTGATTGTAAACAACTCTACCAACTCTAATGCGTCAGCAATATACTTGCTTCAGGTGTGAAGTCACCATATTCCCCTGACCGGTGTCCACAACCCGCAGCTCACTAACCTTGAACGTGATTCTCATTACATTACCAAATGATTTGGGGTTCTAAAGCAAATTAAACGCTTACGGGTCATGAAATCGAACACAAGGAACTGTTTGTGTTTTTCATCGGGGCAACAATGTAACGAGATTTTAAGTGAAAAACGTCTGTGCTAAGCTAAATCAAAACAAACAAATAAACTTAAAAACCAATTATGGCGAATGTGTATAATTTACGATCGTCGAAGGAAATATTATTTCACCGAATTCGATTTGAATTTGAAATAGAAAGACCGGCACGACGCAGAACATGAGTATCTGACAAATTTGGCAGCCACTAGGATGATGATCTCAGTTTTTCAAAATGCAAAAATCAATTTTTTGTTCAATGGAGGAGGAGACATTCATACATACATACATCATCCGCCTGCAGGGTATAAAGTTCAACTTTTTTCTTTTCTGTTTTATTCTATGAAATACGCGCGTTGATTCTGAAAGATGTCAGCTACTTGAGATGAAGAACTCATGTGATGGATACACGAGTTGATTGAGATGTATCCATTCATTCAGTCAATTTGAATACTCTTGGGAGGACGAATGAAGTGTCTTTCAAGGAGCTGAACGAAGGCAATTTTTGTATCTGCACGCTTAATGGCGCGCACGATGACGTGTAGATTGATTATTTAATTTGCTTCAATTGAATAGATATCTTCTTTTTGGGGGCTTGTTTCCGAAATGAATGACCGAAACGGGTGTCGAGTAACAATTGAACACGTTTGCCAATTAGTACAATTAGTGTCCCCCGGGGTGACGGACGAAACATTTTCAGACGGTGGGGACTAATTGGCAGAGATGACCGAAAGGTCTAATTTGGCAATAAATAATTTAATAATCTTCAAATCATAAACGAGTTACATTCGAAATGAAGTAATTTCAATAGAAGTGACGGTAAAAATGTCTTCAGTTCCATGTCACAAGATTGATTGACAATTAAAGGGAAACGGAGTTTGGGATTCACTTCAAGTAAACAGCTTCGAATTGCTGTAAAAGGTTAAGAAACTTATGAAATGTATCCCCAACACAAGAAAATTTCTTCTTTTACAATCTGAACCTGATATGACGATTTAATTTGAAAAAAGGATGCCAAGTCCCCCACATAATCTTGAAAATATTGGGACCTCCTCGCCTAGTTCACTTGTCAAAGCAGCCCCTCCTTAAATATATGTCGTATCGACGTAAACTTTTTTTTTGATTATCGTGTTTAATTTTGAACAAGGTTCAAGTCCCTAAAGTTCTTTACCAACCGGAACGCTTTATCTCCTTTGGGTATTATGCTACATCCCTCATCTAATTGAATGCAATGTCTATCCTTGGAAATATTTGACAGGCCCCTTGAGGCTATGTGATTGTGTTTTCTTTCGGTTTACTGCTGAAAAAAGCACTAGAGTCGTTTATATTGTGTTACTACACACATGTGTCGCAAGGGGGTTTAGTTGTCATTAGATGAAAATCGTTTAACGCTAATAGAAGACGATATGCCTCTTTAATTCGAGTGAAAGGATATACTCGTACGTATTTTTAGAACACAGTTGACTAAGTTTAGAGGTCAAAGTAAAAGTCAAGCGCTTCGGAACACGCCCTTTGGTGCAATTCCCTTTGGGATCTTCAAATGTTGGTTCAACTTTTATGTCACGACATTTGTAAGGGTTAGACCCTATCCTGTCCTCGCTGGTGATCTAGTCAATCGACGACGTTATTAGCTCTATTTTGAGACTTTTTAAAAAGTCTTCATCTGAGGACACTGTTTAGTTTTAAAACCTCGTAACCAATACAACCCTTTGTGACACCAAACATCGACCTCAACCCTTGACTATCAAACAAAATTCCCCTCACGAGATCATTGGGTCGAGGGAAGGAAACAAACCACAAATATCCTGTCTATATCTACAGACAGTTCAAATTTTTTTTAGAACAACCCGCCATAGTAGTCCAATCAATAAAGGGTTTAAAACAGCAGAGGTTTCGAGAACTGTCCTTACTAACACCTTCGTCTAACACCTTCGGGAGACAAACATTTATATATACAGCAAGGCGTCGATTGAAGTCAACCTATCAACAGGGATAAAATCAAAACGCCTCCTTAGCTCATATCACAGTCTGTTGGGTCCAGGACATCGAGGTGTCTCTGATTACGAGAGCGCTGATGAACTAGCTTGATGAGGTTTGGATCTAAACACATTTGTAGGCCATTTGTTCCTGATTCCATAAAGGCATTTCTAGAGGCTTTTGCGATGTAGACATAGAAGAGGACAGCACACTTTCTCTGCGAGTGCCAAGTCTCAGCAGGACGATTTTTGGAAAACATTTCTTCAACGACTTCGTCTAAGACTTCGGGGAAAAGCAACAATATGGAGGGGCGTTGAGAGATTCCATCTCTGGGTTACTTCCAGACCCTTCGAGCGTTCATTTAGGAACTAACTGCGAGCCACTATGCCTATGGTACAGGCTTGCGGGCAACCTTTAAACGTTCGGTAAATTTTATTTCTTCTTCGTTGATAATGCCGTTATACACCACTCACACCGGTTGCCATGGCTTAGTAGTTGCAAGGCTTTGGTCCATCCCGTGGCGCAACAACTGTTTGTTTATTTATGTCTCTCGAGTGCCTATTACCCAGTGTTAACTGAAAAGAAAAGAGACAGTGGTTACAGCTCTAAAGATCAATAAACTGCCAACGGAGCAAAGCGAAGGTAGCAATTGGATTCAAAACTGTTTGGAGAATCATCTTGTGCAATCTTGACAACCTCTCGGTCATATTTCAGGCATTGATCTTTGGCATCACTCAGTGTGTGTCACTTAATCGCACATCTAATGTGATGGCGAAAACAATATCCATATTCTCAGATAATTTTACTTACTTAAGAGGTAGTTCGAGGTGAGCTTTAGCCTTAAACAGCAGGCCAATTGTCTTCCTCCTTCTACTTGCACACGCCGTCGAAAATAAGGTCGTCATCTTCTACGTAGGCCCTTGGAAGTGAATTCAAAGGCTCTTCGAGTTAAAGCATCTGTGTTCGGTTTTTCTTTAAAGTTTCTCCAAGTCTTACTGGTGATGTGTCAATATTTGAACTAACGTCAACCTAACTCTTTTAGCAGAAAAAGTCTGCAGATATTCTCTCCTATCACAAGGAACCTATTGTGGTCTTATTGTGTCTGCATCTTAAGTTCAGACAGCTACATTCTCCTCTCTAATTCGCTTGTTGCATCTGCATAACTAGAGTCTGTCTCTCCAGTTGTAATCAAATATACAACTTTTAATCCTGAAGAATTCGTATACAAACAAGTCCCACAGTTCCAAGTCGAAAGTCTTGTGATTCCCCCTATAATCCAGCTTAATCCTCATTCGTTGTATTGAGAGTGTTTACACAAAAATACATCCTCCAGCACTATTATAATTTACGACTAGCTGAAATCCTTTCATTGCAACATGGCTTGCCTTCATCGAATCCATTAAACATTCCCACAGTCCTGCTGTACATCATATTTAATCATTCACCTCCCACACGATGCAAATCCTTCGAGTCAAAACAACCTCAAAATCACTTCATCACTATCATCTCATCCTCTCGCTACCACTTGAAGCAAAAGGACAAACGAAAACGAGTCCAAAATAAGTCACAAACGAAAAAGAACAATCAAGAGGCAAACAGAACACAAAAAAAAGTCTATTAAGGGATATGCTTGTTCCAAAGTCGTCCTTGGTCGCGACACGCTCTCGTTGCTCCTTTCTGCGAATGCGAATCATTCACAAAACAGCGAAAACTTTTACGTTCACTCTGGGTCCCTGTCTCTGTCTCTTTGGATTTGTTTCCTTTTTTTCTCCACTCCTTCCACTCACTTTCTCTCTCTCTCTGTGTATGTGTGTAACATCCCCTTCACTCTTTCCGAGCACATTTCACAAGGATTAGCTCATGAATGTCCCGTCATGCGCCTTGGGAATGTCAAATCCTTGCAAAATGTGTACAAAAAATGTTTCAAAAAGAAGGACACTCAGCAGCTCCAGGGCAAAGAAAAAAAAATACGAAATTCATTTGTAAGGATGAGTATCTGCGTGAAGTTACCACCGCAACCTCTTGAGCCATCCTCTGGCTCTGACTCCTTTGCGCGGTCTTTCTCTCGATCGATAAGAAGGAACCCGGCAATAAAACACTCATACGCCACCGTTAATTTATTATAAATAAATAAACAAAATTTAATAAAATGTTTTGGCCGCTTTTTCTGAAGAAAAAGGACTAAAGGACGTGTCCTGTTTGTTTTTGGAAAACTTGCTGAGTTTGGGAAGTTTGTTGTATTTTTTTTTCACTTTTAAGCGGTTTAACGTTGTAAATTCTCAGTTAAGTAGCTTAGTGGACTGAGTAGACTGGTGATTGGTCGCTTGTTTAGTCTTTTTGAAGACGAAACTTTTTTAATTGACAGGACGCGGGTCGGGGAACAGACGGAGGAAGATCGGGCACAAAACCAATTATCATATTTTAATGCGAAATTATTGCGTGTTACACAAAAAAACACAGAAAAACACACAAACACTGGCCGTTAAAATGGAAATTTGAAACGTTTTCTTTGCTCGGTTTAGTATGTAAATGTGTGTGAGAGGTTGTTGTCATCTAGACGCGGTTGTCATGTTAGCAGGGGGAGTGATTAATTTGTTGGTTAATACTCTGTTTTTCGCTTAATTTTCGGGCATGAATTTGATGGTAATATGAGATCTAACGGATAAAATAGGAAAAATATGTCAACCATCAGGGTGGAGGCAGTGATGCCAATTACCGCTAGTCAAACCTAATTGTGTGCTACTCAGGTCGGGTGGTTTTCACACAACATATCAAAGAAATTGCGCTGCCATAGCATCGCTGAAAGGCCAGATTCATTGGGACGACTACACATGTCTGAAGGACATATGCCCAAGTTGGAGAAATGAACGTTGAGTAAGCTACGTACAGTGTGGAAGTCCATCACAAATTTGGCAACACCCTTGCTTAAACAAACATTTCTGGACTGAAATGTCTCCTCGTTATTTGAGAGGTTGATGAGTTTCTTGACTTGGCCTCTCTTAATAATTCCACGACCTCAGCTTCGTCCATAAAAGGCTGCATTGGGTTGCGGGCAGATTAAGTCCGGAAACTGAGTTCTATTTCTCTTGGTGCTTTCCATGAGTTGAATCTTATCCATTTCCAGCTGGGTGGGAATTCAAGCCTATAAATGTGGATTGCAAGGTTCATCTAGGGAACGCATTGGATTCTCGTCAAATGCTGTATCTTATGTCGGTTTTGTGGACTCTGTCTGAAATTCTTTCGATGGCTCTGTGCGGGTGAAAACAAGGTGCTTTGAGGTTGTCAAAATTACAAAGCGCTCAAGAAGGAAGCTGTAGACTTTAAGTGATGTGCTGTTTATGTTGGTCGAAGTGTGCCCATGAATTTTCGGTTTTATGAACAGTATTTCCCAGAAACTCTAAGATTTGTGCCGCCTAACATTGTTGTTGAAAGACTGAATGTCCAAAGTTAAGAGGCGAACAGATCAAAGGCTGCTTTCAGGGTTCTGTGCCATCTTTCTATTTCCCTATTTGACTGAGAATGATAGGTTTACGTCCTTTTTCGCTTTGCATCGATGCAGTTTCTGCTTGGAAAATTATCGGTTAGTAGTGTGTTCCTAGGTCCGAGGTAACAGTAATTGCGAGTCTTTCCTTCAATGGCCTTGTATCTGAGGATATATTAAATCCCTTCCTGCTTTAAGGTCTCCATGTAGCCTTAACTTGAAATGGTAAGAGTTCAGAGCTTCTATGGCCGCCTGGTTTTCTGCGAAGATGACTGGTCATTTGTAGCTTTCGCTCCTTTTCTTCACAACTATTCAGAATGAAATAGACTCGATCTACCTTATCAACTCCCATGCGACACAATTTTAAAGTCTACTCTTGACCGCACTGTAAAATTTAAAAATCCTTCAACTTGCTTATCTCATTGTTTCCTGAAGCTTATAATCAGTCTTGAGAGCAGGGAATAGGGAAAGTAGACATCAAACTGCCTATAGATTCGCATCCGCTCAAGCAAATACAATCGGTCTTCTGTCGTCTTTATCGAGACTTTCATGCAAAATGATTTATCTTCGAAACCATCCGCCTTGCCCGTTCCAATTCAAAGTGGTTTTGCCATTCCCTTTTTCAAAACTCCATAAATCACTGTCAAAGTACAGTCCTGCTTGTATCCCATGCCTTCAGAGAAAATGCGACGTTCAATGGGAGAGAATCGAAAACTCCCAAAGTGTCTGTGTTTCATTTCACCCTCTGGACTGTGGAATGTTGTCTTTGAAACGCAGTTGTATCTTACTACGCGCCATTCTATCCTCGTCAATCTCATTACACGGTTCATTTGGGAACATCCGCAAAATAATAAAAACATTTTTTTTTAATTGACCACTTGGACAAGTTTGTTGTAACACATAGTATCAAGCGGCCTAATCGCTGCATCAATTTTTCAACCCAAATCGCTTTACGTCAGGCAATTAAAACTCGAAGGTAAATTGATTCTCCCCCTCACATGACTTTTCAGTCCGAAAATACCCGTCGAATTTGCTTTGATTTCCACTCGCCCACGTACTCATGATTTCATTTTCGAAACTAACCTCAAAAATTATCACATGTCAAGTGTAGAGACATGGATACATGTGTGACGAGAGAGCAGTCCTGAGTGGTCTTGCTCTCATCATGAGCAATGCGCAGTGAAGAGCTTTTCAATTTTGTGCGCGTGATTTTCCACAAGTATTCCGGGGGAAAACTCACAAGGCCCACTCCCTGAATCTGCCTGTGAGTAGACTTTTTTACGGGAAAAGCACGTGATGATAGTCTCTCGTGATGGCCCTACCCTTACGGATGCGAAATTAAATGTGTATCGGGAAAACGGTGCGAGAAAATCTTAAGAAAAAAAAAACATCTAAGGAATTTTCTTTACAATTCCCTTCTCCGTTGATTGAGGATTTGTGAAACGTGTTTTTTTTTAGAAAAGTGTGAGGGTCCTCTGAATGACATCAGTTGACCTAAGGATAAAGCAGCTGAAAAGCTTCGGTGGTTGAACCCTCAAAGTGTTTATATGTGTCACTTGATCAACTAGGTCACTCAGACCATTAATCCAATCCCGTCCCACTCGATTTTTTTTTTTCAAAACCCCCCGTTTCCGACATCACGAAAACAGTGTTTGATGCCACCCCAGTAGAACGATTCTTACAGACACCAAAGATGTGACTCTTGCCTACGTGACGTCGATCAGGCACCGCGCAAAACACCAAATTTTCCACACTTCCGCGCGTAAACAAAGCCATCAGGGCGACCTTAATCAATGTAAATAAAAAAATTAATAATACAAGTATCTAGTGCCGGTATCGCGCGACTCGCATTCCACCAGTAGGAAGCCGCCCTCCCTCTGCGGGTCATATTCCATTTTAATGGCTAATTAGTGAGACACTTAATTACATGTGTAAACAGAGTGGTTCTGGCAGCCCCAAAAGCGGTGATTGAATCCAAGGTGATTCAGATAGTGTGGCCGAAGTGCTTGGCCAGCTGAATTGAATGGAAAAAGGAGGCCTTGTTGTCAATTGTGCGGTAGGTGCTGTGTGTTTACACCCCTCTGCGAGGTGTTATCAGCGACAATCTTTGAATGGGGTATGCAAACTAACTGATAAGCTCGGATCATCCACTGGACGTACTGTGTAGACCGGGTTTGTGTGAGATAATTTGTTTGGTTTATTTATATGGCTGACGCCATATTGACCTTTTTCGCATGCAGTTCTGAGATAATTTACTCCGTGGGTGCGAGCACGAGTATGCAGTCGCGAGGTCGTTGGCTTTTTTTTTTTCGAAAATTCACAGATTACGAGTGTAAATGAAAGCGAGAGTGGTGTAGGGTGTGCGAGTTGTTATCTCGGGAGGGTTATTGGATTTATTACCGGTCCCGTCTGGTGTGTGCACATATGAGATTATTTCTTATCGGGAATTTGCATTCATTTTAATTAAACACAAGGCTTCCGGGAAGGGGAGGGTTGATACCATTGCACTCAGTGACGGAATCTTTGTCGCCAGATGGGACAGAAGTAGTTTTTTCATTCAACATGCTGGCAATCTATTCAGCGTGTCAGCTGCATTTGCAAGTTCTGCACCTCCCTGAGCTATAGATTAACTCTCTGTTTCAAGTTTGTACATAGTCCTTGGTAGGCGTATGCTCCTTTTTACTTAGTTGCTTGCTTGCTTAGCTCCAAAGGCTCTAGATGCTTTATTATGACGTTTTACCTTCGATTTAATCCACAAAAGTCGCATCTGTCTGTGCTCATCTTCACAGTTCTTGAGTTGGTGTCTTCTGCAAGCGTCATAATAGTAAATATGTACGTTCCTGATAGCCTTGTACACAGAGCCGCATTTGCACTCGAGCTTGTACATTAAGCCAGCAACGTTTGCATTTTACTCAACGTGCTTATCTACGGATGCTTGCTTTTGCTGCACTTATCTTGGGAGAAACATAACGATTCTGCTCTCCCAATAAAGGAAGGCATAGCAGCACGAACAGGTCATAATTACTTGTTTGCCAATCTGTGGAGGAGGCTTGTTGGTCGAGGCCCAATATCAACCCGAATTGTACCGCCACCTAAATAATTGTCTTTCTCTGTGGTCTAAGGATGCGATAACCGCCTGGTATAATGAAAATCTCTTTCCTCCAAACCCAACTTTGAGCTTAGGAAAGAGAAAACGTCACTGGACGCCAGATCTAATGATTACACTGCGTGGTCTATCAGTTCGAATCGTAATTCGTGAACTTTGGTCATGGCAACCGTGCCTGTCATCCCTCTTATCGGAAAGTTCTTCGGATACTCATCCCATTGAACCCAGTATTGGCACATTTACAGTCACTTGGTTCCATTTAATCATTATTTTGGGCGGACAGTGTGTGCCCACTCATCCAAAATGAAATATTCAGGAACCGTAACTCGTGGGAAAGCAACTGAATATCCTGGCCTAAGTAAACGAAGTAAATTCTTATAAATAAACCACGTGACGCATAAAAACAAAACACGCTTAAGACCAAAACAAATAAGGCAACTTAAAAGTGGAGAAAAAAGGCTCCAACAGCCTTGTGACACAAATTGGAAAACTGTGTTCGGTTTTCTATTATCCTTCTGGTTCTTGTGAAACCTCTTGGTGATTTCTTTTCACTGCCATTCTCTCTTTTTCTAAAAATGAATTCCACGCACGTATGTTTTTCATAATTAGGACGAGATTAACTTTCTCTTCTCCATGACATCCATGGACATACACAAGGATAAGCTTCGTCCTAATCAATATAATTCACAACAACTGTCTGAAGACACGGTCGAAGGAAAACTGTCCAAACAATGGATAAGAGTTCCATGTTCGTCGTTGTGTTTCTAAATTGCTTCTACTACAGCAACGCTAAACAAAAGATAAAAAACCAGAGACAGGAATCCTAAGACGTAGCCCTATAGACTCGTAGTTCATCCAAACCTCCATTTTCGTACATCTTTGGGAGCACAACAGTTTTGTCGTACAATTAAGTGGC
Source organism: Matsumyia berberina (assembly GCA_917880715.2). Lineage (NCBI taxonomy): Eukaryota > Metazoa > Arthropoda > Insecta > Diptera > Syrphidae > Matsumyia > Matsumyia berberina. Next base: position 113,348,808 of record OU862872.1, read on the forward strand.
GAAACACTTATTGATCCGTCTGTCCTTAAGCCAAATTGTGTCTCTTTATGCCACCGTTGACATCGTCGTTTGGCTAACGCTGCTACCGCACTCCCCATCTCTCTGTCAAACTTAATACGTATCATCTTTTCAGCAAACAATGGAGGATTAGGTTTTGCCTTTTTGGTTTTTGTTTGAATTCTCAATAAAACAAAAACCGGATTAAAATTATTAACTTAGCACAGAGGATTATAACACGAACGATATGAACACAGAGACGCAAGGATGTGACGCTATCCGATGTCACCAAGAGGCAAGAGCCACCCATCTCTAGGTGGATAAAATTAAAACACAAATTGTCGGGTGTTTTCTTTTCATCGTGGCCTTCAAAGTTCCAAGTGCCTTTCCCTTGCCCTTATTTTGTTGTCTCTCTGCACGAGTATATGAGGCCTTGGACTCAGGTTTTATTACGGAAATTAGAATTTTATCCCTGATATCCTGGCAGACCGACGTATTCGTAGATATTTTCTTTTCTCATAATTTATATTCAGTATCCTGTTCGAAGTGTATTGTGGCCCGCAACCTTGTGGAAATAAGTATTGATTGACGACGATCCAAGGGGGTTTTGTGAATTGAATCAATTTTATTAATCATTTTTCTATCTATGCTACGCAATATCATAAAGGAACGAACTCTGCAGGAGAGTTGGGGGAATCCCCATAAAAAGGATGCAGACACACAAATTAATGTGGAAACTTTGGTTTGGAATCGATGATGGAATAATTTAATGTCTGGCGTCTCGTAAATTGGAGGCTATCATGGTTTTTATTTATTTGAAAGGATTCAGGGAAATAAAACAGGAATTTCTAGAGTTGCGGGGGAGTGTCTATGACCTTCGTAGTCAAAAATGAATTCTAAGGCACAGAATCTCTAGGAAATGGTGTGCCTCTGAGTGGTTGTTCGATCGGGGATGAAGAAATTGATTAGGGCATATCCCTTAATACGGTCGGAAGGCTCTTAGAACTTAGCAACAAAAGGTCTTCATAGACTAATTTTGGTAATCCCACCATAGGTCACTAAAGTCCACGCCAACCACTTTGTAATCTATCTCGAGAGCAGCAAATTCTTTAAGAACTTAGTTTCTTCCATAGTCTCATCGAAACGTATCAATGGACAAAAGCGAGTTAAACGTACGAGACAAACTTGTCCTTCGACTACGAATATAACAAACGATAGGAAATTGTTCATCGACACTCTCCTGAAGGAATCATGGATGCGGTTTCAGCTTCCAGGGGAACAGAGACAGGTCTTTGGCCTCCGGACCGCACTCGAATTTGAACATAGACGTTAATTCCAGGCAATCGAATTTGTTGGGGAAAATCTGCGACGATTTGACAATGACAGGGAGAGCATCGGTATGCCAATTGGGCTCATGTGTCCGACACTGGAAACCCTTAAGAATCCTAGGGTTCATTTGGAAGAAGGGGGCGGTATTTTCAATCCTCAGGTAGAAAAAATACAACAAACCTCAGAGATGGGTGTTGTGTTGAGCCAGCAGAATCCACCCTGACTCAGCATAGGCCCGACCAGTCTGAATTTGTTGGATATCGTACCTTCTCTCACCTACAGTTGGTTTTTCTCTGGGATGAGGGAGATCTTTTCTCAGTTCTGACACTGACTGACTGTTTCTTTTGAATCCTATTTTGCAAGATATATGGATACCCAGTTTCCTTCGTGCTGGCAGGATACATGAGGTAATACCTAGTCTGGTGGACTTAGTGTAAAGTATTTGGCTGATTTTATTCATCAATTTAAACCGTTTTCTCAGAAACCTCCTGTAGTTAATTGTTCCAGGAAAGTCATGCTTTATTTTTTTTTTTAAATGAAATGGCTCCTGCTTTCCTGAACAGTTCGCTGCATAAATAAGATTTCCAAAGAGCCTTTTGTGCACACGTGTCACTGTCATGGAGACATACGACAGTAGACTGTGACTTTAATATGCAAAACATCGTTCACTTGGCAGCCAGAATAAAGAAAACCCATTAGATGGTTTCCAATTTCTTGGAAGTATGTTTTATACATCAATTTTCTTTAAAAAGGCTTTGAAGTCTTTAGATGTTTGCTTTAATAACATTCAGTCCCATTCCTGAAGAGGAATAGTCGCAGGGTGATCTCCCTTCGACGAAGAAATCCTTAGCTGATGAATACTTTAGTCTTCTTCTCGTGCGAAAGCTGCGTTAAAAGAGCTCTGGATGCCTAAATGAGTATATTTCAAGCACTGAAAAACAGATTAACTTTCAAGATAAGAGAAGGAGTAGATATCTGTAAAAAAAATAAATAAATACCTAGCGCGACAGCTCGGAACGAGCCAAGGCTTAGACTCTCGCAACCATTCATGTTGTGCGTGTAACATTTTTCGCACTAATGAGAGGGATCTACAATTTCTTGCCGACTCCAAACAACGACTTGAGAAGCTCTTTTTGGAGGCTTGCCATTCCCCGACGTGAGGACATGGCTTGGAGTATCTGCATCATGGCTGGAGTAATGATTTAATATCGAATCTATCTTTTCCGGGCGCTGTTTGTCGTTAAAGCCTATAGAGAACACTCTAAAACTGTCATCTGTTAGCTTAGATGAGGAAGACGTTTTTCGAATCCTTTTGTGCTATTCCTTATTTTTTTTTTTGCAATATGTATGCGGATTGCAAATAAATTTTGGTTTTCTCTGGAAATTTTGCCTGGAAAGTCTGTCAAGAGCGGGAAACCACGCTTTCTCAGTGGAACAAATCCTCTGCGCAATTTTTTCTTGAAGAGAACAAGGCATTTCTAAGCTTGATTTGACCTCTGGAGTGCCTAAAGGCTTGACTCTGCTCTTAGATGGCTACTGAATTATTCACAGAATAACCCCGGTCGGGGGAAAACTGCGGAGCAATGCAGAAAGCGGTGATAAAGGACCTTATTTAGTCGTTAACAGGGATACACCATGATATATCAAACTTCATCACGATACACATCAGTCACCTGCCAATTTCATCACAACACAAGTCATGCCCAATCTCAGATGTGAATGACAACCTCCAAAGCATCTATTCTCTTAAATTCTGATCACGTACACCATGTTCACCAGACATGAAATAAATTCAAAAAAAAAAAATTGTTTGTAATTAAATGTCAAACCCGGCCACACTGCGTAATAGTTTTCATCGTTTCGTCTTAATTTTCATCAGTTGTCCTTCAGTGTGTTACGTAGAAATCGCGTATTTTCATAAAACTATCTAAAAATGTCAGCATCATTGATGTTGTCAACACAAGCACCCCGAAATTGACGCCTGTTTACCTTCCAAGAGCGTCCCAAAAATTGTCCAACAACAAAAGCATCCGGCATTTATTTGCCAGAATCTTGTAAATTCACTAGAATCCCCATACGTCGTTCATAATTGCAACGCTCCGACAGCAGCGAAGAAAATGTGATATCACCTCTCTGCCCACCACCACTCTCCAATGTAAACAGATTTGTCGGCAACTAGTGGCGGTGGGCAGTGGGTAAAACTAAAAGCCGAGTGCACTTGCATTTCATGTGCCTCACTACGCGAACACGACCAAGAGCAAGAACAAATAGAAAAAAAAAAACTTGTATCTCACTTTTATTATTCTTCCCCCCTTTGTACAACTTTGACTTACTTTCAGGCCATTCAACCCCCTACTGCAGGCAGCTCTCAAATCATCAACTGTCAACTCGCGTATTCGTTGTCATTGTCGATATATTGCTCCGTCGCGGTTTCGTGCACACACGTATCGATTGGGCAGCTTTGCATGCATTTAATTTGCAATATTGTGTGCATATTGGAATTAGAAAAGAATTTCAAACGATAAAATAACAGTGATTTTGTGAAAATTGAATTCGAAAAACTAAAATGTGACTCTCTGTCAGTGTAAAGTTGATAAGTGAATTTGAATTGAAAGTTAAGTGTCAAACTTGAACTAAATAAAGAAAAAAAATAAAGAAAACACAAAGACACACAGGTAATACCGAACGTACTATGCACGGTATAACTCATCTCTACAGGCAGCACGCTGTCGAGAAGCAACTCAGTTCAGATAGTTGGCAGCAGAAATCAACGTCAAGTAATAACAGTTACGGCAGCAGCAGCATGCAGAGAAGTGATTCAAACGATGAGGGCCCTCCAAGACTGAATAGTTTGGGTTCGGGCTCATCGTCTTCATCATCCAAGTCTTCAAAGTCACCAAATTGGTCACAGGGTGAGTATGAAAAACAGAGAGGCATCGAATAAGTTCGAATGACATACAGTTTATTGACGTTTGAATGACATTTGATATCAAAAATGGTCGTGCTTGACGTTATACACAATTTGCAATGCCGAATAAGTAAATCGCTTGCTGTATATCGTTGAGAGTTAGATGACCATTTCCTAGCTGATGTAAATCAGAACCAAGACTAGACTAGATTTCGTCGTTCTAAACCACCAATTCGGGTAACTGAGATACCATTTTGGTGTGATTTCCATCAGTTTGAACAATAAGTCCCAAGACAAACTTAACTGTCGTCAATGCCGGCAAGACAATCAAAGTTGACTCCGCTGGTTTAGCTTGAGGTCAAGCCCAGTCCTAAGACGGACTGAAATGTATTCAATGTAGTCGAAGAGTCAACGTTGACTCCGCTGATTCAGCTTGAGATCTAGCCCAGATATTGACAGATAACAGAAGTATGTTCGAGTTTATTCAAGTGTCGTCTCAGATTTCTCTTCATCAATGTAATTCACACGCCCGTTTTCTTGCCCTCTTTAGATAAAGGACCTGATAAGCTGTCATCTCCGCCGCAACCAGTGCCCGACTATGGAGTAAGTCATTTCCGAAACTCGCCGTCATCAAATACGTCTTATTGCCGAGGTTCCTATGATAGTTATGGCAGCAGTCTCCGTCGAACGCCGTCATCGCGGCGAAACTTCTTTGAAAGAAGTAACAGTCCTGGTTTTTACAATGTAAGCCAAAATTAAATTCCATTCCATATTCCATTGACTTACGATTTTTTTTTTCTTTGTTCCTTTAGAGCTTCCGTAGGTCCATGGGCGAAAGCTATGGTTCCCCACCGATACAAGCCGGTTTCTTTCCACATGATCTCGATGATATTTACGAAAATCACGGCGATCCTCAGTATTTCACCCACACAGGTGCCTGCCAAGCGCGTCGCGACGAGCGTCCTTCAATTAATTCCATATTCCATCGTGTCGGTGCTGCCTACTCATTGGACGACTATAAAACATCGGTTATAGATGGCGGTGGCGGTCCAGGCTATCGACACCGCTTCGACAATAGTAGTTTTGCCAAAAGTATCAGCGGCGAAGAGAATTCCTCGCCGAAATCACATAAATCTCATCATCATCATCACCACCATCATCATCATTCGATTCAAGAGTTGCTAAAGCAATTCGGCAAAAAGGTACACATATGGCCAAGAAAGTCTCAAGACACAAATAGTGCGTGTACATCGCCAATGAATGATCCACAGGAAAACTTCCGAACGCGATCGAAGAGTCTCGATGCGTATACCCTGAATCGGAATAAAATTTTGAATGATTGTGAGGCAACGTACAAAATCTACGACAGGATTGTCAAAGAAGGTAAACTGAGCGAGAGAACGCCGAGGTGGAGAGCTTTGGGTAATTTAGATTCCAGGCGCTATGCTTATTAGCATAGACGTCAGTAGTAAAAATTGTTTTTTTTTTTTTTTTTTTTTTTTATTCTTGGTACTTGCTTTGCTTTTGGTTTGGGATTTGATGGGTGGGAAAAAATTACCATTTCGGTCTCGAGAAATGAAAATTGATTTTGAATTTGTGTTCTTTTATAGGTGCTCATATGCGACGTGCCTCTGCTGATTTGGAGAAGCGGCGTGCATCACTTGGAGCTAGTCGAGGTTTGAGGGGTGATGGTACACTGGATCCATATCATGCGGCCATACTGTTTAGAGATTCAAGAGGGGTGAGTGTCTGAATTGTTTACACAGATCACAGTTGTTGATAAAATAATATGTGGAGACCTTGGTGGTGGGTAGGAAGTACATTTAGATTGGATAAACGTTTGGTAATTGGAAAAAGGTGCGACGTCGACCTTGATGAATAATAGATGATAACAGTTATCGATGATGGTTTTGCTTGGACGCCAAATGAAGGTTACCAATGAGATAGGAAACAAGTTTAGTGTACATTCTATTGATAACCGAGAACATGAAAGGTGATAATGAAATTGATCAGAGATTGTGGCAACCAATGGGTTCGGGGGCGATAAGAACAGTTAAATTGTCGCGAAAGAAAAACAAGTTCTGGCCCCTTTACTGGCTTTATCACACCGGCATTGCTAGATCCATTAAACCCCCACAAAGTCTGTAAGAAGACTACTTACTCAGATCGTTTTCCCTTCTCAACACCCGTTGTCGTCTGGTGGATGGCCATAATCTCATGAAGAAGCCAGACACATTTCTTCCACGTAACTGAGATGCTTGAGTTGAGTTGTAAGAGTCCATTGAATTCCTTCAATTCCAAGACTTCACAGTAAGGGTCCTTGAAAGTGTGTTCCACAAAATTCTTCAGAAAATACAAGACATGGTTGCCCACATTTTAACTCTACGCTTGGCCACCCCCAATTTATGTCCCCACAGGAATTCTGCGAACATTTTTCTAATTTTTTCCTTGACTGTGTCCAAGGATTAATTCAGTTGTCGTGTCTCTTTATTGCGATAGACAAATACTTGTATTTGCAAACGTTTGCAAGACTATTGCTGGTAATTTATTTTTTGTGGAAAATTCATCAAGTCTTCTGTCTCCAAGGCAACAATAATTATTCAACTCGTGGCACGGTGGCTCCTTGAATTTATTGTCGTTTTATCAGAATCTATATCCTAGGCTTTATTCTATTCAATAGAATAAGTGACAATCAAATGGTAGTGAATCTTTTGAGAAGACAAGTAATAAGCAAAAGAGGAACTTTAACTCTTAACTTTTGATAAAGTTGTTCGTCTTTAGACGTAAAGAGGAATCTCAAAACAAAGGAACTGACAGGCGCAAGGTGATAGCACTCTGAAGAGCTATAAATTTCACTTTTTGTTTCTATGGGAGTTGTTTTGAAGAAATTTATAGGTGTGACCTTTATTGCAGCATAAATTGAATTGAAAATATTAACAACTTCATCAGTAAAAGCACTTTAATGTTTAAGGGTGTAGTTTATGTTTACTCTCACACCTTGGAGTGGTGGAGCAAGGGCTAATACCGTCTGTCTGCGTCATGATGTGCGTTGAACCTTTTGATTGAATAAAAAATTTAAATGGCTACTTACAGAAGGAAAAACTTAGTCGTGGTTTACCATCGGGTGTTATCCCACCCCACAACTTTAACCCTTGATTCGAGGACCAAGTCTGATTTTCATTTTTAGTTATCCACCCGAGGTATAAAGCTTGTGGCGCCGCTCTTTTTGTTTGGAACAAGTTTTTTCAACTCGGTAATTGTGTAATTTGGGTAATTTTTCCTCATTTTCACAGTTGTGCTCTTGAAGTATTACAAAACAATTTAAAGCAAATTGCAGCATAGTCGCTCTGTTGAATAAGGAGCACTCAAACCGGGAATCCATTGTCATTTGGCGTATGTTCTTTATTCGATTTGTGAGTAGGCAAACATCATCACCATAGTCAAGAGGTTTTGAGTTAGATTGCTAAAGTCTATTGAGCTGTTACATTTCCCACTGATAAAGGACTGTGAACTACGTCACTAATCACAACATTATAGTATTAGTAATAAAGGCAGGCTATAAACCACGCACCGACAAGCACCAACCTGAGGTTCGTAGCAACCAATTTCTCTAAAATACCTCTCATACTGCATTTTCTATCTCTCCTAATACAACTGCCGGAAGCTCCTCCAGTTTCCACACTCAGCTAAATCACTTCCCTTCGTGAGCTTGACAATCATTTCCTTCTTTCAACCATTTGGGAATGTGACGGTCACCCAAACCCTTTCTAGTTGTGGGTGCAGACATCCCTTTGCCATGACTTCTTTGTGTTTTATGTACATTACATTCAAGTGCTCTTCTATGGGTGGACGCACAACACTGCTACTGGTTTTTCTTCTTGTAAGATGGATCCTAATATGTTGCTGCACTGTCGTTGTGTTAGTTGGCTCCTCGGAGTATTCAATTGCACTTTGTAGGTGAATTTACGCTACCATAATGTGGTGGTCTCGTTCCACACCGATATAGAGTCCGCTGTCTGATTGCCATACGGTTCATTTGGTTTAAACTTCCTTCGAACACTCAATTTATGAGACTTCTTGTGTTTTAACGCTGGGCTTCCTATGACAAGCCAATTACTGTTACGAAATCATACAAAGCGTTCGCCGGTGTTCGGGTGCCAAGACCATACTTGCCCATCATATGCCTGGGTTCTTCGTTGTCATTAGCCACCTTGGCATTGAAATCCCCCAGCAAAATTAAAATGTCGCCGCGTCATTTAGTGATGAGCCGCACCATTCTGAACGGTCGTCAATCTCTGCAAGGCTCTCATGATATGAGGTTTTTACGTGGATTAGGTGTCATAAGTAAGCCTACACCAAACTAGCGTGCACTTCCAGACTACTGTCCCAAGTACAATTGGTCAACAGTGCTATGCCGTAGTAACTGAAACTTACCCGCATCGAAAGCTCATGTCTCATTTAATCTCAAGTGTTTGCCTTATGAATTCGTGGCGTTTCGGGGGTCCTCTTTATTGAGTCAACATTCGATCTATGTCAGGGTCTTCAACAAATGATTGGCTCATCTCCCAGGCACGTTCTGCATGCGTTATAGAGAGAAATTCGACATAAAATGACTGCTTTTTTTATATGGAGGTTCATTATAAAGAGGTTACTCTGTATTTCAAGTATGCGTGGAAAAACCACCCTCAATTCCGTAAGGTTAGTGTACGTTTTTATCGAGGGAAATTTTAGTTTGCATATGGCAACAAAATCAAGCTTCATTGTAGATGAAGCTTTGGGTTCCACAAAACCAAATGATTAAACGATGATAGCTTCCAATAACTTTTTGAAACTTTTCAAAGTTCCAACACATTCCAAGTCAACATTTTCTCAAAGCCAACCGAGCTTTGCGAAACTTGATTGGAAATAAAACTTCAAATGGTTTGGGTATTCACTTAAGCAAGCATAATTCTTTTTTCGGCTTTCCAAAGCTTTTTCGCATGCCAAACTAAAAATAAAGCACTTCAGTTGAATGTGAATTCGAAAGCAGCCCATCTCTCGTGTATTTACATTTTTAGCCACTCTACCCGTTTATAGACTCCGACGATTGTGGATGAATCACAAATGTAAACATTCTCAAGCACTGCAATGGCTCTTCTCTTCGTCTTTTCTTTTCTTTTTATTAAGTGCTGTTTAAAATTAGTTTTACAATCCTTGGAAGGAAGAATACAAAACGTGTTTCTTTGTCCCCATTTTTTTGGTTAAATAAGTGACAACTAGATAGGAGTCATATTTTGTATTTTCATAGCAATAAAAAAATAAGAAATAAAAAAGAGAAATCAAAAGAAATCAGTAATGTCCCATTGAGTGTCAAGAATTTAAAAGAATTCAACTAAAATTCGAAATTTATGACACGATGAAGAGAGAAATTAAATAAAATGAAATATACGACACTTAACTGACCAACAGTGTGACACAGGAGTGTTTAAATTTAATTTGAATTTGAGTTTTAACCTTGTTCAACTGTCAAAGTGAACTCATTCATCGATGCAATCCTGATTATGTCATCGTGACAGTGAGAGTTGATGTGTCAGAAATGAAATCATCATCTACACCCAGTTCCCTTTTCGAATTGATTGACTTTAAGGGTACGTTCACCAATCCAATTGAGACAAAACAAACATAAACTTGACATTGAAACACTTGTCAAATATTTCACAATCATGTCTTCTGTGATGGGCAATCACTACACTGACTACCATAGGGTAATTTGGAAAAATCTCATGATGATTTCGTAATTGTTTGACGATTTATTGGTTAGCGATGTCACATTCTTGCAGTATTTCAAGAAATCTGACATTTTTTAGCAGCTGCCAGACAACTTAAATAGAAAAGTCAAATAGTTTCTCCTAATTTGACACAATTCAGAGAGTGTTTGGCTAAAAAATTGCGAGGTAGACTTTGTCGGTATGAGAGCGTGTGGACAACTGGGCATTAATTGTCAATCAATCTGATCGTGTGTCAACAATAGTGTTCTCATGTCACGGGCTACAATGTCAGGTGGCGTGGAAACAGCATTGTACGACAACAAATGTGTAGAATAATTTTTACATAACTCATGGAGAGATCAGTGAGTCAACGGATAGTAAAAGTAGACATTTGACAGGTTTGAGCACGAAATTGCTTAAGCCTGCTTTTTTAACCCCGCTATGATTAGGCAGCCTCCCTTAAGTTGAGACCAACTCTTGCTCTTTTTCCACAGCAAATTTTGCCTCTGCGTATTCAGCATCAGGGTTAAAGCTAGCACATCCGTCGCGGCGTTTACATACAATGGTCTTTTGTGCTTATTGTTGGGAGTTCTGTGATTGACAGTCCCGATCGACAAAAGCTCTTGCAGTAGGTTGTGATTTCAGTCTTTTAGCGTTTGAATGACACAAAAATGTCCCCACACGTGCTTTCAGAAAATCAAGTTCACCTATCAGACACCTGACCGACCAATCAGTTGATGCAGTAAAATCATCTGACATCTGTCAGTTCTAGATGCCACTTCATGCATTGCTTACCTCGTGAATGTCATTTCCATACCGGATCCTTGACATTATAACCAACTCATAGCCTAAAGTAGGTGATCAAAACATTCTCTGGCAAAGTACTGAATTTTATTCAACAAATTAACACCTTGGCGGTTAATTATACAACTGGGCTCGGTTCAGACTATGCAAAATAGGCACCTTGGCCTTCTCTCCACGAACTGTCACACTGTCCTGTCAACGAAAACAAAAAAAAATTCTATGCATTCCCAATGAAGTCATGAATTTGTATTTTTTGTAAATAATTTTACGAAATACCTTGTTGGTTTTGCTCCTAACTGGTTTGCGATTCACACAGTCCAGTGAACTCTCCCACTGATTCACAAGTACATAAGTTGCACAAAGCCGTTGTGCCGCTTTAACCCACTCTGCGCAGACAGTAACCACATTTTTTTTCATTTTCTAAGTACTTGTCTAGTTATTTTTGCGCGTTTCCTTTTGCACTGACATTCGGGTTTTTTTTTTTTACAGAATTTCTCTGTCATTGCGATATCGCAATCGCGTAGCGTAAGACCCAGCGAAACTCCAATCGATCCAATCCACAGCTTTGATCAAACACAGTACCAACGGGAAACCAGTTTAATTTGAATTTCGTTGACGACTAGACGTGCGTTCCATGTCGCTCGTGAATTTGTGTTTTTTCTTTGAATTTAACGTGTTAACGTTGTGAAAATGTTTCGTCGGTATTCCTTGATCGATCCGTCACCGCCATCTTCCAAACTGTCGATGCTTTCAAAAACTCTCCACTCGAGACATCCGCCACCGGAAATCATTATCGAACATGTTCCACTTTCCGAAGTTACACCGCCCCAACGGAAGTCGCGATCGTTACATTCGTCGCCGGTGTATCGCAAAAAGGATTCGTCTCCCAGTGGGATGACCTACACACAGAAAGAAGTCTTCGAGAGGAATAAAATTAATCACAGTTTGGGAAACTCACTTGGGGTTACCCGGTATTCTCGGCTGAATCATCCTCAACATTCGTCGCAGTCGCCATCGGTGCACGAGTGTTTATTGATGCGAAAGCGAGAACAGTTTGTAAGTTAATAAGAAACAAAAATAATTTGAATATCAATGGTTTCGCAGAAGAATCCAATGATTTATCTGTCAAATCTCGAACCGGTTTTGGGGTACATTTTCTTACGTGCCAATTGGCAGCTGGGGGACGTCTTTGTCTATGGCAGATTCGGCGAATTGAGAGAGGTCAAGGCATGTTATCAGCTTCTGATTGTGATTATGAATTAGTGTGGCTGTATGGTGAAACTAGGGAGTTTTGCAGGAGGCCAAGTTAACAGACTAAATTGAACATGTTTCAGAGATAATTGTGGTTCTCCTGACCCCACGTCATGTCATCTCATTTATGGGAATTTAAGATCGCATGTGCAAAATGCGGACATGGCTATAATTCACCGGTAATTATTATCAACTGTCACGATCTGTCACTGCTCGTAAATACTCAACATTTATCGAGTGACGCTGTTAAGAGGTTTCGGATTGTATAAGTTTATGTTATAGAAAAACGTGTCGGAGATAGCACAACCATGGGTGAGATGACTTGTGACTTGCGCGTTGGCCTTTTACATTCACTTTCGAAATATTTAATTATAATTGCACTACGCAGAGTGGGTCGTTCAGGTAATATTTGCTAGTCATTATTTCACTGAATCTAGCGCATACATGGGTGCAGCTTGAATGGTCTTGTTCTCGTTACCTAATAACGCTCGCTAAATAGCAAAAATGTAAATTTCCAAGGTAATGTCTTCCACATTTCTGTTCCGCATTTTTCGATGTGTGCTTCGGAAGACAGAAATACCCTTGAGCCAAAGTGTTGAAGACGAAAAAACGTCAAATCGATGTAACCACTTACCTCAAGTATCAGAGTGCTGGACATATCTAGGTGTTCTAATTCTGCGTTGAGTATAAGAAATATCTTCTCGGTAGGATGTTTAGCAATTGGAACTGGCCAATTGTTATACTTATGTATGTCTGTAGTCTCTGCCTAGACCCTACAAATTGTGATTGTGGATTGTGAAGTAGTGTAGTTTTGAAACTAGGTATCTGAAGGCCCATTGCGATCCCTCAGACGGCAAATTCTTATTCAAGGACAAGGACATTTGCAGTGTTTTCCTTGGACAAAGTTTGTGAGTTCGACACAAGCTTCTTGGAGAAATGCAAAACATAAGGGCTTTAGTAGTGCTCACGGGGAAGTGTCTCTTTCTCTCACGATGCTTAGGCCCAGTGCTTTGAGTTCCATGTTCCAAGTATATCCACTAGGCATATCGTGTCACCCGTTGGATCGAGTAGTCTTTTCCTTGCGGCCCCAGTGCACTCGCAAAGAATACGATCTGCCGTCGCTTTTGTTCTCCAAAGAGTCGGCACATGTCTGAGTCTGATATTTTCTCTTTTTGCAGATGGTAATTCGATGGAGTTCAAGTAGTTTTTTTTTTTTTTTTGTTGGGATTAATTAACTTTTTCGCTTTCCTCAGGCCCAATGTTCATTGAGTCTATCGACTTCCCATATGTTGGAGTGGACTCTAGTGGCAAACACTCCATAAGAGGTTTCAAGACCATCAAGTGGGCGCCAAACACTGCTTCTCCCCAGATGGTCTGGTCGTTTACTTCCTTCGAAACCTTCGTGTCCAAGAATCTAGGCTACAGTTAACTTGTTTGTGGACGCAAGGTTTTCGAGGAGATTGAGTCAATCCCAGACGAGCCCCGTAAAGATGCCTGGCTATCCGAAAAGAAGTAGATGCGAGTTCCCCTTATTTCCCTACGCAGGCATTCCCATGTTCATAGTTGGATTGCGTTGAAGTGCAATTTAGGACCATAAACCCCAGCTCCAGGCAATTTCCAATTTGGAATCATCTGTGTACCAGATGTGTAAATTTAGTAAGGTAACGAGACCTTTACTTTTCTATTCGCGATGGTCACCCAGTTCTGAAGAACTGGTACCTCTTAAACATTTTATCTGGGATTTAGAAAATTGGACCACTTTTGATGTATTCCAAGGTCCTCAGATGGCCTGTAGAGTCACCGGTTTTGAATTTCGGTATCTGTGGCACTGTGAGGTGTAGTGGTAAAGGGCTAAATATTGCTCCTATGACTGTGCTGGGGCTCCCAATCAGAGAACCATAATATGTAAGGAAATATCTGAAGGGGAAGTGGGTACCACAAAAATCACAAGTGTTTCTGTGTACTGGGCATTGGCATTGATCCCCCGCGGAATCCCTCAACCTCAACCTTAGTTTGTTTTTGCTAAAGTTGATGCATCTTATGATTATAATCCCACTGTCAGCTTTGACTTGACTTATTGGGAAGGAAGTTATTGCGATTATTTACGAGCGATTTTGCCACTTTGCATATCGGCGGGCTTTCCCAAGCGATCTTGAAAATCCCTTTCCTTCAACTAAATAATATCTTGACTCGCGTTATCGGGATCCTTCCCAAAATCGAGAAAGAAGCAGATGATGACTTTTTCCCGACGTATTGCTCTTCAATGTACCACAGGGTGTTGATATGGTCAAAGGAAAAGGATCTCGAGCAGAAACCGTCCTGTTCGACTTAGAAAAATGAGTCTAAATGTTCTGTGATGCTATTCAGGATCATCCTAGCTATCGCGTGAGTGGCAAAGTATACAAATAGCTCACCAGTTTCCACATTCAACGATCAATACACTGTTCCACTCTTGTAGAAAGTCCTCAGTTCAAATGCATCCTCCAAGAGTGAGTGTAGTAGCTCTGCCGATTTATTTGGCGCTGTCTGCAAGAGCCCAGCAGGCATCCCATCAATGCCCACCGCCTGGTCTTGCTACGATCGTTGTTTCAATTCTTCTTTCTCATTGCAAGTCCCATTCCAAAGGTCTTCTAGTCAACTTCTTCCCTTTTTTCAAACGTATGACACAATATTTTTCTCCGACGCAGTACCCGAACATAATTCATGCAAAGCATCACTTGCTATTCCGCTGTCCTTACCGCCATTTTGCAAAAGTTAACGTCGATTCACATTGGCAATAAAAAATTAAATCAATAAAATTTCAATTGCTTTTGAAAAATGTTAAAACAACTATTATAAGTAGTAAAAGAAAAAATTGGAATAGACATGTGTGAAGGCGTCATGTTTCTTTATTACGTCGACTCTCAACATCTCAATTCGTTAATTTGTTTATTACTTGCTCGAAAAATGGTTTTTCTATTCTCGTAATTTGTACACACTCCTCCTTTGGAAGCCGAGACAATTAAAGTGCCACTGACACTTGTGAGTCAAATTTGGTAAGCAGACGTTTTTTTTGTCTTTCATAATTTATTTTGTTTGTGGTCACCAATTTAAATTCGACATGTAAGCATGAGAAAGACGGTCAATGGTATAGGGGGGTGTGCTCATCAAGTGATAAGATTTCACAATGCAGAATCTGTCAAACATCATGTAGACCACAGCTGGAATCAGAGTCCAAAAGTTATATAGGTGGGGGCTCTGTCTAGTGTCGCTGTGAAGCTGTGAACTGTGATAAGCAGTAAGCATGAGTCGTTATCTTTTTAACACAAGCTGCCATGCTTCGTGATGAAATTCAAACATAAATCTTTGACAGATGACGAGTGCTAATTTTATTATTTTTTCTTCTTACAACAATCGCGTGTCGTCTTGCTCTGTTTGTGTTTTTTTTTTTCTTTTTCTCTCCCGATGAAGTTAGATGTAATTAGGTTAGGAATTTCCTAAAAGTTGTTGTCTTTGTTCTTTAATTATGTTTGATTAGCGGCTTGAGGAAAAACCAAATAAAACCAAGCCCCCCTTTGGCGGTTTTGGCATAGATAACCTGTTGAACCGGTATAAAGGCGAATTATTTGAATTTATTAATTTAACCGGAAACTAGACATCAAATTTGTTCAAGAGATTTGGATATTTCGCATACTAAACTTGAATATTAGATATATTGGTTAACGATCTTGAATAACCTATAGGAAGTTGATTGGTTTATTTAGTTTCGCTGCCATTCAAAATTTTGTTGACAAAGTTCAAAGCCGTGTTAAAGAATTAACTATGTCCTTCAATGTTTTCCTAAAATTCTTCCGGGACTGAACAGTGTCAAATCGTATAAATCTGTCTAGAAGCAAATTAGTTTGAACGTCGATTGAAATTTTCTGGTCTAAACCCGTCCTGATATGGCTCAATCAGGTTATTAACGAAAGGTTTCAGCCATTCGTAGAATATAGCAGATATAACACGCGTTGCTGAGAAGCCCAATGTGATGGTGGATCGGTCAAAAGATCGGTCCGACCAAATCTTTGAAATGAATTTCACTTAGAACTATGCACGTCCTTTAAGGTTTGTTGTCACCACCCAGTGTTGGTGTTTGTTTTCTACTAAGTCATCTTCAGCTGCTTTAAATAGTCAGCCGTCCACTACAGGAGTCTTGTTGGATTTTAGTCAATATATTGCTATCGTTTTGATCAGGTGGACGAAAGGTTGTGGAAGCGGGGGTTGGTCTTCATCTCCATTATATAATAAGCAGAAGCAGTTTTTGTTAATTCTCAGAGCCGACTTCGACTCTAGTGGATGATATGGTATGGTATGATATATGAGGGTGAGCGGAAGGCTCATCACTTAGGCCTCCGTCGGGCCCGTTGTGTTTCCCTCCTTTTATCATCGGAACTGCAGGGATAGGCTTGGCTTGGGCCGTATGTTGGGAGGGATCTAGGGAAGGTGGAAACAATCATGGAGTTGACACTACTGTACGTGTAGTCTGGCGAATCTTCCTGTTTCTTTGGTGAAGGCCAGGATGCCGCCGATTCCCTTGTCCTTGAGATGTTTCAGGTCCGGTATCCACATGGACCCCAGGGTCCTCTGTCGCATTCTTGCTAGGGCTGGGCAATGGCATAGGAAGTGTTCTCATCGACTCTAGTGGATAGTTTCTGTATAGTCTTGATTTCCCTGACAAATTCTTTTAACCATTTGATACAACGTCTGGTGTGCGTTTCTTTGTTCAAACTCAGCATATCAAGTTAAGTTTTTCTGGTGGCATGTTTCCAAAGTTGTCTCTGGTTTATCGGCACTTGATGCTGCCAGCATTAAGTTGTAAAGTGATTTTAGGACACGTGTCTCTTATAATTGCAGCTTTTGTGATCTTTGATACAGACTGTTTCGGAAAAGATGTTTTTCTAAAAAGACACATTTCTCTGTATCTCAATTGTGAGCCCCTAGTGCAAAGTCTCAACAGAAATGTGTCACCCAGCATCGTTTTGATGACGACTGCTCTCAATCCCTTGTCGAACTCGAATCGTAGTCACTTTCCAGTTTGATCGAGTGTCTTCTAGCTTTCATTTTACTTAAAACACGTTTCGAAAACCATTTTAATTAATCCCCCAGACAATCTGAAGCCCTAACCAAAATTAATTTAAGGAGCTAAAGTTCCACAAAATGTTAACATGTGTTAAATATTTACTGCGTCTTCTGTTTTGTTTGTTTATCACACCTAAATTCTATTCAAAATTATATTTTTCTTGAATAATTGAATTATTTCTGCCTTTGTGTTTACAAATTTACGAAATAGTAAATCTCATTAGCAAATTAGTTGTTTGACGGAATACAATTAGCAGATGCTGCTTTCTTCATAATTTAGACTATCCATCATAATTGCTTTTTTTTTTAGATATTGTATCAACGTTCAAGGTATTGAACCTCCTCAGGCAATCAGAACACATTTAGTCGGTACAATTTAGACAACTGTTCTAACTTCACTCGATTCTGCAGTCTTAGTTTTTGAACATGACATTTTCCAATGGATCCTTTCATTTGCATACAAATGCCCCCCTTTTTTGTCTGCACTAATCGCTAGACATAAAATACTGTGACGTATGTGGAATATTTTAAACAATTTTTAGGGTATTCTCAGTAGTTGAACCACTACACATTGTCGGAAGGCCTGTTTGTAACCCTAATCAACCTAAACGATTTGTACGATTATTTACAAAATTGCATCGAAATACGTTGAACCGTTTTTGAGTTATGGTCGAGCTACGATCACACATGTCTACATGTTGACAGCTTTAATTTTATTGTAAACGGAACATTAAATCCAACAATAAATTGTTCGACTAATTTCCATGTAAAAATGTTGTCATTAATAAAAAAATTTAATGTCAGATTGTGTAGCTGTGGGTACTTCAAAAATGGCATTTAAAACACAATGACTTCATATACAACTTCCAACTTGGTGCAACAACTCTACAAAAATGGTCAGCTGCCGTCAGATTTTTTTTTCCAATTTGTAAAATTATACTTTTTACGTCATTTTTACATGTGTGTCACAAACGACATCGATGGTCAGACAGATACAGAAAATTTATTCGTTTTTAATTGTTTAACTCGTTTTTTTTTTTTTTCGC
Source organism: Matsumyia berberina (assembly GCA_917880715.2). Classification (NCBI taxonomy): domain Eukaryota; kingdom Metazoa; phylum Arthropoda; class Insecta; order Diptera; family Syrphidae; genus Matsumyia; species Matsumyia berberina. The sequence goes on from OU862872.1 coordinate 113,366,990, forward strand.
GAAAATGCAGTCAGTAATTTTTTCTAGAAGTTGATGGTTGGATGTGTTGCATTCAGAAGACTCTGGAGATTCATGATTTATTTAGCAAGGAATTGACATTTATGTTTACAATATCCAGTTGAAGTGAGAACTTTCTTGGAGGAAATCGGATAGGTGACATCGTAAAAAGTGACAAGCTTAAGACAAGGATTCAAGTTTCTGTGGTCCGTGTTAACACAAATAAAGTCTTGCGGAAATTGGAAAAGGCAGCTGGCTAAAGATCGAGCTGGCTGGAGGCGCTTGTTGATTGAAACCCAGGTTCACATCGGACTGTAACGCCACCTTAAGTATGTAAGGAAGTTGTAACATTAAGAATTAAGATTCTATTTCACGTCCTAATGTCTTCTAACTGCAATACTTGGAGTGATTTCTTGCCTACTCAAAATCTACCCGCCTAAATATGTTTCCAATACCACGACCATGGACAAGTTTATTTAAAGAAAATTATGTAAATTATGAGCGTGAAAGTAGCCCGTTTCCAAGGACCAATGAAAAATATTGAGCTGTTTTCAACGAATTTACCATTAGTAGTTATTATCTGGGCATCAATGTCAGTGCCATCTGTTCTGTAATTAGACTTAGAAGGTCTTAGAGAATAGTACGCATCCAAGTTCTTCTACAGCGAAGGCTCAAACAGGCGTAGGAGCAGTCCTCTTTTCTGACGAGCCAGGACTAAGTAGCTCAATACGACCCACTGATCACAACTGGGTTTTTCAAGTGGAGGTTCTAACAGTGAAAGCAGCCACGCAAGTAACATCTATATTCATCGTTGTATTCCCACGGTAGGATGTTAGATGTTAGATGTTAGAAATTGGGGTGTGTGTTTGTGTGTGTGTGCACTGCGACCTATTTAGATCTATTGTGCTCCCCCATGCTCATATTGGCCGATATATCTCGACCTAGAGAACCTCCTCCAATCCAGTCGCTTTGAGAAATCGGAGTATCTGGATTGGGTCCAACGAAGGGAGGTCCATTTCAAGGAAAGTGTACGCTCCCAGGTGAACTCTTCTTTTGTGGATCAATGCTCCACAGTCCATAAGGAGGTGTGACGGAGTCTCCTCGGCATCGCTGCAAAATCTGCAGTTTCCGTTTGCTTCTATTCCTATTTTCCTGAGATGCTCCCTGAGTCTGCAATGGCCCGTTAGGAAGCCCGTTAGAATGCGAAGCTGGTTTTTGCTAGTACCTAGGCAGGCCTTGCTCCTCCTTCGGTCGTAGTTCCCGAGGAGTTCCTTCGCCTGCCTTAGTCCCGGGAGTGTTTCCCATAGCATCCTTCTTTTGCACTCTTCCTCTCTTCTCAGTTCCTCTTGGATTCGATGCGGTCCCAGCCCGTAGAATGGTTCGGGTCCAACAAATGGTGTTTCTGACCCTTTCCTTGCCAGTTCATCGGCTGCCTCATTTCCCTCTATTCCTACATGACCTGGCACCCAGTAGAGGGTGACTTTATTGTTCCGGCCAAGTCTGTTTATCTTTTCTAGACACTCATAGACCAGTTTGGACCTGAATTCGTAGGAACTCAGCGCCTTGATAGCAGCCTGGCTGTCTGATAAAATCGCGATATTTTGCTCGTGATATCTTCTATTGAGGCTTATTTGTACACATCTTTCGATCGCGTATACCTCTGCTTGAAAAATGCTGGGCGATGTTCCCATTGGCTCCGAGAACTTGGTTCGGGGCCCGTATACTCCTGCCCCGGTGCCCGTGTTTGTTTTGGAGCCGTCGGTGTACCATTTGATGGCGTTGTGCTCAAATTGGTACACCCTGTCGTTCCATTCTCTTTTACTGCTCAGTTCTATGTTGAAATTCTTTTCAAAGCAGTATTTCTTGATTGTGTCGTCTCTAGGCCAGTCTAATAGTGGGACTGTTTTGGAGAGGGAGTCTCGCTCTTTGCTTGCGATGCTTTTGCCCCTCCCGACTCCTTCTTTAACAATTCTTAGGATTGTTTCCTTTGCGACCCTTTCCAGCACAATGTGAAGGGGGGTGAGCCCCAGAATCACCTCTATTGCGGCGGTGGGACAGCTTCTCATTGCTCCTGTGATGCAGATGCATGCCAATCTCTGCAGTTTTTCCAGGGCTCTCTTTGCTGTGCTTAGCTTGGTTCGTCCTGCCCAGGCTACTGCCCCATATGTTATGATGGGTCTGACCATCATGATGTACATCCACCTCAGCATAGCTGGTTTACATCCCCAGGATTTTCCTGAGATACGCCTGCATATCATGAGTGCTCGGGTGGCTTTGCACACTACCGACTCCATGTGGGCCTTCCATAGAAGTTTACTATCCAGTGTTATGCCTAGATATTTGACCTGTTGTTGAATGTCAATTGTGGTTCCACCTAGTAAGATCGGTTGCATGTGTCTGAGTTGCCTTCTCCTAGTGAATGGTACTATCGTGGTTTTTGTGGGATTAATTTTGAGTCCCACTGATACACACCATTCTTGAGTTACTCGTAATCCTCTTTGAATTATACTGCTGAGGGTGTCTTCAAATTTTCCTCTAGCTATGATCACTATATCGTCCGCATAGCCTTGGCAGTCTATGCCGATTCCCTCTAGCTTTTGCAGGAGCTCGTCAACCACCAGACTCCACATTAATGGGAATAAAACTCCTCCCTGTGGACACCCTCTGGTTGTGTTTACTGTGATGGTCTTAAGTCCCACCACAGTTTCGGCTGTCCAGGTTCTCAGCATCCACGGTAGGATATTGATCTCAGTGTTCAGTGAGGAAGTCCATTTGAAGCTTTGCATCGAGAGAATTTCGTGACCTTTCTTTTGTGTTTGATAAACTTCTTGGTGCGCGGATTTATTCACTTTTCTTTGTATTTAAGTGTTTGATAAACTTCTTAGCTTTTCGAGGTCTTGTTGTTGAGTTCCATTTTGATGGAGGGTGAACGGAATGCTCTTAACTTAGGCCTCAGTCGGGCTTGTGAGTGGTGAAACCACAGAAGGGTAATGATCCTATAAATGCTGATTTCGACCCTTGTCTGGTGAACCGATCAGAATTCTCGTTGTTTCGACAGCTCCAGACAGCCTTTTAGTTAAAGCAGTATGAACCCATGGTTCTGTTCTGGTTGTTAGGGAAAATGACTTTAAGTTTCCTACGGAGGTTTTGTTCAGCGCATTCTTTGCTGCATTACTTGATTGCAAAAGACAGATACGGAGCAGCCAAGCTTGCTGCCGAGCGCATCTGCTGCTCCTTTATTTATTTTTGATCCGTTCGTGTACCAGACTGACTGAGAGCCGTTGGCGATTGAATCAGCCTTTATTTTTTGCACTCACAAGACTCAAGGCACCATAATGAACAAATCGCGATCATTGAGGATCATTCGCCGAATTGTATTGCTGTCTGCCTCTCTTCGGTTTCTGTAAAATAAAATGCATTCGTAGTGGCTCAGTAGTTAAAACATTGAACTGCTGAGCGATCAAATACAGATTTGAGTCCAGCTAAATCCATCAAACCCTTTTCGAGGCGCGACTTGAAGCAAGCAGTAACAAACCTCCGAAATTACAATTTATCCTGAAATAGCTTCTTAACTTCACGCTCACAGTTGACAAGTAAAACTGTAGGTGCCTCCCATTCATACAAGACTACAACACTCGGACTGTCGCACCAGATATGTATGTATTTATTTATTTAAATGCTTCAATCTAGAGTGAGGTGTGAAAGTATGTCCTCACAATTTTTGCACTCTTCCAAATCTTAAATCCAAACCTTTTGGCATACTTTCAAAAGCAGTCTCGTAACAAAATACCTTTTGTCAAACTTCGGTGTTCCCTACTCAGTTTAAGAATGCGCCGGGGTTAAATCTTTCACTCTTTTTGTCTGAGGGACTTGAGTTGAAGTTCAGTTGGCAAACGTTGCAGTTAGATACATTTAGAGCTTGTGCCAAATTTGTTTGTGCTCTGCTTCGTATTTCACACAATCTGACACTCGTCCTCTGAATGATTTCTCGAGCTATCAATTAAGATACTGTACAGCTGGCATTAGTTAGACTGTTGCTTTTGAGCTCCATGATATCATCTAGATCTTTTTTAAATAATAGAATCCGTGCCACCAGGTTGGCGTCCCCTGGATAGGCCTAGGATGGGATGGTTAGACCCAGTCCGATATCTCACCTCTACTCGTATGGGGATAGCTCTGATGATTTTGAGTCGGTGGCGGAAGATCGAGAGATGTGGAGAGTTCAGTTAGGCACCACAGTGGATAAGCCGGCCATTGAAATGATGATGATGATAGGTAAAACTAAAGTAAGATCGTGCATCGCACGGTAGTTAGTCCCATGAACCCTGTAGTCCATCAGTAATAGCAAGACAATACCTGACTTTGATTTACTCTCCTGTTGCTACTGTGGTGTTACATAGCTCCTGTCCAACTTAATGTCTGGAATAGGCTCAACAAAATCCGTTTAAAACTGAAAAAATCTATATACTCGTAAACTAACATTTTACTTATTTTGCCTTTTTCTTGTTTCTATTTCCAGCTACCTGTTGCTGATCCGTTCCTAGAAAAAGTTAATATATCTGATTTAGGTAAGTGGAAACTTTTTCAAATTAAAAATAAATAAATTCAAATATAATTTTAAATGTTAATCTTTTGAGTTATGAGATTGAAATATGTTCTGTCCAAAGAAAAGATCTTAAAGACAAACGTTAATCGAAGAATATTCAGGACATCCTTAGACAATTATTTTGTGTTCCACAAACGCAATGATTTCTATTTAGCATCTCGTAACTTAAAAGAAATTCTTCAAAATTCTTTGTGTATATTTTCTTTGATTTTTTCTGTTCGAAAAAAAGCCAAAAAAAAAAAAAGAAAACACAAACCGCGTCAGTTATTTTGAATAAATAACAACGTCGGGCATCGGGCCAAATGATCCACACTTATTGCGGATAAAAATGTGCGACGTGTAGTATATTCATTACCCCAAGTCGACATGGTTTTGTGTTAGGATTTCGATAAAATCCAAAGGGAAACAATATTTTAGGACCGGGTGACTTTAACGCGGTGCTTGCGTCGCGAAACAATGGACTTGTCACGAATGCTGGTTGTCTACTGTCACTTGAATGATGGTTTTTATCTGTATTTTTAGAACTTCGTTTCGGGGCCAAAAATTAATTACTTTTCTCTTAATTTTGGTGGGATTTTCTATGCTACAGTTCATAAGTTTAAGTTCTAAAGTACCGATGAAGTTGAAGAGACAATAGACAACAAAGAGGAAGCCATGCATTCAAGGCACGTTTCTGAGGGAAGTTTCTTTTAATTGGCACATCAATTGGAAAGCATAGGTGAATCAGATCTCATTTATCACGTTTAGACAGTTTTTGGGTAAAAATATAATTATTTCGATGTTCTAAGAAAGAAGTGACTAAGTGTTTGTTGGGTTATTTTAAACGTAATGGCGCTTGAATTTGGTTTTGTTCTTGCTCTGAGTGTGTGGTTTCCACCATATTTGAAACTAGAGCTCTCGTGACTGAGTTGGTTTATGAACTTTGCCATCTTACTGTCCACAGTTCGCACCACACGAAGTATGTATTCACATCTTCAACGGATGAGTAGTCTGTCTTTTTTTGGGACTTATTTTGGAAATCGAAGATTCCTGTAACTTTAAAAGTTTGAAGGACTTTGACAATACTACCATTGGGAACGGACATTTTCTAAGAGATTTCCGATATCGATTTCGCCGTTTCGTTCGTTCAAGTTCCTTCGTAATGATTGCTTCGATTTTTTTTTTTGACCGCATTCCAGATTTCCTGCGATGATGGCATATGGTCTATGAAGTTATCTAGAACTGGAAACTGGCCAATTTTTGCTTCAAGTGTCTCATGCTCACTTGAGAATGCCGGCAAGTTGGAAAAAAGACATGGTATGGAATTATCCTCTTTCAGCTGCAGTTGGTAATCGTGTCCAAAACGACTTTGGTACGTCCGAAAATATTTATGCGTTTTCGGTCAGCTGTTGGCTTTTTATGTCGAAGTTGTATCAACTTTTGTGTAATGCCGTAGAAGAGCACTACATCCTAGTTAGACATACTCACCTATTAGGCATTGTTTGCAATGTTTTCTGCAGAGGTGAAAAAGAGGAGAAGTCCTCCGTGCATTTCGTCTACACCTGTCAACCTTTTTAACGATTTCAATTATCTAAACATTGCCGAAATATTTGACCTCCCTTGAAAAAAAATAGTAAATACCTGGCGCGACAGCCCAGGATGAGTCAAGGCCTGTCTTCTCGCAATCATTCTTGTTTTGCGTGTTACATTTTTCGCACGAATGGAAGGGACTTACAATTTATTGGCGAATTCGAAAGTTTTTTCATGACACGTTTACTCCCGGAGGTTTGTCATTCCCCGACGAGAAGTGGTGCCGCGCTGCTCGCACTGAAGTCCATCGCAATAACCACTGAGCCACGGCGACCACCCTTGATATGTTAGGAATATTCCAGAATTAGCACTTGACTAGCTACTAGCACTCACAGTTGTATCGCAATGGACCTTATTTTGGGTAACACCTTTGGTCTTTTTCAGATAACCACTTCCAGACATGGTTGAAGAAAGGTCTATCGTCATTTTAATGAGGCGTTGGAATCTGTGTTGTCGCCCAATCGCGCTTTGGTATCTTGCTAGATATGAAGCAACCTTGGTTCCCTTATCAGCAACAGCTTCTAATCTGTGTTTGGGCATCCACTGTTCAAAGTGTTTGTTATCATAGTCCTGGGAAGGCTCGATAGAGACAAGGTTAAAGTGGTTGCATATGCGGATGGCGTAGCTATTCTAGTATTGGGGATGTTACCCATCGTGATAAGTGAAATCATGGCCCCTAGCTCTACAGCTTAGTCTAAATGCAGGCAAAAGTGAACTAATGATGTTTACCACAAAGTACTGACCTTCAATTCTTAACGGATTAAGAGTCAATGACACACCTTAACCCTTTGCGCGATGAAACTATCAGTCGTCCTTGACCCAATGTTCAGTCGAAGTAAACTTGAACACTGAACTGCGAAGCACATCAGTAGTAAGACTTTTGAACCAGTGAAAGTTCGATTAAGTTGAAAGATTGACTGAGGAGTCGGTACATCCGGAATACCTCCGGATTCATTTAGCGTATTTCAGGCGGAGTTTTTGGCACCTCCTACACCTCAGCGAAACTTGTCCATCTTCACCGACAATCAAACCTCTATCAAGCCTTTGGATTCGTTTCTCTCTTTTTCATGCCATGGAGATCTGCACTAGGATAAACCTTGGTGGTCGTGCCTTAACGGTGCAAGAAAGCATATCTATTGAAAAAGTCAGGAAGCGCTTAAAGCATCGGTTGAATCTAATTTAGGAGAATGATCTTGTAAAGTCTAGGTAATGCGTTCTTTAGTTTGTGGTAATAACGTTGTCAGCACTTCCAATCAAACTTCTTTTGTTTTGTTCCTCAGCACTTTTAGTTGCAATGCCCTGTATAAAAAGGAAACAAGCCGAGAATGGCCACAATGATCTTGTTGTTGATATGATTGCTCTAGTAAGAGCTGTGCAAACGAAACTATGTACAATAAATATTTGAATGAGGATCATCATATCAAGACATCACTAGTGATGATTGCGTTGTAGGGCCCTTGGACAAACGCATACTTGGCTCATGCGTCTTCGTATTTGAAGCTGAAATGTCTGAAGTTGGGTAAGGTTTAGTTCATTTTATTTGTCAGCATCTCAGCAAGTTTATTGTTTACAGCAAAACAAAAACAAACATTGTTAAAAGGTCTTTAAGAACTTAGTTCCGGAAATTACAACGCGGTATTTAGTGAAGTTTAAAGTGGGCAAACAAGCAGACGTATGTGTTGAGTCTTATTCAGTGATAAGTACTTTTCTTTAGGTGCGATACATCATCGATAGATACATTTGTCTTTTCTTAAAGACGTCTACATAGTTATCTATTTTAGTTGTCGCCAGTCACCAGTTGATATCTGGTGAACGTCCGATCTATAAATTATTTCACTCGTCTGAAGAATTTTTGAAGTGAACAAATGTGTACTTAAAAATTCCTGCACTCCCAGAGCTTTGCACTGATGTCTATACTTTACTACAATCGGCCATCATGAAGATGTCAAGTATCTCATCTATTTCCTAAGAGAATCCACACGTGCTATATCTACATCCCTGTACATTGTTTCACCCTTCAAAATTTATTTTGCGTAAACACCCCGCAAGAATAGACTTTCACAGACTTTTTTTTCACACACAAATCATTCGCCTGCAAGTGGGAAGGTGACAATTGCAATTTTTATTTATTGGCACTCTCCTCTAAGAACATGAGTTATTACCATAAACATCGCTTCTGGCTAATTATTTAAGAAGACGAACAAAAAAAACACAGAGAACTCACACTTTTTTGTTTATTTTTGAAATTGAAAGCTGAACAGCGTCTTTCGGATGCCATTCTAATGATTCTCAGTGAGACACTAAGAGGATTATTTACACGGCAAAAGAACAAAACAAAAACAAAAAGTGAGTGCTTTACCTTATTTTTCTGAAACATTTTCTGGCATTCTGTCAAGTGGGCGAAAAATAAAGAAATTGTACCCTGTTTGTCCGCGCAGTCAAGGGTTAACGTCTGTCTCATTTGAAATTTGTTCGTTTGGGTTTTATTTTATTTCTGTTTTTTCCTCTCTAGAGAGATCAACTACATGTAGAGAAATTGTATGTCGTTGATTTGTATTTTATTTTTTTTTTATTTTTATACCTGGGCCATTGTAAGAATAAGAAATTTAGAGAGAATTGTTATAAATACAAGTACACTAGGGTAAATCAATCTTAAAAGGATTTACTCGTAGTTATTACCATCTTACTTACTAAGGTGGCGTTACAGTTCGGGGTGAACCTGGGCCTCAATCAACCTCTCCAGTTAGCAGGGTCCTTAGCTAACTGCGTCCAATTGCTGACTCCAAGTTAGTTGAGGTCCCCTTTCACTTATGCGCGCCACCTTAGGCGAGGTCTTCCTCTACTCACTCCGGGTTAGACTCGAAGACTGCGAGTCGGAGCATTTGTATTCATTCTCTCTACATGTCCCAGCCATCTCAGCTGATGGATTTGTATCTTCTTGACTCGGTAATCAAAAGTATTAGACAAAGTTTACTGCAGTTTACTACCTTTAACCGAAAGATACTTCTCGTTGTGTGAGACGAAAACTGCAAAAAGATGAACGGCTATGGCCCAACCCGAAGATTGATTTCTTGAAGTTCTGTTGCAAAAAGCCTCAGAAAATTATCAAATACAAGTTAGTTTGAGTTCAGCCTCCGATCTGTTATCATGGAGTGGAATTTCAACGTTGGGCAGGTGCAAAAATCACCCTAGCCACCCCTTTCAATTGTCAAATTGGCTTGAAATATCAAGAATGTTAAGTTTACCGCTCTATTGATCGTTTTGTTCAGTTCGAGAGTCATCAGTGGTTGAAATGGTCTATAGGGAACAATTTGTTGATAATTGCTTCGGTAAAGGAAGATCATGTATGTCCAAAAAATTCGACATTTCATCAAGATCCACCTGGAGACTAGTTCTAGAAGACTTCAGATTGTTGGTTGTAGAGTGTAGGTAGGACCGTGTTACCTTATCACTGCAGCCACCGATAGGCCTATAGTGATTTCCTCCAATTAGAGCTCGCTCATGCCTGAATTCGAGATGAATCCAGAAGACCTCAACTGGAGGCCGTGGTGTGGTGGGTCGTGTGTTTGGTTGTTACTACATTCGAAGTTCAATACACTCATACAAGACAAGCCTGGCATCGAGCTCTTTTGTCCTTAATAAGGCATCGCTGTGTCTTGTTCTTCAAAGGATGAGAAACTACCTTTCAGGCCGCTGATAGTAGGAGATCTTAAGTCTGCTATTTCCCTACAAACAAAAGCCTTGTTGTTGACAAAACTATTGCGAAGTCAATAGATCCACATAAAAACACCAACGAAATGTTTCCCAGTCAGATATTCACATGACAAATTGCATTAAATCTTTCCAACACGATCCGCCACTTTTAAACCCCACTGTGACACATCCACATCTATTTTTTGAGAACTATTTCAAATTCAAATATATTCTTTTCTCAGACGTTGGGCCCGCGCGTTCTCATTACTCTCCTCTCTGTATAGAGTCCACAGCTAAAATATTCGTCCCGTCTTTTCAGACCGCGTATTTTCTTATTCTTTTCACTTTGAAGGAAATTTATTTCATTTCTCTGCTCAGTTTGTGATAAAATTTCGACCGATTTAGTCTTCTAAATTAGAAATTTTAATGCGTAGATACGATTAAAAAATAAAAAATAACGAAATACAATATCGAACGGAAAACTACCGGTCGCGTCAATCCACCTCCGCGCGTAGCTTTTTAAAGAATTAAACGCGTTTTTCCAAAGTCCCATCCCTTGCCTTGGAACAAAAGGTTAAAATTACCCACAAGGCTAGCGCCATCTATCATCACCATCGCACGCACATTGTTTGTGTTTGTAAATTTCTCAACAGGGTGACACACCCCCGTAAACAAAAACAAAAATTGTAAATTGTGCATCAAGAACACGACACGAAAATTGTTTGGTTAATCTAAATCGAGCAATTAATCGAAATTAAAGTGTTTTCAACGAAAAGTTTTCTTTCGAAATTTCCGCTCGTTCAGTTAACGGTTAATTAGGAGAAAGACGAAAAAAAATCCGAAAGCGAAAAATTGAAAAATATTCGCTTCGAGGTCTGCCTAGACTATCAGCTAAATTTAAAAAAGAAAATTTATTTAGAACTCATTGTGGTGTGTGAGGGCGGGCGGGGAGGCTGGTCGCGGCGGTGTGCTGTGCCTTAGGGTGTCTGCCAAATTGCATTTTAAATTGAATCTTTTCTGTTTTATGGTACGCCGCGGGGGCGTTGTTCTGACTAGAGGGACCTAGATCTTGATGGATTTGAAATTAGCGCTCGCACGTTTTGGCCCGACAAATGTGTGTGTTTGTGTGAGCTTCGGATGGATTGATCTAGGAAGGCGTGGTGGTGCTAAATAATTGACTCGAGCAAATTTGTTGATAGACAATTCTCTGGGGGTCTGTCATCTGTGATTCTCTTGTTTCTCTAGCCACCGAAGCTGTGGGTGAAAAATATGTTTATTTGGGCGATGAATAATGGACACCCAACCGGAACTGCCTATAAATTTGTTGTATTGTTTGGATTTTGTTTTGTTTTTCGATACATTGCGTAGCTCTCTCCGAAGTTGTATTTATAAAATTGTTTGCCGAAATAGGTTTTTAATCGATTGTTTTGAAATGTTGTAAACAATCAGGCCCGAGCGAAGGCTGTAGCTTTGTTTATCACCTTAAGAGTTTATTTGAGCGATGTTTTTATGCGGAAAGGAATGAATTAAAGTACAGATTGACGTAGGAAAGCCTTGTGTGGACGGATAAGACAGGGATAAAGTGCTTGTGAGTGGGATTACGCTATTTATGAGTTAAGCGTTGCAGACTCTCTTGTTTTTGAGAGCGTTTCCCTTCACGTCTTATAGATTCAAGAAATTACTATTTTTATCCACTCACTGAGTTGTGGACTGATGGAAACATCGACTTTAAGACAATGGAAGGTTTTGAATAGATGCCACATTTCGGTTTTATTTTGAAGCCAATTGCTCCTTTCTTTGTTGAGAAAGTACTCAACCAGTCCCATTTTAATTACATATATCAGAGGTTGTAAGAGAGCTATGAAATCTTGAAGCGATGAATGGTAAAACTTTGAAAGATATAGTTAGAGAGACCTGTCGGAACAGACCATCTCATTATGTCCCTTTTTGTCTGCGTATCATTTTATAGAGGTGCCCTTCGAATCCCTTAGATCTTCGCTGACAAGGCTTGCATTTATCTGAAAGACATTTGGCCAATCCTCTGCTTTTGAATCCAGTGACTCTCGCTTGACATATGCATGTGCAGCTATCTCTCCTCATCTAGCCAAACCCTCCAGATATAATTTTTTAGAAGATCTATCTTCGTTAGGTGGTAGCTTAAGTTTCCGTGTTGGCACCCGGCAATGTAATTTCTTTTGCTCAGCAGTGTTGGATACTCAGTATATATGCTGTTGTCTTCCCAGAGGGCAGGTATTTTATTGTTTTAAAAATACCTGCAATGTTCGCGGCCTACCGCTTGGCTTTTTGCCTCATCTAAGGAATAAACCCGAGAATTGTTCACTTTGCTAAGACCCTCGAAACAGCTAATTGCAACGCAGAGAACCTTTGGCTCGAGCATTATTGTCCATCCCCTTGTTGTCGTCTTCTAGGTTTTTGGTAGAAATGGTAGAGTTTGCAGCTATTCTTTTCTTTTCGCCACCCCTCGGCAAACGATTTTTCTGTCGACAAAGTCCTGCTTTCTTTTCTATTTACCATCCAGTGTCTCTTAGTGGAACTGACTGGATCATTGCCCAGAAGTGGCTTTGCCTAACGAAAGGCTTCACGGGGATGGTATGCCTCTGTTGGATATCTGGCAGAGTTTGCCAAACCTCTGCAAGGATGTTCTATTAGTCTAGTTTATGCTTACACAGAGTTGTAGCTAAAGCTGTCAGATAGAGCCCAAACATCAGAACATTTAGAAATAACCATAGAATGTTAGACACGCAATCAAGGAACACATAAAACACAACAAACACGAACATGGCGTTTCCCAATGAATCCTTTCAGTTGTATAAAAATGCGCCCCTTTTCGTCTAAGAATATCTTATCATGAATCACTAAACCAAAAATACTGTGGCGTATGTGGAACATTTTAAGGGATTTTTTATGTGTTCTCAGTAGTTGTTACACATATTGGCCGGTCGAAAGGGCACATGGCCTTTTTAAAAATTATTAAGCTTTATTGAGTGACAACACAACATTTATCGATTCCTCGTTTGACTTGTGATAAATGTCAGAAAAGTTCAAACACCTCTTATATCTTAAAATGTCAAGTAATTAACCGAAACCCTCAATTAGACGCACGCTTATTGGCTCGCATTGGATAAACTTTTCCCAAGGAATTCGTTAATCTTCGTCTCTACGATTGATCCGAAAATAGGACAAGTTCCGTCGTGGCTTAAAAATGTCGTACACTCACTTCACAGCGAACTTCACACGACTTTGTTGCACACTCTTAAAATAATTTAAAAATGTTTTTCGATTCAATTCAATTGATTTGAATTCATTCACGTTTACAAACAAATTAAAAATGCACGTTTCGAGTAATTAAATGCTTAAATTCTTCCGCAAATTAAAGAGGGCCAGGCCATGCACGGCAAATTTCTCGGCGAATGTTGTCAATTTAATTAAAAAGTTAATGCCGTCCGACCCAGTGGACGCACACAACCATAAAACTTTTTTTTTTTAATTATTTGCCAAATCCTAAACTAATCTCTCATGACAAGCAACATAAACTATTGCAGACTTTGTATTCGATTTCGTCGTGTATTTTGTAACCATTCGCATAAAAATCAATCTTCGGTTTGACGGTCAAAAACTCCCATGGGCAAAACAAAGCGATTTTATTTTTAAAAATAAATAATAAAACAATTTCGACGACAGGTCATTGCAAAACTTAGCAAAACACACACTTCCCTTGGGGCCAAGCAAAATTTTTCATTCGAACTGCACTCGCCTCTTAGCCGCCATCTGTTGGGTCTCAACGCCCGGTATGTTTTGTGCATTTATCAAATTCCTTTTGTCATTTTCACTAACGGTGAAATATATTCCACATTTGTATACATGTCGTCTATTAATTAAAATATGTGGCAGCTCAAAGCGGAACATACAGCGTAGCCCATGTTTCTTTTTAGACTGTTTATCTACGCTTGCGACCAAATTTACAATGTTAATGTCGAAAATGACGTTTACAAGCAGCTGAGGGCGAAATTTCGAAATTGACCGTTAACTGATTTTGGCGAAATTCACAAATTTTAGGATACAGTGTGTCTCAGTGGAAGAATAAGAACGAGTGGTGGTGTATCAATTAGTTTGTGTCAATTTGGTAATGCGTCGGAAAACTTGTGAAATCTTCGATCGTGATAGAGTGGCCGAAACCACCAATCGAAGCAAAGAAGGTTATCAGATTTGTGGAAAGGGCTGTGACAGCATTTCTGACACCGACTTCACATGTTACAACTGCACTTCTATTCTAATCACGCTGGACGGTTGGTGCTCGGTGCAAAAAGCAACCATGTTGAAATACCACCTGAATGCTGGTGGGATGTCGACAGATATCCGCTAGAGAGTATAAAAGAATTCGAACAAGTCTCAGAAGGATGGAAGCGATTTTTGGCTCAATTGCTAAAAAAAGGTAGGAAATACAGTGTGTGAGCTTTTAAAAGTAGGAATCGGCTATAACGACATTTCGTGTAGTGAGGATCCGGATATAACCATCCATTTTCAGAGTCTTGACGGCACTGAGAATGGGTGTAGTTTGCTTAAAGTTTACAAATTCTCTTCGACATCGTTATAACCGATTGCTATTGTATTTTAGTTTTGACACATGTAGTAATTTTTGATATGCGACCATCGCTGAAGCTGTTTGTTTAGCTGCGGTTTAAATATTTCGATCTCGAGAGACAGAGCTTCATTGGTCCAGGAAAGTTTTCATAGACATCCGCCTACGAACAAGGATGCTTAGGCTACGCGCAGAATGATGTGATGCGAGAATCGTGGAATGAAACTGGTCACGTTACGCGATAAGAATTCATGTAAACAGTTCTATAGCACGCCCAACACTTCTCGCATTGCATCACTGTGCGCATTGCCTCAGGCTGCGTTTACACCAGACATTTGACAGTATCACAAATGAGGTAACAAGGTCTAGGCTCCATGTTATTGCACAAAAAAGTATATTCCGCTTTTCTAATGCAATCAAAATTTAGAGGGGCAAACTGCTGTAGTGTAAGCCGTGAATTGGCATGGACAGATCTGGTCATCGAACAAAAATTGAAAACTAGGGCAGACCTAGAAGAAAACACAGAAATGTCTCGTCGATGGTAGGTAGGTAGAGGTGGCGGTTCAACTGAACCCAATTAGCACTAGGATGTGCCTTTTTGTTATCACGACTCGTGTAACCTGGTTGATGATGTGTCTTGTTGGAAATTGGTGAAATAGCCGGGTGTGCCTAGATCCAGCCTGTGGAGGTCTTGTATCCTTTTACTCGTCGATACCTTCTATATATATATTTTTTTTTTTTCGATATATTTTGAAACAATTCTCCATTTCATTTGCACGCGTCCTGCTCTATCCCAAAGAAGAAAGCTCTATCTAGGAGCCTATCACTTCGACAATCTGGCGAATTATTAAATTGAATTAATTAAATTGAAATCTCCAAATGGTTTCAATAGTTGAAAGGGCACTTTGAGTACAGATCCTAGTGGCATCACAAAGGGCCTTCCTTGGCCTACGTGTGTCTGTGCCTCGCATGGACAGCCACTGAACCGTTTACAGATAATGATGATGGAGAATAAACGATGTTTCTTTGTTGACAATAATTCAACATGAGATCTAAAAATCAGTCAACAGTGCTGTTACTCGGCTCAAACAGCCTCATATCAAGAAGACGGGTTATGAATCCTCTCCTGAGCAGGCAAAGAAAAAACAATCAAAGAACTCCTAGACAAAATGTGACTGATTAAATGTTTTTAAATTTCTCTACGTTTCTACATGTATCTTTCTAAAACCAAGGACTTCCTTATAAATACAATTTGTCGTTGTTTTTCGGTTACCGCGGATAAAGAGGGAGTAGAACAAATTTCAAGACTTGAGTCGGACTGTTTAGGTGTTACTGTACTGAATACTTCTTCGCAGCAATTCCTGTGACATTTTTAAAAATTATATTCAAAGTTTAACTAGGGGAAGTATCTTAATCATCTTGTTCTATTCGTGTTTCTTTGCAGAAGGGGATGAATCACAAATCTTTGTTAAATTTTTCCGTTTCCATAAGTGCTATGATTTGATACCGACCTCTGCTAAATTGGTTGTATTCGATACTCAATTGCTGGTGAAAAAAGCATTCTATGCCCTGGTGTATAATGGTGTACGAGCAGCGCCATTATGGGATTCACAGAAGCAACAATTTGTCGGGATGTTAACCATAACGGATTTCATCAAAATCCTACAAATGTATTATACGTCACCGAATTCTTCGATGGATCAATTGGAGGAGCACAAGTTAGATACATGGAGAAGTAAGTTGTTTAACTTTTTTATTACACAACAATCGTTGTTTATTAACCAATGTGATTTCAGGTGTTCTCCACAACCAAGTAATGCCTTTAGTTAGTATCGGACCCGATGCGTCGCTGTACGATGCTATTAAAATTTTAATACACAACCGAATTCATCGACTACCAGTTATTGATCCAATGACAGGAAATGTTTTGTATATATTGACCCACAAGAGAATTCTTAGGTTCCTGTTTTTATATGTAAGTTACACCAAATCTCCAGTTGATCCACAACCGTCTAATGTGTTTTCCTTTAGATTAATGATCTACCAAAGCCATCATATATGCAAAGGAAGTTAAGAGATTTAAAAATTGGCACATATGATAACATTGAGACTGCTGATGAAAGTACTAGTATAATAACGGCCTTAAAGAAATTCGTGGAGAGGAGAGTGTCAGCGTTGCCATTAGTGGATGCCGAAGGAAGATTGGTTGACATCTATGCGAAATTTGATGTGATTGTAAGTACAAATTGATCTTTAAAACACTTCCTCCACGCCCGTAGCCAGCTAGATAGGGAGCTGATTTCAATCTGAGATTTGGGGAAATTCTCGATTTGTGTGTGAGCTCCCTTCAAAATTTCCTGAGCACTTTCAAAAATTCAATACTGGCTACGAGCGTGACTTCTTCACCGATCGATTTTAGCTGTCGCTAACAAACTATGTTTTATTTTTTATTTCCAGAATCTAGCGGCAGAAAAAACCTACAACGATTTAGATGTATCCCTGCGTAAGGCAAACGAACACCGTAACGAATGGTTCGAAGGTGTTCAAAAATGCGACCTGGACGAGACCCTCTACACGGTCATGGAGCGTATTGTACGCGCCGAAGTACACCGATTGGTTGTTACCGATGAAAATCGAAAAGTCATTGGCATCATCTCCCTATCGGATATTCTCCTCTATTTAGTTCTAAGACCTAGTGGCGATGGAGTTGGTGGATCAGAACAATCGCTACGTGCCTCAGATCCAATACTACAAAGTAAATCATCCGAAGAAGATGAGGTGACAGTCGAGAAGTCACATTCTGGTTCCGGTAGCCGATCATTGATCGAAGATATTGTCGAAGAAGAAGTGTTAGATAATAATAAAACTGAAGATACCGTCAACAATAATAACAATGACATCGCTGAATCTACCAACGGTGACGGTGCCGCCGAGGATGACGATGATGATGATAACGATACATCTAGTGAGAATTCCAAAAATAACCAAAAAGCACGTCTTATTGAAGACGATTTGGACGACGATGTGATCATCAAAAGGGATACAAGTAAATTATCGTCCGGATCATTGTCCGGTGATGGCGATACGTCAAGTTTAAATCAAGCGACGATAAATAATGCAGTACCTACGGCCCGAGAAGTGGCACTTGTGAGCGAGTAAACAAATAGTTCATTTCTTTATTTTCTATCTTATTCGAAAAAAAACAAAAAACTCTTTCAGTGGGAAAATGAAATGTCAAAATTGTATCTTATAATGTAAGTTATATTTGTTTCTGTCAAAAGTGAAGAATGAAACTTTTTTCTTTTTACATATTATTGATTTTTCCAATTACAACATACAATTTACCCCTAATGGCATCTTTTTTCCATTTTTGTTTTTTTTTTTTTAAGTAAATTCAAATAAATTGGAAATGTCAACAGATGGTGATGGTACTGTTTGACTTTCACTTTTTGACAAAACGTAAAAAAATACACATGTACAACGAGGATGATACTTAAAAGAAAGAAGAGAAAAACAAAATGTGATTTGTGAGAGAAACAATAGAAATTGAATTGAAATTTATTTTTATACTTTAGAACGTTTTGTCAAAAATGAGCAGACAGTCATCATTGTATAGTAAAAATGAAGTCAGGTTTAACTTTTAATTACCGTGAAATGTCAAGGGCGATGCTAGAAAGATGGAAATGCATATATGAGTATGCATGCTCACTACGTTGTTGAGTTATACAGTCGTGGTGCGAACTAATTAGAAGTCCATAGTTTATTTAATGTGATGCAGAGGATCGGTACATTTAGAAAACATAAAACCGCAGAGAATTATACCTCTACATCCCTACTTAAATGATTTCGTGGTGCATTTAGTATGGAATGCCTTCTTTTTGCCTTCGGATATATTTTTTCTATTTGATCCCTTTCTATTAACCGTTTTTATTTAAGTTGAGCAATCGTCCAGTCCTTAGTTTACTTGTCTTCTGATTTTTCACTAAAACATTGGATTCTTACGTGATTGTTGTGGTTCAGTGGTTAGTGCAATCATCCTTTCGTACCACCTCTCGTCAGGAAATAGCAAACCTCTGAGAGTAAAATTCAGCATCGGCAATTAAACCTGTAAGTCTCTTGCATTCGTGCGTTCTAACGTTCCTAATTAGTTCAACCACATTTATAAGTGCTTTTGATTCTTTCCTTTTTCGGTATATACTCAATAATTCAGCACGAAAAATAACATGGTTTGACAGGCAATCGCCATTACAGCTCAATAAAGTGCTTTTAAACGTTGGAAACCGACACAAACTTGCCGACCTCTTGTGCTACCAATTAAAGCAATATCAGACATTTCTCTTGTAGGCAATACAAAATCTAATTCAAATGGGATAATTTTCTTTTCATCAACAATAAATGTAATTTTCTCTTAAAGATAAAGTCTAAACAAATTGCTTTATAAGAAAGAATACATATGAATAATGAATATTCTCCAATATCCCATCGTATCCTTGTACGCTTTACAATACAAAATAACACAATACACGTCTATTTTTCCATAAGTAATTTAAAACGTTTATGTTTCTCTTTATTAAAATAAAATAAAATAAAAAACACCAATATTATACAAAGAAAGGCAATATTGCAATTTTTATAAATCAATAAAGCTTAACGAGAGGAAAAACAACATACAATAAACAGAAGAAAATATTAATAATAAAAGCAAATAAATTTAAACAAAAGCTACCGCTTAGATTATTTTTCTAAACATATATACACAATAAAACAAAACAAACATAATTATATAAAATAAGTAAATAGAAAGCAAAGATAAAAAAATTTAATAATAAGTTTAAATGTAATTATTCTAATGGAGTGATATTAAATTTTAATAATTTCCTTTTTACTAATTTAGAACTAATTATTATTATTGTTTTGTGCTTGTTGTTTTAGTTTTTTTTTTTCTTGTTTCACGTAATTTTAATAACTCTCTTTTCTTTTCTTATTTTTTAAAAGTAATACAGAAAACAATTTTTATTAATATATACACAAAACAAAATTACCTATCCTGCTAAAATGCAATTAAGAAGAAACTAAAAAAAACATAATAATGAAATTGTTAAAGTTAATTAATTATAAAAAAAAAAATAAAACAAAAAATATATACATACAATACATTAACTTTTAAGTAGTAAACAAATACAACTAATTTTGAAAATGAATAAATGAAAAATGTTTATAATATATACATGTATTTTAAACAAATGGCAAACATGAAAGTTGATTAAATATAAATAAACAAACAAAAAACAAATGTGGAATAAAAAAAGAATATGTAAGGAATGAAATTTTATGAATTAAGCTTAGGATGTAAAGTTTAAATATTTTATTATCTAAATAATGAATGAAAACAAAAAATATACACATATATTACATTTTCTCTTTCCTAAAGTTAGGTGATATTACTGACAAGAAATATTATAAATAAAATTAAACAAACAAAAACAAGAAAATACTAGATCTAATGAAAACATAAATCAAATATTGATGAAATTATAAAAAAGAAAATAAAACAAGAAAATGTTAAAGCGATTTTGAGTGGCTTTTTATTTGTGTGCAGAGTTATAGAGCGGAGAGTTTCCAAGAAAAGCAGCCCTTACCCCACCCCGTAGCTTTAAAAATAAGGGAGATATCGAGGTTTTTCGATTCTCAACTCTTCTCTTAATCGTCCTGCCGGGCCGTAGCTCATAAACCGTTAGGCGCAGAGCAAAACTTTCCAGGGGAAAGTTGTAGAGCGGAAAATTTCCAAGAAAAGCAGCCCTTACTTCAGTCCGTAGCTTTAAAAACAAGGGAGATATCGAGGTTTTCCGATTCTCATCTTTACAGAAAATCAGCCACAGGCCGCCTCGAGCGAAGTAGAAATTTCTCCATTTTTTCCATGAAAACCAACTCCGAACCCTTCGCAAGCGATTTGCGCGTTTCCCTTGCGTTTTAGGGCAAAACGCTCGTCACGATCGCAAATCTTGAACAAAGTGGAACTCAAATTTTCTGATCTACAACGTGGGCTGGTCTGTTTCGCGAAATTTTGCACGGGGGGGGAGGTAGGGGGGGTTTCCGCATGGTTCACCCCGCCGAGCCGTAGCTCCTAAACCGTTAGGCGCAGACCAAAACTTTCTATGGCGGAGTTGTAGAGCGGAGAATTTCCACGAAAGGCAGCCCTTAGTCCACCCCGTAGCTTCAAAAATAACGGAGATATTGAAGTTTTTCGAGTTTCAATTTTTCAGAATATCAGACACGCGTTTCCCCGCGGTTAAGGGCAAAACGCTCGTCGCGATCTAAAACCTTGGCAACATCGAAATGAAAACGTCTGATCTAAATTATGGACAGGTCTGTTTTGAGATATTTCGCAAGGGGTGGGCGGGAGAGGGTCCTTTGGAATGGTTCGTCCCGCCAGGCCATAGCTCCTGAATCGTTAGGCGCAGAGCAAAACTTTCTATGGCGGAGTTGTAGAGCGGAAAATTTCCAAGAAAAGCAGCCCTTTCCCCACCCCGTAGCTTCAAAAATAACGGAGATATTGAAGTTTTTCGAGTTTCAATTTTTCAGAATATCAGACACGCGTTTCCCCGCGGTTAAGGGCAAAACGCTCGTCGCGATATAAAACCTTAGCAACATCGAAATGAAAACGTCTGATCTAAATTATGGACAGGTCTGTTTTGAGATATTTCCCAAGGGGTGGGCGGGAGAGGGTCTTGTGGAATGGTTCGTCCCGCCGGGCCATAGCTCCTGAATCGTTAGGCGCAGAGCAAAACTTTCTATGGCGGAGTTGTAGAGCGGAAAATTTCCAAGAAAAGCAGCCCTTACCCCACCCCGTAGCTTTAAAAATAAGGGAGATATCGAGGTTTTTCGATTCTCAACTCTTCTCTTAATCGTCCTGCCGGGCCGTAGCTCATAAACCGTTAGGCGCAGAGCAAAACTTTCCAGGGGAAAGTTGTAGAGCGGAAAATTTCCAAGAAAAGCAGCCCTTACTTCAGTCCGTAGCTTTAAAAACAAGGGAGATATCGAGGTTTTCCGATTCTCATCTTTACAGAAAATCAGCCACAGGCCGCCTCGAGCGAAGTAGAAATTTCTCCATTTTTTCCATGAAAACCAACTCCGAACCCTTTGCAAGCGATTTGCGCGTTTCCCTTGCGTTTTAGGGCAAAACGCTCGTCACGATCGCAAATTTTGAACAAAGTGGAACTCAAATTTTCTGATCTACAACGTGGGCTGGTCTGTTTCGCGAAATTTTGCACGGGGGGGGAGGTAGGGGGGGGTTTCCGCATGGTTCACCCCGCCGAGCCGTAGCTCCTAAACCGTTAGGCGCAGACCAAAACTTTCTATGGCGGAGTTGTAGAGCGGAGAATTTCCACGAAAGGCAGCCCTTAGTCCACCCCGTAGCTTCAAAAATAACGGAGATATTGAAGTTTTTCGAGTTTCAATTTTTCAGAATATCAGACACGCGTTTCCCCGCGGTTAAGGGCAAAACGCTCGTCGCGATCTAAAACCTTAGCAACATCGAAATGAAAACGTCTGATCTAAATTATGGACAGGTCTGTTTTGAGATATTTCGCGAGGGGTGGGCGGGAGAGGGTCTTGTGGAATGGTTCGTCCCGCCGGGCCATAGCTCCTGAATCGTTAGGCGCAGAGCAAAACTTTCTATGGCGGAGTTGTAGAGCGGAAAATTTCCAAGAAAAGCAGCCCTTTCCCCACCCCGTAGCTTCAAAAATAACGGAGATATTGAAGTTTTTCGAGTTTCAATTTTTCAGAATATCAGACACGCGTTTCCCCGCGGTTAAGGGCAAAACGCTCGTCGCGATATAAAACCTTAGCAACATCGAAATGAAAACGTCTGATCTAAATTATGGACAGGTCTGTTTTGAGATATTTCGCGAGGGGTGGGCGGGAGAGGGTCTTGTGGAATGGTTCGTCCCGCCGGGCCATAGCTCCTGAATCGTTAGGCGCAGAGCAAAACTTTCTATGGCGGAGTTGTAGAGCGGAAAATTTCCAAGAAAAGCAGCCCTTACCCCACCCCGTAGCTTTAAAAATAAGGGAGATATCGAGGTTTTTCGATTCTCAACTCTTCTCTTAATCGTCCTGCCGGGCCGTAGCTCATAAACCGTTAGGCGCAGAGCAAAACTTTCCAGGGGAAAGTTGTAGAGCGGAAAATTTCCAAGAAAAGCAGCCCTTACTTCAGTCCGTAGCTTTAAAAACAAGGGAGATATCGAGGTTTTCCGATTCTCATCTTTACAGAAAATCAGCCACAGGCCGCCTCGAGCGAAGTAGAAATTTCTCCATTTTTGCCATGAAAACCAACTCCGAACCCTTCGCAAGCGATTTGCGCGTTTCCCTTGCGTTTTAGGGCAAAACGCTCGTCACGATCGCAAATCTTGAACAAAGTGGAACTCAAATTTTCTGATCTACAACGTGGGCTGGTCTGTTTCGCGAAATTTTGCACGGGGGGGGAGGTAGGGGGGGGTTTCCGCATGGTTCACCCCGCCGAGCCGTAGCTCCTAAACCGTTAGGCGCAGACCAAAACTTTCTATGGCGGATTTGTAGAGCGGAGAATTTCCACGAAAGGCAGCCCTTACTCCACCCCGTAGCTTGAAAAATAACGAAGATATTGAAGTTTTTCGAGTTTCAATTTTTCAGAATATCAGACACGCGTTTCCCCGCGGTTAAGGGCAAAACGCTCGTCGCGATCTAAAACCTTAGCAACATCGAAATGAAAACGTCTGATCTAAATTATGGACAGGTCTGTTTTGAGATATTTCCCAAGGGGTGGGCGGGAGAGGGTCTTGTGGAATGGTTCGTCCCGCCGGGCCATAGCTCCTGAATCGTTAGGCGCAGAGCAAAACTTTCTATGGCGGAGTTGTAGAGCGGAAAATTTCCAAGAAAAGCAGCCCTTACCCCACCCCGTAGCTTTAAAAATAAGGGAGATATCGAGGTTTTTCGATTCTCAACTCTTCTCTTAATCGTCCTGCCGGGCCGTAGCTCATAAACCGTTAGGCGCAGAGCAAAACTTTCCAGGGGAAAGTTGTAGAGCCGAAAATTTCCAAGAAAAGCAGCCCTTACTTCAGTCCGTAGCTTTAAAAACAAGGGAGATATCGAGGTTTTCCGATTCTCATCTTTACAGAAAATCAGCCACAGGCCGCCTCGAGCGAAGTAGAAATTTCTCCATTTTTGCCATGAAAACCAACTCCGAACCCTTCGCAAGCGATTTGCGCGTTTCCCTTGCGTTTTAGGGCAAAACGCTCGTCACGATCGCAAATCTTGAACAAAGTGGAACTCAAATTTTCTGATCTACAACGTGGGCTGGTCTGTTTCGCGAAATTTTGCACGGTGGGGGAGGTAGGGGGGGGTTTCCGCATGGTTCACCCCGCCGAGCCGTAGCTCCTAAACCGTTAGGCGCAGACCAAAACTTTCTATGGCGGATTTGTAGAGCGGAGAATTTCCACGAAAGGCAGCCCTTACTCCACCCCGTAGCTTCAAAAATAACGAAGATATTGAAGTTTTTCGAGTTTCAATTTTTCAGAATATCAGACACGCGTTTCCCCGCGGTTAAGGGCAAAACGCTCGTCGCGATCTAAAACCTTGGCATCGAAATGAAAACGTCTGATCTAAATTATGGACAGGTCTGTTTTGAGATATTTCGCGAGGGGTGGGCGGGAGAGGGTCTTGTGGAATGGTTCGTCCCGCCGGGCCATAGCTCCTGAATCGTTAGGCGCAGAGCAAAACTTTCTATGGCGGAGTTGTAGAGCGGAAAATTTCCAAGAAAAGCAGCCCTTACCCCACCCCGTAGCTTTAAAAATAAGGGAGATATCGAGGTTTTTCGATTCTCAACTCTTCTCTTAATCGTCCTGCCGGGCCGTAGCTCATAAACCGTTAGGCGCAGAGCAAAACTTTCCAGGGGAAAGTTGTAGAGCCGAAAATTTCCAAGAAAAGCAGCCCTTACTTCAGTCCGTAGCTTTAAAAACAAGGGAGATATCGAGGTTTTCCGATTCTCATCTTTACAGAAAATCAGCCACAGGCCGCCTCGAGCGAAGTAGAAATTTCTCCATTTTTGCCATGAAAACCAACTCCGAACCCTTCGCAAGCGATTTGCGCGTTTCCCTTGCGTTTTAGGGCAAAACGCTCGTCACGATCGCAAATCTTGAACAAAGTGGAACTCAAATTTTCTGATCTACAACGTGGGCTGGTCTGTTTCGCGAAATTTTGCACGGGGGGGGAGGTAGGGGGGGGTTTCCGCATGGTTCACCCCGCCGAGCCGTAGCTCCTAAACCGTTAGGCGCAGACCAAAACTTTCTATGGCGGATTTGTAGAGCGGAGAATTTCCACGAAAGGCAGCCCTTACTCCACCCCGTAGCTTGAAAAATAACGAAGATATTGAAGTTTTTCGAGTTTCAATTTTTCAGAATATCAGACACGTGTTTCCCCGCGGTTAAGGGCAAAACGCTCGTCGCGATCTAAAACCTTAGCAACATCGAAATGAAAACGTCTGATCTAAATTATGGACAGGTCTGTTTTGAGATATTTCCCAAGGGGTGGGCGGGAGAGGGTCTTGTGGAATGGTTCGTCCCGCCGGGCCATAGCTCCTGAATCGTTAGGCGCAGAGCAAAACTTTCTATGGCGGAGTTGTAGAGCGGAAAATTTCCAAGAAAAGCAGCCCTTACCCCACCCCGTAGCTTTAAAAATAAGGGAGATATCGAGGTTTTTCGATTCTCAACTCTTCTCTTAATCGTCCTGCCGGGCCGTAGCTCATAAACCGTTAGGCGCAGAGCAAAACTTTCCAGGGGAAAGTTGTAGAGCGGAAAATTTCCAAGAAAAGCAGCCCTTACTTCAGTCCGTAGCTTTAAAAACAAGGGAGATATCGAGGTTTTCCGATTCTCATCTTTACAGAAAATCAGCCACAGGCCGCCTCGAGCGAAGTAGAAATTTCTCCATTTTTTCCATGAAAACCAACTCCGAACCCTTCGCAAGCGATTTGCGCGTTTCCCTTGCGTTTTAGGGCAAAACGCTCGTCACGATCGCAAATCTTGAACAAAGTGGAACTCAAATTTTCTGATCTACAACGTGGGCTGGTCTGTTTCGCGAAATTTTGCACGGGGGGGGAGGTAGGGGGGGGTTTCCGCATGGTTCACCCCGCCGAGCCGTAGCTCCTAAACCGTTAGGCGCAGACCAAAACTTTCTATGGCGGATTTGTAGAGCGGAGAATTTCCACGAAAGGCAGCCCTTACTCCACCCCGTAGCTTCAAAAATAACGAAGATATTGAAGTTTTTCGAGTTTCAATTTTTCAGAATATCAGACACGCGTTTCCCCGCGGTTAAGGGCAAAACGCTCGTCGCGATCTAAAACCTTGGCAACATCGAAATGAAAACGTCTGATCTAAATTATGGACAGGTCTGTTTTGAGATATTTCGCAAGGGGTGGGCGGGAGAGGGTCCTTTGGAATGGTTCGTCCCGCCAGGCCATATCTCCTGAATCGTTAGGCGCAGAGCAAAACTTTCTATGGCGGAGTTGTAGAGCGGAAAATTTCCAAGAAAAGCAGCCCTTACCCCACCCCGTAGCTTTAAAAATAAGGGAGATATCGAGGTTTTTCGATTCTCAACTCTTCTCTTAATCGTCCTGCCGGGCCGTAGCTCATAAACCGTTAGGCGCAGAGCAAAACTTTCCAGGGGAAAGTTGTAGAGCCGAAAATTTCCAAGAAAAGCAGCCCTTACTTCAGTCCGTAGCTTTAAAAACAAGGGAGATATCGAGGTTTTCCGATTCTCATCTTTACAGAAAATCAGCCACAGGCCGCCTCGAGCGAAGTAGAAATTTCTCCATTTTTGCCATGAAAACCAACTCCGAACCCTTCGCAAGCGATTTGCGCGTTTCCCTTGCGTTTTAGGGCAAAACGCTCGTCACGATCGCAAATCTTGAACAAAGTGGAACTCAAATTTTCTGATCTACAACGTGGGCTGGTCTGTTTCGCGAAATTTTGCACGGGGGGGGAGGTAGGGGGGGGTTTCCGCATGGTTCACCCCGCCGAGCCGTAGCTCCTAAACCGTTAGGCGCAGACCAAAACTTTCTATGGCGGATTTGTAGAGCGGAGAATTTCCACGAAAGGCAGCCCTTACTCCACCCCGTAGCTTGAAAAATAACGAAGATATTGAAGTTTTTCGAGTTTCAATTTTTCAGAATATCAGACACGCGTTTCCCCGCGGTTAAGGGCAAAACGCTCGTCGCGATCTAAAACCTTAGCAACATCGAAATGAAAACGTCTGATCTAAATTATGGACAGGTCTGTTTTGAGATATTTCCCAAGGGGTGGGCGGGAGAGGGTCTTGTGGAATGGTTCGTCCCGCCGGGCCATAGCTCCTGAATCGTTAGGCGCAGAGCAAAACTTTCCAGGGGAAAGTTGTAGAGCGGAAAATTTCCAAGAAAAGCAGCCCTTACCCCACCCCGTAGCTTTAAAAATAAGGGAGATATCGAGGTTTTTCGATTCTCAACTCTTCTCTTAATCGTCCTGCCGGGCCGTAGCTCATAAACCGTTAGGCGCAGAGCAAAACTTTCCAGGGGAAAGTTGTAGAGCGGAAAATTGCCAAGAAAAGCAGCCCTTACTTCAGTCCGTAGCTTTAAAAACAAGGGAGATATCGAGGTTTTCCGATTCTCATCTTTACAGAAAATCAGCCACAGGCCGCCTCGAGCGAAGTAGAAATTTCTCCATTTTTGCCATGAAAACCAACTCCGAACCCTTCGCAAGCGATTTGCGCGTTTCCCTTGCGTTTTAGGGCAAAACGCTCGTCACGATCGCAAATCTTGAACAAAGTGGAACTCAAATTTTCTGATCTACAACGTGGGCTGGTCTGTTTCGCGAAATTTTGCACGGGGGGGGAGGTAGGGGGGGGTTTCCGCATGGTTCACCCCGCCGAGCCGTAGCTCCTAAACCGTTAGGCGCAGACCAAAACTTTCTATGGCGGATTTGTAGAGCGGAGAATTTCCACGAAAGGCAGCCCTTACTCCACCCCGTAGCTTCAAAAATAACGAAGATATTGAAGTTTTTCGAGTTTCAATTTTTCAGAATATCAGACACGCGTTTCCCCGCGGTTAAGGGCAAAACGCTCGTCGCGATCTAAAACCTTAGCAACATCGAAATGAAAACGTCTGATCTAAATTATGGACAGGTCTGTTTTGAGATATTTCGCAAGGGGTGGGCGGGAGAGGGTCTTGTGGAATGGTTCGTCCCGCCGGGCCATAGCTCCTGAATCGTTAGGCGCAGAGCAAAACTTTCTATGGCGGAGTTGTAAAGCGGAAAATTTCCAAGAAAAGCAGCCCTTTCCCCACCCCGTAGCTTCAAAAATAACGGAGATATTGAAGTTTTTCGAGTTTCAATTTTTCAGAATATCAGACACGCGTTTCCCCGCGGTTAAGGGCAAAACGCTCGTCGCGATATAAAACCTTAGCAACATCGAAATGAAAACGTCTGATCTAAATTATGGACAGGTCTGTTTTGAGATATTTCGCGAGGGGTGGGCGGGAGAGGGTCTTGTGGAATGGTTCGTCCCGCCGGGCCATAGCTCCTGAATCGTTAGGCGCAGAGCAAAACTTTCTATGGCGGAGTTGTAGAGCGTAAAATTTCCAAGAAAAGCAGCCCTTACCCCACCCCGTAGCTTTAAAAATAAGGGAGATATCGAGGTTTTTCGATTCTCAACTCTTCTCTTAATCGTCCTGCCGGGCCGTAGCTCATAAACCGTTAGGCGCAGAGCAAAACTTTCCAGGGGAAAGTTGTAGAGCGGAAAATTTCCAAGAAAAGCAGCCCTTACTTCAGTCCGTAGCTTTAAAAACAAGGGAGATATCGAGGTTTTCCGATTCTCATCTTTACAGAAAATCAGCCACAGGCCGCCTCGAGCGAAGTAGAAATTTCTCCATTTTTGCCATGAAAACCAACTCCGAACCCTTCGCAAGCGATTTGCGCGTTTCCCTTGCGTTTTAGGGCAAAACGCTCGTCACGATCGCAAATCTTGAACAAAGTGGAACTCAAATTTTCTGATCTACAACGTGGGCTGGTCTGTTTCGCGAAATTTTGCACGGGGGGGGGAGGTAGGGGGGGGTTTCCGCATGGTTCACCCCGCCGAGCCGTAGCTCCTAAACCGTTAGGCGCAGACCAAAACTTTCTATGGCGGATTTGTAGAGCGGAGAATTTCCACGAAAGGCAGCCCTTACTCCACCCCGTAGCTTCAAAAATAACGAAGATATTGAAGTTTTTCGAGTTTCAATTTTTCAGAATATCAGACACGCGTTTCCCCGCGGTTAAGGGCAAAACGCTCGTCGCGATATAAAACCTTAGCAACATCGAAATGAAAACGTCTGATCTAAATTATGGACAGGTCTGTTTTGAGATATTTCGCAAGGGGTGGGCGGGAGAGGGTCTTGTGGAATGGTTCGTCCCGCCGGGCCATAGCTCCTGAATCGTTAGGCGCAGAGCAAAACTTTCTATGGCGGAGTTGTAAAGCGGAAAATTTCCAAGAAAAGCAGCCCTTTCCCCACCCCGTAGCTTCAAAAATAACGGAGATATTGAAGTTTTTCGAGTTTCAATTTTTCAGAATATCAGACACGCGTTTCCCCGCGGTTAAGGGCAAAACGCTCGTCGCGATATAAAACCTTAGCAACATCGAAATGAAAACGTCTGATCTAAATTATGGACAGGTCTGTTTTGAGATATTTCGCGAGGGGTGGGCGGGAGAGGGTCTTGTGGAATGGTTCGTCCCGCCGGGCCATAGCTCCTGAATCGTTAGGCGCAGAGCAAAACTTTCTATGGCGGAGTTGTAGAGCGGAAAATTTCCAAGAAAAGCAGCCCTTACCCCACCCCGTAGCTTTAAAAATAAGGGAGATATCGAGGTTTTCCGATTCTCATCTTTACAGAAAATCAGCCACAGGCCGCCTCGAGCGAAGTAGAAATTTCTCCATTTTTGCCATGAAAACCAACTCCGAACCCTTCGCAAGCGATTTGCGCGTTTCCCTTGCGTTTTAGGGCAAAACGCTCGTCACGATCGCAAATCTTGAACAAAGTGGAACTCAAATTTTCTGATCTACAACGTGGGCTGGTCTGTTTCGCGAAATTTTGCACGGGGGGGGAGGTAGGGGGGGGTTTCCGCATGGTTCACCCCGCCGAGCCGTAGCTCCTAAACCGTTAGGCGCAGACCAAAACTTTCTATGGCGGATTTGTAGAGCGGAGAATTTCCACGAAAGGCAGCCCTTACTCCACCCCGTAGCTTCAAAAATAACGAAGATATTGAAGTTTTTCGAGTTTCAATTTTTCAGAATATCAGACACGCGTTTCCCCGCGGTTAAGGGCAAAACGCTCGTCGCGATCTAAAACCTTAGCAACATCGAAATGAAAACGTCTGATCTAAATTATGGACAGGTCTGTTTTGAGATATTTCGCAAGGGGTGGGCGGGAGAGAGTCTTGTGGAATGGTTCGTCCCGCCGGGCCATAGCTCCTGAATCGTTAGGCGCAGAGCAAAACTTTCTATGGCGGAGTTGTAGAGCGTAAAATTTCCAAGAAAAGCAGCCCTTACCCCACCCCGTAGCTTTAAAAATAAGGGAGATATCGAGGTTTTTCGATTCTCAACTCTTCTCTTAATCGTCCTGCCGGGCCGTAGCTCATAAACCGTTAGGCGCAGAGCAAAACTTTCCAGGGGAAAGTTGTAGAGCGGAAAATTTCCAAGAAAAGCAGCCCTTACTTCAGTCCGTAGCTTTAAAAACAAGGGAGATATCGAGGTTTTCCGATTCTCATCTTTACAGAAAATCAGCCACAGGCCGCCTCGAGCGAAGTAGAAATTTCTCCATTTTTGCCATGAAAACCAACTCCGAACCCTTCGCAAGCGATTTGCGCGTTTCCCTTGCGTTTTAGGGCAAAACGCTCGTCACGATCGCAAATCTTGAACAAAGTGGAACTCAAATTTTCTGATCTACAACGTGGGCTGGTCTGTTTCGCGAAATTTTGCACGGGGGGGGGAGGTAGGGGGGGGTTTCCGCATGGTTCACCCCGCCGAGCCGTAGCTCCTAAACCGTTAGGCGCAGACCAAAACTTTCTATGGCGGATTTGTAGAGCGGAGAATTTCCACGAAAGGCAGCCCTTACTCCACCCCGTAGCTTCAAAAATAACGAAGATATTGAAGTTTTTCGAGTTTCAATTTTTCAGAATATCAGACACGCGTTTCCCCGCGGTTAAGGGCAAAACGCTCGTCGCGATCTAAAACCTTAGCAACATCGAAATGAAAACGTCTGATCTAAATTATGGACAGGTCTGTTTTGAGATATTTCGCAAGGGGTGGGCGGGAGAGGGTCTTGTGGAATGGTTCGTCCCGCCGGGCCATAGCTCCTGAATCGTTAGGCGCAGAGCAAAACTTTCTATGGCGGAGTTGTAAAGCGGAAAATTTCCAAGAAAAGCAGCCCTTTCCCCACCCCGTAGCTTCAAAAATAACGGAGATATTGAAGTTTTTCGAGTTTCAATTTTTCAGAATATCAGACACGCGTTTCCCCGCGGTTAAGGGCAAAACGCTCGTCGCGATATAAAACCTTAGCAACATCGAAATGAAAACGTCTGATCTAAATTATGGACAGGTCTGTTTTGAGATATTTCGCGAGGGGTGGGCGGGAGAGGGTCTTGTGGAATGGTTCGTCCCGCCGGGCCATAGCTCCTGAATCGTTAGGCGCAGAGCAAAACTTTCTATGGCGGAGTTGTAGAGCGGAAAATTTCCAAGAAAAGCAGCCCTTACCCCACCCCGTAGCTTTAAAAATAAGGGAGATATCGAGGTTTTCCGATTCTCATCTTTACAGAAAATCAGCCACAGGCCGCCTCGAGCGAAGTAGAAATTTCTCCATTTTTGCCATGAAAACCAACTCCGAACCCTTCGCAAGCGATTTGCGCGTTTCCCTTGCGTTTTAGGGCAAAACGCTCGTCACGATCGCAAATCTTGAACAAAGTGGAACTCAAATTTTCTGATCTACAACGTGGGCTGGTCTGTTTCGCGAAATTTTGCACGGGGGGGGAGGTAGGGGGGGGTTTCCGCATGGTTCACCCCGCCGAGCCGTAGCTCCTAAACCGTTAGGCGCAGACCAAAACTTTCTATGGCGGATTTGTAGAGCGGAGAATTTCCACGAAAGGCAGCCCTTACTCCACCCCGTAGCTTCAAAAATAACGAAGATATTGAAGTTTTTCGAGTTTCAATTTTTCAGAATATCAGACACGCGTTTCCCCGCGGTTAAGGGCAAAACGCTCGTCGCGATCTAAAACCTTAGCAACATCGAAATGAAAACGTCTGATCTAAATTATGGACAGGTCTGTTTTGAGATATTTCGCAAGGGGTGGGCGGGAGAGAGTCTTGTGGAATGGTTCGTCCCGCCGGGCCATAGCTCCTGAATCGTTAGGCGCAGAGCAAAACTTTCTATGGCGGAGTTGTAGAGCGGAAAATTTCCAAGAAAAGCAGCCCTTACCCCACCCCGTAGCTTTAAAAATAAGGGAGATATCGAGGTTTTTCGATTCTCAACTCTTCTCTTAATCGTCCTGCCGGGCCGTAGCTCCTGAATCGTTAGGCGCAGAGCAAAACTTTCTATGGCGGAGTTGTAGAGCGGAAAATTTCCAAGAAAAGCAGCCCTTACCCCACCCCGTAGCTTTAAAAATAAGGGAGATATCGAGGTTTTTCGATTCTCAACTCTTCTCTTAATCGTCCTGCCGGGCCGTAGCTCATAAACCGTTAGGCGCAGAGCAAAACTTTCCAGCGGAAAGTTGTAGAGCGGAAAATTTCCAAGAAAAGCAGCCCTTACTTCAGTCCGTAGCTTTAAAAACAAGGGAGATATCGAGGTTTTCCGATTCTCATCTTTACAGAAAATCAGCCACAGGCCGCCTCGAGCGAAATAGAAATTTCTCCATTTTTGCCATGAAAACCAACTCCGAACCCTTCGCAAGCGATTTGCGCGTTTCCCTTGCGTTTTAGGGCAAAACGCTCGTCACGATCGCAAATCTTGAACAAAGTGGAACTCAAATTTTCTGATCTACAACGTGGGCTGGTCTGTTTCGCGAAATTTTGCACGGGGGGGGAGGTAGGGGGGGGTTTCCGCATGGTTCACCCCGCCGAGCCGTAGCTCCTAAACCGTTAGGCGCAGACCAAAACTTTCTATGGCGGATTTGTAGAGCGGAGAATTTCCACGAAAGGCAGCCCTTACTCCACCCCGTAGCTTCAAAAATAACGAAGATATTGAAGTTTTTCGAGTTTCAATTTTTCAGAATATCAGACACGCGTTTCCCCGCGGTTAAGGGCAAAACGCTCGTCGCGATCTAAAACCTTAGCAACATCGAAATGAAAACGTCTGATCTAAATTATGGACAGGTCTGTTTTGAGATATTTCGCGAGGGGTGGGCGGGAGAGGGTCTTGTGGAATGGTTCGTCCCGCCGGGCCATAGCTCCTGAATCGTTAGGCGCAGAGCAAAACTTTCTATGGCGGAGTTGTAGAGCGGAAAATTTCCAAGAAAAGCAGCCCTTACCCCACCCCGTAGCTTTAAAAATAAGAGAGATATCGAGGTTTTTCGATTCTCAACTCTTCTCTTAATCGTCCTGCCGGGCCGTAGCTCATAAACCGTTAGGCGCAGAGCAAAACTTTCCAGGGGAAAGTTGTAGAGCGGAAAATTTCCAAGAAAAGCAGCCCTTACTTCAGTCCGTAGCTTTAAAAACAAGGGAGATATCGAGGTTTTCCGATTCTCATCTTTACAGAAAATCAGCCACAGGCCGCCTCGAGCGAAGTAGAAATTTCTCCATTTTTGCCATGAAAACCAACTCCGAACCCTTCGCAAGCGATTTGCGCGTTTCCCTTGCGTTTTAGGGCAAAACGCTCGTCACGATCGCAAATCTTGAACAAAGTGGAACTCAAATTTTCTGATCTACAACGTGGGCTGGTCTGTTTCGCGAAATTTTGCACGGGGGGGGAGGTAGGGGGGGGTTTCCGCATGGTTCACCCCGCCGAGCCGTAGCTCCTAAACCGTTAGGCGCAGACCAAAACTTTCTATGGCGGATTTGTAGAGCGGAGAATTTCCACGAAAGGCAGCCCTTACTCCACCCCGTAGCTTCAGTCCGTAGCTTTAAAAACAAGGGAGATATCGAGGTTTTCCGATTCTCATCTTTACAGAAAATCAGCCACAGGCCGCCTCGAGCGAAGTAGAAATTTCTCCATTTTTGCCATGAAAACCAACTCCGAACCCTTCGCAAGCGATTTGCGCGTTTCCCTTGCGTTTTAGGGCAAAACGCTCGTCACGATCGCAAATCTTGAACAAAGTGGAACTCAAATTTTCTGATCTACAACGTGGGCTGGTCTGTTTCGCGAAATTTTGCACGGGGGGGGAGGTAGGGGGGGGTTTCCGCATGGTTCACCCCGCCGAGCCGTAGCTCCTAAACCGTTAGGCGCAGACCAAAACTTTCTATGGCGGATTTGTAGAGCGGAGAATTTCCACGAAAGGCAGCCCTTACTCCACCCCGTAGCTTCAAAAATAACGAAGATATTGAAGTTTTTCGAGTTTCAATTTTTCAGAATATCAGACACGCGTTTCCCCGCGGTTAAGGGCAAAACGCTCGTCGCGATCTAAAACCTTAGCAACATCGAAATGAAAACGTCTGATCTAAATTATGGACAGGTCTGTTTTGAGATATTTCGCAACGGGTGGGCGGGAGAGAGTCTTGTGGAATGGTTCGTCCCGCCGGGCCATAGCTCCTGAATCGTTAGGCGCAGAGCAAAACTTTCTATGGCGGAGTTGTAGAGCGGAAAATTTCCAAGAAAAGCAGCCCTTTCCCCACCCCTTAGCTTCAAAAATAACGGAGATATTGAAGTTTTTCGAGTTTCAATTTTTCAGAATATCAGACACGCGTTTCCCCGCGGTTAAGGGCAAAACGCTCGTCGCGATATAAAACCTTAGCAACATCGAAATGAAAACGTCTGATCTAAATTATGGACAGGTCTGTTTTGAGATATTTCGCGAGGGGTGGGCGGGAGAGGGTCTTGTGGAATGGTTCGTCCCGCCGGGCCATAGCTCCTGAATCGTTAGGCGCAGAGCAAAACTTTCTATGGCGGAGTTGTAGAGCGGAAAATTTCCAAGAAAAGCAGCCCTTACCCCACCCCGTAGCTTTAAAAATAAGGGAGATATCGAGGTTTTTCGATTCTCAACTCTTCTCTTAATCGTCCTGCCGGGCCGTAGCTCATAAACCGTTAGGCGCAGAGCAAAACTTTCTATGGCGGAGTTGTAGAGCGAAAAATTTCCAAGAAAAGCAGCCCTTACCCCACCCCGTAGCTTTAAAAATAAGGGAGATATCGAGGTTTTTCGATTCTCAACTCTTCTCTTAATCGTCCTGCCGGGCCGTAGCTCATAAACCGTTAGGCGCAGAGCAAAACTTTCCAGGGGAAAGTTGTAGAGCGGAAAATTTCCAAGAAAAGCAGCCCTTACTTCAGTCCGTAGCTTTAAAAACAAGGGAGATATCGAGGTTTTCCGATTCTCATCTTTACAGAAAATCAGCCACAGGCCGCCTCGAGCGAAGTAGAAATTTCTCCATTTTTGCCATGAAAACCAACTCCGAACCCTTCGCAAGCGATTTGCGCGTTTCCCTTGCGTTTTAGGGCAAAACGCTCGTCACGATCGCAAATCTTGAACAAAGTGGAACTCAAATTTTCTGATCTACAACGTGGGCTGGTCTGTTTCGCGAAATTTTGCACGGGGGGGGAGGTAGGGGGGGGTTTCCGCATGGTTCACCCCGCCGAGCCGTAGCTCCTAAACCGTTAGGCGCAGACCAAAACTTTCTATGGCGGATTTGTAGAGCGGAGAATTTCCACGAAAGGCAGCCCTTACTCCACCCCGTAGCTTCAAAAATAACGAAGATATTGAAGTTTTTCGAGTTTCAATTTTTCAGAATATCAGACACGCGTTTCCCCGCGGTTAAGGGCAAAACGCTCGTCGCGATCTAAAACCTTAGCAACATCGAAATGAAAACGTCTGATCTAAATTATGGACAGGTCTGTTTTGAGATATTTCGCAAGGGGTGGGCGGGAGAGAGTCTTGTGGAATGGTTCGTCCCGCCGGGCCATAGCTCCTGAATCGTTAGGCGCAGAGCAAAACTTTCTATGGCGGAGTTGTAGAGCGGAAAATTTCCAAGAAAAGCAGCCCTTTCCCCACCCCGTAGCTTCAAAAATAACGGAGATATTGAAGTTTTTCGAGTTTCAATTTTTCAGAATATCAGACACGCGTTTCCCCGCGGTTAAGGGCAAAACGCTCGTCGCGATATAAAACCTTAGCAACATCGAAATGAAAACGTCTGATCTAAATTATGGACAGGTCTGTTTTGAGATATTTCGCGAGGGGTGGGCGGGAGAGGGTCTTGTGGAATGGTTCGTCCCGCCGGGCCATAGCTCCTGAATCGTTAGGCGCAGAGCAAAACTTTCTATGGCGGAGTTGTAGAGCGGAAAATTTCCAAGAAAAGCAGCCCTTACCCCACCCCGTAGCTTTAAAAATAAGGGAGATATCGAGGTTTTTCGATTCTCAACTCTTCTCTTAATCGTCCTGCCGGGCCGTAGCTCATAAACCGTTAGGCGCAGAGCAAAACTTTCCAGGGGAAAGTTGTAGAGCGGAAAATTTCCAAGAAAAGCAGCCCTTACTTCAGTCCGTAGCTTTAAAAACAAGGGAGATATCGAGGTTTTCCGATTCTCATCTTTACAGAAAATCAGCCACAGGCCGCCTCGAGCGAAGTAGAAATTTCTCCATTTTTGCCATGAAAACCAACTCCGAACCCTTCGCAAGCGATTTGCGCGTTTCCCTTGCGTTTTAGGGCAAAACGCTCGTCACGATCGCAAATTTTGAACAAAGTAGAACTCAAATTTTCTGATCTACAACGTGGGCTGGTCTGTTTCGCGAAATTTTGCACGGGGGGGGAGGTAGGGGGGGGGTTTCCGCATGGTTCACCCCGCCGAGCCGTAGCTCCTAAACCGTTAGGCGCAGACCAAAACTTTCTATGGCGGATTTGTAGAGCGGAGAATTTCCACGAAAGGCAGCCCTTACTCCACCCCGTAGCTTCAAAAATAACGAAGATATTGAAGTTTTTCGAGTTTCAATTTTTCAGAATATCAGACACGCGTTTCCCCGCGGTTAAGGGCAAAACGCTCGTCGCGATCTAAAACCTTAGCAACATCGAAATGAAAACGTCTGATCTAAATTATGGACAGGTCTGTTTTGAGATATTTCGCAACGGGTGGGCGGGAGAGAGTCTTGTGGAATGGTTCGTCCCGCCGGGCCATAGCTCCTGAATCGTTAGGCGCAGAGCAAAACTTTCTATGGCGGAGTTGTAGAGCGGAAAATTTCCAAGAAAAGCAGCCCTTTCCCCACCCCGTAGCTTCAAAAATAACGGAGATATTGAAGTTTTTCGAGTTTCAATTTTTCAGAATATCAGACACGCGTTTCCCCGCGGTTAAGGGCAAAACGCTCGTCGCGATATAAAATCTTAGCAACATCGAAATGAAAACGTCTGATCTAAATTATGGACAGGTCTGTTTTGAGATATTTCGCGAGGGGTGGGCGGGAGAGGGTCTTGTGGAATGGTTCGTCCCGCCGGGCCATAGCTCCTGAATCGTTAGGCGCAGAGCAAAACTTTCTATGGCGGAGTTGTAGAGCGGAAAATTTCCAAGAAAAGCAGCCCTTACCCCACCCCGTAGCTTTAAAAATAAGGGAGATATCGAGGTTTTTCGATTCTCAACTCTTCTCTTAATCGTCCTGCCGGGCCGTAGCTCATAAACCGTTAGGCGCAGAGCAAAACTTTCTATGGCGGAGTTGTAGAGCGAAAAATTTCCAAGAAAAGCAGCCCTTACCCCACCCCGTAGCTTTAAAAATAAGGGAGATATCGAGGTTTTTCGATTCTCAACTCTTCTCTTAATCGTCCTGCCGGGCCGTAGCTCATAAACCGTTAGGCGCAGAGCAAAACTTTCCAGGGGAAAGTTGTAGAGCGGAAAATTTCCAAGAAAAGCAGCCCTTACTTCAGTCCGTAGCTTTAAAAACAAGGGAGATATCGAGGTTTTCCGATTCTCATCTTTACAGAAAATCAGCCACAGGCCGCCTCGAGCGAAGTAGAAATTTCTCCATTTTTGCCATGAAAACCAACTCCGAACCCTTCGCAAGCGATTTGCGCGTTTCCCTTGCGTTTTAGGGCAAAACGCTCGTCACGATTGCAAATCTTGAACAAAGTGGAACTCAAATTTTCTGATCTACAACGTGGGCTGGTCTGTTTCGCGAAATTTTGCACGGGGGGGGAGGTAGGGGGGGGTTTCCGCATGGTTCACCCCGCCGAGCCGTAGCTCCTAAACCGTTAGGCGCAGACCAAAACTTTCTATGGCGGATTTGTAGAGCGGAGAATTTCCACGAAAGGCAGCCCTTACTCCACCCCGTAGCTTCAAAAATAACGAAGATATTGAAGTTTTTCGAGTTTCAATTTTTCAGAATATCAGACACGCGTTTCCCCGCGGTTAAGGGCAAAACGCTCGTCGCGATCTAAAACCTTGGCAACATCGAAATGAAAACGTCTGATCTAAATTATGGACAGGTCTGTTTTGAGATATTTCGCAAGGGGTGGGCGGGAGAGGGTCCTTTGGAATGGTTCGTCCCGCCAGGCCATATCTCCTGAATCGTTAGGCGCAGAGCAAAACTTTCTATGGCGGAGTTGTAGAGCGGGTAAGGGCTGCTTTTCTTGGAAATTTTCCGCTCTACAACTCCGCCATAGAAAGTTTTGCTCTGCGCCTAACGATTCAGGAGATATGGCCTGGCGGGACGAACCATTCCAAAGGACCCTCTCCCGCCCACCCCTTGCGAAATATCTCAAAACAGACCTGTCCATAATTTAGATCAGACGTTTTCATTTCGATGTTGCCAAGGTTTTAGATCGCGACGAGCGTTTTGCCCTTAACCGCGGGGAAACGCGTGTCTGATATTCTGAAAAATTGAAACTCGAAAAACTTCAATATCTTCGGAGCCGTAGCTCCTAAACCGTTAGGCGCAGACCAAAACTTTCTATGGCGGATTTGTAGAGCGGAGAATTTCCAAGAAAAGCAGCCCTTACCCCACCCCGTAGCTTCAAAAATAACGGAGATATTGAAGTTTTTCGAGTTTCAATTTTTCAGAATATCAGACACGCGTTTCCCCGCGGTTAAGGGCAAAACGCTCGTCGCGATCTAAAACCTTAGCAACATCGAAATGAAAACGTCTGATCTAAATTATGGACAGGTCTGTTTTGAGATATTTCGCAAGGGGTGGGCGGGAGAGAGTCTTGTGGAATGGTTCGTCCCGCCGGGCCATAGCTCCTGAATCGTTAGGCGCAGAGCAAAACTTTCTATGGCGGAGTTGTAGAGCGGAAAATTTCCAAGAAAAACAGCCCTTTCCCCACCCCGTAGCTTCAAAAATAACGGAGATATTGAAGTTTTTCGAGTTTCAATTTTTCAGAATATCAGACACGCGTTTCCCCGCGGTTAAGGGCAAAACGCTCGTCGCGATATAAAACCTTAGCAACATCGAAATGAAAACGTCTGATCTAAATTATGGACAGGTCTGTTTTGAGATATTTCGCGAGGGGTGGGCGGGAGAGGGTCTTGTGGAATGGTTCGTCCCGCCGGGCCATAGCTCCTGAATCGTTAGGCGCAGAGCAAAACTTTCTATGGCGGAGTTGTAGAGCGGAAAATTTCCAAGAAAAGCAGCCCTTACCCCACCCCGTAGCTTTAAAAATAAGGGAGATATCGAGGTTTTTCGATTCTCAACTCTTCTCTTAATCGTCCTGCCGGGCCGTAGCTCATAAACCGTTAGGCGCAGAGCAAAACTTTCCAGGGGAAAGTTGTAGAGCGGAAAATTTCCAAGAAAAGCAGCCCTTACCCCACCCCGTAGCTTTAAAAATAAGGGAGATATCGAGGTTTTTCGATTCTCAACTCTTCTCTTAATCGTCCTGCCGGGCCGTAGCTCATAAACCGTTAGGCGCAGAGCAAAACTTTCCAGAGGAAAGTTGTAGAGCGGAAAATTTCCAAGAAAAGCAGCCCTTACTTCAGTCCGTAGCTTTAAAAACAAGGGAGATATCGAGGTTTTCCGATTCTCATCTTTACAGAAAATCAGCCACAGGCCGCCTCGAGCGAAGTAGAAATTTCTCCATTTTTGCCATGAAAACCAACTCCGAACCCTTCGCAAGCGATTTGCGCGTTTCCCTT
This sequence comes from Matsumyia berberina, assembly GCA_917880715.2. NCBI lineage: Eukaryota > Metazoa > Arthropoda > Insecta > Diptera > Syrphidae > Matsumyia > Matsumyia berberina. The sequence goes on from OU862872.1 coordinate 113,406,720, forward strand.
GCGTTTTAGGGCAAAACGCTCGTCACGATCGCAAATCTTGAACAAAGTGGAACTCAAATTTTCTGATCTACAACGTGGGCTGGTCTGTTTCGCGAAATTTTGCACGGGGGGGGAGGTAGGGGGGGGTTTCCGCATGGTTCACCCCGCCGAGCCGTAGCTCCTAAACCGTTAGGCGCAGACCAAAACTTTCTATGGCGGATTTGTAGAGCGGAGAATTTCCACGAAAGGCAGCCCTTACTCCACCCCGTAGCTTCAAAAATAACGAAGATATTGAAGTTTTTCGAGTTTCAATTTTTCAGAATATCAGACACGCGTTTCCCCGCGGTTAAGGGCAAAACGCTCGTCGCGATCTAAAACCTTAGCAACATCGAAATGAAAACGTCTGATCTAAATTATGGACAGGTCTGTTTTGAGATATTTCGCAAGGGGTGGGCGGGAGAGGGTCTTGTGGAATGGTTCGTCCCGCCGGGCCATAGCTCCTGAATCGTTAGGCGCAGAGCAAAACTTTCTATGGCGGAGTTGTAGAGCGGAAAATTTCCAAGAAAAGCAGCCCTTACCCCACCCCGTAGCTTTAAAAATAAGGGAGATATCGAGGTTTTTCGATTCTCAACTCTTCTCTTAATCGTCCTGCCGGGCCGTAGCTCATAAACCGTTAGGCGCAGAGCAAAACTTTCCAGGGGAAAGTTGTAGAGCGGAAAATTTCCAAGAAAAGCAGCCCTTACTTCAGTCCGTAGCTTTAAAAACAAGGGAGATATCGAGGTTTTCCGATTCTCATCTTTACAGAAAATCAGCCACAGGCCGCCTCGAGCGAAGTAGAAATTTCTCCATTTTTGCCATGAAAACCAACTCCGAACCCTTCGCAAGCGATTTGCGCGTTTCCCTTGCGTTTTAGGGCAAAACGCTCGTCACGATCGCAAATCTTGAACAAAGTGGAACTCAAATTTTCTGATCTACAACGTGGGCTGGTCTGTTTCGCGAAATTTTGCACGGGGGGGGAGGTAGGGGGGGGTTTCCGCATGGTTCACCCCGCCGAGCCGTAGCTCCTAAACCGTTAGGCGCAGACCAAAACTTTCTATGGCGGATTTGTAGAGCGGAGAATTTCCACGAAAGGCAGCCCTTACTCCACCCCGTAGCTTCAAAAATAACGAAGATATTGAAGTTTTTCGAGTTTCAATTTTTCAGAATATCAGACACGCGTTTCCCCGCGGTTAAGGGCAAAACGCTCGTCGCGATATAAAACCTTAGCAACATCGAAATGAAAACGTCTGATCTAAATTATGGACAGGTCTGTTTTGAGATATTTCGCAAGGGGTGGGCGGGAGAGGGTCTTGTGGAATGGTTCGTCCCGCCGGGCCATAGCTCCTGAATCGTTAGGCGCAGAGCAAAACTTTCTATGGCGGAGTTGTAGAGCGGAAAATTTCCAAGAAAAGCAGCCCTTACCCCACCCCGTAGCTTTAAAAATAAGGGAGATATCGAGGTTTTTCGATTCTCAACTCTTCTCTTAATCGTCCTGCCGGGCCGTAGCTCATAAACCGTTAGGCGCAGAGCAAAACTTTCTATGGCGGAGTTGTAGAGCGAAAAATTTCCAAGAAAAGCAGCCCTTACCCCACCCCGTAGCTTTAAAAATAAGGGAGATATCGAGGTTTTTCGATTCTCAACTCTTCTCTTAATCGTCCTGCCGGGCCGTAGCTCATAAACCGTTAGGCGCAGAGCAAAACTTTCCAGGGGAAAGTTGTAGAGCGGAAAATTTCCAAGAAAAGCAGCCCTTACTTCAGTCCGTAGCTTTAAAAACAAGGGAGATATCGAGGTTTTCCGATTCTCATCTTTACAGAAAATCAGCCACAGGCCGCCTCGAGCGAAGTAGAAATTTCTCCATTTTTGCCATGAAAACCAACTCCGAACCCTTCGCAAGCGATTTGCGCGTTTCCCTTGCGTTTTAGGGCAAAACGCTCGTCACGATTGCAAATCTTGAACAAAGTGGAACTCAAATTTTCTGATCTACAACGTGGGCTGGTCTGTTTCGCGAAATTTTGCACGGGGGGGGAGGTAGGGGGGGGTTTCCGCATGGTTCACCCCGCCGAGCCGTAGCTCCTAAACCGTTAGGCGCAGACCAAAACTTTCTATGGCGGATTTGTAGAGCGGAGAATTTCCACGAAAGGCAGCCCTTACTCCACCCCGTAGCTTCAAAAATAACGAAGATATTGAAGTTTTTCGAGTTTCAATTTTTCAGAATATCAGACACGCGTTTCCCCGCGGTTAAGGGCAAAACGCTCGTCGCGATCTAAAACCTTGGCAACATCGAAATGAAAACGTCTGATCTAAATTATGGACAGGTCTGTTTTGAGATATTTCGCAAGGGGTGGGCGGGAGAGGGTCCTTTGGAATGGTTCGTCCCGCCAGGCCATATCTCCTGAATCGTTAGGCGCAGAGCAAAACTTTCTATGGCGGAGTTGTAGAGCGGGTAAGGGCTGCTTTTCTTGGAAATTTTCCGCTCTACAACTCCGCCATAGAAAGTTTTGCTCTGCGCCTAACGATTCAGGAGATATGGCCTGGCGGGACGAACCATTCCAAAGGACCCTCTCCCGCCCACCCCTTGCGAAATATCTCAAAACAGACCTGTCCATAATTTAGATCAGACGTTTTCATTTCGATGTTGCCAAGGTTTTAGATCGCGACGAGCGTTTTGCCCTTAACCGCGGGGAAACGCGTGTCTGATATTCTGAAAAATTGAAACTCGAAAAACTTCAATATCTTCGGAGCCGTAGCTCCTAAACCGTTAGGCGCAGACCAAAACTTTCTATGGCGGATTTGTAGAGCGGAGAATTTCCAAGAAAAGCAGCCCTTACCCCACCCCGTAGCTTCAAAAATAACGGAGATATTGAAGTTTTTCGAGTTTCAATTTTTCAGAATATCAGACACGCGTTTCCCCGCGGTTAAGGGCAAAACGCTCGTCGCGATCTAAAACCTTAGCAACATCGAAATGAAAACGTCTGATCTAAATTATGGACAGGTCTGTTTTGAGATATTTCGCAAGGGGTGGGCGGGAGAGAGTCTTGTGGAATGGTTCGTCCCGCCGGGCCATAGCTCCTGAATCGTTAGGCGCAGAGCAAAACTTTCTATGGCGGAGTTGTAGAGCGGAAAATTTCCAAGAAAAACAGCCCTTTCCCCACCCCGTAGCTTCAAAAATAACGGAGATATTGAAGTTTTTCGAGTTTCAATTTTTCAGAATATCAGACACGCGTTTCCCCGCGGTTAAGGGCAAAACGCTCGTCGCGATATAAAACCTTAGCAACATCGAAATGAAAACGTCTGATCTAAATTATGGACAGGTCTGTTTTGAGATATTTCGCGAGGGGTGGGCGGGAGAGGGTCTTGTGGAATGGTTCGTCCCGCCGGGCCATAGCTCCTGAATCGTTAGGCGCAGAGCAAAACTTTCTATGGCGGAGTTGTAGAGCGGAAAATTTCCAAGAAAAGCAGCCCTTACCCCACCCCGTAGCTTTAAAAATAAGGGAGATATCGAGGTTTTTCGATTCTCAACTCTTCTCTTAATCGTCCTGCCGGGCCGTAGCTCATAAACCGTTAGGCGCAGAGCAAAACTTTCCAGGGGAAAGTTGTAGAGCGGAAAATTTCCAAGAAAAGCAGCCCTTACCCCACCCCGTAGCTTTAAAAATAAGGGAGATATCGAGGTTTTTCGATTCTCAACTCTTCTCTTAATCGTCCTGCCGGGCCGTAGCTCATAAACCGTTAGGCGCAGAGCAAAACTTTCCAGGGGAAAGTTGTAGAGCGGAAAATTTCCAAGAAAAGCAGCCCTTACTTCAGTCCGTAGCTTTAAAAACAAGGGAGATATCGAGGTTTTCCGATTCTCATCTTTACAGAAAATCAGCCACAGGCCGCCTCGAGCGAAGTAGAAATTTCTCCATTTTTGCCATGAAAACCAACTCCGAACCCTTCGCAAGCGATTTGCGCGTTTCCCTTGCGTTTTAGGGCAAAACGCTCGTCACGATCGCAAATCTTGAACAAAGTGGAACTCAAATTTTCTGATCTACAACGTGGGCTGGTCTGTTTCGCGAAATTTTGCACGGGGGGGGAGGTAGGGGGGGGTTTCCGCATGGTTCACCCCGCCGAGCCGTAGCTCCTAAACCGTTAGGCGCAGACCAAAACTTTCTATGGCGGATTTGTAGAGCGGAGAATTTCCACGAAAGGCAGCCCTTACTCCACCCCGTAGCTTCAAAAATAACGAAGATATTGAAGTTTTTCGAGTTTCAATTTTTCAGAATATCAGACACGCGTTTCCCCGCGGTTAAGGGCAAAACGCTCGTCGCGATCTAAAACCTTAGCAACATCGAAATGAAAACGTCTGATCTAAATTATGGACAGGTCTGTTTTGAGATATTTCGCAAGGGGTGGGCGGGAGAGGGTCTTGTGGAATGGTTCGTCCCGCCGGGCCATAGCTCCTGAATCGTTAGGCGCAGAGCAAAACTTTCTATGGCGGAGTTGTAGAGCGGAAAATTTCCAAGAAAAGCAGCCCTTACCCCACCCCGTAGCTTTAAAAATAAGGGAGATATCGAGGTTTTTCGATTCTCAACTCTTCTCTTAATCGTCCTGCCGGGCCGTAGCTCATAAACCGTTAGGCGCAGAGCAAAACTTTCCAGGGGAAAGTTGTAGAGCGGAAAATTTCCAAGAAAAGCAGCCCTTACTTCAGTCCGTAGCTTTAAAAACAAGGGAGATATCGAGGTTTTCCGATTCTCATCTTTACAGAAAATCAGCCACAGGCCGCCTCGAGCGAAGTAGAAATTTCTCCATTTTTGCCATGAAAACCAACTCCGAACCCTTCGCAAGCGATTTGCGCGTTTCCCTTGCGTTTTAGGGCAAAACGCTCGTCACGATCGCAAATCTTGAACAAAGTGGAACTCAAATTTTCTGATCTACAACGTGGGCTGGTCTGTTTCGCGAAATTTTGCACGGGGGGGGAGGTAGGGGGGGGTTTCCGCATGGTTCACCCCGCCGAGCCGTAGCTCCTAAACCGTTAGGCGCAGACCAAAACTTTCTATGGCGGATTTGTAGAGCGGAGAATTTCCACGAAAGGCAGCCCTTACTCCACCCCGTAGCTTCAAAAATAACGAAGATATTGAAGTTTTTCGAGTTTCAATTTTTCAGAATATCAGACACGCGTTTCCCCGCGGTTAAGGGCAAAACGCTCGTCGCGATATAAAACCTTAGCAACATCGAAATGAAAACGTCTGATCTAAATTATGGACAGGTCTGTTTTGAGATATTTCGCAAGGGGTGGGCGGGAGAGGGTCTTGTGGAATGGTTCGTCCCGCCGGGCCATAGCTCCTGAATCGTTAGGCGCAGAGCAAAACTTTCTATGGCGGAGTTGTAGAGCGGAAAATTTCCAAGAAAAGCAGCCCTTACCCCACCCCGTAGCTTTAAAAATAAGGGAGATATCGAGGTTTTTCGATTCTCAACTCTTCTCTTAATCGTCCTGCCGGGCCGTAGCTCATAAACCGTTAGGCGCAGAGCAAAACTTTCCAGGGGAAAGTTGTAGAGCGGAAAATTTCCAAGAAAAGCAGCCCTTACTTCAGTCCGTAGCTTTAAAAACAAGGGAGATATCGAGGTTTTCCGATTCTCATCTTTACAGAAAATCAGCCACAGGCCGCCTCGAGCGAAGTAGAAATTTCTCCATTTTTGCCATGAAAACCAACTCCGAACCCTTCGCAAGCGATTTGCGCGTTTCCCTTGCGTTTTAGGGCAAAACGCTTGTCACGATCGCAAATCTTGAACAAAGTGGAACTCAAATTTTCTGATCTACAACGTGGGCTGGTCTGTTTCGCGAAATTTTGCACGGGGGGGGAGGTAGGGGGGGGTTTCCGCATGGTTCACCCCGCCGAGCCGTAGCTCCTAAACCGTTAGGCGCAGACCAAAACTTTCTATGGCGGATTTGTAGAGCGGAGAATTTCCACGAAAGGCAGCCCTTACTCCACCCCGTAGCTTCAAAAATAACGAAGATATTGAAGTTTTTCGAGTTTCAATTTTTCAGAATATCAGACACGCGTTTCCCCGCGGTTAAGGGCAAAACGCTCGTCGCGATATAAAACCTTAGCAACATCGAAATGAAAACGTCTGATCTAAATTATGGACAGGTCTGTTTTGAGATATTTCGCAAGGGGTGGGCGGGAGAGGGTCTTGTGGAATGGTTCGTCCCGCCGGGCCATAGCTCCTGAATCGTTAGGCGCAGAACAAAACTTTCTATGGCGGAGTTGTAGAGCGGAAAATTTCCAAGAAAAGCAGCCCTTTCCCCACCCCGTAGCTTCAAAAATAACGGAGATATTGAAGTTTTTCGAGTTTCAATTTTTCAGAATATCAGACACGCGTTTCCCCGCGGTTAAGGGCAAAACGCTCGTCGCGATATAAAACCTTAGCAACATCGAAATGAAAACGTCTGATCTAAATTATGGACAGGTCTGTTTTGAGATATTTCGCAAGGGGTGGGCGGGAGAGGGTCTTGTGGAATGGTTCGTCCCGCCGGGCCATAGCTCCTGAATCGTTAGGCGCAGAGCAAAACTTTCTATGGCGGAGTTGTAGAGCGGAAAATTTCCAAGAAAAGCAGCCCTTACCCCACCCCGTAGCTTTAAAAGTAAGGGAGATATCGAGGTTTTTCGATTCTCAACTCTTCTCTTAATCGTCCTGCCGGGCCGTAGCTCATAAACCGTTAGGCGCAGAGCAAAACTTTCCAGGGGAAAGTTGTAGAGCGGAAAATTTCCAAGAAAAGCAGCCCTTACTTCAGTCCGTAGCTTTAAAAACAAGGGAGATATCGAGGTTTTCCGATTCTCATCTTTACAGAAAATCAGCCACAGGCCGCCTCGAGCGAAGTAGAAATTTCTCCATTTTTGCCATGAAAACCAACTCCGAACCCTTCGCAAGCGATTTGCGCGTTTCCCTTGCGTTTTAGGGCAAAACGCTTGTCACGATCGCAAATCTTGAAGAAAGTGGAACTCAAATTTTCTGATCTACAACGTGGGCTGGTCTGTTTCGCGAAATTTTGCACGGGGGGGGAGGTAGGGGGGGGTTTCCGCATGGTTCACCCCGCCGAGCCGTAGCTCCTAAACCGTTAGGCGCAGACCAAAACTTTCTATGGCGGATTTGTAGAGCGGAGAATTTCCACGAAAGGCAGCCCTTACTCCACCCCGTAGCTTCAAAAATAACGAAGATATTGAAGTTTTTCGAGTTTCAATTTTTCAGAATATCAGACACGCGTTTCCCCGCGGTTAAGGGCAAAACGCTCGTCGCGATATAAAACCTTAGCAACATCGAAATGAAAACGTCTGATCTAAATTATGGACAGGTCTGTTTTGAGATATTTCGCAAGGGGTGGGCGGGAGAGGGTCTTGTGGAATGGTTCGTCCCGCCGGGCCATAGCTCCTGAATCGTTAGGCGCAGAACAAAACTTTCTATGGCGGAGTTGTAGAGCGGAAAATTTCCAAGAAAAGCAGCCCTTTCCCCACCCCGTAGCTTCAAAAATAACGGAGATATTGAAGTTTTTCGAGTTTCAATTTTTCAGAATATCAGACACGCGTTTCCCCGCGGTTAAGGGCAAAACGCTCGTCGCGATATAAAACCTTAGCAACATCGAAATGAAAACGTCTGATCTAAATTATGGACAGGTCTGTTTTGAGATATTTCGCAAGGGGTGGGCGGGAGTTGTAGAGCGGAAAATTTCCAAGAAAAGCAGCCCTTACTTCAGTCCGTAGCTTTAAAAACAAGGGAGATATCGAGGTTTTCCGATTCTCATCTTTACAGAAAATCAGCCACAGGCCGCCTCGAGCGAAGTAGAAATTTCTCCATTTTTGCCATGAAAACCAACTCCGAACCCTTCGCAAGCGATTTGCGCGTTTCCCTTGCGTTTTAGGGCAAAACGCTCGTCACGATCGCAAATCTTGAACAAAGTGGAACTCAAATTTTCTGATCTACAACGTGGGCTGGTCTGTTTCGCGAAATTTTGCACGGGGGGGGGGGTAGGGGGGGGTTTCCGCATGGTTCACCCCGCCGAGCCGTAGCTCCTAAACCGTTAGGCGCAGACCAAAACTTTCTATGGCGGATTTGTAGAGCGGAGAATTTCCACGAAAGGCAGCCCTTACTCCACCCCGTAGCTTCAAAAATAACGAAGATATTGAAGTTTTTCGAGTTTCAATTTTTCAGAATATCAGACACGCGTTTCCCCGCGGTTAAGGGCAAAACGCTCGTCGCGATCTAAAACCTTAGCAACATCGAAATGAAAACGTCTGATCTAAATTATGGACAGGTCTGTTTTGAGATATTTCGCAAGGGGTGGGCGGGAGAGGGTCTTGTGGAATGGTTCGTCCCGCCGGGCCATAGCTCCTGAATCGTTAGGCGCAGAGCAAAACTTTCTATGGCGGAGTTGTAGAGCGGAAAATTTCCAAGAAAAGCAGCCCTTACCCCACCCCGTAGCTTTAAAAATAAGGGAGATATCGAGGTTTTTCGATTCTCAACTCTTCTCTTAATCGTCCTGCCGGGCCGTAGCTCATAAACCGTTAGGCGCAGAGCAAAACTTTCCAGGGGAAAGTTGTAGAGCGGAAAATTTCCAAGAAAAGCAGCCCTTACTTCAGTCCGTAGCTTTAAAAACAAGGGAGATATCGAGGTTTTCCGATTCTCATCTTTACAGAAAATCAGCCACAGGCCGCCTCGAGCGAAGTAGAAATTTCTCCATTTTTGCCATGAAAACCAACTCCGAACCCTTCGCAAGCGATTTGCGCGTTTCCCTTGCGTTTTAGGGCAAAACGCTCGTCACGATCGCAAATCTTGAACAAAGTGGAACTCAAATTTTCTGATCTACAACGTGGGCTGGTCTGTTTCGCGAAATTTTGCACGGGGGGGGGAGGTAGGGGGGGGTTTCCGCATGGTTCACCCCGCCGAGCCGTAGCTCCTAAACCGTTAGGCGCAGACCAAAACTTTCTATGGCGGAGTTGTAGAGCGGAAAATTTCCAAGAAAAGCAGCCCTTTCCCCACCCCGTAGCTTCAAAAATAACGGAGATATTGAAGTTTTTCGAGTTTCAATTTTTCAGAATATCAGACACGCGTTTCCCCGCGGTTAAGGGCAAAACGCTCGTCGCGATATAAAACCTTAGCAACATCGAAATGAAAACGTCTGATCTAAATTATGGACAGGTCTGTTTTGAGATATTTCGCAAGGGGTGGGCGGGAGTTGTAGAGCGGAAAATTTCCAAGAAAAGCAGCCCTTACTTCAGTCCGTAGCTTTAAAAACAAGGGAGATATCGAGGTTTTCCGATTCTCATCTTTACAGAAAATCAGCCACAGGCCGCCTCGAGCGAAGTAGAAATTTCTCCATTTTTGCCATGAAAACCAACTCCGAACCCTTCGCAAGCGATTTGCGCGTTTCCCTTGCGTTTTAGGGCAAAACGCTCGTCACGATCGCAAATCTTGAACAAAGTGGAACTCAAATTTTCTGATCTACAACGTGGGCTGGTCTGTTTCGCGAAATTTTGCACGGGGGGGGAGGTAGGGGGGGGTTTCCGCATGGTTCACCCCGCCGAGCCGTAGCTCCTAAACCGTTAGGCGCAGACCAAAACTTTCTATGGCGGATTTGTAGAGCGGAGAATTTCCACGAAAGGCAGCCCTTACTCCACCCCGTAGCTTCAAAAATAACGAAGATATTGAAGTTTTTCGAGTTTCAATTTTTCAGAATATCAGACACGCGTTTCCCCGCGGTTAAGGGCAAAACGCTCGTCGCGATATAAAACCTTAGCAACATCGAAATGAAAACGTCTGATCTAAATTATGGACAGGTCTGTTTTGAGATATTTCGCAAGGGGTGGGCGGGAGAGGGTCTTGTGGAATGGTTCGTCCCGCCGGGCCATAGCTCCTGAATCGTTAGGCGCAGAGCAAAACTTTCTATGGCGGAGTTGTAGAGCGGAAAATTTCCAAGAAAAGCAGCCCTTACCCCACCCCGTAGCTTTAAAAGTAAGGGAGATATCGAGGTTTTTCGATTCTCAACTCTTCTCTTAATCGTCCTGCCGGGCCGTAGCTCATAAACCGTTAGGCGCAGAGCAAAACTTTCCAGGGGAAAGTTGTAGAGCGGAAAATTTCCAAGAAAAGCAGCCCTTACTTCAGTCCGTAGCTTTAAAAACAAGGGAGATATCGAGGTTTTCCGATTCTCATCTTTACAGAAAATCAGCCACAGGCCGCCTCGAGCGAAGTAGAAATTTCTCCATTTTTGCCATGAAAACCAACTCCGAACCCTTCGCAAGCGATTTGCGCGTTTCCCTTGCGTTTTAGGGCAAAACGCTTGTCACGATCGCAAATCTTGAAGAAAGTGGAACTCAAATTTTCTGATCTACAACGTGGGCTGGTCTGTTTCGCGAAATTTTGCACGGGGGGGGAGGTAGGGGGGGGTTTCCGCATGGTTCACCCCGCCGAGCCGTAGCTCCTAAACCGTTAGGCGCAGACCAAAACTTTCTATGGCGGATTTGTAGAGCGGAGAATTTCCACGAAAGGCAGCCCTTACTCCACCCCGTAGCTTCAAAAATAACGAAGATATTGAAGTTTTTCGAGTTTCAATTTTTCAGAATATCAGACACGCGTTTCCCCGCGGTTAAGGGCAAAACGCTCGTCGCGATATAAAACCTTAGCAACATCGAAATGAAAACGTCTGATCTAAATTATGGACAGGTCTGTTTTGAGATATTTCGCAAGGGGTGGGCGGGAGAGGGTCTTGTGGAATGGTTCGTCCCGCCGGGCCATAGCTCCTGAATCGTTAGGCGCAGAACAAAACTTTCTATGGCGGAGTTGTAGAGCGGAAAATTTCCAAGAAAAGCAGCCCTTTCCCCACCCCGTAGCTTCAAAAATAACGGAGATATTGAAGTTTTTCGAGTTTCAATTTTTCAGAATATCAGACACGCGTTTCCCCGCGGTTAAGGGCAAAACGCTCGTCGCGATATAAAACCTTAGCAACATCGAAATGAAAACGTCTGATCTAAATTATGGACAGGTCTGTTTTGAGATATTTCGCAAGGGGTGGGCGGGAGTTGTAGAGCGGAAAATTTCCAAGAAAAGCAGCCCTTACTTCAGTCCGTAGCTTTAAAAACAAGGGAGATATCGAGGTTTTCCGATTCTCATCTTTACAGAAAATCAGCCACAGGCCGCCTCGAGCGAAGTAGAAATTTCTCCATTTTTGCCATGAAAACCAACTCCGAACCCTTCGCAAGCGATTTGCGCGTTTCCCTTGCGTTTTAGGGCAAAACGCTCGTCACGATCGCAAATCTTGAACAAAGTGGAACTCAAATTTTCTGATCTACAACGTGGGCTGGTCTGTTTCGCGAAATTTTGCACGGGGGGGGGAGGTAGGGGGGGGTTTCCGCATGGTTCACCCCGCCGAGCCGTAGCTCCTAAACCGTTAGGCGCAGACCAAAACTTTCTATGGCAGAGTTGTAGAGCGGAGAATTTCCAAGAAAAGCAGCCCTTACCCCACCCCGTAGCTTCAAAAATAACGGAGATATTGAAGTTTTTCGAGTTTCAATTTTTCAGAATATCAGACACGCGTTTCCCCGCGGTTAAGGGCAAAACGCTCGTCGCGATATAAAACCTTAGCAACATCGAAATGAAAACGTCTGATCTAAATTATGGACAGGTCTGTTTTGAGATATTTCGCGAGGGGTGGGCGGGAGAGGGTCTTGTGGAATGGTTCGTCCCGCCGGGCCATAGCTCCTGAATCGTTAGGCGCAGAGCAAAACTTTCTATGGCGGAGTTGTAGAGCGGAAAATTTCCAAGAAAAGCAGCCCTTACCCCACCCCGTAGCTTTAAAAATAAGGGAGATATCGAGGTTTTTCGATTCTCAACTCTTCTCTTAATCGTCCTGCCGGGCCGTAGCTCATAAACCGTTAGGCGCAGAGCAAAACTTTCCAGGGGAAAGTTGTAGAGCGGAAAATTTCCAAGAAAAGCAGCCCTTACTTCAGTCCGTAGCTTTAAAAACAAGGGAGATATCGAGGTTTTCCGATTCTCATCTTTACAGAAAATCAGCCACAGGCCGCCTCGAGCGAAGTAGAAATTTCTCCATTTTTGCCATGAAAACCAACTCCGAACCCTTCGCAAGCGATTTGCGCGTTTCCCTTGCGTTTTAGGGCAAAACGCTCGTCACGATCGCAAATCTTGAACAAAGTGGAACTCAAATTTTCTGATCTACAACGTGGGCTGGTCTGTTTCGCGAAATTTTGCACGGGGGGGGAGGTAGGGGGGGGTTTCCGCATGGTTCACCCCGCCGAGCCGTAGCTCCTAAACCGTTAGGCGCAGACCAAAACTTTCTATGGCGGATTTGTAGAGCGGAGAATTTCCACGAAAGGCAGCCCTTACTCCACCCCGTAGCTTCAAAAATAACGAAGATATTGAAGTTTTTCGAGTTTCAATTTTTCAGAATATCAGACACGCGTTTCCCCGCGGTTAAGGGCAAAACGCTCGTCGCGATCTAAAACCTTAGCAACATCGAAATGAAAACGTCTGATCTAAATTATGGACAGGTCTGTTTTGAGATATTTCGCAAGGGGTGGGCGGGAGAGGGTCTTGTGGAATGGTTCGTCCCGCCGGGCCATAGCTCCTGAATCGTTAGGCGCAGAGCAAAACTTTCTATGGCGGAGTTGTAGAGCGGAAAATTTCCAAGAAAAGCAGCCCTTACCCCACCCCGTAGCTTTAAAAATAAGGGAGATATCGAGGTTTTTCGATTCTCAACTCTTCTCTTAATCGTCCTGCCGGGCCGTAGCTCATAAACCGTTAGGCGCAGAGCAAAACTTTCCAGGGGAAAGTTGTAGAGCGGAAAATTGCCAAGAAAAGCAGCCCTTACTTCAGTCCGCAGCTTTAAAAACAAGGGAGATATCGAGGTTTTCCGATTCTCATCTTTACAGAAAATCAGCCACAGGCCGCCTCGAGCGAAGTAGAAATTTCTCCATTTTTGCCATGAAAACCAACTCCGAACCCTTCGCAAGCGATTTGCGCGTTTCCCTTGCGTTTTAGGGCAAAACGCTTGTCACGATCGCAAATCTTGAACAAAGTGGAACTCAAATTTTCTGATCTACAACGTGGGCTGGTCTGTTTCGCGAAATTTTGCACGGGGGGGGAGGTAGGGGGGGGTTTCCGCATGGTTCACCCCGCCGAGCCGTAGCTCCTAAACCGTTAGGCGCAGACCAAAACTTTCTATGGCGGAGTTGTAGAGCGGAAAATTTCCAAGAAAAGCAGCCCTTTCCCCACCCCGTAGCTTCAAAAATAACGGAGATATTGAAGTTTTTCGAGTTTCAATTTTTCAGAATATCAGACACGCGTTTCCCCGCGGTTAAGGGCAAAACGCTCGTCGCGATATAAAACCTTAGCAACATCGAAATGAAAACGTCTGATCTAAATTATGGACAGGTCTGTTTTGAGATATTTCGCAAGGGGTGGGCGGGAGTTGTAGAGCGGAAAATTTCCAAGAAAAGCAGCCCTTACTTCAGTCCGTAGCTTTAAAAACAAGGGAGATATCGAGGTTTTCCGATTCTCATCTTTACAGAAAATCAGCCACAGGCCGCCTCGAGCGAAGTAGAAATTTCTCCATTTTTGCCATGAAAACCAACTCCGAACCCTTCGCAAGCGATTTGCGCGTTTCCCTTGCGTTTTAGGGCAAAACGCTTGTCACGATCGCAAATCTTGAAGAAAGTGGAACTCAAATTTTCTGATCTACAACGTGGGCTGGTCTGTTTCGCGAAATTTTGCACGGGGGGGGAGGTAGGGGGGGGTTTCCGCATGGTTCACCCCGCCGAGCCGTAGCTCCTAAACCGTTAGGCGCAGACCAAAACTTTCTATGGCGGATTTGTAGAGCGGAGAATTTCCACGAAAGGCAGCCCTTACTCCACCCCGTAGCTTCAAAAATAACGAAGATATTGAAGTTTTTCGAGTTTCAATTTTTCAGAATATCAGACACGCGTTTCCCCGCGGTTAAGGGCAAAACGCTCGTCGCGATATAAAACCTTAGCAACATCGAAATGAAAACGTCTGATCTAAATTATGGACAGGTCTGTTTTGAGATATTTCGCAAGGGGTGGGCGGGAGAGGGTCTTGTGGAATGGTTCGTCCCGCCGGGCCATAGCTCCTGAATCGTTAGGCGCAGAACAAAACTTTCTATGGCGGAGTTGTAGAGCGGAAAATTTCCAAGAAAAGCAGCCCTTTCCCCACCCCGTAGCTTCAAAAATAACGGAGATATTGAAGTTTTTCGAGTTTCAATTTTTCAGAATATCAGACACGCGTTTCCCCGCGGTTAAGGGCAAAACGCTCGTCGCGATATAAAACCTTAGCAACATCGAAATGAAAACGTCTGATCTAAATTATGGACAGGTCTGTTTTGAGATATTTCGCAAGGGGTGGGCGGGAGTTGTAGAGCGGAAAATTTCCAAGAAAAGCAGCCCTTACTTCAGTCCGTAGCTTTAAAAACAAGGGAGATATCGAGGTTTTCCGATTCTCATCTTTACAGAAAATCAGCCACAGGCCGCCTCGAGCGAAGTAGAAATTTCTCCATTTTTGCCATGAAAACCAACTCCGAACCCTTCGCAAGCGATTTGCGCGTTTCCCTTGCGTTTTAGGGCAAAACGCTCGTCACGATCGCAAATCTTGAACAAAGTGGAACTCAAATTTTCTGATCTACAACGTGGGCTGGTCTGTTTCGCGAAATTTTGCACGGGGGGGGAGGTAGGGGGGGGTTTCCGCATGGTTCACCCCGCCGAGCCGTAGCTCCTAAACCGTTAGGCGCAGACCAAAACTTTCTATGGCGGAGTTGTAGAGCGGAGAATTTCCAAGAAAAGCAGCCCTTACCCCACCCCGTAGCTTCAAAAATAACGGAGATATTGAAGTTTTTCGAGTTTCAATTTTTCAGAATATCAGACACGCGTTTCCCCGCGGTTAAGGGCAAAACGCTCGTCGCGATATAAAACCTTAGCAACATCGAAATGAAAACGTCTGATCTAAATTATGGACAGGTCTGTTTTGAGATATTTCGCGAGGGGTGGGCGGGAGAGGGTCTTGTGGAATGGTTCGTCCCGCCGGGCCATAGCTCCTGAATCGTTAGGCGCAGAGCAAAACTTTCTATGGCGGAGTTGTAGAGCGGAAAATTTCCAAGAAAAGCAGCCCTTACCCCACCCCGTAGCTTTAAAAATAAGGGAGATATCGAGGTTTTTCGATTCTCAACTCTTCTCTTAATCGTCCTGCCGGGCCGTAGCTCATAAACCGTTAGGCGCAGAGCAAAACTTTCCAGGGGAAAGTTGTAGAGCGGAAAATTTCCAAGAAAAGCAGCCCTTACTTCAGTCCGTAGCTTTAAAAACAAGGGAGATATCGAGGTTTTCCGATTCTCATCTTTACAGAAAATCAGCCACAGGCCGCCTCGAGCGAAGTAGAAATTTCTCCATTTTTGCCATGAAAACCAACTCCGAACCCTTCGCAAGCGATTTGCGCGTTTCCCTTGCGTTTTAGGGCAAAACGCTCGTCACGATCGCAAATCTTGAACAAAGTGGAACTCAAATTTTCTGATCTACAACGTGGGCTGGTCTGTTTCGCGAAATTTTGCACGGGGGGGGAGGTAGGGGGGGGTTTCCGCATGGTTCACCCCGCCGAGCCGTAGCTCCTAAACCGTTAGGCGCAGACCAAAACTTTCTATGGCGGATTTGTAGAGCGGAGAATTTCCACGAAAGGCAGCCCTTACTCCACCCCGTAGCTTCAAAAATAACGAAGATATTGAAGTTTTTCGAGTTTCAATTTTTCAGAATATCAGACACGCGTTTCCCCGCGGTTAAGGGCAAAACGCTCGTCGCGATCTAAAACCTTAGCAACATCGAAATGAAAACGTCTGATCTAAATTATGGACAGGTCTGTTTTGAGATATTTCGCAAGGGGTGGGCGGGAGAGGGTCTTGTGGAATGGTTCGTCCCGCCGGGCCATAGCTCCTGAATCGTTAGGCGCAGAGCAAAACTTTCTATGGCGGAGTTGTAGAGCGGAAAATTTCCAAGAAAAGCAGCCCTTACCCCACCCCGTAGCTTTAAAAATAAGGGAGATATCGAGGTTTTTCGATTCTCAACTCTTCTCTTAATCGTCCTGCCGGGCCGTAGCTCATAAACCGTTAGGCGCAGAGCAAAACTTTCCAGGGGAAAGTTGTAGAGCGGAAAATTGCCAAGAAAAGCAGCCCTTACTTCAGTCCGCAGCTTTAAAAACAAGGGAGATATCGAGGTTTTCCGATTCTCATCTTTACAGAAAATCAGCCACAGGCCGCCTCGAGCGAAGTAGAAATTTCTCCATTTTTGCCATGAAAACCAACTCCGAACCCTTCGCAAGCGATTTGCGCGTTTCCCTTGCGTTTTAGGGCAAAACGCTTGTCACGATCGCAAATCTTGAACAAAGTGGAACTCAAATTTTCTGATCTACAACGTGGGCTGGTCTGTTTCGCGAAATTTTGCACGGGGGGGGAGGTAGGGGGGGGTTTCCGCATGGTTCACCCCGCCGAGCCGTAGCTCCTAAACCGTTAGGCGCAGACCAAAACTTTCTATGGCGGAGTTGTAGAGCGGAAAATTTCCAAGAAAAGCAGCCCTTTCCCCACCCCGTAGCTTCAAAAATAACGGAGATATTGAAGTTTTTCGAGTTTCAATTTTTCAGAATATCAGACACGCGTTTCCCCGCGGTTAAGGGCAAAACGCTCGTCGCGATATAAAACCTTAGCAACATCGAAATGAAAACGTCTGATCTAAATTATGGACAGGTCTGTTTTGAGATATTTCGCAAGGGGTGGGCGGGAGTTGTAGAGCGGAAAATTTCCAAGAAAAGCAGCCCTTACTTCAGTCCGTAGCTTTAAAAACAAGGGAGATATCGAGGTTTTCCGATTCTCATCTTTACAGAAAATCAGCCACAGGCCGCCTCGAGCGAAGTAGAAATTTCTCCATTTTTGCCATGAAAACCAACTCCGAACCCTTCGCAAGCGATTTGCGCGTTTCCCTTGCGTTTTAGGGCAAAACGCTTGTCACGATCGCAAATCTTGAACAAAGTGGAACTCAAATTTTCTGATCTACAACGTGGGCTGGTCTGTTTCGCGAAATTTTGCACGGGGGGGGAGGTACGGGGGGGTTTCCGCATGGTTCACCCCGCCGAGCCGTAGCTCCTAAACCGTTAGGCGCAGACCAAAACTTTCTATGGCGGATTTGTAGAGCGGAGAATTTCCACGAAAGGCAGCCCTTACTCCACCCCGTAGCTTCAAAAATAACGAAGATATTGAAGTTTTTCGAGTTTCAATTTTTCAGAATATCAGACACGCGTTTCCCCGCGGTTAAGGGCAAAACGCTCGTCGCGATATAAAACCTTAGCAACATCGAAATGAAAACGTCTGATCTAAATTATGGACAGGTCTGTTTTGAGATATTTCGCAAGGGGTGGGCGGGAGAGGGTCTTGTGGAATGGTTCGTCCCGCCGGGCCATAGCTCCTGAATCGTTAGGCGCAGAACAAAACTTTCTATGGCGGAGTTGTAGAGCGGAAAATTTCCAAGAAAAGCAGCCCTTTCCCCACCCCGTAGCTTCAAAAATAACGGAGATATTGAAGTTTTTCGAGTTTCAATTTTTCAGAATATCAGACACGCGTTTCCCCGCGGTTAAGGGCAAAACGCTCGTCGCGATATAAAACCTTAGCAACATCGAAATGAAAACGTCTGATCTAAATTATGGACAGGTCTGTTTTGAGATATTTCGCAAGGAGTGGGCGGGAGTTGTAGAGCGGAAAATTTCCAAGAAAAGCAGCCCTTACTTCAGTCCGTAGCTTTAAAAACAAGGGAGATATCGAGGTTTTCCGATTCTCATCTTTACAGAAAATCAGCCACAGGCCGCCTCGAGCGAAGTAGAAATTTCTCCATTTTTGCCATGAAAACCAACTCCGAACCCTTCGCAAGCGATTTGCGCGTTTCCCTTGCGTTTTAGGGCAAAACGCTCGTCACGATCGCAAATCTTGAACAAAGTGGAACTCAAATTTTCTGATCTACAACGTGGGCTGGTCTGTTTCGCGAAATTTTGCACGGGGGGGGAGGTAGGGGGGGGTTTCCGCATGGTTCACCCCGCCGAGCCGTAGCTCCTAAACCGTTAGGCGCAGACCAAAACTTTCTATGGCAGAGTTGTAGAGCGGAGAATTTCCAAGAAAAGCAGCCCTTACCCCACCCCGTAGCTTCAAAAATAACGGAGATATTGAAGTTTTTCGAGTTTCAATTTTTCAGAATATCAGACACGCGTTTCCCCGCGGTTAAGGGCAAAACGCTCGTCGCGATATAAAACCTTAGCAACATCGAAATGAAAACGTCTGATCTAAATTATGGACAGGTCTGTTTTGAGATATTTCGCGAGGGGTGGGCGGGAGAGGGTCTTGTGGAATGGTTCGTCCCGCCGGGCCATAGCTCCTGAATCGTTAGGCGCAGAGCAAAACTTTCTATGGCGGAGTTGTAGAGCGGATAATTTCCAAGAAAAGCAGCCCTTACCCCACCCCGTAGCTTTAAAAATAAGGGAGATATCGAGGTTTTTCGATTCTCAACTCTTCTCTTAATCGTCCTGCCGGGCCGTAGCTCATAAACCGTTAGGCGCAGAGCAAAACTTTCCAGGGGAAAGTTGTAGAGCGGAAAATTTCCAAGAAAAGCAGCCCTTACTTCAGTCCGTAGCTTTAAAAACAAGGGAGATATCGAGGTTTTCCGATTCTCATCTTTACAGAAAATCAGCCACAGGCCGCCTCGAGCGAAGTAGAAATTTCTCCATTTTTGCCATGAAAACCAACTCCGAACCCTTCGCAAGCGATTTGCGCGTTTCCCTTGCGTTTTAGGGCAAAACGCTCGTCACGATCGCAAATCTTGAACAAAGTGGAACTCAAATTTTCTGATCTACAACGTGGGCTGGTCTGTTTCGCGAAATTTTGCACGGGGGGGGAGGTAGGGGGGGGTTTCCGCATGGTTCACCCCGCCGAGCCGTAGCTCCTAAACCGTTAGGCGCAGACCAAAACTTTCTATGGCGGATTTGTAGAGCGGAGAATTTCCACGAAAGGCAGCCCTTACTCCACCCCGTAGCTTCAAAAATAACGAAGATATTGAAGTTTTTCGAGTTTCAATTTTTCAGAATATCAGACACGCGTTTCCCCGCGGTTAAGGGCAAAACGCTCGTCGCGATCTAAAACCTTAGCAACATCGAAATGAAAACGTCTGATCTAAATTATGGACAGGTCTGTTTTGAGATATTTCGCAAGGGGTGGGCGGGAGAGGGTCTTGTGGAATGGTTCGTCCCGCCGGGCCATAGCTCCTGAATCGTTAGGCGCAGAGCAAAACTTTCTATGGCGGAGTTGTAGAGCGGAAAATTTCCAAGAAAAGCAGCCCTTACCCCACCCCGTAGCTTTAAAAATAAGGGAGATATCGAGGTTTTTCGATTCTCAACTCTTCTCTTAATCGTCCTGCCGGGCCGTAGCTCATAAACCGTTAGGCGCAGAGCAAAACTTTCCAGGGGAAAGTTGTAGAGCGGAAAATTGCCAAGAAAAGCAGCCCTTACTTCAGTCCGTAGCTTTAAAAACAAGGGAGATATCGAGGTTTTCCGATTCTCATCTTTACAGAAAATCAGCCACAGGCCGCCTCGAGCGAAGTAGAAATTTCTCCATTTTTGCCATGAAAACCAACTCCGAACCCTTCGCAAGCGATTTGCGCGTTTCCCTTGCGTTTTAGGGCAAAACGCTTGTCACGATCGCAAATCTTGAACAAAGTGGAACTCAAATTTTCTGATCTACAACGTGGGCTGGTCTGTTTCGCGAAATTTTGCACGGGGGGGGAGGTAGGGGGGGGTTTCCGCATGGTTCACCCCGCCGAGCCGTAGCTCCTAAACCGTTAGGCGCAGACCAAAACTTTCTATGGCGGATTTGTAGAGCGGAGAATTTCCACGAAAGGCAGCCCTTACTCCACCCCGTAGCTTCAAAAATAACGAAGATATTGAAGTTTTTCGAGTTTCAATTTTTCAGAATATCAGACACGCGTTTCCCCGCGGTTAAGGGCAAAACGCTCGTCGCGATATAAAACCTTAGCAACATCGAAATGAAAACGTCTGATCTGAATTATGGACAGGTCTGTTTTGAGATATTTCGCAAGGGGTGGGCGGGAGAGGGTCTTGTGGAATGGTTCGTCCCGCCGGGCCATAGCTCCTGAATCGTTAGGCGCAGAACAAAACTTTCTATGGCGGAGTTGTAGAGCGGAAAATTTCCAAGAAAAGCAGCCCTTACCCCACCCCGTAGCTTTAAAAATAAGGGAGATATCGAGGTTTTTCGATTCTCAACTCTTCTCTTAATCGTCCTGCCGGGCCGTAGCTCATAAACCGTTAGGCGCAGAGCAAAACTTTCCAGGGGAAAGTTGTAGAGCGGAAAATTGCCAAGAAAAGCAGCCCTTACTTCAGTCCGTAGCTTTAAAAACAAGGGAGATATCGAGGTTTTCCGATTCTCATCTTTACAGAAAATCAGCCACAGGCCGCCTCGAGCGAAGTAGAAATTTCTCCATTTTTGCCATGAAAACCAACTCCGAACCCTTCGCAAGCGATTTGCGCGTTTCCCTTGCGTTTTAGGGCAAAACGCTTGTCACGATCGCAAATCTTGAACAAAGTGGAACTCAAATTTTCTGATCTACAACGTGGGCTGGTCTGTTTCGCGAAATTTTGCACGGGGGGGGAGGTAGGGGGGGGTTTCCGCATGGTTCACCCCGCCGAGCCGTAGCTCCTAAACCGTTAGGCGCAGACCAAAACTTTCTATGGCGGATTTGTAGAGCGGAGAATTTCCACGAAAGGCAGCCCTTACTCCACCCCGTAGCTTCAAAAATAACGAAGATATTGAAGTTTTTCGAGTTTCAATTTTTCAGAATATCAGACACGCGTTTCCCCGCGGTTAAGGGCAAAACGCTCGTCGCGATATAAAACCTTAGCAACATCGAAATGAAAACGTCTGATCTGAATTATGGACAGGTCTGTTTTGAGATATTTCGCAAGGGGTGGGCGGGAGAGGGTCTTGTGGAATGGTTCGTCCCGCCGGGCCATAGCTCCTGAATCGTTAGGCGCAGAACAAAACTTTCTATGGCGGAGTTGTAGAGCGGAAAATTTCCAAGAAAAGCAGCCCTTTCCCCACCCCGTAGCTTCAAAAATAACGGAGATATTGAAGTTTTTCGAGTTTCAATTTTTCAGAATATCAGACACGCGTTTCCCCGCGGTTAAGGGCAAAACGCTCGTCGCGATATAAAACCTTAGCAACATCGAAATGAAAACGTCTGATCTAAATTATGGACAGGTCTGTTTTGAGATATTTCGCAAGGGGTGGGCGGGAGTTGTAGAGCGGAAAATTTCCAAGAAAAGCAGCCCTTACTTCAGTCCGTAGCTTTAAAAACAAGGGAGATATCGAGGTTTTCCGATTCTCATCTTTACAGAAAATCAGCCACAGGCCGCCTCGAGCGAAGTAGAAATTTCTCCATTTTTGCCATGAAAACCAACTCCGAACCCTTCGCAAGCGATTTGCGCGTTTCCCTTGCGTTTTAGGGCAAAACGCTCGTCACGATCGCAAATCTTGAACAAAGTGGAACTCAAATTTTCTGATCTACAACGTGGGCTGGTCTGTTTCGCGAAATTTTGCACGGGGGGGGAGGTAGGGGGGGGTTTCCGCATGGTTCACCCCGCCGAGCCGTAGCTCCTAAACCGTTAGGCGCAGACCAAAACTTTCTATGGCAGAGTTGTAGAGCGGAGAATTTCCAAGAAAAGCAGCCCTTACCCCACCCCGTAGCTTCAAAAATAACGGAGATATTGAAGTTTTTCGAGTTTCAATTTTTCAGAATATCAGACACGCGTTTCCCCGCGGTTAAGGGCAAAACGCTCGTCGCGATATAAAACCTTAGCAACATCGAAATGAAAACGTCTGATCTCAACATCGAAATGAAAACGTCTGATCTAAATTATGGACAGGTCTGTTTTGAGATATTTCGCGAGGGGTGGGCGGGAGAGGGTCTTGTGGAATGGTTCGTCCCGCCGGGCCATAGCTCCTGTATCGTTAGGCGCAGAGCAAAACTTTCTATGGCGGAGTTGTAGAGCGGAAAATTTCCAAGAAAAGCAGCCCTTACCCCACCCCGTAGCTTTAAAAATAAGGGAGATATCGAGGTTTTTCGATTCTCAACTCTTCTCTTAATCGTCCTGCCGGGCCGTAGCTCATAAACCGTTAGGCGCAGAGCAAAACTTTCCAGGGGAAAGTTGTAGAGCGGAAAATTTCCAAGAAAAGCAGCCCTTACTTCAGTCCGTAGCTTTAAAAACAAGGGAGATATCGAGGTTTTCCGATTCTCATCTTTACAGAAAATCAGCCACAGGCCGCCTCGAGCGAAGTAGAAATTTCTCCATTTTTGCCATGAAAACCAACTCCGAACCCTTCGCAAGCGATTTGCGCGTTTCCCTTGCGTTTTAGGGCAAAACGCTCGTCACGATCGCAAATCTTGAACAAAGTGGAACTCAAATTTTCTGATCTACAACGTGGGCTGGTCTGTTTCGCGAAATTTTGCACGGGGGGGGAGGTAGGGGGGGGTTTCCGCATGGTTCACCCCGCCGAGCCGTAGCTCCTAAACCGTTAGGCGCAGACCAAAACTTTCTATGGCGGATTTGTAGAGCGGAGAATTTCCACGAAAGGCAGCCCTTACTCCACCCCGTAGCTTCAAAAATAACGAAGATATTGAAGTTTTTCGAGTTTCAATTTTTCAGAATATCAGACACGCGTTTCCCCGCGGTTAAGGGCAAAACGCTCGTCGCGATATAAAACCTTAGCAACATCGAAATGAAAACGTCTGATCTAAATTATGGACAGGTCTGTTTTGAGATATTTCGCAAGGGGTGGGCGGGAGAGGGTCTTGTGGAATGGTTCGTCCCGCCGGGCCATAGCTCCTGAATCGTTAGGCGCAGAACAAAACTTTCTATGGCGGAGTTGTAGAGCGGAAAATTTCCAAGAAAAGCAGCCCTTTCCCCACCCCGTAGCTTCAAAAATAACGGAGATATTGAAGTTTTTCGAGTTTCAATTTTTCAGAATATCAGACACGCGTTTCCCCGCGGTTAAGGGCAAAACGCTCGTCGCGATATAAAACCTTAGCAACATCGAAATGAAAACGTCTGATCTAAGTTATGGACAGGTCTGTTTTGAGATATTTCGCAAGGGGTGGGCGGGAGTTGTAGAGCGGAAAATTTCCAAGAAAAGCAGCCCTTACTTCAGTCCGTAGCTTTAAAAACAAGGGAGATATCGAGGTTTTCCGATTCTCATCTTTACAGAAAATCAGCCACAGGCCGCCTCGAGCGAAGTAGAAATTTCTCCATTTTTGCCATGAAAACCAACTCCGAACCCTTCGCAAGCGATTTGCGCGTTTCCCTTGCGTTTTAGGGCAAAACGCTCGTCACGATCGCAAATCTTGAACAAAGTGGAACTCAAATTTTCTGATCTACAACGTGGGCTGGTCTGTTTCGCGAAATTTTGCACGGGGGGGGAGGTAGGGGGGGGTTTCCGCATGGTTCACCCCGCCGAGCCGTAGCTCCTAAACCGTTAGGCGCAGACCAAAACTTTCTATGGCAGAGTTGTAGAGCGGAGAATTTCCAAGAAAAGCAGCCCTTACCCCACCCCGTAGCTTCAAAAATAACGGAGATATTGAAGTTTTTCGAGTTTCAATTTTTCAGAATATCAGACACGCGTTTCCCCGCGGTTAAGGGCAAAACGCTCGTCGCGATATAAAACCTTAGCAACATCGAAATGAAAACGTCTGATCTAAATTATGGACAGGTCTGTTTTGAGATATTTCGCGAGGGGTGGGCGGGAGAGGGTCTTGTGGAATGGTTCGTCCCGCCGGGCCATAGCTCCTGTATCGTTAGGCGCAGAGCAAAACTTTCTATGGCGGAGTTGTAGAGCGGAAAATTTCCAAGAAAAGCAGCCCTTACCCCACCCCGTAGCTTTAAAAATAAGGGAGATATCGAGGTTTTTCGATTCTCAACTCTTCTCTTAATCGTCCTGCCGGGCCGTAGCTCATAAACCGTTAGGCGCAGAGCAAAACTTTCCAGGGGAAAGTTGTAGAGCGGAAAATTTCCAAGAAAAGCAGCCCTTACTTCAGTCCGTAGCTTTAAAAACAAGGGAGATTCGAGGTTTTCCGATTCTCATCTTTACAGAAAATCAGCCACAGGCCGCCTCGAGCGAAGTAGAAATTTCTCCATTTTTGCCATGAAAACCAACTCCGAACCCTTCGCAAGCGATTTGCGCGTTTCCCTTGCGTTTTAGGGCAAAACGCTCGTCACGATCGCAAATCTTGAACAAAGTGGAACTCAAATTTTCTGATCTACAACGTGGGCTGGTCTGTTTCGCGAAATTTTGCACGGGGGGGGAGGTAGGGGGGGGTTTCCGCATGGTTCACCCCGCCGAGCCGTAGCTCCTAAACCGTTAGGCGCAGACCAAAACTTTCTATGGCGGATTTGTAGAGCGGAGAATTTCCACGAAAGGCAGCCCTTACTCCACCCCGTAGCTTCAAAAATAACGAAGATATTGAAGTTTTTCGAGTTTCAATTTTTCAGAATATCAGACACGCGTTTCCCCGCGGTTAAGGGCAAAACGCTCGTCGCGATCTAAAACCTTAGCAACATCGAAATGAAAACGTCTGATCTAAATTATGGACAGGTCTGTTTTGAGATATTTCGCATAGCTCCTGTATCGTTAGGCGCAGAGCAAAACTTTCTATGGCGGAGTTGTAGAGCGGAAAATTTCCAAGAAAAGCAGCCCTTACCCCACCCCGTAGCTTTAAAAATAAGGGAGATATCGAGGTTTTTCGATTCTCAACTCTTCTCTTAATCGTCCTGCCGGGCCGTAGCTCATAAACCGTTAGGCGCAGAGCAAAACTTTCCAGGGGAAAGTTGTAGAGCGGAAAATTTCCAAGAAAAGCAGCCCTTACTTCAGTCCGTAGCTTTAAAAACAAGGGAGATTCGAGGTTTTCCGATTCTCATCTTTACAGAAAATCAGCCACAGGCCGCCTCGAGCGAAGTAGAAATTTCTCCATTTTTGCCATGAAAACCAACTCCGAACCCTTCGCAAGCGATTTGCGCGTTTCCCTTGCGTTTTAGGGCAAAACGCTCGTCACGATCGCAAATCTTGAACAAAGTGGAACTCAAATTTTCTGATCTACAACGTGGGCTGGTCTGTTTCGCGAAATTTTGCACGGGGGGGGAGGTAGGGGGGGGTTTCCGCATGGTTCACCCCGCCGAGCCGTAGCTCCTAAACCGTTAGGCGCAGACCAAAACTTTCTATGGCGGATTTGTAGAGCGGAGAATTTCCACGAAAGGCAGCCCTTACTCCACCCCGTAGCTTCAAAAATAACGAAGATATTGAAGTTTTTCGAGTTTCAATTTTTCAGAATATCAGACACGCGTTTCCCCGCGGTTAAGGGCAAAACGCTCGTCGCGATCTAAAACCTTAGCAACATCGAAATGAAAACGTCTGATCTAAATTATGGACAGGTCTGTTTTGAGATATTTCGCAAGGGGTGGGCGGGAGAGGGTCTTGTGGAATGGTTCGTCCCGCCGGGCCATAGCTCCTGAATCGTTAGGCGCAGAGCAAAACTTTCTATGGCGGAGTTGTAGAGCGTAAAATTTCCAAGAAAAGCAGCCCTTACCCCACCCCGTAGCTTTAAAAATAAGGGAGATATCGAGGTTTTTCGATTCTCAACTCTTCTCTTAATCGTCCTGCCGGGCCGTAGCTCATAAACCGTTAGGCGCAGAGCAAAACTTTCCAGGGGAAAGTTGTAGAGCGGAAAATTTCCAAGAAAAGCAGCCCTTACTTCAGTCCGTAGCTTTAAAAACAAGGGAGATATCGAGGTTTTCCGATTCTCATCTTTACAGAAAATCAGCCACAGGCCGCCTCGAGCGAAGTAGAAATTTCTCCATTTTTGCCATGAAAACCAACTCCGAACCCTTCGCAAGCGATTTGCGCGTTTCCCTTGCGTTTTAGGGCAAAACGCTCGTCACGATCGCAAATCTTGAACAAAGTGGAACTCAAATTTTCTGATCTACAACGTGGGCTGGTCTGTTTCGCGAAATTTTGCACGGGGGGGGAGGTAGGGGGGGGTTTCCGCATGGTTCACCCCGCCGAGCCGTAGCTCCTAAACCGTTAGGCGCAGACCAAAACTTTCTATGGCGGATTTGTAGAGCGGAGAATTTCCACGAAAGGCAGCCCTTACTCCACCCCGTAGCTTCAAAAATAACGAAGATATTGAAGTTTTTCGAGTTTCAATTTTTCAGAATATCAGACACGCGTTTCCCCGCGGTTAAGGGCAAAACGCTCGTCGCGATATAAAACCTTAGCAACATCGAAATGAAAACGTCTGATCTAAATTATGGACAGGTCTGTTTTGAGATATTTCGCAAGGGGTGGGCGGGAGAGGGTCTTGTGGAATGGTTCGTCCCGCCGGGCCATAGCTCCTGAATCGTTAGGCGCAGAACAAAACTTTCTATGGCGGAGTTGTAGAGCGGAAAATTTCCAAGAAAAGCAGCCCTTTCCCCACCCCGTAGCTTCAAAAATAACGGAGATATTGAAGTTTTTCGAGTTTCAATTTTTCAGAATATCAGACACGCGTTTCCCCGCGGTTAAGGGCAAAACGCTCGTCGCGATATAAAACCTTAGCAACATCGAAATGAAAACGTCTGATCTAAGTTATGGACAGGTCTGTTTTGAGATATTTCGCAAGGGGTGGGCGGGAGTTGTAGAGCGGAAAATTTCCAAGAAAAGCAGCCCTTACTTCAGTCCGTAGCTTTAAAAACAAGGGAGATATCGAGGTTTTCCGATTCTCATCTTTACAGAAAATCAGCCACAGGCCGCCTCGAGCGAAGTAGAAATTTCTCCATTTTTGCCATGAAAACCAACTCCGAACCCTTCGCAAGCGATTTGCGCGTTTCCCTTGCGTTTTAGGGCAAAACGCTCGTCACGATCGCAAATCTTGAACAAAGTGGAACTCAAATTTTCTGATCTACAACGTGGGCTGGTCTGTTTCGCGAAATTTTGCACGGGGGGGGAGGTAGGGGGGGGTTTCCGCATGGTTCACCCCGCCGAGCCGTAGCTCCTAAACCGTTAGGCGCAGACCAAAACTTTCTATGGCAGAGTTGTAGAGCGGAGAATTTCCAAGAAAAGCAGCCCTTACCCCACCCCGTAGCTTTAAAAATAAGGGAGATATCGAGGTTTTTCGATTCTCAACTCTTCTCTTAATCGTCCTGCCGGGCCGTAGCTCATAAACCGTTAGGCGCAGAGCAAAACTTTCCAGGGGAAAGTTGTAGAGCGGAAAATTTCCAAGAAAAGCAGCCCTTACTTCAGTCCGTAGCTTTAAAAACAAGGGAGATATCGAGGTTTTCCGATTCTCATCTTTACAGAAAATCAGCCACAGGCCGCCTCGAGCGAAGTAGAAATTTCTCCATTTTTGCCATGAAAACCAACTCCGAACCCTTCGCAAGCGATTTGCGCGTTTCCCTTGCGTTTTAGGGCAAAACGCTCGTCACGATCGCAAATCTTGAACAAAGTGGAACTCAAATTTTCTGATCTACAACGTGGGCTGGTCTGTTTCGCGAAATTTTGCACGGGGGGGGAGGTAGGGGGGGGTTTCCGCATGGTTCACCCCGCCGAGCCGTAGCTCCTAAACCGTTAGGCGCAGACCAAAACTTTCTATGGCGGATTTGTAGAGCGGAGAATTTCCACGAAAGGCAGCCCTTACTCCACCCCGTAGCTTCAAAAATAACGAAGATATTGAAGTTTTTCGAGTTTCAATTTTTCAGAATATCAGACACGCGTTTCCCCGCGGTTAAGGGCAAAACGCTCGTCGCGATCTAAAACCTTAGCAACATCGAAATGAAAACGTCTGATCTAAATTATGGACAGGTCTGTTTTGAGATATTTCGCGAGGGGTGGGCGGGAGAGGGTCTTGTGGAATGGTTCGTCCCGCCGGGCCATAGCTCCTGAATCGTTAGGCGCAGAGCAAAACTTTCTATGGCGGAGTTGTAGAGCGGAAAATTTCCAAGAAAAGCAGCCCTTACCCCACCCCGTAGCTTTAAAAATAAGGGAGATATCGAGGTTTTTCGATTCTCAACTCTTCTCTTAATCGTCCTGCCGGGCCGTAGCTCATAAACCGTTAGGCGCAGAGCAAAACTTTCCAGGGGAAAGTTGTAGAGCGGAAAATTTCCAAGAAAAGCAGCCCTTACTTCAGTCCGTAGCTTTAAAAATAAGGGAGATATCGAGGTTTTTCGATTCTCAACTCTTCTCTTAATCGTCCTGCCGGGCCGTAGCTCATAAACCGTTAGGCGCAGAGCAAAACTTTCCAGGGGAAAGTTGTAGAGCGGAAAATTTCCAAGAAAAGCAGCCCTTACTTCAGTCCGTAGCTTTAAAAACAAGGGAGATATCGAGGTTTTCCGATTCTCATCTTTACAGAAAATCAGCCACAGGCCGCCTCGAGCGAAGTAGAAATTTCTCCATTTTTGCCATGAAAACCAACTCCGAACCCTTCGCAAGCGATTTGCGCGTTTCCCTTGCGTTTTAGGGCAAAACGCTCGTCACGATCGCAAATCTTGAACAAAGTGGAACTCAAATTTTCTGATCTACAACGTGGGCTGGTCTGTTTCGCGAAATTTTGCACGGGGGGGGAGGTAGGGGGGGGTTTCCGCATGGTTCACCCCGCCGAGCCGTAGCTCCTAAACCGTTAGGCGCAGACCAAAACTTTCTATGGCAGAGTTGTAGAGCGGATAATTTCCAAGAAAAGCAGCCCTTACCCCACCCCGTAGCTTTAAAAATAAGGGAGATATCGAGGTTTTTCGATTCTCAACTCTTCTCTTAATCGTCCTGCCGGGCCGTAGCTCATAAACCGTTAGGCGCAGAGCAAAACTTTCCAGGGGAAAGTTGTAGAGCGGAAAATTTCCAAGAAAAGCAGCCCTTACTTCAGTCCGTAGCTTTAAAAACAAGGGAGATATCGAGGTTTTCCGATTCTCATCTTTACAGAAAATCAGCCACAGGCCGCCTCGAGCGAAGTAGAAATTTCTCCATTTTTGCCATGAAAACCAACTCCGAACCCTTCGCAAGCGATTTGCGCGTTTCCCTTGCGTTTTAGGGCAAAACGCTCGTCACGATCGCAAATCTTGAACAAAGTGGAACTCAAATTTTCTGATCTACAACGTGGGCTGGTCTGTTTCGCGAAATTTTGCACGGGGGGGGAGGTCGGGGGGGGTTTCCGCATGGTTCACCCCGCCGAGCCGTAGCTCCTAAACCGTTAGGCGCAGACCAAAACTTTCTATGGCGGATTTGTAGAGCGGAGAATTTCCACGAAAGGCAGCCCTTACTCCACCCCGTAGCTTCAAAAATAACGAAGATATTGAAGTTTTTCGAGTTTCAATTTTTCAGAATATCAGACACGCGTTTCCCCGCGGTTAAGGGCAAAACGCTCGTCGCGATCTAAAACCTTAGCAACATCGAAATGAAAACGTCTGATCTAAATTATGGACAGGTCTGTTTTGAGATATTTCGCGAGGGGTGGGCGGGAGAGGGTCTTGTGGAATGGTTCGTCCCGCCGGGCCATAGCTCCTGAATCGTTAGGCGCAGAGCAAAACTTTCTATGGCGGAGTTGTAGAGCGGATAATTTCCAAGAAAAGCAGCCCATACCCCACCCCGTAGCTTTAAAAATAAGGGAGATATCGAGGTTTTTCGATTCTCAACTCTTCTCTTAATCGTCCTGCCGGGCCGTAGCTCATAAACCGTTAGGCGCAGAGCAAAACTTTCCAGGGGAAAGTTGTAGAGCGGAAAATTTCCAAGAAAAGCAGCCCTTACTTCAGTCCGTAGCTTTAAAAACAAGGGAGATATCGAGGTTTTCCGATTCTCATCTTTACAGAAAATCAGCCACAGGCCGCCTCGAGCGAAGTAGAAATTTCTCCATTTTTGCCATGAAAACCAACTCCGAACCCTTCGCAAGCGATTTGCGCGTTTCCCTTGCGTTTTAGGGCAAAACGCTCGTCACGATCGCAAATCTTGAACAAAGTGGAACTCAAATTTTCTGATCTACAACGTGGGCTGGTCTGTTTCGCGAAATTTTGCACGGGGGGGGAGGTAGGGGGGGGTTTCCGCATGGTTCACCCCGCCGAGCCGTAGCTCCTAAACCGTTAGGCGCAGACCAAAACTTTCTATGGCAGAGTTGTAGAGCGGATAATTTCCAAGAAAAGCAGCCCTTACCCCACCCCGTAGCTTTAAAAATAAGGGAGATATCGAGGTTTTTCGATTCTCAACTCTTCTCTTAATCGTCCTGCCGGGCCGTAGCTCATAAACCGTTAGGCGCAGAGCAAAACTTTCCAGGGGAAAGTTGTAGAGCGGAAAATTTCCAAGAAAAGCAGCCCTTACTTCAGTCCGTAGCTTTAAAAACAAGGGAGATATCGAGGTTTTCCGATTCTCATCTTTACAGAAAATCAGCCACAGGCCGCCTCGAGCGAAGTAGAAATTTCTCCATTTTTGCCATGAAAACCAACTCCGAACCCTTCGCAAGCGATTTGCGCGTTTCCCTTGCGTTTTAGGGCAAAACGCTCGTCACGATCGCAAATCTTGAACAAAGTGGAACTCAAATTTTCTGATCTACAACGTGGGCTGGTCTGTTTCGCGAAATTTTGCACGGGGGGGGAGGTAGGGGGGGGTTTCCGCATGGTTCACCCCGCCGAGCCGTAGCTCCTAAACCGTTAGGCGCAGACCAAAACTTTCTATGGCGGATTTGTAGAGCGGAGAATTTCCACGAAAGGCAGCCCTTACTCCACCCCGTAGCTTCAAAAATAACGAAGATATTGAAGTTTTTCGAGTTTCAATTTTTCAGAATATCAGACACGCGTTTCCCCGCGGTTAAGGGCAAAACGCTCGTCGCGATCTAAAACCTTAGCAACATCGAAATGAAAACGTCTGATCTAAATTATGGACAGGTCTGTTTTGAGATATTTCGCGAGGGGTGGGCGGGAGAGGGTCTTGTGGAATGGTTCGTCCCGCCGGGCCATAGCTCCTGAATCGTTAGGCGCAGAGCAAAACTTTCTATGGCGGAGTTGTAGAGCGGAGAATTTCCAAGAAAAGCAGCCCTTACCCCACCCCGTAGCTTTAAAAATAAGGGAGATATCGAGGTTTTTCGATTCTCAACTCTTCTCTTAATCGTCCTGCCGGGCCGTAGCTCATAAACCGTTAGGCGCAGAGCAAAACTTTCCAGGGGAAAGTTGTAGAGCGGAAAATTTCCAAGAAAAGCAGCCCTTACTTCAGTCCGTAGCTTTAAAAACAAGGGAGATATCGAGGTTTTCCGATTCTCATCTTTACAGAAAATCAGCCACAGGCCGCCTCGAGCGAAGTAGAAATTTCTCCATTTTTGCCATGAAAACCAACTCCGAACCCTTCGCAAGCGATTTGCGCGTTTCCCTTGCGTTTTAGGGCAAAACGCTTGTCACGATCGCAAATCTTGAACAAAGTGGAACTCAAATTTTCTGATCTACAACGTGGGCTGGTCTGTTTCGCGAAATTTTGCACGGGGGGGGAGGTAGGGGGGGGTTTCCGCATGGTTCACCCCGCCGAGCCGTAGCTCCTAAACCGTTAGGCGCAGACCAAAACTTTCTATGGCGGATTTGTAGAGCGGAGAATTTCCACGAAAGGCAGCCCTTACTCCACCCCGTAGCTTCAAAAATAACGAAGATATTGAAGTTTTTCGAGTTTCAATTTTTCAGAATATCAGACACGCGTTTCCCCGCGGTTAAGGGCAAAACGCTCGTCGCGATATAAAACCTTAGCAACATCGAAATGAAAACGTCTGATCTAAATTATGGACAGGTCTGTTTTGAGATATTTCGCAAGGGGTGGGCGGGAGAGGGTCTTGTGGAATGGTTCGTCCCGCCGGGCCATAGTTGTAGAGCGGAAAATTTCCAAGAAAAGCAGCCCTTACCCCACCCCGTAGCTTTAAAAATAAGGGAGATATCGAGGTTTTTCGATTCTCAACTCTTCTCTTAATCGTCCTGCCGGGCCGTAGCTCATAAACCGTTAGGCGCAGAGCAAAACTTTCCAGGGGAAAGTTGTAGAGCGGAAAATTTCCAAGAAAAGCAGCCCTTACTTCAGTCCGTAGCTTTAAAAACAAGGGAGATATCGAGGTTTTCCGATTCTCATCTTTACAGAAAATCAGCCACAGGCCGCCTCGAGCGAAGTAGAAATTTCTCCATTTTTGCCATGAAAACCAACTCCGAACCCTTCGCAAGCGATTTGCGCGTTTCCCTTGCGTTTTAGGGCAAAACGCTTGTCACGATCGCAAATCTTGAACAAAGTGGAACTCAAATTTTCTGATCTACAACGTGGGCTGGTCTGTTTCGCGAAATTTTGCACGGGGGGGGAGGTAGGGGGGGGTTTCCGCATGGTTCACCCCGCCGAGCCGTAGCTCCTAAACCGTTAGGCGCAGACCAAAACTTTCTATGGCGGATTTGTAGAGCGGAGAATTTCCACGAAAGGCAGCCCTTACTCCACCCCGTAGCTTCAAAAATAACGAAGATATTGAAGTTTTTCGAGTTTCAATTTTTCAGAATATCAGACACGCGTTTCCCCGCGGTTAAGGGCAAAACGCTCGTCGCGATATAAAACCTTAGCAACATCGAAATGAAAACGTCTGATCTAAATTATGGACAGGTCTGTTTTGAGATATTTCGCAAGGGGTGGGCGGGAGAGGGTCTTGTGGAATGGTTCGTCCCGCCGGGCCATAGCTCCTGAATCGTTAGGCGCAGAACAAAACTTTCTATGGCGGAGTTGTAGAGCGGAAAATTTCCAAGAAAAGCAGCCCTTACCCCACCCCGTAGCTTTAAAAATAAGGGAGATATCGAGGTTTTTCGATTCTCAACTCTTCTCTTAATCGTCCTGCCGGGCCGTAGCTCATAAACCGTTAGGCGCAGAGCAAAACTTTCCAGGGGAAAGTTGTAGAGCGGAAAATTTCCAAGAAAAGCAGCCCTTACTTCAGTCCGTAGCTTTAAAAACAAGGGAGATATCGAGGTTTTCCGATTCTCATCTTTACAGAAAATCAGCCACAGGCCGCCTCGAGCGAAGTAGAAATTTCTCCATTTTTGCCATGAAAACCAACTCCGAACCCTTCGCAAGCGATTTGCGCGTTTCCCTTGCGTTTTAGGGCAAAACGCTTGTCACGATCGCAAATCTTGAACAAAGTGGAACTCAAATTTTCTGATCTACAACGTGGGCTGGTCTGTTTCGCGAAATTTTGCACGGGGGGGGAGGTAGGGGGGGGTTTCCGCATGGTTCACCCCGCCGAGCCGTAGCTCCTAAACCGTTAGGCGCAGACCAAAACTTTCTATGGCGGATTTGTAGAGCGGAGAATTTCCACGAAAGGCAGCCCTTACTCCACCCC
Source organism: Matsumyia berberina (assembly GCA_917880715.2). Classification (NCBI taxonomy): domain Eukaryota; kingdom Metazoa; phylum Arthropoda; class Insecta; order Diptera; family Syrphidae; genus Matsumyia; species Matsumyia berberina. The sequence goes on from OU862872.1 coordinate 113,440,208, forward strand.
GTAGCTTCAAAAATAACGAAGATATTGAAGTTTTTCGAGTTTCAATTTTTCAGAATATCAGACACGCGTTTCCCCGCGGTTAAGGGCAAAACGCTCGTCGCGATATAAAACCTTAGCAACATCGAAATGAAAACGTCTGATCTAAATTATGGACAGGTCTGTTTTGAGATATTTCGCAAGGGGTGGGCGGGAGAGGGTCTTGTGGAATGGTTCGTCCCGCCGGGCCATAGCTCCTGAATCGTTAGGCGCAGAACAAAACTTTCTATGGCGGAGTTGTAGAGCGGAAAATTTCCAAGAAAAGCAGCCCTTTCCCCACCCCGTAGCTTCAAAAATAACGGAGATATTGAAGTTTTTCGAGTTTCAATTTTTCAGAATATCAGACACGCGTTTCCCCGCGGTTAAGGGCAAAACGCTCGTCGCGATATAAAACCTTAGCAACATCGAAATGAAAACGTCTGATCTAAATTATGGACAGGTCTGTTTTGAGATATTTCGCGAGGGGTGGGCGGGAGAGGGTCTTGTGGAATGGTTCGTCCCGCCGGGCCATAGCTCCTGAATCGTTAGGCGCAGAACAAAACTTTCTATGGCGGAGTTGTAGAGCGGAAAATTTCCAAGAAAAGCAGCCCTTTCCCCACCCCGTAGCTTCAAAAATAACGGAGATATTGAAGTTTTTCGAGTTTCAATTTTTCAGAATATCAGACACGCGTTTCCCCGCGGTTAAGGGCAAAACGCTCGTCGCGATATAAAACCTTAGCAACATCGAAATGAAAACGTCTGATCTAAATTATGGACAGGTCTGTTTTGAGATATTTCGCGAGGGGTGGGCGGGAGAGGGTCTTGTGGAATGGTTCGTCCCGCCGGGCCATAGCTCCTGAATCGTTAGGCGCAGAGCAAAACTTTCTATGGCGGAGTTGTAGAGCGGAAAATTTCCAAGAAAAGCAGCCCTTACCCCACCCCGTAGCTTTAAAAATAAGGGAGATATCGAGGTTTTTCGATTCTCAACTCTTCTCTTAATCGTCCTGCCGGGCCGTAGCTCATAAACCGTTAGGCGCAGAGCAAAACTTTCCAGGGGAAAGTTGTAGAGCGGAAAATTTCCAAGAAAAGCAGCCCTTACTTCAGTCCGTAGCTTTAAAAACAAGGGAGATATCGAGGTTTTCCGATTCTCATCTTTACAGAAAATCAGCCACAGGCCGCCTCGAGCGAAGTAGAAATTTCTCCATTTTTGCCATGAAAACCAACTCCGAACCCTTCGCAAGCGATTTGCGCGTTTCCCTTGCGTTTTAGGGCAAAACGCTCGTCACGATCGCAAATCTTGAACGAAGTGGAACTCAAATTTTCTGATCTACAACGTGGGCTGGCCTGTTTCGCGAAATTTTGCACGGGGGGGGAGGTAGGGGGGGGTTTCCGCATGGTTCACCCCGCCGAGCCGTAGCTCCTAAACCGTTAGGCGCAGACCAAAACTTTCTATGGCGGATTTGTAGAGCGGAGAATTTCCACGAAAGGCAGCCCTTACTCCACCCCGTAGCTTCAAAAATAACGAAGATATTGAAGTTTTTCGAGTTTCAATTTTTCAGAATATCAGACACGCGTTTCCCCGCGGTTAAGGGCAAAACGCTCGTCGCGATCTAAAACCTTAGCAACATCGAAATGAAAACGTCTGATCTAAATTATGGACAGGTCTGTTTTGAGATATTTCGCAAGGGGTGGGCGGGAGAGGGTCTTGTGGAATGGTGCGTCGCGCCGGGCCATAGCTCCTGAATCGTTAGGCGCAGAGCAAAACTTTCTATGGCGGAGTTGTAGAGCGGAAAATTTCCAAGAAAAGCAGCCCTTACTTCAGTCCGTAGCTTTAAAAACAAGGGAGATATCGAGGTTTTCCGATTCTCATCTTTACAGAAAATCAGCCACAGGCCGCCTCGAGCGAAGTAGAAATTTCTCCATTTTTTCCATGAAAACCAACTCCGAACCCTTTGCAAGCGATTTGCGCGTTTCCCTTGCGTTTTAGGGCAAAACGCTCGTCACGATCCCAAATGTTGGACAAAGAGGAACTCAAATTTTCTGATCTACAACGTGGGCTGGTCTGTTTCGCGAAATTTTGCACGGGGGGGGAGGTAGGGGGGGGTTTCCGCATGGTTCACCCCGCCGAGCCGTAGCTCCTAAACCGTTAGGCGCAGACCAAAACTTTCTATGGCGGAGTTGTAGAGCGGAAAATTTCCAAGAAAGGCAGCCCTTACTCCACCCCGTAGCTTCAAAAATAACGAAGATATTGAAGTTTTTCGAGTTTCAATTTTTCAGAATATCAGACACGCGTTTCCCCGCGGTTAAGGGCAAAACGCTCGTCGCGATCTAAAACCTTAGCAACATCGAAATGAAAACGTCTGATCTAAATTATGGACAGGTCTGTTTTGAGATATTTCGCAAGGGGTGGGCGGGAGAGGGTCTTGTGGAATGGTGCGTCGCGCCGGGCCATAGCTCCTGAATCGTTAGGCGCAGAGCAAAACTTTCTATGGCGGAGTTGTAGAGCGGAAAATTTCCAAGAAAAGCAGCTCTCACCCCACCCCGTAGCTTTAAAAATAAGGGAGATATCGAGGTTTTTCGATTCTCAACTCTTCTCTAAATCGTCCTGCCGGGCCGTAGCTCATAAACCGTTAGGCGCAGAGCAAAACTTTCCAAGGTTGTATTTTCAGAACAACAGCAATAATTGGGAACAGAACAGGCCAACATTTGCCAATGAATCTCTTGTATAGTGCACAGATGGATCCAGCAGAATTTCATTCAATAGACCTATGCATGCGAGAGGACATAAACAGATCCATATCAGGTAAGAACATTGACATTCTCTCTGAGAAATAGTTTGTAAGTACTAATTAATCGCTTTTTTTCTTTTCCTTCTTCTTCTAACACATGCAGGATGTGCAACGAAGACGAAGAATCAGCAGAACACAGACAACTGCCTCATAACAACACGTCATCGTTTTCTGGGCAACTACTACCTTACCTCGGAAGATATAACCACCAGCTCACCCTAAGATTGCCGGCTCCATCACTCACTCCGGCCCCATGAATGAACTCTAAAGAAGAAAACATGAGTTCGCAGTGGTAAGGGACTCAGTCCCTTATTAATTAACAATCTACCTACCTCCCGAGATCTACAGAGAACCAGCTCCACAAGACTGCCAACATGAACATTCCCTGCAATCATTTTAACTCTCAAGGTGTTTGTCAAAGACACCCCACGTCTTTAAAACAATTAATGTACTCCTAGATCTTAAGTTATTACATTACAGCCCAATAAAACTGAAAGAAAATACAAAACATCATGTCTTCTTATTTTCCTTTGAGTTTCTAGACAATATTTCAGGGTTTCAAGGATTCCAAGGTGAGTATCATGAAATTCACTTTTCACGAAATACGGTTGCCTTGCAAATAGGTACGCCCAAAACCACCCACAAAATACAAAGAAATCACGAAAACGTGAAAAAATCCATGAAAATCTGACGTCACAGCAAAAAAATCGACTGGGAATTTACTGAAAATTTCTGAAAAATACCAGGCCACCAGAAATCCCAGAAAAGCAGTAGGTATCCCCTATTTTCGCGGTCAGCCGTGTGGTATGCAACATAATTTTCCCGTGGAATAAATCCTTCCAGCCGTGTGGTATACCCGATTTTTTTGAGAAAAAAATTCCAAACTGTCGTCAAGATACCATTGCATACCACACGGCCGTAGCTTTTAACGTCCAGCCGTGTGGTATACCCGATTTTCTTTGATTAAATAGCCACCTTTCGTTAAGATACCATTGCATACCACACGGCCGTGGATTTTTACGTTCAGCCGTGTGGTATACCCGATTTTTTTTACTCACGCTCGAGATTTTTACGTTCAGCCGTGTGGTATACCCGATTTTTTTTTCTCATGCTGTGACGATGGATGGGATTGCTAAAAAACTTGGCATATTTTCATTTCTCGCCGGATAACGGTACATGTTATGAAAATTCTGAGGACGCCATCTTGTAGAGCGACCTTGGGGGCACAAAACTGCATCCCAATTTTTTCAGCCCCGGCCCTCTTTAAGGCTTTTTGAGGCATTTCTGCGAAAATTGGCCCGAAAAAATATTCGGTATACCTGCTGCTTTTTCTGGGCGCCTAGTACCCCAGAAAAATGTTGGTATGAAAACTCGGAAATCCCAGCAAACCGACTTACGTCAGAGCATGAGAAAAAAAAATGGGGTATACCACACGGCTGAACGTAAAAATCTCGGGCATGAGTAAAAAAAATCGGGTATACCACACGGCTGAACGTAAAAATCCACGGCCGTGTGGTATGCCATGGTATCTTAACGAAAGGTGGCTATTTAATAAAGAAAAAATCGGGTATACCACACGGCTGGACGGAAAAAGCCACGGCCGTGTGGTATGCAATGGTATCTTGACGACAGTTTGGAATTTTTTTTTCTCAAAAAAATCGGGTATACCACACGGCTGGAAGGATTTATTCCACGGGAAAAATTCTGCTGCATACCACACGGCTGGCCGCGAAAATAGGGGATACCTACTGCTTTTCTGGGATTTCTGGTGGCCTGGTATTTTTCAGAAATTTTCAAGAAATTCTCAGTCGATTTTTTTGGTGTGACGTCAGATTTTTATGGATTTTCATGGATTTTTTCACGTTTTCGTGATTTCTTTGTATCTTGTGTACCTATTTTCAAGGCAACCGTATTTCGTGAAATGTGAATTTCATGATACTCACCTTGGAATCCTTGAAACCCTGGAATATTGTCTAGAAACACAAAGGAAAATAAGAAGACATGATGTTTTGTATTTTCTTTCAGTTTTATTGGGCTGTAATGTAATAACTTAAGATCTAGGAGTACATTAATTGTTTTAAAGACGTGGGGTGTCTTTGACAAACACCTTGAGAGTTAAAATGATTGCAGGGAATGTTCATGTTGGCAGTCTTGTGGAGCTGGTTCTCTGTAGATCTCGGGAGGTAGGTATATTGTTAATTAATAAGGGACTGAGTCCCTTACCACTGCGAACTCATGTTTTCTTCTTTAGAGTTCATTCATGGGGCCGGAGTGAGTGATGGAGCCGGCAATCTTAGGATGAGCTGGTGGTTATATCTTCCGAGGTAAGGTAGTAGTTGCCCAGAAAACGATGACGTGTTGTTATGAGGCAGTTGTCTGTGTTCTGCTGATTCTTCGTCTTCGTTGCACATCCTGCATGTGTTAGAAGAAGAAGGAAAAGAAAAAAAGCGATTAATTAGTACTTACAAATTATTTCTCAGAGAGAATGTCAATGTTCTTACTTGATATGGATCTGTTTATGTCCTCTCGCATGCATAGGTCTATTCTGCTGGATCCATCTGTGCACTATACAAGAGATTCATTGGCAAATATTGGCTTGTTCTGTTGCCCCTTATAGCGTTCTGGGAATGTACCTTCAAGTTCTTGCTGAAGTCAAATCCTGATAGACATACATAGATGTTATGGATACAAAGAAATATAAGGTTTAAACATTTAAATATGATTTTTAATAGTGTTTCAATAAATGTACATTCTGTGACTATTATTCCGAGTATATGTACGTCTTACTATAGCCGTGTATAACCAACCACAGCGTCAGTTTTTTCCTAGAAGACATTTTCAGGTCAGAAGTGAGTCGATTATCGACTTCTCGCTATATCGGCCCCAGGTCGCTTCAAGCGATGTGTAATTTCTTCATCATTTCATGGAAATCAACCCCGATCCCTTCGCAAGCGATTTGCGCATTTCCCTTGGACCGCGGGGGGCAAGAGGGAAGGTTTCTCGCATGGTTCGTCCCGCAGGGCCGTACCTCCTAAACTTTTAGGCGCAGAGCAAAACTTCCCAGGGCGGAGTTGTGGAGCGGAGAATATCCAAGAAATGCTGCCCTTACTCCACTTCGTAGCTTCAAAACTAAGGGAGAATTTTCTCGATTTCCATCTTTTCACTCTATCGGTCACAGGCTACAAGCCATATGGAGCGAAGTACTACACGCAATGCTAAACTACTACTAAATCAGGATAATTAACAGTGATGAAGTTAATGGCTCCTTTTTACCTTCTTAACGATACTGAAGCCTGCTGAAGTTAGTTTAAGTAAAAATGAGACGGTAAATATCAGTCATATTCAACTTTCCATTACCCTATTTCTTTTATACATTTCTTGTTTCATTCCACATTCCTTCAAATGCCATCATTCCGCCCGTTGACGTTTATGTTGTTTATCACACGAGGCGAGGTAGATTTTGCCGAATTCTTCGTTTATCGCAGCTAATATTGCAGCTTCACCTAGCTCTCCGGACGATATTCAGGACGAAGGATTCTACCAAATGAATTCATTTGAAGTGAAAGTTCTCGCTGGCAAGGTATGTGTTTCAGCTCAATGGCACCTTATTCAAATTCCTCGTGACTTCCAAAATGTTGTCCATACTTTCACCAACTAAAATAGGGTCGATCCATGGTTGCACTAAGAGCCTTTCAGCCGGGAGACACAATCTTTGAAGAAGAACCTTTTGTATCATGCCAGTTTACATGGAATGCAGCATATGGTTATGCCGCATGCGACCACTGCATGCGTCCCTTAGAAACTACAGTGGAAAATGTCCGCCGCTTGTCCAACAATCCCGCCCTGGCAGTTCCCTTTCCTGAACACTGTCCAACAGTGAATTGGCTTGCACAATTCACATTCTGCCCCAAGTGTAAAATACGATACTGCTCTGAAGATTGTCGCATGGAAGCGTTTAAGAAATATCACAAGGTAGCATGCATGGGCCCTTTCTCCGGTGATGATACACATCCTATTAATGTACTCAAGGAGATATGGAAGTAAGTAGAAACCAGCCTGTCGATGAGAATTAATGAAATAAAGTTGTTTTCCTTTAGAAAAATGCACTATCCTCCAGAGAGTGGCACAATAATGCTCATTGTACGTCTAATGGCGATGTATGAACAGAGTAACAACAAACAGCAGTTCCTCGAAGCGCTGCAGTCCTTTCAAAGTATGACAGTCAATGCTGAAAAGAAAATTTATCACAAAATCTTGGGTGAGAACTTTGAGTCTCAAATGGAACAATTGTTTGTGGCTTTTTGTAACGCTTTCATTACAGAAGAGTTTGCTATAGTAAGTGATAGAACGGCCGCTGCAGTGTGAGCCATTTTAAAGTAGTTTCTTTGCAGTTTGCCACTCCAGAGGCTTTTAAGTCTCTGATGGCATTGATCGGAACAAATAGTCAGGGAATCGCAACGAGTCCATTGGCTGAGTGGGTGAAAAAGGTTTCCGACTTGCCCTTACCGGAACCAGCCAAACAGGAACTGGACACTTATATTGATGACTTGTACAACAAAGTTGGCGAGTGTAAGTACGACTTTCAATGATTATTTTTAAACAGAAAGCGCAATCGAAACATGGTTAAGTGCTGACACTGGTGTCGTACTGTGAAGATGCGAATACAATGTGTCAGCTACTCTCAGGGCACTGTCATGAATCGCTACAATATTGAATACCAAACTCTATTTATCAATAACCACGGCTGTGATCGGATTAAATTAAAAACGGACCCTCCCGACAGACCGGACTCTAGCAACTTAACATCTTTTTTTCAGTTGCTGGCGAATTCCTCAACAATGAAGGTTCCGGCTTATATCAACTCCAGAGTAAGATTAATCACAGCTGTACACCTAATGCTCAGTCCAGTTTTCCCTACTCAAACGACATAGTTGTGCTGAAAGCCATTACTAATATCCAACCAGGGGATGAGATTTGTATCTCCTACCTTGACGACTGCCAACTTGAAAGGAGTAGACACTCACGACAAAAGGTAGCACAACTATTCTTCCACTCATTCAATAGTAAATTTATACGCCTTTTGCAGACTCTGAAAGAAAACTACATCTTCCTCTGTGAGTGCCCAAAGTGTCAGTCGCAAATACACGATCCCGACGAAACAAGCGAAGACGACGATGAAGATGAGATGGATATGGATGACGATGACGACGATATGGATTAAAGATGCGATTTTTTACATACTGTTAATTTTTAATATACGATTTATAAAAAAAGAACTAAGAACCGAAACTAACACAATCGCACACCCATTGTCCACCTCGATTCCTTTCTTTATCGTGCAGTTTCGAAATTGGAAAAACGGCAGAGTAACAACATTCGAAGAAATTCGTATCGTAATCGACAACGGGAATGGGGTTGTTGTTTCTAATTGATCACGGGAGTCAAGTTGATTAGACTGTTGCTGCATTCGGCCAAATCTGCGATAGACACCCGACCACGTTGTCTTATAAATTTTGCCATTGCTTTCAGCTCTTCTTCTGAAATGTAGATGAATTTTCCTCGATCATCGATCACTCCAGTAATGGTCCCATTCGCCTGCAGATCAGTGATCCTATCAATCGCCTGTTGGGTTTTCAGTTTGAAATGAGTCGCCAAGTCCTCCAATACAACAACTTTGTTGTTCTTAATGTATTGAATGAATTCTGCAAGTAAATTGTCCTTTTCCTCGTCTTCGCCCTCTTCGAAACCTTCCTCTTCGATACTAAAAGCTGCTTTCATCTTTAAATATTCCTCATGTTCCTTCCTTTCACGTTCCTCTCTAGCTAAACGTTCAGCCTCAGCCAGTTTACGTTCTTCTTCAGCTTCCTTCTCATCAATTTTTTTACGTTCTTCATCTAATTTCTCTTCGCGAACTTTCTTTTCTTCTCTTGCTTTTATTTCCTGTTCACGATAAATTTTCTTTTCGGCTTTTGCTTCGAGTTTGGCCCGTTTCTTAGCTCCCATCTTTTCATCGGGCATAACGTGAGTAGCAACTGGTCCTTCTGCGGCTTCTTGGTCGTCATCGTCTGCATCGTCAGCGGCAGCTACTGCTGCTGCATTGGTTCGTACACGATTACGTTGATTTCGAGCGATCTGAGCACGTCGGGGTATACCTTCTGCGGCACGAACGGGTGCTGGTCTGTTTCGTTGCTGTTGCTGTTGCTCAGCTGTTTTGGGATAAAATAGCAAATGAGATGCGATTGCAGATTGGAAGATGCAACTCTCACCTGGTTTGCTGGATTTTCTTTGGAAAAAGTAAAGAGTGATTATAACGACTAGTAGAGCAGTCGCAAGTCCAATTAAAAGGATTAAATCCATTTTCTTTTGGAATTTTGTAGAAGAAATTAAAGAAATATATCCAGAATTAATAGACGTCAACAAAACTTTGAAACATCAAATATATTCTAGTCTCACAACTTCGTTCAGTTGTGAACAGGGTGGGTTGGGGTTGTTAACGATTTGTTGCGTTATGCATAATAACTTCGTTAGTAGAGATATTGCAGCGGACTAAGAGCTATTTAGCCACTTACAAGCGTCGGGAAGCTACAAACGAGTACCTACAACGATTTATATGCAGAATTTCTTCACGGTTCGAAAGCCCATCATGAGCTTAGTCAGCTTATTCGAAATCCAATTGGTCTGCATTCACCAGTATCATTTCCTCACGGCAACCCTACACTCAACGAAACTTTGCCATCTGTCAAATGAAATTCATTTTGCATTCATCCATTTAGCATCGAAATTTCTCATGACGTGTCGGCAATCGAAAAACAAGAAAAGTTATTTAATATTTTCACCAATAATCCACCGCAACAAATAATAAAATATGTACAAATATATTGCATCTGTTGTGCTACTCTTGTGTACCATAAATTCGGTTTTCGGTTTATATTTCCACATTGCAGAGACGGAAAGAAAATGCTTTATCGAGGAAGTACCCGACGAGACCACTGTCATCGGTGATACAACGCACAACTTTTTCTTTGAATTTCAAGCAATTAAATGAGATTTTTTTTTATTTTAGTGAACTACAAAGTGGAGCTGTATGATCCCCGTTCAAATGGATTCATGCCTTCATCACCGAACATTGGAATGCACGTGGAAGTGCGTGATAGTGACGATAAGATGATCCTATCGCGTGTGTATAGTTCTGAGGGTCGCATCTCGTTCACCTCACATACACCGGGTGAACATGTAATCTGTATGTACTCAAACAGCACTGCGTGGTTCAGTGGCTCACAGCTACGTGTCCATTTGGATATTCAAGTAGGAGAGCATGCAATTGATTATGCCAATGTAGCACAAAAGGAGAAGTTGTCTGAGCTACAATTACGTATCCGCCAGCTGTTGGATCAAGTGGAACAAATCACTAAGGAACAAAATTACCAGCGCTACAGAGAGGAACGTTTCAGACACACAAGTGAGAGCACAAACTCCCGGGTGCTGTGGTGGTCATTGGCGCAGACCATTGTCCTTGTTGTCATGGGATTCTGGCAGATGCGGCATTTGAAGAGCTTTTTCGAGGCAAAAAAATTAGTTTAAAGTCCCACCCGGTGGGAGCAACAATTGTTTTAAACTCGTTTTTTTTTCTTTCTTTCGATTGTATGTTGACTTGCTTCAATCATTTCCCTTCATCATCTCCCGCGATTTCCGTTGAATTTTCTTTTTTTTATGAGCAAAATTTTCAGTGTGTAAGACTCTGTATGGTTCTGTTGTTTCGATAGAAGAAAACGAATAAAAAAACAAAAAACTTGTAAAAACGGTTGTGTTTTCTCTTTTGCAGTTAATATCAATTTGCATGTGACTGGAGGTTATCTTCAGAACCAGCTCCAGCCTCAGAACAGATGATTCAGACGCAAATGGTGAAGAAAACAATTGATAAGTGTGCAACAAATGCATGTGCTTTGGGCAGGGGTTAATTGTGTTGACGTCCATTGATGTATTGCAATATGTCTGCCACAGATAAAATAAGACCTTGCCCTTCTTTTTCCTTGAGCATGACGCAGTTAGGTGATGACTAAGGGTTCACTTAGTCATAGTCACACATAAAGCCTGTTGTGGTGCCGCAATACTGCAGTTCTTAAACGTTCTTGAAGTCATCATCATCATCGCCACGCAGACGCCATCTATCACTGCAGTTGAATTCAACGTCACAGACACTTCAACAGAAACTACCAGTTGAACGCGTCAACACGACACCTTATCCCCAAAAGTATCATCTAATCAACCACTTGCGCATAAAGAGCTCAATATATTACAGTCCTAGGCATTCGTTTTAAGAAAAAGAAACATTAGAACTGTATCCAAACTGAATAGAAATAAAATATTTAACAAAATTGTAGACCACTGTCTTTTCATTTCTGAAGGTTGTTTGTTCTCATCAACATTTCAGCGCATAATAGTGCACGTTACAAAATGTTAATGGACCCCATCTTATAGAGCAACCTTCGGAGTACAAAATTGCATCAACATTTATTCACCACCGGCATCTGTTTTAAACAGAAACCAAAAAAACATGGCCATTAAAAATGGACACAACTTTGTTGTCCCAGCTAAATTCGCGAAATTTAGCTTGGACACAATATTAGCTGCCGAAATGAGATTTCTTCTTTGTATTGCTGGGGTGAATCGCCGAGATCGGGTAAGGAACACCAGAGTACGCGAGGCACTCAATGTCGAGCAGCTAATTCTTCGAAAGAAGAGGTCCATACTTTGATGGTTTTGGCACGTCAAACGCATGTCCTCAACTCGGTTTCCAGGACGTGCCATGGAATTCGTGCCATCGGGTAGGCGTCCCCTAAGTAGGCCTAGGATGAAATGGCTTCACCAAGTCCGAAATCTCACCTCTACCCGTATTGGGATAGCCCCTAATGAGTTAGAGTTGATGGTGGAAGATCGGCAAATGTGTCCACTTAAGCTCCTTAAACCCGCGACCCTCATAGTGGATAAGCGGGCCATTGGAATATGATGATGATGATGAAGAGTAGGAAGATAGAAAAACGAAGAAGGTGAAACACTGATAAAAATGCTGGACGGGTTCAAAAGAAGACATATTTTCAAAATCATACCTAATTTACTCCAGAATGATAAGGCAGTATTTCCTAACAGGAAAAACCTTAACCGCAACAAAACGAAGCAACACCAAAACAACAGATGCACAGATTACTCTGTTTTGACGATTGGTTGCGTTGATGTTGCAAAAAAAGACCCTTGGTTTGAGCATTACTGCCAACATGTTCCGCTTTTGAACTCGTTGCTTTTTTGTTGCTGAAACAGTGCATTATTGAATTCACCCTACTTCAGATGTTCACGCGCCAGTTTGTCTGGCAAACGATTTTGTGATTTCCGACATTTAATTCCCCGTATGGAAGTGAATGCTGTGTGGTGGACTGCAATTGATAGGATTACACATGTAACACAATTTAAAGCTAACACTTGGGTAACATCCAATACTTTGTATCAAAATAAATCTTCACAGTCTGAAGCCCTAACCTGTCGTGTGTGTGATGTGATGTACGGTTTTAATTTCCGACTCCGAGCGGCGAAATTAGAACAGGGTTGGAAAACACTTTACTGGAGCACTTAGACGTCACTGGTCCATTGTACCCGTGCCCGACCCAGTTTATCCCATTTTACTGAAGTTTTCTGGACGACCCCTCAAGACTAACAACTGTTCTTGCTCCCCACTTCATTACTTTAGCTATTTATTTATATTTACATCATAGAACGATTCCAATCTGCATCACAACAAAACTCATAACCTGTTTAGATTCGCGGGCACTGTGCACAGTGCGGTTTTCTCCCATCTACCTACAAGGCAGTTGTTTCCAACATCCACGTAACCCGTGCAAATAAAGTCATTTTGTCTGTTTAGATGCATCCGATTCTGGCCAGACCATGATATCAAATTCATTTGCAGTGTTTTGTTTTTCTATCTCTCCCAACAGGTTAACTTGCTTCACTTGATTAAGTTTCCATTCGTGTGCAGTAAGATTAAAAGAAAACAAAAAGGGAAAAACATTGTATTTATTCAAAGATAAAGCTGCGAGATTAAGATTGACGAAAGGAGAGAGAGAGCTTAAGAAAGTACACCTACTCCAGCGCTTAGACAAATAAGCTTGTCTTATCAGTCTGCCTAGGGACCCCATCAGATGAATACCAGCGACGGGAGAATGTTCTGACACGGTTCAGTGCACATATTACCCTTCACTTGTTCCAAAGACTCCCAATCGTAACTGAAACCTCGTTTTCGGCCGAGTTTCAAGCATCCATCGGTGAGATTTCTCTGTAGAGAGCAGATAAACCCTCTAAAGGAGTGAAGCAACAACAAAAAAGAAAGGAAAACATGTTTCGCGCAACAGCTATCGGCAGTGAAGAGAGTGAGTAGAGTGAGTAGAGTTCGCGGATCATGTTACCAAAGTGTTTTTTTGTATTTTCATGTGGCAGCCCTTCCATTGATTGGCGATATCAGCAAAACGCGGACACATTACGACTTCACACAGTTCCTGCCGCCACCTAGATACAGATATCCTGTGGCTGTAGTATTCGTCTTGATTACGAAGTTTTTTGAAGCCTTTGCCGCCAATGGAATTCGAAGTGAGTTGTAATTATTCTGAGGATGTAAACAGTGGTCTTCGTGTTAATTGTGACTATGAGTTGCGTTATCAGCTTTCATTTCGGTACCTGATTCGAGGACGGTGTACGAGAAATGTGATAATTCAAGTTTCGCACATACAGTTGTGCGTTGTGATTGCATTTTCTAGTGGGGTGTATAAACTTTAAGGCATTTGCACTTGTCAATCAAATATGAGGTCAGGTACTAGTGATTTAGACGGGTGTTGAGTCGAGAAGTTCTTTTAAATCAGAGGGTTCATAGCTGCAGCTACGACAAACATTTTTTGAAATGTCACTTAGAGACAGACTCCACTATCTTAAGAGCAACTTGGCTGTCTGTGAGAAAGAGGTTGCGACTGCACATTCAATTTCACTTTTACTTAATTACTTGTGTGTTGTGTCCTGTTTTTCCTTGGGGCTCCTAAGGACGCCATCGTTTGTAGTATACGAAGAAAATAGCAGATTAAGAGTCTTTTCGAGAAAATTTATACTTTCGACGGTCTGTCGTTATCTACAGATGGCTGTTGCCATGAAAGAACTTTGAGATGGGATTCAAGTTGGAGCTAGGATACTCAGGAATTCATGACAATGGCATCCATATGTATTATACGTACACATGCACTACTTTACTTTTAGTGGTGCTTCGTTTCATGACTACCAACAGATATCTCCAGCAACTTTGTTTCTCAGCCACCTGCACCTGGTTATATACACAAAGTTGGTTGAGGTCTCTTTTCAACTGTTGGCATATGAAGCGTGATCTATATTCTCTGCGTTGTCGCTTTGAAATGAATTTACAGACCTTAGGGCGGCCCGCTGGCCTTCCGCTCCACGTGTCATAGTCATTTTAGATGTTGCAGTGCAATTTTGTTGACTATGACGTTGTACATATATTCTGTAAAGTTTTTCTTTACCCGAAATGATCGAAAGAATTTTCCTGCGAAACACAATACAGGAGAGCATCATTTCTGGTAGGACATTCAAGACATTACATGACAATGCCCAGTTCTGCTGAGATCCTTCTTGTTCTAAGCACGCATTCGAATATTGACGAACAAATTTAGTTGACAACTGAATGTTCAATGAAGCATGAACGCGGCTATTTTCTAACAAGTGATGCTCCCGCGAAGATGGGTGCACGCGCCACATCACAGACTTATCATCGGTTCAAGCATCTAAGTTCAATAATCACGGCACAATCAATCAATTGTTCCGGAATATGTTTCTTAATTATTTGTGGACAATTAATTCATCGCATTTTTAATGTCCGACAATTTGCGTCCAATGCACTTGGTTTGGTCTTAAATGATCTTGTTTATTCAAAATCTTATGATGTCACTGATGTTTCGCTCGGTAAAATATAGAAAAATGTATTCAAAAATATCTCTGCTTGTAAAAACAAATTTGATAAAGGTCGTTGCCAATTCATTTAAGAGATGTTAGGCATGTTGATGCTCGATTACTACCACTGGAATATCAATGTCTAAGGTCACAACAGAGCAACCAAATGAAAGTATTTATAATGGATAGGGAGGTATGCCCGATTGCATTCACTACAGGGTTGATTTTCCAGTGATCTTAGGGCCAGCAGCTTTGATGTTTTTCAGCTTATTCATGGTTGCATATACCCCTTGCTAGTGGGCAGCGTTTCCTCGTTTAGGGGATTAAACACATTTTCCATTCGCTGTGTGTCAGTGAAAATCTTCAGAGTGTTCAATGACGATCATTCAAGTCTTGCCTATCATTTGTTTATTCCTTAGCCATCCTAGCTCTCTACCTCCGAGATGACCTCTATTTCAGTGAAAACTTCTCTACCATTATGCTGCATATTTTCAACTTTTTTGGACAATTCTGTCCAATATTTGGAGCAATCTTGGCAGACAGCTACCTGGGAAATGTGCGGACAATATCACTCTTTTGTTTCCTCTACACAATCGGATGGACATTCTTGATTCTAACCTCGTTACCATCGACTGGATTCTCTGTAACGTAAGCGTTCAAATGTGAAACTTCTTGCTATCATTTCTAATGTAAATCTATTTAGTTTTCTCGTTTCCATATCACTACTCCTCATTTCGATTGGTAATGGATCAATTCGAGCATGTATCACCTCATTGGGCGCGTTACAATTCAAAATTCCCGAACAGAGTCAACTGTTGGCGGAATATTTCTCTCTGTATTACTTTGTGTATTATTTTGGAATTTTCTTAAGTAAAATCTTCCCACCAATGATAAGAGCCAATACGACGTGTTTCAACAAGACAGGATGTTATCCTGCTGTGTTTGGAACACTGGGAACTTCATTTTTGGCATCGTGGTGTGAGTTGGAAAAATGAGTTTTTTTTTTGGAGCCCTGATATCTAAGTGGAATTTCTTTTCTAGTATTCTTCACAATCGGCAAGGCATTCTACAAACCAGAGAAACTCTCGGAAGAGAATATTCTTATAAAGTTCTATGGATGCATAAAGCACGCATTGGTTAGCAAATGGAGGTCAGGCAATGGTCAAAGGAGCTATTGGCTACAACATGCTATCGGCCAGTATGAGGAGACATTTGTAAATGATGTATCAAAAGTCTTGAAGGTTGGTTGGTAGTTGTAAGTTTTGATTTGGATTTCACTCTATGATTTGCATTTCATTTTAGATCTCAAAACTCTTTATACCGCTGCCGATCTATTTTGCCCTGTTAGCGCAACAAGACTCGAGTTGGACTTTTCAGGCAGCACAGATGAACACAACCATTGGTGAAGTGACTTTGCAGGCTGATCAGGCCAAGGCAATGGGACCAATTTTTTTATTTATTCTCATTCCGTTGTGGCAGTATATGTTGGCACCGATTCTAAGGCGTTTTGGGATAGATATGAACCAGCTGCAAAGCGTAACCCTAGGCGGCGTGTGTTCGGCGTTTTCATTCATGTGTGCAGGCATTCTCCAGGAGATTATCTATGTCAGTTTAAGATGCTGAACAGGAATATTAACTAATACGATTTTCTACTTATTGCCACAGGCAAAACCAGCTAAATCCGTCAGTGTTGCCTGGCAGGTGCCACAATTTGTGCTCCTTATGATGGGTGAGCTATTTCTATCGATTCCAGGCTTGCAGTTTGCTTTTACTCAAGTAAGTGCACACTCGAAGTGGAGATACAGAATAATGGGACTTCTGACTTGATTTGAACTTTATTTCAGGCTCCGACATCGATGAAATCAGTCGTGACAGCTGCTTGGTTCATCAACAACGCGTTTGGAAACCTTATAGTCGTCATTATAACCGAAATCGACATTTTTCAATCACAGGTCCAGCCATATCAGTAGAATATCTCCCGACCCACAATAACCGTCTCTTTCTTTATAGAGTGCTGAGTACTTTTTCTACGCAGTCCTAATGATGGTCTGCATAATCGTATTTGCTCTTTTGGCCTATGAGTATCTGCTCGATCAACAAACTCCGTCAGAGGAGAGTTTAAATCAACCAGAAGAGCACAACCAACTTGTTAAAAGTCTGAGCACCAACAGTTTGATCAATGAAAATATGTGATAGAGCATTTAATTTGGACGGAATGTATATATAAAAAAAAAAGAACAAAGATGTTAATTATCGACCAAAATTTTAAAGAAGTATTGGACCTCTAGTCCCGTGTCTTCCTCCAAATCGGTACAGTGGATCGCGTTCAAAACCTTGGTTATGCCAAACTTAGCACGAAGTGAGTTAGGTCGTAGCAGTTTGGCGACTTCCTGGAAGAGAATCAAGCGAAATTAAATGGTTTAAGTGACAACTGTTTGCTTACTGGATCCATAGGACCGCAGAATTCACGAAAGTCTTTGTAAGTATTCAGCTTATCGTCATTACTGCTGATTTCTAAAGCCATACAAATGCCACTTGCCAGTTCAGCCACCATTTGCTGTGTATACCGAGGAAACACTTAGAATAAAGTAACATTGAAGAAAGCAAATACCCACAATATATTCAGGCAATATTCCCCGATAAACTTCGTAAAACTCTTCACAATTTACACGCTCCAAAAGTTGCATCTTTAAAGCGGTGATCTTGAAACCACGATTAGTTATTTCCGAAATGATTTTGCCCACAGATTCTGCAAAAAATCGTGTAGATCGTATCAAAATGCTCTATTCGTGATCTTTTACTGGGGTTTACCTCCTTTGATTGCATGGGGTTTAATCACTGCCAACGTTGTATTATTACACACCGGTGGAAGACTTAGGTCACCCTTCGAATTGAAGAAAAATTCAATTTCCTAGAAATGCACAATACAAAATAAATGCAAAAACCTATAACTGCATCCATGCAAACCCTAGCTGCATCTGCATCCGACTGTGAACAATATATGCCACTTCGAAATTCTTCGTCATCGAATAACGCCCGCAATGAGGGATGGACGTTCTTATTGAATGAGTCTTTGGACTGATTTTGACAATCCTTGATGATTTTCATTACATTATCTGCGACCAATGAGAATCCTATAGACGGTCCCGACAATAGTTCATTCATTACGATTCTTAAATGTAAATCCCATTGCTTTAAACCGCCCTGCCGAAATTGTATATGTATTAAGATTCTACTTACGCCATGCTGACATCGCCTTTGTTTTCTTCACCTAGAAACTTTCGGGCCATCTCTGGGGAAAATTTAACCATGATACCTTGTGTTAAGCGAATCTCCGCGTCCATGAGGTGACACAAGACCTTTCCTAGTTTGGGCACAACGTAGTGTTTTAACAGAATAAAAGTTCTAATTCAAAAGAGATGGTAGTTATGGCATGTACTTGACCTTGAATTATTTAACTTACTTTGACCGATATTTAGCTAAAGTATTTTTCGTATATTCATCGCCATAATCGACGATATCAAACTGCCTGCCAAATACACTGATTTTGGAGCCAATAAAAAAGTCTTTTGTTGTAAGTTGTGGCATCTTGGTGCGACGCAGGAAGGTCCTTTTCGCTCCATTTTCAAACTGTGCAAAGGAATCATGTAAATTTGTCTGTGTACAGAAACTGTGTGCCACTTACCACCTCGAGCGACAGATCACCTGGATAAAAGCACAATACGAATAAACGAATGATACCGGCTTCCTCCTGATACCATTCGGCGACAAATGATAGCCGCCTGCATACTTCGTCGTCGGTGGTAGTTGCCTGAAATTAAAAAGATGTTACCAAATATGCTAGCATGTACCCTATAAATTTCGAATTCCTGAAATGTCAAATCGGTGGGAAACTAATAAGTGAATTCGATTAGATGAAAGGGAATTGAATTAAACAAATAATGGATGTGATTAGGTTATGTTACCATTCTATAATAAATTCGTTTTAATTATTTGTCTATTCTATTCAAAAATAAGCAAAAGAAAAACTAGTTTCTCCGAACGTTAGCACAGATGAAAACAAAACAAAACATAGCTTGTGTTGACAAATTGGTAGCTATGGAAATAAGTAATGCCAAGTTGCAGAGCGAGTGTTTTTATTAAAACTTTCGTTCAAAGTTTTTAGAGCCCTTATTTGATTTGACTCTGATTCTGTATATTTATCTCAAGTTATATGTGAAAAAAGTTTGTTGGTGAGGAATGTGTTTTGCTATTTTCCAGATGTGTCTTTTTGCCAAAGGAAGAAAGCTGTCTCAAAGTCAAGCAGGTGCCAATTGGCAGGCAAGCAACCTCTAATAGAGTCTCATCAATTTTTCCGAAAAACATTAAAAATAACAATAGTAGAACACGACGTTCGCTCGCTGTCGCGTTTCGCGTTTGCATAAGCTTATATGAAATCTCCGTCGAATTTCGAATTAAATTTCTCAGCGAAAACATCAAATTTACCCACAAGAATTTTTATGTTCCATATCGCGGCCTAAACCTATTCATTGAATTCTTTCACTGCTAGACCGCACAACGGCACAAGTGAAACGCAAAATCGTGTGGTAGGTTCGGAACGCCTCAGCATAACCAACACAACGCCATCGAAACACAATCCAAGAAAAACAACGTCAAAAGATTTCATGTTACTTCAAAAATGGCGATTGCCGTCTGCTGTCCGAGTTATATTTTTGTACATAAGAAGGAAATTTTCCGTGTCTAAACAGAATTTCTCCGAATTTTATTCCGCAAATTCTACACCGTTTCGCCTTCTGTTGTCGCTGTGCGCCAGATAAACGCCTCAAATTCCCACTTATCCGCATAGAAATCTGTGTTTACGCACTTAACAACTCCACCAACGAGTGAGAAACAGGAGTAAAACGAAAAAAAAAAAAAAAAGTTGTAAATTGCGCAAAAAAAGAACGCCGAGCGAATGGATTTTTTTCTTAAAGTCAAACCGTTTTTTCTGTTTTTTTTTTTCGTGAAACCCAACGGTGAACGTGTGATTTATTAACGTGATTCTTATTAAATTTCGCTTTTTTCCTTAATTTGTCCGCGTAACAACTTGTAGTGTGAGTGTGTGTGTGTATGTGTGTGATTGTGAGTAGAGGAAAAAGAAAATAATTTCGCAAGTGAAACGAGAGAAAAAGCAAAAAAAAAATCGCCTAGTGAATGTCTACTGTGCTTAATTCTTTTTTTTATTTTTACAATATCGCCTTCAAAAATTTCATTGAAGAAGAAGAAACAACCAAACCAGTGAGAGGAGGACAGAGTGGTAGTAGAGTAGCGGCCACAGCATCCGACGTCGTCGTCTCCACCATCACCGCCAAAGAGTAAAAGAGAGGAAAAAGGTAAAACGAGCATAAAATAAAAAAAAAAAGAATAAAGCGGAAAACGCACTGAAATTTTGAAAAAATCGAAAAAAAAAATCGTGAAATGTCTCATGTGTCTGGCACTGGCGGCGTGCTGTCGTAGTGTCTGTGTGTGCTCGAAAATAGCCATTTTCGCTGATTTCTTTTGGCAATTGGAGCATTTTTTAAAAATAAATTCAAAAACGAGCAAAATAGGATCAAAGTGACGACCAGAACAGCTTAATGGCTCAGACGTCTAGACGGAAATCGCTGCACACATGAATGTGCTATGGTGCGCCTGACATGCTCGTGTGTGCGTGACCGTTGTACAATTTAATGGCGCTGTGTGCAAGTGTGTTTGCGAGGAGCGGATGACTAACAACATCAAAACTCAAGACTGAGACTGACTGGGAAGGTGTTGTCAGTTGTCACTTTGTTGGAAATGAACACGAAAAAATGTCGGTCTCATCATCCAAATGAAATTTTTTTTTCCCTCTGACGGAACTGTGCCCTGCAATTATTGAGCAGTTTATTGCGTCAGTTTGACATTTCAATGTTGTTGCCTTTTTCGCGTCGAAGGGAATTGGTCTTATTGCAAATGAGGTCAGTGGTTTGCTTTGAAATAGCTGCATCGACATTAAGCCATGTCTGTTGGCGAGAGTTCAATGACACCGGATAACCCTCTTGCCACTCCTTGTGAAATAGGGTTTTTGCCATCGTGTGTTGTTCTAATTGGACATTCTTTACAAATTCGTCCACGAAGTGATGACTTATCCCCATTCCGGATTCTGCCTAATTTGATTGTTTCAGCTATCAAAATACTTTGGTGTGGCATTTTGTAAATACTACTTGCGAATTAAAAATGAGATAATTTTGACAACATTCCACAAATTAGAAACCCAATCATCTCATCCATTATCACCTTGTGGCGAAATAAGGTCAGAATTCAGTCATTGGGTTCAAAGAAAACAAAGAAAACATTGTATTTTGAACCTCGCTTTCTCTTATTGCGTTTTCATACAAAAGAAAATGGGCAACTGTCAAGTCAAGCTCCATGTAAAAACAATCGCAAATGCGACCACAACTCTGCTGTGGGCAATGCTCGAAACTTTTTGCAGAGTACCCAAATGGTACTCAGGACTTACATCACAAGAAACGACACTCTGATCGCATACGCTCCACCTGTGTGGATGATTATCACGGGCATCAGAGGTAATATGCGTTTCTGACAGACTTCACATGGGCGACCTGATTGTGTCAACTTGGATCCTTCCGACTGATCCTAAAAACTAACAAATTCTTTCAAAAATTGTGCACCAGGCCGTTCAACTCCATCATCCTTAAATGCACTCAATGGCACATTTGCGGTCTAATCACAAACAAGAGTTGGTGATGATGGTGTTCCAGTCCGTGTTAGAAGTGGGGTTCAACGAACAAGAGATAGCTGCCCTCGTTCCTCTTCTGTGCTGTCGCTCTGGGGCGAATGCGAAAATCCTGACTGTCCCACCACTCTACATACATATCTTAGCCATCTAAAACCCTACGTGCGGACCCTTTTGACTAGCTCGATGCGGCTAAAGACGCCATAGTCCGAAGTTATATGTTTTTCATCGTTCACTGTCTATGCACTCAAAGTCTTGACATCCACCACTCCTTCAGTCTCATTATTATTATTAGTGATGAGCGATTTGTCCACTCTAGCACTGCGGTCTCATATAGAGGCCTATTGTGCTGTCCCATATGTTTATAGCAGTTTGAGCTGGAATCTAATCAGCTTCTCTGGATGGAGCGTGGCAAGTGCAGTTGGTGAGACGAATTCACTGCCTAGGGTCCACTTTCTCACTTGGCGTAGTTTAAGCCAAAGTTATCAATCAAGCCTCCGCTTGACTGAAGGCTAACCCAATATCGCGCACAGATATTGCGATGTACATCGACAGCCAGGCTGTAATCAGATTTCTTGCATCCAACACAATAAAATCTCGAGCAATGAAGGACTGCCGGGTGTGTCTTGACAAAATTGCTAACCAGTATAATATGATAATCTGTTAGCTGACGAATTAGCCAGACTAGGCTCACAACATACAGACGATAGGAAGCTCAAAGCGCCTATGTCGTTTCTTAAACAAGCGACTTACACCGATGCTCTGTCGAAAGCAAACCGTAGATGACAACATCTTGATTGTTGCAACAAGCTAAGCTAAGGCTAATCTGTCCAGCCTTTGATCCTAAAATACTGAAAGACTTAATAAGACTAACAAGAGACCAACTTTCAAAACTAACCAATGTCCCTACAGGGCACTACATCTTAGGCACACATGCTCAATGCTTAGGTACTGTATGCTACGATTTCTGCAGGAGCTGCAGAGGCGAGGAAGATTAAGAATCTATTGCACAGTTCCTTCACCTTAGGTGAATATTTCTTTTATAATTTAAATGATCTGAAGTCCACCTGCACGGCCGATCTAAACAGCTATGTACGTTAGGAAACCTAAATAGTTTCTGGAGTACGCTGCGGTTCAATCGCAGTACCAAGTGTTATCACAATGGACTTACTCGACCCTACCTAGTAGGGACTCAAGCAATCACCCATTCTTGACAAAGTCCATGCTTCTGCGCCATAAAAGAAGAGCAGGACAGCGAAAGCTCTTGTATAGAGTCGCTCTATACTTTGCTTTGTTACTTTATTCCCTTTTTAGGCCAAAGAAACGCAATTGGTAGAAATTATTCTGCGTTTGATCTCAGAGTATATCTAATAACACACACCAGTATGAATGGAATATGTTCTCAGGACGAGTTCTTGCGAATCGGGGTAGGGTTGTTACATGGCGGTGTGTCGATGTAGGGTCGTTGCAAGGCAGTGCGTTTATGTAGCGTCGTGACTGTGTCTTTCAATCAGGCACCTTTCGGTTAAAGAGCTTATGCCAGCTTCCTGGGCCACATCGATTGTCGAGAATTTCAAAAAATTCCAAGAAATAGAATCGAAAAAAGTAGACTCGTTGGAAAACAAACCTCGGAAGTCAAGTGGTCATCATTGGAGTTTGAATATTTAGTCGAAGCAAGATAAGTAGTTGTTGAATAGTCGGCATCTATCTGAGCGGAGTCGGACTTAGGTTGTCCTAGTGTGGCGTACAAGACGGGTGATGAATACCGAAAAGCGTTTTTCGCTAGCGATGGGCAGAGTACGGCCACCACGACCTATGTTTGATTGATAGTTGGTCACTGTGTTGATAATTACTGGCTGGTGAAGATTTGGTTTCCAGGCCCAAAAAAGTGGGAAATCTGCCCAAGACTACAGACGGCATGAAGTCCAACGCACTAACCACTAAGTCACGGCGGCATTTAAACGAGTTAAACTCCCAACAAGGAGGTCCATGACTAGAGGGGAATAGGCGAAGTATAAGCACCTATAGCGACAGGCAGGTTGCGCTTAAGGCTCCGACAACGCCTTTGGATATTTCGAGAATACTGTGCAACTCTTCCATGCGATTGTCTTGCTTTGGCTCGATTAAGCCTGAGAGGTCCAGTAAAGTTACACCGCCCTGAGAAAAAAAAACCACCTTCAATCAATTCCATTGAGGAATCTGTATGGGATCCAACACAAGCAATTCAATTTCTTAAGGAGAGCTAGGGTGCTTCTATTTGTGATCTTCTTCCGTATATTAGTGCCTCCGAATTCTCAGAAGTTTCGCAGTATGCGTAGCTGGCTTTTACAAAGGCTAAAGCAAGCCTTGCATCTTTCCGGTCATAATTCCTTAGAGGTTCCTTTGCCTGCGCTTGTCTTAGGGAGTTCGTCTCATATGTTACTTCTCTTGCAGTTCCTTGTCAATTCTTTGCAATTTTATCAGCTCTTTCATTGGCTATGGGGTTCATATGACCCAGTGCCTAACACAGGGTCACCATTGTGCGTGTTGATATCTCAATTAAGTGTAGAGCTACTAGCCTTGAGTTCAGTGATGGCGACGACAGATTCAGGGTGATGATTTTAATAAAAATGTTGTTATCCCAGTTTAGTTTTGTTAGGTACCTGTATGAGGGCTGTGATCTCGACTCGAAAGTACTGCAATTATTAGTTAGTTAGTTTAACATCAGATGCCTTTAGGAAGTCTTTAATAATCTAAATAAGAGTCCTTCGCAAATCTGACTTAATTCGCTATCGCGTCGGGGTAAGTCCTTCGTAACTAGGCCAACCATCCTTAAATGTCATCGCGTCGATTCGCGAAGGAATTAAGACTTATCTTGCTTGGAAGATTCTAGACTCCCTAATAGCAGCTCATGTTGATCACTTAGTATACAAGTATGTATCTAAGTACTTTTTTTCGAGCAGGCGTGGCTTCTATTCGATTTTGCTCTTTTTCAGCTCTCAGGTGTAGGCTTCGTGATTCCATTGCAAATTTTAATCTCTTTGCTCCACGTTTTTCAACAATTCAATTACACACACATAGTCGTATCGGTGTCCCGCCAAAAAGAAAGAAAAGTGCAAATGATCCCAGTACAAGGGACGCTTCGTCTGAAAATCCCTTCTTAACCGAAAATATAAATAATCCTATCCCCCGTGCTTTATTCATGTGCCGAGAGGTAATCCATTGACATTTGTGCATCAGCGGGACGCAGCAATCATAAAAACAGATTACCAGTCAATAACAATGTGTGCCCCTCAGGTAGAATTGGCTGAAGTCGTCCTTTGTTGTACTTCCTGGAAAATCCCTGAAAATTCAACTCTGTCGCCTGGTCCCGTGTTAATTTCCTTTTCCTCCTCGTGCTGGTTGTTGTTGCCTGCCAATATTAACTCAGACCCTTGTAATCTTTTCTTTAATCTCTCGTTTCTGCATGCAAACGCGTAAGCTACGATTACGTTTTGTTTCTTAACTGCATTTTTGCATTCCGAGAGGTAAGAAAATGGGTTTTTAACGGGAACGAGTAAAGTAAAAGATGCAAAAATGGAAGCGCTACTAAACCTTTGTCCGATCCTGGGTTTATGAACCAAAGTATTGTTGGCCTTGTAAAAGCCTAGAACTTTTCAAGGCAGGCAGCAAGGATGTGAAAGGAAATAAAGGGACAACACAATAGATATATAACTGTGCAGAAAATTTCACCTCTAGGTGTAGGTGTAAGTGTAATCCTTCTTCGTGTAGAAGTTTGCATGTAAGCGCGGATCATTAAGGAGTTTTTCGTAGGAGAAAGAGTCGTGTTTGTAGTTACCTGAGCGCTACCTTTTGTTTTACATTATATAAAATACATGTGTGTCCTTCTGCCTCTCTGACAAAAGGGAAAAATGGCAAAACTCCGGTATATTTTAATTTAAACACACTTCGATTTGTCGTCCTTCTTTGTACAAGGGACGCCTTCAACTCAGTTCTTACCGATCACGACTCGTGAATAGGTTAACTAGCTCCGCAGTTTAGTTTGAAGAAAACATAAAAATTGTGAACAGTGTTTGGACAATTTGTAAACAATTCTAGAAGTCTTTGTGAAAGTGTTTCAAAGTGTACCTTGGCGGTATTGATATTTTTGAACTTTTACCACATTTCCGAGGCTTTTTGTGTGACATCAAGTAAGTGTTTTGTGTTAGTGTTATTTTTACGTTTTGAAATCTTCTGTTTATATAAGGATGTGTGGATTCAAATTTTTCGTTCAATTTAAAGTAGATGAACCTTTTATTTTTAAAATTTTTCGGGCCGGACTCTTTTTTCTTCTCTTTGCAAATCTAAGAACCCTAATCGCAAGGACAGTGGCTGAACAAGATTCCTGTGACTAGTTGTAGCTGTGGCTGAGAAAAGCTCTGGTTCTTCTGCTTACTTGTGCTTATTCTTTAGATTTCTGCCTAAGCTATACAGGAAGGATTATCTACAGTGTTATCCACTCACCGTGGACAGTTTGTCGCCTTTTTCGTTTTCCTCAATGTCACACTGAATGCAGAAAAGAGTCTAGAGCTGCCGAGCTTGCTTGTCGTTATTTTCTTTGAAAAATACAGCTCGATCCCCCCCCCCCAAGTTTAGGTAGTCTAAAGGAGGGTATCTTGAGTTTTCACGTTAAGAGAACTGATTCTGATTTTACGGGGTTGACGTTCAGTCCACAATTATCTAACCTCGAGATATCTCACAACAGTGTCTGTCGTTGTCACAGCGACGAATCACTAATAAAATCTGTTCAACGCCAGTTTTGAGAATGGTCTGCCCTGGCCAATAGAAGGGAGTCACTTCTTCGACGAGCTGAAAACGATCGTAGTATCAAGCTGCAAGCCCTCTGAGATTTCATCATCTATCGAGGTGGTTCTAACCCAGCGATTTCTCCATCTAGGTTCTCAAGACATTTACTTTACCTAACTTAAGCTATCGATGTTTGACCTTGCCCGATGGCGGACACTGCAACCTGATTTAGTTCGAAAGACATTCAGTTGAAACTACATAAAAATCTGCATATTTAAGGTGGGATTTTCAGGGCCTTAAGCAGCAGAATTCCCCAGAAAAAAACGGTTAAAGGTAATGCCAGCATGGCCATCAAGTTTAAGGCAATCATTTCTACAACAATGATTTTGGTTATGCGTCGAATTGTTGAGTGCAGTGGAAGTCGCTTATAACGACCACTTTTCTTTCATTGGTTGGTTTACGGTTTTGGTAGAGGGCAGTCGGATATAACGACCTCTCCGTCCCTTCACCGTCGTTATAAGCGCCTTGCACTGTTATTACACAATTCCTGCATGTTGTAAATTTGTTTATCATCCAACTCGACAATTAAAACTCGAAAAATGTCAACACTACCGCCAGCAGACACCAAAAATAAAAACAAAATCCAAATGTAAAAGAAAATCTACGAAACGTGGGTGAAAGAGACAAGTGACGCACCGAGCGCCAACACAACGACAAACCGAAACCTTACCACACTGTGGGATTTTTTTTTTTTTTTTTTGGTTTCGTTCTTCTTTCTTCGTCAGTTTGTATGGCAATTCGGTGAATTTTTCGTCTTGGCTTTGAGTATTATAAATAATCACACGTTTTGCATTTGGATTTCCAAAGGAAAACACACGCACACACAGGAAAAAGCCGAAAACAAACAAATCTAGGACAAAAATTACGCTTTCTTGTGAAATTGTGGAGAAAAAGACGTCTGGAAACGAAGCCGAAGGCGTGAGAAGAGACACCGGCATCGTCTTGGTCGTCTCGACGTCATCATCATCATCGTTGTTGTCTGTGCCCGCCTTGCGTGTCGTCTCAAGTGTGTATTCCAGGAAGAAATTTCCCCATCACGTGGCTGTCTCATGCCGGTGCTGCTGCCGAATGCCGACACCATAACCGCTGACACGACAAACAGCGCCAAACGAATTATTTTGCTACCAACACTCCGCATTAGGGTTGCCAATTTTATCTTTTTCGATGTGGGGCGTCAAAAGTCCTGCAGATGATTGTGACAGGATGTAGTGACGACCTCCCCACACTGCATTATTCCTCTTTGATCTAGTGCAGCCCGTGTAATTGTCCATAAATCTTGTTGTTTACGTAAGCCCGAGAGATTGTAGTATGTGAATACTCATTATGTGCAACGCAACTCAGCCTTTTCGAGGCACGTCAACTGTTTACTTAGGTGTTGACTCTACGATACTTCAAAGCGCATTTGCATTTGCAAGCGTTTAGCAAATTTTTGCATTGACGCGTGAAATGAAAAGGCAAATTAATGTTTCCCTGTCAAATTACGTAATTTGTTTTTCACCGCAGCGCGTTCTCTTACTGAACAGTCAGAACATGCATTCGAGAAATGTACCCCCGATCATGTATTGTAAATTTACACTGAACATGGCGCGCTGGCAAATGTCATGTGTTGTGTCACATCACAAAGAGAATTATATTTTGACACTTCCGTTTTTTATGGTGTGTTAAATTGTAAGTCCATTATAAAGTGATAAAAATACCACGACGAATTTGTTGGTCATAAAATTCGAATCAAACCGAGCTATTTCGAGACTTTGATGAACAGCTGGTCCTTGGTGTTGTTCGAGACGGATGTAAGAAGAAAGGGCTGACAGTAGTTCAGATTGACAATTTTTTTGGCGTAAGCGACGGTTGCTCAACAGTTAACCCTGGGGGCAACAGTCGTTTTTTTAACGATCCAATCTCCAATTGTTTTTATTGAGTGTGGTCTGTGAATAACGATGCCACGAAAGTTACGTTGGCAAAGCTAAGATTAGAATGTACTGCGACCTCTAGAGATCTATTGAGGTTCTCTGATCTTGTGTTTGTCGAAGAGGTTCTCTTCCAATCAACTTGCTTTGATCAATCGAAGTATGAATGTACATATACGGGTTCCAACGAAGGGAGTTCTGTCTCTAAGAGCGGGTCAGAGAGTCTGGACTCTCTTTCAACAGGAAGAATGATCAATTTGTACACCTATCTGACACTTTCCAAAGGTTTGCAGTCCATTTTGAATATCGTTGAAACCTCAAGCCCATATTTTGAAGTGGCTTAGACGATGTACATATGTATCATTTTTGCGCTGGACGATGTACATATGTATCATCTCTGGCTGAACGCATTTTGCAGAACTTCTTGACTTTTTGAATGAGGAAGATCACCTGAGAGATGGATGGAGCTCCATCCTTCTTCAAAAAGACTCCAGTGGATTTAAAGTGAAGATCCTTGAAATCCCACTAAAGTGTACAATGGATCAATAGGGCTTCATGCCGTTTGCCTGCTGACGACTTGTTATGAAATAGAATTCAATAAACAAAAACACAAGACAAAAATGCAGGTTTTGGGTTACAATTGCCGTGGAAGCGTGAGTCAATATTCCACAGAAAACAGCCATAGTCGTACACGCACAGATATTCAATTTCAAAATCGGCAATAGTCGATTTATTGACGCTGTGTCTGAATTTTTGAGCAAATCTCATGACAGTCTGAGAATTTACGAGTTTTGTCCACTGAGGGCATCCAAAATGCTGCTGGTAACCCACCTTCAGCGAAGCGCAGGGTTGAAAAGAAAGAATAGGGCTTGTTGCTTGGCAACCGGATGTCTCAATCAATTTTATTGATACCAAGTCCGAAAGTTGTAACCATGGAATTGATGCAGTTGGTCGCAGTTTTCTGTCCCATAGTTGTGGTCGTTGAATTTTCACGCTACAGACAAAAAGTCGGTCAGAATTGGACTCAAAAGAAGTTTATTGTGATATCAAAGATTCTCTCACTAATCCAGAAACTATTCGGGACCAACCAAAACTCCTTATGAACCGGACTATACTTCTAACATCGATATTCGCGATGCACTTCAAAGAAAGGGGTCTCCATATGGAGGGGTCTCCATATGCCTTGGGCAGACCGAAGAGATGTGAATGATACGGAAAATTGTCTCGTCTTGCTCTGATTTGAGGAGAGGCCTAACAGCGGGTGGGGTTCTAGGACAGTGTCATGTGAGGATGTCGATCTATTGGATCGATTCTCATTTAGCTTAGGTCAGTTCTGCCTGGAGACCTGAAACATCATACATTCGTCACATCCAAGGTTGGATTGGTGAATTGTGTCCAATTTGAGAATTTGTTTAAATGTGGCAAGAGGCATGGTTAGTTCATATCCTTCCGGCAGGATACATGGACTTGAATACCATATACCCAGTATAGGTGAATGTTAAATTGTTCTGCGATCTGCAATAGTGATGAGCGACTTTTGAAAATCTATATTACAAGGGAAACGGATTTCAGAAACTTAATTGCCGTTTTCAAGGCAGACACTTTATTCAATCAGGACATGCCTTGTTTATCCACTTGAAATACGCTGCAATGACCAGAGATTTGGAAGAAAAAGCTCACATTGAGCTTTTTTGAAGTAGACACAATCAATGGTTTTGAATGCACTGGACTAGGGGGAATAGTTTTAGACATGAAATCTGGTTCTGATCTGAGCCACTGGGCGGAGGTTACTAAACCAATGGCGGCACTATTCGCCTTCTGTTTGCCTATTGCTCCAGTGGCAGTTCTTCTGAGTACATCGCTTATGCGCATGCGTGCGGATCGTTGCACTTCCACTAAAATAAGAACAGAAAAATCGTACACAGTGGTTTTGCTAGCATAGAAGAACACCTCTTCAGAATGATCATGACATGGAGAATTCGACGCTTCTTCTTCTTAGATGGAATAGGCATATCCGAGTAAGAAGTGGTCAGAGGTGGGTCTCCATTCTCCCACTCGTTTTGTTCTGGTAATTCTCACTGCTGCGGCATAGAGAAAGAGCAGTTTCAGGTGGATTTTTTTTTTCGTATCTCTAAGCGTCCTGTGATGTCGCACAGTCTTGGGGTGTAAGAAAGGTCGAGCTTTGCTGCACTATTGGTGGCAGCTCCACCAAAAGAATTGTTGCTTTTTTAGTGAGTTTTGAAGCAGAGGCTTTGTTTGATCTTCTGCCAACAAACTAATCATGCATACATTCTTGTTGTTGTGATCATTGTTAGTGCTTTGGACTGTTGCACAAGCTGCGTAGGTTGTGCGCTCCAGTAATATCCACCGAACATTTTTCACGGCCCTCTCGTCCGAGAATACAAATTGTCACGAACAGCACATGAGTGGTTTCGAGGTGCTATCTAATGGTCAACTTTTTTTTGAATCACCATTGTGAGATGAGGTCGAGTAGACCTTCTGTCTTGAGCACGCCCAAACAAATGAAGTTGCGTTGAAAAGCAAACTTCACTGAAGTGTGGTTAGTGTGTCCAAAGAAAAGCAAATTCGCTATGGTAAATATTTAAACTCGAAAACAGCTAAGATACCCCTTTCGTTGCCTCAATTGTAAGCCCCTCCCAGGTCATTGGCAACCCTACCGACCGACTCCCCCGCCACCTAACTCCTAGCCAACCATTTGTCTGTGTGCGATTTTATTTTCCTGCTTATAGCTGCTGCTGCCACTGCTGACAGTCAACCAGCGACTAAATAAAAATTGCACTAAACAAAAACAGAAAAAAATAATAACGGCAAAAAAAGTAAAACAACACAAATCACTAAAAATAATCAACGACATAACAAACGACACCAACAAAAGCAGGGAAAACGCAAAGAAGCGCAAAAAGACAACAAAAATGCATTTAATGGCGGCGCCGTTAGCGATTTTTCACCCTGCTTTGCAATAACAATGTTCTCTACTTCGGTGCTGGCGCTGGGTCCTCCGCGCGCCGCTTTCCTTTCACTTTTCGCCCCCCAGCCGCCCTCCGCCCGCTTTGCACAAGCGAAATTCTCCACACACACACATATGTATATTCATTAAGAATTTCCTCTTTCATTTTTGCTTTATGGCGCTGTTGTTGCCATTTTTTTTTTTTTTTCGTTTCGCTTTCGCATATGTACTCGTAAAACTTTTTCGCACGAAAAACCCAACATAAAAATTTTTACAAAAAACGAAAATGAGTAGAAACAGAAAAAGAATAAACACACACATACACCCAAGCCAGCCCGACACAAAATAAATGATTAAAAATTACAAAAAAAAAAAAAAATTTTACGAAACGAAAATTATATTGCGATGAAGATAAAAGGGAAGGTTCAGATAGGCCCACACCGAATAGTAGTAGTAGGGCTGGCGAGGGGTGACAACGACAAAAAAAAACAAGCGTCATGCGCTGAAAAAAACCACAACAATAACAAAAACAATAAATAATACTGAGCGCTCTTTGATTTGACCAGTGATGTTTACGTTTGTGTGTATAACGTTACATGTTTGCTGGTGCCACCTCAAACATTGTGTCAGAAAGGAATATTTTGGCAAAAATTCCTGGCGATCGCTGAATAGCTGAATCAAAATTTGTTTATTTCCTGGCGCCCGGTGAGAGTCCGGCGAGGTATCAGATTTCGAAACGCGGGCGTACGTTTGATTCTGTCGTGTGACGTGTGACGTTTGTGTGCAGTTCAGTGACGTCCGGCCGGTTGCAGCGCCATTTAATTACGAATGCGATCGCGTAGATAAAATTCTTGAAAACTTTGGATAATGCCTTCATTGATACCGCACGTATTCTGGCGAACGAACTGGGACGAGCGGCATAATTGTGTATTAATAAGTTAATTATTAATCGTTTAGCATTAATTGAAACGACAAATTGGACGGACGGACGGACGGGGCGACGAGGTGGAGGTGGGTGAGATTCATCGATTTTTGTTTTATTGACGAGGTTTATGGGGTGTGCAATTTTTTTTTTTTTTTCGTAATACGTGTAGTTGATGGAGATAAGGCGGGAATGTGGGGTTTTTTTTTTTGGAGGTTCGTTA
This sequence comes from Matsumyia berberina, assembly GCA_917880715.2. Taxonomy (NCBI): domain Eukaryota; kingdom Metazoa; phylum Arthropoda; class Insecta; order Diptera; family Syrphidae; genus Matsumyia; species Matsumyia berberina. The sequence goes on from OU862872.1 coordinate 113,472,604, forward strand.
TCATTAAGCGGGTTGACCTCCTGTCGTGAGATAGGATAACTACCAATTCATTCATCACTTCGGATTGAGTTCTCGTTATTTTTTTGTGGTTGAAATGGGAAACGTATTTCGTTACTTGATAGAGTTTTGACCTCATTTTGCTGTTTTTCGTTCTAGTGATCGTTGTTCAAGTGAAGTGTTGAATTTTTTTTTAGTGTTCTTTGGTTAAAGTAATCGACAGTTACACCTCTAGATACAAGTCTAAATCAGAACTAATATCCTTTCCATAAAGGCCATGTCACAATTTTGTGTGTACATAGGACACGAGTTTGTGAAGAACTTTAGGTCGACCACCATAGGATCTTCAAAGCCGTAGAACGTGTTTTTGACATCTCTACATTTGGAGTAAAAAAAAAAATGGCGCGACAACTCGAGATGAGCCAAGGCCTAGCTTCTCGCAACCATTCATGTTGTGCGTGTTGCATTTTTCGCACGAATGGAAGAGACCTACAGTTTATTGCCGACTCCGAACGGCGAAGTGAGAAGCTCTTTTATGAGAGATTATACTCGCAGAGACTTGTCATTCCCCGATGAGAGGTGGTGCCGCGAAAAATGTTCGGTGTTCCTGGCTGGGGCTTGAACCCACGCCGCTCAGTCAGCAGTCCAACGCACTTACCACTGACCCACGGCGACCACTTTTTGGAGTATTGTGGAATAATCTTTGCTATCCAAGTCGCAGCTTGCATATCTCAATAGAAGATCCACTGAAACAGCACTTCACAGCTGTTCACACTTTCAACTCTTACCAGCGAATGACTAGACCCACTCTGAGCTAATACTACACCAAGTATAATAATTCTAGTGCCCTGAGGTCGGCTCCATTCAATGCACCATTCGTTCTCCTTTGCCTTCTGTTATTTATCTTAGAAGCAAAGTATAGTGCAGTTTAGTAAACCTGAGACAATCTGGGCGAAAGTACTGCGAAACCCTAGAATTGTCTGCATTTTCGTTAGGAAATTCGCGGCATTTCACAACCAACTAGGATCTTATCGTGTTCACTTCCAAGGCCTTTATTGCTGCCTGACTATCTAAGATGGTAGGACTTCTTGTTAAAACGTATCGATTTGCGAAAATTGCCACGGATGGATCTACCAGCATGGATCAAACCGCTTTTAGCAACTAAACCCTCTTTCAGGCGAATGCACAGGTGACTTTCGATCCAGCCTGTGTGCATAGAGAGACCACCTACTCCCAAAATTTGTTTGGAATTCAATGCAACGCCAAAACACGAACAAATCAATCGATTTGGGTTAATGGAACAACTAATACAAAACAAGCAAACAAACAGAAAAAAAACGAATGCAGTAGTCACCGACAGAGCGCCGGTTGCGCTGTCCAAAAACACACCACAAAGAGCTAAGGCTAGAGAGCTCTAATGCCAAAAAGGCCATGACACGGATTTCGCTTTTCAAAAGGATTTCGTTTTTTTTTTTTTTTTGCAGCAAAAGATAAACGGATTTCGATTTTATTTGCTGTTGTCGTGCTGTCCGCGGTGTTGTGCAAAGTTTGTGCTTGTAATTTCTTCTCGAGGCAACAACAAGAAAAATTCAAAAAAAAAATTGGCAATAGACACAAAACAAAGTCATTGAACGATGAAAAATGAACCAGACTGTGTGCGTGTGTGTGTGTGTTGCTAAGGCGGACAATATATCAAAAGATGTGTTTGATCTAAATTCGAAAACCGATTCGGAAATCTGATTGGGTAACTCGCTCCTCTAATGGGTTCGTTCGCGCCTGTTCCGTCGTAAGACAATGACGCGTATGACACATTTCTTGAATACAAAATATACATCATTTGGTAGAACACGCACAGAGGCTAACCAGACGTTGATCGGTACCAACAACGTCAACGACTACGACAACGTGAAAGTGTAGAATGATAGATGTCACCCAGTGGTTGGTTGAAAACTATCACCTTCGTCACCGGGGCGGCATTGACGTCAGGAGAACAGAGAGCATACTTCAATAGTTTGCCCATATCGTGATTTGTGATCGTAACTACCATTCAAATGTGGCACATACTACATATTTTGAATGCGAAGATTTCTAGGGAATTTTAGCCGGAAATCGGTTTTCGTGTTACGTTTTTGACCGCAAACATTAATTTTACCGGCTGATAGGAACAGGTTTTCATTGGTTTAGTGTGATGACCTACTACATGATGTCACAGAAGCAATCAATCGACGATAAGGGAAGATTGAAAACTTGATCTTTTAATTTTTATCCACAATCCTATTTCCGTCGATGGCTGAGAGCCGAATTGGGAATGATCTTTTGTTGATACTCTTTGGAGTATTCAGACAATTTCATATCAGGATGCCCTGTAGGATTGTCTAAGAAATTTATGAAGGTTATGTTTAATAGGCTCTCCACACAAGGGGCACAAGGGCGGCTGGCTTAAGACTTAATCAGCGCTTGATTGCACAGAGTTTTGTTTTGTTCTGATTCGATGTTAATGAAGGCGCCAGTGACTGCTGTCTTCATTCAACTGTCGATGTCAAGGCTGGAAGGTCTTATACCACTTGAAAAACTTCGGGAGTAACTAATCAGAGCCCGGGTCTGGCTGTAAACGAGGTGGAAATAAGATACATGCAGTCTATCTAAGAACACCAAACCACTACACCAACGTGACCTCAAGGTTAAACTTTGCCATGCCATTAAAAGCGAGTCGAGGGTAGAGTGCGTCCGGCTCTCATCTGTCACTATACGGGCCTGTTAACCACACTTGCTTTCACAGGTTTGAAAAAGCTCTGTGAACGCTGATTAATAACCACAACCCAGAAGCTGTAAATGTACCAGAACAGTGCATCTGTAAACGACTCGGCAGTGGATCATGATCAGTCGATTTAATGAGTAGCGTGATGTAGGAATCGCGGCAGAAGGATGTATTGGGGGCTTCTTACTAAAAATTAAAATAAATAGCTGACGCGACAGCTCGGAAGAAGTCAAAGCCTAGCTTCTCGCACCACTCACGTTCTGTATGTTTCTTTTTTCCCACGAATGGAAGGAGCTTCTTACTCAATAATATTTGTGGCAACAGTCACAACAAGTGGTCAAACTTGTTGTGACTTCACTGCGATTCGTTTGACACATCGAAGGACTTGTTTTCATGAGCTGAGTCTCTTGGTAAAGATTATGGCAGCGTTGCCTCAAAATGTCGGAATTTTGTCCGTTTCAGATGTTCAAGAGAGAATTTGGAGACGTTAAATGACTACTGCTTGGCTTGAATGTTGCTGACATTTTGATAGACTCAATACATAAATATGTATGTTGTGGCTCATTGGTTGGAAAACCAAAAAGTAGGATATGACGGCCTGTTTCGACACGTAAATACGAATGTGGTGCCAGATATATGAGACACGATTGACGTATCAGTTTTGGATAAGCCCATTGATCTCTAACGGATGCAATTGCGGTCGCTGGGGTTTTTTTTTTTTACTAATATCGTACCATTACTGGTTTGTTTTCGACAGTGCCGCTTACGCATTGAGGTCGTTTTTCTATTACCTGTCACAATCTGTTACTATTAATGCTCCTGTCATTATAAAACAACTTACAGAGGCTAATGTAAACACCAGTTTATGATTCATTTAAAATTGCATAGCATTTTGCTGTTCAGAAACTTTGAGGCAGAGATAAACTATAAAGAGATATTCGTCTTTCCAGCCCCTCTTCCAGTGCCCACAAGCTGCCTTCCAAGAAAATAAGAAAAAAAAAAAAAAAAACTTCCAATATTCTCCAATACTGTCTCATTTTCTTTATAAATATGCGTGAAATAACGAATTCCCCCCAAGATGGCGGCAAGTTAACGAATTCACCCTGATAATGGCGGAAAGTTAACGAATTCACCTCAAAATTGCGGCAAATGTCAGAATTATTGGAAAGTTGGGCATGTCTGTTCAATAACCATAGTCATATTTTTAAATATTTAAACTTTCCTCGACAACAAGACTTATAAAAATATGCAAGAGTTATCATGATAGAAAACAAAACATTGTTGTAGTTAACAATACTTTTTAATATCTAAGCAAATTTTGCATTTTAGAAGCCATTAACAGTGCATAATTTTTGTTCATGCTGAGAGACATTTCTTGGTTTTTTTGTATTTTCTGCATCCTTTGCGAAAGAAACTTTGAGAAAAGGCTTACCAAAAATTATTTAGCTCAGAACTGTATGGATGTTTCTTGTTTAGAAGCAATTTCGAATAATTTTAAATTTTTATTTCATTTTTTGACTTCGGAATCTTACTTTTCAGTAAAGACAAATGCTTACAACATTTAATATCACATACACTTTTGCTTGTACACACTAAAATTGATTATTATTTCACAAAACGCATCTATTTGTTAAAACATAATAATAATTACGTGATTCCTAGACTGGAATGTTAGCTCAACTCACCAACTGCTATACTTTACGAACACAACAGCTGATTTGTTGCTCGCATTTTGTTGTGGGGAATTAAAAATTTGAAAAATTTCAGCCGTAAATTTAAAATTGAACATTTCAAGAGTTATCTGAATTTAGCAGATTAATTACTGATAATTAATGGAAGGATAAATCTATCTTAAGCTGCTGGGGGTACAACCAGGTACATAGCCCTAAAAATGTGTCCAAGGAGGCGCTTTGAAGGTATCAAAAATTGTTCACATGATTGTGGCATAAAAAAAATCCACCGCATCGTTTTTAAAGGGACCGTGCAAATTGTTGTTGCTTTGTCCTCACACGTATTCACAGACGAGAGCTGTCAGCGAGGAAAAGCAATATGGCGCTACAACTACAACAATGTAAACAAATGGGTGTCGCGGGGATAGAGGGACGGAAGTTGAGCATCTCTTTATAGTTTATCTCTGCTTTGAGGTTTTTCTAATGTAATTTAATGGTGACAGTGACAGTTTAACAGCAGTTGAGCTAGCCCATTTTGCATTGTTTTAACGTTTATCAAGGATAGGAAGGGACGCCATGTTTATTATTTTGTTTGTTTCCCACTGCACCACTTAGGACTTTGTCCTTTCAAGACGCGCAATGCAATAGAGACTGCGAAAGGAAAGGGTAAAGTGAAAAAAGAATTATATGTGATAAGGAACTCTCCTATTTCCTTCCATACTTCGATGGTTTGGACACGTTAAACGCATGTCCCAAACTTGTCTTCCAAGACGTGCCATGGAATCTGTGCCATCAGCTGGGTGTGCACTAATCCGAAATCTCACCTCTACCCGTATGGCGATAGCACCTGATGACTTAGAGTCGATGGCGGAAAATCGGGAGATGTGGAGAGTACTTAGGCACCCTAAACCCGCGACCCCAATAGTGAATAAGCGGACTATTGGAAAATGATGATGATGACGATAAAGTAGGGAAGTATTAGTAAAGTGAAAAAAGAATTATGTGTGATTGCACAGATTTGCAAAATTAGCTCCTGATTTGGGGAGAAACACAGAGTCTGGCTCGAAATATATGTAGTAGCTGACTCAGCAGACACCTGGATCAACTAACACTCCCGGTTTCGATTAACGTAATAGTCGACTTTCGTGGCTGAATATGTCTAATTGACATCTTCAATGAGAGATGATATGATTCCGGAGATTTAATGTCAAATATGCCAGCTCCTTGTCGTGTTTAGATGACGGGTTGTTATGAACAAAGTTTTCTAGTCCGATATGGAACAGTTCTGTATGAGCAACGTCCGCGTCAAAGTCCGGTCTTCATTCTCATGTGTACAAGATATGATATCTAGTACGTACGTCAGCGGATATTCGACTTTGACCGTTTAAAATTGTTTTGCAGTTGGCATGAGTCATCACATGCAATTGATTCCATGCGAAGTTTTGCAAATTTTGTTTTCCGTTGTCAATTGCACTCGAGATTGGTTAATGACATTTAGGTAATAGGATTTCCTTCGTTTATAATTCTCTGCAGCACAGGAAACTGTTCTCAATGGGATTGAATGCGTTTGGTGTGCACCCCGCTGTGGGGGTGGATATTTGTTTATGTACAAAAGCATTTTTCGTGGAAACACAATTACTCATTGGGGGCGATTTACATTTGACAGTGTTTGTTTTTTTTTCGGGGAGGAAATGTCAAGTGGTGATTGAGTACTTGGAATAGCATGACCACCTAAACGCACAGATATTATTTTTTGTTGGCATAAATATGAGATTTCGGTCTTTGGCCGATTGTTAATTTTTTGAATTTTGAGCATTTTGTTCGTGAAATGACGACAATAGACAGTTGTTGACATTGTTTTGCAGTTGACATAACTTGTACGCAATTGTTTTGTCATATGATTACTATGCGGTTGTCACATGATTATTATATGACGTTTTTTGACTTTCGTCTGTTGGTCGTGGTTCCAAGGTTCATATTTTAGTGAGTGATGCTTTCTGAGAACGAGGGCTAGACGAAGCTTTCTTTATGTTCTTCGCCGCGAAACATTGCTGTTTAGATTGGTGAGTTGTAAGGGATGTTGAAACTACAGATATCTCTGCTTAGACGCCTTATGTTCACCGAAACACAGGATGGCAGTTGCATCAAAGTCCACAGCAGAGGATAGCTTGTGTTCTCTACCCGTTGACGGGTTTAGTTTAAAAAGCAATGGCCATCGGCGTTTCCTTAGGAATCGAAGGAGTCTTTGACCTATACACACCTAGTAAGCAATCAACTTGAAACAACTGAAACGCCGCAAGTTGGATTTTTTGCGAATTTCGTTCGAAACTTATTACAATCTAAGCAAACAACTGTGCATTACGATAGCATTTATTGCTTACCTCATTGGATATCGGCCCCTCGGTCTTTACTCAGAAATCGCACATATTTTTGCTTTATCTGTGGCGCCACTGACTTATTTTCTTGTTAAATTTGTCGCAAAACAACTCACAGGCTGACCCATTATCTGCTCGGGGTAATTTTGGGGAGAAAAAAATTAACCTTATCGTACCCAAGTCCACCCTTTTACGAACTCTATAACTTACACACAGTTGTGGAACTGCAAACAATTTCCAAAAATTAATCATTTTACGGGGCGAAATCGGAAAATTTTGCAATTTTCCACCAAATTGCCACGATTACTGTACCATTCGCCCGCCGCCACAATGAATCACCGTGCGCTTCATTTTCTGGATCGGAGTTGAAATGGGAAACAAACAAGCACACCACGGTCGTACAATGCGCGCATGCAGTGTTCGGCCCAGTATACGTCGCGTCCTTCCACAACGATCATCAAATGCCCGATAACGAAAAACATCGAAAACAAAAGATAATTACAATAGTAAACAACAATAATAGTGTAGAGAGTGTAGTGTGGCGATGACGATGATGACACAAAACAATACCCGATGACACAGCGCCATAGCCAGTTCGCCCCGTCATGGCAAAGTTTGCACTCATCTTCTTTGGGTAGCACTTGTATTCCCGAAGTCCGCCGACCTCGCTCCGCCACCCACAAAAATACATAAATTTTTGTGTTGTTTTCGCGCTGTGCTCGCGAATGCATTCTAATTGAAGTTTCAAAACATTTTGTTTTCCTTCTTTTTTTTTTTCGTTTGTTTTCTTTGGGGTTTATTGCTTTTGAAAACTAATTACCTTGCTCGTTTTGCACTTGCCTATCGCAAGTTGTAATTCCCCATAATTATTTCGTTAGCCATAGCTCCCCACACAGGTATAATATCAAAGAAAATTGTCATTCTCTAACCAGGTTCTTTTTTTTTTCGTTTCAGTTGCACTTTTGAAGACTTTGCAAGCGGGGCACCCTGGATATACCCACAGCCGCCAAAACGTTGTTCTCGCGGTCACATTACGCGTCAGCGGCTACGAGCCCTAACAACAATTCTGCTCCAGCACCTATACGCGAACCATCGCCACCTCCTCCATTTTTACAATTATATTTATTTCCCGTTAAAATGTCATCGTCGTCATCGTCGACTTTTGAAACGTTCGGCTCAGCCCAGGCTGCCATAGTGAAGGAAGGCTGGTTGTTTAAACGCGGTGAGCACATTAAAACATGGCGTGCACGGTATTTTGTCCTGCGCGATGATGGCACCTTGATGGGATACAGAAATCGACCCGACGCCAATACACCTGTGGAGAGATTGAACAATTTCACAGTGAAAGGATGCCAAATAATGACAGTTGATAGACCAAAGCCATACACGTTCATCATACGTGGCCTGCAGTGGACCACGGTGATTGAGAGAACTTTCCACGTAGAGAAAGAGACCGATCGTCAAGAGTGGACCGACGCCATCAGGTAAGGATCAACAGAATAATTCTTGTATTGTGTTTGCAATTTGTAGTTAGAAAATCCTGCTGCTCTATGGAAGTTTATTTTTGAACGAGTATTTCGACAACAAATGGTGTGTCGTCGTTGATGATGTTGCTGATTGTGTTTTAAAAGAGGGAGACGTTGTGCGGTCGAAAATTTTTCCAAAATTGTCATGTTTCGAGCTTTGATCGCCCTTTCTTCGTACGTATCCCAGCGTATACCGAGTTCCAGCTGCTAGGAGCTATCCTTCATCATTTTTACATACATCAGGGTCCCCATCCTGAAAATGAGTACAAATTCCAACCCGTGCTTGCGATTTATCCAGAGTACTCCTGTTAGAATGCAGACTGAGATTCCATAATCAGTATTTGTGAACACTTTTCGTCTAAGAGAACCTGTCAAGTAAAGCGAATGCGTCCATCTGTTAACTCTCTGTCATGTTTCGGTTGGTATTTGGGGCAGCTATCTTCGCTTCGCCAGTCAATTATGTATTCTACCGCCCCAGACGTCTTAAAAGTCAAGCGTTGGACGTCCTCATCCTATTATCCACATAAAGCGTTGGATAACCGCATCACGTACGATCTTCTTATCGGATAATGACGCGAGCTACAGGAGTGTTCTATCGTGTGTGTAAGCGCAATGTAACACAGCTGTGGAGCGCTCTGTCCACTTGAAAAACCCAAGCAAACCAAGCGCGTGTAGATGAAGGAACTGGAGGAGTTTCTGCAGACTTCGACAACGTTGCTACTACAGCGCACTATCATCTTAATCCTTTCACCTCAATTTCATATTCATTCCACATTAATTTCCTTTGGTCAACTGCAACATTGACATCCCATCATCTTTGAACCGCATTGCATACATCGATCAATTGACGTGTGCTGCTGAGAACCAGTCGAATTTCTTCACAAGTAGCTGACATTTCATGCAGGAAACGTAGAATAAATCTACACCACTCGGGTGAAGCTTTTTTAAACAAATTTCTAATTGAATTTTCTTTCTTTCAGGACGGTGGCTTGTCGCTTGAGTGAAATGGGTGAGACAGCGATGTCTCCATCCACCTCAACAGACATGACAGACGTCGATATGGCGTCCATAGCCGAAGTAGAATTATCAGAAAAATTCTCTGTTCAAGGCACATCCACGGGGAAGATTAGTGGCAAAAAGAAAGTTGTAAGTAGCGGCACGAAACTTCCCAGAGAACTGGAGGCGGTCCTAATGAATCCATCTTTCCACTCACAGACTCTGGAAAATTTCGAATTTTTAAAAGTTCTGGGCAAGGGCACGTTTGGAAAGGTTATTCTGTGTCGTGAGAAGTCGACAGCGAAGTTGTATGCTATTAAAATTCTTAAAAAAGAGGTCATCATTCAGAAGGATGAGATTGCACACACTCTCACAGAAAGTAGAGTCCTTCAAAACACAAGTCATCCGTTTTTAATTGTGAGTAATCACTCGTCCATGTCCATGTTAGATCTGTGTGCTAAAACTCCCGTTTTTTCTTAAATTTTGTAGTCGTTGAAATATTCGTTTCAAACCAATGATCGCCTCTGCTTCGTGATGCAGTACGTCAATGGCGGTGAACTATTCTTCCACCTTAGTCGTGAACGCGTCTTCACCGAGGAACGTACCCGATTTTATGGAGCCGAAATAATCTCAGCCTTGGGTTATCTGCATTCGCAGAGAATCATTTATCGCGATTTGAAGCTAGAGAATCTTCTCTTAGACAAAGATGGTCACATTAAGATTGCCGACTTTGGCTTGTGTAAGGAAGACATCACATATGGACGCACAACGAAAACGTTCTGCGGTACTCCAGAATATTTGGCACCCGAAGTGCTAGAGGACAACGATTATGGGCATGCGGTTGACTGGTGGGGCACTGGTGTAGTGATGTATGAAATGGTGAGCAAGCCGCGCAAGAGAAAGAAAGAGATAGAAAGTTGTTCGTAACTGGGTTTCGTGTTTTTTAGATATGTGGTCGTCTTCCATTCTACAATCGTGATCACGATGTTCTCTTCACATTGATTTTGCTAGAGGATGTCAGATTCCCACGAACGATATCTGAAGAGGCAAAGAGCCTTTTAAGTGGATTGCTGGCCAAGGATCCAAACAAACGACTTGGCGGTGGTCAAGACGATGTGAAAGAGATACAAGCACATGCGTTCTTTTCGAGTATTAATTGGACTGAGTTAGTACAGAAGAAGGTAAGGAAACATATAGGTTGAGTTTTTGAATTTTCGTTGTGACTAACAGTTGTTGTTTTCATTATAGATTCCACCACCGTTCAAGCCTCTGGTCACTTCAGATACAGACACAAGGTATTTCGATTCAGAGTTTACCGGCGAAAGTGTTGAATTGACACCACCAGATCCGATTGGCCCGCTAGGCGCCATTCAAGAAGAACCTCTTTTCCCACAAGTAAGTATAGAATATTATATTTTATTTCTAGTAATATGATCCAGTGTGCAGTACACTAAGATTAGGCGTGAAAGAGGCTCATAACTCAAAAATCTTTCCACAAAATCTGACAAACCATTTTTAAAACTAAAAACCTTAAATAATTGTTTATTCTTTCTACTTACAGTTCAGCTATCAAGATATGGCATCTACATTAGGCACATCAGCCCACATCAGCAGTTCAACAGGACTCACGTCGATGCAATAGAACTTAGATCCCTAAAAACATAAGAAAAAAAAAAATTAAGCAAACAGCAAAAGCAGATAAAAGTTAAAATTCAACAAAAAAACAAGAAGATTCACTTCTCGTGTAAAATTAAATTAAAACAAAAACGAAAGAATAATTAAAAGCTAAATATATTTTATACTCTATATTTAATAAAACAAAAAAACTTTAATAATAATAAGAAGCCACTAGTGCGCTTTACGCTAAATAAAAAAAAAACACAAAAACAAAAAAAAAAAAACATAACACGTAAAATAAATCGATAAATATAAACAGTAAATGTAATTTGTTACAATTGATCGCAAGAAAAGAGAAAAACAAACATCTTACTATTACTATTATTTTTTATTGTAATATATAATATATACACAAAAATCGAAAAAGAAATTTTCACATCAACCGAAGCAGGCATCCATACTCCAAAAAATAAAAAACATTTATTTCTTTTGTACGACTCGTGTGAATATTATATTTTTGTTGTTAATTTGCCTCTTGATTTTTTATTTTTCCTTTTTTCCTTATTATTATTTTATAAACTATAAAAGTTATTACCTGTAAGAGTTCAGTTTCATAAATTATTTTCCTTTGTTTAAATATACATTTATATATATATGATTAATGAAAGATAAATAAGAATAAACAGAAAACAAGATACAACACAACAACAAGAGAAAAACAAACAAACAAACCTAGACTCCATAGTTCCGATAAAAACATTTTTTGATATTTTTTATATATATACAAACATATAATTATAAAAATAATAATAATTCGTAAGCAAATAAAATTGTAGAAAAGAAAACCAACAACAAAACAAATAAAATAAGCATGTTAAAATTTAACAAAATAAATATTAAAAATAAACATTTAATAATTATTAAAATTAAGTCCTCATGTGTTGTGTTTTTGAAGGGCTGGGTGGGGTTCAACTTGGTGTGTTCCGAAGAAACAATCTGGTGCTCAAGACCAAGACATTCACCCTAACTTAGTGAAAATTGGATATCAGAAAATCTCGATGTCGCCATTCTATCAATACCCGCAGTCCGTCTCCCACAAAACAATTCAAATGTCAATTTACACTCCCACTCAACCGACACATCACATTCCGTCTCCAACATCACATGCTCACCAATTCAAATGTTAATTTCCACCCCTACTCCACCGCAACTTCACTCAAAAAGTCGCCATTCCATTAATACCCGCAGTCCGTCTCCTAATAAACATGCTCAGCTATTCAAATGTCAATTTCCACTTCCACTCAACCGCCACATCACTCAGAAAATCGCGCCCAACCACCCACCGTCATCAGCCGACGACAAAAATCGAAAATCCATACAAAAATGTACCAGCAACACCAGGCCACCAGAAACCGGCAGAAGCCAGCAGGTATACCGACTCACGATCGCTGGGAGCCAAATTTGCACCAAGTCGGTGCAAGTATATACTCTACACAAGGCCACACCTCCAACTAACGGCACATCCAAACACATCCAGCACAGAGCTGCCATGGTGCTTACCAGTAGAAGTTTATTTTTAAAGGGTAAAATGACGTTTCACACGATTTAATAGAGTTCGGCTTTAAATTTCACTCCTAAAGGCAGTTGTTTTAATAATTTTAGTCGTTTGCCCTCAAACCCGCCGTGTAGGTTAACGTTTTAAAAAGTTTTCTTGCGCTTTTAATAAACAATTGTCACAAAACTCAAGTTTTTCCATAGACCTATGGCAGTCCTGTCATAACCAACCGAATTTTTTTTAGCCAAGTCGTGTAGGTCAACATAAACACACGCACACACACGCAAAAAATGTCATGCTCAGTACAGGGTACACCGCACTCCAATAAAATTTTATTTTAAAGTCTTAAAACGTTTTGGGGTTTTTAATGTCTTATCGTTCGCTCTTTCATCGTCTTGATAATGTGGGAGACGGACCATGGTATTGATATCAGTAGTGTCACCACACACTAAAGAGTTTTCGTGTCGCCAGGGAAGATAAAATAAATGTTTGTTATATTTTTCATCCTCTTTTTGAGGAGTTCTATGATTGTTACTTGTTTTTGGTAAGTTGCAAATGCTTTGAAAATGGTGTAAAGATAAAGGTCGCGTCCCGGTTTGAAATTTTTAGTAAATTCGAACTGAAAAGGGATGATCTACAACATGGACTGGTCTGTTTCGCGAAATTTAGCACGCGGGGGGCGAGAGGTGGGGTTTCTCGCCTCCTAAACAGTACGCGCAGACCAAAACTTCCCATAGCGGTGTTGTTCGGCTTTAGGAAGTTAAAATAATAAAAACAAAACCATTTAAGGTTTTAAATTTAAATTTTTCATCACTGTGCATCAAGAACAGTGCACCCTGTGCTGTGTTGATTTGGTTGAAAGTCCCGGTTTGGAGGTGTGGCCTTGTGTAGAGTATTCACTTTCTCCGACTTGGTGCAAATTTGGCTGTCAGAGATCGTGAGTCGGTATACCTGCTGGGATCTGCTGGTTTCTGTTGGCCTGGTGTTTCTTGAAGATTTTTGTATGGATTTTCGATTTTTGTCGTCGGCTGATGACGGTGGGTGGTTGGGTGCGAATTTTTGAGTGAAGTGACGGTTGAGTGGAAGTGGAAAATGACATATGATATGAATAGCTGAGCATGTTATGTAGGAGACGAGACGGACTGCGGGTATTGATAGAATGGCGACCTTTTGAGGCGGTGGAACAAAAACCTCGATATCTCCCTTACTTTTGACGGCTACTGGATGGAGTAAGGGCTGCACTTGTAGGAAATTCTCCGCTCTACAGCTCATATGATGTGAATCTATAGATGGTTGGGGTTATCAGCAATGGTGAATCTTAGCCTGTGTTGTCCTGTCCTTACGCCTTGAGTACAAACCAATAAAATTAAATTAAAACATTCCACATTCAGTTTTTTTATTTATGCTTTCCACTTTACAATTTAATTATCACATCAGTAATTCCATAGCAACCCCTTGGCTACTTCAGTAGTTTTAGCTCCTCCAACGAGATTCTCAGAGATTTTCAAGGCAAAATCATAGGCAGTGCCTGGACCACGACTGGTGATCAATTTGCCATCCTGAACGACTTTCTGGTCATCAACATACCTGGTGCACGAATGTATGCAGTTATTAAACAGAGCAAATTTGTGTTTCATCCGCTTACTTGTATGTGGACTCCAATTGTCCCTTCACCGATGGATAAGATGTCAAAGACTTGCCAACGAAAATACTGTGCGCAAGCAATGCAGTTGGCGCAGCACAAATGGCTGCAATGAGACGTCCTTCGCTTTCTTGACGTTTCAAAACTTCTCCAACCAATGCGGATTCAGACAATGCTTTCGAGCCACCGAGACCGCCTGGCATAATTACGACATCAAACTTTTTCTAAACGAACAAGAATCTGAGAAAGAGTTATTATTTGGATGAATGTTAATACTAACATTCTTGGATTCCTCCAATGAGGCATCGGGGGAAATAACAATGTCTCTGGAGCATTTTACTGGGGAAGCATCTGTTAAGCCGGCAATAGTGACAGTAACCTTGAAAAAAGTAAAGTTGTATATTGAAACAGGAATTTAATTGCGAGTGTGTGCTCTGCTCTTACCCCAGCTCTGCGTAAGACATCCGCTGGAACGACCGATTCAATTTCTTCAGCACCAGGTGCAAGGATAAGCAAAGCAGTTTTCGACATATTTCTGGCGATATTCTCCAAATTTCCAAAGATAGATCGCTGCGCCGCAAAAGTAACTGGACGATAAGAAATTGCTCCCAATGACCTTAGAACAAAGAACATTTTGAAGTTAGCTGTCAAAAACAAATCTGTCAGATTGGCAAAGCTTTAAGCTCGGTAGAAGCTATCTGCCTTTCGATTGGTTTGTGTCTAAGATTTCAGACACTAATGGACAACATTTTTTTGATAAAAAACGAATTTTAAGAGCGAGAACAAAAGTGTATGCAAGCGGATATCTATTTTAAATTGTGGAAAATCTTAAATTGTCAAGAAAAAAATTGAGTTTTTTTTCAATCAGACCGTTGTTAGCCGTAACATAATAAAAATGTCAACTTGATAGGGCACAGCAACTTAAAGGAGGATTTGAAGAGAACTGAAGCATAACAGCAGTAGCGACATGAGAGGCCTCGAGTTTGAAAAGGGCAAATAGATGCCTAGACAGACGTTTTAATTCATCATCATATATGAATGATAAGATTATCATTCAGTTTCTATATGCTAATGGACGTTGCTTCGCTAAGTAACAAGAAAGAGCCGGTGGAGTCAATCGACTTGCAAGTCTGTTCGTGAGTCCTACTTCACGCCTTCATACTTTGTTGACGATCGTTGGTTATCAACTATGGATAACGATAGAACGCTTGAACGTTGACGCTAGATGTCCTTAATTGGAACTGTGCCTTATAATGCCAAGTGGCGGAGGCGATCAATTTTTGAATTGAAAACACGATTTTGTTGCGGGAAAAAATTAGGTATACGCCTCCCCAAGACTTTAATGTTAGATGCCCCTAACAGAAACTATGTCTTGCAAGTGATTGCGATGCAAGTGGTTGGTTTGCAAGTGGCTGTGATAATCAATTTTTGTATTGAAAACACTACTTTAGTGTTGTGGGAAAAATTACATAGGCATACGCCCTCCCAAGGCTTTACCTTGACGTTAGGTGCCTCTAACAGGCTTTACCTTAACGTTTAATGTCCTTAACAGAAACTGTGTCTTACAATACCAAGTTGCGGAGACGATCAATTTTTGTAATGATTGAGGTGCAGGCCCGCTGGACATGCAACATTCATCTCGTGAAGGTATTACCTCCACTATAAGCTTGAGGTTTCTTAATGCGGCATGTCCCACATATTCCATATTCTATGACCGAGCTGATCCACTGAGTTTTAATTTCTACTAACCCCTCCTGCCCTAGTTTTGAGCTATCACAAGGTGAAATATGTACAAATATGTACGCAGCTCTTTCAGTTTTATCACCCCGATGCCGCTCACCATCCATGTCAAAACAAAGTGACCCATTTCGATAGACCGCACTTGCATTTGCATTTCAAAGACCCCACCAGCTCTACCGCCGACATCTAAACCTAGCACTACCTCCAAAGTTTCTTCAACGCCATGATAAACGACCACTCACTAGCGCCTTCCACAATTCATCTTTGACACAGAGCCCTACAAAAAAAAAAACGTTTTCTTTAAACACACCGCCTCTGGCTGCGTTAACCCAGTTACTTAGTGGCCAAAACAGAAAACCCACACAACATCGCCGGTTCCATGGCCAAACTTTAGCCGTGCACGCCATTCTGGCTTAGATGTGTGCGCAGCCTCAAACAATAAACTCTCCGGACCTAATAGACAAACATGTCTGACGCTTACGATTAAAACTGACAATCACGATGACGCCTTTCTCAATATTAGACATTCCGATGCATCAACTCATTCGCCGCGCTGTCAATCACCGCCGCCGTCCGTCAGCTTTCCATCATTTTTTTTTTTGGTAATCTAACCATGACTCTTTCAAGGGAACCTTGTCCGCCCCGTCCTTCCACTTGAAACCCGCCCGACGGACGCACGCGTCAAATTTTCGCTCCAAAGAAAGTGCATCGAATTGAAATTTTCGTTAATTAACCGCCATCTTGGCAGCGCACGAGAATAGGGATTTGATTGATTTCAATTAAAGGAATCCATCACCACCGCCACCGCCGCTCCAGCGTTGGGCCAGTATTGTTTCTGTTTGTGGTTCTCTGTCGTTTCGTGGCTTTTTGGAGTGAAATTTTCGTGCAAGGCACTTTCATTTGAGGTGAGATTAGCAGAATCATCACCACAAATGGCGGAACATGGTAGACGAAGACCAAAATGAACGAAAAAAGAAGCGAAGACGAGTGTTGAGCGCAGGATGATTAATGGTGATTGCTGGGAGACTTATTGCCTGATGGATAGTTGAATGGTTGGTCGGTCTGTCTCGGATTTGTCTGAGAGATGAATGGATGCAACGGTAGCAGAACTGTGTTGAGATGACAGCTCTGATACCATTTGGGGGTTTTTAATTGAAAAAAAATTTCAAGATTATCATTATTGTTGCGAGGCAGTGGTTTGGTTTGGCTTTTATAACGCGTCACGAACAAGGAGAGTGGCAATGGTGAGTAGAATGGGAAAATTTATGTGACACATGTCAGATTTTTCGGAAAGTGAAATTGAATCGATTTCGACTTCGGCTGTAGTGGATGGAAAATTGCACAGAAGTGAAAATCACGATTTTTTCACTCCAAACGATTGTCACAAGTTTCAAGGAATGGAAATCGACAGTAAGTGAGAGTATTTGGAGGTGACTTACTGCTTCTAATGACGAGGTATGCCTCCATTCTTTGATTTGGAAATACTACATCAGGGTGAAACTGTTGGTTGATGGAGGGACATTGCCCTTTCGTGGATCTGTTTCTTTCTGTACTAGAGCCTCTATTTCAATTTCAATTTTTCAATTCTCTCCAAACCCTCCCCATTTCTTCTAGCTCCTTTCTCCACAGTGCTGCGCCATATTTGGAAATTCCCTTTACCTTACATAAGGGCAAAGGCAGTCAAAAATGCCTGCAGACCATCTGTACATTTTATCATCGCGTTTCAGGTCCCAACACACTCATTCCAATCCCTCACCAACTGTGTTACCCCGAGTTAACTTAAAGGACTGCTTGTATTTATTCAACTGTATGGAATACTTCGCAGCAGAATTGTCGTAAGTTGTACTCAACTCACTGCCACTTATTGCAGCATATTGTGATGTCTATTCGTTCCTAACTCATACTCATGTGGATATGTTTACTAGAGACGCAGTTTGGCCAGTAAATTCGCAGTATAATACGTAACCACCTACATTTCTGAATGTTCCTGCTTCTCACTTCTCAAGTGACAGCGGTGGTCGTTGTTGTTTCAACTTCTTCAGTGCCATGGTTCACTGTGAACACGAGTGTAGCACTAGGTTTCCACATCTCATCATTCACAAAATCTCATGGTGCAGTAAATGTGTGATAGAAGAGGGTCTAGGTGGTCTCAAAGATCAAAGCAGCCAAATGATCCCGTGAAATCTTACTGGTTGACGGACTGGATTCAAAAATGGTTCTTTGAGATGGCGAAGGAAATTTGTTCAACGAGATGCAGAGAATTATAGATTTTGCTCCACCAGCTGCTTAGATGGCGTCGCATAGAGAGATTGATAGGGAAAATGGAGAACTTGAACCTGAAGCTAGTCAACGGTGAAACAGTCGCTTCTCCTAGACAGAAGAAGTCGAGAGCTTTGCTAGTTTTCTGGTTTCAAATATGGAGGAAATGCCTTGGTAGGGTGCATGCACAAAGTCAACAACCAGGGAGGCTCGGGAAAAGCATGCCCATGGCTCAACTGTCATGACCGCGACTTCAAACAAGCGATCCTGTGTGTTGCAAGAGTTACCGAGGCATATCCGTTATCAATGTCGCATTAGAAGTCCTCTCCAACGTATTCAATCTGCAGCACACTGATACCAGTTTGGCTTCCAGCCCGGCAGATAGACCAAAAATAACATTTTCACAGTGAGATAAATTCTGGAAAAGACCACCGAATTTCTAGGTGAATTGCCACTACTTCTTCATCGACTTCAAGGCCGCATATGAAAGCATTAATGGTCAACAGCACTCTAGCTGAAAGGATTCTTGAATTTCAGTCTTCGAATTCGAGACGAGAAGGTAGACCCTGGTTACAAACATCAAGTGATGGTGAATACAAGGAAGGCTTCGTCAGAAGCACTGAAAGCAGCGTGCCCGAAATCGAAGAAAATGGAAAGAACCTCAACCATTCGGATACAGCCGGATAGAGTGTGTAGTAACCAAAAAATCTTGTTGACTGGTTCACAGATCCCTTCAGACCGTAGCACGTCTATAAGTGGTTCCCTTATATGAATTCAACTTCCAATCCATTGTTTCCCCTTTACCAACTCCCCTTCCCAGTCCTAACACCTGTAACGTTACCAAAACTACCCATTTACCCACTAACCCAGAAATGCGTTACACTGCACTACGCCGTACCGAATTGCTACGACTAAATCCATCCATTAGGCCATCTCGCAACCTTCTCAATAAAAGATATTTTCAATATTTTCACGCCACATTCCAGCGTCAAGTGCATTTAACTAAAGTCCAACACGATGCCTGCATAAATTAACAGCCAGCATACGGTGCTTTAGGCGCTGAAGACGCCGCCAGACCAAATATGGCACACTTCGCATTGAATTCAAGCGTCCGGCCGCTGTGCGCCGGCCGACCGAAGCCAGAGGAGGAAATAAATTCTAGGCACGGATCACAGCACATCGCCAAGGGGTCTTCCCCATAACGGCTCCGTAATTAATTGCACCAATTTCGCTTTGGGGTGCGCAAGCGCAGGCAACCATCAAGCACCACTTTGCTTCATGGTAAAGCGCGCGACCATGTGCCGCATGCACAATACAGAGCATCGTCATCATCACCATCATCATCATCATCATCATCATCATCATCATCATCATCATCACAAAACCATTTTCCTATCACATGAGCATTTGTCATTTCGCGCTCCGGCGACGCGGTGACGCTGCTCCACCAGTGCTGGGTTGATGTTTGTTGGTCAACTCTGGCTTAATGCCGTAGATTTGCTTTGTCCTCGCCCCGACTGTGCATATTCGGGACTCCAAACGGACTCCAAATGGACGCCAATTGGACGCAAGACCATGCTACATGTGATGATGGCAAAAGAGTGGGACCCACCGCTGGTTCCTGACTATTTGATAATTGGAAAATATTTATCTGTGAAGCACGCTAATAAATTGATGAATTGCAGATGGCACCAGGGGTCAGTGTTTGTATGTGGCGCGGAAGCGATTTGTTTGGTAATGAATTTAACTGGTTTCTTGATCGGTTGTTCCCAGCGTCATGGACTGTGGGACTTCGTTTTGAAAAGTAGAACTTCCGGCTTCGTAGTTCATTGCACTCTTCTGTCAAAATGATTGAGGAAAAGTTGGACCAAAGTTCCCCGACAGAGAACTGTCAGAGCATAATGATTCTGACATCCTCTTCCATTTACTGTTTCCCATAATTGCAATGATCCAGAATTCAATAGCAATTTTCTCGAAAAACAAGAACAGTTAGGTTCTGCCTTTCCCCTGCATTCTTTTTCATCCAAATTCGGGAAACATCACGGCAATTGGGACCAAACAAGTGTGTAGATTCCTTGACTTACCCTTCCTTATAAGTACAGCTCTTCAGTGGAACCCTGGGCACTTGTTGGAAGCCCCCTATAATTATTGTCGTTTTGGTAAATTTGACGAATTAGCGAAAATGTTCTCCCGCTCGGGGCCAATTCCTGGACAATGTGGCCAAGGAGCTGGACCAGAATGTTGTAATTTTAATGAAATCGGTTTGGGTGTACAGTAATTAAGGGTCTGGTGAAGAATTTTTCTGGCAGTGGGCTTTGCAAGACGATTGGCAATGAAGAGATTTAAATTGGCCTCAGGCTGGTGGTTTGTTGTCCTGGTTAATTTGAATAAGGAACCTGATTTGGTTGATTCACAACAGGTAAAGGGAACATCGTGACTGTTACGGGATACATCCAGCTCCTGGGTTTCTATGATCGCTTGAAACATTTTGAGAGAAAGAAGAGTAGTGTTAGGCGTGTCGAACAGAACCCACTCTAGAAGCTACAGACGAGAAGGGGAAATAGAATCTAAACGACACCTGCTGTGCGACTGTCTCACACTAAGAACAGAGTGTTCTTGGTATAACCTTTTTCATGGGTTGGAGGACCTTCATTCCTTCACGGGTGGTTTCCGAATCCGTCGTGCTAGATTAATCGTTATTTCATAGCATCCCATGCGTTAATTTCGTGTCAAAACTAGAAGGGACTCGTCAGAGGTTAAAGGACGTCTCTTGTTCGGCACCCAGGCAACTAGAGGATTGAACAATGGTGTCGGGTAAATCTTAAGGGAAGTTCCACACCGATGTTGCCGCTATTTCTGGTGACAATCAACCATTTTCTTTGTGTTGCACTGAGATCTTAGGTGAAAGACCCGGACAATGTTTGCCTGCAGTCGCACAAACAAATTGGCTTTGAAAGAGAGGGTAACCGAACTTTGAGGAGACGATATGTCGGAATAGTCGTCGTCCTTCTCAGCTAGGTTGCCAAAGTACAAACGCTGAGAGAAAGCACGAGTTTTCCAAAATATTCCTACGTGAGGTTACTACTGATCCGAAAAAAGCCCAAATGTAACCTTTCTACCCCAGACGAGTGCAAAAAACCCATAAAATTGCATCACATCGCTGCTTCGACCAGCCGCTCATTGTCAATTATTGTCACCCAATTAATAAACGAGTCAGTGAGACGTCGCCTTTTATGTTGCACCGCCAGACGTACACCGACACAACGCATATTATGCCATTCTGCCCGGCCGCCGACACATTGCATAACCCAATTATGATGGCAGAGAAAGTGAACAATAAATTCGCGTCTGAATTACCGCCATTGATTGACGACGAATGATTGCTCCCCCCCCTCAACAGTAAAGCGCACACAATTGCTTTAAATTATTTTCGCATTATCAAATGATACGCGCACACCAAACTCAATTATGCGGCCCACTGAGTCGCCCCCTCGCTTCCAAGGCGACGCATTTCCATAGAAACAAAGCACGGTGGTACTGTTGAGTCGCTGAAAATTCCCTGCCGGCAGGCACAACTTTAATAAAACGATTGTGCCACGTGAATCACCTGGCAAACATAGTCATCTGTCTGTCTGTCAGCGGTTGTGTGCTCAGCTGCGACATTGAGTAAGACGCTTACGCGCCGCCGATTGTTGTGGGCTTAATCACAGCATTTAGCAACCGCCTTGGGGGTGGGGGAAGAATTCCTCGTAAAATCGGCCGAATAACATATTTTTCCCGTCATCTGAATGGAATAAGTGTACCCGCGTGCACAAAGGAGTGAAAGTGTTTTCCATGCTCACTTCCTTCCGCAGCCAGATGATGGAGAGTCGCACACAATGACAGTTGCGCAATAAATCATCTTAAAGAGTTTTTTTTTGGGGCATCTGGGTCCACAATCGAGGGTGTGATTGAACAAAGCGTTTGCATTGCAGGTAATCCATACAACACGTGGGTGTGCGCTGTGACAATGAGAGAGACAACTCTTTTCCTTAAACGGATCTTGGGAATAACAATGCCTGCAGCCATTGTTGTCTGACGACGACCGTGTGCAATTGAAAGTGTTCATATTGTGGTTAAGTACGCTGCTTAGCATTCATTTAGAGTTTTACAGTCGAAATTCAACTTTTTGTTTGACACAAGACAAAAGAGTTGGGTAGCGAACTTTTTTTTCTTTGACTCGGGGGAAGACCCGAGTCTTTCACTGACGCATTTATGACAAATGCATGCTAATCTGTTGCACGGTATTGTTATGTTAAATGTTGGAGTACGACAACAATGAATGCAGTGGCCATTGGAAGAGAAGACTTTATTGGTTTGTGTTGTGGTTTTGGCTCTTTTGTTCTTTTTCTTGAGAAATGTTGACAACGAAAATTAATGGTAAGGGCGGCTTAATGATTAAGAGACACACAAGCAGTTATGTGACACCATTATCACCTCTTTAATGAAAATTATCGAACAGAAACAGAAATTTCCATTTATATTAGGTGCTAACGCGGTTACACAATACTTATGGTAATCACGTTCAGAGAGGTTTTAATCAATTTAACACGAAAGATTGGGTAAATATTCCAATTGCCCACGAATCTGCATCCGTGATAAATACCTGCAAGCACAGGGTTGTCGGAAATACGCCAGAAATTGGATGTTGAGTCATTGAATGAGTCGGCAGGTTGTGAGATGAAAGAGCAAATGGAGAAAGTAGGGCAATCTTTAGTCGAATTTATGTTCCAAGAATCGGACCTGAAACGACCTTGGTTTCACCAGAAATGATAATCATTGGGGAATGACTGTTCAGTGAGTATTTCTGTTTGCATAATAGGAAACGAGGTAATGCGACAGCTCGGGGTAGGCCAAGGATGACTGTCCGTGCCTTGGCGCAGGCACAATAATACCAAAAGAGGTCCATTGTGATATCACAGTAACCTTCCTCCCTCAGATGATTCACTGATAGTGGGTATCATGCATTTTGCCCACAATTCCACAACCCGTAGGGATCAAGGCTTTGCAAGAGCAAAGCCAACACTTTGTCTGATGAATCCTTTGAAATTGAATTGACTTCTTGTTACAACGCGATCATTGCTGCCACTGTCTTTGGCTATGACTTCCAAGAGATCTCTGAACCTTAATCCGTTTTACCTTTCAACTTCACCATACCAACTGCACAATTTCTGCCACAATCTGCGAAGCCCTCAAGAAGGTTTTAAATTCTACCAGTCTTGTGGGCAATTTCCTTTCTATTTCACAAGACCCCACCAAATAAGACCCCCACCTCCCTCCTCCGACCCATCGTAATTTACACAATCCCATATCATATGTGCAAACATTGTCACAATCGCGCAGCGTGTTTCGTAACATTCCAACTCAGCCACAACCGCTCACAGAGAGAAACCCTTTTAACCACTTTGTTCGGCAAATAAGCCAAACAAATTGCATTTGTCTAACGCCTCCAGAAGCAACGAGGCGCTACACGGAAATAACATCTAAATTAGCCGTCGCCAACGCGCGTGCAACCTCTCACAACCCTCTGTTGTAGACCAACCAGCACCTGTACACACTGACAGTGCGTTTGCAATACTTTATGACGCAACATCTGCGGCAAGCATCGACAAGAATCCTACGCTTCCATACAAGGCTACGTGCCCCGCAGCAATAACCTTGGGAGGATCTTAACCAGCCGCATCTAAGGAACCCGCTGTTCCGCGTGATTATCGACTAACAACTCCATAGACTCCAATAATCATAGATAACAACTCTGCGAGCGCACTGGAGCGCGTGTGCTTGCCAGCACACGGGGCGCGCATCCCAAAACAAATAATCATAACGAATTATTCGCAGCGAAGATATCTAAATCGTTTCGATAATCGTCGGCGACGAAGTCGGCTAGGGATGCCATCCTGAGTGCGCCCAGTGGAAAATGAAAATTGTCCGTGTGACAGGTTCGCATAATTTACGCTTCGCAGACAACAGACGCAAGGTCTGTCTACCGTGGCGTCATCAGATCGCTGTTGAGTTGATTTACCCGTGCGCGCCAAGGGAATTCGCAGGAAGGATGATGTTAATCCCTTCTCTGGGTATTTTTCGCTGAAAATTTTTAAATTACTCGCGCCATAATTTGATTTTCATTTCATTTGGTTGCGCATGCGCAGTTCACGCGCCCCGTACACTTATGTATACACATAATCGCAATTTATGAGCAATTTGCGCGGTGAAATGCTGACAAATAAATGCGTCCACATTCGTTAGGTTCATGTCGTGAGGAACTGGATGGAGCAGCAGTAATCTTGAGGATTTGCTAGAGCAAATGGTTATGATCATTTTTATGTCCTTGGAAATGGCAGTGGTATATTCTATTGGAGGAACAGTTGTGACCTTTGAGAGGAGGACGTGACGTGAATGTGAACGCTTGGTTGTATTATAGTATTTTCCTCAGACAATAGTGATGGGCTTTCGTTGCTGAAATCTGTGACACTGCTGCTTTCAATGTGTGTAAGTCCTAGACAGATTCTTTCTTAATTTTTTCGGTTCGATTGCATACAATCGGAGACGGTTGTTACCCCAGAGAGGTGGAACAGACAGGTGTGTTATGTTTGACTGCCACTGGCGTGGCTTAAAACTCTTGTTCTTGAACCCGTAGGTACTTTACTTGTGATGACTTCAACGGGACTTCAACTGTTTTCACTGTCGCGGTCGGTAAGTGGCCGAAGTGCGACGGATCTTCAACAGATTGCCCGTAGGCACTCTTTTCTTAGTCCCCTTCTTCTGGAGACGAGTTCTCAGATAACAAGCAAACTATTTACGGAACTAGGTAACCTAATTACAACCAAGCCAGAGCCTCCGGGAAGGAGCCTTACTTCAAATGTCTCAATCCCATTTCTACAAATTTTATGTGAAACACCCACGCAGTAGTCAACAAATTCTCCACCGCCCCGGACTGGACACACTCCCCGCTCCCATAACACCTTGAGGCAAGAAAAAAAAAACTCAAAAAACTGAAAACGAGATCAAGAGCTCAAGCGCCTCTCGAACAACCAACAATGGGTGACTAATGGACAAATGACTAGGAACCTGCATCAGAGTTTCACGTGGGCACAAATGGTCCATTCCTCCATCTCGTTACACTGTCAAGTTTTCAAATTCTATTAGAACTCAAGTGTATAAGCAATCACACCAAGTGTAGCCACTTTAGAACATTCTAAATCCCTCACTTGTGAGGACCACGAACCGCACCGTAGTGAGCTGTCCAATCATTCATACCACGTTCCCAAATGCACGTCAAATGGACGCCCTCAAGTAGCAAAAGTCCAAACCTTTACCCTGAACAAAAATAAAAGCGAAAACTGCCTCCTTTTTTCCATCAGCAGTACTACCTATGAGACGCGTTAGTGGCGCCTCACGGGTAGTCTTTGGCCTACAACACGTATTTCTGTGAGTAGGTGCTCATTCGTCACACCTAATGGCCGTGGAGCAGATGATGTGTTGCATTTCAAATGCATCACGTTCGCGTGCCCTTCAACTGTGGTAGCATTAATGACACCGACTTAGAAGACTTTCGATTTTGTCCACACACCGCTGGATCACCGTTTAGAGGGCTTGAGTTTCATGGTTTCACGGTTTAAATTGGATGTGCGCACGCGCAGGCACACTTGACTCAGTGAGTCTGTAATTAACGAAACACGCGTGTCGAAGCATTTTGGGAAAATGGTAATTAGAGCCATTGGAGATGGGAGCTGGGAGACCTGGGAGCCAGGAGAAATGGAAAATGAACGCAACCAAGTGGCCGGGCCATAACTCTCGGTGTAAACATTGGCATTTCGTAACAGTTAAGCGATATTAGTGGATTATGAAATGATTTAGATGAAGGCTATGGGGTAACCATTTATTTTTATGACGTTTGAAGGCACGAATGTGCATGACACGCGTGTTAACCGACAGTGACAGGAAGAGGAAACATTGACAGATGGAAAGCTCCATGAACATGGTTGAAAGTTTTTTTCTTACGTCACGAAGCATGGTTACGTCAGAGAACAAACCACATTCAACTCACCTCTCTAAAACCCACATCTGTCATTGATGCTGAACCAGCACAATCTTGGCTAACCGATCATTAGGCTACTTAACTGCGTGATTAATACTCACAACCCCATCTAATCCGATAGTCGAACGTCGACTCATCTCAGAAATTCCACCGAAAGATTTATCGTTGCTGAAAATTATGCAAATTGATCTCCGACATCGAACATCAAACCCCACTGGCATCTTCAACGCTCTCAGAGCGAATCACACTCCCCGCGAATCATCGCCTGAGAACCCATTCCAGATGACCATCACGAATGGAATTAATATGATAATCTCGGTCTTGACCACACACAGCATGTTTTTAGGTCATCACCACGCCGCCGAGGTGTGGTATGAGTCGTTCGTTGTGCGGCTTATCGTGAAATTTGCCTTCAAAATCCGGCGACTCTTGTTACTTAACCGAGGGTTAGTCACAGCAAGGGCCTTGTGCTCCCGCCGTAGAAAGTGATCGAAAGTTATTCTCCAGATGCACTCGCAAGAGTCAGCCAAGTCAACAGCTTTCACGACGACAACGATGATAACGACTCGCGCAAATAAGGATTCATAATTCAACTACAAGAGAACGCGTCTAAGACATCCATTGTGCTGAGGCACTGTTTACATGTCAACACAAACTCGATGAGTTATCACCTCAGCGCGTATCATGAGTCTAACCAAACGAATCCAGTTGCAGGCACGTTGCACACTGGCCGAGAGAGAGAAAGAGAGGTGGTGCATCTCCACGAGGAATGCCGAACCTATTCGAGCGACGACTGACGGTTGCGCCTGCACCTGTGTCGATTTGTGTGAAAAGAATTTGCGTGGCATTGCAATAAAATTTAATTAGCCGTCTGTGTGTAGTGTGTACCTAGTGGTGCAGACTTGGGTGCAGTCTTCTTCAGATGCTGCTTGGCTGCGTTGTCTTCTGGTTCTTTTACGAGCGGAAAGTGGGTCTTCTTTGCTTTTGCACCATCATCCGGTAACAATGAATCTTCGAGGGAGAGTCACGTTGAAGATTGGAGATGAGCAAGTGCATCTGCGTAAGCGATTTACATTGTCCGAGGTCTTTTTCTGTTTGGCATACTTTTGCTTAATTTGCACGTGAACGCAGGGGGATAAACGGATGCCTTGCGACGGTATAGAGCTCAGGTGGCTCCTTATTTCGACTCTGGACAGAAATCGATCTGCGACTTTGCTAAGCAGGTGACTGTGGGATTTTTGGAGTTCGAACTTGGAATGTCGATTCTTTGGTCAATCTAGTCAATACAGGCTAAACCAAAGCTCGGGTAATCGACCTGAAGCATGTGTGAGTTGGATGCAGATGGAAGTCGACACGGTTTCTAGAGAAAAAAAACTGAATAATTGGCTTCTGGACTACCCACGGACTGATGACGGTTTCAATCTGTGGAACCTTCTCTGTGAACTTACTTATGATGACGCTACAGTTCGGCGTCAACTAGGGCCTCAACGAAGAAGCTTCTTCAGTCAGTATGATCGTAAGAATGTCCCCAATTGCGTACGCCCAGTTTGCTGAGGTCCTAATTCACTTGCACAGACAGTAGGAGATGAGGGCGTCCTCTTGGGTGGAACTTAGAATTTGGCGCCACCACCACTTGGCAGAGACACCAAACGTGGCTACGTATTATGGAAAATTTCTTTGAATTACTCCATCAATCGCTGAATGTCGCCTTGAAGGGACATGTGGTCCGAGTAGTCCTAAGACATAAGAGTGACGTAAGTAGACAGAGTCTGTCGCCAACCATCCAGTCCTTGTCTGCAGTCTTTCGGAAGTCGTATGGATGAAACCAAGAACAGATCCACCTTAATGTCAAGGGAGGGAGCTGAACCAACCTGAAAGATGCAACTGGAGGCTGGAAGCTCTTCACTTTAGCCTTACCAGACACTACGATTAATGTTGATTTTGTGGATCCCGTGCTTCCAATGCAGGCTGATCTTTGTGTCTTGAAAGATTAGATTTGTTCTTAACTTGTTTCTGCCAATTAAATGATTCATACCGCAGAATAGGTCTGAAGTCGTCTTAAGGCTCCAAGTTCTTCTGAAAACTTGTCTGTACGAGTAGAAAGCAACGCCTCGACATAATCTTTCCAGGAAACCCTAGAAAATCAAATCTGTCCATCTGCACAGATGGCCAAAAGCCAAAGACACTCACACTCTAAACAGCTTAATCCAAGCTAAACATTTTCACCTAACAAATCTTTTTGACTCACGATAACCACCTTTCATCACGCTCACCACATTCCGAACACAACCCAATTTGTTTTTATCGCACACCTCCAACAAGAAAAAGAAAACCAATCCCCCACCCGAGTGTAATATAGTTCAGTGGAACACCCTCACTAGACAAGTTGGCAACTCCAGCCAGCTCCAACCGCCACCATCATCATCAACTGGGTACAAGGAATCCACTAGAAAATTGCATGTCCATGTCCATTACCGCAGCGACAGTGACTGAATTTATTGTTTCTTCGTGACGCCTGCTACTGCTACCACATTCCTAGCGCAGCCTCTGGCGGTCATAGAGGTGCGTTCCATACAACAGCAGGCCGCAACCACATATGTATGTTCATCATCAATGGTGCACCGAAAACCAGAAGTGGACACGGCCACTAAGGAACAGGAAAAAGCGTGGAAAAAAAATCCTCTAAAAAGGCTTTGCACATTGTTCCTGCGTCAAGACAAGTAACCCAAACCGACAGCGATCTTTTGCCCAAAGTAGGCTACTCGTGGTTGTCTTCCTGTGCCGAGAGCCAGATTATTTTTTGTTGCTGTGTGGTTAATTTGTTGGTCCGCTTGCGTTTAACACGCAGCAAATTATGTGGGTTCGGAGCCCCAAAAGATCTCGTTAACGTTTTGGTGCGCTGCATTGTCCGCGGCCAGTTGAGCATCCTCGGCCCAAGAGGTGTGTGTCTTATCTGCCCTGGCGTGTGTTGTATGGCGTATGACCCGCAAAATTTAACTGGCAAACGGGACGTTTTAATGAAATGCGGGACAAGTGACTTTAATCGGTTCCTTATGACCGTTATAAAGTAAAGATCTGCAGTTGATTGGTAGTTTACACACTTTTTGATGGGAATTTTGTTTTTCCTTTTGCCATTCTCTGGTGAAGATGATGCTCTGACGCGTTGGCATCATTACCTACGTGTGGTTTTCCCGTCGATTATGTGGGTTAATCCCGTTTTTTTTGTTGGCAATCACCAAATGATGGTGGTTAACATTAAATATTTTGCGAAAGATGGTGATATGCGTCTGCGGTGGAGATTAAGGCCAATTTTTGGCGGTTAACGGTGGAGAAATTGTTTTTGATTGACCCCCCGAGAGAGAGAGCGAGTCGTATTGCGGAAGGGTACGACAATTAGGGTAAACGAAGGGCTTGATGAAGGTACTTGCAGCCTGGAATGAGGAAGTGATTGAAAGATGGAAATTGACCTAAAAATGTGGGAACTGAAAAGGTGGTGGTAGCTCAATCTCAAGACGGAATAAGTTGAACATATTTGTTCTGAAAGACACTTTAAGTGATAAATGCTGATCTTGAGTAATCGAATGCTTCCAGGAAATCGATTTGGTTCGACCAGCACAACAGATCTAACAAATCGCAGTGCATCTGTATCGTCCTTTCAAGAAAATTACCCGCATGGCCTTCCTTGTTGTGATGGTACATCTATCAGGCTTTCAATTGTCACTCATCCTGACTTAGAAATTTCAAATTATCACAAAAGTTCAACCCAATTCCCTATCTCTTCCAAGATGATATAAAATCCACGTCAAACAGTTTGTGCTCCTCTAACCCAATTACTAACCAAATCCTGTACCACGTTCCACAGCCCAACTTCCAATTCAATTAAACTAAAATATTGCCCATGTCTATATGCCTCTGCTGTAAGATCCAAATCAATGATCCGATCAAGATTCACTCAATGAATTGGGCCACCAATTTCCAGCAAACGACACAAGACAACCATCTACATCTTGGCAGCACCGATCGGAACAAATTGAACAGAACCTACTCAAGCACAAAACACACACACATCCAGTTGAAGGTAATGAAAGATAATAGGAGAAGCGATTGGCGCATCCCGATATCCAAATGCGGTTAAACTGTCGCCAGGGAGGAAATACCACCTGATCGGGGTCCCATGGACCTTCTCGACTGTCGTGTATAATCCACGGGCTTCGTCTATGAGGTTCAAGAATTTTAATTTCGCAGACCTACATATCCTAGCGATGCCCGTATTTGGTGATGATTGTCATCGAGGTTCGAGGGAAGATAAAGGTTAGTTAGCGTGTGCAAGGCACTCCTCTTCGATCAGATGACACTGCGCGGCATGCACAACCACTCTGTGGTGCACATCGAACGACGGCAATGTTCCGACCTGTGTTATAGTGGCCAACAGACTTGGGCTTGATACTCCATATAGATATACGTAACCCTATTACGTCGTTCAGACAGAGGGGAAGCTGGCGATTTTCTCATGACCTTTTGAGACTTCCATGGTGGGTAACGCCTTGAATCGAGACTGGGTATGCTGACAGTGCTGCGTGTGTGGTGCGCGGATAGTTTAATGAATGATGGTGAAGGCACCTCTTGTCACATGCCAGTCCAGTCGGCGATTGTTTGATGAATGTTGCGGGGCGTATTCGGAAGTGTTGGCCATTTTTAAACACTTAATTCCATGTTGTGCCTGAACGGTGGAAAGATGCTTGCAATATGCGTGGGCAGAGGAGTGCAAAAAAGTACCAGAATCAGGCCGGAATGAGGCCGGACATGTCAAGAAAAACAATGATTTAAGACCAATGCCGTTTCAAAGCCTAGATCAAGCCTCGCAACAAACCGACCATGAGACACCGCATCAACAACAAATCGAAACAAAACATTAACACACGCGGCTGGATGTCCCTCTCAAAGTCCAACGACTCCCGCACCAAACGATGCGCACCACAAAATTGGAATAAAATTTCGCGAATCCAATCACGCAATCCAAGTCGACCGAAAAGCCTGCAAAATTTCAGCTTCACCGGCTAGATGCATACCGATCGGAGTTTACAAAACGGTTTTGGAGCTGAATAACTAATTTTTCGGCCATCCGAATGCATTTTCATCTCAAATCCAAATCCGAGATTAATTAATCCACGAATTGCGTGTAGACTTTCCACTCAGGCGCGCATTTTGGTCAGCAAGCATAGCCATCATGCTACCGTGGTGGGATGTGATGTGCACTCTATGCTTCTGACAGGCACAGACAGAGTGGGTTCTGCATTGTGAAACGGCCTATCCCGTTTTATTTTGGCATCTCTAATTGAATTATCAAGCCGGGAATGCATTCTTTCCACTGGGTGGTGAATTCTGTTTTTTTTTTCTCTCCTGACCACTTGCTATGAAATTATTCCGACCAAGTGAACTTGCGACCCCGATGCGCATAAAGTTTTACGCGTTGCAGCCAAGCACAGCCCACATGGACGCGGGTATCCCCTGAAGTAGTCAATGAAATGCATAAATTTTTCATCATAATAACGGTAAGTGGTTTTGAGTTCCACGCTTGAACTGGTGCTCCAAAGGAATTCTCAGCTCTGCCCACTACCGGGTGGACTGTACTGTGTGGCTGGGAGCGATAATGAATTTTTGAACCTTGCAGGGCACCACTTTGCATATTCCTTTATTGAGTGGCGAACACTAATTCGCAGGTTCTCCGGTTTTGCATTCATTTTAGCATTTAATTTGGGAGCAAGTCGGCAGTAAAGAGTCGAGCAGTTGAAGGTTATTAACTCTTGGCTTAGGCAAGGGGATACGTTTGGATGCAAAGATGTGATTGTCTACTGGCCTACTGCGGCAATGACTGTATGAAGTTAAGGGAATCATCAGTGGATATATTATGTTAGCTCTCAAGGTGAACATGGAAGACACCCATAACAGGGACGTTGGAAGTTTGCCTTGTGGTGCAATGTGACGACGAAGTTCGATCGGGTTTTGTGGTGGCAATCACAATGCTGAAACGCTTGCAAGAGTTGGCAACAGACCCTAATTTCTGCTATACGAAATCGACAAAACGTTGACCGATTGAGGGTTAGACAGTCCTAACTCTGCTGAGCAACTGCCTCACCCCCTACTGAACCGCTAGAATGCCTAGTTCATGATACTAAAAATGGCTTTGATTTCTTAGATACGATACGGATAAGAATGACAAGATCGATTTCATCTTTCGATAGCTCTTGTATCCCTTCACACTGAACATGCCAAGAGCAGCTACGCCAATAGGCTGATAGTTCCCAGGTATAGAGCCGACAATCTTAGAGACCCCGTACTGCCTTAAAAATTTTGAGACCTTCACACCCGCGCTGCAGGTCGATGACCCCTGGAATGCTATGTGAGCCAAAGGATAGAGAAGCCGCAGTACATTGTCATCGATAGACACTTGGACACTTCATCAATAGAGAGACTGAAATTCGAAGTCGAGCTCTACGTAAAAGGGTCGGAATTACAGCGTAGTATTAGCCTCAATAAGTGTATCCACAACAACGCTTTAGCAATACGAGCCAAAAGTGTCGCAAACCAGGTCTGACGATAGGACTATCAATAGCATTACCAAGGTGGTTGTGAGACCCATTCTAACATATGGCTCACTAGTCTGGTACTTGGTACTTGAGAAGCAATTTCAGCTTTCAAACCTCACTAAAATTCAGAGGGCAGCTCGTAAAGGAATCTTAGGATCAATGAGAACAACACCAACAGCGGCAATGGAAACCATGCTAAGTTTCGTTCCGCTGGATCTATACTGCAGCAACACGGCAGCTAAAACTGCCTTGAGACTAAGAGAAAGCCGACAGTGGACATCAGCTCCCTACGGTCACGCCTTGATACTGTCTCGATGGGAGTATGCCGGCAGACCGGCAGAAACAGACATTTAATATCAGAATTCCTGACAGAGATGATTGGAGGAACAACAAAGTTACCAATAAAAAGGAATTGGCCCTCTACACCGATGGTTCCAAGATGGATGTTGGTATAGGTTCTGGGGTCTACTGCAAAGCCCTAGGTATAAGCCAGCCCTTTAAAATAAAAGACGACAGCAGTGTCTTTCAAGCCGAAATCACAGTTATCATCGAGGCCTCAAAAACTGTCCAAAATAGGAGCATCACCGCAAGGACAATTACAATTTATATCGACAGCCAGGCAGCCGTTAAGGCTCTGGAGTCCGCGATAACTAGATCAAGGCTTGTAAAAATCTGTAAAGAGCTTCTAGATGAGATATCAAGAGCCAATACGGTGACCCTATGTTGGGTACCAGGGCAAATGGATATCCCAGGTAACGAAAGAGCTGATGAATTGGCACGAAGGGGGGCAGCGCTGCATGCCTCACAGGCTCTCTTCTTTGCCAGAATTTCAATAAGCTCGTTAAAAAGGTATATCGATGACGAGGCCATAAGTCGAGCCAATACACGGTTGATCCAGCTAGACACATATGCAACGGCTAGAAGCTTATGGACGAGTTATAATAAGAAGAGATCCCTGTCTCTGGTAGTTACTTCTTCACGGAACTGGAAGACTTGGATGACATCGAGCTGAGGGACCTCCTGAGATTCATTTCTTTGTCTGGGTGGTTTTGAATCAGCGGTTTCCTCTTTCTCTTTACAAGTTCCCGGAGTAAAATTGGAAGATGGGCACAATGGACCCTTTGCTGGTCTAAGTGAGCAGTGACAATGTCACAAGGCATCCATTAACCTAACCTAACCTAAACTAAAAATGAAGGCAGATCCAAAACAACATCCGCTCTAGATGGTTCCTTTCTTATTTCCGGCACTTGTTCCTGGTTTCAAGACTCAGCTCAGGAGATAGAGGAAGCATTTTACAACTGTGTAATGACACCAACTCCAAATCAAATGAGTCTTGCGAGGAAAGAGATTATCGAATAATCACTGGCAACGTAGAGATTGCGTCAGCGATGAGAGTCACCACTCAACACATCAGCATCGAAGATCTACCACTTGAGCAAAGGCAGGACAATCGCAAAGGAAATGATCCGTTGCCCTCTCCACCTCTCGTTGAAGTGCTTAACAGTGGCAGCGGAGGTAAGTTGTGGTTTCTTTCTTTCTTCTCATATCTACAGCTTGTGTAAAAATTGTCTCGTAGCACGTTGTCTCTTATTAGGCAGGGGCTTGTGATAACACCAACGATGGTGCGAGTTTATTGAAAGAGAAAAGTTATCTTGACTGAAGTTCGAACTAAGCTAGAATATTGTTGCGGTGCCCTTCTATATCTAAATTTGGGGAGGCCAGCGCTAGCTCGGACGCGAGGTCGGCTGGCTTTAAGCGGTGCTTGTCCCCAGATTGCTGTCCATTCTCTCTGAATTTTCTGTCGGCATCGTGCATGCCTCTGTTTTTAGCTGCAATATATCCCTCGAATCGCTTGTGCTTAGATCGCGGTACCAGTGGAAGACTCCAAATTCAATCCCTTGAGCATTACTACAAGCCACGATGCCGATTCGTAGTTTCAGATGAGTTTCACCCAAAGCTGTGCCACCAACCAAGAGCAGTAGGGTACCGACTATCCTAAACCAGACCTCACCTCAGTGATTTTTACCACCAAAGATACGAAAAAAAACAAAAGCGAATCTTCTTCGTGAAAGCAAAAGTACATATTGGTGAAGATTTTCTCTTTCACGAAACTCCTAAACTCAAACTTTCCACGCAATAAAAATAATTGCGTTCTCGAGAATTATGATGATCACACGTACAAACATATGCATTCTCGTACATGGTACCTCCAAACATACGCTATGCCAGCGTGCAACTTATGGGCAACGAAAGGAAAATCTGTTAAAATTTTTTACACCTGCCCGTGAAAGGGGAGATAAATTTTCCCCCAAGTTAAGCTCACACGAAAATTACACTTTTCACGCAACACCGACTTCTACGATAGTGCGCGCTCCAATTAAGGTCAACGGAATAATTGCTGCCTATCTACATACTCGCAACGAGATACAATAGCGCCCGCGAATGCAATGCAAATCGCCGTAGACAGATCAAATTAAAAGTGTACGCGCGGTCTTGCATCTGTTTGTTTTGGTGGGCAATCTTTATGGGCAATTAAATGCTGCTGGCTTCTGAGAAACACAATCGGAATGCCCAAGAAGAAAATAACGCCGATCGATGGAATTGAAATGATTTACGAGTCCAATTGTTGTGGTGCAGCGAAATTTTCAATTTCTCCTCGAACGAGAGTGATTTATGCTTTGACAGGTCGGTATGACATTCTCCCGAGAGGATCATAATTGATGCTGACAAATGCTTCGCTGCCATTTGAGA
This sequence comes from Matsumyia berberina, assembly GCA_917880715.2. Taxonomy (NCBI): domain Eukaryota; kingdom Metazoa; phylum Arthropoda; class Insecta; order Diptera; family Syrphidae; genus Matsumyia; species Matsumyia berberina. Next base: position 113,508,154 of record OU862872.1, read on the forward strand.
CAGATGACGAACCGTACCTGGATTGTCTGTAAGACAAGTGAAAGTTGTAACCATCCAGAGGTCAGTGGAAGGGAATGGCCTCCTTGGGGATTCCTACCCATAGAGCCTTCACACATTTTCAATATTCCCGAGGATGTCTGCGATGGCTCATCTCCTTTGTTGCAACAATCACAATAGAAATTTTCCAGCGACCATCACCATGCCCATATGTAATGGCCTGTCTCCAGGCGATACACGTGAACAAATAAAAATAATACACGAGAACTCATACTCTCGGCCATGAAACATACCCCATATCAGCTGCAACAATAATTTGAAATTCCTTGCGGCAGATATCCATCCATCTAGCGACTTAACCGTCTTCGTTTGCATTCCTCGGAGCTGCATGGCCAGCACTACGTTGCGGCCGAGTGTATGTCAAAACGAGCACTTTGCACAAAAACCCACATACGATGGCGGTGGCGGCAGCGAGCCTGTGTGGCACAAACTCCCAATTCAATTCGCATTCTCTACATAATAAAATAATATCTGCGCCAGGGAGGATGCAGACTAAGAGGCTGAACACATTTCGTATCTTAAAAGCTAGATGCGCGTATTAGGCTGGATGTACCTTAATAGACGTGGACAGTGGCGTCAGCAAGGGGCATTAAGGTCGTTCATGGTTGGTTGATTGATTGAAACATGGAAAGGTATTCACAACGAGCTCAAGTGGCACGTTGTGTTCACCAAAAAAGTAGTATCGATAGTTTTAAGAGACTGACCTGGGATACCGACATATCAATGGTAAAAGGGCCAAGGAAGAGCCTTCTGCAAGACAAGGGGTACAGAATCGAAACCAATTTATAATTCCATCATCACGCCTGTCATCTCTTGTTAAGAACAGGTGGCCAGCCCTGAGGAATGAATATGCGAAAGTAATGCCAACGGAAGCATAACGAATAGCCTGCCTGGAAACCGCACGCGCTCATGGTTCGACTGCAAGTATTACTAAACTGCCCATGTCTACACGTCAAAGTACGAAGACTGGTAAGACACTGTACTGGCAGAGCAGGTGGCGAACAGATTTGTTCCCTTCTTCGTGCCTACAGCTTCTATGAAATGCCTTTGTAAGGCGGTCCGACCAACAACACCAATGGCGTAGTGCTAGAAACGACCGACTATTGCTCTTCCTCGTCTAAGACTGAGAGAAGAGCCTTCTTCTTAGCGAGTAAAGGTGAAAGGCCACTTTGAAGCAAAAGGGATCACACTTTTCATTAAAATCTTGCGGTATGGCAGGATATAGATATGCGGATATGTGGCTTGTAGGAAAAAAAAACTATATCAGCCTTGAAGAAGGGCTGTGATCGGTTTGTTCAGAAACGGGCTTGCTTGGAGGAAATTGCAAGTTCAAGACCTAGGAGACCTTAGTCTGGAGAGCGAAACAAGAAACCATCACGGGATAAACGTGTACACAAACGGTTCCAACGTCGCAGGCAGCTCGGTGGCTGGGTTACACTGCAACAGTCTTCCAAGCGGAAGTCTTGGCCATTTTAAAACGAGTCCAAATTGTCTCGGAACTCCGGAATCTATACGGACAGTTGAGCAGCACTTGACCGAGTCACAAATTCAGTATCCAGATCACATTTCCTCGGAGAAGGCTGCTTGCTAGCCACAACCACTTCCGCCATACCAGGTCATAAAAGTGTCGTGAGGATTGAAAAAACTGACGACCTGGCAAGAGAAGAAGCCCACAGAGTGAATCACTGACAGTAATTGAAACTTTAACAAACGAAAGGATGGGGTTCAATGTACAAAGAGGCCAGATCATCGGTAAGGAAACTGAACAATCACACCTCCTCATACTCACTTCCTCCTCACCTCACCTTACCTAAAACATTCTAGGTAAGAAGCAATTTAGGCTCATGGTAAGGCAGAAGAAGAGGACGTGGAAGACTTCCTATGTGGCGGTTCAGCCTTGGCGAAAATGCGACAGAACATTCTGGAGTCTATGTTGGTATCAACATAGACCTGAGCCATTATATGCATTAGGACGATGGTAACCCAATGGGCCAAACTTAGTTCAGAAGATAGTGCTCACCCTTACATACCGTACCCTACCAAGTTCTAAGGCCCGACTGGGGCTGACTATGGATTTGATTCTTTTGCCGGCTTTGGTGTATTCAATTCCTTCATCGACCCTGAACAAAGCAGAAATGTCAGCAGAACCCACTTCAACTGACAAGTAAATAGTCTAGGACGAGTGAATGAACGTCAGGATGTCTGCACAACCATCGGTCACACAATTTTCTGGTCAGGAATTGATGATTTTCCTTACATAATCCTACAGGCTGACTGTCACAGTTGCACTACTCCAATCTGACAAACCAATGCAGACAACGCTGTCTGTTTTCGACCTTGGGATCTTTCTTTGTTCAAACGAACGAATCCCCCTTAGTATTGTGAAAAGTCCCCACTGTGGAACTCCCCGTGGAACCATCGAGCTGGACGTACAAAACCACCAAGAATGGACGGATGGATGCGATCGATAGATGCTTCCACAGATATCATAGTCAGCGTTACCTCGTTCCCCGATTCATGATATCAACTCTTGCATGCGTAGCATATACCCGATGCGGCAGAGTCCTCATTGGCCTCTGTGGCTTCTCTCTCGTTTTCCTAGTACACACTTGATCGATGTTGATCGAAGTTAGTTTCCCTAAGATCGCGTTTATGGAGAGTTCAACGTTGCGTTCCCTGCTGTGAACTTGGCGGCAAGCAAATCATCAGCACGTTCCCGCATAAACAATTGTCTGACAATAACTGACGTGAGGAGGATTTTCGTCACTCGATTCTAAGTTTGGACACACTGATCACATTCTACCGATGCCTTGTGATAACACGAATGGAAGTAAGGATTTACTAACGTCCATCAACACTCTTCTACATCCGTCGGTGTTTTTTCGTGAGTGCGTTCGCAAAGTCGTGTTTTATGGAATCTTTGACTTCGTTTAATTGCATTTTCTTGTAATATCCTCGGCTGTAATCCCTTACTGTGCGTCATTCTCCCCTTTCATGTGTCTCATCACCGGGAAATGTAAAAAAAAAAATTAATTGCAACCGAACGATAAGTGTTAACTTTGATTGATTCGATTCCAATCGAGAGTGAAGTGCTCGCGTCGACACCACTTGCATCGGGCAACGTGCCGATATCAAAGGATTTCTCCGTCGCCGATTCTCTGGATTACACAAGACTTCTTCTCGGTTCATCGCAGCCGCTGTGTGAGGTTCTTGTCCCTCAAAGTGATTCATGTTCTGATTCACGGTGTGTGATGGTAAGTTATTGGCTGACTCCCTTTGTTTCTGTATCCAGTGGATTTTATTAAAAAATTTCTTTTAATTGTGCGATCCGCTCGGATTGATCGCAAAAACCGATTGAGGAAGTGTTCGAAGAGAGGCACTCTGTTGTGGATGTTGTGTCAATTAATGATCTGTTCTTGGGGCAGACAAACATGGTCGTCGGTCAACTGGTTTCCATCGTTTTATGGGGCGGGTGTATAAAAAACGATTGTGTGTGGTGCAATTTTTATGTGTTGTTACATCAAGACTTTGACATCTGACGTGGCAGAGTACGGTAAAAAGTTTTGGAAAATAAATTAAGCGCTTTATATGGGTTGGGATGGTTGTCCTGAGGATACTAGAGGTTGATCTTTGTTATTGAAGGAGTGAATGAAGCCGAATGAAGAAGTTTTGGATCAAGAAGTTGTCAGCACACCAGTTTTATTAAGAAGTGTCAATTTGACAGTTGTAAGACATGTGACAATGCAGTCTCTGTGTGTTGCATTAGGTAAGGTTGTGGGGAGTGGCATGGAGTGGAGTGTTTGTGAACTAAAAAACATCGCTAGTTAGGAGCCCGGTTTTGGTTCCGAAACAGTCTCCGAAAAAAGCAATTTTTGAGTGATATAGGGAGTGGCCCTTGTGATAAAACTCCCTTTTGGATCTTGCTTATCGGCCGCATCCTTATAATACCCCAAGTACTGGCCTGAAGTCCTTTCTTGCTTGGCGCAAGTCGCCAAAGAGTGTTATGAGATTTTTGCACCTGGCTAGGAAGTCTTCTTCTTTATCAAAAAGAGAGGCAAGATCCATCTAACCCGCGCTTACGAGATAAAACTGCCGTCAGTTTCCACTTGCTAACACTCTTCTTTCTCTGTTGACTCTTAGAAGAATCCGCAGGTAATTGTTCTTCAATTTCTGGTGAGAACTTCTGTGTTATCCATTTCGGGGACGACCTACTAGAAAAGACGACCTCTGGGCTCAGCTAGGATCTGTTACCATCCCAGGTTCGGTTAGGTAAATGAATGCAGATACATTGGCAAGTATTCCAACGTTATGTGTCCTGCATTTCATGATGGGGGTCGGGTAAAACCCAGCACATCAGTTGGGACGTTTCTGATGGCATGTTGGCAGGGCTACCACTGGTCTTTGGCATTTAAGGCTGATGGCATAGGAATTGGTAAGAGATTTTGACATAAGCGTCCAGTGGCAAAGCCATCAAAGTAATGCTAAGGTCTGCCCATCTCTGGTCATCATTCACTCGAGGTCACTGTATCCGAACTCCCAAAGAATCCAATTGCACCTCACGAGTCGAACTGGGACACTCCCTCAAGCACCAGATTCTTAACCCGGCCAAGAAAATATCGAATTTTACAACACATCCTCCATAAAGCTTTCCCCAACCCCATGGCCAATCATTGCAATTGATTTGTTTGGATTTCCCTCCATTACTTCAGTCATCGACTAAAGTAACCAAAAAGTAAGACACAGGACCAGCGAAATCTCAGCAGAAATACGAGGCAATGAAAAACCGCTAAAATACCGTAACAATTACAGTGCCACAGTGATAAACCGAATTACTTCACCGACACCATCCATGACGATGCCGTAAAAAATCGAGTCGTAAAAATCCGCAACTCAACGCTAGGCGAGAGGCCCCTTTCGGTCTTGACCAATTCCTGATTGCAATTCCGCCGTTAATAGTCTTGGGTTTGAACTGCTTCCCTCCGCGCTTTGAGGGGTCCTGCGGCAGACCCCAACAGTTTTCTAACAAAATTCAAATTACATGCACGAAATCCATTAGCACAGAAAGAGCAAGAGGAGCTCCAAGATTCCAGAGATACCCCCTTCGGTTGTTGGGCACCTAAATCAAACAGACAGATGGACATACAGAAACCGGCATGACCATCATCATCATCGCCATTACATTCAGTCATGTGGTCATTAAAATAAACTTGTAATGGTTTAGTGTTGTTGTCATGGAACAAGTGCAGGAGAACAGGGAGTAGGAGCGAGTTATTGACTAATTAACAATCAGGGGGAGGGGCTCCCATCCCACCGCCAGTTGATGGCCGAAGGACGAATTGAATTAAAGAAATCAGGAAGCCTCCTTACGTCCAATTAAGTCGAACCGATAGTGGGCAGGGACTGTCTCTCATGAGCTACAACCCAACTCCAAGACTCCATTCATTTTCTATTTCCGGTTGTAAAGTCAAGTTGAACTGCAATGGACCATTAGTCCTTCAAACAACATCATAGATCCACTGGGGGAGAGGCGAAGAGGAACAATTTTAATTGCTCTTCCCAGCGATACGCAAAGACAGGCCAATCTACAATTGACTAGGTGACGGTTGTTATGACGTGTCGTTAATGAACGTGTTGCTGATGGCTGACGGTATACGGAAGTGATGTTGCATCACTGGTGGATTAATTGAATCATAATGAGGTGACAGCTGAGAGAATAATGACGACAAGGCAAATAATTATGGAATTATGAACGTGTCGCTTGCGACAACTTGGGAGGTCGTCTTTGTAGGCAGTTCGTTCGAAATGCAATTAAGCTCTTCCTGTAAACAAGGATTAGAATGCGAAGATTCCTCCTTGACTTGAGATTACAAATCGCTCGGCTTCGAGTTGTTATTGTTACGGAGTCTTCCTCTGATTTGCTGTCCTATTGCGTAGTCGTTTTCCGGCTTAGTGATGCATGTGGAGGAATCTGAGATAGGCACGATGAAACTTGGGGTCATGCACATTCCTGAGAATGCAGACTAGAGTCCTAAGTCATTTAAGTCATTTCTGTGTGGAAATACAAACATACATCGCATCAATTAGTGCTGCCAACGTACCATGAGATACCTTTTAATGTCAACGGAGGGAGAAATGCCCAGAAACTGTCAAAACTACCACGTCGCTTGTCGAAAATAACACAAATTTAGAGGAACATATGGAGCCTTGTTTAATCCCAGTTAAGACCTCAAAATCTTTCGACAGCCTTCCTATTCGCTTCCGACTGGCAACCTTCACTTTCGTATCCGTTATTTGTCTTTGGGTCTCTTAATCGCGGTAGTGATCTCCACTTGATTCCGGAGCACACTAAAGGTTTGACGAACTTAACAAATCTGCTGCAGCAATCTCTATCAACTGACATCTCCATCTTCTCTTTAATGGCCTGACCTTGCGCCTGATGCTCTTCCTTGAGCCCATTTGAACCAGAGTAATTCTTAGTTTCATAGAAACTACCACGAGTCTACTTTCACTGCCGCCTCTCCCAAAGTCAAAGGGACAATTAGCATCTCCCCTCTGTGGACTGCAAAAAAATCTACACGATCACGATCATATAATCTACATCTGCTCCGCTGCTACCGCCGTGTTCCTCGAAATCTCACTGTTTATCTGCACACAGCCCTAGGTGCAGTACACTTCATACTCAATAGCAATCTCTGCCAGAGCCAAGTTCACAGTCAGACCATTATCGAGGTCATCGATGCTTCACAACCACACCGTGTACCTCTCACACCTCGTTTTTGGATTTTCTCGGCACGTTACTCCTGTTAAATGGCAACACTTCACCTCTTGACACCTTCCGACATCACTGCATCATCACACGGGTGAAGTTGAAATCATAATTCCATCGAGGGTTCAGGTTCTGTTTTTGGGCCAAACGGTGAAATCATATCTCGGCGAAGAGTTTCGTTTTATTGCTCCTTTGCATGATCATCCTCAGGGTATGGTGAAGGAAGTCATATTTCTTTGGGTTTCGGCTTGAATTGAACTCTTGAACTTTGTTGTGTGAGGTGGCAGATGTATGCCTGGTGATCATGATCCCTTCCGTCTGCATACTGTTTTCCAATTTCATTAAGCAAATGTTATCGATTCCACTAATGAACCGACGCGGCCGGCCCTTGAATGGCTCCTCACACTCCAATTGTATGTTATTACGTGGCTCACTCACTCTGTAATTTCAGCGGCGGTCGTGAAGATGTTCCATCTAAGCACCGTCGTCGGACAACTCCGGTCAGTCTGTAGCCTCTGGCCTCGTGTGTGGAGGTTCTCAGTGGTGATTACTAGACATGGGATAGTCGGGCAGGTTGGGCCATCCATGTCCATCTCACAAGGTTATCAATTCCAAATTGAATTGCAATTATTTTCCGATTCAAGTAATCCACCGAACGATGATGGCAGACGCTTTGGCTACTGGATGCCTGCCGCATATATGTGGCCGCAGGGCCGATGACGGGGTGGATGGGATAATGCAGACTAATTGCCAGAAGACTCTCCAGCCTCGGGTTGTTAATCGACGAATTAATGATCTGCACAAGGGGGCTGAGTGAAATTATTAGCACTCAGTCCAGATAATGGATCGAGAAGAGTAAGAGTGGATTTTGACTTGAGGACTCTAGGATGTTTGTCTATAATGGAGGTTGCAACGGGAGTGATGTTGTTGTGGAACCTCATTAAGTGGAAAATCAATTCGATATGCCAATCCGGATTTTATTCGCTGACGGAAGTTTAAGGTGAATCAATCCTGAAGGATGTACCCGGAGTTAACAACTTCCCAGGCGCTGACTTCTATGGCACCGCCACGGACATTTTCCTTCTTCCACCACTGAGACGACTCCTTGTTGAGACGCGTCAGTCTCTGCTTTTGGTTGTCCTTTTAAGGTGCTGGGGAAGTGGGCCGATGGCTGCCCTCCGCGCTAGCGAGGGGGCGAGAAAGGAAATGCCAAAGAGAGCTTTGTTGTGGTAAAATTCAGTCGTCGTGTCCTCGAGATTTAATTTCAGTCCTGTCACGATTTAAGGTCACTCTGAAGTATGAATATAAGTCCCTCGAAGGACATCTGGGTGACTCAGGGACTTTGTGTAGTTTATTGTGTGTCGCAGCTATTGGTGATATTTGCTTTAGAAGTTTACATCTGGTATCCCATCGACCTTTAGCTGAATTCAGGGTACAAAGTTCTCTTTCGTCGGAATCACTGTCATTTCCGTCCAGCTTAGATGACCACGCTGAGTCCTGATATCCAGGGGGAAACTATTCATTATCCGATTCTGATATCAAAGTCTGTGGGATTCCTCTCTTAATAACCTGGGCAGAATGACAGTGTGCCAATGACCCTACTCGCATGCTAAAATCCATCAGATGTAGGGCATTGTAGGTCGCTCTTCAAAGCCAGACAGCAACATAGCTCGAATGAATTCCTACTCTCTCGTCCTTCCCCACCTCACAGTGTCAAACTTCGTTCCCAGGGACAACTTGACCGACATTTACATTTCAAGATATCACCTCTAACACTGTCCTCCGTTCAGACATCCTCACTAAAAACCAGGAAATTATCATCTCATAAACAATTAAGAGAACATTTCCAACCTCTGTCGCTCCAGCTGTCAACCTTTCGCGGAGCCTTAAGCGATCTTCGTTTCACTATGCCATATAACAGCAGTGACCACAACGATATCTTCATGACACTTAAAAACATATAAACAGGAGGAGTCAGGGAGGAGCACCAGCAGCCACAAAACGAAAACCTGCCATCAGTCGAAGAATATTTAAAAAAGTAAATTCCATTCCACATGCAACTCTGCTCCGGCCGGGGCTAATAAGGCCTGGAAACCATCTCGATTCCAATCTCTCCTCAGCGTAGCCCCTCTCTGTGTGTTTCTCGCCCAAGATAGGGATAAAAATCCGACGACAAAAGAATGCCACCGAACAGCTTCGAAGATAATCATCGCTGGCGCAAGAAGACACATCTTCTGTTCGCTCTGCTCTGCGAGGAGCCGTCCTCTTATCATGGCCTCTTGTCCAGGCGAACGCACTTTACTTGGATGGGCTGTGTTGTCGCACCTGGAACCTAGGAATCATCATAGAATGCGAGTACATATCTGTAACTGAATGTTGAGTGTGTCTTTGGTGTTTTTTTTTTTTGTGAGAAGTTGCTCCCGGCGGCAACATGTTGCCGTTGCCACCGACTGTGTGCTCGACTTGTGTGAAGCTTGTGTGTGACTATTTGTCACTGGGCGTCACATTGTCAACCCGGAAATTCCTAAGCCAAACCTTAATTTATACCAAAAGTGACAAAAAGCTGCACCGCTAGATACAGATGCAGGTACTGAGTACAGATACAGATGGAGATGCAGATGAAGTGGCAGATTGTGCACCAGCCTAGCAGCAGCATTTTCATCTAAAAATAAATCACCGTTATGCAATCGACCGAACCGACAGATAGATTGTCCAAGTCAGGTTACGTGTGGTGGCTCATGTGTGCGGCCAACCAGTTGCCACATGGGGGCGGCGGAAATAGTCGAAAACCCGGCTCCGCTGGGAGACTGGAACTGCCACCACACGGCCAACCAGCCTGCTGTCATGGATTAAGCAGCGCTCGACTGAATCGTGACTTTAATGAATCGTTTCACCTGCTTTCGGACGTAGATAAAGGAAAACAAAAACGGAACAGGAAAACAACGTGGTAAGGCAGTCAGTAGCCAGTGGAACCTGAACCTGACTTGGTCACAACGAGTGCGAAACTTCAATGTCAAATCCAGTTGAACATTGTCTGCGTGTGTGTATGTGTGTGTGTGTATGTGTGTGTGTGTTTGAGTGGTGTGCTCACGGCGGGACCAGGTCTATTCTCATGGGGGCAGGAGCAGAACCTGTCATTTGATAGATGGACGGCTGAGTGGTGCTAGTTGTTAAGAATTTTACGTTTCGTCATTTGTTATGCAATTTTCATTGCCGCATCGCACGGTACCACGGCGAAAATGGAAATTGATTTTCGCCATTAGACCGATTGATGGATGTTAATTTGTAGCTGGATGGCTACGCATGTACCGTAATGACGGGGCAGAGAATGTTGTTTTTGTCAAAGGAGACCCCTCTCGTCAGACGAGGATTGAGTTTCATTAGCTGCGAAGTTCTAATTTTTTTTGGGAAGATAACACCTTGAGGCCAGTTCAACTCCTGCTGAAGTTGGATTATTCATCTGGTGTCTGGCGGATAAGACAATAGTCAAGGTTATCTACAAAAGTTAATCGCCCTTCTCTTTGGATTACACAGATTGGTTAGCATCTCCTACTGCCGATTGAATATTTACACACAGGCTACCAGCAAGAACCATTTGCTTGCAAATTAAAGTCTCGCAAGTGCTCCCATCACTGCCCAACCATTAAACGAATTCCATTGATTGTTTAAAAGCAGGACTCCCTGCGTGGCCATGTTCTAGTAATTAAACACGAAACCATTTAAATCTCGGCCTCAACTACACCCGAACTACTTGGAGCTGAGCTCGTAAATTCATTTTGAATTTGAATTGAATTTTAATAAGCATTTCATCATGTGGTGTTTATGGGGTTGCAAGAGGGCTGTTAACAGGCATGAGTATGGGTGTGTAAAACACTCAAGGACATCATAGGGAACTCGAATTTTATGTTAAAGGAGAGCTGGAGGGTTGAGGAGTCGCCACTTTATGTGATGGTTAAACTGGCAAATAGTGACTTGTAATGTGTTGTAATGAATTTAAAGAGGAACGGAAATAAGGATCGTAACATCGCCTGCGCCTTTTATGAAAGAAAATGTATTCAGTGAGTTTGGCAGGTGGGACCGCGGGCAAGAATAGATAGGCAGCCTTCTCAGAGTTTGAGATAGATGTGCTCAGATAATGTGTAGTTTAACGCAAGCTATAAGGTTTTACTCCAGACGAGAAGGTACCTCCATCCAATGAGACACTAGTCTGTATCTTCTCGGTCTGCTGTCCAGTTTGCACACTGCGGCATAGCCAGATTTTGTCGGAGTATATCTTCAGTTTCATTGTGTTTGTCCCAGTCCCTTGTTGAAAGTTGTGGAACATCTTAAAAAAGATTTAAAATTGACGGATAAGCTCAAAGAATCTGGGTGCTGGACCGCACGGCCCTACGGCCACAGCAATATCTTGGACTCGCTACCAAACGGCATGGTCACGTTTTCAACCGATTACATCACACCCAAACTTAACTTTAGGAAAAACTTCCACGTGGCATTCCCCACCAGGGCACAGTGGAAGAAAAACGAAGTGGTAAAGAACTTCGACATGGTCATCTATACCGACGGAACAAAGATGAACTGCGGTGTGGGGGCCGGTGTCTACTCAGAATCACTGAAAATAGCAAGATCATATCGCCTGCCGGATTTCGCCAACGTTTTCCAGGCGGAACTACTGGCAATCCAGGAGGCTTGCACGCAACTCGGGCGTGACAAAACATTGCTATCCTCATAGATAGCCAGGCCGCTATCAAGGCCATTGACTCGGCTACCATATCCTCTAAACTGGTGCTAGAGTGCCGGAACGAGCTTGCCTGCTTAGGCGAACGGTTCAGGGTCACACTGCTCTGGGTTCCGGGGCACAGCGACATAACATGTAACGAGCGTGCTGATGAGCTGGCCAGGCAGGGGTCAGCTCTACCCGGCCCACCCGCGGTAAGGGTTCACATCCCGCTAGGAGTGGTTAAGGGACAAATTCACTCACACTTCCTGCAGAAGGCCAATCTCAAATAGAGGAGATTAACCAACTGCGCCATATCAAGAAAGATATGGCCGACCTACGACACGACCAGAACAAGGGATCTCCTAAGCAGAACCCGCCCAGATATTGCCAGAATAACGGCAGTTATCACGGGGCATTGGCCAATTGGAGACCATGCGGCCAAACTGGGTATTCCATACAACCCCTACTGCCGCAGTTGCGGAAATGAAAATGAGAGGGAAAATCTCGTCCACTTCCTCTGCAGATGTCCGGCACTTGCAAAAGCCAGACTGCGTGCACTGAACCAACCATTCTTCGACGACCTCAGCAACATCTCGAGCAAAAGGATACAAGACCTAATTCGATTCTTAAATTCCACAGGTTGGATCTAGGCACCCCGGTTGTCTCACACATTTTCAACAACACACTTCATCAATCAGGTCACGAGTCGTGGTAACAAAAAGGCACATTCCAGTGCTAATTGGGTTTTAGCTGAACCGCCACCTCTACCTACCTACCCTCATGACAAAATGGGCTGATATTTATTGAATATACCTGCAGAATCTGCAGTGCCCATCCAGTTCTATACTCAGTTCCCTAAGGTTTCTATACAACGGAGAGCTAGCCTGTCATTGGTACTCAGACTCAAACAAGACAAACTGGAGTTCTTATGCCCAGATTGGCCGGAAGACTTGCATGGTTTGACTACGTCAGGTCAAAAGCCGCTCTCCAGATGTCAATAGCGGGGATGAGATGGAAGATGAGAAGCTATGGTGTTGCTGACATTCCCTCAAGCTGACATTTCTTTATGCTGCACCATGGGCAAGGACTCCTGGCTACTAACTTCTCTGCAGTTCTTTTAGCAGAGACTACTAGATCCGAATGTATGCGGAATGCTTGTTGTTTGACAAGTGTTTATCGCACTCGGGATGAGCCAGGACCTGTCTTCTCGCAACCATTTATGCGTCTGTCTCAGATTTGTGTTCCTTGCTTCACGCAAGGATTTGCTAGGCGGAACTCTTATAGTTTGTCCAGGAGTTAGAACAGAATCTTTTTCTTCGCCGTTTCAGAGAGCATGTCACTCACTAGTGTGCCTTTGTTCCAAGCACTCAGCAGAGTCTTATCTTGTGTTGTGTTCCACGGACCTTTGCGATAACACTTCACAAGTTTCGTTCCTGTAGCGGAAATCATTTTTAGGTTGCTCTTCGGCTGTCAGTGAAAAGTGAATCATTGAACTCATGAAAAACGCACGGCAGAGAAGAGACATGCATCCAGCGTGGGCTGTATTTAATGAAGACCCCTGAGAGCTCTCTTCCATTTTGTAAGAAACATTTATGTCCTCAATTCGCCTGGGGACTATAGAACTTTTCCACCGACAAGATAATGGTGATTGAGTTAAGTTTTATCCATAAACTCCTCGTACTTATTCGTCACACTAGCCCGGGGCTATTTCGCTTTTTTTCTTCCCAAAAGCCATCTTCTGAGTGCAGTCTCACGCTATGCTGCATCAACACCTCTCAAGACTTAACTTATGCAACATATGACATCATTTGACAGAGATTTGTTGACGTTTCAATAGAATTGGTGCCAGTACTGGTGCCCCGCGGCACTCCACTTAGCATTCTAACAGGGTTCCATCCATCATGTGTTTAAAATCCGGAGGAAAATCTGCTCCTTTTCACACCACAAGCATTGACAGCTGAAATACTTGTTATTATTCAGCGCGCTCGATGGACATCTCCTCGAGCGTAGCAACGTGGGAATGAATGCGTTTGGCCCAAATACTCGTTCCAAACCAAACGCGTATCATCCTCGCGCACATAAACTAATTTCCTTTATGTCACAGCTGACCAATTTTTTCCAGATGAAGTGCAAAACTAGAGGCGCAGCAGCAGCAGCGCTAAATAAACATCATCAACGCCATCAGCAGAAGCACCAACAGCAGAACCATGTCCCCAGCACAAAGTCTCCAGCGCACCAGAATCCAAAAGCAAATAATTTATCTATGTGTGTCCGTAATGTTATGATAAAATATGCGACCAGATCGCATGGCATACGTGATGCAATAACGGAATTCTCCTTTAGCCTAGTGCAACAGGTTGCCAGTAGGAAAGAATGCATCATTTCTTCGGTGTCGGTCCCGTGCTTCAGCGCACCCTGGGTTTCCCCGTTTTGTGCTTTCCTCTGGTTGTACGCCGTGTCGCTGATGGAAAAAAAGAAATAGGAACTATCTCTCCCAATCCAGTCTGTGGTGGCTAGAGCGATTGTGTGTGTGTGTTGGTTTGTTCGGTTGTGGTTGATGCAGAAGCCAGGAAAACCAGCTGAAGGTATGCTAGCCAACCTACCAAACACCTTAGTTCGCCATCCATCCGCATCGGTCTCGTAGCGAATCCGCACCTTGTCTGATGACGACCGACGGCGACGATGACTGGGACGACTTCGGACGCATCTGGACGGACGCGCGTACGTTCACTGCTGTGTAGTGCGCGCGAGCTATTCTCCTCGTCGTCATCAGTGCCACCACATCACCTGTGGGCATTTTCCATAAGGCGACGCGCACTTGGTTGCTGTGCATACACAAGGGCCTAACGCGTAGGCCGCACGCATGTCTCCTCTCACGATATCGATTACCACGAGTGCGCCATTCTATTTTGGGCCGGAAATTTTCACAGTTTTACTTGACCGACTGGGAGGAGGAAGAGGAGGATGGTAATCTAGCGTTAAACGCCTGGATACACTCTGTGATCCTAGATCAGGCACCACATCCGATGAATGCACATTACAGAGCTACAACGACGACGGTGATGGTGGTCGTGGTGGCGGTGGCGGTTGGGCGGTCATCAATGCAAATGAGTTTTGGGCATGCGCACCGCGCCACTGATTTATTTACTCTTCGTCGTGGGCTAGATGGATGGCCGGTCCATCCGACTTGGTCTGATTATGCGGTTCTGTGTGTGCTTGCCTGGTAGAAGGGATAAGCAAGCAGGTGGCCTCCTCGGCCACAGGATGCGGAAATAATTCGATAATGCATGGCCAATTAGCAGTATAGCACTGGAAGCCATGTGAGGGTAATTGTTTTATGTTCGACTACACACGCAAGGCAGATGGATGCAGATGCAGCGGAAGGCGTTTCTGTTTACAGAGATGGGGACAGTAACGATTTTGCATTTTAAACAAATTAGTTTGAAGGGAAGCGCTACTGGCTGTGTAAACATCAGGGTATGACAAGGAGCTTGGTAATTATAGGGCAGGTAGGCAGAGCGGAGAGCGATCTGACAGTGATTTGTTGTGACTTGAAGTTGATTATTAGGACTGGTCAGGTGTAGATGGAGATATTTCGTCTAAACTTACAAGAAAAACGTTCGTTGGAATACTGGTTTGGTTCAAGCCCCCTCTCGTCGTGGAAAGACAAACGTCCGAGAGCATAATTTGTCATGGAAAAGCTGCACCCTACGCCATCGATCACGAAAAAACCTGGTTTACCTCTACCGATCCCTAAAATCAAGGCGCGTCGCTCGCTGTGAGTAAAAAGATGGTGAACCTCATGGAAACATGGTGAAAAAAAAGGTAAACCAGTGTCTCTTCTGAGATCTCCGTCCTTCGAGATCTAGAAGCATTTGCGTCTTCCAGACTGAAAACTCTGTCAAAATCAAGGCTGAAAAGATGTCTTCTCTGGCAAGAGGCAATGTTGTCCTCTATGTTCTCTGTCGCTCGCATATTTGAGAACATGACGCGTGATGCTATGGAGACTAGCGAGTCTTTGGAAACGGATTGACCTTTTTAGAAGAACGCTGTTCCCCATACGGTCAATACACACAACCAGCCCATGAACTGAGATCCCAAATTATGCCATTAGCTGGCAGCAGGCTGGTTTTACTTGGATCGATTGGCAGACTCTCTTCATAGCACACAATCCCGTCATGTTTGCGACTTACAATGCTGCCAAATCGGATAGCGCGGCAAATCACAGCAAAGCGATAAGATGTCTTTCTATGGACAGTCTTAAATCTCTGTGGCCGGGATCTGTTTCTCTCGTTATGATAGTGCCCCAGCCAAGAGTGAACCTGGATCTCAACCAACTAGCATCTACAGCCAGCTTGATCATTAGGTGCCTGTCCGTAGTTTCAATAACCGAGTTGGTAGAAATCTCTTTTCCCGTGTCCGCCCCATCTGGTTCGTGGTCCTTCTTCACTTCATTCAAAGATTTTCTCGGTTAAAGCACGAAGAGTCATCTCTGTTCGTCTTTGTGTATGGGAACTAAGTGGATGGATAGAAATGGACTATTCCATGCTCTCCCCTATGTGCACCTTGAACAGACCCTCTATGGCTTTATGGAAGAAAGAGATCAGGCTGATGACTTGAGGATCTCACTCCCAGGCATAACCGTATTACAGGGCCTAGAACCCACTTATGGAAACAAGACATAAACTGGATAAATAAAGAACGTGAAGGTTTCTGGTACACACTTTAGCCCGAAACTCCGCAGGTTCCTTGGTTGTAAGGGCGAATGGACTAAAATCTCGAAACTAAAATCCTTTCGTATAATGAAGGAAGGTGGAACTCAGTTTAAGGAGGCCTTTTTCAAAATATGAAAGGAAGATAGGAATCCATGTGAATGTCAACTTTTTTCTTGGCCACATCGATAAACTGTCTGAGGGTCTGCTATCAAAGGCGATGGGACGGGCTGTAGTGTGGTAGCTTATTGCAGATGACGTCGCCATTGCCGTGACGGAAAAATAACCACAAACATTGGCAGACATTCTTCAACACGCTCTTAACAAGCTTATAACGTGGACAAACAGCTGTGGCCTTAGTGTCAATCCGACTAAAACGGAGCTGGTCCTTTTCATTAGAAAAATCAAAATCCCAATCATTGTACTACCCAAGTTCAACGGCAATCCTCTGAACTTTTCGGGCAGTGGCAAATATTTAGGACTCATCTAGACAGAAAGCTTCTGTCGCGGGAAAACATTGCCGAATGCGCCAGGAAATCCCTGGTAGCACTCTATTCATGTAAAAGAGCAGTAGGCTCCAGATGGGGCCTTGAGCCGAAAATCATGGCATAATGGTGTGGTGCCCGGTTCTGGAAAAGCAAACCTACATCAAAGTTCTCGAGAAAGTCTAACGTGTGGCTTGCCTGAGCATTACTGGTGCGCTGAGGACTTCTCCTACAGCTGCCTTTCAAACCATGCTCCACTTGTTGCCAATAGACATCTATAGCATGCAGCAAGCCACTAACGCGGCTTTAAAGCTGAGAGACACCCACCAATGGTGCGAAAAGAATGTGGGACATACCAGAATCCTATCAACTCACCGCAGCTTTCCCCAATCAACAGACACGTTGCCCACCAAAAACGACTTTAACATGGGCTATAAACACAAGCTACCGGACAGAAGCGCCTGGAGTCAGTGCGAAATCCGTTTTAATGAGTCAATCTCTATCTTTATGGACGGCTCTAAAACAGCCGAAGGAGTCGGTGCCGGTGTCTTCTCAACCACTGCAGTGTCTTTTAAGCCGAAGTCACAGCTATAAATCAAGCCGCCGCTTGTCTGAAGGCTAACCCAATATCACGCAGGGATATTGCGATCTACATCGACAGCCAGGCTGCGATCAGGTCCGTCGTATCCAACACTATAAAATCTAGGGCGTGAAGGACTGCCGCGTGTCTCTATACGAGATCGCTAAACAGTATAAAGTCACACTCTGTTGGGTCCCTGGTCACTGTGACATTCAAGGGAACTGCGCTGCTGACGAATTAGCTAGAATAGGCTCCCAATATACCAATATACAGACGGTAGGAAGCTCGACCATGTCAAAGCGCCTATGTCGTTTGTTGAACATCTGACCCACACCGACGCTCTGTCGAAAGCAAACCGTAGATGGCAACATCTCGACTATTGTAATAATGCCAGGCTAATCTGGCCTGTCCTGGATCTGAAAAGATCAAAAGCATTAATACGACTCAAAAGAGACAAGTTCTCAAAACTCATCGACGTCCTCACAGGGCATCCTAGGAAGGCATGCTCAACGCCTGGGGATAGCATGCAGCGATTTCTGATGGAGCTGCAGGGATGAGGAAGAGGAGGAGTCCACCGCACACTTCCTCTGCATGTGTCCCGCACTAGCCCATATCAGGAAGGTCACCCTGGGACAATACTTCTTTAACGATCTGAACTCCGCCAGCATGGCCGACCTTACCAGCTACGTTAGAAAATCTAAATGGTTTCAGGAGTAAGCAGGGTACCCTAGTACTCAGTGGCATCAAAATGGACCTACTTTCTGGTCTAACTAACTAACTAGAAGTACAAACCTAACCTAACCGAACTGGCTAGCAGCTAGAGAGCTTTAGTAGATATTTCCGCGTGTCAGTCTTCTTCAGCCTGTACGAAAAAGATCTAAAAACAAAAACGAACTTGAAGTGTTCTCACTCCTTCCCATCATTCCATCCTCATCACACAAAACACAATGCAAGTTCACCAACAAAAAAAAATCCAAAGATTTCACATCTCGCATCGCTGTCTCAAAATCTCCGCCATCCGAACTGACCTACTTAACACCAAACATCTGCCGCACGAACACATGCGCTAAACACTCACAATTAGAGGGACCCTCCTATAAGTTTCTATTAACTCATCCCCACAACTCTTGGCCCCGTGGTGAGCTTGAAATTCCTCCCCACAAACACAAACACAAACACACACACACATAGGACCGACACCCAGAGATGCAACACACGTCTTTCTTGCCAATTCATCCTTCAATTTCAAGTTCTCTTCCTGTTTTGCCCAAAACCGCATTTAAATCTCTACCCGATCTCCGCCACATTTTCTATCTACGACGTACCTCAGCCGCAACTGGGTCTCTCAACGAATCTTAGGGGGAAAAAACCACACTATGTTCCATATGAAAAGTAACAGAATCTCTGGACCGGTGAAGACGAAAACGATGACTCCGACGACGAGGAGGAGGAAGAAGTAGAAGACAGAAGGCGAAGCACAAGATGCAGAAGGAGAGACTTCTTCTTTCTTGTTCTTCCCGGTTTTTGTCCATTTCCATTATGATATAATCGCAGTAGAACAGCGCTCTTATGCAATATGAAAGAGTGCTCCCATATACGGAAGAGCGGTAGCCCCGGCCAGCGGGGGATAGAGAACGATCCATGGTTGAGTTTCAATTACGCATTTTGCTAGCGAAAAGAATTCCACCGCAACCACTATCATCATGATCATCATCAGCAACAGTAGGAGCAGCATCATAGTCAGTGGCAGGAGGCTTCGGGCGGCCAAAGTAGCTGGCTAACGCTTTTGTAACGCATCCACATTGCAAAATCCCGATCATCGCATAAGACTGATGCTTGTGGCCCGAAAAATGAAACGAAAACCGGAAATCATCGTCATCATCATCATCATCTTCGGGACAACAACGACGACAATGACGGCTAAGACGTCCATGGAGGGACAGCGTGTGTCTCAGTGTTTCTCTCGCCTATTGCCGCCGGTTATTCTGGATTTCCTAGTTACGAACAAACCGTGCGTTCGTCTCAAATGCGGTTTTGGCCATTTGGGCGGATTTGCTTCTAAATGATTGTTCGCAGCGTCATCGTCACAGAGAACTTCACAGCGAGAGCTCCACAGTGCCAATGCTAACAGTTCGCACTGTTTTATTGTTCCAAATTGCACATAAGTGGCCCAGAGGCCTCTCCACAATCGCTCTTCACCTACAAAACGCAGGCGTTAGATGGGAGGAAACACATCCCGAGTCGCCGATGATAATGACGCGCAGTCAAGGCAAAGGAGGAAACAGACGAAGAAGAAGTTGTAGCAACCTGTAGGCAACAACGTCGTCGGACAAGTTCAAGTGTTTGGATAGCTAGTTCAATTCCATCGTACACATTCGGAGATACTACGGAGAGACACATTCGAGGAAACTGGTGCCACGACTTGGCCCCATATCCGTCTGTCCATTGGAATTGTTTTGCTCGCTGATTTGGTTTTTGCGGTAGTGGTGGTGGTGCTGCTGGAGCTTGGAAGTCTATAAATTGTGGCATGATAATGATTTTGGCATAATCTCATGGCGTGGAGATTACGATCGTAATGTATCTGGAATGCTCTGCCATCTATGGTGTGAGTTCAATTGTGCGATGTGGTGTGATGCAATGGGAAAATTGCTCCCCCAAGGATATTTATCCAGCGGAGGTGGATGTGGATTCAACAATTTTATTGTGCTGACAATGATCCGTGTGTGTGTGTGTGTGTAAAGGAAGTGAGATTAGCACAGCTTAAGCGAGAGACTTCATCGTTTAACTCGTCTGGAGTTGTGTAATCAAGAATTGAATTTATAAACGCAGCTAAGAAAGGATTTTCAGACAGAATCACCAACTTGTTAATAGACAGACAGAGGAAATACCGACGCTGCTTTGGAAACATTGGTTACCGTGAGGGCCTTCTGTTGTCCTTGTCGATGAAGGAAAAACAAAGGAACTTAGCTTCATCTGAGGATGCTGAGGCAGATCTGGTCTCTATTATTTGGAACTGTTCACAAGTTCCATGGAATAATCATGTTCAAGCTATAGGACACTTCATTAAAGGAAATCGCAACACGCGTCTTGGGCAAAGCTAGGAACAGTGGGCCACTTTGGTAGCGGATTAAGGCTAATCGACTTCGAGTCGAATCCTTTGATATTCAGGAGGAAACATATTGGTCTTCTGGTCAAGTCACCATCAATCAGATTGACCCGGACTCCTTAGGTATACTGAATGTCCGAACGTGGCAGGGAGTGAATATTAACTCGAACCACAACCTTGATTGTACGGAAAAAATAATTGACAGACATATAAGAGGAGAAGCACTCTGCAACTTCACCCTCTGCGACACTCAACACGCATACCAACTGGGCAAATCTACTGAGTCGGCACTCAATGACTTGGTAACCAGAATTGAAACCTCCATCGATAGGAAGGAGATATGCCTTGTCGCATTTCTTATGAATCCACTTAACGTGCACTCAGCAATATGAACCTCTCACTATGCTGGAAAGTAGGGTGATACACACCAACATCGATGATTTTGAAATATCAGCGCTTACAACTCGAGGATGTCCCCAGTCGCCACTGATATAGTCGCTCGTCATTGACAGCCTACTTCGGTCCCTAAAGAACCTAGGGATCGAGGTCATTGGCTATCCAGACGATGTGGCGGTCATCGTCAGTGGTAAATTTGAAAGCGCTGTTTCAGAAGTGCTCCAATACGCACTATCTGAGATACAGAAATGGTGCACAAATGAAGGCCTATTCGTAAATCCCAAAAAGACAACTATAGTTCCTTTTACCAGAAGAAGAAACCTAAATCTTCTAACTCGCCCCTCTATCTATGGCGAAACCATTCAGTTTTCGCAAGAAGTAAAGTACCTTGGGTTTATCCTGGACAGCAAATTGTCCTGGAACCCATAAATCGACCGGACTGTTGGAAAAGCCACGCGAGCACTGTGGACCTGTCGCCGCATCTGTGACAACAACTGGGGATTAAGTCCCAAAATCGTGCTCCAAATCTATACCTTGTTCGTCAGACCCACTCTGGCCTATGCGGCAATAGTCTGGTGGACAAAGACAAATGAGGCCACCACAGCCAAGAAATTGGAACGGCTTCAGCGCTTAGCTGAAGTCTGCATGACCGGCTGACAACCCACCGACTCGTTTAACGCCATTGTCGGTCTACCACCAGTTGGAGTCCATGTCCAAACCCAGGCAAAACTCAGCCTGCACAGGCTCTTCCATCTAAACAACATAAACTCCGAACATCCACCTTAACATGCTTTCCTCCTTGCTCCAAAGCAGAGAGTTCAGCATGCCGTTGGATGATTTTCTCCCAAGGTACTGCTTCAAACGAAACTACTCAGTAGTCATCCCCCCTAGTGACGACTGGGAAAAATTCAAACCACGTCCCTCAGAGCATGACCAAGTATGGTATACAGATGGCTCGAAAATGGACAGTGGATCTGGGGCTGGAATATTCGGAGAGTCGTCTAGCACTAACCTATCGGTCAGTCTAGGCACGTACTCATGGATCTTCCAGGCAGAAACAAGTGCACAAGTCTAAACTTGCCCGTGGCAAAACCTTTTTTATCTTCTCTGACAGTCAAGCTGCGCTGAAAGTACTGAATTCAGCCACGATAAAATCGAAACTAGTCCTAAAAACAGTCAAATTGCTTCAAGAACTGGGAAAAAACAACTTGGTCATACTACACTGGGTCCCTGCTCACAAAGGCCATGCTGGCAATGAAACAGCGGATTCATTGGCATTCTAAGTGGCCACTGCCGACTAAAACGGCATCTTCACAAGATTGGCCTGTCACCGGCCCCACCTGCAGACTGTGCTTGGAGAGCGATGAAAGCTCTCTTCACATCGTCACTGAATGTCCCGCCCTTATTCATTCGAGAAAGCGGACCTTAGGCAGTGAACTCATTTCATCAACGGCCCTTGCCACGCTCCACCCAGAAAGGCTGATTAGCTTCCTGACATCCGCTGGAGTAGACAAACTGCTCTAAACTCATGGGAAAGCACAATAGGCCTCTATATGAGACCGCAGTGCTAGATTGGACAAACCGCTCCCCACTAATTGATTAAGTCAAGATTCGTTTGACGTCGGAAGGCTTCAACCACACGAAGTTGCCAGAGTCTTTCCCTATCCCCTCTCAAAAGGTCTAATGCCTCAAGCATTAAGAATGGGATCACTGCCAACAACGCCATCAGCCATGTCGCTAATGTTGAACATGTTTTGCGTGTCATGCAAGTCGCTTTCGCGGTTCTTCTGGCACCTGTCCTCTATTGAATTGACGATACCAGACTGAACAGAGTTGGGCTAGGATCACCACTGTTTGGCATCATAAGAGACATTCTTCATTTGCTATAGGCAGAAGGCACCCATCCAGGACTATGTATGTGTCGACGATCCGTTGATACCCTGCAAGAGTCTTTCGAATATGTCGAGACGGCTCTACCAGTCCTGGTAGCCTGAGTAGGTGGCAGGCCAGTAAAAATTATTGGCTGGACATGGTCTTGTGACCTTTCATCGAGAGCATTGTTGTCTCAGCATATTCATGTGCTGTGCCTGGAAGTTCTTCCACGGGCTCTCGCTCAGTTTTGGTGTCCAGATCGGTGCAGTGTAATTCAGCGCACGACAATTGAAGATAAGTCGAAAAGATTTACTTGGATCAGTCGGTTTTCCTCGTTTATGTCGAGGAATCACTCTGTCTACTGTTCAGGTCGATAGGATCAGAAGTGTTAATAGTGAGAGGTTGAGCACCAGTGTCAGGTATTTGAGCCCTGGTTCACGTAGTTTTCTGGAATCAACAACGAGATTCTTACCCCAGGTAGTTTATGCCAGAACACAACATGGTTGAATATATTCTCACCCCAGGAACACCACAAGATCGTCTTCGAATTCGACGTCTGCAGTCACCTCAATCTAACCCTGCTTGATCTTTCAGCGAAAAGCACTTTTTCCCTGATTAAAACAGAACCACAATCTTTTAGATTCCATCTACATTGCGGATTAAGATCCAAACACGCACCCGATCTTGCTCCCGAAGGAGTGTAATGACCTCATAATTTTGCGTCTTATTCTCTTGCTGCGGTCTTCTTCGATTGTTTTCGCGCTGCCAATTCCAGCAATTTTTTTTTCCTCGTTTTCTGTTTGCCATTTGGATCTTCGTTTGGTTGCTTTGGCCGTAATTATCTTGTTACACAACAAGATTGCATAAGTGTCATTAGAACCCACCAAAGCAAAGCGAGAGAAACGTTCTCCAAGTGTTACCCACACGAGAAAACACTTAGCCCGCCTCCGCCACCGTTGCCACAGTCATAGAATTATGCTTCGTATCTCCATCCATCCGCTAACGGATTTCGTGAAAACCTCATGGAAATGTGTGTTTTTCTTCCGAGTGTGTGTCATTACGGCCAATTACACCCGCTCCACGGGTCACTCACCCAGGCCAAATCATACTCCGAAAAAACAACAAACGAGATGATCTCCGGGTAAATGGTAGCACGGAGTAGATTTCCCACCACACAGCCTTCTTGTAGAGGCGTGGAAATCTCACAAATGAATCCGTGGAAATTAGAAAAAAAAAAGATTCCTCGGAATGTGTCTTTGGCAGCTGCTATCTGGTTAATTGTGGGAGTTTGCGGTTTGTTTGTCCATTTCTCTACTTAATTTGCAGATACATACGCAAAGATACTCGAGCACTCGAGCCTCGTGTGTGTGCTTGGGATTTTTTATTTATTTTTTGGCGAATTTATTACATCACACGATGCTTATCGGAAGACGAGCTGAAGACAGACCAGTTGGGGAATTTTAACGAGACGAGATGATGATGATTTGGACAGTTGGTCACTTGGTTGACGGTAATGTCATTCAACTTGACAGGCGGTAGGCAAATAGAGGCCAACACCATGAAACACTTGTTTGGTGGCTGGGGTTGGACACACAGAGAGTAGAATGGCAGCGTGTGAGCTGGTAAATAGTTTGACGTGGTCTTGAGGTCTCCTGTCATCGATTTGGTTATGTAAGTGCGCTGATGTGGTGGATGACTGATTTTATTTGCAATGAAATCTGACGCAAACGTGATTTGAGGTTTAATGATGACAGATTGAGTGTGAAGGGGTCTTTGTTCGCAAGGAATCATGCAAGTGGCGAATTGTCAACAGCTTGAAGTCTTAGGACAAAACCAGACAAACTCCTGCATCCTAAGTCACCTTTAAAGTTGCTTTTAGCCTCCTCAAAGAATCGACTCCCCAAGACAACATTCTAAGAGCTGGTTGTGACTTAAGACACTTTTAAGCAGGAAGCCGTGTGAGGAATGTTGCTCTGTTGCATGAAATCCTTCGCGTTCCGGAAGCTTAACACATTTGACGCGATTAAGCCTTCTCGTCGAAACAAGTTCATGTTTCATGAGCTGGTTATGATCTATCACGGTCGCCTTCAAATATTTCATCCTTTCCAATCTCTTTCGCAGCCTTCGTAACCACAAGCACTTGTGGAAGACATGTCTCGTCCCGTCCTAATCTCCTCACCCCCCAAAGTCATTAGTTTCGCTTGCTGTCAATCGTATGAACATCATCCGCATTGCGATCTCGGGATCGGTTTTCTTTTAGCATACCGTCCGGCCTCTCCCAGGCGACCACAAAGCGGTCCGTTCCGCGTCAGACTTCTAAAATTTCAGTTTCATTTGTTAATATGGAGTTCCATTAGGTTTATTGGACAACTGTTGTGATTGTGATATTGATTATGAGGATCACTTGCAGGCGGAGGATAGCCATGCGCCTACATCATCAATATGATGATGATCGTGGCTATCGCGCGACATCGTTGGCAGCATACCACCCTATTGGCGGCACACATCAACCAATTATACGGCCAATGACCGTGACCAATAGTGCAGACCACCCGATCGGTGTTTCATCATCATTTGAAAGAGTTGGAGTTGGGTTAGAGTTGCAGTTGGAGTACCATCAGCAAAGTGTTTATCCATCGTGGTGATGGGATTATTTTCATCCAGGGGAAATCTGGGATTTGAGTCAATATTGCTGGGTTCTCTGCATGGGGACCGATGTACATATGTATGTTTGAACAGCCATTCCCGTGACTATTGGCATGGTAATTCCGCAATGATATGCGTTGTTGACTTGAGTCAACTTTGATGGTTGTTGTGGACGGTGAAGGAGATAATTTTAATTCGTGGCGAGGGAATTTGTACGGTGGAACTTGCAAGCGCTCCTCGTTTAAGGCTGCTTTTCATCTGGTGAAATTGGCAGGGTTGCGAGTTTAGGCATTTTCGTATCCGTACCCTTTATTCACTAACAACCCCTGCAGTAGTCTTTCGATACAACTCCTAGGCCTCGGCGGAGTTAGTTCTTTTTAGAGTGCGAGGCTGAAGTCTGACTTTTGCTTTGATTCGAATTGGTTCTAGTACAGACCCCTGTGGCATTCCAGAAGTTTTGGATCTCAATCTAAAGGATTTAATGAAGGAAGGACTCTGTATCCAACCGACTTGGTTTTCAATTTAGAAATCCTTAAGAATAATGAGGATATACTGGTAGCTAATTCCTAAGTTTCAGATGCATCCGTGCTTGGACTCGCTTTGTGGAACGAAACGTGTCTTTCATCGTCGACTTTGGAGGCGATATTTCGATTCGATTACAAGCAGGAAAAAATTAGGAAGATGGCTTTCACTGAAGTGAAGTGCCAAACGCTGAAAATCAGCTTTAGGCGTGATGCTCTTTACCAGAATGAGCTTCATGCAACATCTCTAATGATCTTGTGACAAAGGATACTCAAATAAACGTCGCGCTCTTTAGAATAATACAGGAGGGCTAGGTATGGTCGTAGAAAGGCAGGTAGGCAGAAGCGGAGGTAAGCGAGAAAGATGACCTCTGTGTACAGTCTGTGTAGACTAGCACTGTGCAGTTATTTTTAGACAGTCCACCACCGAGCAAATAATGCGGCAGATCTTGGATAAAAGTTAAGAACTTCAAATTGATACACACCACCCTTTTCATGGATTTTAAGGCCGCGTATGACAGCATCAATAGAGACGAGCTATACAGAGCCATGTTTAGTTTTGGCAGCCCTGCCAAACTCGTCCGTTTGATTGAGACAATGATACGACCTCTTTAACGTCGTTCTTGAAAGAATAGTGCAAAACTCAAGCGCCAAAACCAGAGGCACAATCTTTCAAAAGTCCGTCCAATTACTCGCATACGCCGACGATATTGACATAATCGGAAGAAAGCAGCGTAATGTCACGGGGGCGTTTGTGAGTATTGAGTCGGAGGCGGCGAAGATAGGTTTAGTGGTCAATGAGAGCAAGGTGTAGTATATGCTGCCAAAACCGATGTCTCGGAGAGAACGTCACTATAGACAGTTATAACTTTGAGGTAGTTAAGGACTTTGTCTACTGAGACTCCGCTATAAATTCAGACAACGACACCAGCGCTGAGATCAAACGAAGAACAACTCTTGCCAATCGCTGTTTCTTTGGGCTAAGAAGGCAATTGAGTAGTAAAGCCCTCTCTCGAACAAGTAAGATGACCCTGTATACGACCTCAATCGTCCCAGTCTTGCTCTACGGCGCAGAGGCATGGACTTTGTCAAAAATGGATGAGGTCGCTCTTGGCTGTTTCGAGAGGAAAATTCTTCGGGTGATTTTCGGTCCCGTCTGCATAGACGGCGAACGGAGGAGGAGATACAACGACGAATTGTACAGGCTGTACAGTGACATCGACTTAGCCAGAAGAGTGAAGGTCGAACGACTGAGGTGGCTGAGTCATGTCAAGTGGATGGACACCAATGTTCCGGCCCAGAAAATCTTCGAATCTACACCCGAGGAACGGCGCAGTAGAGGAAGACCGCGACACAGGTGACGCACGCAAGTGGAAGGAGACCTCAACCAACTTGGAGTGCGAAACAGAAGTCACCTGGCTGCAGACCGAGCTGGCTAGAGACGCTTGTTGGTTGAGGCCCAGTTCCACTCTGGATTGTAGCGCCACCTTAAGTAAGTAAGTAAGTATAAACCAGGGAAACGTGCTTAATTACAAAATTGTTCAAAGTAGAGATCTTGATAGATGAACAACGATTAACAATCTCACCCGAGATTTGGATTGATTTGAAGCGGCCCCAAGCATGGCTAAATGGCCGATGGACCCATCGGATAATACTTTATGGACAAGCAGGCACTACAGTGAAGTTAACTCCTTTCTTAGTCAACTACTAACAGGACATGGATGCTACCGAACCTAGCTACACAGCTTCGGAGGGGCATAAGGGAAGAATGAGGTTTTAAGTCACGAGTAATCTTACAATGCTATTGAGTACGGATCAGTAGTATTCTTTAGAATATTTCCACTTTCCTGCCCTTAACTGTTTCTGAGGGTTCTTGCCGTTCTCAGATTGAGAAAACCGCAAAGTTTACTTTAAATAACATTTAGTACAAAAAAATATACGACTTACCTTTTTGTTAGACGCCACTGTGGTAGTATTATCCTTAATCGATGGCGGTGACACTGATCTCTTAGTCCAAACATCGTCCAGACGATTTATGCAGCTCCATTCGTGGCAATTGACACGAGCCGTGCTGCGTGGGTGCGCGTTTAGGATTGAAAAGTCAATTGGATTTCTTCTTGAAGGTTTTGATTGTTTTTTTGAGAAAACTTTTTTTCGGAAAACTTTCAGATCTTAAGCTGTTTGTACTCGATATCACATTTGAGTTCTCACAATTAGAAAAGATATTGAATTCACAGAACACACTTAACTTTGCACGAAAATAATTTGTTTTGACCGACATTGACGTTGTTTTCAGGTTATATGATCGATTTTAACTGAACATCAACGTAATACAGTTGGTGTTTTCACGGGTTTTTCTGAGTCCAGGTACTGGGAAGACAGAATAGTCTTGAAAACTTGAGTTTTGAATCTGAAAAAGAGAAATGAAAAGAATTTAGTTTGACGTGTGGTTTGTACTGAAAAAAACTTTCCGATTGGTATAACTTTTTGACGTTTCATTTAGGGTTGTCAAATGTCTGTGACAGAGATGTTATGCAAAACAAGTACGTCTGTTCAATTAATGTTTTTTTCTAAGGACTTGCAGTGTAACACGATTTATGGTTAGGTTAGGTTAGTGGGCAGGCGAAAGGAAGAACCATTCGCCACACTCAGGTCAATTCAGACCCATTGTGATACCCATTGGGGGAAGAGAGTGTCCCTTACCCGTAAGAACGCTACCCAATAGTTAGTTCCATACATATATATAATGTTAGTAGAACCTGATCAACTTACTGCGTCTGTGATACAAACCACCCTGTGGATCTGATGAATCTCATTATTTGGTCCACCGGTGTATCTGATAGTTCTTCAATGTCCTCGAAAAAGTGCCGTCCGAGGAACTTATTTCTTAGATGGCAGATACTAGGGCAGTGGCAGAGGAAGTGGGTTGTATCCTCATGGACCTCCTCGTCGCCACACCCCCTGCAAAGGTCTTCTTCTGTAATACGAAGCTTTTTCATATGGTACCGCAGCGTATTGTGCCCTGTGATCACTCCGATTTATACGATTTATACTACCAAACGACATATGCCAGGGCTTTCTTTATAGGCTTTCTCGGAGTTCAACTAGTACGACATTTGAGAAGATGTTTTCCTCTTTAGACTAGAAATATCCAACAAATTCCAAATTTTTATCCTAAGACCTCTTTCTATGCGTTTTAGTCATTTTCCATTACTATGCACCGTAACTAAGTATGAGCCTAACCCGCATAATTTAGAAAAACATTTGTTCCGACAATCTCGAGATCGCCACTGCTTATTTCGAGTTGTGATACAAGACCTCCCCCCGAGATGGTAGGGGAGGTAACGATAGAGGTTTAATCCAGAGAACATGTTCTTAAGTTGTATATTTGTACTATGTGATGATTAATAATGACCGGGAGTGATCAGGCCTGGGAAACATCTAGCGACTGGCAAATTGGGGTCATGGTTCCTCTTTTTTTAAGGTGTTGGAAGCGCGTTCCAGAGTTATGGTCGACTCCAGATTGGGCGATGAGTAATGCGGCTTTCGATCAGGTAGAAGCACAACCGACCAGCTATTCACTCTCAGAATAGTACTTGAGAAGACGTGTGAGTATGCCAAACCCATCTACAGTTGTTTTGTCGATTTGGAGAAAGCGTATGATCGAGTCCGTCGAGGTAAACTCTGGAGTGCACTGCAGGAGTAAAGGATTGACGGTTCTCTTCTGAGAGCGAATCAATTTCTATACACAAACAGTAAAAGCTGCACCTTTCGCTTCGCCAGGGTTGCGTTTTGTGATCTCTGCTTTTCATTGTGTATATGGATTGGATGTTACAGCGCAACCGTGTCGAGGAACGTTTCGCATTGTAAGACTTAAGGATAAGCCATCTGCTTTTCGCTAATGACGTGGTCATCCTGGGGTTCAAACAGACCGAACTTCAGCGCGCACTACATAGTCTGTGTTGAAGATGGGATGAAGGTAAACGTGAACAAACCAGAATGGGTTGGACCAAGTCCGAAATCTCACTTCTATCCGTATGGGGATATTCACTGATGATTTAGAGTCTATGGCGGAAGATCGGGAGATGTGGAGGGTGCACTTAAGCACCTTAAATCCGCGAACCCCATTAGTGGATAAGCAGCTGATGATCAATGATGATGATGATGATATGGTTCTAGACCAAAGGCTCTGTGATGCCATGGAATAGGTAAGGAAAACCGCTCGCACAGTATTCGTCTTCAAACCATATTCGCGCCGTGGTTCAAACAGCCAGTTTAAGTTACATTGAAGGGTTGACAGTGGGTAATTAAGGTGCTGCCTCACTCAGATCTTCATGGATCCATTGCGCTCTCAACTGGATTCTTTAATGTGCGGAAGAGTTCCTGGTAAAGTGGTTGCTTATTCGCAGGTTGCTAGTTAAAGGTAACAGTACTAAGACCTACTGGGCTCCCTACATGATGTCGTATAAGAGCTCCCGGTATTTAAGATCTAAACCCATAAATTCCATCACTCATGACCACACCCTTAACCGATATCGTAGAGAATTAACTAGATTTCCCAAGGAGCAATTACAAATTAATATTCGCATTCAATTATGTGCCCTTTCTTCTGTCAAGAGTATCTCTATCTGCGTTCGCAAGTTGGAAAAAGAATCTCAACTCTCATTGCGATTGTTATTTATGCAACCATCATCAACCGAGGCTTGCTAATGATTCTTTTTCTTCTTCAACTTCTTCTGGTACTGCTTCTACTTCTGCTTCTTCATCTTCTGATGGTGTGGTATTGCGAAACTAATGTCTAGCAATTCACTATCGCTTTCGTTTACCGTTAGAATATGCAGATAATTTCCATTGATGCACAATACACACACACACACACGTACACACAAGCACACATCTGATTACCGTTAATAAGAAGAAGAATAAAAAATAAAAATATTTCGCAGCAAATTTCTCAGCTACCATTACGCTGGTTGGCACACAATCCACCGACTTATAGATACAAAGTATCTATCTATCTACGCCAAAAGCGTATGTGGCGGTGATTAATTTCTAACGTTGCACTTGAATAGCGCATTCGAGGCTGAGAAATTGCAAACATAATCGGGAAAATAAATTAAATTTTCTTGTTCGTAAGAGAGAATCAGTTTGTGTCAGTGTGTGTGTAGTACAGAGAGAGAATTTTTTCCCGCAGAATGTCATGGTGGTTGGAAGACGTCTTTTTTCGGTGGAACAATGCCCTGTGGAATGCGGTAAAGAGAGGCTTTTATTGCCGGCAACCTAATGGGGTATGAGGCCGATCATTCCGATGGCAGAAGGTAATTTATATCAGAAAGGGGCACGATATGTCAACTGTCAAGGACGATGTGGTGGGAAATTGCATTTGGAATTCTGTTACAGCCTTGAGTGTGTCAAGGGTAGGTAGGGGTTTGATTTGTCTTTACACGTGTCGAGTAGTATTTTTATGGAAATTATTGATTAGGAGACCGACATGTGTCTATAACTACCTGTCATCGTAATGACCTCTCAGGATGATGGCTGTTCTTTGAAATGAAGAGCCATTTCCATCAGATCTTTGATCTATCAAAACAAAAACGAACAAGTTAAGGTCAATATCTGCCTCCATGCTCTTTGGCATCAATTTAGGAAACACATTGCTGGAAAGGATATCAAAGCGTAGTCCAACAGAAAGGAATGCCAGAGTAGTTGGAGAATGAAGGGAAACCGTGAACTGATGAATCCGCCATCTCCGGTCTACGTAGATCTTTTGAATTTATTTTCGACCAAGAGATCATTCAGATGTTACCCTGTACCTCTATCTGCTACTCCTTTCGTGTCAGAGAAAACTTTCACATCCTCATCAGAATGTCATATCAACTCACATCTCGATCTGGAAACTTCCAAATCGATCACAACTTGACCCCAACTGGAAACGCCTTCGTTTGAATTCCTCGAACGAATTCCTTAAACGAGCTCCAGGAAATCATTTAAAAAAGGAATAATCGCTTCGCAAGCCCCATTACACCCTATAAACCATCAAACCAACTGCACAAAACAATCAGAACCGATCAATAAAGTCGTCTGTCCGGAGAGGAGAGAGATAAAAACAACGAAGTGTATCCGTGGTGTTTCTCCCAATGCCAAGTGCCGTACATCATCCATCAACCCAGATTGAGTTTAACTTTTACTTTATTGCGAATCGTTTACCATGCTATCGTTGTCGATGGCGATGTTGTTGTTTCAGTCCTCCCCTCTCCCTTAACCTGATTTACTTTTGCACAGAGCCACCGTTGTGTTGTATCATCAATAAATTAATCACTTCTGCAATGATCCCATCGTCGTCGTCGTCGGAGGGAAATGACAAAATGGAAAATTTAAACAACAAGAGGAAGGCAGAGAGGACAGACAAATGCAGAGGAGAAAACTAAACAAATGGCGTAAAATGTTCAATTCGCTCTAATAATTGATAACTACCGGGCGGATGGATGGTCGATGTTGTCGTTGATCATTCGTGCTTCGATGTCATTGGGGAGGAGGGCAAACAATTCAAAGAAACTCTAACATTTTCCTTGGAATTTTCTATTTTCTCTATGACAACAGTGTGTACCCAAGTGCACCATAATTTCTCAATAACTGTC
Organism: Matsumyia berberina; assembly: GCA_917880715.2. NCBI lineage: Eukaryota > Metazoa > Arthropoda > Insecta > Diptera > Syrphidae > Matsumyia > Matsumyia berberina. The sequence continues at coordinate 113,540,650 of OU862872.1, forward strand.
AGCAATGCTTACAACTATCTGTCCACACGTTCAGTAATTAGCTCACAAATTTGGCGGACGATTGAGAAGTACTATTGCATTGGTTACGTGCGCGTTTATTTGTCGCATGGATTAGCACGAGCTCCACGGTGGAAACAGGCAAAAGTGTTACACTTTAGCGGTGTGTTGAATTATTGATCGATTAAGAGAGATAACGAGGGATAATCGTTGCGAAATTTATGTTTCATCGGTGGAGAGAGAGCTGATACAAAAGAGTTGTAGGGCGAACTTGATTTATAGTGGAGGTCTCCGATTTGGTAAATTGAGTCGTATTGGTGGGAATTTATCGGTTCTCTGGGATGTTAATGTGGAAATAAGTTTTAGGTTTCGGTTTAGGTTTAGCTCGTGCTTTCGACTGAAAGACACAGATGTGAACTCTTCAACTCCCATAATGAGCCCAGAAAGTGATCCAGTAACTGCAGATACCAATTTGAACTCATCATCACACAAATAATCTGTTCAAAAACTGACCAACAGATCCCCATAATTGAGGTCTTTATCGTTCGATAGCGTGTTACTCACATAACGACTTATCCCAATGGATTAACTCAGCAGTTTTTATGCTTTGACAGTAATCTCTCCTTCACACCTCATTGCTGTTCATTTTACATTTCGCCCAAGAGCGAGTTCCAGGTGCCATTTATATATTTATTTCTTGGGCACCGCCGCCCTCTCTCTGTTCCCAATTAAAAGCGTGTTATCTGCAATCAAAAGTCGACCAGATCACAACATATGTTCTTCTGAGAATCTCCAGCGTCTTGCGTATATCAAACTGGAGGAAACTCGTTCCATTAAGATCTCAGATAATCTTAACGCATAAATCGGGATGTACACACAGAGCAACAAGTCTTGATGCGGCTACAAAGGATCAAATAACCACCCAAACGCGCTCCATTGCAAGTAATTGCATCACACCATCCTGTTCCATAGAATCTATCACCGTCATCATGGTCGTCATCAGCATCGCCACCATCAACGTGGTCATCGCAATCTCATACCAAAAAAAAAAGAAGAAAGAAATGAAGAGAAGACGAGGTACCTACTGCAAACAGATCTAGATCCAGTTGGAACTAACACAGGCTCTCGCCTGGAAGCTCTTAGACTACCTGATCCCAAGGAGATACCGCGCATTGATTCAATATCTGCCACAGGTTAGTCTCTGCTTATGTCTTCGACGTCGCGGCAGCAGGAAAAATTAAATTTTAATTGAATTAATGAGGGGACGACAGAGTCATCTCTGTAAAGGCTGTCCATCGAAAGCCTTTAGCACCACAGACGCAGCATCTGTGTGTTCTATCTGAAAGTGACCACAAGGAAGTTATAAAATTCCGATAAAAACCAAAAGAGACAACGAGAGGAGAGTGCCATAATTATCTTTGCGTTTCGCCTCGTCTACAGGCGATATGACTTGAGCTGTAGTCTAGATTTTGAGCCCCAATAGGTTCTTGTGGCGTACAGGAGTGGGTTGGCTTTGGCATGGGAGGCGCAGATAATTTATAGATTTCAGTAGAAAACGCTTCGAGTTAGTTTGATTAGCATATGTAAGAGGGTTTCGTTGCGGAAGATTTATGACCAAGAAAACGTGGTAGTACATGCGTGTTGTACAAGGGTTTCCATTTTGTTGTCAACAAATGTGCTTTGCAAGGCGACAGATTGTGCGGGTTAATTAGAGTCGAGTTTGGCCCTTTCTAGGGTTATAAGTGATGGTGGACAGTGTGAGGTGTGGAAAAGTATGAGTGATTCCAGTGGAATCTAGTGATTTTCAAAGAATTCCGCGTCGCATGGATGCTTGGACCTGTTTCTATTGCAATTTTGTTTGGCAATTCAGCGGCACTAGTGCAATAGTGGAGGTAGCTACCCAGATCCCAGTATATTGTTGGGAAGTACCGCTCCACTAGCCATCGATGAAGGACGATAACAATGGAGACAAATGAGTAAGCAGTCCTAAGTCTTCATCAGTCTGAATGTGACATGACGCAGTACAATGTCAAAGGCGGCGTCCACTTAACCCGCTGCGGCATGTCTATTGTTTACCACTGTGATCGCCCATGACCCATGGATGCTGAATTTTACTGATAAAATTTAAGATTCATCGCAAAGGGATACCTAGTTTCATCAGCGTTTTCCCCGACTTGACTGGCGACTCGCTTCTTCATCAACTCAATTCGACATATCTCCACTGAATCTCTAAATCATCCATGCACCACCGCCATATCCCACCAATTCACCCATCAATTCCCCGCTAATCAGCAATAGATTTCTGACACGGAAACTCCGAAAAGAGTGTGTGTCGTTTCGCCTGGCTTTTCTCAAGACTTTCATTGAGCAAGTTGTCACTTTCCATGCCTAGCATCTCAAATCACAGATCTTCATGCCATATTTACCACCAAAAGTAGATTTTGCTTTCTAATACTATAATCTGTCATACATAAAACATCAAAAGATGATTGACAGCAAAAAGGCAACAGATACAAAGCGAACACGCCACAGAAACAGGCGACACATCTGACAGAGATACAGGTACACGATACGTTCCACAGCTGAGAAGAAAAAATTTTTATCGCTACGACCTCGTGCGAATGAGCAGCAGCAGCGCTGATAGAGCTTCCCTCTGCATGCAAAGCTCTTTTTCCTCTCCCGGTTTTTATGAATGGACTGCCAGACAACTGGGTATAGGATACCCCCTCCGAAAATTCGAAATTCGAAAGAATGTTCCCAAACCGGCACGAAGAAAAACCGCAGAGAAAGGCCTCGAATTGGAGAAACGGAGAGAACCGTAACAAAGAGAAACACCACCACCTCACGACCACGATGCGAGGCGTGTGTGACGAAATGTGGGCCCGGCACAGCTGATTGCTGGCTAGCCGATCGCATCTGTGCACGAAGTACCTGGTGTGGTGTACTCTTCCACGGGCAGCGCTGGGGAATCTTGCACGATGTGGTGTGTGGATATCTCTTCGGCTGTGGCTGTGCTCTTCCACATCGTTGGCCTTCTTCTTCTTGGCAATCTCTGATTCGAGCCACAATCTTCTTCTGGTTGTGCCACCTTGCGCGCGCGCTCACACACTGGTTTCGACGGGCGGGGGTATACACAAAACCAGGGTAACAGTACCATTGCGGACACGGATGGTATTCGTATTCCAGTTGCTTCAGTAACTCGCGAGTGCTGCACCAATAAAGTAGTCAGTCCATTCGTTGTCGTCGTCGTCATCGTCTCGCTTTGCCTGTGTCGTCCGTCGTCGTCGTTCTGTTGTGCGAAAGATAAACTCTCCCGAATCGCATCTTGATTGAATGGATTTGTGTCGGGATTCTCGGTGCAGATACTCAAAAGGATACCCATAGATACTTGTGTGTCTTCCAATATTTTGACAACTTTCACCGCAGTGCCTCAATGTATCTACGGCTGTCTTATCACCCCGAATCGGAGTAGAAAAAAAAATTCATAAATTCCAACCGCCGATAGCAAAAAAAAAAAAGTGAGAGTTCCACCCAAAAAATTGCCAACAGATACTTTACATAAAATTTGTCCGCACTTTGATGAGATTGTTTGCCGCTCGCAGTCTAGCCGGAGGAGGAGTGCGACCACAGAATTAATATTCAAATCGTGTTGTGTTCTCAGAGATGTTCTGTGCTGTTGTGTTCCGCGTGAGCCACAGAATCACGTCCGTGTTGAAATAAATTCAAATGTACGACTACGAGTATCTTTCGTTACTTTTTTTTTCGTTTGTAATTATAATTATCTGTGAGGAGCGACAGAAGAGATGATGGTGATGATGCTGATGCTGATGCACCCAGTGGTGTGCAGAATGCTACCGCGAGCATCTGAAGTATCTCCTCGGCAGTCGCTGCTTCTGGGATTTTTGTCTAATTGCGGAATTATTTTAATTTTCCTCTCCGCTTCGGCGGTTAGTTTTGCATTCGAATTGGCGAATTGTCTTGAAATTTCCTAGATGGTTTATTAATTACGCTGAGCTGCGCCACTGCCGCGCAATTGTTCTGGATTTGTTTGCGCGGCTGTGTTCTTGTCGTGACATTTTGCTTTTGTCTTTCGCTACAGTTTTGCAAATGCAATGGCAGCTTAGCATTGCAGGCTAATGAGTTTGAGTTCAGCTTTGGACGATTCTTCGGTTGCAATGCGCGTCAAGATACCTGTTGTTAAGTGGCTAATTAATTTCGTTGTTCTTTTGTGTGTGTGGCAGACAAGTATTTCGGCCTTCTTCTTGTTAAATTCTGGATTCAGTTCTTGTTTTCCTTCTTACCCTCTGCTTCTGTGGATCTATTTGTTGAGTGGCAGTGTTTGATGGAAGAGTGTTGGGTCTCTTGTGGTCGAGAATTTCTGATTGAATTTGTGAGTCTAAGTGGCTGAGAGATAGTAGTCACTTTGTGTGGGGATTGTGTTATTTTATCGTGTGTTATGTCATTTGAAAAGTCCATTGTTGAGGACTTGCGATTTTTAAGAAGATTTGCTGATTTTTTTTCATCGATGGTTTAGAAATTCATAAATGCGAGGCCATTCGAAGTGGAAGTAGATGGATCTTGTCGCGTTTTATCTACTTCCACTCTGTCGTTCTACAGCCCATATCTCCGTTAAACTGTCATCAGTTCTTGGGGAAATTATTTGACCTATGAAGTGAAGAAATTCATGCCCTTTTTGATGGACTTTTGGTAGTTTTTCTCTGTCATTTTGTGAATTTTCCATGGAATCGATAGAATTAATAGGCTCTGCCTAAGTAGACAATGTCATTCACCACTTAAAAGTCTTAGCTGTCCATAGTAATATTTGGCCGAGATGTCTCATTTAAGGTCTATTAGGCAGTCGCTGACCTATCGACCCTTAGGTTGGACCTCTTTGACCTGCAGAGCGTGCTGAATAGGTCTGCTGAAGGAGACGTAGTCCACGTAAAGAAGTTAGCACTTTGTTCTTGAGCATCTTTTCGCTAAGCACTTCCAAATTAAATCGTTTGCTACATCTTTCTTGTTAGGTAGACCACAATCACATCAGTCATTCCCTTTCTGTCGTATTCTTCTCCATCCATTTTCTCTGTATAATCTTCAAGGTTACTTGCCCATTTTTATTGGGACGCTCCTTCATTAAATTACTTACGCACCTTTCGTCTAAGTGGATCATTAAATCCCTTTGTTGTGGTTACGTGAAAGCCTTTAAGCGCATTACGGAGTTCAAGTGTGTTCTTTCGAACTATTATGCACGTAAGAGAGTTTAATCTAGGGAAACTCGTGTGAAAACAAAAGAGGGATTGTTAAGATTTTGACAGAAATGACATAATTAGAGTGGCTCGTATTTTTTCAACAACGAAAAGGACGTAACGTTTTAGTTGGACAAACATGGAAGAATGAGAAGGCTGTCGGATGATTGAGTTGGTATCACGAATGAGCTGTTTGATTGTTGTGGATGATCGAGTCAGAATGACTGAACCAATAAATCTGAAAATTGACCTCGGCAAACTTTACAGTGGATAAATCAATGCTCTGAATATTTGGGAATCAAATTGCTGTCTACACGCATTACCAATAGCAAAACCATTAGAGCTCCTCCTAGTAACAGCTTAACTACTTAGGAAGAAATCCTATCGAAGTATAGCTCAAGGAGGTGTGCTATCTCCTCTTCTGTAGAATTGAGTCCTTAAAGAACTACTTCTGGGACTTCTGAGATCCGATGTGTGGTGGGATATCAGTCACTGTAGATGGCAGTGTCGCCACGAAAAGCCGCGACCTAAGGGTAAATCCTGAATTGCCGGTCACACTAGGAAATCTCTAGGGGCACTCCACTCTTCGTAGGTCCTAGATGGAGCCTACAGCCAAAAATTATATACACTGGCTGTGACTGATATGATCAGGTCCTTAGTTGTTTCTGAGAGTGATTTCTCACACAAATTCCTAAGCAATAGTTGTTCTTCGCTTGATCTCTGCATTAATTGTCTGTATCAGAGATTATAGCAGAGCTTAGGTAGTCAAAGTCTGAAACTATGCACCTTGAAGATGCAGCTGGTAACGATCACCAGTATGAAATGTCTTCAACCGTGATGCTTCCAGATAGCATTAAACAAGCCCGTCATTAGAGGAAAACTGTTAAGAACCACATTATTCCCAATCCCACTTTACTCTCATCCTAATCAGATCAGAATGACAACTCAAACCCTGCGTGTCACATCACCATTCAGCTCATCCACCTCTTCGCCGCCATAAACAATTATAAAATCAGGCAAAATCTGTGCATTACAATTCAAATCTAATTGCAACTCGAGATAGCATTGCCAGTCTTTTACCAGCACCTAACCTCAACTTCAAGTATGGAACGCATCACGAATTGTAACCAACCAACCAGCCAACAGAGCCATGCTTGGCATCATTCTCTATCCGCAGACTTTTCCTCATGCTTTTCTTTGATTTATTTGCTCCCGTTCCTCCACCTCTTCCTCATTTTCTTCTTCTCCAGAATTATAATTTAATTTAATTTTTTTTTTTTTTTCATCTTTTTCCAGAATTGGCATCATTAAATTATGAAATTAATTGTTTTCTCGCGATTCTTTGGATAAAAAAAAAAAAAGTTAAAAACGAACCAAAACAGAGCTTCAAGATCAACAGCACATAAAGTATCCCTCGGTTGTGGCTTTGTGTATCCATATCCGTGAGAGTGAATGTGAACTTCGTCGTGTAACGTTTGTGTTGTGTGTGATGTCGAGCGTGTGATGTTTTTTTTTTCGCATTTATAGTCTTATAGTTACAATTTAATAGTACACGCAGCAATTAAAGTGAAATTATTGGCAAAAAATTAAATAAAAGCTGAAGAAGAAGAAGAAGAAGAAAATAAAAATAAAAAATCGAAAGAGAAAATTTATTTATATTCAGCAGCGTGCGTTCTGTGTGACGAAGAAGTGATTTTTTTTTTTGTTTTGTGCGTGAGTAAAGTAGCGGCGACGAATACAAGTCCAAGCGAAGTATTTAATTTTAAATTAATTCGCAGATAATTGTGGTTTAATCGAGGAGAATTTACGGTTTACTTGCTGCTGCGCGAAGAAGCTGTGGAAGTGGTGCTAATTTTTTTTACTCAACTGCATTGTGTGATTTATTCTTGGAATTATTTTGGTGAGTTTTTATTTGAAATTATTTGTTATGAACTCTTTTTTGGGGGCTTTATTGTAGGTGCGTGGACAATAAGAGTGTCGGCATAGGCCTTTTGAAGTTTTTTTTTCTTATTAAATGGAGCATGCAGCTTGAAAAGCCCTTTTGTGTAACTTTTACTTTTGTTGACTCTGTTGTGTACGGCTTTTCTTTGGGTGTGATAATAATTTTTGGGAATAAGTGGAAGAAGAGCGCTCTCTGGGTCCATCTTTTTTGGGCAGTTCGTTGCATTTTTTATGGTTACGTGTAAGAACATGCCAGGTTGACTTCGTGGATGTTACAAATTTTATTTAATTGCTGGGACAGTTTTTTGTGCGATTGTCCTGCTGTCTAGGGCATATTGATAAAAATTACTGACGTCCAGAATGAACTCTGTACAGAGTGCAGTGGTGAACGCTCAGCGGTGGTGAAAAGAGAAGGTATAAACTAGCTCCACTTCCTGTTAGGCACAACTGAGCCAAAGTCTGTAAACCTAGTTACCTAGTTACTCACTGTCGCTTTTTGCGAGAAGCTACTACCGCGCCATCTGAGTCATGCTCCGCAAGTGGAGAATCGAGTCCAACGATTTATGCAGAAGCTGCGGAGATGAAGAGGAGTAAGAATCAATCCAACATCTGCTGTGCCACTGCCCCGCCCTGCAAGAACGATGTCTACGCGCATTAGGATCAAGGTTCTTTGGAAGCACAGTAGAGGTAACAGACTTACAGTTAACGGACCTACTCCGATTATTAAAGAGTTCTAACTGGTTTACAAAACAGTCCTTAGGCTGTCCCGAGAACCATACTGCTATTCCCACAAAATTAAAAGGCTACTCACAATGGACCTTCAGGTCTCCGAGTGGAAGTGATGAGGCCTATCCATCATACACCCTTCTAACCTAACTTAACCTAACGCATGCCCAGCCTCATCAGCTCATGTTCTTCTCACATCTATGCATGTAGAAGTGGTAAAATCAGCTTGAAGTCTTCAGCTAGTAGCACAATGGCACTCCTCCTTCACCTTATTTTTCACCCTGATGTCTTGACAGCCCTGCTCACAGCCTCAAAATCCCACTTCTGTGTCAGAATGTTCTCATTGTACAAAATAAGCTCGAAGTCCCGCAGCCTCATTGCTTGACCTTGTAAGCCATGTTCTTCTACTGCCTTGTAACTCTTTTTCTAAGAATTCTTCAGCATCCCCTGGCTCTGAATTAAGGCTGCATCGCATAGGATGTTTATCTCAAGCTTGGAAAATTGGCTTAGGACAGTGAATTCTATGTGGTCCAAGTGCGCCTTTGATAACACCGTTAGCAAGCCTATAGCCTAAGCAAGACTTTTGAGGCTGTATACATGAAGATTCAAGTTGTTTCCTTAAAGACGGACTCTTCCTTCTAGGCCTGAGTTTAATACTTCACACAGAATCCAAAGACGAATTTAGTACCCCGGGTGAAAAGAATACAGCTCTGGTGCATCTCGTTGTTAACGACAAATAATTCTGAGTGAACTGCGACCAGGATAGATCTATTGTGTCTCCCTTTCCTAGGGGCTCGGGGGGTTTTCATTTTCATCGTAAAGTCTGCAGATCTCATTGTCTTCTAGCCATAGTCTGCTCATATTTTTCTATAGTATGCAGTGGCTCATTGAAAATCCTGTGAGTACACGCAGTTTACTCTTGGTCACTTTGATGCAGGGGGTGTATCTGTATCAGCTGTACATATAATAGTTCCCGAGGAGTTTCATACCCTGCCGGATACCAGAGCGCTCAGTATGTTTCCTTGGAATTTCTTTAAATTTAGGTAGGTAAGGTGGCTGTCCATGCGAGGCACGGACACACGTAGGCCAGGGAAGGCCTTTTGTGATACCACTGGGATCTACCCTAGGTGCCACTCCGGCTAATGAAACCATTTGGAGCTCTTGTTAAAGCTGAGGATACTTTTGATATCAGTATGTGATAATTCGCCCAGATTGTCGAAGTGGTAGGCTCCTAGATAGAGCTTTCTTCTTTGGGACAAGTGCAGAGAAAATGGAGAATCGTTTCCTCCTCCTCTTCGCCCCTGCAGCTCCTGCAAAAGAGGCCCATCCTTTTGGCATGAAGGCCAATAGGACAGTGACCAGTGAGAACACCAGTAACGGTGCTAATGAGCGACCTATTGAACAAGATGAGACTTTTAGATCGAGTGAGGCTTAACAGAGGCCATAACTCTCTGGAAATACGGCATGTGATGCCGTTTCTCCATCTTTGGTTTGCCTTGCTGATCGCGTCGTACTCTAAGAGTAATTTACATGTAGCGAGTGGAATACCTAGATTCCTCTATTCTGGTAGGATCTCTAGAGTAGTATCACGTTTGGCGAGTTCGTCGGCCTTACAATTCCCTGGGTGAATGCTAAAATGTTCTGCCATCTCAGTGAGAGACAAGCGACAATCTGAGGTAGCTTTTGATGTATATGTTACTGACTCCAGAGATTTTATAGCAGCCTGGCTGTCGGTATAAATTGTGATGTCCCTGCAGGATATCACATTATGCCTAAGCCAGGATTAGGTTTCGTTGATCGCCATAATTTCCCCCTGAAAAACGCTACAATGGTCGGGAAGACGGAAGGTGGATTCCTCTTACACTGTAGAAATCTTTCCCAAAGGCTATGAAGCACCGTGACCTGATTGACTCGATTACTCAACCACATAACTCACATTTTTTCAGACCCATTATCGACTCTATTTACAAGTCAATCAAGTTGTTTACTTTCACTGTCAATAGTTTTACGACAGCCTTTGGTTATTAAAATTTAAAGAGCCTTGTCTACATCAACTTTAAAAACTCCCCCTTATCCGAGGCTTCAGTGTGAACAGCACATTATGATTAATGATGATGAACCATCAAAATTCATGAGTTAAACCGTGAAAAGGGAAATCGAAGCTACGCGGCTCATTTGATTTCATTCAAAATTGTAATATTTGTTTTTCCTGTATAATAATATTTCGTAGATTAAATAACACTTAAGGGTAAAAAAAACTCCAGGTGTCAAAGGTGTGGTACAACTGGTGGATCAGTAAAACTGAATATCTGCATCCTAAGCATCTCGATTTGTTTGAATAAGTGGAAAAAATATTAACGTTTTGTATTGATTTGCATTTAAAATGTTTTGTTCATTATTTATTATTATTTGTGACGGTTGAATTAAAATAAAATCGGAACCCACGTGCCTGGTATATGCAAAGTGTGAGAAAGTTCGACAGAAAGCATAAAAAATTGTCGCAGCTCCTTCATTATCCAACTAAATGGATTTTGAATATTTCTTATCTAGATATCATCTCGGAGTTATAAATTTGTCTTTTCTTTTTGTTTACACATCTTGTTTCCGGTGGAATAATTGGTTGTGGATTTTGAATAATAACACCGGCCGTATGATTTGTGGTTGTGGCATGTAGAGGGTAAGTGGAAAAAAAATTCTGTTTTTTTTTTTTCGTACCACATGTCACTAATGATTTGTAAATGGACTCGTATACAAGTGAAACTCTGTTCCATTTTTTTGCTTTGAAATTGATGCGCAAACTTTGGCACACTTTTTTCCCACGCAAAATTGTGTTCTGTGCCCTTCTTCTGGTTTTATACTCATTTCTGCTTTGTGTTATTTTTACGTGGTTTCCTAGCGGACGGAGTCTATAGTGAGTAAAAGATCGGCCCTATACCGCATATCATCTATTTTTGACTGTTTTTCCACTAGTCATCTTAATTAGAGTTGCCGTCCACATTTTTTCTCTAATAGCTATTACTTGCATCAATGCTAGACTTTGTCTAAAAGGTCTTTGGCTAATTCTCTTAGTTGGGAGTCAAAAATGTCATTATTTTCCAGCTGGCTGCTGGTCCTTTAGACACAGCCTATACGCATCATCTTCTAGAAGACTTCCTTTGGATTGAAGTCCACACATGAATAGTTAGAAGCTGAATCGAGTGTATGGTTGTCCTATCTGGTCACGCATGCGTGTGTCTTTATCCTCTTGGCTTTGATTCAGATTGTTGCAGAGTATAAAACTGTCGATGTGACAACCCTGGACAGTAGCAATGTCTGGCCCTTAGGCTTAATGCTGCTTTGAGATCTTTGCATGCTTCCTTGTAACTCTCAAACAGATCACTGGAGGTGACTCTTGCACTTCTGCAGTTGTACCATTCCCTCGTGCCACCAGTGAACCGTTGGGTGATGATCTGTGGTTCTTTTCATTGAGGCATCGCAGGCCTTAGATGTTAGATGTTAGAAGTTGGGGTGTGTGTGTGCACTGTGACCTATTTAGATCTATTGTGCTCCCCCATACTCATATTGGCCGATATGTCTCGACCTAGAGAACCTCCTCTAATCCAATCGCTCTGAGAACTCGGAGTGTCTGGATTGGGTCCAACGAAGGGAGGTCCATTTCAAGGAAAGTGTACGCTCCCAGGTGTTCTCTGCTTTTGTGGATCAATCGCTGCAGAATCTGCAGTTTCCGTTTGCTTCTATTCCCATTTTCCTGAGATGCTCCCTGAGTCTGCAATGGCCCGTTAGGAAGCCCGTCAGAATGCGAAGCTGGTTTTTGCTGGTACCTAGACAGGCCTTGCTCCTCTTTCGGTCGTAGTTCCCGAGGAGTTCCTTCGCCTGCCTTAGTCTTGGGAGTGTTTTCCATAGCATCCTTCTTTTGCACTCTTCCTCTTTTCTCAGTTCCTCTTGGATTCGGTGCAGTCGCAGCCTTCAGAATGGCTCGGGTTGCCAGATCGCAGGCCTTAGGTACCTGGCTTGTTCGCAAGTGTCAGCAAGTTCTGTCATTACTGCATCTCTAGGGAAGACACAGGAGAACAAGTCTTCGTCGAAGAGCTCCGATTTCCAACTCTTTCTCTACGTTTATCGCACTGAAGTCCTTCGTTGGATTTCTTGTCATTTTTGATGCGAACTCGCATATTGTTTAATGTGGTGGTCACTATGCCTATAGCTGTCCCTGACTCTCCACTTTATTCTAAGGACTAAACGTGAAGTTCTAATGGATATATCAATGATTGAGTACGTGCTACCCCTGCAAAAAATTTGCGTTGACAAGCACGATGTGTGGGACTGTGAAGGTGTCCAGAAAGGCCTTCTATTCGACGGCCCACACATGAACGCCACCAGCAATGATCACTGGTTTTCTTTACATCATAACCGAGGTTGTCTCGCAGTTTCTGTGTGTCCCATCTGTTCTTACTCGTAAGAAACCAGCAGTAGGAGTTAAAGTCCTCTCTTGGAAGGTACGCTTTTCGCAAGAGTTTGTCAAAGCATTGACAACAATATTTGTGCCAAAACACTTCAACGACTAATGGTAGCTTGTGCCAGTTCACTCAAGAAAGACGGGGAGTATGACCTATCTCCAGCATCTAAAGCTCTCAACAAACTCTTTTAATCAATCTAAATTCCTTCAACTGATTATTCTTCAAAATATCTCCACATCCAGAATTGTTACGCACCACAGTTTCTCATTGAAATTAAAATGTCTGCAAAAAAATCCAATTAGACGATGAATCTTCCTCATCATCGAACACCACACCAGACCCCTACCATACCGCACTAATAGTTACAATAATGTTGCGCCTCATGTTGTCCATACCACTATTGATGACCACGATTATTTGATGATGTACTCCCGGCGATACAATACAACACACACTATGTCATTGGCGCACAGTAGCGCCTGTCCCGACAGCTACTGCTGTACAACCTGCCTTTGTGAACTTTTAACGCGTAGCTCGATTCCGTAATCGATTTAAAACTGATATTAATCGAAAACACGAGAAGAACGAAAGAAACGAAACGAGATCCGGGCTCGTGTTTATTGACACAGATACACAACGCAGCCAGCACCACTCCGGTGGGAACGAGATGTATTCCTTTCGACTCAGAGGGGAGAAATTATGAATTGTTTTCCTCATTTTTTTTTTTGTGAGATTCTAATCAACATATGGTGGATCCAAAAATGTTCACATTCACCCAACCAGTGTTAGTATCTAGATGCAATTTATGTCGTACCCCAAAAAATGTGAAAAAAAAAAAAAAATGTTTTTGATTGCGTGTACTTTCTAAAGTAAGTGCGTAGCAAATGCTTAAATACCACAATCTAAAGTAACTCATCGAGCAGAATAATTACCCCCAAAACAACTAAATGGCGCAAAACGCACGAAAGATACAGAGATACCCTCGACTCCATGTTAGCCATGTCTGAGTGCCATCTGCGGTTGACACCGATCTGGAAATGCTTTACAATTTCATAATAAGATCTCCACCTCCTTTCCTCGTCTTCTAGGGCAGAGGAGAGAGAAAGAAAAACGTCTAATTAATGGCTATCAGAGTATCTGAGCATCTAAGTATCTTGTGGGTATCTTTTTCACCTTTTGCCATGTGAAATTGAATTTTTTGTTTCGACTGCGTCACACAGTTATTATGTTCGCTACCATTTACGGACCCTTTTGAGCCCGTTACAGCAGCTTAATTGATTTTGCATAACAATATGAGAGACGGGCCTATCTGCAATCTTTTTTCCCTCGACAAGATGATGATGATAATATCTCGGAGAAGGATATCACATGACAGCAGTCGCAGCGACAGCAACTGTAGTAGTGAACGTCTTCCAGAATTGCATCGCATTAATGACATCAATGAACTCCGCGGGAACTAGTCTCTAGTCGGTTATCTGTGTGTGCATATAGGCGCATCTTTACTATCGATGTGAATCTCAGCCAGAGGCTGTGTGGAGAAGGATGCCTCTGCTGAGGCTATAGCACGCAACGTTTCATTTGCAAATTCCGTTTTTTCCCGTTTAATTTGATATTATGCCAATGCCAATGTCAGTAGTTCTCTCCGGTTTGGCCATGGTTACATAGACGTTGTCGTCTTGGCTGTTGCAGAGACGTCACAAGACGAATGTGGACAGGGTATGTGACACTGGAGATATTGTGAATAGACACACATGTGATAGAATGCGTTACTTCAAGGAAACAGAGGGGGTGAGCCGGCAAATATTTGCGTCATTTGGGTTGCGAGAGTTTGGGATTAAAATTTGCGAAGAACTCTGTGAGATGCAAGTGTCTCGAGTCAGTTTTAGAAAAGGACAGACTTGTGTCCGTAGCTATTCTGAACTTTGATGAGTCCTTGATATTACTGACTTACTTTCTCACATAGGTGGCGCTACAACTTTGGATAAATTTGGTCCAAGAGGGAAGTTCCAAGGATGACACAAGGAACTCTCAAATGGGTAGAAGCGTTCACTTATACACGTACCTACGTAGGTGACCCTGAACTTTGACCAACAAGCTTTTCAGTTAGCCTAACCCTCAACCAATCAGGCTCTGAACTTTGCCTAGTTAGATTGAGGTGGCTACTCACATCTAGATGCAAACACACTAATCTAGAACTAGATGTCACAATAGGATTTCGAGGACTAGTTGAATCAAGTAGAGCTTCTTGTGAAGCGAAGGATGCTTCTGGCATCGATATGGTGTCACAATAGGATTTTGGGGACTAGTTGAATCAAGAAGAGCTTCTTGTGAAGCGAAGGATGCTTCTGGCATTGATATGGAACAATCAGAGCCAGAAAGGTGCAGAGGAAATGGATAATAATTTCCTATTCCTCTGTATCCCTCCAGCTTCTGCAGAAATTATATAAGAAGAGGTCTAGCCTCTTGGCATGAAGGCATATACGACTGAAGATTTGACATGTCGAGTTTTGCTCCCAAAAACGTTTGTTTTTCTGATGGCGTTCATTCTTAGTGAAAGGAGAGGTACAACCTGTTCCTGTCGGTCCGGATATATGAGATTGTCTCTGTGGCCTGGCAAAGAGAATAAGTGAATGTAAAATTGTTCTGCTATCGCTATAAGCGTTGGACGAACTTTGAAGTAAGTGAGAATGATTCCAGGGACTTAATTGTCACTTTGTTGGTTCCTAGTTATGTAATTGTCTCGAGTTGGATTCTCCCAGTAAGGTCAGACCTTTCTCACGAATAATTCTTTGCTCGAAATGAATCATTCGCGAAGTGAGGACAGAACCTGTGATGGATAGGAACACATTTGAGCCCCGTAAATAGATCTGAAATGAATGAAATTTGTCTCTAAAGTCCATTTCCCATGCGGCTCTACTGTACGAATACCAAACCCCAATCAAACATCACAGAAGCAATCTGTCAATCCCGAGAACAGAAGCAGCTAATCCAGCGCCAGACCCATGAACAGTGGCTTTGTGCCCTGTGTGTGTTCTGCAGACTCGCAAAGTCACACACACAAAATCCACATCTCGAATATATTAAGTGCAACAATGAGTTTACTTGCCAAACAGAAGTCCATCAATGGTCACCATTTATGGAACGAAGTTGCCATCCCATGTTCAGCTACTGGTGCCATCGATCGAGAAAGCCTTTAACCACAAAAGAGGTTCACGATGGACCCCAAATGAAGTGCACAGCTCAACTATTGACAAATCTCATTAGCAGAAATGTAAGAAAAGTCAGCGAGACAATGTAGAAGACTGTGTTCAGCTGCATCGGTTCGGCGGCATAACACCCAAAGGTCAGCAATTAAAAAGCGTAAATCATGCGAACCGTGTGTATAAGAAAGTTGGCCATTGTATGTTCCAGAAACCGATACCGAACCAACCAACGACAACAGCGACCAGGGTGCGAAAGTCGATGTCAGAGCAGCGAACAACGAAGGTGAAGATTGTTTGGCACTATGAGTTGTTGCGACATGGGCGCCATGTAGTGAGACGACTCGCAGTCTTCAGTCGGTGTTGCTGTAAACTTTATGATGAAATACGTGATACTTTGTGGCAAAGTGGACACAAAGTTGAGACTTCGCGAGCCGCCCGGTCACGGAATCAAGTGAAAGGAAGAAGCAATTTGTACTTTGATTGACACTTAATATTTTGTAATGGACCCTAATTAGGTGGGAAAAAATGGGTCGGAGTTGTGGTGATTCATGTTTGGTTTTGGGAAGCCTACCGAAGGCGTCTCGACCTGTGCGACTCACTAAGTGGAAAAGTGCTAATTTGTTGAGAATTGATGTGGAAAACAGAGAGCTGGAGTATTTAGAATGAGTTCATGAACTTGGGTGCGTTTTAGTGTCTGGGAAGCGAATTGAGCACAGTGGTTCAGTGTGGATATGGGGTGGTGTATTGACAGCTGTGGACCATAAAGTGATCTATAGAGCCATGGGGTCACAAGTAATGAGCTCTTTGAACTACGGTCTCGATGTGAGAAGAGAATTTAGGCGAAGAATCTAGAGTTTGGTGTCAACTTTGAGGCTCAATCTTCGTTTAAAGATTAAACCATTGTGGATGCAAGAAAGTTTGATCTAGGAAGCTGAGAAAAACGATGAGAATGAATGAAGACTACAGCAGTGGTGTTAACTGGTGTTGTTATGCTAACGAACTAAATTCAGAATCTCAGCACCGTTTGTCCTGTGCACGAGAAGGGTGAACTCTCCTCAGCACTGTCTGAACCCCTGTAAGCTTTCGTCAATAGCCTGATTGGTCCTGACATATGCGAGTATAGACGAGGAAGGACCACAATCGGCTGAGTACTGAAGAACACCCTGGAGGAACCCAATAAATCGAGGTTGATACCCTTCATCCCCTGATCGACTTTAAGGCCGCTTACGATGGCGTACATTGAGATGCTATACAGCTATACAGGACTATATCTGTGCAGGGTAACAGTGGAGAATGGTCGCTGTTCCATCAAAAATTGCAGAGGCCTCACCCAGACCCTTGACGTAAAACGAGAATTAAGAGAAGGTTAAGGTGACACCCACCAACGACGAATCCGACAGAGCATCTTAGGTTAGATTAGGTTAGGTAGATGGGTTGACGAGGGGAGAGAAGCCCCAGCGCCACACTCAGGTCAGTAGAGACCCATTGTGATGCCCATTAATTGGGGGCGAAGGAAGCATCTTAGTGGACCACTTTAAGGTTTACTTTTTCCCTGACTCGCCTCCGACAATGAGGTCTCATTAGGAAGAATAGCGAATGTCAATGGCGTCTGAGAAAATTCAACGAGCTGTAAGATGCGAGATCGACCTAGTAAAAGAGTTATATCTCTGACATCGGCGGTAGCTAGGACATGTGGAGCAAATTGGACACCATAGCTCTGGCCCTAAGATTCTTCGGTGGCACTCACAAGTTTCCAACTGGAGAGGATGGTTGGTTAAGATCCATGTTTAACCACGTAAATAAGTGAGTGAGTTTCGAATCAAATACTTTTCGGGAGGATAGAAGCTGTCTAGAGTGTTGTGAGAGCCTAGCGTCTCATTCCTCAACGCATGTGACTTGCTCGTTCATCGACGAAAAATCTCTGTCTTTCACCATCGAAAGAATAGATCAATGCAAGAGCTAAAGCTTACTCATGTTTAACTTTACCTTTACCTGACTGAACTGCCACTGACTCGTAAAAGTTTACCTTCCCGCATTATTTTTCTTTCAAACTATGTATGACGCGGCTTAGAAAAGGATTAATAGACCTGTGAATGATTGGATGACTAAGTCACGCATCTGTGTGCCTCTGTCAATTTCTTAGTGCTGTACGCTGCCTGTTCAGATCAGTGTCCTACTCTTGGTTTATCTAGAGGTCTGTACGTGAAAGTGACGATGCATTTCTGCCATGCTGAGACAGGATTTGATCCGGAACTCTATTTCTCTATGAAGGACATTCCTGATGACAAATCTGTAAAATGGCCGCTTGACAAGTTCATGTATCAGTATTGCCAGATACACTTCCTATTCATCATTTCGCACAAAGTTATTTTAATAATTTCCAAGTTAAACCCGATAAAATTCTCCATTTTTCCTTAGAAAATAAATCTCTCTCGCTCGCTTTCATCTCGCATCATTTCCATTTCCGCTTACTGACAGACTAATCAAATCAGCCGCACGAATATTGATCAGAATGCAGCCACATTAGTGTCACAACTCATACCCAAATCGACATAACGTTTCTTTTACTGCCCGACATATTTCAACCGACCGTCTATCATCAACTTTTCCATCGATACAACCAAATTATCGACAATAAAGAAGAAAAACCAAACCCATAAAGTCACCTCTTCATCTTTAACTGCCGAACCGGTCACCGAAAGAAAACAAACAAAGTTGACGAAACGTTTATCGCTGAATGCATTAACTTCCTCCTTTTGACAGTTATTCACTTCTCAGAAGACAGGCCACCACAGTCAAATCAAATAAAGAAAATGTCACCCGAGACGAGGAAAACCTCAAAAATTCTCGTAATGAATTCAAAAATATTCCACCTCATGAATCACTTTCATTTCGGCCGAACATTGTGTCTGTCAAAATTTGAGCCACCTCAGAGGCTTTGTTTGATGGACGACAGCGCGAATTAGCTTCTCATAAAAAAAAAAAAAAATGTAATCGTGACCAAAACAAAAACTTGGAGAATGGCTAGCACATTTTTTTTCTTACGACCATCCACCGAATGGAGAGTCTCGTCCATAAGACGATAAAAGATGATTAATTTATGGAACTGAATCAATGATGATCTTGGTTAAATCGGAGCACGTGCCTTATAGTCGTTTCTGATCGGTTTTATGATTCATTGCGGATTCCCAGGTTCCCACCACACTCTACCCCTTTCGCGGAATTGCCTTTTAATTAGTGAAACACTAATTTCTTCGGACATTCGGTTCGAGGCGAGGTTATCTGAGGTTATGCGCCGACCGCGGCATGATGATGACGAGGAGAATGTCTTGAAAGATGTTTTTTGTGTGTACAATCACACAGAGACGTCAAGTCTGCGGCAGCATGGAATAGAGAAAGGTGAGGAGGCGATGCAGATAGAAAGGTGCTGATAGAGACCATGCTGATGGGAAAGGTGTACGAGAACACGTATTTTTTTGCACAAAAAATTTGCAGAAAATTTGAGGTTTTTTTTTTGGGAGATTAGGTGGTTCCAGAACAGGGGTTGTCTTAATTTATGCGGAACGATGTGAAATAAGATCTTGAAGGTGAGGTTCGGGAGATCCATTAAGGTTTTGGTGTCAGCACCTAATGTCTTATGGTAATTTTACGGCCAAGTGGAACTTATGTGGAAGGTAGACAAGGAACGAATGGAGAAATTTCGATCAGGAACCACAATCTGGAGAGAATTCCTGAGAAACCTATCCGAAGTATGGTCGAAGTCCATCTTTGGTGACTTTTTATTTCAAAGGAGAGCTCCGATAGAAATTAGAATAATTACGTTCCACATTGTCTTGATTTGTCAACGATCTAGTTGACATCACACAGGAGTATAAATCATTAACTTTCCATTCATCAAGAGTATGATATTTCTCCTTCAACCACCCGTGAAAAACAAGGTCGAACACTGTAACCGCCTTTGCAATAACTTCACTTTGACCCTATCTCTCAACTTTAAATACACCCAGATCCATTTTGTACAGACAAAATAATCAAATCCCGCTCCCACTCAGCCCACACCATACAGCACACGTTGTGCAATTCGCACTTAATCCGCGATATGTATCTCTCGGGCAATGTCGCTCCAGACTCGCTCCATTGCGGTGCACATTCCTTTCCTGCCGCAAGTGTCCTCACTCCTGTACGGATGCATTGTATTTGCATTTGCAACATCTATTGCGACCACTATCGCCCAACTTAGGTACTCTCTGGGCAATAAGTCAAGTGCCATGATAATCTCAGTCGAACCATGTCCGTGTCCCCCTCTGTGACGTTGGTGTCTTTCAGCGGTATACTACATACACCCCCCGCGCGTTTTGAATAAATTCCAAACTAGCTCCACATTTCGCCAAGGAGGAGGTGCAACACACTACAGAAAATGTTACAACAGCAGGTTTAGATCCTGAAAGCTGATAATAAAATAAATAAACCGCCGAGCTGGTAGTCAAATCAGGAAGTTGCCATCGATGTAATGAATTCCACTGCCTGCGTGGTATGGAGGCATCTCCACCCCACTCAATCAATCTATTTCTACGCCAAGTGAGTAATTACAATAACAAAATGGGTGAAGAGGTAGCAATTGTATCCCTCTATCATGCAAGCATGGACAGGGAGGAGATTGCAGAGGAGCTTAAGAAGCAATTGGGACTCCGGCGGTGATTTGGGCGGAGAGATGAACATCCACATTATTACAGGGTATGAATCTATATCAGATAAATGATTGTGCTTGCATGGAAATACAAATTAAATGTGATGCCAACTAATTGGGATCACAGTGGGGTGTGCAAGAAGAGGGCGAAGAAAAATGAAGACGGGATCGGTGGCAGTCGTTTGCAGAGAGATTAGGGATTTGTGCGAAGGACTAACCATCTCACAACTTTACCTTTCCTAAGTTCAACTTGAAGTCAGGAAAAGAAAGACAAAGAGGACCCTTCCTGACAGTAAAAAAACAAAAGAGAAGCGTTTGACACTACAAGTAAAAATTCACAAAGGAAATCTGTTCGTCATTATCCTGATCTGAGGATGAGTTTTAGGACCTGACTCTACGTTGAGACTTCCCGTTAGGACTTCCATAGGCGTTTGGGTTCCCTACAAACAAAATTGTGACAATACTGTCTGCGGGGCTTGTGAAGAGGGCGATAATACTTCGGATCATTTCATTTGGAATTGTCCTATCGTGGTTCAGATCAAGTCAGTCAGATCTTCGGTGCTTTATGCTCCTCATCATCGAAGCGCCTTTTCGTTTTTCTCCGAAGGTCGAGAAAATTCCTGTTAAATGGATAAAATTAGGTATTTCTTTCTGGTTGTACAATGGAGCAGTTGCTCAGTGGAATTTTGCCAAACCCGACAGAAAAAAAGCCCTAATCTTTAGGACAAAGACAGCATGTGCCCCAGAGACTTCTGTTGATATTTTTGACTGAAGAGGAAAGTCTTCATATTGACGTATTGCGTCTCTTCTTGCTTACGAAATATAACAATCCGTAAATGGTGGTGTTCCCCAAGGCTCTGTTTTGTCCCAGACTTTCTCTCAGATTTTCCTAACTGATGTCCTCTCGTTTGGTTTTAATCCAATCCATTCCTTAGGCTTAGATGATGACAGTACGCTCAGTTTTTCGTTTTCTTCCGATAACTTATACTTTTGCTGTTTAGTCGTAGGAGAGGAAGGGCAACGTATTCAAGGCTAGACAGCATGCCGGGTTCAATTCAATCAACAGAATGGAATTCACTGTATCTAAGACCCAAATCTGTCTTCTGTCATTAAGGCAAAACCCATTCCTCCAGTCCTCAAAAAAGGGGACCCTCTGAACTGCGCCAACTACAGAGGCATCAGTCTTCCTAACATCGCTTACAAGATCTTATCTGCCGTATTGTGTGAACGCCTAAAGTCGTTCGCCAACAACCTGAGCCAACACCAGAGGCACAATCTTTCAAAAGTCTGTCCAATTACTCAGATACGTCGAGGATATTGACATAATCGGAAGAACGCAGCGTGATGTCACTGGTGCGTGAATATTGAGACGGAGGCGGCGAAGATGGGTTTAGCGGTCAATCAGGGCAAGACGAGGTATATGCTGTCAACAAGAAATGAGAACAGAACTTCACTATAGGCAGTTATAGCTTTGAGGTAGTTAAGGACTTTATCTATCTGGGCTCCGCTATCAATTCAGACAACGACACCAGCGCTGAGATCAAACGAAGAACAACTCTTCCCAATCGCAGTTTCTTTGGGCTAAGAAGGCAATTGAATAGAAAAGCCCTCTCTCGAACAACTTAAGTGGCCCTTTATAAGAACTTAATCATCCCCAGGGCAGAGACATGGATTTTGTCAAAAGCGGATGAGGCTACTTTCGCCTGTTTCGAGGGGAAAATTCTTTGGGGGATTTTTGGTCCCGTCTGCGTAGACGGTGAGTGGAGGAGGAGATACAACGACAAACTGTACCAACAGCGGCATCGGCTTAGCCAGAAGAGTGAAGGTCCAATGACTGAGGTGGCTGGACACCAATGCTCTGGGCCGGAACATCTTCGAATTCACACCAGAGAGACAGCGCAGTAAAGGAAGACCGCGACTCAGGTGATGCACGCAAGTGGAAGGAGACCTCAACGAACTTAGCGTGCGAAACTAGAGACGCTTATTGGTTGAGGCCCGGGCCCACCCCGGACTGTAGTGCTACCTTAAGTAAGTAAGTAAGACTAAACGCAAAAGTTGTCCTACCTCTCACTGTTCGTTTCGGTTCTTCCACATACAGTGCCTGGGGTGGGAATAAGTTTCGAAACCCTGCAGCTGGTCACGAGCCCATCAATGACACTGCTCTCTGGAAATGGACTTGCGTAAGATATTCGAAAATTTATCAAATTGGAGTGACTGCGATCGATTTGTAGTTTGAATTTAGAGTCACAGAAAGTTGAACTTCCTGAGCTTCAGTTGAGAATGAGGTCAATAATTTGAATTGGACATATGAAGGCAGATGCAACTTTGCTTGTCACTGGAGCTACTACAAGGTTATTTCTTTCTTTGCAAGAGTATTTGAAATCAGACTCAGGCTTTTGCAGTCGATACTTCCTATTGTATGGGTTGTCTTTCGGGAAGCTTTAAACACTTGGTAGAAGATTCAAGATCTGATTCTAGTTGATGGCGTCCCTCAAATGTCCACCAAAACCATTCAAGTCCTTCCGCCACAAAAAGGCGACAGCCCATCGAAGAAGTCTGCAACCTTGAATATGTTTCTTCAATGCATCGTTAACTTTCTGTCATTCAAATCACATGTCAGTCTCAAGTGATTGAACATCTCAGCAAGATTTAGATAGGAGATCACAGTAATTGAAGGGCAGTTTACCCAAGATTGTGTTACTTAAGTGTGTCCAGTCCCAGTTCTTATCCCCCACACTGTACCATATTTTAGTTTGAATCCCACCATCGCCATTGAGAAAATTGGGTTGACTCTTATCGTGGCCGTTGGTGTTAATTTTGGTACAGCGCCACTCATTATCGATCTACCGAAATGACCGGCAAGAACCGTTCCACCAACTGGATCAGCTAGATAGCTTCCACTCGCAGATGCGGACAGGTAAAACCAATTAAAATGAGAATCTTCACCCGATAAGTAATGCCTTGCGTGTGTGTTGTGCCTGCATCTCAATGCATGAATGATGATAGGTAGTGCGTCTGATGATGTAACATCAATTACAGCAGAGCATCACCGTAGCACCGGTGAGCGCGGCGCGGTCTATCATCTGAGAAAACGGTTGAAAAATAAGAAGAAGATGATAAGGAATTTCCAACACGAAAGATACAATGCGTGAGGATGGAAATGAAGGCACATGATCCACCATCCCATTCGACGACTAATTTAAAAATTATTTCATTCAATTTGCTTATAAAGTGATGATGGGAGCCTCCGATATGTCGGGGAAAATTATCGTCGGAAAATGAGGGAAAACACTTAGACAGCCAACTGATTGAATCGTCCAATTGTACCCGAGATGATTTGTGAGAATTATAGTCCACGGATTACTAATTGATTACACTCAGGAAGTCCGATTGTGGACTCGGTTTGAGTGGCAGGAAATCTGCTGAGAGCGGGTTCTTCGTTGGGATAGGAAGTTGGCTGTCAGTGGGAAATTTATTGAGGAAAACATTGCGTGAGGAAGTGCTGTCATGGTAAAAGGATGTAAAATTGTCTGTAAAGAGGAAGAATACAGAATTTGACTGAAAGACACTCCATGTTCACTGCAAAGTTCAACGATTTGCTAACTGAGATCCTTGCCCCCTTGTGAAACAAATTTGTCCAAATACATAGTTCCTATCGCGATCTAGCTCACGAATTGAATCTTGAAATAGAAAAAGAAGGTGGGAGGCAATGAAGAAATTTAAAGTGAATATCTAATCTTTCTTACAGCTCCTAAGGAACCATTTCGCAAAGGGCGATGCCCTCAGATGATTAAATAAAATTCATCCACGATTATTGAAAACATTTAACCATAATTCCTCCATCCCACGACCGAAGTCCATTTTTATCTGAAGGTCATCTACCGGAGTTAACCACTCCTTATCGAATCACAAATAAATCATAAACCATCCTTTCGCTTTCGATTGTCCTTTTTGCTTTCCCTCCCCTTCTCCTCATTGCCTCCTTTGCTAATAAATCCATAGCAGCAAACAAAAATCCTTTTAGTGTCAAATTGTATCAAGCGCACAACAACCTCTGATACTTTTCGTAAAAAAAACCCCAAACCATCTGCCATAAGACTGACAAAAAAAAAAACTATGTATCTCCTTGTAATTCTTTCCACCTGAGCACCACCACAACAAGCCAAAGACGAGACCACAACAAGCAGCAGAAAAAAAAGTACAAATCCTCATGTTTCTAGGTTATTGCCCCAAAGGTGCTGTGCGCTCGTTGTTCTCCACCATCCCATCCGTGTATCTTTTATTATTTTTTTCCTCTGTTTATCTTCATCTGTCGCTGATTCGCATCTTCTTCGGGATTAAATGAAAAACTGGACAAAAAAAAACGCTCTATACACACCTTCACCGGAGAGCGGTCCACAGTCTTGTTTCAATTTTTTTTTTGTGTCATTTGGCAAAGCGCCACAAGTCTTGTGTGCCTCTCTATCGCTGTGTCCATCTTTTCGTGTATCTCTGCATCTGCGTGTCTTAATAATCTGTCACAGAACAGAGGATGATAGTGACTATGGGGCACATCTGCAAATGTTACGTCCTACCAAACACCTCCAGAAAAATGATCGCAATTTTGGGCTGTCCTCTCGTTGCTTGCAACGGTAGCTTCAGTGTGACATGCAATCCATTTCTATTACAGAAATTAGCTTCACGCTTTCGATTAGCACACCAGTGTGCACCTGTAGTCAGCCAGGACAGGAGTAGGAGTAACCACAGTTAGAGATCTTGCAGAATCAATACCCCAACAGACCGGGGAATGGATGGATGCATCCATAGAAATTTCATTCACACTATGGTCCCGCAAGGCAGGAAAAATGACGGCCAGCCTACTGCCGCGGGTTTTTTGTTCTTTTGTTGGTTCATTCATCTGTCTTGTATCTGGCAATCGACACACTGCCGTAAAGGGAATCCAAACTGAGAAAATTAATGATATTTAATGAGTGGCAACCGATTGCTTCCTAGTTCGCACCATGAATGGATCACCGGTCGACTGTGGAGGCAATCAGGGGTTGGGATGTGATGAATGTTGCTGATGACATTTGAAGGATTTTTAAGACATTTTTAGCGTTTGGGGACTAGGATTCGATGAATTTTGGTTTGATTCTTATAAGCCGACCATGATCCATTGTACGTGGGAGTTCGAAGAAACCAAATTCTTTATCAAAAAGGACTTGAAGGTGCACATCATCCTTAGTGCAACAACAGCCTCCTTGTAGCTTGCGAAACAGCTTCTGAATTTGGAAAATCGAATAAGGAAATTACCTCTAGCTCAGGGCTGATTGCGACCTTGAAATTACACTGAATTCGTAGACTACCATAAGCCTCTTAACGACGACTTTAGGCGCAGCCCATTGGCTTGTATCGACACTACGCAGACTACCCTACCTTTCTCAACGAGGGCCACAGGACGAAATATGAAATCATTTGACTGCAGTGTCAGATGGACCACAATGAAAGCTTTACAACGCACTTATGAACTGAACACTTTCCGGTGCTCTTCACATAGGACCTCTGATCGCGATCGTGAACTGAAGTACGGCTTCTTCATTCCTCAAACTCCTGTACATCGAACCGTGGGGTTTGTCAATCGCTTAAGCGGAACCCTAACGTCATCATACCTCAGGGTTTGGTACTACAAGTTGCACACCCAAACCGAGGCAAAAAAAAAAGTGAACTCGTCCGCAAAATGGACACAAATGTGCTCAAGATGTCTCTGCTGGCTTGAGACATTTACTGTGAACTCTGTGGAAATATTGTCGAAAACTACTACTTTCATGCTCACAGGCGGTTCAAAAATGACACAGAGCTATATAAAGCTCAGCAGGGGCCTTTTTAAATCGTTTACCCCTTGCTAGACCGCACTGTTCGCATCCAATAGATTTGCTCTGATTTTCTTACAAAATGAATCAAGACATCGAACGCATGGGACCTCGGAGCTACTGTTTAAACAGTGGCAGCGTAGCCACAGGCTCCGATTCCCCCTATAATTATCGATCGTGTTTGGAATGCTGACTGAATGGGTTGGTCGTCCTAAGTATCGATTAGAGGCCCCTTGCCATTGAATCCCAGGCAACACAGCGAGCGCGCTGCAAGTGCATTCGAATTCAACTTCCGCTTGATTGTTGTGTGCTGACCAATGGAATTTGTGTCAATCGATTAAATCCTATGATGTTACCAGGTTACTAGTTGCAGTAAAAATTTACGACCAACTAAGACGTGGCCAGAGGATTTGAAAGTTCACCGCAGAGACGGTGTGGCCACGATCGAAGGAGCTCCCAAAAAGTCTCTAAGTAGATTAATAACACACGTGAAGTGAGTTTTTTTTTTGTGGACTCACTTGACTCCAACGATGATAACGGTGTCTTTGTGATGCTGGCGCTGATGAGTGCCTCATTGTTGTGTAAATAGAAAAAAAAGAAAACGAGAACCCACCACTTGATTGTCCACGTCTTGTTGGCTTCACTTCATTCTCCATTCTGTTTGGTTACCCAATGTGTCGCCTCTTGGTTTCATAATCGGCCGAGGCGGCCCAAAATGCATTTCACTTCGGACGGGGGGGACCACCACTTCATATTAATTATGTTTTCGGACAATAGCCGCGGCCACACTCCAAGCTGTGAGGTAATCGGTCAGGCTAGCAACCGCTCCGGCCAGACAATGGGCCCAGGTAATGAACTTGAAAATTAGAACACGGTTAATGGATTTATTATGCCGCGACTGCGACCCTTGAACTGAGACGACTTGAAGCGAACAAGCCGTGAACTTTTTAAGTGAATTTGGAAGGCAATGGGGCTGGGGTTTGAAGTCGTATTAAATGATAATTTACATGGCCATTACCTGGAAGAGTGGGAACGGTGATGAACACCTACAGACCATGTGGCCGAGGCCGGCCTCATTTAAATTTACGACGGCTAAAGATGGACTTTATTTCGAGGATTAAGTTGTTTTATGTGGTTTGACTAGACGGCTTTGGTAGTAAGGCTCAGACGTGTGGAAAAAGATGAACTTTGGAGGTGAGTTTTCAACGAGACCAGATGGCAATTAGAAGTGAAGGTTGTGTAGGGTAATGTGACGTTATGTCCAAGTTGATGCAAAAAAAAAGTGTGGATGAGGATGATGTATGCTTCCTGAATAGGTAGTTCAATGTCAAGTTTTCTTCTCTGTTAAGGGTCAGTGACAGTAATAAGAGAGAACAGTGGCAGACACAAAAAGTGACAGCATTGAAGAATGAAGTCACTGGTGGACCATTCCACCAGGTCAGGTCAGATACTTTGACATTGATGGGGAGGTGCACCAGTTTGATTTTCCTCGGATTGAAACGAAGTCCACATCTTCATTTTAACGGTCTTTGGCATGTAAGAACCCTGAGGCGAATGGAACTTAATTGATCCAAAGCTATCCGAGTGCGATGACACGCAACAATGAACAACAGAAGAGACTTATGGGTTCGTTTGACAACTTTCAGAATGATGATTGTGTGGACTGAAAGGGTTGCTAAGTTCAACTCTGCTCTAGGGTTTATGAAGAGAATTCTGCGACTTATTTTATGAAACAGCAGAGATCGCGAATACAGATCTCTTTTGATCTCGAATTTGGCATTTCTTTCGATATGGAAGATTCTCTGGTATCTAGGAGAGTCCAAGGATCTCAGCCGCGGCTCAGTAGTTAGCGTGTTTGACCCTTAGGCGAGCTGACATAGGTTCGAGTGCAGTAAATCAAACCAAACGCGGCACCACCTCGCGGCAGGCAGTGACAAATCTCCGAGGGTATAGTTTGTTATGAAAAAGCTTCTCAATTCGCCGGCCAGAGCCGCCTTCAGTGATAAATCAACTTGCATCCCAAGATACCGCACTCTCTGGTAGATGCAGGTCACTGTTTTCTTATTCCTGCTTCTACCTCGGTGCGCTGGCGTTACTGCCTGCAATTGTCTATGTGGAACCTTCATCTGTAGGCACTAGGGCTGCCGGTCGCTGCTTCTTCATCTTTCTTTTGCAGCCCTCTTTTTTGCGACTCTCCAGGGAATCTACATATTTAATGTTCTACGTTCGCTACTAATTTGCTCTTCTTAAGACACGTTCAAGGTTATGATCCAGTCTTTGAAGCTCAAGTAGGAAAGTTGAAGGCTTTCGATTGTATGCTGTGGTTTTTCTCAGCGTGACTTGTTCATAGACTTGAGCCGTTCGTCTGAAGTGTCGGAAGTACTGATCTTCTCAAAATCTTAATAGATGCGGTGGTTCTATCCGCTCTTAAGTGTAGGAAATTATTAGAAAAAACAAGAAAATGAAATTACTCAACAGAGTCTTGTAGTGAAGATGCTCTCAGTGTCGGATTGAAGCTTTAGGCTATGGGAAGCACCCGTCTAATAGGAATTCAAAATTCATTACCAGTAATCCTCCTGCTTATAACCGTTTTCCGATCTCTTTTTTACGATAACCGACCTAATGTTCTGTTAAGCATGACACCCAATAAAATTTAGCAAAACGAAACCCTTCCATATGAACTGCGAATCCCATTTATCGCTTTGGCAAATACAGCGGAAATTATGTAATTGTCTACCCAACGGTCCGCGGTCATTTTTCATCCAACTTAAGTTACCTGCTGACACATTTTATCTTCTCCTTACGTCCACAACTAACCATTTTAACGAGTCCAATTGCGATTCCATTATATGACCAATGAAAATGCAATTACCAAACCTCATAACATCTCTGTGCAGATGAGCTCTTCGAGTACCGTGGCGAACGAAGAAGTCCAGCTATATGTACATTATCTTTCGCTGGTTTATGCCAAGAACAACATTTATTTGGTTGTGTTTTTCAATCAAAACATAATTAGACGGATTTACCATGGAATTTCACCTGCCACAGGCGATGTTTAGGGTTACCAAGACCACACTAGCCCAGACCACATTGCTGGTGGTCTTAATGGGTTTTGAAAACATATTTAATGGTTCATTGTTGAGAGTGTTGTAATCAAAAGAAATCAATTTACAGCGGGTAATTGATTTCATTTTGGAGCGCCCTTTCAATGACATGAAGACTGGGTCGTTCCATTCTGAATGGATTATGTTGTATGATCACTCAAAACCTCCAAACAACCGATATCGTCTGATTTCCGGCCATAAAAGGAAATACGCGAGAGAGAAATCAATTAAATCCTTGACAAGTTCATTCGCCAACACCAAACCGACGTCTGCACCAAAGCCTTCAACTGTCATCCACCCAATAGCCCAATCGCCCTTCGCCATCGTTTATGCAATTATTTTGTCAAAAAAAGGCGCAGACAACTCTGAAGTTTTACATCGTTGCCCTTAATTGGACGAGAGCTCCGGTGGGTACAACAAAATCCCTCCAAACTGCCATAAAAATGCATCGCACCGCCAAGGTGAGCTCTCTTCCGACAAGAATCCTTCAGTTGTTCTCGCTCGTTATTCCCATCCCCAGTGGTTAACTCCCGTTTTACAATTAAAATCTTCCTTGACTTCGAGACTGGAGCTCATTAAGACCACGAACCCAACGTCACGGTCATCATTTCATTTAAAACCACACCACAGAAATTCAACGGAGAGTTTCCCATGACACTCAACTGAATCCTCATGAAACGCCCAAAAAATTCTACAGAATTTCGGACAGACAACCGAGCCGAACATCAGAGACAACAGCGCTCAGTGCCGCCAACTGCCCTTATCTCGGTGCAAATAAATTTGTTCGAAGGGAACGACACAATCCAAAGGGAACGACAATCCAATCCGCTGGGTGAATGTCTCTGGTGCTGGCTTCGAAAAGAATTCGTTTCCTGGATTCTGTAGACGCATGTGGCTTCGTTTTGTTCTGTGTTTGGTTATTTGGAGGTTTTTGCTTTGCGGTGAGTGGTTTGGGTGTTTTTTTTTTTCCGATGAATTTTACTGTTAACTGGTAATTAGAACCACAAAAGGAATCGACGGAGGGGACTCAGTTGTGGAGTTGACAGAATTTAAGAAGCCTAAAAGGCGAGATTCCTTTTTCTTAGTCGGCCCAAAAGAATTCTAAGGAAAAAAAGATGTTTTATCACCTGACAAAGTTTTGAAAGGACGTTGGTAACTGTTATAAAATACATCAGCGAACTGTGAGTTACTGGTAGTTGCCACTTCTAATGCGAGATACCCAGCTATGGCTGACGACGATCGATTCATTACGAAGAACGTGTAGCAAAATAACTTCCGCAGAGTCTTTACCGTATTCGTTTACTATGTTGAGCCCTATTTCAACGGCCATTTAAAGGTTTTGACTGCCTCTTGAGTTTTTATAGGAAATTCCTCAATCTACGGCTTTGGGATTGAAATTGCCAGCGACTTGGATAAGACTTTGTGGCTACTGTTTTCTCTCCTACACCGAAAACCTTTAGTTTCTAAGAATTTTACCATCCAACACCAGAGGTTTACATCCAAGAGACCGTCTTACACCCATCAAATCTACTCCAAAGCGCACTGCCTATTTGATGTCTCAACTTCCTATTAACTTACATAACTGCACCACATTTCATTCCGAATTATCTAAAACCTCTACCGTGAAATTCCAAGCTACCCGCCATCGCATGCCCCGGCATGGCAGACTTGTCATCCATTAACCATAAACAAGGCAGTAATAGTCGTGCTCCTCCACGGTTTCAATTTTTCAAATCCCAGTTGCAACAATGGTCGCTTGTAACATCCCTTGCTATTTGCTAGTCATCGTCGCACAAATTGCACACCGCGTCGCTGCAGCACCGTTGCACCGATAATTGAACTCGAAACAGCATGTTCGGGTTGTAATTAAGGGCACCAGCTGCTGCCTGTGGAGACGTTCCAAAGCACACACTTGTTGTCGTCGAAATAATTCCGGTATTTGTCGGTGGTACATGCATATAGCTTTTCCGTATCTGTATCTTTAAGCCGCGCTTATGTGACCAATCATCGGCAACCCCCTCTCCGGGTGCGCATGCTTCGCTGATGATGGCTGAAAAAATTGAACGTTTTGTTGCAAATATTTCCACTTTCTACGCTTGCGCGCCACTGTGTAGCCTTTTGGAATGGAATTTCCCAATGCCTGCCTGGCTGCATGACAAAAGTGAAGACTAACAAGGGGGAAGCGCAATGCATGCATGATGACAGTGTAATGTCCTATAATTTGATTAGTGGAATTAACTGTCAATCACGTAATTGAAGTCGTAAAAGGGGAACACATCGATTGGAATTGAAGGAGAGCTATTATTTTGACAAGTGGAACGGTTAGGGGTCTTAAGATTCCTTAAGTTGGAAGGAATGTTTTAAACCTGAAAATTGGTATACAAGAGAAGAGTTTGGGTTATCCGTGTGACAAATTTGACATTTTACCCAGTAAACGTCACAGTGACAGGTGTCATTGACAGGCACAACTTTTGCAAATTTCTCAACTATTTTTGTGACTTCGATTTGCCGCACAAAGCGCTGGTACATCTCCAATGCGTTTGCCTGATTTTTCAAGGGACGTCAAAAGACTTCCTGTTCTTTGACAATCGGGCGAGAAGAGATTGCAGTACATATTATGAGTGCTCGCGGACCAACTGCCAATCGCAACCTATGAAAATAGAACTGGATCGGTAGCAAGTCAAAGCTGCGAAGCTCTGTGGTCCATAAATCTGAGGCGACAAGGATGAGGTGACCATTATACGTGCAGGACTGTGAATGATTCTTTCAATTCATTGCGGTCGCTTTGAACTCCAAAAGAAGTGACATCGTCCATATATCGTCAAATAAAAAGTATGTCACTGATACGCCCTTGTGACCAGAGATGCAGTAAACAAATTTGAAACCGATATTGAACTTCAAGCCAAAAGCTCCACCTCTTTGCAAGGGTACTTGACCATTTTATCTGAACGACAGATATTTTTCTTACAGTCAGTCAATCACTGGCTGCACTTAGAAAAAAAAAAGAAACAATCATCCATAATGAACACAACAGTGCTTGGATGTCTTGAAGTCCGTGACATACTATCCCATAACTTCAGCAAACTGGAAGAGAGAGCGTTGAACTAATAAGTTTCAGTAAGGACTACTTCCACCGATCTCTTTCTTGTACAGTCGCCGCCGCATTCACTCTTTCAACTGGCAATACAGTCTCTTCATCAGGTGGCTTTTAATCAGAACTCCACCAGACCGTCAAACTTTCAGAGCCCGTTTACCCATTTACGTTTCCAGGATCATGCCATCAACAGCATCGATTCGACCAACTCTCTCTCTCTCTGTTGAACGTCCGAAAAAGACGATGAGCTTACACGCACTGAAACTAAGGCTAAGTGAGAACGAACTGTGCAGGAGTTGCGGAGACGAGGGAGTTAATGAGGACACAACTCACTTCCTCTGCGACTGCCCAGGTGTTTGCCACCTCAGACATAAATCCTTTGAAAGGCACTTTTCCCAGGTTAAAAAAATAAATAGCTGTCGCGACAGCTCAGGATGAGCCAAGGCCTAGCTTCACGCAACCATTCATGTTGTGTGTGGTACGTTCTTCTCCGAACGGCGAATTGAGAAGCTCTTTCATGACAGATAATACTCCCGGGGGCTTGTCATTCCCCGACGGGAGGTGGTGCCGCGAAAAATTTTAGGTGTTTTCTCGAACCCTCACCGCTCAGTCAGCAGTCCAACACACTAACCACTGAGCCGCCACTATCAGGGGCATCTGGAGGTTCGTTAAGGCTTTAAAATGGTTCGAAAACCTGGGGCAATAGAAGAGTATTTTGGGTATTACTCCACGAGCAAGGTGTACTTCCGTCCCAAAAATGGGCATTACAATGGGTCTCTACTGACCTGAGTGTAGCGGAGAGGGATCTCTCTTCCCACGCCAATCCGTCTATCCAACCTAATCCTAACCCTACACGTACTTGTTCATGCGTCTATAGATCACCGTCGAGGAATGCAGTATTGATTCCAAGTAAAGTTGTGTATTGTCTCCACTGGTGGTTTGTAAAGGACTTCATAGTTCTGGAAGTGATGTACTCCAATCGAGTCCTGCAAACTATCTTTGACACCTCGATTATGCCAGTGATGTTTGCCTATTATCGCACAGAATTTTGGAAGCCAGAATATTTCACAGACTTCGATGTCTGGTCCTATACTTCATTCCCAAACCCATTGCTATCACGAAAAGTAAAAAAATCACATTCAATCAAGTTTCTTCGATAGCAATCGTGTGAATGATACGATGACGATAAAGTCATCAACAAGACTCTCGAAAATAAAACGAAATGTACTTTCGCTATCGCGTTATCGAAGATCGCCTGTAATTGGACTGACATTTCCCCGACTGGTAGCCGAAGCCCCAATCTCATTGCACACGATCGCTGTTGTCGTAGATCAATCTGTCTGATAACCATGTGATGGCATAACCAGTGTGGAAAACACATCTTCCACCAGAAACACAAGCTACTGGATCCACAGCTGTATTATAGTTTTCGGCACATTCCTTCAGCGAGTTCCCTTCGTGAGGTACAGCTCAATCAATTGTTAATTTGCGCAACAACAGACAATTAACCTGCAACCAAGTCCGACTTTCGATACGTGCCCGAGACAAGGTTGGTGAAACGATAAAAATCTTGGTACTTCGGTGGGCTCGGCTCGTACTTTTTTTCCCTCATTTTACGATGATATGGATGCTGTGCGGATCTATTGATGTTTTATTGTTCCCACCGTGAAGCGGCGATAAAGACTCTGGAGCGAGGAGAAAGTCCTTCTTGGTCTGAGTTTGAAAAAAAATTCCATATTTGTGTTAATAAATCAACTTGGACGGTGGAAATAATTGAAGAGAAGAAATAATTGTTATGTGGAATGTGTTTGAAATGGATTTTGTGGATTTTATTGTAGGAAGGGCAGTTGTAAATTCGCTCTGAATCAGGTGGCAGTGATGCAATCTCTGATGGCATTCTGGTGACAGTTGTCACTATGACAAAGGTTGCGTCTTCTGGCAACGCAGAAGCTCGATCTTTGTAGCGTGATCTTGCCAAGGAATTTCTGTGGAAAATCTGATACAGTATCTCTTAAGATTGACTTCTGGATAAAGAGGACAGTGCATAAAGCCTTCTGGATAGACTTGACAATTTTTACGTCCTTCAATTGTTACGGACCTACAATTAATCGCAGACTCCGAACGGCGAATTGAGAAGCTTTTTCATGACAAAGTGTGCAATCGCGAGAAATGTTCGGTGGACACGTCTGGGGCTTAAAGCTCAGTCCAACGCACTAGCCACTGAGCGACGGTGGCCAGATGAAAGTCATCACATCAGAAAATATCTTGAAGGCGATGCTTACTAAGGAAGAGCGATTGAACCGGGTATGCCAATACATCCGAGGAATACTCAAAATGGCCAAATCCTTTACATGTACTTGTACGAAGAGTTTGTTAGAGTTCGAGTTAGTAGACGGAGATTGTTTTGGGAAAACCTGAAGACGCTTGTATCCCCAGTGCACTTATTTTCAGACGCACAAACCCATGCTCTAAGTGCTTCGCTTTGTCAACCCTATCACAACGGCAACGGTGGCACAAAAATGTCAAACCTCCATTAGCATAAATTCCTCTGAAAATGCTTAATGATCACTTTTCCAAAACATGTCCACACAAATTAGCACCTTCACCTCGAGACCTCCTACTTAATCCACACCTTTCGGTGGCTCAAAAATCCAAGCCACCGTCCACCATCCAATACCGTAATTAACAATTTTGGCAAATTACTGTGATTAATTTCAACATGGTGGCTCTGCCTCCATTACAACGGAATTCAAATTAAGTTAACACAACCATGCAGCTCCGACTGGCGCTCAAGATGAATTGAGCAATTATCTTCGAAAAACCGTAAATTAAATTCGAAAACTTTTCGGCACTTTTTGATCGGCGCATCGATTTTGGTACCACGATACCAGAGGAGTAATTGATGGAAGAGATCTGTTTGCTTTTTGTCTTAACCGTTTTTTGAACGCGCCTAAGTGAAACGATTTGTCACAATGCGGAGACGTGTCTGTACATAGTTTCAAGATGGATTGGCGTGTTTTTTTCTTGGAGAGCCACTCGCATAGCCTCCGGCGGTGGACATTTCTTCCAGTGAATGAGTTGTCAAAACAGTGTTCACATTACGAAGAGGGTAAATAAAAGATTTTGCAGACGCGAACATACTCGATGAAAGCTTCAATCGCCCCATCGAGGTGGGTACAGTTAAATGGAATGAGAAATACAATTTAATTAGAAAGCCCCAAGCGGTCAGGGCTTGACTTGAGTGGAGAAAATAAAGTCTTGACTGTCGAATGGTTTAATCTGTTGAGTGCATGTTGTTGGGATTAGGATAGATTGACAGTTTGAGTGGCTGATCGAAATTTGCATGGATTTGAACTTTCATTTGGTTGCGATACAGTAGCAACAAGGAAATGTAGACGGGGGAGGTCTGTGCCATTTCGTATCCTTAAAGAGAGTGAATCGGATCGCCCATAGATGCATATCTACGCTCAGTAAGGATCTTTGAATCGACACAGTCGTAACAGTTCTATGTTAGTTGGACATCTGTTCCAAAGGTGTGAGCTACGTTGGCTACGAAGAGGCTCCTCTAAGTAGCAGAGCAGAGCCCACTTGCTTAAATTGATTCAACGCAGAACCACTTTATCGTCTTTAAGGACAATCAATCAATATCCGGCGCCCACTTTCAATTGCATACGAATGCCCATGCCACACCAGCTTATAACCACTTTTCCCCATAGCTTTCTCCCTTTTTTTCTACTTCGTCAGATGATGAAACTCCCGTTTCACTATCTAAATCGCGTTTACCTTTTCAATAAGCCGACTTTGATAAACGGGAGAAATATGTAGCCTGCGCTGGACAATCCTAAACTCGATCGCGGCATTGCACTTACAGCAATAAAATCTGCCAACTTAATGGCTTCATTTGAGAAGAGTGGAAACGAAACCGGAACTTAATATAGAAAAGCACACGGATTATAGAAACAACAACCACATCTCAAGCCTTAGTCAGCGCTTCGTCTTCTAATGCAAATCGGCTTGGTTCCATTAATACGCAATCAGCTTTAGTCGACTTTAACTGCACCCGTATGTCTCATATGGGCATCCTGTCCGATAAGTGACTCAAGATTAGACCCTTTTCGAGACAAAACCGCGCCGTGGAAGACTGCAATTGAATAGCGCCCACCTCTTTGCAAGTCCTGCTCAGTCATTTCATTAAAAAAAAAAAAAAAAAAAAACTCGTCGTTGGCAGGTTTCACTTAAAAATTAAAATTATTGGAATGGTCACTGGGATGAGTTAATTTATGAGGTGACTCTCCGTACACGGGCCCCACCGATGGACTGCAGTTCATTAAAATTTACTTAGTGACGACCAACCAGTTTTGTGATCCTTGATCGGTGCGATGGTCGCTGGTACACACAATCATCCGTAGAGGAGACCGGTATTTCTGGCGTTAATGGTTCTCACATCATTTTCGCCCAGGAGTGCGTGACAATCTTCATTTCGGACCAAGCAGATGGAATACCCAGCAAAGGAATACCTGCTTCCATCTGGTAATGAGTGTTTAGATAAAGGGAACACACATTTCTATGCTAATTTGACAGCTTTCTCAGTTGTTTGACAGTTGTTTTTGTGTGTATATCTGCTGTAATTATATTTTATTGACTGTTAGACAAGTTGACACCACTGGACATGGAATCTATCAAGACTCAGTCGCAGCAGGAAATTCGTGGTACATACAAGACAGAAGCGAGTTCGCTGGACGTTGACAGAGAGCTTCTTTAACGATTTTGACAACCGTTGACACTTGTTGGTGGTAGCGTGTAGCAGAGCTTTACAATCACCCAGAAGAGATTATGTAGATCTGTTTGATTATATTTTGTAGAACATCTAGTGGACCAAACCCGATTGACTACTTGATGGCGTACCAATGCGACTTGGTCACCGGAGCAGGGGCGTTGATTTCCATCTACGATCGACCAGTTTGGTGATCTAATTTCTAACCCACTTTGGTGGTGCTACAGTTCGGGGAACCTGGATCTCAACTAAGAGCAACCTGGTCGATATCTGGATGACTGTACACTGTACCTTGATGATACAATCTGATAGCGGAGAAGTTCGTTTTACCAACGATCTTTTTACAAGTCTCTAGGGATTATCACAAACGAAGTTGTACCGTCTACTGGTCACACTTTCTTAAACAGATGAGCGTCCTTTAACCCAGTTGCAAAGATGTTGGTGAACTTGCACAAGGCTTTGAAGCTAGCACTGCTGGAGGCTCAAAAAAATCTCCTAAGCAGTAGATCCAACAGTGATTTCGGACTCTTTTCAATTCTGTGCTCCCAAGGCGATTGAGATCTTGAACGAATTATTTGAATTCATTGAATTCGAAGGGGGGTTTCGCAGCACTGTAGTCAGTCTGTCCCTATTTTGACCCTACTCTCGTCCCTGTAACTTTCGTTTTGTGGAAGAAACCCAGTTCAAGTCAACAGTCCAACCACTCAACCTCAATATCATGCATCTAAGTAACTCTCACCTAGCAAGGTCACTGCACACTCTTCCGAAGTACCACACTTCCGGAACAATTGACCCATTTTCTGGCCCACGCGACCCAAAGACTGATTCCTCTGGGGCACCCATCTACCCACTTATCTACCAAATTAGCATATCACAGAACCCATCGGTCAGTTAAAACAAAACAAATACACAAACAATAAATCAACTCTGACATATAGTCACAGTCAACAGCTTTCCATCTGAAAGTGGGCGTCGAAAACGGTTCACCCAACCATGCATCCACTGTGTGTATCCCCCGAAAAATGCAAATGACTCTCTTCCTATCCCAGATTCTGGAGCAAATCCAAGCCCAAAACAAACTCATTATTTCGTTTCTTAATTCATCACATTAATCGTCGCCATGCTCACAGGAATGGTCTCGAATTTTCATCGCCATTGCCTGCATTTCCGATTCCGATCGGGTCGCCATGATCGATTCCTCATTTCACCCACCAACCCACTGGGTTTTTTTTTCAAGGAGGCGTGTGCCGCTCGAGTAACACCACTGACCCATATAATCCAAACGAAATGGTATTCAATTTCGAAATTGAATCAAATGACCACGGTTATGACCTGGAGAGTGGACCTCTCTTAAATGTGCCACTTGGGCTGCCATAAAAAATGTGAAAAAAAAAAAAAATTCCACTAACGGCGATCGTCACGACAAGCGAACTGGAAATTTTAATGAAATCCGTTCGCGCAGCGTGTTGATCACTGGAGGCGACTCATTGTGGAACACACTGATGGTTGCAGCACTTTTTTTCTGGATTGTCATCTAATGGGGGGGCTTTGGTGGAATCATGGGGTATGTAGGGCCCGCAATGTAATTGGTGTCGCAGTTGCAATAACAGAGTGAAACGAACGGAATTTTTCGTAACAAAATGCATCAAACAGATTGGAAGGGGATTTTCTGATCTTTGGTGATCCTCACCTCAAGATCTGAGATCGAATGAAGGTTATGTTTAGTGACATGCAGTTTATTGGTCGACTTTAATGTTTTTTTCTTATTTTTTTCGTTGCAGTTATGCGCCCTAAACTGGATTAATGTGTGACACGCATGCCGGTCATAGGTGAGTTTGAATAAATCAACAAGGGATGCAATAAAGGACTTGAGCTTTGGTAACGCGAATAGTGCCATGAAAATGATTCTCATAGAGCTAAAGGTTGATGCAGATCTGTCTTATATTCAATGTCGAGTAGATAATAAAGTCCATGTGTCCAGATCGTCCTCAAACAAGGCAAATCGTCTTCTTCCTTTAGCTACCGCATCTCTTCTATTAAGCTCATAAAATGGTGATGAATTCTATCATACGCGGCTTTAAATCTGAAAAGGAGGTGGTGTGTTTCGAACTGAAACTCGTCGGCCCCTTTCACATTTTGCCTACGCCTCCAATTGAAAAATGTCAAAATTTCTCCCAGAAGCATAGACTACACCAAACCCAGGCTAAGTTCGAGATAACCATCCCTCCCAGGTCATTCCGGGATGATGTACTCTCAGTCGATTCACTTTAACACCGACGCTTCAAAAACTAGCGACGTGGGTGGTGGTGTTTTCTCCGACAGATTTAACCCTAGCCTAGTGTTCCGTCTTCCAAATCATTGTACCGTGTTCCAAGCGGAAGTCATGGCGATCAGAGAAGTCTGATTTTGGCTAAAGAAAAACGTGATATCAACCTCGGATATCCGCATCTTTTCAGATAGTCCAACGGGAATAAAGTCCTTGGAATCAGTCGCTTTGGAGGGTGCCAGGCACAATGACATTCCAGGGAACTGCAAGGCTGATGAACTCGCCAGATATGGAACAACATTACCTATTGGGCCTGATGAGGGCAGCTTAGGTACACCGATCGCTACTTGCAAACTCAAACTAAAGCTAGATGCTATCGAAAGAACAAATTTTAGGTGGACATGTGGTATAACATGTCTAGCGACAAAGCAGATTTAGCCAAAGCCGGATCTGAAACGCTCTAGTATTTGATTTCTTTTAATAGATCGCATAGTCAGCCAGCGCTTAAGGCATTGAAGTCCCAGTTTGTGGAATCTATGTAAGTCAAGTCATGCTACGATACCCTACAATCACTTGCCAGACACAACAAGGTCAAGCTAGTTTGGAGGCCCGGAGCGGTTCGGCTTCCGCGTTCTTGGGACCGGAACCCTTCTTTGCCTTTTTTTTTAATAGGAAATTTCCAAATCCCGGGAGCACTCAGACTCATTATCGGTCCATTGTACACCCAGGCAGAAACCCCTCCTTTGGTGCAGTGGTTTGTTTTGTTTCGGTGGCTATGGTTACGGCTGTTCCCCGATCGGGCTCGAACGTGCACAGCTCGGGTCACAAGCAAACACACTACCCACTACAGCGTGCCACCGACCTTCTGTGGCGTTAATTGGGCTACCGCCACAGCTTTGTTAAATAACTGGGAACACCAACTTCGCCTACCCCATTGGAAAAATTTGCCCAGGCTTAGGCAATCCAACAGACGTATAAAGCCCTTTTCTTACGAGGAAATTTTAAACCTTGACATGAACAACCTGGGGAAGGTAGTGGGCTTTCTTACCGGCCATTGTGGCCTAAGACATCATCTCAACAAACTAAACCTTTTTTCAGATACAGAGTATCGTTTCTGTTTGGAAGAGGAGAAAACCTCTGAGCACGTTCCCTGTGAATGTCCGCCAATGTACTGCCTGCGTAGACGGATCTTTCATAGGAAATTCTGTTTGCTGGTGGAGTTTAAAAAGTCGGCTACTAAAGACATACTCATCTTCACGAAAAATAGATCTTGCTAGGTCGCAGTGTCAGCCATAAGGACACTGTAATAGGTGTCATTACTGGACACTGTCGAAAAGGCAAGCATGCAACAAGGCTTGGCGTCTATGGAAACGACTTCTGCAGAAGCTGTATGGACGAAGAGGAGGAGGAGACTTTTCTTCATTTTCTTTGCACCTGACTAGCTCTCTCCCGCAAAAGAAAGCTCCACTTAGGGGCCTTCTTTTACACCAACTTAGGCAACCTGATAAACACCGATGTTAGTAGCCTCCTAGGATTCATAAGAAGTTCCGATTGGTTTCAATAACTGGGCAGAGGATCGTAACGAGATGCTTGTGGTATCACAACGGACCCCTCATGGGTCTAACTGGGTTGGCTTTAGATGGCAGCCACTTTAACCTAACCTAACCTAACCTTTCCAGGATTTGCCTTAGTCAGAAAAGTTGGTCTATAAACGGGTTTCCGAGCCGGAAGCTACTGAAAAAAAAAAAAAATGAATAGATAGCTCGGGATGAATCAAGGCCGAGTTTCTCGCAACCATTCATGTTGTGCGTGTTACATTTTGGCGACGATGGAAGGTACCTTCAATTTATTGCCGACTTCGTCAGGCGAATTGAGAAGCTTTTTCATAACAAATTGTACTCTCGGAGGTTTGTCATTCCCCGACGAGAGGTGGTGCCGCGAAAAGTGTTCGGTGGACACGGTTGGGGCTTGAACCTACGCCGCTCACACAGCAGTCCAACGCACTAACCACTGAAGCCACACTGGTACGTGCTAATTGGTGTTGTGCAAAACAGTTTGAGACGTTTACAGCAGCACCTTTAGCTGATCGTACACTTTGAGCGGAGATTTAGAATTCTATCTCCGTTGGAACATGAAAACAACATCCACTGTAAGCAGTTTTTGCCAAAATTTCCAACTGACACTTGATTCCGAATATTCAGAAAGTGGATGACGTCCACCAATTTAATTGGTTCACTCTAAGAATAACCTTTGCTCGAACTGCACAGCTGTCCAATGCAATGTTCGGAGGGATTTCACCAGAAAACCTCTCTCCAAACTTCATTTCATTTTCAATCTCATTTCGCACAACTATTTCATTGCACTTGACTGCAATAAACCCGATTCTCACGACCTATACCTCCCGGAAGACTGTTAAAACTTCAAAGTCGACCCCACAAGGTGTCCAATCCACATCAATTAGCCATCGCGGTGCAGCTTAATGACTCCCAATTTAAACTTCGCCAGCCTTCTTATTAAATCATGAAACGTTTAATGTTCGTGCGTCCATCCGCCGCCGTCTAACTAGGGATTAGAAACTTTTCGCCAGCCTTACAATCTGCCAGTCTTTCGCCACCTTTTCAACTCGACTCAACCCCACAGCTCTCGACAGTCGGACACACACCGAACGAAGGAAGCACGAAAGAGAAAAAACCGACACCAAACGCATTTTGCCGACAAGATAATTGACCTAATTGCATACTTGGCTTACACACCAAAACACCATCCAGCCTCGGCCGCATGCATGCGCCACTCGAAGCTGTGAGAGAGGCATTTCCACCTAATTTCTACACAATACATATCGAACACTAATTAAGCGCACAGGCACAGGTATCTACCGGCAGCAGGTGGAAAGCTAGTCCCAAAGTGGGAGGGACAGACCGACGCGACGGACAGACCCGAACTGTTGCGCGCTGCAAATTGCATCTAATCAGCCATGCAGAAAACATTTCGCTATCTTGGCCAAAAATCAGCGCAGAAAAGAACTCGGTTTGTTGTTACAGACCACTTGGTGGCTGGAGCCTCCAATTGGTGTGTTGTTGTTGTCCAACAAATACAACGCGCGTTCAAAAATCCGCCTTTTCCACACTTTCATGCGGCAATTGCTGGCGTTGTTGCTGCTAGTGCTGGTGCTGCTCTAGGCCGCATGCTGCACCGGCGCAATCTCGGACAACTAATTTGTCCGACACGATCTTATTTTGTAACACTCTGCCGGCGTGTGTATGTGTGTGTTGAGGCAGTCTAGTTGTCTGCTCCCGGGAGGCAGGTAAATTTCACTGGTTTTCACACAAAACTCAGATACAGATCCGTCTAGCATTCCAACGAAACGTGGAGGATAAACCAATGCCGGGACAAGAGTGGAGTGGCGATGGCATGTTATTGTGATATATGACCAGGCCTTGGTGAATGGAAACAAAGAAGCAGCCATCGACTTAAACGCAATTCATTAGCACACCGAACACGGGGTGCACGACGACGACGATGGCGATGAAACCAAATGAAATTCCGTGCCATGTTGGGCACTGTGCTCCAGTTAAGTCTTTGTCTACGACTTCCTCCAGTGATGTCTTTCACTTTTTTTTTTCTACTTGACGGATATATGACGAGAGGTGTCGACCAATTAAACGGCTTCGTATGCAGTTCTCGATTGACATACTTTGGGCATAGCCATGGGAACCGAATTCATCTCTGATTTTCTGGCTAAAGAGACTCGATGAACTCTAAGTCGGGTTTCTTCTTGCCACAGACTATTGTTTAGAGGTCACATGAAAACCATAGCACGGGGTTGTCTACAGAGATCGATTGAACAAGCAATCACCCACGCATTGGCCAGAAGTGAGATGGAAAACTCCATGAAGATAAGTTGGTCGAGGACCAGCCGTATAGGACGCGTTTTAGCGAGAGTAATTGCCTGACCGAACAAGTCAAAGTCAGAGAATCACCAAGGAGCTGAAAGATGCTTTGGGGATCAGCTCGTAGGACAAAGGGAACAACTATTTTGAGTCGCCTTGCTTGAGGAGGTATGTCCCAAAGCCAGATAGAGCTGTCCGTATTCATAGTGCTTTCTCTAGAAGG
Organism: Matsumyia berberina; assembly: GCA_917880715.2. Classification (NCBI taxonomy): domain Eukaryota; kingdom Metazoa; phylum Arthropoda; class Insecta; order Diptera; family Syrphidae; genus Matsumyia; species Matsumyia berberina. The sequence continues at coordinate 113,584,107 of OU862872.1, forward strand.
ATGAGATCATTGCCATAATCATAATGCTTAACTGAAACAAAGTGGCAGAGCTTAATGATGAACAGAGGTCATAGCAAGACTCACCAGATTCTCGGTAGCGCAACCTGAATTGAAATATACTGTAAGGAAATTTTGAGATCGGAAGTGGTATCCTGAAAAGCCCTTATGCTCTTCAGTGCACTATGAACGAGAAGCAATGGTTTCTAGTGCAGTGTTGTGGTCTATCTCAAAAGGCCTGTATCTCGACAGTGGTAGTGCTAGTCACCTGAACAGAGGCTACGATTGGTATCCTTTGCTTGCTGTGAATATGCAGTCGTCAGCACGAAGGCTATTAAAACTCTGACAGTCTCTAAAGTCCATCTCCCCGTCAGGCTTTCTAATAAAAAAGGAATACCTGAGCCATTCAAATACACTGAAGAAATGACGTGCAATTCATGTTGCTTCCGAATTGACAGGCATGGAGAGACGTCTAGCCTCTTCGTGGAATGATTAATGACCCATCAGCTTGTTGAGGCTCACACCTTAGGTAACACCTTTCTTTCACACTTTCAGCAGTGATCCCTATCTTGATCCCTGTTACAGATCATGCATCGCTCATAAAAACCAAGCGCCACATTGCTATTCACTCACCACCGCCACCTTCTGTCACCACAACTTGACCATGTCCAGACTTCAAATCAAATCTGTCACGGATCCAGCAAAATGTGGGTAACCTCTGCGGATTTGGACAGATTTTAAAAAGTTGTATCACGCACTCACCCCAAACCGGCATGAACTTCAATTTTGCATTGCAAATTCGCAGACCTACGGTTGTATAAGCGCAGTTTCATAATCGCATTCCTTTTTCCTCCTCCTTAAGCCATTACTTGACACTTAAAACATGTAACATGACCATAAATAGTAGAATTTACGACCTCTAGCCACACCATGCCATGCAAAAAAGATTCTCTTCCTGAATTTTCGGACAAAGACCCGATGTGCTGGGAATTTTAATTGAATTTTATGACAACTCTTTGACAGTTGGTGCTTCAAATCGAAGAGTTCACAGTGAAGTTTTCCCTTTTACCTTCAATGACAGTTGGAGTGCATTTGTGTGTGCGGGCATGTTCGTAAGAGAGTGAAATGTCATTGGCAATTGTTTTCCCTTTTTGTCCCTGACGTACTGAAACCGAATGCAAATTTGATGACCTGCAGCGCCGGTCGGTGAGTTGAAAGGCAGAAAAGTGAAATTGAAACGCGAAACAATCGGATGATGCTGATCGATTGCTTTCTGGGACTCGATTAGCCCTCTCCGTGTGGAGATAATGAGTCGGATTGTTGCCAGCGACGTGGTAATGGTATTTCGATGAACTCTGATTTTGGGGCCAATTTCAACACTTTTACTTTTGCTGATACAGTCAGCTGTCAGTTTTGATAGATGTCTGTGGCGTGGACAGTGAGCGGAACGAAATAGATTGAGAGGCACGTGGGAATGGGTTATAAAAGAACTGCCGACGGGCTTACAATTGCATCGAAACTTGATTGTTATTCTAGTGCTCTCGTGCAGGAGAAGAGTAAAGCCCAACAGAAGCACTTTAATTAGGCATGACGTGGGAGAGATTATGATCTGTGGAACAGGCTTCACATGAGGTTTCAAGTTGATGGGATGAGTTCAAAGAAAGCCGACCGTTTTTTCCATTTTCACCTGCTCAAGGAAGCCTTTAACTCTCTATTGTTCTTCTTGCACTAATCCCAATCTTTTCCCTTTTCTTTACAGGAAATCATATCTTCTCCACAATGTGGAGTAGATGGCTAGTCACCGCTCCAGTCATATTACTCTATTACCAAATAGTATTAACCTTAACGAATTGCCTTAACATCGTGCCACTGACAGCGGAGGCCGCCTACAGTGGTGTTGCTGGTCCGCCTAGAACGAGCGAATTCATCAGCAGCAGCAGCAGTAGCAATAGCCGCCTGCGCTACAGCGATAGCCTAAGTGATACCTTTAGCAATAGTTACGATAGTATTAGCGATAATAGTTATGACCATGTACCCGCACCTGCGCTGTTATCACAGTCTTCACCCGCCCCCTATCAGCATCGTAGTCAAAACTTCAAGATCAGCCCGAAACCATGCACGATTGGATCGATCGATGGTACTTGCATGTTTGTCTGGGAGTGCATCAAGTCTGAGGGCCAGCATGTCGGCATGTGCGTGGACTCGTTCATGTTCGGATCATGTTGTGCGCACAATTTAACCCAGAACATTGTTCTGCCACAGACATTCTCGTTTACGCGACCACCGCCGTCGTTGGCCTCATCTGCGTACCTGCCGTCATCGTCAGGCAATCCGCATCATCATAAACCAAGACCACCGTCGAGTATCAGGTAAGTTTAATTACAGGCTGTTAGCTAGTTTGTTATCGATTTTTCGTTGCAGTGGAATGACAACTATCGAACGACCGCACGGTGCTGGGACACTGGTAATCCGGCCATCGGGACCACATCATCAGACTGCCATAACTCATCATCATGGCAGTAGTAATTACTATCAGCCACAACAGCAGCAACAACAGAAGCCAGTCATGTCATTATCACCCTCGTCGTTGTCATCGTCCTCGTCACCAACACTAGTAGTTGTGGGAACAACCAAGAATCCTAGTCTAACAAATTCATTAGCCGATATGGAAACATCTGCCAGCGTTCCGTCAAGTGAGTCCCTCCTTGTCTCGAGGTTTATTGCTCAATTACGATATTAATTGCTCTATTTACGTGGTTCTGCAGGTCTATGGAACACATCGCCGCAGACCTTACAATGGCATATGACAACCGAACCGAATTTCATTACCAAACCAAGGCCTCCGGTGTGGGAAAAACCATCGAAGCCATCGAAACCGTCGAAGAAGCCAATTCAGACACAGGCGCCATATATTACGTATTCGACACGCAGACCCATTGTCACATCGGGAAATATGCCAACGAAGACGAAGCCACAGGTAAGTGTGCACGTTGCTAAACCAAAGAATGTGATTTGAAATCTGAATTTGGCGTCGAGTTTGCTAAGACAATTGCTAAAGCTCCTCTGCAAGACGGATCTTGAAGGCAGTTCTGAGGTTAACAAGGGCCTCAACCAAAAAGTCTCTTTAGGCAGTACTCCAAGTTGATTGAGGTCATCCTCTACTTGCACACGCACTTTAGGAAGAGATCGTTCTGTTGTGCAGAGGTAGATCTTGAAGCATTCGATCATATTTTTACCAAATCTGAGCTGTATCCCAAGTCTTGGTCAATTTCCTAAAGCTTCTTTACACTGAATGTGGAAGTCGGTGATCAACTTTATCTGGGATTCCAACCTAATGAAGCTTAAGCTCTTGAGCTTAACGCTCCGATGGCCTCCTTTTGGTGGCACCACTCACAAGCACGTCTGAAATCTGTGCTGTGCCTTGAAGAAAAGGTTGCATTCAATTCAGGTTGAGCCCCTACGAAACGTCTTTGCTTTGATCCTCTAAATTTCAATCAAAGCTCCTTCATTGAGTAAGTTCAAATCTGCCTAAGACGACCAAAATCTTTCGATCAATGCAAGCCTATTCCTCCCTCTCAATTCTCATCAACTTGTACCTTCGATCAAATCTAATACAATTTTCTTCTCATTGCAGACATTTGGCACAAAACCAACGAAACCGGTGACAACGACTCGACCCTATTCTCCCTACTCAACGAGCTCATCGTCAACATCAACCACCACAACCTATCGGCCGTCCTCCTCCACACATTACTTTCCATCCACACACTATCCATCCCCATCGTCATCCTACTCCAGCTATACCTCATCTCCAACATACAAGCCAACAAAACCTCCAACGAAATACACAACAACTACCTCGAGCGTCCTAACCCCAGTGCGACAGACGCCACCACCCCTAAACCTAACCACAATCGAATCTAATGAAATCCTGAATCATGTGACCAATGAAACTCCAATCAAAACCATCTCAGCCGCTCGAAGTGGTAAGTCCGACTTTAACATTTCACCACGCATCCATAATGACATGATTAACCGTTTGCAGAATGTGGCGTTCCATCACTAGCGCGACCGGAAACCCGCATTGTTGGTGGCAAAAATGCTCCATTCGGTCGATGGCCTTGGCAAGTGTCAGTACGGCGCACATCCTTCTTCGGCTTCTCCAGCACACACCGATGCGGCGGTGCACTGATTAACGAAAACTGGATCGCAACAGCCGGTCATTGTGTGGATGAGTAAGTCTAGTTTTTACTCCCAACCAAATTTGGTTTTGGTCGCTCCCCCTTAACTGTGTTTCTCTTGTGCGCATGCGCACAGCCTTCTAACGTCACAGATCCGCATCCGAGTTGGGGAATATGATTTCTCTCACGTACAGGAGCAGCTGCCATATATCGAGCGTGGCGTAGCGAAAAAAGTCGTCCATCCCAAGTATAATTTCTTTACATACGAATATGACCTGGCGCTGGTGAAACTGGAGCAACCGCTCGAGTTTGCGCCGCATGTGAGCCCGATTTGTCTGCCATCAACGGATAGTTTACTGATTGGGATGAATGCAACGGTAACAGGATGGGGCCGACTAAGTGAGGGTGGAACACTGCCCTCGGTGCTGCAAGAGGTAAGTGTCACACAGTGTCTTGGATTCGGTGAGTGATTCATTTTGGATTTCTGTTGCAGGTTTCAGTGCCGATTGTGAGCAACGACCGGTGCAAGTCAATGTTTCTGCGAGCCGGACGACAGGAATTCATTCCGGATATATTCCTGTGTGCTGGCTACGAAACGGGTGGACAGGATTCGTGCCAGGGTGACTCGGGCGGTCCATTACAGGTGAGTGAAATTTGAAATAAGTCAGACGGAATGTGTGTGGACAAGGGACCAGCGCTAGAAGTCTTGAACTTGCTATTTGAATGAGGAATAGAACAATGAGCTAGCGTCAATTGGCGGCAGCTAAAAAGGTCTACAGAAAAGTCAGCGATAGCAAATGTTTATCTGTTAAAGAATGACCGACAGTAACCAATTTTTCTTTCAAAATTTAATCAACCCCCTTCACTACATTTACAAACTTTTCCAACAATTGCTTGAGGGAAATGACAAAGGAGGCCAAAGCACAGAGAAATTCTCACCCTCCAAAACCAACCAACCAATCAAATACATATGCTAGTTACCTTAAGCATTTAATTTATATAAAATTTGTCCTTGACACAACATCATTTAAGTAAATATCTTAGAAGATGTCAAAAGTTGAAAAATTACCGTCAACAAAATACGTGATTACATCGGTTGAAGGCTGCTGTATAAAAGGCGCCGCGAGCCGCGCGTCGCCTACAGCATTTAATGATTCGCACCACATACATACATATGTATAAAAGTTAGCAAAAATTATTCACTCACCCCGGTTAATTTCTTCTTCTGATGTCTTCTGCATGTTCCAGGTACTTGTTGCTGCAGATATTCAATGTCACAAAAAATCACTCCCGAACGCTTACCCGAACTTATTAACCAAAGAAAAATCTGGCAGTCTGGTGGCACAAGAAAATAAAACACCAAAAACTTCACTCGCCAACCAGCGCCATTATTGTTTCTTCTAGCTTAGTACACTTGCACAAGAACAACTGAGAGAGAGGGAGAGCGGCACACAAAACTTTTTTTTTTCCATTCCATTTTTCCGAACCATTTCGACCACTCGATTTTATCCGCGCACTTTGAACACTTAAATTACACTGCGACAAGTTCTTAGTCGAATGCACAGAAGAAGCTTGCAACCCAATTAGAGCGAAGTTGGGATAGGTCAAGGTTTTCTCCAAAAAAATGTCATCTATTTTCTTGCCTTTGATCTTCAAAAGATGTTACGTACAATCTCCCAAATCACATTTGACGTCACTAGAGTTGAGAAATAATTCTTTTGATATTTTCTGCAGATTTATTGTAAAATATGAATGCAATTGTGTTTGGTTATTCAATTAACACATAAGAACAGGCTTTGAAAATAATTTCTCCCAATATTTCCAATAGAAAAGGGATTTTTAAAGAAATTGTAAAAATAACATTTGCACAGCCAAAAAGTGCAGTAAGTTGAAATATGAACTGAACTCATTTTTTCGCCCATTTTGTGCAACCAGAATGGAATTTCGAATTCACTGGCTATTTGTTTTGGGTTTTTTTATCTAATTTTGAGGTTTTTCTTATTTGAAAACCAGAAGAACGAAAGAAAAGGTGGACAAGATGAAAATTTGAAATATGTAGAAGCGTAGGAAGGGAGCAAAGCGAGTTTCTATAGAGAAAGGACCATTAACGATACACAGTAGGAGGAAGGGATTGGTTTGATGATCTCAGCTTCTGATAGGGGCTGTGCGAGACTTCGAGCGTCACACCGTCAGAGCGTAAGCCAGTTTGATGTGTGTTGATGTAACTTTGTATGAACAAATGACAACTGTCATAGAACAGTCTGATGCTTATTTGCTTTGCAATTGTTTTTAACAAAAGAACGATGAACATGTGAGCTTCGATAAGATTGTGTAAATACAAGATTATATAACTCTTCAATGTACGTCACCCTATGTTGTGCACCGAGGTATAATGAGCTACCGTATGTTTTATCCTGGACACTTGTAACCATACAGTGAAACACATTCTAAGTGAATATCCTGCGTTTGATTATGTCAAGCATTCGACTTTTCTTGTGCCCTTTCATGGGAAAATTACTTCAATCTCTAGCCCTTGTTTGATTGGTGAAACAACTGGCAAATACATAGAAAACAAAAATGGCGACCATGCTAAACGTAGAGATAGCTATTGGCGATTCAACGCATGTTATACGTGAACCAATCACTTCGGTTTAATTTATTTACTCATTCCGTATCTAACATTTGCGTTACTTTCTAAAAAAATTAAAGACAAACAAACCCTTGTTTGCACTAAGTCCTTTGTTACACAGATCTGTCATACAGGGTACTCCTGTCGTCCTGGATATCGTCGATTCTGTTGTTGATTGTGTCGTTGAAGTAGTTGTTGAATCGGTGGTTGATGGTGCTGCGGACGTCGTTGATTTTGTCGGTGATTCTGTTGTGGGTGGATTTGATCCCTCTGTTGATTCTGTCGTTGATGCTGTTGAAGACGCTGTTGTTGATTTTGTCGTAGATGCTGTTGTCGATTCTGTTGTGGATGGATTTGATCCCGCTGTTGATTCTGTCGTTGCTTCTGCTCCAGACGCTGTTGTTGATTCTGTCGTAGATGATTCCGCTGTTGATTCTGTCGTTGATTCTGTTGTGGATGCTGTCGTTGATTCTGTTGTTGATTTGTGTCTTATCCCTAAATTATTTAAAAATACGATTTTTCCCCGTTAGAAATCTTAAATTATTCCAAACTCTTACAATCTCTCCAATTCCAATGTGTGGTCGAATATGGTTCCTCTGTCGACTCTTGTCCTGAAATTAAAAAATATTCGATACTGTGTTAGAATATTTGACGTTTTGTGCTATTAATTCCAATACGGAGTCGCTTACATCCTTTTCGGACCTTTGACAATTTCATTTACAAATACTTCCTTTCACAACCAGGATACTCACCTAAACATGTCCGGTAGGAGATGCCTAGAAGTAAGACCAATGCGACTAAAAGCCTTTCCGACTTCATGGTACGACTTCAGGAGTGACTTTGTGTAACCGTTGTTTAGAAAATAATTCACTGCAGTGTAGAACTATATCGCATGCATTTATATAGCATTTGGAAAAAAAATTCAACTATTTGCTCAAGTTGTGCACGGAATTATAAAAAAAATGACGGATGCAATGACTATGGCTAACAAAGAAAAAACTTTGTCTGGTTGTTATAATGTAAATATTGGAATATTGACTTTTTCACAATACCACCTCTCGATAGAGGGGAAGAATTGGCTTCCACGATGACTGCTTGTGGTGACCATAACTTAGAAGAAGCATCTCGAATGAGAAACTATATGGGAGTGAAGTTACTAGACAAAAACGTTGCTATTCTCTAACCCGATATTTTAATTCATTTTCTTACATCTGTAACACTTCTATAGAACTCTTATTCACTTTCGTTTTATTTAATTTTTTCTAGGTAAAGTCCCAAGACGGTAGATACTTCCTTGCCGGTATCATATCCTGGGGTATTGGATGTGCTGAAGCCAACTTGCCCGGTGTATGTACCAGAATATCGAAATTCGTTCCTTGGATTATGGAGAACGTTGTATAATGACTGAGAAAAAATAAACCGAAACGCAAACCTTTTGTAAATAATTTTAAATTTTTTGTTTTTAATTTTAATTTTCACCCAAAACAACGCAAACAAATTAGAAAAAAAAAAACGAAAAGCAAAAGCAATTTTAATTTGAATATGTGATTTATTTAAAAATACACCAAGTTTTCTAGTTAAATCTTATCATCGTATAAATATTCATGCCTTCTCTCATTCCTTTAAAAGGTTTAAAACTTAAAAATTAATTAATGTGCAACATAAAATAATCAAATGTTTAGTTTTATTGTTTTGTAAATAAAATATATATATATACATGAATGTATTCACAAGCATAGAAATTTTATCAATAAGTTTAAAAATATTTAAAGTGTATTTTTATGTTGTTATATATTTTTATATTTAAAACTCATTTCCTTTCTTTCGCACAAGACAAAACGAAAAGTGAATTTAAACGCAATAATAAAATATACATCTAGCCGAGTATGTGTAAATGTAAAATATTTATTTAGTTATGTACTGACTTTTTTTATATAAGAAAACATAAAGAAAATTAATAAATTAAATAAATAAATTAATAATTATCTTGCCCAAAGATGCAAAACAAAAAAAAAAAAAAAAAAGAAATATTTCTTTTCATTTGTAATTGCAAATTTTTAATTTTATACATTTTTCTTTTTTTTTTTTTTTGCGAAAATATTATCTTGTAAAAAACATAAACAATAAAGAAAAAAAAATGTTAAGAAATCTCAAGTTGTTTTCTTTGCATGTGTGCAGAATGGTCAGGTGCAATTTTGAAGAGTCCAAGGGTCCAATTTGGCAGAAAATAGATCAATCCTGTTGAGGACTACAATGTCGGTGGTGAAACGGCCGGAGTAAACGATGGAAAATGTATATGTTTGGGTTTTACCTGTCGGGGCCGGTGTAAATTGGTCTGCCATGTCATATATTTGAATTGAAGAAGAATGTAAGTAGATGCAATGTCACATCAACGTGTCTGACGATGACGATGTGACGCTCGACATCTCGCATAGCCCCTACCGAGAGCTAGCAATACTTTCCCTTCTACTGTCTATCATTTAGGGTCCTTTCTGATGGAAACTCAATGGAAATTCGCTTTTCAACCCTTCCACAGCAGGTTCTTTTGAATATTTTTATTTCCTATGTTTCTACATACATATGCATGTATTTCAAATATTCATTTTATCCACTTTTTCTTTCGCTCAAGTTTCCAAATGAAAAAACCTCAAAATATCCAGTAAATTCGAAAATCTCTTCTGGTTGCACTAAACGGGCGAAAAAATGCGTTCAGTTCATATTACAACTTTTTGGCTGTGCAAATGTTCTTTTTACAATTTCTTTAAAAATCCCTTTCCTATTGGAAATATTGGGAGAAATTAATTTCAAAGCCTGTTCTTATGTGTTAATTGAATAAACAAACCCAATTGCATTCATATTTTACAATAAATCTGCAGAAAATATCAAAAATTTAAAATCAAAAATATTTCCCGATCAAGGAAACATAATTTGGCAGATTGTATGCAACAACCTCTGGAGATGAAAGAAAAGAAAACCATTTACCCCTGTTGACCTATCCTAACTTCACGCTAATTGAGTCGCAAGCTTCTTGTGCCGATTCGACTAAGCACTTGGCACAGTGTAATTTAAGTGTTCAAAGTGGTAAGTTAAAACTTAAAAAGTGCGCGGAGAAACATACTCGAGTGACCGTTCCGTTCGTGTGAAAAAAGTGAAGTTTTGTGTTCTGCTCTCACTCTCTCTTAGTTTGTAACATAGGCAGTGTAGATTTGCAAAATGCTGGATGGCAAGTGCTGTGTTTGTTGTGTGTGTGTTTTCTTATATAGCCTCCAGAGTGCCAGCTTTTTCTGTTTCTGTCTTTTAAGTTTCGGTTTCGGTACGCGTTCGGGAGTGTTTTTGTGTGACATTGACTATATGGAGCAACAACCATCAATATTCAGAGACATCAGAAGAAGAAATTATTCGGGGTGAGTACATATTTTTTATGTAACGTTTGTATGTAGATGTGTATTTCTATCATGTGCGAACAATTGAGTGCTGTAGGGTGAATCGCGGGTCGCGGCTAGCGGCGCGTTTTATATAGCCGTCTTCGAAGAAATTTTCATATTTTTGTTTTAATTTTCAAAAGTGTTTTTTTATTTGCTCAAGGGGGTCATTATTGTAAAAAAAAAATTGAAATACACTGGTCTAACAGATCCGGAAAGATTCCTGTTGTACATACAAGTGATTTGCGCAATGGTTTTAGTCATTGAAAGTTTGGTTATGAAAAGGTTTTGGGGATTGTTAAGGATAAGACTTTGTTACAAAATTGTATGAGTGGAGAGGAGGGTCTCGTATTAAGAAGCCAACCAGTAACAATCGATAGTTGGCGTCTCTAAACCAAATTTGGTTGCTTTTTTCTTTAATTTTGCATCCAGCAATGGATGTAACTTTAAAATGCTATGCAAAACACGTTTGCTGGTACTTAAAACTTTCGCGCATTACCTGAAATTTAAGGTAGACATAATATTTTATACGAATGCAACAATTCTATGTCCATGAACCCGTGAATCACAGCCACCATTCTTTGCGAGTCTCAGCTGAATTGGAATGGGTCTGCGGCGAACTTTCACCACCAAAACTTGGGCCACCAAAAACCATTCCTGAATTCCTTTCGGATTCTAGGTGGTTTAGAGACAGAAACTTTGAATGGAATTCTGTTGATGGACGGATATGTCTGGAATGGAAACAGTGGGTAGAGTGTATGAATCAAATCCTACGGACCATTTTCAGGAACTTTGTCGTGCCTCAATGGTTAGTTTGCTTAGTGAGCTGATACGAGTTCGAATCTTAGCAAAATCGAGCAAACTCAGCCGAACTGATTAGGAATGGTTCTATGTCCTATCTCCACATACTTCATATCAGAAGTGACACATAGCTACAGCTCGAGATGAGTCAAGGCCTAGCTTCTCGCAACCACTCAAGTTTTGCGTGCTGCATTTTCGGAAGAGATCTAGAATTTTTTACCGACTCCAAACGGCGAATTAAGAAACATTTTCATTGCGTATTGTACTCTCGGAGGTTTGTCAGTTCCTGACGAGAGGTGATGCGGTAATGGATACGGCTGGGGCTTGAACCCACGCCCCTCGGTCCAACGCACTAACCACTGAGCCACGGCGACGACTCTTTGTTCACTCAATGTAAATCAGAAACGCTTCATACCTTCCACTTAATGCGGCCTAAATAAACTAAAAGGCGAACTTACAACGAGTGTTGAGCGTGTGTGGCCAACTAATCGTATCCCTTGAGCTATCTTCTCAGGAAATAGAGGAGCGACAACCGTCTGATTTGTGCTCATGCCCCTAGAAAAGAAAAGAATGAGGAGATCACTGAAGATTGTACGGATTCCTTGCGAAAACCCAAGAGCAAGGTCCGAGAAATGACGTCAAGATCCTTCTTAAACCTCCAACACCCGGTTTGGAAAGAAGCACATCTTTGGGAGGATCATGAATAGGCATAGTCTGCACGACACGTCAAACTCCCTAGTCAAACGTTAGCAAACTTCAGGTTTGTCCCTTCAATCAAGTGGCATCCCTACTGATTGGTGCATACAAATGAAAGCTATCCACTTCAAGGTCTTCTCAGGGCCTCCAGCACATCTTGGTTACACTAATTTTTTTCAAAGCATATAAATGCCATTCTGCACACTAAACACTCTTGTGCGATCGGCTAAAGAATGCAAATGAAGGAAGTACCGCAGGGTGACTTGCCTCACCGACTGACTTAGTTTTTCAAGTGATCTCTCCGTCGTCGTCTACTGAGGTAGGTGATCGGTAGGTGATAGGTAGGAGGAGAAAAAAAAGGGAAAAGCGATTGTTTTCTCGTGCGGGCGGTATACAGCCCATAAAGTGCTATCAATCAAAATCGATACTTAGGCGGAGTTGAAATGGCGATGATAGACACAAAGACGGAGAGAGTGATCGCTTAATGATCCAAAGGCCACCAGGTGAAGATTCTATTTTTTTTTTTCGTGTAGTTGAATAGAACGATCGTTGATTGAAGTATACACGTACACAAAAGGAGGAGGTTTGTGGTAATCGATATTGGAGTTTGGGTTTCTGGGTGTGGAATGGTGCAGTCGAACTTTACGATTGGGAGGTTCAAACTTGGAAGTTGTGAACTGCGATATGCTGTGTTTTTTCCCAGATCGTCTTACTGTCGTTTCTGTAACCGCGGGCAAGTATTGTCCACCAAGTCTAGCTCTGCAAGCTTCTATGTCATCCCACTTCTTTCAAAAACAAGATTCTTGTGTTGCGAACAATTGAGAAGTCCACCACCGAACACATAAACATCAGACAACAATGCGATTTCCCTGTACCCCAAAGGCATCAGCTCCATACCCACGCTGGGTCTAGCCACACCATTGTTCAAACCCTACCAAGTGAATTCCCTTCAAGTGACACGCTAACCTGGATAAAAATGGAATTTTTTCTCCTTCTACTCTCGCGAATGTCATAGAAGATTAATTGGATGCAAATTTAAGGTCCGTGATGATGGATCGATGCCTATCTCAATTGGAATTCTAAACGGTGTTTGGTTTCTCTCTCTCCTTGTGGACAGTTCTGGGTATCTGGCAGTCGGTAGCTTCATCATATCATCATCCACCACCTACTGGGCGGGTGAAACGATATTAAAATCGATACCGAAAGGCCACTACCTATCCCGACTGGCATTTCGATCTGCTTCCACCAATTAAAGATGAATATTGAAATTTTTCCATCTGGAAGTGAAACCGAATCGAGTCAAGGCTACAAGTCGTTGATTAATTCATCACATTCGGTGGGGCTTAGGACGAGAGATCCGGATGATTGATCGTTGGTATTCAGTGAATGATCGATACTTTGAACTATGGCTTCACGTTTACAACGAAAAAAATGTTGTGGAAGGAAAAAAACCGCAAATGAGTGAGGGAATGCCTGACAAATTGTATCGCACATGACTCTTTACGTTGTTGACGCTTTAGTTTAAATGGAGGTTTGAAGGGGGAGAGCCCCTGCTGACTCCAATTGGTCGAACACTTAACAATAAAACCGAACTCAGTTTGATGTATGTTTGTTGGGCTTTTTGGGTCACTGTGCCTTGTGGTTCCTATTGCGATTCGTTTGGCATATGACGGGGAATGCGAAGAAATTCTTGAGACCCAGGGTCAACACAGAAAGTGATGAGATGAGATGAGTGTGGGAATATATTTGGAATTTCTGAGACACGGAAAGTGAGAGCTGGAACTTTGAAGCGATGATACTTAGTTTTGCGTTTCTATTTTCTTTCGGGTTATTTTCTCCAGAAGCAGCTGCGTGACAGTGGGTCTTATAAACGGAATCCATGCAGCTAAGCTTGTCGAGTTCATCCAATTGAGGACGAAGAGGATGCTCTTACTTAAATTGAGAGGACTGCGCCGTAGAGCAGATAAAAGACGAAAGGATTTCTGAGGACTCATTTCTGGCACTCGTGGGATCCCAATCCCAATAGTAAATGACAAAATCAGCATAGAAAATTCCAAACTTGGACCAAAAATCCCCTTCAAGCGCTAGCATCTAACCAAATCACCGTCATTAACCCTTTTTTTCTCAGCAATTTGTGACGACAATTGGTGCTCGCACCAAGCAAGCGTCATCGCAAATGCAACTTTCCCATTAGAAACACGATCCCATGTGTACACTTTCTGCGAAAGGGGCACTGGCGAGGCAACCATCTGTCAAACAAAAGACATGTTCACTTAAACCACTTAAGTCTGAGGCATGCACCAGGCGCGCTGCTCACACCACTCGCGCCTTAGGGCACAACTGTTTGTTTGATGTTTTCATTAGGAGTGCACACACTCTAATGCATTTGCCTAAGCAATTTGGAGTGATTACCACGATCATTGGTGGAATCAGTGGAATCAGATGGTCGTTGGGATAGAGACAGAGAAAAGGCCTCGACTTCGCTGGCATTTCGATGCTGTGCGGTGTGGCGCCTCCAAAACTATGTGAACATTCTATCTCGAATGTCAGTAGTGACCGTGTAAATAAGACCTGAAAAGAGGGAACATCCATGTACCAAAGACATGACATTGGGTCAAGTGAATGAAGTGGGTGCTCGCTGGGACCCTTGTATACCTCAAAACATAATCTGACAGATGCAGTGAAAGTTACTGTGGTAATTTACGTAGATTGAGCTGCTCATGTGTGGGGGTTAATGGGGAATGTGTTTAAATCAAGGTTGGGCTGCGCTTAGACACATTTTGTACCTTTAAGTGGCCAAAACCATAATGATTGGAAATTTGATGATGAATTATGATAGACATTCGTGGGGTCGTGTCGATTTGGACCGTGAGCCGAAAAGAAAAGTTCGAACAGAGCTGGCATCTATACCGTAACCTATTTCAGCTGGTAGCATGCTTGTCTTGGCGTAAACAGAGCTATTGTCGATTCGAAAAATGCTCCAGGGCTTAGACAATTCAAACAACTATTCGAGTCCTATTTCTGCAAAGCTTATTTCTAGTTGAAGAGTGCCATCGTCCAGAGCATCGGGTTTTTAACAAAACCCTGCTATACCCCTCATGTGACTATGAATTCCTCCGCACCATCCCTTGTGACACATAATAAGATTCGCGCAATTTTTCTAGAATGTATTTCTAACTCACGGAGTTAAAGGCGTTCTTAACGTCCATCGTTATGACGGCATAGTACTCTGTAGCTCCTTCTCTGAATCATCTTCCTTCCATGGCACATTGTGCTGTGCAAACCACAATCTAAATGGCATCAACCGTCGGCTGTGCCTTGCAAAATTCATCCCTGTGTTCCGTTTACCGTCTACATCATCAATAGCTCCTTCTCACTTGCTACAGATAATGTGCTTAAAGGACTTTTTTTTGACCTCCTGACGGTTGGTAGAGCCAGCTTTTGCTTCCTCCTTTACCCTGGAGAAAATCTCCATTCAAGCACGAAGAGATCGAGTTTGTGTTCAGAGAAACTCAAGTTCAACAATCCATTTGATGTGGCAATTGAATGGTTGTGACCAACCCAAGCGTTTGGTGTGAGACAATGAGCCGGCTATCCTTGACTGCTGCCTTAAGGTTAACATCTGGTCCAGGGGCTTGTTGGATTCCAAATTTTCTGAATGCCCAAGTATCTCCTTGGGCTTGACAATAACATTGATGTCATTTCCATAAGAGATTCACTCTCCAGCTGGGTACATTGGGAATACTTCCTTAACTATGTTCGACAGCATATGTTTCTGAGCAGTGAGGTGGTTGTCCTCAAAAGGCTTTTAACTGCTCGTTCCAAGAGTTTTCGTCCCTTCATTACACAGTTGGTTAAAACTACGACGCCTCGTTAAATCCTTAACTCGTCGTTTGATAATGCTGCCGAAATTTAAATACAAGCCTTAAAATCGTCTCCTGGCGTGGCAATCCCTTCCTGCCTGGTGGAAGAGGGAAATCGCGCGGTGGGTAATGTCAGTTTGCCTCCCGTCTCACGAAGCATCACACGTCTCTGTGATGTAGTTGATCAGTTACTTAGACTTCTTCTTGGCTGAACCAGTCAGCAAATATGAGGGCATAAGGCTGCTGCCACGCATTGAGTATGGTTATGGCCACGCAGTCGTTGAGCGGCAAGCGTCATTTCTGAGCATCATTCTCTGCCGCTTTGCCGCTTGCTGCTCATTAGCCTAAGACTACTCATCGATTAGGTCTGTCTTTCATGCTCTTTTTAACGACATCTTTCCTCGATGCATTGCTTTCTGACCTCAAACAACATAGAACTGACTTAGTACTCCAGCCTGCTTCTTCTTTTGGTTTATCACCGCCTCTGACAACTAGAGTTCGAACTTTAGCGTTCATGGTTAGTTTGTCTATGAAGCTTTCAGCTACGAACGTAGTAAGTCACTCTACATATTAGGTTGATTGCACGCATCATACAAAAGATTTCATAGGTCGCAACCATCCAGATCTGATGTGATCTCATACATTTTGCCCGATCCGGAGGTGTTGAATCTTGTATAGGGAATCAAGCGCTTGTGCAGTAGTATGGCCGTCTGGAAAGCTTTCTTGATATCCAGGAAAGCTACGAACCTCAAATCTGATTGTTCTTTCACTTATATGCTGCTCCACCCTCTGAAAAGATATCTTTTGGATCTTTTTCGGACTAGATGTGGACGTCTAGAGCAATCTTAACAACAAGCAAACCCATCACAACTTGATTTTATTAATTTTTAATTTATTTTTCAATTAACGGCTAATATTTCTTAAAAAAGACTTAAATCAATCTTACGTATAGTCTTTTATAGTATTTGGTCATTTGATCACTTAACGTCTAAGAAACTCATGGCATAATATCACATTCACGATGCTACAGACATTTTGTTGGCGTCTTCCCTTAAAACAAAAAAAAAACTAAAACAACGAACTGAACCTTAACTTCTATGAAACTTAAGTTCTATCGACACAATTTTTTGTAATCATCAGTTCTGGGGCTTACGGTATTACATGCTCCGCCAACACTTAGAATAAATTAAAAAAAAAAACTAAAACATCTCAATTCACAATGGACGACAAATGGATCTCCCCTTTAAAGCATCTTCGCCTTAGTGCGGCGCGTAACCTTTTCGAATGGCAAGCTCTTGGAATATCGGCGAATTCGTTTGTACGCCATCACAATAGCACAGACAATGGCAAAAATGGTCGCCACCACAGCGAGTACAACGTCCAATAGCAAATACTGCATCCATGAAAGCTTCACCCATGAGTGGCGCAAGTGTTGCGTTCCACCATTCCGTAGCACGTACTCAATCCACCACACTCCACGTTCCACTGGACGCATTGGTTCGTCGACAAGAATGGTGTGCAGTTTGTTCATGTTCTTCTGGTACCTGTAATGAGGGAAATTAATAATTAATCATTTCGTAATGATACAGTTTTCGAATTAAAGTGATTGCATTTTATAGTGAATTTAAACAAATGTGGAGTTATGCACAACCAACAAAAAGCAAAACAAAAACCGAAGAAGCTGTCATAATTAGAGAATTCTTGAACTAATTATCCAGTCAGCAACAGACTGCAGACAAATTTGATGGTAAGTCTTTTATCCTTAATTCATCAAAGTGACATTTTTTGATTAAATCATGGTCCGTCGAGTGTTCCGGCCAGTGTAAGCAACATAGAGTGGAATCTCCACGCAAGATGTGACGACGTTTATCGTCAAACGAAGATATCTCTCGGTAAATGAAAAGCAATTCAAAGGAAAAAGAGGAAAACGTTTTGAATTGATTATGATTGATGGGCACGAGCATCGGTGAGGAAAAGTCAACCAAAGTTAATGTAATAATGTCAATAGCATGCTTGTCTCTGCAAGGATACGACTTTGTTTCGTCCAAGGAGAAGAGGCCATCCAGGAAGGAGAGATAGGCACCTAAACTGCTCAATCATCGAACACGTGCATGTGTGTATGTCACTTGCAGGAAATTTTGAAACTTCTTCACCAAGCAGTTGCTTGGGAGTGCAAATGAGTTGGATTTTCTATGACTTAAATACTTTTGGCTATACAGGGGACAAGGAAAAGCAAGAAAACTGCTGAAGGAACTGGATAACTGCATGTGGTGATGAATTTGTGCAAAATGTTCAATTTAAGCTGCTGGATGTTGGTAACGCTCTAAGGAAAAACAACAATTCAAGCGAAGTCTAGGTGAATACCGGGGCGATTCGAGAAAACTCGTTTTAGTGAAGATATGGATTCTAAGGAAGCAGTGCCAGAGCTGAGCTACCCGACATACAGTCTTGAAGGTTTAAGAACTGGGACTTCAAAATGACAAAACCCCTTCACTTTTAGCAAAGGAAACATGAAAAGTCAATACAGCCAAAGTGGTCTACAGGATCGATAAAACGTTCCACGTCGAAGAATTTACACGTAGTGCTTTTCTTGACATCGCAGGAGACTTCTAGAGCATGAACTATGAAGCAATCTCAAACAGTCTAGTCGTGGAGTTCTTTCCTCCTGATCTATGAGCAGGTTGTAGTCCAAGATTTAGGACATAATGGCTTCAGCGTGATGGCATATAATATCGACGTCCTGGTTCTAGTATGTATCAGTAAGCGAAAGACTTAACCACGCACTGAACCAGAAGTCGATGGAAATAGATTTCTGATACAATTTGGTCGACCGAAATGTATTTTTGGGATCAATGGCAAAACAAAGGCAAAACACCAAGGAATAATCAAGACATTATCATTCTCGTTGATAACCTTAATGTCTGGATGTAGACACGTCTACCAGTTGTGCCTTGAGATTGATTTGAGGCAGCAGCCAACCTCATTGCTCGGAAATTTGTACACTAGTCACGGGAGTCAGAGCTGACCTCTTTGGACTCAAAAACTAGCTCTAGGAGTCACTGGAAAAAATTCCAAAAACTGACATAAACCTAAGCAGATGAAATGCTGATCTAAACATTGCTGGGCAGGAGGTTAAGAAAGTCGACTGCTTTCTTTATATAGTCTCAGCTGATGGTGGCACCGAACTAGATATGAGCAGAATCGGCAAAGCAAAAGCTGCCCCTGGGATGCTATCCAAATTCTGGAGAAGTTATGTTTTCAGCATGTAAGCCAAGTTGAGACTTTTTCTCCCACACTACACTACAGCCCCGGGGCAAAATCGTCTCTTCCGTTCTGAGGCCAAATTGTCTCATTTTTACGTGACGAGTTATCCGATCGCGGAAGAGACGATTTGGGCCCTGATTTGCCACTCATAAGCTGAAAACCTTCCAAAATGTTCGAAAAAGTCTCAGGCATTACACTTTTACAGCGATGGAAATGGAAATGGATCGAACACGCCGCGAAGTCGAGTCGAGTTGTGAAGTATGTGGAGGGTTGAAATTCACGCCCCCAATCATGCAGAAGAGCCGGTAGCTTTAAGCAAGTATGGTGCAGAAAAGTTGAAGAGAAATTGAGGTCATAAGGGATAAACTGGAGGGGGCATCAATGCATAGCAGAAGTTGTTGACGCCCTATGCCCCACAAAGGATGAAATGATGTAGGTCAGTTGCAAGAAAGGATCTACGACAAGGCTATTGAGAAAGACCTAAGCCACAGCCAAGATGTAGAGGTGTTCTTCAACAATTAATTTGAATTTTAAATGAAACACCCACTGACGATCCACAATATAAAATCATAAACCATCAAGCGCACTTCCTCACCCAAATCTCACGGCAGGTTTCTTCGGCAAACCAGTTTCTTCATAGCACTTAAATCTGACTTCGGCCTCTTCTAAATGCCAATAAAGATCAATTGCTATTCTTAATGATCACAGAACGAACAAAAACGCAAGCAAAGCAGAGAACGCAAGACCACAACAAAAATGTTGGCTTCTTTTTTTCGTTCGATTGTTTGAGGTGAGTAGGTATAGCATAATCGGTGAATCAACCAAGGCCATATGGAATTTTTTTCGCACACAACCCGTCAAGCCTCTAGTGATTTCTTGATGTTCACCAAACACACAAAAAGACACATGGTGCGTCAAGTACAAATAACGCACGTGGTGTCTTCGTTGTCGCAATTTTAATTGAATTATTGTGCAACAATTCTCATTTAAATTTTATTGTTCACATATCACTATATGTGACCACCTGCTAATGTAGTCCACAAAGAGTGCAAGTAGATAACGAATTGCAAATAATTTCTGGTCGCGAT
Source organism: Matsumyia berberina (assembly GCA_917880715.2). Classification (NCBI taxonomy): domain Eukaryota; kingdom Metazoa; phylum Arthropoda; class Insecta; order Diptera; family Syrphidae; genus Matsumyia; species Matsumyia berberina. Next base: position 113,604,048 of record OU862872.1, read on the forward strand.
TATGAAATTAAATTTTTGAGTAATACATGCTAAACAGTTGACGTTATTGTCGGCCATTGTTGAATCCGATTAGTTTTGATCGAAAAAATGGTATTTATGGTTGAACTGTCAGTATTTGAGGAGATCAAATGAGTCTGTCAGTTGACGAAGTTAATATCGAATTTTTCTCTTATGATTGAGGTAATTTGAGATGTTTACTTGTTTCACTAAGAAATGTATGTCTAGACGGCTCATGTATCATCGTTCTTGACTGGATTTCCAATTAAGTCACTTTTTCGACTGAATAATATCTGATTCGCTGACCAAAGGAGATAAAGCTTTGTAGAAACCTTTAAGTTTGTAGCAAAGGTGAAACCAACTTCAGTTCCTTTTGTATTCATCGGTGGCCAGTATCTGAATCTGACTCAGAGCGACAACCAAGCAGAGAAAGTCCTCGTCTAAGGTGGGGCGCGCGAATGGTAGGGACCTCATCTAACTCGAAGTGAGCAACTCAAGATAGTTAGCTTAAGACCCAGTTTGTTGGTTGAGGATTCACCCCGAATTGCAGCAACACCTTCCGTCATACTTCTCTGAGTTGAACCTCTTTCATTGTAGGAAACTTGGCATTTCTCACGCTTCTCTGCAAAATCTACACAAACAGTTTCCATTTTGTATTATTCAAATGAGAAATCAGAAACTCTGGCACGTGCCAAAAAGTCACAGATAACCTATGCCACACTAATCTTACATAAGTACAGTGAAGACTTTTCAAACAAAGAAAATGACAAAATCTCAAAATAGCAATAGAATTCGAATTGAACTTCGAAAACTTTCACGTCAGACGTCACCCATTAGACGAACTGTCAGCGGTTTGATGCCGATTCAAAATGCCAATACCGCAGCAAAGAGCATCTATTAACGTCTCTGTGCATGCATTTGCCATGTTTGCACTTTCCCTGCCCACATTCATTGCCAAAATAGAATAAAATACATGGCACCCACTCAAGAAAACTCAAGTCGCCTCCATTTTAAGGGAAGTGATGTACTTTTGACGAATCTGAGTCATGTGATATTTTTAGAAAATTCAAAGTGTATCTAACTTACCTCTCTGTAATGGCGAACGCTTCAATTTTTGCCAGCAATTCAGCTGAGGAATCCATGTCGATGTTTGACACCAATCCAGCGTCATGCTTGACAATCTGCAGAAGGTAATGTTCCAAATTACTGGAGAATGTAAATCCCAGAACTGGCACTTTGTGATGGATGGCATCTTCTATGTCCCTCTGTCCACCGGGTGTAATGAATAGTTTTACACTTTCATGAGCTGAAAAAAAACGGGAAAAAATTCAATAAAAATGACACTAACACTCAAAACTCTCTAAATTGGAAAATTTAAGTTCAACTGACATTTGTTTACTGACACTGGCAGGTCCTCATTGATTCAGACTTCCGTATTTGGGTTGTGATTTTATTTTTTTATGCAAATTAGATGCAACGACTGACTGTGGCTTTCCATTAGAATTGACGGGCATATTCGTATGTAGATTTGCAAATATGCTGTTAGCTGTGCTGAATTGGTTAGATGTCATGGTGATGGGGGTAAGTGATTTTCTGATGACTGTTAAGGGCTGTTGCGTGTGTGATAATTGCTACTGCAATTTGGAAAATTAGGATTTAGATATGGTAATGAGTTTGTGATGAACCTAAGACTTAACGTCAATCATTAAAACAGAAAGTATGATCTTTTGCCTCTTTTCTCGACTTCGAATCCATAAGTTTATACGGTCATTAGCGAACTTTTAACGCGAAAACTCATGAAACCTCAAAACTCATAATCTGAAACAGAAGTCTCGAGGAAAAGTCAAAGAATCCGAAGAGATTTTGTGTTAAAAGTAGTCAAATACAATATCAGGCAGTTTGCTAAGGCCCAAGGTTCTCTAGGTACCTTACTGTTTGGGGTTCAGGTCAACCATGGATTGTAGCGCCGCCTCAGTTGGTAATTAGCCCTATCATCAGCCTCAATTTCTTTCTAAGCCATGGTGCAGTGGTTAGCATCATCGCTTGTCACGCTGAAAGTCCGGGTTTAATTCCTGGTGTCGGAAAAACATTTATTTCTCAAATAAATGAAAATCGATCAACTGTGAAGGCTGATGGCGACTTTACTGCGAAGGAATAACACTGGCAGTTGAGTGTCGTGGCTTGAAGAGTTGATTAAGCTGACACTGATTATGACATCAGGAGTTTCGAAAAAATTCCTGTGAATTAAGCAATGACAAAAACACCACAAGTATCCCCAGCTAGCCTGGACACCACCCTTTATTATAAAAAAAAAAAAAAAAACAAGTTTATACGGTCATTAGCGAACTTGTAACGCGAGAACTCATAAAACCTCATGACTCACAATCTGAAACAGAAATCTCGAGGAAAAGTCAAAGAATTCGAAGAGATTTTGTGTTAAAGCTTGTCAAATGCCTTTGTCAGGCAGTTTGCTAAAAGAGGGGTTTCCTCAGTTTCTTTGCGAGTGATCTTGCCTCTTTGCACGTCGAGAGTTTTACCCAGTGGCCTTGAATATTTCTCTGAATTCACTCGGGGATTCAATGGATCCATTCGGAGTTTCTTGAATATAACATGACGAAGCTTTTTATACAGATTTAGTCCTTCCCTGATGCGGAAGCAGCTCTGCCCACAACCCATGTGCAGTCATATCGCAGAATGGTTTTGTTAAAAGTTTCATTGCATTCCAATCCTACGTCACCTGGGTACACAGTGTAGAGCTAGCTTAGAGCACTTTGACCCGTTCTCGATAAGAAAAATCTCCATTCTCTGATTCAACTTTCTTAGAGACAAACGACTCGTTTCTGGCACTTTTACTGGGTCCTTGAATGTGAAAATCCAGTGAAGGCCCTTATCCAGACTCAACCTAGCGTTCCGTCTTCCGAATCATTGTAGCGTGTTCCAGGTGGAAATCATGGCGATTAGAGAAGTCTTATCTTGGCTGAAGAAAAACGTGATATCAGCCACGGATATCCGCATCTTTTCGGATAGCCAAGCGGCACTGAAGTCCTTGGAATCAGTCGCTCTAAATTCAACAGCCCTAGATTGCCGATCGTCTGTTATAGAGATGGCGGAGCAGTTCAATATCCACCTTTGTTGGGTGCCAGGGCACAGTGACATTGCAGGGAACTGCATTACCTATTGGGCCTGATAAGGGCAGCTTAGGTATACCAATCGCTACTTGCAAACTTCAAATTAAAGCTAGATGCTATCGAAAGAACAAATCTTAGGGGGTATAACATGTCTAGCGACAAAGCAGATTTGCCCCAAGTTGGATCTGAAACGCTCTAAGTATTTGATTTCTTTTAATAGATCACATAGTCAGCCAGCGGTTAAGGCATTGAAATCCCACTTTGTGGAATCTATGTCAGTCAAGTCCTGCTACGATTCCCTACAATCAGGTGTCATTACTGGACACTGTCTAGTAGGCAAGCACGCTACTAGGCTTGGCCTTTACGCAAATGACTTCTGTAGAAGCTGTATGGACGAGGAGGAGGAGGAGACGATTCTCCATATTCTTTGCAAACTTAGGCGACCTAATTAACATTGATGTCAGTAGCCTTCTACGCTTCATAAGAAGCTCCAATTGGTTTCAATGAGTAGGCAGGAGATCTTTTCGAGATCCTGGTGGTATCACAACGGGCCCCTCATGGGTCCAAGTGTATTGGCTTTAGCTGGCAGCCACTTCAATCTAACCTAACCTAACCTTATCCAGACTCACTCCTAGATATTTGACCTCAGTGGAGTCCAGTATAGTTCCTTTGTGGGATATATGAAGGTCCAAGACCAAGTTTCCTTCTTTTATTGAAAGGCATTAGAACGATCTTATAGGCATTGAGTGACAGGATGATACTTCTCTGTTCCACCATTCTGACCGAAACTGCAAGGAACTTTGCTTGGAATAGCCGTCCAATGTTTCCCATGGATAATAATCTCCATGAAGTCTTAGCCTAAGCCTTGGAGTTCCACCCTTAGATTGTCGATGACTAGAGACGTTACAGATACCGATACTTCCCCAGGAGAAAATTTCATGTTCGACTTAACTATCTGAACTCCTTAATTTCTCTATTGCTAAGGGACACAAGTCCACTGGTCACAACTCCATAATGGACTGTTTGATCTAAAAGTTAAGTCGTGAAGGCAAATTGAAACACCATCTTTACTCCCATAAACCTTCTCAAGTGGTCCCTGAACAGTCATAATCCCCTATTCCCAACACTCAAACCATGAAATTAAAATTTAATTTTCTTAATTTAGTGTCACCACATCTACGAACAGCATTCAAAGGCATTACCTGCTGTTTACACAGTCCGGCATGCTCCATCAGCCAGTGTGCACTTGAACTTGTCTGTTTAGTTCATTTGTCCACTGGGTCGTGACTGCACCAAGGGGGGTGGGTGCTTTGCCAGAAAGGGGGCGATGTATGTAACCCAGCCATGGACAGTCGGAGCACTGCAATCAGAGTGGCACAACTGCAACCATACTACTAACTTCTTGCATGACAGTGAAACAATTCGATCTATTTATAGCTTTGCAGTCTTCACTCACTCGATTTTGTTCTGTATATCTTTTAGTCGAGGGTTTGTTTTTGGGGGCGGTGTGTGTTGGGTTTTTATCCCAAACAATGAATAAAAGAAATCTGCATTGACGTAGCACGACTGTATTGTCCGATGAAATTTATTTCAATTAAAGATGAAAGAGCTCGTGAGAGAGGAACTACTTTGCTTTGTGTCAACGCAAACACAGATTCTTTTCAAGAGATTTGCCTTAGACGAATTCGCCCTGCAAAATGGAGTATTGTGTGCTCCTTTGTGTGGGCGTTTTGTGTTGCAAAAAGTGTGTGTGTACTGTGTATGCGATGTGCTTTACTGTCGCAATTATTCGCACGAAATTAGGTTGCTTAAAGTGTGTAATGACTACCTTTTGAATGGCCGTTGGCATTATACGTCGCCATTTAAGTCTGTGTGGTGTGCCTTCCCGTTTTTGAAAGGCAATTTCATGCCATAATGGTGGCTGTGAATGGGGCTCGTCTTACTTAATTAAAATCGATATGACAACCGCTGAGTTGTCTCTACTGACGCGGGGGGCATTGTCCCGCTGAGATCGGGAATAGCCTCGTTTATGGCGATAAAATTGTCCATTACAAGACTTGGGAATTGTGAAGATGTTAAATGGTCGTAGTGCAAAGGAAAAGACACATCTATGGGAGGCTTTATGGCTTCTTTTTGGTGGCAACTTGAGCTTGGTTAATGTTCTTTAAGCTTCTAGACGTGGCTTGGTTGAGCGGCTATAAGAAAACAACTGGATTGAAACTATTCGTATTCGCTCGTTGTCCGTTTATATCAGAGATCAGATTTGGAGTCCTTAATCAGGTACTTTTGAGAGCATGTCGTTATATGTGGCTGGCTGGCCAAAGCCTGGCTGTCTATGAAGATCGTGATATCCTCCCGTGATACTGTGAGCTTCGACACCAATTGGGTAGCGCTAGTCACTACTAGAACCTCTGCGTGGAAAACACTACTGTTTTCAGGGAGTCTTATTGACCAGCTGAGTCCTAGCTCCTCAGAAAAGACACCAGCTCCCGTACCTATGTCCAGAGAATTTCTTTGTTTTCCCACTGTTCTCTGGTTGGGAATATGCAGGAGAAAGGTTTGACGAAGTTTGGATACTGAAACATGTAGTCAGAGTCGACACTTATGCCCGGATATTTGTCCAATATTTGGGCGTGTCCAGTCCATATGAGTTCGCTTTTCAGAGTTTAGATTGGTCTAATCTCAGAGCGCTCTTTGCTGCAGGTTCTTACATGTAAAAATCTAGGGGTAGCAGATTGAGAATCGTCTCCGCCGTCGGAGTTGATCTCAGTGCACTGCTCGTTCCAATGCAAACTGGTCTTTGTATCTTGGCCAAGGCTTTGAGGTTAGTGGTTTTAGCTGCAGCTTGCCATTAGACTAAACCTTCATACGTTAATATTGCCCTAACGATCGCAAGGTACAGTCATAGGATTATGCTAGGTCCCCAGTTTTTTCCCAAAAATCTTACTGAAAGAATTAGTTGCTTGATTATGAAGTCTAGGTGTTCTAGGAGTCTAGCTTAATACGAGTCTCTTGGGGTCTTACTTAACGAATAAATCTCAAGTAAGTAGCTCTTTCGGTTCACCCAGGCAGAAGATGAGTCGCTCAGTTTAATACTTTCGTGTGTTATTCTCTGTAGGCGTCCCCTGGGTAGGCCTAGGATGAGATGGTTCAACCAAGTCCGAAATCTCACTTTAACCCGTATGGGGATAGCCCCTAATGATTTAGAGTCGATGGCGGAAGATCGGGAGATGTGGAGAGTCCACTTAAGCATCCTAACCCCGCGATCCTCATAGTGGATAAGTGAGTCATTGAAAATGATGATGATGATGATTCTCTGTACTGATTGCAAAATTTAATTCATTCGTGCACTTTCTTATCAAACACAGCGTGCTTGCACAACACATTTTCCTCCCCACAGGGACTCTTTATCTAAAACCCCAACAAACTGTCTAATGTCCACTTGACAACGAAATGACTTTTATCATAAAATACAAAATAAGTAACTTTCAACTTTAATTGTAATTATAACTCGACCCCTTTAAGCATTTTTATTTTTTAGTCGCATGTTTACACCACATTTTCGTAACAAAAACAAAAACAAAAACAAACCACTGCCACCAAGTTAAGCTAAAGACAACAATAACAAAGTCGCGTCGCCATTACAGCAGCGACCGAATAGTTTTATCGTAAATAGATCTTGCACGGCAGTGCACTTTAGATCGTAAATTTGTGCATCCACTTCGGAACGCGAGCTTATATTGAATTTTGACTGTCAGTCATCTCGGCGGCTTCCTGTTTTTGTTTTGCAATTTATTTATTTATCTATTCGTCGTTATTTTGTTGTTACACAATTTTTCGCACTCATTTACCCACCATCTGCGTGTGTAAGTAAATATTTACGAGATAAAATGCAAATCTCATGTAACACGGAGATTGTTTTTGTTTACTTGCCTACACTCTCATTACACTGCGCATGGAATAATAAACTACATAATCGTATGTAATAGGTTTATTTTTGTTATTCAGTTTTTTTTATTGCAACGAGTAATGGTTAATGTGGAAAATATTTTTCTGTTGTGAATTTGTGTAGTAAATTGCAGTGAACGCGGTGTCATATTCAAAGTTTGAAGTTTAAGGTCGAAAGTGAGCAATTTTCTTGTTAGAATATCAGCTTCTATCCTTGACCTGAATGCCTTTTATGTAACTAATACCTTGACAAGGAAAAAACAACATTTATCATGGATTAACAACCCAAGGAACCAATTTACATATGTAACGATATGGTTAAAGCGACTTGTTGTTACTTCCTAGTTTCTTACTGTCTTGAAACAGACTGTAAAACACAATGTGGACCCTGTATCTGTTAATAAGTCGTACTTTATGCAAATTGGTTTATTAGTTCCTAAGTTAACTCGAAACAAAGTGATAGACCTGCAAGATAAAAGCTGCTAAATGCATTCCAAAGAGGGGCCACAGGAACCCCTAGAAGAGTAAGACTTGAATCGACCCTTCAACCGAGCAAGTTCCTACACTGTTCCAGCAATTTGGAGAAAAAGAAAGCCTGGATCTGGGACCTGGGCTAGTGAGAATAAGAAAATTGTAAAAGTGCCTCTAAAGGCTGTGTAATGTCAACGCTTTCACGAAAAAATATGCGTTGCTTTCTACCCACGCAAACGAACTTTAAGAGGATCTTAGGGTTTCAAGGTGTTTAAAGATCCATGCAAACCTATAGACGAATCTGTTAGAAGGCCTGTAGGTGGCGCTACAGTTTGGGGTGAACCTGGGCCTCAACCAACAAACCTCTCCATTTAGCCCGATCCTTAGCTAACTACCTCCAGTTGCGCACTCCAAATTGGTTGACGTCCCTTTCCACTTATGCGCGCCATCTTAGGCGAGGTCTTTCTCTACTGCGTTGACCTTCCGGGGTAGATTCGAGGACTCTGCGAGCCGGAGCATTTGTAACTATTCGCGCCACATGACTAGGGCGATGTCGTACAAACAACTCGTCAAGTTCATCGTTGAATCTTCTCCTTCAGAGCCCGTCAACGCAATCTGGACCGAATTTCTTTCTTTTCTCTTGAAGCAACCAAGGATATCTTCATCCGCTTTCGATAGAATCCAAGCTTCAGCGCCACAAAGCAGGACTGGTATGATCAGGGTCTTATAAAGAGTCTCTATAGTTTTTTAGGATAGGGCCTTACTACTCAATTGCCTTCTTAGCCCAAAGAAGCAGCGATTGGCAAAAGTTATTGTTCGCTTAATTTCTCCGCTGGTGTTGTTGTCAGATGTGATAGCGGAGCCGAGATATACGAAGTCCCTTACTACCTGGAAGTTATAGCTGTCCACTGTGACGTTCTGTCCGATACATCGATGTTGGGTCTGCCTTCTTGGTAACAGCATATATTTTGTTTTGCCCTCATTGACCGTTAAACCCATCTTCGCCACCTCCGACTCAATACTCGCGAACGCGTCATTGACATCATGCTGCGTTTGATAGCCTGATCAAGATAGAAAAATCAGTCAAAGATTCAGATGATCGACATCAATACTAAAAATTATACTATTGGTAGTCACCCGAAGAAAAGAGCTACTACTCCAGACCGATAGTACAAAACAGAGATCGGCATAGGAGGTGACGCCTTCTGCGAGACTCTGTACATCAAATTTTTACCTAGGTTCGGAAATGACTGAAGCGTATTTCAAGCCGATACCACTGGTGGTGGGCAGTTCCCCACTGTCAACAGCAATAGTGAGCCAACCGTTGGTGCTCTGGAGTCAGTAACAATTAAGTTATAGCTGATTGAGCTAAATGGGACAACAGAGGTCAGTAGATGGTAACTTGTTCCATGTTCCAGAGCACACTGATGATAGAGCAGGAAAGAGCTTGGAACTTTATTCCAAAGAAATAAACAATGAGACCACAAGTAGGGAACATATTGGTTAAACCAACTGAAAACATGCAGAACTAGTCACATTTGCTATTAAACGCAACTACTAGAAGCCTTTGGCACTCAATCGATCTTTTTTTTCCTGATAAGAACCAGTCAGAGTGAAGCACAAGCTATCTCAGGCATTCTAAAATATTACTTTGCCATTGGCACCCATTCGAAGACTCCAATTGAGAGTTTATCAATGCCTGCCAAGACTCTACTGGACTACGACTTCTATCTCGCTCGCTCAACAGTCCAATGCACTAACCACTGAGACATGGGATCGGGTATAATAACCCTTTTTTCATCCTAGCTTTTTCCTGATAGGAAAACTGTTTGAAAGTAAACAGTTCTTGCTTAAATTTTCCATCAAGCAAATTTGGGTACTGTTCCAATAAATCTCAACCAGAATGTCAATCGATTTAACAATCGTTAAACTCTACACAGTACCAATGAGCTTTCGACTAAATCCGTACCAAATCGGCAATGGCCACAGCCGTAATTCGATAGCAACAGCCCAAGTTACCCTTGATTACGTTAACACAATGCAATCACCATTAAACGTCCAATCAAACGATCAACCTAACAATTGCAAATTGCAATTAATAAACGATTAGATTTAACTTCTCTTGTGCCATTAATTGGAGTCCACCCCAACCTACGCAATACGTTTATTTTTGAATCCAGCCTGCGATGGCAAATGTTATTACTCTTCAATTTACTAATTGCACATGTCACACCTACGAATACATAATTCATTCGCAATAAAAATGAAAAGAAAAAACGCAATAAAAATCGCAAATATTTTTCACCTGTCATAAACAGAAAAAAAAACAAATTCCATGGTCCAACTATCGAGCGTGTGCCTCTAATCGCGTAGCACGTCCTTATCGAGTTTTTTTTTTTCTGTGCGGAAAAGACACTATATGTGGTGAAAATGTTATCTCCGCGCGATTGACACTTGCAACCTTGAACTGTTATCGGTGTGGAAATTTTCCCCCGTATGCAAAAAAGATGTCAATAAACAAAAAAATAAATAAAAAAAGCTAAAGATAGAATTAGAAAAAGCTAAAGATAGTCTTAAAAAATAAATCTAAACAAGTTATGTAAAATGGCAGCGATAACAAGTGAGAGTGACGTCTGTCAAAGAAAACAAAGTTCATTTGGATGACGCAGTAGTGCGTAGTGGATTATATAGATGCAGAACGTAGAATCACTCGATTTGGAATGAAGAAACACTTCGAGGGCTGTGTAAAGTGATCAAGTCCACACCAGCCCTTGTGTTATCGATTTTTTTTTTATCGAAGGTCGCTTATGACATTAAAGGACGTTTTCAAACCAACTGTCACCTCAAAGGGTTCCATGGGTAAAATTTTTTCACCCGCTAGAGGTCCAACTAAGGCTTGAGGTCACTAAATATCGTACACCTTAGACCCCCGAAATTAATCAAATTTCCGATAACATACAGCAAGTACTCACCCAACACACTCTCCTGCTCAAAATCAGCACCGTGATACATCTTCGCCGACGTATTAAACGTATAGTCACCATCAATTCCATTCGTATTAAGTACAACATCAAAGCTGGACTTTTCCAGTATCTTCACCAGTTTCTCCATCCGATAAGTGTCCACAAATGCACGTGTTAGCATAGCACCAAGATTAATATATGCCACGCTGTTGGTCGTCGCAACGGCTGTATCTGTCTCACTATCAAGGAAATGCTGCAAATGCCATGGCAGTGATTTGTCTCCAATTGCATGGATACCACCCATATAAATGGTTGTCGGACCAACTGGACGTGCATTGCCCAATGCTTGGTAACAATTCACCAGAAGTAGATCTGCATTTGATTCAATTTCCCAAATGGACGGAGTGCTGATGCCGAAGAAATTTTTCACTATCTCATCCTGTTTGGGTAGCTCTTCGTTGAAGTACAAGTATCTGTTGATGAAATGAAATGGGATAAATTTTTTATTATAAATCGATTTAAGGAAGTAAATACTCGTACACACATGGTGCGGGATAGGTCTTGTGATTGATGGAATTTCACAAATTATAATCTTCCAATCAATTGAAAGGGGAAAGGGCAAGCAAAAAACCCCAACTCAATGACTGATAAGCGTACTTGAGTGCCTACACAAGTATTTGATTCAGAGAATGGAAAAGGTTTTACTAGAAATTTAAGAGGCTTAACATATCTACGAGGAATGGGAGTAAAGTGTGGTGCTTACTTATCTCGAAATATGTTTTTTTCTTTATCTACAAATAATAGTTAGCTGGAGAATAGTTCCTGGAAAAACAAAAAACAAAAGTAAACAACTTGTTTTCCACAAGTTTTCGGCGCAGATACAGATGCAGAGACAGTCATTCGCTAGAGTTCCTGAAACCCACCATATCAATGAAGAAGGAAGTATAAAATATTCAGCCACACGACAACTAGGGCTTGGACTGATAGCTTCTTTTAACAAGAGGAAAAAATACTCAAAGAGACGGAGTATCCGAGGGTCCAGAATGTACCTCGAGGTTGGTTTTGTCAAATTTTCTGTGTCCATCCATCCAGAAGCCTGTGAAAGGAATGAATCGGAGAAGAATGTATAACACAAGTTCGTCTCTCAGCAAATTTAATCAAACACCCCTCGGTAGGCAATGAAAACCCTCCGAGAGTATAATAAGTCACGAAGAGGCTTCTCGGTCAGCCTTTCGAGGTCAGAAAAAAAGCTCAATTCGTGCGAAAAATAAAACACAACTCCTTGAAAGCCTGAGGGAACCACCTGCGCCTATCGAATCAATCAAATTCCTCCTTGACATGGATGCCAAGAAACTGGCAAACCACAGGTGGAACAACATCATCACTTATCTCTTGTCAAAATAAATCTGGCCTAACATGGGTTTAAAGAAGGCGGAGAGACTTTTATCCTCAAACCGGAAAAACCGGTTCACTTGATAGACATGCCCTCAGACTGGGGGTTCCCTCCAACGATTTCTGTAGACGCTGCAGAGACGAGGGGGAGGAAGAAACTACACCACATCTACTGTGTACATATCCTGCTCTTGCAACGCTAAGAAAGAAAACCCTCAGGGAATACTTCTACGATGATCTTAACGATCTAGCCGAACTTGGCATCCAGATGATAAGAAACTTTATCTTTGGGACGAAATGGTTCAACTCTTAGGGGTAATACCGGTACGGTTGCCCATCCCGATGTAATTTTCGTTACATACTCCGGTTCCCTAGGTTGGTAAGCCGGCTCTTCATCGTGGTATCACAATGGGCCGACCTGGTCTAAGTGTGTCCCTATCTGAGCGAGGACAGCACTATAAACTTCCTTCAGGTCTTTTGATTTTTGATTTCCACAAGCCTTTTTTGGACTCTGCTTTGAAGTTCTCAACTGGTTCGTTAGTTTTCTAAGCATCTGAAGTCTTAGAAAATGATGGGTCTGGACGTGGAACCTGAAAATTTGGAAACTGCTTTCAAAATTGTAGGAATCTCAATCATTTCATTAAAGCAGTGATTCGAAGATCCTGCAGGCCACCGAAGATCCTCCTATCTATAGTGCTCAACTTTCTGGCAGGACAGTCGCACAATAGGCGTTGGATACGATTCTACACTCGGACCTAGATTCTACAGCCATTCTAAGAGATTACCAACCGCACAGTGGCCACTTTCAAGGTTTTGTCGAGGTTTTTTGCTTTATTTCTGAAACTTTTTTTCTGATTTATTAAACGGACTTCTCCCTTAAGTGCAGATTTCACAAGGCATCTCTTCTTTCCGGGAACCAAGTACTTCAAGTTGAAGCCACAATGTTACAAAAGACGACGGCAAAAATAGGCGTCAGCGACACTCGTAAACACGCACCCTAAGTAAACTTCATAATCCATTCCTTTTCCAGCACATAAAAAACATATCTTGTCAATTCCTTATCGTGATTGTTTCTCAGAACCAATTGAATTCAACCGAAACAAGTATTTCCACGATGACAGACCTTAAAATTCAACGAATCTGTGATCTAAAATGCGTCTCCACTGAGGCTGGGTTTTCCGATTAAGCACGACAATTGCTCGTAATTCGCTTTTTAATTTCCGAATACTACAATGATGTCACTGCGTTAAATGTTAATAATAATATAGAGATACGGTAGTAATTCCATTAAACCATTAAACAGGTTTGCAAGTAAAATGCAAGAAACAAGTGATCTATGACTCTTTCAGATGTATTCCCTTACCTTTTACGAGCGACGACTTGATGTGATTTGAAATTACGTTACAAAGCTGTCAAATTTTTTCTAGTAGGCCATGCATTTCTAGTAATTCAATTCAAACAGAGCGTGGGACGGGTATGTCAAATGTCACTAATTTCTGACAGTTTGTTGCATTTTCGTTGAATTGAAAGGACAAATTTCATTAGTTAGTGTTCAAATATTTGCTTTTATATATTGTTGTATTGTGAATGTAATAATTGCAATGTAATTTATTACAAATTCAATTGTTTAACTTTAATTTATTCCTTACAGGCGGCGAGCTCGGTGTAACTAATTAATAAACCAAACAATGGTCTGTGTAAAGTGTAACTTAATCATGATTATTAACAAGTGTCGTGAAGTGGTTGTAGACAGTTGTTCTGCATTTTTAGTGGCTAAAGTGAACACAAAAAACTTCGAGTGGCTGATTAAATGCACCATAACGCACATCGTATGCCACCAAAGCTATGTAAGAGCAGACATCTCCGTGGCACGATTTGGAGTGTCAAAAACCAAATGATATCATCATAGTACTTCAAGGTACTTGGCTTTAACACCGAGGTTTGGAGTACCTACTGCAATGGATATACAAATGTATGTTCTGGTAAGTTTGGTTTTAAAAACTATTAAGTAAACATCAGATAGATACAATCTTTTTGCATGAAGTCCCATTTCTCTTAATCAAATTTCCTGTCAATTCTAATGACCATTCCATTATCTGAAGTTTACTAGACTGAGTGAGACAACAAATCACTACTAATATTATAAAAGTAAAACGTTGTCCGTTTGTTTGTTTGTTTGTTTGTTTGTTTGGATTTTAGCTATGCGAAAACTACTTAACCAATCAACCTCAAATTTTGCACACTGAATGGTTGTACCTCGGGTCATATAATTGTAGATAAAATTTTTAAATATCAAGTCGATGATCTCCATTTCTCATTGATTGCATTCGTAGCTTTCAATGATTGATTCCGAATTCTTTGCCAAAACACTTGAAAAATCCAAAGGATTTTTTAGGATTGATTATCGAGTGAGATAATCAAATATTGACAACATTTTACAGAGATTTTAGCAGGCAATTCAAATTGGTCTAACCGCGAACATGCTGCCTATGAAAAGAACTCTTGATGTCTAGATTGTGGATTGTAGAAATCTAGTCACCTTTCACTGTGGCCCCAGAAGGGCCTACTGTTTTTTCTCAATAAGCTTCCCCTTGACACGGAAATTAAAGATGAGCCCCTGCTAGGTCTTTGGCTGGCAGATACGTCCTCCGCCTAAGTAAAATTGACGTGTTCTCATTAGACAGTGACAGTGGCACACAATGTGCTCTGCTGATCCTTCGTCTTCTTTGGACATTCTCCAGATATTATTTTGCGCTATTTTCTTTATCAATGAGGTGCTCTTTGATTTAACAGCGCTCTGGCAGGAACCCTGTGACTGACTCCTAGTAATTTATTGAATTAGTTTCGTTTTTATTTTCGGAAGAAGTTGGTAGAATGTTTTTGGCTTGCCTGTAACCTTCATTTGCAATCACCAATGTCGGCTTCTTCTTTCAGCCAGTTGTTGGTTATGCTCTTTGCGACACTGATTGGTAAACCACAGATTCTTCGTAGCATCAAGAAGTTTGTCGGTCTTTTCATTCGCCAGATCACATAACGCTATGTCACCTTCATAATTGTTCTTCCTCTCCCTAGATTCCTCCCAATCAACGTCCAAAATCTGGCTTTTTTCTGCAGTTTCGACCAATAAACGAGAGGAAGAACTCCTGAACCTCGCAAACCATACCATGCCATACCGCCTTTTCGTTACTTTCATGGTCGCTAACGATATGAACAGTTGTAGGTAGTCTCCGACTAGTTTTTATGTTATTTTGAAAGCGTTAATCGTTAGAAAGCGTTAATCGTTAGCAGCGTCAGTAAGCACTCTCACCAGCATCGAAAGTGATTTTCTGTCTTTTTGTAAAATCTGGCAATTTCTTGCCTTGTCATATTCTTGCCACAACCTTCTTGATACTTCAAAGGTGGTTAACGACTTCCTCCTATTATTTGCTTTTATTAAGATTTTTTTTGTGCAATTAGATGGGACAGTGGCGGTTTCACCGTACAGTACATTTGCTCTAGGGCTAGGGTTGAACCCAGTCTCAGTTTATCTGATGGTTCACCGTCGAAACTTCTCAAATTTGCAAGGGCGACCGAATAGTTGGGTATCGCAATGGGTCTACATAGACCTTAGTGTGATGGAGTAACCCTCATCAGCACGCAAAGATTAGCTAACCTAGCAATGCAGCTTTCTAATGATTTTTATGATTTTTAATCACAGAAATGCAGAAATGTGCAGTGAAGTCTCCCATTGCGGACACTTCCCACACTCAGCATCCTTTTCCATGTAACACAATCTGTTTGAAACAGAATCAGTATAACCACAAAAATTTTAAGACCGAAATAACAGACAGACACACGTCAAAGTTTCCATTTCTCTTACAAGAGTATCTGATGACAAAGTCACTTTTCGGACTCACCCACAAGCGACAAAAATAGTAAGAGAACTATGTATTACAAATTCAGCGGGAAAATGAAATCCCCGAAATGGATGACTCTCTGTTCCCACGTGCTAGCGACAACAAAGCCCACATTTCCATAAAAGCCTGACCTTCAATGGTTCAAGTGAATAAGGAAATTTCATGAAACCAACAGCGCGGTTCGATAACAGATAACAGACCACCATGGTGAACATTTCTTTGCGTTGCCTCATTTTATTTACTTATTTCGTTAACACTGTTGCGTTCAATGTCATATACAAACCCTTTTATTGCACAAAAAATTATGTATCTCCCACCAAAAGTTTGTACGAAACGCAACAAAAGAGAAATAAATATTTTCAACCCAATCTGTGCGAAGGTTATCACGTACAATTGTGACTAACATTGACCCGTTCCACTGCCAAAAATTTGTAAACGACGACACAGATACGCAGGCGAAATAATCAAAATAAACAGCTGAAAGCAGTCGAGCCCCCTAAAGCTATTAAAAGATAAAACACAAAGCAACTTGTGTATTTCAAACGACTCTCGTTTGTGTATCTACACATAACCGTTGAATGTATCTCAGTTTGAAAATCAAACGTCCGCCTGACATCACAAGCCGCATATGATTTTGTCATGATTTCATCGCTTGAGAGTAGGGATTGGTTTCTTTACACAGATACTGGTTTGGGCCTATACGCCTTGTGTTGTGATGTTTACCATTCCTTATGTGAGATGCGATTTTAGGTGTATCCAACAGCAGGTGATTATGTAACCAGCAACCAGTGATAGTTTTTCTCCAAAATGTTGTGAAATGTTCCCCCCAACCAAAACCAAAAACCAGTCTCTCCATGAAGGAAGAGCAAAAGTAGTCAATAAAATTTCGAAGAATATTTGCAACAAGACGCATGTATCTGTGAGGGGTGAAAAGCGCGTTGCCGGGCAAATTGTTCTAAATACACAATTAGCGACTCAATTAAGCTCGTTGAAGTACTTTTTTCTCCCCAATTTTGTTCCATTTTTAGAATGTTTGCGTTTGTACTTCTGAACGGCAACGGCACGCTGTCATGAATTAGCACACAATCAGCGAATATTTCCTCTTTTTTTTCCTCAATTTTTTGTTAAATAAAATTGTAACTTAATCACGGATTAATAGCCACTAAATGGTTGGGGCGGCGAGCTCATTTAACCCCTTGAACTTCGTGATAAAATCGACACTTCGCTCTGCCAATTTGTAACGTAATGATGTACAAATATTTACCCGCTAGTGTTGGACTGCGAATGAAAATCAGAGTCCTTGTAATTTCATTTTTTAAATGACAACTCGGAAGTACATACATAATGTCGTACTCATTAAAAAGCAAAAACAAAGAAATTAAATAAAAAAAAATTATTTAATGTGAGACACACACTTGGCGTGTGGTATCGGCATCGTTTCCAAGAGGAAGTGCATACGAGTGTAGTGCGAGGGCATTTAATGGTTAAACTTGGCGAATGATTCATTTGTGAACCTTTTACGAGTACCAAGCCCGAGTAAGTACCTACGTCAGTCTTTCATTTACTTTGAAAGTACTTAAATCCTTTTCAACTGACAGACTGTTGCGGAATCAATGAGGACGCGAACAGATGGGAATGGGAATGAAATTTCCAAGCTTATTAACGAGCACTCATTTGAAGGGGAGGCAAACGCGTGTGCTACTTAATTGTGGATTGAAGCTGTGATTCAGCAGAAATATTCAGTAATGTGAGAACTTAGCGGCAATTTATTTGCCTCCAGACAGAGGGGTATCGATTTACCCTTAAGAGCGATGAGATAGAGGCTAATGGTTCGCGGAAGCATTTTGTTTGTTTTACGTCTTCTTGTTCTATTTTTGGGATTAATAACGAGATTCCTTTGAAGCCTTTGAAGTTTCACAGGAATTCATTTAGGTAGCTTTGTGGCAGTTGATCAATCGTTTCGAAAACCAAGGTGAAATGGGTCATAATCGGCTGCAAAACTTGTTTCAAGAAAATTAATTAAAGAGGCATTTTTTGACAGAAATCATTATCCCGTTTACTGACCTAGCAAAGCGATGTGGGGTGAGGCCTATCACAAAATTTAAGAGCTTTTGAGCACGATAGACCAAAGTCGAACAGATTAAACCGAAAGGAAACTATGCAGGGGGTTACCAGAATTAGGATCTGGACCACAACCACTTTCGGTTAAAGGAAAAAGTGGTCTAAATCAGAATACTCCTATCTATCACCATTTTCCGCGGATTTAGGGTGTTTATATGGACCCTCCACATTGCCCGATCTTCCGCCATTAACCCTAAATCATCAGGTTAGATACGGATAGAGGTTAGATTTCGGACTTAATTCAACCATTTCATCCTGGGCCTACCCAAAGGACGCCTACCTGATGGCACGTCTTAGAAGCCAAGTTGGAGACATGGGTTTAACGTGCCTAAACCATCGAAGTACGAACCTTTTCTTTCGGAAAAGTAGCTGCTCGACATTGAGTGCCTCGCGTACTCTGGTATTCTGACTGAATCTGACACCAGGAATCATGAAGAACACTTCGACTTAAAAGGTCTTTTATGCCAAGAGGAGTTCGCTTATTTCTACAGAATTTCGTAATCCAAAACAAATCCAGACTAAGATCGAGGTTGTGGAGGAATCTTGAAGATGATTGATTGACTAGGACGGAGGTGTGAACCCTCTGCAAAAAAAAGTTTCATTGCCATGAGCTAGGTTAGGTTGGGTTAGAAGGGTGTGTGATGGATAGGTCTCATCACTTCCACTCGGAGACCTGAAGATCGATTGTGAGTACCCTTTTAATTTTGTGGGAATTGCAGTATGGTTCTCGGGACAGCCTGAGGACCTATCCCGTTGTTGGCTGTTTTTTGAACAAGTTAGTACTCTTTAAGAATCTGAGTAGGTCCGTTAACTGTAAGTCTGTTACCTCTACTATGCTTGCAAAGAACCTTAATCCTATAGCGCGTAGACGTCGTTCTTGCAGGGCGGGGCAGTGGCACAGCAGATGTTGGATTGATTCTATCTCCGCAGCTTCTGCATAAATCGTTGGACTCGATTCTCCACTTGCGGAGCATGACTCCGATGACGCAGTATCCTGTGATAACTCCAGTGAGCATGCGGATAGAGGATCTGTCCAGTGCCATGAGCTAGGGCAAGTCAATCGCCCATCATGTGCTCCGCAGTTTCGTAACTTTCTAGACACAGGTATATAGATATCACAGTGTCCTGGATCAGCTGCGGTGGAGCTTACAAGTAGACCAACTGTGGATAGAAGATTTAAACGTGGATACAAGTAGATTCAGGTCCTGAAAAGTTTTTATAAAATTCCTGTCTAGCAATTCGAAGCCTAAGGTTGTGAAAAATGTTAAGTTTTCTCTCTAAATACGTCGGAATTTTAAAAGGCTTCAGACTGTCCCCACTGTTTTTCGTGTCCCCACGTAGTTCGCAGCCGAGATTGGCCGACATCCATGGGTGTACGACTTGTAAAACAAAAGGCGGAAGTACTTCTCTTCAGTTTTGGAGACTATAACCTCTCTTTCACCTTGAAAACCATACGAAAACATACAAAAGCCATCAGAAAGCGAACATCCTTGAACTGGTCAATTGACACAGTCTGTCTATTTTGAGTGATTCCGAATCAATTTTGAAAAAAGCTTGAGTTTTGAAGAGGCGAGTTGACACATAGCCTTAGGGTTGGAGCTGAACTAGGAACCAATCTCTTGCATCGTTCATATGCCCTTCATGAATATTCGTTCTGAACCCAAGGTTCACTCAGATGCATTAAACCATATTCATTCGTTACTAAGCAAATTCACTCTCTTACAGAAGCCTTGACATAAAACCTTTCCTGCAACCAATAAACCAGATTTCGACAACCCCCCTCTAGGTCGTTTCCATTTCACAGTCCCAATAAACCGTCACAACTGTCAATGACTTAAGGTTAAACGACATTTTTATGACATTTCCCATAACTGTTCCTCGGCGTATGCCCTACATTTCACATTCTCACTTCATCCGTCTTATGATTCACGCGATGACTTGGTGTTCTGTCAGTGTTCTCTGTTCACGTTATATAATTTTATAATTCTTTGTGTCAAAGTCCAAAACAAAAGCCTTATCAGTTGCTTATTGGTGAAAAAATCAAAAGTGATTCGAGTTCTGGGTTCTTTCTCAACATGAAAGACTACATTTAAGCTCGTTAGTTTCAAGACTTTCCACTTGAAATTATTAACTTGAACCAACTTTTTTAAACAAATCCTTATCTAGTTTTCTGTGTCTGGGAATGTTTGTTCGTTTGTTTTTTTTTTTTATTTTTCCTTTCTTCTTCTATCGTTTCCTTTGTTTTATGAATTAAAGTGTGGCATACCCGTTCATTGGACTTTTGAGTGTCAAAAAAATAATAAAAACTTAATGTTATCTTGTTTGCAAAAAGATTATGTTCACGTCAGAGGGAGCTGACGTTAACAAGTAGTAAAATGATTGGTAAAATTTCCCAAAAGATTTGTTAAAATGTCACATTCCCGTGACCGATTAGAGTGTTGACTAAAATCAATCAGTGACAGGAAATCGGTAAAGAACACGAGATTTGGGATTCAAATTATTCTACGCCGATGCCCTGATTGCGAGAGTGTGCTCTGAATCACTAAATTTATTCGTTACATGTAAATTACCGATGGAGGATGGAGGTAAATTGACATTAGCATGAGGACATGTTTGGTACAAGTGGTTTTGTGGCACAGTCTTGAGCTGGTTTCATTTTGACAGGTTCTATCTGCATACATTTGACACTTTTCTACTGATTCCAACGGAAGTTGAAGTGTCATCAATTTTAGCACGCTTCAGCACTTCTGAATAGATTGGTTAAACGAACAGAGTTTTGTGGTGACTTTTGGCTTTTCACTAATATTTGACAACTGTGTCAACGAAAATAACTTTTATTACACATGACCCCGTTCACACAGGAGCAACGGACTAGATTTTATTTGACATTTACAGGCGAGGGGGAAAGCGGAGAGGTGACATGTTACGTCAATCTGGATTTTTAGTTTTTTTAAATTTCTTGGATTTTTTTGACGTTTGTAGATCTCAACCGGAAATCACTAGACAAACATGTAAAAAAAATTGTTTTTGTGGAAAAAATAATGCGTCTTCTGGGCTGATGGCTGATCGTATTTGTGTTATTTATTTAATTTTTTTTAAATTTCATGAAATAAGCACGAAAATCCAATCAATTTGGTCGACACTGACAATCAGTATGTCAAAAAAAAGTCCGCGGAAGTGTTTAGACAGGTCTATAAATCTGAACACGAAACGACAAAAAAATGCAATCCGTTGCTCCTGTGTGAACAGGGTCCATGAGTTCCAATGACATATTCAAATTTGGAAGAGTTTTACATTTTTTGGCACCGAACTGGTGTAGTATTGGAATACCTATCTACGATCCTATTTTACGGGTGTAGTACCTAGAAAGTGAGCGTCATGAATGCAAAAAATCTCCAGACTTTTGTCAACCCGTGTCTAAGAAACATGCTGGGGGTTATCTGAGCAAATGGTGAGCAGCTGATGAAGAGAACGGGCCAAGACCATATAGACGTGATTATACAAAAATAATGTTAGTGGCTATCGATCGCCCACATACTATAAGGCCCGTGTGACCAGCCAGGCTATGCAATTGAACTCGCCAATCCATGATAAAAAAACAGTGGATCGCCCAAACGTCGCATAGGACTGTCGAAAATAAATCAAGGCAAGGGAAGAATAAGAGAGAAAACACGATGGCATTTAAACGTGGTAGATGCCCTAAGACCAATAAGGCGGCAAGGACTCAAGATAGCGAGTATTTTCGATTCTAGATGAAAGGTCGAGTCTTGCGGAAGACTCTAGCTCCCGTGACGATTTCTGTTTTGGACCTATCGGAGTGGTTCTCTTCTTGTTAATTACCCCATTCATGCATTCGTCCCTGTCAGGAATTCTAGTCTGGAATCTTCTACTCAACATTGGGCTTAAGGGCAGGCAGTCAGTTCTGCACCAGAGTTCCTCCACCCCCGTAGAATCCCAGCACAATCTAACCTCGTCGACTAATGTAAGTCACATTTTAACATGAATATACCTTGTGATACCCCGTGTCCATTCATTAAAACCTAAAGCGTGTCTATGACAATGGTTCCACAGTATTCTATGCTGTGTCATTGGAAGATCTACGATCACAAGATCCAAAATGGTCAGTAAACCTCAGAAATACCTTTAAAGGCGATAAAAAGACTTTGATCAACTACAAAAGAACCCGCTCACATGCTAATTAAT
Source organism: Matsumyia berberina (assembly GCA_917880715.2). Classification (NCBI taxonomy): domain Eukaryota; kingdom Metazoa; phylum Arthropoda; class Insecta; order Diptera; family Syrphidae; genus Matsumyia; species Matsumyia berberina. The sequence continues at coordinate 113,626,167 of OU862872.1, forward strand.
CGAAATCACAAAATCGTCCACCACCTGAACTAGATTCAAAACAAATTCATGACTCATAGAGCATATGTTTCAAACTCATCCAATCTATCATATGTTTGCAGACATATGGTGTGATCCAACACAATTGTGTTATCAAACAAAAACGAAAAACATTTCTTTAATTATTTTCCATCACGTCCTAGCCAACATAATCGTGTTTCCGAACATCAAAGCCTCGTTTCGTTCTAAAAATAGCCCCGGGTGTGTGTATGTATCCAACGCCAATACGTTCGTGCTATTTTGCTTTACTTCGCGAATTCGCGAATTTCCACGTGATAAGTGAAACTTTTTTTGGGGGAATATTTTCACCAAAAATACGAAAGCATAAGTCAAAAGAAAGACGACGACGAAAGTGCTAGTGAAATCGTTCGCAGAAATGAATCACATCGACTCACCTGTATTTCAAAGCGAACACAGTGCTGGCAACACGCTGGAACAACGATAGATCCTCACTGAAGGGCATAAAAATACTCGGGAATGCAACAGGATGATTAGGATTGCCGATCGCCTCATGTGAGGTGATGTACGCGCCGCCCGGGGTGACACCAATCAGAGGTGCCTTAAATTTATCCGCGAAGGCATTCATCAACGCCGGCCCTGACCAGTCGACCAAAACCGCATCGTACTCCTCCTCGCGATTTGTGCGTCCCAGTAAACCCTGCATTTGAGCCGATTTCAATTCAGCCTCCGCGACAGTACGCATGACGTGGAATACAGTCCTCAACATGTCCCCTCCACTCATCATGTTCTCGTGGTTCTTTAACCGATTTAACACATTCAAACGATGGGCAAAACTGAGATCGATTAGATCAACTTGATCGGGTAATACCGGCCCGTAACTGGTAGCTAGATCTGCAAAATTCTCCGGATCTGTCGTAACGATCGTTAGATTATGACCACGTTTCACTAAAGATTCGATCAGAGGGCGGAAAACGATTTGGTGATCGCGCAACGGCACGGGAAAAATCGCCAAGATGCGTTCGCCAATGATGTGCTGAACGCCGGCAAGCACCAGCATTGTGCTGCATAGAAATTTCGCGAACAAAGACATTTTGTTTTTCTCTTGCAATTATTTTAGTTTATTTAGTTGTATCTAGATACTGCACTGCAGAGCAGGGTTTTCTTAAAACCGTTTCTCACTTAATCAACTCAACTTTCGATTTATTAAATTTTATTAGATAATATTTTGGTATGCTAACTCCAAAACAGCACCTATCTCAACGATACACGAACTCAAACTGATCGTGCAACAAGTTCAAGCATGGCATAGTCGTTTAACCCACACAACCACCCAGTATCTGTGCAATGCCTGTACACAGATACATTTTGATTTGGTTGAGTGTATTCTAAAGTTTATTGTTTGAGAGCTTTTTTCGCAATGCAATTCCAATTCGACACAACAAAGGCATCAACAACAAACAAATTGTTATCTGCGATAAAGAAAATTCGCCAAGAATTAGATTAGAATACGAACTACTCAGATGAGGGTGATAATTGCCGAAGATTAGCGACGGAATGCGAGGGAATGTGCCTTTCGGTGATGAGACAATTAAGGGAAGTAATACTCGGAAAATGGGACACAGTCGCGTGATGATGATGAAACGTGCGTAGGCTTAAATTGTTTGGGCTTTATTGAATCTATTTTAAGTAGGAATATCTATCCGGTCGTGGGAAGTGAGTTTTATGGTAATACGGTGGAGATACATGAATAAAAAATAGAAGGGCACTGGCACACGTGACTATGAAATGATGAAGGGAACACTATTACGTATTTTAATGCAAACGACTTCAAATTAGGCAGGAAGTTGTTGTTCCACAGAAAGACTAATTAACATTTGTAAAAGTATCTGAACTTTTATGATTGAAAAAAGTTGCGATGCTTTTATTTGTGCCTAGAAATATGCAACGTTTTGAGGTGATCCACTGTTGGGCGAAGAAAATGTATCTAGTGTTGCTGTGTGACAGTAGTGCGATTGTTTTTTTGATACTCCTTAAGATAGTTGGTAATGATCCATGAGCCTGCTGCAAGGCAGAAGATTCTTCTCAGTAAGTTGGGGACGCAAACTTACTTCTGCATGGTATAATGAGGGGTGAGCTCTTTTGAGCAACAGGTCGGAGTACGCTGAGTACGTCCACTGCAATCCATGCTACAAAACTCATTCGGTGATCAACTGAAAGGCTTAAGAGCACGACAGTAAGAAATAAAACTAGTGATTTTCGTACCACTGCAACGAATTTCAATGATTGGTATAAAATGGATCTTAACGATCTTATTGATAAAGAATTAGGGAAGCGAATCATCTTTCATAGCACAGTCGGAGAATTTACACGGAAAACACGGCACTTATGTCCTGTTTCTCCTCGTTTGTCGTAGGGACACTTCTTCGCTTGTACGCCGTCGCATAAAGTTTCTTACAATATGTTAGCTCTTTCCAGGTAGGTAGGTAAAGTGGCGGCTCTTTAGAGCCCAATTAGCGCTAGAGTGTGCCGTTTTGTAAGCACGAAACTCGTTTAAACCTTATTAGTATATGGTTGTTGATTTGGTGGTTTAGGATGACTATATCCAGCCGGTGGAGTTTAGATACAGGATTAGTTCTCCAATCTTTTTCTCAGCTATCTCGGCGAGGTCCATGAAGAAGAGTTTGCCCAAAGAGCGCTGTCTGGTCCTCGCCAGGGCCGGACACCTGCAGAGGAAGTGAAGTAGAGATTCTTTCTTATTAAGGTCTTTGCAGCTTTTGCAGCTTCTGGTTCTGCTTCCATGCTTGACCGCATGGTATTCGATATAGCCTGTAATAATGGCTACGCTTCTGGCAATATCTGGTCTTGATTTGCCAAGTAGCTCTCTTGACTTAGTTTTATTGTAATTGGGCCAGGTCTTTCTTGAGATGACGCAGCTGGACAGGCCATTCCATCTTTGAATTGCAAGCTGGAGGAAGTGTAGGTGTACAAAGCCCTTAACAGTACCCAGCGGAATATCGACTCTTTCTGCAAGTGAACTGTTAAGGGCCGATCCTTTCCTAGCCAGCTCTTCGGCACGCTCATTGCCCTCGTAATTGCGATGACCTGGGATCTAGATGAGTGTAATTGTGGGTACACAGTTGATAAATTTCAAGCCGGCATTGCTCTACCAGCTTTGATAATATGATAACCACATCAATAGCTTTGATAGCGGCTTGGCTATCTGAGAAGATAGCGATTTTTTGATTGGATGTTTGGAGATTATTGAGCAAGCGGCAGGCCTCGCGTATCGCGAGATGCTCCGCCTGAAAAACACTAGCAGTTGGTCAGAGAAGATACCTGCGCTGACTCCGCAATCCATCTTCGACCCGTCAGTGTATATACCAATATCATGGTCAATGAGAAAATTTCCATTCTTCCATTCTTCTCTAGCAAGGAATAATTTCCTAAAATTGAGGGTGGGTGTCATGTAATCGGTCGAAGACCCGACCAAAATTCCTGGAACGGTTTCCAGGATCTTACAGTGACCGTAAGGCTTTGTGATCCTAGATTCCCAGATTCCCTGAGCCGGATCCCAGTGGAGGTAGCTGTGTCTTTGATGTGAAGGTCAAGGGGCATTAGGTGCAGGATCACAATTAGAGCATCGGTAGGACAAGATCTCAGTGCCCCTGTAACACCTACACACGCTAATCTCTGCAGTTTCTTGAACTTATCGATGTTGCATTTTTTACTCACGGCAAGCCACCAGACTATGGCGCCATAAGTAAGAATTGGACGCTCAACGGCAGTTTACATCCACAGGGTCACCTTTGGCTTGATTCCCCATTTCTCTTTCCAACGCTTTCTCAATTGTCGTGACTCCTCCTCTTCCTGCTCTGCGCAATGGATTTCTCGATTGATCCATTCATTGGCATCTAGGATAAGTGGGCTGTGCCCCTTCAACATACACCATCACTCTACTGCCACTTTCGTCTTTTGATGGTTGTGCCTATTGGTTCCTAACCCATTCTCAGAAAAAGATGTTCATTAAAGACATGGTGCGGTCGGAAAATCCTTAAGATGTATCGTAGGCACCTATTAACGAACATGTTCAGCTTTTCCCGAGCCAGTAGAGGTCACTTTTCCTCTGAGCTTAAATCCGTTGGCAGCCGAAACTTTTATTTCTTCGGTACTGCTGGACACTCGCACTGTATACTTATGTGAAGCTGCCTCCTCGTCCACGTTAAAGACCGCCGAAATGTCTGCCTAAATTTTCAGTGTTTTGCAGACAACGTTCCTAAAATAAATATATACGTGGCACGACAGCTCGGGGTGAGTCAAGGCCTAGCTTCTCGTAACCATTCATGTTGTGTGTGTTGTTCGCACGAATGGAAGAGACATACAATTTTTTTTCTGACTCCGAATGGCGAATTGAGAAGCTTTTTCATGACAAATTGTACTCTTGGAGGCTTGTCATTTCCCGACGAGGAGTGATGCCGCGGTGGAACCCACGCAGCTTGCTTAGCTCAACGCTCCTACCCATTGGTAAATTTCTTGCGTCATGTTGAGAACTTCTCCCTTAGTGACCAACTAATGGATCAAGTCATTTACCATTCCTTTACCTAGGACTTATTGCAGCCTCACGAAGATTGTTATTGTTTCCTTCGAGCCTAAGCGTCCATGAGGGTCTAGTCATTAAGTTTTTGAGCACTTTCTATTGCCAGTGAAGTATGGACATCTGTTTGGTCCATGCGCATGATAACTGTTTGATTGTCCAATGCCATGTCTTGACCCCAATCCAAGTGGACATCTCAAGCCAACATCTCGCCTTAGTCAGGCTTAGGCTTCTGTTTTCAGGCTGTGGTGATCTAGGTTCTTAAAAAAGATACATACCTGCTCCTCCTCTGTTCGTAAGGGTGGTTAAATCTCCTACCTCTCTTTCTAGGAGCTTTCCATCCTGATTAGTGTTTTGCGATGCCTTTCAGTAACCAATGGCAATTTGTTAAGCAGCCTTTCCGACCCCTTCTTTATGTGATCCTGAGCCAATCATCAAACACACATACACACAAAACCCTAACTAATGACTTGTCAAGAATTTAATAAAGTAGAGCATCCACTAAATACCTCAACGAAATCTTCTTCAAATTTGTTCACAGTGTGTCCAGTGGGTCTACACAAAATTTAGAAATTCCTCATATCCAACTTGATATGCAGTTCCAAAGTTCTTTTTCCCCGTCTATCTTTTGATTTTGATAAATGTTCACATTTGTTTTTATTTTATAATAAAACTATTTATAGTGTCTGACACGAGTCAAAAATACAAATTTTTGTATCCCCATTTCGAAAGTCCATGCGACTATACGTGTATATTCTGCGCATACCAACAAAAGACGATGAGAAATATTTATCTCCCGCATCCATAATCCGCACTCATTGGGGCTCTGGCTATGCATGCGACAAGTTTTTAAGTTTTTGTCCCCTCTTCGCGGTGCCAAAAATAGCCACACTGACTCGGCAGTCGACTTAGCGTAACGAAAGACCTTCGTCCCCTTGAAGATCCTACAAAAATTTAATTTATCCTCTTTTGCATTGGAAAACTTACAAAAACAACAATAAAATAATAAAACGGTTCCATTCTCATGTAAAATTAACCACAACGAGCTTATGTTTTGCACGACAGAAAAAAAAAGTGATTAAATGCCGCGCTTCGTTGGCGCACTTAGTCACGTTACATGGCAGTTTGGTGGTGATGAGCTCCTTCACTTCCATACCGTATATAGATCATAAATCTCCCGCTGCTCGAGCACAGAAAAGATACTCATCAGCCATAAAATCAAAAGAAAAGATTTAAAATTAAAATTATCTTGGAGGGGCGGGACCGCTCGGCTCCTCTGCCGACTCTGGCCTGATCCAGTCGACGAAATGTGTTTGCATAGAAATTAAATATGCTAATAAATTCTGCTGATGATTCAGGAAAACAGAGAAAAAATAAAGTAACAATCTTAGAGGTATCCGATAAGATATTCATTGTAGCACGCGGCGCATATCCATTCTATTCTAGGTGTATCTGGAGGGGTAATACACATCCATATTTGTCGCAAGGCACACAGTTAGCTGTGCGCTGTGGGACATGGGAAGTCTCTCTAGCATGCATGACATAGCCATGCTATGCACCCATAGAGTTCACTTTTACTGCAGCAGCGGCACCGTCCCATCCGATTCCGGTTGTTTATGTTCTCCGCTTCGTTTTATTCCATTTAGTTTGTCATTCACTTTGTCCGGCTGAGAACGGAGCCACAATGACGATATTTTTTTGTTCGTTTTTTTTTTTTCCCCTGCCAAATCAAGTTACACCTAACTGTTGTTTGGAGCAGAAAACTGGACACTGGACACTAGACCCTGGAGTGGACAGCACCAGATATGAGGGTAATAAAGAATTCGGTGCTTTTTTTTTTTCGTCGAACGAAACAGAGCGCCGTAGATGGAGATGAAGACGATTTGCATTCGATAATCTGTTCTGGGGTGGAGATGACAGCGAGCTAGACCACAGAATTTGCCTGGAAGGTTTCGGTTTCTATGGTCACACCGCAGAGCATTGTCATCGATAATATTGTGCTGTGCCATGTGCTGAATGCATGACAGAGGTATCCATCGTTAAAACGGAATGATATCTGCCGATGGACTTCCCTCATGGGACAGGACAAACTTTACCCATTGTTGTGGACAAATGGATGCTGTGATGGGGTTTTAGCACTTCATTCCGGATATAAAAAGGGGTGCCTTCATAGGAAGGAATGTAAAAGCTGTTACCACCAGTCCATCTCTCGATGTAATCCATCAAAAATTAAAATTATGTTGACGAGAATGATGAGGGTTGCCATGTGCCTTGGCTTCCACGATTGGAAAATATCACAAGCGTTGTGGTGAATTAACAGTCGGACAGGATTCGAACAGGTGTCGTAGAAATAGGACTATAATTGTGCCAAAGAGTGATGGGAAACTTTAAGTAAAAGATGGTATCATGCTAAAGAAGCTGGGAAGTGACTTTGCCTAGAGTTGTACTCCATACATAATTCCCAAGTTTAAACTTCATTTTAAATTAAATATACTTTGGATTTTCCAATTGTTCAACGTTTAATCGAAGGAGCAAACGACACACCTCATATTGAATCAGCCAACTTTCATAGTTTATGCAAATTTTGCGTAGTCGTGGCAACCCTACTCATTAATCCACCATAAGGTGAATACCGCACAAACACATCAATTTCACTTCCACCGCATGCATGCATGGATCCATGCATGACTACCTTCTAACTGCAGCTTCACCAGGGACATTGCTTTACAATTTTTTTCTAAATTCCTCATTTACCACTTTATCTTCTCAATGCCACCCAAAATGAATGGGACACGCTAAGCAAGAAAAAAAAACGAATAGCAATCCCAATAACAACCAAAAACTGATATCTTCCAATGACATTTTCAACACAACAGCGCGCACCACCAGCGACAAAACCGAACCAAACACTCACACACAGCAAGTGCTGAGCGAAAGAATAAAAACAAAACAAAAGTATATGTATCTTTCATGTGTGGTTGGCTAGCTTGTAAGGTGAGGGGGGGTGGGCGGAAAGGTATGGTAAGTTTGTTAATGTTTTTTTTTTCCTCAACGGCAACGAAAGCGCGCGCGACACAATACACACAATCGAGTAAAGTGTCGCTCTTATTTTTTTATATGCGAGTAGGCGCGTAGTGATATCACCAGTGCTGGCTTGAGGTGAAAAAGATTTATTAAGGCGGGCTATTGTGCCAATGAGTGTGGATCTAAAATGTTTGACTCAAAGTTAAGTACCATCCTTTCGCCTCCCCAACATCCTACGACATTGGGTCACATTGTGGCATTTCAATGCAAAATGATGCAAAGAACTTAGCAGAGTGGTGGGAAATGGAACGGAAATGAAGATTGAACAACCGGTTGTAGGATTTAAGGCTGCTTCACCTGAATGCGTCAGCCGTGGCTCAGTGGTTAGTGCGCTGGACTGCTGTGCGAGCGGCGTGGGTTCCAGCCCAAGCCATGTCCACCGAACATTTTTCACGGCACCACCTCTCGTCGGGGAATGACCTTCGGGAGTTTAATTTGTCACGAAAGGGCTCCTCAATTCGCCGTTCGATGTCGGCAATAACTTGTACGTCCCTTCCATTCGCGCGAAAAATGTAAAACGCACAGCATGAATGATTACGAGGGGCTAGGCCTTGGCTCATCCCAAGCTGTCGCGCCAGCTATTTATTTATTTTTTACCTGAATTCAGCTGAGTTTCACGGTATGCCCTTGCTCTGCGTCTTATCCATTCTTTGCCAGCACTTCACCTGTCTAAACCATCGCTGGGGGCCTGGACCTAAAAAGGTTTTAATTTTCAAAGCAGCAACCCCGAGGATTGGCCAAGTACCTCTCAGAAAAATCCAAGCATTGAAAAAAGAAATGGCGACCGGAGGAAACTGCTCTATAGCGAAGAGGCGTGGACTCTGTCAAAAGTGAATGGTCTTTGTTGCCGTCTGTATAGATGGTCAGTTGAGGAGAAAAGACAGCGACGAACTGTATGGACTTGTCCATCGGGCTACTCAATGACATCGAGTCAGTCAATACAGACCAAACACCACGACAATGATGGTTCGGATATGTAGAGTAGAGGTCAGAGGCTGTCTTCTTTGGAAGCCAAAAGACCCCTCTGAGTCAGAGAATTCGTGGAAAAAAGACAAAATAAGATCCACAACTCTCCCTTCTTTTGACAGTTCGTCAGTGAAAACTTGCAAAGCAAATGGAAGGGCCCTCTGACATCTCCTGGAAGATGAACCAAAGGTGTGGTCTGTTGCGATATGTATCTCCTTTCTTGCCAGCTCAACGGCGATTTAACTTCCTTCGGTTGGTTACTGCACCTGAATCCATCTGAGCTTGATTCTGTTGGAACAGTACTGACAAGCAATCCTAGGTAGCAACTCTCAGAAGTCTTTCCAAATCCAAACGACTTTGCTGCTCAAGTGTTTATTCGGATATGTTCTTGGAAATGTAAATTGTATCTTTTCCTCTTTTTGTATCTATGCAATGCGATTAGAAAACAACAAATATTGAACTAAGATCCCAATCATATCGCATACAAACGCCCTCCTTTTACACAAATTTTCACCTCAAATCTTCTCCAGCTGCTAACCTCAACTCAACGTGTATCACATCGACCGTATTTACTTTGTGGGGCTACCCCAGAACAGAAACTCATCGGCCTGGCCTTAAGTTTTACCCCCAACTCCACCTCTGAGTATCTACAGATACCCGGTGCCGGTTCTAAATGGATTTTCTATACAGGCAAACGGATATACACACACTCGCTCTTTCTGTTGTCTAAAATGTATCTCTTGCTGTGCTGCTGCTGCTGCTCCTCTTCTTCTCCATATCGTTGTGTCGTTGTCGTTGTGCCGTCTTCACCAATGTACGCATAACTGCGCCTCCACATGTGTGTGCAAATAAAGAAGCAACAACGAGAACGACAGAACCACGGTGGATATGAACTCACTGCCCAGAGCTATTTGGTCGTCTGTGGGAGGTAGCAGGGCATCGTCACCATCATCACCATCGACATCGTCATCGTGTAGTCGTCGCCGTAGTAGTCGCCGTCGCCGTCGTCGTAGTCGGCTCGAAAACTTACCTCATTTTGACTTTATTCAGTCGCATTGGCATCGCACACCAGTCGCACTGGCACTCAGTCTGTTTATAACCGGTCTAGGGGTGGGGTTCCAAACAAACAGGAGGCTCCACGTTGGATTTTCGATTTTCACGTCGCTGTCCAGAGTTTCACAGTGTGGATTTTCTCGTCGTCGTCATCGCATTCGCAGTCACACTCGTTCTCGTAGTCGTTGTCGTTTCGTATCTGGTTTTGGTTTCGGTTTCGGTATTTTAAATACTTAAGATCTGAGAGCACTGTGGCCACTATTTTGTGGTGGATTGCAGAGTTTTTCGTTTTCCACTTGATGGATATTTTTTGAATATAATATGCATCTATCCGTTCGGAAGGTGAGGTTTTTTGAAATACAAGTGTTGTGCACCTGAGGAAAGTACGCGTGAAATCGCAATGACACACGCATTTAGCGCGAAGTGAAGATAATTGTTAATCGCTGTTTGTTGTTTCGTTTTAATCGCGTATCTTTCAGTTTGTATCTCGTTCCATTTTGAATGCATTAAATTGGATTACGTGAGGAATGTGTAATTAATTGAAAAAACATCGAACAGATATACATTTTCTACGACGAAATTCTAAAGATACGACGAGTAGGTATCTCTGACGAGGATTTAAAGGATTACTCTTGGAATTTTCCTAATTTCCTGTGGAACGAGGTGAGTTTTTAAATTGTTTTAACGACTTGGTGGAGATACTTTTTGAAATTTGTCCGTGTGGGATGCGGATGATGAATATTTATTTCGTGTTTCTTTGCTTTCTTTTGCCTCCTTCGTGGGTATCTTTTGACCGTTTTCGCGAATCCGTTTGCCTTGTGTTTTTAGCGAAAATCAAATTCGCAGGCAAATATTCAGGACGGACGGAGGTGGACGCGGCACAGCAGACACAGTCCGGTTCGGGATAAGTTATGTGGGCAGGTTATCAAGTGCGCTTGGAGGGTTCTTTTGATGGTTGTTTTATGTTGTTTTTCTTCCTCTCTCTTTCTGTGACTGCATCCAGACAAGAAAGTCCTCCACAAAGCGTATTATCATCATCGGTAACGGGGGGGGGATTTCTTCTTTTTTTTGTATTTTTCCCTCGGTCGTGTGTAGCGAACTGCAAATTCTGTGAAAAAAAAAAAATTATTGATGACCATGTGGAATCTGTTCGGACGTGGTTTTCATCTGTCTTCGCAGGTTGGTTGTTGATTTTTTTTTTTTTTAATTTCATTCGTATAAATTGATGAAAACTGGATTTAAAATTTTATTTTTTAAGTCAAGAGAAAGAGAGAGATGAAAAGATGTGAATTTGCCGGATGAGTTTTTGAGGTTTGATTTAATTTTTTAATTTTTTTTTATTTGCATTTGGGATCTCTCTGCTAACAGGTTGTTAAGTGGACGGATAGGTTGTGGTTATAATGAAGTTAATAATGTTTTCAGAGGGTGTTGGCGGTGTAGGAGGCGATTGGGCAATCTACACGTGTTGGAGGACAGAAGTCTGGTTGAAGAATCGTATTGATTCGTTAGTTGCAAGAGTAGGAAGATGTTCAAATGCCGATGAACTTGAGCATAGACAGTTGACAACGACGATGAATTGGTTTCCAAGCAAAATTTGTTACCGCCAACATGGAGGGGTTTAAGAAATTTGCATGTTTCTGCCAATTTTATGGGATTTTCCACACAAAACTGCAGAACATGCCAGTTTTCTTGCTATAACGAACTTTTAACGATTGTTTAATACTGCGGTTATATTTTACGTTGCTAAATGAGTCATTTCGGTGAAAACTGGTAGAATGAGGAAATTAATCGCCTCATTATCCTTAAATTATCTCATTCGTTTAATTATTTCATAACCAGCAAATAAGATGGCAAATGAGGACAAAACAAAGGTCAACACGGCAAATATATCTTTTTCTGAATTTAATTTAATGAAAAGGAAAATTTATCGTTCAAAACAAGGGAAATGCAGTTTCAAATGAGTAATTTGAGAGTAGCTCATACGGTTCTAGTGAAAACATAGCTTTAAACGTCGGGCGCCATTCCCAATAGAGTTCGTATACAGACTAATACCAAGAACAAGATGTTCGTGTCTTCTAGGACCTTCTGGGAGTATCTTTGAAGCAAAGATTCAATGCGATTAACAGATGCATTTCACATAATTTTTACAGAAATTATCGCTTTCGAAACAGTGAATGAAATTTTACGAAATCTATTCCAAACTAACCACTAGTAATATAGCCACCCTCTCACCCGGTGCCCAGTCACCTAGGTGTACATAAGAATGAAAAAGGAGCAAATTCCATAAATTGTCACAAACTAAGGAACTCCTCGAGGAATCCAATCGAAAGAGGAGTCGAGTAAGTGAGATTGGATGCGATAGTCCAAATCCACTCTACTCAGGACTGATACTACGGTTTCTTTCAAATTGCGTCATCCTTTGGAGACTCTGAAGTAACTTTTTACTGTAGAGGCAATCAGGCATTCAAGTATATTCGATGGCAATGAGGTTTTTTCATCAGGACAACTTTACATTCTGTGACGAAAGAGGGTAGGGCAATCTTTAAGAATATGAATAGAAGTTTCTTCGTTTTCAACGCAATTTTTTGTATTGTTATCATTCTTACAAAATAGTTAAACATAAGTGCAGCATTGTTCTACGGAGTGAATCTGATGAATGCTTCATTCGAAGTGGAAGATTTTTTCAGGAGACAATGGCCATTGATTATGTCAGTTAGGACTCTCAGACTGCTCCTGTTGTGGTTGAAAAGAAAAATTAGATTTCTTCTGTGATGGTGTGGAAAATCGGTGCTTGAAGCATACTTTCTTGGCGTTTTCTGTAGGCTTATTGAGTTTATGTAGTCACAGGCTTTTTATTTTGAGTTTTTCCAGTCACTTCCTTCACTATCAGGGAATCCAAGGCCAACTGAAAAGTTCGCACAAGGTGATTCTTCAAAAATTCTGGGTCCATTTCCTGTCTCTAGTTTAGATCTGCCTGTGTATTGTGTAGATACTGGAAGGTTGGAGTTTGTGTTTCTCTCAGTCGTCTTTGGAATTCAAGTAAGGACAGGTGATCTCCTTGATAGGATTTTGGTTCGAAATTGCCGTAGTAAAGGAGTTTGACGAGTAAGGCAAAAAAGGCTTCGGCTTATTATAGGCTTTCCTGCAGATCATTGAGACCTCAAGTTGACAATCTCGCCAGACATGATACGACACAAGTATCCTACCAAAACGATGCCTCATGCTACATGTAGAAACATTCTTGAACTGAATTAATTCCAGAAAACCCACTGTAGGCAGGATCTCCACAAAAATCTGACCTAGGCTGCATTAGAGTCAGTCCATTGTGTTAGTCCTGTTAAAGCTATCGAAAACAGTGGCGTTGCCATAGTTCTCACCGCTCTGATCGGCAAAAGCTGTACCAGCGAAAGAAGGGGAAAAGACGAGCCCTTAATTCCTGTTCTGTCCTGTCCGAAAGAACGCTTGTTGCGAATATTGATCTCAGAAGCTGCCCTTTTAGTTGAATCAGTCGCCTGAGTATTTTCGGGATTGAGTGATGGATCCCTTTTAGTCTAAGTGTGCCTGCATACGAAGCGGAAAATACTGACTTCGCAGGAATTTTAAGAAACCTTCTCTTCAGGAATGTAGAGCACGGGTTCAGAATAGATGAGACTTTCTCGAAATCGGTTCATTAAGTCGGTTCAATTTGTGACGGTGCTCTAGCTTGACTATTTCATCAACTAAATCCTCTGGTCAGGAAAGCACCAGAGCCTTTTTAGGGTCGCAGCTGATAGCTTCATTCCTGAGACACCTAATTCGTTCACTACTGACTCCCGTATAATTTAATACAATTCTGTTTAAGGTGTGGAAAAAAAATCTTAGATTGCAGACTGATACGCCCTAAACGCTCGTTCCTACTCACAGCCAATACCATTAATTCTCAAAAAATTGTTAAGTATCTGATGTCAGTGGGTAAACAAAATGAAAAATATAAACACCACGAGTAAATAAACAAGAAATTCAATAAGAAAGTCAGATGACGTAAGAATGGTAGAATTATTCACTTCTGACACAAACAATGTGTCAACTTGAAATTTAATAAAAGTGTTAAAGACTACTTAACGTAAACAGATTACCACAGAACTAGAATTTATAAAAAAAATAGAGGAGTGAGCTGCGTTGGGCTTGACATGCAGTAAATCAATCTTTTGAATAAGATGGATAAACAAGACAACAACACTGTCATCAGATAGTGTCTCTTCTGCACTCAGTAGATTAATTAATAAGCGTCATGTACATGTGATGTGACAAAAACCAGAACGAAATGGTTGACACTATCCAATTGGCTTTTGTTGTGCCAGCAATCAGAACAACAGACAGACTTGTGATGGGAAAACATCACCATGCGCCCGTTTAGAACCCATCGCCATTAACAGCGATGAAGTTAGCGATATTATGCAGATTATCACATGTGAAAGGCATCATTGATAAAAGCTGTTAATTAAGTACTAATTAGTTTGTTCTACAAGAGGACGGAAAGTTCGGGTCCCACACAACAAAACAACAAAAGTCTGTGGGAAAACGAACATAAATCTGGATTATCTTCAAGTCTTTTCAGTTGAAAGTACAAATATCTGTTTTGTTCACTAAGTGGAACGTGAGAAATTCTCATATGAGGAGCAGAATTGTATCCATCAACGCAAGCCACCGACTGTGATATTCAGTTGTTAGTTGTTGAGCAGTTTATTGAACAAACTCATGAATATGCTGTCGAGTTAAGTGCATAAATGAGACGGCCGTTCAAATTTAAAGTTGACTCTCCTCGGGTTCAGGACAGGCGTCTGCTGGTTTATTTGTGAAATGCGATCACATTCACCATTCAGAGGCATTTTTCCATCATGTTCCCTTATTTCTTTGCGCTGTAACAACTTTCATAGCACTGACAGTTGAATGCGTCTTTCAAAACCAAACTTGATTGGTTGGTTTAGTCTTTAGGACACTTACTTAGAATTCAAGCGGGTCCATTGTACCCATAAAAAGTGTACTCATGGGAGTCAAACCAAGGGATAGGGTTGGCTAATCCGGAAACCACCCAGAAAGAGATAGAAATCTCAGGAATTTCCTGAAATCAGCGATATAACGAGCCTCCAGCCCATGGAAGAAGCTACTACCAAGAGTACGCAATCTTCTGGTGGCCAATGCGGGATATTCACATAGCAGGTGTCGGACGGATTCTATTTCCTCTTCGTCCCTGCAGCTTCGGCAATAGTCGTTGTAGGGCAATCCAAAACGCTCCGCATGGATTCCTAACCCGCAGTGTCCTGTGAGGACACCGGAGACGATTCGTTTTTCCCTTCGACTAAGTTGTACGAGATTTTTGGACTTCTTCTTATCGAAGACTGGCCATAGTGATCTGGCTATTGCATATGTGTCCATGTAACACCATCACGTTTGGCCGTAATCATGTTTTCCTTTCTATATCCCCGTAAAGAGTGCTAATGGGTGTCTTCGCTATCGGAAGGTTATATGCAGGATCTAGTTCTGCACCCCCCTTTAGCAAGTTTATCCGCCCTCTCATTGCCTGATATATCCCTGTAGCCGGTACCCAGCATAGGGTCACCTTGTTGGTCTTTGATACATCGTTGAGGTTTTGTCTGCAGACCTTTACGAGCTTCGATTTTATCGATGCTGACTGCAGAGACTTAATAGCCGCCTGGCTGTCAATATACATAGTAATGTTTTTTCTGACAATGTTGTCATTTATTAACTTCGCGGCCTGCTGCATTCGTTTCGAAGTTTGAAGGATTGGTTTACCCCTTTGGATTCACAGAAAATACCGGCACCAGTACCAGCGTCCATTTTGGATCCGTCGGTGTAGAAGGCAAGCTCTTCTTCAGTGCATACTATACCATCATCCCAGTCCTCTCTTCTTCGTATTTTTATGTATGTCAAATCTCCTATCGAAGTCTGAGGTTGGAATGATCTATGTAGTCGGTATCTATGTTCTCCTTCGTGGTATTCCATCGGGTTAGAATGGAGGCGTGACCATAGGTACTGTTTGTCCAGAGACCTGCTTCTCTTAGTCTGAGTGCCGTCCTGCTACAACAGATGATGTCCACAGGAAGTAGGTTCAGCATTGTTTCAGGTGCCGCTGTGGGTGTTGATCTTATCCCTAACCAAACTTATGTTTCAATAACTCATCTACTTCTCCAATAGCAGAAAGTGTACGTGTTGCAAACTTATTCCAAAGTGACTAAGGCGTCCAAAGGGCCGTTTTCTCACCTATTTGTCCCTGGACATCCCATTCTACTGCCTATTCATTGAAATCACCAGCTGTGGTGCATTTTGCAGGGAGTTTTCGAATTCTTCTAATGTAAAGCTCAAAGGGACGAAGTAGCTATAGACGTACATAGATACCATAAATTTTAGTTCGAATAAATTCGATACCAGGACAATCTTTGGCTCCTTGATAAGAACGTTAGCCGTGTGTTCATGTCACAGCTTTGGCGGTTGTTTCCACTGTCCACACACTTCAATCATATGGCTGCTAGGGTTCACTCAAGTTTTATTGACTACATCTAGTTCACTAAGGGTCTGCGATAGGGGGTCAACTACATTATTTCAGCTTCTGTTCTCTCCATGCTCGTTGATACGAAGGGCACCTTGTACTCACTTCTGATTGGCTACTACTTATGTCCTCCTAGCTCAGAAGAGTAGGCATTCGGGCATAATTTCACCCTGTGACCATTTGCACGACACTGCAAACAATGCTTGTACCAGTCATTTCGGCTTCTGCAACCCTGAGCTATGTGTCCGAACTCCATGCAATTCTAACCTTTAAGCGGGTTAAGGGCTGCTGGTCGCCGTGCCTCAGTGGTTAGTGTGGTGGACTGCTGAGCAAGTTCCGTGGGTTCGAGCCCTAGCCATGTCCACAGAACAATTTTCACGTCACCACCTCTCGTCGAGGAATAAAAAGCATCCGAGAGTACAATTTTCCATAAAAAAGCTTCACAAATCGCCATTCGGAGTGGGCAATAAATTTTGGCCCCCTTCCATTCGTGCGAACGATGCAACATGCACAACATGATTGGTTGCGAAAAGCAAGATCTTGGCTCACCTCGAGCTCTCGCGCCAGCTATTTATTTATTTTTTAAGGGCTGTAAAAGACTGAGAGCGGTGTTTTTTACACTATTTGAGATAGACAAGTTCTACTTTCTCGACGTTGTTCAATCAGGATCAAGCCTAGACATTGTCCATAGCCCAGATGACAATTATAACGGCAACAGACCTATCTACTGACTACTGACGGATGCTTTGTGTTATTCTTATACTTTCTTAGCTTTAGAATCCAAAACTTGAGCCAGTCCATTCATATAAACTCACTGATGTAAGCTAAACACATTTTTATTTTATTTTTTTAACCACTCCCTGTCGATGCGAACAATTCTCTTTCCCATAAAACAATTTGTTCCTCCCTTTATCAAAGGCAACCCCCTCCTAAAAATGGGGTCAGTATGAAAGATTCCTGGAAACTAAACGATTCCTAAGGTCATGCACATAAATATATCACACACGCATGCCATTTTGGCAGCATAATTTAGAGTCCATTTCGCAGGACCAACTGTTACAGGTTGGAAATCATTTCCAGAAATCCTTCACTGTATATTGCCCCTGACGAAAGTAGGTTATTCAGTCCAATTTTCTGCAACACAGCCCATGGAGCACACGTATGTAAGACTGCTGTGAATCAACCTAATTTTGTGGTCCACATACAATACGCCTTTGTTGGTTGGTTTGTGCTTTGCCAAAGATTTATGTCCCCCATCATGCGGTTGAAAAATGTTTATAGGTAAAGGATTCCCCTGTGAATGGCAACAGGTTTAGAGATTTTTGTGTTTGAGTAAACCAGTAGGTAGTAATCCGATTGGTCCTTAAATCATTTTGACAATATTTGCTCTTTTGATATCAGAATCAGCTTAAGCAGTCCTGTCTGTGTGTGTGTGTGTTGTATAGGGTGGTGGCTATAAAGGGAAGCCAAGGTGGTAACTCTGCAAGTAGTCAGGAAAAGTAAACAGAAATGATTTTTCACGTGTGTCCTGATTTCATAGAATAAAACGAATACAAGTGAGTGAAGAGCAGTTGACTATTGGCTAACAAAGTTGAGGGTGACGTTACAGCAATTGACAAATAGTACTGTGACTGTGACATTGCACCGTTTGGTTGCTATTTCCGTTTGAAGAAATTGAACTCAATTTTAACTCTGCTTAGGGCGGGTATGGTGCCCTGATGCCAATTTATTCCAAGAGAAGAACTCTATCATTCGGAATGAAAGAATAAAGGGAGATACACAAGGATCGGTGTTAGGATCTATCCTGTGAAACATAATGTTCGACGGGGTTTTGAGGCTCGGAATCCACAACGAAGCCAAATAAATAAGGTTGCCCAGGACATCACGATTGTTGTGTCCACGATATACCCGCGAATAGTACAAGACATCTGTAATGGATGGGTCTAAATAGAATTTGTTAAGACGAAAGCAATGCTAGTCACTAACAGAACAGAAATAGATACAATCACGTTGAAGGTAGGCGGTCATAACCTAGGTTAATCGTGCGATCAAGTCACTTTGGATGGATGCAAGCACTGGAGGAGGCGGTTTCTTCCATCCTTCGGTATGAAAAGCCCTAGTATGCACAAGGATTTTTTTTTTGATGCGCAGGTAGGTGTGAAAATCCTCAATGGATACTCTTTGGCCCGTGCCATGAGTGATGCCCGACTCTATGCTCGTGCATGTCTACGTGCTAAAAAACACCTCCTTGCTCTGTCTCCTGGTTTGTCCCCTGCGGCACCGCCAGTCAAGGCATTCCTTCGCAGGGGCAGATTTGACATTTCGTAGTCTCGCCAGAGTTAGCAGTTTCTTGGTTTCTCGATGCTTTTTCCTCTGTTCGTTGTTGCTGCGATAACTTCACTTGCAGTATCCCAGCCTTCGCGCGTTTCCGGCATATATCTGATTACGCCTCTTGGGGTCGATTGAGCTCCAATTTCTCTCTCTAAGATGGTTCTAGCACGCGTGTAGTTTTCGCACTCCATCAGCACATGCTCGGCGTTCTGGGGTTTCCCTTCACAGTGTTGGCAGAATGGGTCATTCACATGCTTGTACTTGTAAAGGTACTCCCGAAAGCATCCATGCCCTGATAGGAATTGCGTTAGGAGATCAGTTTACATTTTGCCATTCCGCTTTCATAGCCTCCAAGGCCGTTCGTCTGCATGTGGCCTGATATTACACTTATAGCATCCGCTGACACAGTTCTAAAGGCGCAGCGTACCCTTAGGGATGCAATCCTATGCGCCGAGTTCATCCCTCTGATGTACGACTTATGGTGCCCCTCTGACGCCTATATCGGGCCGCATACAGGAGTATGGACTTGCTCACGGTCTTCAAAAGGTTTCTGACCGGTCCTTCAATGTTTGGCATGAGCCTGCATAGCGCTGCTACTGCCCGAGAGGCCTTGCACAAGGATGCTTCTACGAGACGGTAGACCACAGTGTACTGTCCGTTTTCATTTGAAAGTTAAAAATGTTCGTTAACACCAATTCAACACCAAAGGCAGGAGATCTTTTCGAGATCCTGGTGGTATTACAACGGACCCCTCATGGGTCTAAGTGCGTTGGCTTTGGCTGGCAGCCACTTCAACCTAACCTAACCTAATTCAACACCTCGGGCAGTCACAAACGTTCCAGCCTTGTGCTTGCCATGAAAAGCTTCTCAATCTGCCGGAGTCGACAGTAAAAACTGCATGTCCCGGTAGCAACATACATAAGTGGCTGTCGGAAGCTACGAGCAAAAGAATTGGACAACTCTTGAACAAATCTATGTAGGGTAGTAGTGATCGCTGGCCATTATACTTCTGAACTCAGAAACCCAAGTGTCCAAGTCGAATCGGACTTTTATCCGTTGCGTGTCGTAGAAAATTAGGCATCACTGGATAGTCTCGCTTAACCCTCACCATCTTCATTGACTTTAAACGATATTTCACCAGTTTTTCAATGTCTACCTCTGATTCCATCGCATTCTATCTGTTTTATCTATGAAAATACTTCCAATTTACATCTTTGTATCACAGACTGTGTCGGTTATTTCATGCACCACAGCTCCGGTCACAGTGTCCCCGTTCCGCATAATTTAAAATTTCACTTTAGTCATTCAAAGGGAATTAGACCGCGACGTCTGCCCGACCACAAATCTGATTCCGAGGCGTAAATAAAGTTCATCACTACGGGTTCGAGTGTTTGTTTCTTCTAAAATCCAATCAAAGGCTTAATGGTGTGTCCCCAGACCGAAAAGCAAGAAACCATCGTCTTCTGAAATTGCCATGCCATTCAATGAATAATCAGACAATCGCCCACCTTCGGTCGGTCGTCGCCAACAAACACGTTTTACGGTCCACACCAGCCAGTCATTCGACGCTTGATTGCTCGCAATTATAAGGCCTACCAGTGCCGCAACAGTGCTATATCTTAATTTGGAAGTGTGGAGACTATCTTACGAGCGTGCGTGGGCTCCGTCAAAGAGTAGGGTAAACACTCGCAAATGGAGATGAAGTCGTCGTATCGATTGTGTGGAGTCTTTTTTCTTTCCAAACAATATGTACATTCCAGACTTCCAATTTGTTCGGGTTGAGAGGTGTGTGGCTGTAGCCCGGCGGTGTTCCCGCCGAACAAAGAACAAACTTTCACTTTTTTTTGCCCCGTTTCTCCTTGTTTTATTACTTTCGTTGTCGAAGCAGAAATAACAAAATAAGATCGCCCCGAAACCGAAACGAATGTGTTTTCACATTAAAACTCGTAAGCAGGGCGGTTTTTTTGGGGGGAACTCCCTCAGCCCTCGTGCCAACACTCGTTTGCCGTTCGTACTTGAAAAATCTGTCAACATCCGGCTATTTAGGTCAATAGCATTGCCAACACATTGCATCGAGCAACCACTTACTAAAGAATGACAAAATTTGAACTTGCACATGGTGTGTGTCGTCCTGACGAGAGGAGTGTGCAGCAGCAGTAGCTGCCGATGCAGATGTCGTTGTCGAGTCCTCGTGGCAGGGCCACGTTGAATGAACTTTCAATAAATTTGTGACAAACTGCAAATTGGATATAGTTGCAGTTGCAAGGGACATGCCTGTGGCCATTGTCAGAGTTATGTACGCTCTCAATGGATGGTCGATTGCACAATGCAGTTTTCGACTCTTTTTAGACGGAACGGTGGACCTACATAACAAGGCTTGTGGTTGAATTACGGATATGGATGAACTTTCATTGTTTGTTAAAATATGTAATGATTCATGCAAGGGGTTGTGGTTAATTTATTTTAATTTGTTAAGAGTAGATAGGGACAGAGAGACCTTGTTCTAGTGAACGCAGGTACATTTAGTTCTATTGGACAACAGAGAAGTGACAAGACTGTTACGACAGATTGCACGGCGATCTACTTGATCGTGCAATTGTAATTCCATTGGTTTAGCTTCTTTGAGTTCTGTCACTTAGTATCTACGTCAGTGATGTAAAAGAGCTGTCAAGTGCAGTTTCTGGCAAAGTGGCTCAATTACCAGCAACTTTTCCTCGATTGCTGTGCCTCCTCTGTGACGGTCCTACTCCACGTTATTTTTTGGGCGACCCACTCTTCGTCCGTCTTGAGTTTGTGCGTTCCATGGCGTGGCTTTATCGGAGCATCGCCTATCCTTCTTAGTGCCCTAGACGAAGGGAGCGTTTCAGGGTACTTTGTGGTCGGTCGGTTGTCTTTGAAGTAGTCTATACGAATGGCTTCTAACAATGGGAGCTGACTTGTAAAATTCTTTGTGCCCACACCAGGTACCGTCTTCTAGAAGTCCGAGGACGAACACGTAGCGATTTAATTCTGAAAAGTACTTTCCCACAATGTATGGAAAGGTAGTTGGCGCTATAGTTCGAAGTGAACCTGAGCCTTGACCTACAAGCCCCTCCAGTTGGCCCGCTCTTTATCTAACTGCCTCCAGTTGTTCACTTCAAGTTAGTTGAGGTGGTCTTCGACTGGTGCAAGTCCTATCAGCTTAGAATCTGGACGAAATGACCCTCTACATCCTAACCTCAGCTACACTGACAGCTGCCAAAACCTATAAAATACAACAAAACCGTTGACAAATTGCTGTAGGAGGATTCAAATTCTACACTTCCTAGTCAATTTATTTGAAAACTATTCATAAATCATTTCCCATGCTCAAGGCTTTGTATTAGATCAAATATGTATGTCAAGTCTGACAGAACTTCAACAACTACATGGCATTCTCACAACAATCCATGTCAACCACTTCAAAATGGGAACTCTAATGAGCATCATCTGCGAGTTTGGGATGTTATTACCCCCGACACGGTTCCACCACTTCAAATTACTTCGCCAATCATCTTGAAAATTTCTGGATGCTGCTCCCATATATAATACATGTGTATGTACATATAGGTGAATGCCGCGCCGCTGGTAATGAAGGCCCTAAACCCTCCTTCTTGCCGAAACTTGAGACACCAGCTGAATGCGCTCATATGTGTCGAACCTATCCAGCCTCCCCCTCCCACTCCCTGTCCTTCGTCGTCGTCAACCTTCTGAATAATTGAGTAAATAAATTTCGTATTCAAATTTCGTCGGAATCCCATTAGTAAAACTGTCGATAAACGTTCGGCTCACAGAAATAACATTCGTACAGACTTGAGGGTATGCCCTCTACCCGCACTCCGCCAACGCCACCTGTGTATCTATGGAGTCTGCTTTTGGAAGAAATTAAAAATTATTATCTGTCTTCCTGTCATCGGGGAGGAAAAACACAAAAATACAGGCCAAGCAACCGAGTGGCGGGACTGAGTAGAGTACCTACCCCTGTTTCGCATCACAGCCAGGGGGATCTGCGGAACTAAGAACGGCACCTTTGACAACTCTCTGCGCCCCCATGTCCCACCGGACGATAAACGTCACCGACGAAGTGTGCGTACGATGACACTGCCAATCGCACTGCTGACGATGGCATCTGCCAACTTTATTTTCCATTTCCTTTGGATTCCCTCTGTCATGCCCTGCGATTCGCTGCCACTGAAATATGATGATTTACGAACGAAGCGGGTTTTTTATGCCTTTTCCCATCGTTTTGCTGCCAAGTTGTTGAGTGTGCTGCTTTTTCTTGGCCCCTTTGGGAAATCCTAGAATGGGCAGAGGATATGGTTACACCAAGTCGCTTCGAGGTGGTGGCATTTGTACGCATTGAAAGAGCCGGCGGAGAGTGCTCCGCATTGTTCATCGCCGCTACCGTATTGCTTCGGTTGTAGTTTTACCTTGGAAATGTATCCCATGGCAGTGAGAATTATCTTCTTCTTTGCTTTTGTTTTCACTGTTAACCATCCATCGACACAGTTAGCCATTGTTGTTATCCGGCAGAGGAACGCAAGACGAAAATGCAAAAACGTTCCACACCCGGAGCCGGAGGGATTGCAAAAAGTGGTCTTGGCGTTGTTTTGCGCGCTCAACATTGATCTCATTCCGGGTTGGATATTGTCTTCCCAAAACCGTGTTTCCTTCTTGTTCGCAGTCATTTCACAGTTGGTTGGGTCTTTTGGGAGTGACATCGTGATTTTGATGACAAGTTGACATTGTTAATCATGTGGGCGAACGGGGGGTCCTGTTTGGAGTTTTAAACTTTTCGCCGCCCTTTTGTGATGGCGGTGAAACTAGGGACGATGCCAAGTGAAAACTTTTGTTTGTCTAAGAGTAGGAGTCCTCACAGGAAGCACAAAGAAGTTGTTGCGGGTAAACAACAAAAATCAGTTTTTTTTTAGGTGTGACGCGGAGAGGGTGTGTGTGTATTGAGAAGGACCCACTGCGATTGCAATTAGAAGATTGAAATTGGATTGACGTCGAATGCAAAGTTCGTAGCCAAACAGTCTCTTTACCCACTGAAGTGGCTTGACTCTGCCGAGGAAGTATACGTAGAGTTCATTATTTTCGTTTATTTAGCGAGAGAAGTTTTCGGAAAAGTTTATTCATCTCCGAAGCATGTACGTTTATCTTGTGAGACTACTTCGGAAACGTGTTTGCAATTTATCAAGGAAATGGAAATTGAAGGGAGCTCCAGAGTACGGAATGTTGTCCTTTTTTGCGGTTTGAGTGGGTTTTTGTTTCACAAGAGTTTTGTGCCGACAAAATGAACCATGAACTTTGGAGAGACGTAAACCAATGTTTGGGCGAAACTTTTTGACAAACTTTGGATGCATGTTGCAACTGATTTTGGGCTTTTATTTAATGAAGTAGTTGTGAAAGAATGTTATTAAGGGGATGAGTGGTTTTTCCTATCGGTAGAGTGGCGTAGAAAAGTTTTGAGAGGCGTGTGACAGATCAGATTTAAAAAAATTCAAGCAATCCCAAACGTCAAAAGATTTCAAACCGAAATGGTTGTCTTCATAACGAAGATTTTATCCTTTTGAGGTTAAGATTTACATTAACTGCGCCAGCTACAGAGGCAATCTGCCAGATTGTGATAAATCCCGAACCCTTTCGTCAACAACCTGATTGATCACTTCACTGAGCTTTTAGCAGGCGATGGTGGCATCTCACCGGGCGCCATGTGGTTGAATCACTATCTTCCACCTTGTATGTCTTGTATTGCTTCTCTAATACGCGTCTCTCTCCCCTTGCTCACAATTCAACTCAAAATTCAACCATCACTCTTTCAAGGTCCAACTCAAACCCAAAAAAAAAAATTAAAAATAAACAATATCCTCCTATCTGTCCGATAAATAAACAAAATTCACGTGTAGGTATTGTATCCGAACCCTGCACACACTCCCATCCCAGCCATGGATACCCAAAAAAAGAAACAAAATTGATTGACTTATTGGTGATTTCTGTTTTGGAGCTTCATTTCCATACATTTATGCATGGCCAGGCTGCTTCTGTGTCCGCATGACGAAATATGAGAACGATGTCGGAATAATAATTCCAAGAAAGAGCAAACCCGCCCGCTGTTCAATCATTTTTCCTCTTGATACCTCAATCCATTATCTTTGGCAACCATTTTTCTTCGTTTTTGTTTTCTTCCAACCGACAGATATTTCACCTTTCCGATTCCGAATTTGTTCGCCTTTGGATGTGAAAGAGAAAACCCCCTTTCCCGTTCAGCCTGCTGCTGTCAGCTGAATTCATCACATGGCGACAGGTTATATAAAAAATGACAAGAAATAACCTGAACGGATATGACGCTTCCCTTCACCGGGAATAAAGAAATGATTTTGAAATTGATTTATTAATCGCGAGTCTTTTGCTGTGAGAATTAAGCTTAAGTTCGATAGAATTGTCACCATGCGTCACGGTGTCAGCCATCATTACCAATTGACAGCTCAAGTAATTCCAGTGTCACCTTACATTCCAAATGGGAAAATGTAAATGAACGATTAAGTTTTACGGTTGTGTGCACCGTGTGACTAGACTTCAAAAGACGGTAGGACACGATTAAATAATTCAAAATGATTAATGATGCGCTTGTGCACGTACCAACCACAAAAAATACAAAAAAATAGAAGAACGAAACCAACTTTTACACCGGCATGGAGTCTAGACACGAAGCGTAAACAACACACATAAAGTCACAACTTAACCTAAGGGCTCTACGAGCTACTATTGAAAAATAATGGGACACACCATTTGAGGTGTATTCCGTGTACACAGCGTGCTTCCCGGCCACAAGATGAGACATTTGAATTTAAATTAAATTTATACACTGTAGGTAATTGCGAGGACGACTAACAAAAAAAAAAGCACCAGCGATACGGCAGGCGACGATGCGGCGTTGAATGTGGCGCCCCCTACCAAGGCTTGCGCTAATAAATTCCATGTTTTGTAAATTTATGAATCTAATTTGAACGTTTCGTTTCTTTTTTGTGTTGTGCATGTGTTGGGAGAGGTGAAAAAAAAGGTAGGCGCACAAAATTTAATTCAACATTGATAAGCCATTTACGAGGTGTGTGCAAGGAACACAACACAACAAAGAGGCCGGCAACCAACCGAGATCCCGTCTTTGAGCCACATCTTTGCACGGATGGAAATCCTTTTAGTTGCAACATTAATTCAGCGATTTTGTTGCCGGCAGTTCTTTTTTTGCAAGGATGAGCTGCTGGGAAGGGGAAATGAGTTTTTTTGTTGAAGGAGGTAATGAAGAGATTTAATGGTGACATGAATTTAATAAATCATTCGTTTGGAGCTTGAATGCCTCGCTGTATCGTTTGGAGTGTTGAAAAGGATCGGCATCGGCGGGTGGGGACGGTAATTTATCGTATTTTTGGTTTAAGGGTTTTTGTTTTGTCATAAAATGGGAGACCATTATGCATGGAACATTTGAGATTGTACGTGGGGTGGGGTGGGAGGTGTGTTTTTAATGAGCTTCTATGTTTAATTGAATAGAACAAATGGTACGATGTGTGTGTGTGTGTGCGGGACAAAAGGGATGGCTCTTTGTCCCTTTTCGAAAGGGACTCCTCTTTATGGCGGAAGCTTGTTGTTTATTTATTTCTAAATGAAAACTTCAAATTCGTTTTCATTGTCAAAGTGACCCCACTTGGGTTTTTATTAGGAGTTGACGGGGGTGTTATGCTGGCAAAATAATTATGAGTCGTAATGACTTTGGGTTTTTATTTATTTATTTAACTAGGGGATGAGTTACGAGTTCCATTGTAGACTCTTAAAACTTCCTCTCAAAGTAGACTTTGGTAGTAAAAAAAACTTTCAACGATGCCTTTTGGGTGTTTGGCGTGGATCCGATTGAAGCTGCTCGGTTTTATCGCATCGCCACCTAGAATTATTCTCAGCATGTTTCAGACGACTGCTTAAACCAACACTTCTCCATAGCTGTCCTATTAGGTGAGGACTGAGAAAAGCAGAGTTCCTAACCACTACCTTCCAACCTACCTACCTTCCGGATCGAAAGTAGAAACAAGACTTACATCTGATATTTTCGGAGAATTACCCCGTGTAAGCTTCTCAGCCAGCCTTGGTAAATACTTGTTCATATTCCAAGCTGAGGTCTTGGACTACTCGAACTTCAGTTGGAAATCTAAGCCCTCTAATAATTTTTTGACTGCAAGTTGCCTGTTTAGAGTTAATGGAATATCCACATCCGAAGCTTGTGGTTAGTAGACATAGTTCCTTCGAAACCCGCCAGTTACCTCGACTATACAACATCCAACCTGGAACACCAGATCTTGAACCAATATAGCCCGAAGGCAAAAAACCAGATTGGCGGCTTCTTAAAGCCTTGAGCTCCGAATACATTGTAGTAGTACATCTAAGGCATTCGGCATAATTGGAAACCTAGATGCGACCGTTGATACCATCTGGAGGATTCTTTTGTTGTCCTCTGGATCCCAAAATAATTGCCTTAGGTTAGGTTAGGTAGATGGGTTGGCGAGGGGAAAGAAGCCCCCAGCGCCACACTCAGGTCAGTAGAGACCCATTGTGATGCCCATTTATTGGCGAGATTTTCACTGATTGATCAGCCTGCTCCAGGTCTAGCGTAGATGCCTTCCTTGCCAATTCATCAGCCTTCTCATTCCCTGGTATGCCCTCATGTCCAGGGCCCAGCATAATTGTACCTCATGCTGTGTGGCAAGAGCACTGAGCCCTTCGCGACAACACTTCACAAGCTTCGATTTTATTTCAGTAGCAGAAATCGCATTTAGTGCTGCCTGGCTGTCCATGAAAAAGGTGATATCATCGCATGGTATTACCTTCATCGCAGTCTCACGGGCAGCAATTTTCACTGCTAGGACCTCCGCCTGGAAAATGCTGTTGTGGTTCGGGAGTCTGACTGATTTGAAGAGGATAAGTTTGTCTGAGAATATACCTGCTCCCGTGCCAATGTGCTATTGGCTCTGTCCAGAGCCGCTCTATCCTCATCCGTGAAGGACTTCGGATCACGCTTTCGTAGTCGCCTTATTAGCCGAAGGGCATTTTGTTTCTTCTTGCGTAGTGTCACGTTCCTTGTCCTGTCAAAGTTGCCTAGTCCTGACGTCGATGGTTGGGCTGTCCCTGAACCATGGTTCCCTAACTCAATGACTGTGATAGAGCTGCCTATCGACGAGTTTCTACTCAGATCCTGAAAGTTACCATCACCAGGCGGTGGAGGGGTCGATGTGTCCTTCCGCTGCAAAGAGCAGTGGCTCGATGCACCTCGACACCTCGAGCAGGATGTGGCTCTTCACCACACGTGAATTTCACTTATGGACGGTCTTAGGAGTTGTTACTCTTCTGGTTCCTTTACCTGGAACCTTACCCCCTTGCCTTCTCCGTCCAAAGAGGAGGTACTTAAGGTGGCGCTACAGTCCGAGTGGACCTGGGTCTCAACCAAAAAGCGTCTTCAGTGAGCTCGATCTTTAGTCAACTGCCTCCAGTTTCGAACGGGAAGTTGGTTAGGTCCCATTCCACTTGCGGGCGCCACCTGAGTCGCTGTCTTCCTCTACTGCGCCGTTTCTCGAGTGTGGATGCATTTGACCACCCACTAATTATTGGAGATCAGAAGGTGCTAGGTGGAATCCACGAGCAGAGTACGACATTACCCAACTAGAAATATACTATTGGAGCGGCTTGCGAAGGATCGTATTACCTGACAGACAAACTTTGTTGTTTGAGACCTGGATGCAACGCGAACTACAACGTTATCTAGTACTGTTTTCGTATCACAAAATGTCCTCTCTGCTGACCAAGCTGCATAGCTACTGCCAATGCTGGGGTTTGAACCAGAAAAGGAAGTGAACCGCGACTACAGCTCACTATTTTCATCGAATATTAGTGTAAAACTTCGCAGACGCATTAATTATTTTCTATTAGGTCAAAGTTTGTAAGTCTAACACCGTCTGCAACACCATAATTGTGAACTTCCGCATACAATTAACAGCAGTACCACCATTGAAACTGAAACCACTTGTACATAGTTATTCATTTTATAGTCCTGGAATTCATCCCAAAGTAGTCCCCTCAACTGCGCTAAAAGTTTGCGGCAACTTATTTGTAACAAGTGCTTCAATGTTATTGCCAAAAATGTCCTTCAGCGCTGCACCATACCATATAAAAGGGAAAAAGCGAAAGTGCATTAAAGTAGCAACTAACCCCTTTCAGCAGGATACGTGTGAGATTCTATGGAAAAAAAATTCAAACTAATTGCGAAGAGGGTAAGGGAAGAGCTATGTGTAGGTAGAGATAGAAACCCAAACGATGTGCAACTGACAAGTCATGAAATTTTAATTAAAATCCTCTGTGGAACTTTTTAAAGCCAATTATGATTTGTACAGGAAGAAACCTTTAATTTCCCTTTTTTTTTTAATTAGAAACCATAACACCATTGTGTGTCTTTAGTTTCGTGGAACTTCATTAAGAAGTTTCCTTGAAAGTTGTGACATGTCTGTGGGGGTAGTGAGGGTGCCTTGAATCCTCGCAAAGCACCATTATCCGGTCGTGATTCAATGAAAGCTCAATATCTTGTCTCCAATTTGCATCTTTCACTCACTTAAAATCTCATAATGTTGACAAAAGAAGCCGAAGCAGAAACAGAAGAGGGAGAGTAGACAAAAAAAAAGCGCAAAACAGAAATGAAAATCACTTAGAGGAACTGAATAACCTAATGAAATATCTTGTCGCTCCACTTCATTCACTTTGTCTGTGGCTAAAGTGGATTCCGCACAAAAAAAAATCAGCCGCTCGCTCCACTTTGGGTGGGAACAGGTCTTTTCCATTTCTCGTCTCGTTTCCTGCCGCCGTCACTCGTCCTCTGTCACTCCCTGCTCGCTTGTCATTATTCTCTCATTATTACTGGGAGTGCACTTGCCTTCAATTTATGCAGAAGCAGAACACTATTACACCTGGGCCTCGGAACAGCACGCTCCGCTTTCAAGACCCAAGATTAAAGCGCAAAATTAAATTCTTGTTCTTGTCGTTGTTCGTCTAACCTGCGAACTTGTCGCCTTCCTGTGCGACCGAGGCTGAACCATTAAAAATTGCAAAAAAAAATTACTAGTGTGTGTATTTAATTTACAACGAAATTATAGTGCGGACGTGAAGCAGGTAGCGGCTCTTGTGCTCATAAGTTAATTACCATCGCCTAGGTGAGGCGTGTGCAGTACTTAGGCTCGTGCATGAGCGAAATAAATCACCAAAAGGCGCATCCAAGAGGAGATGGTAGAACAGGAACGAATATAATTAAAATCGAGTTTACAATGGCAGCTGGTGTGGAGTTCTTGAAGGAAGTTCCTCCTGAAAGACAATGCAGCAGTGCGCCTGGAGGGTGTTTTGTTTAAAAGAAGAGGAAGTACGTAATAGGTTTTGTAATCATTGGATGCAGATGAACAGTAAGTCCTGAAAATAAATGTTCCTCATTGAACTGCTTTACTTTTACATGAATCGAGGTTTTTAAATTCGTGGAACGTGATAAAATATTTCCTGCAGCAATACAACAATTTAACTCCCCTTCTGGTTGAAATCTAAAGAACCAGCTATGAATTGTGTTACATTGCTGTGCCCAGCCGTGGAACCAATGTCAATTCGTCTCTAAAGCTGCCAAAAGATTCCTTCGGCATCCTCAGTTCTTTGGCTCCATACATTATCCACTTTCGCATTCTTAGGAAGAATCCACTTTGCACTCAAGCCTACCAACCATCAATGCCTATCTGATCGCTATAGCTATCTCTACGTTGCTCGAACGATCAGTCCGTATTGGGGAATTATTTTCAAAACACTCATTAGAAAAGCTCCCTTGAGCAGTCGGGGTTGTGAAATGTTCTCTTCATCCTCTGAGGTGATCATCACTCCTGATGCGAGAGGCACTACATGCATGGCCGGGTGTTGTTTGAACCTGCACCTATAAACGGTTCTACGTCCATTTGTATTGCTAAAGCTAAATGCCTGAAACACAATTCTACGTTAGTGCTACCGTTGAGTGGCGTTTATTGTTCAACCAAAGGAATTCAAAGGCACAAGCCCACAATCTCGCTTCGTACTACCGTTCTACGTTTGAGAGCGAAAGAGAGTAGAGAGGCAAACGTAATAATACGTAATGATGGACTCTGTCAGAGGAAAAGTTCAACTAGGTTGAACTTTTGGTGCGTTCTGACACTTCGCATCGCAGATTTTTTTTTTGTTTCAGAATATGTGTGTGGGATTTTGTGCAGACAGCTGATCAATTTGAGAATTTCAATTCAACGCGTCTGTGAAGCACTTCCAACGTGACGGGAAAACGGTAGCACCAACGCAGAATTGTGTTTCAGGCAAAACTCCTTCGTTTTCATGCATTACTCGGCTTTGCCTTCGGGTTTCTCTACTGCCGAGGCTCCTTTAATCCTTTTTCATCCTCCAAGTTCAAATGCCTCTAAGTTCTTCGATCTGTCTTCAGGTGTCTGTCGATGCCCATGTACTGTGGCTTTTCTGTTTTCCCGGTATATATCTGAGCTTTGGCAAAATAAAATGCTCAGAGTCTTCCAGTGGTCATCTACTTTTGTCTGCTGATGATTATTTCGGGGCCTAAAGGATTTCGAAGCCTGGCGTGTATCCTCCTGTTGAAGGCGCTTAGGACCTATCATAAGATGATGGTCGTATACCAACCCGATACCAGTTACAGGTCGATTTCAGACATCAAAACGGCAACGTCCAAAGGCGGTCTATCTGATTGAATGTTCGCTGTCTATCAGATGGGTCATGACTGATATACTGGCAGGTCTTGTGCTGAAACACTGTGACTAAACGGTTGGCATTGCAGAGGTCTAGTTTCATTCTCCGAGTATGTGAATTTCCATCACGACTTTGAACACAGCGTTAATTAATAGTTGGCGCGACACCTCAGGATGAGCCAAGGCCTAGCTTCTCGCAACCATTGTTGTGCGTGTTACATTTTTCGCACGAATGAAAGGAACCTACAATCTATTGCCGACTCCAAATGGCGAATTGAGAAGCTCTTTCATGACAGATTATACTCCTGGAGGCTTGTCATTCCCCGACGAGAACGCGGTGTTGTTCTTTTCTATTTTGGCATTGAGATTTACTTAAGGATGTCCCCTCAGTCGGGGCATAACACTGGATGCTGATTTTCTTACACTACTCTCGAATCTTGCCGTCAATATCTGGTCATTGTGAGGTTTCTGAAGTATGAGGCTTTTTCCTAACATCAATCCTACTCCAGATTCATGAATGCTTCCTGGTCTTCCAACAAAGAACAAGTCACAAGTCCCCAGCGAGCAGCTACCTTTGATCGCTTAGCCCCATAGCACGTAAACTCTTGCTCGGGTTGGAAGTATATGGCATTATTGAAACTTTCATCCCGCGAGTCAAAATGGTTTTTCATGTTCCAGAATCTAAAAGTCCTCAAAAAACAAGAGTTCGTTTCAATTTCGGAGCAATCGATTTTCTTATCGCCACCCCACAGACCAACTGCCGGCTTGCCGTTCGTCCTGTCCACTACTCAGTTTCCGAAGAAATTCCTATGTAGATGGCGCCACGAATAGGCTTGGAGTAGGGCTTCTTACAAATTGCTAGATGATCAGTTGCAGATCCAGATGAAACATCTATCGGGAGATGTTTCTTCTACGAGGCCTTAGGTGTTACCATTCGATAGTGGTGGTCTCGACTGGACGTCAAGATCGACTTAAACTTAAACCGTGGCATCTCTAAAAAACTTATCGTCGACCCTAGTAGGGCGCTAACGCAAAAGATTCCTCCTTTTTGATGAGAATTATTATGCTGAAACTGAAATTCACGTTCCCAGTACACACGGAGACCAGTTCAAAGTCTATAAAAACAAACTGACATCACGTCAAACGATTCAGTCTCTATCCGGGGAAAAACCAAAATTAGAAACAAATCCAAAGCATATTGGCCACAGTTGCCAACACCTGCTATTTCGAAACATCTTGTGTGTAATCTGAATAATACTCTGCCTCTGTGTTTTGACCTTTAAGGGTTTCTGACCAAAAATCGCGAAGTTTATAGCAAATGGAAGCTGACAGTGGGGTAAAGAAAGATGCCTGGTAGCATTTGAATTCAGAAACATCGTCAGAGGTCCAATTTAGTACCGCATCAGGCACCAGCTCACAAGGTAATTTGTTTGAAATTCGACAACTGACACCTAGAACACCATTTTGTACCTCTCAAAGGAACGAAAAGGGTCCATATTGGTGTCCTTGTTTGTTCATCTCTAGAGGAACATATTTTTCCTAACACACTGTTAAAATGTATTTTGCATTTAAAATGTTTCCCGTTTTTTTTTATTTTATTTTTATCGGGTTTCCGTAGGCGTTTATAATTTAAAAAGTCCTTGCCTTGGGTGTTGCAGTGCGTGTGAAGCTGGGGTGTGTGTGTTGTGGTGGGAAAAGTGGCGTAAAGAAACGCCGCCGCATCCGCACAGTCCTCCTCCGGCTTCACTTCTCCTCTTAAGTTTTCATGTAAAGCCGAAACCGACGAAGTAAACAAAAAGCACTCTCGAATAATTCTCAGTAGTTTTGTATTTTCTTCTTTTTTTTTTCGTTATAAAGTGGAAAATGTTCGCGTGGATTGTTTCTCTCGGAGAAATATGCCGGGTTCAAGATTTAGGTTTTGGGTTAAAGCTCCGTTTTTTCTTTATTTTTTTTCGAGTATCGTACGTCGTACATATTTGTTTTGCAATTCTTACTCCACTCTGGCATTACTCATGCATTGTGGAGACTCTCTTATGCATTTCGTTTATGGAACTACTGGTGAACTCAGTGGGTAAAGTTCTGTGGAAATGCAGCATTTAGCATTCTTTTTTTGACAAAGACTTGTGCGAGAACGTTTCATGGTGCGATATGCACATATCCATGCATATTCGACTGAAGTAGGTTGTGGTTAGTTAGTCAGAGCTTGAGAAGATGAGAATTTGCATTGCAAATGGGGGCTGGATGGGCCGGCAAGTCAAACGGAATGTATTGCAATTGTCTTTGGGCTTGTTGCGGCTGTTTAGTATGTCAAAGTCATGATGATGATTTCATAGCTTTGTGGATTGTTAGTCACACCACAGGCCTGGGGGTTTACTCATAATGAATCACAATCAGATGAGGTGAGGCGCTCACCGCAGGAGATTATTGGTTGTTACTGCTTTTGGAATGGAGATCAGAGTTGAATCATCCTTGTGAGGAAATTACTCCTGGAGGCCGGCATTAATCTTTTGCAGACATTTTACTTCGAGATGGATAATCTCACAATTGTGCTTAGTACTAATGTTCCTTTGAAGAACTGAATCATCTGGTTTGTCATGGCAAGTGACTTGGCCTGGGATCATAGTTACAACACTTCCTATTAATTGAATGAAGAAACTGATTGAATTTTTCCTTTAAGTGTTTCACATGTTTTTTATTCTGCATTCTACCAGGTAGTCCTTTATCGTCTGTTCTAGGAAAACGAGTAGGTAATACAGTGATCGAATAGCTATTGGGTAGCGTTCTTACGGGTAGGAGACATCACCCTTCCCCCAAGGGGTATCACAATGGGTCTGAATTAACCTGATTGTGGCGATATGGTTTCTTCCTTTCGCCTGCCCACTTACCTAACCTAACCTACAGTGATCAAGAACTTAGATCGTCAGACATAAAAGTCTCGTATATCCTGTAGAAACTGGAAAATATTGGTTTTAGTCGTCCACTTAGAGAGCACTACTTCACTCAATTTTTTGTACTAGGCACTCAACCGTCAATGGGGTGAGTAACTGGCCCCCGAGCCAATACTCACTACGAGCAGAGGCGACTTTGACTTCTGCAGCAGTAGACCGTATACTAAACGATCCATTGAAAAATGCCATGTTCGAAGTTATTAAATTTGCGTAAGCGAGTGAAGTCAGATCACCTCAAAAATCTGGTAAAATGTTCCACATACGCCACAGTATTTTAAGTTGAGCGATCGCCGACAAGATGTTTTTCGAGTGAAGTCAGATCACCTCAAAAATCGGGTAAAATGTTCCACATACGCCACAGTGTTACAGGTGTAGCGATCCCCGACAAGATGTTTTTTGAGTGAAGTCAAATCACCTCAAAAATCGGGTAAAATGTTCCACATACGCCACAGTATTTTAGGTTTAGCGATCTCCGACGAGAAGTACTTCGACGACAAGGGGCGCATTTTTGTGCATCG
Source organism: Matsumyia berberina (assembly GCA_917880715.2). Lineage (NCBI taxonomy): Eukaryota > Metazoa > Arthropoda > Insecta > Diptera > Syrphidae > Matsumyia > Matsumyia berberina. The sequence continues at coordinate 113,661,020 of OU862872.1, forward strand.
AAAGAGGGTTTCTTTAGGCGTTTCGAGCTTACCAAGTACCCTTGGTTAATGGGGGTTCAGGTCTCGTCGTTCACTGATTTCCTGTCTTTACACTTCCGCAACTCCCTTCTGCTTATTCTGACAGGAATGCTTATAAAGTCTGGAATACAATTTATCATCATCATCATCTTCCAATGGCCCGCTTATCCACTATGAGGGTCACGGGTTTAGGGAGCTTAAGTGGACTCTCCACATTTGTCGATTTTCCGCCATCGACTCTAACTCATCAGGGGCTATCCCCATATGGGTAGAGTTGAGATTTCGGACTTGGTCCAGCCATCTCAACCTAGGCCTACCCAGGGGACGCCTGTCCGATGGCACGAATTTCATGGCACGTCTTGGAAACCGAGTTGGAGGCGTTTGACGTACCCAGACCATCGAAGTATGGAAATCTCCGTTCGAAGAAGTAGCTGCTCGACATTGACTGTCTCGCGTGCTCTGGTGTTCCTTACAGTTGGAATACAGTTCTTGCTTATAATATCCGAACCTTTCTTGGCTCGTTCCCCTGCCTTTTTGTCTCCTTTTATGTCAATATGTCCGCAAACTTAGTAGTCCAAGAGTTTGCCATGGTTGCTTGACTATCAAATCGCTAAATTTTCTTCCCTTATAAACACAGAGCCCGTCCAAAGTCAAACCATAAATAATTGCTTAAAATTCGTCAATCGCTGTCAACATTTATTCTGAACACGATAGTCAATGACTTATCGATTCCCACAGCAGTTAAAAGGTTGATCTACGATGTCAGGAGGCCTCCCCTGTAGCACTATAGCACTCCATCAAATGATTTTCTGTTTTTTTTAGTTTCAAAACACCATCGGCAGTTTCCTGCGTCATCTCTGTCATCCATTCAAACAGGATACACTGCATACGCCGGCACTTTTTTTTCACACCCCTGCCCGATAGCCGTTCTGTATATTGTTTTTGTTCTACACCTCACTTTCAACTGCCTTCGGATGACAGGCAAGCGTTTTTGCTATTGTTCTGCTCGCTGCAAGGCTTTAAAGGATACAAAAACCTCCGTAATATTCATCCGTGTATAAGCACACGGATATTGTATCCTGTCTATTCCTCGACACGACAGAAACTGGGGGCAAAAAAATAGAAATTCGCTTTCTGGCTTGGCAAGCCGCGGTGTGCATGTTCCGTTGATGATTAAAATTCAGTCTCGCAGTTTCATGGAACGGGCAAGAGGGAACACCGCGCTCCGGTGGCAATATGATATCTTCACATGACATTTGCTCTGGCATTTGCTGCGCGACAACGATGACGACGCGACGCGACGCCTCGTGCATTCGTTACCATTACTACGTCTACCAGGATAGTTACGATGCAAAGTTTTCACTGAACAATGTCCGCGTGGTAATGGAGGATCTGTGCAAATCCTCCCGGTTAGTTACCAATTAAAAATCGATTAAATCGCACACTCAATGAATTTTGCCAACTGCCAGGAATGATGATAAATGGTTAAACGGTCAGCGCCGGGAATGGGAGGCTCGAGGACTCGAGATGAGGGGCGCCTCTGCCCTGGCATTAGTGGCAACGAACGAATTTTCTGAATCTTAATTGAGTTTTTGTTGGTGACACAGCGGAGGGAGGAGGCCTTTGTTTGTGTTGGAATTTTTGGTGCTGCCATGAGGTTGAGAGTGTCATCCAATTAAATATTTTGACACTCGGCGTGGGAGGGCGAATGGGAGGTATTAAGCCAACAATTAGTCGCGCGCTGAATAGTTAAATTGTTGGAGCTCTACGTCCCCATGAATATGTATGCAAAGTCTTGCAGATTCTATTGAATTTGCAATTTTCTTTGCTCTTTTCGTGGCGGACTAGGGGAGGGAAATTTTTGGTGATAAATGGATTTAGTGTCATTAGGGTCGGCCATGTTTTGATGACAGGGTGGTGATTGGGATTTTGGTTTCTTTTCCTTTTGTGTGCGTCAAAGTGATTGATTGAAGGCTTTTGTTGCGAGTGACTGAATTTTTGCGACACTGCGGTGCCGATAATTAATGAAATGTCTGTTGAGATGTATGCACGAGTTACTTGATGTCTGACAGTGGAAACGGTGCATGAAATGTGTCAAACTACGATTTGACATTCAGTTCACTTCTGACTTGTACATCTGAGGAGGTTTTTGCGTTCACAAACAACGTGCTGGATGGATCTGTAGAAAGACTACGGGCCTTAGCCATGAGAAGAGGTCTAGTCAAAGAAATTACCATCTGAGGAACTTGTTATAGACTCTTCAAAATAGGCCTGGAAAAATGTGCCACATGACCTCTTTTGATGGTCTTAGCTCTGACAAATACGGCAGTGAGTGCACAGAAAAACGCCTTCACTGGCCTACTTCACACACTACACAGGAGCAGAATATGCCGTATCTGGGGCTGCAGAGAGCCCCAATAGAAGTCGAAAAATAGTATTCTTGATTCTATTGATCCGTTTCATGGCTCTGCGTGCCCTGGGAATTCCTTGGAACACCTAGTATTTGGATGAGAATGGCCTTCTTCACGCACTGCCCAGACGCACAATACGCCATGTCTGAGATTGCAGATAACCCTTATAGTATCAGAAAATAGTATTCTTGATACTATTGATCCACTTCATCTCTCTTGGTGGCTGCAAGGCGCTTTTCTGCGCCTCTGATGGTCTGTGAAATGGTTTGGAACATGGACTTCATTAAGAAGGGAGCCATTCCTCGCCAGTTCAGGCTTTCATTGCCTTCAATATTGCTTTGATCGGCAACCCATTGCAAGAACCGACTGCATTCTTGTATTCGCATCTCGTACACAAACCCTTTTGCAAACGCTTTACACCCTTTTACAAGCTTTGAGGTTGTGATCGATGAGTTTGGAGTTTGCTTGAGGTTTCTTTTGTGAGTTCGACGACTACTTATCTAATCGACATGCGTTGAATTCTCACTCGGACTGTTGTGCCAGCTATTTAGTTAACTTCTACAGCTCTTGCCCTATTCACAAGAACAGAACTACCTAGATGTGGACTGACTCTGTCTTAAAATCGCTTCACAGTACTTGTTAAACTTTTTTCAACGATAGACATCTAATAGGAAGCATCTACATCTTCACAAATCTCTTGCAAAGGCAACCTCGTATCTCCCATTGGCACTAGTCGCCTCCACCACATCTCCATCTCACCAATTTCCTTGTGCAGCCATTCATTCTACATTAATCCCTCCTATAAATCAGTAAGTTAAAATTTCTCATTCTGAGAACCATCTGCGTGTGTAACCACCAAAGCCCTCATCTTTCATCCTAATACCTCGACTCTGTCGTGCCATAATTAAACCGGAACACAGTTGAAATATACATAAAGTGCCTAATTGCATGGCAATCCATACGAAAACCCTTCCCCCCACACCGCCGACGGTGCTTCACCTCATTCCAATTAAAGATGATAACTAACCTAACCTAAAAATAAAACTCTTGCCAAAGTCAAAAGGTTTTCCACCCAAGTCTCAGTTTGAGTGTGTGCGTGGCAGTGCCAAGAAAACACACGAGTAACACTATCTGCCACCGAACTAATGAGACGCAAAAAAAAGAACGACCTCACAGATACCAAAACGACAAAGTGCACGAATTGTATGCCCTTAATGCGACAAAGGCATTTAAGAGCATCCCGTGCATCTGGTTTTGCTGCGGCGCAGTGGCTTTGGTATACAACACATGCCAAGAACAATGTTTTCGAAGGCACCTTCTGCCCTCGCGCTCATTTGTGTAGCATTTGCCAAGAGAGCTTCCTTTTCTTCCTTTTTAGTTGTCTACATATCTATCCCCCCGCCCCACACAAGCCTTGCCGAGGCGCGGAGTGTGCTTCGGTTTGATTTATTCGTGGCACCGGTCTAGTTAGCTACCACTACCTTAACCAGTGAGTCGTTTATAATTAAACGACTCAATTTCTGGCAGCGCCATTACGAATGTACTACAACGGGGACGGAATGTATCTATAGGTATAGATGTGTATCTTTCGGCAAGGCTACCCCTGGAATGGGATGATGATTCAGCTTAACTGCCTTTGACATGTTTAACCTTTTTGACATGACAGAGCAACAACTTTACTGTCGGCTCTGTCACCGGCGCGCTTGCAACTGTGGAGTGTTTGACACTCTTCAAGTCAAGAGAGGGGGATGCCACATGTGCGTATGCTTGTGTTTGTGTCTGTTAGGGGGCAACGAAATAGTGTTTAGGGGATGTTTACCATAATTATAATGATTTTTGTATGAAGGCGAATGCGAAGTGAGAAGGCTTCTAGCCAACGAACTGTTTTTAAATGAAATTCATAGAAAATTGTCGGGCACAAGGGTATACGTGCCATCAAAGGACCTTTGATTATTTTTTCTCCTTTAAACCGAGTACGGAGGAAAGCAGGTAGATGGTGAGGGGATGTGTAGGGGGTTCAAAGTGATGTGTAGTAATTTAGAATTTCCGGTGGAAAGTGTTTCGTTTAAGGTTAATGCTGTTGAGAAAAAGATGTCAGTATGGAAATGGTGTGTCAAGGCGGTGTCTTTGCGTGCAATTAAAATTCCCTTTCACTTCTGGCACCACATGGACTTGATGGAATTTTAATGAACACATTTGTGAGGCGTGTAACTAGTTTTGATGAGAGAATCAGATAAGAATGCTATTAAAGAAAACGGGTAGGAAGAAGGAGTTTGTAAATTGTGATAGGTCGAGGTTTGACGCACAGGTGTTTAGGTTTTATGACTGAAGAGAAATGAAAATTGTTCTTAAGGGTGTCTTGACAAGAAGGAGAAGAGTGCAGAACTGTAGGGGCTTTGGAACAACAAGCATTACAACCTATGTAAGTGCCTGTCCTGTCCTTCCAATGTGAATTTAAGAGACAGCCAAGTCAGAGATTGAAATGAAGAAACAAATCTTGAAAACTTTCTTAGCTCAACGTTACTGAAACCTTCCAGGGTGTACAAAAAGTCATCAGAGCAGGATAATTGCAACACGAACTGATTTAGTTGCATTCTTGCCTACAAAAATTACACTGTACATTGCTTTGATTGTTCATAGTCAGAGGAACGGTCTTTGAACTCTTTTTGAACGCGAAGGCTGTGTCTTGACTAAGGTATTCTTGTCTATTTGCTCGAGTTGGTGTAGCGACTTTGCAAACTACATCCCCATCTTGCTTTTTGTCTCTCTGCTCGAAACAGTGTAGGGGCTTCATGATTTAACGTCCACATTGAGTACATGTGCCCCTCTCTCGCAGAGAGAACCAAATGTCTGATGATATCATTTTCTATCGAAGGAAACCGAGGATCTACTCTGATATCCTTCTTACATTCCAGGACTTAGTGCCATACAGCAGAACCAGCAGGATTAGGGTTATATAGCGCATCAACTTCATCTTTTCTGCAAGGTGCTTCGAAGTTATGATAATGCATTTCCTTGCAGGTACTGCTTCTCTATAAAGCATAAGTTAGACTAGGTGTCGAGTACTGTTCGCAGATCAGAACATGAGCCTAAAATATTCTCCTCATTTACTCGACATAATTCAAAAAGAGCAATAAACAACCCTCCACAAACGTCAAGTCGCCAATCATTGAATCACCGAAGACTGGTAGTAAACCACTGTAGATACTTCAACGAACTCAAGAGAATATTCTCCGAAAACGCAATATTCGCCCATCAAGAGTCCATCATTCTTACGCTCACTTGACAGCTACACGAACTCGCCATTAGCAAAGATCGAACTGACTTCAGTAAAGCATTTGATAAAATCTCTCACCAGATAGTACTCCTTAAACTTAACGCTCTGGGTTTTCCTCCATTGTTTGTCAAATGGGCCAAATAGTACCTGAATGATCGTCAGTACAGAGTTCTTTTTAGATCATGTATTTCAATTCCAGTCAAGGCGACCTCAGGATTTCCACAGGGTAGCCATTTAGGACCTCTTATCGTCATATTGACTATAAATGATGTAGAGCTTGTCATTACGCAGTCTAACCTTGAAATCTACGCAGACGACATGAGGATCTCAAGTCAAATCTCATGTATAGCCGATTCCCATTCACTTCAGGCTGACCTAAACACATTCTTCATTTGGAGCCAAAAAAATCGTTTAGAGCTCAATGTAAAAAAATGTCAATCCATCACTTACTCTCGTAAGTGTCCTCCCCTGCCTCAAAGGACAATGAGCTGGTTCCCAATGTAACTTCAATGTGCGACCTGGGCACCACCTGCGACACTGAACTTAACTTCCGCTCTCATATCGACAGCATAATTAACAGAGCTAATTAAGCACTCGGCTTTGTCAAACGTTGGTCGAAAGAATTTTCTAACCCCTACGTCACCAAATCCCTATACATGACCTTCGTGAGACCGCTCCTTGAATATGCTAGTCAGGTCTGGTCACCTTACCACCAAGTCCATATTCAGAAAATCGAAGCTGGTTAGCGTAGATTCATACGTTTTGCCTTGCGTGGTTTGGGCTGGGATGACCCTTTTAATCTGCCCCCCTTACATGGACAGACTCAAATTGTTAGGCATGCAGTCCTTAAACACACGTCGCGACGAGGCTGATATACTGTTTGTTCATCAGTTATTAACTGGAGCCATTGATTGGCCTTATCTTCTCCAACAGAATAATAATAATAATGCTTTTCCTAGATTTTTACGTTTTGACATATCTTAAGGTGGTCATGCTGTTGTAGTAGCAGCCGCTTAATCCATGCTAGTGCTATGGTGCCTTGTACTAACTGAAAGACTTTGAAGTTTGTCCTTTGACCTTTTTTATCTTCGCTTAACCTGCTTGAACAGGAATCGAGATAAGCATCACAGTGTTACATCGTCCAACTATAGGTGTCATCCCAGACCACTGCCTACTAGGCAGACATGCCACTCGCCTGTTACTGATTTCTGCAGAAGCCTCAGGGACGAAGAAGAGGAAAAGACGATCCTCCATCTCCTTTGTACCTACCCCGCGCTCTTTCGCCGAAGACATAACCATCTCGGTGCCTTCTTTTTTTTTGACAATCTTGGCGACCTAGCACAACAAGATATCGGAAACCTAGTTCGCTTTATTAAAAGCTCCCGCTGGTTCCACGATGGGAAAAGAGAATTCCTCCTAGATCCTGAGGCATCACAATGGAGCTACTTTTGGTCTAAGTGGGTCGGCTATGTCGACAGGTTCCATAACCTGACCTAACCTACAGCGTCCAAGACGACACTTTCTATATACCTTTTACCAAATTCCAAGTGACAGAAAACTTTCTTTCCCGACTGTATCTACTGAAGCAATGTATCTACAACGACAGTCCACTTACCAATGTGTATTTGCTCTCAAAACAAAACGAACAAATAAATGAAACAAAGTGAAAGAGTGTGACAGACACCGAGAAGACAGAGGTGAAAATCACACACAACAACAAAAGTACACTAGCCAAAGAAACAAACACGTAGTTTCACATAAATAATTAAATAAGTAGAGTAGAGTTTGTATCTAACAAGTGCTGCATGATGTATCTGTGTGTTACAGTCTATTTTTGCTATTTTATTATGTTTCCCTTTTTTTTTCGCTTATCTCTGTTAATTGTTTCTCACTACAAACACACACAGAAACTGCTTGAACCCCGCACTCTCAAGAGGTTATGCGTTGGAGAGGTTCAATCTTTTTTTTTTTTTTCTCGTTCCATTGTGTTGTGTTATTCTTTCGGTGAACAAATATTATCTCAACATCAAGGCAAGATAACCAAATTAAAGTGCAAATGTAGGTACACCATACGCTCATCATAAGACACAACTTTCAATTGACGAAGACACATCTTCAACGTTGCAAAGTCGAGAACACACACGTAAAAGATATGCAAGTATCCTTCTAGCACAATCCTTAAGATTGTTTTTGTTTTTGTTGCGAAAAGAAGAAGTTTGAATTTTCTTTACGATTTTCACTGGGAAAATCCCAATGAATTTATGAACAAAAAAAAAAGTTGCGATGAATTAAGAGGACGATGCTGCTGCATACGTACTGTATATTCTTTCATAGAAAGGAGCACGATCATAACTTTATAATGGGCTTGTTAAGAGGAATCTTCCTTCTCCTCCTTTGGGACTGGCACAAAGCAAACGAAAACAAATTCAAGAATGGAAATTGAATAAGAATGCCGACCGGGGACTGAGGAAAGTGATGATAGTGTGGTGAAAGCTAAAGGAGAGGTTAAGTGATTTTTAATTAATTGAAGTAGAAAATTGTAGGATGGGAGAGGAGGTGTGGACAATCTAATCATTTAAGTCACGTCCTTCGCAATTTATTTTTTTTTATTTTTTTGTCAAGTGTGCTATTTGATGTGCTTCGTGGATAAATGAAAACTAAATTGAAAAAGATGGAAAAAAAAGTGGAATTGTGGCACATGTTCTAATTAGGAAGCGAGAAAAAGTGTAAAAAGATTGCGAAAAAGTTTTCCAGATGTGTTCTCTGTCGAAGTGCCACAGTGAGGAGGGTTCGAACACGTTTTCGTTATATCTGTCGACGGCTTTAGAAGTTTCTTATCTCTTGTCATCCAATGCAATTAGGTTTGAACGTGATTTTGTAGATTTACAGTCGAGGATTTCTATCGTCAAATCAGTATGGTATTCTCATACGAAGGTGGAAACGCTGACTAGCTTCAGATCATTCCAGATCTTCTCTTGCTGTACCTATGTTCATATTAACTCTTGCAAATGGAATAAGCCAATCGAAAGACTCAGTGCCAGGTTTAAGAGGTCTTACTCGAATCTTGAGTAAATGTCTAGGCAATGTAGTATGATATGGTATATGAGGGTGAGTGGAAGGCTCCTTAGCTAGGCCTCAGTCGGGCCCGGCCCGGGATAGGCTTGGTTTGCGAGGTATGTTGGGAGGAATATAGGGAAACAATTAAGGAGTTTACACTAGTGTACGTGTGGTCTGGCGAATTCTTATTCCTTTGTCCTTGGGATGTTTCAGATCCGATATCCACATGGACCCCAGGGTTTTCTGTCGCATTTTCGCCAGGGCTACTCAGTGGCATAGGAAGTGTTCAAGGTCTTCTTCTTCCTCGCAGTTCCTGCATGTATCTGTGTCAGCGAGGCCCATTTTATGCATATGTTTGTTGAGGTTAATGTGTCCTGTGATGAGTCCCACCATCAGCCTCTGCTTGAACATAGAGCCTTTCTGGTGAGTCGGTTGCTTGGTTTATTTATGAATGATCCAGCCACTTTGCACATCGGGAGGTTTGCCAAGTGGTCCTCGAAATCCCTTTGCATCCTTTCGTTGGTTGCCGTTTTTATTATTGTTAGTGCGATCCCCACTGTGATATCAGCGGTTCATTCTATCGCGTGCGCCCCTTCTAGTGCCAGTTCATCGGCTTTCTCATTCCCCGAAACACCTTCGTGACCCGGTACCCAGACAAGGCGGACGTCATTGTGACTGACAAGGCTGTTGAATTTGTCTTTGCATTCTGACCAGTTGTTGGATTTGTGATGGCTTTAAGTGCTGCTTGACTTTCCGAGCAGGTAATGTAGTGACTACACAAAACTGAACTTAGACCTAAGTAGACCTTTCTCGGTTGAAACCAAAGAGACGATTGAAGCCAGATTTATCTCTATCTATGCTGAGATTTGGTCTTGAAAATTTAATAGCGAGTAGGCGCAGGCGTTTTCTTCGAGCCGCCTAATCTCTCAAAATCGATCAAGCTTTCAAATCATAAACCTGTCTTCCAATTTCGCCCGCGAAACCACAGTAAAGACGATAGCAAGTGATGGTATTGCCTTACCCACTGACAGTCAGGCTGTCATACAAATTATTTCTGCCGTAAAGGGAAAATCGGGACCTGGACGTTTTTGTCACAAATCGCTGAAGATTTTTGGCTTGCGGCACAATCTAAGTCTCAGTTGGGTACCCGGAAAGATGTATCCGGAAAAACTGATCAATTGGCAAAGAAAGCCAATTTGACCTAGAACAAGCTGATAACACCGAGTAAACCTCCACCATTCAATCTTCAAGAACCTCAACTCGTCATAAAGGGTCAAGTTGGTTGGTTTCAGTAGTTGTATCAGGCGGAAAAACGTCCGATGCTCAATTAGTGCTGAAATGCTTCGTTTTGTTACCACAGTTCTCGTGACCGGTTTGTTAGATGAGTGTGGACGGGAGTTGGTCTTAAATCTAACCTGTGGAGTTACGAAAAAGGAATTTTCTTCTCCGTAAATTCACTGAGGTTGTCGAGGAAGGGTTTCCCCAGTGCCTTGGGTATTGCTTTGGCAAGCGGCGGGCACTTGTAGAGGAAGTGTAAAGGGTCTACATAGTCCTAAGTGAGGTGAGGAGAATCCATATAAGCCTCATCGACACGCAAACCTAGCCTCACCCAAACGGAAAATGCAAGCTTGCTTGTTGTGCCCAATCGAGTACAAGTGTGGTGCTCGTTCACAAAGGTTTACTCGAAAAAAACTGATGAATTGGCATAGAAAAGTGACGCAGATCAAGCCAATACACCAAGTAAAACTCCACCATGAAATTTTCAGAAACCTTAACCTTCCACAGAGGGTGTACATAGACCTAAGGGTGTACATAGACCTAAGGGTGTACATAGACCTCCATATAGTCTTCATCGGCCCGCAAACCTAACCAGATCTCAAGGGAAAACTGAAATTTGTACGTTACTGTCACGAAGTGCTCCTTTTACACAAAGCTTGTGCCTGAAAAAAGAGCTCAGAACAAGTTGATTCACTCAAGCAAAGTTCCATCGTGCCAATTTCTGCAACCTAAACCTGCTACAGAGGCTCTTAAGAGACCTAAGTGAGATGCGGGGGACTCATATGCATATGTAAACCCCAAACTTAGAAGTTGATTGGCCCAAATAATAATCGAGGAATCCTCAACATGACGTTTGTGAAATCATCAACTCGTTCGAATGTTATTACACCCCACTGTTCGGACAACCCTTACTCACATAATTTATACCTTTTAACAGATACGTTTTCTATAAGATGTGAGAAGCACAGAACGTCCCATTCCATCGAGTAGTATGTGACTTAAATGAAACCAGGAGCCAAGCACGAATTTGTTTTTCATTCTTTGCCTGCAAAAGGCTGGAAGTGTATTTATGTGTGTCCTGAGTTCTCACCATCTGCAGGTGACAAATATGACATCGAAACACGGGAGAGACGACAACAGCAGGAGGCCGAACAAAAAGAAAACGTGAATTATGAATTTCACATTCGCACAGATTGAATTTTCATTTGTTTTTTTTTTTTTCGTTGCACTGTGGAAAACTATCAGGGAAAATGAACAAAAGGGCGGTGGACGTGTGGGCGTGTGGGAGGCCCATCGAAATATCTGAAGTATGAGCAACTGACACAAATATTGTACCGGACGCCCACACTCCACCTGAGTGTTGTGTCGAGTTTTTCAGTGTTTTTCGAGTTGTTTTTCTTGTTTTTCTGAATTTCTCACGTGATTTCGTCGGTGTTTTTCAGTTTTTTCTGTTGTCTACGCTTTTGTTTTTGGGGTCAACCAGCCTTATCCGTATCTAAAGTGGTGCAATACATAGATATGTCGTCAATCGATCTATTTCGAAAGATAAAACAAATGGAAATGTGTGTTTTTTCCTTGTTGTGTTCTCAATTCTACGTTTCCGCTTATAAATTGATTTCCACGTGAAAATGGAAGAAAAAAAGCCGCTTTTCCTCTGTGCCATGTTGACGGTTTTTAAACTTTTTGTTGTTCATTCCTTCAGTAGGTTATCGGTGACATCGGTTTATGGCTTTAAAATGTGTAATCGTATCGCCTTTTGTGGTTTTTCGGCTGTCTAGTCGACTGGGGGATACACGATACCACCTGGAGGCAATGAACGGGGAGGTATAGAGCTAACGCGTGTAGGTATCGATTACGAAATGATTAAAATTTTATTTAACCGGAGACACAAATGGAATCGAAATGAGCAGTTAAGGCATCGAAATCGAGGAGATATATTTTCTTTTAAATTTAATGGATTTTGCTGGCACATAAATTTTAAATGGAATTTGATGAGAATGGATTTCTAATATGAGAGAGATACGTACGAGTATATAGGCGCAACTGGAGACTTTTTAAAAGTTAATTTCATACATGTGTATGCGTTTTCTTTTGTTTCGATAAGAATACAGGGTATTTCCATTCGTTACAGAACGTTTACAAGGTAAAACCTATAAACAACGATTACAAGGTTGGTTTTGAATGGAAACGAATGAGCTTTCGTGTTGAGTATCTAGGTCTGGCTTTGTTAGACGAGAATGTATTTGAAGTGAATTTTTGTGGGAAACGGCAACGGACACCTAGATTATTCATATTTAATGAGTGTGGAACAAGGCAATGAAGAGGCTTTGCCTAAGGCACCACCGCTTCGTTTCCCCTGAACGGTTTTATCACTTATATAGCTGGATTAAGCTTGCTTGTTGACGAAGTCTAATGCTGAAGGTGTGGCGATCCTTTCTCTGACGATTCTTGCTCGGAACCAGCCAGAGCCATGGTTAACAGACATTTCCTTGACGAATTGAGAGAAACAAGTTGGATGGATAATCATTTTCCTAGGTTCCAAAGGATTTGTTGACGATTCTCGAAGTACTGCCCAATACACTGCATCTAACACATGCAAATCTTCACTACTGGGTCACATCATTTGTGGTTATTAAAAGTGCTGATCTCTTAAAAGTGACACTCGTTCATTCTTATAGGTTAGGGCAAGTTTGCCGGTCGATGAAGATGATTAGGATCCTCCTCATGTCACTTAGGTCTTAGTAGAGCCGTTGTGGAACCGATTGGGTTACCTACTACATTCCTATTGCATGGTTCTACCTTCCTAATGTTAGCCATCCGGTTGCCTTCATTGTAGCAACTAAGGTCCGCTCAGATCATGCCTCCTGGACGCCAACCTCTCAACCCTGTGTGTCATTCCCCACCTTCTAAGGAACCAATAACCCACTTTTCTGTTTTGTAATAACGATGGGTCTCAAGTACGTCTTGAATTCAGTCTCTCTCTCTCTCCTCTCAAAACCCTTGATGCAAGTCGTTTTTTTCCTAAAGCTTTCAAAGAATTCTTTCCATTTTTCCTACTTCTTGCTTATCAATTTTTCGTCTCTTCTCTTTTCAGGCCATAAAATGAATCAAATCGCCATAGCCAGCCTGGTATTCGCCACGATTTTCATCAGTACCACAGTGTTTGCCGGAACTTGCGGTCCTAAATTCCCCGACGAATGCCTATGCGGACGGGAGAGCTACGAAAGCGACATTAAGTACGTGGTAAATTGCACAAATGGCGGTCTACACAACACCAGCGTGCTGGAGTTCATGCCGGCCGAAGTGGAAATCCTCATCTTCACAGGCAACAACATCCCTGAACTGCCGTGGAATGTTTTCGGCACCCTCAATGAGTATGCATCGCTTACAGTGGTCGATATGAGCAACAATCATATCAGAGAAATTCGGGGGAAGTCCTATCATCATGTACAGAATGTCCAGCGTCTCATATTGAATCACAACAACCTCAGCATATCGAGAGATGATGATGATGTGAATCATCACCATCCAAGGGTTTTCTCGAATTTCATCAACTTGGAAGCACTACATCTCACCGATGCATTCGATGATAATACATCGCCACGACTAAGTGAGGATCTACACGACATCTTCGTCAACAGTAACCTGATTAAATTGCAGAAGCTCCATCTGGAGCAAAATGAAATTACACACTTCAAAGATCGCAAGGTGTTCTGTGATCTGCCGAGTCTGCGTGACCTTCATCTGGGCGATAATAACCTGAAGGAGATCAATTTCGATGTCAAGTGCCTGAAAAATCTTCGCTTCCTTGATCTGGAACGGAATAAGTTTGAATATGTCAAAGCGAGAGATTTGATTTTAATGGACGAACTAGAAGAACAAACAGATCGCACGGCCAATCTCATCGTAGACTTCAATCTTAACCCGTTCGTATGCGACTGCAAGATCAGTGTGCTACACGATTGGATACAGTCAACAGCGGTGACTGTGCGCAACAAGGAAAATCTCATGTGTTACCGGAATCGCATAAAACCAGAACCAATCATGGAGATTCAATACGGCAAATGTGCCAGTGCCAAAGTGAAATCCTCAATGACTGGCCATACAATGACACTGATTTTCTTACTAATCGTCTTGAGTATGATTCTGATTGCTCTCGTTGCGGCATTGATCTATGTCAGCAGGGATAGAATAAAATACATGATCACACCAGTATTCGATACAGTCTCGAAGAAGGTACACTACACGTCGATCAAGGATGAAGATTGTCCGGAGGTTCATGTCTGAGAATTGTCCTATTTATTTGGTTCATTGATTTCTACATAGAATAAGAGAATGTTTTTCAATTTTATAGGTTAGAAGATTTATTGTATCAGTTTTATCATTCGCTTTAGAGTTGGGTTTGATTGTTCGAACGAATGGTCATCGCAACTGAGTAGAGTCAATTTTTGCTTTTTTTTTTTTTGTCTATTTTGACCATTCACTGTTCTAAGGTATACATATCACTAAACTCTAAGTTAAGTCATTTCGTTTATAATACCTAAAACAGATGTTCTGATTCGCACTTGAACACTTATGTTCTCTTTCCTCTTTTGGGTCCTGTGGCCTCTACGTCGCCTAAATGTTTCTGGCAATTGTGTGACTTACACTGTCCCGCGTCATGTATTTCTCCATCGACCAACTGTTCCGCCATCTAGTGTTCTCAAGTTGTTCCTTGATTCGTTGCTTCTCCAGAGTAGAGTAGCACACATCCATGAGGATCTACACACAGTTATCCGGAGGTCATCCCTATGAGGCAATACAGACACTTGGTAACGAACTTGATTGTTGTCCTTGTGGCTCAAACCAAGCTTAGAAGAGTCATTAGTTTCTCGTTCAATCACAGACCAGGCCATTCTTTTGTCGACACGTCCTATTTTTCTAGAGAACGTATAATCTCTTCGTAACTTCGATCGTATGCTTTCGTGATTATTCCTCTTCTTTTCGGAGACGGGAAAGCTTTTCGGATTTGTTTTCCTTGTAATGCTTGCAAATAGCACTCGTCTTTCTTTGCAGTGCCACTTCGTAAGAATACTTGTTTCGACACATGTTTTTGTCGGCATTCCTAGGGTTTCCTTGGAGATGATAGCGTGAAAACCAGGACATCTGTTGAAGGGTTTTTAATGGCATTTTGGCAGCGTTGGTACTTGATGCGATAGGAGTTGTTGAAATATCTCGGGGTAGGCATTCGGCGATGGCTCTGACAGTCTTTAGCCACTGAAGCCTTACGATGTTGTATTCACAATGTCAAACATGTCACTGGCATATAAACGGGATCCATTTGCAAAACAAGACAAGAGAACCAATTCTCGAAACGCGGTGTGAAAGTAAGAAAATGATTTTCTAGCTAAGACTTCTTTAATTTCCATTTATCTGGCATTTATCTTCATTTGATCACATGGCAGCTAAGTAAACGACTGGATCTATTATCTTAAAGCAATTGTACTTAATTTTTAGACAAATTGTTAAACCTATCAACTGTCCTTTCATATCAAGAGTATGGAAATGAATTTTTATAGAAAAAAAATAAGTGAAAACCCCTTTGCGTTTAAACTAAAACTAGTTTGTATTTTGTTATTAAATAACACTAACATTTTATGTACTTGAGATGGGAACTTATAGCCATAATAGAATTACTTAATTTTTTTTTTCTAGTTTTATGTTTATGTACTTTTTTTAAAAAAATAAACGAGAAAAAAAACAAAAGAAATGAAAACTATAATCAAAGTAAAGTATAATGAAAAGAAAAAATATTGTAAAATAGATATCTGTGATTTAAGTTAATAATATTACTTAATTGTAAGTTTTTTATCTAATAACACTATATTTTTTTCGTCTTGCATTTGTTTAAATTTTGTTGATAAGATCAAAGAACAAAAATATTAATATCATCCTATGACTAATGTTTATTCATGTTTTGTTTTAATTTTAATTTTATTTTCATTATTTTCAATAAAAAGACAAATTTATTAAAAAAAAAAGGGAACGGTTTTGCTGTCGAAGTGAAACGTAACGCTGGGCTTGATGGTTTGAGGGAGCACATTACAGCGATTACCATGCCATTTGGGTTGAAAAGTACGCATTGTCGGAGGAGCATCTCCATTACATCTTTGAAAAACTGCAAATGCACCTCAATCACTTAGAGAAGAGGAATAAGCCTGTGATAGAGAAAGGCCAAGAGCTCAGTCTAATCGAGAAACTCCTCCTTTGTGAATACCGGCTTACACAAGGGCAACAGAAGGATTCGCCACACAGTCACACTATTGGCAACTCCATAATTGACTCTTTTTTTTCCCCTAAATCCTTTCCAACACATACCTGGATTCTAACTGCAATACAATAAAAAAAAATCTGTTTGACACAAACCATTTAAGCAACAAAAAGTGTCATCACTGCAGTAATTCATATTCAAAATATAACGTACAGCAACCACCACTTCTTTATGTATGTTATCTCATTCACAGATGTCGCTGTAACGAGTTAAAAGTTATCCAATTTTACATTCCACACCTGTCCCTCATTTGACGTTTCTCGATGTAAATACATTCCACAGCCGCTACAGCATCGCCACCGAAAAGTTTGTTTTGTTTTTTGTTATCGGTCGTCGTAGCAGGTTGTTGGAATCTGGCGTACGCGAGTGTTATATTTATTTTTATCGTCTTTTCCGCGTACAATTTTCACTTCCGAGTTCAATAAATTTGTGCTCGATCAATAATCCCGAGGATTACTCATCAGTGGAACACACCCAGCGGCTCCCACATTTTCAGGTGAGCAAGACCACAAAAAGTGCATCAGTGCATAGTGACAGTGCACTACCATCCACTTTCATAGAAATTTCCACAAAAAAAAAAAGTTAATTTCTCGAATGCAAAAGAGATTACATTTCCTATGTTGCGCGCTGGGGCGGTGCGCGGTCTGCATGACTGTCTTCGGGTGACCTAATAATGGAAAAATGAAGAATAACCAGAATTTTACGTTACCACCGGAGGCTACAAAGACGCACAAGTCCCGGGAAACTGGTTTAAATTTCAGCATAGACAACAGCGACGACGACAACAGTGGGTAATCTACGATCGCAGTCATTAAAGAACGTGTGTTGTGGCGGCTGCCAGTTACTCTCTTTCTAAAGCTATTAAGTTTCCAATTTCAATTCCCATACCACCTGTGCCTGTAAAGTGAGTTTGATTCGATTTCAATTTGAAAATCAGTTTAATGTACGAAAATATTTGGACTACGGACTAATTTGGGTTTATTTCTCGTGAGGATCATGGGCACGGAGTTCGTATGCCGACAGAAAACTAATTTTATTGCTGGTTTTCGGTGTTCTGTCGTGGGTTCGCCTATTGGAATAACAAACGCGAGAAGTTAACCAAACGGAATTCCACAGACTCGTAGTTTCTTTGAGTGCATTCCTTTCGAATTGCGGCAGCGGCCCCATGGGTTGGCCGTGTGTACAGTGTACAGTGTGTCATATAGTTGCACGAAGGCGAACGTGCTGTTTTTTGATTTGGCTGAGTGATATTGGTATCAACATATCGATAGGATGTAGTCGCATGCGTCGAGGAACTCGTTTGCAATCTAAATCTTGATCTAGTGAGAAAGTGTGCTGCATGTGAAGTTGACGCAGTGTTCTTATGTGCAAAAGGTTTGAATTTTCTCAATGGTGTCTTGGAATCTGTTGGCAAACCTCTTTTCTAGGAGGCAGACGGCAAAGTTAAGAAGTCTTCAGTAGTCTAAAACAACGTTTTCTTAGGTGTCTGGTTCCTTAATTTCATTGTCGTACTTTCCTGTATTCATTTGCTCATGTGGACCTTTGTTGCCATCAGGCGAAAGAGGGGAAACATATGGGACTCTACTCTACGTTACATCGTAGACAATCTCACTTCGACACTGCTTAGTCAGGCGCCACTTGCAGAAATTGTGAAGAAAGTGAAGAAGCCTTCGAACACTTCCTATGCCGTTGCCTAGCCTTAGCGACAATGCGACGAAAGACCCTGCGATCTGTTGGTACCTAACCTGAAGAATTTCATAAATCATGGTATCGGTGGCACACTGGCTTTGCTTTAGGAAACAGGAATTCCATAATTGTTTCCACCCTCCTTCTATCCTTTTCAATACATGTCCCGAATCTGCCCTATTCCTACAGGTCTGCATTAAGTAAGCGAGACACTGAAGAGCACTCCACTCATGTTCACGTACCATAGCAAGATCGTAGTTAAGTGTACAATGTCCTGATGCGAAATCTATCAAGCGTCTTGTATCCCAAGATGACGAACCCGTCGTCTCTGAAATGGAAGACCAAAGCAAGTGTCTTACAGATTTTTGTTTTCCTCCACTCCGCAGCTTTTACAGAACTTGTGGTGCACCAACTTGGTCTGGTGAAAGCTGACGCTGAGATAAGCTATTCGTTCTCTTTTCGTCCACCTTCGAGTGCCGTACATTCTGTTCTGTTTTCTTCGTTTCCTTTTAACTTCACGGGGTCTAGGAGCTCAATAGAGTTCGTGTTGGGTAGACGATATGACTCTACTTCATTGATCCCACGCCGATCAAAGACTTCTGGATCCATCCAACGTCTTTCAGGAGGAGATGGAGGCAATCCAGGAGGCGTGCTGGTATATTAGTCATAATCATACACACGACCAGACATAGCTTTCTTTAGTGACAGCCAAACGCCTTTCAAGGCCTTAGAACTGGCATTCTCATCCTCTAAACTGGAGAAACATTATATGAGAGGGCTCAAACGGTAAGGACCGTCGATTCAAAGTGTCCTTAGTTAGTCACAGTATCAGAGAAGGATAATCAGGCCAACTAACTGATTATCGAGGCTGAGGCAATTTTCAGTTCAATTGCCAATAGAAGCTTTTGGAAGGCCCCACTGTTTAGAATGTTTCAGAATCGATGCGTGTTCATATGTGTTCTGCATCCACTGATGGAATTCCCTAAGTCTAAGGGGCCGCAGAACCTCTGATAAACAAATCAAGTAACAGAAGTCTACGCTTCACTTTCAAACTCGCAAGAGTGGCTTTCACGACATTTGTCATCCAAATTCATAGGAGTCTTTGAATCTAATAAGATTGATGAAGAAGACTACTCACTTCCACTACGTTGTGAAAGTTTTTGCGAAATGCAACAAAGTTTGTTGTAAGATATCCAACGGCAAGTGTCAGTCACGCGTTAAATACTCTAGTCATTCATTTAGTTCAGCCTTTAGCTCAAAAGGTGAAAATTAATAACTCTATGCCTCAGCTTACCAAGAGAAAGTCAGCGTAACCACAAGAAACCGAAAGTGACAAATGGGACAGATATTGTGGAGCCATAGTCTCCCCAAGGGTCAAGCAACTAAAAGAAAACAAAGAATACTCGTTTTGTTATACTCGTATGATGTCACAGAAAAGTTATTGCCCTTTAAACGACGAGTTACATCGTCACAGATACGCATGCAGGTACCTATATAAGTTTATCTTGGCAAAAGAAAATGAAAGTGGAATGGCTCGCTAGTTCTATTGCATGGCTAAGGGGTGAAGATCACCTTTGTTTGCTCAAAATAAACCGATCACTGGGGGCAGTACCTACGCATTCGATCACATTTTGTAAAACTACTGGAAATACATCGTCACCGCATTATCTGGACAGAACATTCTGCCTGATAAACGATTGCTCTACTGTCAATCCAGATCCTGAGAGGGCGTGGGTTTCATAAAGGTATGATCCTGGGAAGGATCACCTGTAGCAAGGTTTCAAGCATTTTTATACGGTTCGTTGTGTAAGTGCAGTCAACCTTTAAGCTAAGCCTACATCATGTGAAAGTGCCCTATTGATTTGTGCTGCTTCTTTCATGCCAGAAATGTCTTCACAGCATTTCCTCCAAGCAGGACGCTTTGGTTGTCTCGATTCTAAATTATTTTCTGTGAGATCGAACATATACTCCTCCCACATCTGCGTGCATTTAACATGATTGAAGAGTTGCCCAACTTTTTTTCGGAGTCTTGTAAGCTGGTCATTCTACCAGCGAATCTACATGCACACTGGTTTTGGGTATACAGCTGCTACGATGAGGATGAAATAACTCATCCTTAAGCTGATACGCTGCCTCTGCAGATTCAAAAGAATCTTACTTATGTTCTGTTTCCTCTTGTGTATCCTGCGGGCTGGTTTCTGATAAAATGCCTAAGTTCTCTCAAACTCTTTCCCAATTGCCGAGACTCCTTCTCAAATCTCCTTAATTACTTAAGGTGGCGCTAAAGTCCGCGGTGGACCTAAGCCTCAACCAACAAGCGTCTCCTGCCAGCTCGATCTTTAGCGAGCTGCATTCTGTTTCGCACACCAAGTTGGTTAAGGTCCCCTTCTAGTTGCGTGCACCACTTGAGTCGCTGTCTTCTTCTATTTCGCCGTCCCTCGGGTATGGATTCGAGGAATTTCCGAACCGGAGCATTGGTGTCCATTCGCTCTACATGACCCAGCCACCTCAGTTGTTGGAGGTTCACTCTTGTGACTAAGTCGTTGTCGCTGTACCGCTCCACCATTAAGCTCTCTACTGTCTCTACAGACTTTTGCTTCTACTAAATTGGAACGAACTAGACTGGTGGTATTGGTCTCCTTCCGAATTCAGCAGCGTCCTAGCTAAAAACCCAAAATCGGGATCCGTTTTCAAATGTTCGACCGCCCAATCAGCGAAGCGTCGTCACAGCAAACGTGGAAACTGGCAGAAGCTTTAGTTTTTGCGCGAAATCCTCAAAAGAAAGGCCCAGTTCCGAGCCAAGAAACCGAGAGTTTTGCATATTTTTCACGAACGGCAGCGGCGTTGTTTTCTTTTGAATGAGAACCATAGGTGTTTACCCATGCAAAGCACAGACACACATAGGCCAAGGTAGGCTAATTGTGATACCACATGGATCTATTACCCGGAAGCGTCACTCAAAGAGAACCCTGTCGCACTGGTGGTGGTTGATTCACAACAGAGATCCTTCTTTGGATATGAAGTTTCAGACAACACCAACCATAAAGAAACAATTTAAACGAATTTTTGAATTGGTACCTTGAGCAGCCTTAAGTCGATTCCTGACATTTGTAACATTGCACTGCTGATACCCCCACAGAACTACCCACAATGCACTTAAGAGTGAGAGTTCTTGAAACTCACCTGTTTGATTGTGCAATTGTCCACTCCCACAGGAATGCCTTCTGACACACTGTAGAACATTATTCACCACGCATACACACCTGTACTCAATTAAGTCGGTCTTAGTCGGTTTTTAACGGCACATCGTACGGCAGAGCTTCAATTTATATTTTGTTCAGTTACCAGTTCGCCCAGTTGATTCTTGTTCTTGTGCTACAGTCGGTTTTATTTGTATTTTCTTTTTTTTTAATCGTGTTTACCTCACCTGAGTAGCGAGGTGCAAAACTTCTATATGGGAGTGGTACTGGTAGGTGGTTTCTGTTTCTGCTCGACGAAGCAGTGAATAAAATATGGAATAAGACTTGGTGTTGTCTCTAACGGTTGCTTGGGTGGGGGCACTTAAGCCCGCTTAAACGCAGGTGATTTTATACCTTTTGATCCCATTGTTCAGGTTCGTAGTTAGGGTCATCGAAGCGGGATGGAAATCAACGAAGGCATGCAGTAGGTGTTCGATGAAAAGATCATGTGCTGTCTGATTGGCGGAATCATTTAGAAACCGAAAGTGTTGTCAGACATTAATTATGAAATTGTGAGGTGAAGTCGTTTGCTTTCGTTTTAAACTGCGTCTCGGATGTTGTGCGGTTCAGTAAGAATGCAAACAGGTTTCCTACACTTTTTGTGCGCCCCAGCTTCAATCAGTTGAAATTACGTTTTGAATGTGGAGAATGTACGATTAATGGACTGTAATTTTGAGATGTGAAAGTAGGTACATATGGCTGCATCTTTGAGACGAAGATCTTGTTTCTAATTAGAGTGTCAGGATGCTTAGTGCAATAAGTAGTCTAGCTACAATCTCCTGGGAGCTTAAACCTGATTTGGTGACGTTTATCATGGATGTTAAGTGTGGTGAAGAGTTTATTTATTAGATTTGTCTACCATGCCTTGATGCTTGAAGACCTACAGCTCGTCAGTATCTCTGATATTTGATCAGATGTGACGGCCTAACGGCCTTCGCATGATGAATACTTTCATCGTTGGTTGGAAATAAAAGTCGTGGGTAGCACGTAAGGAGAAACTGTTGTGAATCTTTCCGATGATGAACGAAGTGTTCGATTTGCACTCTCTCTTTCTTTTACTTGAATTGATGACGCCTAGGTTCATTTAATTTTTGATTAACTTTTGATTTCAATGCAACACTTGGAAGAGTGTGTGCGTTCTTCTTGTCATTGGAAATGAGTGATTGCTGTTGAATGTGAGATGTTTGAATGTGATACACAAGTAGATGCTTTAGTATTTCTGTGTCATGGATGAATTGACTTCTAAAAGATTTATGAAGAAGTCTTCATATAGATGAAGGCGTTCTAAACGGCTTAAGTACAAACATTTTCCTCTGGGCGGTTTTAAATTTTAAGACGAAACGCAGGAAATAGAGCTACGCATCAGTTTACCAACAAGAACATTGATGTACATTGTTTCCGATAGCAAAGTCAACGTTCTACTCATGTCACTAGCTAGCACAATTGGAGCTTATCTCATTTACGTATCAAGCAACAGCTGCCACGATGAATAGCGGGAAAATGGAGATCTAAAGCTAATCCTGTGCATACTCACTCCTCATATCTTTGCTACTGCTGGAGCCACCATTTGGAGCTGAACCGCAGACGGTCCCGTAGCTATCCCGTGAGAGGTGGCAAGTGTGAACAGGGACTCTTGCATGTTTTAGTTTCAAAACTCAGCTAAGAAGTAAACCAGAGAATCATTGACAAAATTTGAAAGAGTCGTCTTGCCCTGTCATCCTACTGATCATTTTTGACATTATTGTCGCTCTTATCTTATGAAAGGAGAGCCTTAATGTTCTCCTCACACCGAAAGGCCTTCGAGGTTTGACTCGCTCATAGCGCAGTCATTTCTATCCAACCTACTCAGCGAAACTTTTCTTTTCGTTTGTTTCTCGGTGTTAGGTTGGGTTAGGTTAGGAGGCTGTCCCCGTTCAAGCAGGGACACATCTAGACCAGATTTGTGCATTGTGATACCATGGTAGATATCGACTTACCAGCAACAGAGACCAAGAGTATAACGACGAGTGCGCTGAGATGAATGACCGTATCGGTAGTAAGTTTACGTATTGAACCACTTCGACTCGGAGATAAAGTTTCTTATCTTTTGGATGTCGAGTTCGCCTAGATCGGTTAGATCATCATAGAAGTATTCCCCGAGGGAAGGACAAGTGCACAGTAGGTGGGTAGTGATTTCCTTCTCCTCTTCATCTCTACAGCTTCTACGGAAAAAATCATTGGAAGTGAACCCCAATCTGAGTGCATGTCTGCCTATCAAGCAGTGTCCGGTGAGGACTCCTATTAGTGAACCTAAGTTTTTTGCGGTTAGTGGATAAGAGTTTCTCCGCCTTTTTCAAAACCTCCTTGGGCCAGACTTTTTTTGACAAGAGACTGTCAAAGTGCTGATCTTGTTCGACCTGTGGTTTGCCAGTTTCTTGGCATCGGTATCAAAGAAAAGTTCGATCGGTTCGATAGGACCAGAAGGTTGTCTCAGGTTATCGGGGAGATGTCGTCTTGGACCTTCTTTTCCCTGCTCGTCGACCTGGCAGATGGCTGGAACATCTCTATGCCCTGCGACCCAACACAGGGTTACGTTGCATCTGCCTACAATCTCATTAACAGATCTGCGGCATTGCTTTACCAACCTTGATTGTATTGTTGGCGATTCCATGGCTTTAATAGCTACCTGGCTGTCTATGTATAGTACAATTGCGCTACAATTTATCGAGTTAATCGAAAGCCAAGGGGGAAGCTTCGCGGACTGCCGTAATTTTCGCTTGAAACACACTGCAGTGATCCGGCAGTCTTTAGCTATGTCAGGTGCGTCGGAGAAAACTCCCGCCTCCGTACCACACGGTGTCTTGGATCCGTATGTGACTATTTCTATTGCGCAGTCACTCAGAACTGCATCGGACTCCCAAGCGCTTCTGCTAGGAATCCGAGTTCTGTATCTGTATCTGTATCTATGAGGGACAATATAGTCCGTTTTACTAGGGATGGTTTGTTGCCATTTAGGACACTAGAGTGGCCCGTTGTCGTGCTGACCAGTTGGGAGGATTCCCTGATCCTAAGGGCCGCTTTGGCTGCCATAAGCTTCCCGATGATATCTACAGGAAGTAGGTGAAGCATTGCCTCTACTGCAGTCGTAGAGTTTGTTCTTAGGGCGATATGCAGATGCATGATAGCCTCTGTACTCTTTCAAGTAGGCTAATATTAATTGTTTTGAGAATGCTGTCAGCCAGACCATCGATGTTTCTCAGGTGCGAAACAATGGACTATAGCTCATTGGGAACTTGATATAGAACCACCAGGTAACACAAACAGTTCATCTATTTCACATCCAAAACCTTGATGTTGCGTCTTACGTTTCCTAAAAGCTTCCTCTACATCTCGAAACGGCCAGCTGAAGACGATTTTTACATTTGAGTTCTATGTTCTGATTATCACTATGTTCTTACTAACTTGTCTTCGAGGTTTTTGCGTTGTGAATTCAGTCAATCGTTTCCACATTTAACTCTGATGTGTCATCAACAAGTTTTAATGATTTTTTTTTAGAAGGAACGACCTAATGGTCTTGCTTACCCATTTCTACCTCGAATTTAAATTCCACTTCCATCCAGACAAATGGTATATACCCATGATTCAGAGATTGCTCAACGATTTCTACGAATCATCTCTAGTATTTGCAATATTTGCTTTACCACGAACCAGGTAGCTCTCTGAAAAGGGTTCTCTTTTGGATTTTATCTATCATCTGTAGATGGCCACAAAGACACTAAACCAATTCTATTCATTCTTTTTTTTCCAGATACGCAATTCAGAAGATCAGTCTCAACAAGATTTTTGTTAACTTGTTGACCTAGTCTCTTCATTTGTTTCTTTTTACTTAACTGCGTATTACAAAATTATGCTAAACGCTTACGTCCTACGCTCAATTCAAATTTGGAGTTTCGTGTAAAAAGACGTGGTTTCATCCAAAACTCACTTTCCAATATGCAAATGATTATGGGTTGTGCCAACATTTAACCTGTGAAATGACTAAAAATTCATAGTTATTGCATAACAGAGAATCTCCGTCGGTCTTTATTTGTTATTCACATATTTATGCTAATCCAGTCTAAAGATTAGACGGAGAAAAAACGGCTTCAATAGAACTTCTGCTTTAATAACAAGAATGATTAATGAAAAGAACCAACTAGACCTGTGAATGAATTCATTTATTTATGAGGTATTTGTTCTGGAATTGTTGTCAAAACTATTCAATTTAGGTGATGTAATCAAAATCAAAACAAAACGGACAGAGACGAATCACAATAATTCGTAGCTATAACATTTATTCTTACAAAATTCTTGGTAAGTGAGATAAAATGTGTCATCCTTCACATTATGAGACCTAATAGAATGAATCACATGATGGATGAAGTCTTCTCCGGGTCTCTAGGGAGATCGCACTTTCTGTGACGAAGAAAACTGATCTAACAATTGCAGTGGCACTCCTTAGTTTTCCTCAAATGTTTGTTCAAGATGTTTGTTCTCACATTTTCTCCCGTCTGAAACTCTTAACAACAAGCATCTCCAGCCAGCTCGAACTTTAGCCAGCTGCTTCCAGTATCGCACGCCAAGTTGGTTGAAGTCCCCTTCCACTTGCGTGCGCCACCTGAGTCGCGGTCTTCCTCTACTACGCCGTGCCTCGCCTCGCCGTCCATCCATGACCCGGCCACCTCAGTCGTTGGACCTTCACTCTTCTGGCTAAGCCGATGTCGCTGTACAGCCCGTACAGTTCGTCGTTCTACCTCCTCCTCTACTCACCAAGCGTCGCTTTATCCCAATCATTTTTTGACATCAAAGGTCTCGGTGAAGAATTGACCGATCTTGATGGAGCAGCGTGCATTCTCCATCGGCATCCTACACAAACAGACGAGTTTGGCAGGGACGCCAAAACTAAACATGGCACTGTATAGCTCGTCTCTATAGACGCTGTCATACGCGGCCTCAAAATCGATGAAAAGGTGGTGGGTATCGATTTGAAGTTCCTGGGTTTTCTCCTAGATCTGCCGCAGTGTGAATCTTTGGTCGGTGGTGGACATTCCTGCCCTGAAGCCACACTGATATGAACGGATCAGGTTGTAAAAGAACGTCTTCAGGCGTTCACACAACCCGGCAGATCTTGTAAGCAGAAGATTGATGCCTCTGTTGTTGGCGCAGTTCAGAGGGTCTCCTTTATTGAGGATCAGCCAAACAATGCTGAGGTTCCATTCATCGGGAAAACTTTCCTCCGAACATGTTTTACAGATGAGTTGGTGTATGCTCCTTACCAAGTCTTCGCCTGCCGCTCTGAACAGCTCGACAGCTAGGCCCTCAGCTCCAGCAGCTTGGTTGGAATCAAGCTTGGATCTTCACTTCATCCAGTTCGAGTGAAGAGAATTGTGGGTTTCTTCCAGTTTGAGTGGTTCATTCTGCCTGACAGCGGAATTTGTATAGTCGTCGCCGTTAAACGGTTCTTTTGTTTGACATCCAGTCGTTTGCTGATTCAGTTTTTTTCCCATTATTTTCGCCATCATGGAGGACTTCTTGTTTCAAGAACTCAACCGATTCCCAGCCGTTCACAAAAACCCCTGCTTTCCAATTTCAAGTGCAACTTAGATATTTGACTTCACCGAAACAATGATCTTCATAGTCGCGAGCATCAAGAACACATTAACCTTCACTTCATCGTTGTAGAAAGAAAAAATGTTTATAAGGCAGCGAGCATTAACTAATGCGGGAACTGTGTTTGTGCCATTTAAATGCTGTTTCTAGATCCCCGGCTGTCGTAAACTTATTCATGATTTTTGCGTTTTTTCTGTACTTTTGCTGGTGTAAGTCAGTTTACACGCTCGACAGCACAGCATGGTATTTACTCACACTGAACCTTCAATGGTAAGTCTCTTATTCTCTTTTTCCTCATTTCTCTTCCTATTCACACTCTCGACCCCAGTTGGTTTTCTCTTTTAGCTAAAATGGGCATTCCTCAAGCAATCATCACCGTCGTCGTCGTCGTGGTAGCTATAGCTCCGTCATCATCATCAACATTAGCGCTGACCAGCTATCCATCTAACGATACCCGCCATTGGAATGGCCGAGTGTTTCTTTCTTTTAGTTTACTTCTTGTCTCTTAACTGTTTGCACTTGGTTTCGAAACAAGTCAACAGCGACAGCGTAGTCCAGTCACTCAGTGTTGTCTCGTCTACCTACTGACCAAACGTTCTTCTTTTTTTGCTCTTTTTCTGTGTTAATTGAAAAATAAAATAAAATTGCAACTTGTGCACGCGTCGTCGTGTAGTTTCACCGCCTCGCCTCAGCAACTAAACGAAATACACACAGTCACATACACACATTCGTTCATTTATTGTTTTCATTCTTCATTAACCAAATATGAATTCCAGGTCAGAATAGAGTGGCGTGCAGCAGTATATTGCCAAGAACCGGATGTGTACGCTTAATGTGGATGCAAACCTAAGAAGTTCATTGAACAGTTGAATCAAATTAAAACAGAAGAATGCCTCAGACAGTATCATCAATCAACGATCAACTCAGTAGGCTGATCGCTTTCGAAGATCTTGGCGATATAACCCCGGAGCTATGCGATTTTTCACTGGAGGAACAAAATGCTGCCAACGAAGCTCAGGGTGTTCAGCCATCAGCTGCTTCTGATTTTGTTCCAGTAATTGGCAAGTCGGTGACATACATTGTGACAGTCGTAATAATCAACGATCAAGATGAAGTCCTAATGATACAAGAGGCCAAACAATCCTG
Source organism: Matsumyia berberina (assembly GCA_917880715.2). Taxonomy (NCBI): domain Eukaryota; kingdom Metazoa; phylum Arthropoda; class Insecta; order Diptera; family Syrphidae; genus Matsumyia; species Matsumyia berberina. The sequence continues at coordinate 113,689,070 of OU862872.1, forward strand.
CGCCGGAAAGTGGTACCTGCCCGCTGGTCGGATGGATCCCGGAGAAACTATCAAAGAAGCTGCTGTGCGAGAAGTGTACGAGGAAACCGGACTGAATTGCGAAATAACAACATTGATAGGCGTAGAAACTGCTGGCGGCTCTTGGGTTCGATTTCTATTAACCGGACGAATCATAAGTGGAACGCTGAAGACACCCGACCAAGCTGACGATGAATCTCTACAGGCGAAATGGTTCGCCGACATCAGTGACCTAACTCTGCGCGCCAGTGATATTCTGAATGTCATAAAAATGACAAGAGCTTACAAGGCCCGCACCCAATCTCCAGTGCTCTGGCATCCGGAAACGATGCCGATAAAGTACTCCCATCACAAGAACTACTTACGAATCGTAGCGGTAATACGTAAACGAGCCACAAACTCCCTCAATGTCCTGGTCAGTGAAAGAAACATTCACCACCTACCCACAGTTGAGATCCACCCAGCACGCAGTCTCCATTCGACTCTGAGAAAATTCATGGTCGAACTCTTCGGAGCTGAATTGCCACAACATCGCCCCCACGGTCTGCTGACTGTAGAACATTGCCCCGCTGCACTACCCCACACAACAGACGGATTTAGCCTAACCCTGCTTGTAGTCTTCCGTCCACCCATGGAGGAGGTGCCGGTAATTGGCAAGGCCGTCTGGCAAGAGATGAGCCAAGAACTGGAGGACAAAATCGGCAGAATGGTGGGCAGCCCTCACTCCACATTACCACTGAATGTCATCAGATAATTAGTCAAAGCACAAGCAATCTGCAGAAAGCAACTAACATGTGAATCTCTATTTGTTGTCTCAAATCCAGAACCGTAGCTATTTTGTAAATATTGACAATGTATGCAAATTTATTTATTTTTGTTTTATATATTTTTTGTTTATACACCTTTGTTCCGCCGCGCACATCACTGCGCTGGCATTGTGTAACTTTTTGTCCACTTTTTCCTTGTGTCTTCTCATTTTATTCATAAAAAAATTAATTAAGATCTTGAATTTGACCGTAGCTCTATGCATTTTGTTTTTTGTTATTGTGGACCGCTGTGAAGCCACAAAGTATATTCTATTGGTATACGTATTATTGAAATAGTATTTATATGTTAATTCGCATCATAGGTCTTGGCGCGAATCAAATGAGTTTAAAATAAAATAAAAAATTTAAAGAAAAATCTTTGACGTGTGTATTATTTGACCTCTGCATACAGGTTAGAAATGATAGAGTACCAACAAGTAAGTACGTATGTCGCAGTAAGTAAGTATGTAGCAGGCTAAAGAGCAGAGAATTTCCAAAAAAAGCAGCCCTTACTCCACCCCGTAGCTTCAAAAATAAGGGAAATATCGAGGTTTATTTTCCAACTCCAATTAACCGCCACTTCACTGGAAAAACCTCAATATCTCCCTTATTTTTGAAGCTACGGGGTGGAGTAAGCACTGCATTTCTTCGAAATTTCCCGCTCTACAACTCCACCATAGAAAGTTTTGCTCTACGCCTAACGGTTCAGGAGCTATGGCCCAGCGGGACGAACCATTCCGCAAGACCCTCCCCCCCCCACCCCTTCCGAAATATCGCGAAACAGACCTCTCCATAACTTAGATCAGACATTTTCATTTCGATTTTGCTAAGGTTTTAGATCGCGACGAGCGTTTTGCCCTAAAACGCGAGGAAACGCGTTTCTGATATTCTGAAAAATTGAAGCTCGAAAAACTTCAATATCTCCCTTATTTTTGAAGTTACGGGGTGGAGTAAGGGCTGTGTTTCGGGAGAATTCTCCGCTCTACAACTCCGCCATAGAAAGTTTTGGTCTGCGCCTAACGGTTTAGGAGCTACGGCTCGGCGGGGTGAACCATGCGGAAACCCCCCCTACCTCCCCCCCGGGCAAAATTTCGCGAAACAGACCTGCCCACGTTGTAGATCAGAAAATTTGAGTTCCACTTTGTTCAAGATTTGCGATCGTGACGAGCGTTTTGCCCTAAAACGCAAGGGAAACGCGCAAATCGCTTGCGAAGGGTTCGGAGTTGGTTTTCATGGAAAAAATGGTGAAATTTCTACTTCGCGCGGAGCAGCATTTGGCTGATTTTGTGATGAGTTGAGAATCGGAAAACATCGATATCTCCCTTATTTTTGAAACTACGGACTGAAGTAAGGGCTGCTTTTCTTGGAAATTTTCAGCTCTACAACTTCCCCCTGGGAAGTTTTGCTCTGTGCCTAACGGTTTATGAGCTACGGCCCGGCAGAACGATTCAGAGAAGAGTTGAAAATCGAAAAACCTCGATATCTCCCTTATTTTTGGAGCTACGGGGTAGAGTAAGGGCTGTACTTCTTGGAATTTTCCCGCTCTACAACTCCGCCATAGAAAGTTTTGGTCTGCGCCTAACGGTTTAGGAGCTACGGCCTGGCGGGACGAACCATTCCACAAGACCCTCCCCCCCCCACCCCTTCCGAAATATCGCGAAACAGACCTCTCCATAACTTAGATCAGACATTTTCATTTCGATTTTGCTAAGGTTTTAGATCGCGACGAGCGTTTTGCCCTAAAACGCGGGGAAACGCGTTTCTGATATTCTGAAAAATTGAAACTCGAAAAACTTCAATATCTCCGTTATTTTTGAAGTTACGAAGTGGAGTAAGGGCTGCCTTTCGGGGAAATTCTCCGCTCTACAACTCCGCCATAGAAAGTTTTTGTCTGCGCCTAACGGTTTAGGAGCTACGGCTCGGCGGGGTGAACCATGCTGAAACCCCCCCCTACCCCCCCCCCCCCGGGCAAAATATCGTGAAACAGACCAGCCCACGTTGTAGATCAGAAAATTTGAGTTCCACTTTGTTCAAGATTTGCGATCGTGACGAGCGTTTTGCCCTAAAACGCAAGGGAAACGCGCAAATCGCTTGCGAAGGGTTCGGAGTTGGTTTTCATGGAAAAAATGGTGAAATTTCTACTTCGCGCGGAGCAGCATTTGGCTGATTTTGTGATGAGTTGAGAATCGGAAAACATCGATATCTCCCTTATTTTTGAAACTACGGGCTGAAGTAAGGGCTGCTTTTCTTGGAAATTTTCCGCTCTACAACTTCCCCCTGGGAAGTTTTGCTCTGTGCCTAACGGTTTATGAGCTACGGCCCGGCAGAACGATTCAGAGAAGAGTTGAAAATCGAAAAACCTCGATATCTCCCTTATTTTTGGAGCTACGGGGTAGAGTAAGGGCTGTACTTCTTGGAATTTTCCCGCTCTACAACTCCGCCATAGAAAGTTTTGGTCTGCGCCTAACGGTTTAGGAGCTACGGCCTGGCGGGACGAACCATTCCACAAGACCCTCCCCCCCCCACCCCTTCCGAAATATCGCGAAACAGACCTCTCCATAACTTAGATCAGACATTTTCATTTCGATTTTGCTAAGGTTTTAGATCGCGACGAGCGTTTTGCCCTAAAACGCGGGGAAACGCGTTTCTGATATTCTGAAAAATTGAAACTCGAAAAACTTCAATATCTCCGTTATTTTTGAAGTTACGGGGTGGAGTAAGGGCTGCCTTTCGGGGAAATTCTCCGCTCTACAACTCCGCCATAGAAAGTTTTTGTCTGCGCCTAACGGTTTAGGAGCTACGGCTCGGCGGGGTGAACCATGCTGAAACCCCCCCTACCCCCCACCCCGGGCAAAATATCCTGAAACAGACCAGCCCACGTTGTAGATCAGAAAATTTGAGTTCCACTTTGTTCAAGATTTGCGATCGTGACAAGCGTTTTGCCCTAAAACGCAAGGGAAACGCACAAATCGCTTGCGAAGGGTTCGGAATTGGTTTTCATAGAAAAAATGGAGAAATTTCTACTTCGCTCGAGGCGGCCTGTGGCTGATTTTCTGTAAAGATGAGAATCGGAGAACCTCGATATCTCCCTTATTTTTGAAGCTACGGGCTGAAGTAAGGGCTGCTTTTCTTGGAAATTTTCCGCTCTACAACTTCCCCCTGGGAAGTTTTGCTCTATGCCTATCGGTTTATGAGCTACAGCTTGCGACAAGAATGGAAACGCTCAGAGGAAAGGAAACATGATTGTTTGTATTTTCTTTCAGTTTTATTGGGCATATAATAGCTTAGGATCTAGGAATACATTGTTTTGAGGACGTAGGGCTTCTTACACAAACAGCTTAAGAGTTAAAATGATTGCAAGGGGTCTGGCATGTTAAAATAAAGTGCTCCCTCAGTACAGCCCTAGGATTCGCTTGGGTTTCTTTTGGTCTTGCATATGTGTTAGTTTCGTTTGCCTGTTGATGTCGGTAGTATATAGTAGCTGGTTCTCTGTTGATTCCGGTAATCTGATGGTGTTAATTCTTTTGGTGCTGATTCTCAGAAAGTCTTGGTTCTCTGGTGCTGGGTCTCTGTAGATATCGAGGATAGGTGGATTGTTTATTAAGATGGGTCTGTGTCCCTTATCACTGCGGTCTATTGCGATGTCTTCTTCTTTAGAGGTCATCTATGAAGACGGAGTGGGGGGTGAGCTGGTGATGATATCTTCCGCCTTAAGGTAGTAGTTGCCCAGAAAACGATGACATGTTGTTATGAGGCAATTGTGTGTGTTCTGCTCATTCTTCGTCTTCGTTGCACATCCTGCATGTGATAGAAAAAGAAGAAAAAGGTAAAGAAAAGAAATAGAAAACAATTATTTAGGGTTGAGTATCTTATGAATATCTTCCACTATACTTCTTGGTATCTAAGAAGTCATACGTTCTAGATACTTGGTGGTGCGTTCTAGTAAAGGAAGAACACTCTAATTCATCTGTTTTAAATGTGTCTGTGTATTTTAACTAATAACTTTATTCCAACGACTATGATTCGACTTCTATATACATGTCATTGCTTCTACGATCATTGTTGCCACATTGTTGGCCTTATAGCAAGACAATCGCTACATTGGCGTGTAGCACTGTCTTACTCTCATCCTCCTATTACCGAATGGAGTAATACAGCAAAAGGCGTATGACCCCAATGAACCTCGCTCAAGATGTCAGGATTATACCATATTGATTCGTTCTGAAGTTCTGAAGGGTGGGGGTCCCTCTTTTCCAGACTCAAGAAGGGTTTCCACGACCTGAAGTCCTGCGTAACAAGAGGCGTTCAGACGCCAACATGCTAGAAGGATTGCAACAGAGGCGTTTGTTGTTTAGTACTCAGTCCACAGGCTAGCGTTTTCTTATTTCTTGTATAACAATATAAAACCAGCAATTTACATAACATTGCACTGTGTTTCAAAAAATAATATTTCTTCTCGATAAATGGTCAAAATATATGTATGTGTAACTTCCTTACTTATATACCGTAGTACTTTTGTCAACAAGACGGCATTACAGTTTCTAACTAATTTATTTGCTTAGCCTCCCTCCATGCGTTACTTGAATACCTTCGTCCTTCCACAACTCGTTGAACAAATCCATACACGCATCGTAAATCATGAATGTGATGCCGACATTCAAGCATGCACGACTCAATCTCGGTACAGTTCCTTTGAAAAAAGCATCTGGTCCTTCATATCTGTAGATTTGCATGCAACAATCCACGGTATTCTTGTATTTAGCCGCTTCAAGACCTTGCATACGGGTCTTTACCACATCTAATGGAGTATTACTGAAGACAGAAGCAGCACCAGCAATAAAGCCAAAAAGACCAACGATTAACTTAGGAACTGGCTGGCTACGATCATTGCCGGTATAAATATCCCTTAAACTCTCCACCACAAAAAACCGAACAGCTTGGTTTGAGCCTTGTTTAAAGACGGTTGGCGTCAGGCCCTTGTAGATTCCAGAGAAACCTTAAATCAGACAATGAGCACTTATCAGCTGGAAGAAATGTCTAAGCCTAACGCTAACCTTCTTGCTTTATGATCGTCCTTACACCGTGAACAAATCCTTTGTATTCTGGCATTAAGCTACGTTGATCGTTAATGAATTTAACTTTAATGGTCTCCATTGGAGTCACAATAAGCACAGCTTCAGTAACGCCAGCTCCCAAACCACACAGTAACTTCCCATAACTACTCAATTGACCTCTTGTGTCGGTCATGTGAGCGCGGAAGTATTCAAAAAATCCAAACCTAGAGGTTAGCATTTTAGTTTATAATTGTGGAAACATTTATTAATTCTTCACCTCACTGCGGACTTTGGTATACTCCCAAAAAGAATGACAGTCAAGCCACAGTAGAGGCCGAGAAACCCTCGTTGTCTGACAGTCTTTTTCACACAGTCGATGATTCCATTGTATTGTTTTCTTTTACCTGGAAGTTGAAAAGTTCTAGTGATTGTCCTTGGAGCTTGAATCTTGTCTGAAAGTTTATTCAAAATGCTTAACAACTCTAAAGTGGAAAGAGATGCTGAGTTTAGTAATGAAGAAGGGACAACGAAAATTAGCCATGTACTGAAGAGTACTCTTAATAGTCAAGTCCGTTCTGAAGACTTTGCTTGAAACAGCTGCAACTTTGCATCCTGAAGACTTTGTTCTTCATGCTGGAGCTGGTCACTGCTTCGAAGAATTGATATGCTAAACACCAGTCGATCAAAGTTCTTGAAACAGCCAAAGACTGATTGGATGAGTATACCCAGATCCAACATCTCTACATCTAGAAAATGAGGGATCACTTAGGAAACAGTCACAGGTATGCATGGGTTTCTGTGACCAGTTCTTTCTTAGAAGTAACACTCCTTCTAAGCACAAGCCCTTTTTGGAAACGTTAACTGGAGAAGGTTTGATACAGCCATTGGCTTAGGAAGGTACGATTTTCTCATAGAACTCTAAAAACACTTTAGAAAGGTGAACACATGGATTCCATAATCAAGCAAGAGTACTTCAGTTAGTTAATGGCATCAGCTAACACCGAGAGAAAACGCAGTAGATCCTTAATACGGACAAACAAATGGTCAACTTCGTCAGTTTCGATGGACACAAAACACCCTCGTCCTTTTCAATCTTTATCCTACCTTTCTCGTCTAGTTGTAGTTGTGTTTTTACATATGCAGTGGGATATGTGATACATATTTCAATACCACCACTAATGCCACCCGCTAGTATACCCTTCAAGCCCTTCTTCCGTCCAACAGCAGCAGCGGCACCAGAATTTGTCATCCAAGGACGTGGTCCAAAGGGATTAACGAAATTTCGTTCGCCCATATTTCTTTGCTTTAGTTGGAAAAGGTTTTCTGTTGATACGAGTTTAGTTTTTTGCGGAATGAAAGTTAAAAATTTTAAATTAAATTTGACAAATTTTTCGTAGTCGAACGACTCTAGGGTAAGCGATTCTTGATGAAATATACTTAGACAAAAAGGGGCGCATTTTCATCCAACTGGAAGGATTTATTGGTAAATGCCATGTTCGAAGTTTAAAACTTTCCAAGACCGAGTGAAGTCACCTCAAAAATTAACTAAAATGTTCCACATACGTCACAGTACTTATAACTCCCTTAGTTGCCGTTTTGAACAGTTTTTAATGTGAAATACCTCCCACCTTCTTCATTCGTGGTTTACTTATGTATCGTGTCCTTCACCATTTCTCTATCTAGACCGGAGGATGATTTAGAACCGAGAAACTCAGAGTCTGCTTTGCCATGTTGACTGCCTTTTCGTTTCCTTCGATATCTGTTCGTCCTTTAACCTAGTGTCATGCCATTTTGAGATGGACACCCCCCTTGAGTCAGTAATGTATTGACATCGGCCTGGTCCATACGTCTAATCACTATTTCAATCACGCTATCGAAGCCAATGACTCGGCTACCATATCCCCCAAACTAGTGCAATGAGTTAATGCCAGGACAATTCTCGCCGTAGATCCCCAAATGTATAGTGCGTATTGTAGTTAGTATATCCACTAAACCCAGGACGGAAGAAAAGGGCTGGTTCTAGTAACTGATAAAGCAGATAGACAGAGCTAAAGAACCAACCTGGAGATACTTGTCAAATTAATCTGTTTTCTATTTCTACGAGTTCTTCTTATTTTATATTCACTATTTCAATCCGTAGAACCTGTGAGCTATTTTCTGATTGACCATTGATTGGATGCCTTTAATCGAACAGAGAAATGCCTTTTAGACAACGTTCCTGGATGATAAATATCGGTGCCTTTGATTTTGGACCTCATATTGGATGGAAAAGTATAATAGCCGGTAGCATAGCTGGTTTGGACGTATGTATAACTTATCCCACGGAATTTGTGAAGACACACCTGCAATTGGATGAGAAAGGTACGATAAACGTTTATGGAAAAGGGTGCTTTGCGTCCATCGAAACGAAGATCAATTTGACCGTTTCTTTGGCCGACTTGAGTTACGGATTTAAACGCACTGCGACCTCACAGACCTGTTTCCTCTCGGTGTTAGTCGATGTCACTATTGGATAAGAGCACTTTTGCTTCTTATCAGAATCTACATGTCCATCTTTCTCAGATGTTCTCGGATTACAGAGCATCCTGTAGAAAAGTTAAGCTGCTATAAACCTTTCCCAAGTAACGCTTCCTTAATTTCGAGATCTCTCTTTAGAACACAACTCTTGTGATTTCTTTTTTTCTACAAACTGATTCTAATTCGTGTTCTTGTCCAACGATAATGAATTTTCGCCACAGGCCGCCCTGTCGTTTTTGCTCGGTCTGTGAAAATAGATGAGTTTTGAGTCGCTTTGTCCCAATCTTCTCGTGAGAGGAATTTTAAAGTCGATTTCTGTCTCGAGTTTTGCACAACGAAGTTGCGGATGAACTGACAAGGAATGGGTTAAATTGCCACAATCGTAGACGTAGCTCTAAAGGTAATTAAATTCGTTTTTAGCGGCAACGAGATCTTTTGGAAAGATTTACAAACCTTGCTCCTGTCTCGCAAGGAAAATGCTAAATCTTGGCAACTAATGGCCGGTTTGCATTAACCTGAGCAAGCATGCCTACAGTGCCATTCAGCACTTACTGGGGCTGTGAGAAGGAGACAGAGAGCCTCGAAGACTTTCTCTACGATTGCCTCGCAACAGGATCGCTAGGACAAATACCTGGAGACATATTCTGTCCAGGCTGAGCTCTCTTAGGCACCTCAGTTACAAGACAATCCTGTAGTTTGCTAGCCATACTCGACGTTTCCCGGATCTGTGAATCACATCCTACTCTCTATCCCCAAACATAAAACACTTCGCTTAAATCCTCCCAGAGGGGTTCACAACAGTCCCAAACGGTGGCCTACGCGACGACTGTTCTGACGAAATCACTCAACAGCTTTGTTCGATGTCTTAGGTACCAGGGATGCCTGACAGTATCTCTCTGAGAACTAGGCTCTATTACACATCGATCTCTGTCTTATAAAATACATTCTCTTAAGGTACAGGTTCAAGCCAAGGACGATCTTGTGAATTTTTCTACTTTCAGGCGACAGAAAAATATTCGATGGAATCATCGATTGCGTAAAAAAGACTGCGAGTACACAAGGCATATGTGGGCTATACCACGGCTTAAGTATTCTATTCTGGGGCAGTGTACCAAAAAATGCATTGAGGTTAACAACTAATAAATGTTTCCACAAATATCAGGTACAGTGATCACTTATAGGTTCGGATCTCTTGAATTTTTTCGGGATCACATGGTTGATACAAAGGGGAGATTGACTAACCTAGAGAAAGTACTTAGCGGTTTGATAACAGGTATCAGTGAAGCTATAGTTGTTGTGACTGCAATGGAGACCATTAAAACTGAGCTTATAAGCGACCAACGCAGGCTCAATCCAATGTTCAAAGGATTTATGGACTGTGTTAAAACGGTCATCAAAACCGATGGTAAGTGCTACAGATATCTCTATATTGATAGATACTATACATGTGTACATCAATGGCTTCATTTTAGGTTTTTCTGGAATTTACAAAGGTTTAACACCAACAGTCCTAAAACACGGTATATCTCAAGCCTTCCGTTTTTTTATCATTGAATCTTTAAAGGATCATTATACCGGCAATGACCGTACCAAGCCAATTCCTACGGTTTTCGTTGGACTATTTGGGATTTTAGCTGGTGCTGCTTCCACCATAGTCACTAATCCAATAGATGTGATAAAGACCCGTATGCAAAGTCTCGAAGCGGCCAGATTCAAGAACACGATAGATTGTTGGGTGCAAGTCTTAAGAAATGAAGGAGTGCTGGCATACTACAAGGGTCTTGTGCCTGCCACAATTCGAAGCAGTTTAGATGTTGCCTTCGGATTTATGGTCTATGATTCGCTTATGGAAGTATTCAACAAAGTGTGGGTGGATTAGTAGCATCAACTTATGCTGAGCGTAAATTGTGTGCAAAAAATGAGGCAGGATAAAAATGAGTGTTCTGTTTCATGTTTTTTGTGATTTTTAAAAGACACTCTGCAGTGCACTGCACTGACTGGCAACGAAAATTAAACTTTTTCAGGAAATATTTCATGAAAATTATGTTTAAATATTTAAATAATAAGATTATCAAGATGGGCTTACCCTTGGCGTTGGAATTTTTCCACCGTTGTCCTTAGATTTTAGACGATGTATTGGCATTGAAATTTGCGTTAAAGTGGACCTCGAACTGGCTCGAAACACTTACTTCCTTAGTTGTCATTCCTAACCTGTATTATCTCGCTTGGTTTACTCATGGTGTCCTACGTGTTTTTAACAACTCCATCCCAAGCCTGTTGGATTTTAAGCAGTGTTTTTTCTAGAGACCTAGGAACCACAAATCAAACGTTAAACATATCTTCCAAAAGTTTTAAGTACGCTTACATCCAAATTTCGACAAAGTGAATGCCTATGTACCATACAGCGGGTAAAGCGTCTCCTTGGTTCTTCCTTGACCTTAACCTTGCTAAGTAGTTGGGTCCTAAGGCCAACGATAGGAGAGTGTAACACTACGTTGAATCTCCATGCTGATGTCGTTGGCAGAATTGATAACAGAGCCTAGATAGATTGCCTCACTACCACGAGGTCCATCATGACGTCGATATGGTGTCTCTGTCGTTCAAGGACTGGTATCAGAATAATCCTCGCTCAAGACAACAAGTGTCCAGGTAACCCCTATTCAAGTCGAGGTGAGCTTTTCTCGAAGAACTGCTGAGGAATATTCGTAGAAGTGGAAAGTATGACACTTGCCCAGGATGAAAAAACAAGTAAAGCAAAAAGTGATCAAGACAACCGATAGGGAACTGAAGGGAGCTTAATGTCTTTGGTTCACAATGACACCTTGAGAAACTTGTCAAATAGAATTTCCGTTTTTTTTTTCTACTAATTCTCTTTTCTGGATCTATTCTTTCATTCCGTAAATCTCGAAAGCTATTTCTAACGTTGAGTGGCCGGTTTTTTCCTCAACTTTAAACGCAGAAAACCCAAAAATGGACCAACGAAATTTTGTAAATCCCTTTATACAACGCTCCTGGATGGCCAACTCCGGTGCCGCCTATTTTATTGGATCGCACACTGGCCGCAAAGCCATAATAGCTGGTGGCGTTTCTGGTGCTACCGAAATTTGTGTCACATATCCCACGGAATTTGTGAAGACGCAACTGCAACTAGAAGAGAAAGGTAGGACGCGCCATGAAACAAGATTATGGTGTTTTGTTCCGGTAGGATTTCTACTTTTATACTTACAGGTAAAGTAAAGAAGTACGAGGGCATTATCGATTGTGTCAAGAAGACTATGAAGAAACGAGGTTTCTTTGGTCTATATCGTGGCTTGAATGTTCTCCTCTACGGCAGTATACCGAAATCTGCAACAAGGTAAGAAAGAGCAAGGATTTTTCGTTATATACAACCACAGGTGTTCTCTCTTTAAGGTTTGGATCCTTCGAATACTTCCGCTCTCACATGGTTGACAAAAAGGGCCACTTGAATATTTATGGAAAATTACTTGCCGGTTTTGGGGCAGGCGTCACCGAAGCGATATTAATTGTAACTCCAATGGAGACCATCAAAGTGAGATTTATAAACGATCAACGTAATGAAATTCCTGAATTCAAAGGATTTGTTCACGGCATAAGGACGATCATAAAAAATGAAGGCAAGTGCTATAGGTAGATATTGTGTAAGCTCAGGACTATATTACCAGTTCGAGATTCCTTCAACAATAGGTTTTTATGGAATCTACAGGGGCTTGCCACCAACCATGCTCAAGCAAGGCTCAAATCAAGCTGTTCGCTTTTTCGTCGTGGAGAGTTTGAAGGATCTTTATACTAACAATGATCGTGACCAGCCAATTCCGAAGCCACTGGTTGGTGTATTTGGGTTTTCAGCTGGTGCTTCTTCTGTTTTGGTCAATAATCCACTGGACGTGATAAAGACTCGAATGCAAAGTCTCGAAGCAGCTAAATACAAGAACACCCTCGACTGTTGTATCAAAGTTCTGCAGAATGAAGGACTGTGTGCGTACTACAAGGGGCTTGTTCCGAGTTTGTGCGGTGCCTGCTTAAATGTTAGTATCACATTCATGGTCTATGACTGGATTATGGGATTGCAGAGCACACTGTGGGAGGATTAGTAAAGTAGTAAGCGTAAATTGTGTAGAAATTTATACAACAAATGAATGAGGTTTAAAATAAAAGTAAACTGTGTAAATTATTTTGTTGGGTTTCTTGAACGCCACAGGTCTCAGAAGATTGCAGTATTATTTACTGATAAAAGTGTCTGAAGATGCCGCCTGGTACCACGAGAAGAGACAGCGGATGTTTTCGATCGATTAAGTCCTAGGATCGAAACCCATTACATTTATCGATTTCAAGTCCGCATATGACAGCATCATGTATTCCTGTAAGCTTGTTGTTCTACCCAAACAGACGGACTTTTCAAACCGCAAAGTGGTCAAACACTATCCTCACCAGGAATTTTCTAAGCTCAAGCAGAGAGCAATTGAAGCTGATAGTGAGAATAAAATAGAGGCTTGTTGACAGTGCACTGAAACGAAACAGAAAAGGATACAAGATCATAAAAGTCGATGTGGAAATACATCATTTTACTAAGGTCTGGCTTCACAAGATAAACACCGGGGCCTCTTCCGTCTAAGACTTTTGTAAGTTGGTTTTCTTGTGCGTAGAACAACCTTGTACTACCGAATATTTTTACTGGTATTGTCTTCTTGTTCACCATTAAACAAGAGCGCCATGTGAGTGGGAATGGTGCTAGTGCACCTACGTTTTTCCCGCAGTCCACATGTTCTTTTGTTTTCTTTATTTAAAACTTGCGAATAAAATACTATACAAATATATAATTGAGTGTGATTACTCCAACATAGCTGCCGTTTTCTGGTGCTATTAGCTCAACGACTAGAACCATACACTTATCTAAAGCTAATCCTTCCACACTTTGTTGAACGCTTCCATAAACGAATCGTAGATCATGAATGTAATACCAACATCTAAGCAAACACGACCCAATCTGGGTACTGTGCCCTTGTAGAATGCAAATGGTCCTTCATTCTTCCAAATTTTAACTGCACAATCCACAGTATTTTTGTATTTAGCTGCTTCAAGACCTTGCATACGGGTCTTCACCACATCCAGTGGTGTGTTACCGAAGACTGATGCAGCACCAGCAATAGCACCGAATACACCAACGATTGGCTTAGGCATTGGCTGACTACGATCATTGCCAGTATAAATATCCTTACAATTTTCGACAACAAAAAAACGAATAGCTTGGTTTGAACCTTGTTTGAGAATGGTTGGCGTAACTCCTTTGTAAATTCCAAAGAAACCTTAAAGAACAGGAGTAGAGCGCCAGTTTGAAACAAATATCTACAACCACTTACCTTCTTCTTTAATGATTTTCCTCACACCGTGAACAAATCCTTTGTACTGTGGATTAGCACTACGTCGGTCGTTTATGAATTTAACTTTAATGGTCTCCATTGGAGTCACAGCCAGAATAGCTTCACAGAAACCTGCTCCCAGACCGCAAAGTAGTTTACCAGCATTACTCAACTGACCCCTTTCGTCTACCATGTGAGCGCGGAAGAACTCAAAAGCTCCGAACCTAAAAAAAGTAATCTTTTCAGCTGCGGTTTATGGAAAATTGCTCTGTTTTCTAACCTCGTTGCCGATTTCGGTATACTTCCGTAGAGAAGAACACTCAAGCCACGATATAGGCCAAAGAAACCTCGTTCTTTTAGAGTCTTTTGTACACAATCGACTATTCCGTGGTAGCGTTTGCGATCGCCTGAAATATAAAACAGATTGAAGGTTTAACTAATCACAGTCAACCCCTTCTGGAAAGAAGATTAAGGAGTATTGTCTATATTTTATGGCTGAATAACACAGTGCACGATAGCTGGCTTTGAGTAAGATCTTGATCCGTCAAAAAGAATAAAACATTTATGGAGATATTAGAAGAAGGCACAAGGACACTATCACCAAATTCTTGACATTTTTCGAAGTAAACCCTCTTAAAACTCATACCACCAATAGAACTCTATGAGATTTCCTGATTATCTAACCTTTCTCATCCAGTTGCAACTGTGTCTTAACATATTCCGTTGGAAATGTTATACAGATTTCAATAGCACCAGTTATGCCACCGGCTATTATACCCTTTAGGCCACTCTTCTGTCCAACGGGAGCAGCAGCACCGCAATCTGTCATCCAAGAACGTTGTCCAAAGGGATTTACAAAACTCCGCTTGTCCATTTTTTCCTTGATTACCTGTGTTCCAATTCAAATATCAGAGGCCTTCCGTCGACGTTAAGGTCAACCAATCAGGGATTGAAATTCAATCTGAAAAACAAAATTGAACTAGTATCAAAAATTAATTTGACAAGTTTTTCAAAGTGTCATTGTGTCAGCTCTGCTAAATTCGTAGCGACTGAAACTGATCTCTCACCTCCTGCCTGTTTTCATCGCAATTCTACAGTGAAGCATTTTAATAGCGAAGAGGACTCCAATCTTGGTGGATGGTGGCTCAGCTCATTGATATTTACAAGCTGATGTACAGCTTTGCGTTGTCGCTCCTGTTGGTGCTTCACAACTATACACAATTGTAGCCACAGTGTTTCAACCTTCTTTAGAGTTCATCACCTGCCTGATTGTCCTCTTCCAGAAACTGTTCTTACCAAGGTCATGGTATCATCTTTCACGCCTTCGATTATTTCCCCGCTCCGAAACATGTATTGGGCGTATGCAAAATCTGCGAAAATCAAGATTAAAATTACCAGTCGACTTTTATTCCGTTTCTACTCACCGAAAAGTGCCATTGCTGATATGGTGCCCTCATTTTTTGGCTCATAAGTACCTGCGGTATAATGAAATCATCGCAGCCAAATGCAAGGATTATCAGAGGATAGTGTTTGTATTAACTCATTCTCCGTGCAAAAGACCAATTCCGCACAGCCGGTGTTCAGATTTCCTTATTCAAAGTTTATTTCCAGGATTGTACAGCTATATGTACCGACGCCACTTCCCACTTGCTGCACTGCCAAACACTTGGCCACAGACTTTGATGTGCTGTAAACAAATATTTAGAATTAGTAGGCACAGGGTGCATAGAGATTTATTATTTTTCTACAGGTAACTTTATCCTTCAGAGATAAGCGAAAACTTATTTATTTTATACCTTATTTCAGTTTTTTTTGCAGCTACTGTGCCCGTGTTGGTTGAAATGTCATTTTGACGGCTTTCTCCCCTGCTATGTAGAATTAGTGTGGCCAATGTATTAAAAATATGGTACGGAAGAATACTTTACAATTTCTGAATTACACTTAAAATTAATTCTTTAACCACTAAAACGAAAACATAATCATGTTTGTTGTTGGTATGCATTGTCGTCGTCACCGAGTAAATGGTTTTTTTGATGTCATTACTAAGTGCCGTCATTTTCGTCACTAACTAGGGAAAATTAAAAAAAAAATTGTCAGTGACGAGCATTGAATTGAAAACATGTAAGCTCCTTTTAACTCATTCAAAGAATGTTCACATCAACCAGAACAAAATACCAAATTCGATTCGCAGTAATCGAGTCAAATCCTTCGCAACACCTTCATTGCGCCAAGTCTTTCGTGCTTAATTAAACACTACCTTCTTGCAAAGGTGTTTTTAAAATTCTACATAGGAAACACTTTTCCGAGCTCATCAACTGAAAAGACAGCAGTGGCTGTCAAATAAGTAACCGAATGCACTCATAAAATGGTATCACTACTATTGTCACTCACCAGGCGTATTGAAAACTAAACTTTTAATATTTTATTCAGTTTTCTAATGAAATATCACTCTAATTGCATTTATTTCAATCATTAACAATTGTTCTTAAGTGTTGCATTGAGTTTCTAACAATATTTCCATCGAAAAACTGAATTTTCAAAAAAATATAATACGAACATGCGAACAGCCAAAAAGTGCAGTGAGTTCATATATGAATTGTTCAAAGATTTCAATTCTGCATCTCGTTTGTCCAATGTCCTGCCAAAAGCAATTCAAATAAATTCTCTGTTTGCACCACCATAATCAGAACAAAAAAAAAACCTCATTCCACATGTTCGCCTGCATCGTTACAAACGTATTGTTAACAAGTCGTCAGCGGAAACACTTTTCCGGAAAAAGCATGCAAAAAAAGAGTAATGGCTGTCAAATTGAAAGTCGAATGCACTCATTAATTTGCATCACTACTATTGTGACACCAGGAGTATTGAAAAATAAACGTTTAATATTTTTTGCAGTTTTCTGATGAAATAGCACTCTAATTGAGTTTATTTCAATCATTAAAACGTAAGAACCAGTGTTGCAGTGAATTCCCAACAACATTTCCACCGGAAAAGTGATTTTTCAAAAAAATTTAGTACGAACATGTGAACAGGCAAAAAGTGCAGTGACTTCATATATGAACTCAGCGCACTTTTTCGTCTGTTTTGTGTCACACGATTGAAATTTCAATCTTTCGACGTTTTCGATCCTTCCATCTCGTTAGTTCAATGTCCTGCCAAAGGCAATTCAAATAAATTCTCTGTTTGCACCACCATAATCTGAACAGAAAAAAACATCATTCCATCTGTCGCCTGTATCGTTACTAACGTATTTTTAAAAAGTCTTCAGCGGAAACACTTTTCCGGAAATAACAAGCAAAAAGACAGCAATGGCTGTCAGATTAGTAGTCGAATGCACTCATAAATTTAAATCACTAGTATTGTCACACAGTGTTGAATACTAAACTTTTAATATTTTATGCAGTTTTCTAATAAAATATCATTCTAATTGCATTTATTTCAATCATTAACACGTAGAAACAAGTGTTGCAGTGTATTCCCAACAATAGTTTCACCGGAAGTGATTTAAAAAAAAAATTAATACGGATATTTGCACAGCTATAAAGTGCAGTGAGCTCATGTATGAAATGAGCGAATTTTTTTTGTCTGTTTTGTGTCACACGATTGAAATTTCAATCTTTCGAAAGTTTCATTGGTGGTTTTGGCTGCTTTTCGATTGGAAGCTCGATGAGATGGAGAGAAAGGTGGGTTGGAAATGTTTGAAATGCAGAAATGGTAAGGTGAACCAATTTATTGAATATACAATTCCGTGCAAATGGTTTTAACACTTGAGTAAAATTGCACTTACTATTTTCTTTTAAATAATGATTTCCAAAAAATCCTGCCCTTACTCCACTCCGTAGCTTCAAAAATAAGGGAGATATCGAGGTTTTTCGATTCCCAACTTTTCACTGATTCGGCCACAGGCCACAGGCCACATCGTAGCAATTTTTTTTATTCTTATCATTATTCATTTTTTTGTATAAATCTCTACAAAACTTGTTTTTCCTTTTTTCATTAAATTCTTGCATTTAAAATTAGAACAACATAAAACAATAACATTCAATGTATGGTATACCTTGACGGTTATGGAAATGAGAAAAATCAAAAATCACTGAACAAATTGAACTTTTTTCTTCGATAAATAGTAATAATTTCCTCACTTAAATGCATGAGTTCTTCTACTTTTTTCTTGTTTCACTGTGTGTTTTGGATTTTTACAAAAGAAAATAACTAACAAAATGCTGCAACATGGCTAAATACAAGAGTGCTTATCGATTTGTGTCGGTTTTTTTGGTGTTGCTTGTTCAACGACTAGGACCTTACGATAATCTTAGTAACTGCATCAATTGATTCCTCTAATCCTTCCACACTGTGTTGAACAATTCCATAAACGAATCGTAGATCATGAATGTGATACCAACATCTAAGCAGACACGACCCAATCTGGGTACTGTGCCCTTGTAGAATGCAAATGGTCCTTCATTCTTCCAAATTTTAACTGCACAATCCACAGTATTTTTGTATTTAGCTGCTTCAAGACCTTGCATACGAGTCTTTACCACATCCAGTGGTGTGTTGCCAAAGACAGAAGCAGCACCAGCAATAGCACCGAATACACCAACGATTGGTTTAGGAACTGGTTTGCTACGATCATCTCCCATGTAAAGATCCTTAAGACTTTCTACGACGAAGAAACGGATGGCTTGGTTTGAACCTTGTTTGAGAATGGTTGGTGTTACTCCTTTGTAAATTCCAGAGAAACCTAAAGTTAAGCGAATAGAGTGGATGTGTAGTCTTCAGGTTGAAACAAATGTCGATAACACTTACCTTCTTGTTTAATGATCGTCCTTACACCGTGTGCAAATCCTTTATACTGTGGATTGGCACTTCGTTGGTCGTTTATGAATTTAACTTTAATGGTCTCCATTGGAGTCACAGCCAGAACAGCTTCACAGAAACCTGCTCCCAAACCGCAAAGTAGTTTACCAGCATTACTCAATTGACCCCTTTCGTCTACCATATGAGCGCGGAAGTATTCAAAAGCTCCGAACCTAAAAAGAGATCACTGTACTTGTCTTTTATGAAAAATTGCTATGTTTGCTGACCTAGCTGCGGATTTTGGTATACTGCCATAGAGAAGAACACTCAAGCCACGGTAAAGACCAAGGACACCTCGTTCTTTTACAGTCTTTTTCACACAATCGGCTATTCCATTATAACGTTTGTTTCCACCTGAAAATATGAAAAATAAGTCATAGAGGGTTAGAGTACCAATAGTATGATTTCCTTACCTTTCTCGTCCAATTGCAGTTGTGTCTTTACGTATTCCGTTGGAAATGTAATACAAATCTCAATACCACCAGTAATGCCACCGGCCACTATACCCTTAAGGCCTTTCGTCTGCCCAGCAGGAGCAGCGGCACCCGAATTTGCCATCCAAGGACGTTGTCCAAAGGGATTTACAAAATTTCTTCTGTCCATGTTTTTAGTTGATTTTCTTTTTTATAAATTCGTAGAGATTTTTCAGGGTTAGATATGGATTTCAGATGATGCTATTTGAATGGAATGGTGAATCTGAAATAAAAATTAAGACTTTATTAGTGCGTGTCAACAGCTTGTTAGTAGTTGTATCAAAAGAAAACAGTTCCTGCAGAAATCTATAGGAATGAACAAGAAAATCTTGAAGAACAGTCATGGCCGCTGCTAAAAACTTGAAAACAGATAGAGCGACGAAGACCCACATTCAGCTAACAGGCGAACCCAAACGACTTTCTTCTACGCGATCAAGGCGCGGATAGAAATATTCGAACTCAAACGCCTAGCAGCCCAGCTATTCAAAGCAGCTGGAGATGATTTGGTAGAGAGCCAACACAAGCTCATTTCCAAGAATTGGTCAGATGGGTGTTGTACCTGATGAATGGCATCTCAGCATCGTTGTGTAGCATTCGTTGTAAACCCGCAGCCTATATTTTTTCTCTACTACGAGCTGTTGTAGCATAGTTGTCAAAATGGGCTCAGTAGTGTATTGATCTTCCAAACAAAGCTTGATGTTTCAGGATATTCAGACAGCTCTAGACAAGATTTAAGTCACAGCTGAACTCTGAATTTTGATCAGTACCTGGTTGTCAGATAAAATTAAAACCTTTATCCTGTGGGTGTTGTGTCTAATGCATGCTTTGGCGCATAGCTCTACGGCATATACCTATCCCTGATGTGAACAGTCAAGAGAGACTACTGGGCCGCACATACCCACACTTTGTTTCGAATGCTAATCGAAGCGAATGTGATAAAGTATTCCACGGCCCAGGGGTTTTCTTTTGGAAGACTGCTTTCATGAGTAAAAGCGTCCCCGAGGGACATCACAAGAAATCTCTGGCTATCCACAGGTTAAGTTGCCTGAAAATAGAAATGTAACCTCTGCCATCGAATGATTGTTACTCGTAACCATTTGTATGGTGAATGCTTTTCCATTTACCTAATAATCGTCACTATACTCTGTCCCACAAAAATTGTCAGTACAGACCTTATGGGGGAGCTTTTTCTCAAACACTGGTGCCGGTAGATGTTTTCCGGGCACTCAATGAGAGAAATTGCCACTGAAATACAAAACAAACCACTGACTTACACGGAATTTGTTTGTGTAATTTTCCCAAAATTCGAGTACATCCCACCATAACCAGTCTGCCACACATCTGAGGGCAGAATGATCGTATTGTCGTCATCAGCTCTCGCTGTGTGTGCTGAAAATATGTACATCTAAACAGAGTTACCGTTATCCCGTCAACGCAAATCGTTGCAGCTTTTTCTGTGGATTTTGTCCAAGAGCTTTAAAATTGTGTGCTTTTGAGAACAAATAAATGAATTTGAGTATGCGAGGGTGTTGCCGCTTAATTTTTGGTTTTTTAATTTTCTTGTTATTCTGGGAAACGCGTTTAAATGCGGTTAAATTTTTTTTCGGTTTTTGTGCTTTGTAATGAAGGTCTATTCGCGCGGGATTTTGAAACTTTCAATTCAGTCACAATTTTATAAGTAATCATATTTATTAGATTAATTGTGTTATAGTGATATTGTGATACATCAAAATACTTGAAAAAATGCCTTCTACAAATTATTAAAATTTCACCAATATCGAGTCGGTGTTCATTTTGTAAACAATTATATCTTTTTTTGTCAACAAATTGTTTTGTTTTTAAATCAGCAGATGGTAACCATACGGTTGTTACTCTCCGAGTGACAGATTTATGTAAGCTCTTGCAACCAGAGTGAGAGGCAAACGTCCTATCTTCTCTGTACTGACAATTTTTGTGGTACAGAGTATAGGTGGAAACTCTTTTTGCTTGAGACCCTGTTTCACTCCGGACAGAGTAAACATGCATTGCGTGTTATCTCATAGAAAACATCACTAAGTTCGGCCTTGGTCTATAATTTTTCATTAGAAAAATTAAGCACAGACACAGCAGATCATGTATCTGCAGCCTCTTTCATGAAATTGAAGCAATATTTCACACGACATGAACGTTGTAAATGCTGTTCAATCAAATATGAAGATCCACTAGCATCGAGGTCATAGAAATGTCACGACAAGTGGACAAATGATATCTCTTATCAAACAAGGTAGATGTACTAATTGGTGCGTAAATATTTACGAACCAAGTCACTGCTCCAAAAATACAACTTTCAACACATTTCCAATGCCATTGAAGCAAACACATCCGAATTTTTGTTCGCTTTACTTTATTTGAAATGTGTTTAACGAAACATTTGTCCTTCACATTGACTCTATTTTTAAGAAAAAATAGAAAAAACTGTTATGCAAAACTTTTGTCGGAAGCCAAGAAAAAGTGGTGAGAAAAAAATCTTAAAAAACAACTCGAGTGTGAGACACATTTTTGCCCCCTAAACCGCCTCCACAGTGCTTGGCAAATCATTCCCCGGAAAACGATCGAAACTACGTCATATCCAGATGTCATTGGATGCGAACTTATATTTAGCACGTGATTTCCTTTCCCCATTCTACGCTTGGAAAACGATTTCTAGTCTTTTGTTCAAATTGATCTTTTATGAATCCACACAGCCACTTGCCGGCCGTTCTCTTGGACTTTGTGAAACTTGTAATAGATTTTCACAGGGAAGCAATTAAAATTAATTTAAAGACGAACAAATTGTATCTAGTTGTAGCGGTTAGTTTGACTCTTTATTGAGGAAACTAAGTGCGAAACTTAATTGATGAAATGCAAGTGCAGATTGCAATGTGTTGCTTGAGGATGTACGTATACACACTTTTAAAGACCCATCTCCATAATTAACAAAATACTTCCGACCGAGCCTGTGAGTACTTGCGTCGAGGTGCTAGTTTTTTTTAAAAGGAAATGCTTCCGGAACATTAAATAGATGACAGACCTTAAGAGTCTTGCTCAAGGGGGTGTTTTCATGATCACAGATATGACCGTGCTGTACTTGTCCTAGCAACGAAAAAGAAGACTCAACACTGGAGGATATCGACGAACTTGAGATGGTCTAAGAATCCACGTAGCTCGCATCGAAGACCTTTAAGAAATCAGTGCTTTCACCCCATAGATATTCATTACTATCAAGCGAGTTTCCAGAGACCTAGAACTAAGATGCTTGATACTTTAAACATAAGGCAGTTATGTCCTATTTGTTCCACACAAAGCTATTAGCGCAATGTAAATACTGTTCAAGTCGAGGTCCCATCAGTAGTACGCCCACAAAGCCCTCCGATTGTTCATTTTCATCACCGTCTCGCCAGTCGTCGACGGAGACATTCACACAACACAAAACAAAGATAAATCGATGACATAGGCATAGGCCATTAGAATCAACTGATTTAATAGACCTGGTAGTCAATCACTGCGTAGGTGGTAACCGAAGTTCAAGAATTATGCTAATTCGTTGCCAATTTAAAATTAAATTAAAACTTTTATGAAGCACTAAAATGCACTAAAACACTTCCATTATCTCTGTGCATATCACCTATGAATCATAATGCGGATAAAATTGTCAGATTACTGATACAAGAAATAATGACCTCACTGCATCATTTCAAAAATGTGGAACTTGTAACAGATGCACTTTTATTGCAAAAATGTGTGCAATAAAAGTGTTTATTGCAAAGTAATCTTACCAGCCGTAAAATTTAATTTAAACTGTGAAACAAGGCTGTTAAACTAAATGAAGAGAAAGATGAAAGTTCTTTCGCCTCGGCACGAGTATCTTATCTGACTTGAATTTTGTTTCTTTTTTTTTCTGTTTTGCTATGAGATTCATATTTTTTCCTTATCTGACAAATTGTAGACCTTAAACTCAGGTTGCGTAACGCAGACGATTTGGTAATAGCTGAAAGTTTTAGTCACTAACCTTGAGAATTCGTTTCATATGGTTTTTTTTTCAGAAAAGATTGAAAAGAACAGATTAAGGAACCACGATAGCGATAAAAAAACAAGTTTTGTTATCCTCCTAACAAATTCGAAACAATTTAGAGCACAAAAGGTGTGGAGACATCGTCTGATGGTCTTAGATCTCATTTGTGCGTGGATTTGAAGACTGATTTGGTTGCATTCCAGCAAACTTTGATGCGAAATCAAAAAAATCATCAGTTGCCTCCTACACTTTTAGTAGGTTCTTTGTAAAAAGCTGTGGACAGTTGAGAGATCCAGAATAGCCCTATAAATCTACTTCCTGATCTTCGAGGTCGGTGCAAGAACTATGAACTATTCAGGCAGAAATGCATGTTCGATGAATCCTTTGTCGAAATCATCCAATTTCTGTGCGAAATGTTGCAATATATGTACATGAACAGCCAGGTAGGCATAGTCTCTGTCACCACATCCCCTAAACTGGTAGAAGAATGTCGAAAATAACTTTCAAATCTGGGTAATTGGCTCTCAGTAACTCTAACTTGAGCCCAAGGATATGGGGTATAGGTGATTACGAACAGGCCGTTGAACTGGCTAGCAGAGGTTCAACTCTTGACAGCTTTCTCGTTCATATTTTACTTGGATCTGTCAAGTGAAAACTGTTCTTACACTTTCCAATGGATAACCTAACATGGGCCAGACTGGATAGTTATGGGCTACATGCAACTAAACTAGAACCAGAGACGTCTTTAGCATTTAAACACTTACTCCTGCAGCTGCAAAGATGTGAATGAGGCGGAAACTCTCGATCATTTCCTTTGTAAATGCCGCGGCAAACCTTTCTTTAATAACCTTAACTTGCCGAGATCGAGTTAGGAACACCAGAATACGCGAGGTACTTAATGTCGAGCTGCTACTTGTTTGAACGAAGAAGAACCCCTGTCATAAGATATGCATCATCTGGGTAGGATCAAGATGAAATGGTTGGATTAAATCTGAAATCTCATCTCTACCCGTATGGGGATAGCTTAGGGGGATGATTTAGAGTCGATGGGGGAAGATCGAGAGGTATAGAGGATCAATTTAAACCCTCGACACTTCTAGTGGATAAGAGGGTCATTGATAATGATGACGATGGCGATGATCTGTCAAGGAAAAATATTTCTGATGGACTGCTTTCCTCAAATCCACAGACAACAAACCCACTCATGCTTTTTCGAGCAAATTAGGTTCTCAAGAGTCATGGCTCAAAAAGCCGACGTTAAAGTTGGTCTTTTCTCTGATGGGCTAGGACTAAACAGATTCAAAATATTCTCTCCTCACTGCAACATATTCCAGATCAAGATTCTAGCACTGAGACGAGTCGCAAATTATACTCGCAGGTTTCCGAGGAGAGGTGTTGTCGCAACCAATGTTTGGTGGTCCAACGCACTAACCACTGAACCACGGTTATTGACATCTGCGCTAGGATACAATGTGCTAAAAGTAATAACCCTGGTTAAGCCTTTTAAGCTGCACACATATGTACATATTATGGGTTCATTAGCATGATAATTATTTGGCGCCTAAAAATTAAATTCTAACAAACCGAGGTTACACACATATTTGAATCGATCGAAACCTGTTTTTCTCCATCATAAAACAACCAAGTTTGCTTGAAAGATCTCCACACAGTTCCTCCGATACATACAAGTGTGTTCTTTACTATCGAGTATATCGTAAGTAGTTTCTACTTGTAGCGAAAACTAAAAGAATACGAAGATACTTGTTTAACGATGAACCAAATTTATGATGAGTCTTGGCAGTCAAAACTTAACACTCGTACGGACGTAATAGCTTTCAATTTGATGACAAAAATGTTTAAAAACGTTAACATGTGACA
Source organism: Matsumyia berberina (assembly GCA_917880715.2). NCBI lineage: Eukaryota > Metazoa > Arthropoda > Insecta > Diptera > Syrphidae > Matsumyia > Matsumyia berberina. The sequence goes on from OU862872.1 coordinate 113,714,084, forward strand.
TAACACCCATAAAACGAGTTGTACATTGAACTCCATATGATGATATTTCCTGCCTTTGATGTATCGTATCTGTATCTATCAGAATAGACATACATTCTTCGACTTGATGTACATTTTTGTGCGTATCAGTTTTAGACGGTTGTCATTGTTCCAAAAAGTTTAATCAGACCAACCCCAGCCATAACGTTCAAGGTATAGAGGAAAAGTTTGCAAAACTACGCTGCTGCTGCCATTGACAGTGTATTCAAGGGCGTTCAAAAACCATAATCCAACAAAGTTCGTCCCAAATTCTTGGCATTTTATCAACACGAAGACCATAAATGTATGCCAACATTCCCGTTGTGTTTCCACAATTTTGCTTTGTTCCATAATTGTCTTGAAAATCATTTGCGTGCTCAAAACATCTGACACTTATATGTATAAGTTCTGAAAAAAGATTGACGTATACTACATGTGTGTCAGATGAGGCATATCTTTGTTGACATATCTGCAATGTTGGACCCAATTTCAATGGCAATCCCTTCAATTCTGCACTAGTATCATCAATGAAGGTGTGGATCAAAGTGCGTTGACAACAAATCTTTTCCATAGATTAAATGTGACATTTGACAAACTTTGATAGAAATATGCCTGGAAACCGCGTTCCTTATGTCAACGTGACAAGAACTTGATTTGTTTGCCGAACTATAAGCCTAAAGCTGACCTCCCTTCGTTTTGTAGATTACATCAACTTTTAGTCACGAATTTGTATCCACATTCGGTACGTAGAAGCTTCAAACACAGTGACTACACTAAACACAGTAAAAAAAAAAAATGAAAAATGATTACATAAGCACAATACATCGCTGTTTCTCCTTCCCATGGTTCGATCACTTCATATCGATAGGAAACCTCGCTGCTTTTAGTGGAACTTTTTCGTTTTTCTTTTTTTTGCTGAGCCACATCAAAAAAATGCGATTAAAACCGCAGAACAAGATCATAAGACCGCACAGCTGTAAGCAGTAATCTCAAGCGCCTCATTCATTCCTCAAATGAACTATGCACACCTCAGTGCGACCGATAACACGGTTTTTCACTGACAGAATAAAAAACTTAAAATCACCACAACTAGACACTTATTTGAATTTTTAATTAGTCTCTCGAAAACCAATTGAATAAACCAAAGGGGTTTTTAGTTCACAAAAGAAAAACGAGTCAACGATCCATAGTCTTATGAAAACTACCAACAGCTACAACACAAAAAAAGACAGTAGAAGACAGTGTTACGCATAGAAGTTGAAGTCTAACAATTCTTTTGTAATTTTTAATTGCAATGCTTACACGAAATCGTACGATGCCGGTGGTGCACGAACAAACGATCAAACCAGACGCGATGAGGGATTTGGGGGGGAAACCAAGTCGGCGGATCGTATGAGTTAGATGACAGCACGAGCGGTGACGTTGAATCACGCGGAGAATTGATCGTCAACTGGAGACAATACTGCCGGCCAAACGCGAGTGGACCGTTGTCCGGTGGCAGTGTATATTGGGGGGCCGGCAGTAACACTCTACCGTTCACAGACAACACACTAACAAAAGCTTCATGACGCAGCGTGGAGAATAGAGAAATGGCAATGATAAGTTGGTAGTGGAAGTAATACACACAGGCAGGCAACACAGCGGAGATTGTTGCTGAGTAGTTTAAAAACAATCTTGACACTTGTAGTATTTTTGTTATGCAAATTTCCAGCTTTTTGATAGCAATACAGGGTGTTCTTTAGTTAAGAGTACCATTTTGTTTTGTCGGCATTTTTCTCTTAAGCTCCATTTGATTCGATTGGACTGACACTTCAACGCCAGAATTTTAAACCAAAATGCCTCAAAACGAAGACTGTGGCACAGTAAATTTCGAGAAAAAGGTCTTGACTCAGTGGCTAGTGTTCAGCAAAACAGCCAAACCTATTCGCAGGCAATGACAGACCTCTGAGAGTATCATTGCTATGAGAAACTGCTCAAGCTAGATCAGAAACCAGTCGACAGCACAGTACGGCAAAGGAAGTAGCAGTAGTACTGCGAATTTTCCTCTCTCTCTCTGGCAGGCAGAAAAGTAGGTGGCACTAGACAAACTTGACACAGGTCAGCTGAGGAGGAATGAAGCTCGCTTGGGATGAGCTGAAGGAAGCTTAAATGTGTTGCAGAATCCGCACACGATAGACTGCAGGCGTTGCTGATGCCTTAAGCCTCGCAGGAGTAGTACATCATAAGTATGGTAGTATGTCCTACCAATGTTGCTGGTGATAAGGATGGTGATGAAGTCTGGATCGTCATAGACCGGGTGAGAGGAAAAAAATCTCTCGAATCTCCCGAAGCTTCATGTATAATGTCGGAGAAAATTGAGTGTTTTTGGAATGCGGCAATTTATGTCAAAGCCGCCGACACAGAAGGTGTATATTTAAACAAATTAGGAGGAGAGTCGGTCTTTCCTTCAGGTATCTCCATAAGGAACTGGCACCACAAGAACAACCGCATTCATAGGTATTTTCTTCTTTCTTGAAAGATCAGTTCAATTACCTTTAAAGACAAGGCAACACTTGGTATCGAAATGAGAACTTGTTCATGACGTCAAAAGCTTATACAAAATTATTTCCCACTCTCCAAACAAACACATATCTAAAAATTTTCAAACAAAAAAATTGACTCAAGTGTGTTAATGTGAGATAAGAAAACATAAACAAGTACTTAGCTTGCGAAAGGTAAACACTGAGTGTGTCTACTCCCTTGGCATCTGGAACTCTCTTGCAATTGACGGTACAAGGATTAGTAGGTAAAGCTTTCTTCCCTCTCCCCCCATTCTCTATCGCATGAATCGATTTCTATGATAATTTTTATCAATAAATTGATGATACGGAACGTTAGCACTTAATTATTAATTAGTAACGCGATAACTGAAGCTTGTTATTATTTTTGCCTTTTGCATTGTAGGAGAGAAGAAGGTTCATTGCTTTCTAGTGCGCTTTGTCGATCGTCATGGCCAAAATGGATAAATTGCGTTTCGAATCGATGGCCATATTGTCCAGATCTGACCGCCTGCAAAGTTTCCCTGTTTCCTTAGTTCAAGGTTCCTCTAAGACGGCAGAGATTTTCATTGAAAGAGAAAGTATGTTCATCCGTCGATGCTTTTTTGGCAGAATAAGAACGAATATGAAACTGAAGACTCAAAACTTATCGTCATAGCAGTGAAGTTAACGAATAAATTTCTCAATGGAAATTCAGCAGACCGTTCCTCATTGATCTAATATTTGACACAGAGATGGACAGATTGAAGTTCAATGAGCAAATTATCCTTTCTTGTGTTCAAGGGCCTCATTAAGAAAAAATGGCAGGTGAAAGCTCAAACAATGTTTAGCAACCCCCCACTCGTACCTACTCAAAAAGATATCATATGGAAACACATCGTATATTCCTGCGCTTACACATTTCTATTTACGGAATCCTCTACCTTTAATCAATATACTCCTCCCCAGTTACGTTTCCCGTAGAAACTTCAGAGCACATGTTATTACACAACACACATCATAGAAAAATCTCTAGTGTCTACTCCACATCACTTTCAAAGTCACTCATCGTCTTGTTCAAGAACACTAGGAGGCAGCTTGAAACAAAAGACAAAAGGTTCGTTGACATAGTCTCTGCAGGTTGGGAACTTTCACTTTCCCCCATTCTCCCCTACCCCAATGGACAAAGGTGCTTTTTCAGTGGAAAAATCAATAATTTGAATTTTAAATCAGTCTCCGAGGCAGGCACTTTAATCTACTACGCAATTCAAATACTACGACTACGACTACAACTAAAATTTACCTTAACTCACCTTTGATTTGGCACACTCGACTGAAATTCACTGGTTCATATTTCTTGTTGTTGGTTTCAATGTAAACTAAAGCCTCTTATGGTGGTTGGGTTATACCTTTCTCAGCACTCACTTTAGGCTGATTAGCACGGTCAAACTTTGATGATTCACAATCACACAGAGGCAATGTCTTTCGTGACCCAAAATAAAAAAGAAATTCAAACAAAAGACGTAGAAAAAAAGTAATCAAACAAGTTTTGGTGGCGAAAAGACGATTTCAAATCACAGGTACACATCGACCGGCGAAAGGATTCTTAAATCGAAGCTCTCAATCAACTGCCAACCGGCTAAACGACTACTTGTCGACGGTTTACGATGTGTGGCTTCAACCCCCATTTTGACGAGTGAGGGCGAATGAGTTTGAGTTACCTTTTTGTGAATGCGAATTGTGTTTTGCAGCGCATGTGCTCGCATCTGCGAGTGAAATTGTCGAACGAAGTAGAGTTAGAAATGCAGATAGGGGTATGTGATGTATATTGCGATTCTTTTGAAAATTAAAGCTAAAAGACTCTACAAAAACGTTGCAAAACGAATGATGACAAACATTTTTAAATCGACGGAAGTGCCTAGGGGTATGCAGCATTCTTGCTGAATTAACATCCGAACATTCACAATAGTTATTTGAGGTTTTTAAATATAATTTTCGTTTATACGTTGAAATTTTGAATTTTTTGAGGTTTCTTCCTGAGATTCAGAGTCGATTTTTTTTTTAATATTTTTTTAAGAATTTGCAATGGAAGTGTACACAGATGTGTCTAAGACAAAATTATACACAGATTTAGGAATCTTCTCCATCACAATGCGAAGCTCGAACGTTTCGTGTGGGTTGCAGGACACAACGGGGAAGCAGGAAATGTGATCTTGCTTGACAAGGTTCGAATGAAAATTTGTCAGCATCTGATTCCACGTTGGATTTTCCAACGTTCTCGGTACAGCATGATAGTTCGGTTTTGTAGTGAGCATAACCATGGGTGGCATGATCTCCGGAGTGTAGATAAAATTAACGAATGCAACCCAAAATGTGTAGGAAGTCATCGCTATTCCCTACCACGAAATATCGGGCGTTCTTACAGCTTACAACACTTTTGCCAAGCACTCAGAGGTGTAAGCGACAAAACAATGAAGAGAGATGGACGACTATGTGGAGAAATTCCTTTGTGATTGTCCTGCCCCATATCAGGGGGTGGATCTAAGGTGCTGATATCGTAATGCTGATGGTACAGGTCCTTTTATCATTGCTTACGATAGGTAGGTAGAAGTGACTGCCTGGACAGTCTTTTTAGAAACTTTAATAGCACTTATGCGCTACTCACAACTCACGTGACCTGGGTGTCGATGTCTGTTCTCAGATTCATCCTGTCGAATTAAAGTAGAATTTCCTGATAAAAAAAATAAATAGCTGGCGCGACAGCTCGGAATAAGCCAAGGCCTAGCTTCTCGCAACCATTCATGTTGTGCGTGTTGTAATGTTTGCACGAATAGAAGGGACCTACAATTTATTGCTGACTCCGAACGGCGACGTGAGAAGCTCTTTCATGACAGATTATACTCCCGGAGGCTTGTCATTCCCCGACGACAGGTGGTGCCGCGAAAAATGTTCGGTGTTCCTGGCTGGGGCTTGAACCCACGCTGCTTGGTCAGCAGTCCAACGCACTAACCACTGAGCCACGGCGACCAATAGGTGTTCAAAAAAGTCTTTGCCACGTGTGAGGTGCATGGCTTTCGCTTGTGCCTGGCAATCGCAGAGGAAGTGAAACATGGTTTCCTTTTTCTGTGTGTTGTTATAACTACTGCAGTGGGTATTGAGGGAAATGCCTAACTTAGCAGCTAGTTTCGCTGTCCCAGTTTCCCAGACAGTTCTCTAAACTATTCCAACTATTCTAATTGATATACTGTTTATGTTTGGGGATTAAGGTTAAGTATCTAAGAGGCCTCTAGTGTATTCCATCTTCACCTGGAATACACTAGAGGAGTCTGGAAGGCGACTTGATTTGAAGACGTTCAACTTACCTGAGTATACACCTGAACAGATGCCGCATTCCATCCTACAGGCATGGATGAAGATTGATACATGTTGGTAGAGGTGACTTTGGCTTCCACGCAAGACAAAACAGAAATGGGGTGGTCTACCTAGTAGTACATAACATCAGTCTTGTATGAGTTTGGGTTTTCCACCAATCTTACCATGTTCTGGAACAAGTCTCAGTTGATGAATGAAAGAGCAGGTGAGGAGCTTTTCACTGTCGTAAGAATATCAATCCATTTATGTGTCTGAGAATAACGTTGTGTTTTCTTTTTATTAAATGTTGTCTTTCATTACACTTCTACTTCACATACCAAAATCATAATTTATTTTCTCACTTTTTTCATTCCTAAATCTATAAATGCATTTAAACATCTGCTTTATTTTTACCTTTAATGGTCAATTGCGTTTGTGCGAAAAAAATGTCTATATTCAAAAATAATATAGAAATTATATCGAACCATTACAAAAAAAAAAAAAAGTTAGCAACAAAAAATGCATTAATTTAGGAATTTTTCTTTTTCGTCGTTTAAATATAGATTACAAAAGTGCAAAAAGCAAAATTGGAAACCTCCATAGAATGTTTGTTATGTTTGAACACATGATTTCTTTTTCTCTTCTCTCTGTGTTGTGTGTTAGTTAGTTTTTCTCTTCAATAATTTATTTAAATGTTAGTTTCTCAGTCAATTTCCATTTGTTTAGAAAATATTTATTACAATAATAGTAAATAATAATTATATAAAAAAAAAAACGATCTACGCTTAGTGATGTTAGTTATAAGATGTTGTTCTTCCATTTAATTTTGATTTTTTTTTTTAACTTAGTCCAGTTTTATCAGTTGCTGTTGTTGTTGTTGTTTTTAATGGACGGTCTTTTTCACTATGCATTTTCTTAGACAGCCTTGTAAGTCCTGACACACTTAATATCACCAATGGTCATGGTGGCAAGCAAGGTGTCGCCGGAGAACTCACGAATGATGGTGGTTGGCTTATCTCCCTTCTCTACTTGGGTTAGAACGTCACCGTCCAAGGTAATGGTGCTCTTAACCTTGCGTCCATCGAGGGTTTCGAACTCGAATTCCTCACCCAATTTGAAGACAATGGTTGAGGTCTTGAAGGTGGAGGTGGTAGTGAAAGTGTATGTATCACCATCTTTCTTTAAGTCAACGGTTGGTGAGACACTGTTGCCCATCTTGCGGAGGACCATGCCAACACCTTGAAATAAATATAAAAGCAATTAGTCACTAGTTATAATATTTTATAAAGAAAACTATGATGATGATGAAAGGAATAGGAAGATGTAAAGAAAGCGTGTGACATATGTATATTGACATCCAGTCTGAGAGTAGTCTTCTAAACTACATATTTCAGTGATAAGGTCCAAACCCGTACGTGAGTGACTGAAAGAGATGAACAGAATTGGCCAAAGCAACAAATTCACATACAACATGATGCCATGTCATGTGGAAGTAGAAGAACAGCAGCCGATGAACAGCGGGATGAAGACGCGTAGCATTTCAGAGATTGATGGACACGGCTAAAGTTAGACTTTTTCATATCTCTTGCACAGAAAAAGTGGGAAAACACATTCTAAGATAATTTGACACCAATTGCAAAAGGGGAGACCACACTTCTGCCATCGCTACCACATTTCTAGAAGAGTACATGACAGAATCAATCACAGCTTTCCCATAAAAATGGCATTTTCTTAATCATTTCCAAACCATTGCCCTAAACCGCAACCACAGACTTCCTCAAATCTGATCGGCAGTTGCAACATCATGTACTTCTTCAATTACCAAACACAAAACTACTTAAGGGGGGACACAGACAGGCACACAGACAAACTATCAGAGCACTTGAATTGCCTGCAAGTATCATTACGCTGAATAATGAAAAGAGAGCACACACTTGAGGCAACAATTGGTTCCTCATTCACAATTCTCCTCCTCCGCATTATGTTTCCATCTTCATTAAAGGAATGTCGTGTCTCCCCACAACTCGATCTCTCTCTTCCTTTTATATCATATGGCTCTCATTTTTCATAAAGTACTCAAGTAAACAGTATATTAAGTGTGGTATTATCAGCATGATTATGAACATCCGCTCTTCTGCGGAACTGGAATGCAATTATAGATGCAGAGAAGCGGTACAATAAGGTTGGCGCAGTCAAACGATAAGAACAATTCGGACGAATTTATTCTGACAGGATTTTTATTACAGGTGCTGATTAATAACATTTGATATCGAGAAATGCATTGCAGTTCGTGGAAATTTGAAATGCTAACGATCGTTTGTATCGTGTCGTGTTTCATGAATGCATGAATGAGAACATTGAACATTGTGTACGGTGGACACATGCAATAAACCACATTTGTATTCAAAATGTGTCGGATTGAGGCGAAAAAGGCAGATCATATCCCAAAGTGGGGTCGCATAGGGTTTTTGCAACGTAAGAAACGCGACAAGTGGAAGGGACCTCAACCAACTTGGATTGCGCAACTGAAGGCAGTAACCTTAGGACCGGGCTATCTGAAAAGGCTTGTTGGTTGAGACCCAGGTTCAACCCGAGCTGTAGCGCCACCTAAGTAAGTACCCTGGCGGACTCAGCAGAAGAGGAAGACTTCGTCTTCAATAGCGTGTGCTTGTAGAAGATGACTTCAACTAACTCCACTGGAAACAATTGTTTAAGGATCGTGGTGGCTAGAGAGGCTTGTTGGTTCACCCCGAACTGTAGATATTATGAGCCAAATCTACTAAAATCCGCTAAATCCGAGATAGATATGGTCTTCACCTACCTAGGCTCCACTGTGAACTCTAATAATGACACGACTGCCTAAACAAAACAAATGATTATCCTTGTCAATCACTGCGCTACTTGGGGCTTCTTCCTTTGATGACCTCGGTAACAGTGCGACTAACCTATAACTACGACAACTTACATCAATAACTAGCCAGCACTTTCAATTTAAAAGCAACACTTGACGTCAAACATTTACTGCATTACTAGAGCTAGTCTCCTGGGCAATTTTCCATTTGCATGTATCCACTATTCAACTCATTCAATAAATTCTCTACTCAATTACCGCTTAATGAGACTAATCTAATCAACCATAACCCCCAATAAATTTATTCCGAAAAACCTAATAAACCGCTCTATCAAGACCACCAATCAAATTGACTATCAAAACCAAGCCAGGCATTGGACAATTATTCCACACACTATCGATTTACATTGTTCGCGGGTGTTGAATACTTAAGTGGGCAGAGACATCATCATGTATCGCACATGACAACTGATAAAGTGGCTCATCACTAATCACGAAGTGTCGGCCTATTGTGTTCAACTGCGCGAACACGAACACAAGAGATCCACTTCAATTGCATTATAATAGGTCCGCCGCTTGCGAGAGGTAAGAATAATTTCTTGAAATTATCGTCGCATGCATTGTTATCGCTTTCTCAAGGGTATCGTTGGGGCATTCCAAATTAAATTTTATTTAATCTTCTTCAAACATTTATTTCGTTTCCAACCCTCTCCCAGGGGAGTGTCCATTATCACACACTGGCTCTGAACTGACCGTCGATAAGGAGTTGTTGACAAAAATAACCGATTTCCCCTTTATCAAACTCGTAATCCATTTACAGAGACAGCTATTGTTTAAAAATAGAGACCAAAACTGCCCTCCGATCGATACCAGATCAATGATCTCCTCTTGCTTATATTCTCGATGACTTTTGGGGTCAATCAAGAGAAAGGCAGTGCGACAGAGATCAACTTAATTTGATTGGAAAAATACTCATAGCGTCTGCAAATCCAATTTATACCATTACAATTGATTGAACCGGGAGTTTCAATTGATTTGAAAGTTGCAAGAAGAAACAGTGGCACAGAGTTCATTAAGAACATGCATAATTGGCTAAATCCGGATGGTAGTCGCACAACCTCTCTTTGAAATGAAGTGCGAGAACATCCCATTCATTTGTGTGAAATTCCTTGTCGTCGGAGTAATTAAATTACTTAATTTCCCAAACGTGACAACTCTACTCCAGTGAATGTAGATTTCGACCAAAGAGGAATGAAACGGAGGGCGAAGGTTTAGATTGCTTAATTGAATTTAATTTAGGTTCACAAAATGTAAAGTGCAGTGATTCAATTACGCAGCGCAAAAGAATAAAAAAAAAGGGAGAACTAATGCAGGGAACTGGACAAAATATCCCAGGGCAGTCAGATTTGACCCTAATTGAAGACTGGGGAGTTCCCATGGGGTTAAGTGAAGGTTGGGTGTATACATTCCCAATTTTCTAATGGAGATGCAGGTAAAAGCATTTAATTATTCAAATGACGGCATGGTTGGCCCAATTGGCAGTAACGCTTATCTTCAGAATCAGTAAGAGAGTTTTGAAATTCTCCATATATCGTGCAAATATCGAATAAAGCTTTCAGATAGTAGAGGTGGCAAATGAAACCGTGTTAATGCCCTCACTGAATAGGTGGAGGAAGCAGCGAACCGAAGCGATAGAATGACCAATTATAGAAACAAGCAGGAGCGCAAGAGGTGGCAACAAGAAACTACATTAACGAAGCGACAAAATCACAGTTTATGGAGGCAAGCAAGAGTACGAGGGATGCCAAATAAAACCCCATAAACGCCCTCGCTGAACTAGCCGAGAAGGCAGCAACTCGAAGCGACAAAATCCCAGTTTATGGAGGTAAGCCAGACCACGAGGTGTGCAAGACTTTCTGATCGTTTATGGAAGCAAATAAGGTACTAAAAGCTCCAAAACACCTGTTGATCTCGGAGTGAGGATGAGCTCAGAAGAAAGATCACTAACAGGAAAGCAAAGAAGTCGTGGGGAACAGAACAGCAAGTTACACAATACACACCCTCACCTATGACGAAAGAAAATGACATAACACACTGATCTACAAGAAGTTGCACATCATTCTGCTTCAAGCGGGGGTGGAACAACAAAAAAAACAGAAAACTCTAAGAATAAACCTTATGCGAACAGATTTGTGTTTACTAATCACTTAAGGCTGATCTTAGCTGTTTCGCGGATGTGCGTGTGTGTTTTATCTGTGAAATGCATATCCACACTTCCAAAAATTGATTTAACATCTTCTCAAGTGTTGTTTTTCTTTGGCGAGCCAAATTTCATAAAAAAAAAACACTGATACTGGCGCTAATCCAAAAAGGTGAGCCTAGCCGAAAAAAAACGAAACAAATCGCTCAAATTTATTGCAACAAAAATAACATTCTTGACGTGCTTTTGAAATTTCATAATTAAACATCGGATGCAACCAGACTTTAACCTTTACCCGGGTGTGTTATTGTGACAGAATTTATATTTAAACGTTTATTTCAGAACTTTTTTAATTCCACCAACTGATAGAGAAGATGTGGCGTAATGCAAATTATAAATAAACAATCGGAAATCATATGGGTGAAGGTATACATATAATGGGCATCCGTCTGAACGGTATTCTCTTGAATTTATAATTTTATTGTCTTCTGTGACTGTTTTTAGAAGCGAAATCGGTTTTCTATCGATGGGATTGGATTTGTTTGGATTACGTGTTATTTTGTTATGTACTCAACTGCTTTGTTGTTGACAAGAAATGCCTGCCGGATAGAAGCGTAGTTTGGATAAAAAAAAAAGATCGACTTGCAAGGAAATTGTAAGAAAATACATAATTTTCATGGAAACCTATGTATCATCGATCTTGAGTATTTTGCTCCCGATAAACGTGAGTTAGACCCTCTTCATCAGACTTGTAAGCTCACTCTGGTGCCCGAACTCCTTTGCCTATAAAGACCGATCCTCAAAGATCTCTCACTCTAAAGATCTGACCCTCCAGGTGCAGTTAGGGGGCTTAAATCGCCTGAGGAACAGCCCGGCCGTGAAAAATTTTACACGTTACGAAGCAGCAACAAACTAAAAATACGCATGGCTTTTATGCAGACGAAACAAGAACAACAACCTTCGATCTGACATAGAATGTTAAATCCCTCAATAAACCACAAGAAATCTATAGCCAAGGTACCGTGATGCCAGAACTAATACTCTCATGCGGCAGCAAACCCCTCTCCATCCTTGTAGGAGTAATTACAGGTCATAATACTCTGCGCTATCACATAAAAAAGCTAAGGCTAAGTGAGGATGACCTTTGGAAGGGTTTCCGAGACGAGGAACTTAATGAGGACACAACCCACTTTGGTTGCCACTGCCAGGTAAAGACACTTTTTCCAGGAAACCGAAGAACTAAGTGATGTACCTATCAAGCACATCTGTAGATTCATTACGACTTCAACGTGGTTCAAATCCTTAGGAAAAGAGGAGAGTGCTCTGGAGATGGCTTCACGAGCAAGAGGTACCTTCCCACCCTTAGTATGCGTACATGCCCCAAAGCGGAAAGAATTGACGACACCAAAGACAGCTTATACGAGCTCTTGACCATCCAAACAAGCAGTGCCCTACCAAAGGCATTGAAATTGTGTCGGCCGATTGTAATGTAAACAATATTCCGGAGTCATCCCTGCTAGCAATCAGAAAAAAAAACCTCGTCAACAGACGGAAGAGTGTAAAATGAACCTAACTCAATCGAAATAAACATCGTAAACGAGTGGGTGGATGGGAGTGACACCAAAAGTCTATATGAGAAGCACGAAGCTAATCATCTCTAAACGACTAACTTCATCTGTATTAGAAATTAATTGTATTTAAGTGAAAAAGTGATGTGCCCGCTGCTCGTTTGCCTCTAATTAGCAATCGAATAGAATCAAACAGTAAATTATCAATTCAACACAATTCACCGAAAATTATATTCCATCAAGTGCGGCACTTTTAATTTATTATTTATCAGTATACCCAACAATCAATGCCAATCTAATTTCATATTTTAACGAACCGACAACGCGCGGTGGAATAGGAAAATCAATGAAGCATTTAATTACACACCCCAAACAGCGTGCTGTTTTTCATTTTATGTTATGTTTAAGTTTCGATAAATAACAATTAAAGTTTGTTTTGTTTATAGAATGAGTTGTTTGCCCTATGTAGCAACGGACCATAACAAATGTTCTAGTCGCTAACGCCTTTCGATTTGAATAATCCTATAAACTATTTAAAAATGTATTTTTATTTATAAGCCACGATTTTGAAGTGTGAATGGCTGAAGTCATTGCATTGACGCTCGGTGAATCACTCTTACACAATCAATGCCCGGAACTAAACGCAAGGTCTAGCTAAAGGACCCTAAATCAGTCCACTTAATAGGAATTAGTACTCAATGCATGACTCAAATTCGCTCTGTGAATATTAATTTTGTTTTTTGCAGTTTTCTGTTGGAAATCCGATATTCCCATATTTATGGAGAATCTACCGAGAATGGCATTTTTTCTAACGACTTTCAACGAGGGAACAAATGCAACAAAAAAAAAAGCGGCGATGTCTCTGGCGGACACTTTGACCGATTGGGTGAGTAAGCTGCGGTTTTATCTATTCGCACATTAAATGGTCTGTTTTGTATAACTCCTAGTCATTAGCAGTTGGTAATCTTTTGTACTTTGAACAACAGAAAGGTAATAAATTCGATTACTACAGAAAAAAGCTTATCAGCGTGAAAATTAAGTTTAAAACAAATAAACATTGATTAGGTGTTGATAAACGTTTCTTCAGTCACTTGACGGAATATAATCTACATATTAACAAAACCTATGTAGGGGTTGCTCAAAGGCGTGCAAACTAAAACGTTCTGTTGCTTAGGGTTCTGTGTCGATGCCTTTCAAGTCATTCAGTTTCGGTATTTAAAGCGCCAGGAGCACCAAGAGTGCGACAAGATATCTAAACGTGGATCTTGGACTCCAAGCTCAGTTGAGTGGAAAATCAGCCAGAGGAAAGCCAGGGAAAACTCGATTTTGGTTGCAGAATAACAAGTCATTGCATAACGAGTCTGGATAGCACCTCCTTGGAGTCACCGTCCAATCTAATATCACAAAGAAGGAGCACGTTTCTTAAAATCACCTTTCGCAGAACTGGCTCATCTCTTTACGGCGAAAAAATAATGTAAATCACCGACTGCGGCTACATCATCCTATATTACATTTGTAGCCAGCGCCTCACACTCGAGAAATCCCAACGTGTGACGTGTCTTAGCACGGAAGTCTGTTTCAACTCCTATGCAGCGGGTCATCATGTTGGCCCTGAGTCTGCGAGACATTCAACAATGCTGTAAGAAAAATGTTGCACATGCCAGAAGTCAATGATGTTGATGATATGATGTTCGCTCAAACTGACCACATGAGCTACAAACTTTGAAAACCAGACAGAGGCACCTGGAGTCAATGCGAAGACCTTTGCGATGACCCCATCTCGATCTTGACAGGCGAACCCATTAAAGCCGAGGATGTCGGTGCCAGAGTTTTCTCAAAAAACCTTGGCATCTACCACCCCTTTAGTTTTCCAAGCCATTCTAGCGTTTTAATAGGCAAGCTGCATGTCAGGCCAGAGTCACAGTTAAAAGTCAGGCCAACGTGTAACTTAATTTTTAACCCAGTATAATGGCCAGATGTTGCGACCCCAGCACCAGCAAGAGTTTTTCACCTACAGACTCAGCTCATGCGCAAAACTTTCAAAGCCTGAAGTGTCTTAATACACCTTGAAGGTGATTCTAAGACAGAATAGTTCTGGAAAAAAATCGATGTGGCTACCACGTTAATTTAAAATCAGACCAAGTAAACATCCCGTTGTGCTCCTAGAGTAGCTCCTCTCCATAACTATTCAAACTGTCTTTTCCACGCCATTCTATCGCACCTGAAAGCATGTGCAAGAGCACAGCATCATCACCAAAAAAAAAAGTTCGCCAAACCTGCTTTCTACAGACTCAAGTACAGTTAACTCATTCCTGAAAAGATGATTAAACCACAAGGTGGACACAAAGTTTGTGGCAAAATTCTTATTGCGACCTAATTTCCAAGAATTCTTCTTCCAGCATGATGTGAAAATCTCCACAGACACCGACCAATGCGGGATGAAATCCATTCGCCACAGCGAAACGCAGAAACGCCGAAACCGGTTTCCAATTTCTTTTCACCTTTTGAAAATATTCCGCGTCACATGCCGGCCGGCTAATTATGCAGAGAGCCAATTCTTATTGGAGAAAATTGTGTTCAAACATAACTGCATCTGTTATAGTTGGGGAGGAAAAAAAAACTGCACCGTGTGGCATGATAAATTGGATTCAATCCACCAACAATAGACAACAGACACTTCTCTGTAATTGCTTCAAATTGACGGCGAAACACACCGGGAATGAATAAATGCAGTCAAAATGCGCCAATTTACACCAATTTATGAATGTACAACGCAACATGACGACGAAATTAGAGCACAAAAAGCCGGCTACTTGCGTCAATTGATTTTCCCCTCCTGCCAGGCCCACCTTTTCTTCACACACACACACGTAAAAAAAAAACTGTACCCATCCGCATCCCCCAAAAAAAATCTCATCACTTTGCACGTTTTTTTTTGTCACAAGTTTTTTTTTCCGTTTTTTTTTCACATCTTCCTCGGATGGTTTTAGGGGGGTATGATTCGTGAAGAGTTCCACTTACCAAGTTCCTTCATGTATTCATCGAAGTTCTCGCTGTTTTCCAATTTGTATTTCTTTCCTTCCCAGACGGCCATTTTTTTGGAATTTTATTTAAAAGTTTAAGATTTTGCACGAAAAAGAATGAAACTTCGAAAGATTCGAATGGAGAGAGAGACACTCGGCGCAAGGTTTGACAACTGTGAACTGAATGAACACCGGACGAGTTTGATGGCGCATTTTATACCAGTCGAGGGAAGTGTGTGCGCTGCTGCTGGAATAGGGGGAATCATCCGATGGGTTTTCTTTGGTGTGGTATTGGTATTGGTCGAGGTATTGGCGGTGGCAGCGGTGGTCTAATTGGGCGTTGTTGTTGGAAGTATATGAATTCGTGGAGCGCATAGTCCACGAGACAACAGCGGCGAGGCACTCTGTGGGGAGATATGGGATATCACACACGCACATCGCTTTTGGGTGGAACTGTGCAGTCGCATGAAGGTGTGTGACGATAAGGTTTGGAAAATTTAATTGATTTAAATTGATCGATAGGGGACGAACTTTTACCTGCGTGAATTTAAACTTCAAAGCATCGAATGATGACAGGATATGTGAGTATTTCCGCATCCATCAAGGAAATCATTTGACGTTTTTGTTTAAATTTAACGAAGTTTCTCTCTCATCGCATCGCATCGCATGCGAGTTCGGTCTGAGTGAACGGAAGTGCATTCAAATCGGTGAAGAATGTGACTCATTCACAATAAGATTAAGTGGAGAGACTTTAGGAATGCTATTGTGTGGTTATTTATTCATTAGGTAATCAGGGGATGGAATACGGTACAATGACCTTGAGTTGAGATTAATTTAGTAGTGCACTGGGTGTGAAATGCTTTGCTTTAGTAATCGACTCGTGTTTGAGACGCAGCAATGGAAAAATTGGACGGGTATGTGGGCATGTGGTATCATTTTTCATAACAAAGACACTGGAGAAGAAGATTAAAAGTGTCACGCAGTTTTTAAATCAATTTGCGCTGGATTTATTCGTGAGCTATCTGTTTGAGCTCCAGTTGCATTTTTAACTGGAAAATGCCATGACAAAAAGGAATAAAAGGGTTCAAAGTGGGTTTCTGGGTTTCATTAGGTCATCATGGCGTTTACTGAACAGAGGTGGTCCTCGTGGTTCAGTGGTTAGAGGTTTTAACCGTTGAGCGAACCGACGCAAGCACTAATTTCAGCATGTAGGGCAATCTAGGGCTACTAGTGAATTTGTAGAAAATAATTCCTTTCAGTTTAGATTTAAAGACTCTATGGGTCGAAGGGTTAGTGCCCTTTTGCTGACACAATGCTGGCAACGACATCATCGTTTGTTGTCTCAAAAAGCAATTTAGTGGTGAAATAGGAACACTCAACTTGGGCAAAGCTTGATTGTGTTGCTGAAACCTTGTATATCGGCTTAAAACCTACTTTATTTATATCTACTTGATGAATACTTTTTTACTGCCTAATTGCTTTTCCACAAATAATAAAAAAACTTCTGTCAATAATTCGCCGTTTCATTGCAATTATCGTCACATATTATCTAGATCGTAAAACATGGCCGAACTGGAGGAGGGCTTCGAGGAGTACTTGACGGAGGAAATCGAAGTGGAGCCCGAACCAATCGGGGTATGTGTTATTTTTACCTATATGAATGAAAATTGAGAAGTATTTTCAAGGAATATCTGGGCGAGCGAAATGAATTAGGGGAACGTCATGGAAAAGGTTGGGCTATACTGCCCAATGGTGACCAATATGATGGACAATATCGAAATGGCAAACGACATGGAAGGGGCTTATATGTGTTCGTCGATGGCTCTCGATACTTGGGACAGTATCGATGTGGTAAGATTAGATTTCCACTTCCCGGCCGTGTTTCTCTCTGAAAGGACCACTGTTTTGTTCTAGGCGTGAGAAGTGGAGACGGGAAATTCATTTATCTAGATGGAACTGTTTACGAAGGCAAATGGCATAGGAATACGAAACATGGCCAAGGAACTTACACCTATGCCAATGGAGATGTATACTCTGGAGCTTGGTACAAAGGCAAACGTCACGGTGTCGGAACATACACCTGGAAAGACCAGGGTGTATCCTTCGAAGGAACATGGAACGGTGGCATTCGAGTCGGACCGTGTATTGTACATTATAACAAATTTAAATTCCATGGCTGTTGGGACTATAAATATCCCCAAGGACCGGGTGTCTTTAACTTCGATGAGAAACACCTTCTCACCGGATACTATAGATCGGAATCCTTATTCACCCGGGCGCACATAAAGGCTTGTGAAAAGGGTGAAGAATATGACGCAGATGAAAAGGAAGATGAAGAGAAGATCATCGAAGGCGGAGAAGAGTGTGAAATGGAAGACGATTTGGAAGTTAAACCACCTAAATGGATTTCACAAAGGATGGATTCGTACAATTATGCATTGTTGCCGCAACATCCAGTTCCGTTGCCCATATCCGATTCAGAAGAATCTGTTTGTGATCTAGACTCGGTGGTAATTTCTCCATCGCCAATCGGATCAAGTGTGAAATTATTTTACGTGGAGATGGAAGAGGAAACGAAGGCTGAAGAGATGGCCATGGAAGGCGAATCACAAAACGAATTTGAATGTGATTTTGATCAGGAGAGGAGTTTTGCGCAAGTGGTGTAAACATTTATTTTGTTACTAATTTTTCTAATTTGAATAAACGAATATGAGAATTGCAATAAATTGGGAAAGTTAAATGATCTAAGAGAGGTGAGAAGTGAGAATACGACTGAACTAAAACTTCGCAGTTTGGTTAAGAGATGGTGGGGTTTGAGGGCAAAAAGTACACCGCGACAGAAGAGCGCGTCAATCATGACAAAGGGGAAGACGATTATTGACCACATTGTACATTGCTATAAATCGTACTAGGCAACCTGCTTCTTTTGACAAAGATACACAAGTGACCTCATTGATAAGAGCGATTCCTGGTACCATCAGTTATATAAGGAAATGCACACTATCAAGCACTACTTCGCATTCGGTTAACCTGACAGTTCTAGGAAAAAGACATCTGCGTCTGAGGCTGTATGTTGCTCAAGAAGCTACGAAACTTAGTTGCACTCTGTTTCAGGTGGAGGATTCTACCCCAAGTAATGCATTGCATAGCACAGATCGATAATCAATACAAACTTTCATTTATTTTCCACAAAGTCAGTTCGTAAAGGGGGATGTAGACGCGCAATAATTTTGTGCAGCGCAATATTTGCGATTGCACAATTTTATTGGTCATTCGCAAGGTAAGATTGAACACTCTGTATCTTTATATACATTGCAACAGAGTCTTACTGAAAACAACAAAACGATACTGAGTGACAAGATTGCAGTGTAAACATCGAGATGATGTGCGATAATTTCCACAGCTTATACAGCGAATTGTTGTATCTTTTGGTTACGAAAAAAGCTGGACAATTGTTTTTACCGGAAACACAATTGTGCAATATTCCTTCAGATTACGTTACGATTAACTTTTCAAAAGCAGTTAAAGTTTTTGATGAAGTAATGGAGGTTGCTGACATCTTTGTAAGACACTTTCTGCAGACATATGTATGTAACTCTGAATGCAGCAATGCAATTCTGAATGCGTGCACTTGCCAGTGCCCTATGATCGTTTCATGTTTCGCGAAATACGTCTTCTACACACCTGGCATCCAGCGTAGGAATATTGAACTATTGCAAGTGTATGGTCAGCCTAAGGGGAAAGATTTCTCTATAATTTAACTCGTCTGTGACAGAGATATGTATACGTATTCTCTGATTGTGGCTTCAAGTTATTATATTTCACGAGAATATTTGAATTCTAATGAAATTTTGTGGGTTTGTCTTCCACTCATCGATAGCCTTCTAAGATTTACAAAGAAACGTTCTTACTGTGCCAACTACCGAGGCATTCGTCTCCTCCTGATTGGTATACATCAATCCACTTACCTACTTATTGACTTATGATGGTGCTACAGTTCGGCGTGATTCAGTGCCAACAAATCGCTCCAGCCAACACGACCCTTAGCCAGCTGTCTGCAGTTGCATGGGCTGAGTTGATTGAGGTCACCCTCCATCAAGTAATGGAATCGAAATTTGTGTAGAATTCTGTTGAAATTCCACAAACGATACACATTTCCACACTTTGGGAGTTTCAGGAAGACATTTGGGAAGTTCAAACCAACACAGACCTTCTCATTTATGGAGACGTGTTGTGCAGAGTCATGTCTAGCCAAATTCGTCCGCACGGAAATACGATAGAGAATGCACGCTCTGCCTAGGTTTTACTATCACTCTTGATAACGAAAGCTCGTCAGAAATAATACGAAGAATCATTTTTGCCATTCACTGTCTCTTTAGGCGGAAAAGGCAATCGAGTAGGAAGACCCTATTCCAAACAACTAAGCAAATTATTCTAATCCTGGTACTGAAGTATAGACTCCATCAAAGTAAAATCGAAGCTTGTGAAGTGCTATTGCGAAGAACTTAGTGTTATTGCTACACAGCATGAGGTAAAACTACGCTGGGTCGCTGGGCATGAAGGAATACCAGGGAATGACAAAATCGATGAATCGGCAAGTAAAGCGCATTTGCATTAGACCTAGAGTCAACGGATTAATCTGTGAAAATCCAACCAAATAAACAGGTCTCTCATGGAGGCAAGCAGAAGATGAAGCTGCTTGGGTTCCTGTAAAATAACGAGAAAACTATGGCCAGAACTAATACATTGGTGCAGAAGAATAGAAAAATCCCTTCCATTCTTGCAGTAATGATCACAGGGCATAATAGTCTGCGCCTTCACATGAAAAAACAAGTTCTGTGGAGACGAATGAGGACGCAATCCGCACTGTTTGCCACTTTCCAGACCTCTGCCATCTTAAACGTATTTCCAAAGAACTATGCTAGGTACATATCAAGGGCATCTGTAGGTTTATTAAAGCTTCAATGGGAGAATGCTTTAGGGATTACTTCGCGAGTAAATGAGCATCATAAGGGTTCTCAACGGACCTAATCGTGGCGCAGAGACCAACCGATCTACCTATGGTCTTCAACGTGAGAGGCAAAAGTACCATGGCTCACAGATCCCTGTCATACGTGTGCCCCCATGGTTGGTCATTCGTAGACAGTTATTACTGACGAGTTACTAAATTAATCTTATGCAACTAACCCAAAAGGTGTCACCACGTCGTTGTTATCTTTGAAGATAAATATTAATGATTTATTTTTTTCTTTTATAATTTTATGGCAAACCCCCTTATCAAGGCATCGCTATCGGTAGGCGGAAAGCCTTTTTTTTTTTGTAATGGTCTGTTGGACTTTACCGTGGTTTTATATTTTTTGTTGCAAAAAAATGAACTTCTGCGTGCACCTTTCAATTATATAATTTTGTTAAAAATTGTTTCATTGCCAAACGAGTCTTCTTTTTTCCAGAAAGATCTACAAAGTATGAGTCATCAAATACGATTATCGGAAATTGGTTTTAGATAATGCATTGTGGATATCATTTTGGTTGCTGACCACTGACGGGGAACGCTGATATCGGTATCATAATTTGGCGCTTTGAACAGTGAGAAGTAAGTGTATGTCTGTATAGGGCAATCGATTTTTGAAGATAAGCGCTTGAAGCTATTAGCTAATTTAATTATAAAGATTTTTTTTTTGGGGAGAGGGTAAATAGCAATTTTGAGGTTTCTGTTAAGAATTGAGTGAGGATTTTACGATATGATAAGGAGATTACAGGAAACAGTTGCATGGTCATATTGGACTACGGGTGTTTAAGTCGAAGGTCACAAATAAAATTGGTTGATTAGCCCGCCCTTTGCGATTTGACTAACAAGAAGAATTATTTTGGTGAAATTAGGAAATTAAGCAGTTTAAAGTTCTCCATACGCATGCAAAGTGTACAATTACTTGGGGGATACGGGGATTTAGCATACGACTAAAGAACCGACTTACACATACGATCTCTTTTATTTTCTTTGCGACCTCTAGACACTCACAAAGAACGTGTTCTATCATCTTTTCTTGCTCTACGCAAAGTCGTCACATGTCGATTTCTGATAAACAAACTTGCACAGGTTGTACTTTAACTTGTTTGTTGATCGGCGGTAACTTTTTTTTAGATTTACTGACTTACCTACACAGGTTTCCCAATCCTTGGTTAGCTGCCTCCAATAATGCAATCGAAGCTGATTGAGGTCCGATATCATTGGTGCCAGCACTGCGGGAAGAACACCATTCCTGTCGAGTGTGGGAAGGGAATAATCGTCAACAAAACTGAAGGAGTATATACATGCATATATCTATGTGTACTTACCGCATTCAAAAAAATCTGGATAAGAGTACTGTATCCTGATTAACTTTCGTTACCGACGCACGTTGAGAAAACAATGAGCATTCTGCCAGGGATGCCAGTCCGTCTCCACAAATGCTATCAGTATCGGCCTTCAAATCGGTAGAAAGGTGGTGCCTATCATCTGTACTATTACAAAATATTTTAAGACATTTTTTCTATTTACTAAGACTACGTTTATCAAGTGACTGTTCAACTGCTTTTAGACTAATTTATTGTTATTCTCTTAGGCACGGTTAAATATACACTTCTTACTGACAGCATTATGAGACTAGAAATGAGTTAACATTAATTATGTATTTAGTTATATTAGGCTACTTAAAATTAAAATTTATTACATTTTCCTTTTAGTGACTACATAGGAATCTGTAGGGCTATCCGATTTTTACAACATCATTCGCGATTATTTCTTGACAAACTCTAGAACTATCTAACAAATCCGACTTATTACTAAAACAAACTGACAAAGTCAGCTCCAAGAACCTTTTAAGTTCCGTCTCACTTAAACACACATCCGCCTGATGGCGAACAGGACAAAATTCACTTTCCGAAATGTCACTACTCACTAGCGAGTGATACTTTTCTTTTTCCTTTTTTAACAAAATCTCAATTTCATCTTGTTCAATTACTGGTTTCCGGTCGACTGTCTTGGTATCCAGTTGTTTCGCAAATTCCGTCCGATAATATTCATTGATCATGTTTAGCATTCCCTTGGAATACCAATAAATAACCCCCATCAGGAGCATACCCTGCATAAATGCTCCAACCATGTTTTCTTTGTGTGCTTCTGTAAGCTGTAATCGTTTAATGCTGGAGATTTTTATAGAACCACCATTCTTCGAACATTTTATAAATTTCCTTCATACTTGGCCAAGCCATTGTTAAAATCATAACAATTGAATTAGCCATGACGAAAAGTTTCATCATTTCGATCGCTGAAAGTGAAAAAAAAAGAAAAAATTATGTCAAGGCAAAATTGTCCATAAATGAAGAGTTTGTGGCATCTTGAACTGAGGAACGTGGTATTTGTATTTGCTGGTAGGGGCTCGTTATTATGCAACTGAAAGGATCCGGTTAAAATGCTTCACATACGCCACATAATTTTATGTTTATTAGCTGGAATATCATTCACCAAATGTGTGTTAATATATAAACTCACCCTCCGGCGATCGTAAATAATCTCCAAAGCCAGAATTCAAATCCTTATCGTCATCTTCTAGAACTGTTTCTTTATCCTTTATGGTTGGTTCCTTGCGAACCTTTACAGGCGATGTCTTTACACAATTTCGATGTGGTGCATTCAATGAAGATTTGCCACTTCCAGAACCGGATCCCTTTTTGGACTTTCCCTTCATTTTAAAGCATAAAGTTCTTAAAAATTGACGATTTCATGGTAACTTAATCCTTCTTCAGTTTATACTTAGAAATTTAAACAAAAAAAAAATCAAAGACCAGCCTCGTGGGTGTCTTCAGCTCAACTAGACGTGGACTTCTATTATTTTATTAAAATCTTACTTTCTACGTATAATTGTGTGAGGTGTAAGGTTTGCCTTGTAACTTCTAGGGTTTCCTTACTGATTATTTTCCCCGTAATGGAAATGACAAACAGAGAAAGAATCGATAAATGGAAGTGAAGAAAATCAAAGAACTATCTACATGTAGGGATTACAGGTGAACACACCAGAGTGTAGAACTAAATTGGGGTGAAGGTGATACTATTTGTTGGCAAAGAGTGCGCTTGGGATCTGCATTGCTGCTCATAGTATTGTGCCGACGTTATGCTGCGGGTGTGCATGCTCAATGACAGAGATACCCGCACCAAATCTCCGAAAATGTTGAATTTCTGTGCGTGAGGAACGTTAGGTTAAATAGGTCTCTTGGGGAACACCTTTAGACTCAGGTCACAGCTATCATTGAAGTGATTGTGACCTGGAAGTCTTCTGCTATAAGATAGCTCTGCACAGTGGTAGAGGAAGTGAGTTGACAGCATTCAGTTCAAGTGTCATCGCCCTTTTTAAAAGCAGGTCTGCCTTGGATAAGTATTTCCCCAACACATCACACAAGGTGATTTTTCAAAAACTTCGGATCCAGTTCTTGCCTTCAATTTAGATTCAGTTCCTGTTTCAATTTTGGTTCCATTTCCAGTATCCATTTTGGGTCCACCCGTATACTAGACAAAGTCAAATGTTGATGGTTGGTGCTTGTTTTTCCAAGCCTTGCTGGTTAGGATAACTATTGAGAACTTTTGGGTGAAGCAGTATTTAGGTAAAATCTTGTCTTGAACCACATTAAATTCTGTATCCCGTTTCAATTGAAAGAGGTGCACAAATAATTGTCCAATTGGATCGATTCGTACATAACCATATAAACAAATCGACGACAGGTACCCGAAAAAGGGGAAAATTAAATTAATTACATTTGTAACTGCATATCTAGATAATTCAAAAATTCCACCTTCAGCGCCATGGTTTCCGTGACGATTGATAGTAGAAGTTCAGCCGGAGGTTCTTTCATTCAACTTCACCCACCGCATTCATGATAACCACGAAAATTCCCCATCAGTACGTTTTTTTCTTTAGAAAATTAATCTTAATTTATTTTATAGTATTTAAAGCCTGCACATCATCATTTTATGACCTGGAAATCGAACTGAATTTTAAGATATAGATTTTAATTTAAAACCTCTTTGGGATATCACTTTCTATTTTGATTGAAATTGAAGGAGTACGCGCCCGAAGGGTCTTGTCGCATTTCGAAATTATTTGTCGACAATCCGAACGGTTTTAGAATCATATTCCCCAAATCCTTTAATTTGCCAAGCATTTCTTCTTTGATCTTTTCGTTGCGCTCCTGAATAATAGGGGGTAATCGTATAAGAGCCTCATGCGCCTCCTTGTTGCCTTCATCTAATTCGGTCACTCTCTTATAATCTTCCAATGCCTCGTCTAATTTTTCTGTATCTTCAAACAGCTTTGCTCTCCTAAGTTTGAAATAGAATGTAACTTCCATCAATTGATTACACCCACACACATGTCTTACCTAAGGACAGCACGAACGTACTCGGGATTTAACTCCAGTGCCTTTGTACAATCATCGATCGCTGCATTCTTAGAATCCAATTTGATTTTTGCTGCTGCCCGATTAGCGTATAACACAGATCTCTCTTTGGTATATTCCAGTGGACAGAGTTTCAGTGCCGTTGTGTACATCTCCACTGATTCAGTGTAGAGTTCTTTTTTAAAGAGCTCATTACTGTCTTGTTTTAACTTATCGGCTGCTTCTTTGTTTGCTAATTTTTGTTCCTCGGTGAGGTCTTTTTCCAATTCTTTGAGATGCTCCTCATCGATAAGGTCATCATGGCAGTCGGAGAATATTTCGTTGGAAGATTTCTTATAATCATCATCGATTATGTTTAGTTGATCCACTTCAGCGGCACCATCATCCAATGAAAGTTCACTTTGTTTGGTGACTATCTCGTCGATAATTTCCGAATTTGTCTTCGATACGGCGTCTTGGAATTCATCATCACTGTTCGTAGGATCTTCTGGTTTCGTATGTAAGTTTGACATTATACTGTTAGGATTGGTTTTTTCTATATTTTTTGTTAAAATTGGTTTATTAATAATTTATTGCTAAAGAAATATTACAGTTACGCAGCACTACACAAAAAATTTCACATTCAAAGTGAATCAACTTCATTTCTGTCTGCTGTGGTGTGTCAACTTTGACAGGATGTTCTTTGTGTTGTCTGTAAAATGGATACGTCCAGTGAATATGGTGCGTTTAAGGGAGAATTGGTTGAGGACTTTATTACGTCAAGATTTTTATAACCGTGCATTCGCTTCCATTAAATATTTGAAACAAATATTTTGGTATATCACTGTCCAGCTTTCGACCACTATGTCAAGAGATGTGAACTCGAGTCTTACAGCTAGCTACCAGAGTAAGCATCACGAATATCTGTTTTTAAGGAATTAACCCCCGCTCACTGCTGCTGACAAGTTTGTTAAGAACATGACCCGTCATAGTCGAAGTTAGCAGTTCAACTTGAGATGACCTATAAAAACCATTGTTATTCCGATTTAAGAAACTTAATCGAAACAGTTAGTTAAACCGGTAAGTAAATGCCTGAATACAACCGTTTGATGGCGAATTATATTGCGCTGTCAAAAGAACCTGTCATCACGTTATGCAATGTCAATCGACCTAGGTAAATTTCGTATCGCATTTTCACTGAATTTAATAAGCAATTGAAAATTATTTATTTCTAAATTCATTCCATAAACATCTTTTTAGAATTCTAATTCATCCATCTAAACCCTGTTTGCTGCGTGTTACACTGCTAAAAAGGAAAAATGTTTAAAAAAGTAGCAATCGGTGTACCTGTGGTCTTGGCAGCCAAAGCAGTTAAACCAGATGCAGAACCAGCCGCTGCCAAGGAATCGGCTTACGAGTGCAAACCGTCCGAATTACCCCTATACACACCATTGCATCTAACAAATAAGTAAGAGTTCATTTTTAGAAATCAATTAACTATTGTTGGTGCTAATTGCGTTACTATTCCCCAAGGACGAAAGAAGTTCATCATCCACCTATCGATTCAAAATTATTTCAGACTATCGAAGGCGGAATTCGAACCGTACGAGTCGAAGTCAGCTCCGGTTACAAATCTTTAGTCAATCAGAAGAGGAATTTTGAGGATATAATTGCCACGGGATTAGCACACTCACAATGTAACTAAAACTAAATTGGAATCACTTGCCTCTGGTGTTAAGACGAAACTTTTTTTCCTTTCAGCAACCATTGATTACCTCAATGAACCGGATAACACTTTGCCACGAGTTGGTGCCATTGCTATTGGTGGTGTGTCTGGCCTTCTTTTTGCTGTTCGTGGGGGTCTATTGAAGAAAATCATATACACTGGCATTGGTGCCGGAGGTATTGCATCCCTGTGCTATCCTAAGGAGGCTGAGAAGTTCGCACAACAGGGACTCGTACAAACTAAGAA
The DNA here is from genome assembly GCA_917880715.2 of Matsumyia berberina. Lineage (NCBI taxonomy): Eukaryota > Metazoa > Arthropoda > Insecta > Diptera > Syrphidae > Matsumyia > Matsumyia berberina. The sequence continues at coordinate 113,740,991 of OU862872.1, forward strand.
GGGCGTTTCCATTGCATATAATTTCGTTAAAGGCGTTAAGCCCGGCGATGAGATTGGGGTAGAGCCGATTAGCAATTTCCCCACTAGTATGTCGGAGTTGAAAGAACTATTTGCCGATTTGACAGAAAGTGCTAAAGGCGTTATATTCTCAAGCAAAAAGTAAACTACTATAATACTTCTGGACTGCGGCGGACTGGGCCATGCGACATTAAAACCGATATTCTTTGAATAAAAAGAAATTTCGTTTGTCGAAAAATCTTGTGTATTTAGGAACGAAAACCGATGCAATAAAATTCCTAGCCTTAAAAAAGAAAACAAATTTTACCTTAATTCTGCTGGTTATACAATCTTCGAGCTCGTCTGGTGCTTCAGAGGGAGTTTCTTTGATGTTAGCCAGGGAATTGGTTTGAAGGAATGCCTTTTTTGATCAGCTGGCTTACCCAAGAGTTTGTCCTGTTTGGATTTCGGAAATTGATTGCTTGATGGCATTCACTTCTGTTTAGAAGACAAATGTGGAGCAGTTAATTGGTTGCTTGATGTTCGAATCCTGTCATCTACTCTTTATCTGTCTTTTCTGTACATCACACTGACTGAGCGTTGTCGATGATTGGATCACAAGTCCTCTAAACAGGGCGTTCTCAGGCGGTAGAATTTAATGAATTTGAGAATTCACTTAAGAAGTCAGCCGAGCGTATTAAATGCATCCACGTTCGAAGGAATCAGTGCAGTGGTTTGTATATGTCCATAAATTGGTTATTTACTACTTGTTCACTCAAAAAAAAATTTCAAATCATATTTTATTTTACTTTTATTGTAGTTTTTTTTCAATTTTGCTTGTTTTCTTTTGCATTATGTTAAATATATTCATTTGTTTTATTTTTTCCAATATTTAATAATATACGTTTATTAAAGTTAATATTTTAATTGTTTTCTTCTTTTTTCAAACAAATTGTAAAAGTTATTTCGCTTTGTTTTCTTTTTATATATATTTAATTCAAATTAAATATATATATGTATGTATATATGCATTCTAATTAAATTTGAATCACTAAAATTTAAATAACTATTTTAAATTTTATGGGTTTTGCTTTTTTGTATTCCAAGTTTAGTTTTAATTTCCTTTTTTAAATTTATATTCATATGTTACAGCGTGTAAAGCTAACCTTAAAGTAAACATTCACTTTTTGCAAAACATAAAAATAATTCATTACCTTGAGTACAAGAATATTTATAAAAAAAAATATTTAAAGAAAAAACAAAACATTACAAGTTAACTTGAAGTGATTTTATGTTTTATTTTATTCAACAAGTAGCATATCTTGTATTTTTTGGATATTTTTCCGGTCAGAACTGAGAAAATGAAACGTCTATTCATGAGGAGACATAAGTAGAAGTTAAAACCTTTAGTATTTACATTGGAAGGCGTGGTTTGTTTTGGGTGGAATGTATCAAATGAGAATAATTGAACTTTTGAAAGTGAAACGGAAGAAAAAGGGGGATCGCCATTCACTTCGTTTCCTCTTGTCATTTGCTACAAGACTCTCCGATGTCGGTTATTCGTGCGAATAGCGAAGTTTCCCTTTGAATAAATTATAATCTCTTTGGATACTTATAGTAAATGCGACGAATTCACGCATACTGTCTGTGGTCAGAGATGGCCTGTATGTGTCGGCGGACGCTATAGTTCAATGACCATACCGTCAAAGTGTCTGTTTTGCAGTAGAAGTCAGTCACTTCGAGTACATATTTAATTAATAAAAAACCATTTTACAAGCGAAAGGATTCCTTGTTAACTTTTTATGACGTTTGATACTTGCAACAGAACTAAGAATAACTTTTAATGCAATCGTAGATACATTCCACAAACAAATACGCCTTTTGATTGACAAATATATGAAATACAAATAAAAAAAAAAATTATTTTGTTTTGTTGCGTTATAGTTATTCTATCTAAAATAAAAAAATAAAGTGCTACGTTATTTTTTTGAAAAAAATAACCATATACCAACAATAATTGATTAAAATCTATTAGTAGAACTAAATTATGTTTTTATTTGTTATATACATTCACTTTTTCTTCAATTTTTTTTTTGTTTATTTTTTTATACACTTAATTTTTGTATTTTTTCTTATTTTTTAAAGATTTTATGAAAACCCTTTTCGATTCTATAAAGTATTAAAAAGTTACAAACTATATTTTAAATAAACACTTAAAAAATTACAATTAAAACCAAAAGTATGTATAAAAAAAAAGAAAGCTTAGCTCTCTCCTTTATACATGTTTTGTTTTGTTTTTTCTTTTTTCATTTTGCATTTTATGATTAACAAATTAAAAGAAAATGATACAACAAAAAAGAGAAAAAATGAAGTGAAATGACTACAAAAAATAAAATAAAAATGTTTCAACACTAAGCAGCAAGCGTATTCTTCAAGTTTAAATATGAAAATTTGTGACCTAGTTTGGAAACATTCACTGCTATAGTTTTAGACGAGTTGAAGGATGGACAACTTCTTGATGGGCTGCAGCAAATAATAAAAAATAATGAGGAAAAAGCAGTCTCCTGATGGCAGGAAATTCATTAAGCTATCAACTTTTCTTTTGATCGGTGCAATGGGTGGTAGTAAGCCGCCGTAGTGGACTTAGTAAGTCACTGAGAAAGCACACTTACATCCGTTATTAGTCCACTGATTGGTGCCAATTATTAGCACCTCATTCTTCTTTCTATTGCCAGTCAGCAACGCCAAGCCGAGATGGCAGAAGAGTTCGAACTTACAAATATTGCCACAATTCAATGCCGATTAGGCGTAGTAGAGGACCCAGAACCCATTTTGGGGGGAAAGGACATAAGTAAGATGGATCATGTGGACTTCGAACGGTGGACAGTCATTCAGGAGTTAAATAACTCAACAGACATAGAACTGCAGATCTATACACTTCCTTAAGCCCTACACTCGACGTGTAGAACTTCAACATGTGCCTAACTCTAAACATGTTGGCCACATTTGATGTCTGATTCTATTGCAGTTGCAGTTTCCAAACAAAGCCCACGAATCGGAGTTATAAACTTTTTGTTTCTTTAAATTGTTTGTGTTAAGTCTGTTTTTTTTAAATTTTGTTTTGTTTTCTTCTTTACTTATCATTTAATTGTATTTCTATTTTCTTTGTTTAAAATCTTTCTTCATAGACGTACATATAATTCTTTTATTTTCTATTTTTCATTGTTTATTACAAAAATAGACGAGATATTTATATTTGTTTTTTTTTTTATATTTATTTTTTCATCTATTCTGTGTGTGTTTGTGTTAATTTACAAGAATATCTTTGAATAAATTCCAAAAATTAACGAGAACGAAAGAAAGTAGGAGGGAAAAAAACAAATAATCACCCAGTGTCGTCGGGTTTTCTTCTTTTTTTTTGTGGAATATGTGTAAAGTCACTGTGTACCACACATGCCGTCTCCAAATAAACAAATTAAAATAGTAAATGAGAAAAATAAAAAGAAAATCAATACATAGTTACGAGAACAAGAAATTCAAAAACATTTCCGAGTTGATTCCCTCATTCGGGTTCCTCTACCTTCCACTCTGGATCGTTTGGATCATCGTCGCCTGCTTCCGAATCCACAGACTCTGTATCACTGCAGCCGAGTAAATTATTTCGACATATGAATGTTGAGAACTCCACCTCTTTGGTCATTGCTGGTAGATTTGATTGTACAGGTGGAGGCGCTCCCATTGTCACTATTTGATGTTCGATAATGTTCTCACCACCATTGACTGGCCCTTCTTCAAATGCAGCATCTTCTCCGGTAACATGATCAATGCTCTTTTGGTTGTTAAGTGTTAAGAAAGCGTTTTTGTTATTATTATTTAATGTGTGATCACAGACATTTTTGGATGCTACAATTGTTGTGGCCATTGTAGGATCAGCAATACCATTAGTAGTTGTTACTGCGGCTGATGCAGCTGCTGGTATTGTTTTTATTGATTTTGGGCAGTCTTCTTGTGGTGGAGGATACTCGTCAGGCATCATCCTGAGCATCGAATCAAAGAGATCATTTGGAATAGGAAACACCAATGGGTCATATGGCGGAATTAGCTGCAAATGAATGAATAAATTGTAAAACTAGCTTCTAAGCTTATTTTGTAAAAGTAAAATGAGGTTTAAACTTGAAGGTTTCAAAAGAGAGAGGTTAAGCTTTCCATCTAAAACGTTAGTAACAGGCTTATGTTCGTAAGACAGCCAAAACCGAAATTGTTTCAAGTCTCATCACAATCGGAACTGTCCCATCCCAGTTCTTGCAATACCACAATGGATTCAAGGAGATCTAAACAAAGCAGCACAGTTTGCCGCACATCTACCCACACAACCTAACCTAAGCAATCGAGTTCCAAAATGTGTACTCACTTCTCTCGGATCAGGACTGGAACTTCTACGTTGTTCATCCTTATCCTTTTTGGTTGAGACAGTTCTACGACGTTCTTGTCTTTTACTGATAGAATTTAATACATTTGTAATTGAGGGAGGTGCAGCTACAGGTGCTGGATTACTTAGATTACCTGAAACAAGTGGGAAAGGTTATGAACAACCTACACGTAGGTTGTTATTTGCTGAACTTACTAGCGCTCTCGCCGGATTCGGCAATGCTTTCAAGCGGAGTCAGTGGCGTTGACGGAGCAAATGGCGAAGGAATCGACTGTGAAGTTAAATATTTTTTTAAAATAAACTTATACATGTCTCTTGTAGCTTCTTACCTCTTGATCTCCGCCTACACTTGGCGTATTCGGAGCTGGTGATGTCGGATCCGGAGTATTGGCCCCACTTGACTCAGCTCGACTGTCGATTCGACGATTAGCACGCGACCTCGTACTCCAAGGAAATTTCAAAAATGTTTGGAATTTTCGGCGTTCTTCAGTGAGAGCACGTTCGTGACGCAATATCATAGCTTCATCGGAGATATCCTCTTCACCGTCTTCATCTTCGATTTCATCGCAGTAAGAATCTTCGGTGGCTAGGATTTGTTTTGGATCTTTTTCTTTGCGAATCTCTGCTGCGTCGTTCATCCGCTCCGATTCTGTTGGTTTAGAAGATAATTTCTCCTCTGCTTTGAACAAGCAAATGGATTCCACTTGCGATTCATCCTCAGTGCTTTCAGATTTCTTCTCTCCTGTTTGTATGGTATTTTCTCCACTAACGTTGATATCTTCGGCATCATAGTCGATTATTCGCCATCTATGCCAAGGAAAGGTTCATTAGATTGGGCCCCAAAGGGATATTTTAGTTTGTACACTTACTTTGGAGTTGGAATTTCTTTGTAGGGGAGTATTTCAACTCGTGTCGACGCCGCTACACTGTACGGAATGACGATATTATCGATATCGTAGGAACTACGACTCTTTCTCTCAAGAGACCTACAACAGAGACTTCATTAAATGTTTCCCGCAGTGTAACTTTCAAAAATAAACTCACCTCTCGTACTTGTAGTGGCAACCACCATGCGTTGGCGATGAAGTTCTGCTGGGACCTGCTGGCCCCGTTAGCCCGTTCGTGGATGCGGCTCCATCGAGGCTGTCGCAGTGTAGGAAATTCAATTCATTATTGTAGCTATGGTGCTGGCTGTTGAAGTGAGGATGATTTGGATTTGTGTTATTATGATGATGGCTTCCGCTCTGGGTGTGTGTTGCTGCTGCTGCTGATGCTGATGAGAGTTTACGAATCTTATTATTTTTTGAGTGTTGGTAGATCGATGATGAATGTGCTGGGTGATGACTGGATTGCTCGGCATTTCGGTGATGAGCCTGGTGAGATGACGTCGGATGATGGTGATTGTTGCTGTTGTTTTTCCGATGATAATGATTGTAATCCGGTGACCGGTGACGGTGATGCTTCTTTGAGCCTTTTCCCAGCTCTGCGGCCGCACACAGAGAGAAAGACACAGAAAAGGAAGATACCACAATGCAAAGAGAGAGAGAGAGGATGGCGAAATTGTTTTTGTTTTATGTTAATAAAATTTTTATCAGATTTTTATTGTTTACAATAATTTACTGTTGGCCACAAGTGGCGTTGTCGAATGACTGCCGCCGCCGTGGATGTCCTGAAGATTCCGTTTTGTGTACTTTCGCTTGCCTGTGGTCGCGACAGTTGAGGGGAGCGGCGTGCTCGGTGTTATTCGTCCACTTGTGGCATAGACCCCGCGTTGTTCCTCGCGTTCGGCTGCACGTTGGGCGGCGAGAGCGCCTTTCATTACTGCTTTGGCCGTGCTACGTACGACACGATTTTGCCAGTCCGAATCACGGGATATCGTTTCGAAGAAAATCGAATTTGAAATGTCTTCGCAAAAAAAAAAAAAGTGGAAGAGAGGTGGTTAGCACAATCAAGAGTTTATAAATCGTTGCATACAAACCTTCAGGGAAACTGAGAACTGGATGGAAGCCAGGATCGAGGAGCGCCACCCTTTGAGACATCATCATAGTGTCTGGGAGGTCTCGTGGCGCTGTTGGATCTGAGCGTCCTGTGCACAAAGCACACGGATGAAGTGGCCATTGACAGCCACATTTAATTGTGCTGCAATTATGGTTGAGAAACATATTAGGAAACACTCATCAAAACAACCGTAAATAACTTACCTTGGCCTAGCAGCCTTCTTTGATATCGTATGTACATTTGCCGTTTGGAAAAGCTTCCTTTTTCTGAAGTAATTACTTTGAAAAGCTCGCGTCCGACAGGCTCCTTGTGATGATTCTTGTGCCGCATCAATAGCTGCTTCCATGTCTGTTTCATCTGCTGTTGAGTATCCCGACGCCTTGGCACTTCCACCCGGTAACGAGCCTCGGTAACCATTCACTGAAGAACCACCACCAGCCGCGTTGAGTGACCCAACTTCTGAAGCATTAAGCATAACTACTCGACCTTTGCGCTGACGCAGTTGCTGATGCAATTCGGTGTGCTGCCGAATTTTAAACTCCAAGTCGGAGATCTGCGATAACAACCATGACCACCGTGATGCAATGGCACCGCGATCGCGAGAGTAACGCCACGCCGCACGTTTCGATCTGAAAGAACAGAAATTAAGCTACATTTTTCGCAAAAACCGCGCTACCTTCTTACATTGGCAAAGGTTCCTGATACTGGTTGTTGTAGGTGACCATTTCATCGGCCGATTCCCCACCGGAACTCGATGCAGTAGCATCTGAGTCTATCGCACTCTGCACCTCACGCATTTCTGCTTGCAAGAGACCAGACACATGTGCTATTTCCTCCGTAACCTTGTCATCATACGTTGGAACCACTATTTCCATTTGCGTGGTCGACGGATCACTCTTGTGAGAGTGGGTCTGCTGTTGTTTTTTCACTGGTGAGACGTGCTGTACATTGGTTGCCACGCTCTCTATTTTCTTCAAAACATTCCGCATTGTGGTCGTGGACACCGGATGGTATTTTTCCTCTGCAAAGGTCAGCTGCTGATGATCCGAATCACTGTCCTTTCGCTTTGTCGTGCGTGCTGACCACTCAAACAAACCTGAAATCTCTTCGCTGGCTTGCTTGCTCATGTAACGCGCCTGCAACTTACGCAGGCGTCTCAATTGAAAGTCAATCTTTCGCTGCATTGTCTGCTGGTTTTTTTCAATCTCAGTCTGCACCTCCCTCAATGGGTTTTCCTTGACATTCGGTGGATTGACATCCTCGTAGTTCATTGCGTACTCACTGAGAAAGCCATCTAAGTCAGAAATATCATTACCGGTCGTGGAATCGAATCCTTTGAGGACCTGAAAGAGGTCGTCTTCGATGTCATTGTCCATTTCGCTGGTAGTATCCTTGAAGTCCTTTTGATGGCCACTACTGCCGCACATTGTAGAGGTTGTACTCTGCGGTGTCAATGATGAGACAGACACGGTTGTAGGAATATTCGCACTACTTGTCGGCGTGAGCTGAGACATAATCTGTGCGCAAGGAGTACGTGGTGGCGTGGCCGGTATGCCACTCTCCTGGCTAATGCGTAACGGACAATCATCTGTGCTATCCAGTTGCTTTAAGCGCTCTGAAATGGTTACGAAGAAAAAAAAATTATTAATTCAGAACACTCGGTAGATCTCTGATTTACTCACCTTCAATGTTATCATCCTCTGATGCTGTAACAGTCGAATCCGTCTTAATCGGCGGCAACTCTTGCACCGAAATGATATTCAATTTCGTTATCTTGTCCATAGACTTCTTTACAAGCGGTTCCTCTTCATTTTCGTCGGCACTTTGCACTCCTGCTGCTTCATCGACTTCGACTTGCTTTTCGTGTTGTTCACTGCATTCTAGCTCTCCCTCGGGTGTTCCGTCCATGAGCTTCTCCTTCGGTTCTTCCAATAAATTTGCAACCACTTTCGCCTCTTCTTCGACCTTCTCAAGTGCCTGCTGTTCCTCACTAGATTTCAGCTTTTGTCTAAGACAAATCTCTGCGGTAATAGCTTCCTCTATATCACTAGGGAAATCTCCAAACTGTGAGGTTATGATTTTGGCAGCGGTTTCTGCGTCTATCTGGGAAATTTTTGATTTGATCAACGGTGCAGAATTAGCGGCTGACGGCGGCGGTTGCGATGACTTTGAATCACACATGGGGCCCATTTGAGAGGAGTTCGCAGACAATACGTCTCCATTCACCACTGAGGTAGACTTGCGTACGGCAACACTCTGCTCAAAGGCCAACTGAAAGGCTCCTTTAGCAGCGGTTGCTGTTGCCGCAATTCCTACCACCACACCCCCTCCTCTTCCGCTTTTTTCTCGATTACCACTAATATTGTGAATCGAATTGGTTTGACTGCTCGAATTCTCGTCTACAGACTCGATGCCATCATTGTTGTTATTATTGGTGTGGTTATTGTTATTGTTGTTATTTTGAAGGGAATTACCGGCGGCAGTTGGTCTTGGGGATGCCGATGCCGCTGACGATGATAGTTTATTTGTCGGGCTTAACGGCTCAGTGAGAGCTGGTGCCATGTTGCCCGAAATAGCTGCATCTGGATGCAGAGAAACACTTGATTGATTAAATGTAAACGAGGTAGATGGAGATTCACTATCGGATTGATCTTCCTTAGATGCCAATGATAGTGTTCTACTTGTGGTCCGTAAGCCCATTCATTGACTTTAGCCGCGAAGTTATATCGCACTATTCGCTCTAATTTCGTCTTTTGATTGTTTGGCTGCACACCGCGGCTTTTCACTGGGTATGGCCTCAACAAAATATGTTTTAATCATCCAAAGGCAGACTGGAAAAAAAAAATAAATAAAATTCAGATATAGTTGACCAAAGAATGATGTAAAACTTAAATTTTAAAGAGAATATTCAACATAACTGGCAAGTAGTTTCCCATGAAACCGCTTACATCTACGGAAGAGCTGCTACTTCGACGAATGACAATTTAGTGGAGATCTGGCGAACACTGACCTTAGGGCTCAAAACTCCTAACTCGAAAGACGAAATGTATGCCAGTTCTGGCGCCGAGTACGACACGATAAACAGGAAATCAGAGCAGATATTAAACACTTTCGAGAAAAGAATTCTTCGTCGGATATTTGGACCCGTATGCGAGGAGGGCGAGTAGAGGAGAAGACACAACCGCGAGCTCTATGATTGTATTCCGCAAAGCCAAAACGCGTCGACTACACCGGCTCGGCCGAATCACAACCCCCAGGTTTGAGACGACAAGAAAGACCGGACCCTTCGTTTTAAAGACCACGCTATCGCGGATGCAAGAGCTCTTGGTCTGTAGAACTGGAAACAGCGTTCGAAATGTATGGTATATCCCCAAGTTACAAGTTCCAGTCTCACAGTTAACGTTTCACTTTGCCTATTAGGTAGTATGTTTGTATGCACTTAAGTTGTAACAAATTTAACACATTTTAAGCGCGAAAATCTGTACTTTACCGCTGATGCTGTTCTATTTCACAAGAGAATCACTGAACGTATGAGCGCGCTGTATTCCCTTATCACTCAGCACACTTGAATCTACAAATTCTACGCATCCTCCAGTGAGAGAACATTGGTATTGCATCAGAATTTCAAGGACCAACATCATGAATTTCACAATGTCACCGGTCATTTAGTATTAATTTGTCTTAGAGTTCAATGTACCATCTCACACTGATAGTTTTCCCCATTGACCCAATGAAACCACAAAACAGAAGAAAATATGTAAAAACTATCGCGATACATACTATCTAGCGGGAAATAGTCTGTGAGCTAAAAATAAATCGTAAAATGAATTCCCCGCGAGGTAGCGAAACCGGGGGCACGGCACACAAAAGAAAACCGACAAAATATGTACCTCAACTGAAGCGTATCAGTTCGATTGAATTCGGTAATAATTACCATTTGTATCGGTATTCTAGGAGAGACACAACGACAAATGACACCGACACTCAAAGCACGATGCATCTGAGAAACTTGTCCGGAAAAATTCTGATGAAATTTCAAATTTACATTTTGGCAACCCTCAGAAGACTTTTCTTTCTCTTCATGTTTCGCAGGTCGAAAATGTTTGCCTTACCGGCAACTTTTGATACGTTTTTTAAACGTTTATCACACTACCACAACCGTAAAGAGGACGTATAATCAGTCCACACTATGAAACCCTGTATTATGTATACGCCCAAGTGGTCGTATCTATCTGTCACTTGCTTAGTTCGTATCTTTTGGTTGGATTGGAACACGTTTTCTATTTGCTCTCGCGAACATGTTTTCGTTCTCTTTTGAATTTTTATTTATTTTCTTTAGTCAGTCGAACACACAGTATGTAAGTATGTGGAAATATTTCGAGAGCCGGGCATTTTATTTCATTTTCGTATTTGTTTTGGTGACCAGGGGACCTTTTAGCGCGACATTTTTATACATATTTCACCTCTTTCCCGCGAGTCTTGATTGGAATTATTACTTTTATACACTTGGCAGGCGGAAAGAGTGTGCGTGCGGATGATAAGAAAAGTAGTAGATTTGTTTTAGATTTCCTTTGTTATTTTTTGCTTTCGTTTTATTTATTTTGTTTGGTCATACTTCGACTTTCGTTTAGAGCGATTGTGGGTTGGATGACTTAGTCTGTTGATGGACCGGTTAGTGATTCTTCAGTTGATATTTGGGATGTACTGTGTGCCTCATTTGTATTCAGTGTTTGCTGAATGTGAAATGCTTTGCATACTTCTATTGATTGAAAGGAAAACAGACGTTAACTCCAGGTTCAAGGCAAGACCAAGGACAAGTGTTTTATTACTCCACTTTGAGTTAAAATCGTTGACATGTTCGATTTTGTGAAATTCATTAGCTCGAACATGAAATTGAATGGAAATAGAGCAATCTACAGAGTTTTGTAGTTAGATCCACAGTGTACCACGCCGCCTTATTCGAATCACCATTGGAATACATTATAGTCCTGAAACTGTTCCCCAATGGTTTCCTTTCTGGTTCCGCCGGAGGGTGTATATTCGCGGAGGAAGTTTGCTAAATCCGAGCCACATTCCTTTTAGGTGTTCATGATTGTGGCGAATAAGGATACCTGTGACCTTCTCGTTTCCGGTCATAATTCTCCTTCTGTCCTAGAACTCAATAGAGTGATACGTTGTGTTGTAAGTTTAGAATCTTAAACTCATTTCGACAACGTTCTACCACGTATTTCAGTGTAGTAGCCTTGCCTAGCCTCTTCCTAAACAAGTTGCGTAAGATGAGCGTTGCTCCGACAAAACTGCACATATGTACATTACTGTCGTTCTACTAAATTTTAGTCTTTATTTAAGGGAAAGGAGCGCGCAGGCAGAGCTAGGCTCTACAACGAAAGTGAGACAGAATCTCTTTCCTATTTCTCCTGCAAATGTCCGGCACTAGCTACAGCCAGATTGCTCGCACTCAACCAACCATTCTTTGACGACCTCAATGGCATCTTTGGCAAAAAGAACTACGAGATCTAATCTTTAAATACTCCCAGCTGTCTTACTTTTCATTAACCACACACATCGTCAACCATATCACGTGAGTCGTAGTCACAAAAAGGCACATTTGAGTGCTGATTAGGTTCCATTTAACGGCCACTTCTACCTACTATGCTTCAACTAATGCAGATTACTGCTCAAAAAAAATATCACCTTCCTTTGATTCCTGGAGATAAGGACATTTTGTGCAACAAAACGAAGGACTTTGCCAGACTCGATTCATAATCTAGCTTTATAGTTTCGGATTAACTTTCTGTGGTTTACTCACAAGTCGCAGTAGGAAAAATTCTCAATATGAGACTTGACATAAGGGCTGTACTATTTGAAGAAATGCAATGGTATCTCTGATAAGAAACTTCGCACACTAAGTAATCATGCAGCTCATGATAAGAATCTTCACCCGCATACCTATTTCTCACTCAAACGCTAGACAACACATCTTAATCGCTCAAATCCCAGGGCTGTTGTATTTTTGTACATTTTTAAGAAATTCATTAACTAAACCAAGAGCATTACTTATAAACTCTGTTGTGCAGAAGATGGTAACATCCAAAATTGCAAAACTGAAGATGAGAAGATCTTATCAGACATCATCTCATTGTAAACGTAATACGTAGAAACCCAAATGTTTTCCTATTCTTAATCTGACGTGTCTTCCAAACCAAATTGTTTAATTACCTTATGAGTCAGTCCATTGTCTGGAGCATGAGCACAGAAAAAAGACCACTTATCGGCTAGGTTTGTGCTTGTGTGGCGTATCGTAAAATAAATTAAATATTCGGTAGATAAACACCAAAGGGAAGTGGTGAGCACATCGTAGCACTGGTAACCCATTACATAACACTAGTCTCATCGACATTGAAAACAAGTTTTGGACAATTACCATTTCGTGATGCTTCTGCAGTTAGAGCTGGCTTTGAGCACGGAAAAATATACGAAATAAACTTGAAAAGGCCAGAAAGGAAACGATATGCAGGTAGGTCAGGCCTGATTATCTTTTATCAAGAATTTTGGTGGCAATATTTTCGTATCTGTTTACGCAAACCGACCCACAACTAGAGGGATTATCGATTTTCATGGTTATGATTGGGTCGTGGATTTACCACTCTGGGTTTTTAAAAGCCCAAGATTCTTTGAACATCGATTGCTCCTTCACTTGCAATCCATTCATAGGGTCAACAGTTTGTACACACTTAGCCCAAAAAGGATGATTTGGCCAATCGTTTTCGGCAATGACCTCTTCGTTTGACATGAAAAAAATCGCAGACATTCGTAGCGCAACTGGACTAATCTTGCTACGGCGATTGCGGACGAACGAGCCGCTGGAAGAACAACTTTTTCTTCACCAAATAGCGGCGTTTCCTCTTCAACTAAAGAGTCGAATCGCGACCCAATAAATCAGCGTAGTACTGCCCAGTCACACAGTAATAAAGCTTCTGCTTTGCGAAACCTAAATTGTGATCGAAACCTGCAAGAACCTTGAATCCTGGCGTGTAGTAACAAATCCATGTATCCAGGGTCCCACAACGCCGTAGAAACTCATTCGAATCACTCTTCAACAAGGCCAAACATTCCTTCATTTTTAGTCAAAATTCGTCAAATACGGGGCCCTTCTCTCCGACAGGCTCCCCTACATCAAATTGTTCGTGGATTACATTTTATACACATTCAACTGAGATGTTTACAATGCCAGCAATCTCTCTAATTTTGTGTCCGCGTCCTGCTAAAACAATATCGCGATTTTTGCCTACCATATCTTACGCATTAACCTCCACAGGACAACCCTCGTATTCTTTATCAAAGACAGATGTTTAGCCAATCTTAAATTCATTGAACCATTATAAGAAGGTAGCAGGTGCATAGTCCTTATAGTTAGATGGCTATCCATGGAGAGAACAGGCCCAGGTAAGCCGTTTGTGCTTAGGTAGGAAGGTAGGTTGGGTGGCTGTCCATGCGACACAGACACACATAGGCCAAGGTAGGCCCTTTGCGATACGGCTTGGATCTATACCCTAAAGTACCACTCACTTTATGAAAATCATTGGGAGATCTTGGTGAAGCTCAGGATACTTTCAACGTCAGTATGTGACTGTTCGCCCAAATTGTCGAAGTAATAGGCTCCTAGATAGAGCTTTCTTCTTTATAATAGGGCTGGACAGGTATAGAGAAAGTGGAGGATTACAAAGCGCATGCAACTTCTCTTGGATTTCCTCATCTAAAAAAGGAATCGAATCACTGACCTCACGTGCCGGTATGTTATTTTTCCAGAAGAACGTCAATTCCCAGTGTTTTGGAAGGAAAAACATTCCCGATTTACCGATGTTTCCCTCTGAAGTTATGATAGCACGAAGCAGTAACCCCGAACACATATTTTTTCAGTGAAATATTCTACGTAACTGATGCGTTAATTTAGCTCAACACTTTCAGTATATTTTCCAGCAAAGGACCTGTGTTCATATGCACAGCTTATCAATTAAATTTTAATTCCAAATCAATACTCATAGCAGGAAGTGTTTGCAAACATGTTTGAGAAAAAAACGTTCCATGGCGAAGGACGAGATCTATCTGTAGACCGCAAACATGACAAAACACAATCCGTATTAGTTCTCACGAAAGAATAAGCATGATTTGAATTTTATTGCAACCTTTGAAGATTGTGTTCTCATTGATAGCTAAAATGTAGTGCAAGGTTCAAACAGAATACAACTCACAGAGAAAACTCTACACAGCTCTATTGAATGACTATTGCTATTCCATGAATAATTCCTATCAAACAAATCATTTTGAATTAGGAAAACAACAAATTAATAACACGACCACTACATGAAAGCTGCGTGATAACCAGTACAACCACTTGGTCACCCCGAAATAAAGCAAATGAGTCAGACTGGAGGCTTCACTGTGTGGAATGGCTTTAGTGGATTCTACACACATAATTAACCAACTCAAACCAATGTAAGATAGGTGGTGATGTTCATCGAATTAGACAGCGGATTGTTTGCTTTTCAGAGATAAACAAACAGCAGAGTCTAGTCGTCGTTGATAGCGAATTAATCCGATAGTGAATGATACACGCGACTGGTAAGATTCGTTTCAAGCTTCATTCGAATTCCATTTACTTATGAAATACTTCACATTGTAAATTGGCGAAGTTGAAATAATTGCAGTTGACTACACTGGGAGTGCACGGCTAGGTCAAGAACTCTCAACTTACAAAATCGTTCAAGCGGCGATTTTCTTATGTAATTAAGTTTGAAGTGCAAATTTTATTAAGTTTTGTCGCAGAGCAGTTAATGGATCCAGATTCGGTTGCCTTATAGAATTCCCTGACGTCCCACAAAGATGCAAAGAAAACGAACGCCACGACCTTTTCAGCCGATTGTGTGACCTTGGCTCTCTTCAGATCAAGTCTAGTCCACAGTGTTTTTGATTCGGGTGTGTGGTTCCCCATAGTCAGGGTGGAATCGTATGTATGTATTGATATACATATTCGACGGAGATTCGAGTTCGAATTGGTCCTTCGCTCTTGATTAATCTTATATTGCAGGCCAACAAGAGACGCCTGTAGCGTTCTCCATCTAATACACGTTCAGTTTGTGGTCCTCCAAAGCCATATTGCGGGTTTCATCAATGGTTTCTTTCGTGGTGGTCCTTTTTTGGTGTCTTATTGTAGCGTGTTATCTGATCTGGTTAACACTTAAATTCCACCGCACAAAAGCTCAGTGGAAGAGGGATGTGGTAAACTCAAACTGGACTTGATTTCAGTTGCAGTTTACACGTTCAAATGACATTTTATTAATTATTTTTTCTAAAGTTGATGGTCTAGAAATTTTTTGAGGATATTGCAAGTGTTGTGTCACAATCACCATGAGCTTAAGCAGAAACTAAGAAGTTCTTCCACGATCAGTTGCACAATCAGCTTAAGTCTGTTGATGGCAGACGCATCAAGCCATGGCCCATTTTCTGTTTTTGAATTTCATAAACTTTTTAACGAACTCTTCAGCAGAAATTCGTTTTGTACATAGTACCTACGTGCGTGCATGGCTGAACGGAACAACACACTTTTCTGACAGATGTTACTTTCAAATCCAATTGTCGAATTTACGGTTTTACATCAGCAAATTCCCAAGTCAACTTAAAATCAACAGTTCTAATCGGTTTCCCCCAATTACGAAAACTTAAAGATAACTCCAGCATTTATATAACATAGCCAATAAAAAAAAAGAAAAAAGGGGCGGGATGAAACATGGAAATTCAAATTGATTGCAAACAAGAACAAACACGTCATCGGTACCAAAGCACTCAAATCTTTCATACACACACTACGTAGGGGTGCTCTTGTTTGTTGTTGCTTGCTGCCGACAGCCTTGGCATGGTACAATGTTTAGGATGAGAAAAAAATATTGCCAGTCTTGCGCAGCAGAGATATGATGGGCAACACTGACTGTCTGGTGCTGTGTTGTGGGCAAAAAGGAAGTAGAAAAGGAAGCGGAATTTAATACTATTTTTTTTTTTTCGTTTCGCTTTGTTGTAATTTTCTGTTAACAATTTTAATTGCGTGCTGTTTCCCTCACACGAGACTCGAGATTCAGCGAGCGCAAATGTAGAGAATTTTTCTTTATGTTGTTGTTGCTTTACTTCGTTATATCTTTCTATCGCGGCATCTCTCTCATCATACTTTCTGGTGGCATAAAATACACAACAGCAAGGCATTGCAAATGGATAAGTACATTCGTGGGAAAAGGATAGAAACATATGTAACCCGCATGCCAGAGAATGAGATAAGAGACAACGGAAAAAGTAAATCGCATGAAATTCAATGACGAAATATTGTCTGACAGTGTTGCCAGTGGTAAAAGAGAAAGTTTATGCCGACATGTGAAGATGAGGACGATTATCTCCGCCTAGGCCGCATTTAACCTCTGGGATGTTTTGGGAAGAAAGTACGGAAAGTGGATGCAAAGAGACATTTGTTTAGCATGTAATCAGAATCTTCCTTTGAGGATTGCAGGTTTCGGATGCTACCGCCGTCGGGTATAAATCATTAGAAGATATCCGCAAAGGAAAGATTTCGGACTTAGTCCGAAGGCACAAGTATTCCATATACCAAACTCAGAGGGACAACGCGGTAGAGGAAGACCTTGAATGAGCAAGTGGACAGGACCCGATCCAGGCACAATAGGACTGTGTTTGCATCCACGATTCTATTAGGTTGTGCTGCATTAAATGTGTGGTTTTAACATCAAGATCCTGATTTTGGCAGAATGTCCAAGAATTACGGTGGACGCGCAAGGACCTCGTAGCTTGTGCACTAATTAGGGGAAAAATTAGGGGAAAAAAGTGGATAGCTTCTCGCGAAGACCACCAAACGCTGATGATGGTCTTCTTTGGACGCAAATAGAGCTTTGGCGTTTATTTTCATCGAACCATCGACAAGCAGAGAAAACATCAAAACGTATTTTGTAAACTTTCCGACTAAATATTTCATAGCTTTTCTTTCTTTCATAACTTTATAAAACGAACCACTTCATTAAAAATAAAAAAATCGAGAATATTTTTACTCTGGCAACACTGAGAGAACAAACTTTTTACGCGCCATTAAAAATTCCCCAACAAGACAAATCGTGTCTCGCCCTCAGAAAACATGGAAACTTTGCGCAACACTTGAAACTGATTCTAATCACACCCCAATGCCCGCACTCAATTTAAATATCCAAAAACGTTTTAAAAAATAATCACTTATCCCCACAGAACTTTGAAAAACAAAAAATATTCATCGGCATATGCTCCCGAGACTGCTTACTGACTACATTTATGCCATGGCTGGTATCGCTTTCCTTTGCACTCCCATTGCACTAGCCATTCACACCAGAACGAGACACAAGACAAATGTCGGACGGACAGACAGCAAAAAAAAAAAACACGGAAAAACTCCTCAACGCACCCCTTAACGCTTAGCACTCACCTATTATACACGAATTATCCAAAAAATTATGCGTAATCCAATTGAATGTTTATTAATCCACGAAAAACTATCCAAACAGGAGGAATAAAAAAAGAAAAACGAAAAATTCCACTCGCTGCTGCAGTAGCGCGACACTCTTTCTTCTCTCACACTTCTACTACTTTTCGCTCTATTTTTTTCTCTCTCGACAAATTTTTTCTTTTCACACAATTTTCCAATAAAAAAAAATTCATTAAATACCTTTTCTTCTCGCCGTTCAAGAGAAAGAAAAAAACGCTTTTCACAATTTCTTATTTCACAATTAATCCTCCATTCCCGTCGAGATGGGGCTTTTTTCTCTCGTTTTTATATAATTTCACACACTTGGTCAAACGGAAATGCTATTTTCGTATTTCTCACTAGTGTTGCTTTTGTTTTCGTTATTTTTTTGAAAAAATTTATATTCTTTTCTATTTGCTGGGTAATTTGCTTCACAGTTTGCACACTGAAAACACTAATTGCGACTGTTGTTGGCGATTTTTGTCGACAGTTGCGTTCGTTTTCGCTGGGAATTGTGAAAATCCACTGTACTCCGACGGAGAATCGAAAAAAAATGCTCCGTTTTCAAATCACGCACAAAACAATGGCGGCCGAGATAGTAGGATTTTTCGTAGTGGCCGCTGTACACGGTCGCTGGTGGCGAGTTCTGCTGCTAGTAGATGATTTCTCAGCTTGTACTGTTTACTCTTTTATGGGGTTCGATATAGCCATCCTACTCGGCGCGGAGTGGGTAAGGCAGTTTGGGAGGGCTATCGAAATTCATTATCGAATCGAGAATCGTTTCGATGGCTCACTTTGGTTCCACGTTTTTATGCACATTTCACAGGAGAAAACATTTCATTCGCGCACAAAACTAATTCACTTGCGACATAACACTGATATTTCTGAAATTATTGTGATTTTTCGGGGTAAATTTGCAGCTAATCTGTGAGCAATAACACCACGCGCACATAAATAAGGCGTTAATCATTCGAAGTTCGATCTTCGAAATAGGTACGTTTGGTTTTCTCATTTTGTTGCAGCACCACACTACCGACCGATGTGTGTCAAAGCTTTAACCGACGCTTCGCAACAAATTACAAGAAATTTACCGAACCGAGGTAGTGGAAAAGTGTTCGTCGTCGTTTTGCTTCAAGTGTGTATCTAAAAAAGAAAAGAAAAAGCAAGAATCGTTAAAGAAATATCGCAATTCATTTTGCATGTAAGGATTTCAATTTAAGTATGAAAGTTCCCCCTCTATATAGACGTCAAATTTTGCAGAAACATTTTGCCACAAATGGATATTAACAGTTTAGGAACGATGTAAACCGCAATTTAAACTCTTTATTGCTTGAATCTGGGCCAGACTGTAAGTTTACATAAATTATGAGGGACTGAACTGAATTTCACATTCATAGAAGGAGCCCAAATTATCTGCAGTTCTAAAGAAAATTGAAGTGCTATTCGTTGGAACGAAATCGGATTGACATAAGCCACAGAATGCATAACCGCAATGAATTTTGCTTGCCAAAGAACACCTTGAGATGTCGATTAACTTCCTGACGTCTCTGGAATCTGTAAGTCACTTTAAAAATCTATGGGTTGAGGGATAGACCGTTGTGCTAGTGCTGGGCGGATCATCTGCCCTTTAAAAATAATAACAATCCAACAAACGTCTGAGCCACGGAATCACCTATAGAACTTTTTGTGGTGATTAGCAAGGTTATGCGTGCAAGTGTGTCGGATGAATATTGTTCATTTAGACAACAGTAATGGCGCTTGGTTTCGCACAAGTTAATGGATTTGTACCAAACTCTTCAGTACCTAGACACCAAGACATTAAGCGTTTACGAACCAAGAAATGTCAAGAATTTCCAGTAGAAAATCAGCGAGGCCGTAAAGGTCTGTCATAATGTTGAATGGTACTTCGATTACTCTTCTTGCGAATTTAAGCTTAGAGATGGCGAAATCTTTAGAACGAATACAAGTCGCTTTTCTTCGAGTATAAGGAAACGACAGGAAGCCAAATGAGAACGTATGCTAACTTTACAAAGAATCAAGACGATTTCCGACTGATTTGAGAGAGCCACTGCAAAGACCAAATGCCTGCACGCTAAAATGAGCAAATATGCCATGTCAGGAGAAATCTATAGAAATTCGCTAAGAGATAGGTCGCGATCTTGAAAACCGATTTCCTCTGCTCTTTATCGCTTCCACGCCATGTTCAACCGTCAAATTAGGTCGCAAAACAAACGAAAATATGTTCTTAATGCTTGTAGCTCTTTCTGCCTCTGAAAATTTTAAAAACATTATTGAGATCTTTGCCAATACCACACTCGCGGCAAACCAATTTATACTATGGCATTTTCGTGCGCCACTGTTATCGGCGAACACTCAATCAAACAGATGATTTCGAAGTTTCGAACATAATCAAAACAACCAAATAAATGTATGGAAAAATATTTACCCAAGTACTCGAACAAATAAATCGCAATTAGCGAATGCTTACCATGCTCGGAATCCATCTCTCGCCTAAAGGATATGAAATTCCTTTGCCCAGACATGTACGACTTCCATTTTGTGTGCCACTGAGGTGTTATTAACACTTGGACTGATGTGAGCAATTGACACTTCATCAGCGCTCTTGTGGTAGAGCCTCATTCTTGCTGGAGGGGATGATCTGCAAATAAATAGATATTTCCACTACAATTACTTACAACTCAAATACAACCCCTGAAACCTCGTAAAATCAAAGAAAATTCGATGAAATACGCCACGAAACGACTGAAATGCAACAAATGTTGCAAATTCAAATTGCCAATTAAAATGCACCAAAAGTTCGCAGATAGTTCGACCAAGAACTGCATGAAATGAACAGAAAAGTACATGCAGCTAGGATAGTTCTGGAAAATCCCACAGAAATACCAAGGAATCAACTTACCAAGTACAGCTATCAGTTGCGTTGCCCTGCGTCACGAAATTTCTCCCAGCAACTGGCAAGTGCTTTACACTTTTTTTTATTGTTCACGTTTCAATTAATTATTTGCCAAATGCAACAAATGCAAAATTTATTTACCCATCAAATGTATAGATGGACAATTACCTATCTGAGCAACGAAAACGCGTCCAACTTTCCTTCTAATTTTGCTGCTTCTGTCAAAAACATAAAAAGAATCGAAAAAAGCAACTGACACCCAATGAACGAATGAGTGCCCCAGCAGCGGTGGAGGGTTTTCGTTTAATTATTTTGGCAATTTCTCCACAAGCGAATGTTAATTTTTGATGAAATTTATCCAAATATCTTCCCCAATCTACATATCAGAATCAAAAGATCTGGTCCAATCGGCGAGAGCACAAATCGAATACTTTGTGACCAATGGCCCAGGGTATGCCGAAGCGGCCAAGTGGTCTGTGAATTCGTGAATTTTCCCCCAAATCTTGTCCAAATTTGGGGGGAAATCCATTTCAATATTCATCTACAATCACTAATTGATTGTTCAGTTGTAAATTAAATGCAAAATTTGTCTCAAAAGATCCTTCTATCGAACGACCGTAGGTCTAGGGCAAATGGATTGCAAAAATGAAACTTAATTCTACTTGAACATCGACGAGTGAATGCAATATTTCAAATTACCTGCTAATGTTTGGCGGTTGTTTGTGCACAGAAATTTGTTTGGAAAATTCGTATTTTAGTGGGAAGCTTTTAACTCCCGTGGGATGAAGATACAGCACTAGCACACTGTGGTCGGTCGGTTGTGGTGCCCCAAAGAAGTATGAAATTAATTGAGAGAGAACGAGCAAATTTTTTGAAATTGTAGTGACATCTATATGATTGGATGGGGTACATTTTCTTTTGTGAAGGGTTCGTGCCATCGAGTGTGACAGTGGTCATTGATGAGTGGTGGAGTTCAGTAGTGATCTTAGAAAAGTTTTTTTTAAAAAAAACTACACCTAAGTAGAAAGTTCGTGAAAACTCGCCAAAGAGCTTCTGTGGGCTCGATGTGATTAACGATTTAAGCACTTACTCGGTCGTGGCGTCCGGAGATTAGTAGGGCGAGCCTGAAAGCCTATTTTAATGTCCGCGGAGCTTAGTGATGAGTTTTGCCTTCGGGCCTAACATCTAAGAAAGGTCATCCATTTTCACATATTCCCAGTTTTTCGTGATGTTCTTTTAGCTTGCAATTTTTTATTGATTCCTGAGCAGGCCTAGCACCTTTTCCGGTTATAATTTCGAGGAATTTCTTTCGCCTACCTTAGTCCTAAGAGTTCTTCCATAACCTTCTCCTTTTGTATCCTTAGAAGCTGGAGAATCCTTCCCTTCTCCACTCATCTAAAAAAGGTCACCCAATTCTGGCTACAAATAGATGCAAAATATACACCTTCACATGAAGACTCCACTCTAAACCAATGAGTCATTCCAGCATTAACACGACTACTGTCTGTCCATCAGTCCTTCTCCTTAAATTGAAAGCCTTTTTTATATATTTTATTCTGTTAAGATTGCTTGTATATGAATATGTATTTGAACAAAGAAATAATGTCCTTCTCCATTTTATGGATCTTCCGACGATCCATTCAGAACCTCCTCTGCCTCTTCTGAAGGCCAAACTTTTGGTCGAATCATCATTTTGGAACTTTTCAATGAGTAATCGCCATGCCACTGATCCCAAACGATTCCGACATAGTTATGTCCAAGGGGGGTGTCGTGAAAGACTCCATTTAAGTTTGCCTCAGCACAACTAAGAAAAGACTTTTACATCCAATCAATTTAAAAGAAGATAAATGACATCCTTACTTGTTAAACCACCATCCACTGGCATATCCTGTTGCACACGCGCAACACGCATCCACACTCTTGTCATTCCTTCGATCATACGCGCTGAAGTCATGTTCGTTGTGATAAGTCATAGCATCAGGAATCGCGCCACGATAGCCACCGATTATCAGATTGTAGTTGTATCTTTCAGTGTCAATACGAAAAGTAGTGTATTCCACCCATGCCTTGACTTCTTCAAAGTCCTCCAATTCAATGCGCAACTCGTAGTTGTCTATGTAGGCCAACTGATGGGTGAATTCATTGCCAAACCAGAAATCTTTGTCCAAACTTCCAAACCCATCTCGATATTCGTTCCATGAACGATTGAAATTCTCCTGAACCACATATGGTCCACGATTCTGTATGACAGTCCAAGCTGGACCGTCTGTTGGGAAAACACAGTACCGTTCATTCATATCCCGGCCGACTTCGTTTAGTTCCGGTGTGGAGAATTTAAAAATGCCATCGATGCGCATGGTCAGCTCATGACAACCGATCTTAGATGGTTGAACGAAATCTGAAAATGAGGAAGATGCATACTCATCTGGATCTCTTGATCACTTTGAAACACTTACTGACTTCCTCTTGGCGACCTTGTGACTCCTTGTCACTATCGACTTCCTCCACTTCGTCGGTGGTGTTTTTAACTTCCGTTTTATGTTTGTCATCCAAGCGGTCATCGATCTTCTCGTCGCTTCCATTTTCATCTTCTTCTCCCTTACTCGCCTGTGAATTTTCCTCTCCTTGACTTGACTCCGATGATGAGATATTGACACACCCCTTTTCAGCCAATCTGTCAACTTTGGCCTGCACGTCACGCACTAACATCTCGATTTTTTTCAACAACAAATCCGAACTTCCGGTAAATGTGGTGACCTCACTTGACATCGATTGACATAAATTTGACAGCTTCGCACTATTATCTGCCTCTGCGTCAAACAGTCGAATTGTTCGATCGTCGATTTTCTCCAAATACTCCAAAATCTCCTCCAGTTTCTGTAAATTCCTGTGTTCATTGCCCGTCAATTGTTTCAATTCCCTCTGTGGAATCATTCCGATCAATTTATTCAATTTTCCCTCTATCACTTTGAGAGAATACTCGATGTTGTCATTCGATCGGGAGCCATTACAGCTACTGATCGGATGCATCAGTTTCGCCATTTTGTTTGCACCACCAGCACTTGGCGTCGGCCTGAAACTACGACAATTCTCCGTCTCAATATTCTGCACATGCCGAAGTATATTACTCAATCTGGTTCCGATTTCATTGCGAATTTTTCGATCCCCATTGAGGAGTTTCTTGATTTCTCCAAAACTATCATCACGGAGGCGAATCATGGCATTTTCAATGCCACCACTGTTGCAACTGTCGCTCAAGTACACCACTTTGCTGAGAATATGGTTCAAGGTGAACTCTTGACTTGTCAATTTTTGACTGATCATTTGATTTTCGTCTTGGGTGCGTCTGATTAGATCGATTTTGTGTTCAAGAACTTTCATTTGATCATTCCACGAATCGATGTGGTGACGAAATATCGCCCATGTGTGTGCTTTCTCTTGGAGCTGCTTGACAGATGTGTCAACTGCGGTGAGTGTTGTCATCATCGTGTCGATTTTGTGATCCAAACTGTTAAGATAGTGGCTGGAGAATGGAACTTCAGGTTTTGAAACTATTTCCGGTAGAGAGTCAGCATCATCTGGGGTGTCGGCGTCGGGGAGGCTCAAAGGACAAATTGGCCCAAAGAGGGTGATTACAAGGAGAAATGAAACCAACTGTCATTCAAATTAAAAGGAATATTAGGAAAAATAGGTTTTTGTGTGTGGGTTCTCACCATTGCAATTTCTGATGGGCTTGGTTAGCTTCAACGACTTTATTCGTTCACTGGCAAACTTAAAATGAATTCAGTTTTGGACTGAAGTTTCGAATCGGATACTACTTCAACTGAGTTTTCTATGAAAAAAGGGGGAGAAACATGAGCCAGTCCATATGGTCGCATTTATTCCCCAAAAATGTGATTTATGATTCTGCTGTATGCTACACTTTGTTGCTCAATTTTGTATACAATTAGCTGCACAATTAGCTGCTTACGAAGATGGCACACGTGGCAATCGATTCGATGCACATCCTTTGAAGCTGCCGACTATCTGAGCTTCTTAAGGTCATTCTGGACTTGTCTGTTAAAATAATGTTCTTGCTGGATTGCACGAGTACTTTTGGACGGGTTGCCTTCAGTCCTACTTCCTCCAACCTTCTACCTGTTATTTCCCTGTTGTTGTTCGTCACTTCTGAAAATAGAGGCTTGAAACGAGCCTTTGGTACTGACGTGAGGGTACATTGCACCAGTGTTCTCGTCTCCACGACCATTGGAATAGGTACTACGTGTGCTCTTCGGTCGTGTCCAATCCTAAATCCGATCTACGTATCGAAAATGTGTAGTGAATCTTGTATCACAGTCAGAGTAAGAGAATGTGGGGCAAGTTTGCTAAGCCCTACAGGCAAAGCCTCATCCTGGATTCGCTGTCAAGGTGTCAACAACAGACCCCTGATAAAGTACACAACACCCAAGCTGAGTTTCAGAACAATGTCGTTGTCATTTTCTGCGAAGCTCTATCGAATTCCGGGCTTATCTAGCCATTAGACACAACACTCTACTACAGCGCAGTTATCACAGCCTACACATTCTTGTGTTGAATTTCCATAGTTGACATGGTTCAACAAATCGTCAGGAGTTTGTTGATCTAACTGCCTATGCTTTGAACTGAATTTGTATCAAGTTGTCCCCCTCACGACAACCACAACGGCTACAACTCAACTTAATTTGAGAAGTAATAATCTTTGTAATGCAATGACTGCTCTCAATAAAAAACAAAACTCAGAGCAATTGCTAATTATGATGGGATCAACTGCGCGTGTTTATCTCAATTCAATTGTGTTGAGGAAGAAGCTTAGCTTCCTTATGTTGTGATCTCTTCGTTCCGTTCTGTTTAAAGTTCCCTGGCTTTAACCTTGTTCACTGCCGAACTGGAGAGGAGATTCTATTTTTAAATACAATTTTTCAAATGATTAATGCATAACATATGACCAGCAAATTAACCCGCATGATCGCACTTAGGATGGATCCTCAAATGCTTTGTTATTAAACAACCACTCTGGTAGGGTGATAATTTATGACCGTGGAATGTGTCTTAAAGAAGCCGGGTTACAAGCAACAAAGGGAGTTTGGTGAACTTAATTTCACTTTTGCACTTTGATTGGCGGATATTTTCATCAAATTCATTGAACCATCGGAAAAGGGAAAAGCCGCAGTTGATGGTTCATTTTGTTGAACCATCTGTTGCAGAGGAGGGGCGTGCAATATGTTCTTATGTTCTCGTTGGAAAGGAGCATTCAGATCTGGATGGAGTCCTATTTCACTGAACAGCACTCGTCACATCAACGCCGAAAATCTGCAGTTAGCAAATGGGCGGAGATGAATTGCCCTACAATGATGTTGTCAGCCTCATAACAAGCTCGCTTTAAAGTCGTAGTGATCGCTACACAGTTCCGCAGATATCTAATCAGAGAAGTCATCAATTGATCGGTGTGAATTGTGAAACGTCGTCTGTCGTTTTGTTCACGATAATCCAGCTGTTTAAGCGTGCCAAAACGCAGGTTCATCTGCTGAGAAGACCCATGAGTTTTTTCTGGTCTAAGTTTCTGGTGCATGCAAAGGATAATTGTTCCTCGAAATTATCAAACTTTGGTTGTTTGCTTTGTCCTCTGGGTGTCCTTAGGCTTACCTGGAGCTTTAGCGGTTCCATTGCACCCATAGATCTTTACTCATGGGAACCTGCGCACATAAGTATGTATAGGAGGACGGATAAATTGAAAACCACCTAGGGAGGAATAGAAATTTAAGAAATTTCTTGATACCAGGGAATTGAAGGTCCTTCAGCTCTTGGTAGAAGCTATGAACAAGAGTATTTTATCTTCTCTTGTCTTGTGTGGAGCACTCGCAGTCTGGGTATTCTATTTTCGATTCCTCCGTGCAGCTTCGACAATCTATAAGGTTCAACCTTGAACGAAGCGGCTGCTGTTAGCAAACAAACAAATAGCCACGCCCTGAAAAAAGCTTACGAGTGTCATTAGGAGACAGACTAAGATCTACAGAGGCCTGAAGGTACCACACAACATCATCAAGTCACTCATCATATTAGTCAGCTTTGTAAAGAAACTACTGACCTTCGGGAAGATACAATCGGTAGACACCACTCGAGAACTCTAAAGGCGGCATTAGTTTGTTCTGCTCGACTAATACCTCTGTACATAAAGAAAGTGAATAAGCAACATTGCCCGTAAACTCATTAAAAATGTCTGCATAAAACATTTGACGCTTTTTTCCATGAACAACATCCATTCCCTCACCTACTTCGCTCTTCTCATTATGCTACGCTTGCTTCAGAATTCCATCTACATATGTACGTCCTTTAAATCTTTTCTAGAAACTCTAGGGAACACGGAACTTTCAAGCCCTAGCCTTACTTAGCCAGGAACATCAGCCCTTGATAACCTACCATTACCTATTTCCGTCTCCTCATAATGCTGGCCGATTTACAAATACTTTCATCATTCCTCAGGTATGTACCTAGAACCTCCAAATAATCTCTAGAAACATCTCAGAACATGCATCTTTTAAGCCCTAGTCTTATTTACTACCCCTATCACAACAAATAAAATAAAAATTCAAACACTTTTGAACACACCCGACACTACCCAGCCATGAATAATAACACCCCCTTCAGAAAATAAAAACAAAATAGAAAACTCAACGATTTTCTCAGCCATCTTTGTGCAAATGTCAAAATTCAACGAAAAACCCGAAAGAGACAGCAGCAGAACTGAGCTCAAATTTTTATTAATCGCTAACCGTTCTTCGTGGATGAAGCTTCGTCGCGCAGTTCTTCCGTGCCGTGGTCTGCAATTCGTGCTCTGCTTGTGATAATTATTGCATTTTGTTCCGAAATTTCCATTCGTTTATCCGCCCAAACGAATATAATTCACATCATGTCCCTTAACTGTCGGTAAATCATTCGAAAAACGATCGTTTTTTCTTTAGCGAAAAACCAAGTGCCACTCCTACGAAAGGGTGACTAGAGTGTCTCCTACTCCTTTTGTGCGATTAACGAAAATAGAAATAAAAACACAAAAACGCGAACGGAGAAAGTGAAAGTTCATTAACCGCGCATAGTTACCCCAAAGTGTCTATCGATTGATTCCAATCCACTGTGTGTAGCCAAAGTTCTGGTAAAATTAGAATTTATTGCAATAAATTGTGAAAAATAAAAGGAGAACTCCGTGAAATAAAGAAAAATCCGTTCACTCGCATGAGAGAAACTAGAAAGAAAAAAATCCGAGTGAATCTTTTCTCCAGTGCGAGCAAAAGAGAAGAACGTATAGCTTGAGTGGGAAAGGTAAAGGTTGGCAACTGGCAATTCGAGTGGACGTAGGATGACTCACGCTTAATTAACTCGAGTTTTCTGAGAAATTTCAAAGTAATTCGCGCACAACACCGACATTTTTGCACATAAATCAACATGACTTCCTTCACCGGTATCAAGGGTTGGTTCAGGAAGAAGGAACAGATCTCAGAAATTGGCCGTCCAACGAACTTTATGCGACATGTTCATGTCTCGCGAAACCAATTGACTGGCGATTTGGAGGGGCTTCCGGCCCCTTGGTTGCGCCTCATGAATTCACAGATTACACAGGATGAACAGAATAAGAATCCCGATGCCGCGTATCAAGCCGTCAAGTTCTATAACTATTCAATCAAGAAGAAGGATCAACCCGAAGTGTTTAAGCCATTCATCACCGAGGAGGCGATCCACGAAGAGTCAAAGGAGATCGATAACTATGTGAACTTCAAAAATGCTCACAAGAGTCAGGATTCACTGGGGGATTCGCTGGAAATGTTTGAAACCAGCAGTGAAGAGAGCGGCAGTAATACCAGCAGCAATGGAAGTATGCTCAATGAACAGCTTAAGACCTCGCCTGCGAAATCGCCAATCAAAACGCCGGTATCGTCGCAGCCCTCCCCGCCCCCTCTGCCAGCGAAGAAGAGCTCGACGCTGCCGCCCAAGCCACAGATAATGCCAAAGCCCAGAATGACGCAAAGCAATAAGAAACTCACCAAGGGGGTAGAAGATCTTCGGCTGATCCCTGACAACATCCATACACACATCAACACAGACACGATCATAATCAAGGCGGCCGAGCCGAATGCAAACTTCGACGACGTGCCCGACGACGAGAGCATCCTCCGCAGGTCGAAGGAAAAGCGTGGTCAGAAGACTGACGTCGAGATTTACGCAGAACTCAGACTGATCTGCAATTTGGATGACCCACGAGACAGGTACAAGACCACCTTGGAAGTGGGAAAGGGTGCCTCGGGTGTGGTGTTCATTGCGGCCGACAACATGAGCGAACAGCAGGTGGCCGTCAAGACGATTGACTTAAAAAATCAGTCCTCCAAGGACCTGATTCTGATTGAAATTCGTGTCCTGAAAGACTTTAACCACAAGAACTTGGTGAATTTCCTGGATGCATATCTGCTCGAACCCGAGGATCAGCTGTGGGTTATCATGGAGTACATGGACGGGGGTCCGCTGACTGATGTCGTCACAGAGACCGTGATGAAGGAGCGACAGATCGCTTGCGTGTGCCGGGAGGTGCTCTATGCCATAAGCTTCCTTCACTCCAAGGGAATCATTCATCGGGACATCAAATCGGACAATGTGCTCCTTGGCATGGACGGCGCTGTCAAAGTGACTGATTTTGGCTTCTGTGCCAATATTGAAGGCGACGAGAAGCGTCAGACGATGGTGGGCACTCCCTACTGGATGGCACCGGAGGTAGTAACTCGCAAGAAGTACGGCAAAAAGGTGGACATATGGTCGATCGGAATCATGGCCATCGAGATGATTGAAGGCCAACCACCGTACTTGTATGAGACTCCACTGCGCGCATTATATCTGATAGCGGCAAATGGACGACCCGATGTGAAAAGTTGGGACAAACTGACGCCAAATCTGCAGGACTTCCTCGATCGGTGTTTGCAAGTGGAAGTGGATAAACGAGCGACAGCCGACGAGCTGCTGAATCATCCCTTCTTGGACGATTGTAGTGAACTGAAGGCGCTGGTGCCAAATATAAAGGCGGCCAAGAAGGTTCTACGCCGATTGTGTTAAGGAAAAAAGTGCATTTTACGAGTTTAAGTTGTAGTTGATAAACAAATACAGGGTGCTGCTGAGTGGCGAGACATACGAATATCGATAAATATCGTTTTAATTTTGTTTTGTGGATTTTTCGACGGCCTATTAGCAAGGCTGAGGACTGTTTGGTGAGTTGAAAACAAGTTTATTTTATCAAATTCTATACAATTTTTGAGTGTTACTGAGGCGATAAGATAAGCGGGTGGTGATTGGGTTCTGAAATTTCGTTGGAAATTGTGTAATTCGCTGCAGCTTTCTATAATTTAAAATTTAATTTCGTCTCGTCTCGTCTCGTCGTTGTAGATTTCGCTTTAGATCATCCATTTGACCTTTGACGATTTCTCTTAGGCTTATTGTTGGGGCCTCGTACCTGTACCAAACAAGGCCAAAGAGCACCGCGACTTGGAAGACGTTTTGTACCAGCCCAAGTGCTGTTCACACAGGCCTCAGTCGGGTCCGTTGTGCCAGCGTCATTTTGTGTAGAATCTGTAGCTCGGGAAAAGCAAAGTGGGTTCAAGGTCACCCTTTTCTAGATTTTTTTGGTCACAGCAAATTATTAAAGAGCGCGTTGACCAACCGGCGAGATGAAGTTCAATACTTCACGAAACCACTGTCAAAGTAATATACTTTCCGATTGGTAACGTGAAGAGTAACGATTGTGTTATACAAAGGAAGATATGCCCCTCCTACAACATTTGAACTCCTAAAAGGAAGTGGGACAGATATTCCTAGGGCTCTGCCAATCTAGGCAGGTCAGTGGCGTTTAGGGAACCATGCAGCCTTACTCTCGCATCCCCTAGAAAATACACATTTTCGAAGTTGTAATGACAGTAAGGAGCGCCACGTGCTGAACAATTGTCCGGCTGTAGAAAGAGCCAACCTTGTTAGGTGTTATCTAAAGAATTGTAGATTCACTGTGTCCTTTAGAGATTTATTCTGCGTTGATGAGATTCTCGAACAGTTACACCTCTCGCAATCCAATTTCCCTGAGGCATCGAAGTATCTTTATGGGGCTCAGGGATGGGAGCTCAGTGTCTGAGGATAGATAATCAAATAGCTGGCGTGACGGTTCGGAATGAGCCAAGGCCAAGCATCTCGCGACAATTCAAGTTATGTTTTTAACCCAAATGGAAGGGACCTTCGGAAATGGCTTTTCCCTTAGCTCTCGTACTTGGTTTTTTGAATATCCTCCACCTATAATCCAGGCTACCCCTCGCACTCTTACACAGCGGTACGCCATCGGTATTTTTGCGGATCGCATTGCAATAGAACATCATTACCTCTCACAATTCGAGCTCTTGTCGCAGTTTGAGCAACTATCGAGGCTAACTTAGAGCCTACATTATCATTTCACCTTCAATTGACTCCCAATTACGCTCTTACTCTCGATTCTGGCTGAAAATATGGACCACATTGTGGTCTTTTATTGGAGCAAACAATTTCTGTGTAGAACGCGCAGTTTCATTATGATTCCTTTTAACAGTACCCGCATAAAACGAGCTCACAATCTATCTCGACTTATATATTTTTCATTGCTTAATCCATGCCTATTAGGCTCTATTCATTTCTATACAAGTTCATCAAATATGACATCACGTTTCTTAATCTGTGCACTTCCTCAAGATGTCTCTCCAGTATGCGTTGTAGAGATTCTTAAATTAATGAAAACCAAATTGAAACAATTTCGAATCACGTTAAGCAAGTTTTTTTCCAAACTTCAAACATTGACAGTTTCATGCTCTTGGTCTTATCGTTATCTTAACCCCCAAAAAC
This sequence comes from Matsumyia berberina, assembly GCA_917880715.2. Lineage (NCBI taxonomy): Eukaryota > Metazoa > Arthropoda > Insecta > Diptera > Syrphidae > Matsumyia > Matsumyia berberina. The sequence continues at coordinate 113,772,779 of OU862872.1, forward strand.
ACCTCTGACGAATACGGCTTTGTACTCTTTTTTTTCCTTTTATCTATAAGCAGCGATAAACACATCGATAAACATATTTTTCCTCCTAACTAGTCTGCGGTATCTTAACAGGCAGATAAGTGAGGTTATAAGTCCACTTAACTCCGAATAAATAATCGATGAAACACATCGCGAACAAATTGTAACCAGTTGGTAAAAAAAAGTGGAAATTTTCTATACCTATGTCCCATGAAAGAAAACTTCTCTCAAATCGAGAAACTCGTACTGCAATTGGGAAAGCAGACAAACGTCCCGGGGGTTCAATCAACTTTGAGTCGCAAGGCGGCGAGGCTCCTAGTCGTCGTCGAGTACATTACCCGACACTCAATGTCACTTGAAACCACTACGCATCGAGAGTGTATAATAATATCAAGTTGTATTTCAGTGCAAGGTCAAAAACACAGAGCGTAGGAAAATGACTGTGACACAGAGGAATACGCCCGCAATAAAAAACTCTTTTGACGGTCAGTCACGTCTATTTGATATTTGATATCTAATCCGCGTGTAAACAAAGTGACATTTGGTCTGACTCGGTATCGGTTCTCATTAACATTCATACAACACTGACATTCGTTTCTTTTTGGATCTAGAATCTACATATCCTAACGGAATAGTGTCAAAAGAAAAGAAACAAAACAAGGAGGTAGGTGCCCTGCTGCAGGAAAAGTCTGTATCTGCAGTCTGTGACGAATCAAAGGAACGCAATGCGCGTACATTTTGAAAAGTCACGTTCAGGGTTTTGTCATGGTCGACAGAAGCCAAGTGATGTGGATTCGGTCTTTTTTTCTCAGATAAAATTAATTGAAAATGCATTCTTGATTGATGTGGTGCATTAAGTAGTTTAAATGGTTGAACGTGAGCGAAAAATGAACTCCCAAATGATTTTCGGGGAATGATTTGTGGATGAATGAAAGTGGGTCACGTTTTAGTTTCAATTAGCTGATGCATCGAACCATACTTTTATGGTTAACAATTTCATAGTTTTGCCAGCATTGTTGTCTGTGCGACATAAAATGGACAACCTTATAATAATCCTCTTAATTCCTTTTTTTTTTTAATTGTTTTCATAGAATTAACTCATTTCCCATGACATTTTGCTATCCCCTCTAGAGAAAACTTGATAAAATCATAAAAACGCTGGTTAATGACGTGGTTCTAGTGCTAAAGTTGACTTTTATCGGTTGTGTTACTGACGCAAAGTGTATTCCCCTTGATGGCATATTAACGAGGTCGTCGACGCTTTGTTTGAATTTAAACGTAGTTCACAGAAATGTCACAAAATACTGGTATGGGTAACATTATATGCCAGTATTTTTGACGCGAACAATCTCGAGGAAGATCAAACTGGAAGTTGAGATTTGTATGGGGTTTCAAAGGACCCTTAAGGCTTGACTGCTTGTTTCATATATGACAACAGCATCGATCAATATTTTCAGAAGCGTTTGTGGAAGGCAGAAGAACTCTAGAAGCTCACAAGCCTCGACTCGGCTCTTCTTCTTCTTTGGCACAGCCAAAAATTTACTTATTTTCCACTTAGTTCCCTTAGATCTTTTGGCAATCAGGCAGCTGCTAGCGCAGCCATCAGACTGAAGGCCTCTTTTTAATGGTCAAACAACCATATTGGCCACTTCTTGATCTTAGATCCCATAACATTTTTTCCCGGAAAACACTGACTACACACAATCTAAGTTGAACTTCAACCTTAGCTTCTGGACATCAATCCCTTTCAGGGAGGAGTGGGCGAGTGATGACGCTAGAGAGGAGCTCTCTGTTCACTTCTTTACCGCGAGCGGAGTGGAAGGTAGTGTTTTCTCAGAATTGCTTAACCTGAGCATCTCCTTTCGTCTATCCGAGCAGTGTAGCGGTTTGCGGGAGGAAATGGTCCTTCACTAACTGCTTCCAGTTGCGCACTCCAAGTTGGTTGAGGTCCCCTTCCACTTGTGCGCGCCACCTTAGGCGAGGTCTTCCTCTACCGCGTTGACCCTCCGGCTTAGACTCGAAGACTCTGCGAGCCGGAGCATTTGTGTCAATTCGCTCTTCATGCCCCAGCCATCTGAGCCGATGGATACGTATCTTCTTGACTAGGGCGACGTCACTGTACAACTCGTAAAGTTCATCATTGAATCTTCTCCTCCACGTCAACGCAAACGGGACCGAATATCTTACGAAGAATCAGTAACATATGCGCCAAAAATTATTTCAGATTGTCGTGCATCTCTCATTGATATGGTAGAACATTTTAATATTCACATACGCTGGATACCCAGTCAAAGGGACATTCCAGGAAATTGTAAGGCCGATGAACTCGTCAAACGAGTACTCTAGAGATCCTACCAGAACAGAGCAATCTGGGTATTGCACTCGCTACATGCCATGCCATCAGCAAGACAAACCAAAGATGGAGAAATGGAACCACATGCGGTGAATCCAGAGAGAATTGGGCTATACTTAACCTCACTCAAACTTGCTTAAAAGGTCGCTCATCAGCGCCGTTATCCGTGTTCTCACTGCCCATTGTCCCATCGGCCTTCAACAGGGGTCTTTTCTCAATTGACTTGCAGGAGTTGCAGAGACGAAAAGGAGAAAGATTCGTTTCCCAAAGAAAGAAGCTCTATCTAGGAGCCTATCACTTCGACAACTTCGGCGAACTATCACATACTGACGTCAAAAGTATCCTCAGCTTCACCAAGATCTCCAAATCATTTTCATAAAGTGAGTGGCACTTTAGGGTATAGATCCAAGCGGTATCACAAAGGGCCTACCTTGGCCTACGTGTGTCTGTGCATCGCATGGACAGCCACCCTACCTACCTTTCTACCTAAGCACTTAGCTTGTACGTGTCTCCGTCTGATGAATATGAATTCACCCTGTCTAATTGCTTAATACACAATTCCATTCCGCCGTGAAATCCTCCATGGCAAAACGTCCTTTATCTTCCTTCCGTTGCCCTAAATAAGAAAAATAGAAATCCGTATTAAGTACAGTGGAACAAAATAATTGTGAAAAACTTCCATTGGTTTTTTTTGGTCTTAATTGGGTCGCCGTGGTGATACATTCCATGCGTTAGCTACCGTAAGATAAGTGCCAGCCATCTACCTCCATTAAAAGTCTCCTACCTACCTGTCTGTCTGGCTGTCTTTCTGTCTGTCTGTTTTTGACCATAGGCGATGTTATACAATTATTAATACTCTTTCATACTTTGGACACGAATTTCAAAGAAATGAAATCCGTCGTTCAGCTCGGTGTCGTCGGTGTTGTTTGCCTTCAGGGCGCGTCTTTTCCTCCTGACAGTTGGGTAATTAGTGGAGGCTTGTTGTGTGCATTTTGCCATTCATTACGCTGCTGCCATTGCCTACCACTACCATGGTCATTGTCTTCATCAATTCTCCACAGCTTGTCCTTAATGCGACCACGTAGGCGTTCAACACACAACTCTCTTTGTCCTCCTTGCCCGGGTATAATTTTGTAATTAGGTGCATTGGAGTGTGGAAATTGAAAGGAAACAACAAGAGGGCCAAGTCTTGCAAAACTCCTTAACAGCGCCAATTTAATTTAATACAATTCCATCCGCTTGCAAATATTTCCATAGAAAATAAAAAAAATATTTGCTAAACAAATTTTCAAATTGAGGAGTGGGAGAGAAGATGAAAGAAAGTCAAAGAATGAAAGAAACGAAAAAAAAGTGAAAATGCACCCCAGACGATTACTTCATCGAAAATTAAATGAAATAAATCGGTTCATACACGCGGGGGCAATGGCGTACTGAATCAGGGACTGAGAAAAAAATCCCGGAAATCGCTGGCGAATGAGAGATCACACGCTGTGTGCGCCCTGTGATGGTATGGAATGCAAAAATTAAACTTAACGATCATGAAAAGTGGATGCGTTCGGTTTTCCTTTTAAAATCTACAGAAAGAGTACTTTTTTAGAGTTTCAACTCGCAAAGGAAAATTAAAATGAAGACGAAATGTAGATTTACTGGGAAATGAAAAAATTATAAAATATGGAAAAATGTCGTTATGGAGAGTTTGGCCTGCGATGAACGCGGTCACTTTCACTCAGACGCGTCTGTGGTGAGTTTCAATTTCAATATGAATAGAGGCACCTTTTTGGCAGTGTAGTGAGCGGATCAGTGGAGTTTACACAATCGATAAAGAAAAAAACGACAAAGAAATGTTTAATTCTACGAATTTTATGGGAAATTAACTTGGTTAATTGGTTGTTATGTGCAGGTCTGTTTACAGAGTGACAGACGAACCTGTGTGGTGATTAATGGTGGACGTCGAACATTTAAATTAGTGGTAGTTACGGCTGTTTGTTGGGAAAGTCTCTGGCGATAGAGTGAAGGTTAAAGAGAGCTGTATGGGTTTTTAATGATCTCTTTTTGTTATGTAACTTATGAGTTCTTTTTGACGGAATATCGTATCAATAGCTTTGGTTCAGTTCCATATAGTGTCAGTTCATTTAATTTTCTGTCAGAAAAACCAGAGCAACTCACTTTGGATCTCGACAGCCTTCCTCTGTGCAGAAGGTAACACCTGAATCCATCATAGGTTGCCTTGACAAGAGCTATCAATATGTCAGGTTACTTTTCCTGCACAAGACGACTCAGTGGTTGGCCTAGTTGACGCTATCGAACGCTTTTTCAAAATCGATGAACAGCTGCTGAGGTGCCGAAGGGTATACGCGTACAACACACTGTTGAATGATGATCCCCAGGAGTAGTTTTGACGTCGAAACAGGAGAACTGAGAACGGAAGCCTGTTTGTTAAGCAGCTTTTCAGTTGTTCCTTTATTCACTCAAGAACTACTTTGGCTACTACAGGCAACACGTAAATACATCTTCAGTTCTCGCACTGCATAAGATTACATTTCTCAGTGAGTCTTCCTTTTTTTTCGGTATTCCACACTGAGTGCAGACGTTGGGGGAAGCTTCTAAGAGTTTCGTGTGTATACTGTCATACCGCACTGTTGTCTTTTAGCGCTAAGGTCGCAGTGCTGATCTCTTATTAACTGGGAGTTGTAGTGTCTGTTCACTTGTTTAGGAACCCTGCTTTGGCTGTAAATCACTGGCGAATACACGGCTCAAGGTCGTAGAAAAGTGCTCCTTCCATCCCTTGAGTTAGTCCTTGTGGCGAACTGCATCGGACTTTTCGGAGAGTGCGGAGAGCGCACCATAAATTAAGTGCTTGAGTGGTGCGCTCGTCAGTCGATGGGTGACCGCCAGTGTGACCGGCTAGTACAGCCCTCATTTGAAATCAGCAGCATTTAGGCGTTTCATCAGGTTTTGACTGGAGCTTTGAACACTAAGATGTTCAATGATTTCTACTATCGCATCTGCTTGCTGCTTCTCCTGCTTCAGTGGCTAGCGGGTTTATTTTTTGCGTTTGTTTTCACACACTAAGCTCCCTAACTCCAATCTTCCTGCGATACAGGGACTCTAACTAGCTTCTGCCTATTGCTGGAGTAGCAGCGATGCCAGTTTTCAGCTGTTTTCGATCCTTTTCAGGTATCTTCCGAGGGCCATGCGCCCTCCAAGATATAAAAACATTTTTTACAGCTCAACAGTAGTTTTAGATGGTGACGAAAGGTGGTTCCAGAATTGTTGACATATTGAGGGATGCTTAAGTCTGTCGATGTTGTACCTGGGATTTCGTGTGTTAGGGTGGGATTATCAAACTGCAACGGTATGCACTTGCACGGTAGCTATGTGGTGATCTCGTGTCATTCTCATATTGGCTTCTTGTCTGTTCCCGACATCTTTAGACAAAATGGTTAATTTAATGGGAGGTTACTTGCCTGGTAGGTGGCACCCAGATAACTTTGCTACATGTCTTCTGTTCAAACACTTCGCCCCCTATTACGAGTTAATTGGAGTTACATGATTCTAGAAGTCTTTCGCCACTGTCATTGTGGTCTTAGTAGGTAGTAGAAGGTCATCTTCTCGTCATCAGACAAAAGTTCCATTTTGGCATAACTCTGTATTAGGGTGGCGCGTCGTTCTCTAGTCCGAAACCCAGTCCTCTTGGGCCTCTGCATGGTGGTGTCAAAAATAGCAGTTTCAGTCAAGGTTTCAGTGAATATCCAGATGGGTTGGCATAGTTGATAAGTACAGTGTTACGCGTTATAGTTTGGTACACTCCCCCAACCACCCATTTTAAGTCGTTTAGCGTCAAAAAATACATACATCGTATGAATTCTTGGTCAAGTTCCTCGCGGAGCGTCTTTACATTCCAGAAGTCAATCTTAGTCTGGGTACAAAAGCCAAAAGTCGTCAACGTGTGAACAATCATTATCCGTGCCGTACTTCCGGTTTCGTTAGCTTAATTTTTTTGATAACGTGGAACGCTAACCCACGTTACGTGTTCTAGTACCGATGATAGTTCGCACTCGCATTCATAAGAATTCAAGTCCCAGTGAAGAGTTCCCGGTCTTTACTCTCTGCGTGTTTTTAACTGAGATTAGAAGATCAGCATTTGAACCTGATGCTTTGCACAAGTACTAAAGGTATGGTAGTGCCCATTGCAACACACGCCAACTTTATTCGAATGCCTTCGTTTCTTAACCCCAGTGCTCTCTGTGAACGTTACAAACTAGGTAACAGCGAAGTCATTCGTACAAGTCATCGCATTCATTGTCATTTTCGCCACTTGACAGCAAGTCAAAGATCGAAATTAAAAAGCAGTTATGACATTATAACCGATTGTCACCATTTTGTTTGCAAAACAAAATGTGCACAACGGACAACAGCGAAGTTAAACAAATTCCGGAACCTAAACGAAAAATTCTTAAACAAAAAACACGTTATCTCAACTTCTGAGAAATTTTTTTCTACAAAACTTTATCACCTAAAACGTTAGCCCAAACCTGTTTCTATCGGAACTGGTCGGCTGCGTCTTCTCTACCCCATTACACTCGAACGTCGTACTGATAAACAAAATCGCGCACACGTACACATCCAAAGCCGACGTAGTTTACATTATCATTCTAATGCAATAAAGTATAATTAACTTTCATATTCAATAATTGACACTATTCTGCTGCGTCGAGACCAACCCTGCAAGCGGAACAGAGACTTTGAATAGAAAGAACGAACGAACGAATGGACAGAAAAGAATTCAAATTCTCCAACGTTGTCGTATACTTGACACAGAATTCGTTAGCTGATTGCAAAATTCTTATTTCATCGTTCTTTCTCTTTCTCGGTCTTGTGGAGAGAACACGTTTCTATTGTCGTTGGACGTCGTCGACGAGTTTGTTGTTGGCGGAATTAGGTGCCCGGTGCCACTAGAGTGCATTACTGATTGTTTTGTGTGCTGTGTTGTAGATATGATAGTCGTTGGAGCTGCACGCCATTGCGACGGGCAAGTCTCCAGCGTAATTATCTTGTAACAAAACAATTGCATGTGAAAGAGTTATAAGGTAGCCGAGTGATATACAGTAGTGGGGAGAAGTATTGAAATGGGAATAGGAAATCACTGGTAAGGCTGGCCACGATCTACTTAAAAATCACGCAAGGGTTAGCCGGCACGAAGATGGCTGACTACGAGGACATCCGTCGTTTTCTTGGGAAGGAGAACTTGCTTCCGTCACACTCAGATCAATGTAGATCCATTGTGATGCTCATGGAGGTGTGACATCCATACAGTGTAAACCTATGGGTTTTCAAGCCATCCCGAGGCGGTTATAAATCGGTGCAGGTAATTTTTCAACCTGTCGGAGAGTTTTTTGAGCTCCTGAAACAAATTTCTTCGCAGGATTTTAAACCTTAAATGACATACTCCTGGGCAGTGGCAGAGAAAGGGTGAACTATCCTCATGCATTTCCTCATCACCGAAGCCTCTGCAGAGGTAATTTGCGTTTCCATATAAGGGTGATCCTTTTGGTCTTTCGTTTTCTGGTGCACCGCTGTGTACGGAAGCTGTGACAGAAATTGCTGTCAATGAAAAAAGTAATATCATCATGTGCTATCGCCTTCATTGCTGCTTGTTGAGCGGCTCTTGTCCCTGCCAGAACCTCGGCTTGGAAAACGCAGCTGTAATCTGGGAGTCTGCTTGACCCAGATAGTCTAAGAGCTTCGGATAAGATTCTAACCCCAACGCCTGTATCCATCTTGGAGTCATCTGCCTAGATGAACCTGGGATTAATGATTAAAGTATGGTTTTCTCCCACTATTTTCTACTAGGAAAGAAGATTGAGAATGGTCTAATAAAGTCCAAGCAGGGCGTTATGTAGTCTGTGCTTTCAGCGTTACCTGTGTTTTTGCGAGATCTGTGCATGGCCTGACTCTGGATATCGAGCATTCGGCTTATTCGTCGAGCACATTCTTGTACGAATAGTTCTAGAGAGAGGAAATTGTGTGTGGTCTCTAGCTCCGTCGTTGGGGTGGCTCTCGTCAGCCAGCATGATTTTTTAGCCAGCTGTGTTCATTCGTGTACGCTAAGTTGTTTCAGGTCACCATTTACTTGCACTCCACTTCTTAGTGTGACAAGGTGTCTAAGAGCTGTAGATGATAGACCGATTTTTTTCCTTTCTCTCCACCCCTGAAGCTTCTGCAGAAGTCGTTGGAAAGGCCTTCTGTTCTCAACAGTTCTAAGCAATGTTAGGGATCTTCCTCTTCTCCTTACTGGTTCTGGTATGTTTGGCGCTTGGTGGAAGATATACTGTCAGCCTATTTGGGATACATGGCCGTACCACAGAAGCCGGCCGGCTTTCTGACTGGGATCCTAATTTGGGTCGTACAGGCTAAGTACATATGTATGTATGTATCTATGTATCTATGACCAATTGTATGAAATACTCCAGTTTGTGTTGAGCCCCCAATGCATGAAATGTAAGCCTTCTAGACACTAATGCATTTTGCATTGCATTTTTGCATTCCCAGTGCCATTTGCAAGTTTTGTTCATCATAATCATCTTCCAATGGCAATGGAAAATGCACGCAGGTTTTGTTTAGAAGGAAATCTGTATGCTTTCCCTGAATCCAACTTCTGTCTAACCCAGTCCAAGCCTATCGATGCAAGAAACACTTGAAGAGTACTCTCAACAGTTGATGAGATTCCCCATAAAACATGAGCAAGACTATCAAACATGCGAAAGTTTTTCAGAGACATGACTACGAACTTAATGTTGTTTGAAAGTGACATTTGCTTCTACCGGTCTTTGTCCAGAAAAACACTCGTCACTCTTTTTAAACCTGAAAACATAAAAAGTGACAAATTAAACTTCAAAAAGGAAAAGTCAGTCAGATTGACGTCTTGAGCAGCAGCAATAAAGTGTCAGATTTCTCTTAACAACGTTGGAATTTACCTCCTCTCGACTGTCGGTGTTCAGTGAGACGCGAACGCGAACGACGTGTAAACTATTGTGCAGTAGTGTGCACTTCTTTTTCCTCATTACTTGACCCTGAAAATTGTATTTAATAATTTCAATTAGAGAATGACTCTGGGGTTGAGAAAAATATGTGAACTCGGTGTTGTTTTACTTTTGTATCTTGCTCCCAGTGTTAACACAAAAGAGAGAAAGAAAATGAAAAAGGGGAAAGCAAACACTCGTTTTTTTCCTCATTTTTTTTTTTAATTAACTTGATTATGCTGGTTGGTGCTTAGTTTCCAAGGAACGATGAATGTAGGCGACTCTACACTTCCACTTGCATTAAAATTTTATGATTTTTTTTTTCTCTGTAATTTTCCACCTACCACTTGGGTTTTTATTTTTTCACTCTCTTTTCAACAAATTTATCATTTGACTTGCATGCGATGCCTCTGTGTCAGATCAAAATAAAGGGGGGCTAGCGCGGGCTGGGGTGTCTGTTGGAAAAGAAAGAGGCATACCGGCCCGGCTTTATAGCGTGCCTTTCTGGCTCATGACAACGTGTCCCGGGGTAATTTCATTAGATGGATTGTTTTGGTCTTCTTTTGTTATTTGTCTCTGTCTCGGTTTTCGTTTCTCTTCATACGTTTTGTGCTGGGCTGTCATTGACATGTGCGGCTAAACTAGTGTGTGCAGACGTTTAATATATTTAACCATGCGTTACACCGCCACGACCCTCTGAAAGTTTTTCTTTTATTTTTTGTGTTTTGCTCCTGTTTTCTGCTTTTATTCTCGTTTTTCTTTTTTTTTTGCTTGTCATGTGTGTTATTCGATATAAATATTATGAGAGTACGTGGTTTTATTGTCATCCGCGCGATTGCGTGAGTCACTGACTTAGTATGTACGTTAAAGTTAAACTGTGGAAGGCTTTTTTTTTCGAAAATGATAAAATCATGAATTTGACTCGTGGAGTGGGTTAGAGTAGAGCACGGAAGCGTTGCTAAATAGAATGGACGTAATTACTAATTTGTGTGATTAAAAACGCAAGAGGGCGGGGTAAAGAATGAATTCCTGGAATATTTGCAACATTAAACAAAGCATGCGATTGTATAATTTGTGAACTTGAAATGTATTCGCGAACTTGTCCATCAAAACAAGTGTCAGAAACAATAGTCAGTCAAATGGAGCGAGTTCGCCTGCAAACTTTTGGAGAAGAGACAATAAGTAGACGAGAATTATGGTAATTTAATCATAAGCGAAAATAAATATTTGATGCGACAAAATGTAGAGGGGGGCCAAGGCGTAGTTTCTCGCAACCATTGTGTTGTGCGTGTTATACTTCTCGCACGAATGAAAAGGACCTTACGGTCTTTATTGCCGAATTCTTTCGTTTTCTATGGCAAATTTTATTCTTAGAAATTTGTCATTGCTTGTCAAGAGGTGGTGTCGTAAACAACCTGAGCCTAAGAACATCAGAACGGTCAGTAGTTCGACGAACTAACTACTTGAGGCATGACATGACAACAGACCTTTGAGACAAAGTCGACAAAGTTCATCAGACCTTAGCTGGGCATCTTGAGAGAGGCATGAGCCAGCCAGCTCGTTTTCTAAAGGTATGATGTGGTATGTGAGGGTGAGCACGATTCGATTCATGAATCGGATGAGCAACAATCGTTAATCACGTCAAGGGCGACTGAGCGTAGACGTTAGGGTTTTTGACGGTTTTCAACAGAGAGTCAACCAGCATGCATCAGAGCAGTGGGAACCCCATACCGCCTTGCGGACAGCCTCTATTTACACCCACCATAACGCATCGCCCATAATCAGTGTCTCGAACCACTATTCTGTTCATCAGCATTTCTTTACGCCACAACACCACTCATGTCAAATGTCGAATCGTCCATGGCTTTAGGTAGGTAGGTAGAGGCAACTGTTCAGCAGAACCAATTAGCACTGAGACGTGCCTTTTACCACGACTCACGTGAGCTCTTTGATGATGTGTGCTGTTGAAGAGACAGCCGGGAGTGCCTAAATACAGCCTGCGGAGTTTAGAAGATGGGTTAGATCTCGTATCCCTTTCCGAAAATGTCCCTGAGGTCGTCAAAGATTGTTTGGTTTAGTTGTTTGGCTCCTGCTAGTGCCGGACATTTGCAGAGGAAGTGGGAGAGGGGTTCGTTCTCGTTTTCGTTTCCTTAGCTGCGGTAAAGGGGTTGTATGGAATACCTAGGATTTGTCCTTTAATCGCTTCTAGCGGGATTTGGACCCTTGGCGCGAGTGAGCCATGTAGAGCTGAGTCCTGCCTGATCAGTTCATCTGCACGCTCGTTTTCTTCTATGTCACTGTTCTCTGGAACCCAGAGCAGTGTGACCCTGAACCGTTCGCCCAAGGGGGCAAGTTCCAGCAATCTTGCATCAGTTTGGAGGATATGGTAGCTAAGTCATAGCATTGATGGCGGATTGGCTATCTATGAGGACAGCAATGTTCTGTTTGTGCTTTGTGTCACGCCCGAATTGCATGCAAGCCTCTTGGATTTCCCATAGTTTCGTTTGGAAGACGCGAAGACGAGTAGACGCCATACCCCACACCGCGTTCCACTTGGATCCGTCTGTGTAGATGATCGTGTCGAAGTCCTTCACCGCTTCGTGTTTCTTTCACTGCGTTCTGGTGGTGAATCCCACGTGGAAGCTTCTCTTGAAGTTTAGGTTGGAGACGTAACCATGCCGTTTGGTAATCAGTCCGTAGGGCATTGCAGTCCAACACCCAGATTCTTGAAGTCTGACTACGCTGCACATTTCGGTATTTTTTGTGTGTAAGTCGGGAGGCAGAAGATGCAACAGTGAGGGCATCGGTCGGAGCCGATCTCAATGCGCCCGTAGTGCCTATTCTCGCTGTCTTTTGAAGCCTTTTGAGTTTATTAAGGTCTTTGCTCAACGCGGGCCATCATACCCGTAGGTGAGAATTTGACGTTATGGCTGTGTACGTCTACAAGGTTATCTTTGGTTGAAGTCCTCACTTCTTTCCAAAGATTTTGCTACCGACACAGAAGGCCTTCCTGACTTTGTGTTTTATGTTTTGCTTCCAGTTAAGTTTTGGGTACCTACCTACATACCTAGCGCTGGAGAATAGTGCGTCAGAATATAGCATCAGTTCAGTTTTACACGGGTTTACATCGAAGCCTCAATTTGCGGAACAGGTGTCGTCTTTAGTTCGAAGCTGACAGATGAGTCAAATCCTATGACTAGCAGGTAATCAAGTGTGTCTTCTCCGTAACCAAGCGGAATTATATCACTTTAAACATCGACATCGTTTTAATTGGATAAAAAACAGATCCCGCGTGGACTTCCTTAAGTAGATTTCCTGGAAATTTTCTTCTGTCATTTCATTTAGAGTCCAAATCACCCTCAAACACTAATCATACATCATGTTGTCGAATTTTTTTTTCCCAGGAATTCCCCACAAATTTTGGCACACGTTACAGACAACTACTCTCTTTAATCGTTTTCGAAAAAAAATTGGATTGCCAACCCGTGTGTGGCTGAGTGATTTGAACAATTTAATGGCTTCCCCGGGGCAGTTCACTGTCTTGTTTTATAATTTAGATGTCATGACTAAGCGCCAGTAGAGTTGTCAATGAAGGAGGGCGACTAGCAGACCAAGCGAAAACAAACTCCGGTCGATCGGTGAAAACGTGAATTATAATAATTTATTAAACAAACACTGACCGCCTTGGGTGACTCATGCGCGTTTATAATTTTCAATTGAAAAAATTTCCCTCAGCGCAATGTGACAATGGGTTTGGAATTTGAATTTGTTGTCATATGGAATTGTTTAATCGTGTGTAAGGGAACACAAAACTGAAGGAGAAAAGCTGTTAAGTGTCATTTGAGTGGTCAGGTAGTGATTCACCTACTAACCACAAAGTATACTCATTTTTCACCTCTCGATACCGATGCCACTATAACCAGTCGAATGGAAATCCAACAAAGAAACGGAAACCTTTTCGTCCAAAATTAGCCCTCAGATGCGAGGCAAAAACGAAATTCCATATATGGCACCCCGTTGCTCGTCTTTGTTTACACAGAAATGCGCATCTTTGTTTCAATATTTTTCTCTCGTTTTATCGATAAAACTTCTCTATTTTAAAATGCAAATTTTCCAGCCACCTTTGCGGAGCTGCTAATGAAAAATTAATGAGAACAATTAGGCGAGAGCTTCGCAAATGGTCTTGGAACTATGTACGAGTAATAAAAAATCGAAACAAGATCGTTTCCGCGGGGTGGAAGTGATAATTTTCATCCGCCTCTCTGTTTGGGAGATTAAATTTTCAAATAAACCGTAGATTTTAGTTCTGCCATGAAAGTATGGAAACAACAATAATTATTTGTCCGTTTATCTGGCATCGTTTCTCGTCGTCGTGTTGAGTGCTTGGCACAGCCTTTGGCTCAGTGCAATCTTTGTTCGTATGGCGCTCTTGTCTAAAAATAAACAAACATCCCCCTTATAACGTGGAGGGATTTTACTTTATTTTCAGCCGCACTAAAGCAGCAACTCCGATAAATCCGAGTGCACAAGTACTTCTATTGATAAAATATCATTTCTCCTCCACCCTAAGTGTATGTATGTTTTTCTATTTTGTTTGTGGTTTTTTGAATTTAAATTCAACACTGGCTGGTTGGAGTACTTCCAGCGTTTTGTTCAGTGTCATAGTCATAGTCTAGCCGACATAAATGACAAAATGGAATACTTTCAGCATGTGATGATGAGCGCGAGAGACCTCGTAAGTTCTTTAGAGAATTAATTTCGCAACTAATGTGATTGAGTTGTTTTTGTATGCTTTGTTTGTTTATTTTTTTTTTTCTTGGGAATATTTTCGTGTGGTTTTGTTGGAATTAAGTTGCACATTGCGATGGCGGAAGTTGTGTTTTTTTCATTTTTTTTTTGTTTATTTTGGAGAGAAATTAGAATTCGCCATACATATTGGACCGAGGTAATGGAAAAAAAGCCAAAACAAACAAACTTTTCATTTTGTGACGTTTTGCGGGAATGTTATCGACAGAAATACATTCCAAACCACTAAACCGATGGATAAGAGCCATGTCGCAAAGTGGAATAGAAAATTGTTCTTCCGGAGAACCGTCGATGTTTGTAACTGCAGTCAAAGGCTGCCTTCAAAGAGCTGTTCTCTCTCATCTTTTGTGATCTTTAATCGACTTTCTTCTGATGCTTTAGCGATTCTTGACCAGCGTCATGCAAACTTAGGTATCTCTACAGTTCGAGGAGAATCTGGTTCTCAACCAAGAAGCCTCTCCAGGTAGCCTAGTCTTTAGATAATTGACTCCAGTTACGTACTCCAAGTTGAGACCTCATTCTCAGGGGGGGTCCCTCCTACTGAGTAGCGTTTCCGGGCTAGAGACTCTGCGGATCAAAGCCTTGGTGCACATTCGGTCTACACGTCCTAACCAACTCAAACGTCAAATGCGCAGTTTTTTTTTTGACTAGGTCGGCGCTGCTCCTTTAGTTTATCGTTGCATTTATGAGGGTAAGCGGAAGGCTCTTCACTTAGCCATCAGTCGGGCCCGTTGTGTCCTCTTTTAGGTTTCGAAACTGTAGAAGTACGTTTGGGGCGAAATCTAGGGAAAAATGTCACCGATTCGTTTATCCATATGAACTCCAAGGTCTTTTGGTTTTGACACGTTCTCGCTCAGGCTGCTGAGTGGGATAAGAAGTGTTAGAGATTTTTTTCTTCTTTCTCGCAGGTTCTACAAATCTCGGGCTCGTCTATGTATGAGGTTGTCAATTACCCCCTGATTGAACCTAGAACCTTTCTAGTGAACAGATTGCTTGGTTCCTCTAGGATGATCTAGCCACTGCGCGGGGAGAGGTTTGCCCACTGATCTTAAAAATCCCTTTGCATCTTCTCGTTGGTTGCTGTTTTCATTGTTGTTAGTGCGCCTCCCACTGTGCAATTCTTCAGCTTTCTCATTCGTGACCCGGCAGGTCGAGTTTGTTTTTACAGTCCCTGACCAGATGACATCTGGATATTTAATTTGTGAAAGCTTTAAGTGCTGCGTGCCTATCCGAGCAGATTTATACAATATTTTCCTACTTTAGGTGTGGAGTTTTAATAGAACTCCAGCTCCCTTCAAAATCGCAAGAACTTCTGCTTGGAAGACTGAGACGAAGGGTCTAGATGAATCCCAGGAATCGGAAGGATGTTGCGGCAATACCCAAAAGGGTATTGCCTGCATGGTTTCTTGTTTCTTTACTTTGAGTTCAGGGATCTCTCGAAGGAAATCCTCCTCCAAAGTCCGTGGACTTGAGGTAGCAGAATGTTCTGCTACCTCAAAGTATAACCCCACGATAAGATGGACCTCTAGATCTCGAGTTTTTTAACATGAACTTACCCAGTTTTATTTCCCTTGCTACGTCTGTAAACATTTTCCTCTGTGGACATGACCTTTGACCAGGCTGTCGGCCTCGTAAGCCTTGTTGAAGCATTAATTAGTGAGAAGAAGGTTTTATTCTACTGGGCTTCCCAAACAAGGAGCTCAATCTGCACTAATAGACCCTTTATCCTTCAATCATGCTTCCTCCAGGACCTCGATTGTGCTCCAAGTCTGCCTTAGATGTAAGAGAACTTTAACCCAAATGCTCTTTTAGGTCGCAGTGAATTACCTGCCATCGTCGGTTAGGCATGAGGACCCACAGAGCCTACTCAGTCCGAGAGGAAAGTGGTTCTTAAATAAATAACCCTAGTGCTCTCAAAATCTATATGCAAAACATTTAATTATTCTCCCAAAGACACCAAGTTGAATAAATTCTTTTCACACTATTCCACCGGATGAGTGTAATTTTCTAACAACTTTACAGTTTGCAAATATTTAATGCAAAATAAGTCTCTCCGGGAGGAAAGCTGCAAAATTGCTGTACTTAATAAAACAATGCAATGCAAAGCACGTCTAGGATGCATTCATGCAAACCGATAATCAGCATCCACTCCTCATCACACTGCTTTGGCAGAGACTCACTAATAATAGTCCATGCCGGCAATCATCCGCAATAGATTACGGTCATGTGGTTTCACTTAAATTTTCAACTCAATGACAATAGACGAACAACGAACAACGAACGACGACGAGCCCCAAGCAGCATATTCACTTGTCATATCGCATATCACGTGAGAATGATCAGAAACAATGGAATATCGATTCACAGGGAATGGAAAAAAAGTTGTATGCATTGTTCAGACCTATGGATATGAGTACACATACTTCCCCGACATTTTCTTCCCAAACATTAATGCACTTTAGAGGAAAAAAAAAACAGGGACAGGCAATGGGTAAGGCAACGCCTTTCGCTGAGTAATTCTCCATGGCATGCATCAGTAAATTTTCCCCAATCTCCTGCTCTATGCCCGGCATAGAGTCGGAGTCAGACGCCATCGCATGCAATAAACAGCTGAGTAAATTCTTAATTTCCCTCTCAATCACCGGGAGTTAAAGGCGTAGCATTCCTCACAAAAACACGTGACGTGCAAATGGTGAACGTTGATCCAGGACATGGTGTCAAAGCAAACATTTCCCAAAGTGACAGCTATACAACGACATTATTTTATTGAATAAATGTATCATCCTTGATCAATTTAAAGTTGAAGAAGCAGAGGAAATCAAAATGTGCGACACTACACAACGAGAGTACATCCCGTGTCTTTCTGCTGAGAATGCACAACTGTTACGTAAACAGTGTGAGTTGGAGACTCATCTCTCTGTGACTGTGGTGTCTGCCTTAAGGGCTGGAATACTGTCAAAGTGATTTTTCAGAATATCTTGCTGCCATTAGTGTTTTATGGGCCGCAATCATTTTGTGTGGATTGTCGTTAACAATGAAAAATTGGAGTGCTCACTCTGTTTAAACGCCATTCGACACGATTTGGCTTTTGTATTGCAAGAGTGGAATTTTCATTTGTTTAAGGGATCGGCCGGGTGGAGGGTGGCGAACCTTGTATGCATTGGATGGGATTGAGTTGATTTCGTTACTGAGTCATTCATCGATCTGTGCTGTGTGGAATTTGAATGTATTTCTTATATAAACGTTACTCACTGGGGTCTGCCTATCGACCTTTCAAAGGGGGAAGACTGAGGAGGTTTATGTATAAGAAGCCTCTGTTTTTCTACTTGCTGCATTAACAATTTGTCAACAAGGCACAGTCAGAACCCAGCTGTGTCATCGTAAGTAGAGACTTGACCGCCTACGAATCCGATTTAAACTGGTCTATGGGTGACTAAGGCATTCGGTTATTTCCCTGCACTTTGGACCATGATTAAGCTCAAAAGCTTAGTTTTCACTGCGAATGTAAGGGAAGTCGTGGCGCCCATAGACTGACGGCTGCATTTAGTAATGAAGCGATGCAATTGCATTTGGTAAGACAGAACAGAGGAGGGAGGCTAGGCTAGGTTTATGGGTTGATGAAGGTGATTTCTACCTTCTTCATCATACTTAGGTCTATGTGGGCCCGTTTTGCTCAGTGTTTCTTGCTATCAGTCATCCGGTTGTCGTAAAAATATATCTAATAGTGAGCCGTCAAACAGTTCTTCGATTAAATGGAAGAAAAATGTGCCTATGGTGAAGAGAAGAGTGTAGTCGCAGTCACAGTTGGTGCTCAGATATTTACTGAGCCTTGCCCTTATGAGCCCGTTTGTTTTATTGGCTTTACTCTAGGAGTACTTAGTGAACATTGTAACCGACTAAAGGCAACCGATTGAGAATTGCTTTTAATCCAGATGTTGATTGGTTTGTTTTCTTTTCCATCTAAACCTCAGCTTGAGGCAGATCGGCAAACCGTTTTTTGTTACACGAGGTATCTTGACGATACTTGGGCTGAACATTTCTCTGAAAAGGCTCGATCTTCAGTTTTCGTGGCAAAACGTAGCAATAGCTTGAAAAAAACTGACTACTTCCCGTTTCAACGTAATGGTTCCTATGTTCAAAGGTTCACGTTTGGCTTGGCCGGCGTCGCTCAGTGGTTCAACTGCTAAGGAAGCTTACACAAGTTCGTATCTCAGCGAAACAGCTAAATGTTCCACCACTTCTAGGAAGACAACAACTAATCTCTGACAAGGTTTTAATCCGGCGTTCAATTTCGGTACGCACATCATGAACGATTGCGAGAAGCTAGGTCTTGATATATTATGTGCTGTCGCTGCATGTATTTATCTCAGACCTTGATAATACGGTTGAATCTGATGAGAAACCTTACTGAGCTTCTCAAATGTCGGACTTGGCAAAAATATGCTCTTGCGGTTTTTTTTAAAGGATATTCTGACTTGCAAAACACTCCAAATGGAAAGAATCAGCATTTTGGCTTCTGGTGAACATGAATGCCTAGATCTATCTAGAGTAGATATGGGCCTCGAACAACAATTCTCCCCAATCATCTGGTTCATTATCTAGCTTCGTTTAGCCCCACACGCCAAATAAATTGATTAAGGTTCCTTTCCACTTGTGTGAGCCACCATCTGAGTCGCGGTCGTTCTATCCCGTACCTCCGAAATGGATTCGAAGATTCTCAGACTATGCAGATCCTCCTTGTATATCTTCTTCTTGTCACAAGATTTTCTTTCAAATTCGCTGAGCTAAGAAGTTCCTGGTTTTTACGGACATTGTGCCACTTTAACTTTCTTAGTTTGCCCTTGACTTTTTTATGTTCCCACGGCATTAATGTTTGTTTTTAAATTACGTGCTTTCCGCGATACACAATCTTGTTTACATTGACGTTCTCAGCGATTGTAGTGATTGGAGAGTAATATTCTGTGGTGCCGGTGGCGTCAGCCCAACCGCAAACTGGTTCCTGAAATTCTGTATTTCAGATGATCGTTGGATTTCCCACCACGTACGGTTATTTAGCTTTCTACTAAGTACAACTGAGTGAAGGTTGGTGGGTGCGTGTCCTGTAACATGTGCACTGTGCTAAAGTAGAACAAGCCTCTCCAGTTAGGCCGGTTCTTCGCTAACTGCCCTCACTTGAGGACTTTAAGTTCATTGAGGTATTTGTGATATGAACTGACTATGAAGCTGGCGGTTAAGAAAGAATTAACGCGCTGTCCAGGGATGTACGCGGCAGTTCGTCTTTTCACAGAAACACTGGTTGTCATTGGATTGTTCCCTAGGAAATGCTTGATTGACACAATCTTCCCTCAAAGTTTACAGAGTACGTTGACTTCACTGTGTGCATTTGTACATTATTTACGACCATCTGTTCTCGCCAGAAATCAGTGTCAAAAAGTCACGTTTTTCTTATGGTCAATAAAGCGCTGAAATTCTGGCACGGCGCCCGTTTTTTCTGAGTACTCGCCTCCCAAAAAACATGTGCTGAAAGTTTTAAATTGCCATGCGGCAAAATACATCCCACATGTGTACGAGTACAGATATTTAAAAAAAAAAAAAAAATTCTGTCATTTTGGTTCTGCTGCTTGAGCTCTATAAAAACTCTGCAATTATCCGCTTTTACATCGTAACATTGCACGAGACGATGCACGGGTATGTCATCTGCTATATGGTTAGCTGAGCACTATCCAACCAAAAAGCTCATAAACTGTGTCAAAGTCTGCAGACCACAGACAGCAGACATAAAATCTTTCAATTTAAATGCAGTGGAACGTCGGTCGTCGCCGGCCTTATCTATTGCAAACATTAATATTTGTCGACATACTTTCGATACGAATAACATTCGAATGCTCAATGTGGACAAAATGACGACACATTCGACAAAACAAATCACATTCGTTGGGTGAAGAGTGAACCCCCGTCCAAAAATAGTAGTGGTGCTTCCCTCTGTATTCTTTCTTTCTTATCGACGTTTTATGTGTCTGTGCTTTCTTATTCTTTTTTTTATGAAATTTGTAATCAATTTGATTATGTCTCACCGCCGCCGGCTGCCTTAATGGTGCCCGTACAGTTAAAACCCTCTAAGTCGGTTGATTTTGTCCAGTGAGTGTGTGATTTGTGATTTTGTGTACCTCCCTCTTTTGTCATGAGTGTGACCTCGATTTCGGCAAGTTTTTCGATATCGAAATGCAAATCACGAATGTTTTTTCATTCGATTATGCGAATTTATTAGGAACTCGAATCACCTGTTTTGTTGTTTGAAAAATGGTCGGGCAAATGCATAATTGGCGGTCAAGTGTCTGTGGAAAATTTTTTCTATTAAAAAGAAATAGAATGGGAAAGAACTTTATAAATCAAAAGAAACAACTGTTTATATATACCTCAGAGAGATGAGTACGGACTAGTTTATTTAAATCAACTGTGTGCTGAGTTTGAGGTGTGCGTCGTTTTGTGTAAACATCTGCATTCTTTTGTAAAGATTTATAGATTTTTTTTTTGTGCGATTTTTAAGATTTATCAGTCAGTTGGAGGTGTTTATAGACTTGAAAGGAATACTAAATAGTTTAGTTTGATGATTATAACAGTGTGCCACTGAGAATTTCAATTTTTTGTGTTAACATTGAAGATAATCGTGATAAACTTTGAAACTGCTTCAGTCAGAGGAGAGATTTTTGTGTGACAGGAATTATGTATGTACATATTAGAGCCTAAGATAGATATGATTTGAGACAAACCTTTGGACGCTTGTGTCCTCTTGAATGCAGATATCTACCCGCTAAACATACTCGTTCCACAATGTTGGTTATACCAAGCAACGCAGTGAAACTCATCATTAAAGAGGTCTTAGCTAGACAAATTAACTCCAGATGAAAGAGTGGTGTTATGTGTCATTCCACCAGACTTATCTGGGACGAAATAAATGAATATAAGTCAAGAGAATTTATCTCTCTCAACGGAAAACTAATTCGGACCATCATTGGTATTATCCCGGGTCAATTGAGACTACGGGAATTTTTCAACGATTTTTGCAGAAGCTATAGAGGAAGAAAATACTATAATCAGCCTCCTCTGGCTATTTCACACAAAAAACTCTAATAGAGGCAAACAACAGGTGGAAATCTCTAACCGCCTGTGAAGTATCAAGAAGGTTGTGGCCAGAATATGGCATGGCAAAAACCTGCCAGATTTTACAAAAAGACAGGAGATCACCGTCAATACTGGTGGGAGTACATACTGGCCACAACATCCTAAGATATCATATAAAGAAATTACACCTGAATGATGATGATATATGCAGGGAATGCGGTGATGAGGAGGTCCATTAGGACACAGCTCATTTTCTCTGCCAATGCCCATACCTCTGTCAGTTAAGAAATAGAACCCAAGGCAAATTGTTCTTCGATTATAACGACGAACTAGCTGATGGCTCGCCATCAGAGCTTCTCAAATTTGCTCCTTCACAGCTGGAGAAGATTTCTGGGTTACTATCACTTCAATGATAACAATCAATGCCCCATTCGAAATCCCTGCGCCTTCATTAACAATTCTAAATGGTTCTACGGATAGAACTCTTTGCCATAAAGGATTCTCAAGGTATTACAATGGGCCTTAAGCTTAAGAGAGTCCCCTAACCTAGCCTAGTCTTTGCACGCCAGCAATATTCGTGATGCCCTGCAATCAAAGATGACCTGAACTGGAATACCGGAGATAGGAAATTTGCCTTCTGTGTGCATTGAGGATTGGTGGAAGAATGTGGTCAAGTATGGCTCAGTGGTTAGTGCTTGTACTTCTATGCGAGCTGCGTGGGTTGAAGCGCCAACCATGTTCACTGAACATTTCATTGACGATTGGTGGAGAAATGTGGTCGCCGTGGCTTAAGGTAAGACTGCTGTGCGAGCTGATTGGGTTCAAGCTCCATCCATGTCCACCGAACATTTTTCACGGCACCACTTCTCGTCAAGGAATGACAAACCTTGGGGAGTATAATTTGTCATGAGAGAGCTTCTCAGTCCGGTGTTCGGAGTCGACAATAAATAGTAGGTCCTTCCATTTGTGCTGAAAAATGTAACACGCACAACATGAATGGTAGCGAGAGGCTAAGCCTTGGTTCATCCAGTTGCGCCATTTACTTATTGAAGATTGATACTCTCCGGCTTGTTGCCATTTCAGATAAAACGTCCAGTTATAGGAATCTGACATTTTGAGTTCATTCGCTTTCTGAGTCGAGGATTGTTCCCACATTTTAGAAACAAATCTTATTCCGGGAACAGTAGTTAAAAGTAATTAATCTGTGCTATTCCTTAGCTGGTGTCGGTTATAAGATAAGAACTAAATGAATCTTTCAAAAGGACAGAAGGCCCTTTGCTCAGCGGAAGCAATTTATTACACTTCATATAGAGGCTGTACCATAATTCCCGAGTGCAATTAGGTCTAATTAGCTCCTCTTAATATAGAACTGATTGTACGTTATCCTCAGCAAATCCAATCCAAAGTTCACACTGTAATGGCTTAGCAAAACCATTTTCTTTGACTTCGCTTCCTAGTTTCTTCGTTTGTTCTTCATCGTAATGTCTTCATAAAAAAATCTAATAATTTCTAACCCAAATCAATATTTTTTTCTTATCAACACTTGCCTGGCAAATAACATGATAACGCTTGTCTCTGTCACAGTGTACATAATTTCCAACGAAAAACTTGTGATAAAATAGAGAAGTAAACTCCCAACCAATATCAATTTCATTACGTGGAATAATAAAAATTCATTTAGTCAACCCAACTTATTTTTATCCACTTAATTAAAGCGTCGTGCTTGCTATAAACGGGCATCAACTCGGAAACATTGAACGCAGCTGGAACTCACTGCATGCGTCAAAACAGAGGAGAGCCTTACTTATCGCCTTGGGAATTTTTTATAACTCAACTCAACGCTTAATAACAAAACTAATTTAAATTTATTTTCTTTCTTTCATTGCAGATTCTATTGAGGAGAAGGAGAAACAAAAAAAATAAGCGTAAAACGATGTAATCTTCTACGTCATCCTGCAGACGTGTTTGAAACTAAAAAAAATTCCAAATTTTTTTTTTTAAATAACGAAACCGCAAAGAACAATCATCAGTCGCACAAAGAAAGGAAAATTTGTTGTCTAATAATTTTCACACTGCATACGTGTGTTAGATATTTTGTAAAAAAAAAAAAAACCAAAACTCATCATGAGGTTAATTAATTTTTAAAGTGCCATTAGGTTAATATTGTTTAGAGAATTTTTTCTTTTTTTCTGAGAGAAAGAGAGCTGTGTACTCTTTCTTAATTAAACAGATTGGAAGCTGTTGAATGCATGAAACCTATCTAGTAATGTCTTCCAAAATGAGAAAAACGCACAATTTTTCAAGATAAATATTGTACCACGACATAATTGTATTAATGGGGTTCAAAGCGTCGAGCTTCCCAGACCGAAATTTGTTGGAAATTATTTTAAAGTGAAATTTGATCATCGCCATCACAAATACCCACGAAAATTTATGCATTTCAATTTCCCAAAAGGAAACATCGTAATCAATCATTCACTCATTCAGTCATTTTTGAACGCACTTAATGCGTTTCTCAGTTTCCTTGGATGGTATTTTTCACACACCCTCGGTTGAAATATGTGAGGGCAAACGAATAACCATCGACTTTGGAGATTTAAAGATAAATGTCTTCCGAGAGGTAATCTCTTTTCTAGTTGATGCCATTTGTGTGTGTCTAGTTTTCCTTTTTTTTTTTTTTTGATGGAATTTGAAGAATTGAAATGATATGGAAGGAAGGAAGGAAACAAGGTTGACATAGTTTGATGTGAACTTGAAAAAAAGAAGAATTGGGCGGGTTCCTTAATGAATTGAATTTTTATTCTTTTAGAATTTATGTTAGGTAGACATGCGTTGGACATATATTGCAGGAATTTCGTGTTTATTTATACATCCATGGGTTGTTCGCGACATAATTAGTTTGAATTTGTTGCTACCTAAAGGTGGAAATCGTGTCACGTATTTTTGGTTGAGTTCAAATCGTGCTACGTTGAAATAAGAAAAACTATAGGCGCAACATATTATTTAAAGTTGTCATTAAAGTTTGTTATACATGATGTTAACCAAATATATTTCTCCGTCGTTTCGGACAGAATGTCGTTAAGGATACCTTAAGTCTTCATTCGAGTTAAAGGTTTATCATGCCTCTTATAGACTGGTACATTTGTAAAGCATTTATGGGGGAATTTTCATTTCTATGCCCTACAAGTACACTGCCGCGGCTTAATCTAACTTTTCTTTGCCTCTCCTTGTTTTTTTTTTAGCACCAGATAAGTATATGCTTAGTTGTCTCATTACAAATTTGGGCTTATACTAACCACGTAGCTGGGGTTCATTCTTAGTGGTCGATAGTTTCTGTGCCTGTTTCAAGGCTTGATCATTGTTGCGTATCACCACGTACCCCTAAGCTATGTAAATTCAATTGATTACTTTCTTCTTCGCCATAATGTCCTCAAAGTCCTTATAAAAATCAAATAATTCCTAACTATTCAATCATACCTCCATCCCATCTTAATATTTCATCCGCAGCTTCTATTCATGCGTCATTTTTGTCACCCACATGCTGCGGCGTATATTGCCATTGTTTCTCAGCGTGTTCTACAGTGACGTGGCTATGAAGCGCTTAGCAGTGCTGAACACTTTCGTATACACAAGGAAACCATCTACGTCTTTCACTGGGTATTCGCTGAAAGTTTGACCAAACCACGACTTTTTTGCGTTTTCTTAACTAAGGCGCCACCCTTATCGCTTCAACCTCGATCGACACTCGCCTTCTTAATCTACCTATGAGTAATTTCTTTTTCATCTCAATGACCTCACTTTCATTAAATAACCAAACCATTTAGAATGACGCTTTCCTTCTTTGCATTAAGCAATTTCGCTCAACCTTAGCATTATTCTTGTCTTATTCTATCTATGACTCTATTGTAATGTCAACAGCATCAGCTACGGTTCTGGAACCACCATATCTTTACTACTATCTGGTTTTGTTTTGGGCTTAACTATTTCGACGTTCCGAGGGTTTTGTCTTTTCGTTTGAACTTTTCCGTTGGAGTGGAGTTAACTTTGTGCTTCCATCCCTGATCGCCTGTTACCTTAAATCAATTTCAATTTCATCATCCATCCTTTGAAGCCTGCAAAATCTTAATTTACTAATTTGAGAAACATTCCATACTGTTAAACTTATTATTATATTAATAATATGTTCCCCCACTGAGGCTCCTTTCCGTTTCTTAGAAATCAGTATTCAAGTCTAGAGCATCTCTAGACCTAACCCCCAACCCTCTTCAGTATTGCAACATAATCCAAACACGTTTTAACCCCAAATTAATACAATTGTCTAACGAAACTAAACACCAAAACCCACTATCTAAGTCTAAGAGAAATCTTTTGTCAATTAGAGCAATGGCACAATCACAATTTGTCCAATTTGTTTGTAGAATTCCGCAAAATGGTTTTCATACGCCTCCGTTCAGGCATTAAGTAACAAAATAAAAACAATGAAATAAAGCAAACGAACTATTTTAACTAACGAACTAGTAGTAAACTATTTATGCAATTAAAAAAGCAAAAACACACGCAGAATATAGTGCCCTGTAAAATATTTATTAGCATTATTTTCTCTTAAAAATAAAGTAAAACCTAACTGCAAGAATAATGTAAAGTATATTCTTAAGCACAATATATACACAAGCAATTTTCCATTTTATACAGAAACTAAAGCAAAATAACTTTTGTAATACAATTTTTTATACCGAAAAAGGATCTTAAACTAAAAAAAAAAGAAATCACACAAAAGGTGACAGAAAAATAGCCAAGATATGTGTATACTTTTTGTATTTTTTACACAAAATAATCTTTCATATGTAAATTAGTTTTTAAGAAAAGAAAAGCAACAACCCATTAGTCATATTAGTATTTTTTTTTTTTTTTTTTATATAAAACTATTTTTACTATGAGAGAAAAGTAAAATGAAAACATAATCGCATAATATTCAAAACTGAAAATATTCAACTACTGTCTGAAGATATACATACATTTATTAATATGTAACAATTTCTATTATTATTATTATTATTTTTTTTTTTTTGTGTTTTGTTGAACCATTTATTTTTTGTCTAAATGTTAAGTGTTTTGTTGTCAGTTTAGGAACAATGTTCTCTTTGCTGTTTTGTAATTTAGTAATTTTCCCCTATCCAACAAAAATAATCTGTAAATTTGATTGTATTATTATTTTGATTATATATTAGTTTTTAAGTTGATTGTGGTAAACAAAAAAAAAAAAACACTACCAGCCCACTGTGCATTTGAAGATGTTTACTCTTTTATTTTATTTTTAAACTTAACATTTCTTTTAAGAAGAAATAATAAAATATATACATTTTTTTGTAAACAAACAAGGAGCGGTTCCATTTAGTCCATTCTGAAAGACCAGGTGCCGAATTACCACACTCGTTAACGAGTAACTCGTCATCGAAATGTGAGCATTCGGCATTACCGCTCCCAATGAAGTGTATGGAGCATTCGATCACGAGTCCCACTCACTCACTCGCTATCGATTGCGGTAATTTGGCGCCAGAGGTCAGGTCTTGAATAATAGTATAGACATGATTGTAAAAACAAACTTTTCCAGAAGATGAAAAAAGAACAAAAGTGCAGTTTGATCGAGAGATATTACCTCCAATGCGATATTTGAAAAGACATGGAATAGTTTGTCCGACTACGACGTTAACAATACACAAATCACAATCTGGCAGAATGAACCATGGGAAGCACTAAATAAAGTATGGCGATGCTTCCTGCTTCAAGTACTAAGCGTAAATCCAAGAAAAATGATTATTATCAATTCACCTCTCTCAACTCTATCGGTAAACGGAGAGTTAGTCGAACGTACTGCATCCTTATTGCAGCCCGGTTTGTTATTTTCGGAATAAGTTTGGTAATGTATGGACGAGTCAAGAAAGGCCAAAAAGAGATGAGAAGAGAGAGCCGGGACCGAGTTCATTGGAGAATATGTATATACAGAGGCCACCGGGACGCTCAACAGCAAGTGGGAACTGAAGAAAAAGTAATCAAAAGACCATTTCTTAATTGTAGCCCATTTCACAACCACTCGCCACACAAAGGAGCCCTCAACTGACTAAAAACTACAGCGAACGTCTACGCAAATGATGAAGTATGCGATATGATCTATGGTGACAGCCGACTTGCATTAACCTCATGATTAACTGAAGAATATCCGTTCAACCATATGACAGGAGTAATGGAAGTGTTTTGACAGCAGACAGAAGGCAATCCATGCAATATGACAGGTGACAGTGTGTAAGGAAAGCCTGTGTGGTCATTGTCAGCAGAAGAATGTTGCGGCAACACAACAGGCTTTGTGTTACTGTTGCACAAAGTTGTGTCCAAGCTAAATTTCACGAATTTAGCTAGGACAACAAAGTTGTGTTTTGATTGCTATTGGATGTGGTGTGTCACCTTTTCTGAGTTTTCTTGAACACAAGGACGTTTTGCTGCAGCAAAACAACACAAAACTTGGCTCCACCTGGTTTTTCGTCGGATCTTCTTGCCAGGAGAGTGCTCTGCATAGAAAGCAACTATAAAGCTAAGTACCGACTACGCGCGGCATCCGCGCGCATCATGTTCGACCGCGGCAAATTATACCATGGCGCGCGAGGCAATATCGGCACGACTATTGATATAAAGCGGCAGCCGCGTGCGGCCGCGTGCGGCCGCGTGCGGCCGTCGATTCAGACGATACAAACAGTGTTCGCAGAATTATATTGAAACGTATGATGCCCCTTTGCCGCGCATTAGAATATAACAAACATTGAAATAACGTCCCTACTGCGCGCAAGCAAAACATTGAAAAACCCTTGGCGCGCACTAAAAATCCATAGCTATTGGGTCGACGCGCGGCATGTTCGAGCGCTCCAATGCTCGGGTTGCCGGGCGCTCCAATCAGGTATCCATTATGCGCGGCTGTTGCGCGCACCAATGTTCGAAGGTTTGCCGCGCATAGTCGATACGCAGCTTTAGATTACAAGAGTGAGCGTTCGGAGGCAGACGCGGAGATAATTAATAATTTTAATGTTTTATTTACATAATATGCAAACATTTATTTAATTCAACACAAAACACTTAACTACTCCTTCCATTTTTCTATTCCGAACAGGTTTGCAACACAGCTATTCATAAATGTCAAAATACGCAGAGCACAACAACAACGCTGAAGTAATAGTGCAACAGTAACACAAAGCCTGTTATGTTGCCGCAACACTGCACAGTTTTTGACGTTTTTGAATTCACCCGATCTCATCAAGTCATCATCATCATCACCACGCAGACGCCATCTATCACTCCAATTGAATTCAACGTCACAGACACTTCATCAGAAACTGCCAGTTCAACGCGTCAACACAACACCTTATCTCCAAAAGTATCACCTAATCAACCACTTGCGCACAAGAAGCTCAATACATTACAGTCCTAGAACATTAGTTTTAAGAAAAAGAAGCATTAAAACTGTATCCAAACTGAATAGAAATAAAATGATTAACAAAATCGTAACCACTGTCTTTTAATTTCTGAAGGTTTGACGTTTACTGAGAAACGACTTTGTTGTTGTCCCAGCTAAATTCGCGAAATATAGCTTGGACACCACTTTGTTGTCCCAGCTAAATTCGCGAAATTTAGCTTGGACACCACTTTGTTGTCCCAGCTAAATTCGCGGAATTTAGCTTGGACACCACCCGGCTTAAAATCAGCCATATGGTATGCAATAGTATTTCTCTGTCAGCTTGGAAATTTTTTCACAAAAAAAATCGGGTATACCACACGGCCGTGGATTTTTACGTTCAGCCGTGTGGTATACCCGATTTTTTTTACTCATGTCCGGGATTTTTACGTTCAGCCGTGTGGTATACCCCTTTTTTTTTTCTCATGCTCTGACGTAAGTCGGTTTGCTGGGATTTCCGAGATTTCATACTAAAATTTTTCTGGGGTACTAGGCGCCCAGAAAAAGCAGCAGGTATACCGCCCATTTTTTCGCGCCAATTTTCGCAGAAATGCCTCAAAAAGCCTTAAGGAGGGCCGGGGCTGAAAAAATTGGGATGCAGTTTTGTGCGCCCAAGGTCGCTCTACAAGATGGCGTCACCAGAATTTTCATAACATGTACCGTTATCCGGCGAGAAATGAAAATATCCCAAGTTTTTTAGAAATCCCAGCCATGTCAATTTGTTTTCAAACGTCCAAAAGTGGCATAAGGAAGCCCGGGGCTGGAAAATCTGGGATGCAGTTTTATGCGCTGAAGGTCGCTCTTCAAAATGAGGGGTCAAGCATTTTTGTAGCATGTACCGTTATGGGGTAAACACATCAAAACGTGCAAAAAAAATTGAAAAATACCAGCTCAGGGTCGCCGGGGTGCATTTTTTCCCACCCCGAAGACACTGGACTGGTATTTTTCAAACATTTTACCACGTTTTGACATGTAACTTCTTAACGGTACATGCTACAAAAATGTTAGACCCCTCATTTTGAAGAGCGACCTTCAGCGCATAAAACTGCATCCCAGATTTTCCAGCCCCGGGCTTCCTTATGCCACTTTTGGACGTTTGAAAACAAATTGACACGGATGAGATTTCTAAAAAACTTGGCATATTTTCATTTCTCGCCGGATAACGGTACATGTTATGAAAATTCTGAGGACGCCATCTTGTAGAGCGACCTTGGGCGCACAAAACTGCATCCCAATTTTTTCAGCCCCGGCCCTGCTTAAGGCTTTTTGAGGCATTTCTGCGAAAATTGGCGCGAAAAAATGGGCGGTATACCTGCTGCTTTTTCTGGGCGCCTAGTACCCCAGAAAAATTTTGGTATGAAATCTCGGAAACCCAGCAAACCGACTTACGTCAGAGCATGAGAATAAAAGATGGGGTATACCACACGGCTGAACGTAAAAATCCCGGACATGAGTAAAAAAAATCGGGTATACCACACGGCTGAACGTAAAAATCCACGGCCGTGTGGTATACCCGATTTTTTTTGTGAAAAAATGTCCAAGCTGACAGAGAAATACTATTGCATACCATATGGCTGATTTTAAGCCGGGTGGTGTTCAAGCTAAATTTTGCGAATTTAGCTGGGACAACAACAAAGTCGTTTCCCAGTAAACGTCAAACCTTCAGAAATTAAAAGACAGTGGTTACGATTTTGTTAATCATTTTATTTCTATTCAGTTTGGATACAGTTTTAATGCTTCTTTTTCTTAAAACTAATGCTCTAGGACTGTAATGTATTGAGCTTCTTATGCGCAAGTGGTTGATTAGGTGATACTCTTGGAGATAAGGTGTTGTGTTGACGCGTTGAACTGGCAGTTTCTGATGAAGTGTCTGTGACGTTGTATCCAATTGGAGTGATAGATGGCGTCTGCGTAGTGATGATGATGATGACTTGATGAGATCGGGTGAATTCAAAAACGTCAAAGAACTGTGCAGTGTTGCGGCAACACAACAGGCTTTGTGTAACTGTTGCACTGCTACTTCACTGCTGATGTTGTGCTCTGCCTATTTTGACATTTATGAATAGCTGTGTTGCAAACCTGTTCGGAATAGAAAAATGGAAGGAATAGTTAAGTGTTTTGTGTTGACTTAATTAAATATTTGCATATTATGTAAATAAAACACTAAAATTGTTATGCATATGTTAACATTTCGCAGAATTATTGAACAGAAATGTAAATAACAATAGCTAACAAGAAAAACCTTAACCGCAACAAAACGAAGCAACACCAAAACAACTGTTGCACAGATTACTCGGTTTTGACGATTGGTTGCGTTGGTGTTGCAAAAAAAACCCTTGATTTGAGTAACACTGCCAACATGTTGTATTTGGAACTTGTTGCTGCAACACTGCCGCATCACTGCATTATTGAATTCACCCTAACTTAATAGCGAAACGACGTATTGCCAGATAAGTTAAATTGGTCTTCCGTCGTCCGCTATAACCTTAACCAAGAATAATTGAAACCAACAAATCTTTACTTAACTAGTATCACTCTTTTTTATTGCACAATGAACTGGCCAATATTAAATCCATATATCTTCCCTATACTTCCCGCTGGCCCGACTCTCTTTAATAAAACTCTCCGCGTCTGCCTCTGAACACTCGAGAGCCTGGACCAGGCACTCCTTTATGTAATTCTCTATGCTCTTTGAGATCTTAGTACCATCTGCACTCACATATAGGATAGTTTCTTTTTTTCCAAACTGCGACACGAATTCCGAAGCATTTGCTTTCAGCTGATCCTGGACGTGTTTGAAGTTGTTGCACTCGGAATCTCTTGAAAAACTTTCATACAATTCTTGCAAAACACCTCTGCTCTTGTAATCTAATAGTTGTTCTCTATGCATAGCACTCTCCTGGCAAGAAGAACCGACGAAAAGCCAGGTGGAGCCAAGTTTTGTGTTGTTTTGCTGCAGCAAAACGTCCTTGTGTTCAAGAAAACTCAGAAAAGGTGACACACCACATCCAATAGCAATCAAAATGTTGTCCACCGTAGCATCTTCGATTCTATAGGAGAATTTATTTGATTCACGGAAGTAAAAACTGATTTGAGGTTGCTGATCGGGATTTTCCAAATATCTCTCGGCGAGTTCAGTCAGATAACTCGTAGCCACGCCTGGATTCTCTGGGAAAACAGAAAATACTATCTTCACTTTTCCTGGAGACGTCAGCGGACTATTGGCTATTGAATATGGTCGCGGTTTTAGGCGTGGCAGATGCTCAATCAAAAGCGAAAGTGGAGGACAACAACTTGGACAGAGATTCAAAATGTCGAGAAACGTACGCGTTCTGTTCAGGATCAGTTCATTGTAGAGCTTCGAACCTTCTTTCGATGAGACTAACATCAGGAACTTCTTCTCGTTTTCATCAGAAGTGTATTCGGCCAACGAGCGAAGAAACAGCTTCTTAGGAACACTCCTCAAGTCGAGGCAATCGCGAAGTATTGTTCGAGTCGATGTTTGTTGTGGAATATGCTGAGGAACTTTCACGTTTTTCTTTGTCGTTCTAGGTTTGATGGACAATTCACACATATTATTGGCTAAATCCGGTGTCGGAAGAGAGGACACCACACTTTCTACATCCTTTTTGGAATTCGATACCAAAACTCCAACAGTATCTCCAGGAGAAAATGCATAGTCAATGGTGTCCACAGTGTTCACAGAGATCTCGATGATTTTTTTCGAAGTAGATCGTCCATCGTAGAGTATTTTGGCGTCCTCCAGTGGTGCTGTGACCACTGAAGTCGCATGGAATGGAAACAAAAGACCTTCACATTTGATTTGCATGTGCACTGAATCATCCTAATTAAACGAAATGGTGAAATAGACACGTTGATCTATGTGTGAAAGTTTACCTCAAATTTATCCTCATGGTATTTAACATCGATATATTCGACTGGAAATGCAGCAGGAGTAAATTTATCCAAGATTTCTACAGATTCCTGAAATTCCTTTTCAAGAATTGAAGCTGGAGGCACCATGCTGAAGAAATATGGCTGCAGAAGTGTCAAAATGTGACAACGAAACTAGGGGTTAAGTTGGAAAGAAATGCTGTGTGTTATGTTGCGTTTAGTATAACATTTCGCATTGGAGTTGCCATTTACCGTTTGAGTAAGGTAGAAGAAAACTTTGGTAAATATAATTTTGTCAAAATGCATCCCTAAAATAAATAATTCAAAACAGTTGCTGAACTGCAATGATAAGGGTTTTATTTAAAGCTACTAGAGCATAGATGGCTTTGCTATTCGGAGCAGTTTAATTTTAAAATCTCTGAACTGCCGTGTGGAAACAAGGCTAAATAAAAATGATTTACCCATGACAAGATGTAATCACATCACAACTCGGAATACATTCCAATCGTCAACTCGCACCCCACAACTCAGCTGTTTTTGACATTTCCCTCCATCCCTTTATTGGCAAAGTGTTTTCACCTTCCACAGACATATCATTTTTTCTTTTTATTTCCCGACCACTTCCACCAAAATGAGGAAGAAATCCCCACGAAAGAAAAGAAATGAGAGTCGAGAAAAATTCGTGCAGGTGTTTGCTGCTGGCTGGTGTGCGCTAGCTCCGTCTCTCGCGAAAAAAGAATTAAAAAATTATCGCGGTTATCAACGCGTTGAGTGAACGGCAAAATACAGTGTCACTGGGAAAATTTGCGTATCAGGTTGCGTTTATTGTTTTTTTCAAAGTAAATTCCAACGAAACCACAAAATGCTGTGATTTACCTTTTGCATGCGAAGCCCATTTCCTTTCTCCAAACTACATTGTGATCACGTCCTAAAAGCGAAGCCTACGACAAGCGAGTGATTCATTTGTTACAGCCACGAGATCCGCCTCCAGAAATCCGTGAAACACAATTTTTTCGTTCTGTTCTGTCTGTCGCTGGGTGTTGTGAGTGCGTGCGGAGAATATTAACAAAAAAAAAAAAAAAACGAATTAAATTAATCAATTTTGAGTGATTTGTCTTTAATTTCCCTCCTATGGCAGCAGCAAGTTCGCAGTTTAGGTGAGTTTTGTCGCAAAAATGGGTTGGGCTCTTTGGGGTTTTCCCTTCCTCAGGTGTGTGGAGCGAAAGAAGAGGAAATCAATTTGTTCAATCGCTGCGGAAGTCTCGGGCTAATTATTGCTTTTTTTTCTATTCTTCCAATTAATTTTGTGTTGGCGGAGTTTATGTGCAAAAACTTGTGCGACAGGATGAGATTGTTCCCCGCTTTGTGTTTGCACTCGAATTCGCACTCAGATCTGTGACTGAAAATCGATCTTTGCGGTTGTGGTAGAGCGTCGGAGGGGAAAGGATACTCAATAGTACTCGACGTGGGACGGTGTTGAGAAGTGCTCTTGTAGTAAGCAGCGGAGAGGGGAACTTAGAAATTTGACTTTGTTTACCTTTTTTGCACATGAATACACGTTGTGTTGCGCGCTTTTATTGAATGAATGGAAGGAACTGTTACGGTAGCCTGGTTGGGTGGAGGGAAGCGCCCTATCTTCCTTATCATCGGCACCACTACGTTGTCGTGTTTATTAATTGAGTTCCATGATTTGGGGGTTGAATGGAGCATGATGTTGAGTGGGGATGGTTAGCACTGAGCATGAGGATGGCGTGCGAATGATGTGCAACAGGATGAGGAAGAGGCTCTGTCAGGTTTTCGTGTGGAATTGATTGAATGAGAGAGTGTTTTGCTGATAAGGAGGTTAAGTACGTGATTATGTACGTAGTGTCACATGTGTTGCGAATTTGTTATCTTCTTCAACATTTTGACAGACAAATCTTATCTGAACGAGCTTTCCATTCACAAATCAATTAGGCAGCAATTATTTTTCAATCACAAGTTCGTTTTTTGAATTTTTGTTGAAAGTCCATGGTTGGGTAGGAGGCAAATCGCAAGAGTGGGCGTGAAAGACTTGATGTTTCGGCTCTTTTCAACTGAAAAACAGGTGATTTTCTTGTGGATTTTGGACTCTTAGTAGCTGGTTTGTGCTGCTGAAGCCGATATCGCTCCGGGTGACTCTATTTCAAGGGTACAACTGTGTTCATTTCAATTATGGGCCAATGGATCATCAGTGCTAGGTTCTTGAAATATTCAGATGTAGTCGATATTAGCTTGCCCCAATATGGAAAACGAATGTGAATCTATAATATTTTGAGCCAGCCTGTGTCTAAATTGATTTAAAGTGAGTATTCCTTCATATTTCTGGTTGAAATCATTGCCTTTCACCATTGTGTGGGAATATTCTCGCACTCGCAAGACCTGTGGGCAGTGAGGCTGCTCCTTAGATGCGTAGCTCCGGTACGGTGATACCAAAGCCAGGTTTTCAAAACTACGATGGTGCTCTCAGATCAAGTCTAGGCTTTCTGTGGACTCAGCAGAAGATTCCTAGGGGCAATTTGGTCACCAACTTCATGTTGCCTCGACGTTACTTGCATTCTCACAAAAGAATTCAAAGTAGTTACAGTGTCAAACGAACTTTATGTTGGCAAAGCAAAATGTTGACCCACCCCTTCTGACACATTGCGTACATGATTAATCACACAAGAGTCGCATTGTATCATTAATTTATTGATCTTCGGACTTTTAGTTCTCCATTTTGAACTTTTTACTGACAAGAGCGACCGTTCTATTCTGCGTCTATCGTGTGAGTTTCCCTCTCCACAGAGTTGACATAGTTTAATCCAATTAAAATATAATTTTTTTTTTTTTGCGAACAATCCACTTAATCTTAGTCGAGTTACTCCACAGCAGAAGTTGTTTTTATTACACTTGACAATTTCTCGTACAATTAACTGTCAAGTGGGTCGTAATTCCCAAAAAACAAGCACACAACTTACTTCTATTTCAGAGAAGTTAAAAGTTTATTAAATGAACATGCCCTTCTAATTCTCTAGGTCTTTCTTTGCGTCCATCATAACTTTAGTTCAGCGACCTGATTGTTTTCACCTCCACTCCATGTGGCGCTGTAATTAGATACATTTCCTCCGTATGCACGGTTGTTGTCTTATTTTTCAGTTTCTCAGAAGCATTTTGCAGAAAAACGTGACAACACACTAAAGTACCCGTGGTGTGTTGTCATTTGGATTCGACGACGACGCACCCATCTGACCCTGTGGCACGAACATTACTCTTTGCCACACTACGATGCATTGAATAACAGCTTTGTGCCCAATTTAGCACCCGTGGTCCCAAAAAAAAAAGTCAAGTACACCCGTTCTCTTGCATATTTTATTGTTTGCACTTGTGGTAAAGGTTCATTACTCACCCAGATTAAATGTAGCGCTTTTGTTTTGAAGAGAAAGCGAAGATCTAGATGCGGTGGAAGTTGAAAGGAGGGCTTAACCGCAGGCACGATTAGGACAGACGACAATAAAATGTCAGAAGAGTTGCAATTAAAAGAAATTTAATTTATTCTTGTTACGTAGGGAACCATCAGCACGTCGTTAGCTTGGAGTTCAGTGAGAAGTTGTGGCTCTTTAACACGTCAACTTAAAGCGTGGACGTCTACATTTGGGTTGTGTCGGAAGTTTTGCCAGTGTAGAATGGGAAGAAGGGTGTGGTTCAAGAGTAAGTCTTAACAAACCAAAACTAACGCTTCGATGTTGTCTGAGAGTCATTCTGACTAGCTCTAGGACTACAACAACAAACAACAAACAGGTTTGAACCCGCAAAACCCCAAGATTGACCTCCGTTCCTCTAGAATGTCTAGCTTTTTGTTTCCTTCGACTCCTGAGTGTCTTTTAACCCAAGCCAGTGTCAGCTCATTTCGGGCTGCATATGCACTAATACGCCCCTTTGCCAGTGATGCCTGAATTACAGTCCGACTCGTTTCCCCCAAGAATTGTTTCTTCGCGAACTGAGCCGAAAAGCATCGATTCTGGTATTCGTAGTCAATATTGGGATCCGTAGGGCTCAAATTCAATTGGCGCTGGCCGGTAGTACACTCCGACCTAGAAGATTTTTTGTATCAAGACGCATTCCCCTGATCGGAGCTTGATTATTAAGTGGGATTAGGCCTTCCCTTCCCCTCATCACCCGATCCTTATGCACGTGATCCAGTGCATAGATCAGACCCGTCGCGGCTTAATACATTCAGGACTTGCATTCAAACAACAAGACAAAAACTCACCTTCTTCCACTTTGCCATTCACCATCGATCCATCGTTGATCACAACCCGCAGGTGCATGACGATAAGGTAGAGAAAACCTCCATTTTAGGGACCAAATCATCGCGGATGCCAAACCGCTTGGTCTGCAGAATTGAAAGCAACGTATCAGTAATCGAAAAAGATGAAAGGCATGGGTCTGGAACGTTCAAGAACATACCTTTTGCCATAATTGCCACATCGTCGGCATGCCTGATTGTCTTCAATAAAATTCCATAGAATAAGCGATGGAACACCACACTGCGGACAACATTCTCTCCACG
Source organism: Matsumyia berberina (assembly GCA_917880715.2). Classification (NCBI taxonomy): domain Eukaryota; kingdom Metazoa; phylum Arthropoda; class Insecta; order Diptera; family Syrphidae; genus Matsumyia; species Matsumyia berberina. The sequence goes on from OU862872.1 coordinate 113,810,062, forward strand.
CAGGGACAACGTCTGTTAAATTACCGCCTTTGATGTCCATCACGATCATTGAAATTCCTCCGGTATTAAGTTTCTCCCGTCTAAAGTGAACTGATTGATGTAATGCTGTCTCCGTAGACATGCCTGTGTGATAAGCATGCTGCCTACTGTTTAAGGGAAACAACCTGAGCTCTACTCCAGCATGATCCTTTCCATTGATTCTAATAGAAAGGAAATTCATAAAAAACACAAGAGTCAGTAAAAGTTGAAGCCACTAGGGAGGAGCGAGGGGAGTCCAAAAAAGTGTGCCAAGTCCTCAACAGGCAGGTCACAGCAGCTGGAATCGAACCAGAGTTCGCTCTGTAGTCCAACGAACTAATCCTCGAGCTACTAACGATACCATCGCCCAACATTTTCTGTCGAAAAATAGGAAGAATATATCAATTTCTAAAGCTTACAAGACGTTACACATCATTTTTCAAACTCAAAACATCCAAGACTGACTGGAGGCAAAGTCTCAGTGCACAAGTTGCGTTCACATAATGTGTTGCTGTTCATTAAGTTTACGACATGCCTTCATTATGTCGAAGTTTTTATGTTTTTCTTTCATTTTTTTTTTTCTATTTCACATTTCCTAATCTAAAAAGTCATCAAAGAGAGCAACAGATGAATGTCAGATACTGTTAAATTAAAAATTTAAATTTGCACGGAGGCTACATGCGAAATGTTATCTTTACACAGGCACTGTGCGCCGTCAAACTGGGTCATGTGTGGTGTATACGTTGATTTCCATTTCAGATTTATGAGATGCAGCAATAGATTCGATTTCTTTTTCCATCCATTGTTTCTATTTACGACGAAAATACATCCACGATGCTGAGGGCTTACAGGGTTTAATAATAACGAAAAGAATGACAATCTTTCCTATTTATAGTTGTACGTGAATATGTGTCCTTGAAATGCATTGCAACATGGTAAAGGAAGTGCCTCTGGCTGGAGAAACGTTGCAGGCATTTTTTTCATTACGAAGAAGGTGGGTTGGATTAGAAGGGAGGATTTTTCCTTGATTTGCGACAGGGGTTAAAAGATTGCATTTCTGTAAAGATATCCAATCATCCTGTATCCTGTATGTTGGTCCCGAGCTAGTGTCAGAAAGACAGAAGTATTTAATACTTTGAGCTCGTTATACATCATCTGATTCTGATTCAATGTGAGTCAGTTACAGTGACTGTCATCTTCAGCTGACATTCTTTGTTGTCAACAGAGATCAATTAGAAAACGTATTACACGACGAATTGGAATCCCACAGCATTGTAAAAGTTAGTTTTCTTCTTATGCAGGAGATCTAGGCAGTAGATAGGGTGGCTTTCCATGCAGATCACTGAAACATTGATCTTTTACCCGAAAGTGTCGCTAATTTGTGTGGAACTAGTTGAAGCTCTTAATGCAGCTTAGGGTATTTTTGGTCCTAGTATGTGACAGTTCGCCCAAATTATTAAAGTAATAGGTTTCTAGATAGAGCTTCTTTCGAATAGCGCTGAACGGGTTCAGAGGGGACATCTATCTTACCGAACCTATCCTTTTTCATCTTCGTCCCGGCAACTTCAGCAGAAATCGTTTGAGAAAAGGCCCGTTCTTCTAGCATGAAGGCCAATGGGACAGTATCGACTTATCGAGTAAGAACTCAGCGCCGTAATCGGTATTCTTGTCCAATGGCCAGTTAGAACTCAGTACCGTAATCAGGGTTCTTACTGACCACTGTCCCACTGGCCTTCATGCTAGATGAACGGGCCTTTTCTCAAGAGACTTTAAAGCAAGAAGATCAGACCTTTAGATCGAGGGAGGAGCGGCATCCTGCTCTATACTCCCATCTTTGGTGTGATAATGTGTCCGCTGGTAATTTCTAATTGACAGTGTAGTACCTAAAAAGTCGAAATGCTACAAAAGACAATAATATTCACTGGCCAAAACGCCTTGGCACAGTCACTGACCACGCACCGATTGAACATGTTCTCGGTCACTGTACTAGTCTGATTCATCTGATGAATAGAACCCTAGAGAGCTATTACTTCCAAGACAATTAACTCTACGGCGGGGCTCTCCAGCTGAAGCAGGTTTAGGAAGAATGACGAATAAACAGGTTCCCTGCCAATGGACTGAAAAGGTAATCAATACAATTCTTACCTCAGACTGTATTCAGACAAGAAATGGATGGTTGTGGAGTATAATGAGTGACAAGGGTTCCTTTGCTCTATCCAGGATGACGATGAAGAATGTTCGTTGCCTAATCAAGGTTAGTAAGGACAGCACAAGCCAACGCCAGAGGTTGATGTTCAGTGCTTCTAAGGATACTTCTGCTTCGGCCACTTTCTTCATCTTCGTCTGTAAAGATAGATGTAGCATTAATGACAGTCTTTATGGGGTTTTCTGTAATGCGTGCAGTGCATAGGCGCTGATTGGTTAAAACTCTCCAGTATGTGTACACTCTGCTAGTTCCGTGGCTTTCAGTTACTGATTCCTTTCAATCAGAACTCTCCTGGCAGTTTCGTTCTCTATGAAAAGCTCCAAACGATGTCTTCTGTAGGGGTGATATGTTAAACATGCTATCAACGAATACAAAAAAACACACCTACCTTCGAACATGGCATTTTCCAATGGATCCTTTCGATGCATTAAAATGCGCCCCTTTTCGTCCAAGTATGTGAAACATTTAAAGCGATTTTTCAGGTGTTCTCAGTAATTGAAACCTTCGCCAGTGGATGCTTGTCACTATTTAACGAAATGCCATCAAAACGAGCAAAACGATAAACACAGCAATGCTGCACCCACATTATGTTTAAGAAGTATGTATGTATTACTAGGTTGACACGGCATCTATGAAAATGTTTCGTTTTTCTTACAGCATTTCACCGAAAAACCCCTTGTTGTGTAGAATAAGGTAAGTCTTAACCGAGAAGAACGTCCTATTACCCTTAAAAAATAAACTTATGTACCACTGTTGAGACTCTCATGGTCTCTCTCCCACATTACCAAGACGACGAACGTTAAAATATTAAAAAAAACTTAAAACGTTTTAACACATAAAATAAAATTTTATTCGTGTACAGTGCACCCTGTGCAGAGAATGACATTTTTTGCGTGTGTTTTCTTGTGTTGTGTATACACTTTCTCCTTCTCTGCTTGGAAGTCCCAGTTAAATATGACCGGGTTGCCAGAGATCTATGGAGGAACTTGAGTTTTGCTGCATTTGTTTGTTAAAAGCGCAAGAAAACTTTTTAAAACGATGACCTACACGACGAGTCTGAACGCAAATTACTGAAATTATTAAAACAACTGCCTTCAGGAATAAAATTAGAGCCCCAACTCTACTAAATCGTGAAGTGCGTGATTTTACCCTTGAAAAATGAACTTTTATTGGTAAGTACCATGGCAACTCTGTGCTGGATGTGTTTGGAAGTGCCGTTTGTTGGAGGTGTGGCCTTGTGTAGAGTATACACTCTCGCTGATTTGGTGCAAATTTGGGTCCCAGAGATCGTGAGTCGGTATACCTGCTGGCTTCTGCTGATTTCTGGTGGCCTGATGCTGCTGGTACATTTTTGTATGGAAATTCGGTTTTCGTTGCCGGCTGGTTCATGGGGGGTGGGTGGGGGGGACTTTTTGCGTGACGTGGCAGTTGAGTGAAGGTGGAAGATGAAATTTGTATTGTTGGACATACATATGTGTGTACGTCGTTACCAAGGCGAACGCTAAAATGAATGAAGTGGCAGTGGAGTGAAAGTCGAAGTTAGACTGCTGGTATTGATACCATGGTATAGCAATACTACGCATGCTGTCACGTTTGAATGTGGTACACCACACTCCATACCTGGTCTGTCCATACACACTCCATTCTGTCTCCCATAGTACCACGATGATGACGGAGCGGAGGTTAAAACATTAAAAAAAAAAACACAAAAACTATTTGAGGGTTGAAATAAAATTTTATTGGTATGCACCCTGTGCTGAGTTTGACATGTTTTTTTGCGGCTTGGGCTTGTGTTGTGCTTTCCCTTTCTCATATTTGCTGCACTGTTTCCTCAAAATTCTAGTTCAATGTGACGGATTGCCAGAGGTTTATAGAAAATTTTCAATTTCGCGGCCGTTTGCCTTTAAAAGTTTTAAAAAATTGCTTAAAGCGTTAATCTACACTGTGAATAAGAATGCGAATGACTGAAAAGATTGAAGCAACTGCCTTTAGGAATCAAATTAAGACCCCAACTGTATGAATTCCTGAAAAGTGTCGTTTTACCCCTGAAAAATGAACTTTTATTGGTAAGTACCATGGCAACTCTGTGCTGGATGTGTTTGGATGTCCCGTTGGTTGTAGGTGTGGCCTTGTGTAGAGTATACACTCTCGCTGATTTGGTGCAAATTTGGGTCCCAGAGATCGTGAGTCGGTATACCTGCTGGCTTCTGCTGGTTTCTGGTGGCCTGGTGCTGCTGGTACATTTTTGTATGGATTTTTCGTTTTTTCTCGTCGGTTGACGACGGTGGGTGGTGGCGGGGGAGGTTACTTTATGAATGAAGTGGTAGGTGAATGGATATTGTAGGTTTGAAGTTGTGTCTTTCAGAAGTGGGTCGCAAATTGTTGTCAGCTGACGACAAAATGCTCAATGATTGCCGGGGATCTTTACTGTGGCGTATCCTAGTCTTATGTAATGCATTGCTGAAACTCGGGGTCAACTAAAAATAATTCCGCCCTCTAATTAGACTGCCCCGCCATAACCCTCCACTCGTTTGGAACTCAATTATGTTTATACATTTGGTGGGTATGTCACACTTTAAAGTGAAGTCACTCTCTATCAAAGAAACCACCCATCATTCGACTAATACACCCATTAAAACAAATTTACTCTAATCACTGAATAAATGTCCACCCCTCACCTTCAGCTTGTCCCCACTGACAATTGACCATTTCAATTTGATAACGCAAAAGGGAATCAAAAACCATTTATCAAGCTTCTGGTAATCGACCTCGGAAAAAAAAAACGAAAAACATAATTTTTTATCGCGTTACGTAAGTTCCAATAACGACAGGCAAACCCACAAAAGTGTCTGATTTGACACGGAAACGTGCACACTAGATGGAAACGCTGGAGATCATCACGGTAGCGGTATGCATTCATTCAGAAAATCAGGGTAAGTGTGTCAACCCCATCGTCGCGCTCCAGCGTCATCATTGAAACCACTAAACATCTGCTTCCAGTTCCATTGGTAGCACACATTGTTGAACTGTTCAGTAGAGGTTCGAGGTCAAGATCTCTCTTGGCTTTGCGCAACACCATTGTGTCTGAATGAACGAACGCTCACGCCCTTGGAGTGGGCGTTGAGCCTATTTCTTTCTTTTATCACAAGTTTTTCCTTTGCGCTATCGGACGATTAGTTATTTTCTTCTTTGCTTTTGTGCGCCTTCTTTCGCAAGTGTCTTCTTGGTTTTTTATCTGCGGGTTTAGTGGATTTTATTTTTCCGGTTATTTTTAGCGAAAATTGACCCGAATAGTGGTGAGTGGTTTTTGTTTCGGTTCGTGACAAAATTCACTTTTCACGTCGCGTGCATTAAGTGGATTTTCGTGACTCGCACTTTTCCTGCGAAGTTTTCAGATAATCCACAGAGAGAATTTCACTGTTTCGTTGGAGAATGAGATAAGTTTGGGTGTAGGGATGATTAATCAGATTTTTCCTTATCTACTACGAGGGGATTAGCAACTTGCAGATATGAGTCAGAGCTTCTGTTTGGCAAGAGCTATATTACCTACTTGGAGAATAACAATTACTGATATTCAGTGTAAACTCGTATACATTCTTATCCAAGAGGATAAGCTTCAGCAATAACAAGCTTTGATATCAAGGTGACGTGGGAAGAGGGAAAGAAGGTAACTGACTTGTTTAAAGTAATAAATGTAAGTATTCGTTGGCTCACTTGACTTGTTCCTCACGTCTCTCTAGAGTCTTGATTCTCTGTCACACTAAGCTGGGAGTATGTGTATGATTCTTAGTTTTCACCGAAGCCCCTAGAGAACTGTCTTTGCTAAAACCTCCGCGAAGAGATGTGGACACTTAGGCGGCGATTTAGGTAGAGAAAAATCAAAATTGCGCAACGAGTGAGACCCTCTAAGCTCATGGTACAACTCTGTTGGGTCCCAGGATAGATCTGTTTTCTAAGCTGAAATGAATATTCAAACAGCTCGAAAGCGCTAACTAGTATCGACCCCAAAACAACCCTCACAGCAGGGACTAAAATTACTGAGATTTGTTTGAGTTCCTCCTGCTTTGGGGTGGTTTTTATGCTGAAGATGACACTGTAGAGCATTTGTGTGCAACTGTCTGGCTTGCGCACGCAATAGGCTCCAGATCTCTGTCACTACAGTGGTTAGTATCTACAATATGAGGACATATTCACTAAAAATTTTACACATGATTTCCTTATGTCAAACTGGACCCCCAATTTCCAAAATCCCTGTCGCCATGTATTTGTTTAATAAAAAATCGTATAATCTAGCTCAGATGACAACATCTGTTAACTCTCATTTCTTAATCTTCTTTCAGCGATGTTGATGAATATGGCTTCAAGCGCGGTGACAACTTCGACTACAAAATGTACGAGAAATTCATGTCTAGTTACCTGAAAACCCTAACCAAACGACGAATAAGATGGGAGACATTATTTCAAAAGAACACAGACCTCACAAACATCGATTCAACGTTAAAGCGTTTCATTCGAAAGGGGATTCCAGGTGAGATACTCATTCCAATTTTTCAAGTTTCAGATATTTCAAGTTGTGTTTTTTCTTTGCAAAGGTCCTTACCGTCCTGACGTTTGGATGAAAATATCCGGTGCATATAAACTTCGAGAACGATCGCCAGATCTGTATCGAAATCTTTTGAACGTGCGCTATGACAAAGAAATCAGTGATTCCATAAAAATCGATCTACCTCGTACATTTCCAGACAATATATTCTTCGATACAAAGAAAGAGAAACTCTACAACACCCTGATAGCGTATGCACATCATAATCGTGAGATTGGCTACTGTCAAGGACTGAACTACATTGCAGGTGAGGACAAGTCGCTTTCGATTTCATTTCGGAACATGTTTGATGGATGATCTCCGTTTTTCCAGGTCTCTTAGTGATAGTCACTGACGATGAGGAACAATCTTTTTGGTTACTTAAAGTTATCGTGGAGAGTATTGTACCTCAGTATCATACGAAAAATATGGCAAATCTTCTACGAGATTTGGCCGTGTTCAAGGAGTTGATTATTCGACGAGTGCCCGAAGTTAACAGACATATCGAAAATTTGGGTGAGTTTATGAACGAAAAAAGTTTCTTGAAGCTAATGGTGTGTGTGTGTGTGTGTTTTGTTTCAGGTCTGCCGTACGCTGTGATAGCCAGTAAATGGTTCATTTGTATATTTGCTGAAGTTCTGCCCGTGGAGACTGTTCTACGGATATGGGATTGCATCTTTGCCGAAGGCTATAAAGTAAGTTGATGACTAAAACGGTTGCGTCAGCATACGAGTAACCATTCTCCTTTTGTTTTTCCAGGTAGTATTTCGTGCAGCTCTAGCCCTCTTCCTTACTCACAAGACGGCGATACTCGCTTGTGATGACATCGCCGCACTAGCTAATCTCTTTCGCGACGGAATGATCCGCGATGAGGTGGTAACAAACTGTCATGGTTTTATCGAAGCAATGTTCAAAATACGGCTGAAACGACGGGAACTCGAAGCGTTACGAAAAATATGCGTAGGACGAAATAACACATAAGCATATGTAGTACACACCAACGACTTTTGATCACAAATTTACTCAACAAAAGAACGATTCAAGAAGAAACGCCCTCAGAAACAAACAAACAAATCAACAAAACTGCAACAAAATTGAAACGAACACTAGGAAACAATATCAATAATAGCCATTAAGTATAAATTAAACGAAAAACGATAAAACAACAATTGGATTAGTCTGTAAAGTGTTAGAGCTATACAAAATAAGTGTTCATTAGTAGTTTGTATTGTAATTAAGTAACTTAGACTTAGTACTTACCTAATTGTGGACTTGATTGCCATTTTCGTGTAGGGAATCGCTGTCCCGTGCTCTTAGAAGCTACGTATATCAAATTTATTTTTAGAAACACGTCCTTTTGATAAGTTAAGAAGGTAGTGTGTTGCTTATTCGAACCGCCAAGCCGGTATTGGCGGATAGACTTTACAGCACGGTAAACGTTTTGCTTGAGAAATGTATGTCGAACGATCTTCCGAGGAAAAAAGAGCAAGGATTCGATTGGTGTGTAGCAATCCAGTCGGTAAATAAAAATATCATCGTAGTTCGTGAAACCCCACCGAGATCAGTTTGGCCGCTTGCCCATGAGTTAGTTATCCGTACGCGTATGCAAAGAGTTCTTCTAGAACTGTCGCTGTTGTGCCCATTTGTTTAGGAGGTGGAACCATTTGTTTATAATGCTTCCAACTCCTCTTCCGATCGAATCCTTGCCATCGAAAGTTTATATTTTTGCTAAAAATTGCTTAAATTAAGTTTACAATTTTATAAAACTTAAAAATTCATTTAAGGGACTTTCTAGTCGAACTGTTAATATGTATTTGCTTATAATTTATCAATCTATTGGTATAAATTAGTTTTTTTTTATTGAGAAAACCATATGAAAGCAACAAAAGAAAAGGTATTGTTTCTTTTTTTTAGGTAAGAGGAATGTAGAAAAAATTGTAACGAAAGCTATTTGTCATTAAACTTCAACATACTTGTACATGTAACGTATACATATTCATTTAATTTATATTTAAGTAAATAAATGCTTAAGTATTTATATTGTTAATACGTTTACCTTTACTTTGTTTTATCACCTTTTCGACTCTCTCAATGTATAATACGTAGACTATAGTAATCTAAACAAAAATATATTAAATAATGTTCATGTAAAATGTTACTAAAATTTGAAAGCTAAACAAAAAACAATAGTAAATAAGAAAGGAAGATGTTAAAACAAAAAAAAAAAACAGAAAAAGGAACAAAAAATATAATTTAAGATGATTTAAACAATTTAAAGGAAGACTTTCATTTTCATATGACAAGACTTTGTTGCTTCTGTTGAGGGTGTTTAGTTTGGTCCACAATGTGGTCCACATAGTGGGTCAGATGATAGGGCGAGAGAGGTAAGTAATGTCCTTCGCCCTGGATGGACACCGAGATTCTCCCAGTTGATCCAAGACAAGCGAGCAGTGAGATCTGGAAGTATAGTAAACATTTCATTAAGTTTATGACAACATGATGCAAGAGCAGAGAATTTCCAAAAAATGCAGCCCTTATTCCACCCCGTAGCTTCAAAAATAAGGGAGATATCGAGGTTTTTCCATTTCCAACTTTTCACAAAATTCGCCACAAACAATTTTTTCATTTTTCAGGGGAAACTAACTCTGAACCCTTCACAAGCGATTTGCGCGTTTCCCTTACGTTTTAGGGCAAAACGCTCGTCGCGATCGCAAATCTTGAAGAAAGTGGAACTGAAAATGTCTGATCTGGGCAGGTCTGTTTCGCGAAATTTTGCACGGGGAGGAGGTAGGGGGTGGTTCTCGCATGGTTCGCCCCGCCGAGCCGTAGCTCTTAAACCGTTAGACGCAGACCAAAACTTTCTAGGACGGAGTTGTAGAGCGGAGAATTTCCACAAAACGCAGCTCTTACTCCACCCCGTAGCTTCAAAAATAAGGAAGATATTGAAGTTTTTCGAGTTTAAATTTTTCAGAATATCAGAATGGCGATTCCCCACGTTTAAGGGCAAAACGCTCGTCGCGATCTAAAACCTTAGCAAAATCGAAATGAAAATGTCTGATCTAAATTATGGACAGGTCTGTTTCGCGATATTTCGCAAGGGGTGGGCGGGAGAGGGTCTTGTGGAATGGTTCGTTCCGCCGGGCCGTAGCTCCTGAATCGTTAGGCGCAGAGCAAAACTTTCTATGGCGGAGTTGTAGAGTTGCAGCCCTTACTTCATCCCGTAGCCTCAAAAATAAGGAAGATATCGAGGTTTTTCGCTTCTCAACTTTCCTCTAAATCGTCTTGCCAGGCCGTAGCTCACAAATCGTTAGGCACAGAGCAAAACTTTCCAGGGGAAAGGTGTAGAGCGGAAAATTTCCAAGAAAAGCAGCCCTTACTTCAGCCAGTAGCTTCAAAAATAAGGGAGATATCGATGTTTTTCGATTCTCAACTCATCACAAAATCAGCCAAAGGCCACTTCGAGCGAAGTAGACATTTCTCCATTTTTTCCATGAAAACCAACTTCGAACCCTTCGCAAGCGTTTTGCGCGTTTTCCTTACGTTTTAGGGCAAAACGCTCGTCGCGATCGCAAAATCTTGAACAAAGTGGAACTGAAAATGTCTGATCTACAACGAGGGCAGGTCTGCTTCATGAGACTTTGCACGGGAGGGGGAGGTAGGGGGTGGTTCTCGCATGGTTCGCCCCGTCGAGCCGTAGCTCTTAAACCGTTAGACGCATATCAAAACTTTCTAGAACGGAGTTGTAAAGCGAAGAATTTCCAAGAAATACAGCCATTACTCCACCCTGTAGCTTGAAAAATAAGGGAGATATCTAGGTTTCTCGAGTTTCAACTTTTCAGAAAATCAGAAACGCGTTTCCCCCGGCATTTCGGGGAAAACGCTCGCGCGATCTAAAACCTTAAGCGAAATGGAACTGAGAAAGTGTGACCTATATTATGGGCAGGCCTGTTTCGTGATACTTCGCAAGGGGTGAGTGGGAGGGGGTGTAGTCGCATGGTTCGTCTTTGGGTGGTTTTTCGATTAGAAACTTGATAAAATGTAGGGAGGGGTAGACTAGATGAGCTTTAAACGTGTGAAATGCAGAATTGCTGAAGACAACCAATTTATTGGCGAAGATTGTTTGTTCATTTGTATAGTATCTATGATAAGCTCTATAAAAATAATTTTTAAATAAAAAAAAAAAAAAAATAAATAGCTGGTGCGACAGCTCGGGATGACCCAAGGCCTAGCTTCTCGCAACCATTCATGTTGTGCGTGTTTGTATTGTTTGCACGAATGGAAGGGACCTACAATTTATTGCCGACTCCGAACGGCGAATTGAGAAGCTCATTTATGACAGATTATACTCCCGGAGGCTTGTCATTCCCCGACGAGAGGTGGTGCCGCGAAAAATGTTCGGTGTTCCTGGCTGGGTCTTGAACGCACGCCGCTCGGTCAGCAGCCCAACGCACTAACTACTGAGCCACGGCGACAACTAATTTTCAAATAAAAAGCATAAAAAAATGATGAGATGTCTCACCGCTTGTATTCCAGTTAGCCCGATCGGCTTTGATCTCTCCCCTTAAGCACTTCTCCACGTAAGTCAAAGGATCATAGTCTGTCTGCAGGACTTCCCTCAAAAGTGCAATATATGCAATTGCAAGTCGCAAAGTGTCGATCTTGCTGAGACGTTTCTCGTACGGAAATGTCGGTACATGTACTCGGAGTTCATCAAAAGCTGAGTTGATACTACTGCAAGGTTTCAAAGGAAATCGGGACGTGTTAGTGGTAGTTCCATAGATGGATTCCATGTAAAATTATATTCGTGTTAAAAAAAAGTAAAAAATAAAAATTTCAAAATACCCAGTTGGAGCAGACCTCTGGATGCGTTTCCTTTCCCTGATGCTCGCCTGTTGTCTCTGGATTTTGTAAGGAGCCGAGTTGTAGTTGGACATGTTTGCTGGAATATTCATGTTGGATGGTGTTGGTGAGTCTAAACATTCTGAAACAAGAATTTACTTAAAGTTTTCAACCAAAATGAAGGAATTTGTGTCGTACCTGTGTGATGCAAGTATTGTTGCTGAATTTGACGAATGTTTGAGTTCAGGCGAATGTTACCCGTGTTGGTAGTGTGGTGCTGGCTTGCGTAGACGCAAGATGGGAGTTCGTTTATCATATCATCGTCGAAGTTGTGAAATGACAGATGGCTGTGGAATGTGGAAATTTTAATTTAATTCGGAATAAAATGTTTTCTGGGAGATGTTAATGATTAAATTAACGCGACAGGCTTGATATCACAAATTTACGACTCTTGGTATTTACTACTTCACGGAACTGGAAGACTTGCGGTTCATCGAGCTAAGGGACCTCCTAAGATTCATTTCCTTATCTGGGTGATTTTAAATTAGCCCCTTCTCTTTACAGGTTCCCAGAGTAGAATTAAAATATGGGCACAATGGACCCTTTTGCTGGTCTAAGTGAGCAGTGAGGTATGTCATGATGCACTCATTTACCTAACCTAACCTAAGCGGAAAAAGAAAGAATTCCTACTACGCAAACTCAGCGTGGTATACAAGATCTTATCCGCCATATTGTGTGAACGCCTGAAACCTCTTGCCAACGACCTGATTGATTTAGTTTAGTTTGTAGCCAGTGAAGTCCACAATCCACAAACTTTTCACACTTCGGAAGATACCGGAGAAAACCCAAAAAGTCCGAATCGATACCCACCATCATTTTACTGATTTTAAGGTCGCCTATGACAGCATTTGTAGAGACGAGCTATACAAAGCCATATCTAGTTCTAGCATCTCAGCCATACTCTGTACAGGAGGCCGAAGAAGAACGCTCGCAGCCATATCAAGGGTGAAAACGATTCCATCGAGATCTTTGATGTCAAAAATGGATTAAGACATCGTAAGGCGTAGTCAAGTAATTTCTTAAGCATCGTACTTGAAGGGACTGTGCAAAATTTTCAATCCAACACCAGCGGCACATCTTTTCAAAAGTGTGTGCAACTACTTATGTACGCACCCCAACCAGGATCAAGGTTCTTTGTAAGCACAGCAGGGGTAACAGGCCTACAAGTTAACAGATCTACTCAGATTCATAAAGAGGACTAACTGGTTCACAAAACAGTCAACAATAGGATAGGTCTTTAGGTTGTCCCGGGAATCATATTGCTATTCCCACAACACAAATAGGGTACTCACAATGGACTTCCAGGTCTCCAAGTGAAAGTGATGAGGCCTGTCCATCACACACCCCGCGTAATCTAACCTAACCATTGTTCACCGACGATATTGGTTTCACCGGCAGTAATCGCCAAGCTATCACCGATGATCTCGCAAGTATAGAGACAGAAGCGTACAAAATCGGTGAACAAGAGCGAATCCAAGTATTTTCTTTCGAAACAAACGCTTCTGTGGTAAACTGTCCACAGTGTAATAAGGAACTTTATCTCATTAGTTCTGTTATCACTTCTAGAGGCAACATCTCAGAAAAGAATGGACCAAGTGCTGTTTTTTTGCGCTAAGAAGGCAATGGGCTTTATCCTGTATAAGACCCTACCCACCTCAGTTCTACTTTGTGACGATAAAGGACGCACTTTGTCGATGGTGGATGAAGATATCATTGGATGTAAGCGAAAAATGCTTCATAAGATATTCTGCGCGTTGGCGCTCACTGGTTTTTGGGTTTTTAGGGGAGATTCAGGCTTTGAAGACAATGAAACGACAAACCATATGAGCTGTGCAACGACAAGACTGTGCTCTGGACGTTTGAGATACAGAGGATACATAGGTAGAGCGAATAAACACCTATGCTTCAGTCCAGAGGGACAGCGCTGTAGGGAATTAGAAAAATTAGAACAACCACGCCTTAGATGTTGCGAAGTGTCCTAGACAAACTTGAAGTGCGTAACTGGAGGCAGTTAGCCTTGATTTAGTTGCATGAATTTGTTCACTTTAGAAACTCTTTAACACTGAAAACCATTTCGACACATTTTTAGACGCAAATGTCTTCAAAACTCAGCACACAATTCCTGACAGAAAAATCTACGAATTTGCCACTTAATTTGCTTCTCAAATTCACCATTTTCACCACTTTTCACAAGCAAAGTTTTTAATTATGGATACTTAAGTCTATATTTTGTAAACCCACCTAATAGGAGGCGATGACGATGAATCCGGCAACTGATTACGCGACATTGTAAAGAACTTTTCTCACAGCAAACCACTTGAATATTTTTACTAAATTTTTCTTATTAGTTAATTTAATCCACTTATTCGAATTGACCGCTCTACATCGATGCAGAATCCAATTTGAATTTAATTTTAAGGATGTCAATGAATTTTATACAAAAAACTTTCAAAGGATAAACTCCGCCTCCAATTAGATTTTCATAGAGATAACCATTTTCATCCCTTAAGCAATACATACAGGACTCAGTGAACGTGTCGTTTGGTCCTTGTCCTTGTTGAGTGTCGTTGCTAGGGGTGGAGTTTCAGTGGGATTTTTTTCTTCCCCATAGAAACCGAAGAGACGCCATTTTGGATAAGTTTAGTTCACCATTAAGGGCAAGTATTGGGTTGATGAATATTCCTGCTCCCACAAATCACCTCAAAATCGGGCTGAAATGCTCTCTTCAACAAAACCGAGTTGGTCTTACTTGGATCTTAGATCACAGGGTAATTTTGGGCGACCAAACCGCTCATAAGTTAGAGAGGCAGCCTTTCAAAAGCTTATTTTCGAGTTCAGTGTTTCCTTGGCTCGTTTTTAACCTGAATCAGCCATCTGGACGGAATCAATCTGCATTTTATCCAAGTAAAATTTTCAAGCAACTGTCCACCTATCAACTTGTATGAGCACATACTTGCGACCTCCTAGATGATTTAATGTGTTTTTCGTTTGCCTCTTTTTTGGGTAGAAAAAGCACGAATCCTGGCTAAGTTTAGGGGTTGGATGGGAGATAATACTGAGAGTATCTATGTGCGAGTTTTGTGAAACAATGGCGGAAACGAAAATAAATTCGTTGACTATTGTTAGAGTCGAATTTTGCTTTGGTTGAAAGAGTACATACATAACTACTTAAGTGCGAAGAAGTAGATACGAGAATTATGTACATGGTATCGGTAATCGGTTTTATAACTCCAGTTCTTTTCTGCGGTAAGATAGTTACCACGGCGAACACTCAAAACGCGAAGGAGCGGAAATAGTGAATACATCTGCTAGGAATGTCTACGCCAGGGAACGCAAAGCCCTATTACGAGATGTGAGTGCTTGTTTCTGAAGGGTTCAGCTGCCTGTTTGTAGCCTTACGGATTGCATTGGAAGGATTTTTCAACCGCTGCTGGAATTAAGTATTTTTCATCAGTAGAGATTTGTTCGAAACTTAAATTTGCATTCATCATCAAAGCTTTAAGGTGGTTCGAAGCCCAAAAGCAATTGGATAGTGCTGCAGGGAGCAAGGGATAATTTTCGCCCAATGGGTATCAAAATAGGTCTATACATAGTTGAGTGTGGCCAACCCATCGCCCTTTCCAGATCTACTGTTCATAACACTGAAAGTGAGAGAAAATAGAACCGAGGATAAAACGTTCGACAGCTGTGCTGAAATGAATAGATTAGCTACCATTGCTGACTTCAAGCATCTGCTGTTCCAATTGTTCCCGATGTCTGAAGACCCATTATGATTTTCGTCCAATTAAGACGCGACACCTCATTCCTTCAAGTCAAGATCTCGTTCTTGCCCTATTGTCGCCGAATGGAGACAAGCAAGGCTTTTGGCTAGCAGAACCACATCCAAAGCGAGGATCTTGTCTCGTCTGGATCTAGGACGGAGTTCAGTAGAATTTGGGTTACGGTCATGATGAGGTTCTACATGAAGTTCCTTCGTTCTTTTTCATCGAGTCTTGACTTGTTTGTCAGTGGATCGACCTTCAGTGGACACCATCCCAATTCTATCAGTGAAATTTAAGTTAGAAACGTGAGCACTAAACAGATTGTAGTCTAATGGAAATTTCTTGGCCTTTCGGAAAAAAAGCTATCATTTGCGGTCTGGACAACGCTTCCAAGACACAGTCTTTAAAAATCCTTATCCCTGAACAGAGCAACAAACGAAGAATTCTTTGGTTTCACATACCGACATTTTTCCTCCTTACCATCATCGATCAAAAGTGGTTGTTAGAAACCTTCAAGGAACTACTTGCATTTTTAAAATAAGGATCTGTATGAACAATATCCTTCTGCGTGCATTTCAGCTGATTTATAAGTGTTTGTTCCGACCCTCACCTATGGTCATGAGGTTTGGGTAATGACCGAAAGAATAAGATCGCGGATACAAGCTGCCGAAATGAGATTTCTTCGTTGTATTGCTGGGGTGACTCGCCGAGATCGGATAAGGAACACCAGAGTACGCGATGCACTCAATGTCGAGCAGCTTCTTCTTCGAACGGAGAGGTCCATACTTTGATGGTTTAGGCACGTCAAACGCATGTCCCCAACTCGGTTTCCAAGACGTGCCATGGAATTCGTGCCATCGGGCAGATGAGATGGCTGGACCAAGTCCGAAATCTTACCTCTGCCCGTATGGGGATAGCCCCTGATGAGTTAGAGTCGATGGCGGAAGATCGGCAAATGTGGAGAGTCCACTTAAGCTCCCTAAACCCGTGACCCTCATAGTGGATAAGCGGGCCATTGGAAGATGATGATGATGATGATGGAAAAAACTGTCAAAGTGTCCTTACATGTTTCTACTGAATTCCACGTTCGTAATCTGTCAGGGAATGACAAATATCTGGGAGTATAATTTGTCATGAAAATGCTCCTCAACTCGCCGTTCGGAGTCGGCAGTAAATTGTAGGTCCCTTCAATTTGTGCGACAAATGTAGCACACAAGTTAGGTCTTGACTCATTTCGAGGAGCGGCAGTCTCAAAAAATAAATTATCTAAGGGAGTAAAGTTATGTTTTCAATTCAATCACCGTAATATCATTGAATAATCTGTCCATCGTTCCTCGTCTCTAATGTAACGCACCTTTTCGCAATACCCGCAGGACGAACCAAATGTACTCCACCTGTTTTTGACAAAAAAACAGCAGGGAGTCTGAAGGTTAATTCTGAGTGCTTTGTCTGCAGTTGACAGTCGGCCAGCAACCAGATTCGTAGCTCGAAAAGGGGGCGGTGTCTCATACATCAGGGATTCCAAAGAGATGCAGAGAGTGACTGGCTTTGATGGTGAACACATAAATATATACATTGGTATGTAGATCCTTCTGTCTGTCTGTATATTGTCGGAAGGAAGTTCGGTGTGTGTTTTTGAAATTGGAGACATTTATGCTGGTGGCCATCATTGAAAATAATCATGTAAGGTTGCACCTGTTGGTTATGCTGTTGTAAGAGCTTATGGCACATTATGTCAATCGTGTGGGAAACGAAAAATGAATGGCACCTTATGGCGTAGTGGTTTCACTATGACATTGATTCTGAGTTTGGTGAATGCAACTGATAGCAAATGTCTATCAGGCTGAACTTAGAGTTTGATGCAATTATTGACAGAATTTGGGTATAAATGGCCAAGTTGGGATACTAACATAGTAAAACTGGAAGCTTCTGCCGTAGACAGGAGAATGAATGTTGACGGCAACAATCACATTCTTATTCGAGTATAATTTTAACCATCAAGCTACAGATATAACAAGAGAGGCTTAACGTGAACACCTGCCTAACAATATCAGGGCCCAGGAAAAGCTCTGGCCGGCTCTCCAGGGGAGTACGAGTACTGCCCCTGTGCAACACGCTATTGAGAAGGATTAACTCAATAGCAGTCGCAGAAGAAAAACTTTTTGTTCTTGGCAGTTCCTTAACAACACTAATCCATTGATGGGATTAGCCTTATTTGTGGTATCAGCCGTTTGGTTTGACAGTTTTAACAGGCATGCCTATCTCGGGTATATTCTAACCCCTAACCCGAAGGGGGTACCAACAAGCTACAGTGAAGATTCGAGACGCTGTAAGATGTTCTAAAAAAGCACCAGTTTCGAGCACAAGAAAAGCGACGGCATTTGCTCTGAAAGCAGCCAGAGAATGTAGGCAATACACAAAAGAAAGAGCTGAAGAAAGAGGAGAGAGAACCAATTTGCCAGGCACCGGCATGAAATTCCGGCCCCAGGACCACCCCGGTCTGTAGCGCCACCTTGAGTAAGTAAGTAATAGCCATCTCAAGGGGTCACTGTAGGCTCAAGATAAACCTTACGAGACTGAGTACAAAACAGGATGGGCGTAAAATTTTATTTCACAAAAATGGAACCACCTGGGAGGCTACCTTCCTTGAAGCCATATAGGATACTCCAGGCACTGTCTTCTAAGGAAACAATCTATGGAACTAGAATTTGAAGATTCCGCAGCTATGTATATACGCACGTGTATGTGTAGTACAGAAAACCTAGGCAATCTCCTGCAGTAATCTCTCAAATGATTTAGAGGTTTCGGATGCATGTTCTTGCAAAACAGGTCCACAGTGTCCACGGTATTATCAATGTTTTCCCATCACACAGTTGAAACCCATTTCCATAATTAAATATTCATAGAATCAGAGATTTAAACCGCGACACCAGCCACAACCTTATTGAGACATCGCACGCTCCATTGCTCTGCATACGATCACTAATCCTAATCCAGGATCAAATCAATTGAAAATGAAAACATTTTTGTTTCTCACATTCAATTCACCTTAAATAAATTTCACTCCTCGTCACATCCCGGAAGGATGTGCAAACCCACGTGGAAATCCCTTCCAACCCCTGGTCTCAACACGAAGGTACCATCTACCAAATTAACAACAATAATTTGATTGTGGACTAGGGAGCGCTCACGCGAATTAACAATCCTGTTTACATTGCTTTGTAACAAGATTGCACTTAAGGATGTCAAATCAAAGCACCGCTCTTTCAGTTGATCCCGGTTCCCTTTGATGGTATCTCCGCTCGCGTCGGGGTTGATTACTGTCATCAGAAGGACGACGGACGTTGGCAATGCAAATAGTATTTCAAAAGGACGAAGGAACATATTGAATATGTGGATTTTGTCGCCTCGAGCTATTGAACGGGTGAGAGTTGCATGTGAACGACGATCGGTCGTGTGGCACATAAGAATGAAACGAGTGCAAGGATACACATCATTGACGTTGGCTAATTTCGATGTTTTTTGCATTGAAGGAGAATAATTCATTTAAGGTTCTTGCGTGGAGTTTGTCACAGTGCTGTTGACACCCTTGTGATTGCCAGGGTGATTCTGTTGGGTGACGTTTGTTAAATGGTGGTGATTGCGCAAGGACCTTCGTCCTGAACTGGTGGTGGATGACAGAATACAAAAGCCGATCTGTTTGTGATGATACAAATTTGTGGTAATAAAATTTCGCTTAAGCGGTTTTCCTTTTCCCTGTGTGCTGTGCTCTGTGTCCTGGAACTGTGACAATTTTTAGTGGGAAGAGGCGATGAATGTGGTTAAGCGGGTAATGAAGTGGAAAGGAGTTTTGTTTGTAATTAATTGGCTAAGGGTTCATTTGCAGATTCTTGTGGGAATTAGATGAATTTTGAGGAAAACCAAGGAGAAAATGTTGATGGTAAGTCGATTTCGAGTAGAAGCTATACGCGTTTTTTCAGTCTTCTTCTGCTTTATTGGCTTTTTCAAAACCTTGGGCAGTCCTCATAAGAAATTTAATGATAAAGTAGTCATGATGCATCAGATTTGAAGTCTTCAACTCACTTACAATGTCCTGGAATTCTATTTGTCAGTTCTCAGCCTCGTTTGCTTAAAGCAGCCACCTATTCGAAACGTTACGACATTTAGGAAAAGCCAGGCTGCTCTGTGCATTCTTGGGCGAGAAAACCTCATGCTAGTGGCTGTCAGTTAGTTGGAAACTGCTGTCTGGTGTAGCGAATCTGTTTATATTTACGAATTTCCCACACTAGCCATCTTCTAGTAGCACATCCTTTCCTCAAACAAACTAAACGCCACAATATCAAGTAAACAGATCCCACGAGAACATCAAGGATTCCACTGTTTAAATACAAATTTATCTCATTCTACGAATAGAAATCATCGCGTAAGCCAATGAAACGTAGGAAAATTCAATTGTAAAGTCACATCCTACCCCTTTTTCCGGTGCATACACTACACATATCCTTCCCATCCATCCTCTCCCTCTCTTCTCTGTATTGACACAAATGCAACCTAACATCTTCAGGGCAATTTATTAACATGTAATTTTCCACGCTAGTAATTTTCCAGTGATAATTGCCTGAGACTGCTTTACAAGGACGAAGGACCTTTCTGCAAAAATCCGACAAACGGATGCATACCAGTACCACACCCCTGTTTTAGCTAGCAGTGTGGTGGGCTCTTTCTGTGTCGTTAACCATTTTTCGGTTGTTTTGTCGCTTTGTGCAAATGACATTGGCCACAACCCGCAATTGAAAACGTCATGCAACACGTGACCGAACGTATGCTAGTAGATTTTCCAATCCCACACCCTCGGGCAGGACAACACACATCGAAGCCTGACGTCGAAATATGAACCAGATTTCAGAGCTTGTCTGGCTCTGATATAATTTACGTGCGCGCGAGATTTTCATCCCGGAACTGATTGATTTGTAAATATTTAAGGATGCGCTTGCGGTTGGTCCATGGTTCTAACACCGTTCAAGGACTATTGACCGAGTAAGTGTGTTTCCATTTCCGACAAACACACATTCATCGGCCATTCAGTTGGATCGTGTTTGTTTTGATGACGGTTTAATCCGCAGCAAATTGATTTGTTTGTTTTGAATTGCACGAGATTACTTAGCCTGTGGTGGTGGGAACTTTTTAAAATCCTGCGGAAGGACCTATGGCATTCTTTTCTGTTAGCTTATGTGCATTTTCATTGAATTTTTTTTGTTTGGCGAGACTCTTCTGAGATTTACTTGATGTGAGCTTTAGAAGCTTCAGAGTATTTCATGAACTTTTTTAGCTTTTGGTTTAGGTTTCGTGAAAATCCGCTGTGGTGCTAAGTGTCGCTGTTGTTGTATTGAAGTGGATGCTAGTTGTTATTCGTTATTTTTGAAATTAGTATCTACACTGAGCATGCTGTCGATAAATGAAGAAGAAACACACTGCAGTTTTCCATTAAAAAGTCGAATGATGACCGGTTAAGAGGTTAGAAATGTAGGCAGGTGACGCTTATAATCAGAAATGGCGGTGCCTTATTCACTTAATCATGATGGCCCTACAACTCGGGTTTCAACTAGAACTCAAAGAGCAAGTACCTGCTTCAGGCCATTAGCTAGCTGTCTCCACTTTCCCACACCAAGTTGTTTGCTGGTGTTTGCTCTGTGAGCGGAAGTGGAGAGACGAACACCGGCTTCCAGAAGAAAAAAGAGGTGCTTCTACAAAAGGCCGCGTATGACAGCATTTATAGACACGAGCTACGCAGCATCTCGTTTTGCCAAACTCTGCCGTTTGTGGAGCCGGAGAATAGATGCTGTTTCTCAAGGTCCGTAAAGACCTCACCGGGAACAAGGCAAAAAAGATTCAGAAAAGGAGATGCGCGATGCATGACAGCTATCGTTCTTGAGTGAATGATGCAGGACTCGACGAAGAATAGCTCTAGCCATAATCGCTGCTTCTTTGGACTACGAAAGGAATTAAGTAGCAAGGCCCACTCTCGCACGACTGAAATGACCCTGTAGAAGACCTTAACCATCCCAGTCCTGCTCTATGGTGCAGCTGAATGGATTTTGGAATTGAACTGAATTGAATTGACTGTACGGGTTGTACATTCAGCGACATCACGTTAAATAGAAGAGTGAAGGTCCAAAGACTGAGGTGGCTGGGTCATGTAGAGCGAATTTGGCGTTTGGAACTGGAGGCTACTGGCTGCAGATTGAGCTGGCATGCAATAGACATGGAAGCTGTTGAAGAAAATCGCGTTCGCAACAGTGGGCAGGGAGTGGACATGTTTTACGAACTATGTTTGGAGTATGTACTCTGCTGTCAGAAAAAATGCACTGAAATATGCCACCTGAATGCTCAGAGTTCGGCTGTTGCAGCTCTAAAGCCTGCTAACACAGCAGGCATGGATCAGGAAGAACAGAAGTGCGAGGGTTCAATGCTAGGAATAACTGGGTCGTGGAAGGCTATCAGAGGGTGACTAGCTTTTTTCATATTTTTTTCGAAGTGTGTTCACCTTTAAATGAAAAATTATTGGCCCCCGTGTCATACCTACATTTGGTAAGTTGCATCATTGGCAATGTACAAGTATCTCCGGTTTAGCTACCAAAAAACTTAGTGACTCTAACTACCAGCAACCAAAACAGTCTCACTTTGCCAGCTGCTCCATTCAATCCATTCTCCATGGAGTAGAATAAGCCGAAGGCTTTTCCTTCTGAAACCGGCTATGCTATGTGTGGCTATTAAGCCGATCTTTAACTACGACTTATGCAAGAAGTCAACCAAAATGTCAATGATCTGCTTCGGGGAAACCCATTGCACCGACTGACTGAATGCACCAAAACTGGTTTTTCGCTGCTGAAAATAGAAATAGATTTTCCATCTCCAGTACACACAGGGAATACCTTTCAAAAAAAACGATTACATTCGACACATGATGCAATGCCGGTACATTGTCTGACTGAGTGAGTGATTGAATGTGATGGGGCTAAATTCTAGAGAATTCATTCGAGTATATGCGGAAAACTTGGATCATTACCCGTCAATGCAAAAGTACCCACAAAAAAAAATGCGCACTCGTTCCCAGCTTCGTTTATACAATTGACACGTGCATACGTAATCTGCGACGACAACAAAGTTTGCCAGCGAAGTCGAACTTTCGCTATCATGTGGAGGTGTTTCCAGAAAAGAATTCTCAATTGGATTAGATATTTCGGTGCCTTGATGGTTCGGAGCCTTCATGGATCATTGGTTTGGTGGCCACATGTTGGTCACATGATCGAGGCTTACATGAGGGGGTGTTGTTGCTTGGAGAAACTACCCCCTAGTAACTCAATGGAATCTGTTTCGCATTTTTTGAGATACAAAACGCGTGTATGGAGAATTATTTAGTAAATTATCGCGAGTGGTGGTCAGTGCCTCTCCGGATGGGAGAGGCAATTATTTAATGGTTTCAGTTGATTTGTCCAAGCGTTTGATTGGGACCGGAGCAGCAAAATCATATAAATAACACTTAGTTAAGAATTTAGCCAAGGTCACGGTATTAGCATGTCAACTTTGAGCCGCGCGGTTTCTAGACGAGCAATTTAGATTTATTAGTATAATTTCGTGCTTTCGGCGAGTTTGGCTATCAAAGACGTCATTTGCCTACGCTGAGATTGACAAGAGGTGGCGAATAAGTGCAACTGACGCACGTGCCTGATGGAGAATTTTTGTTTAAATCTTCAATATATATCGGATTGAATGACTCAAGATCACAAAGTTGGAGCAGGAAGGAGAGTAAGTAATCGGTCCAACGCTGAACGACTTTGAGTTCCATTCTAGAGGAATGTCAAGCATCCAGGAGTAGTTAAGAGGCTACTAAAGACTCATCTGGAACTCATTTGGGACTTACTTCACAGTCAAAGTGCCTCTAATCACCTACTCATGCCATGTTTGGTGGGACAAACTACATAGAGCAAGGTTCAGCACAGAACGCCCTTCAAAAAATTCAAATGCTTGCCAGGCATCACTAGCGCTTCTCGCACTATGCTTGCTTATGTAATCTATTGACCTGCAATGCATGACTGTTGAAAGGTTGTGAACAAATTTAAACAACGACCTTGGCTGACGCAACATAATCTAAATTTACTCCAGTCAACGACACAATTTTCCTGAATTGTCGGTTTTCTTTGCTGATAAATCGATGCCTGAGTGCGGTATCCATCGCTTCGCTGTAAAGTAATATTCGAGAATATGAATTCTTGAAATATTTTCAACCATAAATATGGAATTCATGAGCATGCATACACCAGTCAGAATCAGAAGGAATGTTGTCATAACTTAAAGCAATGACTACTCCTCCGTTTCTTTTACAAGCATTTTCGCTAAATCAGTGGCAATGGTGGCAATTTGAGTTTTGACACTTCTGCACTTCCGTGGTGTTCCCATTTTGTATTTTTTTTTAACTCCAACGCCTTAGCCTTGCCTTGGAACACTAGTCTGACAGAAAGAAAAAACCGATTCTATGATCGAAAAAGAATCCATCAGACGCTCTTGCATTCACTGGCATCGTAGCTTATCAGAGATAACAATACAGTGCCGCTTGCCATAAAGAATCTCGATGAACAACTAAGCAGCAGAGAAAACTGGTCAACGGCCGATTAACAGAGGCACGAAGTCCGCAGTGAACTCGTACTGGTAATAAGGGAAATCAAGTCGGTACAGATGGTTGAATGAGCTGCAATGTTGTGGCAAAGATCATGGAAACCAACTCTGTAGAATCACACATTCGAGGCTCATTATACAAAAAAATATGTTGTGTCTTCCAGTAGAACTTTTGCCAGTAATAATTAGTTTGAGCTGATACTTTGACCTTCCAAAGTGCCGAACTGAGCAGAGAACTGATGTGATGTTGCAATGCCACGCTGAGGTTACAACATATCCAGTTGGAGTAATTAACGAACGACCTAATTAATGGTTTTTCGGTTTCGCACAATGTTCTGGGGATTTCTTGAGGATAACATTTCCTTCTCTAGAGGTTCTTAATCCGTGTACCACGTTACGTTTTGCTTTGCAGCGGAGAATTTTCAAAATTCAAATCAAAGCGGACTTTTCGTTGTTACATAAACTCTACTGTTAGGGCAGAAGTCTGTGCATAAAAATGAAAATTCAAAGGAAATTCGGTGAACTTAGGTCGGGAAAAGTTGTCGCTGTGATTCAGTGGTTAGTATGTTGGACTGCTATGCGAGCTGCGTAGGTCCTCTCGTCAAGAAATGGCAAACCTCCCAGAGTGTAATTTGCCTTCTTCATGGCCGCGAAAAATGTTCGGCAAACCTCTGAGACTGTAATTAGCCATGAAAAACGCAAATTACACTCTGGGAGGTTTCCTATCTCTCTCCGAGAAGTGGTGCCGCGAAAAATGTTCGGTGAATAGTTTTGGGTTTGGAAAAAGCGACTCAACTCGCAGTTTGGAATCGGCAATAATTTGTAGGTTATTTCCAGTCGTGTGGAAAATGTAAACTGCACAACGTGAATGGTTGTGAGAAGCTAGCCCTTAGTACGGGTACCACGGGCTTTGGTTCTACATTGACAGGAATCTCTGGACCACTACATTTTTTTACCACACGACGCACTTGCTTTTCTGTGTCAATTTTGTCTATCGACCAAACAGGCAGAAACCAGTGGAATTCCTCACAATTCCGTGACTGAACGCACTGATTAGACACAGTGTATGGAGAACCTAGCCTTTTGTACACTGGCGCCTCCAAGATGGATACATCAGGAAGGAATTGCTTAAGATTTTCGAAGTGCATTTGAGGTGAATACACGCTCCACCCTACATTCCAATCTCTCAGCCCCTGGCAGTCTAAGCATATGACACTAAACATTGCTTATGAAGGTATGGAAGTGGCTTGGGTTCAAGTATTTTGAGGCACGTACACCTCTGTGGTCTTTACATGCAGTCTGAGGATTAAAGAAAGGACAGACATTTCCCTCGAAAGGTCGTTGATATTGTTGGAAGATCTTGCCCAATGTACGAACCAGATTTTTATAAGCCAACCGTCCAGGGACCCATGCAGACTGCTATGTACAAGCCGAGAAATTTGCCTTCGAGTTTTGGCTTAGAAGGTTTCTGGTTCTAGTTTGGTTGTATGTGGATCATATCGCCCTAGAGATGAAGCAGCTATCTAGCCCTTTTTAGCAAATGTAGGATATGATTCTGAGGCCCAGATGCACTACGGTCTCTAATATCTGTTATGCTACCCCAGGGGTCCAGTGGCTCCAATTATCCACTGGGCTTACTGTGCTTTGGACTGACGCAATAATATGTTCTGTTGTCTCTCTTTGCTTTCCGCAAAATCAACCTTCGTCTGTAACTCATCTTATGCAGATGGGATCTAAATGGGCAGTGTCCAGCCAGTAAACCAGTTGTTGGGTTCGATATATTTTGTCTCTGGTCTCAGGCACATGGTTCAGCCAGTTCGACAACTTCCTCTTGTATTATTTTAGAGGGTTCAAAACCAACGAATGAGGTTCAAGCTCCTTTTCTCGCCAGACAGAGTGATAGGGAAGTGGTTGCAGAGAAGCTACGGCTATAATAAGTGGGATAAAGCCACCCAGAGGTCCAAGCAAGTTTGATTACAAACTGACCATCAGATTTGTGTCAACCTTTCAATGTTTGGCTGTGACAAATCTGTTCAAGCACAGACTATCCATTCTTTCCACTTCAACAATACTGACTGACAGGTACATACATGTCCTCTTTCGTTTAGGGTTAAGTAGCATATACCACTCAGACCAAGTCCTTGTAGTTAACTGAATAATGTATGCATGTCATTATGAAAGTGTTTGACCTTGTCTGCCCAAGGAGCAAAACCTTTCGAAGGTTGAACAGTGAAAGCGTTTAGCATTACATGAGCAAATCCGACAGCTGGGTGGGCATTTAGGTTACGGTTTGACGAAGTTTACTGCGTCAGAAATACCTTTTGTCGCATAACAAGTCGTAGTTTCCCTTTAAAGCAAAAACAAATTAGTTAGTCTCCACTAATTATACTAATAAAAAACGGAGAAAAAAATATTCTTTTTCCAAGTAAAATGTGACAGAGCTCTTGTCAATTGGCAGCATTAGGTGGTATAAACTTTACAACCAACACAAACTTTACCACTGTATGTATCTACCTGATTTCCTTTTTTTTTCTTTTACAGCACCATTAGCTCTATCAGTGATCTCCACTCGCATGCCAACGTTTATTATCAGCAACTTCATCGCTTTAAGGTCAAGTGGGGGCTGCTCATTGCATCTTATCTCGCCACAAAACCTAAACTCGTTTCTAGAATCATCCCGAGTGGATAGTTAGTACCACCACCGCCTCTCAATTACCCCGGTGGGATTAAATGAAACAATTCCTGCCTCGGCCTCGGTGGAAGCATAAATTCGGTAATTCAACGAAGCAAATTGCTAAAAATCAAATTAATTGAAGGAAATTTTTTTCATTCGGTCGGAAATCTGTGTGCGAATAGTGTCCACCTACCCGGCTTTGAGTGTTTGTGCGTTTCAAGGGGAATTACTAGTTCACCGTTAAAGCGAGACTGACGCCACAGCCGGTTTCCTTCTCCATCTCCATCCCCAAAAAGCGAACAAGAAAAAAAAAAACTCGATTTGTAGATTGACCATCCAAGCACGCAGTGCAATGATCCGCATAATGGACATGCTACTTGCTAGAGATTTTGTGGCACACACAAGTTTCATTTTAAATTGCGGCTCCATGTACGGATCGCACTCAGTCGAGAATTTGCTCTAGTGCCGTTCAGATACATCGTCCAACGTATTCGTGTCGTGTCGGTCGCTGTCGCAATCGCAGTAGTCATAGTCGCGAGCAAAGTGTACCCCCAACTATGGAGAGTTAGATACATAAAATTTCAAGCACACGCCAATGCTCAATCGCAGTCTTTAGACAGCTATCGACGAAGCTGGGTCGTTTCATAAGATCTGCGAGCATAAGATTGAGATAAGCTCCTGCTACAGTTGCCTTCAAAGAGTGTTTTCACCCTCTAGTGTGATTTCTTGTTGATGAAGTGTGCAGTGTAGTGAAGTGAAGTGTTAATTGCAATTGAAAAAGGATACACAACGAAGAAGGAAGACAATGCCCGACTCAGAGGCAGCTGGCATCGAGATGGCTATGTCGCGAAAGGAGCGCGAGGAGAAAGGTAAGCTGGAGTCGGAATTTCGTTGGTTTTGGAGATGTTTTTTCCCTACAGATTCTGTCTACAACCTTATCGTTCGATTTGTTATTCAGTTTAATGGGCACTTAATAGTTTAAACGAAACGATGAATGCTGGTTATCATCCGTGTTATCTGCTGGGGGTGACAGATCAGACTGATTCTCATTTTTAAATTCTAGTTCTTTCTAAATCTTGGGAAACCTTGAGAAATCTATAATTCTGTCTGAGTGCGATGTCTATTTGGGAGCTTAAGGGTTTCCAGATCAGAAATACAAGAGTGCATGAGATTCTACAGAGGTGTCGAAACATATGTCCATTCAATGGGGATGAAAAATCCTGTACTTTCTTAAATCAACTTTAACCTACTGAAGGATTTATAAGGCGGAGATTTTCGGTTTGGAGTGAACCACAACGCACCATGAGTACCTCTTCGTTAAATAAGAGGAATTCTGGTTTGATGCCTGCTATGCATATCTAATATCAGACTCGTGTTTGCGTTGGTCCACCATTGGTATGAACCGTGACCCAAATGATGTCTACAGGTATGGCGAGGATACTGCTTCTAGCCAGAATTCCTATGTCATGTAGTCTCCGTGGCATGAGGAAGAGAATGCTGTAGGCGAGACGACATTTGTATGGAATGAGCTGTGCCCGCGCCAACACCCGAGGTACAAGGAAAAACGCAACGTGATGTCACTGGCGCGATTGCGAGTATTGGGACGGAAGTGGCAAAGATAGGTTTAGCGGCCAATGAGAGCAAAAAGAAAAATATGCTGTCATGTGGAAGGGACACCCAACATCGACGTATCGAACTGGAGGGAGTTAGCTAAGGTTCGGGCTAACTGGAGAGGCTTGTTGGTTGAGGCCCAAGTTCACCTCGAACTGCAGTGTCACCTAAAGAAGAGCTGTGCACCCAAAGAGCTAATTAGTTCTGCTCTACCGACCCCACATCCGGAGAAGTGTCTATCCGTCAAAAGATCCTGAGATTTATTCTAATTAGTCTCGATGTGATCCTTTCAAGGAATGTTGATATGTTTAGACACAATCAAAAAAAAAATCGCGCTTGACACTGTCAAAGGCCTTCCCAAAGTCAATGAACAGCAGGTGTAGAGCCATTCAGTGTGTTGCTCAATTTGGTCCGCCAAAGAATCACTGTGATCGACACAGGAAGATCGAAACCGAAAGCCTGGTTGTTCGGAATCGAATATGTTCTCATGTTTTTCATTATTTATTCGTTTAAGGATTCGTGCGAAAAATAAGACACGTATAGCATTAATGGTTTGAGGAGTCAGGCCTTGAGCCTCCTCAAGCTGTACCACCAGCTATATTGCACACCCCTCTATATAGGAGTATGTCTTGCTAAGGGTTCAATTAACAAGATTTCCATAGCTGTAGCCAGCTTATTCAACTCGGGTTCTCTCTTCAACTCCGTTACACGCACTGCATTTCCCTCATCTTTATGCAATATGGAGACTCTAGATCATCCATAGCGTCGGGGGAAAAAAAAAAAAAAATTCGTGTTTGTTTATTTTATGCTATTGTGTTTAATCTGAATGCAATCATGGAAAAGCGTAGCATCAAGAACAATTAAAACTTTTCTTACACCCATCCCATCACATGTTTTAAAAATTAACAATCAATGCAAACAAATCTCTCACTTTGTACAATACCCGAGAATAAATTACGTTGATTTGTAAAATTTGTAATTCCTCGATGACTTGCAGTAAAGCAAGGTATACAAAGGCTGCAATATGTCGAGCTGGAACATTTGCAGAGTTGGTGCATACAAAACATAGAAAGAAAACGTATTGAGCTTGACGATCGTGATCGTGTTCTCGGAAGAGAGTGTCAAGAGTACTTTCTTGCCCATTCGATTCTGTTCGGGACGAGCCGGAGCTCAATCAAGTCAGCCTCTCCAGTCTACACGATTCTTAACCAGCTGTCTCTAGATGATGCACCGAATTGATCACGGTCACTCTCTACTTGTATCATCGAAAGAAAGATCGTCTTCCTACTCCATCGATGGCGGAATTGAAGATTCTTTCGGTGGGAGCTTTTCCCTTAGGCTTTGCGCACAGCGGCGCTATTAAGCGATGCGATACGAGAACCGTTTGCGTGCGATAAAATAGTCCATATGTAGTCTTATCGCTTCATTATGACGGCGTGATGCCTATTGTGCTACAGATTATTACTATCGGGCGGTTGTGGCTCGCAACGATTATCTTATCTACCAACAGTTTGTCGTCTCCAACCATCTTCACGTCCTGTGGATCGGGCTTAGCGAACCAAAATTTGTAGCCAGCTGCTTCAATTGGTCTCAGAAAATCCCTGTTAATTAGCAGCAGGACGGAAAATTGTCTGTGGCATTGATTAAAACCGCCGAGCTGTGAAGATTTAGATATTAGAGGAACCTTCTTCCGCCTAAACGCAACTAAATTTAGGTTAAGATAGAATAAGCTTAAGCTTTGAGCGATCACAAGTGTCGCCAATCTCAGGAACAAACGCACTGCCGAAGTCCTTCGAAAACTACTTGTCACATTTGATTAAACTACGCCCGTATGATTTGAGTTCGTGAAAGATATCAGACCAATTAGCGAAACCTTCTTGCTTTCCAGTGAGCTGTGACCTGCAGTATAACGTATGAGAATTCTTAAGCGTGTTCAAGGCGAGGAGCCATTCGTATGAAGTCTGTGTTTATGCTAGCTTATAGAAGTTCCCTAAAACACGATGTATTCCTCAGTTCCCTTGTCAGTCTTCTCTTGCCCGTTCTGGGAGTCAACACAGTGAAACATCACCTGCTAGGTGATTGATCTGTAAACCAAGTGGCAGTAAGTGGAGAAGGGTCTCCATAATACTCTTACACAACGGACTTTCACCGTTTTTGTGTAGTCTTAACACTCCATAAAGGGCTTCAACCTGTTGTTGAACTCGGTCTTAGGTCACCCTGGGTTAATTAAACACAATTACTGAGACGGTCTGTGCGTTAATATAGTTCAACATTGTTTTTCACGAAAACATAAACTAAATATAGGCTTCAAATCATACCTCTTAGATAATCGCTGTTCAGGGGTCATGCTTTAATCATCTACTTATGTCGTCAACACGTTATTAAAAACAATTCCCAGGTTTTTTACTGAACCGGAAAAATTCTAGTAAACACTGGGGAAGTGGAAGGTTTGACAGGTGTCATTACTGGACACTGTCTACGCAAACGACTTCTGCAGAAGCTATATGAACAAGAAGGAGGAGGAGACTATTCTCCGTCATCTTTGTACCTATCCAGCTCTCTCCCCAAAAAAAAAATTCCACTTAGGAGGTGTCTTCTACACCACCTTAGGCGACCTGATAAACATCGATGTTAGTAACATCCTACGATTCATAAGAAGCTCCAATTGGTTCAATGAGAAGGCAGGAGATCTTTCCGAGATCCTTGTGGTATCACAAGGGACTCCTCATGGGTCTAAGTATGTTGGCTTTAGCTGGCAGCCACTTCAACTTAACCTTAGCTCGTTGACAGATTGTTTAATCAATCAAGGCATGTTTGGATCACTTTAGTAATGAATGTGTCGATCATTTTATGAGTCCAGCCAGCCTGAAGCCTGTTGAAGCTGGGACGAGGATAAACGTGAATGAATCAGAAGTGATGCCCTTTAAAGGATAGGTGGATAGTAGTTGCTGTAACTTGGGTGTTCAAAGGTCACTACAGGGTCCATCCATTCGCTTATACATAGACTCAGTTCAAGTTCCCTTCATTATGGAGTGTTTTATGCCGGCTAAGTCTCAAAAAACTTTCCCAACCAAACATTTAAGGACACAATCAAATACAACGAGTAGTGAAGAGGTTGACCTACAAATTTGTAGGCGCAAGATTATGACGGAGTCAATCTCTCATCGCTTTAATGTCAAAAGTCTCTTTTATTCCATATTGTGTAACAAAGCTTGTCGTTGAGGAAATTAAACTCTAATCACTTTGATATTTAAGCCAAAAAGCATTTAACGGTTGAGAATACATAAATTTTGCTTTTCAACTCATTTTGCTCACATTACACTCGTAAAGAGTGATCACTGATCTGGAAATGTCGATGTCTTTGCTTGTTTGTCTTCTAAGATACGGGTTCGTTGAACAGAGTTACAACCTACGATTAGGGCTGCCGTGTCTTAGGAATTTAACAGAAAGCTGATTCAGAAAAACTGGTTACGGCTTGAACTTCATTTTTTGACGAATCTCCCATTAGCTGTGGCAGTCGCAGCAAAAACTGCCTTTAGGTCCAGGCCCACCCTAAACTTGAATGCCACCATACGTCATCATCAAGAATCAGAAGATTTGACAAGAAAGACAAAAATTTTGTAAAACGTGAAGACATATGAAACAAATTTGACAATCTAAAGTGAAAGAACCGTTACTAATCCCACAGGCGACACGGAAGTTTTTGCGATGTCAAACTCCTATCTACGACTTATAGTCTGTCAAACAACGATGACTCAACTTGTTGGCATCACCTTTAAAGCCCAATTGGTTAGCAAATCAATAATCTAAACAATTCTTAATGAATCAATAAAGCGACGCCTTCACTGTTCATCTGTTGTGTCAACTGATTTATCGATTAAATTTGTCCGTTCTCCGATTGTTTTCTGACGCCAATCCGTGGTGTTTCGAGTTCCATTTCAGAGTCGTTTCTTGCCCTCTTGATTACCTTCACGTTCCACACGTGACACACACGAATTCGACACACTCGGTGGATGAACCACAAGACAAAAAAAAAACATCACAAGTAATCCAATAAACATCTAGGTGTGATCTGTCAATCCGATGTGATTTACGCACGTTTATTCCCCAAAATATGTCAACATTTTGACATTTGTTTACCCATCCAGTTCCAACCTCATCTCAGAATTCTGAGGCAAATAAAAGGTCAGTGTCGCAAGTCTGGAACAATAACTCACATAATCTTTTGTAGATACAATGTCATTATTTTGTTGCTGCTACCGACTGACGTGAGAAATTCCATTTGTCAGCGAAATGTATGTACATTTGCTGGTTGACACTTTGTGTTACATAAATTTCTCCACGTACCTATAGATAAACTGTATCTATGTGCAGTTCGTTTGAAATTCCGCAGACTTTCTTTCGATAGATGAATAGTTTGTTTTCTTCTCCATTGTGCTTGGTCGGTGAATGGCTGACTGGTCGCCTTCGGATTTATAAATCGAAATGAGCAAAAATTGATTGCATTGGCTATGCACGGTGACCACAATTGTAACTTGTACACATCAACAGGCTTCTCAATTATTAACGACAATGATGGTGTTATCTAGATTGTCATCGTGCTTATATGATCGACTATAGAGAGAAATGCTTGCAGATAGTTATTATTGGATGGCAATTGGCAGCATTGCCATCGGATTATAGAAAATTACCAACCAGAGAGCTGTCATTAGTGCAGTTTGAGCGTGAGATTGATGGGACTACTTTCGTTCCACGAAAACTTTTATTTTAAATTGCATTCTGAGAAGACGCTGACGTCATATCGAAAGTTTTTAAAATCTCTATGTTTGTAACCGTTAATAGGTAAATTTTTCCTGTCGCGTGATAGTTTATCTAGAATCTGTCTCTTCTGTCACAATGACAGCCACTTAAATTCGACACATTATCACGATTTTTCTATAGACCACCTTTGACAGATTGATCCCAGTGGATGCAATAAATTATTTGACTTTTAAAATATTTGCATTTGATGCGGTTTCTATTGAATAAAATTGAATAAATATTTGGCGTGAAAGCCTGTAGAAGCCCAAGGCCTAGCTTCTCGCATCTATCATGCGGTTTCCGCAGCCATTTGTTTGTCAAAAGTCGCAACATCTAAATTCCGGCATTTTATGTTCATATCCACGTTCCCACTGGCTCTGACGTTTGTATACGTAAAGCAATGCGGTTAGGTTGCAACTGGTGATCAAAAGTCTTAACTGATGACAATCACTGTTACAAAGCAAATATTTACGAAGTAAAGTTTGAATGACTTATTTTGAGACGCTTGACGTTTGAAGCTTGAAGTGGTTCCTCTTGAAAAGGGGCTCGTTTAGAGCAAAGGTATGTAGGTACATTGTATATATGAAGTCAGATAGAAATCATCTCATCCATTTTTGGAAACACCGTCACATTTTATTTGACAGAGTTGTCAGCATAAAATATTTGGCAACTTTCGACTAGGCTTTGCATTTACTCCTGCAATCAGTTGACGTTTTTATAAGGAGCGCTTCTGTCAGAAGCAATAAAAAACCCACCAGAGCGCTGATAAATTAAATCGACACTAACTCATATCGAACTTTGTATCTGTCACAAAAGGGTTTTTGTGTTTCCGAATGGCCATTCAATTCTCGTGCAGATTCGTATGCACATGCTGGGCAATTCATTGGAAATAAAATTGAACATCCGCACAAAAATGTTTGTCGCCATTTTAATTGGATTTTCTCTCTTGTGTCGTTTCGCGAATGACAATCGAATTAAACAGTTGAGCTGGACGGTAATGATTAGTTAGTCGCATGTTTGCCTTCATTACACTCAATTTGAAGTGGGTGTGGTCGGAGAAGCTGTTAATTCACTTAATCAAATTAACTAAGTTGACGCTTTTTTTTGTGACATAATTAAGCCCGGAATTCAGATGCAGAACTTACTAATTGGAGAAGTTCCATTTGACAGATGTCTATTGATGACGTTTGTCGACTTGTGAGATTTTAGAAATTCAGTTTGTAGGTCTTCCACCTGCACTGTCAAGGTAGTTATTATATTTTCTGAAAAGTCATTGTTGTGGGTCAGGGTAGTGCCGTGGAGGAAGGTAGGGTTTATGTGGGAAGGAAAGACCCGCTCCACCATGCACCACCTATTCGGTAACCAAGTCTCCTGCCGTTTAGTTAAAAGGAACCTATTAAGATACCAGACCGACTTCAAGAATAGAAGGAAGACAGAGAAGAAAAGAAGATCCAGAAGACCACGTCCATATTCAGAAGAAAATTGAAAAGCCGGTCAATAACTACACCAAGCCAATTTGGCTACGCCTTCATTTTTAATCAAAATCTTCCTCCGAAAGCATAGACTACACCATACCCAAACAAAATTTTGACAAAAACTCCTGTCCAGGTTATTCTGGGCGCAGGAAGCGTTCTTAGAAGATAAGTTGGTTAACTTCTATCTCTTTCCGTCTCCCAAATCATTTTAGCATGTTCCAGGGGAAATTAATGGTGAAACGGGATATCAGCCCTAAACGCCCCATCTTATCCAAAAGCCAAGCAGCAGTGAATTCCTTGGACTAGATTGCCTAGATTGCCGATCATCATTTGAAAAGATGGCCGGGTCGCGGTTTCTTAGGCGCGCGAACTTAGTGCTACTCATACCCTTAGATACGTTTCGTAGGTGTCCGTCAGGGGGCTTGAACAAAATCCACTCAAGTGAAACTATGTAGGACTAATCCAACTTCCATTTTCTCCATCTTTCAATAGGACATCCGATCAGACTCTGAAGACTCTAAATCTATCTTCAGTTGCCTATAATAGGGTCAAGTCCATAGGCAAATCATGGCTCTAAAACACGTCCATGGTAACAGGGAAAAGACTTTTCGCCTTTTTAGATTTTAGATTTTTGGATATTCATCAACTCTAGGAATTCTTTCCACCATTTGTGATGCTATGGATTAAAGCGAGAGCCTCTAAAGCACAGGTTGTGTTTTTATGCACGTCATCCTATCAATTTTTTCAAATGAATTCCAACCTTTTCTTACGTTCCTGTTTCTACTTTCAGAGAAA
The DNA here is from genome assembly GCA_917880715.2 of Matsumyia berberina. NCBI lineage: Eukaryota > Metazoa > Arthropoda > Insecta > Diptera > Syrphidae > Matsumyia > Matsumyia berberina. The sequence goes on from OU862872.1 coordinate 113,845,556, forward strand.
GCCGATTATGAGGAGCGTATTGCCGACCCAATTGCTGGATCAATTGGAGATCTTGGACCATGGCAAATCTGGATATGTATGGTCATCTTTATGATGAAATTCCCGGTTGGATGGCATCAACTGGCCACGGTTTTCCTAGCTCCACCTGTTAACTTCGAATGTGCCGTCCCGAATAACCTGACCGACAGATGTTCTGACGAATGCACCTCAATCGCCTACGACCGGAGCATTTTCAAGGAGACCATTGTCACAGAATGGGGACTGGTCTGTAATAAGCGGTATCTAGCCAGCTTGGTCCAGACACTCTTTATGTTTGGCATTCTGGTGGGAAATATCGGATTCGGAGTTTGGTCGGATAAGTAAGTTGAACCAGACACCTCTTTGCGTATCGAAATCTTAGTCGTAACTTCAAAATTTCTTTCTTTAGAGCTGGCCGACGTCCTCCGTTGGTATTCTCAGTGCTAATGCAGTTGGTTTGTGGTGTATTGGACGCCTTTGTACCGTGGTTCTGGGTATTCTGTGTGTTTAGATTTTTGCTGGCTGTCGCTACTGGAGGAAGCATGATGACAAGGTGAGCAATTACAAAACTTTGCACTTGAATTGTTCATTAACTCGTGTGTCACTTCTAGCTTTGTCCTCGTCATGGAGATCACAGGCGCAAAGAAACGTGAAGTCATGTCCATTCTGTATCAGATTCCCTTCAACTTGGGACACACATCGCTGCCACTTTTTGCATACTATCTCCGCGATTGGAGGTGGTTCCAGTTTGCCATATCGATTGTGTCGGTGATTTTCATCTCCTACTACTGGCTGATTCCGGAGTCTCCGCGCTGGCTACTCTCAGCGGGACGTCTTGATCAAGCTGCAAAGGTCCTGGAAAAGGCTGCCATAACAAATAATAAACCGATTCACAATATTCGCAGTGACCTGGAGGAGTCGGCGCGCCGTAAAATATCCAAGCAGGAGGTCAAGAAGGGCACTCTGATCGATCTGTTCCGGTATCCGAATCTCAGGATCAAGACGATTTGCATGACAATCAACTGGTTCGTGTGTGGTCTCACGTACTTTGGCGTTTCACAGTACGTTGGAGAGTTAAGCGGCGATATATTCACTAACGTTGCCATTGCTGGAACCCTTGGAATCCCCGGAACACTCATCTCGATCCTCACGGGCAGATACTGGGGCAGAAAAATCTCTCTAATGGTCTCGAACACCTTGGCCGGTTGCTGCATGTTGGCGATTGCTTTCGTTTCCGAGGACAATGCCTTTCTGAAGGTCGTCCTAGCGTCGATTGGTGTCTTCGGCATGGCGGTCTCATTCCCAATTGTGTATCTCTACGGCGGAGAGATGTTCCCGACTGTGGTACGAAATGCTGGCATGGGTTTCGCCTCGATGTTGGCTCGCATTGGTTCGATGTCGGCTCCGTTTGTTTCGCAAACAGTGGACATTGCCCCTTGGATGCCACCACTCATTTTCGGCGTTATTCCCCTCATTGGAACAGTGCTGGTGTTATTCTTACCCGAGACGAAGGGTGCCCCACTACCAGAAACAATCGAGGATGGTGAAAACTTCGGAAAGAAGAAGAAATCAGACGCAGACGGACAGAAGATTTAAAACAGAATCCGACGCCTGAATCAATGCAGTTGCCATAAGATATTTTGTTTTTAAGTTTGTGTAGACTAGTTTAGCATTATATTCAACACACACACACCCACACATGAGCTATGTCACATAGATATGCCGTTTTTGTATGCCAAAGATAAATCATGATTTTCTTTTTTTGTTTTTCCTTTGTAAATAAATCTTCTGTAAAGTTGATGCAGACGGGTATATTCTTTTGCCAACTCAAGATCAAACCGCCTGCGAAACTCAAGAATAAGAATCGGAGGATCCAGCAGGAGCATTTACACAATCACCAAAGTGGAAATAAGTGGCTTCGACTCCAGCTATTCGATTAATTTGAATTTTAAGACAGACTTTTGGTTACTTCGATCGTGGGTTAGCTCAAGGTTACCAGTTTCAAGCAGTGAACTACCCAATGAACCCCAAGTAAGGATGAGCTCACAACCACTGTCAAGAACGACAAAGGGGCAGAACTTGACGTTGCTTCCAGAAGTCTGTTTTTAGTCGCACCAACAACTTCAGCTATGCTCTGGCTGTGGCTCTTAATACAACTGATCCTCGACTGGATTCAGGCTGCGAGTAAAGTGTCAGATGTAGAAAAATGACTGATGCAATCGAACCAATGGTACTGTTGAGTAATTTTAACCTCTTTGGAGTTGAGGGTCTGTAAATAGCTATAGCCGGAGGTTAAGTTGGGTGGGCCCTATTACACTACCAAAATCTGATATGCAAGATAGTTCACAATTGAAAAACAGCAGCACAGGTGCTGGGGTTTATGCCAGTTTCCAGTTTCCAACACGCGACAGCGCTCGGGTATTTCAAGCGGAAGTCCACGCTGATGAACTGTGTGTAACAGAAAAACCTAAGGAACCCGTATTTCCTCTTTTTAGACAGCCAAGCAACAAGCTTGCCTGAGACTGTCTCAACCTCCTCGAAAGTCTTGCATCGGTAAATAAGGTTACCGTAGCCTGGATTCTAGGACATGACGGCTTTTTTTTTTTTTAACGGGTAACGAACGGGCTGACTGCCTGGCGAGAAGAGGCGCTTGCCGCCCACTTGCTGGTCCCGACCCCTGTTTTGGGGAACCACCCAAGAGTGCTCACTCTAACATAATGGGAGATCAACAAACACGTCGACTACTGGGCCAACCTCCAGGGACTTAGACAAGCGAAAAAGTTCATCAAACCCACCCTACACAAGGGCAAGTCTTTACTTGATCTCACCAAAGGCGAGAGTCTACCAAAGGCATTTGGGGTCCCTAATACAGGATACAGGGTGGGGGAAAGTTGTGGCGAGGTTGGAGAGGAGCGCTTCAAGAGTAACTGGCTCTGATATGAGCCCTTTAGCTATTTAAAGTGGTCTACTTAGGCTTTAGTTAAACCATTTCGATCTAGGGATACGTTTGCTGATACTGCGGAAGTCAAGGCTTGATAGATCGTAGAGATAATGGAAGAAGTGCCTAAGAGATGAACTCCTCTTCTTCCTCGTCTCTGCAGCTTCTACAGAAGTCGTTGAAAGGGACTCCTATGATTTCTGTTTATGGAAAGAAATCTTTATGAATTCTTTAAGCCTAGAAAAGAAAATTGTTTTACCAATTTTGACCTAATTGTTGGGGTTTTCAGTGGATTTTAAAGCTCCCTGACTGTTTATGGACAAGAAGATGGCTTTCCCACCTACCGAACACAAAGAGTTGCCGATACTTCCCCTTGAAATATACTGCAGTGGTCCGGCAGATGGAGTGAGACGTTAAGGACAGATACCGGTAACAGAGATCATTGCCAGAGGATTAGAAATTTCACTGATCACTTTCAAATTTATTAAAAAAAATACGAGTACGCCATTTTTTATTTCGCACTGTACTGTAAATCAAAGTATTCTTTGCAATCACTCTGAATCTCAAACAAATTCATTCGACTCTCGTCGGTCGTAGAATTTAGACGAATACGTTGGAGCAAATATTTGAAATTAGAAACTCTATGCTGTCCGTTTGATAACCTTGTACAACACGTCTGGGTCCTTGCGGAAAACTAGTTTAATTTTAAAAAAAAATTGAAGGCGAAAAGAAGAGGACGTCACAATGTCAGGTAAGAATGAAATGAAATCCTTTAAAAGACTTCTTGGGTAGATATGTGTTCGGGTTTTTGACGCAAATTTCCGACTGGAAAACAATCATTTGCTTTGATGAAACCAAAATAGAATTTCTGTGAAAATTTAGACGAAAATAGAATTTTTTTTTCGACTTATTCGGTCACTTAGATGATAAGATTTGTATTAAGACGGATTCAGAGCATAAGTCCACAGTGATTGTCTGTGGGAATAATGTGATTGTCTCGGGTCATAGTGTCGATTAATTTGGAGTTTTGTATGTTTAATATACCAAATATACGAAAATGTATGTACTTACATGGATTATTGAGGTCCTGTTTCTCCTTGTGAGTCCTAGTGTTTTGACTGGTCTACAAAGGGCCAATTTCGGTGATGTATGCTCGAGTTATATTCCCTGTTCCTTGAATCTTGAGGTTGACCTTCACTAGAAGGTGTGAGTGCCTTCTTCCTTGAACAGCTCACGAGCGGAATACAGGCACTTTCTGCGAATGAGCTGGTCTTTGCCTGACCAATTGTCGACATTAAGCTTATTTCCTTCAATGACACTCTGAATTGGAACCCAGAGCAGAGTGACAATAGACTTGATCACAAAAGAAGGAAAGAAACGATGCGTTCGTAACGCCTTGTGACCGCAAGAGAGCACCTAGGATATGAACCCTTAATGACGACTTTTTTTTTTCATTTTAGCAAATCGTCCTACAGATCCAATTTACGATTCCATCGGAGAGTCGGGTACTTGGCAAGTCTACATGTTACTCCTGCTGTCTTTTTCGAAATTCTCCGTTGGATGGCATCAACTTGCTACAGTGTTCTTGTCTCTGCCGATTGATTTCTGGTGCAAAGTGCCAGGCAATGATACCAATGCCTGTTCGGATGACTGCAAGGAACTGGAATTTGACCGAAGCGTCATCGAGACGACAATGCGAGAGGAGTTCGGCTTGATCTGCAGCAGATATCAATGGGCCCATTATGAACAGACAATCTTCATGCTTGGCATCTTGTTGGGAAACATCACCTTCGGCATTTGGGCAGACAGGTTGGTTACAATCTCCCTCCAGCTGTTCACTGACTGATGATTTCTTTTCAGACAAGGTCGACGAATCGCATTGGTGACTTCCGCTGTACTTCAGTTGGTTGCTGGATGTCTTGCCGCTTTGGCACCGTGGTTCTTTCTATTTTGCTTCTTCAGATTCCTTACTGCCGTGGCCACTGGAGGAAACATGTTGATAACGTGAGTATGGAACTTTGACTGGCTCTCAATAAATGCAAATGTTTCTGTTGCAGCTTCTGCATGCTCATGGAACTTTTTGGACCTCTTCGTCGAGAGTGGTACACGTCTGTGGTCTTTCAACTTCCCTTCAATTTCGGTCACATGCTAGTCCCGGTGTACGCCTATTTCTTAAGAAACTTCAGGTGGTACCAGTTTGCCATGTCGGTTTTCTCGATTTTGTACCTTCCGTACTTTTGTCTGGTTCCGGAATCTCCGCGCTGGCAAATACTTAACGGCCAAGAAGAAGAAGCAATTATGACGCTTGAAAAAGCCGCGATCATCAACAAAATGCCCACCGATGGCATTCGAGATCACGTCGAATCTGCTATCAGAGCCCGAGCTGCCAAAGAAGTGGTTAAGAAGGCAAAAGTGTTTGATCTACTGAGGACTCCGAATCTAAGGCGCAATACCTTGTGTATATTGTTCAATTGGTTCGCCGTCGGCTTCAATTTCTTTGGGGTTTCTCAGTACGTTGGCCGACTTGGTGGTAACATCTTTATCAACGTAGCCGTGAGTGGTTTCTTCTCCATACCTGGTCTGATTGCGTCTGTGCCGGCTTGTAGATATCTGGGCCGGAAGCCTGGTTTGGCAATCGCAAATTTATCCGTCACCCTATCCATGTTAATTTTCGTGTTGATTCCCAAACCGTGGGAAATTCCCAGGTTGCTCTGTTCGTCGATTGCGGTGTGCGGTGCCTTTATGGTCTTCCCAACTTGTTACCTCTATGCCGGCGAGATATTCCCAACGGTTGCACGTAACTCTGGCATTGGTGCAGCTTCTATGTTGGCTCGTGTCGGCGCTATGTTATCGGCACATATTTCAAGTCTTTTGCGGTTTGGCTATTGGATACCGCCCACAACATTTGCCACTGTTGCATTCGTGGCGTTCCTTTTGACACTTTTACTGCCGGAAACGTTGAATGAACCATTGCCGGAGACGCTCCTTGATGCTGAAAATTTTAAAAAGAAGACGTAACGCATTTTAGAAACAAATATATGTATGTGTATGTATTTGAATGTTGGATTTTTATTTAAATGATGGCAGAAGGCAGCCATTAAGGCTCGTTAAGTCTCAGAAGAAAGAGGAGGGTTCTAGAGAGGCTAGATTTTAGATTTTTGGAACCGAGTGGTGAGTATTCCCTCTGCATGCTGCAAAAAGATTTGAAAGCACTTAGCTAATTCGGTCTTTGAAATATGTTTTGAAAAATGACCTGGATGTACGGACAGTTACGGCGTTTAACACTTTGGCAGGAAGCTTCCCCTAAAGCCGCCGTGGACGAAGTGACGTCTAGACTAAAGAGCAGACGAGGGATTATATACAAGTTCATTGGTATGCTCAGAGTTCAGAACGTTACCTTGCTTATGCAGAATTGGGTGGTTGTCGGGAGGACAACACACCACCTCAATTCAAGTCGCCGTGCTGATAGGTGAGGCTTTTCTTGAGTTTGAAAGGAACGGAACGTGTGATGAAGGTAGTTCAACCGAATCTGCACCACAGGAAAAATTGCTTCAACAGTTTGAAATCGCTGAAAGGCGAAAAGTGCAGCTAGACCAGACCCTAGTCCCCGAGCTATGGATGCATCATACATGGCACTCAAGGTGATGGAACAATTTCTACAAAAATGTTATTTAATTTCAGCTGTGGTGATTTAATAACAGTGATGGTCAGCGGTGGAAAGTACACTTTTCATCCCCCAGACTGTCGCAATAAGCCGCTAACTCCTTAGTCTACCCAACAATAGGAAGAAATATTTTCGTTTCCCACAAGTCCATGGTCTGGGGTAATGATTGCATATTTCTAGGCATATACATCAATATCCACACGTTGCAGTATAAACCGCGTAAAAGTGGACCGGACCGTCAAGGCTAACCGCAGCGATATTGGTTGTTTTGAAAACTTATGAGCATGCAATTTAAAGAGTATTGACATGGAGTATTCAGCGACTAACAACCTGAATTGGAAGCCATCGATTCGTTCAAGAAACTCAAATGAAAAACCAACTTAAATGTTGTCACACCCGCTACTGTTGTTCGAATTGTTAAGCGAATTCGAATGCGAATGCGAATGTTCGGGCTGTGTAAAAAATATTGATAACGAACAGTCACTGACAATAAACTTGAGCGTGTCCTAAACACAGATTTTACTACTACATGGATAGATTCTTACTCATTCGGAGACTGTAGGACAGGTCGCATCGATATAAATTCGTGAATTCATCGCACATCACGGCCAGTGTCGCAACAAATTTAATCTATTCTCGCCATTCAAAGTGTTTAGACGGATACTTTTGCTAAAAAAAAAACAGTAGTTGATAAGCTCGTATCTTTGGACGTTTACCTAAGTTAAATCAAGTGAAATTCTAGATCCTACAATGTCGGAAGCAGGTAACAGTGGGGGACAATTTTTTGTACGGTTTTGACGCGATCTGTTGATTGTGGAGAGTGCTACTAGAAGTTGTGGTGTTTGTTTGACATGAAAAAGCTATACAATTTCGTCTAAGTGATAAGTAGGGCTATGATCCTCAGTTCCTTAAGAGCTAAATAACTTTTCAGGACATCAAGAGAAGCAAAGGAAAGAATCTATCGCTTTTGAATCAGTGAGACAAAAGGGCCAAAGATCACAAGAATTTGACACTTGTCTTCCTAAAAATGCTTCAAGGACTTGACAGGCTCTTCATCACTGAAGGTCCGAAAGCTGTCGAGTGATCATAATTGCCCGTTTGCCTTTAGAAGTTCTGATGGATAAATTCTTAAAGATTCCTGGAAGACCACAGTGTTAGGTTACCTCTCTTTGAAAACTCAACAATCATTTCCTTTCTTGCTGTTAGGGCGTTGTGTGCCGCTTTTTTTTGTATAGGCACCTTTTATAAGACACCAATACAAAACCGTGTCAAAACTTTTTGGTGATACTCCCATTCTGTCGCATCTAGTCCATCTTCTTCAGTTTTCGCAGCCAAGATGTTTATAGAATTTTTAAGCATAGCATGTGCTTGTGGAGTTTAGAACTTAAGCTGGCTGAAAATTCACTAGACATCGTCTTTTAGCAGAAATTGAAACTTTAGCCCACTAGAAAGTGCACTGTAAGTACCTTGCTCCCAAAGAGCCTTAGAATGCTGCCCTACGCTTCGCATGGGAAAGTTAAGAACAGTATGCTGCTGGCTTTTAAATACCCTGCTTAACTAAGGGTTCTCTCAGTACGTTTTCGTTGTATTTGGCTACTACAAACGTTCGTCATGTCTTAACAACGCGAACTGGAGGGCTAAACTCTACAAAAGGATCGCGTGACAATTAAGTGCTGTCAATACAGTCAAAATCGATTATAACGACGTTCAAGGGACCGATGAATTTGGACGTTATAAGCGAAAGGTCGCTATAACCGATATCAAGGTTAGTTAATGGAGCTCAGCTGGGACCTAAAAATTTGGTCGTTATAACCGATACGTCATTTTAACCATGTCTTTGTAAGCGATTTTAACTGTCTATTCATTTCGCGGCCGTAGGAAGCTTACACATGTTCGAACCTCAACCAAAATCAATACTTTTTTCAGCACCACCGCGGTGTGGGCAATGATAAACATCCGAGAGTTACGAAGAAGCTTCTCAATTAGCCGTTTGAAGTCGGCAATAAGAACTGCGGGTCCCTTCTTTTCGTGCGAAAAATACAACCTGCACAACATGAATGATTACAAGGAGGTAGATACTATGTAGATATACCTTGCCCCTCTGGGAGCTGTCATGTCAATTATCTTTTTGGCACTCTGGCGTGTTTCTGAAAATTTTTGTTCAAATCTAGGGATTTCCAAGGCAATGATGTAAAAGAAGAACATCAACCGCAAAAGTTTTACAAGGCATCTCTATGCCTTGAAATTCACAAAAATTCAAACAGAGCTTCTACTTATTCATGTGTCAAACGATGACAAATAGATAAACGTCAGATATAACAAAATTGACGTTTGAAAGTCATTTTCGGTCAAACATGTACTCGTGCATTAAACCAACTTCGTTTCAATTCGAAAATGGTACGAGGTGTACAGTTCAACCATAACAAAAACATAAACAAATAATTGTCACAGAAAGTATGTATAATATATAAACGTCATTTGACATGTCTTTATTAATTAAAAAAATCGCTGACTAAGTAAATAAGTATATATAGCTATAAGTTTTCGCAGCTGCTTGTAAAACGGTGATAATTAGCTCAAGGTTAATTCGAATTCTAGTCCACATTTCATCCTGGTACGAACCGGTCGAACAGTAAAAACTAGAACCACGCAACAAAAACATGCAACGCCTTGGTGCTTAGTCAATCACCAATATCATGCGTGCATTGGATGCTTTCATTCGAATCACTTAAGCTGACAGGTCTGCCTGATTCTCGTTGCTAGGCATTACTAACTTACGTAGGTGCCGCTACAATTCTAAACGTACCTGAGCTTAAACTAGGACACCTTTGCAGTTGACCGTCCTTAGTAAGCTGTCTCCAGTTACGCAAGATATGCTGAGCATTGACTTCGACTCCTTGGGTTTGGGTCCTGAAATCTGCCGGAGGATGAACGTTTTGTCGATTATGGCCTTCTATGGTCTAGGACTGCCAGTCAATCAGTTTGTTACTGAAAAGTCTTTCGTGTTTAGAGCACTTTATGGTGTTGAGCCTTGCAGTTTGTCTGGTGGGATATTTGCATATTGCAGTCCCGGCTTATACTCTCATCAGTTTGCTTATAGTCTTCAATGATTCAGTGATCAGAGATTTTGCGTAAGTGAAGGATAATTTTATGAGAAGAATTGTTCTTTTTCTGTACTAAGGCGAGTCAGTGAAGACAGTGTCCCAGTGTAGCTGCTTTGTAGAGCAGTGACTGCAATGATGTGAAGTAGTTGGTGTGATTCCATTTCGGCGGATGCTGATCCAGGTACCTCCAAGGAAGTACGTGGTCTTAACATCTTGGTTCCGAAAACAACGCCGATTTAACTTGTTTAAGATCCGATCCAAAGCGTATTGATTTCATGCCGAACGGTCACGAATAACTCACGAATGTTTGTCAATAGAAGTACGCTTTCACGTCGGTGACTTTAAGTGACTCCATATGGTCGAAATACTCGTTTTCTAAGTTCAATATGACGACTTGTGACAATTAGCAGGTTAAAGTTGGTAATGAAAAAGTTTGAAGCGATTATTAGCCGACTTTGCGATTGAGTTAATTAAATTTTGTTTCCAATTCAATTAGCCCGGAGGTATGATATAAGAGTAAAGAGGTTTGGCAGACATGCCATAACAGGCCGCCGAAAACCGAGTGACGCGTTTAGATTCCGTAGGTTGCTCATAAAATTTATCTCGTAAAACGAAGCACTTCCGTTTTGATACTCGCGATTAAAGGTGGAGTACAGGACACAATAAGGACTGCGCCTTTGAAAGCGTTTTCGCAGAGTTGTCACTGATCGATCGCCACATCTCATATCTGAAACATTGCCCATAGATCCAGCCCAGCACCTCGTAAAAGCAATCCTTGCTACCATCGTTTTTTTCCTCCGTATGTGGTTAGGCTTCTGTAGGCTTGATGCAGATCATGCATTCTGTGACATACATCACAAAATCGGGACGTCTGGTAGGTGCAAGTGCCTCCTTTTCAAGACGTTGGATCAACCTGCGTTTCCTTAATGGTAATATCTGCTTTACTGCCGGCTATGGGCATCCTTGCCTTATGCTTTGAGGCTTAGTAATGCAGATATGTGCTTAAGTCTCTTCAAAAGAATGGTTCTACGAACTGGAAGATAGGACATATGAACATTTTTCAACAAGAAAAGCCTTTAACGTAGTATTTTTCTAAACAAACATTTTTGTTTCTTAGGTCCAGCAAAACGTGCTCCAGATCCAGTTTATGACTCCATCGGAGACACGGGCAAATGGCAAGTCCTAATTTTGCTCTACCTCTCCGTTTCGAAATTCCCCGTTGGATGGCATAATTTGTCCACGGTTTTCCTGTCTTCACCGGCCAAATATTGGTGCGAAGATCCAAACAACACAACCGCCGCCTGTTCGCCAGACTGCAAAGAAGTCAACTATGACCGAAGCGTTTTCGAGCAGACAATGGTGATGGAGTGGGGACTGATATGCGACAAAGTTCACTATGCCAACTATGAGCAGACAATTTTCATGTTCGGCATCTTGTTGGGAAACATCTCGTTTGGCATTTGGGCAGATAAGTCAGTACCTTGCATCTGCAGCTGTTCATGGAATGATGTCAGTTTTCTTTTTCTCTAGGCAAGGTCGACGGGTAACATTGCTGTTCTCCGTGATCCTTCAATTGGCTTCTGGATGTTTGGCTGCATTCTCGCCATGGTTCTCGCTGTTTGTTGCACTTAGATTTCTGTGCGCTATTGCAACTGGAGGGAATATGTTAACAACGTGAGTGATGCAACTCTCAGTGAGATTTCAAAATTTAATCATTTACACTTTCAGGTTCTGCGTTATCATGGAGATCATTGGTCCCTCTCGTCGAGAGGTTTACACCGGAATTATCTATCAAATTCCCTTCAACTTTGGTCATTTACTTCTGCCGGTATTCGCCTACTACTTTCGAGATTTCAGATGGTATCAGTTTTCTATGTCCAGCTTCACGATTGTGTTGCTTTCCTATTTTTGGCTGATTCCGGAATCTCCGCGTTGGCTCATACTCGCCGGACGACAGGAAGAGGCAATTAAAATCCTTGAAAAGGCGGCAGTTGTCAATAATATGCCCACCGAACCCATTCGGGGTCATGTTGAGGATTCCATCAAGGCTCGAGCTACCAGGGAGGAGGTGAAGAAAGCAAGCGTCCTCGATCTTATGAGAACTCCGAACCTAAGGCGTAATTCCTTGTGCATATTTTTCAACTGGTACGCCATCGGTTTTAATTTCTATGGCGTCTCGCAGTACATTGGCATGCTTGGTGGTAATATCTTCCTCAATGTAGCCACAAGCGCTCTTTTCGGCATCCCAGGTGTGGCTTTCTCTGTGCCGGCTTGTAAGTATCTAGGACGGAAGCCAACTTTGGAAATAGCCAACTTCGGTGTCGCTGCATTTATGGGAATTTTCGTTTTGATTCCTGAATCGATGTCCCTTTGGAAGATGGTCTCTGCGTCGTGTGGTTTCTTTTGTTGCGCAATGAATTTTGTTACGTGCTACCTCTATGCCGGAGAGCTATTCCCAACGGTTGCGAGGAACTCCGGCATGGGTGTGGCTTCAGTATTAGCTCGCATTGGTGCTATGACATCGGCACATGCATCAAGCCTTGAGATTTTCGAAAAATGGCTACCGCCGGTAGTTTTTGGTACTTTTTCACTCGTTGCGCTGTTTTTGACCTTTTTACTGCCGGAAACGTTAAATCAACCCTTGCCGGAGACACTTCTTGATGCTGAGAACTATAAGAAGAAGGACACTTAGACCTTTTGTCTGTGTGGGAGTTTTGTTAGTTCTAGTCTAGTTGTAAGGTCTAAAAATTGCATTATGTTGTTAACTCATGTAGATTAAACTAAGTATGTGTCTTCAACTCAAGTATAAATAGTTGTGAAGGAATAAAAATGTGCATTTACAACCAAGGAGTCAGTGTCTTTTCCGCGTAAAATAGAACATGGTATCGGACGAAGGAATCTGATGATTTGCAGGAACGGGGAAGTCCAACGAAGTTTGCTGTATTTCTTTAAAAAAACGGGACGTGATATGTGGAAACGAACATTCTTGCTGTCTGTCACACCTTCACAGAATTATGCCTTAACTATGCCAGAGACAGAGGGAGGTCTTTGAGGAACGTCAAGGTCGTTCTTGTGGTTAGTTCGTTGAATAATGGGAATGCGAACCCACTACTGTCCATCTCCGACGAGCTATGGTGCACAATCACACAATATGTGCTCAGCAGTTCCTTGATCCTCCATGTATAGCTGACAAATGTCGTCTTTGGTTCTCAGCCCCCTTTTTTTTGGCGCAAATATTCTTAAGTTTGGTAAGTATGCTTTTCAAATGTGGATTCCAGGTGAACCTTTGGTCTAGAACTTCCCCTCGATACTTAACTTCATTTGAAAGTGGGTGGACGTAAAGGAAAGTTGGAGGTCTTTCGTTTTATGTGAGGTAAGTTCCAAGTCCATCAAGGGATCCGGGCCATCTGAACTTCCCCTTGAATAGAGTGGTTGTTGAGAATCTGGAGGGATCTGGAGGCAATTTTTACTTCCTCGGGCACCTGGCTAAAGAAAAGTGGTGGCGTAGGTTACTACCTTCGATTTTTCCGCCGAAGTTGGTGACTCGTTCTATGACCTCTGACGCTTGGATGATTAGTCTCGATTACTGGCGTTATTGATGAGCAAGGCGCTGTTCGTGGTCCGTTTACGGACCTATTTAACCTCGTTGCTTTCCGATTTTTAGGGATCAGCTAAACGTCGATCCTGGTAAGGGATTTTGAAGGGAGCCACTTTCCGCGTACTCTATATAGCTACAGGTGGCCATCGTTTAATTGAAGCCTGTGATGGAGAATTAGGATGCGTATGGGGCAGATACAGTGAATTTTGTAATGGCCACTCCTAGTACTGAATTTGTACCCGTCATCGATGACAGTTCTGCACTGGACTACCCCGAGTCGTTACAAGAGCGATTGCTTGTCGGTTTTCTTTTTGCTCTTGGAAATATGCAAGCATATTTCTAGAATGTTTCATGTAACAATAAGGTCCGCAGTAATTGCATACATTTAGGCAAATTTGTCATATAATGGGAACACTCCCAAATTGTGCATAGAAAACTTTGACACAAGTTGCATAAAGACAGATGCATATTTCCATGGATTTAACTCTGGTGACATGTTGCCTCCTCGTTCCTACAGATCCTACAATTTGAACCATTGACGATTCACTTCTCTCTGTGATTTGTCTCTGACTATCTCACGTGTTGTATGTGTGGTGTTCCTGTTAAAACTGGGTAAATTCCCTTTTCATTTCCTCCAAATGCCCAATGGCGTATTCTCTGACATTTTGTCATATAAGGACTTTTTGAAGGTCTGTTCTCATGTTGTTCCAGTCGAGCTGTTTACATTTTTTTTTTGAAGTTTGCCGGGTTTGACATAAACCTTGTGACTTCTTCCAACAGTGATTCATTACTTAAAAATGACACAATAATTCACTAAAAATATGTTTACTCGTTCTAAAAAAATCAGTGTCGTAAGACAAACATCGGCGCTTAACAGATATGAAGAAGCCTACGATTATCAATTGAACTTTGTGACCTATCCCATGTTGATACATTTAATTACTTTCTAATACGGTCACCCAAAATAGATTACAAGTCAAATGTCAAGTTGATTTTGTGTTGTGTTTACTATTTGTCAATCGTTTTTCTGTTTGTAACGCTTGGCAGTCGTTAACGTTGCGTGAAATTGCAAAATTAACGTCGAACGGGTGTAGAAATTATTATTTTTCCTCATTTAAGTACAAAATACTACGACGGCTATTACGTCCATGAGAAAATTCATAAATAAATTACAAATAAATATTGTGGAGGTTTTTTTTTCTATTTTTTCCTTTAATCTGTTGTAATGGGCGCGTATTGGTCTCGGGTAGACTCGGTAAATGTCAAAATTTAGTCAAAAGTGGGATATGAATTAATCGCATCCATGAACATTGACTTGACAGATTCGTGGTTAAGTACTTCACGGAGATGTCAAAGGGTAAAATGTCCAAGAAATCATCGAACGTCTTCTTACGAGCTTTTAGTCGATTCAAACAAAAGTCGTTCTAATAATGCTTAACGCTGGTAACACCGTGAGCTGTAAGGAGCAGGCAGCGTTTTTTTGTTATGAAAGAAACAATGATTGAAAGGAGAGTTTGATGGACGAGTTTTTTAAATTCGTCCAAAAGAGCACCCCAATTCTTTAGAGAGACCACAAGTCCACCATTAAAACCTCGTACTGTCCCAACCTCCAAGCAAAAAGCCTCTACGCGCTTGTCCAGACAACTAATGTGACCACCCTAATTTAATCTTTGGTACACTACACTTTGATGCAATACGGAGAAAAACCATAACAACAAGAACGACTACGACGATGACGACAGATATTCCTTGTATCTCCTCATGAATGGGGATGCGATTGTTGTTGACGAATCCATTAGGAAAATGATAA
This sequence comes from Matsumyia berberina, assembly GCA_917880715.2. Lineage (NCBI taxonomy): Eukaryota > Metazoa > Arthropoda > Insecta > Diptera > Syrphidae > Matsumyia > Matsumyia berberina. Next base: position 113,860,688 of record OU862872.1, read on the forward strand.
CCGCATTTAAATTTATTTGAGTTTCTATGTATTCTCCAGCTTTCAATGTAAAGCGTCCTTTTTTTTCTGAAATCCCTGCCGCCCGCACGCTTGGGTGCAGTTCTGTATTCAAAATCGGTCTTCGATTTAAAGCTCTATCTCCCTGTGGCACACACAAAAGGGAATCCTTCACAAGCGGGACACAGAGTGTCCCAAATTTTTGATTTGAAAAACGTTGAAAGGTACTTTTCAATTTATTTTCTACCAATTTTTTTTTTCTTTTTTTGATCATTTCTGTCTGGGATACTGAATTCGGAACCATTCTATCGTGTTGTGGGTATGTAATAACACAAATGGAGGGAATATCCTTTTTTGGGTGTGATAATCAAATGAATGGTGTTGTGATGTGTGCGTTATTATTGTTACCAAGGATGTGGACTGGGCGCTTAAGAAGGCAAATTCGAGTTAGATGACTATCGTGAGAAGACAGGAAATAATTACTTAGCTTCACAGTCCATCAGGGAATAGGAAACACATGACAAACAGATGTTTGGCGAGTTGAAGGTCTTCTAATCAATAATTTGTCCTCCAAATTGGTAACAGCGCGTTCATTGTGAAGGTCAGAGCTCAGGGATCTTGGACACGACGAAATTTCTCGAGTGAAAAAAAAATATTTAATGAACGGACTCTGTATCTACGAAAGGCTTGTCAAGTCATGGCCTATTTTTTAAGTTTTACGAAGCTTCCTGTTATCCTCTGTAGTTTTGACCAGGTTTTGATGACAATCACGAAAAGCCAGAGAATCAGCTGCCTTTAATCCTCACCGAGCTTCTGATCCAGTTTACTAGGGGACACTGACAGGTATCAACAGCTAAGTTAGAAGCATGAGAAAAGCCTATGCCTGATCCGGGTTGTCGAAGATTTGACTCTCAATTGACGCTTTCTCGAGTGCAAACCACTCGACGAACAGATTTTATTCGTTCTGCAGATTCAGGTTAAATGTCGGTAACACAGTTCGCAGCGTGACTTCCCTGCAGATTAGCCTTTGGTTCCAGGATCTAGAGTTTTATGAACTCTTTTTGGAATAAATACCTAGTTTCGAACCTTTCCTTGCAAACTTATTGCTGTGGGTTCACGGGTCATCGTATAACCAGCTGAGATCTCATCTCGATATCAATTCCCGACTTTCTTACTTGCGTTGAGTTTACTGCTGGTGACTCCACAGCCTGGATGTCAACAGGGTTATTCATTTCCTTGAAAAAGTTGGTTTTACCGCCTGGATGACGACTGTAACCTCGGGAAAGCTCTAGAAGTTTCGCAGAAGTCTTCAGTGCCAGTTCTTTACTGCTTTTAGCAATCGAATTTGTCCAGTTACTTCTGCCATACATTTTCGTATGGAACCTCCTATCAAATGTTAATCCTGGCCATACACAGTCAATTTACACGAATCATGCTAAGCCATACAGTGTCTCCGAATCCGAAATCGAAAGAAGAAGCCCCGATGCATCCTATTGAAAGATCTTGCTATCTGACAAATGGGTGTTGTGTGTGGTGTGTCACCGTCCTGCCACTTCGTCAATGCAGTCGCTCTGCGAACCTCCAAATGTCCAATTCCGCTGCCGTCTTGTTGTGAACAATTTCCAATATTCTTCCACATAACTTCGAAACAGTCCCCAGAGAGGACACGGTCACTCTTCTATTTTTCAACATCTGCCCCCCTTACTGATGGGGACTGTTAAAAACGATTTAGCAACATCCTTGCGCCCTGTATGTCTTCAATGATGTAATAATCATTTCAAAGCAAAAACTTACACAAATGACACAACTCGACACAACTCACAAAAAGGCAAAGTTATCCCAGACGCCCTCCCACCCAATCGCACCCGCATCCGTGTATACGTACTTGCACATACTCGTGCTCATAAAACAATAAACAGAGCAAAAATAAAATTTAAAATAATCAGATTACCCAGAGAGTACACGGTCACTCTAGCAGCAAGTAACCCTCAACTTTTGGTCTCGACCAAATGCTTTAAAAACTCTCATTCATTCACACCGAACACACACTCAGACGTGTCAACCTCTAGCACCGACACGACCGCATTTGAGCCAATTTACCGCGGGGGTGCAAATTCATGTTGAGAACCATCACCAACGCCTCCACCGCCTCTCTAGAAATTGCCTTCAATTTGAAGTACTTTACCATGCGATACATGGTAGCCACCACCACCACAAAATTCCAAGACATAAGCCTGGCGCGATGGCGACTAACGAGCACACCGCGACAGAGCCATCAAGCCAGCAGCGACTCAGTCAACGATTTATTTCAAAAGTCAACGACGATTTATTTATCGGTGGTGGGCCAAGCCCCTCTTTATATTTCTCCGCCGCCAGCTACTATGTGCCGCTGTTAGCTGCCGCTACTACTAGTCGCTAATCAATGCGCTTTCGCGCGAGCCCCAACCGTTTGGCTACCATCGGTACCATTCCAGTATCGCGATTGTGTGATCATAGGACGGTTGGTAGAATAGATATCGCCGTGGAGTTGAGAGATTCGCCTGAATGAATTCAAAGAGTTTCGATTGAAATTCCGTGGTTTTTTTTTTCGCCGCTTCCGGTGGCGATATTTTTGGTAAACTTGTCGCAAATTTTTGGTAAATTCTTCTGACTGTGATAAGGGGAACGAGGTTACTGGAGTTCAAAGAGTGTTCGGTGTGTTATCCAACGGAAGGACGATAAACCACGGCCTTCAAAAATTGCAGTGACTTTGACCGATAGTGGAACGATATCTGGGACTTTGCACAGAGATGGAAGTTTCAACTGTGTTGAACTCGTTTTAAATCATATGAATGAGTGTATCCATGAAGAATTTAATATCTCAAGCTTCGAGTTCATAAAGTGTTTGCCAGTGTTTCGTGATTTACTTAAAAAAAAAATATTTAGCAGTTAAAAAAACGAACCGAAGATGTTAAGGTGTTTCAGTAAATGCATGGATACGTGAAATGTCTCGTGTGTATACTCCCCTGAGGAGTAAAAGATAAACCGAACGTGTTCGATGAATAAAGAATTATTTTGCGAAAAAAAAAAAAAAAAAATCGAAACACTTGTGCGGATGAGAAAAATAAAATTATTTTGTTATCGCTTTATGTTTATTGGGTATTTATTTACGCTCGAGAGCCCGGACGTCACAAGTGACATGAACTTATTTCATCTGGAATTCGAAAATAGAAAATCTTGTGATTTATGGCCTCGTAAATAGCTTTGGCTTTAGTTCCGTCAGTGGTTAGTGTCGAATAGGACTTGAAGAGCTGTGGTCTTGCTTTCTATCAGCCACTGCAACTCATTTCCGAAATTCTGGATTCCTCGGAGAACTATTTTGTATCAAGTTTCTGTAGAACGGTCCATTTTTCTTCCAAATGGGGTTTCGCATGGAATCCACTTAATTGTCTTTGTTACGTATAGTGTGACCAATCTATGGTCGTGTCACTTCCTGTATGAAGTCTATAGCTTCCTGCTGTTTTCTTACATAGGCAACACAGTTCAGAGAATCCTTAGCGTGATGGGAAGAAATCTATTCAAGAAAGACCGCAGCTAATGTATGACATTTGTTGACTCCTGACAAGTATCATGTATAACATTCTTAGTAGGTCTTGAGCACTTAGACTCGAAAATCAGTTCATTGTACTCCTTGGTAGAAGGCTCCATGCTACTGTGTGGTTTTTCGTGCAGCGGGCATTTCACTGATGAAGACCTTAGGGCATCAACTCTCACAAAGCAAAAGCGAGAGTGTTCCTCAATATCGTTGAGTTCTTCATAGACGTTGAATATATGCCACCTGATTCGAGTAAAAACATAGAAAACGTTGTGCAAATATTGCAGATAATAGTGTCACTGACAGCCTTAGGTTAGGTTAGCTTAGGTGGCTGCCCCTGCTTAGACAGGGACACACTTACACCAGGTCGCCCATTGTGATACACTGACAGCCCTACATACTCAGGTTTTCGTCGAAAGCGTTGTAGCTTCGTTTGATTGGTCTACAGCCAACTTCGTTCAGTATTCTTCTGTGATATTTCTCTTTCGGAAATCAAAGTCTTCCAACACTTTTTCATTGTGCAAATCAGAAGGAAAGTAACCCAATCAACGTCAATAAGGAACCAGAGCTCACCTTTATCTTTGATTCGAAAGAATGGCACACTATCGAGTTATGCTCAATAGGTTCTCCGTGGTACTGGGCTTCAAGTTTGGATTTCTCTACTTCCGAAGCCCTGGTAATGCGAGTTTTAAGTGCAATACGCTCTTTAATCCATCTTCAGGTGTGTTTTTTGTTCCATTGGTCAGTCACATTACTCTGTACAGAGCTGCTGATTGGACGAATCTGGCATTTAAGGAACCTTCATGTAGCGAGTCCAGGAATCCATTCCGTTTCCATAATCTCCTCGCTGATTCGAGTCGTTCGCTTTCATTTCATTAAGCGTGAAACTATTTCTCATTGTTAAGCGAATCAACATCTATCTGAGGATGTTACATACTTCAAGGAGCGCTAATGTCCATCTCAGCTCCTTGGTAGTTGTATAAATTCTGATACGATTGCACCTATTTGTTGCATCCTCTTCAGACGGTAAGGCTAGTTCAAGTTCATACCACTCTGCCGCTGAAACTACTATGATGCTAGTGAATTATAATCTTCGATTGGTATCCTGTGGTCTGCAGATAGTCCTGTGACATTTCTGTGTACTTAGTAAAAGGTTTTAAAATCTGGCTGGTGACTGGTTTTTCTATACATCCTCAGTCCCTGTTCTGGCAGCCAATTTCACTTCGTGTTAGGCTGGGTTACTGACTAGCTTCCGTGGCAAAAGGGTTTTATGTGCCATAAGATTCAACAGGAGCCTTATGCTCAGTTTGGTCTGTTTCCCATAGTTAAGTAAGGCAAGGCTGTGTGTTGGGCAATGAATTTCTTTCCCGTCAAACAGTCTTCAGTGAGCCTCGATCAAATTGGAGGAATCTAGGATTTTTTCCCCTTATTTTCCAGAATAACATCGTATTTTTTACTCGATAACCCGGTCCCCTTTCAAGTCGTACATAAGTCGCATAATTTAATACACGATTGTTTATATTTTTATTTTTATCCAGAGTAAACAAAAAGTCATCCGCACCATTAACTATTTCATTTTGCATAGAACTTATAAACAATAAACAAAAATTAAAAATAAATTAGCACTGTCTCCGCTTGGTTCGGAAAGGCTCTGATGGTCTAAAAGCACCCACACGCGTTTAAAATTAAACACAAAACGAACCCCATCATCATCATCACCAATGTCAGTTCAATTAAATTCCTTATCACATTATCCGATCAAAGTATCTGCTAAAAAGACATCAACTTACGAGATTGACAAATTGAAATTTGGACTCACAAGTGAGGCGATAAGATAGACAGCAATGACTTTTATTTTATCGTAGATCACCCAAACGACTTTTGCCAGCCCCAAGGTGCTCACAGCTCAAGGGGTTCATTGTTTTTCGCTGGCCAAAAAGTCAAAGTGATAATTTGTCGTTTGATTTTATGAATACCATAAAGTGTGCGCTACACATTTTTGCACATGGTTCAGAGTATTTCAACGGAAGTTCGATTGTAATAATTTATATCGTTGTGATAAAACTAAAAACGAAAGGAAAAAAATATAAATAGAAGGTGGAAATGACTAAGGACAGGAAAATGAATGGAGACGCCGAGAAGGGAGAGCTGTTTGAGTACTTGCCGTTCAACAAGGGTTGGAGGAGAATCAATGCAACATCTGAGGAGGAAAATGAAGCCAATAGGCGGCTGCTGGAGCAAGATGATCGTCTTCATAATGGTGAGTTGAATACTTTTATTATTAAATACAAAATTGCACGATGCAACACTAGTAATTTATCTAGAAATTTGTCCATAAGCCCTGCCATATAATATTCTGCAAAACCAAGGGGTAAGTTTGGTAGAACATTCTCTGATATAGGGCATCTACGGAGAAAGTCTAAGGTGGGACTAAATCTCAGCTCACTTTATAGGACAAGCTTCTAAAAAATGTTTAAGGCAAGGCAGCTCCCAGCTACTACATGCTTTGTGTATATCATAAACCAAAACAAGGGTTATTGAGTCCAAGTAGCAGATTAGAAGCTAGTCGTGAGAAATTAGATTTCTAGAGGTTTATCGTTGCCAACTGTGGTCCCTTGATAACTACTTCAAACACTTTCTTACACCGATGTATCTCTCTCTTTTCCGTTCTCCTCCCCTCACGATCTCCTCATTTTCTCAACAAATCAACACCGAAAAAAGAAAACTAAAACAATCATTTCTACTCCCCATACAACAAACGGCTCCATCTAACACCCTACTGAGGCTAGCTAAGGCTCGATCGAATCGATCATTCTTTCTACTGTCTAAGGCCAAGGCACGCAATGAGCGGCAAGCGGCAAAGCAGCAGAGCGGCAAAATTAAAACGAATGAAATTGTATGGTTGTGGCCACGCAGTCACTGAGCGGCAAGCGTCATTTCTGAGAAAATTTTCTGCCGCTCTGCCACTTTGCCGCTCATTGCGTCGAAGCGGCCTACTCCACTCCACAACCATACAATTCGCGTTTTCGAAACAGCCACCCCAAGATTCGTGGGACATGCCAGATCAACATGCCTATCTATTCAACGCAGTTTTCCTAAATCAACAGACACACTGCCCACCGAAAACGACTTCAACATGGACTATAAGCACAAAATACTTGACACAAGCCCCCGGAGTCAGCGCGAAGTCCTCTTTATTGAGTCTATCTCGATCTTTACGGACGGCTCCAAAACAGCCGAAGGAGTCGGTGCCGGTGTCTTTTCAGAAGACCTGAACATCCCCACGCCTTCAGTCTCCCCAACTACTGTAGTCTCTTCCAAGCTGAAGGCTAACCCAATATCACGCACGTACATATATAGGGATCTACATCGACAGCCAGGCTGCGATCAGGTCCCTCGTATCCTACACAATGAAATATAGGGCAGTGTAGGACTGCCGCGTGTCGCTAACCAGTAAAACGTCACACTCTGCTGGGTCCCCTGTCACTGAGACGTTCAAGGGAACTGTGCGGCTGACGAATTAGACAGAATAGGAAAAGTAAGGGAAATAATGGCTGTCGTGATGTAAGTACTCATGGCCTGTCAGGAACTGAGTCAGGTGATAATCTGAGTCTTCGTGAGGAAGTTCTCAGGATAATTCAGCGCTCCTACCTTTCTCTTATACCCGGCATGTGTAATGTGCCCCGCAAGGAGTGTCTGACGAGCATTGCTCTGCTTGTTGCATTTTTCGCACGAATGGAATATACAAATTACAATTTGAATTTTCTGGTTTCTTTCTACTGTCTGCTGCGTCCACCTCTTTCAACAGATTAACCTTCTTGAATATTGGAAGCCATAAGACTAATAAAATATACAGATAGCTGGCGCGATAGCTCGAGGTGAGCCAAGGATTCTCACAACCATTCATGTTGTGCGTGTTTGTATTGTTCGCGCGAATGGATGGGCCTCCGAAGGCCGAATTGAGAAGCTCTTTCATAGCAAATTATACTCTCGGAGGAATCACAAGGTGGTTCGTTCATTCATTCATTTTCAATTGCCCGCTTATCCACTATGAGGGTCGCGGGTTTAGGGAGCTTCAGGTGATGCCGCGAAAAATGTTAGGTGGACATGGCTGGGGCTGGAACCTACGTAGCCAACGCACTAGCCACTGAGTCACGGCGATCCCCATAGGACTGCATATTCCAGAGCAGGGAGCACAGTATCTTGAAGCCACTGTCTGTTTTGTACAGTAGAAATCTACACTTGAAATTGTCACAATCTTTATTAGCTACGACGCACTAGGATATGTGAAGCATTTTTACAATACGAATCTAGTGGATCCACCAGGTTGCAAGTGCGAAGAAGGCGTCTAAAGCATCTTCATCAACCCACGCACCTAACCCAAAATTTGGTTTAGTCAAGTATTTCACTAAAAAAATATGCAAATTACAAGTCAATCCAAGTATTCCGCCACACATTTTACAAGAAGTACAACAGCTTAGCTGAGTATGAGTTTTGAGTAATGTTGACCTTTTTGTTTGAAGTACCTCTTCGATGACCACTTAAGTTGTCGTATATGTCTGTCAATGTTTGAAGGCCAAATTGTCCCCAGCCTCTTCTCACTCATACGTAACTTTTGACAAAAATTCACTTGAGATTTTTATTTTACAAAAAAATCATAAAACTATTTATATATTCCTTACTAAAAACCAATAATGGTAATTTAAATTTAAGAAAAATAGAAAAAAAAAATACATTAAATTTTGAATTGTTAGAGTCGATGCGCATTTGTAGATTTTCTCCAAGTTAATTACCGCACGCAAGAGAACAGTTTATTACTCATTTCGAAAGCCTTAGGTTTTTACGACAGACACCATTAATTTCTTATTTTTTTTCGTGCGAAACTGATGAACTCTTATGTGTTTGGATTTTATTTTTTAAATTTAATGTGTAAGAGCAAAACAAATATAGAAACAGGCAACTTTAAATTGTCGTCGAGGGTGGTTTCAAAAAATTGGTAGTTACGTTATGAATTCTCACCCTAGAACCGCGTCATTCTTTTGCAGAAATAAATCAAAACAATAAGGGGAATATGCCGGTACATGTGAAGATGAAGAACCTGCCTCATAGCTCTGCCAATACATCTGTTAATGGTGTTAACTAATTCTAATTGTCTTACTTAATATTAAAAGCATTAATTAGTGTTGATATTTATACATTCGCTAACATCTTGATATGCAATGTCAACAATTAAACTTAACAAAAAATCGTTATGGTAAATAATACTCTGGATATTAGCGCTTCTTCTAAGGGCTACAGCAGGGAAGTCTATTTTTTCCTTATCCCTCCAGCTTTCACAGTGTTCATTGGAAAGCCTAGCCGTGCTAAATTTGCCCATCGCGCAGGGCCCACTTAGGACGCCAATAGCAACACCAATAGCAGTGTACGAGCTAGTTCCCCCCACCTTAAAGAACTTTGCTGTGCTTTGGAAGGCACTAAGTCCTCAGAGAAAATACCTGATCGTATGCATTTGTCAATTGTTGAGCCATTGGTAGAGGTAAACTTGTCCTGATTAGAAATTTCTTTGCTCTTCCACTACTCAGGGCTCGATGGGCTCTTAGGTTGCACAAACGCACTTAAAAGGCCACAACAGTTGCTAGCTTTACGTCCTGCAGGCGAAACAATCCTACGCCTTCTTTCCTACTTTCTACTCCACGACACGCTATCTTTTTACTTCTACTGGAGACAAGAGGGATTCGCCACTTGTGAGTTGATGCTGAAGAACTCACTTAGTAAAGAATAAAATGGGGAACGTAGAAGTAGATTCGCAGTACGCACCTGGAATATAGAATGGAATTTAACCTGGACGTGTTAACCATCAATAATGCCCACAGAACCTACAGTATTCCTGGCACTTTTTTTTTTATCGAAGCACTCAGACGCAACTGGTCCATTGTACTACCAGAAAGCAGGACCCAGTTCTACCTGGAGCCAATAAGTTGTCTACAATTTCTTCTGCTGAGTCACAGCAAGAATGCCGCTAATTTCTTACAGACGTTCGGAAGCATTCGTTTAGTCTGGTTGCATCCTGGAGAGCCGTCCCACACGCAATTGTGTTTGTAGGAAACCCAATCGTTAATGGAGGTCCTGACCGAGGATGCGGAAAGACCCAACAACCTCCTCTGAACCTTGTCTAGCAAACTCATCGGAGATCTCGTTTCCAGAAATCCCAGTGTGACCTGGGACCCAGACAAGAGTCAAAGAGTTCAACCTTGCGACCGAATTCAGAGAGTTCTTGCATTCTCGCACTATTTTGGAACTGGTTAAAGAGTTGAGCCAGGCTTTAAGCAGAGCTGCACATGCAGATGCTCCGTGGCCATTAAGATAGCAAAGGTCTCTGCTTGAAAAACAGAGTCATGCTTGCCCAACGAGTAGTGAAGCCTGATGTTATCGACCTCCACGAAGACACCAGGACCGGACCTATGACTGGTTTTCGAGCCATTCGTGAAGATTCGACTTCAGCCCCGTCCAGGCTCAGACTCTGCGCGAAGCCAGTCCAGATGGCAAGGAGAGTCGACTTTAAATTTGCACAGCAACCGAAGTTTTGGTGTCATTGCATCAGACGGCATATCCATGAAACTAGGGCCGTAGGATAGGTGTCGCGCCAGGTCATTAAAAATCCAGTGCAGATCATACCAAAAGCCTCCCGTCTAAGAAGATAGTTTGCTTTGATAGTACAGCCCATGATATAGGTATCAAGAGGAGGTTGATCAAGCAGAGCGTCTAGAGCAGAGCCAGGCGTACTCGGAAAAGCTCCCGTGTAGCCGAGACAAGCCGTCTTTTGAAGTTAAATGCAGTAGGCAGTCCACTAAACAACCGACGCATAAGCTAGAAACGGTCTTATCATAGCCGTATAGATCCAAAGGATCCTGGCAGCTAGGTCGTGAAGTTGTTCAAGGCGTTCACTGACGGCTTCGTAAGGAGCTTAAATCTTTTCATCTGCAAATTATGGTCGGACCGCGGTTAGATTAGATTTAAAATCACAGATTGTTCCATTAGGTTTGCTGTTAATTTCTGATGGAAAGAAAAATCTTAAAATCTAAACGACATTTCCTCCATGACCCAATGCCCAATGACGAATACTTCCCAGTAATTCCCACGCTCATAGTCACTTCGCGTGAACTCAAGACTTAATTCATTGGGTCATCAGCTAGATAAATTATTCTCCATCGTATGTGAGAAATAAAAAAAAAATTGCAAAGCACGCTAAATGGAAATGTAATCAGCAAAGCCTCAGACTCAGCCTCAGCTTCAGCTTCAGCTTTGCTAAGCTAATGTGCTGGCAAATGCAAAACGAATGCAATTTGCATCTGTCACAGGGTATCTATTATCAGAAGTGTGAGCGTCATAAGCCCCAACGCCTTCAACACCGATCCCCTTTTGTCTTTCTCAACTGAAGTGATCCCTGTAAATTATTTTATCCATTTAGGCAGACATGCAGATGAGATTATTCGAATGAATGCCGGGACGTACATATCACGTTAAGTGGTCGCTGTGTCAACCGGCGAATACAAGTAGTTAGTCACGCAGCCATTCATTCGCTCAACGATCCACACGGTGAAGTACTTGGAACTCAATTTAGTTGTGTGAATACTCGGTACCAAGAGCGGATGATTTAGTCGCATCAATTTTTCTTAATTCACTTTAAATTTCCTGGTTCTTATAGGCCTAGGCGCTGGACTGGAGTAACTTATGCTCTTAAGTTGCCATGTGGGTGACGCCGAGGTACATCATCATTAATCATCGGCTGTGAGTGGATATGTTATGCTCGTAAGATTGGGATACTGATTGACGTGAAGTGCAGGAATGTGGGTGAACGAAAATATTTATTTATTTGGTTAGTAAACTTGTTGTTTACGATAGAAGCAACAGAGAAACATCAAGAGCCACCTCATCGAGGTGGTGTTGTACTTGAATCAATTGAGTTAGTCTCGATAGAAACAATTGGTATAGCACTTGTCGCATTCCCTTAAAGATCTACAGAATCTGGTCACATGCTCTGTATTAATCGCGACAATTCTGACGGCATCTTCACAAGTTCTTTGGGGGATCTCGTGTCATAGTCCACCAGTTAGTAACCCATTAGAGAAAAGAGCAAACAAAAATTTGTTGAAAGGCTAGGCGAGGCGCGCGAGCTCCCCCTGCACTAGTGACGAGTATGAGTTAGCCAAAACTGGGCGTAGAACAATGCTTCCAATAAACCTCTCGGATTGCCAATGACTCATCAGCTTGGAAGACACTGGAAAAGTCAACAAAAAAATTCAAGTGCGGCACTATAATGCTTCCATGAGCAGTCTAGGTCCACTATATGAGGCCAAGGGGTAAGAAATGGACTTGCCAAGGTATGGTCCCGCTTTTGATTTTATTGATTTTGTTAGGCTTCCTCTCAGAGTAGAGTTTCAAACTAGCGACTCCTACGAAAGAATGGAGTGTTCCATGCGTAAATATTGTACAGAACCGTCTTTGGTTTATGTCGTCGCTCTCTGTCAAATAGTTCTGTCTTAAGCTAATCGACTGTGCTGTGACCACACCGCCATGGTACTCCTGACTCCTGAGGAGACGGGACTTAAATATCAACCCCACCCATTAGCAAATTCCTTCTGCGGTTTCCCCCTTTCCATTCCAGGTACTTACATCCAGTAGAACCTCACCACGACAAGCATTTCCCTTTAAAATGTCACCTCACTCCCTCATCACTGCTCATCGAAAAACACATTTAAGCTGATTTGTCACAAAGATATGCTCAGTCTTGACCAAGCTAACAACAACTGATTGAATCTAATTGACAGTTTCGAGGCGTTAATTTAATGCAAACACCAGTCTCAGGCGGTAAAGGTGAGTCACAGGCGGCACATGCTGTGGATGAAATGCTTTTAAAGCATTTCCACCCCAAAGTCAAAGGCGGTTCACTTAACAGCATAGTTGCCACATGGAGAGACGCTCGCACTCCGCTTGGAATTAACTTTCAATTTCCACCACGTCAAATTCGTTTGCCAGATTATACAGTTGACATACCGTGCTCCGGCTTGTCCTCCTGTCACATCCTCCTCTTGCTTCGAAGCGATTACCTACCTCGAATGACGACAATGGCAACACGCTTGTACCTCGTCCCCCTTGCAGTTCGGGAATGAATTTACGCAATTTCACGCTCTCGTGATTTCAATTCGTGACTTTTCTGTATTGCGGTAGGTCAGGGTCGATTGAGGGTAAGTCCCACACAACCAACAGCAGCAAGGTTAATTCAATTAGGGGATGAAACCGTTCAGCGCTCGCTGCTCAGCAGCAGGTGAATGAGCTTCAATTTTTCAACTTAACTGCAACGACTGGGTGTTGCAAAAATTAAAAAACTTTATCCCACGCTAATGATGCCGAGCATCAGCCGGGTGTGGGTAAGTTGAGCCCTCTCGGCGATGCACACGTTAAGCCATTCATTCCAAGACCCCTTCACGTCGACGTCGTCAAAGTCTCAAAGTTTCGCCATGATTGATGGAGTCATCATCATCCAGGGTGGGGTGCACTGCAAGGACTTTGAGTTTGAAAATTCCTTGCAGGTACGCAAAGTTGGTTTATCCAATGTGTGTGTGGTTTTCAGAGCCGAAGCGTGACGTGTGTTCGCAAGTGGATTTTGTGTTTCTCACCGTCGTCGGAGGGGTGTTTGACCTCACTAGCGGCGTTTAACCTCCTCTATGCTTCTGGCGAATGGGTTTTTAACCAAAGTTGCTTGTAAAAAATACCCGCACCACCTACGCTCGAAGGCAAATAGATACTCGGGATAAATTGCAGTCAATGTGAAGTCAATTCACTCGGTTTCGCTTGGCAGGCTCGATAAATCGCGTCGTGTAAACACACGTTCGTGACTCGAACTCGAGTCAATCGGTGGAATTCGCGATAAATAATTTGTGTTACGAAAATCACTTGTTGAATAAGCAATTAATGTGCGCCAAATGGGTGGGTGGACGGTGATGGTGGCGTCTGCTTGAGGTGCGCTATGTGATTCGAAAAACGTGGAGTTCGCCGAGTAGAATGCCTGCCCGGGGGTGAAGTGACTTGTGTACGTAAGTTTCGCTCGTGCGTTTTTGTTTAAATTGAACGTTTGCGCTCGGTGCTCGGTGGATTTGTTTAATTGAAAATGCAGAAGTTATGTGTGGGAATTTATTTGTAAAATTTAATTTACATTTCGAAGGAAATTTCACAGGATTCCGGGAAGTGATTTCGATTGTCAGATGAAAGGTATTGGAAGAGGCTGGGTGGGGGATCTTTGACACAAAGTGTGTAAATTGTGTTATTTTCTTAATTATAATTGTATTTGTAAAGAGGGCTTGAATAATTGCTGGCTCTACGGTCTAAAGCGATTTCTGGTAACTGCCAAGGTTACTATCGCATCAGGGTCGCTTTTTTCAATCTAGTTTTCGACTAGCAGGATGGAGAATGGCAGGATGTCCTGTAGGTCAGCCAAATGAAACAGACTGGCAGACAGCCCTGACCAAGAACAAACCAACGGTTGTCCGGGGCTTGCTTCCCTGCTTCATAAGAACAAAAAGGGAAGAAGGCCATTCTAGAGGCAGAATACGCACCAAGTAACTGAAAGAGGGCTAGTGGGAGTTTATACTGCAAAAGTTGGTTGAAAAAGACCCCGCTTAGCCGAACTCCTTCCACACCTACCCTCCTTCAGAATAAAGACCCAGTAGATAACTAAAGTTTCAATGGCTCAGGTAGAGACTCTCGACAGGTCTGAAGCCAAGTAAAAAGAGAAGAAGTCTTACTTATTCTCAAGATTCGAAATGCCTTACAATGACTTCAGCTGGTCAAAGGCTTCACTTAGCAGTCTGGAAAGTTGCCTGTAGAAAAGGACGATTAGATGAGAAATTTGAAACCACAACTAAATGGGAGACTTTTGGTCCAATCCCACGAAGAACTCCTTAATCAGTTTCGCCGAGATTTCTCAAGTTTGTCGTAGAAGAGTCTTTGAACAGAGCTCAACCTGTGGTTAAATATCTCAAAGTGCTGGTCGCCAATTGACCAATGCATCGTACAAAGCCCATGAATTTGTTTGGAGGTTCATTTGCTATTTAATTTTCGGACATAATCACCCTCAATCATTTGAATTCCTGTCTTCATCGCTCTTTATTCGCCTAGTTGGCGCCTAATTCTCAAAAACCCCTAATTCATTCGACGATACGGGCAATTTGTCACGTGACTGTTGCACATCATCGTTGCCGCACAGTGCAAGGTGCATTCTTTCTGGTCGAATGCCACAGATGCCTCATGCCGCACATAACTTGGCCGTGTACTCTGCAAAGAATTCCCACCCCACCCTGCCTGTCCAACACCCCTTAACGAGCTAATAACAGTCTCGTGTGCCGCCATATGACACTGGCACACTGTTCGCTTCGCATGAATTAAGGGAAGCGCAGCGCAGAGCTTTGCCTCTCTCCCCCACATAAAAGCTTTTTCGTGTTCTCTTTTCCCTTGGTCGCTCTCTCTTAACTGCCACCTGCAATGTAAACAACAGGTGATGCTGCCCTTAAAGGATAAATGGAGCCATTCGTGTGGCACAAGATACGAGGCACACCACACGAAACATTTGACAGTTTTCTCAATTTATGCCATGTGGTCTGGAGTGGATGGGGTGTTGGATCTGGTATCTGAATTGGATACACCGCACCAGTAGCTGTACACTCTACTTCTCTTCTCCACGAAGAGAATTGGTTTCGCTGCTGGGGGATGGCTTCGGCTTGCCTATGCCCGCCATCGCTGAGAGCAATTGAGAGGAAGCTGTGTATCTTTGAGTTACAGAGATATATTTACGGTTTTCGTTTATTTTATGTTATAAAAGTACAGTAAGATATTTTCAAATGTTCAGTTACACTTTGAATTTCGTCGTGTCGAAATATGTTTTGGATTCTCGGACCGCATCCGTGAGAATCACAGATACATTTTGTATCTTTTTTATTTTTGAAAAGAACTTTCCAATGAGAATTCTTGGACGTTTTGTGTTTTGAAATTGTTCGATAAAAAAAATTCGCCGCGGATGATTGATGTGTGTGCACGGGGGGTTAAGGAAAACGATTTGAGTGTATCACAAGGATTTTGTGTGTCTGAAGGATATTAAACTTCTCATCTGTTACACGCTCGTTGTGGCACGTACACAGCGTGTGTGTGCATCCAATTTGTTAAGCCAACGAAACGGAAGCACCAGGTATACCATACCACCTCCTTGAAGTGTCAGTGTTATCCTTCTTCGACGACATCGTCGTCGTCGTTGTCGTTGTCGTGTGGCGCTGCGTTTGATTGCAATCGACGACGTAAAGTACCACGACAGACCATCCTCTCATCCGACGTTGTCGTTGTTCGCGTCCGGAACGGAAGTGTTGCGCTTTTTTTTTTCTCTATTTAGTGCTGGTTGTAGTGGTTTGGTGGAGTTAACTTGATGCGGTGTATCCTGCTGTGGGTGCATCAGCAGGACCATTAAATTGGCTAAAGTCGTCCTTTCATTGCACATCGTCAACCACCCCCCACCCTGCTCTGCTGTGTGCACAACGGACTAGTGCAACCGCTCGCCCCACATCCAGTGTGTCTGGAGTTTATCATTGAAAGGATATTACGAAAGAATAGTTATTTTTATAGAGTGCAAGTTGCCAGTGCCTGCTCTACGTGCGTTCGTTCGTGTTTCCCAGTGAATGTGCCATGATAGTGAAAGGATATCTCAAGCATTTACTTTACGAGTATAGTTGTTGAATCATTTGAGTAATGAATCCTTGCAAATAGAAAGCGTTGCAAATTATAAAAAAAAAAAAAAAACAAGGGAATAATTATAAAAAGTAGTCCTTTGATTGCTGATTTGCATCAATAATACCGTGAGATAGTGTGCGCGGAAATCTATCCTCAAACACTTGCATTTCTCCAGTTGGTCCCTGATTACAAAGAGATTCATTAAAGGTGAGTTTACAATTTTTTTTTTTAATTGATTTGGGACAGGGATCCATTACACCGTTCGTTTGAATATCCTGTGGTTTGGGGATTTTTTTTCCAAGAACTGCTGTAGGCAGAGGGCTTAACTTGTATTTTTTTTCTGGCTTAACAGAGTGGAGGAAGGAAATTTTCTACAGACGTCCTTTTTTTATTGAAACTGTGGCGGTTTGGGTATCATTCGCCTGGACACCCCAAAGAAATTGAGTTCCTTTGGGGGAGTTCTTGTTAATGTTGATACTGAGTGGCCATGTCCTTTGAATTGTGGGAAATTATTCAGTAGTTCTGTGGTTGATCGGACAGATTTGGGTGTGATGGGTGACATATTGCTTTGATATCGAGATTTCAAGCACCCATGCGAACATTAATTTTGTTGTCGAAGGATATAGGCCGTTATGCCTTGATATTTTCAGTCCGTGGAGCCTACCTTGTAGAGGGTAGATTTCTGCTGTTTAATTGGTTCAATGAAAGCTTGCGTTGCATTTACGGGCCTCAAAAGTGTTGATGATGACTAGAGTGGCAGAAAGAAATGCCAGGGGATAAGTGGTAACTCCTGAAGTGACGTTTAAACAGTTAGGCAGTGCACAGTAACCTTTCATTTTTGACTCCAAGTCACTGTCAAACTTCTGAGTTGAAGTTCATTGAAAGCAATCTCGATTCGAGAAGGAATAAACGATCCTTTCAATGACTTTGTTTTGTTCAACTTGAAACTTTTCGTTGTTGTGCAAGAACCGAAAAAAGAGACTTAACAAAATGGAAAGGCGAATGACAACATGACAAAATTTGTACGCGTTCATCAAACTGCGATCAGAGCTTTGAAAAGCCAACACTTTAAACTACCAACTCACATACATGAGACGAAAGGACAGTAAAGCTTAATGACCGAGAACACAATTTAATGAAATCAGGAACAAGTTCTCGATGTGTTGCGCTTCAGTGAGAGCTAACTCACGTCAATAAACTCGCAGAATGTCGCCGTATTACTCTCAAGCGTACATTTTACCACTAAAATATTGAATTTCAAATTTCTCCCGCGCTATCAAGCGATGCCCCGTAGAATATGTTGTAGATTGTCGTCGCTCATTTTCTTTGCAATTAATTTGTAATTTTTCAATTTTTTCCTCTTCATTATTTTCCCGGTCGTTATTAAATGTGTCACACATCCAATTTGTTTCATGTCAAACATATAACGTATGGAACGAGCACTTTCTGCATGTTTCTCACCTAAAAAAAACGAACTGAAACTGGGGGCATGATTTCGCCTGACGTTCCTACAATTTTCGTTTTTTTTTTTTCTTATATCTGAAGCGTAAAAAAAAAAAACTCGACTTTATATAGACATAATAGCTTGGAGCGTGTTGAACATATTAATCAGACACAAATTGTGGGTGGCAGCAGTTGAGCACAGCCCTCAGCTGTTATTGTGGTGTAGTATAGTGGATAATGGCAATCGTATCAGCAGCACTTTGTTGCTCAATTAATGACGACAATCGTTTTTCATAATTCTTTCCAATTTAATTGTGTCAAATGTCAAAACAATAAAATTAAAAAAAAATTCTACAAAAACGCAGAAAAAAAAAAAGAACTGATGTTGCTGCTTACTTCCTTGTTTGGAGTCGGGGTAAACAGTCGGAGGCAGTGAACTATTTTTAGAATTTTTAATACTTTGATGTTATGGTCTAAGGAAATAACAAAATATTTATTGCAAATATTGGGGAGTGGTACGAAGTTGAAAAAATTGACAAGACCATGGTGAGTACTCTATGGCGCTCTTATCCATTTAAGCATTTCCCGACTGATTAACCTCTGACGATCAAAAATCCAATTAACGTTGATTTTCACATTCTCCTACCTCTTCTTGTATTCACTTGTGACCCGATTTTCGAACATGTTCTTTGCCATTCCTTTTCACGAAAGTGTGGACATCCCTGAATTGGCTCTGAATAAGTCCAGGGAAGTAATTCTCAGAGCAGGCCCAGGTTTGGAACCATTAGTACATGAAGAAGCCAACTGACGTATCCTAAGTGAATGGCCTTATCGAACCCAGACAATCGCTAAGGTTACCAGCATTCACTGCCCTATACTACGAGGATACTAGCCTAGGCTATGGTTGACTGAGAAACTATTGATTGTTTTAGTCTTAGTTAAAAGTCAGAAGAACAGCAATCAAGTTCGTAACCAAGTGTTCGCTTTACCTCTTAGTGGCGATTCCCAGCTAACTTTATGGGTAAATCCTTATGAATGAGGCCTAAACTGCAAGTGTGGGCGGTCTAGTGCTCCCTTTTTAGAAAAGGTAACGTGGGTTTGCTCCTTCCGAAATTAAAAATGAATCAGATATGGACTGAGACCTGAGACTGTTAATTCCTCAATTCCTCTGCAAAGAGGGCACTTAAAATACTAGATTCCATCAGTTTCAGAACAAGTAAACAGTCCTAAAATCTTGCGACTAAGTGAGATAAGATGATGCGATGTGGGTGAGTTTCAATCACCTATGCGTGGCATTGTCTTAGACTTCTCTCGAAACGGTCCAGAAGTGCCCACGAGAAAGCATACTTATGACACCTATTGCACAGCCTTATGTTCTGAAAACTTGGCAGCGAGCGGATAATGACGGCCAGATTTAGAACAGAAGTAGAAAAGGTGGAGAGGCTTGTTGGTTGAGGCCCAATTTCATCCCGAACTAAAGCGCCAGCAAAGTGAGTAAGTAAAGAAAGGTGTTAGGCCCCAATGAAGTCAGTGACTAAGGCAGAGAAAGACGATTTCTACAACCAACTAGGTTGGGCTAGGTTGCCTTTAAAGACACGGACGCACTTAGACCGATGTAGATGCATTGTTGAGGAAGAAGTCGTTTGAAAATAGACCTTATCTTCTGGCACGTAGGCCTTTAGACAGTGTTCTGTGAGGAAACCAATAACAGAGCTAATTTCGAACCGCTTAAGCAAAACCAATCCATTGGATCGTGACTGATTTAGCAGCGCTCCAGTCTACCTGGAGACGTGACTCGTCGTGATTTCTAAAATATTTATACGAAGCGAGAGCCATACTCAATTCCCACCAACTAAGCACCGCCTACAGTTCAATATCGAGCGGCAAAACCGTCATTCTTCTTGGGGATTTTAATGCCAAGATGGTATTCTTACTACAACGTGCTTAGGCATGAACACGGCGAATGCTTTGAGAAATTTTGCGTCAGGAATCGCCTTGTAGTTAGCACAATTTTTATGTTGAAAATCAGGGAATTCCACCTTAATAGATCACCGCCGATCAGCGAGAGAGCAATATCGTTATTGAACGAGCTCGCCAACAGCCTCAAGAAAAAGCAGAATTCATGCAAGGGCCATGTTTGACACCGACACACTTAGAGTCCACACAGTCCAGTAACATTTTAGGGAGCAACGTGCACAAGGAACAGTAACATTCAGCAGCGCTGTGCCTCCAACTATAGAAAAACACTAGGATGCTGTGAAAAAAGTGGTTGCCGTTGATCCAGGCAATTTTGTTGGTAAAACACAAGGAAGACAAGTAACGATTCAAAAATCCCTGATTAAAAAACGGAAGCAGCTTTAAAATTCGCATTGCAGTCACCAATGCAGAGGGAATTCAGCGGCTCTGAATGATTCTTTACTTCCAGAAGAAAGGCAATCTAATTGAGTAAAAGCACTGGAGGGGCTATTGAAGAAGGGTGGGTAGCCCAACAAAAATTTGGATCAGAACTGTTGCACAGGTATCAAGGCAATTGGGGAAAAATTTAAGAGAAGTGATGCAATTCACCAGGAGGCGAATACAAGACGCTGAAGGCAGCTTTTTAGCGATCTCGTGCCTCTTTATCCATCAAACTACAGCCGAGTGTTCTCAGAATGGTCTGACGACCACTGAAAGCATCATTTTCGGACAAAGTCATCAGATTCTGTCACAGATGCGGAGGCAGATCCATAGTAATCGTTTGGCTCTTTCAACGGTTTGGTAAATGTGACTGTTTCAGTACAATTCTACTCAGGATTACTCTGCTTCTCGTGATTAGATAGCCCGGCCTTAAATGGTGTAGCAAACAGGAAAACTCAAATTGAATCTTCTAGTAAAAAGAACGTTATGTGTCTTTTCTTAGTTCACAGAGAGGCCTTCCTAGGTGCGCCACAAGAAAGTCTCTCTCTGTTTCGTTGAACAATTCCAACAATATTCACGGACTCCAACTTAAAAGCGTGGAATTGGTAAGTTAACCCCCTGTTACCCGAATTTAAATACGACCAAGGACTCATTTGCATTTATATGGCTTGCCAGCGAGTACGAAAGTCCCTCACCTCTTGAATTGGTCACGACGGTATATTTTTCTTTATATTTCCCAGAAATAGGCGTTATTTTCACTTGTTCCACGCAATCCTTACATGTGCTTTCAAAAAGAGTCCCAAATTTGTCATCAAAACTGACCTTTACAAAGAATTCCTATGAGTGCCACACGGACAAAAATAAAAAACAAAAACTCAAGTTAAATTTTATCCCCTTTTCCCGTTCAGTCACAAGCACCCCATGTGTACCTAGGCCAACCATAATCGCGCCGCGTATGCCAATCACATGCAAATTTGTCACCTGTCCCGTGTTCAATGAATTTTGCATCAAAAAAAAGGCGAAGGGGAAAGGAACTGCATAATTTATTTATGTCATCGCATTTTTAATTCATGAAAAATAAAATTCTATTTTCGTTTGGCGATATTTACCCACCCGCCGCGGTCGGTACCATCGCATCTGCACACATCCTGCAGAGAGGATTCACCTGCATTCCCTTTTTTTTTGAATGTTTTTCCATCACAAAACTTGCAGATGCAATTTCAAAGTCAATTTACTGCCAGAGAGGTGATCTTTGCTCGAGAAATTGATTGATGGGATTTGGATTTGGATTTATCCAAATGGCTGGCAATTCGGAGTCTGGTTGGAAGTGCTTTTGGTGGTTTGACGGGCTGGATGTAAATAATTGCTTGACCCAGTGCCAAATTGATAGTGTCGTGCATTTATTGTTTGTCTGTGTCTGGTTGGTGGATTTATGAGCTTCTCTGGCCAGAGTTTACAATTTTGGTTACAATTTAGGTGAGTTGCGGATAAACTATGCCGACAACTCTCGTCTCGCGGTTCAGTTTATTGCGTTTTTGTAAGGAAAACCATTTAGTATCTGAAAATGATCTATTGGGGGTCTGCTATTCTTTCGATTTATTATTATTGCTTGGCATTAAGATTACAGCCAATCGAATTTTATAGCATTTAGAATGTCTGGGGAAGAATTATAATAATATTTTTACTGTGGCTGTTGAAACGCCTATTCAAGGCTTTATGTTTCGCAGTATTTTTTAACTACCGAGTACAATGCTGTCGTTTGACGAAAGTCAAGTAATAATTCTTGCAAATTAAGGAAATACAACGATGTAGTGAACAGTTTGGGGGTAGGATAGAGGCACCTGCAGATCAGGAACCCCTAGGCACGTACATAAGTGTTGGCTTCTTTGTTAATAAGCCACTGTATCTTGTGTGTGTGATCCATTTACGACAGTCGAGTCGTGCGGTGAGGTGATGAACCGAATGGAGTATGTGACTCGACTCTTCTTTTCATGCCAAGTCAAACAGCGAGCAAGTACATAGATCTTCTTTCAGATTGGGTTTGTTATCTGGTGGATTTATTACTCAACCATACATGGGTTTTTTTAACCGCCTGTGGTACACTGGCTGTACGCGGCGGTTGTGAGACCAATTCTAACATATGCCTCACTAGTCTAGTGGAAGGTGCTTGAGAAGGAATATCAGCTTTCAAATCTGTTTAGGAATCCTAGGATCAATGAGGACAACACCAACAGCCGCAATGGAAACAATGCTAAGTTCTGTTCTGCTCTAGCAACACGTTAATTAAAACGGCTTTGAGACTGAGAGAAGGGCGACAGTGGACATCAGCTTCCTATGGTCACGCCTCCGTACTGTTTTGATGGGAGAATGGCGACAGACCGACAGAAACAGATCATATAATCCTGACTCTGGCATTTGACAGGAGATTCAGTATCAGAATTCCTGACAGAAATGACTGGATGAACCACAAAGTTACCAATAAAAAAAACTGGCTTTGTACACCGATGGTTCTAAGATGGACATTGGTACAGGCGACAGGGTCTACTGCAAGTCTCTAGGAATAAGCCACTTCTTTAGAATAAACGACGACTGCAGTGGCTTTCAGGCCGAAGCCTCGAAAACTGTCCGCGAGAAAGGTATCACTGCAAGGACAATCACGGTCTATATCTACAGCCAGACAGCCGTTAAGGCTCTGGAGTCCGCGATAACTAGATCGAGACTTGTAGAAATCTGTAAAAAGCATCTTGATGAGATATCGAGAGCCAATATGGTGACCATCAGTCGAACTCTGCTGGGTCGCTGGACATGAGGGAATACCAGGAAACGACGAAATGGCGAGAAACGGTTTGGCAACAAACCCGGAACAAGCCGAGACTTCGGTGAACATCCCGCCTTGCACACTTAAGCTTGAAGCAGGGAATAGAGCCTTAAGGGAGGCTAACAACAGATGGACCTCTCTAAACACCTATGCAACCACAAGGAAGATATGGCCAAAATTCGTTAAGGCTAGGACCGACAGATTTCTGCAGATCGACAGAAGATCCCTAAGCACGCTTATAGGAGTGATCACAGGGCACAATACCCTGCGGCACCATATGGAAAAGCTTCGTATTACAGAAAGAGACCTTTGTAGGGGGTGTTGCGATGAGGAGGTCCATGAGGATACAACCCACTTCCTTTGCCACTGCCCTAGTATCTGCCATCTAAGAAATAAGTTCCTCGGACGGCACTTTTTCGAGGACATTGAAGAATTTTCCGATACACCGGTGGACCAAATAATGAGATTCATCAGATCCACAGGGTGGTTTGTATCACAGACGCAGTAAGTTGATCAGGTTCTACTAATATTATATATGTATGGAACTAACTATTGGGCAGCATTCTTATGGGTAAGGGACACTCTCTTCCCCCAATGGGTATCACAATGGGTCTGAATTGACCAGAGTGTGGCGAATGATTCTTCCTTTCGCCAGCCCACTAAGCTAACCTAACCTAACCATCAGTCGAGCCAATACAAGTTGGATCCATTGGCTAGAAACCTATGGATGGGTTACAATAAGAAGAGATCTCCGTCTCTAGTCGAACTTAGTCGTCGTGAAGCAAGGATAGGCTCCAGCATCAAAGGATATCTTCTTCTGCTGCCAAAATGTCTATTTAGACACAAATACAGTCCTTAACTGAGTTATGCCAATTGTTCCCCCATTTTCCAAGTAAGTTGAGAAATTTTGCATCGGACGTGTGTACGTGTACTTTGTCCGCACTTTCATTGCCCCAAAATTAGCCACAGTCCGACATGTCATACTACTTGATATTCTGCCACCAATTAAAGACATTTTCTTTCTCAAAATTAATTTTATTATCATCAGCTAACTGCATCGAGCCAATTATCTGTCAGAATGAGTCACACATTGCAATCTGTCAGCGCTAATCCAACGACCCACAGCGCCAGCAGCGGCATGTGTCTTTTGAGGGCGATGACTGCGGAAGCACAGCCCCACTGTGCATGTGTGGCTCCTCTTCTGTGTTAACATTTATTTTTGTGGACTTTACTGCCATGACATTTAAACGTTTAAACAGAAAATTTAAATATTTAATGCCACAATGGGGCTTATGGTTGCATTCAGCACGCTGGTAATTATCCCAAATTAGCAAAATGTAAACTGTGTGTTGCCAGGAATAATTCAAAAATTTTGTAACAAATTACATCGTACAAATGCCATTCCCTTTTATGTAACGCGGTCAATTTAGGCAAAAACCCAGCTGACCTCCATCCGCAAAAGACAGCCCAATGCCATTCACCCATCCTCTGTCCAACGGAAATCGCAATTCAAAATTCACAACAAAATTCAGAGGACAATTTGGAGTCCTTTTACTGCGCGTCGCTCGGCAGTCCCATGATGCGAGGCCGATTCAATGAAATCCAACCACCGTGTCGCTGTTGGTGTGAGGCGCGAATCCTTTGTAGGGAGCTGGTGTCCAACAGATGTTCCCACTGTGTTGCTGGGCCACATATGTGACCTCGGAATAATTAATTGATGCCTGGAATTTTATCAGCCGTAAACCACGGTGAGCGAGCGGGCCACGATTTGGTGGATGGCGCTGTTACACATGATTAACTTTGTACACGCGACAAATTCAATTGTCCTCGCGTGTATATGTGTTCGAATGCACGAGTGAGTTTTGCAAGGATTCATGCGAATAACATTTATGGATGACAACGATTTATTAAAGGGCACATGTAACATGAACACGTCTATATGTATGTAAGTATGTATCTCCATTTTGATTTAAAGCCCTGTAGGGATTTAAGGTTGCATTTTGGTGCAAAGTAATGCAAAACTTTAATTTCCGACAGCGGGGGTGGGTATCATGTCAATCTAGCTGTGCGACAATTTCAGACTGAGAGCGGAACTTTTGATGCCGGCCGGCGGCGACGTTGTGTGGGCATCTTAATTATTTCATTTTTGCATGCGAGTACAAGTAACGACGTACTATCCGCACAGCGCAGCGTAGACTCTTAATGCAGTCACAGCGGTATACGAATTCTAATTGAAATAAAACGAATTTGTTGGATGCATACTAATTGGAAGGTGTGACGTTGACAGCACCATGTGAGTGTGTTATGTCGCCGCCGCACTGATGGGGTTTCTTTGCTGAGATTTTTGTTGAAATTTTTTTTTTTTTGAAAATAATTGGTGGGCGACAGTATGTCTGCTGGGTAACACATGCAATTCGATGTGGTGGAATTGGCGTTGTCTTTAGGGGTGTGTCTACAATTGTTACACATTCAAATTTCTTGAGAAGACCTGGCAATCCATGCTGAAGTTAGATCCTTTTTGACAATTCGACAGACTGGAAAACTTTGACAGGAGCTGTAGTCTGGCCATGAAGGCTATTTGATTGACTCATCAAAGCTCATCGCAAGTTTAATTCCCGAACGATAGCTTTAGAAACTTTTTCAGGGCAGAACGTCGAACTTGAGGAAGTCAGTTGCTTCTTCAGACCTTGAGGTAGATGGTAAATGGTCAAAGAAGATGACATTATCAGATGGTCAAGTTCTGTAAGTGACAGAAATAATCATCGGTCAACGCGGTGAGGTAACGATGAGAAAACTAACTGATGCTTATAGGGCAATCGCATCCATGGTGAATGCTGTTTTCTTTGCAAGGATTCCAATTGAGGCTGCAGTCCTCTATTCTGTCATCGCTTGCAACGCCTCCTCGCCATTTGCTATCGGCTTTACAGCGACATCGACTTTCCCAGAAGAGTGAAGCTTCAACGACTGAGGTGGCTGGGTCATGTAGAGCGACTTAGGTGGCGCATGCAGGTGGAAGGGGACCTCAACCAACTCGGCGTGCAAAACTGGAGGCAGCTGGCTAAAGATCGAGCTGGAGACGCTTGTCGGTTGAGACTCAGGTCCACTCCGGACTGTAACGCCACCTTAAGTAAGTAAGTAAGTAAAAAGGTGGCGAATGATCTCGGCGATTGAAATGTTTAGGCAATTTCTATGACCAGAGGGGAAGTAGATCAGGTTACGTATAAATTGTCAAACTCAGTAGAGAAATCGCATCCTTTCTAGACAGTGATAAGGTTCGTTTAGAAAGTTCTCTTTACGGACCGCGATGGGTCCTTAGCGTGCTTAATGATTTGCGGCAGAGCTTGTCCACAACCCTGTACTAAATACCAGACAAATCTTGGGTCTGTTAGACGCCGTTTGACCATAAACTTGAGAAATTAGATCTTGTCTTTCTGTTAAAGTGAGGGTCTTGGTTTATTCGACTACGATTATACTTATCGGGATGAGCCAAGGCCTAGTTTCTCGCAACCATTCATGTTGTGCGTGTTACTTATTACCACGCCGATCACACAGCAGTTTAACGCAAAAGCCAATGTGCCACTGCGACCGAGTCCTAAGTCAAACTAAAAAGAAACAGCAGAGGGTTGTTTTCTGGCAGAGTGTCACTATCTGTTTCATAAAGTTCGAGGCTTAAATCTTTCTTCTTTTTCATAAAACATTCACCACATACGCTGTTTTGACTAAGCCGAGGCAGACTTCAGCTCCATGTTTCGTCATCTTTTCTATCCTCTTAAAAAATTAAAATTAAGAAAGCGTAATTCCCAACAAGTGATGGATTGGTACGAGGTCAGACAGTAAGAGGACATTTGTCGAGGACGTTTGGAGACGTTTTTGGTAGCAGTTTTCAAGATGAGTCTTCCTAACTTCTGGATCTAGAATTACCTCCTGTGCTGACATCTAAAGCATCAATTTCATGATCAATCAAAGTAAGTCCCTGACTCAAAAAAGACGGACATTTTCAGTCTAGAAACCCCATTCCGCTTTGTTTACAATTATCGCTGACATGTGCCTCCTTTTTAATTCTCATTACTTTGAGTGATTGGCCAATTAATGCTTCTAATTTGTGAAATCCAAACACAGACAGAGGTCGTAGTTCTGCTTCCACCTCACTCTACACAAGTTAGCCAAACAATTTAATTTGTTTCTCCTAAAAATGTGCGTAGGTGTCCGCTAAATCACCAGGTAGGAATTCTCAAGTGTGAAAATTTAACACAAAGTTGCCACCTTTATGCCCCGTATTTACTGGATAAATACACCGATAAAATAAATTCTTTACGATCGGAAAATGGCCTTTAAATTTGAGATATTTATTCAAACCACCCGGCGGCGTTGAAACAATTAAGCCAAGCCCGCTCACGGTATGGCAGACAATTTCAATTTCAATAAACTATTCCGCCGACGAATTATACCGCTCGATAAATTCTCATTCTTTTGCCGCATTAAATTGCTAAACGCGTTGATTTGCGGATCAAGGATCCTAAAAATAGTGTTCCTCCGTGGGAACAAAAAATAAAAACGATTTCTGTTTTTGAATCCTCTCCAGACGCCAGCCAACAAAAAACAAAGCAGAACACAAATTAAATGCGAATATTTTTAGATCTGATTAAATTGCGTGACGGCGACAAAGTGCGGAACAGAGCCATAGAACCAAAGAATCTTGCTCTCATTTTGGACGACAGACAAAAGATTCGTCTGCGTTGGTTTTTCTTTTTTTGTGAATTTTCACAGCGGAAAAGATTTCTTTGGGAAACCATGGAGGGACAGAACACAAATTGATCAGGCCACGCGTAAATTTTCAAAACTCAGGAAAACATACGTGTTTACATAAGCAATTGTAGGTGGAATCGCCGCATATGTTTTTTGGTTGAAATTCCAACCTTCGGCTAAGTTATGGTGTGTCTCCCTTTAGTGTCAAACGTTTCTGGATGCGGTTCCACCTTTGGGGCCGAGAGACTCTATAGTTTGACAGTAGTTTGTGCTTTGTGGGAAGATTGATGCTTTTATTTATTTGACATGAATTTCAAGTGAATTGTTCGTTTTGAATTTATCACTGCCATATGGTCGTCCGTCAATTAGTGTTAATAATAGATTAAAGGCGACTAAATTATTTAACGTTAATTTGTGAGTTCTTAAACAAAATTTATCGTGTGTTTTTAAATTTAGAGATTTGTTTGTTTTTTTTTTAAATATTTTTCTCGTTTTTTTTCGCTCTGCCTGAAGGCTAGATATATGAGCTATCGATTTCTGTACGGACGATTGGTAGAAAATTTTTGGAAAATTTGGGAGGTTTACGAGATGATGCATTCACTTTACGGAATAGGCGAAAGGGGGCGCTTAAAATTCCTAAAATATGTAAATTCCATATGCAAAATTAAGAAAAACCTTCCGATCCGTTTGCTCTTCTTTTCGATTCTCATTACTTCAAGTGGTCACCTAATTTGCTGTTTGATAACTTTGGATGAAGGGTAATTCCAATCTTCCAGTAGAAGGTACTTGATCACTGTTTAGAGGAGTGTGTAGGTGTACAGAACTACTTCTCCTGTCAACGTGTCAAGGTCTTCTGCAAGCTTCATATTCTCTTCGTCTTCTAGACAAGGTCCGCACCTTTTCGTTGTTTGCTCAGAAAAAAAAAACTGTGATGAAAGCTGTGAACAAATCCGAAGTAATGGTCATTTCCCGAACGGCTGTTCAACACACTCTGCATGTTAATGAAATCCCATTGATAGAGGTGGGGAATTTTAAGTATCTTGGGGTTTTATTCACGAGTGATGGAAGGACCAGTACTGAGTTATCCCGTAGGATTGGTCAGGCTGGAGTAGTTTTGAGACAACTTGGTCAGTCTGTTATCTGGAGAGCCGAACTTGACATCGGTCTTTAAATCAGTGTTTGTTCCGAAAGAAGAAGATCACGGATACAAGCTGTCGAAATGAGATTTCTTCGTTGCATTGCTGGGGTCACTCGCCGAGATCGGGTTGAGAACACCAGAATACGCGAGGTACTCAATTTCGAGCAGCTACTTCTTCGAACGGAGGGATCCATACTTCGATGGTTTGGGCACGTTGAACGCATGTCCCCAACTCGGCTTCCAAGACGTACCGTGGAATCCAAGCCATCAGGTAGGCGTCCCGTGGGTAGGCCCAGGATTAGGTGGTTGGATCAAGTCCGGAATCTCACCCTGACCCTGATAGTAGATAAGCGGGTCATTGGAAAATTAATATTATTTAGACCTCTGGTCTGCTTAGCTTTGAAAGACTGCTCGCCGGAACTAGCTCCACATTCGGTGTCAACTAAATTCAACAATCGCGGGAGCATAAGAGCAGTCCTGCCCTAACTTGCTTTTAGCCGAATTGACAGTACGGGTATAACACTTTGTTTGTCTGCTTTTTAACAAAACATGACATTCAGCCCCAAAGCATTTTCCAACCTCTACACGACAGTGGAAATGCCTAGCATTTCGTTGCTTCCAATCCAATTGCTTTTATTTTACCAAAAATGTCCCCATTGTCGATGGATTATTGCACTGTCACTCAATTTGCAAAAAAAAGTTGTTCCCTGTCCACCATTTTAAGTTTCTGCTTAGCTTTTGTTCATTTTTATTCAGGACTCGTATAATATTCCGTAAGTCGCCTAATCTGTGCAACACGCAACACAGACAACTTTCTAATCACATAATCCTATTAATAAAAGTCCTTCTCCTCTGGGTGTATCCTCGTCCTCTGTTTAGATGAAAATCACAGGATATAATTCATATCCTTAGCCACGCATAGGCAAACACAAACACACACACACATCTACACCCATCCAATGCCGCCATTGTGATCATTCACTCAATTGGAAACTTTCTTTTTGAAGGAATTAAAGTTGATTTCATTGCCGAAATTGATTGCAATTGTAACAAACGCAGGTAGAGGGATCCGGCATCTAACTCACTGGTCACTGGGAGCAAGCTTCCAACACAAGCCATTAGCCGAAGGAGGCGTCCTTCTTCCCTCCTGCAGCTAGCTCCAAAGTGGTTGGGATGTTACATTGTACAAATCGATGGAGATCAATAAGATCCAGAAGGAGAACGGGACAAACTCGAACAGAACCACCAGTGCAGTGCAATCAAGAGGAATAACGAACTCAGGACTCACTCACTCACTTCTTCTTGTGTTCTTCATCGTCCTTAGCTTTTGTTTTGTGTGGCTTTTATTGCTTTTCCCATTTCCCGTCATTTGATTTCTGGTTCGTTTTTCCTTTTCCTTTTTTTTCTGGTTTCGTCCTTCCTTTTGTTTGCTCGGAGAATTGTTTAATCCGTTAATGTGATTGACTGGTATCGTTTAGCACAAGGATGGATGGAGGAGAAGTCTGTTATTTATTGTCCGGTGGTCAACGATGATTTTTTTTTCCGTTCGTTCCTTCCACTCAATGTGCATGCAGCCGAGGGTATTATTAATCCTTCTTCTTCTATTAGTTTCTTCTTTTTTTTTTTTTGGTTTTAAGTCGAATGTCTTTTGTTCTCTGGTGAATGAGATACTTTTAAGCTGACGATTAGGAGTTCGGGGGAAACAATGGCCGGCCAGGATGGAAAAAAATAACGAATATAACTTTGGAAGTTGTAAAGTAGGAAATTAAGTTTTTAAGGAATTAATTGAAGTGAATGGATTAAGCTGATTTTGACAGTTAAATGCGGGATGGGGTTTCTGTTGAAACGACGGAGAAAAGTACTACATTCGGGGCAAGGTATAGGTGTTTTTGAGAAATGCGGGTTGAAGTTGGGTCGTCTCTATTTCTATGATTTCCCTTTGTGTTGATTAATTCAAGGCCAAGTGGAAAGTAATTAGCGATACGAATGTAAGTTATGTGCGAGAAGGTACGTGATTCTAAGAAGGTACTTGCTTACCACATATCTTTACCGCGATCAAGGCACTCAAATGCATCAAAGAAAATACTTGGTTGTGAAAAGAAATTTTCATGTCGAGAGCTTTTTGCGAAAGGAAGCTTAACAGTGTTCAAAAATTCTTGAATTTTGCAACAAGGCCTACAAGGTCGTTATGAAAAAAGAAACTCGAGAGATGGCAGCCCTCTAGTTTACAAGAATCATTTCTTACACAACTGGGTGTCTCTTCCCAGAAGAAGAGCGGTTCGCCTAAGGAAATCAGGGCGCCAGACTATCGTAGAGAAGTGCGGAGGGATGGATGATGCTTAAAGACCCATAAGGTGACACAGCTGCAGGGACGAAGAGGACAAAGAATTCATCCATCACCTGCTAAGCGAATGTCCCGCACTGACCACCAGAAGACTGCGTACACTTGGTAGTAGCTTCTTCCATGGGCTGGAGGACCTTCATATCGCTGATTTTAGGAAACTCCAAACATTTCTATCCCTATCACTTATCACCTGGTTTGACTCCCATGAGTATACTTTTTAATGGTACAATGGACTCGCTTGAGGTCTAAGCAAGTCTCTAGGACACCCATTAAACCATCCAACCAAGTTCGTAAAGAAAAAACCACCGGTACCCCTTACTCACTCTGGAAGCAGAAAGGGCAGGAAAAATCACAGCGGACAATCTTTGGTTTTCGATTCTCGATTTTTGAAAGCACGCTCAACGATAGATCCCCGACAAAAAGACTGAGCATTTACAAATTAAGAAAAGGGAGCTTTGAGAACTACTTTCTTCTGTAGTGAAACCGCGTTTGCAGTCTATTTCAGTCGCAGAATACTGATACATCGTAACCAACAATGGCCACCAAAAATGTAGTCACAGACAGTGTATCGACAGGGTTCTGTGAACGTCCACTGCTGAGATGGCGAAGAAATAAAAATTCTACCAGGATCCAGTGGGAGGTTAGTGTCAAACTGAGTCAGGACCACGACGATTAAATACACTGAGTATGTGAACTAGAACAAGGCTTAGTATTCTTCACAGTACTCATTGATGCATCCAGCCAGACGATGTCACTGCTTAAGAAGACCCAAGTAACTTGGTGAGTGCCCTCATTGCTCACGGTAGTAGAGTTTATAGAGAACATCGATCACATTAGCCCCTGAGAACTGAAAAACCCCAAACATTTACGAATCAGAGACATCAACGTCTTTTGTGGTAATAGCTCAGCTAGAAAGAAGGACAGAAAGCTTCGTAGAAAAAAATTATTGTCGAAGGAACTACATAGTTCCAGATGGTATCGATGGGCAAAATCATGAACTGGTTAAACACTGGGGTACAAGTCAGAATTGTAATTTTACTTCGCAGGTTTTCCGAACCCATTTGATATGATGTCCATTGAAAATGACTTCAACGGGGGATAAAAAAAGTAAATAAATAGCTGGGTGGATAGCTCGGGATGAGCCAAGGCCTAGCTTCTCGCAATCTTTCATGTTGTGCGAGTTACATTTTTCGCACGAATGGAACCGACCTACACATTATTGCTGACTCCGAACTGCGAATTGAGAAGCTCTTTCATGATAAATTACACTCCCTGAGGCTTGTCATTCTCCAAGGAGAGGTGGTCTCGCGAAAAAAGTTCGGAGGACATGGCTGTGGCTTGCATCCGCGCCGCTCGCACTGCAGTCTAACGCACTAACCACTGAGCCACGGCGACCACTATACGTGGGACAAAAACGTAAAATACCAGACAGGAAAGCCTGAAGTCAGCGTCTTGACCTTTTTGACAATTCAATCTCGATCTGACAGCTCTAAGACAACCGAGGGAGTAGGTTGGTGCCACTGTAGCGTCTTTTAAGACAAAGTCGCAGGTGGTCAGTATCAAGCTGAAGTCAGTTCCCTTGTATCCAACACAATAAAGTGAAGGACTGCCGACTGTTTTCGAAGGAGATCCCAAAGCAGCCACACGATATTCCTCCCAATGATATCCCGACAAACTAGCCAGGCGGGGCTCTTCAGGTACCAGTATGTAGGTATATTGACCACATCAGTCCATCACGTCAACTGATATTTCTTCACCAGACCCTTGGCAGTTTGTGTTGCTTCAGTGTTCAAATGGCATTTTATCGAGTCGATATCGAGTCCTAGATTATATGCTTGGCATTTGCCTTGAAAATGTTTCGGGCCTCCCCGTGCAGGGATAGTTTGCATTTGTTTGTGATTCATTACGAGATCCATGGCATTGCTAGGATCTTATCGTTGGCGTTTTGAAGGCTTTTATAGTTGCGTGGAGCCTGTTGTGTGCAT
The DNA here is from genome assembly GCA_917880715.2 of Matsumyia berberina. NCBI lineage: Eukaryota > Metazoa > Arthropoda > Insecta > Diptera > Syrphidae > Matsumyia > Matsumyia berberina. The sequence continues at coordinate 113,893,901 of OU862872.1, forward strand.
TAATAGAAAGGTTGCAGCTTCTAGGATTCTTCAATCTTCATAAATTTTTCATCCTTGAAGTCCTAAAGACATTTTGTCTTCCCTTATGAAACGCTATTCTAGATTTTATTTACAACTGTCTTGTCATGGCATTTACCCTTCAAATCTATACCCACCTACAATAAACAAGCGGAAGTACTATTTATTTTGAGATGATGTCAAGGACCAACGGTGTGTGTGACCAAATAGCAACCCTCCCGCGAAACACTTACGAATCCTTAAAATCCTGACGGCATGTATATAACCTTTTAACACCCAAAATGTTAACCTGTTTCCTACATCCTTTGAAAAGGGCAATATTTTTTCAAATTTATCTCATTTTTCTCAATCAACGCCTCCAGGAAATCCCACTCGAGGTTACACGTATCTTAAAAACCGATCTCTCTTGTGATACCCACGCAATATATTTCAAGTGTCTTAAGTATCTATAATCATCGACAAGAGTACCAATTACCTATTAGCCGGTATGGTACACATTGTGTGAAAGTTAATACCTCTGACCTCTGTGTGGTGCTTCTCAGAAGGCATCTCCAAACATGAACCACAAAATTAATTGGCAATCAAATTTAATGACTTAACCAAGGCGAAGAATATCGCAAACATCCTTGATGGGGTTGGGGGTGTAAAACCTCAAACCGAAGTCGACTTACACACACACACACAGGTCAACGGCTAATTAAATAAAAACCGCAATGTTACCTGTCGACAGGTTATAAGGCAACAGTAAATCCTATCAATACACGTACGTATCCTTGCTCGCTGATGACATTAGTAAGGTACACGTCGAAGTTCAAGGATTCAACCAGTTGCATGGATACTTGTACTCATGTTGATGATAAGAAGCATTTTGCCTCTTCCTTTCGTGTCCTGCAAGACACCACACAAGGATAATTAATTATTAAATTGAAAATGGGGAATATGCATCTTGTGCACAATTGCTATGACACTGGAGAAGGACCCCTGTTCTCGGCATATGGTCAATCAATGCGAAGGACACAAAACAGGCCGAACAAGGTGGATATCCTTGAAATTTAAATCGTGTCTATTTGCTTTGATACTGTGTTGTGTTGTGGACAATTGTGGGCTTTTATAGCCTTCGAGGGTTACGACTACATGGTGGACGATAAGTTAACTGTGGTATGTTCGCTTGTACGTGGTTCAATGTCAATGAGTGATGTGATTTTATTGACGGTCGTTTTGAGCACGTGCTCTGATTTAAGGGATTACACGGAATCATGACTGCGTCTGTAATGTGGACGTGTTGTGCTGCGACATCGGATTATATTTTGTAAACAGTCCTCGGGGCGTGGGGATTTTTTGTTGTTGGGATTATGTATGGCAATCGAATAACATGTCTGTGAATTGAGACTCATGTGACATTTAAAGAGTAAGTGTGGCATGTGGAGCTGTTTAGCCTTGAATAAGGTAAAGGTCTTCTATAAGCATTTGTACTTGCATATACTCTAGGCACGTTCAAGGTGCTTCAGAGGAGAATACAAGTTTCAAGCGTTCGTAGGAAGGGGTCAAGCTAGAACGTGCGTTGTCGTCAAAATATTATTCCCGGCCGTCAAGGCTGAATGAATAAATCTTCGGAAGGACAGTGGCAGTAATACGCGACCTTGTGGGAATCCTCTTTGGGATTCAAAGTCTTTCGACGCCTTCCGAATTAAATTAGGGTTAACGTTGTCAAAATTATTAAACGATTCGATGACTGCCAAGGACACGAAGACGTCTACTTCATGTTTTGCTCTATGATGATCAAAGCATTTGTAGTCAACGAGGACTCAACTGGCTTTTTCTACATCAAAAGTTTGAGTATTCTTCCAAGATGGACATAGGCACGGGTGCTGGTGTCTTCTCGGAGGAGCTAGGACTCAGCAACTCAATAGGACTCCCTGGCAACAGTTGTGTTTTCCAGGCAGAGGTTCTAGCAGTGACCAGAGCTGCCCGATTGGCGTCAATGGCCACGGTATCACGGGAGGATATCACGATCTTCTTAGACAGCCAGGCGGCTATAAAAGCACTAACTGCTACTCTAATCAAATCTAAGCTTGTAAAGTGGTGTCGCGAAGAGCTGAGGGTTCTTGACACGCAGCATAATGTTAAACTCTGCTGGGTCCCTGGCCACAGTGGTGTGCCAGGAAACGAGACTGCTGACGAACTGGCTAGAAAGGGATCAGCCCTGGAACCAGACCTAGCGGATGGTACAATTAAACCCCCACTTCGTCATCTGAAGGAAATAATAAGGCTAAGATCCTTAACCGAGGCGAATAACAGGTGGAAAACACTAACCACCTGCGAAGTCTCCAGAAGGTTATGGCCAGAATACAATAAGAGCAGAACGAATAAGCTACTACATATGAACAGGAAATCCCTGTCATTACTGGTAGGACTAATTACAGGCCACAATATGCTCAGGTATCATGCAAAGAAGCTGCACCTGACCGGGGAAGACCTTTGCATAGGACGCGGAGACGAGGAGATGCATGAGGACACTACTCACTTCCTCTGTCATTGCCCAAGCCTCTGCAACATTAGGAAAAGAACATTGGGCAGATACCTCTTCGATAACATCGAGGAGTTATCCGATGGTTCACTGTCGGATTTACTCAAGTTCGCAAGAAGAGGTAAACACATGGGTATCACAACGGGTCTACATAGACCTAAGTGAGATGAAGAGGACTTTATCGTCTTCATCGGCCCGCTAACCTAACCTAACCTTGAGTATTCTTCGCACGGAATCTCCTTGACGTTGTTCTCATATTTTGGTCACAACAAACGAGTGGTACTAGCCGATGTCAACTCCTCAGAATGTAAGGACATTCAATGTTGCTGATGCCCAATTGCAAATTTGATTAGCTTGAGTTCGTTTTCACAGATGAAAAACTTTCGCTTTGACATATGTGTTTTTCTGCGAGGTAGCTTGAGCACAAAGCAACGTTGTTTTTCCCCTTTTCTTGGTTCCTAGTAGATCGGGAATCACAACACAAGTTCTGGACACTAGGCAATGATGACAACCATCTACTTATTTCGATTGCAATGGAAACCTACGCAACACTCATAGCCACATGGGTACAAAAAATGCGTCTTAGCTTCAGGAGTGCAAGCACCGGCAGTAGGTGGTGGTGCCATCTTACCTACATAGACTGTCACAGGAGAAAAACTAGGACTTGGCTTCTTGTTAATAACACACATTGGCTGTCTCTGAATTTCCTCGCTAATTTCCTTGAACACTTTCTGCTTCAAATGCGGAAGTCTTGGAGGAATTCTCTGTCAATTTTAGCCGACTAACACAATTGGTTCTGTCAAAACTAAACGCTTTTGGACAACTTTGTCAATTTGCTAGAGCTCCGATCTGTCTGAGTTGGAAATAGCCTGCCAAGCCTCCCTCCGTACGTGGAGTCGTTCTAGGCTAGCTTCAGACAGCTTCCTTCTCCAATGGTGCTGCAACACAGAACGCTAAATTTAGCTTAACTGCCAACAACCAATCAAATATCATGCCTCCACCACAGTATTGCCATCGTTGCAAAAGTATCCCCTTCCCTAAGACAGATATCCTTTTTCGATACCAAAACGTGCTAATCCTTTCCCGAAGGACATTCGCATTTATTATATCCACCGCGCAATCTTGGCTCAACCCCACCACAACCCAATAAATGTGCAAACATGGTCCGAATTATATGTCAGCCTCTAATCTTTTAATTAACATTTCGCTTCCCTAAGTCGATACCCAGTCAATTATCTCCAAAACAAGATGAAACACACTTCCCAGCAGCATCTATCTAGTTCACCGCAGAATCATTCATATAACCCACCCCCGTTCGAATGTTATTCGCACCGTATCTCTCGATTCATCGCGGCTGAGGTCGCAATTGCAATTAATCAATCATCAGCAATGTTGTGGGGCGATCAATAAATAAATAATTTGCAGCGCTGTAATCAATAAGAGGCAGGGAACGTTGTGAAGATTGCACTCGATTAACTCGCGCACAGACATAATCCCGGCTTGCTGGCGAATACATGTTGTGTCACAAAGACGTCAGACGAACAGTGTAATCGGCTGTGACACCGCTGTAAATGTCAATCGGAACTGGGAAGGTGATGTCGTGCGTTCCTAATTCAATATTTAACGCGCGCAGATATTAGATTATCTTACATCAAAGATAATTATAATTCATTCGTGTTGATTGTTTTTATTGCAAGGGAGACGCCACACACCAGATCGCCTTGTGCGAATCGGAGAGAAGCGCCATGTAAATGTGGCCATTCACCATGGTTGTGAGTGTCGTTGAAGTATCTGTTGAGAATGATTTGTTATCTCGTCAGATAAAGTCGACGACAACGACAAGTCAATTAAATTGTTGGCACGCTTCGCAGTAAGTGGGACATCTGTAGACATTTACTCTCTTGAACTGTCAATACCGTTTTAATTCATTGGAATTTTCACTTTTTTTTTCTTTCTCATTTTCAGTCAAATTCCACAAGATGCCAACGAATAAACCGTCCCCAGAAAATGACAGCACACGATTGCCCACCACAGTGCAAATGACAGCGAAAATAAAATCATCGTCCCCGTCGTTGACGATCAATTCAACTGGTGGTGGTGGTACGTCACCAATTGCGGCTACAACCCCTACGAATACCAATTTGACATCTTCCCAAATGGCCCTCAATAAGGCCGGCGGTGAGAAGCATCATCGTAGAGGACACGGGATGCACGGCGAGGACGGCGAAGAGACTGATGTCATCGGTGATTTGGTCGGCCATTTTGGCAAGTGGCAGTTCCTAATGACAATTTTGTTGTCACTGTTTCAAGTACCGAATACGTTTCACATATCATCGCCAGTCTATCAGGTGAGTTATATCGTTGACGTTAATGATGACTTTCTATAGACCAATTATTCATGCAAAATTGTATTAGCTGAGCGACAATTCCCCGACAAATCACAATAAATCGTTTCTCCTTATTCACTTTACAAGTTATTTAACGACGACTGGCGATGAGCAAGACAATTTTTTTTATAGCTAATTGGACGCCGCCGCCCACAGCGTAACACCCAGCAGCGGCGGCGTCGTAATCTCGCTGAGGGAGCTGAATGCCGAGCTACTTAGTAACAACAGAGCGGAACTGAAACTGAAATGACAACAACGAGCGCTTAGTGGGGACTTTTGTGGTGCCAATTGAAGAGACACTCTTCGAGCTCAAGGCTTGTCACAAGATAAGTTGGGTCTTAACTGGTGTCACTGAACACTCAGTCAGATTGAGAAATTGTTACATTGATGTCAGAATCAATCAAGAGGCTGGCGTCGATATGATGTGTGATCACCAGTCCTGCTTTTCATCTGCCAAGAGCAAGAGTTCCTAAATGGCTTGCACAACCACATGCAACATGTCCCTAACTAAAGAAATCGAAAGAATACAGTGCAAGTCAACTAAAAGTACCATAACAGCGTATCAACTCATCGCACAAATCTTCTGCAGAGAGCTGGAGACAAATCAAAGAGCCCAATCGCCACAGCCTCAGCTGTACATGAATTTTAGGTTTAAACCCTTACACCACATGAAGAAGAAGCAACTGCAGTCCAGTTTGAAGTGTAGCTATCGCAACCATATCAAAGCCTCGACTAAGCAGAAGCATCGTTTTACACGGACGGCTCCAGCAACCAACGAGAGGATGCAAAGAGATTTCGAGGATCACTGGGCTAACCTCCCGACTTGCAAAGCGGCTAGATCACTCGTGGGCAAACCCAGCAACCTGCTCACGAGGAAGGCTTTAAGTTCAAGCAGAGAGTAATTGAGGCTGATGGTGGGACTCATCACAGGACACATAAAACTCAACAAACACATGCATAGAATGGGCCTCGCTGACACAGAAACATGTAGGAACTGCGAGGAAGAAGAAGAGGACCTCGAACACTTCCTATGCCACTACCCAGCCCTAGCGAGGATGCGACAGAAGACCCTGGGATCCATGTGGATACCGGACCTGAAAAATTTGAAGGACAAAGGAATCGGCGGTATCCTGGCCTTCACCAAAGAAACAGGAAGATTCGCCAGACCACACGTACACTAGTGTCAACTCCATGATTGTTTCCACCACCCCTAGATCCCTCCCAACATACGTCCCAAGCCAAGCCTATCCCTGCAGTTTCGAGGATTAAAGGAGGGGTACACAACGGGCCCGACAGAGGCCTAAGTGAAGAGCCTTCCGCTCACCCTCATATACCATACCATACCAAGCAGAAGCAGCGAACAGGTACGACAATACTAATGTCAGAAACACCAAAGAGCTAACAGGTGGTTGGAGCTCTGGATTAGAACTAGCGAAGATGATTTCCTTCTCATTTTTGCTGAGGAAACAGGCATTATTTTCAGTGGTTCTAAACCATTAAGGTTCAGCCAATTCGCATGACAAGGGCCAAATCACTCGTAAAGAGATCAAACAACCTTCTAATCTAAAAAGATTCGGGGTTCAAACAAAGAGCAATCGAGGCTGATCGTCTACGATTCTTCGTGTCTCAGTGAGTAGATGTCTTCCACTGTTGTGCCAGCTATCAAACGCTTGGTTTTCTTGGTGAAATTCCAAATATTGTTACGCTCGCAGGAGTATTTGACTTTCTTGAGCTGGAAGACCGTACTGTACATGTGCTAGACCCACTCATCATCATACCAAGACGTCTTTGACAGTCCCGAGAGGTTTTGTCGAACTGACGTGCTGGTTTGTGACTAGTAAATCAGCAATGTGACTTAGGATTCTCAAGGCTTCCAGTGCTGCGATTGGAAGCTTCTTCTCTAAAAAAAATGGTTGCAACACAAAATGACCAGAGTTGACCGTCTCACGAGTTCCCAAATTTAACGAATTGACTCTAACGAACGTCAAACAGTCGAGGAACTGGTCACCGGGAATTCCAATCATCTCCCTTGTTTTTCCCCAACAAGATTAGTCAAGTGGACAGGTTAGTCGCCAATACACCAATATTCAACGAAAGAATTATCAAGAGAAAACATTCGAGGAAATATGGCATTAGACAGTTGAACAGGCACCACGGACGGCAGTCATACCACGAAAAACAATCCTATTTCTGTAGCACAGTCTGCGGGGATGTGGTACCTCCCAAAAATAACATTCCTATTCCTGGCATTTGATTATTGTAATCCCATTGAGGAGAAAAATAAGACCATTCCGCCGCCCTAAAAGACATCTTAGCTAACCATTGAACCATCAACCAACCAACATCTTTCCTTCGGCTTAAATTTATGCTAATCCCCCTCTTCTCTGGGCTCCACCCCATCCACTACCTCCAGCAATAAACAAACAATTCCCATAAAAAGTTTGTCAAAACAACACAACATGCTAATCGGAAACCTCTTCTCCGAGCAATCCGGCTCAATGGGAAATCAAGAGGGGATTTCGTCTCGAGATTTCCAACGAAAGTACAAAATTCGATTTCCTTTCTTCGGGCTGGTTGTGTGTGCGTCTTTTTATCGCCCGCTGCTGTCAACCGGGCCCCATATGCGAGAGCGATCATCATGAGCGCACGGGACTTTGCATACCTTGGCATAATTGAATCCTTTGAGGATTCCAACTGCTTCTCCTGCCGATTTCGGTGTTCAGTGTGTGCGCCTTCGGAAAACAATTTCGTATGCGTAAAATCAATTGATGCGATTTTTATGTTTGTGGCAGGCAGCCTCCCATGCCACACATCAAAAATAATTCCCCCGGCTGGGATTATTGTCTATTTCAATTGCTTAAGGTTTGAGGTAGGGGGGACGCACTCCGGTGCGAAAGAAACGGCACAAGGAACAACACACACAAAAATGAGGGCAGAGCCGCGGTGCGGGGCAATCCTTTCAAGGACGCTGAAGGAAAACGATACTTTCACATGAATCAGACTTTGATGTTTCATCCTCTGTCGTCGCCGCCTTCGGCACGATAGCCCCGAAATGCTACCGAGTTTAATTTTTTTTTTTTTTTGAGGAGGTTATTATGTTCGAATGGCTGAGTAAGAAAATTGCCGGCTTCCGATGGCAGAGGTGCCACGACTGTCAGTGCAGGTGAAATGGGAACGACAAACGAAGGATGTGTGTGTTTACGCAAGCTAGGACGGTCTAGGTGTACATAAAACAGACTGGAAATTGCTGCAAAATGAAGGCGCTTGGAGGAGTGTACTTTGTTTGGTAATGATCCTAGCGGAGAACAAAAGAAGTCACAACGAGGGCGAACGGGTTTTTCGTAATCAGACTTCACCTGCTTCGGGATAAAGTATCCTGGTAATGGGTTGAGGAATTGGAAATGGAAATGCAAATCGAACAACTTCAGATGAGAGTTGTGCGGAAAGTTTTATTGAGATCTTAGGTGAGCCGTTGGAATCTGATTTGTGATGGCGGGGTTTTCAACTCAAGGACGTTTGTATATACAAGGAGTTTAAACAGTGCCTATCGTCGGTAGTAGATTCATAACAGGGCTATTTAAATGGCAAGAGATTCTAACCAATTTTTGCTATGAGAGACTCGTTAAATTCAGCCGTGTGCTCCAACATAGTTGGGAATTTAGATGCAGCTTTCGTCACTCTCAAGGCAAAGTCAACAGATAAATCCATTGGAAGATCTTGATGTTCCTTCGCAAAGCAGTACCCGATGAAGATTTCTGCCGGCGTTCGCTTGAAGGAAGCGCAGAATTCGTGGCAGAATTCGCACAGAACTCGTGGCAGAATTCCCAAATTTTTACCCTTCAGAAAGCAGGGAAAATTGACAAATTAGCTGTTATTTCTGTGCAGATTCACAAGTTTTGGTATCCTTGCCAAACTTCCCCGTTTGTCCAGGATGACGATAGAGACTGTACGCTGCTCCATCAAGGTCGGTAAAGACCTCACCGAGAACTTTGATGTCAAAAAAAAAAAATTTAGACAAGGCTATGCGCTGTCACGCCGCGTCTTTAACCAGTTATGACCTGTTTCTTTACCTTAGATATTTACATTTGCACCACAACGCGAGTGCACTTAAAACAATAGCGAAAAAACAACAAACGTCAAGGTGGCTAAATCCCTCATCGTCGAACCAAAATAAAAAAAAAAAGGAAGAGATGCCACCGAGCACACCTAAGATCAGTGGTGAACTTTTTCACCTTACAGGGCACAAAATAGGAGCATCTGGAACATTTTGTCTGTCACGGTCCAGCCACTGCACCGTGCAGGGCTTTAAATTAAGAATTTAAAAAAAATGTTTATACTTTCCGACTTTGTTCAATAAAAGTGCCTAGCCCCACCGATTTATGTCTGGCAACTCTCAATCGAATTCTCTTACCAGCGAAAGCAAGCATAAACACGCACAAAATAAACGGAGAAATTGGGTAAGGACCGTTGGACCAAGTGACTTGAGAGAGATTGTACTTAAAATTGAGACTCAAACGAAGGAAAAACTAAATCTTCACTAACCTGTTGAATGTTATTGAAGTTTCCAGCGATAGCAACACACTTACACTCGCGAATTACAAATAAAAACTATTAAACCACCATCCATTTTGCCAAAATAGAAAAAGAGCAAAGGCAAAGGAGAACTAAAAAAAAAAACTAAAAACGCAACTAACGAGCAGAACTTCCGCACTGTTTCTCGTTCCACTTGTCACTGACTAAAATTCTCCAAAGGCTGAATTGGCAAACCTCAGTGGAATGCAGTGAAGTTGTGGGTGGAGAGTTGAGTTTGGAGAATTTGGGAGAACTAGAGCAAGTGCGAGCCACTCAAAGACAAAAGAAAGGAAAAACAGGAGATGGTTTGCACTTGCGATCAGCCAACTTTCACGTAATATCGGAGAGAGACAGGCTTTTGCTAGGTGTAGACAAAGTTTTCATGATTTTTGTCAGAACATGCGAGAAAAATGTCTTGCCACTCGCTTCGTCTGGCTTGAAGTATGTAGGGAGAACAAGCAAAAGTTGTTGTTCTTACCAACTCTCTCGGTAATGTTTTGTTCATCCAGACCATCGAGGAGAGGTTTTACAGTGAATTACTTCAACTTGGTCTCCGTGATCTGCACCCGTGGGACGGGGCAATAGAGGAAGATCCCGACTCAGGTGGAGCAGGCAACTTGGTGTGCGAAACTGGAGGGTGAAGATCGAGCTAGTGGAGACGCTTGTTGGTCAACCCCGAACTGTAGCGCCACCTCAAGTAAATAAGTAAAGTAAATAAGAACACTTGAATTTCTTGGACCAACATTTAGCAATAAAGTTCCTATAGAGCACTTCAGACGTCAGACTTCAGACCTAGTGAGCTTGACAGAGCCTCATCGGGAACGCTATTGATATTCAGAGCTTAGCTGTGATGATCTCCAGACTAAGTTTAGAGAAATACCTGCCACTAGGGAGGCCAGATGCCTTAAGAGGTACTGGTAGTGAAAATAATGTTTTCAAGACTTCTAGCAGTGGGTTAGGAACTAGAGACAGGTCACGGCACCTTCAGTGTTTTTAAAGAGATAGGAAACACGCTCGCAATTGGACAACTTATCTCATTGGACAGAAGTAGTTCTTGTGTTCCTCCCATTCATACCCCACCCTAAATCTCTACTTAACCCACGAACGGATAGTCAATAACAGCTTCGTCCTTCTAAGTAGTGAGTAAGTGGAAAAAAAAACCGTTCGGCACCGGAGATGTTCCGAGAAACCAAAGACAATTTGCAGAGCCAAGATAGGTTCGGTTAGGTATCTGGGTTGATGAGGGTGAAAGCACTCGACCCCATCACACTTAGGTCCTTGTGGACCCATTGTAATGCCTATGGGGGTTGAACCCGATTTCTATCTTACTGCTCGTTATTGGTTTAGGTCACCAGCCATCGTGATGTCCTCAGAAACCTGGAGATCGTTTAGTAGAGGTAGGTAGGTGGGGTAGCTGTCTGTGCGAAGCACAGAAACACGTAGGCAAAGTTGGCCCTTTGTGGTACCACACGGATCAATACCCTGAAATCGCGCCACTTCATTGGAACCATTTGGAGCTCCTGATGAAGCTGAGGATGCTTTTGACGTCAGTATGTGAAATTTCACCAAAGTTGTCGAAATGATAGGCTCCCAGATGGAGCTTCCTTCTTTGGGATAGGGCAGGAGAAGTGCAGAGAAAATGGAGGATCGTTTCCTCCTCCTCCTCGTCTCTACAGCTCCTGCAAAAGTCATTTGAAAAGAGGCCCATCCTACTGTCATGAAGATCAATGGAACAATGGCCAGTGAGAACACCAATAACGGTGCTGATGAGCGACCTATTGAGCAAGATCAAACTGTTAGAACGGGTGAGATTTAGCGTAGGCCAGATCTCCCAGGAGGTGCGGCACGTGGTGCATGTGGATTTTATAGCAGCCTGGCTGTCGGTAAAAATTGTAATGTCCCTGAAGGATATCAAATTTTGCTTCAGCCAGGATAAGGCTTCATTGACCGCCATGATTTCCCTCTGAAAAACGCTACAGTGGAAGACGGAAGGAGATGCTCAGGTTAAGCATATCGGAGAAAACACCACCTCCCACCCCGTTCTCGGTTTTGGAACCGTCGGTGTAGAGATGAACGGAATAGTCGCCTCTGGCGTCGCCGCTCTCTCACTCCTCTCGGGAAGGGATGGAAGTCCGGAAGTTGAGGTTGAATTTCAAGTTGGACGGTGTATAGTCGGTGTTTTCCGAAATGAAAGTTAGGAGATCTAAGATCGAGGAATGGCAATTATAGTTGCTTGACCATTGGGAGGAAGCTTTTAGTCTAATGGCTGCGCAAGCAGCTGACTGTTTGCCAAAAATATCTAGAGGGAGTAGATGGAAGAGCACGTCAAGTGCCGCGGATGGGGTGGTTCTTAGTGCTCAGCTAATGCCAATGCATGCTGATCTTTGCACTTTCCCCAATACGGTGTAAGGCTCTATTTAGGGCCGTCCACCAGACGATCGCGCCATACATATCGTTTAGTGGATTACCAGATAGTTTTTTGTATGTCGTGGTAGTAGTGTCTTCCTAATGTTCTGTTTCTCAAGTGACATATGCCTGGGCAGTGGCAGAGGAAGTGAGGAGTAACCTCTTTAAACTCTTCGTCACCGCAGCCCTTACATATATGTATTGTCATCGTTGAGTTTAAATTGCATTGTGTGGTTTCTTAGAAGGTTGCCCTCCGCTTGAAAGACAGTGCTGTGATCAGGGAGTCTGATTGAGCTATGTGTGTTCAGTTCTTCGGAGACTATACCCATCTGTGTAGGTAGATATAGTTCTATTTCTCGTCGGTTCATTGGTTTCCTATTCTTCTCTGCTTGGGAAAGTGCAGGAGAATGGTTCTTCGAAGTCGAGGTATGGTGACATGTAGTCCCTGCTTACGAGATATAAGCCAAAAAGTTGAGGAGCGAACCTGCGAACCTGCGAACCTGCGAATCCTCTACCTCTACGGTTAAGATAAAATGAATGAATAACTGGCGAGAGCCCTTAGTAGACTGAGGCGCAAGTCACAGAAGGTCATAAGGTCTAAGCAATCATCGCACCTTCTACGATGAGGCTTTCTTTTCAGTCTTCCTTAGGTCGAAGACTACTGATATTCGTGAAGGAGTCTGGGTAGGATGTCTTGTTCTTGTGTCAAAGCCAAGTCGTGGTGATTGTGAAACAGATTCTAAAGGAAAAGCGAGGAATTGAGGTCCTTTCGTCGAATTCAAATTCTAGTCCAATTCATCTCACCCCTTCTAAAACTCCTCTTGCCTTCATTAACCATCTTTACTCATATCCTTATCTTTACTTAATTTTCAGGCAGCAAATAAAAATTTCTGGTGCAGGCGACCGGACAATCTGCGCTACATTCCCGTCGATGTATGGCGGAATTTAAGTGATTCAGATAACTGCTTTCAATTGAGCTACGACTATAATCGGTTATCATATTCTTCGAATTCAAAACTTGAGGTGAGCACCATATCCACTCATTTCCACGAAAAAGGATTCTTCCCCTTTTTAATGCTAATTTTGTTCTTTTCCATCTTCCATAGGGTAATTTACCAGACATTCCAGACAATGCCAACAACACAAGGATCGCGTGTTCATCGTGGGAATACGATATGGATGACAATTTAGGAAATACATGGACATCCGAATGGAATTTAGTCTGTGACAAGGAATATCTGAAGAATGTTGCCGAGATGTTCTTTCTATTGGGGGTGGCAACAGGTGGCATCATTTCCGGATATTTGTCAGATAAATTTGGAAGGAAAACGATGTTATTCATATCGGCAGTGTTGCAGACAATTTTCGGTAAGTGATGGATTTGTTTTGGGGGATTTGAGTGTTTCTTTTTTTATGTGAATGATGTGCTGGGGGCGATACTTTATGGATTTGAGAGAGTTATCCCTTCGACCTTTGGAATTTCACTTCAATTGGATTTTTTTTTTCTTGAATTTATGGCTGAATGTAGCTTTTATGTGATGGTTTTTGGGGTGCACAACTTAATCTATCCGCAGACTAGAGACTTTTGAATAAATTTTAGATTCTGTTGACGTTCAACCAAATGAGATAAATGTTATGTCAAGCCGTTCAATTAGTTCATGTCAAAGTGTAGTATTGGCCAACGCATAAGAGGAATATGCTGGAAAGAAACTGTCATTTGGTCGAACAAATTAGACTGTCACTCTCAGTCAGTGGCATATGTCAACGACACATCAAAAGTTCACTTCAAGTAATATTTGCAAATCAGCTGTCATCACATTCCCATATGTCAATGTCGATTGATGTGATGACTACTTCAACAATATTGGTTCGACGGCGTCAACTTTAGCATCTTGTTTTGCTTGACAATTAGTGTGTCTAAAAGGAATGCGTCATTTACATTGCGTTTGGTTCCGAAGAATGCTATCGATCAATTATCAAAAAACGGACATTAAAACCTTTCAGAGAAGAAGTCACGGGTGCGTCTTAGACCGGTGTTGCTACAGATGTTTCGGGAATGCAAATCAGCAAGGAAGCGGGCCAGATAGAAACAACCAAGGGCTACGATTTAAATGCGAAGAACAAGACGACAAGAAAGCCAACAATTCAGGCTTTCTCCAGCAGTCCTACCTTTTATGAGTAAATCGGGGATTGAGATCCCAAACTCACTTTCTGGCACCAGAAAAAGTCCGCAACAAAGTGCTCTGCAAAAGTCACTACATCACTCAACAGACTCTTGGCAAACACAGGCGGCTCAACGAATTCTTACGTCCATCAGACATGTCATTCTCTTGAATGGGCCGATGAGCTCAGGTAAGCAAATGGGACAGAGACTTAAAGGGTTTTGGACAGCTCAAGTTCTAAGCAGAACTGTGTTGGCACAAAACTGAGGTGGCTCGGTCATGTAGAGTGAATAGACACCAATGCTTCGGGGCGAAAAATCTTCGCTTGGCATGCGAAACTGGAGGCTTAAAATCGAACTGGATGGAGACGCTTGTTGGTTCAGGCCTAAGTCCACCCCGGACATCCCTCCCACTCATCGAGGAAGAACGTCTATCGACATAAGGCAAACATATGAGTGGAAACAGGGACTGCGAAGGCGAACAAAATCGAGCGATGAAGCTAAAAACCATAACTGGCAGCTTAGTGCTGTGGACGGTTGCGTGCTCTTGAATGCCTAATCTACCCTGCGAACACCCACCGTATATTCTTTTTCTTGTTTTGAGTCTCCTACCGGATTAACGACTGCTTTTGGTAATTGTGTCTGCTATGGGTCGAGGATTTACACTTTCTTACGACAGATGGCTTTGAAACAATTTTAACTGGATCAGATCAAATAATTTTGCTTCACTCACATGTCTCCCAGTTCACTCTCCACCACACCATCCATTCAAACGTTCATCTAAAAATATCCAAGGTACGCTCGACACATGATAGAATCAGCAATTGCATCGCAAAGGCCACGACCTTTGTCCAAGTGCAACGTTCAACTCCTACCCTCCGCCATTTGCAATGACATTGACATTTGATTTCCACTCAATCCTACACACGCCTCACTCATGTTTTCCTTTTTTATTTGCAGGTCTAGCATTATACTTTGCCAATTCCTTTGAATTGTACTTAACGCTGAGGACACTCCTCGGCCTGGTATCCGTATCGGTGACCTATGCCGGATTAATTTTAGCCATTGAATACGTCGATGGCAAATGGCGAACCATTGCCGGAATGTATAACTTGTTCCCACTGCCAATCTCCTATATGCTGATATCGGGAATTGCCTACTTGACGCAGGACTACCAGAAGCTCCAGCTGTGCATTGGCCTGCCCGGGATATTCTTGTGCTTTTTATGGTAAGTCAGGCAGCGCCTGTTTTTATTTTCTGACGTCAGAACTCTGTATGGTTTGCAATTTTCTTTTTTTGTTTAAACAAATTTATTGCAAATAAAAATGAAGAAAAATATTTTCTTTTGTTTTTTCGGACACATGGCGTGGTGAAAAGAGATTGCGTGGGTGACAAACACCCGCGTACGCTCTTCCAAGGCCGACGCATGTTGTCGGAAATAAAATTTTGAAAAATTCTCAGATTTTTCTGATGGTTTTTTTCGTTTTTTCCTTGGCAGGTTCGTTGTTCCAGAATCTCCACGTTGGCTCTTGTGTAAGGGTCGTGTGGCTGAGGTTAAGAAAATCGTTGAGAGTGCAGCCGCATTTAATGGACGCCAGCTGCCAGAGAATTATGAGAAAATTTTAACACCCCCTGTGCAAGAGGAAAGCTCACAGGATTTTTTGTGTCTCTTCCGATCGAGGTACCTGCGACGAATAACAATTTGTTTCCTCCTGATCTGGTTCACCATGAATTTGGTCTACTACGGGCTGATATTGAATATGAATACCTTCGGGGGAAATGTCTACTTGAATTCGGTGAGTCCGGACCTAGGTATTACAGAAATTTATGACTGACACGCTTCAGTGTCAAAATGCCAAAATTGAAATAGAAACTGTCAAAATGCGATTCGAGTACGTTTCACTCCCTCTATTGCCAGAGCAAACACGAGTTAATAATTTTACGAGACAACATAATTTTTCTAATAGCCACTCAGAGTTGGCACGAACGTTGCCAAAATGTATCGAACGGATTACTGAAACTGCCCCCGCCGGGGTCTTGTAGCGGCTCTGGCTTTGTGCGTAAATGTTTCATCACCGCGTGAGAATTAAATTTTCCTGAAAAAGTCTTGGGACGTCGTCACATGCATACCTATATGTCGTTTTAAACGTCACTAGTTTTTATGATGTTGGTCATGGGTGGGATTTGTCGCTGGCACACTGCCCGAACAGTGTCAGAACTGTTTTCGAATCGTTTTTTGTCACTCCGCAATAAATTATAATGATGTTTTAATGAAATGAATGTTTTTATTAGTGGTGATGATTGACAAAGTGAAAAAAAAAAAACTCAATTTGTTCCAGGCTCTAGCTGGTCTAGTCGAAATTCCTGCGATTGCCATTGCCATGTACATCATCATGAAGGTGGGCAAAAAGTGGCTCTTTTGTGGAACTTTGGTTTGTGCTGGAGTCGCATGCTTGTGTGCGGCCATTACTGAGGGTCAGGACGACATCCTTTGGTTAAAGATCACATTCCTGATGATCGGTAAGGGATGAGTCTTAAACTTTTTTCTACAAATTTTCATGTCTGGTTTGTAGGAAAATTCACAATTAGTGCTGGCAACACCATTATGCCGGTATACACCGCTGAATTGTATCCAACGGCGATACGTAATGTCGGAGTGGGAGCATGTAATGTTGCTGCTGGATTGGCTTTGATCCTAACACCGTACTTATCTTTGCTGGTGAGTTTCATTCAACAGAGTTTGGTTGTTTACAAATGATTTACCAAATATGTGTGTTGTGGTTTTATTCTTTTTATTTTCAGACAAAAATCGAGAGCCATCTGTTGATGACGTTATTGACCGCTTGGAGCTTATTCGGTGGACTGGTGGTTTTGTTCCTGCCCGAAACTATGAATCAACACAATAAGCAGCATCCACCGGAAGAAAAGTGAGATAAAGTAAATTTCTATTTGTTTTTCTTGATACATAAGTGAGTTTAAATATTTAAGCGTTTCTATGTATGTTTGTGCCTGCTAGGAGTTTCTAACTTCCTCTGTCAGTTTTACAGTCCAAGCGTCCTGGCATGAGCCATTAATTGATCGATAGATCGAAGGTTAGGACTTCTTTGCCATTTCTAACTTTGTATTCCAGAAATCAGTCTTAGTTGGGCTATAATAGTAGCGCTTGATACCACAGCTCTTGAAAGCCTGATTTGGTTGAAAAGCGTCCGTAAGTTGAAGGACAACAAGGCTAAAGCCTGCCATTTACAAAGGAAATCGTCGAGAATTTCTGCCTCGTTCACATCTTTGCGTCGGCTGCGACAGTAAGTTTCGAAGGAATATCCAGTCTTGCTGCTGTCCAGTGACGCCACAACCCAAGACATGTAGCTTCAATTTTTGCTACAGAGCTCTCTAGTTCCAGTTTAGGTGTATGTGAACTATACAGTTCGTGTCCCACCCGTTTGAGAAAAGGAATCATAGTTTTGTTTAGTAAGAGATTCGGGGGTTAGTTGATATACATAGTTCTTCACTGCTGACTATTGTCGAGGTCAGTGTGATCACTGCTTTTCCACAAGATTGCTATCAGTATTCTTAAGGTTTCCTCTAATGATAATGACCAGATTGGACAACAGGAATTTTTGAGACTTTTCACAAGCTAGCCAATGACTATGGAGCAGAACTGATAGGACACAATGTTCTGAAAGCTACAAACGTAAGCCAAATGATTCAGGGGATATCGTGTCTCTTTGATGTACTCTTTTCTGTGCAGACTGATAATGCAAATTGCTTCTCATCTGTACGTTATTAGGTGTTTGGTTAATGACAGGGGATGTGAACATAGTGTACTAGAAGTGGTTGATCAGTAGCGATTTTTAAAGATGCAGTCTCTATGGACTTTTTTTCCCCGAAGGCTTGTTACAATATTTTCTGCCTACCGATACACAGCTGTTTCTGCGTTCTCTAAAATTTAAAATCTCTCTATTCTCTCTTCCAGGTGTTAGACAACACATCACCATAAAAAAAAATTCTAGCTAACGATTCAATAAGAAAAAATCATATCCAAAATCGAATGTGAGTCTTTAAATTTGATACTATTATAAGAAAACTATTTAAAATTAAAACAAAAACCACTAATAATTATTTGTTAATAGGAAGAATCTGTTTTCATTATTTTTTTTTTGTAGAAAGTACGAGTAGAAATCTATAACAATTGAGAAGGACAATGAAAAGCAAAATTTTTAAAAAATAAAACTAGAAAATATTTAGATAAATGTTGTTCGAATAAAAATTTAGATTCGTATCTTTAAATCATTTTATCTCCACCATTCTCGTGGTCTATTCTAAGTTATAAATGTTAAAATAGCAAAAAAAAATAATATATTTATGTCCTAAAACACAGCAATGTGATGTGTGTGTATAATGATGCATAAAACTAAAAGCTCTTTTCTAAATGTCTTTAATAAAACATTGTTTTTGGCTGGTCCAAGAATAAACATACATATATTTCTTAGTCAATAAGTTGTTTTATAACCTATCAATTACGTATAGTAAGATATAAGCAAAATTTGAATGCTTAAAAACAGGATAAAAAAATTAATTTTACTAAATGTCATAGTTTACAATAGTGTTGCTTCAAAGAAAAAATAATCAAGATGCGAATGTTTCGAGCGTCATGATAAAGTTTAACGCAACACCTTCTAATCCAATCTTGAAATACATTTGTCTATTCAAAAAACAAAATCATATCCTTACAATAGAAAACATACACATAATAGATTAGGATTAATGCAAAACAGGCAGGTCCTTTTTTGTTTAAAAAAAAAAAAAACCAAACATTTTTTATGGAACCTATGAATCAAATTTTTAACAGAGTTCACAACATATAAAAAACTATATAAAATTGTTCAATATTAAAAAGAAAAAAGAAAAAAAAAAACAAACAATAATCATCGTATATCAATGTGTAAATGTAAAAGTGTAGTCAATTAAAAGAAAAAAGAAAAAAAAAATGATTGAAAGTTAGATTTGTATTGTCAATTAAATGAATTTTACGAAGCAAGCATGCATTTATTAATGTTGAAAACTAAAGGAATTTCTTTTTTATGTTTAAACAGAATATATTTATAATTATACTTGTACTTATTTCTTAATGTTTGTTACTCTATTATTAACTGTTTTGTTTTTAATATTTTCCTCTTTTTTATATGCATATGTTTATGTTGTACTTAATTTAGAATGATTAAGTTTACGTTCTTGTATGCGAAACGTTGAGCCAATAGCAAAAATAAATGTCAAAGATGTTATACGAAGCAAAAATGTTATAATAGAAAAAATATAAAAAAAGTATGATCATGTTAAATGTACAGCTCTATTGACAAATAAAATCAAATAATTCGAGTATATGTCGAGTGTTTGTGTTATGCTTTTTTTTCGAGATGTGCTCTTTACTTAGATTTTACTTGCCGTTGAAGATACCTACCTATCAATGACAGGGAAGCATTCCCACTGAACCCAAAGAAAGGCTTGGCAATCGAAATTATCTGCGAAAAAGCGAGCTCTAATCGACACGCTCCAATCAACACGCCTACATCAAGGGCTGAACGGCCAAAACCGCATTACACTAAATCTTGAAGAGTACCGAGAACGTATTCGCACAAAATGAAAATGAAGCGATTTCTTCTAGATATCGAACGCACCTTCAGGGACATACAGATACTTCACAGCGTAAAGGCCACTTGTATGCACTGTACCAAAATCATCATTAGAATCGAATTAAGACTGTCTGTGGAAAATTTAACAGGAACAGGTACAGAACTATGACACCACAGAGCCGTTTATGTCTTCTCTGCTATGGGTACTCGTGATGGACAATCTAATCACGTCACTAGAGACAACATAGTAAAAGTTAAAAAATAAATAAAAAGCTAGCGCGACAGCTCGGAATGAGCCAAGGCCTAGCTTCTCGCAACCATTCATGTTGTCCGTGTTGTATTGCTCGCCCAAATGGAAGGGACCTACAATTTATTAACGACTCCGAACGGAATCGAGAAGCATAACAAATTGTACACTCGGAGGCTTGTTAGGACCCTCTTAGAATAGTGAAACACTGGCGAACAAAGAACAGTTGATCCTTGTCGCTATTGGTTAGGTTAGGTTAAAGTGTCTGCCAACCAAAGCCAATACACTTGAACCAATGTAAGCTCCATTGTGATAATATATGTATCTTAAAAAATTTCTTCACCTACTCGTTGAGCCAATTGGAGCTTCTGATTGCCTAACTTGTTGTAAAAGAAGGCACCTATGCAAAGTTTTCTTCTTTGAGCTGGGGAAGTAGCTTTTCTCTATAAAACACGTCCCAGTAAGAGCGACTTTTATGGCATCCTTGACGGAGCTTGGAATGCGATTTAAAAATCATACTCGACGACTTCGTTGCTAAAATCGAAAAATGAGCATCGGAGTCGACAAGCCGAGCCTACACGACACAACAACAGATAAATAGCTCCAGGTTTCAAAGACTACGAATGCACACAACAATCTGGCACTCTCCAGATGCTCAAAGCACTAACCAAATCGATGGGAGGCACGTATCCAAGAGCAGAAATAACAAACTTCACCCTGTAAGAAGCACTTTCACTTGGTGTTTCGCCTACGATTATGCAACGATTTAAACTAAAGTGCGCAGAGTATACAAAACAATAGTGACGGCGGATTTAACTTATCAATTTTATTTGAATAAAAGTTCTGAAACAAAAACAGGTAACAGTAGGTGCATATACACATTTTTTCGTTTGATAAAATGTGAAAAAGGTTTCTTTTCAGATTAGGAAACAGCATGAAACAGTCATACGACATGAATATGCCATTAGGGGATGTAGCTCAGTGGTAGAGCGTTCGCTTTGCATGTGAAAGGCCCCGGGTTCGATCCCCGGCATCTCCAAGTATTTTTTTTTTCTTAAGTTAAATTTAATACATATTGCGTTCTTCGTGGGAATAATTTAAGATGCGACTTATCTTGAAAACTGAATGCGATTTGCCGTAAGCGCCGTCTAAAAAGTATGCGATGTATTTAAACTTCTAAAGGTCTACTTGTGTTAATTCGACGCTTTAAAACGACACACGGCCAAAACTAGTTTTCATAGAGATACAAAGAACAACGCTACAGACAGGAACACGACATGAGTATAAGAACGCGCTTCAAGCGTTCTAGAGTGCGGTTGATTACCAGCCATCGAGCAACAAGTATCAGGTCTAAGGAGTCGATAGACATAAGGCATCATTCGTCAACCATCGACCGTCAGTTATCAGTTCAAACTTGGCAAAATATCTAGGCGTTTGCTAGGGGCCGATTTTGGATTGCGATCATACATGCCAAATCGTTAGACAAATTTGGTCTAGGTTAGGTTGTCTCTGCTTAATGAATTCCGAATCAGTAGTTCTCTTCACAGGACACTCTCCAATTAAACATTTTTCAAATAATTTATGAAGGGGTCAGCCAGATAAGGTAGTTAAGGACTTTGTCTACCTAGGCTCCACTATAAATTCAGACAACGATACCAGCGCTGTGATTAAACGAAGAATAACGCTTGCCAATTGCTTTTTCTTTGGGCTAAGACGGCAATTGAGTTGCAAAGCCCTCTATATAACAACTGAAGTGACCCGTTATAAGACCTTAATCCTCCCAGTCCTGCTGTACGGATGAGGTTGCTCTTGGCTGTTTCGAGAGAGAGGAAAATTATTCGGGTGATTTTCGGTCCCGTCTGCATAGACGGTCAGTGGAGGAGGAGATACAACGACGAAACTGTACTGAATGTACAGCGACATCGGCTCAGCCAGAAGAGTGAAGGTCCAACGACTGAGGATGGACACCAATGCTCCGGCTCGGAAAATCTTCGAATCCACACCCGAGGGACGGCGCAGTAGAGCAAGACCGCGACTCAGGTGCCGCACGCAAGTGGAAGGGGACCTTTACCAACTTGCCGTACAAAACTGGAGGCAACTGTCTAAAGATCGAGTTTGCCGGAGACATTTGTTGGTTGAGGCTCAGGATCATCCCCGGACTGTAGGGGCAACTGAAGTAAGTAAGTAAGGTCGACCAGATAACACCTTCTAAAAACCACCTCTCGTGTTCTATTCTATTGAGCACAGTTCTTTTTTTTGATTCTCATCATTTCAGCTGACCCTCAGATTTGAACAAAATTCTCGTTATATTTCCTTGTCAGATTTCATCCCTTTTTTTGTTATCAGCATTTCAATGAAAATTCCAACCGAACTGCTAATTAAAATCATTAGTCGCAGATTCAGGCATAAGGTCAATGCCTGAATGTTCATTTTAAATGCGACATTATAAA
Organism: Matsumyia berberina; assembly: GCA_917880715.2. NCBI lineage: Eukaryota > Metazoa > Arthropoda > Insecta > Diptera > Syrphidae > Matsumyia > Matsumyia berberina. The sequence goes on from OU862872.1 coordinate 113,916,299, forward strand.
TCAATTAATATTCTCCACGCAAAAAAAAAATTCAAAAATTCATCGAGCTCTCATCGGGCATGTAAATCTGAACATCAGTTCCAACAACAATTGCACGCTCATCGCGTCTACATCGTCGTCACACATTCAATCAATGAAAACAAAAGCTAATGACCTACCGTAACAAAAATGAAAACAAAACCGCTCTCATCGCACACAATCGTTAAAATAAAATAAACAAACAGTTTCACTAGCACCGTCGTTGTCACCGGCACCTGAAAAAATGTATCTGACACAAAGATGCTGATGTTACACTTGCCAGTTAGTCAGCCAGATAGCTGTGAGGCACCCAAGCTTTTTTGTTCCCTCTGTGTTGGGCTTACGTTGCCTAACTGACCGCTGCCATGTCTATCTTCCGGCTACGAATGCGAATGTGTGCACAGATTATACAATTTGTTTGCCCACACGCCGCCGAGTAGGTTTGTGGGGCAAGTGGGCAGAAATTCATAGCGTGTGTACCCTCAAGTGCACAGAATGTAGTCGAGAAAGCAGGAAGCTTGCACATTGGTCGATGGCATGTCTGGGACGTTGAAAAATTGATGGAATAGCTTTTCCATCTGGCGCCTTGTTTAATCAAACGTCAAAGACCTCGTCAATAGCTTTGCAACCCCTTAACCGGTCGACCTTGCTTAACAATCCCCATCACTGACATGATCAACCACTCAAAGCTGTCCCCATCAGGCTTAAAGCTTTGAGTAAAACAGTTAAAACTACCACTTCAAAAGCATTAAGTAGTAAGTTGCAAACAAAAAAAGCTTCAACTTGAAGCAAATGCAGGCTCTGTAGGTTGCGGATACGTTATAAGCCTCACTTCGGCCTGGTTAAGGTTTCAGATTGACTTCAATCGTCGGTAATGCTAACGGTCTGAGCGAGAATAGCTTAACAATTTTATTTAACTTCATTAATAATTCGTTTTGAAAATTAAAGAAAAATATGAGTGGAGTACTTCGACGAGGTTCTTTGACATTCAATCATGATCACCGATCACGTCCTGCTTGCTGTGATCATCGAAAAAAACCGAAAACTCCGGAGATTAGTGTGATTTCAATTGATTTCCGCCGGAACTCGGAAGATTTGAGGAAAAGTGAGAAAGTGCAGTGTGAGGTGGAGAAGGATCTTAGCCAGGACGTTGATAGTGATATAATTTCCAATTACATTGGACACTATGGACGCTGGCAATTTGTGTGGACATTTTTGCTGTGTTTGTTTCAAGTGCCGACGACTTTTCATATCTTCACGTTTGTTTTTCAGGTGAGTTTGGAAGGGAAAGATTCTTTTTTTTTTGGCAAAATTTGTAGTGAACCCTTGACATCTCGAGTTCTTAAGGTGAAGAAGCGGAAGTGTTTAGTGCTAGCTCGTACAGGGGGTTCCGACTTGAGTCTAAACTGTGAGATCCGTGTTAAATGTGTTAAAGTTAAGCTATTTCCGAGCCTAGTAAAAATACCAAGAGCTCTTTTTAGAACTTGACGTGGGAGGTTTTCTTAGAATTTCCTTTGACTTTTCCATAAAGGAGTCCTGCGAACAACCTAACAAGTAGAATTACTTTCAAACTCCTACCGAAATGTTTTAGTTTGCGTTGAGAAACGTCAGGGCATTCGTAGAAAGTGCATCGCCAGTTTTTTCGGCCCTTGAGGCTACATCGACATGTGGTAAACAATTTTGAAGCTTTATTTTAATCAAGGCTTGACCATTGAACATCTTCCCGTTATTTGTAGGAAAAGGACTCTTCCTACATGTAAGTCGCCAATTATGTTAACCAAAGCAATAACTTCTTCTGGGAGTAAATTACTCGAAAGGCCAAGCCTTGGTAGAATCGTGAATCACAAGTGAAAATACGTTCTCTCGTCGTAATTGCAATGGGGGTAGCCTGTTGTATCATGTAAGTAGACTACCTACGATTCCTTCAAGTTGTGCCTTAATCGAATTTACTCATAAACCCTTTTGTGCAATATGCCAAAACAGAGCAACAGACTCAACTGCTGACAGCTGTATAGTATTCATACATGAGAGGGGTTTTGAGGCTCTAGGAAAGACCCTAAAAAAGAAAAATCTTGAGTTTTTGGGAATGTCTTGGGTCTATCAGAATACAGGCTGATAAAAAAACATCTCAACACAAACGTGAAGCCTCACTGAGATATTGTCGCCGCGCAACGCAGCTATTTCTTACAATAGGCGATGGAGAGTATACCATATATGAGAGTTAAGACATTGGCTAAGTTCTGAAATCTGAACCTCATGGACTTATAGGACTTGTGGAGAAACCTATGGAATGGCTTTCTCAAGCATGCATCTGGAATTATTAACACTCTTCTTGATCCTTTCAATGGTGCACACATAAAAGTAAAAATAAAGGTCTCAGTGGTTAAAAATGAAAAAGCAATCCGTCCCCAACACCGTAGAATCTACGTTAAATCCCCCTGTCCTTTCTGGCCAATAAACTTTGTCTCAAAGTGAGAGATAGAACCTGCCTAAAGTGTAGAAATAGACTCCGAGCCTTTACCCGTACGTTCTGAGGTTCGGTGGAATCTTAATTTGCTTCGCCCTCGACCTGACTGAAGGCTGCTTCTTACATGGATAGTCTACTCTATAGTGAGTTCAACTAGAGGTGATATAAGTACTTGAAGGGAAAAGTTCTAATGTAGTCTAACAGGAAGTCCTCAAATGAGTAAAAAATGTTAAAATCTGTACACACTGTTACATGTGTAGTCAAACTATCGCCTGTTGGGTGCAATTTCTAGGTGCCATAACCGATTTTTTGTGAGACTTGAACGTAGGTGTCAAAAGCCTTATCAGCTTTAAAATTGATCCTGAAATCCTGACCAGCCCTTAATTATATACCAAGTGATGGCAAGGCGAAGGAAGTGTAGTTTAACTCCCCATACTCGTCGACAGGACTTTAAATTGCGTTGGCCTCTACAATCAACCAAAGATGACAGACTGGCGGCTTTCATCAAAAATTTATCGGGGAGAGAACAAGAAAACCTGTCATTTAGCTTAGATGTAGATTAGATCTAGTCACGTTTATTGCACTCGAGCTTATTGCAATCTGTTTAATGAAGTTAATTTATATACACCAGTGCTCTGTCTCATAACACCTATTAATTGGCTTAATTGCTCTTTAATGTTGTCCTATAAGTCCATTACTTCTATGGGCATATTGCTTTCAAATGTAGTAAAAAACGGCTGCAAAATCGTAAAAGTATCTCAAACAACGATCGGTCTTAATAGAAGCAAGCTACCTTAAAAGATTACAGATTTACCAAGTTACTCAGTCAGGTACCTTTTGTGGACCGAGTTTTTCAGCCATTCATCAAGACTGCATAAGTGCTTACTTGTCTGAGGAAATATGATATGACAACACGTTTCTAAAGTCCCACCTCGTTTATTTTTTTATTGTTCAACACGTTCGTTACATTTGAGTTTATTCTACAAAGCTCGTAGGCACATATTTAATTATTGAGATGACAAATTAATTTGCAAGCATTACCATGCAAATCTACTAAATCCTGAGATTACTTAACTGTTTTTCTGATAAAATGCTAAACGGCAGGGGACCAGGGGTTAAACGCTGGGTTGTTTTTGGTGGATCAAAGTCCTACAGCCACAACACTCGACGTATCACGTCCTGTACATTTCAGCTAATTTTTTTTAACCTTCGGAAGTTAATTCACCTTAACTTCCACTCTCCACTTACCGTTCATTTCACCTCCCTACCAATCGTACTTCCTCAAAAAAAAATATAAAAAGTCAAGTGCACCAGTGACGAACGGAAAATTATCACATTTGCAATTCTTTGATGAGATCAAATACAAAACATTATAACTTTACTTTCGAGGTTCCTATTCAAAAGACAAAGATTTTTATCTGCACATGACGTTAAACAAAATGCATTCACCTGTACGCACCAAGCAAACAAATTTAAATGACTATAGGCAGAGGGAACTGTCTGGAGCAAGTTTAATCAGCATTACTGTCAATCAATGGCCTTGACCAAGTTTTTGTTTTGACTTCACTACAGTCACTTTTATAAGGTAAACATTTATTTTTTTTATTATCTTATCTAGATGTCTATCTAATTGAAAGCGTAGCATTATTAAAATGATGAACCCCACGGTTATTGTGCCATTTTGGAGTAGCATTGAAGATTTATAATATCAGTCGTGCGATGGATTGCTCAGATAGAATATCAAAAAATTTATATTTAACGTTTCGGTATGCAAAAGAGACACAACCCTATTTTAATGAAAAATCATTCAAGTATTTGTATGAAATTGTAACCTTATACTCTAAAGCTTATCTTCTGACCTATGTAAGGAATCTTTCCCAACCCTGATAAGACGGAACTTCCACTAAGACTGGGATATAAACCTCTAGATTGTCAAAGACAGAATTACCGAGAAACCGAATTCCATGGCTAAAACTGCCTGTAGCAACAGCCAATAAGTTTAAACTAGAAAAGTTACCACAACTTTATAAAAAACAAACAGCCCGCAAAAATGTCCCTAGTTAGTCTGGACAACACCGTTTCAAACCATTGCACCTCGCTCGCGATGTGTATTCATCCCCTTGATCGGCTTGTGGATTATAAAAAAAAGCTAACAGCCTCTACCTCTACCAAGGCCTGCGTCAGAAACAAGAAAGGCTCACTTTGCTTAAGATGGACGAAGAGGAACTTCTGCGGCAGCTAGTGGATTCAATTGGTTCAATCAACCTTCCGAATCCTTAAACTCCTCAACCACCTAATCGTTTCTAGCCTGAGAATTACCTCCGCCGTCTCACGCCGTTTGGTTAGGAAACACTTGAGTGGAGCACTCAACTGGTCTGGCGCCTTCTGGCGCAAAGAACCTGCTGATGCATTAAGCTCTTTATACCAACACCAGCTCGAGAATCAAACTCTAGGGGTTCCATAGTCGCCCTATCCCATCTCTTACCAGGTATAACGAGGTTTTTCATTTTACTACCTTGTCTCAAAGATATTCTCAGATTTTCGGACTCTAGCCTACTCTGGACCTTACTAAGTATTTCCTGGTCCTGCCAGCACAGCCACCTTTCTTAACCTTAGCCCTGCTACTACTTCTGACACCGATATCCCATCAAAAACAACACAAAGACCTCTTGTAATCGCTACTTTTTTGGGCTGAGAAGGCAGTTGAGTAGAGCAGCCATACTTCGAACAGCTAAGGAGATTTTACTACCACCTTTGCTGGTCTTTTTGCTGCATGTTTTTGGTGTCAAGAATTCATAAATGAGTCAATCAATTCGCAGTTTAGTTGAATTACTGTGACTTCTCTTGTGAGTTTTTCTGTGTTGGCAAGTGTTTGAATAGCTTGTAGGGGTCAACATCTTGGCAGGCTCATATCAACGCGTAGGCTTTATGACGGCCACAAGTGAGTCTTCATATTGACCCTATTGGCACAAGTTTCACTATAAAATTGTAATTAAGTCGTCTCGTCAAACTATGTTCGTTTATTTTGCCAATTTTAAGTAATTTTGAATCCAATCTCAACGAAGTTTTTGACGCCATTGAATCACAGATAGTTCCTATCTGACTAAGGGTGGAAAAGAAGACTTTCAACTGTATACAATTGATGCAAAAGCTAAACGTTAAAATTGACATTTTGCAAACGAACATGCACGCGCAATCGGTGACTGGTGTTAGGTCTTTTATAGAAAATCAAAGCATAACATTTCAAAAAGCATTGTACCACCGGATCAATTGGCATTAAATTTGCATTTTATGGCTCAAACGACAGCCTTATGTCACCGCAAGAGCTCTTCCGCATACTGCAAAACAATAATTACGATCGATATTCCGCAGGTGTGGCATCGTTGCCACGATCCAAATAGCTTTCAAATTTCATTATCTAGCAGTTTGCCTTTTACTTCTTCTTTGCTTGTTGATTTTGCCCCCTTTTACCTCTCCTCATCGCAAAACTTTTATTTATTTAAATCATCCATTGATTGATTCACTTTTTAACCAGTAAAGACAAGCGTTTGTCAAAAGCATGTCGAAGAGGTAAACTCTGTCAAATTCGCTTATTAAGATGGCGTCACAGTTCGGGGTAAGCCTGGGCTTACTGGATAAAATCCTAAATAAAATAGGCGTTACCCACGAGGTCAACATCTGCTTGGTCCCCGGACACAGCGATTTCGAGGGTAACGAGAAAGCAGACGAACTTGCTAGGCAGGGATCTGCTCTGGAAAGAGAGAACACCCACACATCGATAAACATCCCTATCGGTGTACTGAAAAAAAGTAACATTGAACACAAGATGAGGGAGATGATCAATACCTCTTGGTCCGCCAGAGGCGACTACATTATGTCCCGCAGCTTATGGCAGAGAATAGACCAGAACAAAACAAATCGTCTTCTGGCTATGAACAAAAAAGATACTCACATCCTTGTAGGAGTACTGACGAGACATTGTGCCATAGGTATCATGGCCAGGAGACTCGGCATCGACTCCCCAGACTACTGCAGGAGTTGTCAGGATGCGGAAGAGACAGAAACCATCAAGCACTTACTCTGCGAGTGTCCCAACCTCCAAAACCGCCGACTTCGACACATGGGAAACAGGCTGTTTGGAGAACTGAGTGACCTAACAGAAGTACCGATAACGAGCATACTCCACTTCATTAAGAGTACAGGGTGGTTTGACAGACCACCCACCTAGTACCCATGGTTGGAACATGGCCCACAACACAAAGGGGAACACAATGGACCAGTAGGCCCCCGTGAACGCTCAGTCATTAGACTGGGCACTTCCCCCATAACCTAACCTAAGCCTGGGCCTCAACCAAGAAACATCACCCGTGCCTTAGCCAGCAGCCTTCTCAATCCTCTGAACTCCTAGTTGGTTGAGGTTTCTTTCTACCTAAGGTGCGGATTAGCTCTACTGCGGGCGAGGACCAGACAGCGCTCTTTGGGCAAACTCTTCCTCATGGACCTCGCCGAGTTAGCAGAGAAAAGGATTGGAGAACTAATCCTGTATCTAAACTCCATCGGCTTGATATAGCAATCAAAAACCACCAAATCAACAACCGCATACTAATAAGGTTTAAACGAGTTTCGTAGTTACAAAACGGCGCACTCTAGCGCTAATTCGGCTCTAAAGAGCCGCCACTTTACCTACCTACCTAAAGGGTTTTTCAATAGGGACGCTACAAAAGTAGAGCGACAGGGACAGCAAACGACGCCATATTTTTCTTGCGGTTTTTTGACATTTCTCTTCAGTAAGGTATGCCATTTCATGATGGAAAGATATACGAGCCAACAACGAGTCGAAATTATTAAAATTTACTACCGAAATTCGGAGTCAGTGGCCTCAACGTTAAGAGCGCTACGTCCAATTTATGGTCGTCATAATTTCTGGCTGGATGGCTACGTCAATAAACAAAATATGCGGTATTGGTCAGGCAGCAATCCACACATACTCCATGAGTCATCATTGCATCCCGAAAATATTACGGTTTGGTGTGGTTTATGGGCCGGCGGCGTCATTGGGCCGTACTTCTTCCGTGATGATCAAGACCGGCACGTTACTGTGAATGGGGATCGCTACCGTTCAATGATAACCGAATATTTTTGGCCCCAATTGGATGATATGGACTTGGAGGACATGTGGTGCCAACAGGACGGCGCCACAAGCCACACAGCGAATGTCACAATCAATTTATTGGAAACCAAGTTTGGAGAACGTGTTATCTCACGAAATGGTCCAGTCGCTTGGCCGCCTCGGTCGTGCGATTTGACGCCGTTAGACTATTTCCTGTGGGGCTACGTCAAGTCTATGGTCTATGCCAACAAGCCAGCGACGATTGAAGAACTTCGTACGAATATCGAACGTGAAATTGCAGCAGTATCGGCCGATTTATGCTTGAAAACCGTCGAAAATTGGGTTCAGCGTCTGGACTTCTGCAAGCGTGCCCGTGGTGGCCATGCAAAAGAAATCGAGTTCCATACATAATGGCATCGAACGTACTTTCACAGGAATAAAGAATTTCATTGATATCCAAAACCGTTTTTGTTTTATTTAAAAAAACTTTTGTAGCGCTTTTATTGAAAAACCCTGTACCTGTGTCCCTGTCTGAGCGGGGGCAGACACCTAACCTAACCATAAGATCTGCTTTTGCAGGAAGAATTGTGCACAGTCATGGATATAGAATATGGAAGCGTGAGTTCAAGAAAATTTGAGCTTTTACCACATTTCGAAAGGGGACACCACTACACAACAATCCTTCCTTAACGGTGGCTTCTTTGGATCATTTCAAATTTGACAATTTTACTACAAATCCACAAAGATAATAACAGTGGCCTTATGGTAAATCACGTTACCCATCATCCATTCCCTTTTTAAAATGACAGGAAAAAAGCTTTGCCACAGTCAGCTGTCAAAGATTAACCTCACTTTATGAATATGCAGCCCTTAACAAATAAATTTCCATTAAAAATGCGCAAATACATTTTGTATTTTATTCTAGATTTTTAGAATCTAAAAATATAATAATTCTAGGGATAGTCTTAATTGAATACACGCTAACTGACACTAAAAGCTCCGTAAATTACAGTTTTGATCTGTGGCAGCAGAGTAGAGGTGTCAGTAAACTAATGAATTATTCAATTTAATTCATTTAACACCGAGCTATCTAATTTACTTCAAGTATTTTCTTTTAATCATTGTACTTATGTATGCATAATTATAATTTGTTTGAATTTAAATCCACAAATCTGTAGATTTTTGCCACCGGAAGGCACTACCATGACTCATTTAGGTATGCTCTAGCAACACTGGGGTCTCACAGAGAGGCTTTTCATGCCACCCATCACCTAATTGAAAGTTGGAAGGTTTTTCAACAAATTTTCTTCCCTAAATCCGTTGAATGTCATCTTTTTCACTCACAGTATGTCAAATGATGAGCTGACCAATTATAGCCGCTTTATCCGATTAAATTAAATTACTCACGCTATCGCTATCTCCATTATATTATAAACCTATGATTAAATTGGCTATTATAACGACTTTACGATCATTTTTTTTAAATTATTAAATAATTTAATAAACCACAATGAATATGCTTGTCAATTTGTTGAACTGTTATTCGTAAAGTGTAATCTTCTCACTGGTTGTCATGTGAGGCAAAGGCGTCTTGACAAATTTTTCTTGTCAGCTGTCTATTGCGTAAAGAAAATTTTTAATTTTTTGACAGTTTCAGTGTCAAAAATCTTGTAACTTTCACTCTCCTTCAGTCGATTGTTGTGGTATAATTTTGCGCGAATAAATTTTGCAATAAGCCTGCTTGCTGCATGCTGTCAATTAACACTTGACGCAGTAAGTAGAGTTAATCTTTTAATTGTTATCTTGTCGAAATCAGATGCCATACTACCTCTTATTTGGGCAGCACTGTTGACCTTATTTGAGTTAAAGATTTAATTGGATTCATTATACTGGTAATGAGTTGAACCTTACCACAAGATTTGGGACAATGGAAGCTCCCTCGATCCGGTTTTGAAGCCGAATTCTGTTTACGAACAATAACTCAAGTGGTTGCAATCTTGTTTTTACAAAAATAAAATGGCGATAACCTCTTCCTACCGTAAGAAATGTTGTTAATTTTTTTGGACTTTACACTTTTCATATGGGTGCCCTGCCAGTTACAATTACTCTTTCAAATTGAGTTTTTAAATCAAATCCATTGTAATGGATAATTTATGTAATTCACGTCTCCACACAATAGCTTCGGCATAAAAGAATCAACTGTGCGTGCTAATTATTAGTGGGTTTCAGCACATGGGAGTACAAACTCCCAGGTGACATCAATTAGAGGTTTACATAAAAAATTGTGAAGTAAGTGCCAAAAGATATGTATGTATATTTTTTGACAGCTCATTAGCTTTCGCAAATTGGATTTTTATAGTCATGAAAGGAGAGATAAAACCAACGACATAAAACTATCAACACTAGTTCGATTTAGAACTGACATTTGACAAACATTCTTGAACAGCAAATATATATTTCAAAGATTTATTGACACTTATAAATTCAAGTTTTACTTCCGAAATGCAGATGGAGAATATAATTAATTGAAAACTTCATTCTAAATTGAATCACAGAAGCTCACTGGTTGAAAGCCTGTGAAATATTTTGAAGGACACGGTATAATAATCGGCACGTTTAGCAAACACCTGTCACAAATGTCACATGGAACAAAGCGTGTAGTAATTAAGTGCATGTAGAGCATAGTTATAAAAATATTAACAACTGAAATGGGAAGCATTCAGCAACGAATTCAATGGAACTTGATGTCAGGTAAAGGTATGGACGTAGGCGAAGATGTAGGCTTTTCTAATGAGCGAGGACTAACCGAATTTATAGCAACACAGTTCGCATTAAAGTCCTTGAAGTGTAATCTCGAGGAACTGAAGGCTCATGGAACATGAACGGAAAATTCTGCTGAATCCACGGGCACAGCGATGTACCAAACAATGAGATAGCTGGTGAACTAGCAAGAAAGCGATGAGCCTTAGATTTTTTTTAAGAACCTGCCCGTAAGGCTGACACTACGACCTAGCAAGATCTATTGTGTCTCGGGTCTACTTAGCCTAATAGGTCTACTACCTTCCTAATGAAGGTGAGTATGTCATTAGTATTCGAGTTTCTAAACTCCGCTAACGAACAGAATTCCCTATGAAAGATCCATCTGCGTAGCCTGTATAGTGCCGGACATCGACAGAGAACGTGCTCAGAGATTTCTCCCTCTTCCAAACAGAACCGACACTCTGTATCTGAACAAAGGTTTAGTTTGTTGAGATGATATCTTAGGCCGGTAAGGAAGCCCACTAGTCCACTGTCAAGATTTAGAATTTTCTTGTAAGAAAAGTCTCTTGGATTGCCTAAGCCCGGGGACATTTTCCCAATGGGCTAGCCGAGGTTGGTGTTCCCAATTGTTTAACAAAGCTGTGGCGGTAGCCCAATTAACGCCACATAAGTGTTCCGGTCCAAAGAGCAAGGAAGCCGAACCGACCCTTGCCAGCTCAACCGCAGTTTCATTGCCTACAATGCCCTTGTGGCCTAGTAGCCAACCAAGTTTGACCTTGTTTTGTTTGGCAACTAATTGTAGGGGATCGTAGCAGGACTTGACTGACACAGATTCCACGAAGTGGGATGTCAATGTTTTAAGCGCTGCCTGACTATCTGAATAGATATGTATGTATTTTCACGCCCTTAATACCTTTATCGAGGTTTATCCTGTCGCAGATCTCAATAGCATGGACTTTATCCTGGAACACGCTAGGGCACATCCCTATTGTTACCGAGACTTTAGTTTTGGGTCCAAAGACACCAGAACCAACTCCGGAAGCCATTTTTGATCGGTGAACTCTACCAAGCATCCTGGGTCTGATACGGGTTCTGTATTAGACCAGGCGACACGGTCTACTGTACTCTCTCGCCATAACGTCGGTGATAGTGCAGAACATGTCCGTACTTGGAATCGAGAAAAGTATTTTTAGATGACCCACAAGATTACCCGATTTATACTTCTGTTCTACCTGCAGCTTTATAGTACAACGCGCAGCGCTCTTGCTAGTCAAGATTTGTAGGGGTGTGATGATAGCTGAAGTAGGGCAGGTGCGCATAGCACCTGTAATACCGACACAGGCAATTATTTGTAGCTTCTCAAGCTTCATTGCCGTCGTTCATGAGCCTTAGACACTGGTAGCGTTAAGCCTCAACTCCGCAACCAAAATATGAATGATGATGACAGAAGATATGATGACGAAAAAGTTCATAAGGATTGAAACAATTCTCTCTGTCACCGCCTGGGCCTCTGCCAAATAGAAAAGATGTCCCTAAGTATATTTTCTTTGATTACATCGAAGCACTGTCTGATGGCTTACTATCAGTTTTGCCTCAGACACGGCATATTGTTCATCTGGGCAGTGTTGTGCATTTTACCAGTGAATTCCCAGGACGGCCGAGTGCTTGGATCACAAAAGGATATAAATCATCTTTATTACACAGTTTCTCATGGTTCACTTGTGACCTGGAATCGAATGGAGAATGATCAAGTTGTTCTGAGGGCACCTTCACAGACTGCAGTACTAGCTTTGGTTTTACAAAAGACAACTAAACCCCTTTGACAGCTACCGAACTGACAAGAAAATATAAATCTTATGACAGGCGATCGAGTGGTAGACACCTGCACACATCGGTTTATGACTGAGATTAGTAGATGAGATATGAAAGACTACTTGTCAAGACTTTAAGACTCGTTGAATATTCATATCCAATTTTCATCTTGAAAACATGAGTTTATCGAAGAAGAGTTCAATGAAAGGGATGTGAGGAGTGTTGTTAAAGTGTGTGGAGTGGCGATTAAAGTGATTCCACTGGAATTAAGATTTGCGAAGCATGTAGAGTCATTCCCTGAGAATGACCAGTCTGTGTATATGGAGATGAGGTCTAAGATGACAATTTAGTACCCAGTGAAGGTGGATCGCGAGAGATGTGTCGGCATTGGTTATAAAACCGAGAGATACAGCCGAAATAGCATTTTGAGCTCAAGACTCACATGTCTTCGATATTTTCAAATTTGTGGTGCCATCTAAACTTGCATTTACCTAAGTATGGGCTTCAAATTATTCAAGAAAAAGCAACAGACAATCACTTCGCGGCATGAATATCGACATCGATTCGAATGCATTTTCGTTCTCTTTCATTGATGCGACACTGATCGAATGTCAATAAAGCCCTCGTGTGTCCTCTGTTTTAGCCTAGGACTCAATGCTGTTTGCAATTTTCACTCAAACACCCTGAAGTGGGCGAACAAATCTTGTCGATTCTATCCATAAGCACTCAAAGGCCGAACCGACAGCTCATTTGCGGATCGCCTTCACAAACTATCTTCAGTCCCTGACACTCAACATTGAAGGGTCTTACATATTTATAAGATCGTTTGTCAAACATTAAAGCAATTAACGCCACACTTAGAACCTGTATGTGCGCTCATCATAAAATAATTAATTACTCGCGCCTCTCTTCACTCGAAATGAAATGCACTTTTGCGAATCCATTCACCACCAACAGCGTGCAGCTTTCTAATGGTCACTCCTGACAGTTTCTTGTCGTCACTCGTTGTCACTGATTGTTGACAAGTTGTTATCTGACAAACACCGCCACCAAAGACAGAGAAACTTGTTGTTCCCGTCTGTTGCGCCGGTTTTCCTTTTCATCGTCATCGGCAGATATGTAATTGCTCTCGAAAGGTGGCTTCAACTTGCTCCCCACTGCACTTGGGTTGGAGTGTTAAGATTAATGAATTCCGGATATTGTACATGTAAAATTATGTATCCGGCACTCCTTAAACAGTGCGGGGATATTGGAAACTCAGTTAGTTGGTGCAACGTGCAGTGTATGGACGTTTCAAGTGAAATCCGTGGAAAACTGTAAGAAAATGGACAAAGTGCACTATTACAACTCAAACGACGGCGAAGAGGAAGAGCCGCTATCGGGTGTCTGCGAACGAAAATGTGACAAAATTTCGCAACTACTCGGTGACAGTGGCCGCTGGCAGACCACGTGGGCTTGCATCTTGTCACTCTTTCAAGTAGTCTGCACCTTTCACATCTTCTCCTTTGTCTTTCAAGTGAGTAATTGTTAATAACAGCGCGATTAATTGTGATATGTACTACTTATTGTGTAATAACTGGATGAAAGAAGTTCGATTTGTTTTGATAGTGTTTCACACGGGTCACATAGTTAGCGACACTTGCAGTGATTTGTTTGCCGTCAATCGCGGATTAAATGCCCATGAATCAAATGTCAACGGGTACCTTCGAGCCTGCAAATGATTTGACATGTTTTGTATTTTATTAATCGACACTGCTGTCATCCTTGTGGTAAGAATCGGTTCAATTTATGGTTCAGTGAAACGGATTTAGGTGTGACAAGAATGATTAGGTGGTTAAGTTTGACATTCTGTGGAAGTGGAAATCTGACTTATGTGGGAAGTTCAATTAAGCACCCGATGCAACAGAAAAACCTTGATCTCCCTCCTCTCTATCGACATTTGGTGGTTTTCCTCACATCACCTTGAAATCGATGATAGCGAACCTTAAGGTTGACCCCCAGCTTGTTACTCATAAACTTGTTCGTAACAAACAGATCCAACAGAGGAACAATTCCCCTCGAAAGCGTTGATCCAATTAAAGTTGATTACTTACATTAATGAAATTACGGGAATTCCCAGCCATTTCACTCACTACAAAGTCGGTATGGACGATAAAGGAAAGGCTTGGATCCGGTGCTTAGTGTGACGACAACTACTAATGGAGTTGCTGTCTTCTCGAAGTGAACCGAAAGGTACGTATCCTTGGGTTACCGGGATCAGGCTCCGTAAGGACGTCCAACCTATTCTTACTGAGATCCAAGAGCACTTCAAGCCTCTGTTTGGACCTCCAACCTATTCTTACTGAGATCCTAGCCCTCTTCAAGCCTCTGTTTGGACCTCCAACCTATTCTTACTGAGATCCAAGACCACTTCAAGCCTCTGTTTGCACTTCCAACCTATTATTACTGAGATCCAAGAGCACTTCAAGACTCTATTTGGACCTCCTACCTATTCCGACTAAGATTTGAAAACACTTCGCGACTTTGTGGAGCCTCTGTAAGAGACTAGAAAACTTTAAGGCTTTGTGGTGGCCTCCTACTTTTCCTGACTGACATCAAAACACTGCAACGCTTTGTAAAGGTCCCTACCTATTCTGACAGATACTAGAACACTGCATCTCTTTGTAGAGTTCTCCTACTTATTCTGACTGAAACCAGATTAAAGAGTACTTCGTTCTAAACCTACTTATTTGACAACCAAAGCTTTCATAAAAGTTGAAGAATGCGCGGTCTAGAGCAAGATGGAGACAGTAGAGGAACCCCAAGATCGAGTGCTTGTGAGTGATTGCTTGATTAAGTCTGGAAATATGAAACCTTTGGTAGGGCAATCGCATAACTTAGCTTGAGGTTACATGAAAGACGACAAGTTGCGACAAATAACATCATCCGCAAGAACTGGCTTGGAATCACATTTCTCCTTGCACAAGGCAACTGGTTGTGTGGGTAAAATCAATGAGCTAACCAGAGCTTCCACTGCAAAATGTGTACCTTTTTACAGTGCAGACGTCCAATGGTAATCTTCCTCGTCGGTTTCTTTCTATGTGGTCCTACGACAGCCCACGCATTAAAGTCACCGGTGCGGACCATTGACTTCGAAATTAGTGCATCGACTTTTTGACCGCTCTTAAGAGACTTCGCTCGTTAATCTTGGTGGCAACTATGTTGCTTGGGAGATATCGAGCACAAGTCGTCAGCGAAGCTCGGAAACTCTAAATTCCACGGGAATACTCTGTGTTCTTTATCGACGACCATTCCTAGTGAGGTGAGGTGTGCCACGCTAAGACACTGCTCAGTAATTTCAACAAGAAAATGTCGAAAGCCTTCTCATTAGAAATTGCAAACCGAAAAGAGCATGAGAAAGCCCCTGAGACCGTCTAGGAACAAGCATCGTTCTGAACCACAACACATTCAGCTGCTTGTGGGTTTACGAGAAGACGTCCTCCTTCATCAGGAGCAATATTCTGTCTCTTTCTCTTCCTTCACTCTTACTTGTCAAATCAAGCAGTTTTTCCAGTTTGTCAAGAGGATCTGTTAGCACTAAACCTCAGTGACAAACTGAAAATAAATCATAAATTCTACCAATTATTTCCGACAAATTGCACATCCCAACTCCCATTTACTGCTCAAATTAACAAGTGATAAAAAAAATTAAAATTACAACTTAGCGCAGTTTGATTTAATTTCAATTATTTATGCAATACATCAATCTAGCATTCCGCAATAAACATCTTCAACTAATTCATGTGGTCTGTGCAATTCCAGACACGTGACAGAACTGGTATCGTGCCGAACGCTCTATTGACTTTTCCCTGTCGTCAGCAGTTTTTGTTATAACAAAATTCAGACACTTCTCGCGATTTTAATTGAACATACATAAGTTGATGTGATTTTCACCTCGTAATAATCGCCAGTTTAATGACCAGCCTCGGAAGATTGTATCGTGTCGTGCAATTAAGAAATCATCGGCAGACAAACTCGATGGAATCTGACACATGGCAGGCATGCGGGATAATTGTAACACATAACATTAGATAATTGTAACACATTCCTATTAGAATGCTTGGGTAAGTGTTGAAAACTTTTTTTTTTGAGTAGTTTGGCACGCGAGGTAGGGAGTTAGTTTCACTTTTTCTGCGAATGTCAGTAAAACTATGTGATTCGGTTGCGAAATTGGAAACAAACGGTTTGATGTTGCCGAAATATAAATGCTTAATGGGTTTTCTGACGACTGAGGTCTGTTGACGTTGGTTTTAGATTGCGAAAACGCGTTTTATGACGAAGACGCTTTTAATTAAACGTAAACGAATCTGTAAACATACACTTTGTAAACAGCCTTCTGACGTTATGACCTTCCTTGAATAAAAAAATTCAAAATTTCATGTCATTTTCCATCACTTTACTCAGATGTCTGGTGCGTCATTGCCTATCTCCTGTCGAAGTCCTAAGGACGATACCCTTATGCATACCGAAATGGACCGGAATCACCCTCGATGTTCCTGGCGCTTATCTCTCTGTGGCTTATGGATTACCCACAAAAACGTCTCTGGGACCTTTTGCATTCTCAGGGCAGGGAAAGGAAACGTATTAAACGCTTAAACGGATCCTTCAACGCTGAATTGCATCAACTGTCGTTTTGCTTTTCACAAATCAGCATTGGTTATCGTCTTCAATTATTTGACGAAGTGAGGCGTTTAACACTCTTTCAGTGATCTTCATTGCATGCGACATTATCTTAAGGGACAATGGAACACAGAAGCTTCTTCTTCACTGATCCGACTTTGGTTGAACTTTTTTCATCTAAGTAAAACTGTTTTGTGAGCCTTAAACTCGAAAGCATGAAATTCTACCCACAATTTTGGAGGAAATTTTGTCCGGGCGCAATGCCTTTCCCTGCTTCACGTTTCTGATCAGCTCGCCCACATCTTTTATTGTAAGGTTAGGTTGGCGAGGGGAGAGAGAGCCCTCTACGCCACACTCAAGTCTATAGAGACCCATTGTGACCCCCATTTTTGGGAGAGCCCGAAGGGGTAAAACTATCTTGAAGCCTTAATGAACCTCCAGATGTCCCTGACAGGTAGGTCACTTAGTTCTTCGCTATGCTGGAAAAAGGACCTTCCAAAGAATTCATGTCTGAGGTGGCAAAGACCTGGGCAGTGGCAGAGGAAGTGGGTTGTGTCTTCGTTAACTTCCGCGTTTCCGCAACCCATGCAAAGGTCGTTCTCACTTAGCCTTAACTTTTTCATGTGATAGCGCGTGGTCCTTCCGGTCCTTCCAAATAAATAAATAACTGGCGGGTCAGCTCGGGATGAGCCAAGGCCTAGCTTATCGCAACCATTCACGTTGTGCGTGTAACACTTTTCGCACGAATGGTAGGGACCTACAATTTATTGCCGACACCGAACGGCGAATTGAGAAGCTCTTTCATGACAGATTATACTCCCGGAGGCTTCTCATTCCCCACGAGAGGTGGTGCCGGGAAAAATGTTCGGTGGACATGGCTGAACTGAGCCACGGCGACCACCAACCCAATCCATACACACTATGAAAAGGAGAGGTGACAGAACGCACCCCTGGTGAAGGCCAACGCCTACAGTGAAAGGTTTGATTTAACCCCGTTCACCCGAAACACAGCTCTAGCAGTTTATGTATGGAGATTGAATAGCCCTCAGAAGAGTGCCATCAATCCCAGCATACGCCTGCAGTACACTCCAGAGTTTACCTCGAGGGATCATACGGTTTGGCATACTGTCAGGCCTTCTTAAGTACCATTCTAAGAGTGAATAGCTTGTCGGTTGTGCTTCTACCTGGACGAAAGTCGCACTGCTCATCTCCCAACTTGGACTCGACCACAACTCTGAAATGAGCTTCCAAAGGCAAAGGCTTCGCCGGGGAGACATGAAGGAGATATACCCTTATTATTGGATCAATCTCTCTTATTCCCTTCATTGGAAATTGGAACAATCACTCCAGGTTGCCAGTCGCTAGGTGTTTCACCGCATTCCCAGGCCACCTTAATGACACAAGAGAGCCATTTCACTCCCTCGTTACTCAAAGCCTTGAGCATTTCTGGCTGAATTTTAGCGCTTTTATCGCCAAAGTCACCTCCTATACGATAGAACTATTCTCCGCAATACTCAAATCTATGGGTCTGGCATCCTCAGTGCCCTATTCGGGATTAAGCATATGTCCTTCTCATTTTGAAGATATTACCTCGATTATTTGTTTGCTGTTGATAGTGTTTTTGAATAACTTAGCTTCTCTTCGCCGATTGTAAACACATGTTCTCAGCTCCACAGTACCAGCACAGACTATCCCTTCCTGCTACACCAGTTTGACCCAGAGTTTTCCCCGCAAGTTTCTTACATCAATTATATACGAAACACCTCCTCTACAGTCAAGAGAATGACCCAATGAATCTAAAGCTTTCATTTCCACACGATACCGATATTTTCTTTCATTCAACATTAAGTGCACATAGTGGAAAGTACTCAAAAAAAAAAGACAAACAGGGTAACTCTTCGAGATCAAGTTAGGAATACCAGAGGCACTAAATGTCGAACAGCTACTTCTTCGAACAGAAAGGTCCATACTTCGACGGTTTGGGCAAGTTAAATGTATGCCACCAACTCGGCTTCCAGGACGTGCCATGGAATCCCTGGGTAGGCCCGGGATAAAAGATTTGGACCAAGTCCGAAATCTCATATCTACACGTATGGGGTTAGCCTCTGATGATTTAGAGCTGATGGCGGATGTTTGGGAGATATGGTGTGTCCACTTAAGCACACTATACCCGCGACTCGCATAGTGGACAAGCGTGTCATTGGAAAATGATGATCAAATTGGTACTCGCTTCGTCTCTTTTCAATTCAACTGACACATGTTCCCTTCTGTTTAGCTAATTTCCGATGTCATGTCATCGTAATGAGATAATGAGTCAATTTCCAATCTAATTTATGAATTTTGGCTCTAATCAAGCTAAAAAGAGTCAAAAGAGCTTAAGGCATTTTTATGTGTCTAAATGATTGCCCAAGCTTTCCGCAGTTTTCCACCGCTTTAAACAACAAAACCAACCTCAACCAACGTTTTTTTTTTCTTGTTTCCAATTTTTTTCCATTTTCCATTCGATTTCTTGCAAAATTTGTAGAAAAAATTACAAATTTGTTTTGAAATTTTTATCGATGCAATTCACATCTACCACTGTCATTGATAATTATTGCTCGTGCCAGCTGTGTATAATTCTCTATTATTGTATTGGCCAATCTGAGCAGAGCATATTTAATAAAGAAATTAAAAAGGAAAACCCGATAAAGATCTTGGCGATAAAATAGTCGCTAATGTGACAAAACAATTTGAAAATTGAAAAAGCAAAGCGTGTCAAAGCGACATAAATTCTGTCACTAGAATCGACCTGCAAATGCACAGAATTCGCATGGAAATTTGTGAAGCATGACAGAATGATGGAATCCAAACACGTAAATGCACTGAGATGCAATTAAATGGCTGCACAATGGCTACTGTTGCACATGTTAATTGATTTATAGTTTACTAATCGTTAATTAAGTTATATGGTCTATTGCAAGAGCCACATGAGAAACCTTCTGGTGGTTTGTTCATCTATAACAATGGGTGCTAGGACTTGTGCTACACCATTTGTTGCCAATTTGTATGGCTGCCAGTCAGTGGGCTGCAGTCAATTGGCCGTCATGGAGGATGGAATCGGTTGTGTTGATTTTACATACACGAGCGTGGGTTTATGAACAAAACCGTGTTTCCCAACTGGGCCTTCATTAGAGCGTACTTTGTTGGATTGGTTATTCTCTGTGGAATACGAATGAGTCTGTAACAGAGGAACAATAAATTTTATGTTTTCGGAACAAGCTCGTCTTTTTGCTCGAATCACACCGGTAAGCTTTGACTTAGAGAATATTTCCGCAAATGCATTGGGGTACGATTCCATCACCTGTGGAAACCTGTATTTTTGCAAATACATTGTACGTTCGTTTGTTTTTCTTTCACTTCTGTTTGTTTATTTATGCATTTAGTTTGTTTTTATGATTTTTTGATACGATTATGTTGACGACATTTCCGCATCAATAGTGATTTTAAGTTCTAATGAAACGGAGTGAATTTCAAAACGAGGGGGCGAGGGAATTCCAATTGATTTGTAATTTTGTGCAAATTGAAAACACAATCATGTTGTGCTTATTGCTCTATTGTCTGCCAAACAAAAAAACTGAACTGAAGCTTAAGCCCGGTAAGCTGTTATGTGCACATAGGCTTGTGAGTATATTATTCTTTAATTGACAGACGGGTGTAATTAATCAGATTTATAGCTGCAAATGCTGTGATTACAAAGCCAATTACGCGGTGGATATTCCATCAATATTTTGATTGTTATAGTTTGAGCACAAGCTACTTGTTGTGGCTGCCAAAAAAAATACCTTTTTTTACTGCGATCTAAATACGTATTTTGCGTGTTTCGATTTAAGGGCGAAAACAAATTGTCTGTAACATATTATAGCGAAATAATATTTGGACAATTTACTAATCTTCAAGAGAATCAAAAGTAAGACTAAGTTCATTCAGAAAAACGTCTCTAGGCGACACAGGGGAACTGTCAACCGTAATACCAAGGGCCATCTTGAAATATCTACGGAATTCGGGGTGATTTACCACCAACATCTTCTCAGTTCCCAACAGGTACACGCATATAGGATCCTAAAACGGGGAACACAATCGATCCATAAAGAACCGAGTGAGACGAAGCCTAACATCAATCCGCCATCCCTCTAGCCTAAGACCCAACACCTTACGAGCTGCCTCCAGTCAACATTTTCCTTGTTTTCAGTAAAAAGTTGGTTGGTTCGGGACCAGGCGGATTGTTGCACTTAAATTAGCCACTGAATCCACTATTTCATGCCAATGCGGTCTTGGGTGTGCAGTGCAGTGATCCAGTGTTCTTTCCGAGTTCAAGAACCATTTTGACTGTCTCTAGAACTACTTTCAGTTTTATCGTGGCTGAGTTCAGTGCTTTTAGGGCAGGCTAACTGTCAGGGAAGATAAAATGGTTTCGCCTCGGATGTAAAAAAGCACGTTTAGGCTCATGCATGGATTAGTGGCAAGTATCTTTGCCTGGAAGATGGTTGAGTACATGCCTAGACTAACAGAAATGTTAATACTAGATGGCATGCCACTGTGCAGCCGTCCGTTTACCATGCTTGGTCGTGCTCTGAGAGACGGGGTTTGCATTTTTCCCCGTCGTCAATCGGGGAGATGATTTCTGAGTAGTTTCGTCAAGCAGTGGTTTGGAAAGATTTTGTCCAATGGCATGCTGAACTGGTTTCTTTGTTGCAAAGAGGTAGGCATGTTGAGGTGGCCATCCAGGAGACAACTGGAGGCCATGTTATTTAGGCCTGTGCAGGCTTTGTCTAGCCTGAAATAGCGGCACGACGATCTTCAGCGACTTGTGTAGGCTGTCTATGACGGGAGACCAGATTGAGGAAGCCCTCGAGTTGTGAGCGTCGAGATTTCAACTTCGTCGATGTTGGTGGGAATCACTCTACGCTTCAGCATGGACGTAATTGGTTGGTAAAAGGTTCATATTTCTAAGTCACATGGGAAACAGGCTGTTTGGGAGAACTGAGTGACCTAACAGAAGTACCGATAACGAGCATACTCCACTTTATTAACAGCACAGGGTGGTTTAATCGACCACCCATCTAGTACCCAAGGTTGGAACATGGCCCACAACACAAAGGGAACACAATGAATCTGTAGGCCCCCGTGATCGCTCAGTCATTGGACTGGGCACTTCCCCCATAACCTAACCTAACCTAAGTGCACGCTTAAATAGCTGTCCCGATAGCTCGGGATGAGCCAAGGCCTAGCTTCTCGTAACCACTCATGTTGTGCGTGTTTCATATTTCCTATGAATGGAAAGGAACTCCTAACTTCGAATGGCGAATTGACAAATTATACTCCCGGAGGCTTGTCATTCTCCGATGAAAGGTGGTGCCGCGAAAAATGCTTGGGGGCCTTGGCTGGGGCTTAAACCCACGCTGCTCGCACAGCAGTCCAACGCACTAACCACTGAGTAACGGCAACCACGTTTAGTGGATTCATATGATGTGTAATTGAAAGCCTCTTCAATGGCTAGGAAGGCGACAAGACATACATATGTATCTCCTTTCTGTTGATGCAAATTGCAATTTTGGTTACATTGAGTGCTGTGATGGAGATTTTTCTCCATATTATAACCTACAACGTCACGTAGTGCAGGTCCTCTACCGATTTGACCTGTAGGTACCCGGGCTGTGGTCCTCAGAGCCGATCGTGAGTGCATAGATTTATGTCACTGAAAAGTGAAATCAGTCTCTCCACCAGTCTTCTGTCTAAAACGCGTCCAAATTGTCATATTCAGGACTGCGATCTCTCGTCAGTGACTTCTTATCAAATCCAAAGCAACAGGTCCGTGTCTTCCTCCTTCATTTTATCCTTTTAAGGTGGCTTATGATCTTCATCAGCAATAAAGTTAATGCCTATCATAACCACCATTCAGAATTTCATAAAATCAATGCTGAATCGATCAACACCATCTCTCACATTTGGAATGCAAATTTTTTGCATTAAGCCTCAACCTTGACATATACCCGTATCGAGACTTTGATTTGATTTCCCTGTCAAGCTGCCCACACGTTCGTTCTAAACTTCTGTGTGCCAATAATTCATTAAAATCAAATTCAATTCGAAATGCTAACACGACAGTGCCTCCGGAAAAACTTATAGTTCCCACGAATTGACCGGTTAGTCTTGAATCCACAAATAGTGCAGATACCCATTTCATTTGCATGGCAAAAAACCACCTAAGCGAATTTGAATTCATTTAACGGTCATTCGCATGGTGAACGCAGTGCCAGCATTGACCAGTCAACGATCCGCATATGCGTAAGTTTTCCGTACAAAATAAATCACCAAACGGTGTGCGGCAAGTCGAGATCAAGTTCATTGACATTGAGGTTGGTTACGGATTCCTATTTTGTAAAAGTGAAAGTCGTTCTGTGTGTGTGTGTCCTTGCATGCGGAATAGAACCACAATCTACGTAGGTACTTCGATCTAGGTCATTACAAGACGCAACATTAGTCGTTAGCGCACAACGGGCCGGGCATGCTCCAATTATCTCACATGAGACACTTTATGCTAATCCCGATCGAATTGCGTCCAGTGCCGGCACACATACGAGTATCGAATTCCAAAAAAGGTGTTCGCTTGATCGATAGATAAGCCACGACCGGGACACAAGACTTGGCGAACACGGTGTGTCTTTATGAGCACAAACGCGCGCACAGCTTTGTTCACAGAAAGGCGATCGTGATCCCAAGTGTTGCATGCCTCACGTCATGTGAAAACCTAACATATAGTTAGGTTAGATCCATTATTGTTATGGGCCACTAATGACAGGTTAGGGAGGAGAGGCAGCGCCACAATTTACAGTCGAAAGCAACTAAACGAATTCGTGATCAATTGTTTGGCGTTTTAATTTTTGCATTTTGTTCAGCTGTTCATAAATGGAATTTATTGTCTCACACTGACAGATGGTTTTGCACTGGAAACGATGCTGTCAACACGAACAGCTGCTAATTTGTAGGACACACGTTCATTCTGGATGTGGCATTAGTCAAAAAAAAAAAATGCATGTAGGTTCTTCACTGTGAGGTCAGGAAGGAAGGTATTTGATCATTTGACGACTTAATTAGCACACAAGTCTGCAGATTTATCTTTTACCTAAGCCACCTGACCAAATGAAAAAATTGTTCGTGCTTCTCCAAGCTGTTGGAATGTTTCTGATATTAAGATTCAATCTGTCTAGAAGCACGACAAGTAGTGGCATTGGCGTCGCTCAGTTGGTTTTGCTGCTTCAGCTTGGTGACGATTTACATGTTCTGCTAGAAGCATGCCTAACTCTACATCGCATCCAACATAAATTAATGCGAAACTATCCAGCCGGCTGTACAAGAGACGAATGACAGTTTAGAGCGACCTTAATTCTGCAAGTGACAGACTCGACTAATCTCAAGGCACATTGGATATCTGTGAGAATCTAAAAATGCCATTTCAGCCAAGGCAGAGTTTGTTTGACTGCCATGATCTCTGCCTGGAAAGCTCTGCAGTGGTCAGGGAGTAAGGTTAGCGTAGGTTGTAGGGCTGGCGGTGCAGTAGCTATATTGCGGGTCATTCAGATCATCTTGGATCCATTGTGCTCTCTGGTTTTTTGTACAAGGATGCTTTCCTGAGCTGGAATTAGGAAGTGATTCAAGGCCTCCTGAAACAATCGCAGGTAGAGCAGGTTAACCAAATATCTGCGATGGTTTGGCCGATTTACAATTTGAGAAGAGCAACATACATATCTCCGTACAGATACGAATGCTCTGTATAAAGTCCATTCCTGTGCAACATAATACTTGACGAAGTTATTACACGCCATTCCCTGTGCTACCCTTTGTACTGTAAAACCGAATGTACTTAGGCTGAGAACGCAGTCATCCTGGTCCTTACATTGGCTGCACAAAATACAGAACACAGGTCTCAAACATAGACCAATGCCGTGCAGGCTAAGGGCTATAGACGAAGGCGGCAAGTGGAATTTAAAAGTCATACCCGACCACGACGAGTGGATCAATAAGACGATGCGACTAGCGATTTAAGCACGTTGAGTTCTTGGGGAGAGAATTCAAGATTGTTCGCGAGGGGTGTAAATAGCATTGCGACCAGTATAGATCTATTGTGCCCTCTTACCTAAGACCTCTGGTCAGTATATGATTGAGCTGGAGCCTATGGAAGGGACCTACAATTTATTGCCGACACCGAACGGCGAAATGAGAAGCTTTTTCATGACAAATTATACTCCCAGAGGCTTGTCGTTCCCCGACGAGAGTTGTTGCCGCGAAAAAACCCCGTTCCGTCAGCAGTCCAACGCACTAACCATTGAACTATGGTGGCCAGTAAACGTAGGGAGCGTAAATCCTCGTCAGATAGTATGTAGATATCCCTCCTAGATGGAGTCCTTATTGCTGTAAGTGTAGCACAAGAAGATGTATTGGGGTTTCTTCACTCTCTACGCAGAATCTGCAGTTCCTCTGCTTGAAATTGGGAAGAGATTTAGCAATGCCATCACCTATTCGGTATTGAAAACGATAACTTCACCCTCGAACTGTATATTTGTAGTAAAATTTCACTTTACGCAACCAGCTTTCTACGTTTTACTTGAGAAAATGTTAAGCAAATGCTATGACAAACATTTCTGCCTCATTTTCATGACGGACAAGTTAACCTGGTGACTTTATTAGATCAGTTTATCTTAATGATAGAGTGTCTGATTGTCAAAGTATCAATGTAGTTGATAGACGTAGTTGATAGTTACGTGAGCTGCCAACTCGTTCCAATAATCGATGAAGTTTTATGTTTTATTGGAAATTTATACTTGCACTTGTGTTTCCTTAGATTTTCTGACGTGAATTGACAAGCAATCAACCCGTCAGTGGGGTGCCACTTTGACAACCTACATGTCACAAGAAAGGTGTTACGTCATCAAATAGGAAGTCTCACCGACCGACGCCCAGTGTTGACACAAGGTTGAACCCAAATCAAAGCCATTTTCTAATCAAATGTGTTTCTTTTCTACTTTCAGTCGATGCAAAAGGAATTTTGGTGTGCCCGTCCTTCGGGCATGTCCAACATAACCGTCGCCAATTGGACAAACCTCAGTCAACCACACGGTGCGTGTTCAATCCTCAACTTTAAGTACACCGACATGCTGGAGGAGAACTACGATGACTATCTACAGTTGACGGGCAATCTCAACACGACAAAGTGCTATAATTTTGAATTCTCTCACGCCAACATGGGCACGACAATTGTCGAGGAGTACGGTCTGGTGTGTGATCGTCAGAATTTGCTGAGTGTCGTCGAGATGTGCTTCCTTGCTGGCGCTGCAGTTGGTAGTGTGTGCAGTGGATGGATTTCGGATCGATTTGGAAGGAAACACACACTCATGGGATTTGCGTTGGTCCAGACCATAATGGGTGAGTTTTTTTTTTTTTGAAAACTGGTTTGCAAGACTTGCAGACTATGCTGCAACAAGTGCTCACGATTTAATCACGCATTTGCAAAGTGGGTTATGCTATGAATTCAATGCAAATTGTAATGATATGAAAAATGGAATATATTTTATTGTTACGGTATTCAAATGAAGTTCATATTGTCGACAAAGGCGTGACAGCCAGGCTTTGGGAGTAATTAACAGGCTCGCGCTGATACAATCGGGGCGGAAAATTGCATGAGATTCTAAGAATTGAAATTACAATGTGTATCTGGATCGCAAAAGTGTAGGCATTTGTTGAACAAAAGGTGAATGCACAAGGTATGTAGTCCTTGACTCTAGCTAGTCCAACAAGATTTTCTTTGGATGCAAATTTTGAAACAATGCGGAAGAGTTTTGGACGTGGGATACATTGTTTAATTCCTCATAGTTGGCTTGTGACGCAAGAGCTCACCATCAATCATCCGAAAATTAATGACTCCTACGAGGCATTTCAATGTCAAGAAGATTTGCAATTCATTTAACCAAAGCTCATAGCGAGTGAACTTCGGTTGTGATGCTTTAGTGGCCAGTGCATTGATGTAATTCTTTATGCGATATAGGGACTCTAACTCGCTTTTCCCTTCTGAAAGTCACTCACTATATTTTCCCTGCGCTCGACCAACAGTTCTTTTAGCCCCAGAATCCTCTTAGTCTGGGTACAGTAGGAGTGGTGGAAGTGTAGGCAGTTTTTCACCGCTGTAACGCGTAATACGTTACGTTACCACGTTACATTTTATAAAATTGCAATTACATATAAGCAACTCCGTTACGAACTTTATTGTTGCCCTACCGCCGTAACGCGTATTTCGTTACGTTACCGCGTTACATATTCCAAAATTGGAATTACAAGCAACTTGCTGACGAACTTGATTGTTGTCCTACCGCCGTAACGCGTAATGCGTTACGTTAGCACGTTACATGTTCCAAAATTGCAATTACAAGTAACTTCGTTACGAACTTGATTGTTGCCCTCCTGCTGCTGATGTTTAAAAGAAATGCTTTCTAGAAAATTAATATAAACTGCGTTGTGCATTAGGTCCTGGGTTTCAATCGTTAAGCCATTTTCATCGAATCCTGAGTAAAAACTGATTCTAAAGGTAAACGCAGCCGTATCACTTTGTTACCCATGTCATCACTGACATTGAAAGCTACTTCCAAGTTTTAATGGAAAAAATTATGTAGAAGCTTATAAACTTCTCAAACTCTACCTTAACTTTGAGGCAGGATATCTCTCAGTCGTTGAAAAACTAAAGCGAATACAATTTCTAAATCAAAACTTTGCAACCAAAACTCCACATCGCAGAGCAAACTCCTAACCATTTTTTTTTTTTTCATATTTTCACAGGAACCCTACTCGCATTCTCTACCTCACTGGCAATGTTCATGACACTGCGAGTCATAATTGGATTTGCATCAATGACTGTCGCCGTGGTTAGTTTTGTTCTCGTTGTAGAATTGGTTAGCGGCAAATGGCGAACTATAATTGGCATCCTGAACATCCTACCGGTGGCGATCTCCTACATCCTAACCTCGGGCATTGCTTATTTAACACGTGACTGGCGCGTTATGCAATTGGTTATATCCATGCCGTGGATAGCGCTGTTATTCATCTGGTAAGTAGATATCCTAGTTTATTTCCACAGTCACTCATCCGGGCCAGACTAATACGAATTCTGCCGAATTCCCATAATCATGTGCATGAATGGAAATCCGAAATCACACCTAAAGTGTGGACTAGTGTTTCGATAAGGCCTTGAGGCACCTAGAGCGCTATGGCATTGTTAATGTTTTGCCCGTGCCGGAGGTAATGAATTACTGGATTTATTAGGTTTATCCATGCAGTGGTTATTGTTTGCACTACCGTATCTTGTGTTGATTTATGATTTACAGATACGGCCAGACGGGGAAGGAGTGGGTGGGTTTAGGTTGAATGTGCATTTGGAAATTCTATGGGAATTGGCTGGCGGATTTGTAAAGATAAGTTCATTACGATGCACGGTTTTGCACGATATGGGGAAAGAAAATCTCTGAAGAGGAGCACGATTCCGTGAAACCTCAGATAGTGATGACGTATTTTGTAGAATTTGTAGAATTTTTTCTTACCACAGCATTGTGTGGAAAATTCAACTGATTTTCTCCTATGACGCAGCTGAAAGTTACTCATCTGACGGATGTGCGAATGGATTTTTGCTTAGAAAATCAGCAGTTTCGCACATGTGTCATGTTTTCATAAGCAGAACCGAGCTCGCCTGCCTGAGGAGCCTATTCTCCCTAACTCTCGTATGGCCGTATGGGTCCCAGGTCATAGAGACATCGAAAGGAATGAAATGACTGATGAGTTTGCCAGGCAATGATCGGTCCTTGATAACTCACTCGCAAGAGAATCGCATTAGGAGCTGTAAAGGGAGGAATGAACCTAAGTTGGCCAACATACAACCATAGGAAAACAAACGACCGAATAACAGAACCCGAACAGATACTCCGCGAGCAGTTTCCATCTGTACGTGTCACTGGACAGTAGGTACCCATTCAGCTAAGCTTTGCATCCCTTCTAATCCCTACTGTCATAGGTGCAAAGACACAAGAGAGAAGCAAACCCTAGAACACTTCCTCTGCAAGTGCCAACTTCCACTTGCCAACGCAAGACTCAAGGCACTGGAGGAACCCTTGTTTGACAAGGTTAGCAAACTTCTGAAGAAGAAAATTCCTAACATTCTACTCTTCCTTAAATCCACCTGTCACCATTCCCAAACTACGTGATTTTCGTCAATTAATTCACTCAAGGGAGCCCACTCATGTTAGGAGATTTGAAAACAGCTGACGACCTATAGATCCCCAGTAAGGCGTCACTCGTGCTCCTTTGCTGCTTTGAAATTGCAGAACCCATCCATTCGTGTGGAAAATGTAACATGTGCAGCCTAAATGATTGTGTGAAGCTAGGGTTTGGCCCAACTCGGGCTGTTGCGACGGCAACGTTTTCCTCAAGACAGGGGACCGATAGGTCTTTGTTCATCGGGAGCATTTTTGTATTCGTTCTGAGCCTTTTCTTCAAGTGCTTTGAGAGCCTCCACTACAGCTTGGTAAGAACGAGGAATAATATCACTACCGTTTACAGCAGCGAAGATCTTTGTTCTTCCTAGAAAAAGGCTTTTCCAAGTGTGAAATGCATAGCTCTAGCTAGTAGTGAGCTGTCGCAAGGGACGTGGAACTGGATTTTCTTTTAAAGGGAATACCTTACTTGGCAGCGGTCTCTTCTCAGAAGACCTGGACATTCACCACTCCGTCAGTCTTCCCAACCACTGCAGTGTCTTTCAAGCCGAAGTCACAGCTATAAATCAAGCCGCCGCTTGGCTGAAGGCTAACCCAATATCACGCAAGGATATTGCGATCTACATCGACAGCCAGGCTGCAATCAGGTCCCTCCTATCCAACACTATAAAATCTAGGGCAGTGAAGGACTGCCGCGTGTCTCTAAACGATATCGCTAAACAGTATAACGTCAACGTCACACTCTGTTGGATCCCTGGTCACTGTGACATTCAAGGGAACTGTGCGGCTGACGAATTAGCTATCGACCATGTCAAAGCGCCTATGTCGTTTGTTAAACACCTGACCCACACCGACGCTCTATCGAAAGCAAACCGTAGATGGCAACATCTCGATTATTGCAATATTGCCTGGCTAATCTGACCTAACCACAAACTATACGAGCTGTACAGCGACATCGCCCTGGTCAAGAAGATACGTATCCATCGGCTAAGATGGCTGGGGCATGTAGAGACACTAACGTTCCGGCACGCAGAGTCTTTGAATCTAACCCAGAGGGACAATGCAGTAGAGGAAGACCTCGCCTAAGGTGGCGCGCACAAATAGAAGGGGACCTCAACCAACTTGGCGTGCGCAACTGGAGGCAGTTAGCTAAGGACCGGGCTAACTGGAGAGGCTTGTTGGTTGAGGCCCAAGTTCACCCCGAACTGTAGCGCCACCTAAGTAAGTAAGTAAGTAATCTGACCTGTCCTGGATCTGAAAAGATCGAAAGCATTAATACGACTCAAAAGAAGCCACCGCTCAAAACTCATCAACATCCTCACGGGGCACTGCATCCTAGGACGGCATGCTCAACGCCTGGGGATAGCATGCAACGATTTCTGCAGGAGCTGCAGGGATGAGGAAGAGCAGGAGTCCACCGCACACTTCCTCTGCACGTGTCCCGCACTGGCCCATATCAGGAAGGTCACCCTGGGCCAATACTTCTTTAACGATCTCAATGATCTGAACTCCGCCAGCATGGCCGACCTTAACAGCTACGTAAGGAAATCTAAATGGTTTCAGGAGTAAGCAGGGTACCCCAGTACTCAGTGGCATCACAATGGACCTACTTTCTGGTC
The DNA here is from genome assembly GCA_917880715.2 of Matsumyia berberina. Lineage (NCBI taxonomy): Eukaryota > Metazoa > Arthropoda > Insecta > Diptera > Syrphidae > Matsumyia > Matsumyia berberina. Next base: position 113,947,031 of record OU862872.1, read on the forward strand.
TAAGGGTACCTCCTAAGGGTACCTTCTAACTAACTAACTTGGCAGCGTGTGTACCAGTTGGCCTGTGGCCAGTGCTAATAGCAACGATTCTCGCAGCCTCAGTTCGAGTTCTCCCTGGCTATAACATAGTTTTCTAAACTACTTCACCTGAAGTTGGCAGTTGATAGGCTAGGCTGAAAGATTATGAGTCCCATTGGAAAGTAGACTACTTCCTTTAAGGGCTGAACCCCGTCTGACTAAAAGTTAGGCTGTCATGTAATCAGTTGTGGTTGAAGCCAGAGCCCTTGGCAGCAGGTCCAGGCCCTATTCCATGACAAAGAAATCTAACTTTTTGGAGACCTTAGTTCTGATACTTTGCTTGCCAGAATCAAGCAGTTTCAAGGCTCTTTTCCTTCCATTCACTCTTAAAGCACTCACCTGCTCTAACCCAAACTCACTCTGTTTTACTTTACAGATTGGTGGCCATTTCAGCTTTTCCTGGTCGCATATTCCAGAGAATTTACCAGATGGCACCACAATGAGATGGGAGTTGATCTAGCTAACAGAGTTACAAGACCTCTGTCGCCATATTTATCGATCGACAAGGACTTCGTTAGTCGTTCGCCATTATAAGAATAATGAGTTGAATGACTGACGAGGACTAGGTTGTCAAATTGTTTGTTTCTACCTATCAAATCTTGATCTGATCTCGTCATATTATGGAGGCATCTGCCTATTAAAATGTGAAAAGCCAAAGACCACAGGCCGGCTGTTTACACTTGGATGCAAGAATTATCGCATCAGAATTGTACAAAGGTTTCATTTGGGGAAGTCCAGGCGAAAGGCAGTGGAGTGGCCTCGTTTGGTCATAAAATCAACGACTTCTCGATGTGAGAGGACCCCAAATATGTACAATTCTTCTGAAATGTCAAAAGAAATTTCGGTTGCATTCCTTTCCACGCAAGTAGGCCGCATGTCCTCAAAGACATTCCTATCAATTAAATTGTTCAACTCACTGTGTCGCACACACTTGATTGTTTGTCGCACCTTGAACTTTAACTCGAATTCCACAATGCCATACGACATTCACCCCCCAGTGAGCACACAGTAATAGAAGAAAGAAAAAAAATTTAATCCGGTAAGCCGCCATTCTCGAAAGGATTCCAGCTCTCCGTCATCTTTGTTCAGTCAACAATAAGAAAATTGTTATCCGATTCAATTGATTTTATTTATTTTGAAATCCTGCGTTCTTCCTTTCCTTCCTTCCTGTCCCTCTTGTCCTTCGGCTCAGCCATTTTCTAATTGCTGGCCCGAGCAATTGATACCGTTTTCATTTCTCTAATTTATTAAATCAACATGTGTATGCATCAGAGTGTCCTTGCTGCTTACACACACACATCCTCCCATGTATTTATGGACAAATATAATTTCTTTAACTCTCCCTCCCCTTTTACTCTAATCAATCGCACAGGTATTGTGTACCAGAATCACCCCGATGGCTGTTGGCCCGAGGTCGGCTCGATGAATTGGTTGAGCTGATTGAACGTGCGGCAAGGATGAATGGTCGAACGCTTCCATCGAATTATCGGAAATCACTTGAAGCTAACCTAAAGGATGCTGCAACGTCGTCCCCGTCACCACCAACGATGGGTGACAAACAAACTGAAGCTGAGGCTGGTTGTCCAGGTAATGGAAGTGCTACCAACACTGCTGCCTCTGTTATAAGGACGGACAGTCCTTTGGTTGTTGTGTTCAACAAACAGTACTGGCGGACGACCGTACTGACTCTGATCGTATGGCTGACATTGATTATCATCTATTTCGGACTGACACTGCATCTGAGCAATCTGGGTGGCAACGTTTATTTGAATACGGTGAGTTGGGGGTTGGGTTGGGTGTTGGTTACGTACGTACGTATCCCGGGTGGACATTGTTAGGGCGACAGTTGGCTTGAATGTGGAATTTAATTCAAGTGTTGTGCCGTTTCATTCGTTTGAAGTACATAAGTTGATGTTCATTTCTACAATTTGAGGTTTTGTCCTATGGAGAGATGTGAACCTCAGTCACAAGGCTGGCCTTTGTGGTCAAATGGAAGTTTTGTTCATTTTGAAGCCTTCCAAGGGTGAGGAGAGGCACGGGTTGCATTTTCCCCACCAAACAATGAAATGTCCATCGAAGCATTTTTTAAAATGTGTTTTCCTTCCAGGCCATCGCAGGACTCGTCGAGGCCATGTCCATCTGTTTCAGTATATTCTTCGTCCTCAAGCTGGGTATTCGGAAAAACCTCATCGCTTACATGCTGATCTCTGGCATCTGCTGTCTCGCAGTGAATCTAGTTCCGGATGGAAATTTATTCGGCGTCATTGGACTCGCAATGATAGGTGAGTTCCGCCAAAGCCAATTTACCCGGCCAGCTTCCCACAGTCTCAATTATAATATTTGTTTAATTTTCTTAAATTGTTGCTAATCCGGCCGCCTCCCGCACAGCCAAATGTGTTATTGGCGCGAATAACGCAATCATACCCACATTCACCGCGCAGCAGTATCCGACGGTGGTGAGAAATTTTGGTCTCGGAATGGGAAACCTGGCGGCTGGCATCGCGCTGATAATTGTTCCGTACATGTGGTTACTGGTGAGTGTTATCCAATCGAGTTCCAAGAAAACTCCAACTAACTGGGGTTCCCGAAACGTTTGTTTACTTTTGTTTTCAGGAACACGTCGAGGCGCTTCTGCCCCTGAGCGTGATGGGAGTGTGCGGCCTCATCGGAGCCGGTGCTTTGATGATGATGAAGGATGTGCAGCGAGATGGAGAATGAAGAAGCAGTCGTTCCGCCCCATAGATGGTTGTACTGTGATACGGGACGCCAAGCAAGTGGATGTCCTTCGAGAAAACTCCGTGTGTGGATCAGTGATTGAATTTTATTAGATTTAAGTTGTACAGTATTTCGTTAGATGTAGCATAGCTCTAGATACTTTTATGTCTTTGTCTAATTAGCCAGCAGACAGCTGTAAGTTGTAAATAAATGGAACTAGTTCTCTAAAGGAGGTGTGCTTCGTTTTTGAACTTCAACTCGGCTACAATTGATGGCTTGGAATGCAAATTAATTTTTACGACTTGCTGCAGTCGTGGAATGCGTTCTGAGCTCAGACGTGATTATGTATTAGACCGTGCGGCGCGATTTGCTTGTGCAAACATTGAGCGCAGTTGCGTGATCGCTAATTGGTGGGTTTTCTGCTTTGAAAATTGGTGGGCTTTCTGCGGGCTTGTAAACATTAACTTGTTTGCGTGCAGAGCATTTGAAAACGCAAAGCCTTTTGCAGCAAGGTTGGCGATTGGAAACGTCGTTCTTGCGGTGTTGCATGGAAATACGTGCACCGTCAATGCTGTGCGTTAACCTTTGAAATGGAGGAGACAACCAATGTGTGAGAGAGTTGAGCCTGAACAATGTTGGGTGGCATTCATGTGTCGGAATTAATTTTAAAGAAATTTACGGCTGGTGAGGGTTTGTAGGCTGCCGGAAAGGCTACGGCCTATGAATTTTTGTCTTTCATAATGCACACGCACTGTATGGAATATGGTTACCCCTGCCATGTCGAGGTACAGCATCAGGAATCTGAAAAATATGTGGCGGTGCCCTCATTTTCTGGGTTTCAATAGACGCGGTTGTTCACTTTAAAGCGACTTTTCACAACCTCAAAGCAGAGCGGCCTGTTGCCTCTGGAAAAGAGAATATGTAAGAGCGAAGTGTTCTTTCCAAACATTCAGCAAAGACTGTAGATCTACAATGACTTGTTCGAAGTTTCAAACTTTGAAAAAAGGAGTGAAGTCAGAAAAACCGGTTAAGATGTTCCACATACGCCACAGTGTTTTATGTTTAGTGATCCCCGATGAGCTACACTTAGACGAAAAGGGGCACATTTCCATGCAACTGAAAGGATCCGTTGGTAAAAACCATGTTCGAACTGAGACAAGTGAAGTCAGAACTGAGATGACCACAAAAATCGATTAAAATGTTCCACACACGCTACAGTGTTTTATGTTTAGTGATCCCCGATGAGCTACACTCAGACGAAAAGGGGCACATTTCCATGCAACTGAAAGGATTCATTGGTGAATGCCATGTTGGAACTGAGACAAGTGAAGTGAGAACTGAAATCAGCTCAAAAATCGATTAAAATATTCCACATACGCCACTACCTTCATTCGTATTATGGGCAAAACTGAATGTAGTCGCAGAACATCTTCGTAAGATAGTCTTCCACTCCGGTGGCTGTAGAAAATCTTTCAAAGTTCTTTCGATTTTCTTCTTTTGATATTACTAATGTGAACCAATGCAAAAGTGATATCCACAATCAGTTTTTCACTGTGAAATATCAGATGTCAAAACTGAACCGTGACTGACACAATTGCTTATCGATACGTGCCCTCATTCCAAGTCGTCGTCCTATACGTGATGAGTCCTCAACGAAATTAACATTGGTATACCATTACAAGGCACGAAAATGGACACTTGAGAGCAGCAAAGAATTATGACAAAGAATCGACTGGGAGTAGCAACACAAATTTCAATTGTTGCCGACAAAGTGCTTTTGAATTTAAAACAAGGAATAGACTTGTCTGACATCTTAGTCAACGTTTCAGTCGACATCTTGATCAACGCCACGATGGAAGTGATTCTTGGAATCATCAGCAACCAGAGGACATCAAGATGTCCAACTGCCATAGAAGTCTAATCGAAGATAGATCGCTTCGAGACAGAGGGTTACGATATTAAGCCATATTCACGAATGAGTGCATGACAGATGGTACATTGGGAGTGGATATCAGTTCGAAGACAAAACTAACGCCAAGCGGAGATATTCTCACGTATTGAACCACTCGGATATTTTTACCTCCCACCTATCTTAACCGCATTGCAAAGCCAAGCAGTACATAGAGCAGACCGATGTCAATGGAGTAAGATCAAAAGATCACTGACTGTGCGTCTCAAAAGAACACTAACTTAAGTTAGAGGGAAATGAAAATGTGCACAATCTGGCAAAACAGGGGTCTTCCGCTGATGTTCCTGTTATTGATGCATTATCGCTTCTTGTGACAGCAAAAGAAGAAAGTTTTGGGAAGAACTTCCAAACGGAAGTACTCTCTGAGGAGCGCTCTTCACACAGAGAGCGGCTTACCAGTTCTCAGAAACTGAACTCTCACCATTGGAGCCCATCCAAATACTTCGATTTCTGACAGCAATTGGATTCGAGGAAGCGCTATACAAGTTCGAGAATAGCATCGACTAATAGAATAATAGATCGGATGAGCATCGAGTTTCCATCAGAAAGAAGCACCAAATATGGACAGTAGGTGGAAAAGTATTGTTTTGATGCTGAAAGATTTCCCTAGTCAAAATGCACTATTGGCATCTCGTTTGGCACTAAATACTACGGCACGTCATCAGTCTACAGCCTCCTGCCCATGTCTAGGGATTCAAAGACCTTGAAATGAGTCATAGGATTTTTTTTCACACCTTCCCATCTCTATCATTTTTTCCTTCCCTTGCGCTGGCTTCAATCTCTTGGTCTCAACAATTAAATTCGAACCTAACGACTGGGGATAGTTACCACTAATTTCTGTCACTTTAACTTTTTTCACCATCAGTCGCTAACATTTCTACGGTTTTCGTTCATGGTTTCGGTACAAAATAATTATACACCCACCTTGGTTCAGATCCACACTCGTTTCAAAGCAGAGACACAGACAGAATTGCAAAAGTTCAACTTGAAAGCTCGTTTGTGTTTTGAAAATAAATTATGAACTGAAAGTAACCACTTTAGTATTTTAAACATTCTACAGCGACTCCCGTCGTGTAAATGTGCCTTTCAAATCCAAAAACAAGGTCAAACACCACAAATCCTCATGATGACCAATAAACAAACCATCACCCCATGCGCCAAATATCGACAATGTCCACACAGTTTGTAGTCCGTGCACGAATTTCTAATCGTTTCCACACAAAATAAGAAATCAGAAGAAAAGAATAAACCAAACGTCTTAAGAAAGTGAAAAATCACGCAAATAACATGGTAAATGTCACGTTGAGATCGCCTCAGTGCGGCGGGACTTTCTTTTGTCAAAGTCTGGTTTTTTTCTCTGTTGGATTGTGTGTCGCGCATCACGCCCAGATCGAGCATGAAGATCATGCAACCCGATCGTCGGTCGGTTTAAATTTTATTTATTCCATCCACACGCCAACAATTACATGCTCCTGTGGAAGTAAAAATACTAAACGAACTTATTTATGAGACAATCCTGTTGAAAGATGGTGATGTCATATGACTGATAAGTAAGTTTACCGCGTGGATTAATGATAAATTCATGAAAAATTGCACTCGTGTCAACGTTTCTGTGCCGCATTGGGTGTTGAATTTTAATCCGCTGATCTTTGATTCATCTTTTGTGGATTTTGTAAGAATTACTGGTGTTTAATAAATTGTTACATGTTGCGAAAGGAAGTGTGCGTCCTTGAATGAGTTGCAGAAACGTATGGATGCATATTAATGGTTTACAACCTAAACTGGAACTCAGACAGGCAACTCCATGGGAATATGATCACACAAATAATGGATATGGTCAAATGGAACGCAATTAACAAAGTGGGTCTTAGAAGCAGGATCTTCCCATTTTCAGAGCTTCGAAAAACATTAGAAAAGACTATACGACATGTCCCAAAAGCCCCAACATCCGATGAGAGTATCTGCACTGAGATTCACCAAAAATGTTCATACGAAGGCGTCCGTTGTAGAGATAAAAGAATGTCCGGTGACATGCATTACTGACGAACGTCGACCACTAGTCGAAGAGTCGGAACAATATCCGGTAATTCTATAGGAAGGCCAAGCAACTAGCGGCTACGAAATAGTGAAAGGAACCTAATCACCGCAGCAGAATTCTAGACTTTCAACTATTGTTGAATGGACTTAATGCTAAGAGAGTGATAGGATTAGAAGAGTCAATGAAGAACTAATCCCCTTACCCAGTATAGAAGTGACTGGCGCAGCTTTTAAAAAGTTGAAGAACAACAAAGCCCTCGGTTCTGGTGGCTTACCAGCCGAACTTTTCAAATAAAGAAGCGATCGGTGGACGATAAAATGCACATTGGCTGGAATGTCAGCTTCATATGCTCCCATAGATGAACCTCTGTGTTGCACCAACTGAATGTCTGAAGCCCTTTTGAATCCACTAATCGGCAAGTACCAGTATGGCTTTCGGCCAGGCAGATCGACCAGACCAATGAATTTCAATTCAGGACTGCATGCAGTTCCAGTCCAGAATCGCGTGGAATTCCCGATGGTTTTCCTGAGTTACCACAGCCCTAGAGACTGGTACTCCAACCAATTCACTTCGCTAAGCTCCGAAACGTCCTCCCTATGTCGCATGAACTCTTGCCTGAAGTTGCAGGAATCTGGCGTTTAAAGGCCTATCAGCGCGACCTCACAATCTTAGCCAGGCACAATCAGAAAGAATGATCGAGACTTATTCGAGGCTTAGTGTCAGTGGAACGCAATAGCCCACTATGGAAAGTGGGCACAAGCTTGAGACAGTTAAGGTACACCGCCAGTAACCGAACACGATGGCGCATAGGCGCAGTAATACCCCAAGAACCACTTAGGAACCTAGGGTCCAAATCAGTAGATAGAGATCACTGTAGTGAGTCTCTTAGCCTCAGTTAGTTTGGAGTGCTTCTGTAGAGAGGTGCTTTTACTTGCTTACTGCTCCCAATCCGTAGAGGATTTCTGCTTGAGACTCTGTGTGTCTTTTCAGTTTTTCAGACCAAGCCCCCCGGCCTCCACGATGGCTTAGTCCTTAAAGAAGATGTTCGCACGGATATCAGTGGGAATGCGAGGGTAAAACCCAAGTCCTCTTAAGATTTCCTAACAAAACAGTTCAGGCTTGCCGTACTGACAGCATTCAGATCATTGAAGGACGCCCGTTATGCTCAGTACCAACATCTCTCATATACCCTACCCTACCAATACCGGTCTTAACTGTCATTAAAGTTTGACCACAAGAAAACCGTTATCTCAAAGTTCTTATAACTGCAACAAAATCAATGAATTCAAAACATTGCCACCGCATATTAGCACAAATTGCAATCATTTGCACTTCTATCGTTTTTGCATTCATACTGTGCGCTTACACCGATATCCATGTCAGCTCCGATCCAATCTTCATCGATGGTGGCCCAAAGCCAGAGCCACGCCGTTTTACCAGTATGGACACGACAAAAGCTCTTTTTACCCCCCATTCCGGGCACACAAACAACAAAAGTAGAAGGAATGTCAGTATAAAACCCAACCAGAGCTACCCAACCCACATCATTACGCAGAGAAATACTACACAAGTCGGTCGCACATAAAATACGCATTTCGAGGTGACAAAGAACAAAATATTGTAGGTGTGCAATTGTGATAATTTTTTTTTTATTGTTGATTCAGTGGCTCACAGTGTAAGGATAACAATAAGTGACAAGGACAAGGAGTGCATACAGTGAAGGATTAAAAATGAAACTGCTACAGATCACGGTGAGTGTCTGTGTGTGTGTGTGTGTGTCAGGAATGCAATTTTCAATTTAATGGACAAACATCGCAGTAAAAACCAGTTCGCGAGATACCCTCCATTATGTGACACGGGGACACTACCACTCAGTGCGACCAGATTAATGTTTTCACTTTCATTTCGCGTACAAAGTCATAAAAAATGAGATTAAGTCATCGAAGCAATTGAATACTAGTATGTGCGGTGGCGGTTTGGCAATTTTTGTGTTGCGATTAGGATCTCGTTTGGATAGATGAGGATGGTGAAACACAGTTTTATTGTTGAGAGATTAAAGGTGAAACCTTTTCCAAAGAAAGATCTGTGCATACCAAATTGATTGACTTAAATAATGCAGATGGGAGAAGACAAGAAGAAGTTGATGCACTTTTGCCATTGCACTCTGGCGCGTCCAGCAGTGGAACGAACTACCGCATTCGTGCTGCGGATAATTTGCTTGAGCTATCATATTTTGCATAACAATTGTGGATTTCATGATCGAAATTAATTTCCTCGTAAAGTAAAGTAAAAGAAGAGAAAAGTGAGACGGGGTCCCTCTTGCAATCGAAAATTAATTGAAAATTATAACAATTTGTGGCGCAATATACAGTGGAGCCAAACAAATCCCATTTACACTATAATCTGTATGACCGTTAGAGGCGAATGACTATGATTTTTGCAAGGCAAAACAAACTTGTTTGAGTGTCCTTGTTTAAGTTTGTATTATTGTGTTGTCGAGAGATTGATAGATTCACAATTGCTTACATTGAAACGAAGTTTCAAAACTTGAGGTATCTGTCTAATGGATAGAGTTGCCATTTGTTAGTATTGTGCCTAACATGTCAAAGAATTTGTGGTTCCACAACGCTTTCAGACTGTGTCGTGAACAAACCCTTCGGTTTGAAGCAATGTACTCCAAGTATCTGTCTCACAACATCACTTTGATCAGTTCGGAAGCACCAACTGTTTATGACGTTTAAAAATATTTCTTCTAGAACTGCTTCTTTCTTGAACTGAGCTGGAAAGCACCTACTTTGTTATACGCAACCAAAATTAGGGTCTATTATGCCTCATATCTAGCTGATCATGGCCGGTAATGCACTGTGACCTTAAAGATCATTTATGTCAAGCAAACTTCTAATATAACTGAAGAAGTCAAGACTATTCAAATTAATTCCACTCACGGCGATGTCATCAGGATGTAATTGTTCGGAAATGTCACATGTACATATGTATGTGTGGGCGTGTGAAGACTACAACGACGAGAGTTGTAAAGAAGTGAAAAAAGTGGATCTACATACGATCACTCGGAGCTAGGTAATGATTAAAGCTCATGGAGGTCAGATACGTGAGAAATTTCAAGACACTGACAGCAGTCGCTTTTTAGGATTTTAAATGGTAGAATGAGGCGACTTTGGGTTCGTTCTGCATCGCGCAGGAAGCAAGCAATGAATGGGTATTATGTACTATTACTTGCTAATGTAATCAGCAGAAGTTTGCAAGGGATTCGAATCGATGAGTTTATTTTAAATAGAAAAAGAAAAAAACACCTACCAAAATTCAAAGGAATCGAATCAGCTGCAGAAAAGTCTTTGACCGCCATTTAGGTAAAGAGAAAAGAAAAAAATAATAAGGCTTATTTTCCCACCCCTGAGTTTCAAAAGTTGACATTTGGATAAATAAATCATATGAATGCATGTATGTAAATCTAAATATTCGCTTACCCCCTCTATTTATTCTTGAACTTGCTAACTCGTCTCATCATCCATCGCCATTTCCAAAAATGTCATTGTTCTTCTTCACAAGTTAATCTCCATCATCACTCGCGAAACCGAACCGACAGAAACACCTTATTAAAATCACAAATGGGTGGGAAAGGGACACATTGACCACGGCACACAATGCACTTGCCAGTCGGCCATTATGCAAATTTTTTTTTTTCCTTTTTTTTTGCAATTAAATGGGAAAATAGCACTTAAGATCACGCAAAATTACGAAAACTAACTCTAAAGATCACATAAAAGCACTTTTAAATGGAATACTGGACAGGGAAGGGCTGACAAAATTAAGAAAACGATTTCGGATTCGGACACTCTTCTAATTTCAACCACTCATCTTGAAAACTTTAGTTACACTGCGTCGACTACTTAGCCGACATCGGAGAGGAGGGGAGAAATGGTCAAGTTTGGAGAATTTTTGTCTCTGAAAAATATGTTATTAGACCATTTTATGAGAGAGGTGACTGATCTATGACATTGCCTTTCCTTCATCTGTAAGGAAGGAGTGAAGGTTGTGATTGAGCATTACTTTGGCATTGAACATAGAAAAGGTAGGAGATAGTATATTTATGGAAATATAGAGAAAGACTACAACAAAAAAAAGTCAGCGATGAGCAGTGCGGCTTTCGTCCAGATAGAAGCACAACCGACCAGCTAGTCACTCTTGGAATAGTACTTGAGAAGGCCTGGGAGTATGCCAAACCTATCTACAGTGTTTTTTTGTGGATTTGGAGAAAGGATATGATGGGGTCAAAGGCTCGGGGTAAACTCTGGAGCGTACTGCAGCGGTATGGGATTGACAGCGCTCTTCTGAGGGCCATTAAATCTCTATACACAAACTGCTAGAGCTGTGAACAGGGTTAAATCGACACCTTTTACTGTAGGCGTTGGACTTCGCCAGGGGTGAGATCTGCCACTTTTCCTTATGGATTGGATGTTACAGCGTTGCTGTGGTGAAGAACGATTCGAATTGGGGGACTTGAGGATAAGTCATCTGCTTTTCGCTGATGACTTGGTCATCCTTACGTCCACCCAGACTGAATTTCATGTGTTGAAGCTGGGATGAAGGCAAACGTGCAAAATCAGAAATAATGGCAATTTCCTGAACGCCTATTCAATGATCTCTGCATACTAGTGGAGTCCCATTGAAACCGGTGGAGGAGAAGTATCTTGAGATCCTATTCACGAGTGATGGAAGGGACAATACTGAGTTATCCTGTAAGATTGGGTAGGCTGGACAACTTTTCAGACAGTTTGATCAGTCTGTTGTCAAGAGGGCCGAACTTGGCATCACAGCTAGCCTATCGGTCTTCAATTCAGTGTTTGTTTCGAGCCTCACCTCACCTATGATCATGAAAAGAAGATCGCGGATCGCGGATGGGATTTCTTCGTTGTATTGCTGTGGTAACTCATCGAGAGTTAAGAACACCAGAGTACGCGAAGCACTCAATGTCGAGCAGCTACTTCTTCGAACGGAGAGCTTCATATTTCGATGGTTTTGGGAACGTCTAACTCATTCCCCCAACTCGGCTTCCAAGACGTGCCATGGAATCAGTCCCATCATCCTAGCGTCCGCTAGGTAGGCCCAGGGTAAGATGGTTGGACCAAATCTGAAATCTCATTTCTACCCGTATGGGGCTTAGAGTCGATGGCGAAATATCATGAGGTTCGGACAGTCCACTAAAGCACCCTAAGCCCGCGACCCTCATGGTGGATAAGCGATTCATTGGAACATTAGTGAATCAATGAATTTAACTCCACTCCATCTATTTCCAACACGTTTTCTGACTGCCAAATCGTCTGCCTTGTATAATATTGTGGACACCCAAGTGAAACCAAACTAGTGCCAACCTTTACGTCTTCGTGATTAAATGGCAAATTAAACTCTGTCTTTTGCCCTGAGCACTTGTTTAGTCCACGATACAGCATAGCTGAAACCTCCGAACGATGAGTTGACAGATTGTACTCTCGGAGGATATTTATCATATCCTGTCAAAGGGCGGTGCTGCGAAACAACCTCTCGGCAGACTAATCAACAAATTTGAAATTGAGCGAGAAGACGGTGCATTGGTATTTAACCATCAAAGAGTGTACCTAGTCTACTTACAACCTTTCACTAACCTCTTTCAAAGATTTATAGACTCTGAATTGGGTAGGATATCGGGGAAAATTTGTACCTTCCTTTTGTTCAACTCCAGTAAAACCCACGTAGAGTCAAATCTTTACCCAAAATTGATTGGCCAATCATTAAATGTCATACACCCAGAGGATCTCCGTTCTCTGCTGAAGGCACCTCACATAACTCCATCGATCATAAACTTTAACAATTTCTCAAAAAAAATCGACTTTTCCATGAAACACAAATCATTAACAACGAAAAGATTGTGGCAATAAATTTCTTTGAATATCACGCTAACGAAACCACACCTTCCAGTTGGTACCTGTTTCCTCGGGGCTAAGTGGTAAATATTTCAAATACAAAATTTCCGATCGCATTCTGAGCAAATTGGATTGAAATAATGAGGCGAAAGAAACACGATTAATTAAGTGAAACCAATTTTTTTTTTTGCGCCGATAATACTCCAGACGGCCTTGACATTTTGATGATTACCGCAGATTTTGTATCTTGTTAGTTCGGTTTCAACTTTCGTTTTGGGTTTTTTTGTCTCCCCGAGTTCAATTGTAAGTACGATCATGCTAAATGCCTGATCACTGATAATAATCCTAAGTAGACAGAGAGAGAGAGCCGATTGGGCTTGGTGGTGTAAGCTGATTGCATAGTGACCGGTGCAGTTGTGTCATATGAGACGTAATTTTTTCACTTTGGAATTAAGTTGTCTTGACATGGAAATGCACAATGTCATAAACTGTAGCAGACTTAATTGCATGATGAACAGTTTAAGTCGAGCCCGTATAGAGGAGAGATAGACTTGGTAGGAGACGTGTTTCTTCATACTTTGAAGATTTAAGCTAAAAGACGATGCAGACAAAATTTGGAAAAGATTTGAGACAGCGAATCAATGAGCTTACCGCCAGTGACAAAGCAAACTGCAGTTACAGATTTGTAAAAAGCATTCGAAGCAGTAGCGTATCCTTTCAGCAAGCTTAGTGAGACTAGGCTAGGCTAGCTTAATGGCTGATTCGCCATTAGAGGACATCGCATATCTAGAGCTTTATGGCCAGCTTTGGGTATAAAAACACCAAGATAATCCTAAGAATTGAAAGCGATCATGTTAAGCTGGCGTAAGGGATTCAATGAGGACAAGGTCTTCTATGGAAACACACCTTACGACTAGGCATCACAGATTCGGATTTGCTCTCCTTAGGGATCACTTTTTGGAGTCCCTAATGTTTGCGATAAAACTGCTTCACAGCTCTGCTTAAAAAAATAATTAGCTGGCGCGACAGCTGAGGATGAACTAAGACCTAGTTTCTCGCAACCATTCATGTTGTACGTGTTAAATGTTTTCCCATGAATGGAAGGGACCTACAATAAATTATCGACTCCGAACGGCAAATTGAGAAGCTCTTTCTTTCATGACAAATTATTATCCCGGAGGCTTGCCATTCCCTGACGAGAAGTGGTGCGGAGAAAAATGGTCGGTGGGCATGTCTGGAGCCTTATCCGACGCCGCTCGCACAGCAGTCCGACAACGGCGGCCACTCTACTCTGCAGCTCTGCTTAACCTAACTTTATCTAGAAACTACAAAGAAGGACTTTAGACCGCTCAGTATCTCAAAACTGTCAAAACACTCCTCGATGTTCACATCAGAGATAAGATTGAAGGCGATTGATCACAATACGACTTTTACAAGGGAAACCGGTAGAAACCTGGTAAAGGCAACGCGCTGTTAAGCGACTTCTTCAAAACGTACAAAACTCACACGCCATCACAGAAGTCCGTTCAATTCCAATAATCAGAAGGACGCAACATAATGTCACTTGAGCGTTCGTGGGTATTGAGATTGAGGTGTCGAAGATGGGTTTAGGAGTCAATGAGGGCAAGACCAAATATATACTCAACACCGACGTTTCGGACAGAACGTGACAAAAGACAGTTAAGGCAGTCAAGAACTTTGTCTATGGGTTAAGAAAGCAATTGAGTAGCAAAGCCTCCCTTAAGGGACCTTAACCAACTTGACGTGCGAAACTGAAGGCAGCTGGCGAACGATCGAGCTGCCTGGAGACGCTTGTTGGTTGAGGCCCAGGTCCACCCCGGGCAGTAGTGCTACCTTAAGTAAGTAATGTGCTTGTCACAAGCAACGATGATTCCATCTTTGACCACAATTCGATAAGGAAAATCTTATTCTCCAGGGATTGCGATGGGCACATTATAGTGCTGACAGCCTTACTTCCTAAACCGTTCTTAACCGATTCTAACCATGACCAACTAGTTGGCTGCAAATTCAAATTCAGAGTTTCGTTTTGCATACCAGAGATTTTCCATAAACTCGTGAGTAATATACTTGTTTTGCTTTTATGACAATTTGCCAGGACAAGTAGTTAACTCGTAACCGATCCCCGATTATGGGAGCATACGTCTGCTTTTATTTTTTGCAAATGGTTGCCAACATTTCAAGTGTTACCCGTATTTTAGTTGCAAGAAGTCCATGACACGCTTTTTTATAAACCGTGCAAAAAATAAAACTACACAGACCACCAGTGATGAGTGTTTTATGGTTTTAAAACAAGAATTCACTGACAAGTTTGATGGTTGGTTGTAAATGTCAGTTGTTTTGCAGATACTTGTACATACACGTTTGTGGCGATAGCTAAAAGCTTAATTACCATGAAATTGAAGTACTCATGGTATTTGACCTCTTTGGTAGAAATTGATAGGAAAATCAACTAGAGAATTGTGTTCCATTGATCAAGCAGCAACAAATGCTGTGGTGCATTGAATGATCTGCTATTTGTACGGGTTCTCAAGGAATATTCCATGACTTCCAAGGAAACGCATGCAGATGTGTCTCTCAAACAGTTTTCATAAATTCCTTGAGATCTGTAGCAGAACACCGAACTGAGGCATAGATCAACGAATGTCAAGTCTGGTAACAAACATCTTGTAAACCAGTAAGTTTTAGTTAATCCACTACCACCCACTTGCTTCTTGCCTAAAGACAGTTCTGAGGGTGAAATCCTGTCAAGGCAAGATTCTAATTTCCACTAAACATCTCTAATGCTATGATCAAGTGTGTACAAGTCTTGTGTTTCCTGCTAACACCTTATGGGCTGCATTGACACTCCTTGACTGCGTCTCCTTTATTTCTCCGAAGCCTTGTCTTCCTTCTTACATTTCCGCTTCTTCACAAAGAAATTAGCATACAAGAAAAAATTCCAACCTGTCTCCATCGCCAGACGCCAAATGATATATTGAATCCCCATTGTCTCTCCACCCAGCGACAACAAAAGACATTTCCATTCATCACCCCCCAAAAGCCAACGCATTTTTGAATGCTTAACACAATTTTAATAGCACGTCTGTCAAGAGGGTAACGCAAAAAGCACGTATCATAACTTTGCCGCACCCAACTCTGCCATTATGCTCAGGCGTTGCGCAATCAAAAAGTGAAACGTTGAATGCCTACCAACGCGATGTGACTGCACTGTTTCTCGAAAACTCCACCAAATCCATCAGACAAGAATGTCAACAACAATTATAATCTCTCCCAGCTCTTGCCCCAGAGGACCACGCGTGGCAAAGACACCACTGTTGCTCACAATTGCGAAAAATATTGTACTTCCTTTCTGTTGCAGTCCGCAGCATCAGATGACACGTCGCCATAACCTTGCAACAAGGTGCAATAAAAGCCGTTGGCCTTGTGCATTGAGTATACAGTGGCAGCAAGTCAGAGCTGCACTCGGTCAGATGGGATGAAAACAAAACGATGCTGATGCAGAGGAGTATTGAATGGAGCCTTGGGCCAAGTGTCTGGATTGGACGCCCTGGAGATACTTATGTAGCATGTGAGATGTGAGCCACTTATGTAAATTATTCGGATACGGTTTACTTCAGCGTGTATCCTCGTACAGAGAAATGAAAGGAATTCGATTCCCTCCAGCACCTTGAACTGATGACGTACCCAAGTGAATGTGCTGAGAGATTGTGCATAATGTTTACATTACAGCAGTTTCGATTGGGTGGGAAGCGGTTGGTCCGCTCTATCATAGGCCTATTGTGCTGTCCCATATGTTTTTCAGAGGCCAATCAGCTTCTCAGAGTGAAGCCACTAAGAACACCGGTTAGAATTTGAAGGTGGCTTCTGCTCAGAGTCAGAAGAAACTTGGATTTCTTTTGGATAGATTGGGAAAAAAGCATTTGGTTCATTTCCGTCCTATACTTCCCATCCAAACTGTGTTGGATTTGAGTAGGGTTTGTTCCACTCCACAGGCTGGTTCGGGATCAGTGAGTAGGGTTGTTGCACCTATCGCTTGGCCAGTGAGTCCGCTACCACTCCAACCAATAGCGTATCACAGAACAAATACTTTTAGTGGCAATTCGAGGAAGACTCGCTTAGTTTAGGAAAGAGTTGAAGGTGACTAAATGAAGTCCATTCGCAGAACTTCCCAAAAGTCATAAATCACAAAGTGAAAGACACAAATAGCAAGGAGGCTTCAACCTGAACATGCCACATGTCCAATTTCTCTTTGACTCGCTGTCGTTTTCATCATATTTGCAACGGCAGTAGAACATGTTGTTCATACAAGGCTCTTGACAGCCGTAAAGATTTAGAGTCAAAGCAGTGTTACTAATAAAATTATCAAACAAGTTGGGTTGAGATCAATGTGTGAATGGTTATCGATGTGAAAAGATGAAGGATAGACCCTTCCCTTCAGTCCATCTGTCACTTCCCAAACAACTCAAAGATACCTTTTCGAAACGCAGTGCACTAGGGCGTATACGTAACCTCTAGTCCACCTTTGACCCCTTGTCACCAGACACAAAGAATCCTCCTTCAGCCCCTGCCCACTAGTGCGTAATGCGTATACGTAACCCCCACAAATTTCCTTTGCAATCATTTCTATTTCCAGCTCTCACAACGTAAACCACATTCCGAATGATTTCATCGTTACCCAGCACATACAGTTAGAGTGCATTCCATCCCGATCGTGACTGATTTCTTTCAACCTGCTTTAGTTTTCTTTTGAAATGCTCTCCCACCCATAAATTGCAATGAAAAGCCGCAAGTAAATCTTGGCAATTAAATTTGTTCCATTGGACTGCCACAGAGCTGTTGGCCATATGCGACCAACAAACAACCAGCATCGGATAGCAAATCATGCCAACCAAGTCCAGCTTGGGTTAAAGTCGTCGACCTTGATGGTGTGACTTCGTTACGATTTCATAATTGCTTCGATTTGCAATTGAACTCGAGTTTTCTTTCACCACCGGGTGGTGGTGTTGTCGCGAAGCTTGGATTGCTGCCTTCGCCTTCTATGGGCGGTGGAAGCTGTCATACGTGTCACTAGAGTAGAAACCGGCTTTGTTTGTTTCTAGAAATAATTGTAGGGAGTGAGTCTTTTTCACCGCCTGGGATGGTGGCTTGTAGACGGATAAATTAAACAAATAAACGGAATTAGATTGTCGAGGGGAGAATAACAATAATTTGTGGTTTTTATAACAACAACCGGCAATAAAATAGGTTCAGCTCGGCGTGGAGATGTCTGTTCGATGTAACGCTCCATCTGTTTCGAGCAAAAACACCTAATGATTGGTGTAGTCATTAGGGAAGGTGGATTTTTTTTTTGTTTCGACACAGTGTCTGTCTGGCGCCTTCCACGTCCAACTTGCTTTACATGGTTTCTACATAACCTGTCTACAAGCAGTGTGTGCTGAGTTAACGTAGAATGACTAGAATCCACTGCAAGTTGGGTCTTAAAAGCTTTTCATGGCTTAATCTGTGTTAATGTCTTTGAAACTATTCAAACACCGGCGGCCTTTGATTACTTTTGGAAGTTGAAACTCGTTTGAAGTTCCTTTAAATGTTCTTGGACATCTGTTTTGGTGGCAAAATTAGGGAAAGCCCGTTGCAAATGAAGTCTCAGTGGGCTGGTTGTAGTGGAGTTTCAACCAATTTGGACAACGCTCGATTCGTTTGCCATTTGTGATGACAGCAAAGCGAAATTTCTGATCTAAAACTGGTGCCTCTTCCATTGAGCGAACTTGCCATGGACTAGAGTTCGTAGTTCGAACTAGAGAGCGTAGTTCGTAGTTTTTTTTTATTCTCGTTTGCCCTTCTTTTTATCGGAGCTGTAAAATCCTACTGAACGCAACACAACTCCATTTTACTGTGCTTTTTCCTCTTTTTGCGAAAGACGATGATGATGATTCAGTGATGAAGAAAATCCATCGCAACCGCATCTTAGATCATTGACTTGATCCGAGCAAATGCAGGACAATCACTAACGAAGTGTTCCGTTGCCCTCTATACTCAAAAATTGGTTTCGCTTAAGCCCAACAAATCAAGGTGCTTGGCTAAAGCGTAGTAGCCACAAAAACGCCCGCAGTTGAGAAAGGCTGTTTGTAGCAATGCACAATTTTACCCGGAGACCACAAGATCTGTGACGATTATCTTTGAATACATTGTAGGACATGTATCTTACTAAAACGCCCAATACGAAAAGATCAACCAAAAAACACCTCCCAAGGAATCCCACACCTCAACAGGAATCGAATCAGCAGCAGAAAAGTCTTTGACCGAGACGCCATTTAGGTAGGAGAAAAAGAAAAAAATTGATATGGATTATTCTCCCACCCCTGAGTATGGTTTTAAAAACCGATTATTTCAAGAAAAAAAGTAAATAAATTAAATTTGCAAAATTGCATTTCTCGTCTCATCATCCATCGCCATTTACAAAAGTGTCATTGCTCTTTTTCACAAGTTCATCTCCATCTCCGTACCGAGAGAAAAACCTAATTAAAGCACAAATGGGTGGGAAAGGGACACACTCACCACGGCACACAAAGAACTTGCCAGTCGGCCATTATGCAAAATTTTTTTTCTTTTCCTTTTTTTTGCAATTAAATGGGAAATTAGCACTTAAGATCACGCAAAATTACGAAAACTAACACTAAAGATCACATAAAAGCACTTTTCAATGGAATACTGGACAGGAAAGGGTTCACAAAATTAAGAAAAAGATTTCGGACTCCGACACTCCAGTAATTTTAACCACTCACCTTGAAAATTTTAGTTACACTGCGCCGACTACTTAGCCGACAGCGGAGAGGAGGGGAGAAATAGTTAAGTTTGGAGAAATTTTGTCTCCCAAAAATATAAGTTTGTAGACCATTTATGACTGATTTATTACTTTTTCCTTCCTTCATCTGTAGGGGGTGCTGGGTTATGGAGACTTTTGAGCATTGATTTGGCATTGAACATAGAAAAGCTAGGGAATATCCATATCCATGGCGACATAGGGAAAGATTACAACAATCCTTGCCGAAGATTGGTAGATGTGGAGCATATCGAATCTCTAGCAATCATAAACTTTAACGACTTCTTCGGCGCCGCCTGTAAAAGTTCAGCAGAGATGTCTTAGGAGCTCTGGTCACTGCTAAGCTGATATCCATTCGAGGTAAATGTTCAAGATCTACGAGGCAATGATGCAGTTAAATAAAACGACACTTCTACCCCCTCAGGTTGGATAATCGAAAACAAAAATCTCGTTCAAGTAAACATTCCATTTATCATTACCTCTACACTCGTTCACCTCAAGATCTTCCAATCAATGAAACCACTGATGTGTTAAATCTTCACAGACGATCTCTCCTTCTCTCATTCCAAAGATTAATTGCGATTTCCTGCACATATTTCGCAGACCTCTAGAGATCTTCTTCTATTTCTTTCGACGGCAGGTCTAATAGCAGTCGTTTAATCTCGTTTGCAATACTCCAGAGTGGATGTGATGTCTCTGCACTATGCCATATCCATAAAACATTCAGGAAGTTCATGAACGCGTTGCATCTACTCATTATTCGCGGTAGCAATGCCACAATGCCACTGTGGTTTATCATAATGAAAGTTTCGCAGTTCAGCATTTTGTCTATTTATACACGTTTACCGTCGACAGATACTCTCTCGGACTAATCAGATACATAAATACAAATTGCTGGCTATTTGTGACAAATTTAAATGCAAAAAGTTATTTGACGCTAAGTGGCGGATAGCCGGAGAGACAATTCTCCAAATGGCCAATTGGGAATCGTGATGTCAATGCTAATGGATTGATACCGTGGAATAAGTACAATGTCCGATGGGTGGATATGTTACGTTTGCAGTTAATTGAACTGCCTATTGGAAAGTTCTTATTTGGGGCGAAGTAAACATTGCTCGAGGCACAGTACTTTTGTTGGAATTGAAAAATCCAACGGACTATTGCCGGATTAGATACGGTGGATGATTCTTTGTAATATGTGCTGTAACCTTGATGGAGAGTGCCAAATAAATTAAGGAAATTGCTGTTCATCATTTGAGTGCTTCCATTTCTCTCTACAGCGCCCTTTGACAGCAGCACGGAGGCTAACAGGGGCGTGGCCAGCTTGAAATGGGCCATTCTTCTCTCGGATTAAGCCTGAACAGGACTAAACCACTGACGCACTCCAACTCAAGCATACCAGCATCGGTTCATTTTCCCTAGTTTTCGGTTCATAAGCTGGCAAATACTTTTCTCAATGCCTTCAAGAGGCACTTGTGGCGTGCGTTTGGTAAGAATAAAGTGCTAGCTTCCTTTGATACATGTAATTACAAGTAAATCTCGTTCTAAGCATTTCTATCAACCCTAAAACCTTGATTATTTCGATGAACCCGACATATCCCACGCACACACCATCAACATTGCCTAATCTCCATTCCGCTGTCCAGTAAAAAAAATCAGCATTCCAAACCTCATACTGACGCAAAACAAAACCAAAGCCAAATTATCTGTTAGAACCCCACCTTGCCTGAGGCTGTTGCCAACTCCCTACCACCAACCGGCAACTGCCTTCAAGCGCTGTCCACTCCGTAAAGCAGACACAAAAAATACACTTCCAGCTTTTTTTTTTATGCAACCGAAGCTGAGCATACAGGCCAACAGGTCGATGTAGATTATCGCATAATAAATTCCGCAGGAGAGTAAAAAAAAAACGAACGCAAAACAAATCATGGATGTGTGACCACTGAACGGCGGGTTTTAATCTGGAAGGGGAAGTTCGCAGGCAGAAAACATTCCTGCGGATGATGCAATGTGGTAAGACTTGATTCAGAATTCTTTACAAGGGTTAATTCCACGAAATTCGGACAAATTTCACTTGAAATGTATGCAGAACCTGTTACAAGTGAGGTAATAAACATGAAACCTGCCTTAGAAGCCCACTTGGTTGCGGGATTACATAAGAACTTCCCAAGTGATTTGTGTATCATAACATGCAAAACTAGTTTACTGTGAATTCCAGTTGAGCTGCGGATTAATGCAGCTCCACCCTGGCCGAATGTAGTGCACATGAAGTTCAATTAGTTCATTAATTTCGAAGATAATTTGTGAGGAACCATTCACTTATGTTTTACTTTTC
Organism: Matsumyia berberina; assembly: GCA_917880715.2. Taxonomy (NCBI): domain Eukaryota; kingdom Metazoa; phylum Arthropoda; class Insecta; order Diptera; family Syrphidae; genus Matsumyia; species Matsumyia berberina. Next base: position 113,968,925 of record OU862872.1, read on the forward strand.
GATACACCTGTAGAATTCGTCTCCATTTATCGGGAAATTGCCACGTAGAAGGTAGAAACAATGGGGAAACATTCGTGTGCCAGTTTCTGTCAAAGCAGGCGGCACTGGTTTCCCCTTCAGAAAATCCGAGCCACACTTTGTGCGATTCTCTTTGCAAAATATAACATCTTTCCAATTCGAATTCTTTTTCTTCTTTTCTTTCAGCTTCTCGCCGTCGCGACGATAGCTCTAGTCTCTGCCCAACAAGGACCCGTCCCGCCTAGACTAAACATCCCCGGCGCGGTGCCAATAGCTCCTCGTCCACAATTCCGCAACGGCATTCGAGTACGCCGTCCAGTACTTCGACCACAAACCAGCAATTCCATTGCACCACCAATCGCTCCACGCATCATCGACGATCCAAAGCCAGTAACAGAATCAACAGAAGACGAAATCAACGATCCTTTCATCCCCCAACTTTTACGTGAACAACAGCAGCCACAAGTCCAAATACCACAACAACCACCACCACAATATGCTGTACAGGCACCAAACTTCTTCAATGAACCCAATTCAATCCAACAGGATGCTCCAGCTCCAGAAGAACAACCACAGCCACCACGTTTCATAGAACGTCCAGCACCGCCACCACCTCAACAAAGACCACAGCCAGTAAACGATTTTGGTGCTCAACGATTTGCTATTGAACGACAGCAGCAACAGCGTCCACAGCCCACAGCAGTAAGGACTCGTCCAACTAATCGGGAACCACGTCCACAATTCGAACAACCGCGTCCAAGACCAAAACCAATTCAGCCACGACCAATCGAACAGAATAACCTGCATCAGGACGACTACCGTCCACGTAAGCCGGTGGCACAAATTTTGAGAAAATACCGTGAAGAGAATGAGGATGGCAGCATCACCTGGGGCTATGAAAACGACGATGGTTCGTTCAAGGAGGAACTGATCGGAACTGATTGTGTTACGAAGTAAGTATTGTCAGATGGGAGTCGGAAGATGGGGCACTTTTTCTCAGCTCCGGCACTTCGGATTCCTCCAGAATCCTAAAGGGCAATCAACAAGTCGAGTAAAACAACTTCGTTGCCAAAAATCTCTACCAAGTGTTTTCAAGGTCAAACAAACACAACATTTCCTTTAAGGAGTCGATTCTAGTTTGCGTGTGATTGGAAAATGCGCCTATTTCCTTAGTGAAACTCAAGGTCCTCTGAGCTTCACTTGGAAAACCATTTCAGTAACAAATGCCCATCCCCAGCAGAGGTCCATCGTTTCTTCTAGTCACAATCACATAATTGACTTTCTTAAGAATCTTCCATTCTATCACCGAAACTAACCAATCAATGTTACACTTTCTTCTTCCAGAGGCACCTACGGCTACGTAGATCCAGATGGCAACAAACGTGAATATCACTACGAGACCGGCATCAAGTGTGACCCCAACAACCGTCAGCCCGAGGGACAAGAGGCAGACCGCGGCGGTTTTATCAACTACGAGCAGAACAAGGCTGTTCTCCCCAACGGCCTAGAGATCGACCTCTCCTTGATGGGAAAGAAAAAGTCAAAGCGACCGGGAGCAGTGCTGCAGCAACCACAGCAGTACTATAGAAATTAAGCAGAGGGTGTCCCGTCCCTCCTCGTAGACTAAGCAAAACTTTTTTTTTTTATTTTGGATTCGAGTCCCGTGTTTATTTTTCTTTAATTTATGAGTCCAGTTCTATGTTCTGTTTCTTTGTAAATAAAAATCAATGAAAAACCTTCCTATGGCTACATGTATCTCATCAGTATGGCCTCTGGCGCCTCATCGGCGGCAGCCTGTTCGGTGGAGTGATGGAAATGTCCAGAAAGTCTCCGATGCAGAACTTTGCCTGTGAGAGTGTTTTGTTGTCGTCAGCGCCTTTTTGTCCTGAGCATGTGACACCAATCTCACGCATTCGGAAGGTGTGATTGCGGTACTCGGGATAAACGACAGCAAAGTCGAAGTAGGTGCCTTTCTTACGAGTGTCTGGGTTCACATCGCGAACCAGTGAGGTCAGCTCGTGAAGCGTTGCATCTTGCCAGGTATAGATTTGTAGCTCGTTGGAAGGAACATTGCCGTACATATATTCGGAGACTGAATGATGGCGTCCGGTGGAGCAGAAGACTCGCAAAAGCAGTGGACATGTCTGCGAAATGAAAAAAATAAATTTAAGACAACAAAATACTGGGGGGAAAAATAATGCGTCTTACCTTCTCGCGGTCGACCTGTTTTATTGGAGGTGGTTTTTCCTCAACAATCATTGACTCAACGTTAGCCATTTTGTGAAGGATTATTTCGGTTGGAGTCGTAATTGTGATTTTGTTATATTTTCGCGAGGAATTATTTGGGAAAGTCGATCGCGACAATTTTCGCGGAAGAAAACACCGGGCAGTCAATTTGGAATATTTGACAGTTCAATAAAGTCGCTATCAAATGCAGCCAACTGAGGGATGGTGATAGGTTGTGTATGTCGGCAAGGTGGTGACGTATGGGTTTACAGGGCGCTTTTGCTGCGACTATGCACTGAGCTCTGGAAAAAGTTTAAGCAAAACGCAATCGACGTTTGTCGTTTAAAAACATATTTATCACGTAAGTAATTTAACAAAAACTCATTGCAAATCGACAAATATTTTTCTCATGTTTTGATCGCCTATTTCGGATAAAAATTACATATTTCTCTAACAAAATTTTCCTTTTAATACTGCTCTCCAACAGCCCTGCTTTCTAATCAGCCGTACCAACAGCTCGAATCCAATCATTTTCTATATAGAAAAACCTGTCATCATTCTCAACAACACCTGACACAATCCATCGTCGTTTCTCTCACGAAAAACAGAGAAAAAAAAACTTTTTTGCAAATTTCAACGAAGGAAAAATTTTCTCTCCCTCAAAGTCGCTTCAACTTTCCAACGGTATCGGTCGTCTGTGCGTTCTTGTCTTCGCCGTCCAAACCGCAAACCAACCAGAAAGATTCACAAAAACCAGAAATTTTCTCTAAAACCACTCAGCAATCATCCTCCTTTCCATCGAACTCAAATTGAAATCGAAATTCTCGTGAAATGAAAATTTCTCCAACCGGTCGCTGGTGTCGCTGAAATTAAAAGATTTCCCTGCGGTCGCCCGGAAAAAAAAGTAGAAAATTTCGCAAATCGATCGGTGTCGTGTAATTTCTCTCTTTCTCTGTGCCCCCCATATTCCGGCGGAGTGTGATTCTTATTCTGATTCCGGTGTGTCCGAGTCCCAAGAGTGTGTGCCATCTTAACCCACGAAACGAAAAAATTCCATTAATTGATTGTTTATTAGTGATTTCGAAAAGAAAAACAAACAAAAAGCGACGGAAGCAGCTGTGGCGTTGTTTCTTCACGGATTTTCGTCGGTGACCACCCCTTTTGGAACAACAAAAACTACGGATACTCAGCTGTAAAAGGTGTTCTACGTCGAAGGTAAGTGTAGTTCTACTACCCCAGGTCCTGGGGCGGCCGTAACACCACTCGGTGTTGTGGTTTTCTGCTCGCTTTCTCATCAATTTTGTTGTCTTATGTAATATACAGGGGGTCACAGGGAAGGCAAGTGAAAAATGTGAAAATTAGTCGAAGGAAATGCTCTGAACGAGACAACAGCCACTCGGAGTGGGCTCTGTAATCAGAAAGCGCGTTATTTACATTGTTTGCCGTAATTAGTGGAAAGGTACCAGATACACTGCTCATAAAAAAATCGCATACGAAGCGTGGGAGAAGTGATGGATAAAAGGTGCTTCTCTTGGAACTTTATGGTTGAATTTTTTGACGCTAATGGCGTTGTCAAAACTTTCGTATAAAACCTAACAACGAGAAGCTACCGTCCAGGTCATGTGTAACTTTTTTTAAGCATTCAATGCAACACTGGCCCTAGTTGCAATCGTTAAAAAGAGGTCTGACATGACATCCTGACGCATTAGTCTATAGTGGACGCTTTCGTCTCAATACTTGACTTCTGAAAGTCATTGCCAGAGCCCTATACGGACAGCGTTGGCCATGTTTTCAGTGGGCAATGCAAACAGCAATGTTCTAAGATCTAAGAGGTTAATGAACGCTGTGGAAGCCACACCTCGAGGTGCAACAAGAACCTCAACTCGACTCAGTAACCGGCTGAAGCAGAAGAGGCAGAGCTTTATGAACAATCAAACGTTTCTTTTGAAACCAAGCCTGAAGCCAAATCTGTCTTCAAAGGTGATGAGGCTCTTGTCTTGATTTTCTAGCTGCTAGTCAGTTATCTCAAGAGTGTAATCGTCAACCTAGCTCTGGTCCTTGAGGCCCAGCTTCTTGTCACCAGCATGTCGTCTGCAGTTTAATGCCTTCTCTCCATATGCATTCGCATGAGAGGAGCATTTATCATTGTTTCCGATGTCTAATCAACAGTCACTAGTCTCAAGGCATTGATTCTCTAGTTTACAGAAAAAGAAATATGATTTGAAGCAAATGCAACCAAGGCTTCCCAGGTACACACTTCCAAGGCATTTTCAGCTCATTCAGCTAAAATTTTCGTAGACCTTAGTGAAGTTTGGAAATGCCGTCCCTCTAGTCCCTCTCCAAAGCCTAGCGAGTAAATCACGCACATACAATACTGGACCATACAATACTGGACTGAACATTCCTTGTCCTTTGGGACGCATTGTGCCCTACCGCTCAACTCATTCCCTCGTTCAAAATCCCCACCATTTGGAAGCTTCTGCAAAACAAAAAAAAACGAATAAGGAGGACGAGGACGAGGAACAACTTCAATCTTAGAAAACCACAAAAAAAAACCCGTCCTTGTTCCTAGAATGGCACAGCACATGCTTGTTATGGAACACCAACTTCCCAACCAAAAGACTTTGCCCGTGTGAACTCATCACCTGGGTAAAGAAGCCAAATAACATTCAAATATATGCAAACCAAGAGCTTGGCAACAACCCTGACAAAGGTATGCCACAAGGAGAATACGAGTACATCACCCTCGAGGAGAATGTATTATCCAAGTCCCGAGGGGTTGGCCAAACAGGATTCATAGTACACGTGTCATGTTGGTACCTATGTCTGTTGGCCAATGTGAGATCTTCCATTGTGTTGTGATTTGTTATTCATTGCAGTTATTAGACATCTGTCTCGTTGGACTTCTTTTTAGATTGTTCCTCGTCCTCGTCGTCGTCCTTGCAAAGTACATACTTAACGTTTTAAACATCGCGCAGTCGGAGGAAATGGGATCAAGTTCATTAAAAGTTTATTTCTTGGAGTTTACTCATCACTTCAACCGTAAATAAGGTTTGTTTGCTTCTGCGTTTATTTCAAAAGCCTAAAGACGATGACGACGACACCCCGGCAGGAAGGGCGACTCTCAAGCAGAGAGAAACTTTTTTGTTTTATTTTTCAAATTATTTTGTGTCGAAGTCTTTGGCTTAAGCTGTTTCAGGGATCAGAAAATATATCCGGTTAAATGCCAAACAGCGTTGTTTGTTAAGGGGAAGTGTGAGGTCGCAATAAGTATCCACAAATTGACATTTCGAGTTTTGGCAAATAGTACACGGGCATGGAGATGGCCCTGAGATTTATTCAGAACAGTGAATTCGCGTGGATGGCCATTGTTTCCAAACTGAACAGAAACTTCTTTCCCTCTTCTTCTGCAGATGAACTCCTTCATCTAGAGTCCGACAATGAGATTTCGGGAAAAAAAATATCAGAGCTGATGGATTCCCGGCATTTCAGAAAGATTTTGGGACGTCTAATGTCTCAGCAAGCTCATTGGGTTCCTTAAAGCACCCCTTCTAGCTAGCTAGGCACTTTATACGTGGTTTCGTCGGAATCAGCAAGCCCATCATAGTCGATTTCATCATTTTTATTCAGAACTAATAGAGTTGTTGCCTGCGCATTTGCTACGCTCTGCAAACTACCTACAGTCCTACGAAACTTACTTTCATTGGGCTTGCATTGCTGCTCGCAACGGATAGGATGTTCCTTAGATGTTCACTTCTACACAGATGGTTTCAAAACTGAAAGTGTATCTGATGGTGTATTCTTCAAAAACCTCACTGTGAGCATCTCCTTCCGCCTCCTTGAACACTGTGGCGGAACTGAAGTGGAACTAATGGCGATTAAGGAAGTCTTTGCATCGTTGAAATGTAATTTAATATCCCCCTTTAGATGTAAGCATTTTCACGGACAGTCAAGCGGCGATTAAGTCCCTGAAATGGGATTCACTTTGCCCAAAGGTCGCTCTGGCTGGATATTCGCTTCTCACCTACAGAGATGGCAGAAAAATTCATAATTCACCTATTCTGTGTGCAAAGCCACAGAGAAATTCTGGGTAACTGCCGAACTAACGAGGTCACTGTGCTTGACAACCGTAATGACGGGATCTTAGTACACCTGTCGTTACGAAGGTGGACAGAGACAGATTGGGTCTTGACGGGATGAGAATCGATCAAAGGGGTTGGTCCTGGTAAAGCGATTGCTTACCCATATCCGAGTCCTCACAGAGCACTGTCCTAAAGCCCTACATCCCAGGTCAGGCAAGGTCTCTTCTCAAAGGACTTCTGCAGGAGCTATTCATACGAGGAGAAGGGGAAGACTTCACTTCTTTTGCACCTTCCCGGCTCTGTCCAAAAAATGACTGTGCCTTTTTTGACATCAGAAGTATTCTCATAAAGAGCTTCTGCTGATTCAATAAGTACCCTGAGTCTTTCGGTCTAAGTCTATCTGTGTTAAGATGCGCCCACCCATCCTAACCTAACCTAATCTTTGCTCTGTGAATCTCACAGCCAGGATCAAAGCGAACGTCAGTTCTAAATGACATAAGTACAATGAGCCAATAGATCCACGCGCCTACCAAGATAACCCTCTTCCATAAACAACCTTACTCCAAAGGTACTCCCTTCACGTTTCGAGACTGAAGTAACGACTATACCTCGCTGGGCAAATCAATCCATTTAACTTTTTCCCTTATTACTTACTCGACTAAGGCCATTCATACCAATTGGCCATTTAATATTCAAACAGCTCCGGGACCGAAATGGCCGTTTTCCTAAGCAGCAAACTTGCATTTTGTCGCCCACTTACATAATTAATTTATTTATTACACAAATTAAGAACAACTGAGCAATAAGTTATCGAGGAAAAAAACGAAATGGATTAATCTATCAATTCAGCGTTGGATCCACCCATTTTGTGTCCTGTCAGAGACATGTGTGCGAATCCGCACACACACAATCCCGCATACAGCCGGCGAACTATCCCAATTCTCATCCCTTATCTCTTATCGGCACCACCCTTCATCGCCTCCATTAACCACGTCCACGAGTGCGAGCGAACCGCAAATCTTAAGAGTCAATTAATTACGTTTATCCAAGGCAGTGGCAGTAGCTGAGACAGAGGCAGAGGCAGAGTTAGGGGCCACAGCATTCTGCCTGAGTTAATCGTAATCGTATGTGATGTGGAGATTGTGGAGTAAATAAGCCCGCCACCAGGGGGAGTGTCTCCCCCCAGGAGAATGATGACGTGGAAAATATTTGTTTATTCTGTGGCCAACCCCCCGGTCGCACTCAGCCTCCGGGTAAATTGAAAAATTGAAACAAAGAATCCCCTCGGAAGCAGGCAAACACAACACACACACTCAGCGCACAGGGGTTGGTGATGTAAGATCACCGAACGTGGTCGGAAGCAACGTTTTCTCTTTATGTTTTTTTTTTTTTCTTTTTTGGTCTAAAATCTAATTTTGTCAAAAATGTTTGTTTTTACGTCAATGGAACCACAGAAAATGGATTCGGGCAGTTCTCGCTTTTTTGCTTCCTTTCTCTTCAATTTATTTGTTTGTTTGCCACTTGAATTTTTGAGAGTAAAGCCGCAGAACGGTACTGGCCTGGCATTAGAGTGCGGCAGTGGCAGCGGTGGCGGATGAGAGTGCCACTATGAGGCAGGTCTGCCTCTAGCTCGTAAGGTCGCTTTCAATTGTGTTGTGGCTTGGCTGTTTGTCTATTTTTGTTTGGTTTCTGTTTAGATGGTCATTTATGTTTGGATGAGTGGACAAAACTTGCGCCGTTGGCGGGAGGGGTGGGTGGGTAAACACAATCATCCCCCTGGTACATGCCATTTCACAACCAACACCAACTAACGACTCGAAATCAATTGAAATGTGTATTCTTGTTCAATTTACACGACCGTATATGTGTGTTATTCAACGGCAGTGCGGGAATAAATAGATTGTAATAGATACACTGTTCATAGGAAAATAGGGGATGTGCATTTGGTCGTCGTTTGGAGGGTAGAACTGGTTAAGAAGTGACAAGGTTGTTAGGTGTGGTGTATTCTTTTTTTTTGTACATCAACGTAGTGTACTTCTGTTACTAGCAACTAGATTAGATTAGGTAGACGGGTTGGCGTGGGGAGAGAGAACCCTCTGCGCCACGCTCAGGTCAGTCGAGAACCATTGTGATGCCCATTTTTGGGGGAAAGTACCCCTTGCTCGTGGAGGAATACCCAAAGCACTCTTCTATTATTTCGAACCATCTTGAAGCCGTAATGAACCTCCAGATGTCCCTGATGGATACGTCACTTAGTTCTTCGTCCAAAGGATTTATGTCTGAGGTGGCAAAGACCTGGGCAATGGCCGAGGAAGTGGGTTGTGTCCTCACTTCCTCACTGCCAATCGTCATCCTCACTTAGGCTTAGGTTTTTCATGTGGTAGCGCAGAGTAGTATGACCTGTAATTACTCCTACAAGGATGGAGAAGGTTTTCCTGTCCTTCTGCATGATAGTATTAGTTCTGGCACCGCTGTACCTTTTCTAGTTATTTTACAGGAGTCCAAAGAGCTTCATGTTTCATTCGCTTCCGCTAGAATCCTGATCATGTTTGAGTTCACATGGCGGGACTTATACTGGCTGGCATGCTCTAGGTCTACCGCAGATCCTTTCCTTGCCAATTCATCAGCTTACTCATTCAGCTTACGCTTCGCGTCGTCTGAGTTTGACTTGAGGCTATGTTATAGGCCTTCCATAAGTTCCTAGCTGGTGCATACATAAGTGTCTAGAATCGACTGAGACGAGCTTATTGAAATCTTCGCAAAGGGAAGAGCCTGTGGGGTATACAGCGCTGCCCCTTTCCGAGCAAGTTCATCAGTCCTTTCCTTATCTGGGATATCCATGTGTCCCAGTATCCAGCATAGAGCCACCGATTCTAACAAGCCTCGATCTAGTTATCGTGGACTTCAGAGCCGGCTGCCTTGTACTTGTTCTTCCGTTGATATCATTCTCACTGATGGTTTTTAAAGCCTTAATGATGGAAGTGACTTCGGCTTCAAATAAACTGCAATCGTCATTTATTCTAAAGAATCTGTGAAAGCCTAGGCCGTTCCTTCGGTCGTCTCTGTCAGGAATACTGATACTGAATGTCCTGTCAAATGCCAGAGTCGGGGTCTTATGATCAGCTTCTGTCGATCTGTCATCATTCTCCCATCGATAGAGAATGCTGATCCAGGTGGTCTTGGAGACCTGATGTCGACAGTCGTCCTTCCCTCAGTCTCACAGCAGTTTTTAATGGGATCTCGTTGGCATCTATTGGTCCCTGCTTTGAGTTCATAAGCCGGTATACAGCAATTAAGTCTTCCTTTCGATTCCACTATGTGCTGTTGCTGGTCTTAAGGGTCTTAAGAACGATCTACACTGACAAAGATGTTGCAGCTGTAAAACTTCGAATTTAAAACTTAGCTTAGAATGTCCAGGGAAGTTGTCGGAATCACCAGGTAGACAGTGGGTGGTAAAAGTGGGATTGAAGAGCCTCCCTGAACAATGTGGAATTTAGAATGAGTTTTTTGGTAACTTTACCCAGGTCGCTGAAAAAATATTTACTGAGGGCTGTCATTCTGGTCCTGCTGAGGCTTGGACACTGGCTTAGGAAGTGCGGTCTGTTGTACCCGCTTTCAACTCACAGCCAGTGAGTTGGGCCGTGTAATCTTTCAATTAAAAGTCCTGAGCGTGGTTTGTTCAGCGTGAGAAGGTTTTTGGTTTTTCAGCTGCCATGGATGTGGCTTTCTTCAGGTGTGGCACGATAGAAACGCGCTCCATCTGATGGCGACTGTCTTAATGTAGTCTAACCTTTAGAAGCTGCCTTAACGTAATAGTGGGCTACGAATGCAGTGTTGGGTTCTGAACCTCTGGTAATTAATTCATCGCCTCTTTGGTACCAAGAACACGTCCTCCACTGTCAAGAAAAAGCAACAAATGTTCGTTCTTACTTGCGAACTTGGTACTTTAGTTGAATTCAAAAACTTTATACATTCAATTGTAATCGTTATCGGCAAACTGGTTACACCACTAGTTGCCTTCACCTGACTGCAACAAATTGTTTGTTATTTCAACTACTTGTTGGGCAAATTGATCACTTTAACCTTTTTCAAACTACAAATTACAAATTTAAACAACACTTGAGAACTTTAGTAATTACATTCCTCCAACGACTCTACAAAACACATGTACTCTCCCGACTATTGATTCAATGACGCCAACTACAGAAATATGTCGCGTATACGCCCTGTTTTTTTTTTTTTCGATTTTCATTATCTCGGAAACTTTCACCCATCGTAGAGTGTAAGTACTTCAAATCCCAAAGCACACCCTTCACAATGTTCTATCGGAACTGAAAACCTCCCCAAACTGTCTGTCAGAACATTCCTACGTATCATTATACGAGCATAGCTTTGTAAGTGCAATTGACCATGGACAAGCACACGGAAAAAAGAAGGAAATTAGGTTCAGAGCACAATGGGCATCTAACCGCCTCCGCGCACTCACATACACCTCCGCCAACTCCTCTTCAAAAACGAAATCCAATATTAATTGAATAATCAAGTGAGTCAATTGTAAAAGCTGTGGAACGCCGCCGCCCCAGCACAGTGAACCCAACTCCACAGGGCACGCAATTGAAAATGTTTGATATAATTACAATTGACACGTAATTGAAAAGGTATCTGCGCTGCGATTCACATGAAAAGAAAGAAACCAACGACCGAGATGCCGAACAGAAGACGAGTTCCTTTTCCTTCAGTGGGTATCCTTTCAATTATCTACAAAACGCGCATTACAATGCTTGCAATGCGTCTCGCTCGGGGAGGAAAGACTGTACATAGCTCTCCCGCAAACAATGGCGGCATTTTATCTGTCTGACGAAGAATTATTGGGACCGTAAGTGTTTAATGCGTACGCAGTGGAGGCAATCGGGGGCTTTGTGTAATGGAGAAATTAAATTCGCTTTCCCATCCATCTTTACGACTAAGAGGATTCACCTTGAAGGCAATAGCAATTGACCTGTCTCGAGGTAATTAATTTTTATTTTTTTCCCCAACTGAGGTTGCTGCAAACAGTCTTTTGGGCAATGAGGCTGCCATCTGTTGGTGTGTAAAAATAAATATTATCCTTGTTTAATGTCTTAATTACGAGTACGGCGTAGATGTGATGTAATAGCACGTGGAACAGGCAGAAAATAATGTACAGGCTGTGGATCTAATTATGTTCAACGGTGTTGCCTAACAGCGCTCGTGATTTATTTTCATGCGCATCTTTATCGTTTCAAGTTTCGAGACTTGTTTACGTTTTACCAACCAACCCAATCCACGACTGTCATTTTGGTTGGATATTTTTCTGGCAGTTTTTAGTTGAGCTTGATAACTATCACTTTCTATGAGAAGTTCTGCAGCAGATGGTGTTGAGGACTCTTGTTTCGTGCCGATTTCATGATCTGGGCGTGCCACACAATTCGGAGAAGGAGGAAAAGATTCAACAGTTTCATTCCAAAACTCAGTATTAGTAGGGAGAAGTGAAGTGGAAGCTTATCCATTCCCTAAGAGTGAACATAACTTCAACTCTAACCAATAGAAACTTCTGTGGGTCTTCAAAGGCAGGTTTTCTCCTCCTTTTCTACCCTATTGCGTGTTCGATAAGATCATCTACATACCTACATGCCTTCAACTACAAAAGTTGTTACAAACACTTATCCTTCCCGTTCGCGTGTCAACAAAGGCTAATTGTTTGGAATAAACCTGTGCAAGCCAAAAAGTTCCTTTCTGTTCTTTGACACGTCTGTGAGATTTGATTCTTTTGGGCTGGGGAATCTGACGTTTGACAAGCTTTTTGCAGTCGAAAACCCCGAAGGAGTTTGAAAATACTACTTTTACTTCCTCTTCAGCATCCTGGATACCCTCCCACCTCCCAGATTTTGCTTTTCCATAGATGTTAGATGTTAGAAATCGGGATGTGTGTGTGTGCACTGCGACCTGTTTAGACCTAATGTGCTCCCCCATACTCATATTGGCCGAAACGTCTCTACCTGGAGAACCTCTTCCAATCCAATAACTCTGAGAAATCGGAGTATCTGAATTGGGTTCAACGAAGGGAGGTCCATTTCAAGGAAAGTGTATGCTCCCAGGTGTGCTCTTCTTTTGTGGATCAATGCTCCATAGTCCATAAGGAAGTGTGACGGAGTCTCCTCGGCATCGCTGCATAATCTGCAGTTTCCATTTGCTTCTATTTCCCCATTCCTGAGATGCTCCCTGAGTCTGCAATGGCCCGTTAGGAAGCCCGTTAGAATTCGAAGTAGGCAGGCCTTGCTCCTCCTTCGATCGTAATTCCCGAGGAGTTCCTTCGCCTGCCTTAGTCCTGGGAGTGTTTCCCATAGCATCCTTCTTTTGCATTCTTCCTCTCTTCTCAGTTCTTCTTGGATTCGGTGTGGTCCCAGCCTGCAGAATGGCTCGGGTCCAACGAATGGTGTTTCTGACCCTTTCCTTGCCAGTTCATCGGCTGCCTCATTTCCCTCTATCCCTACACGACCTGGCACCCAGTAGAAGGTGACTTTATTGTGCCGGCCAAGTCTATTTATCTTTTCCAGACACTCGTAGACCAGTTTGGATCTGATTTCGTAGGAACTCAGTCCCTTGATGGCAGCGTGGCTGTTGCTTTTCCATAATACTTTATGGTACTTCCTCCTGTTCTTGTTTCAGGAAACCCTGACCCGTTTCCTTTCAATCTACACCTAGAACCTTATTGGTAGTTTAACGAAGCCAATGCTGCACAGTCCATAACCCTCTATTTTGATGTTCTTTCGAAAATCTTGCACAGAGTCACATCTATCAACCCACTTCGCCTTAAATCAGATTAATTAAGGTTTGCGAGCCAATGAAGACGGTTAGACACTTTTCATCTCACTTAGGTCTATGTAGATCCGTTGTGGTACCCACGCGTTTTACCTACTATGTACCTCCTACTGCGTGGTTCTATCTAACTGATGACAGCCACCTGGTTGTCCTTACAAACTTGAGCAGATCCGGAAGTGAACCATCGGATAGCTCCTCGATATCATCAAAGAGGAATCTGTCCAGAGTTATCTTTCTTATATTACAGAGGGTTTGGCAATGGCAAACGAAATGGACTGTGTCCTCATGTACTTCTTCGTCCCCGCATCTTCCGCATATTGGGCATATTGTGGGCTGTAGTTAATCCTACCAGTAATGACAGAGATTTCCTGTCTATATGTAGGAACTTGGTGGTTCTAGCCTTATTATATTCTGGCCATAGCCCACCTGTTATTCGCCTCAGCAAAGGATCATAGCTCTACCGTTTCTTTTAGATGACGAAGTCGGAGTTTAATTGTACCGTCTGCTAGCTCTTGTTCTAGAGCTGATCCCGTCCTGGCTAGCTCGTCAGCAGTCTCGATTTCTGGTACACCATTGTAGTCAGGGACAGCGAAATTTGACATTAAGCTTTGTGTCAAGATTCTTCAGCACTTTACAAGCTTGGATGTAACTTGAGTAGACTAATGCTTTTGTAGCCGCCTTGCTGTCTATGAAGATCGTGATATCAGGAAGAACGTCTTGAGTCAACAAAGATCGGTTTGGTTCCACTAATTGGAAGATTTTCTCTTACTTCAGATTCAAGTAGCGCCTCAGCTCTATGGAGATTGTTAGTGCTACCCCACACAGTATAGTAGCCGTACAACCACTTATAAGATATTCACATGTTCCATTGCTGTTCATCACTTGAGTTTCCAGCCCTTAAGTAAGAAGAAGTTCTAACGAATGCACAGGCTCCTGTTTCGATCCTTATTGCTACAAGGAATGACCATATCTCACCAGAACGTGATACCTAATCCTACAGAGGCAAGCTATCATGTAGGTTAGGTTAGGTTATGGGGAAAGTGCCCAGTCTAATGACTGTGCATCCACGGGGGCCTACCGGTCTATTGTGTTCACCTTTGTGCTGTGGTCCATGTTCCAACCTTATGTTCTAGATGGGTGGTCTATAGCAAAACCAACCCGTAATTAAAACGGTTTCATAGACAGTCTTTTTCGACTCTATCAATCTCTGTATGATAATCCTAGAGTCCCTGCCTAGAAGTCAATTGCTTCATCCTTTTCAAGTATTTGAATGTTCTTTGGATCCATAAATGGCGTTTTATCATTAAACCACTTCTCCGCCTAGCCCTGATTGAACCCACAGTGGCACGCTTTTACCTTAACAAAGGCAAAAGAAAAAAAAACGTTTCATAATAAAGTTTCATCTTCTTCGAAGCACTCAAACATACATAAAACATAAAAGATTCTCGAATTCTCCCTAGAGAGATCTACATACGAGTGTGGCTGGAGGAGCAATGCACCCCAACAATGAATACGCAGAAAGAACACAAAACAAGATTATGGAATCCATCTGGGAATGGATTATTACTCTCCAACGTACGCTAAATGAAAACGGAGGATGCTTTATTTCAACTCGATTCGTCTGTCTCTCCATTGCCATTAATTCACTCTAACGGTGTTAAAAATAAATTCCGCCTCCTACAGGATAATCCCTCCGTAGTTCCACGTGGAATTTAAAAATGAAAATTCAATTAAAGTGTTTATTTTGCAGCAAGGCGAAGGATTTGTCTCCTTCGTGTTGCCATGCCATGTGGCCTGGATTCTGGGTTTTTGTAAGACGTCACCGAACCCCTTTTTCGTCATGTCATTCTTTCCAGGTGTATTAAAAATTTCACTTGTGGAGAAGCATTTCTGGATGAATGACGCTATGAAATAAATGGAACCGTGCACATCCTACATCGTAGCAGCTGGAGGAGTCTTGTGCCCAGCATGCAGCAAGGACATGCAAGCTGACAACGTATTCATATCGAATAAATGCATATTAAATGAATAGGGGTTCCAAGAATTTATATTGCATTGCTTCCGTCCGCTTGAAGGGCGATCTTTTGATATTAAAAGCCTTGCCAATCATATTACTTTCGGGGAAGAGAATTTTCGCTCCTCTCTGTCAGTGTTTGTGTGGAGATTCTGGAGGACTTGTTCATTTGACATGTGTTGGCATTGCACCAAGAATCGACTTAGGAAAAACTAAAATACTTGCGAAGGATGTCTGTGGGAGGGTTAATGCATGTGCAATTGGGGATTAAATTTTCGGGTGGGATTAGTGCGAGCATGTCTGCAAATATGGGGATCACGTTTCTGATGTGAATTTTCATCTCTGTGCACCGAGGACCTTGACTGCGGTTCTGTTTATGGCATGGTTACCTGTTTTTTCATGTCGCCGCCTTTGGCTTTTCAAATATAAATTAGACATTCAAACTGACGTCCACTGGACGGAAGAATATTTCGTAGAAAGGACACAATTTCTGTTAAAACCACTTCCGAAGCAACCTCATTCACACTAAAGTCCATGTCTCTGCCCCGTAGAGCAGGACTGTTCGAAGAAAAATGCGTACCGCAAAGTTCAATCTTCTGGTGACGTAGTCAGTTTCGCTCAAAACCACTTCTTTTGGTTGGAATGCGTACCGCGAAGTTCAATCTTGTGGTGACGTAGTCAGTTTGGCTCAAAACCACTTCCTTTGGTGTCGAGTTGAGAATAATGCTTGGCAGTGTAGCATTCAGATTCTCTGAGTCTGACAGCCCTGACTATTACCATGAATTTAGCCTGTAGGACGAGGAAAAGAAGTGCCTACGCTTGCAGTTATTTGAACTCTGCTTAATTGATTGTTTTTTACGTTTTACGCAGTATGATGGGGATACGGCGTACCACAATGTTTTGCGGGCAAAGTCCCCTTTTTGATACATGCGTAGACGGCCTTTCTTACTCGTTAGTCTATGTTTGATTTCCAGTTTAGTTTCAGACCAAGAACAGTGCTTAAGTTCTTGGCACTTCAAAAGTGACTGCCAAGAGTCTTTGTTCTTCTACTTGCTTGGCCAGAGTACTCCCAAATCAGGTGCTGGACGCATTCTATTCCTTCTTCTGCAGGTCGATGTTATGTACACTAAACAGCTCTATATGCAGAGCCTAGTCAGAGAAAGGGTCTTCTTTTTATCAAAGACTGGTCAAAATGTTCTCTAGATTAACCCATCGTATCTAGACTCCATTTTGAGGCTTCACCTCAATTTTTCGGTAGAGGAGTCTAGGAAGACAGTGGTCACAATGAAGTGATAATCTACCACAAACGCCATCTAAATTCTACAAAAGTATAAATGAGCAAATTCAGTTTCACCTCTTGGTAAAAGAGCCAAGGTTTAGACCTAGAGTAGTCCTTTGATTGTCGTGGCTAAAGTTGTTTTTGCTGCTCTCGGTTGGCAGCTTTTGAATCCCTGCAACGTCACATCGACAGTCAATGCTGTGAGTGGGTAATGTATAATTTCCGCATCCACTCCCTGGATTCGGCAATAAAACTGTGGGCTTCTTCCAATGATTACGAGACGCTAGACCTTGGACCGGCTGCTGCGCCAATTATACATTTTTTTCTTCTTCAGTTTCGTGTCTTATTGTTTTTTCCATTTCTTTGATGAATTTCATACACACAAAGCATACCGCACCATGTCGCATTGATGAATCGCCCAGTAAAAGTTCCACAAAAAGATTAGACAGCAAATAGACCAATATGTCAGAAAAATAAGACCTAACAACGCCTATCACACGTCCCACATGTCACAGCACACCATGTAAGCATAGCGCACGTCTTTTACCCACAAGACATTATTTATTCAAACAGAAGAAAAAAAAAATATTAAAAATGTGCTCCATTCCCTGAGAGCGCCTCAGCACCCGCCGGCTCTGTTCGGCAAGATAATAGCAATAATAATAGGCGCCCATTTTGAGTGATGGCACAAAAGTGTTCACAAATTATTTTGTTGGTCTTTTCTTTCTATTTTTTCGGTCTGTCACAGAAGGTATGGAACACATTAACAGGCGGAAAAAAAAATTGGAAGGGAGATCCCTGCCAAGCACAGACTGTTCCACTCACCGGTTACTTACTTATGTACCTTCTTTTCCTCCTCCATTCGTGCATTCGTTCGTTCGTTCTGTTTTCCTTTCGGATGATTGATTTTTTTTTTCTCTTTTTGCTCGTCCTTAAATCCTTGCCTCACATGGGATGTGTTTCTTGCGGTATTGGCGGATTTTGTTTCCCTAAGCGAAACCACTAACCACCATCGATGGAGGACGACGATCATTAAATGAATTTCAGGGGAAATTCCAGAAAATTTCAACAACTTTCGATAAATTGTATACGTTCGATGGAACAGGTGTAAACATTGAAAGCATTTTCAATTTTCCACTCAAATAATGCGGTCTGTGCGGAAGGGGGGGTAGGTTAAAGTGGGCGATAGCATAACCTTCCTTAACCTTTCTTAACGACAAAAGTTTTGCAAGGACTTCCATCGATGAACTGCTTGCAAGAGTTGAATATATTTACTCGATTGATGAAGGCGATAGTCGTCACACTGGCAAAAAAGGTCAACGGGGGTGGTGGTAGTGAGTTGGCTTCACTCTCTTTCAAGGGCCATAACTACAAATCGCATTGAGTGTGTCATTTATATGCAATGAGATGCGTTTATCTGAAGCTGTATTCGATATCGCAATCAGACGTTTGCAGAATTAGTCAGTGGAGACGAGGAGAGAGGTTTAGTGGCTTTGTAAATTCATTTTATCCAACAAGGAAGGCACAGGATGTGTACGACGACTGAGAACAATGCCAGCTGCTGTAAATGACATGTATGAGGTGGATATTAGAGGCAGAAGCACCCTACTTCATACATACATGTGTCGTTGATTATGTTCTTGCTACTGGGGAACCTTCTGTGAATGGGTAGTTTCCACAAAACAACTGCTGTGTGCAACAGTGAACATTAAAACTGAAACTACAACCGTCGTCCATGCAAGGTCAGCATTGAAAAAAAGAAAAAAAGAGAAAGAACAATGAGTGGCTTCGTCACCCAAGTCCAAGTGCGGTGGATTACATCAATGGAGAACCTTACCTCACACACTAGGTTGGGTGAAAGGAAGACACGAAACAAAAGTATGATGACCAAGCAATCCGCTTGTGCTGGTTTTATTGTCTATTCTTGCGCCCTTCCGTCTATTAATAAACATTTCAATTGTTTCCTTTTATGTTCTTTTTCATGTGAGCGGATGTATAAATAGAAATGTTTATAGGAAATCCAAGTGACCTCTGTTGACGTTGACGTGTGGGGTTTTCAAAATTGCGGTGCAAGTTGGGAGTTCTACCGACAAATGCGCATCCTGGTGAAGTGTTGCTTGTTCAATGAGTGACCAATGAAAACTTTGAACTTTGCTATGAGCCTCCTACAAAGAAGGTTACGATATTCCAGAGTTTGCCATGAACCTTCTACGATAGAGGTAATATTCCACGCTTTGCTACTGAGTGAGAGAATGTAGCAATCAATTGGGTCCTTAGTTCGTATGCAACGTACGGCACAATAGGCAGTCGTTTTCTGAGTTTTTTCCCTGAATCTGATGTCCGACAAGCCCCATTCCTTTTCTAATTTTGGTAGACGATATACGAAAGGCAGAGGAATCCAATGAATTCTAAAAAGTCATCTAGAATATCTGGACTTCGTTCAGGAAGAAGATCCAAATCCACTGGAAAACTCTTGAGCTCGAGACCTTGGAAGACTCTTACTTATTAGGCTAATAGGCCGTAGTGCGTCAGAGCATGAACTGTTGCCTTTCAATCTTTACGGTCGTAGACACGCTGCTTCCAGTTGATGAGACCAATCATTCTTGCGTCCGCGATCACTTGATCCTTAAACCGGAGGTTTAGTTTCACATTCCTTCCCGAACCAGGTGACTGGAGTTCGAAGACTCTCTTGACTGGAACGTTGTCATGTATCCGCTCGATATTGCCGAGCCGGACTATATTCACATCCTTGTACAGCTGGTGCAGCACGCGGTTAACTCTTTTCTTCGTTTTACATTGGCCCCGAGAGAGACAAACTCCTCCCTGGATAGAATCTTGAGGCATTAAGCAAAGATATGCCCCGGTAGGCAGATAGAGCTTATATTTCAGTAATCGGGCATGCTTTCGTCCTTCCATACTTTGCAGATGATCTGGTGCATGTTTCTTGACTAAAACATCTCCACAGCAAGCCGTCTAAACCCGCGGCCTTGTTCTGATAGTTGCACCGAATTCTTCTAAGCCGGGAGGAGTGGACTTTGTCATCAGTCTCTCTTGATCATGCCCATTGAGCAGCTATTGAAAAGACTGCCTAAATACTGCCACAATCCCTTACGGGTCGCTGACAAGATTACCCTTATTGTTTCGAAGTGTCTAGATGCCTGTATTTCGTACAGCATTTATTCCTAGACTCTTCGATGTCCTTAAACTAAGAGACTGCGAAGGCTCTTTTCATATCCGGCTCGTCGGTCGCCGTCTTCTTCTATATGCCTAAACTAGTATTAACTACTTCTTTAATGGCAGTGATACATATGTTGTTGGAGTTTGTGGTCGACAAAAGCATTTAGGCGAATCTTTCACTTAGTTGCTCTTTGTAGTCTCTGGCTATTACCGGCGGGTTCAGGTGACCAATGTTAGATCCCCTTTTTGATGGATGCTGCACCTTTCTTTTTGGACACCTTTCATTGGACAGTCGAGCCCCGATTGAAGCTGAATGATCGTACATCCAGTACCTTGCAAGGAGCCTTTTTAATTTCCTGCTAGCTTCTGAAAACACCTTGTTTCCATTCTCAAACTTTACAGTCAAAACTATTTACGTTAAACAACCACAAATACCCGCATGTTTACTTTGTAATTCTTTTAAACTGACCTTCAGTGAACATATATTAAGTTTGAAGTTGATTAACCTGTCATGCGTTGACTTTTCCCCCAGCCATTGTTGTTATTGTGGTAACGATCTGTCGTTTGTTTATTCATGGTATTGTCGTCACGAAATGTTTATTTATTGCAACGATGTACACATTGTTTTGGAAACAAGTTTGCGGTTAGTGTAAGCAAATGTGTGTTGTAAAATGTCAAATGTAATTTTTTCCTTAAAAAAAAGTTGTTATTTCGCTAGAGGTTTTGAGGAAGGCAAAAAGAATGAAGTGAAGTTGTATTTGATGAAATTTTCTGACAGTCTTTGAAAACGTTATGAAGTTAGTAACATTGCAGGATATACAGTACTGATCGCAGTAATGATCAAACTTCAAAAAATAGGCAGAGATTGGTCTCTGAAAGTCTGTATGGTTCACTAAAAGTGCTTAATACTACCTAGTTGTAAGCTCAGCATGTGCTTCATCTCTCTATACATTAAACTTCACTCTCGCTTTAGTCCCCTTGACTCTGTCAGGTTGTTGGCATGACATCAATAATGATGGTTGCTTGAGTAAATATCTCGATTCAATAATCAATACATTAATGGAGCCAGGAGTACACAGTCCAACGAGCTCAAATTTGATAACAATACTCTGAATGTAGCCATGTCTTCCTTCTAGTGCTTGACTGGTCATTAAAAGATTGCGGAAGGGAAATCAACAACAAAACGTCACTGGCCTTGATTAAACCGTGTCGTTCGCATAAACAAAATCTGGGATTATTGCCGTCTGTCTGAGTGCATTTGTCTGAGCACATACTGAGACTCTATCTTCTTGTTTATAGAAAACAAGTGTCATTTTCCATGAAGAAGATAGAAGACTTCTGGGAACTAAGATTCCATTTAATATTTGATCTGCGAACAGCAGGGGTTCGGGTGAATATTTTTGTTCAATTGAAAAACGTCTTGTACTGCCCTGTGTAAGTTTATCAGTTCTGATCTGAAATATTGTCGCAGATTTAATTTTCAAACCTATATTTACTGTGACAGAAAAACAGGCTGCTGGCATAAATCTTTAAAATTACTGGCTGTCTCTGAACAAATTAAAATAAAATAAATTAAAAGCTTTCCATATGTAAGTCGTTGACTAGATCGTAAACTTTAATAACAAACAGAAAAATAAGTGAACCAACAGAGAACATCAGTATGCGACTACGTTAAGTGGTTATTCCTCCACATTTTAATGCATTTTTGACGTAAATTGTGGTTTGGTTGTGGTCTTTAAGTTCTGGTGTTTGTTTACATGTACGTTTCTGCGTTAGTACAATACCCTAGTTAAATTTCTATTTAATGAGACGTCCAGTAATTGAGTTTACAAATAGAGGGACAGAAGTTGTACCTCAAGTGCAGTGACATCACTGATTGCTTTATGAAAATTTTAACCAACACGAATGTTAACAATAAAATTAGGAAAGGAATGTATAAAGTGCTTAAGGCACACTGTGGCGAAACTAGTTGACTGATAAATTCAAAGAAAATGTAACGAGCTAGCAATTATGTGCTCGTCATAGACTAACAATCACCATCAATGTCAATGGTGCTCATATCGTTCACAGAAAAATCCCTAAGCTGTGCAGCCATTAAAGATTCTTTGTATTTTTGTGAGTGCGTATGAGCTTTCAACAAAATACCGACTTAACACGCACTCACAAAACCACAAAGGATCTTTAATGTCGAACAGTTTAGAGACTTTCCTCTGTCCCAGTGCGGCATCCATCACCACAGTCATTTATACCAGAATCATGAAGTACCGACACTTGCACTAAACGAGAGAAAATACATATGAAGCTCGGCACCCACTTCCACAGATGCGTTTAATTCTCCAATGCAATATTGCAAATTGGCGTAAGCAGATGCTTGTAGATAGACGGTTGACGATTGTGAGCTATCAGCACACCCTTGTTCTCTAATTTGAATTTTGACAATGCCGACGTCATTGAAAAGTAAATTCTACTTCACTTTTACTGAATGCACAAATGTATTCCAAATGTTTGCCTGGAATTTAAGGCGTGTTTGACGGTTTGAGGTTTCCACTACTACTTAAAGTATCTCTCCTTCGATCCGACGCATCTTTCCCTACCCCACATGCTGTTTTCAGTGAAAGTCAAGCTGCTGTCAAGGCCCTTGATTCAGCTTCCTTATACTTCTAATTGGTGGATCAGAACAAGGAAGAGCTCACCAGGTTGGAGTATCAGTTCAAGATCAAAGCGATAGTCAAACCTTCACAGCGAACGTGGTTCACAAAAGTTTTCCAAAAAACGTCCGATCTCGCTTCAAAAAGTAAGTCAGTAGTTGAGTCAAATGCCACTCTGCCTATCGTTGATTTAATTAAGTCAAAAGCTGGCTACCTTAAGGATTTATCTTGTTCCCAACTCCTATTGTCTTCATTTTATGGCAAACAACCTTCGAGTAAACTATCACCAATGCCCACAGTAAATAAATAAACAGTCCAATAAAGATTTCTTTTCTTTATATCTCCTTCTGATAGCCTATTAAACTGATCCCAAGAGACGTATCCTCTTAGTCGGTCGATTCGCTCCTTGTTTACGTTTCCTTAATCCCCAAAATGGAATATCCTTCCATCCTTGTTGTTGTTTTCATTATGAACTGCGTAATACCAGGCGAAATATGCGAAAGAATAAACAAACAAAAAAGAACACACAATCGATTCGTCATCACTATCATCCTCCAAAACAGTGTCCTGTGTGTATTGACCTTGATGGCGAGGCGCTTCTTCGTAAGCTGCCTGTAATCGACCATTCCACACTCGGGCTATAAAATATCATTCTCCGATTAGCCTCAGTAAAATAATAATGAAATAATCAGAAGGATGACCACCAAAAAGTCGTACAAAGGGAAATTCGAAAATGTTCAACCTGATGTCTGATCCCCGGGGCCCAGCTAAAACCCAACCCGAGTGCTGATGTGTGAGTGTGTATCTATTTTTAGCCTGTCATTTAGTACAGTAATCCAATTAGTACGTGGCACAATGTATCATCAAGGAAACTAACCAATGGCAGGAATTATCGTGTCAATGGACTGTGGTGAGGATTCCAGCCCACCAACCCGCTCTGGACAGAACCTACTAATTATAGAAGTAAACATTTCCACATCGAGTGGCAGTTATGCCCCCTATCCATGTAGTTTCGCCTCCATTTTCAATTCAATTCACCCTCTTTTAAATCCATTTAATGGCCTTCGACAGGATATCCCCATTCGGAGTGGTGCAGCGCACGAGTGTGGGGATGAAATCTATCCACGGTCGGATGGACACTGTTCCGGTGCTGCAGCCTGGTTACCAGCTGTGTGTCCGTCTGTCGTTCGCAGGTGGATTTCCTGTTCTTTTTTTTTGTTCAATTTTCTTTGAGAAGTTTTTGAATAAGTTTGAACAATATTTCCGTTGAAAATTGAAATTTTTTTTATGGATTCTCTGGCTTGCACACCTTATTCAAGGTTTTTTTTTTTTCGTTTGTTTAACTACCAAGGTGTAGATAGTGGGTATATTTTTTGCTTCTAAAAATAACTTTTGTTTCTCCAGGGGAAAACGTAAATTTCCGATGTTTTTTCCCCCAGAACTTGCCTACATTCATACGACGAGCATGTCAGCATGGTCTACGAGGGCCGCTGGCGCTGTGCTCACACATCCTGTCAAATGAAGTTACCGTGACAAATTTGCATTTTCCTAAAAACTTTTTGTGCAAAACTCTGCTTTTAACTTTGTTTTAACGAATCTCAGTAAATAAAACATATGTGCGCTACCTGTATACGTACTTCAGCAGCATATGTGAGTGGCGATTCATATCACTTTCCTTTTTGTTAGCGAAATTAAAGGGAATGGAGAGGAAATTTGAAAAAGAAATGAGGGAAGTATCAACTTAATGTTGGAACGAAACGGGCTCAGCTTGGTTTTGGTGCTGAGAACATTATTTTGCCAGATTTTGGATAGCAATCCGAGAAGCAGCTTTATCTTTGCCCCCATCTTGTTCGGTGTTACTGTTAGCCGAGCCGAAAACATACAAGTAGATCTCCGGTCCAGCAATACTCAGTGGACTGTTTGAGTTCGAAAGGTTTTAGAGGCTTGAGTTTTGCTGCTTTTCTTTGCTGTTTTATACTGCCAGATTCGGTTTCCAGGTTGTGAGCCATTTGATGTTGGTCCATTATCCTCTGTAAAAGCAGCGCACATTTTCAGCTAAGGCTCGTCACTTCACTGACATCACCAGGAACAGTAATGGTGAAAGTAAGCAAACCTGTCGTGTAGAACGTGACACTCTGTATCTTCGTATATAGAGTATATGAGTTTCTTAGGAATGATTTTCCTGGGTAAGGAGCCAGCCAATATCGAAAGCCTTTTTCACGTCTATAAACAGCTGAAGTCGAGACCTCCATATGTATATATACCAGATCCATTGCTCTATGATAATCTTCTAGATGTGTATA
Source organism: Matsumyia berberina (assembly GCA_917880715.2). Lineage (NCBI taxonomy): Eukaryota > Metazoa > Arthropoda > Insecta > Diptera > Syrphidae > Matsumyia > Matsumyia berberina. Next base: position 113,993,512 of record OU862872.1, read on the forward strand.
TGGTTGGATCAGGATGCTTTAGAGCAAAAGACAGCCAGTGTGACTTTGCTGATGTTTTATGATATGTGGTGTGGAGCAGGATAGTCTTTATTTAGGTCTTAGTCGGGCTCTTGTGTTGCTTCTTCTTAAGGCAGAATAGGGCAGGTTTTGAGGACATATACGTTTAAGACCATCGGTCGATTTATTCATTGATCCTCATTCGAGATAAAAATGGAGCCGTCTAGTCTCTTGACCGGATACCCACGTTTAAGCTTCTTGATAATGCCCCAGACGGTCCGATTATAACGCCTATTTGGTGCATCTGCGGGATGTGACTCTAAAATATTGACAAAGTTACGCTTTTAACCCCTACGCTGAACTTCCTTCCTTTCTGTGCAGTATTAGGCTTCGTGGTCAGGTGTCTCTACTGGCGAGGCTTGTGCAATCCGAACTTAAAGTGAAATGCGCTCTTCGATTGGCCTTCAGGTATTGCGGCTTCACAACTTTCCAGTGGTTATCCAGTTAATGCATAAACCTGGTATGGGAGTAGTCCCTAACGTCTGAAGGGCTAAGCTATAAAAGATGCTATGCTCGTCCTAGGCTTTTTCACTGGACATTATTCGCTCTACGCTCTTTAACCAAGTTGCGCAAGAACATAGCTTAGCATCTCCTGTGCGATTATTTCGTCATAGCTCGAAACAGACAAAACTCTTCGACAGCAGTTTCAGATATGAGGTAGCATGTAGCATATACAGGTGCAATGACATCCACATTCGGTGGAAATCTCAGTCCTTCGAGCTCATCTTAGGAAATAGAAAATGTCGTAGCGATCATCGAGTGTTCGGTTCAAACTCCAATTTATAAATGTTGGGCCAAAAGCACATACAAACCTGTGAAAAAAGTACCTTTGTGCTTCATGCCTCCTATATGTACATTTTTATTGTGTAAAAACAGCACTTAAGTGAACCCGTCCTCGAGAAAAGAATAAACATAAACGTCCATTCTGAAGCAATTAATTTGTGTTCATTAAATTTTCTTATGATATTTCCATCCACTCATAAGTAATTGAACCCCAAGTCATTACTTTTGATTCAAGACCCACAGACGGTCCTGGAAAAAATTTGTTGGTCATGCTCCCACGATCTCCGCCAACAAACGGTCCGGCAAAAACTCCCACAAAATAATTACTCTCCAAGGACTATGCTACATCCCAGAACTACCATCAGAACATTATTTACACGCCTTTTTGTTGACCATTAATACAAATGCCAAAACAAATCTACAACTTCCTCCCAAACAGCGCGCACATTTTTCTATCTCATCCACTTCTCCACAATTGATTTATGAAGGAAACCCCAAAAGAGGACTACACAGGAGGGAAGACGGAAAAAACATCTCCTTAAACTTCCGTAATTAACTTGAGAGAAATTCTCCTGCCATCGTTTGGTCTGGTGCTTCGCAACTTCTCGATTCCTTTTTATTGCTCCAACAGCGAAATAATGGCACCCAATGTCACAACATTGTCAAATGTATCTACGAAAAAAAACTGATACCCCGCCTCTCCGCCGCATTCCGGTCCTTTCGCTGCGCAATTTAAATAATTAAAGAGTTTGTCAGCGTGCGAAATTACAATAAACTTTATCCGCCCACCCCAGCGTATACGCCCTGAAAGTTTTTTTTTTTTTGTGCGAAAAGTTCTGTGACGCAGCTAAAAAGGATTAGTGCACTGGATTCCAGCCTCCTTGGCTAAACTCTGTACTCGCCTTGCCTGACGCCCACAGCAAAAGGCACTCAACCACAACTGACCCGGGAGCAGATATGATAGTTTATCACGTCGACGACAGGATGATGGTGGCCTCATATTTAAATCTGTTTGAGACTAAATTTAAAATCTTGGTATTAGTTATTGTTTGTTTACACAATGAATTTGATATTATTAATTGTTCCTATTTGCCAAACATGTAACACATACGCTGTAAAACTAGCATTGATTTAATTCTCTAATCCATTACTTAACACTCTCTTGCACTCTCAAATAGTATAAGAGTTTCAATCGATGTAAAATTTCTAATGCAAACATTGTTCTCGGTCACTTGGATCTTGGTCGTCACTCAGATAAGTACAAACAATCAAATAAACTACATATTGTAATTTTCGCCTCGTGTTCTCTCTCGCCGCTTATCTGATATTTTGTCTTTTCGCTAAGTGCTGGTCCTTCATCTAATATCATCGTTTTGCTCGTTTCTAGACATAAATTTGGTCCGAATCGAGCCGGATTAATATTCTTCTCGTATGTATGCTCATTAAAAACTATAAGTGAAATTGACTGTACCAAACCGACCGCGTGTTTTCGTTCATCTCGTGTGCATATAACCGAATTTGGAGATTACTAGTGTTCGTGCTGAAACTATTCTGCAAGTATAATTTGTATATTCAATACTTTAAATTTTCGTCAGACATGGCCACAAATCTTTCGGTCTTACGTGCAATCCGTGGAAACATCAAGGGCTCGCTTACAAAATTAGCTACATTCACCGAAAATATTACTGAAAGCATTCCGCTGGATGCTTTGCAATTGCGCGCAAAAAAGACTGAAGGATTGTGGGTTAGATTTCGTTCCACTCAGGAGGAATTGTATGCATTCGCAGCAGACAATGGTTACGTAGACCCCGAACCGGAGTTCGAAGAATTCGAGGCCAAGTATTTGCTAGTCAAATCAGTCTTACTCTCTGCTGTTCGTGAAAGAAATAAGGCTGAGTCCGCTAAGACTCCAGTTAATTCTATGTTTGATCCCCAACCGTCTTCTATACAGCCATCATACGTTTTGCCTCAACTCAACGAACAACTTCCTAGAATTCATATAGAACCCTTTTCCGGTAGCTATCGCGAATGGCCAGCTTTCCATGATATGTTTGCAAGTACAGTGCATAATAAAGCCAACCTGTCTCCCACTCAGAAATTTCATTTTTTACGTTCTAGTCTTCGTGGTGAAGCATTAAACTTGCTTGCTCATATTCCGGTTTCCGACGTTACCTATGAACAAGCATGGGACAGGCTAGAAAAAAGATACGATAGGCCGCGTTATATAATTACTAGTTTCTTGGAAATGTTCGTGCAGTTGCCCTCAACTACCAGTTCAAATGTTAAAACTCTGCGGAAGATATCGGACGGTGCCGACGAGGTTCTAAGAGGTCTCAATGCACGAGAGGGATCCTTGGATGATCTACACTTTATTGCGTAAGGTAGATTCCGAAACACAACAAGCCTGGTCCGCTGAATATATGGACGTAGATTATCCTACCATTGAACAATTTTTAGTGTTCTTAGAACGTCGGTGTGACGCGTTGGAATCATGTAGGCCACATGTTACAGATGCAAATAAAGTGAAACGTTCACCAGTAAGAAGCATGCATGTCTCATCGACGCAGTGCCCAAAATGCGATGCTGCGCATCTTGTTTCACAATGTTCCGAATTTCTCGCGATGAACATAGAAGCGAAAAGAGAATTCGCAAAATTAAAAAAACTCTGCTTCAACTGCTTGCGCCGCGGCCACAATTCTATTCACTGTCGGTCAAAATTTAGATGTAATATCTGTAACTCGCGACACCATACCCTTGTTCACTTCGAAGTAGTCAATACGCCCAGCTTCTCGAATTCCCAAAACCCTTCAACGTCGAACAATCCATCGGCATCAACATCAAACATTTCGCAATACAACGTGAGCCCCACTTCAACATCGTCGAACGTAAAACAAATTGTAAATAATCATTCCATCAACTCCGCACAACCCCCTTCTCAAACTCTGCTGCCTACAGCAATCGCCAAAGTTAAGGACAGACATGGAGTCTATCAGCAAGTTCGCATCCTTATAGACACTGGTTCACAGGCGTCGTTCGTTACCGAGTCTTGTGTACAAAGACTCGGACTTAGACGAGCGAATGCTCGAATATCTATAAATGGGATAGGAACAACCTGTGCAGGTACGTCTAGAGGTCGCGTCTCAATGATACTCGCCTCTAGATTTGATTCGGTTAATATTTTAGTAAATACATACATTTTATCAAATGTTACTTCTGCATTACCTACCATTTCATTCGATGTCAAAGATTGGATTCATATCGCTGAACTCGATCTAGCTGATCCCTCATTTAACAAATCCAATCAAATCGATATTCTACTCGGAGCAGACAAAGCTTGGGAGATTTTGAAAGGCGAAGTCATTCAGGGTAACAAGGGCCATCCCATTGCCCAAAAAACTATATTCGGATGGGTGTTGGCCGGACAATTGTTCTCAGGCGTGGAACAACCTATTCAATCGAACCACACTCTCATCGACATCGATGCCACTCTACAAGCATTTTGGACTATAGAGGAAGTTGACTCGAAGTCTTCAAAGGAAGATAGAGCCATTGAAGAGCATTTCCTCCAAACTCATCGCAGGGATAAACAAGGGAAATACGTCGTGAAATTACCCTTTAAATCCACTCCATGTTGCGCTAACACCCTCGGGGGTGCTCTTTCGCGTTTAAAGGGAATGGAGGCAAGGTTCTCCAAAAACCATTCTCTTTTTCAATCTTACTCTAATTTTATGGATGAATATTTAGCCTTAGGACACATGCGTGAAGTTCCCTCCAGTGAAATTTCGAAACCAAACGTCTTCTATCTGCCACATCACGCGGTTCTTAAGCCGGACAGTGCAACAACCAAACTCCGGGTCGTGTACGACGGATCGTTCAAGGATACGAACGGGAACTCGCTTAACGAATCACTAATGATAGGCCCACCCATTCAGCGGAATCTTTTTGCGGTTTGCCTTCGGTTTCGCCAACATATGTATGTTTTCGTCGCGGACATAGAGAAAATGTTCCGTCAAATCGGGGTGGCAGATGAAGACACTGACTTTCAAAGAATCGTTTGGCGGAAGTCCCCAATACATCCTTTACTACACTTTTACTTGTGCACAGTGACTTATGGGACATCGTGTGCCCCTTATCTATCGTTACGCGTTTTAGAGCAGTTAGGGATTGACTATCAAGCAGAATTTCCCGTCGCCTCCGAAATTCTTCTTAATGACTTTTACGTGGACGATGTAGCGACGGGTGGACATTCGCTCTCTGACGTTCTACACAAAAAAAAGCGTTTGACCGAACTCCTTTCGAAAGGTGGTTTCAAATTAACCAAGTGGCAGAGTAATTGTCCTGATCTCCTTGACACTGAAGATCATGTTCAAGGTAAAAACGTCTCGTTTGATAGTCAATCAGATTCGTGGATTAAAGTCTTGGGCTTATACTGGAACTGTAACATAGATTGCTTCTCGTTTCGACTGAATTTAGAAGTTAGAGAGCCCGCCACTAAACGCAACATTCTTAAAGATGTTGCAAGAATCTTTGATCCCCTCGGTCTCGTTGCTCCTTCGGTCGTTCAACTCAAAATTATATTACAAGAACTGTGGCATAAAAAACTCGGTTGGGACGATCCCTTACCAGACTTTATTTCAAAACAATGGTGCAAAATTCGTGAGGAGCTCGTGATGCTCACAAAACTTAATGTCCCTCGATCAATAGGCATAGTAGATAAAGAATTTCAGTTACATGGGTTTTCCGATGCCTCGGCTTCAGCTTACGCTGCAGTTATATACTCGCGCTATAAACTTCCTAATGGCGAAATCAAAACAAACATTGTTGCGGCTAAGACTCGTGTTGCCCCTATAAAGCAGCTCACCATTCCAAGGCTGGAATTATGTGGAGCACTACTGCTTTCTAGGCTGCTCGCGGTTGTTCAAAAATCGTTGAACATAACCTGTTCAAATATTTTCGCCTGGTGTGATTCCCAAGTGGTGCTTTCTTGGTTGTCATCCCCTCCTCGACGTTGGGATATTTTTGTCGGAAACCGAACGGCCGAGATACTAAACACCATTCCTCGACCAAGGTGGTTTCACGTCAAGTCGGAACAAAATCCTGCGGATTGTGCCTCGCGCGGTATAGCACCATCAAAACTCGTCACACACCCTATTTGGTGGACTGGCCCTCAGTGGCTAAGCGAAGAAAAAACTAATTGGCCTACGGTTCACCACTTCCAAGAACATCCCGATTGCACACAGGAGGAGAAGAAGAACTATAAACCGTCATTCTTAGTCACCAAGCTGGATCATCCGTTCGAGTTTCTTTCATCGCGCATCTCTTCATGGAATCGATTGGTCCGTACTGTCGCGTTTATGAATCGTTTCATTTCAAAATGTCGAAAATTGTCGCAATCTAATACATCCCAACTCCTCTCCACTGAAATTTATAGCTCCGAACGTGAAATTATTAGATGGCTTCAAAACCTGTACTTTGGAGATGACATTGAATATTATCTGAAGCACAAGCATTTTAATAAAACCTGCAAAATCATTAATCTAAACCCATTTTTAGATCAAGAGCAGATTCTTCGTGTTGGTGGACGCATTCAAGAAGCCAGTATTTCATTTAACGCTAAACGTCCGATCATTCTATTAAAGGACCATAAAGTTACCAAGCTCATTGCATTGGACTTTCATGAACGCCTTCTTCTGCACCCAGGAGTTTCGGTACTATTCGTTTTGATTCGACAGAAGTACTGGATTGTCGGGTGCAGAAATCTACTACGTAAGATTTCCCATGACTGCATAAAATGCTTTCGAGAACGGAAGCTAACAGCAACACAACTCATGGGAAATCTTCCAGGACAAAGGATTCAACAAAGCAGACCCTTTACACACTGCGGATGTGACTATGCAGGTCCTATCTTAATCAAAACAAAAATCGGTCGTAAAACTCAAACCACTAAAGGCTACATCTCGCTTTTTGTATGCTTTGTGACGAAAGCCATACATTTAGAACTCGTCAGCGATTTAACCACCAACACATTTCTCGCAGCCCTCCGTCGTTTCATCGCGCGTCGCGGTAAGCCTTCGCATATCTATACGGAAAACGGAACCAACTTTCGCGGCTCGGCCAAAGTGTTATCCGAACTACATAAACGTACCATGTCGGAAAACCATAATTCGGTTGTTGCGGAGTCTCTTGCCCGCGATGCGATCACTTGGCACTTCATACCCCCTTCAGCCCCACATTTCGGCGGTTTGTGGGAGGCGGGGGTAAAGTCCGTCAAACAACATCTCCGTCGTGTAATTGGCCTAGACGTCCTCACCTTCGAAGAGTTATACACCCTCTTAACCCAAATCGAGGCTTTGTTAAATTCTCGCCCTTTATGCCAATCTTCCGATAATGATATAGACCCACTAACGCCGTCTCATTTTATTATAGGTCAATCATATTCAGCAGTACCAGAGCCATCGATTGAGATACCCCAAAATCGTCTACTATGCTGGCAGGCCATCCAAGCCAAACTGCAAGGATTTTGGAGACGTTGGAGTATGGAATACCTAACTTCTCTCCAACAACGACCACGGTGGTCCCAATCTCAACGAAACTTTCGTATCAACGACTTGGTTGTTATCAAGGACTCGAACTTACCACCAGGCAAGTGGGCCATGAGACGCGTCGCCTCAATTCACCCAGGCGAAGATGGAAATGTTCGAGTAGTAACCCTACGGACTGCTGGTGGAAGTTTACTTCGACCCATACACAAGCTGGCTCTTCTTCCAACAAGCTGAAACTTGTTTCAGGGGTGGGGGAATGTTTGAGACTAAATTTAAAATCTTGATATTAGTTATTGTTTGTTTACACAATGAATTTGATATTATTAATTGTTCCTATTTGCCAAACATGTAACACATACGCTGTAAAACTAGCATTGATTTAATTCTCTAATCCATTACTTAACACTCTCTTGCACTCTCAAATAGTATAAGAGTTTCAATCGATGTAAAATTTCTAATGCAAACATTGTTCTCGGTCACTTGGATCTTGGTCGTCACTCAGATAAGTACAAACAATCAAATAAACTACATATTGTAATTTTCGCCTCGTGTTCTCTCTCGCCGCTTATCTGATATTTTGTCTTTTCGCTAAGTGCTGGTCCTTCATCTAATATCATCGTTTTGCTCGTTTCTAGACAAAATCCTTTTGGCATTTTAATAGAATCGATCGATAGATTGAAGGATACCTACTCTTACTCTGTCACTTGACATTAATATTCCGTTAATTCTTTTCGCTCCATTATGTCTTTTTCCTCATCTTTAGAGAAAAAGGAAAAGGCGATGATGGGAAGAAGGAGCGCTTGAAGAAGTTACATTACTTGATGGGGTGAGGGCGTAGAGAGCGCACCCTCGAATTTCCTCCAAGCCACCTTTGGATAAATTTCTGCCTCGAGAAAACTACTCTCCAAAGTATTCAGAATGAGTTTCGATTTTTTTTTTTTTTCGCCTCATCCTTACGATTCTGAGGACCAAAATTGAGAGCAGGGTGCCGGATTTAAAAGTAATCAACTGGAAAAGGACTTGTCTATGTTTGACAGAAGACAGATAAAAAAAAAAGAAAAAAATTACACGAGTTAAAATTTCAAGGACCTCACAGTCGGAGGGATTATACTTAACGAACAGTGTTGAGTTGATGTGAAATTATTTTTAACAAAATGGACGAATTGGTCGCATGCGACTGCTCATACTTACGTGTATTGCAAGAGCAATAATTGGCAGATTCAACTATTCAAGATTTACATACTGAGCACAGTTGGCTTGGTGGATTTAGTGTGAGATATGTACAAGTACACGGCACGTAAGGATATTGTCAGGATTGCTACTTGGCGAAGTCTATCTGTCACATAATAGTTGGTCGTCAGCTGGATTTAAAAAGGACAGAGAGACTTTTATCCACTAACCGGAAAAACTTAGGTTAACTAATAGGAGTCCCCAACGGACACTGCTTGATGGGCAAATATGCAATCAGATTGGGGGGCACCTCCAATGATTTCTGTAGAAGCTGTAGAGGTGATGAGGAGGAGGAAACCGATACGGTCACTAATCTCAGCGCACTTGGCCGGTATCTATCGTGGTATGACAATGGACTAATCTGGTCTAAGTTTATCCATGCTTGAACGGGAGCAACCATCTAACTTAACCTAACTACCCAAAAGGTTCGGTCATCTTTGAGACGCTTTCACGGCAACTTTTGACTCCAAAAAGTGGACATGAAACTTAAAAGTGACACAGGGCTCAGTTAAATCAACAAAAATTTAACCAACGACCAGGCGCAATCCCGAAGTAAGGTAGGCCTTGCTACTTAGTTGCATGGAAAGCCTCAGGTTTGACTCAAATCGAGTGCTGATCGAAAACAGATTAATTCGTTTCTGGCATGTCTCTGCAGTACTTATTCGATAAAGTGGTGGTTAAACATAGCAAACAAGAGTGAATGTCCCTATTATCCTTACAGTTGGAGTGGAATACCGTTTAACATCACATGGTTTTGTGGTTGTGGACATACATTAATTTTTTTGCAGAAAACTGTACATGAAAAATGGTGTCTGGTAATGGGATGTCATGCCACATAGTCCCCGTCATGTTCAGCTGGTAACACGAATCCCTTATGTAGGTTTATGTTTCCATTTATTATGAAACGAAATTAATCTGGAAAGGAAGACAGAAGAACTAATCTAAGTTCAAAACAAAGCACAGAAAGTAAGGATACAATAGTATCTACCTTGTGTGCAGTGGAAGGTGTACCGAGTTCAAGAGTTGAATACTGAGCACACCAGGGCCACAGAACAGAAATTAAAAATCCTTTGGGAATCATCTTGCTTTTAAAATTTGAAGTTTGAAAGCCGTTGTGCACTTGGTGCTGGTCGATACTTTCAATGAGGTGTAGGGCCATCCAACAAGAGGTGTCATTTTAAATCAATAGAAAAACGCAACATTTTTGTGAAAAGTGGGGATATTATCTACTTATTAATCTTAAGTATAAACTCTGAGTTTAATAATGGAATACAATATCTGTCAAATATCCGCCTCGGATTTTGATGAAATTGTTGTTCGTCATGTTTTCGCATAATTGTGGGTGTATTTTACGAATAACAGCTCTGATATTTTCTTTAAGTGCTTCAGTCGTTCGTGGAGCATTGGCGTAGACTTTATCTTGTTGTGTGTGTTCCCCTCTTTCAATCGTCGAAACTGCGGGGACGGTTTGGGACGTATGTTGGGAGGGGTCTAGGGAAGGTGTAAACAATTATGGCGTTGACACTAGTGTACATGTGGTCTGGCGAATCTTCCTATTTCTTTGGTGAAAGCCAGGATACCGCCGATTCCTTTGTGCTTAAGATGCCTCAGGTCCAGTTTCCACATAGACCCCAGGGTCTTCTGTCGCAATCTCGCTAGGGCTGAGCACTGGCATAGGAAATGTTCCAGATCTTCTTCTTCCCCGCAGTTCCTACATGTCTCAGTGTCAACGAGGCCCAGTCCTCTGCTTGAACCTAAAGCCTTCCCAGTGAGCAGATTACGTCGTGAGGTTTACCTAGTGATCTTTGAAATCCCTTTGCATTTTCTCGTTGGTGGCTGTTTTAATTATTGTTAGTGTGACTTCCACTGTGTTTTCAGCGGTTCTTTCTATCGCGGCTTTCTCATTTCCCGTAACACCTTTGTGACCCGGGACCCAGACAAGGCGAACGTCGTTGTGACTGGCAAGCCTGTTGAGTTTATCTTTGCATTCGCTGGTCAGATGAGATCTGGCTGTTGGATTTGTGATGCCCTTAAGTGCTGCTTGATGTGGTGTTCCAAGAGAACTCCAGGTCCCCTCAAAATGACAAGGACTTCTGCTTAGAATACTGCGACGAAGTGATCTAGATAAATCGGAAATTCTACCGGTTTGTTGTTGCAATATACGCCAACCCCAGTGTTGCCTGTGATATTGGAGTCATTGTTTCCTTGATCCGAGCCAAAGAATCCCTTAAAGGAAATTCTCTTTTAATACTTAATCCAAAGTAAAGTTTGAAAATGGTCACGAATCCTATACGTACCCCTTACAAATAAAATAAAACATGTTCTTGTTGGTATATGTGGGTGGACAGTAGTAAAGGAAAAAGAATATAAAAAAAGGATAACCGGCATTTAATTGTTTCTTAGTATACGACGAACAAAATTATTTCAACGAAATTAAAATCGATCAAGGGTCCCTTTTTTTTTTTCCTTTCGGATAGATTTCCATTTCAATTAAGGATTTTTAGACTTGTACAAAGTGGGGGAGGTCAGTTTAATATACTATGTCCTAGCAGGCGAAGGATTCTTTCTTCTATTTAATATAAAAGGCCGTGTGCATACCATAGAAGCCTTTATTTGAAAATTCATTCCAAATGTTTAAAATTAAATACAGACCTTCGGGCATACGAATTCGGTTTACGGATCAATATGAGTCAAGTGGAGAGTCAAACAAAATTTTTACTCGTGGTTACTTGGAAACCGTGAGAGTCTTTAGAAGAAACAAATCTGGGACTCACTCGTACATGTCTTGGAAGAGACCTCCATTTTATTCGCTTGGCTATTTGAAAAAAATAAATCAAAATCGTGTTCAAATGTCTCTTCATCTCTTCTCTCCTGCTACAAAACAGTTCTTATCCTTGTATCAAGCGGTGCTCTGTACTCGCTCAAACGTTTAGCTAGAAAGATAATTGGAGTATAAGACTAGAATTACATCCTTTCCCAATATTGTGCAACAATTCTCCAACAAAATCACCCATACTCACTGCACTGAAACCGAATGTCCTTCAAGGATTACCAACAAAATTGTCAGCTTTCCATAGAAGTGACTCCCGTTCAATGACACCGTAGACAACAAAAACGACAAACAACAATCACCATGTCTCCATTCTCTTTGTACATCAAAGAGACTGTCACCTGTCAAATACCAGACGTGGTAAATGAAAAAAGGTACTTTAAAACTTATTTCCAACAGAAATTCATTACCAAAATCTCAACTCAGTATGGTGACGAAGTCAATTTACTTTTTACAAACACCCTCATCGATTAAATTCGATTCCATTGGCAAATGCCAAGCTCAGCCGGACCCATTGTCCGTACTTGACGTTCAGAAACATAATAAAAAAAAAACTATATGTATATGTATAAATATTTATTCGATATCCTGACGTCGATCGAGACCTTAGGAGTTTCACTCATTCACTCAGCATGATATCCAAAAATAACACATTCTTCACATTGACGCTTTTGTAATATCACCTCCATTCCCCACCTGGACTCGCTGGAATGCCACCTCCCAGCAGGCAAGGGCTGTCATGTCACTCAGCGCAGTCCTCATAAAATAACTTTATTATCATACGTCTGTATGCGGACGGGTATCGTATTATATTTTTGCATTCGATAATGAGCTCCAATCAACCGATTCATCCTTCGACACTTTAGTGGAAAAAAAAATATTCTGTTCTGTTTCCACTGTTGCCGGGGTTACGATACCAGACTTCTCGGTGTACTGCCGATATCGCATTTCGACACGCAACACCCCATGAACGGGAACGGAAAAAAAAAACGAAATAAATTACGAAACTTAGTTACAACAATCTTTCATCCTTCCGACGAGTCCCGCCAATAGAAAAGTTAACACTAGTCGCGACGCAGCACAAATTGCAAATTGTTTTCGAATTCAATACGAGTTCGAATCAAAGTTTATTTTTTCTTCCGCGTTTTTTCCGCGTTTTATTGAAAATTAAATTGAAATTGATTTGCTGGATATGTTTTATTTCGTTTTGCTATTTGCAAATTGAATTTTGTTCAGAACTGGCCTGCGAATGTAATAACAAATTTTTATGTTACACCGAATGTAGAACAGTGCTGTCTAGTGGATTTGACATTTCAATGTCAATCCGCTTACGATGGCATATGTGGACGAAATTTATAGAAATATGTATTTTTTTATGCGACCTCAGTCGAGTAATTGATAGTGGGTAGCACCGGCAAACCGGCATGTGTATCTATACGTCTTCAGTTGGCAAAGTTATCGATTCTTAATAAAAATTCTTGTGACGTAAATATTTGGTCGCAATAGAAATTAAACAATTTGTCGTGATGTGTTTGTCGTGAAAATTATGACATGTCGCGTACACTTTATAAAGAAAATTTTTACAAATCATTTACGCTGACATATGGTGACAGTTGACATGTACCGCTGTGATCTGTCACTTGTTATTGAATTTTATGCAACCAGCTGTAAATTTTCACGAGTTACCTGGAGAGTAATGCATTATTCATGGGAAAAAATATGATTTCTTTGATTATGGCGATGACCGCTGAAGGGCAATTGCATTTTATGAAGAGACCATTGAAATTCTAGAACCGCCCAACAAGGCGACATTAGTAGGAAACCACACCAGCAGATTTCACTCTTAGCTTTCATCACTCAATGACATAGGTGTAGATAGCATCAGTCTTAAGACCAAACAATGCCACTCCGCTCTTTATTTACCACATCTTGAAAGAAAAGCACCTGCCTGTTGAGTTTCTACAATAAACTCTCATCGAGATACATATCTTAAAAGGACTATCACTCAGAGTACTGCTCTCAATTACTTCAAAGTTGCAGAAAATAATTCTGCTTAGAAGCTCGACTTTGCTATCGGCAAACTGCCAACTAGGTCCATCCTAACCGATCTTGTGTACATTAAATTAACACCCTCCATAACCTCTACAGATATCGTTGCACTCAGCTAGCCAGAGCATAGTTCCTATGGCACTGTGTCCGGTGATTATATGTCTTATATGTGAATGAACGATCGGTTTAAAAATAGTAGAATTTTCATTCATTGGAGAGGATCGCGGGTTAAGTGGACCCTCCATACATCTCAATCTTCCGCCATGGACTCTAAAACATCAAGGAGCTATCTCCATACCGGTAGAGGTGAGATTTCGGATTTGGTCCGACCATCTCATCATGGACTTACCCAGAGGACCCCTTTCTGAGGGCACGTCTTGGGGCGTTTAACGTGCCCAAGCCATCGAAGTATAGACGTTTCCGAACAAGTAGCTGCTCAACATTAAGTGCCTCGCTTATTCCTAACTCGATTGCGGCGAATTACCCCAGCAATACAACAAAGAAATCTCATATCGGCGGCTTGTATCCGGGATATGAAGCTGGGATGAGAGTAAACGTGAACAAATCAGAGGTTACAATTTTTGTTCTGTTAATATCCAGTTTCAGCGATAATGACTGAGAACGCAGTCGCTTCTTGGGTTCCATAAATCGTTTCTACTATGTCATCTATCGTGTAATAAAATTCTCTAATCGGTCTTAGTCTTAGCGGTTCCTAGCCTACCTCAGTGGATCCAGTTGGTCCACTTTTTCGTTCTCTTCTATTTCGCTTACCCGGGAACCCAGAACAGTCTGAATTTCAGGTGGCTAATGGCATTTGTTGCGTCATTTCTTGATTCCCTTTGGGTTGATTGTGTTTGATCGTATGAATTTTAGAGATGCCTTTTCAAGATGGGAGGTAGATGTAGTTTGCCAACTTGTATGAATATTATCTGTCTTTAAAACGCTACATGCGTTCCATAGTTGGAACGATTTCTATTTGAGGAGAACTTGCTCCAGTATCTAAATCAATTCTTTTGACGGAAAAAGTGACCTCGTGATCACTGATCATATTTTTTTTTTGACTATCAGTCCTCCCTGCTGGGAAACAGAATCGGTATATTTAAGTTTGTTTCTTAGTGGGGAGTAACATCTCCTTCCTATGTTCTAAAAGCGGTCCTAGAACGATTTTTCGTGTGTCTGTTTTCACAAAGCGCATTTTTTTAATCCGAAAAGTCCAGCGATGGAGGTAAGGAATTCTGGCGATCCCTGTCTGCTGTGTACTTCTCAATTTACCTATGATAGCAGGTGCTGCTGGCCTTCGTAGTTTGATGAGTTTTTCATGTGGCAGTACATCATATCGATCTTTGAGGGGTTTATTCTCAGACCGTTCTTGCAAGGTGAACTCCATTAGCTCGCTGACAATTGGCATGAATTCGCTTGATATCCGAATGACTAAGCAGTCTGCATAGGCTACGATTCTTATTCCCTTTTCTCTGAAGTCTTTGGGAATTCGTTTAACAACAAGAACGTTCCTCTTGCCCCATTTTCGGGTTGAAACTGAGAGAACAGAAGAAGCACTCCCTTCTAAGTGCTTTTTTTTTAAACAAATCAACTTTATATCAAGGCTCATTCTAGCCTTGATATGAAGTTGATTTGTTTAAAAAAAATTTGACTTACGAAATTAATGGCCAGTCTATGCCTACTGCAACGCGATCTTGATTCCAAACAATGTGCAGCTGTGGAATAACCAGACCTGCGAACATCATCAGCCAATACTGTCTGATCTCAGTTCTATAAATGCCTCCGTCATCTCATACCACAGTCGTATAAATATAAATTTAACATACCACCGCCAGCCACACAATAATCCGATTGACGTACATACCTACTTCTGTGCAATTTTTAAAATTAATTTTCATTTTTCGCCTTGGAATGATGCAATGGATGTGTATTTCCAAAACAGCGTCTCTCTGACAATAACTCGCGTCACTTTTGACAGAAAAAAGAGGCACACGTTCTGATTTTTCATGCTCGTGCTGCATGCCTCTAGACTTGGCAGACAAACTATCTATTAATGACAACTTTTAGAAGAAGAACACAAAAAATTATTTATCAATTTGATGATGATTCGCAAGAACCCCAACTTTCCAAATTTAATTGACAACCGCACATGCCAATCGACCCACACACAATAGCCGACCAAAGCTAATCCGCAACACAAAAACCCAAGCATTGGCAAGCTTGTCAATCTTAAAAGTTCACTGACACAAAACATTATTTGTGATTGTTGATGCGTGCCGATGACATTCCCAGAAGCCCATTAGTCACACACTTGGCCACTAGAAAACATCTCATCCATAGTGCGTAGCAGCCACTCAAAATCCACTTAAGACGTCACAAATTAAAAATAAATATAAATATCTCGAACAGCTTAAGAACCAGATCAGATGTATCTACATAGGTGACTGAATCAATTTTGTACTTTAGATTTAGACAAAGGGGAGGACACAGCCGTTGGCATTGATTAGCAATTGAATCGATTGTCAATCAATTTTTGAATTTACTTGAGTCGACAGGAGGTGAAACGAAATCACATGTGTGGGGGTGGAAGATCAGATTACTCAAAAGATAAATCTCGAAAATGCGCTCTCGGGAAAGAGCCCTGTGTACATGTGGGCGAGTACCGATATAAGATTTTAATTGCTTGCGGTAAGATGAGATGAGGATATGTTTGGGATTCGATACCAATCGATGAGGTTATCTAAATTAACTCTTCCATGGACAAATGAACGAATCAGTAATTAAATGTAATTGAGTTGAATATTGGGAGTGTATTTTGTGTTTTTGTTGTGTGTTTGTGTCCTTAGGAAGTCGTGGGCTAGATGTGAAGGTTTGCGACTTTAAGTGGCACCCATTTTGTTTAAATTAAATGTCATTTGACATTTGTTGAGTTCAAGCGGTCTGACGAAAATGTCGGTTCTAGTATGTCTCCTTCGACTTCAATCAGAAATAATCTGCGATATCACTTAGGGTCCCGTCTTCCAGAGGCAATGCATAAGCAACCCACCTTTGTATGACTAACGTCATTCCAGCTCCCATTTGCCATGTTAATGCCGAGAAACCGGTAAACAAAATGACATTTAAAGTTCGTCACTTGTTGGGGGGGTTGTTCGTGCATGATATACGTCATTTGTCATGAAGATTTCAATGGACAAAAGGACACTTTCCGAGCATCGTGTGTGCCCTTCATGTCACCGGTAATTTGAAATGGTAAACCAGATGAGATACACAGATAGAGAGCCAAGTTTAATCGATAGGCAAAGAGCCAATTGGTTTCTGTGTGTATCCGCCCTTCATATCAAGCGCAAGGATGTAGGACCACCATCGCATAGATTCTGCTCGTACATATCTTAATTTTGTGGCAAGTGGATGAAACACACACACACACACACACAAGATGCAGCATCTGCGTATTCCATTTAAATAATCTGATTATGGTCATGATGATGTGTTGGCCTATTATTAGAAACAAAGATATACTACTCGGTACTCCCTCTGTCCTTTCTTAATGCAAACATCTCCTTCCTCTTGCATAATACAGAGCAACGTTGATATTAAGCACATTCAGGGTGAGTTCCTGGGACTGACTGGTGGTGTATTTTTAGCCCAAAATCAGCCGCATCAGCATCAACAGTGACAAGACAATTTGAAATGTCAAAACGCAAAACCAAGGGGGGATAGACGGCTTGCAATGAATTATGGATACCTACCATCGGAAATGAAGGGTTTTGCGTAAATTTTGGTTTCCCTGTATGTAGTTGTCAAGGACGTGTGTCAAACGAACAACAGAAGTTGCTCCTCTGGTAGATACAGTGAAACTACAAATTGTTACGAATAAGTTGGTCTCATTAGTGTCAATCACTCTCTGACATCGATTTGTGATTAAAGTAATAATTGGTCTTACTAAGCAGATAGAGGGCAGGATGTTTAACCTGAAGGAGAATGTGTGTGTTTGATGGAATTTTCGATAGCGATGGACTAGATAAGTGGACTTTTTGTTCTCATTTCAATGCCTAGTTTTTGAGTTTGAAGCTTACTCTCTTAGCTGTGGTCGGTGACACTAGCGAAACTTATTATCACAAGAAGGCTGCTCTGCAATGGGACAGCGATCGCAAATGGAAGGGTCAGAACCTAGTCTGACTTTTTCAATGCACTGCTCATCGGGGATAAGCTATTTGAACCTTTTGCTTGCTTAGCCAGTTACAAGCGGGGTTGTCTTTCACCACTGAGCTAAAAAGGCTTTCTTTTGAAAAGTGAATATGGGAGTGGTGTTGACGTTTTCACCGAAAGGTAAGACTTTCATAGGTGCTGGTCTCCTTGAAACAGCATCGACCTCTTGTATGTTTGATATCGCTCGTCAACTTTGGCTTAGGATGGTTCTAGATGATTCATATATTACTGTCCGCCTTGAAAAGAAGTCCAATCGGTTTCTAAGGACGATGCACGTTAATTAAAGACGTAAAGGTCAAGATTCCTTTAGTTGAGTGCAAGAGGTAGGAGGCAAACAAATGCCGAACATACCACAGTAGGAAACAACGAGGGCTGGCAGATGAAACTTTATAAAAATCGGGACAACAAAGCCCAAAATCGGGACGTTTAGAAATAGTCATAACACATATCTAAACACACGCTCTTACCTACCTTCGAATATTTAATTTACCAATAGATCCTTTCGGCTGCAAATGCGCCCCTTTTCGCCTAAGTGTACCTTATCGGGGATTGCTAAATCTAAAATACTGTGGCGTATGTGAAACATTTTAACCGATTTTTCAGAGTTTACATTGAAAGTACATAGTTGGCCGAGCAATTGGTGTCGGTGATAACAGATAAACATCGAACAAAAATAGCTGGCCCCACAAAACAAAGAGAGCCTAGCCTCTACAATTTTTGTTGCTGATTCCGAACGACGAAAAGTTTGTCATTGCCTATCAACCGAAGGTGTCGCACAAATTGTGTCAAAAATCCGACGCACTAACCACGGTGACCACCATGAATTATGCATGCCAGTGTTCAACAACAAGTGACACATGATCCCTGTTACACTTCAACACCATTAAAACTCCTCCCATCCTCTAACATCAGCTGACATGACAATACATTTAATTTTCTGCATTAAAGTAATCTCCCAGCTTTTAATTAAAAGTACCCTCACTCCCACCCTCGATGCCTCGTCAAAAAACAAACAAACAATTTACTATTTACTTTACATCAGCAACAATTTTCCACTCCGTCCGTCATCCGAAAAACCGCACAATCCTATTAAAACAAACAGAAAATATTCAATTTTGCCTGACCACCATCTCGCCCAAACAATGGCAGTAGCGCGTGAAAATTAATTGAAGCAAAGTTGCTCGGCGACTGATTGCACCCAGCAACACCGATGTTGCTGCACCACTGCGCACCTGAAATTGACAAGAAACCATAAAAAAAAAAACGTTGAGATGAAAATAAAAAGTGTGCAAGTCGCTAGAGCAAGAAAAGGGCTTTGAAAATTTCATTTCCTTAATCGACCACACGTTATTAAATTGAAATTTAATCAATCATGCTTGCGAACACACCCCACAAATCACGGTCTAACTCCTGTGCCTGTCGTTGAAATTTCCAATTAGTTAGAAGACCACAGGCGAAATGTCAACCAAACTGACGAAATAACAATGACAAAGTGTCCCCGTCCCCGCCCCGTGCTGCGTGGGGATATCCTGCCCCAAAGGACATCCCCATTATTTAATGATACTCACTCGCTCCGACAATGAAATGATTACAGTTAACTTGCATTTCAAATGGCGTCGACTGATGGCTGTGCAATCATTTTTGTCATTCCACTCGTGGCAGACCGGGGGTATGATTAACCCCCGCCCCATCAGCCTTGTAATAGTGGGGCATTAGTATCAGAAGGAAATGCGACGGAAAAGGAAAGCGGAACACACAAAAGGGACCAACACACACATCCGTACACGAATAATAATTTTCAAAAATAATACAAAATAGTTCTGTTGGTGGTTGTTCTCAACGTTGGCAGTGTTATGTGAGCATAAATCAGAAACAGGACAATACTGTTGGGGCCGTTTTTACATAACTCGCATAAACAACTTGGCAATGTGTGGAATGTGGGCTTCACAGCGTAAAGGATAATGCGGATATGTGTGCTTATAGTCGGATGGCTTTTTGTGAGTAGCTCGACCGGACCTGTGGGGGACACATTCAGGGACATGGGAAATGTGTTTCAGAGGCTTTTGCCTATAAAAGACGGAATCACAAGTTCAAACTTTTTGTTACTCGAAAGTTATGCGAATATAAACTGGGGGGGGGAGGGTGAATATTTTAAACACAGTAAATGCCGGGATTATACGATTACGACGAACCGAATGAAGAAGTTGGATTTATGTTACAACCTTGTGGTGGTTCAAAAGTTCGTCTTCCTTTTGACTTGGAATATTAAGTCGGTTTTCCTTTGGGGTCATTTCTGGACAATTTCGAGGGCTAAATTGACATGTCAGACGAATTTGGATTAATGTTTCTGATATCTACGTACAAAGTAAAGAGGAGATTTACATATTGAACGACTTCAGGAAGTTGAACAACAGTCACAAGATGGCGCCTCAGTTCTAGGAACGTACTGCGTTCATCGTCAACGTCAGTTACGTCGGAACGAAGTCTGATATTTTTTTAAGTCTCGCTTTGCGTTTTCACGGTGAATATGTTTTCAGCTGAGAAGTGTGTGATTTCAGGATACAGGCACCCTTATATATTTCTCTTAGCCTTCTCGGGAATCCTGTTCGTATCCTTGCCGCTTCCTTAAAAACCAACAATGTTCCCTGATCATAAGTGTTGATATACACAACGTGTGTGTACCTACGTCCTTTCCTGTTCAAAATTGAATTCATCAGTGTAGCTAAGCAAGCATCATTTCACCACTTCAGACTAACGTCACTTCCTGTGTGAACGCAAGCTCTCAATCATTAACCATATCTCGAGCACATGAATCTTAATGCTTTTTCAATCGACAGGAAGATTATTTCTGCACCATTGCCACCATAAAAATGCTTTCGTCGGAAAGAGGAGAAAAACGATTCCCCGTCCTCCTCCCAAAACTAATTCACTGACGAATGAAAGTATGTATTCCTCGGTTTTCTCTCTTTTGCTCTACATCCACCTCACCCCTGCTAATTGAATGAAAAATTACTTTCGATTAATTCTGCGTCCCAGATTGCGCGAATGCATCAATAAAACATCTCACACCCCAGGCTCTAGCGCCGCGTACAGCACACCATTTCGTTAGCCGTAAACAAACAAATTTTCAATGTCAGAGTGGCAAGCTCTCTGCCAGCACACGTACGGTCTTCGTCGTCTGCGTCGTCGTTGTCGGGGGGTCACAATCGTAACCCGCCAAAGCCATCAAAGTAAGTTTTCAACATAACAACGAAAATAGAAATCGTTTTGGGAAAGCAGGAAGCTGCTACCTTCTGAGAAATGTACCTCGAAACCAGTTTCAACGCGCCACCGTCGACTGATTGATGCTTGTCTTCGGAATTTCTACAGATTCACGAGGTGATTTTCTTTTAATTAATTCACATAAAGTCTGACGAGCTACATAAACTTGATGATAATACGGATATTATTGCGGAGCAAACACTCACTCATCCCTGCGTGTGTGGCAATAAAGCGAAACCACCCCCAACCCCTCCACCCCCAATGACATCTTCTGAGTCACCCCAACCCACTCACACAGTTGAAAACAAAATTTTCGGTGAAAATATATTCTGATGACACTTTCATGGGAAAAAAAAATTACGAAAAAGTTCTCCCCTTGTCTGTCGCCTGGAAAATCCGATTTGTCACCACAACACCCATCTACCACCGCAGGCTACTGGGAGAGAAATTCATTAAATTCTCCACCATGCTGCCACTGCCGAGTGAATTTTGGATTAATTAGGGTTAACGTTGGTTGCAACAATAAAATCATCGTGTGGTATAAATATTTTTCACCGTAATCCATCTCTCGTGCGCATTCGGGTAGAAGGTCACACAGATGCATTAGTATCCTTCTATCTGTTCCAAAAGTTAAAGGGGACCATCCTACGTGGCACTGACAACACAAAACGGACGCTTCCTCATTTACTGACAACCAACGAGTATGTGTGGGAACTCAAGTTTAAACGCAGATCCAGGAAGCAAACTTTTCGAATTGTCTTTGAAGAGTGTGTACATATGTACTTATGTGTGTACGTGCTTTGCTGATTTGGAAAAAGTTTTAGACAGTAAAAGAAAGATGTCTCCATAGCAAGTAAATGTCATCGGAGGAATGTGTCGTGTTGAGCAACACACAATTGATGTGGAATGGGGATGCACTTGTCCCGGAATGACATACACATTCGCAAGCAAGTGATGGCTCAAGGAAAGTTTGCAATATCCTGCAGAAGATGGAAATCTGATACTTCAAGTTGTTGGAACTTTTTTTTATGAAAGTACCTAATTGAGTTGTATTTTGTTTTGAACTGTTGGGGAAATCCAATTAAAAAACTCGTGTTTAGTCCTGTATTTGCATATCCTTGCTGCGAGGGAAGAGAACTCGGGAAATCAAGCCTTTCAAAGCACGATGAGGTTTCAATGCTGATTCTGAAAAAAAACTTGACACACCAGAATTTGATTATTTCTCGTCTGGTTTATGTATCTGTACAATCGCTGTTGGATATGAGAATGTGGAAAGTTGGCCGGTCAATCCCTCTACCATCATTCATCATCATTTTCCGATGGCCCGCTTATTCACTATGAAGGACGCGAGTCAACATCTCCCGATTTTCCTAAATCGACTCTAAATCACCTACCCCATACGGGTAGAGGTAAGATTTCGGACTTGGTTCAGTCATTTCATCCTGGGCCTACCTAGCGGACGCCTACCAGTTGGGACGGATTCCATGGCACATCTTGGAAGCGGAGTTGGGGGCATGCGTTTGACCGTCGAAGTATGGACCTTTCCGTTCGAAGAAGTAGCTGCTCTACCAAAAATTGAGAAACCAACAGACCAAGGCAAATCATACCGACCAATTTCTCTCCTATCAACAATCGCTAAGATCCTGGAGACTCCTGTTTTCCACTTTCGTTTGTCATTTGACTCCAGCACTGCTTTCGGCAGCACCTCGTCAGCCCTTTTCCCAAATTATATCAACGGACTTAACCAGAACCAACCATGTTTCAGGACATTAGTCGTCGCCTGAGAATTGTCAAAAGCAATTGACACGGTAGACCATGATACATTGGAGCGGCCTTTACCCACCACCAACAATCGATGACTGTGTCGAAGTAATCTAGGTGAATCACAGTTCTATCGGTGGGTTGCAGTGCACGTTGTTATAGCTATACCGTCATGGATGACATACGTCACGAGTAAAGGCTTTAGCCAAACTTAGGCACGCAATGTCTCTCTCAAAATTGAGTGTTCAGCGTGAATACATTAAGACGGCACGTGCGTGCTATAAACACTCCACGCCCCACGAGCACTACCCTATAGCGTGACACTCGTTTGTTTCCCTTCAAAGTATCTTTCCCAGGAAGAAAGTTTTAAAAATACACTCAAGGTACCTACCGAAATTCTCCTTTTTTTTTAAATCAATTTAAAATTAGAATAAAGCAATCAATCCCTCACTTTACCGTCACATCAGACATTGGTAATCCATTCCTCCCCTGTGCCACATTTAAATGTCAAATCGCACGAAGAAGGCAACAAAAAAACCTTCTAAAATCAAGGTCAGTCCAAAACAGCTGTCACCAAGTGAATAAAACATAATCGCTCAACAATTTTCCCCGACACATGCCTTCAGGCGGTATTCCATTTACGACATTTTTAGGTACATACGCTCAATTCAAATTCGGTTCCACTAAACCGAGAAAAGGGGAGGCAAATGCCGAGGAATACAAAAAAAAAGGATCTTAAGGAAAAATCCGCTTCATGCCAATTCAATGTACGAGTAATACCAAAATTCATTCGACAGGAAGAAAAGGAATCTCTTCAAATGGCAAATGCTTCAATTAATCACAACAACAAAAGGGAAATTCAATATTGACTTGGATCAAAAATGGTGTCAATGCGCCTCCGTATCCTGCGTTAGTTGTCAGTCAAGATGATTGGAAATCAGACTTCCTTTCCCTTCGTTGGGTCCTCAAGGAGGCCAAAAGAAATGCCCACGAAAGAGGACCTTCACTTTTTAGCCACACTTTTCGTTGACCTCGAACGCTGTACCACGTACCGACTGTGTGTCGAACGTTTGTTGGCAAAAAAAAAAATACGCTGCCATGACAATGGATGGAGTGAATTGAAAATTCAAAAAGGATTACAATGTTGACAAATCAAAATTTGATGTGTAAGCAAAAACACGTCCACCGAATTTTGTGGATGGATTTTTAATTTTTCCATTTTATGTGTGGCGATAGTTCAATGGAACGGAAAGCATGTTTGACATTCTGTGACACTTTTCCCTCACTGAATTGCAAAAAAGTGGATTTATATTTTGGATGGATAAATTGGGAGAATCATTTCCGCTAAATGAGAAAAAATTGCATACAAAGGCTTTATCTGGTTTATAGAGTGCGCATATGGAGTATGAACTTCCAGTGTCCTGCACTGTATATGAAAAGCATGATCCATTAATTGTTCCATTAAAAAATTACATTTCATAGAAATTTACTTTGGACGAAGTCCTGACTGGCGATATGCCTTTGACGTTAACAAGGCTCTTTGAGTTTCCCCCATTCAAAGTGTCTGTGGCTGTCCTTCGAATAGATTTCGCTGGTTTTCATCTTGGCTTATCAGATTCCAGTGCTTTAATAAAACATTATGCACACTATTCTCTTTCATTTTCAATTCGATTATATGCCCTTTCCCTTTGAGGCTGACCTTAAATAATTTAATTTGATCATGGGTCATTGTAGCTATGTATAAGTGCGACTATTGGTATTGGTATTTGTATAAGCTCTTGATTTTTGGAGACTCAAAAGCCATCCACCCTCATTGATGACCGGAAGTTGAGGTTGAAATTCAACTGTGTTGTCCGGAATAAAATTAAGGGAATCTAGTTAGTTAGAAGTAGCCCTCCGAAAGAAGGTACACTTAGACCAGAAAGTAGGTCCATTGTGATGCCACTGAGCACTGGGGTACCCTGCTTACTCCTGAAACCATTTAGATTTCCTAACGTCGGCCATGCTGGCGGAGTTCAGATCATTTAGATCGTTAAAGAAGTATTGGTCCAGGGTGACCTTCCTGATGTGGGCCAGTGCGGGACACGTGCAAAGGAAGTGTGCGGTGGACTCCTCCTCTTCATCATCCCTGCAGCTCCTGCAGAAATCGTTGCATGCTATCCCCAGGCGTTGAGCATGCCTTCCTAGGATGCAGTGCCCCGTGAGGACGTTGATGAGTTTTGAGAGCTGGTCTCTTTTGAGTCGTATTAATGCTTTTGATCTTTTCAGATCCAGGACAGGCCAGATTTTGCCATCTACGGTTTGCTTTCGACAGAGCGTCGGTGTGGGTCAGGTGTTTAACAAACCACATAGACGCTTTGACATGGCCGAGCTTCCTGCCGTCTGTACATTTGAAGCCTATTCTAGCTAATTCGTCAGCCGCACAATTCCCTTGAATGTCACAGTGACCAGGGACCCAACAGAGTGTGACGTTATACTGTTTAGCGATCTCGTTTAGAGACACGCGGCAGTCCTTCACTACCCTAGATTTTATAGTGTTGGATACTTGGGACCTGATCGCAGCCTGGCTGTCGATGTAGATCGCAATATCCCTGCGTGATATTGGGTTAGCCTTCAGCCAAGCGGCGGCTTGATTTATAGCTGTGACTTCGGCTTGAAAGACACTGCAGTGGTTGGGAAGACTGACGGAGTGGTGAATGTCCAGGTCTTCTGAGAAGACACCGGCACCGAATCCTTTGGCTGTGGAGATGGAGATGGACTCTTTAAAAAGGACTTCACACTGACTCCAGGCGCTTCTGTCCGGTAGCTTGTGTTTGTAGCCCATGTTAAAGTCGTTTTCGATGGGCAACGTGTCTGTTTATTGGGGAAAGCTGCGGTGAGTTGATAGGATTCTGGTGTGTCCCACATACTTTTCGCACCATTGGTGGGTATCTCTCAGCCTTTAAGCCGCGTTAGTGGCCTGCTGCATGCCATAGATGTCTATTGGCAATAAGTGGAGCATGGTTTGAAGGGCAGCTGTAGGAGAAGTCCTCAGCGCACCAGTAATGCTGAGGCAAGAGAATCTAAGATCGAGGAGTGGTCAATATGGTTATTTGACCATTGGAAGAAGGATTTCAGTCTGATGGCTGTGCTAGCAGCAGACTGTTTGCCAAAAATATCTGGAGGAAGTAGATGCAGGAGCACATCAAGTGCCGCGGATGTGCAAATACGCTAATGCAAATACATGCTGATCTTTGCACTTTCCCCAATTCCCCAATAGATTTCGGTGTAAGACTCTATCTAAGGCCCGTTCCACAGACAAAGTTGGTAAACTTCTAAACTTCTTGAAAATGAATGTTGTCAACAGTAAGGGTTTGCCCTAGTAGGTAAATAGATGCGCCCAATCATTGTCTCAGTCAAGAACACGCAGACTTTGGTGCATTATCTCATGAGGACAGAGGACGTAGCTGTACTTGATATATTTTCTTTATTTCGCGATCAGGAGCAGACTTTGGTAGTGCCAATCGTGCAAGAGATCTAGGAGCCCTGCCACATAACACTTTAAATCTTTTAAATACTTGACTCAAGTTTCATATCATATACTTATCTAACATTTTCTTTTCTTCGTTTCATTGCAGAGAATTACCCACACAACAGACTTGTGTCACATACAACTTGACAACACATCTTTCATCGACAAGAAACCAATAGGAAACAAGAAATATGTCCTCCTCATCACCTCCTCAGTCCAAAGAGGACAATAACTCTTCACCACCAAACACAAATAATAACAACAATAACAATAATAACAACACGAAAACAAATACCACCCACACGGCACCAAACAGTGGCAATAACAGCGTTGACAAACTCTCTCCTGACCAAGATATCTTTATTAATCCAGTTGACGGCCTACCTACCCAACATCCAACTCTACCGGAACTTGACACCGAAAATGAACACAACGAGGTCGATTTGGATTCTTTCGATGATCTGCCCACCTCCATTATAGTGACAAACATCCATTCAGAGGTCTTTGCCAGCGAGCAAATGAAGTCTGAAATGGAAGATCTCTTTCGGACTTTCTCCGAGGCGGCCACTTTTCAATGGTTGCGTAGTTTCCGTCGACTGCGAGTAAACTATGACAATGCAATTGCTGCGGCTAATGCACGCATAAAACTCCACCAATATGAGTTCAACAAAAAGACCATCATTAGTTGTTATTTTGCACAACCAGTCACGCCAGTGTCACACAAGAATCTCCAACCACCGGCACCGGTTAAACAGTTTCTCATCTCACCACCGGCGAGCCCTCCAGCCGGTTGGGAACCACGCGAAGAGAATGAGCCTCTGGTGAATCATGACCTATTGGCTGCACTGGCCAATCTCACGCCTGGTGAGAGCCATGAATTACATCCACAGACCGAAGATCAACCGGCGATTATAGTGCACACTGCTAAGCTTCAAGACAGCAGCGGCGGCGTCGCCAAACAACCAATAGCTCACACCAAATGCCCAGAGAGGGCGTAAAATAGACCAGCATCACACACAGAGCACTCGCAGCTTCACACCCAGCGGGCAATTGGTCTCTCTCATATTTTTTTGTATTCTACACTGAATTTTTGAAGCAAATGAAGGAATTATAGAATTTAGAAGTTTACTATTACATATAAATATATATACAAAGAAAATATATACAAAACAAAAATTATAACAAACGATAAATAAATGGACAAAGTTAATAAAAGAAGAGAAATGTTATACATTTTTTTGTGCTAAAAAAAAACAAAAAGGAAGAACATTTTATTTAGCCACAACACTTTTTAGGTATTTTAAATAAAATTTTAATTTTAATTAACTAAAGAAAAAAACAAAAATTAATTGTTATTGTACATAATGTTGAATTTAAATTAAAACAAAACGAACACTATATATTTGTCAAAGTGATGTGAACTAAAAAAAGAAAACCTTTATTGAATATAACGAATTTCCAAAAAGAATTCTTTAGTTTAGTTAAGAGTAAAGAACGATAATTTTTCGGCACGAAATTGTATTACAAACTTTTGTAAATATAAGTATTTTTTTATACACTACATTATATTCTCATTTAACATTATTTATGTACTCAAAAAAATAAAAATCGAGAAACCAAAATAAAACACAAACTGGAAAACATTGGGCTGTTGAACTAAACAAGAAATAACATAAACATTAAATAAAAGTATTTTATTTTTCATTTGTTAAACTTTAATTTTTTTTAACGTTGCGATATTTGAAGCATTGGCATAACATTTTTACAAGAGAATTACAATTTTTGTGCAGTCCACCTCCTCTAGGTTACAGTAGAAGTAAAGGCTTGATTTATTGTTTCGCATTCTCATGCTCATATTTTACATTTTTCATATGTTAGCCAAAGCTGGTCAGAAAATCGCAAACCTTGGAAAGCAAGACGACATTATAACCAACGTAACGAATTCTGCGTAGTCGCTGTCAGCGATGCTTTAACATATTGCAACCATGTTGTATTTTTTCAATTAAACGCCAAGGCTTTCTTAACGAAACAACAACTCTGCTATTTTTTCTAAGGAGTCGAGCTCTCTACTACTAGCCTATCTTGAGAGGAACCGCGAAAAGAGGAAGGCAGCTTCAAACTATCAAACCTAAAGCCGGCGGAGAACCTCCTCCGGAACTGTAACCGAATGAGGTGCAAAGCTTGCTTAAGCCTAAGTCTCCTTTATCCCTTTTCAAAATGGTCAAATATCTGTCGATCTAGAGACTCTCAATCCTGGATAAAGTGAGTATTGGTCGATTGATTTATTATATTTTTATTTATTCCATCGCTCAGTTAACCTTTTAATTTTGAAAATTTGTAAATAAAATTGTGAATTCCTAGAGCGCTAATTAAACAACTTAATAATACTATGAAGTTAATTGTGACTTAAACATTTGGTGACAACTCCATAATCCAACCTTAATCAGATTCCAAATACAATCTTCTAATGACTTTAACAAAAACAATTCAATGGCCATCAGTAAATTTTTAAAAACTAAACTATATACATAAATGTATATGAATGTATGTAAATATATTTTTAATAAATAAATTCAAGTATGCTTGTATTTCGTGTTTAAAAAATACTAAAACTGAACCATTACACATATATGATATATTTTACTAAACAATACTGCTGAAGTCTATGTAATCAAAAAACAAAAAAAAACCAATTTAACTAAATCTAATAATTGAGAATTCAATTCAATTATATAAATTCAATGAACTTTAATCTAAATGTATATTTTATATGTCATCTTTTAGTCTGTTCAGACAGATTTTCAACAAAACTAATACAACAAAACCAAACAAAAGAAACTAAAAGAGATTAAACACAAAAAGGTAAATACATTACAATGACTAGATAATTTAATAAACAACCAAACAACATTATGCATAATAATGAAATACAGAAAAATATGACGATAATAAAAACAAAGAATTCGTTATTGTTTAAAAGTAAAACTGATTTTTTTCTTTACAAAAATGTGGCAACATCGCTCAACTTGTATATCAAATGAGCAGGGCTGCATTTCTTGGAAATTCTCCGCTCTACAACTCCGCCCTGGAAAGTTTTGCCCTGCGCCCAACGGTTCAGGAGCTACTGCCTAACTGGACGAACCATGCGACAAAACCTCCTCCCGCCCACTCCTTGCAAAATATCACGAAACAGGCCTGCCCATAATATAGATCACACTTTTTCAGTTTCATTTCGCTTAAGGTTTTAGATCGCGACAAGCGTATTCCCCGAAATGTCAGGGGAAACGCGTTTCTGATTTTCTCAAAAGTTTAAACTCGAAAAACCTCCATATCTCCCTTATCTCCATACCTCTCTCCCGCAACACTGCACAGTTTTTTGATGTTTTTGAATTCACCCGATCTCATCAATTCATCATCATCATCACCACGAAGACGCCATCTATCACTCCAATTGAATTCAACGTTGTCTATGACGTCATCAGAAACTACCAGTTGAACGCGTCAGCACGACACCTTATCTCCAAAACTATCACCTAATCAACCACTTGCGCATAAAGAGCCTGTTGTGTTGCCGCAACACTGCAAAGTTTTTTGACGTTTTTTAATTCACCCGGAAAAATAAAGAAGTGGTGAAAAACCTCAATATCTCCCTTATTTTTGAAGCTACGGCGTGGAGAGAGGGTTAAATTTCTCGGAAACTGCCCGCTCTACAACTCCGCCTTCGGACGTCTTGTTCTACCCCTAACGGTTTAGGAGCTACGGTCCGGCGAGAAAACCACCCCTCCCGTCACCCGCGTCCAAAATTTCGCGAAACAGACCTGCCCATGTTGTAGATCTTCCTTTTTCATTTCCATTCTCCTCAGGAAAAAACTGTGAACTTAACCCCAAAATTACACTGTGGTTATACACGGCTATAGTAAGATCTACTTACATACAACCAAATATCCTGCACCGGTATGATGGGAAAAAAACCGAACAAAAGACCGTACAGTCCAACCTCAATAAATATCAAAGACTAGCCTGTGTGTGCAATTGGGGCAATGAAAACAGATCCAACAGCAGCGTTAGAAACTCTACTAAACCTCGCACACGTTCACCTTCTACTTAAGAAAGAAGCGATGATAAACGCCTACATGCTCATCACAGAAGATCAATCAAATTCCAAGCTCATTCCCAGAAAGCAATAACTGGGAACAGAACAAACCAACATTTGCCAACGACTCTTGTATGGTACACAAATGGATCCAAAGCAGATGCAGAAGTTAAAGCTCGAGTTTATGGTCACAGTACTAAAACTTCCCAGATTGGGCCAGCGCACACTGGATCAATTTAACCCCGGGGTAAGATCTGGGTATCTTTTACTTCAAGCGCACACTGGATGAATAATGCGGAGGAAAATTGTGTATACATGAACCGATTTTCATTGTAGTGGTATTTCTCTTGTATTTTTTGCACCTCGAAATTGCCAGCTTATGTGTGTATTGGTTTTACCCCGATGTTCAACCACTTCAACGCTGGATGAACATTTTACCCCGTTTCTTACTCTACACTTCATCTCCCTCTTCTATAAAACCGGTTTTACCCCGGGGAAATGATCCAGTGTGCGCTGGCTCATTCATATCAAGTAAGAACATTAACATTCTGTCTGACTAACATAAATACTATGCTTTAAATTAAATAATTCTTTTCTATTTCTTTTTTATTTCTTTTCTTTTTCTTCTTCCTTTTTTCTTCTTCTTCTAACACATGCAGGATGTGCAACGAAGACGACGAATCAGCAGAATTGACCCTGCCTCATAAGAACACGTCATCGTTTTCTAGCCAACTACTACTTAAAGGCGGAAGATAAAACCACCAGCTCACCCAAAGACATAAGGTCACAGTGATACGAGACTCGGTCCCATCTCAATCAACAGTCCAGCTATACCCGAGAACTACGGAGAACCAGCACAGCACCAACACATATCCAAGACAAAAAGGGAATCAAGCGAATCCGAAGACTGTCCTGACTGAGCACCTTGTACACATGCCAGGCCCCCTGCACCCATTAATCTTAAGTTGTTTGTCAATATAACCCCATGTCCTTAGAACAATTAATGTACTCCTAGATCTTAAGTTTTTTCATGTCCAATAAAACTGAAAGAAAATACAAAAGATCATGTCTTCTTATTTTCCTTTGAGTTTCTTGACAAAATTTCAGGGTTTCAAGGATTCCAAGGTGAGTATCATTAAATTTACATATCACGAAATACAGATGCCTTGAAAATGATTACGCCCAAAACCGCCCACAAAATGTGAAGAAATCACGAAAATGTGAAAAAATCACACAAATCCATTAAAAACCTGACGTCACAGCAAAAAAATCGACTGAGAATTTCTTGAAAATTTCTGAAAAATACCAGGCCACCATAAATCCCAGAAAAGCAGTAGGTATCCCCTATTTTCGCGGCCAGCCGTGTGGTATGCAACACAATTATTTGCGTGGAATAAATCGTTCCAGCCGTGTGGTATACCCGATTTTTTTTTTTTGAAAAAATGTCCAAGCTGACAGAGGAATACCATTGCATACCACACGGCCGTGGATTCTTACGTTCAGCCGTGTGGTATACCCGATTTTTTTTTACTCATGCCCGGGATTTTTACGTTCAGCCGTGTGGTATACCCCTTTTTTTTTCTCATGCTCTGACGTAAGTCGGTTTGCTGGGATTTCCGAGATTTCATACTAAAATTTTTCTGGGGTACTAGGCGCCCAGAAAAAGCAGCAGGTATACCGCCTATTTTTTCGCGCCAATTTTCGCAGAAATGCCTCAAAAAGCCTTAAGGAGGGCCGGGGCTGAAAAAATTGGGATGCAGTTTTGTGCGCCCAAGGTCGCTCTACAAGATGGCGTTCCCAGAATTTCGATAGCATGCACCGTTATCCGGCGAGAAATGAAAATATGCCAAGTTTTTTAGAAATCCCATCCGTGTCAATTTATTTTCAAGCGTCCAAAAGTGGCATAAGGAAGGCCGGGGCTGGAAAAGCTGGGATGCAGTTTTGTGCGTCGAAGGTCGCTCTTCAAAATGAGGGGTCTAGCATTTTTGTAGCATGTACCGTTATGGAGTTACATGTCAAAACGTGGTAAAAAAATTAAAAAATACCAGCTCAGGGTGGCCGGGGTGCATTTTTCCCCACCCCGAAGACACTGGACTGGTATTTTTCAAACATTTTACCACGTTTTGACATGTAACTCCATTACGGTACATGCTACAAAAATGCTAGACCCCTCATTTTGAAGAGCGACCTTCAACGCACAAAACTGCATCCCAGCTTTTCCAGCCCCGGCCTTCCTTATGCCACTTTTGGACGCTTGAAAACAAATTGACACGGATGGGATTTCTAAAAAACTTGGAATATTTTCATTTCTCGCCGGATAACGGTGCATGCTATCGAAATTCTGGGAACGCCATCTTGTAGAGCGACCTTGGGCGCACAAAACTGCATCCCAATTTTTTCAGCCCCGGCCTTCCTTAAGGCTTTTTGAGGCATTTCTGCGAAAATTGGCGCGAAAAAATAGGCGGTATACCTGCTGCTTTTTCTGGGCGCCTAGTACCCCAGAAAAATTTTAGTATGAAATCTCGGAAATCCCAGCAAACCGACTTACGTCAGAGCATGAGAAAAAAAAATGGGGTATACCACACGGCTGAACGTAAAAATCCCGGGCATGAGTAAAAAAAATCGGGTATACCACACGGCTGAACGTAAAAATCCACGGCCGTGTGGTATGCAATGGTATTCCTCTGTCAGCTTGGACATTTTAAAAAAAAAAAAAAAAAAATCGGGTATACCACACGGCTGGAACGATTTATTCCACGCAAATAATTGTGTTGCATACCACACGGCTGGCCGCGAAAATAGGGGATACCTACTGCTTTTCTGGGATTTCTGGTGGCCTGGTATTTTTCAGAAATTTTCAAGAAATTCTCAGTAGATTTTTTTGCTGTGACGTCAGGTTTTTAATGGATTTGTGTGTTTTTTTCACATTTTCGTGATTTCTTCACATTTTGTGGGCGGTTTTGGGCGTAATCATTTTCAAGGCATCTGTATTTCGTGATATGTAAATTTAATGATACTCACCTTGGAATCCTTGAAATCCTTAAATTTTGTCAAGAAACTCAAAGGAAAAGAAAAAGACATGGTCTTTTGTATTTTCTTTCAGTTTTATTGGACATGAAAAAACTTAAGATCTAGGAGTACATTAATTGTTCTAAGGACATGGGGTTATATTGACAAACAACTAAAGATTTATGGGTGCAGGGGGCCTGGCATGTGTACAAAGTATACCTGCATATTCACTTGTTCAAATAAAGTGCTCAGTCAGCACAGCCTTAGGATTCGCTTGATTCCCTTTTTGTCTTGGATGTGTTGGTGCTGTGCTGGTTCTCCGTAGATCTCGGGGATAGGTGGATTGTTGATTGAGATGGGACCGAGTCTCGTATCACTGTGGCCTTATGTCTTTGGGTAAGCTGGTGGTTTTATCTTCCGAAAACGACTAGAAGACTGGTAGTTTCTGATGAAGTGTCTGTGACGTTGAATTCAATTGGAGTGATAGATGGCGTCTGCGTGGTGATGATGATGATGGCTTGATGAGATCGGGTGAATTCAGAAACCTCAATAAACTATGCAGTGTTGCGGCAACACAACAGGCTCTTTATGCGCAAGCGGTTGATTAGGTGATAGTTTTGGAGATAAGGTGTTGTGTTGACGCGTTCAACTGGTGGTTGCTGATGAAGTGTCTGTGACGTTGAATTCAATTGGAGTGATAGATGGCGTCTGCGTGGTGATGATGATGATGGCTTGATGAGATCGGGTGAATTCAGAAACGTCAATAAACTATGCAGTGTTGCGGCAACACAACAGGCTCTTTATGCGCAAGCGGTTGATTAGGTGATAGTTTTGGAGATAAGGTGTTGTGTTGACGCGTTCAACTGGTGGTTGCTGATGAAGTGTCTGTGACGTTTAATTCAATTGGATTGGTAGATGGCGTCTGCGTGGTGATGATGATGACTTGATGAAATCGGGTGAATTCAAAGTGCAGGATTTTATTTGGTCTGGAATAAAAAAATACAAAGTACTCAACGTTTAATTTAATATTTCAGTTTATTAGGTTTAATTCTAGAAAACAAAACGATAACAGGCGCTTAAACTACGTGATGTAGAGAAATTTAAAATTAAATTTAACATTTCCTTGATATTTCCTTGACATTTTCTTAGATAGTTTTGACAATACTTTTGGAATGATTTATTCTAAACTTGTTACAGCAAACATAGTATTTAAGTGATGTGATGTAAGCAACTTACAACTTATATTCTTCTTTCCTCTTATATATTAGCACTGAGCTAAAACATAGCCTATCTTGGCTATTATTTTACAATTAACAATATGAAGGTACAAGCAAAAGAACAAAATGTTGACTTAACAATAGCAATGATCAAATTCGGCATCTTTTTCCAACGTTTTTCTTAAATTATAACAAAATATATTATATTTGTAGAGTATTTGTCTCGAATACAACTACTATAAATGAAAAAGTAGCAAAATCTCTTCTCTCCTTTGAATGCATCGTCCTTATTTACGATCGATATCTTTCAGGGGAACCATATGCTCAGGATCGTCTTCTGGATAGGTCTTTTGCTTGCCAGCACACTGGCTGAACCAAGTGTCGCCTTTGCCGAAGTTCTCGCCGTCTTGTATGGACTCGGGCATTGGTTGATTCATGGTCTCTGGCAAGAACATCACCCAAAATCCGGAAACCAATGAAATTACTCCAAAGATCACTGCGGGAATCTTTGGATCAAATGAGTCCAACAGGGTAATAAGCGGTGTTAGAGCGCCAGCGAAACGAGCACACATCGAACCCAATCCCATGGCTGAATTTCTGACTACAGTTGGGAATAGCTCAGCGGAATAGTTGTAAATGACAGCAAAGGAGCCGGCAATGAACAATTTGCCCATCATGACAATTGCTGTTGAGGTTGTGCTACCTTGGAGCACATAGGCAGCGACGATACAGCAAACACCTCCGCCCAACATGAGAGTACTGGTGATTGATCGTCTTCCTAGTTTGTCCAGGACGAATATGATGGTTATGTAGCTGGGGAACTCCACCAGTCCCATGATGAAAAGGATGAGGAATGGATTTCCGTAGAGCTTTCCAGCACTCAACGACAGACCATAGTAGACAATTGAATTTGCGAACCAACACAGACAGACGTTTAAGGTTTTCATTCGAAGATTTGGCGTCTTAAACAGGTCAGTCATGCCGGCGGATGAT
This sequence comes from Matsumyia berberina, assembly GCA_917880715.2. Classification (NCBI taxonomy): domain Eukaryota; kingdom Metazoa; phylum Arthropoda; class Insecta; order Diptera; family Syrphidae; genus Matsumyia; species Matsumyia berberina. The sequence continues at coordinate 114,029,057 of OU862872.1, forward strand.
TTTTCTTCCAGGCTCGCCTGGACCTTCGACTTCTGTATGTAATATTCCTTGTCAACTGCAATTCCAGATCCATTTATTCTCAGACCCTTGGCAACTATGTCAACCGCCTCAGACGCACGACCCTGTGCCCACAGCCACCGAGGAGACTCATCCATCAACCACCAGTGTGGAATCAACAGCAACGCATGCAAGCCATACACAATCTGGAGAATCTGTCTGTCCTTGATTAGAGCGCCCCATCCTGCGACAAGCATAATTCCACCAGCAAACACCGCTTGGAAACTGATACCACAGGCCGTTCTCTTACTCAGTCCAACAAGCTCCATAGTAAGGACAAATCCAGTAATATACGCACCAGCTGATCCAAAAATACCCAACAAGAATCGCACCACCAAGAAGGCATGATATTCCGGAACGAATGCGACTCCAACGCCCAAAATCAACTGAAGTATGGCCGACCAACAATAGATAGTCTTGCGCCCAACCTTGTCGGCTAATCTCCCCAGCACTACAGCGCCTGTGAACACACCCAACATGTACATTGTTTGTGCGATTGACCCCATCCAGCGGTCACCGCACACGAAGTTCCATTCAATGGTTCGCGACGATTGGTAATAAGTTCGGTCGTAGACATATGACTGACAAGCCACTGTGTTATTTTGACTATCAAACATCTGACATGAGTGCAGTTCTCCTGACGGTTTGCGTGGAATTGCTGCTAAGATGTCTGGTGAATCCCATGGAGCGTAGTCGGTGGCATTGTCCACTCCTTCAATGAAACATCTATGGTCGGGAACAGCAGCGACTGTGACCAATGACAGCATATGCAAACCGGCCAACAAGGCTGACAGGATGTGCAGGATGAACTGGTAGAACTGGTAAGTGCCGAAGTCCCCTGAAAAGAGAGAAAAAACAACGAAAGTTAGTGGAGAGTTTCTCAAAGCATTTCCAATTTGTCTGTCCCTCGATGTCCCTCAAACTGTTCTCAGGAACTTCATTGCATACTTTCAGCAGCGATTTCAAATATGACATCACAATTTCAAACAAAATACGTTTTATTTTACAATTAGAGAGCCGCGCTAGACCCTGCCTAAATGTTGCACCTTCTGATCATCTGATGACAGACTGAACACCGCTGTGACTGTGTTAATTCACGATATTTTTTGTAACAAGTCGTTTAGTTTTGCTGCATTTAGCGTGACACTGTTAAAAAAATAGAAATGTCACATAAAATCTAGAACATCGAGGCTAGCTATCGGTGGAGATAAACAGTTACCTTGAGGAACTAACAAAACTGATGTAGTTCTAGATGTAGTTCTAGTTAAAATTCCCTAACAAAATCTGGTCTCTACCATTAAGATGAAACCAATTCATGAGTGGTACGTTCCGGAAGGAATACCCAGCCCTCCTGAATGGATAATTTTTTAAGGAACTGATCAATACTGAAAATCATTCTCATGGCTACTCACTGACAACGCATCGCTTCCATGATCCATACTGTATAATTCCACTTGTCGTCATAAGGCATGGTAGGCTTTGTAGAAACATTAAGTGCCGACTGTGGAATCTGCATACTGGTCCAGCGTTGAGAGATATCTTTAAGTTCTTAATGCGATCAGAAGTTCAATTGTGGAACAAACTAAACCGAGACTGACGGCATATCAATGACAAGACGCACCATTTGGTCAAATCAAGAAATCATTCTCCAAGTTGATGAACTACAGCTGAATAGACGTACTAGTAGACTTTGGTTTGAGTTTAACAATGACATCATCGCCAATATAACGTGACGATAAATTGACCAAATGATAAAGTCCACAAGCAATCTGATTCTTAATCGCTTGGATAAGTGACAGGTACTCGTGATTTCGATGCTTGAATTACTATTAGTGCCAAGATTTTGTCCATCGATTTTAACATCCAAAAAGAGTGTTTTGATGTATGAAATCATTCTCAATCCCACTCAAAGATTGCCATCAGTAAAACACTTCATGTCAATGTTAACAACAGACTGTCAAAGCGATAAAACTGTAGCCGGCTGTCACACTCATGCCGGGAAGGCCCTTTGTGATACTACTTGGATCTATACCCTAAAGTGCCACTCAGGATACTCTGACGTATGCTATAGTTAGCCCAAGTTGTCGAAGTTCCTAGATAGAGCTTCCTTGTTTGGGATAGGGCTGGACAAGTACAGAGGAAATGGAGGATCGTTACTTTCTCCTCTTCGTCCCTGCAGCTCCTGCCGAAGTCATTTGAGAAGAGACCCATCCTTCTGGCATGAAGGCCAATGGGACAATGGCCGGTAAGAACAGCAATGACGGTAGCTAATGAGCGACCTTTTGAGTAAAATCAAATTTTTAGAACGAGTGAGATTTAGCATAGGCAATATCTCCCTGGAGGTACGGCACGTGGTACTATTCCACCATCTTATTGATCGCGTCGTTCTCTAAGAGAAGTTTACATGTAGCGAGTGGAATACCCAGATTCCGGCAGAATGTCCCCCTGGACCACGCTATAATTTCCGCCTGAAAAACGCTACAGTGATCAGGTAGACGGACGGGGATGCTCAGGTTAAGCAAATCGGAAAAAACACCACCGCCCACTCCGTTCTCGGTTTTGAAACCGTTGGTGTAGAGATGAACGAAGTAATCGTCCCTGGCATCATCGCTCTTCCACTCCTCTTGGGAGAGAATGGATGCCCGGAAGTTGAAGTTTAAATTCAACTTGGACGGTGTGTAGTCGGTGTTTTCCGGAATAAAAGCTAGAGATTCTAAGATCGAGGAGTGGCCATTGAGAGGAGGCTTTCAGTATGATGGTTGGGCTAGCACCGACTGCTTGCCAAAAATATCTAGAGGAAGTAGATGCAGGAGCACGTCAAGTGCCGCGGATGGGGTGGTTCTTAGTGCTTCGCTGATCTTTGCACTTTCCCCAATATATTACGGTGTAAGGTTCTGTCTAAAAGCTTCCACCAGGCGATCACACATGAGTATATGTCTGACAGTGTTATCTGTTTCCTGAAACGTCACACAACAGTAGTTCTAAGGCCATTACTTTGATTTGGTCATAAAACAGAACAATTATCTTAATTACCCCAAAGTGATTGCTCCGCCATAAATCGGTGCTTGGTAACCATAAGAACAGAAACAAACACTGCAATCAGTCTTAATCCGCTTAACTTATCTCCGATAATACTAATTTACAAACATTTGAACAAAATTCCATTTCCCTATCAACAACTGGCCGCCGTAAGATAACATATTGCCAAGGACTCACTCATTTGCTTGTGAATTAGGAAATCTCGACCACCAAAGCAGCTCATTAAAGACGAAGTCAAAGTTCATTACTGATTAGGAAGAAGCTTTTAATTACAGAATAAAAGAATTTATTTATAACTACGTATATAACAGAGCATGTAACTTTAAGGCGGCAGAAAACCGGAGATCAAATGAGACCTAGCAAACATTTCTCAACTTACAAATGGCGATTGTGTCACCAATATGGCGTTACGCCCTATTGAATGTAAGTCTGGCATCAGCGTCAGTTTGTGTTGTTAATAGATTTTAAATTGATCGCAATTGTATTGAATTACTCTGCTAAGTAGCTTAACAAAACAATTGTACGATTTCTTTCCTTCTGACGACAGAATTGGGTGACATAAATAAATATTATAGATTTGGCACTGAACTGAAGTTGCGTTACAGATTTGACATCAGATTTTTCATTGGAATTCTTAAAGGTTCATGGTTCACATTTTCTAATGGGAAACGCGTGTAAGAAGCCTCAGAAAGAGACTGCGACATGTACTTAAGCAGATATTAAGGCCTATGCTGAGATTGATCAGGAAACTATTGACTGTTCAAAACCCGGTTAGAGTTAGTACCACAATAATCAAGTTCGCGATTAAGCCTATGCTATACCCCCTAGATGTGGTCCCCGGCGGACGCTCTAACGCTTCTAGAATAGATAACCTGATCGCATATTTCGTCACGTAAAAACGAGATGAATTGACTTCAGAGGGCTCGTTTATAAGTGACAAATTTTACGATCACGGAAGGGACGATTTGGGCCCTGAATCAGCATTCCATGTTACAAAAGTTAAAACACTTACGAAACCGACATCAACCTCGGTTAAAGGATGGCTTTTGGCTGTTCTACCCGAACAACAGATGCTTCTCAACTTAGGAAATGACAGATTCCTATGCGATAGACATGCAATTTGGACATTTTGAGGTCAAGTGAAGTGGATAGTGCATGTGGATCTACTTTAGAATACCACCAGGAATCTTAAGAATACCATACAGTGTTACACCCCATCGGAGCTCTCATGTGATGACAAGGATACCTTCTACGACTAGGTAGGTGCCGTCATAGTATCGTCATAGTAATAGGGAGTTTGAATGCCGATACAGACAATAAAAACGAAGGGTTGAGGCATTTTATCGGACAAGACAACTGCAATGACAAAGGCGAACGATTTTTATGGAGCACCATGTTCGAGCACAACCCCTACCACAGCTAAATGTTAACTGCCAGGCAACCGCCCTTCAATTAAATTGACCATGTTACTATCAGCCGCTGTTTCAGAAGTTGCCTCCTAGATGTTTGATAAAAGAAGCGGATATGGGAATAACAAGATATTACCACTGCTCAGTTCGACGATTTCACCCAACAAACGCATGGCTTGGTACAAGATCGACAAACTAAGTGATCCCTCAGTGTGACAATTCAGGGACCATCTTTTGAAAGGAGTTGAAAAAATCAGCAGCTTGTTAGTATCTCACACCAGTGAAGACCGTTTTCAACGAAGGCCGATCTGACGCTAAAAGTCGTTCGTAGGGAGGACAAGCTCACATGGCTGCGTACACGATTGCAGCTAATAAAGGCCCTAGGATCCACAAGATGGAACAGAACATATGTAAGTAGTTGGAAAAAAACTATTGGTCTCGAAGCAGATCCTATGTGTTGCGAAGAGGATAGAAGATATCTTCACCAACCCACAAACTCAACCTAACTTAACGTAAATGACTATGCCCTCAGAGAGGCTCTGAACGATCTGACAATTGAACTACACATTATCTCTTGAGCATGCAAGCTGCTTAGCAGGCAAAATATCTGCTTCAAACTAGGACTCATTCCTGTAAGAAAAATGTCGACCCCTCCAGATAAGTCATAGCCCCACTGTTGTCTATGCTTGTAATCAACAGTGTTGAATTTTGCGATAAAGGGTCTACACAGACCTAAATAAGGTGAGGAGGATCGTCTTCAAAACCCGAAGAATTTAACTCATCTAAGGCAGGAGGTTTAGTGAGATAATGAAAACAGCGTTGAATTCCGTCAATAGTTTAGCAATCGATTTTGGAGCTACGGACTCGACGTTAACTCTGCAAAAATTGATCAGAAAATATGTACAAGACAACTCAAACTCAATTTTTACTCTCGGTTCATACTGATACTGTAATTCAAAGGATGTAGGTAAATTAAAATTAATCAGAAGTTGTTAAATTATGAAAAGAAATTAAGTGATTATTTTTTAAAGTGATCAGGGCCCTTGGTGTGGAGTGGCGGCATTTTGTCACAACCCTGTTCAAATTAACGAAACGTTAATAAAGTTTTAAAATGTTCCACCTATCACCTCTGTTTTACAAATAATTCAAACGTGTCTGTTAATTTTATTTTAAAATTTATTGTACTCTCGCTGAATGGGTTCTACCCTATTGAAAGGCATTCACCCTTAATTGCTTCTCGAGCTGTGTTGAGCTTTTTTTCCACCTTTAACTTCCTTGACAGATATATTACCATCAATCAATTCGAGGTGTGGAAAATGTGACAAGTTACAAACTTGACATCAGACTTCCGTCGCAAAAATGGGGACCGATTTCATCTGACGGTTTCATTTGCTCCACTTGGGGTTTCACAATTGATGATCAGTATGCATACTGTGCAAAGGGTGCAAAACGTGCAGCGCGTGCAATGATTAGTAATTTTTGCGATCGCATCACTTAGCCTTTTATAGTTTCAACAAGATGAAGTAAACTGGGTTTATATAATCAAGAGCACCTTATCCACAAATATAAGCGGTCGATGTTTGGTGTGTCGGCTTATTACGTCCGAATTATGCATGGAAATTGTCATCCCCAAAACAAAAACCCAAAGTGTGCCATAATCAGTGATCAGCCAGATGATCAAATAAATTCAAAAACTTCTACATGTAATTAGGATTTTGTGTCACTAGGTTTGAAGTCGCCTCTAAACGAATCTCTTCCCTTTATACATGAGGCCTACATTCTGGAATATACGAGTACGAGTATTAATGTATTTATTTCGAGAATCAGCCTTAGATTTATTTGACCGAAACGTTATCTACATTCCGAACGCTCTACTTAATGCCTGCTGACATGTTGTGAAGCATTACCTTGTCTCGGGATTACAACTAGGTATGCAAATATTTAGTTTAAGATTAAGAAAATTCCGCGTTTGATAAAAAGAAAGACATCAGGGGTTTGATCAATCTACGACTAGTTTCGTTCATCAAGGTTCCACATGCTCACACTCGGGTGGAAAAATTCACAACTGATTCAATGTTTGCACCCTAGTTTAGGTTATGTTCAAGTGGCTGCCAGCTAAAGCCAACACATTTAAACCCATGAGGGATCCGTTGTGATACCACAAGTATCTCGAAAAGATCTCCTGCCTAGTCATTGAACCAATTAGAGCTTCTTATGAAGCGTAGGAGGCTACTAACATCGGTGTTTATCAGGTCGCCTAGGTTGGTGCAGAAGAAGGCTCCTAAGTGGAGTTTTCCTTTGCGGGAGAAAGCTCGGCTGGCGCAAATAAAATGGAGAATAGTCTCCTCCTCCTCTTCGCCCAAACAGCTCCTACAGAAGTCGTTCGCGTAGACCCCAAGCCTTGTTCCATGGTTGCCTATTAGACAGTGTCCAGTATTTACACCTATTACAGTGCTAATATGCGATCTATTAAGAGAAATCAAATACTTAGAGCATTTTAGTTCCAGCTTTGGCTAAATCTGCACACATTGAATCCCCATAGACTGGTAGTAGACTTATGCCTCTATTACAGATAAGACCACAGAAGATGATGCGCAGGGCTCAAGGGAACAATCGCTCGAAAACGCAGTATTTGAAGGTCTGGCCAGACACGTTACAAGGCCACCATCTTTATGTGCACTTGGCAACTGCACGAACTTGCCAAAACTCTACCAAAATTCTTGATGTTATAGAACTAGCCAACATTTGAACACTGTTCTTGACAATTTTTGCCCTTTTCAATTACTTTTCAGAACATATGTCTGGCACAACTGCTTCCGAAAGTAATCAATGAGCCGATAGGCAATCAAGTCAGTGAATTGCCCATATTGTATTTATGCCTCATTTTCTGGAAACTTGAAATTCTGACTTAAGCGCATAATACCTGACATCATGGCCGGCGAAAATCCTCATCCTAACCCTCCTAGTGGGTGCCAGCTGGTAATAACCTCCACAGTAGTCTTGTGCGATGTCAAGATGGGGTTAGCCGAGTTCAAGAAGCATTGTAATGGATTCTTAACTTCTCAATAGTTTAATCCTTTACACATGCCTCTTGACCATCGGATCGAGGTACCTGATTTCAGTGGTGTTGTAAACGCTTAGCGCTTAATGCCCAAGAATGGAGGGCTGGAGGTTAAAGCAGTCACTAACGAGCTCCTTCAGATGCACAGACAATGTATGTCGTATTCCAGCCTTATTCTGGTAAATCGGCTCTGTCAGGATGGACCTTCTTTCCCACCAAAAGAATTGTGCATGAATGTGGTTGTTAGAGATATCCTGAGCATTCAAAGACGCCTTCTGAGAGCTGTAGTACTCAAATTCATTTAGAGAAGCTTCAATTTTTTTTTTTTTTTTTTTTTTTACGAGGGTAGGTGAAAACCTTTCATGAGACACCATGAGGATCTACCGCACGTGCTCATGGTAGTGTGAGATTCTTACTCACTAAAAACACCTCCCCTTTTCGTGTTGACTACGACTAAGTACAAAAGAGCCCTATCAAGTAGTTTAACTTTCGCAATAAAAATTCGCGTTGTGTAGGTAGCTTTCCAGCAAAAGCACCTACTAATACCGTCATTATAAGCGGTTATTCCTTATTGCGCTAAATCGAACGGTTTCGTTCTTTGTAGTCGGCGCACAAGGTTTGTCACGTCCAGAATTTGGAGTACGGCGTTATTGCAATGTCCATGAAGGCGAACACGGAGTTTGCGTGCAAAATTTGTTATTTCATCTTCGACGGTGGCTAGACCGAGATCTCTATGGATATCGTCGTTTCTAATGTACCACGGCGCATTAACGATTGTTCTAAGCACCTTATTTTGAAAGGTTTGTAAAATATTTCTATTGCTGGTTTTGGTACAACCCCAAAGTTGTATACCATACGTCCATACAGGTTTTAAGACTTGCTTATATAAGAGCAATTTGTTATACATGCTTAATTTGGAATATCTTCCAAGCAGCCAATACATTTCTCTAAATCTAATTTCGAGCTCGTCGCGTTTCTTTTTAACGTGCGGCTTCCATTTGAGTTTCGCATCTAGTGTCATTCCTAGATATTTTGCTTCGTTTGCATACGGTATTTGTAACGAGTTAATGAAAACGGGTAAGTTGTTTATTTTCTTGTTAGTAAAGTTAACATGCGTAGATTTGGTTTCGTTGAGAACAATGCGCCAAACCTTTGTCCACTCGCAAATTGTATCCAAAGCTCGTTGAAGCTTCACAGTTGCTGACTCGACTGAATTTTCTGTTGCCAGAATAGCCGTATCGTCCGCGAATGTAGCAACAACGGTGCCTTCTTCTTGCGGTATATCTCGAGTATAGAGCAAGAACAAGACTGGACCAAGAACACTTCCTTGTGGAACACCGGCAGCGATTTCTTTGAATTCCGAGTATTCGGCACCGTGTTTGACACGGAAAAGTCTGTTCTCCAAGTACGACTCTAAAATTTTGTACAACTCTTCGGGAAGTACCTGTCTTAGTTTATAATTCAAGCCTTCGTGCCACACCTTGTCGAAGGCTTGAGAAACGTCAAGAAAAGCGCTAGAACATATCTTTTTCTCTTCTATGGCCTTCTCAATTTCGTTGGTTATTCTATAAACCTGGTCAGAGAAGCTTCAATAACGTTACAAGATTTGTACGTACCCAATACGTTAGCCTAATACAAGCACAATAACACACAAATAAAAGGAAGACAGGGAGCGCCACACTGGTTTTGTAACAATTAATATTTTTTTTTTTTATTATTAGATCTCGAGTATTCACTTTTGAGTTAAGGCAAACGAGGTGCAGGCATGAGGTGAATATTTTTTTCTTTAAATTGATAACGAGTCGCAAAACAGTTTGATGTGGCAAAACAATTGATTTGAGTTTATTTTGTTTGTCTTTTGCACTAGCGACTTGTAAATATGAACATATACTCGTACGTAAGAAGTTGTAATTTATTTTATTTAGATTTAGGTCGATGATTTATCAATAAGTTGAACGGTCATCAGTTGATTTGGAAATTCAGTGCAAATATTAATGCATTCACACTCTAGGTAGCAGAAAGAAATTGCATAAAAGCATTCGAAGGTCTTGTATATTTTGCACTGTTTGTTAAGTTGGATGAACTTCATGGTTTTGAAGGCTTGAGACGGAAGGAAACAAGGCGCATAGAGCTACACACATATCATGAGGGTCGGGAAACAGTTCAAATTAATTAATAAACATGCAAACGCTTAAAATTCATGCAAAGTTATGCGTTAAGCGATCGGTTCATTCAACTTGGACGTGATTTATCGGGTGTTGCATGTCGTAATTTTTTTAAATGTCGTACGTTTGGATGAGATTAATTGACGGGCCAGTTATCAGTTTGAAAGATAGTCTTATAAAATCGGTTAAGGTCGCTTCCGTCTACTTCTTAGTGACCTGTCATCCAGTGAAAGCTAGCTTTGCCGGTTTAGCCCAGTAGAGTTCAGTGCCTAGAGACTTGACTATTTGATAATGAACTCGCTTAGTTCAGTTCGATTTATTGTTACAAGTAAGACACTTTTTTATGGTATCAACGACTGCGGCAGATCTTCGAGATAACCCAGGAACTTCAAATCGATACCCACCACCTTTTCATCGATTTCAAGGCCGCCTATGAAAACATAGAGACGAGCTATACAAAGCATGTTTTGGAATCCCTGTCAAACTCGTCCGTTTGTACAGGATGACGATGAAGAATGCACGCTGCGTCAAGGTTGGTAAAGACTTCACCGAGACCTTTGATGTCAAAAAAGGATTTAGTCAAGGCGACGCGCTGTCATGCGACTTCTTTTACATCGTTCTTCAAAGACAAGTGCAAAATTCACGCGCTAACGTCTAAATTCTTCGGGTAATTTTCGGTCCCGTTTGTATAGATGGTGTATAGAGGAGGAGAACGACGAACTGTAAGGACTGTACAGAGACATCGACTTTATCAGAAGAGTGAAGGTCAACCGACTAAGGTGGCTGGGTCATGTAGAGCGGATGAAGACTAATGCTCCGACGCGGAAAATCTTCGAATCTACACCCGAGGTATAGCGCAGTAGAGGAAGACCGCGACTCAGATAAGTGGAAGGAGACCTTACCCAACTTGGCGTGCGAAACTGGAGGGAACTGGCTGGAGACGCTTGACCATCTTTTGGTGAGTTTATCACAAATTCCACAGCTTCATCCTCCAACGATTCCCGTGTTAGGCCTAGAATTCATAAGCATCTCCACACGACGCCTACTTCCCTTTAAGTTCATCTTCCCTGTTCCGATATGGAATCCAACGAATGGAAATTCTAAAATTACTTCGCGTACGCCAAACCACATGATCACCGACCACACTCCGAGCCGCACTCTGCTTAAATAGGTGAGACCAATATTTCAATTCATTTTTAAATTGATTCGCATGGCAGGGCACAAGTCTGCGCCAACGCCAGTGTCTGATTGAAACCAATTCCAGAGGCCGAGCTTCTCTGTGTGTGCTGGCGCTGAAGTTCTTCGACTCAATTTACTTAATCAACTGCACGATTGACAGTTGATCAGTTGAAATTGGGGAGGTGTGTCACATTTACATGAATGACGAGAATAATACCGTCATCGGCGATCATTGGAGGTGTTTTTTGTTTTCAATTGACACTCGTCGCGAATAACTTACCACGGATGCTATGGCTCTACGATCACTCAGTATGGTTGGGGAAATTTGTAATTTAAACGCTAATAAGTTTTACTTCTCCACGCACTCATGCTCTTATGGTTTTTATTGGCAACTCAATCGGGTCAGGGATTTTTATTACGATTTCATTGAACCCCAGCTGGTTGGGTTTATCTACCATGACGTTGCGGTTCATGTGTTTCGATGTGCATACGTCAAAAGAGAAAGGCAATGTACGCTGTTTGTTGGAAAAGTTAATGTTAAAATGTTGCTTTGTTTGGGGTCCATACAACGATCTAACAAATCCGGTAATTTGTCTTTATTTAATTTTTTCTATTTGCCTTGACGCACTCTCTCTAGCAGGTGTCAGGTGTCAAAACCACAATAATTCTAGTTGAGTATTTTTTTCCCCAGAAAATTTTAGAAATAGCTTCGCCTAGTCACTCGTTACTAATAAACTATTTAAAATGCAATTAAAAATTGAACTAGGAGATTGTCGTCACCTGCATTGACAAATGATAATCTTTTCCTAAATGCAGGAAACAGAAGGCGATGACGGATGGGAACGTCACCTTGACAATTAATGAGTTGGTATATATTTTAGAAGAGATCACCGACGGAAGACGGCAATCTGCCAAATTTTGAAGTTAATACGCGTTTGTGTTGCGCAAATTCTTTTATTAGATTTAAATTTCCGTGCGTCTGACTTTGCTTGTGTGGTAAAAAAATGTTCAAAAACTTTTGTGCAAGGCCGTTCAAGTTATCACGTGTGAATGGTATTTTGAAACAAAAGAGCGATGAATAGACGTATTCGGTAGAATTCTAAAAAATTTTCCGATCGATTTTTAACCACCGATTTTTTGACAATTGCGTCAGAGAATGTTTGGCATTTAATCATGGAATGCCACAGTGGAATTGGAATTTGTTAACTGAATTCGTATCCTGTTTGATGACATTAAGAACGTTAATCTGCTTCAGTGAAAGTTGAAGTAGAAGTGTTCTGCATGCTATTGGGCTTGCAGAGCTCCAACCATAGTTGGTACGATGGGGAAAAAGGCGAAAAAAAGGTACAGTAACGCTAGTGTTGTCATCCAAAATAAGGCTTGAGTTTACATGCATATGTAGCTTAGAAGCAATCTTCTTTGCAAAATTTAAAGTCATGCTAAATGGTTGAGAGTACTTCAAACAGCGTAATTCCGTCATTGTTCGTCTCATACAAATCATTTTCCTTGTCTTCCAGCGATTAAAACCTGAGTCAATACACTCAGCAGTCCAACGCACAGTAACCACTTGAACAGAATGTGCTTCTGTTTGAATCTGCTTATCTAATTTTGATATCAAATCAGTAAATCAATGCCTTCTAAATAACCTAAATCTGATTCAATAAAATTACTATTTAGTTAAGTAATCCAAGTCTAGACGCGGGACACAGATCTTTACTTAAGCTATAAGAACATAATTGCAATAAACTAATTAACATGCTTTATTTGATGAAAAATAAATAAGAAACGAGGTGGTAAACACTTAAAAATTAAGTACTCAACTCTACAAATATTGATTATAAAATGTATACTAATGAAGCTAAATATATACATGTGTATTTACAATGGTTATTTGGTACATAAATACATGACAAAAGGAACACATGACCCATCAACAGCGTAATAAGATAAGCCGGCGTTTTTTTTAATTTTCAATAGCTCAAGTGGAATGCGAAATAGAAAAAATATATATTTCAAGCCAATTAACTTGTTGTTAATTATTTAAGAGTTAAATCAAGTTTTGTATTGAACAATGTACCCGTTGAAAAAAAAAAATAAAACAGTGAAAGTGGAACTTCCAGCAATAAATCATCTAACGATACTAAATGTCAATGTTGAGTCACAGCATAGAAACGAGGGAATTTTTCGGTTATCCACGCTGAATGGTGTAGTCTGCTATTCTACTTTTTTATTTCTGGAAAAATAAACAATGGAAAGGCCTCCTAGAGCGCCCAAGAACCACGACCCCCGTAACCTGGCTACAGGCAAAGGACCACTTGAATGTAAGAAAAAATGTCGACAACTAGATTTTCGTTTTCGCCTTTGCATCTGCGTCAATAATTCTGACAAAGTCGGGCCAAGTTTTTTTTTTTAAAGTTGGTGGTTTAACTCGGCTTAATATGGCGCAGTTGTTTGGCCTTTTGTGGTCACCGTGGCTCAGTCTTTAGTGCGATTGACTGAAGAATAGGCTGCTGAATCATAGTGTAAATGGCTGACCATTTAAGAGGACGAGGGTGAGGCAATGTGTTTTAGTTCTATTAATGAATACCACGTCTCGGTTTCCAAGACGTGCCATGGAATCCGTGCCATCAGGTAGGCGTCCCCTGGGTAGGCCCAGAATGAGATGACTGGACCAAGTCAGAAATCTCACCTCTACCCGTATTGGGATAGCCCCTGATGATTTAGGGTCAATGGTGGAAGATCGGGAAATGTGGAGAGTCCACTTAAGCTCCCTTAACCCGCGATCTCATAGTGGATAAGCGGGCCATTGGAAAATGATGATGATGATGATGATTGACACCAAGTCCTCAGCTCAGGAGCTTACCTAATCCAGGACAACCTCCATAATTTCACTTTTCGCGGAGGTAAATATTTCCGACACCAGAAATACCCTGTCATCCGCCTACGCGATATCTTTAACCCTATCGTTGTCTATTCTTACGAAAATAACTCCACCCTGCTGTTCTCCTCTGGCGTCAAATTTGGTCAAGATGCAGCTTTGTTACTCCATTACGTATAAGAGCTCAACTAATTTCACCAAACCAACTCTTCCTTTCAATGAATGCATAAAATGTTAAGGAAATATTGATCTGTCATCGTCTGACATTTTTAGATCAGTTGACATTAAAGTGAATTGACATCTGTCAACATATTTATGATCTCCAATAAAAATGTCAAAAGATAAAATGTACTTTGATCTGATATTCATAGAATAGAACTTCAACAGCCTTGATCACAAGAAATGCGCTCACTAGGTTATATTTACCTTTGTCGTTAGCATATACGCTAATCAATAGACCAATTACAGTCTACGATTCGTAAAACATATTCAAATGCTTTAAAATGTATCGTATTCATATTCGTAGGTTTATTTGGAATTGAAGTGGAATTTTTTTAAAAGTGGGAAGTGGATTTGCTATTTTTAGAAAGTTAAAGTGAATGAAATGCGTTATGACAAGCGTGACTAATCATCTGTCGTCTAGGAGAGCAAGTTGGTAACTTAAATGAAGTAATTTAGACATTCTAGACAAGTGAAAACATTTTGCAATTAATATGGACACGCAACTTGTAAAACGTTAACAATTCGGAGGAAAAGCGAGTGGTTTTCCTCAAGTGTTTACCCCACGTCATGTATTTGGTTTTTCAGACTGAGTTTAAATAAACTTCAAAATAATTTGTCCCAAGTGGCGTAGAACATTGAAAAAAGAGACACACTGACAGTTTAGAACTAGGGCAGGTTATTATTTATCACGATTTTGACAAAAATTTCAACTAAACCCATGTAAATGACATTCGCCTTCAAATATACTTAAAAGTTAAGACATTTGTCCATGATTTTGTTGGGCAATCAGAAGCAACTCCAATGGACTCTGCCCCTAACATTTGATCATAAAATACAGAAAAGGTTTCTAACAAGTAGGCCAGACGTTATCAAAGACTGAAATGTTATCAAAGCTCTCTTATCATCTGTACCGCAAAGTTTTTATCGAAGATATGTATCATGACTTGTCGTGTAATAAATCAGATGCATTTTTACTGATTACAGTGAGGTGCGTTTGACATCTGTAACCGAAAACATTTTTTTTTTTGTTTGACACTTCGGCCTAAATAACTTAAATAACACTCTAGTCTAGTTAATAGATTTTTTTTTCAATTGAAAAATGTCCATTAGAAACAATGTCAATAAAGCACGCGCTAATTGCTTTTAATTAAGGAATTCAGTAATTGCGGTTGTCAATTGCTTAATTTTTTAATTGGTGTGATAGGCGAGAATAGTTTTGAAGTTTTAAAGTGGCAATTGATGAGATATTGGCAACATTTTAATTTGATAATTAGTTGACTGTGCAAATGATACAGCACTTGGGCACACAATGTAGGTTATCTCCTGTGTGGGTATGTGCAGATACTTGATGAAATAAACACTTATCGAGTGCCTTTTGACGCCATGCTGCGTTAAGATAAGAATGCATTCCTGAACCAACCAAAACAGCAATTTAAATTGAGTCTAGGAGGAGACTTGACATTGAAATCAAATATCAAACATTCAGTCCTTTTAAGAGATAACAGACTCAAAAGACTTCAGAGACAGAAGACAGCACCGACCTGTCTTACTTGATACATTTTTCTTCACGCCAAATGTCAGTTCGATTACCAGTCACTGTTACCCCAATAATGTAGGCCCTTGTTTTAGAATCATTGAAACTGAAAATTAATATTTTTCCAAGATCCCTTCTCCTTTTAAGCTAGACCTCAACAGTCCTCTCTACCTTCCATTCTATCTACAGAACCAATCCAATATGCATACGTTAATTAAAAGTGGAATTGCCCTTTCTAAAACTGAGTAAACCTAACGCACCATCAAGTATTGAAAGCGAACAATTGTAAAAATAAATCCAGACAATAATGACTAATAAAGCTGTTCAAATAAAAGTTTATTATTACCTTGCTTATGAACAATAGCGACACAGCTATGACTCGAGAATCCCAGCATTACAAGACGCCTACAGCTGTAGACACGTTTTATTCAATTGGTCCCTACCAATTGAGGAAGACAACTTTTGTATTTCATCGTAAATTGACTGACCGCCTTAGCTGTCTAGCTTTATATTTGTCAACCAGCTTATACTCTTAAACAGGTTAAATACTATCGATTGCAAACTTCCCATGTGGCTTCTCCACATACTGAAACCGATCATCAATTAATTCAACTTGAAGCCCACACGACTGAATTTATTGTCTACGACAATTAAATTCAAGTTGAGCCGGGGAACGCTGCAATTTAGCCCGGTGCACTGAGTAATTTAAAAACTATTTTTCTAGACTATTTGAAATGTTAACAAGACTTTAACAAGGTAATGAGTTGGTCACAAGGAAGAACTTTTTTTTTTCTAAGACTAGTTCACACCCAGCTGGATAGGCTTTGAAGGAGGAAATTCAACGAAGAACTATACGAGTTGTACAGTCGACAATTAAAGCCATCCTCATCCACGGTAATAAAAAACAAAATCATAGTGAGCTTCCGCAACGATTTAAACCCTTTCGGTCCAAAGCAGAATGTTACACTCTGTTAGATCCCAGGGCACAGAGGTAGTCCTCGTAACAAGAAGATCGACGAATGAGCTGGAAAGCGTTCAAAAATGAGCAATACGGTGGAATTCTATTCAGTCCTTAGTTCTAAGCCGATAACAGCCAATGAAGTTCACTCTCATTAAACCAAAGACCTCTTCGTACTAGCAACCGATCGGAGAAGAATGCACATGAGAACAGTCCTACGCGGTTACTGAACAGAAGAACCCATTGTCCACATGCGCAAAGAAGAAGCCACTGTCCACTTTCCCCACATACTGTCCAAGTCACGATGATGGATGCCAGGATCACGATGACGGCATTTGGATTACAAGTCTTCAATTACTTGGGCGAGCTGTGAACAAATTCTCAAATTCAGGGAGGTCCAGAACTGATACCCAATCCCACTTCTTTTATAGGCATCGCAGCACAACAAAAGAGTCAACGAGGGATCATTAAAGATGCAAGTGAGGCGGTTTGTGGAAAGCTTTAAAATTATTTCACGGATTTTTTACTTTTATTAGAGAAATACTCCAGAGCTGTGACTACCATCACTCCTTCAGTCGCCCTAGCTACTGTAAGACTGCTCAGGCTGCGATCAGATCCATTGCATCCATTACAATAAAATCTAGAGCTATGAAGGCTTTCCTCTAATTCTACACTTTTCAGGTGACAGCTAGTGTGGCCGAAGAACTAGCCAGACAAAGCTACAGAGTACAAGTTCTTGGGATTTTGATAATTTCAAAACGTGTATGTCTTTCCTAAGCACCTTACCTTTACCGAACTTCTTCATATTCGTATTCAACTATCAAGATACAAGCTTTTGGAACTAACCAAAGCCATAACCAGACGCTGAAACCTAAGAAGTTCTTGGACACAATCTGTGATAATTTCTGCAGGAACTACAGAGATGAGGTAGAGGAGTAGTTCATCGTGCCTCTTTCCTGCAGATGTCCCGTCCTTATGTTTGGAAAAGTTACGTTTAGAGAGTACCTCTTTAACGATCTAAACTATCTGAACATTAACAGCCTAACCGACCTGAAGTCTTAAGCTAGAAAATCTTGATAGCTTCAGAAGTAGATTTTGGGTATTCAACAATAGCACTCTGATCGAAGTGTTAACCAGACATTGGAAAATTAAGTTCAACTCCAGTAAAATGCTAAATCTAACGCAGATTAAGGAAAGAGCCGATAAGCGCTTGCTGGCGAGTCGAGATTTGGTTACATGTTTCTGCAGAAAGAACTGCAGTCAAAAAGTATGAACCAGCTTCGGTCATAGGCTGCTGGAATGGCTCAGGACCTTCCCTCAAAAGTCTGATATCGTGTGAAAGTATTCAATGCAATACAAGGCGATAAATGCTCCAGCAAAACTCAACAAGTTCTTTGCAGTTTTTATGAGCCTCGTATTCATCAAGGACTCAGACCCCTAAATTTCTCTTTAAGGCTTCGCCAACATCTTTCCACATATTTGTACGTAAGTATTTCCGAATTCCACAGGACGTTTATTGGTCTAAGATCGAGCCCAATTCGAGCCCAACCCAATCTTTCAACCGCGTCCTGCAAATCGTTTTTTAAGTGTTTCTTGGACCCTATCTTTGTACGGTTTTTTTTTTAATCGTTTTGCTTATGACAAATTGCATTTTGAAGATAATAAGAGGGTAGTTCAGTAAATTTTCTAAAACAACTAAAGTCGTTAGGTTCAAAAACTCTTCCTCTTCCTGAGTCAAGCGAATTTGAAACGAAATAACTAAACAGAACAAGCTGACATCAACTTTAAAATCTAATCACACACTCGTACCTCATATATCTAACAAAATTGAAAATCCAAAAATAAACTTTTCCAAAAAAACAAGATTAACTATCTAAGGGGTCTCAACTTTCAAGGCTGCAATTGCAAGATACCAAGCCTCCACACTAAATCTTCCACTCAGTGGTGAGCGTAACAAAGCACGGTAACACTAGCAATAAATTAACACATTCACTTGACCACGTCAAAGAATATAAAACTCGCTCTCAATTCCGGTCCAAGTTCAAGTTAGTCATCCTCTGTTCGGTGCAAGCCTACTCTAGAGCAACAAATTATGTGTCGAAAATTTTTGAAAGAGTGGAACCGTACAAAATACACTTGACTCTCTAGGTAACTTACCCAACTTCCCCATCAGGTCCTCCAGGACATAATCGACTGCCATTATTCCTTGTTTTTTGTTTAGACAAACAAAATTGTTGATTCAATTAGTCAGCCCGATACAAGACAGTTCAGAGATAATCCACTAGGAACTTCCAAAACTTAATAACCACCAAGCGACACGAATCTAATGCGATATCTAGATACGTTTTTTTGCACTTTCCACTTAGAAATTAAGATAGTTATCGCGCGCCAACAGTCGAGAAATCCACTTGAAACTGGTTTACGTTCGAAATTCTGAATGAAGGCGAATAGGCTTGTAAAAGGAGCGTCACACACACTCCGCACTGCGTTTGTTATTTGTTGGACGAGTGCGATTGACAATCATAATCTCTTCACGCGTTATTAATCGCAAAACGATGGGCAAAACACTATGTGGTAGATGGGGCCTTATCAAGCACTGAGCACACAATGTGTAACTCCAAGGCACCACAGTCTTAAAGCACTATCCAGCCGATAGCGCGAACGCAATGAAACTGAATTGAAATTGGAAGTGCAGGCGCTCCACCACTCAGAGCTCTCCATCAAGAATATATTGTATGCGGATATTAGGTTCCAAAAAGAGGAGTGGAGTCTGGTGGGAACTTTTGCTGTGTGATCGTGTGACGCTCGAAAGAGCGAACGCTGCCAAGTTGGCTATCACCACACGGAGTGAAGTGGTATTGGAGTAGAATACGAAGAAAAAGCTTTTTGCACATATGACGGGGCTAAAGCGTTTGCTACCATGTGTGGCGTGTTATCTATCGCCGAATTGCGAGGGAGTGTTGAGTGGATTGTTTACCATTGGAACAGTTATTGAACCTGAACTTGTTGCTAAAACGGTGAAGTTTTGGAACACAATTTGGAGTACATGCGAGTACATATGGAATTCAGTGTTTAATGTGGCCATGCTTTGTCCATAGCTAATGACGCAACAGTTGGTAGGTGATTTGGATTGACCTCTTGCATAGTTGTGAACAATCATAAAACACTCACCGAAAGTTTTAAGTCTGCTACGAAATATCGCACGGCAGTGCCTTGATCGCTTTTTCCCCGCTTTACTTAGTTCAGAGTGAATCTGGAACTTAACCAACAAATCCCTTGAATTAGCTCAGTCCTTAATTAACTGCCTCCAGTTGCCCTTCAACTTGTGCGCGCCGCCTTAGGTGAGGTT
The DNA here is from genome assembly GCA_917880715.2 of Matsumyia berberina. Classification (NCBI taxonomy): domain Eukaryota; kingdom Metazoa; phylum Arthropoda; class Insecta; order Diptera; family Syrphidae; genus Matsumyia; species Matsumyia berberina. The sequence continues at coordinate 114,048,908 of OU862872.1, forward strand.
TTCTCCTACTGGCTTGGCCCTTTCGGGTAGAATTCGAGTACTCTGAGGACCGGAGCGTTGGAGTCACATCGTTTTACAGGTCTGAACCATCACAAATTAGAAGTACATATGTATGTATGTCGCTGTACAGCTCGTGTAATTCGTGCCTGAATCTGCTCCTCCAAAGCCCGTCAACGCAAACGGAGCGGAATATCGTACGAAGAATTTTTCACTCAAAATGACCAAGAATACGGGTTCTATGGAACCCAATTAGCGCTGAGATGTTTGGTTACCACAATTCACATGACCTGGTTGATGATGTGTTTTGTTAATGAAGAGGGGAAGAGTAACACCGCTAGGCGCGCCTAAATGTGAAGCTTAGAAAACAGCTTAGGGCTCGAATTGTTATATACAAGATGTCATGGAGGTCGTCGAGGAATGGTGTATTAAGCACACGCAATCAGGCTCTTAGGGTGATCTTCGGTCCCGTCTGCATAGATGGTGAGGAGGTACAACGACAACCTGTACGGGCTCTACGGCGACATCGGTTTAGCCAAAAGGGTTAAGGTGCAACGACTGAGGTGGCTGAGTCATGTAGAGCGGATGGACCCGGAAAATCTTCAAATCCACACGCGACTCAGGTGCCGCACGCAAGTTGAAGGGGACCTCAACCAACTTGACATGCGAAACTGGAGGCTCTTTTGTTAAAGGCTTTTTGGCTGTGTTGCCATTAGGTTTCATTACTTTATGCTGGCGGCATAAGACATCTTAACTCTCTCACAGTATTTTCTTGCCCTTAGTTGGAGGTTAATGGATCAAGAGCCTGCGTGCTCTTGAATCCACATGTATACCCTTTGAAAAACCCCACTACACGCGCTTAAAACTTGCCAACCCTCCCGTCGTACTGTCATTACACCAACTCATCTTTTTGCACTATATTCCCTGTTTGTTCTGCCCTAACAACAGCTTATTTATAAATACAATTTTGCGAATTCTGTCAAATTGAATATAAATAAGGAAAACTAAAAACATGGCAAAATTTCTTGGTGTTATATCAAATTCCCCATCAAGTCCTCCCGACGACCGTGTGTTAGAATTCACAGACCTAGAGCTTCTGGCTAATAACCTCTTAAACGAAACACAAAATTTGTACTACGACTTTCTACAGAAACTACTATTCATCAACGATCGGGAAATTCTAATCCTCGAGAACTGCAAAAAAGTATTTTCCAAGAATTGGGTTATCCTTAAAACACCCTATTATCCTTCTCCTTCTTTCTAGTTTGAAGAGATCTATGAATCCTATAAGAATCTTTCCGCAAAGATGTCAGCGATTGAACAAAACACGGATCAAGTCGGCAGTTGCCTGTGTAATATGGAGAGATCCATCAATTGCATGGAAAACATTCCAAAAAACCTGGTCGGTTGTAGATGTACATCGAACCATGAGCGTGATAAGACTCTGGATATGGTTGTGCATCTTTCTGAGAACATGAATGGAATTGAGCACCAAATGGGTGAGGTAGAAGAACAAGAGTGTGCCTTACCTTTAAAAAATCCATGTGACTTTGTGAGTATTCCAATGAGAAAAGATTAATTTATGACAATTGCTTCGTTTGTACTTGTAGAACAAGAGATTCGTTCCGTTTCTGGAGATGCATACCAAGATCTTGGAGCATATCGAACGAAAGATTTCCAACATCACTGACCTGCTGAAGGAAGTCGACGAATTGTTTATCAATACACAAAGTAAGTGATTGAGCATTGCCTCTTACATGTATGCATCCATTCTCCTTTGCAGAGAGGCTTACTGGAGCCTGCTACCACAAAGTAAAGCATGACTACGCTTCCGATTGTTAGAAAATAACCCCCTTTTGGTATAAAACGTAACGCAACAAATTTATTTCAACCAAAAATAAGACTAATGCGAAAATGGAATCAAATGGTGAGATGAGAACTTTTGGCACTTAATTCTGTGATTCTCGGAAGAAAATGACGTCCTCGGCGATGATACTGGTACTGGGTCTCTGATTGCCCTGTTGGTCCGTGATTTCGCCGTAAGTAATCTTCCCCTGTATCATTGTCCGCTGACCCTTTTTGAGGTATTCCATCACAGTTTCTCTAAGATTCGGCTTGAAGACAATCACACGATGCCAATCGGTGCGTTGTGACCAGTCACCGTTCTCGTATCTGTTCCAAAAGGATTTCAGTTGGGCAATTAGCGAATAATATGCTACTTTACTTGTAATTATTGTGTGTTGCGACGGAAAAAGTGACCACTGGGTGCTCTGTGTTGCCCTTCAATTGTGGATCAGCACCAACTCGTCCCAAAATTGTTACAGTGTTTACAGCTATACGAATGTTCAAGTGATTATTCTTTTAATCAGAAATGGAAGTGTGTACTCTTACTTTTCTCGATTTTTGCCGGAGCACTGGCAAAGAGCCGGCCAACTACATTTCGCACAACTGTTGGAGTCAACTGAAATGGCAACCGATTTGTTTCAACGAAATGTGGAGTCAAAATACATTGCAATCATCTTACCAGCCTTGTCGTGGAAATTAAATGCATTTTAGGAAATAAAATCGTATAAAAATAACCGGCAAAACTTTAAGAAATCACGATGCAAACAGTCGCAAAATAAATTTTCGCATGAAATACCAAAAGTCAAATTGACGTTTGAGTGGATGGTGGAACCAAGAATGATAGAACACATTCCATTCCATTTTGGGTGGAATATAAACCAACGGTATAGCACGGATACGAACCAATTGTATTGAACGGTTGGCAGTGGAAGCAGAAGCCATCTGGTGGAAAGTCATGTTAACGCGTGGAAAATGGGGATAAAATCAAGAGTTGTAGCCAGCTGGTTGTTGTATTTGTTTTACGTGTAAAATTTGACTTTGCTAGCACTCGTAGACAAAGCGAAAAAAATACTGCAAACTACAACAGGAATGAAAAAATCTTAAAAAAACGCGTTGTGGAAACTTTTTTGTCATTTGGAGACTTCACACTCTCCGACGTTTTAAACAACTCAATTTGTTTTTCTGAGATCGTGGCCTGGCGAAATTTCTTTCGTGATACTTGTTTTTCTGAGAATTCTCGTGGCCTGGTGTCTGGTGCGAAATTTCAGTAAAATTCCGATTCGTCGTGACGTGGATGTGAGTCGTGACTACTGGCTGGCTACGTTTCAAAAAAACACGCCTAATGTTGTCAGTTAAATTTCACAAAATAATAAAAAATTTGACAGCCGGTTATTTACTATTAGGATTTTTGAAGCAGTTTTCAGCTGCAACTTTCAGTCAACATTGTGTCGCAAAACATTCCTCAGTTCGCGACCTGTACCAATCTGATCTGGGGTCACTGCTTTGCCATAAAATTTGATCAACAGTCGTATCGCAGCCCATGAGAAAACGGTGGTTCTGATTGCGTTGGAAGCTGATCAATGAATGTACCTCTGGTCGACCAGAGTCCTCAGGGAAGCAAGCACCTCTTTCGATGACTTCGAAACAGGGAGATTGTTGGTCATGTCGATAGACCTAAACACGATACCCAACCTCATGGAACTAGTACGCAGGCAAAAGGGCTCATTTGACATCGTCTCCCTTGGAACTAGAAGAGCTCGTGTGCTTACTAGCACTCCGAAAAGAGATATGATGGCCTTACTGAGCTCAGCTCAAGCTGATATAGTAGGAGATGGACCTATCTCTTGTTTTTTTTAATTTTGATTACCATGAGAATCGGGGAAAAAGAGTAGCAGACCCCAAAAAGGACTCGGGACGGCGTCTTGGAAAAAAATAGTAGGTCGCCTGATAGTCGAAAAAGGACATACAAGCGGAAAAGCTCCCTCTTAACCACGCATCTATCGGCATAGGGTACACGACGACGCCGTGAGTCTTCTTGCAACTGTTACACAATAGGTCTATTAACTTTACCCTGACAGGCCAGACCTAAAGAAAGTTCTGAAACTTGATCACCGTGAATCCTCACTTGGTTTTAGTCTTGTTCTAGGTAACCACTGCCGCTTTAGATATGACGTAGCCACTCCACCTGAGATTGAACGTTGTCAGGGAGCATGAGAATATTTTCCCGCAAATACCTCTCAACGCAAACTGCTAACGACTTAGCGTCACCCCGCTCGTTTCACTAAAACCTAGAACCGTATACAGAAGGGCTTACAAAAGCTTCCTACCAAGCGAGGCAAGTTCATTGCGACATTGTTTTACAAATTTAGAAGATGTTGCGCATGTTATCTTGGGTTTTTTGAGACAAGAACTAGTCCCTCCTCATCTGGATTGATTCGAGTACAAGGTTAGACAATTCTTATTCCTTGTGGATCTTAGAGAAGTGCGCTTGAGGCGCTTGAGGCAGACTTAATTCATCTCCAACCAAACGAGGGAGTGGCCCTTTTTGTCTCCGTGGTTTTTGAATTGGAAAACTATCGGAGCTGGTTTCGTCTTCAAGACCAACTCATCGCCCGACAGATTCTGTATGCCGACTTCATCTTGGGAACAGAACCAGTGGACATTCTTGTTGGAAACAAAAGGGAATTTGGTCCACTACCTGTCTTTTCTGTGACACTGACGATTTTAAATGGTTGGATAGTGGGTTGTCTGGATTGGAACCGTAAAAGCGTCTTCAATTCTGAAGAGAACCATTTATGTCTTGAAACATACAGAAGATGCCAGCTTCTGTTCCAATGTTCATGTCTGTGTTAAAAGGCAACCGAAAGGGTAGAACTTTCAACTCAGAAACTATGCAACTGTTCCAAGGAAACGGAAAACTCTCACTGACATCAAAACCTGATGAATATGTTTGCAGCACCTTTGTATTTGCTACTTTCCCTATCAAACTACTTGACCCAATTTCCCACTAAAACTTTATAGACGGTCTGTCCGCGAAAGGGGCGCTCCGTCAAAGACATCCGGTGGGGAAAATAAAAAGAAAAGAAAAAACTTTCAAAACTTTCACTAAGGACAAGAGAAAAACTTCAGCAAACTCTCAAAACATATTCCGTCTGTTCCCACACAGTTTAAAGGTAAACTTCGACTCGAAACTTCTAAGAAACTCTCTGACCAACTTTCCGGTCATTACTTTATGCAGGCAAAATCGCACACCAGGCCACAACAAAGCATAAAAAAAACTTCAAAAATGTAAAGAAAAAAACATCATCACCCTTAAAAAAAGGCTCGTCTCCCAATAAAACACGTTTAAAAAAAAGGACAAAATATACGTATACAACGGCAAACCTAAGGACCCCAGGGTGATTGATTGTAAAGGAAACTTTTTCAAGGGTAAGACTGCTGCGTACATTGCCCATTCCAACCAGCATCCCGATATCCGAGCATCTACGACGTGCAAACGGTGGTGGGTTGCTGCAGGATTACCCGATTTTCAGCAACAAGGACCACGGTACAGACTACAGACAAAAGCCCGTGAACGTACACACGCCGACGAAAAAAAAATCCTGCTATTCACAAGGGACACTTGCTTTTTGTTCTGCGTTCCCCTGTAGCTGTTTGGAAAATTGCACCAACAACGGCCAAGGGGGACACGGCCAGTCCGCCCCGCTGAAGCGCAATTTGAATTTCAAAATGTTATCAACGATCCGGGTTTCGGAGGCTTTTTCAAGCCGCAAAATATCCGTAAGCCAGTGACCGCTTCGTCAGCGTCAAGCGTTAAAATCTAATAATGCGAAAAGTGACAATAAATGTTTATTAAGCGCCGCACACATTTCGCTCGGCGTGTACACATTGTACACCCTTAACAAACATGACCATAACCCACACCTGGCCGTTGTCCAGGTACAGCGGATAGGTAGGTAGGTATACAGTTTACTTTTTTCACTGGTTCGTCCTTTATTGAGCACTTGTAGCTCATTTTATCTGCTGCTCCTCCATCTCTGCTGAACAATTTCTCTCCGCTCTCCAGGGAGATGACCCAGAATATGGACGGCTGTCATAGTCCATGGCTCGGTGTGTACATACACACACATCACCGATGGAAGTTTTGGGATGTGCAATACAATTGTTTATGCTGTACTCTGGGGGTGGATATGTGCGCGGGGGGGGAGGGCGGTCGGAACGGTTGTATATGATGGATTGTCTGTCGGTATATTGTATGCCGGTGAATTAAATTGGTCAAAATGACGACGGATAAGAGGATGGGCTGATTCAGTTGGAATATAGGATCGGGAAGTGGGCTCAAGTATTAAACCGGCAGTGTGCTTAAATCCCCACCCATGGGCTGGTGGATTGAGTGCATATTTTGATCGACATTAATGTAAAGGCAAAATGTTAAATTTAAGGGATTGGACATCAGCACAAAGGTAAGAAGGACGGGTGGTGTCAGCAAATAACTGGATGAAAGTATTTATTGTGACGTCAATGAACTTTGTAGTTGTGAATTCTTCTTGCAAATGCCAATTATGCTGCAATGTAGTTAGAGGTGCATTACAAGTGGAACTCCTGATTTAAAATGGTTTTTCCAGGAGTCCCTTGGATTCTGTGATTGTTTGCCTGTTTTGTGCTTCTCTCGTACGTACTCTCCTACTCGTAGACTAGAGTTTCCAGCGACTCTCGTCCTTTTTCGCAGCGCCGCTTTGAAGGGACCTATTTTGCCTGCATTTGCCTGTACAAATTCAGCTTCAAACCAGAGGTATCTCACTTGTGTAAGTCGCGCAATTCCTGATTGGTTCTGGGCAGTGCTTTCACCAGTGTTCTACACTTTTTGTTCCTGCTATGGGACTTATCGAGAGCTCTATGGACACTCGGTAAGGCTCATGCAGTTGATTGCGATTGCAAATCGAAATTGATTGATTGACATTTCCTTACAGTGATGGTTCTGATCGAGAGATAGCTCGATACTTCCGTGGGTAACAGCATGATCGTTTGGTTGGCTGTAGTTTCATTAAGGGACTTCCAAGTTGCCTTCTGGATGTTGAGATGTGAGAATTTCCTGATAAAACTACCAAGTTCTGAATCCGTTTTGGCAAATCTTGTCGTGCAGGCTATGTCTTCCGATTATTGTACCAATTGTGTCCTCCTTTCCGATTTTAGCGTTGAAAATTTCAAGATCTTGATGACGCCGTGGCTCAGTGGTTATTGCGTTGGACTGCTGACCAAGCGGCGTGGGTTCAAGCCTCAACCAAAATTTTCACGGCACCACCTCTCATAAGGGAATGACAAGCCTCCGAGAGTATAATCTGTCATGAAAGAGCTTCTCACTTCGCCTTTCGGAGTCGGCAATATATTGTAGGTGCCTTCGATTCTATTCCAGCTATTTATTTATTTGATGACATATCTCGGTGTTCATAGGTTTTCTCCAGGAGCTCGTAGAAACAATCCTTGGAAACGGCGTCTTTTCCTCTGCTACTGAGTTGAGCTTTGGTGCGAATCGTCATCACTTCCTTGGTAGAGGCTCAATTCTACTTTTTACAGCAAAACCACGTCCGAAGAGCCTCTCTGCTTGTGTGGTAACAGTCACAGACACAGATGTTGGAAGAACTTGTCCATGCCAACACACTTCCTGAACAGCGTTCATATCTGCTTTGCAGCTTTCAAAGATCTCAGCTATTCAGTGAGCCGCGAGCAGTCTGTTCAGCGTACGAACATTCCAAATGCAGAACCTTACATTTTTGACCTTTATAAGTTCTCTGGGATCGTTAACAGTTAAGTTTGTCCTTCTGAGCATTGAATTTGCACTATCACTAGAAAATATCCCCTTCTAGGGACCCCGACGCACAACGTAATTTGGATCTTCTTTGCTGAATCCCCTACTTCGTGAGAAGAGAACCCAGGTAACATGGTTCTCTAATCAGTTCCTCGTGCGTACTCTTTGCCCTCATCTTCCTGATTACGATGAGCCCAACGCTCGTCGTGATCAGGGTTTTCAGGGGGCAATGCGAGGAAGTGAAGATGAGTTTTCACTCACGTTAAGGGAATGCAAAAACGCACTATGTACGTATTATACATACGAATCTACCTATCTACTTTCTGAACGATATGGACTTCTCTTCTCAATAAAGACCAGAAATCTGTCACAGACACATATGTTCATACTCGTACATAGTACGTACTCGTTTCTCTTCCTCCGCCCATGCTAGACACACATTTTCATAAATATATTCGCACATGACGCCATCGGTCACAAGAATATCTTTTCACCGGTGACCAAAAGTAAACACAGTGAAATATGTATGCAATGATTGCGTACCCCAGTAGTCAGAGTAAAGTACCCACCCTCCTCAAAGCTTCAAATGGAATTTCCTTTTCGCATTCCACCATATTCCCACAATCAGTTTAATTCACTCATGAGCTTTACTTCGATCACATTGCAATTACTCATCAGCTTCTTCCATCACGCATGACAAATGCGAATGACTAGTGGCACGTGTTTCTCATGACGTCCACTTGCAGCAGGGTTTCCAGTATGCATCACAGTCAGCGATCAACAATGAGTTGAGTACCGACCAAGTGAAAGCATACACAAATCTTGTTAACCACGTCCAAGACGTTATCGTTGAACATAAACCGTGAGCCGGTCAAATTGAAGAGCTTTCTTCTTTTTGCTGTCCGTAAAGAAGAACAAACCGATGAAATCTTGTATCTTAATGGAAATTGCTGTTGTATCTTTAGGATTCTAACTCAAACTCTGTTCGGTGCAGCTACATCGAATCAGAGATAGTGATTCACAAGATACTGGGATCAAGATTGAGAATGTGGGGATCCCCATTCCATATTTTTCCATACAAGCATTTACGTCAGAGTGTTTGGTAATCACAGTCATGCCTCTCACATTGGAGAACTCTCCATTGCTTTCAACTGACACCCAATGGTTTCACAAGCGATATTTTCTCCCATCTAACCAGAGAAGATACTTGACATTCAGACTGCTTTTAAAAAAAGACAGTACTCAAGACTCATCAAGGACTGACACAATAGGATTCTGAAGAAACTACAGAGCCAGAGCTCTGAAAAGCTCTCCCGCATCCAAGCTTATCTTGTCTTACCTTGAGGAATGGAATCACCTTCTAGTTCACAGTGTTTGACAATAATTTATGAACCTCAATCTTTCTATTACTTCACACGGTTGTGATTAAGTCCTAAGTGGAACAGACACTGAAAAAAATCACAGAATCTCTCAACAGGAATTGGCCGTGGTGACTTCCGTACACTGATATACAAGTTACTTGCGATGAATAAGCATGGAAAACCCTCTGTTTGTTAACTTTTCTCGCAATTCCATCGATGTACTGAAGAGGTGTGCCGAACTTCAGCTCATTCTCTACTTTTTGTCAACAATAAACCCTTAACAACAGATGAGATAGACGCCATCTAAAACATAGGCTTTACAATCACAGATTACATCGATAAAACCTAGCAAGTCAAGTACGCTCACTTCGACTCTTGTAATAAAATGAAATCACCGGTGCTTAGGTTTTTCGAAACCTAGAGAGGTGATTGATTCATCCACTTGTGAATCAGAGTCTATGTCGACACTGATTGCAGTTCTCTCAGGGCCTTCTTGAGTCTCAGCGACAGTCGCTAAAATTGGCAGGGATCGACTTGAGAGGGAATTACTTTCAGAATAGTGATCTGCTTCAAAATCAGCTCAGTGCATTTTGCGCTAGAAGCTATATATAAGTCTCCTGTTATATGTAGTTCACCCCTTCCGACTTAAAATTCTGTTACTAAAATTTTCTATCGGAACAAACTTCAAATGACTTCAAGGACTTGAATGACTTTACAATGACCTCAAACGGTTTCGATGAATGCACTGCATTCAATTTGAATTCATTCGTTTGACTTCAACCATTTGATTGGGGAAAATTGACTCGACTCTTACCCACCGACTAGCTATCAAAAGCTGTAGGAAATCTTTAGAGAATTCCAGGCGTTAACACAAGCTTAAAAAATGCTTGCTTCTCAGTCCAATGGTTTCTCCTAACAAATTTGACGCTAAGCTATCGAAAGACTTGTTCACAGGACAGGGGCCACTTAATCACCATTTCAGAAAAGCAGAAGAAGATCGATAGAGTATCATCCCCCTTCCCACGTCTGGTTAGAATGGCAATAAGTTGTCTAAAGTCTTTTCTCCTGAGCAACAGCAAAAATCCCGCGAATTTTGTACAGACGTTCGGGACAATACGACTAAATGAATACTCTCCCTGCATCGTGGAGAGTGATAATAAATAAATAAACAGCTGGCGCGGCAGCTTGGGATGAGCCAATGTATCTTCTCACAATCATTTTCATTTTCCGCACGAATTGAGAAGCTTTTTCACGACAAAGTATACTGCTGGAGGTGTGTCATTTCCGGACGAGAGGTGGTGCCCCGAAAAAGGTTCAGTGGACATTGCTGGGGCTTGAACCACTGAGGCACGGCGACCACTTGGATAGCAGTGCCACCTACAGTTGTGTTTATAGGGAATCCAATCGTCAATGGAGGCTCTGACCGAAGACGCAGGTTCAGGTCCTGAATAATCATCCCCTGAACCTTGTCTAACAATCTCATCTCATTTCCAAAGATCCCAGTGCTACCTAGGATCCAGACAAGAGTCAAAGAGTTCACCCTTGCTACCAAATTTAGAGAGTTTTTGCATTAACGGACTATTTTGGAACTGGTTAAAGGGTTAAGCAAGACCTAAAGCGCAGTTTGGCTATCGCTAGAGACGCAGACGCTCCGACACTTCTACCCATACCATGCAATATATGTATACAGTCCGTAGCCATAAGGATAGGAAAAGTCTCTGCTTGGAAAACGGAGAGTAAAGATTCGACTACAACCCAGTCCAAGCTCAGACCCTGGCGGAAGACAGCCGTTGACTTTGAACAGCACCCGAAGTTCTGGCGTCATTGCATCAGATGGTATATCAATGGAACCAGGGTCGTGGTATAAGTGTCTTACAGGGAAGAAGATCAAGCAGAGCATCTAGCAGCGACAGGCGTAGTCGAAAAGACACGCGTTCAACCAAGACAATCGCAGAAAGCAGTCCCATACCCACGAGAAAGATCCCTCCACCAAACAGTTGACTCATAGGCTAGATATGGTCTTATTATAAGCGCTTGCATCCGAAGGATCCGTTCCAAATCATGCTTTTTAATTTCTTTCAAAAAAAGTTTGCTAAACTGACCCTTGCACAATAGACGACAATTCTCTTGGCATCAATTATTCTACACTTGTGACACAATAGACGAACAACCTCTGATTCTTACGAAGTGAATCAAAAACGGATACAGATCGTTGAGACAAATTTTACATTTCCTTACAGCCCATCGACATTTTTTTTTTCTTTCATGACATCCTGCAAAATTGGCGCCGTAAATACCTCTGAATCATGTTCCCTTAAAAAGAAATTCAACACACACACACACATACATATACTCGTGAAACATTCCTTACCAGCAAGTGTGCGGATAAGGAAAATATTTAACTCGCTCTGGTGTCGCAACTCATCATCCCAATGGAATGCGTTCGAATGCACCACCAACACCATTGCACTCATCACACAAACGACAAGGGCGGCAGGTGAACGATTCAACTGTGCTGTGCTGCACACACCACCGAGAGCCACCATTTAACCAGTTTCACATCCTACTTCCGCTTCGCGAATGCGGACAGCGACAACGACAAGGAATACGATAAAACTGTGCTGCAAGATCGTTAAAAAGCTCTTCGCCACCGCATAGCGCAGCAACATGGCAACATTTCCTGTTTTTAATCAAATTTCTACTCAACGTCTATGATCCTCGAAAGGGGGATGAAACCCAAACGACTGGTGGTCCATTTGAAACTGTTTTCAATCTAATTGAAGAGAAAAGTAGCTATCATCATCGGTTTTTTCGGTTTTCATCTTGAATGGAACGGAATTTTGAAAAACATTTTCGAAAATTTGGAAACCATTTCGCTGAGAAGAAACCAAGGAAACACAACGAACCATAAAGTGCGAAGCCAACCCGAAATGAACATCAAAAAGTGCCAACAACAACAACAACGATTACGAAAAACGAAAGGAAGTGAAGTTGAGTCCCCTTTGGACTCTTTGTCCTCCCTCGCTCAGCTAAAACTTCTCAAGGAAATACCAAAATATTAATTCCTCAAAAGCAGCATTGGTGTTTCGAAGCCAGCTTCGGGTTCCTCGAACAGCAGACGCAGCACAAAAGAAAACGAGACCCAAGAAGAACCTTTTTAGACGGGACAAGACAAGCGCGGAGGGCACAAGAGAAAAATGATTTTCTTCGATTTTTTTTCCCTCGATTCGCTGGATGGCTGCGCTGCTGCTGCTGCCAGTGTTATGTTTGTTCGGTTCGGTCGGTGTATATTGAAGCATTTTCTCTTCCCCCTCGTCGCATACTACACATGGCAAGGCAGGCACTGCTGTTTCATCATCATCGTGAGTTTCCATCGACCCAGAGAGCACTTTGTACTGGCGGTCGGTCTGTCCGTCGAATATGCTGGTTGGCTGACTGGCTGGTCGGTGCGATGGTTAATGCCTTCCAACGAAAAACGAGATTCAACGAGATACTTTGGTACGAACAAGGGGAAGGAAGGTACGGACGGCGTAATGGTATTATTTCGAATTTTATATTCCTCTCTACCACTGTGGAGTATTGTGTACACCTCCCGCACCCCCGTATCCAGATGTAGCTGCACTGAAACGATTGTGCGCTCTGCTCTGCTTGCGTTATTCGATGTATCTGAGGGTATGTATCGCATCGCAGCTATACGAGAATAACCCTCCGCCACACTCTACTCGCCCAACATCTGCCGTGCGTGTGCGAATGAATGTTGGATTATTGCAGATGCAGGAGAGGAAGGACGTTGCTTGTCTAAGGCTGCGTTCGCATTGCAATTGAATTCAGTGTAGAGTAGCATTTTAAGGTTTCGAGGGAGTTTTTTTAAAAGTTTCTTCTAGATACAGGGTGTTCCAGCAAATGATATAGAATACAGATCTATCGAGTCGAGCTGGACATTGCAGTCTTCGACCGATGTTCTGTGGATTGTTCTGTAATCGGCAGGAAAGTTGCGGATGGGACTTATCGTTTGAAAAAGAAAATCAGGCGCCGCAAAATCGAGCTTTGAGGAGTCTTGTAGACACAGGCAGTATTCTGTTTTCCCTCGTTTCCATTTGGACCCGAATCTTTGTCGAAGATAAGGTTAGGCGGACAGAAGAAACTGTACGATAAAAAATAAATAGCTGGCGCGGCAGCTCGGTATGAACCAAAACCTAGCTTCTTGCAACCATGGACAGCTCGCAGGGAAGTCCAACGCACCAACCACAGACCACTTACAACCTGGAACGATACCTTAACACTTTATGCTCACTAGAATGGTTAAAGATTCTTCATTCATCATTCATAAGGTCTTTTCTCGTAATAGAATGACCAGAGTTTCCTTCTTATAACACAGGAACTGAACGCATTCTATCTGCCGCTTGCTATCAACAGGCAGAAATCGCCTCAGACACCTCTGCGTTTAAGACAAGTGTGAGTCCTTACATAAATGCAGGATTCCTCTTTTGCTAAGATGTAGGTAGAATTGGTAGCTTCAGTATTCCTGATGCTGAAACCTAATTAGCGCTTTAGCCGGACAATCGCAGCGGATATGAAACACTGATTCCTTCTCACTCTCATTGTTGCAGCTGTGACAATGCGCGTTAAAGGTAATGCCTGGTTTGAACGAGGATGTTCCTATAGGCCAGTTTCCTGTACTGATTGGCACGATCTTTGCAATGTCTGTGCGAGTTGGGACCACATCTGACATAATATGACACAATTTCGCAGCCCCCGCCACCTGATGTTAGCCTCTGATAGGAAGTGTAAGAGGATTCTTCCCCTGACGGTGCTCAACAGAAGGTGATCACAATTTGCGAGGGATCTGTCAATGGCTGAACCTCTAATCGCTAGCTCTTCAACCCGGTCATAAAATAATAAATAGCTGGCTCGACAGCTCGGAATGAGCCAAGGCCTAGCTTCTCGCAACCATTCATGTTGTGCGTGTTGTATTGTTTGTACAAATGGAAGGGACCTACAATTTATTGCCGACTCCGAACGGCGAAGTGAGAAGCTTTTTCATGACAGATTATACTCCCGGAGGCTTGTCAATCCCCGACGAGAGGTGGTGCCGCGATAAATGTTCGGTGGAAATGGCTGGGGATTGAACCCACGCTGCTTGGTCAGCAGTCCAACGCACTAACCACTGAGCCACGGCAACCACCCGGCCATTGCCCTCTATATTACCAACAAAGACAAGACTTCAAGATCTTCTTTCTGTCTTTCTGTCTTCTTCTGTGATTGCTGACTTCAACAAAGCGAGTCAGCCGCAATGCAAATTTCACGGGACTACGTCACACAGTGTTAACGTGGGGATTCAATAGTATTGGGACATAGAATGGTAAAAAGCATTTGTCAATGTTTGAAACATGGAAAACATAATAGAATCAAAACGTCGTAATTCGAAGGTAAAACGTCACATTTGTTCTAATAATTCAGCGTTTAATACACCTTAGGTATTCCATGAATTTAAAGGACAACAATGCGACCATTTCCTGACGTTTTTATCAACTAAAATATCCTATCGAGACCAAATTGTTCTTTTAAAAGTGTGAACACCTCCTAAGCCAACGATACACAACCAAATAACCTTCTTCTTTGCACAACCATCAACTTTCATGCGCACATAAACGTGCCTTAAACTGAACTCGAGTATTTGTTGTTGTGTTGGTGGTGTCTCACATTGAACGGTTGTGCCACATCCACCCAGCACCGACCAATATTTATATCTCTTTAGCTGTCTGTATAGCTCGGGCTTATACCACATCTGCCGTATAACTCCAGCATAATAGTCACACATCCGTACATACACATCCCAACAGCACCGCACAGAGCACAATGGAACCCATGGCACCGTCATAGTAATAGCAGCCAACAACCAACCTTCCGCAGAGCACATAACCATATCCAGGGCGATAGCTACAGCTATAGATATAGCAGATGTATGGCTCATGGCTCGGCACCAGAGTCAGACTGGATAGAATTGGATAGGGGAAGCAAAGGAAATGGGGGGGCGGGCGTCGTGGTCTTATGAGATACGACCGACCTGCAAGAGGATGACGGGCTGTTTGGTTGGTGGTGGGTGGATGGGTCGTTCTGTTCGGTCTTTGGACGACTAAAACGGGCGTCATCAGCTACACTCACTTACTCACTCACTCCCTGTGAGTACTGCAGATGAGGAGTATAAAGTATGGAGTGTGGAGTATGGTGGAACGTTGTTGTTTTTTTTTTCTTGTCCGCCTTGGTATACAAATTCCTATTACGCTTTCTAGTTTAAGTTGTATGCTTGCGATAATGGCATCTCTCTACTCATCGTCGTCGTCGTCACAGTCGTCGTCGTTGTAGCCCGTTCGTAGCCGAGTGCTGTTGGAAGAATACTACTGCTGCCTCAACGACGAAGAAGAACCAAGAGTTTTGTGCTTTTGTCCTCGCTGCAGAGCTCTCTCTAGCTATATCCCAGTCTATATAGATGTTATTAATGTTGATGATGAAGAAGTGGTGATGGTGGTGGTGGGCACCACTTAGCTAAGGATGAGGGTGGACTCAGAAGGTCTTTTAATCTGTAGCGCCCGTTATTTCTTTTTTTGAGGACATGGCGAAAAGCTTTTCGTTCGTTCTCTCTTCTCTTTATACCGGTTCCTGTTTGTTTCTTTTTTCTTTTTGCATTATTATGGCAGGAAATTTTATTTTATATCCTTTTTGCGTTGATGCACACACCGCGTACACACCAGCACAGGCTAAGGACGAACAAGGGAAGCGTTTTCTGACATGACATTGTTATCAAAATGGAAACTTAGTTTGCTCTCTTTTCTCAGTATTTCCTCTTTGCGAAGAGATGTCCTTTAAACATTTAAAAAACAAAAAAAAAACCAACGAAATAAGTAATTTATGGAAATATGTTAATTAGAAAATCGTTTGCTAATAATTGTCACAGCAACAAGATTAGGCGAATGGTAAGCATACGCCACCGTGGTTAAGTTGAGTTTCTGTGGTCGCTTTCGCAGGGGTACTTAAGTATTTGCATTTTTGCGAGGGAATTTTGAAACGGCCGTTGGATTTATTTGTCCGATTGGACCGACTGGGAAGGATCTTTCAATTCAAATTTTTGTTTCTATTAAAAGAGTTTTGTAGGCGTGAAGTTTCAAAAGCAAAATGCTTAATCACTGGCTTTCAGTTTGTGTAACGGTTTATTGCCATTTGAAATGGAATCAACCTTGTCAACCTCTGCTCAGGACTCTTCAAAGGTTAATCGGGCTTATGGGCGAAAGGTTGGTAATTCGATGTCTTAAGACCCGTCTTAGTACCTATCAAAGTAATAATAGTCCTGGCGCCCGACACAAGAACTCTGAGCCGTCGTTTTGTAGCACCTCAACTCACTTAAGATTGCTGTAGAATTGTGTATTTGGTAGACCGTTTCAACAGATCCAACAAGTGAAATTTAGGATTAGTTATGAGATTTCTTTCTTCAAGATTTGCTGAAGGTCGTTGAAAAAGAGTTTATCTCGTGTGCGAAATCTGGCTGTGACTGATGTCAGACATCTGCACAAGAAGTGGTAAAGATTTCAATGCCCGTTTCCATCATTAAATCTTTGGCAGTATGGGCTAAATGGAATGCCGAGCTTTAAAAATCGCTCCAGCCCTGTCAATGTTCATTGCTATCTACTTTCTTCAGACTACAAGAGAGATAACTTAGTCGTTAGGCACACATTTGTACGTAACACCTTGACCATCGTGCAGCATACTTGATTCCAGTATCTCCAGTGAAATCTGACTATCGATGTAAGTGGTGATATCCTTCTTGAAAATCGCTTTCATTTCCACTATTTCCGCAAGTCTAAGTACAACCAGGACCTCGAATTGAAATACACTCCGCGCATCCGGTGGTTTAAAGGATTCAACTATAACCGGATCCGGAGAACTTCAGCGCTTCCTTTATCGTCAATTAGATTTAGTATAGATTGCAATTACATTTCGTTACTCTTTCCCTTTCCATTTTTCTATTTCCGGATGCACTGTGTTACACCGTGTCAAAGACGGAAAGGATGTTGTCGTGGATGTCAGATTGGCCGATACGCGATATGTAACTTCGTTTAGAATTGAAGAGTCCCTTCTACTGGCCTTCATAGGAACGAAATTAGTTTACCTCGGCGCGCTTTCTTACGTCCATTTGAAGAGAGTAAAGAAAGGTATCCTCTGTAGTCATGCCAGCCATATCGGCACAAGCTTTGCTTAGGTCTGCAGTATGTAGGAGCAACCTTTTCAGGTGAGCCACCAGTGTTTTGTAGACTGTGACCATGGGAGTTAGAAGGCTGAAGTGTGGTTTGTTTAGCGCGAGCAGAGTACTTGTTTTCCTGTTGCTATGGTGTGTCCGCATCTTAGGATGCTGCTAGCGGGCTCCATGTTAGGACTGAGCGGTTGACCAGAGTATTCTTCAGTTCCGACCTTATTTTACCTGTTTCTTCGGTCCTCTCATGACACCAAACACCTTTATGTCCCAGGAACCAACAGTGTATACCGTTGTGCCCTGAGCTCAAGACGAGAAGCTCGTTCCGGCATCTCATTACTAGGCCTGATTCTATCACTGCGGAAGAGATGGTTTGTCTCTCCGTGGAAGTGCTAGTAATGACAGTTCTCCTTGGCAGACAATACCAAACCTTCGAGAGTTTTATTTGTCATGAAAGAGCTTCTTAATTCGTCTTTCGAAGACAAGTGACAAGTGCCAAGTGCTGTTTTAGACTAGAGCCTTCTCGCCCGAGAATTGTTTCACCAAACGAACTCGTTAACGATGGGTTAAACTAACTTCTTGTCCCAACCTTAAGGAAGCGACATAAAGACTGTTACTTTCCCAGAATTTACCAAACCAAGTTTCGACTTATTTTTACCATAAAACGTGAATTCAAAGACCTCGAAATTCTTATCATGATAATCATTCACACGGCGCGCCTTTATGAGAATAAGTCCAAAACATTGGCCTCTAAAACTTGGCTAACATCCGATTTAAAGCTTTTCTAACTTTTTACATCGATAGCTGTCGATCGCATAGTGCATACGGGTTGTACCGTTTTTCTTTTCATTTTCAACCGACAAGACTCTGTGCGAATGCGATTGCGCCTGCGCCACATGCACTCCATGCGCACAACCTCAAAGCTGGCATTTTAAGACCTGGAAACATTGAGGCGGCCGGCGGTGCGCACTAGAGAGAACGAACTCTTTTTTCTATGAGAGGCTTAGAAGCTGCAAAGCTGTGATGTAGCCGCCATTGACTTTCGGAGTACGGTGGAGAGTCAGATAACTGTCCGTGGATAGGAATGGGAGTTTCGTTTCCATTTTTTTTCTGCTTCTTCGGTCTCATGCTCGAGCTCTGCTCGTGTCTTTCCTTCGTTGTTGGGTATGTGTGTTCTTTTCTTTCCTTTCGGCTGGCACTGTTATTCGATTTCTACTACGTCTTTGACTTTTTTTTTTATTTTTATCCCCAGTGCATGGCGTGTGGATTCGTTATGGGCGAGATGGGAAAAGGTGGTCGCCGCCACCGACACCGCCATCGTCGTCGTCGTCGCAGTCGTCGCCGCAGTCTTCGTTGTTGTGTCGTCAACGCGGTACAACAAATTGATTCAAAGCAGAATAGTTGACAGGCGGGTGTGCGACGGTCGAAGGGGGAGGCGGCATGCGTTGTGTCGTAAATGACGTTTGGCCGCGCTCTTTTTTCTGCCCTCCTCCACCAGCACCACTCGTCCGCCTCTCGTCATTTCTTGTTTTTTTGTTTTTTTCTTCAGGGCGAATAGCAAGTTGATTGCATCAACTTTGCTGTTTGTTGTGGGACTTTGGATCTGTACGGTGTGGAGTGTGTGCTGTTGTTGTTGCCGATGGTGGTAGTGCTAGAATTTTGGGGGGTGCCGGCATGGACGACGGTATTAACGGAACACACACACAGGCACAGCAGGACATTATTGACGTCGTAGTAGCCATAGTCAAGAGAGTAGTTAGGTAAGTTGATGGACGAACTTGGGGGTAGTTTTGCTCGTTGGTTCATTTATGGCTGGCATCGGTAGCATTGCCACCCTTGCCCTTTGGATGTTTACTTAGACTGGCATAAGGCCGAGTGGGTGGTTTCTGTGTGGTGCATTGAGAGAGAGAAACACCTATGCGTCATAACGTAACGAACGATGGGAATGAATAAATTTTTGGTATTTTCGATCTTTCAATGAGATTTTGACGTTTCGAAGGAATGTGACATGCGGCGAATTGATATAAATGTCACAGGCTATAGGTTGCAGGTTGTGAGATTAATTGGAAACATTAGAGAGAGAGAATCGGATCGCCGTTTAGGCTCAATTTTGTGCTTAAGAGATGGAAGGAAGAGCATCGCTTGGCGGGTGGATTTTTGGCGAATGGTAGATGGTTATTGGTGGTCGGTATTCGTTGGTCTCGTTGGCCGTTGCTCGCTTACAGCAAATATGTTGGTGAAAGGAAAAAACAAAGATGGGGTCGTACTAGTCTTGTTTTGCAAGGATTTGAGTATACATTGTCAATGACAGGTGAACTTCTGAATATTTAAGTGGTTTGCAAAATTGTCGAAGTTCTTTTTCTGATGAGATGTACAAAATTGGAAACAAAAACTGACAATGCAATGCCATAAAGCATGGACACCGAACAGGCTACACTGATACAGAAAGACTGATAACCCAACAGATCCACTGACAACGCAACAATCTCGGGTGTTTCCGTGGTTTGCCTTGAGTTTCAATTTTAGGAAAAAGGTATGAACTCTGAAACTTGTGAATAGTTTCACAGTTCGCTTTGAATTTTTGGGATTTTAGAGGGATTTACACCAAAAATAACGTCGCGTCGTAAGCAAACCCTATTCAGTTGAATGGCTGCATTAGGGACTACTTCAGACTATTCTCAGATCTGACTTTAGAGTTGTGGGCAGTCCTTTGCATTCCTTCCGCGTCGGTGCTTACTAAGTTTCTTACTTGTGATTGAGCTGGGCTAGTCCTCAATGGTCCTCTTTAGTTAGCTGCCTCTAGGCTGAGGTTCTCTCCAAGACGTCCGTGTTAGTGTGATATTTTGTTAACAGATTGTACATTGATTTGCAAAGCTTCCGTTATGCTCTTGAACGCACAACTGATAGCTGACGCTGCAAAGTTTCAGTAGCCATCCTCTCCACCCAACCTTAGACCTTTATGTTCTCCAAATATTTGTAATTACAAATTCTGTGTTCGACATAAGGGATATGGATGCTTTAAAGAGATGCACATGTGTGAATCAAACAATTATTTTCCCAAAAAAGTCCTCAACCTGCATGTCAACAAACAAAAACTATTTTTACTGATTTTTTTTTTTTTTGTCTAAATTCTAAAATCGAAAATCCCCACAGTGTTTTAACCTCAATAACCTGTGAAACTCTAACTCTAACTTTCAAATTACCAAAACATCTCCAATGCAACTGTTAACTTTATATCAAAGTTAAAAAAAAAAAAAGTCCACTAACCCACGTCCTTCAGAATGGATAGAAAACTGAATCCTACCTACATTATTCATTTGAAAGCAGCCAACAACGACGTTGCCTAACACCAATTTCCAACCCCTACAGTGGTAGAACCAACTCGACTAATACACAACATCCCCAACAGCATCAGGACCAGCAGGACTAAAACAACAACAAAACAGAAAAAAAAACAACACACCAGCAAGGAAAATCATTAGATATCTTCTGGAGTGAGCTCTTTCGCTCCTTGTTCTTGTATTCGATGCTACTTCTACTCGTACTACTACTAGTACCACTACTACTGCCAAATGCTTGTTCTTATTCTGCTTCAAGGATATCCTTCTCCTCTTCAATAACACACTGCTGTTGGATGCTTCAACAATTTTCTCATCCCCCTCGGTCGCCCCTTTTTCATCTTCTACCCTTGGCTCCATATCGCCCGCCCAAAACGCCCCATCAAAATGTTCTCATTGGAACAATGCTTCAAGACACAATGCTTGTATCTGTATCTCTCTTTACACCTACCTTTTGGTGTATATCCATATTAAGACTTATTTTCAAGTACATTTTCGAATACAGGGTGTTACAATTGATATGAGAAGGATTATGTACCAAAACATCTGACAGAAGTGACTGTACAGAAAAGAGCCGACCTAATTCAAAATGGAGTGTTTTTTCCAGCTGAAATGACAGCCATCACACAGGCGGCAAAGCTAGTCAAGGAGAATGTTCGTTTGAGATGTGATTCGGCCAGAAAATCCTTGGTAAAATACGCACATAGGCATCTATTTGCGAAGATTTACTGATGGCACTGGACAACGCTTGGCCGTTCCTCGATAAGAAAGTTCCTTTCTCACTTCAAGAGGTTGAAGATGAACACGACAAAAACTTAAATCGTTGGATCTAGCCTTGGTTTGAGCAGATATCGTTGGAGTAGGAGGAGACGGTTACACGTCTTCTACGCATCTTCCCTGCTCTATACATCTTCTACTTCAACAATTTCTGAAGAAGTTATAGAGACGATGATAGATCCAAGCTGCAAAGACATGGACAGCTGCAAGCTGTAGAGACGTGGAAAACTTCTGTTGACGTTTTTGGAGGGTACTCCCTTCTTCTAGATCCGTCCTTTTATCAAAAACAGTTCGCAACAACATTAGACCTCAACTCTACTGGAGTTGTAGTTTTGAGTTTGACTTCGAAGTCAATGAGAGGGACAAAATAGCCTGGTTCTACCTGATTCACTCCGACCATCAGTTGGACTCTTATAATAGACAGTCTTACGCGTTTTAATTTGATTGGCCGAAATTCTTGACTGACCAGTCCTTTCACAAGTCAATTGTTCCGTCGTTTTAATTCTGCTTTTGCAGCCAACTATTTCGCATAGATGTCAATGGGAAGACCGTGCAGGATCGTTTTTGGTGCCAAATTTAAAAAGGCTTCCTTAGTTCCACCTACAAGATTTGCTCCCAAGTTCATTGCCACCCTGTAGGCATAACACAACAACATACCGCACACAAATGTTAAGAAAGACAGCAACAACATCAGCCACTGCCACCGCCAACCATTGAGTGTAGGATGGCAACCACTATTGAGAAGTACACGAACGAAGCAGTAACCCACTACCCACCTACAATACCCAAGCCCCAGCGACGTCAGAAAATTCTGATTAAATTTCTCCCGAAAATTTGTGGAGGATCCCAAACAACCACCCACCCACCCACATCTCTAATAAACACAAAACTCACCCCCGGCTCTTACTCCCACTCCCAAAGGAAAATTTCCATTTCTCTCTGTGTTTAGAAAACAAAAATGAATCAGGCCTGGGATACGGCGAGAGGGTTGTTTTTTTGTTTTGTTTTAGCACTGCAGTCAGAGGACAACTAATGCGCTTATGCGTCTCACCCTTGGACAAGTTTCTCTCAAAAGCGAACTTACGCCGCTGAAACCCCGAAAAGATACTTTTACTAACCATGTGCTTCTCGTGGCACACGCTCTCTCTCTTTCTGTCTGCCGCCCTATCTCCAAAGAGGCAACAAGTTTCCATTAATCAAAAAAGATGAACCGAATGGAGAAGAAAATAAATGGAAATGTGCACGTAGTATCTCCGGGAAAATAAAACGGGTGTAATGCCATATGCACGTGTGCGTGTCTGCTCCGTCTGCTCGGATGTCTCGATATTTGGGAAATCGTAGTGCACGACGACGCGTCTTCGAATCCGAGAGATTCTCGACCGAAAGTTTTCCCATTCATTCATACATTCATCCATTCGAGTGCGTTGAATTCCCGCGCGCTGTTCTGCTGATGGTACCGATAGATTGACTGCCAGTGAAAGGGCACTACACGACTGTAGCGACGATGACAATGGTGTTCACCACCACCACGTCGTCGTGGGTCTTGGGTCGTTCTCATCGTCGTCGCCTTCGTCTACGGTCTTCTGTACTGCAATGAGGGTGGTTTGCTGCTGCATTTTTGGCATGGGCGCGCTGGTGGAATGGGCCCGGTCCACAAGGGACCCTTTCCCTTTTCATGGTTCCTTCTTTTATCTCCCCCTCCCGGCGGATTATCGTTTCAACAATGACATTTGAGAACTCGCGCTCGTTCTAGTTGCACTTGAATCCGTTAGCGAGGGCTATGTTCAGGGATTTTCCCTTCATTGTCCAAAAAAGAGGGTTGTAAATCAAATTGTCTGGTGGACGGATGGATGGATGGATGATTTAGATGCAACTTGTGGCGTTTTGTTTGCCAATTGAATGTGTGAGGACGTGTGGTACGTCGTAAAGATGGAACTACGTTGTCGACAAAAGAAAAGGTGTGAGGTTTTTATAATGACTTCAGATCTAATTTTCCTTTGGCCGGAAATTATAGTAAAGAAGCAGAAAAGGCAGGACACCTGTGAAGCTGGATGTCAGTAAAGTTTTCATTTTTATGTCCATATTCACATTTTGCTCTTTAAAATCGTGTTCCAAGGACTTGATTTCCAAACAGCGTCTACATATCCTAGGCTAGGCTATCGCCAAACGTAGAGCTCATTTTAATCACATATATCGCACACCTCACCATCCTCTATAACTCAACCTAAGAACGTGCAACCCCACCGACGCCGTCATCGGGAAAACTATATTGTGGAAGAACGGTCCTCTAAGAAAAGGACAAAGCGGTGCGGGTCCAAATGTACCTTTGCAGCCTAGTTTGACTCTAATGTCACATTATGAAAACCACGAAAAGTGGGCAGCAGCACAATTGTGCAGCCTGGAAATAACCTGGATCCTGCGGCAACAATAGTTGATAAAGTGGCGGTTCTGCCCGTGAAATATCCGTGGATGGTCGATGCCGGAAGGCTTGGGAGAGGAGCACAAGTTCAAGTTCCATTTCAAGAATGGGAGGTTAATGGTCGACCTGGCGGTGAAAGGGGTCGCGAATATATGTAGTAGTAGACTCTAGCAAGGCAATAGGCAACAGAAATATAAACCGCAATTTGGAATAGAGGATCCTTAAAGAGAAATTCATGAAACTTGGGAGAAGGTACAAGGCTAGACAAAATTCTATGGAAATTTACACCAGCCTGAGGGAGAATAACCTATGTTCCGTCACATTCCCATTTCAGAGTCACGAAACTCTTAAAGAAACTAGATATAGCAAAAGAAGGCCGTTTAAGAATCTGCAATGATACCAGCGAGATTCTCGCACATTTTCTGGATCCTTGTTGTGCACTGACCCACAAAAGAGTGAAACATTTGAGAAATTACCCTCAGACAAGGATATGCCAACCTTGGATTAGCTTCTCGTTCTCAGATTTCTAGCAGAAACCAGGGTAGAGAGTTTGCTCTAGGGTGGAATAGAACTGGAATAGAATTAGACACCAGGAACTTCGAGGCGCAGCTTGCAACCGCCCTCGTTGTGAAACCAGTAGACACGACCATGCAACGGAAAAAGGCAACAACTTCATTACTACTTATGAAATGCAATGGAACGTACTAGGGCTTGGTCTTCGGACTGTCTATGGCAGATGGAAGAACCTGTAGGTCGACCAAGAAACACGCAAATCAGTGCAAAACGACTGAAATTAAATGAAGAAACCTTATGAAGATCTGAGACATATTGCCAGAAACCGGATCAATACTAAGGTTTCCAAAGGCCCTAGGATCTACAAGGGACAGCAAGTAATGTTTGGTCTTAATCGACTCGAGAATATTGCGTTTCTATAGCTCGGGCCGCCGTGGCTCAGTTGTTAGTGCATTGGACCGCTGACCAAGCGGCGTGGGTTCAAGCTCCAGCCAGGAACACCGAACATTTTTCGCGGCACCACCTCTCGTCGGGAAATGACTAGCCTCCGGGAGTATAATCTGTCATGAAAAAGCTTCTCAATTCGCCGTTCGGAATCGGCAATAAATTGTAGGTCCCTTCCATTCGTGCAAACAATATAACATGAATGGTTGCGAGAAGCTAGGCCGTGGCTCATCCCGAGCTGTCGCGCCAGCTATTCATTCATTTATAGCTCAGGGCTGTTGGGATCGACACCTTCACGCTGTTGACGATTCTTCGTTCCTTCTTTGACAATTTAAAAGGAAAAATGTGAAGCAGGGTGCCTACTAAATTTTGGGCTTTTTTTAATGTACAGAGATTATACCTCGAAATGGTTTTGAAAAAATTATTTGGACTCAAAGCAAACTTCAAACTAAACAAGCTAGTCTGTGCTATCTGTCAGCACTCTATCTCTCACCTTAAAGTTGGAAAAGTCAAAGTAGAAAACCTATAGGTATATTCGATGACAAAAAGTCAAAACCCCAAAGCTACCGTCAGAAACCGCAACCCTTAACCAACGTCGCAGTGCAACTAATCACCCACAAGTGATTTCAAACAGAATAACCTACATAACTTAATTTCTATAAAGCCCACTTCATTTAGAACCACACACACAGAGAACGAGGGATACCTATCAAAAGTCAGTAAAAAGAAATTTTATTCCGCCGCTTTGGGGGTAACCTAACGAAACTTGAAACAGAGCCGAACTGAACTACTCTCTGACTTTCGCGCACATCGTGAAATTTCATTCGAAATTGCTTATTTAAAGCTTTTCCACGGCTGCACTCAACTGCATTCTTAAGGAATCCATCGCACACTTGAGTGTTCACGATGTGGCCCCCAATTCCACACAGAAAAAAAAAAAAGGATAAACTTTCTTCTTCAGTTCAATTGCCAACGATGATGATGATGATTCAAAGATTCAAACTCAAATTGTTGATTCATTTTCCACATAACTGCCATCAGAAGTCATATGACGATGACGACAACGACAACGCCGAACCCACGATGAAGAAACACCACAGTCCGACCAATGGAGGAGATATTGAATCTTCAATTTTTAGTCATACAGTCATCTAGTGGATCTATCAGCCGATGGAGCTGCCTCAGTGAAAATATAACGCAGCGCACCGAAAAATCCGACAAAAAACAAAACCATCATCCAACCTTCACATAAAATCCGAACTCGTCGACGTACGTGCAGGCAGGCAGCGAAATCCAACAACAAGAACAAGGCAGCAGTAGCAGTGGTAGGAGTAGATATGTATAGCTAAGCTATATCACACCGTACACTTGCTAGCAACATCATCGCACAAGCTTATGCACATAAGGAGCCACCTAGAGCCTAATTATGTACACACACATAACGACATACGTACATAGATACACCGACCCAAAACCCGTACATACGACGGATCCATTGGATCCATCCAGCGACAACACCATACAGCAGAGGCAGCAGTTTCATTTCGTTGTACAAAACCCCAAACCGTACGCTGGGCGGAGGGGGGCCAGCCCGTTCGTCTGGCTGACTGACAGACTGCCTCCCCGATTGCCAAGCGTCAGACACAGCGCCCGACCGACCGACAGTGTGCTCGCTCGGTGCTTTTCCATGGTATCTCGCTCGGTCTGTGACTGTAGCTGCCGTTGTGTGTCGTTTCTCCGTTGTCATTATATCGCAACAAAAATATCGTACATATCCCCTGCTTCAGCCATATAACCGAAGCAGGGCGGTGCGTGGGGGGAGAGGCCAGAGCACAGCCAACAACACTCTGTGCCGAGAGATCTCAGGCGCACAACAGCCAACAGCAAAGGGAAAATATTAAAATAATCGCATGTGACGTTTACAGCAGCACTGGCTCCGCTCCGCACACAACAGATACAGATACTATGGAACGTCGGCAGCGACGAGGACGAGAAATTGGTGGTAGTTAGATGAAAATGGGACTGAGCGAACGAATATACAGCAGTATACTCGAAAAAAATACAAAAAAAAAAAACCAACGTTGACGGAAAAAATAAAACGAAAATGAACGCAGAGAAAAAATTGGTTTTCGTTGGAATAAACAGATATTCTGTGCTATTCTAACAGGCGGCGCAATGAGGGGTACACTGGGTACACATGGTCTCTGAGAGACTTTCAGTTATAAAACAGTCATCTCTTGGTGGTGGAAAACTTTCTGTTTTGATTTACCGTTCGGAAGGTTAGGTTAGGTAAGGTGGGTATCCTGGTAGAGCCGGAATGCGCTCCTAGAAGCTGTCTATTTTGCTGTCAGCTGAACCATTTCGATTTGGCAATAAAATTACTTATGCAGCGTACCTCTACTTCTGATAAATCACAAAGATCCTCAAAGAAATATTTACCTAGTAACTTATATTTAAATCTAGCTAATGCTGGGCAGATGCCCGAAAGGAGTAGATTGGTTTCTTCCTCCACATCGTCTCCGGAGCTTTTGAAGAAGTCATTGGAAGTGACTCCCATTCGAGTGGCTTCACTGTCTAGCAAGCAATGACCAGTTATTACTCCGTTAAACTATTGTTCTTTAAGTTTGTGGAAATAAGTTTCTCTAATTTCCTTCGAAGACTGAACCTCCGTTTTAAGGATCAAGCAATCGCGGATGTCAGAGCGCTTGGTCTAGAGAACTGCAAACAGCGTGCCCAGGATCGAAGAGGATGAAAGGCTGCCGTGTCTCAGGCAGAGACCCTCCACGGGTCGGGAGCCCGTTAAGTAAGTAAGTAATTTCCTAAGACGATCTGTGAAATTGCAAATGTTTAAGTAGGTAGTCAAGCCTTTTTAGTGAGAGAACAATTTTCTCTTTTCCCAACAGTATAGGCAGACTCTGCAGGCTTTCTGAAGCGACTGTGGGCGCACATTTGACTTATTCAACAAGGCCACTGAACAAATCAATTCTCTTTCGAAAATCGGGCCTAAAACAAGGGCGTATTGTGTCCTTATCAATCATGGTTATGAGTAGTTAGATACGAGAGAGTTCTGGCACTGCGACTTGTTTCAGAACCCTATAGTTCCATCCCTTGATGAATCTTGAGCAGTTTCCTCTCTCCAGAGACCGTCAGTAAGCATCATCTCCGGGTAGATACCAGGAAGGTTGTTATTCGATAATAGACGGCATTCCGTTAAAATACCCAGAAAAGTTGCTTTGCTATCAAGGCTTAGTCTACAGAGTGGATTAAACGAAAGGTTCATGCTGGTGTAGGCATTTTTTCCAGAGGGCAATGGCTCTTTATTATTCCACTCAATAGAAACTGGAAGCCAAGATGGTCTCCTAGGCTTCACTGAATTTGAGGCAACGAAATCATGATCTAATCAAATTGCATCTTAAAATGTTCAAACATGGACGAGTGTGTAGTGTCTATCGGAAGGTTTTGCCGAAATGCGGGAGTTCTGTGCAACACCATGTTTTGTATGGAATTTTTTTTTGAACGATAGAAAAGAAATATCGACAGGGTTCCTTAAAATACAAGATATAGGGAAGTTATGAAAGTTTATCGGAGTAGTCCTGGATTAGTGAAAGATACTATGGTTTCAGAATTTACGTCAGCCACTCTAACTCTACTCTCTCATACATCCCATTTATACCCTATTTCTGTCATTTGAAGCTTTACATCGACGACCCCTTTAAACCCCAAAACTTCATGAGTAAAATTGACAACACACCAAGCCCGAACGCCACTGCGCTACCGCATATCTATCTTCTCAACCAGATTCAAGTTTCGAGGGAACAAAATTAAATATTCTTCATCTGTATATGCCCAGAGATACATATATACATACACCCCAGCAAAACGCACACACACACGCACTCACTCAGTCGCCTTCATAATAAACGACCTCTATATAGCCACAGATGCCTGTATACCGCTCTGTTGGGTTGCTTTGCTGCTGCTGGTTTTGTTCTTTTTTCATTATTTTCTACTCTTCATCCCTTGCCGTCTCAGCCGCCTGCTCTGGTCTGGTTTATAATGGATACAGAGCGCTTCACAATTCACACAGTCTCACACTCCCGCACTCACACACACTCGCACGCCCCTAATGTAGCTGAGAAATTGTATTTTCCAACCAACACATAGCATTCTCTGCCATGCACGAGAGAGTATTTCGCAGCGAACCTCTGTGCGGCTGTGCTTTGCTTGTGTAGTCGTTCGTCGCTGTATGTTTACTTTTTTTGTATGCTGCCAGATAGCAGGCAGCGACCTCTATTGTATGATGTTCACAACCATCTACTGTCGTTCTGGTGGTTCACCGTCTCCGTGCCGTGTGTATGTGCGCGCCAGCAAAACATCCAAATGGTGGAATACGACCGAACTAGTATGGCCTGTGCACTTCATGAAATAGGATGGCGTGCGGAAGTTCGTCTCTCTAAATTTGAAAGCAAAAATAATCTCGCAAATAGAACGCAAAAATCTATCGCAGATACAATTCGTAAATGAAACACTCGATGAAATTGTCAAAAAAAGTTCAATCCAAAATAATTGCACTCGATGCTGTGACACAAATCGGCGAGAAGTTGATAAAAATTTGAAAAATATTCGTTTTGAAACGATAAAAGAGTTGAGAGTGGTGATTTCAAAAGAAAGTGACATAAGTACAAGTTTTGACAGTTGATACAAATATTTCACATGAGACAAGTAAAATAAATATTTTATTTTTTTTTTGCAAAAATTAATTGTGACTGAAATTTTGAGTTAACAAGAACACTAGTGGTGACAAAAATTTTTCGTGTTTTCCTTCGCATTCTACACAATGACGTCTGGAACTGTCATCAGGATAGAAGTGTGAATTTGTATTTGAAAAATGTGGACAGATCCTAATGTAAGTAAACGAATTTTTTTTCTTTTTCATAATTTTCTTTCAAATTAAAATGAAAATGAAAATCACTTCCGTGGCGGTGGGTTTTGTTTATGTTTCGTGGGGAGGCTGTCTAATTTGCCGCGCGATTTTCTAATAAGTGACATCGGGTTCGAACGAACGGTGGTACGATGGGGAAGAGTTTCCTTTTTTATTTGCAACTAACAAATTGACATGTTTATCTATTTGACACATTTGACATATCACAACTAGAGTGAGATTTTTTTTGTCTTTTCTTTATGTGTGCACTTGTCATTTCTAAGAATGAGAGGCAATCTAATATCTACAGAAACAGTTTTCATCAATTTGAATTGATTTTGAGTTGCAATATTATTCGTTCGTTCTCTTTTGCACGCTCGCAAGTACTTCTATTGTTGTCTCTGCTGGTTGTGTGCTTTTTTTAATTTGAAATCTTGTTTTTGTCGATATCGACTCGATGATGCAAAGATCTGTCAAGTGAAAATGATGAATTTTTGACTTTTTTCGAAACTAGTTTAACCCCACACGCACACTTGAGTGTGCGGAAATGGCATAGAATTTTTGGCGACAAGTGACGCGTGAGGGCATTGTGTGGTGTGTGGTATATATTTTTCGGAGCAAATGTCAAAGTTTGACAAATGCGGAACAGGTCTTTTTTTTTTTCCAAGAGTAGACCTACATTTTCTTTTGATTTATTGGTTTGGTGTGATATCCGAGTTGGAACTCTTGTCGATTGGTGGTGGACGGCGGTGTGGTTGCGAAGAAGAGGTTTCGAGTAGGATGTTTCGTGTTTAGATGATAGTATGCCTGAATGGGGGTTGGTGATATTGATATGTTTTGAATTTTGAGACTTGTATTGGGAATGCGGTTGTACTTTCAATTTTTTGGTCTATTTTTTAACTAAATTTCCTGGTGTCATTTGAAAAGTCCTTAATCTTGTGAGAATGCTAAACAAAAAGAATTTCATATGTATGAGCGTCTTAAACACGCCTACCAAAAGCTCTAAGCTTGTAAGTAGGCTGAAAAATACGTACACGAGTGTTGAAGTTCGTGACTAGACTTAGCTTAAAAGTTGCCTTTTGTGCCTTTGAAAGTCCTTACTAGCGTGTTAAAGACTTTGAGTAGACTGAGATTTAAAGATTTTCTATTAGAACATTAAATACAGCGACCAGCTCGAGTCTACTTGCGCCTTCTTATCAAATTTCGATCTTATTTCCCTCAAGAAGTGAACCAGTACACTTCTTAAAACTGACTTCAGTGACTTCCCAAATAGAAAATCTCGAGTCTTTCTCGAAACCCAGAACGTTCTTCTAAACCCAATTACAGTAATACTGGAACCCATTAGGTGTAAACCACCAAGACAACCTTTGCATGATTAAATTGTTAGATTGAAACTGACACTAATCTCTAAAGTGATATATGAGTCAACCCTCCACAACTAAGTTATTAAAGGGCCTGCTAAAGGTTCAATTAAGAACTTAGGACACCCAAGAAATCAACCAGCTAAATCAAGAGTAGGTTTACGTTTCACTACTTAGGCCATTCAATTTACTTTCAACCTAAACCTTTTTGAGGACCTTTGAGACGATCTGAAACCCATGAAAACAAGACAGCAATTTTCTTGTCAGACTTTCATAAGTGAGAATAACCCTTAACAAACGCAGTTTAAAACAGGGCTGGGTGTGTAAAAACCTTCGAATCCACACCCGAGGGACAGCGCAGTAGAAGAAGATCGCGACTCAGGTGGCGCACGTAAGTGGAAGGGGATCTTAACCAACTTGGGGTACGAAACTGGAGGCAGCTAAGTAAAGATCGAGCTGGCTGAATATGCTTGTTGGTTGAGGCGCAGATCCACCCCGGACTGTAGCGCCACTTCTTTGTATTCTTCTTGCTTTCTTCAAGGCGTATGCAGTTTTCATGTCTTGGATATAAGCTCTTGTTTCGAAAATGTGGATACACATATGGAATGACACGCTTAATTACTTATTAATTTTGGCACTACGGTCCAGAGCTTCTCCATTCGATCTAAATGCCATTATGCTCGCACGCCAAGTTGGTTCAAGTCCTTTGCTGACAGTCCTCTGTTTTCCCGACCCCTCAAGGTACATTTGGAACATCTACTCTATATGTCCAAGTAATCTTAGCTCTTCGAGCACATATGAGTGGGGCAAAAAGACCTCCGACGGCCATTCCCTTTTTGAGAAAACACTCTCCCTTCTGTATGGACCGAGGTTCTAAAAAGTAAAACTTCCCTTTCTTATGAACCTCCAAAAACTCAACAGGAGTCGAATCAGCTGGAGAAAGATCTTTGAACAAGAGGCCATTAAGGTAGAGGAACAAGAAAAAAATAAAAAGGCTTATTTTGCCACCATGAATCTGATTTTAAAAATCCAAATTATTGACATTTGGGTGAATAAATCAAATGAAATCTATTTATTCACTTACCCACTCAATTTCTTCTTATGCTGGCTATCTCGTCTCATCATCCATCGTCGTGTTCATACATGAAATTGTTGCTGTTGACAAGTTCATCTTCATCTTCACTCGCGAAACCGTACCGACAGAAAAACCTAACTAAGGGCACATGAGCCTGGGAGTATGCCAAACCTATCTACAGTAGTTTTGTGGATTAAGAAAAAGCATATGATCGGGTCGATGGCTCGAGGTTAACTGCAGGAGTGTGGAATTGACGGCGCTCTTCTGAGGGCCATTTAATTTCTATACACAAACTCCAAGAGCTATGTTCCGATGGACGGCGTTAAATCGACACTTTCACTGTAGGCGTTGGACTTTGCCACGGGTGCGTTTTGTCACCTCTCCTTTTCATTGTTTATATGGATTGGATGTTACAAAGTAGCCGTGGCGAAGAACGGTTCAAATTGGGAGACTTGAGGATAAGTCAACTGCTTTTCGCTGATGACTTGGTCATCCTTACGTCCACACAGACCGAACTTCAGCGCGCACTAGCTGAGACGAAGGTAAACGTGCACTAATCAGAAGTAATTTCATTTCCCGAACGCCTGTTCAACGCACTCTGCATGTTAGTAGAGTTGAAACAGGTGAAGAAGTTTAACCATCTCGGGGTCCTATTCAGGAGTGAAGGAGTAATTTCTACTGAGTTATCTTATAGGATTAGTCAGACTGGAGCAATTTCGAAAAAGGTTGGTCAATCTGTTATCAGGAGGGTTGAACTTAGCATCGCAGCTACTTCTCTGAACGAAGAGGTCCATGCTTCGAGGGTTTGGGCAAGTTAAACGCATGTTCCCAACTCGGCTTCCATGACGTGCCATGAAATCCATACCATCAGCTGTCTGCCTCATCGCCAGACTTGAAGTCAACTTGACGTGCAGCATTTGGCATCTCTTTATTAGAAGCCCAAGTCCACCCCAGTCTGTAGCCCCAACTAAAGTAAAGTTCTACTGTTTGAACTCGCTCTCCAAATATGTATTCTCAAGCCAGTCTAGTTCAGGATATTTTTTAATCATGACAATGGCATTCGTGTACCATCTTCGAACAGTCAGTTGGAAATCATTCAAGGGTCTTGCGTTCCTTCAGCAAATAGAGAAAATTTCTTCAGTCTGATAGCTAAGATTAGTATGCAAATCCCAGAATCAGTCTTCCTATCATTTAAGCTCAACGGAGACTGTCAATTGTTCCATTTTGCACATTCTAACCACATGACATGGCCAATTCAAGATAAAACTCTACTCTAAACGTTTTCAAACGTCTACTGGAATCATGAAAAGCATTTGAAAATTAACGGACTCATAATTTCAAAGAACGTCATATTCCGCACAACAAATGGTGTTTGCCAACCTAGAAACTGATAAAGCGAAATAGATACCATCCACCACGAAACCGATTTAATTTAAAAACTCAAACACAGTTCACCTTCTTTCTAACAAAACTAATTACAAAAATTTTCAACCGTATTCAACAAGTGCAAACACATCCGCAAAGGATAAGATAAAATACCTCACCACTGTCTCTCTCGTCGCTTTCCATTGAAAATGACGTCTGAAACTTGTGCTGGTTTGTTGTACCTATATTTCCTTAATAAGCTTATCATCAACCCCCCGAAAGATAAGTCACAAGGAAAGATAGTCACGTTCATGTTCCAATGTTTCACCTTTGCCTACCATACCTGCTGTCAGAGATACCGCCAACACAATCTGTTCATAGGTGAATTGATTAAATTTTACCCCGGCCGACCAACCGAACAGGGTGAATGGGAAAACAGCAAGAAGAGTACATATGATCACGCAAAATATAATTAAAAACGTAAACATAAACAATCTGCCAAAAAAAAAAGTATCGATCAAAGAAAAACGAGAAAAAAAAAAGAAACTATGCTGAAAGCGGGACAAGAAAGAACACACAAAGGTAAACAAACCTCCCATCTCATCATAAAAATGTCAAAACATGTGTCCACGGCGCTAATTCTTGCGTATTTTTGCGCGACAGTGCCCCTGTCGCACACAGTCAGTCTCAGTAATCACCATCGACGAAGAGTAGGTAACCCCATCATGTGTCACATGAATTAAACGACTTCCATGCTATTATTACCCAAAACTGATAAGGTAATGGGCATAGCGCGCACCACAGAAAATCTCTTCTCTTAAGCGAAGCAGAAAATGCAATGTGCATCCAAAGAAGCAGAAGAAATGTCATCCTTGATGCGGCATGCGACGGCCACCACAACTGTCATTAGCCACTTGAATTATCTAGCAGTGCGCGCCTACTCTCTAATGTGATTCTTTTATTCATTTTCCATTACGTTATATTAGTTTCCTAATCACCCTCCAATGGTGGTGGTGGTGGTGCCCTCACCGCTTAAAGAGAGAGAATTGCAGTCCCGCATCCCGCCGCAACCTAACTGAAGAGCAAAACACCGGGCAAGTAACGCGACACAGAAATAAAAAGGCAACATACGCAATCACAAAGAGAAAACGAGACCAAAACAGGAACTGTCAAAGTCCATTATGAGAAAAGCTTTAAAAAAAAATAAAAATAAAAAAAATTCATCGAGTGTATTGAAACTCCCTCTAGCCAGAAGAACCGGAGCCGCAGCATTAGTCCTCCGTCAAGTCGTGTTGCAATGGCATTTGTTCTCCGTTGCCTGTTATGAACGCACGCCACTCTCTTCTGCCTATAATTTTCTATTTTATTATTACGAGTATATTTCGTATCCCAGAGATACACCGCAGATACACTAAAGTGTATAAATAGGCAGGGCAGACCTCAATAGTCACACACACTCATGTGGCAGCGATATGCATGCGGATACGTGCTGTTGCTGGCTGTTTTCTTGGTGATTCTAAGCAAAAGTTAGGAAGCACGTGAACCAGCCAGCGCGACATGAGAAAGATACACACATCTATAATCGTTTGTCAGTTGAATTGGAGTTGTTGCGTTCTATAGATACGTCTAAGCAGAATCATTATCATACGCATCGTCAGATACACCAGCCACCAGAACAAGAACACGGCAACAAAAATCTTCAAACTGTGGGATCCACAAAGACTGATGGGTGCTGTGTGTTAAATTCGACGGTGGTAGGTAGGCTGGATTTCTTTTAACCTCCAGAAATCATTTGTCAGATGTTATAGGGTTACCATGTTCACTGGAAACTTTGCGGTCTTGATACCAGACGTTTACTCGTTTCAAGGTCTATTGAAAGTTATAAGCAGTCTTTACTTGAAAGTAAGACGGATCAACAGATTTCTAATAGATATAAGACTGTCCTCGTGGTTATTGCTGAGCAGGCTGGTACAAGCTTTGAACCTCGGCAAGATCTACCAAAACATTTTTCACGGCACTACCTCTCGGCCTACTCCGCAGTTCTTCAATACTAAAGACTGTGCCCTTTGTCGAGCTCAGTGATAGAGACGAAAGTAGAGTTAAAGTCTAAAGTGCACCCGTTTCAGTTGAACCTTTGCAGTTTACAGGTTTCAGGTTTTTCGCGACCCAAAATTCCCTGTGCATCTGTCCTCTGGGTTGGAATTAACAACCAAAAATTTGTTTTACTCTTTAAGCAAGAGCTAAACAATCACACAGTCTTGTCCTTTAGACACCTGTTTACACATTGGCCCTGAGTTCCTTTGAAGTTTTTGATCGAGTGTAAGCAGGTCTGATGTGGAGGACAGCAGCTCGAATTGTTGCTTTCAAAGCAACTCGGCTCTCTGAAAGGTGGACATAGTTTTCCCCGACATATGCAGTATCAGCTTGAATTTCAATTAACTGTCCCCGCTGCCCAGCAACTTTTAATTGTCTGTAGTTTCAAAAAACCCTGGTAACCCTAGAGAAACATCAGCCCGAGCAGAGGTTTTGTGTGAACGCAAAAATTCGCCGAACTCCGTCGTATGTAGCGACTAGCGACACAGAAAAAAAATAATGTATCTACATCCACACCTACCTACTCCGCCATAGAGCAATCTCTACCAGCGCACACGGCACAAAAACCGAATCATCGACCGAAAAAGAAACTAAAAATAAAATATTTCAACATTTTTTTCTTTTTTTTTTGGTTTTTTCCCTCAAGTTTTTCCTTTTTTTTTCTGTTTCTCTTTGCGCACTCCTCTTTGTTCGGTTCGTATTCATTTTTCGAATGTACACCCGAGCATCAGATATACATTTTTTTTTCTGTTCGTATTTTTTTCCTCGTGTTTCTTTTTTTTTTTTTTTTCTGCTGTGTATTCAGGTTCGGTTTTCATCCCACAGGTCTCTTTCTCTTTTGTGCTGTGTGTAGCGGTGTGTATTGGTTCGACGAGTGTATATAGGTTATTTATCTGTAGATACATGTATCTACTCGGTCGCTTCGTTTCACATAACGTTTTGTGTGGAATGTCAAATTAATGTGAATGTATATAGTATCTATGCGGCGGAGTGTGTGTGTGTGTGTGCATCTATGGTTTTCACTTCTCCGTTTTATGTCACACGAACGGCGACAACAACGAGGACTGTGTGAGAGGCTGTACTGGCTTTGGAACGACTTTTCTATCTGAAGCTGAAAGATATTCGTACGTTCGTTCATCGTCTCGTACATGGACTCGTACTCGTCGTCGTCGTTGCGGTGGATAATTAAATTCTTGTTTTTTTTTTCTGATCAAATTTTCATTATTTTTGCTTAATTGAAGAGAAACACTCGCGAGCGTACACACAGCTGTGCACCATGGGTACTGGCACTGGGTACTGGATCATTATTATGAGAGAGAGCGCAAGCGGAAGAGAAAATTCTTTGAATTTTCCTCATCACACTCGGCATCGGCACTATTAAGACGAGAATCCCATGAAAGAAAACGAGTACAGAAAAGATGAAGAAAACTTGCTTCTCTACTGGATATACTACTTGCCGATGCCGACTCTTGCAATTAAACTTCATTGCTTTGCTTTGCTTTGCTATGACGAGCTCTTGACCAACGTTTTCGCTTTGAAAATGGCTTTAGATACTTTTAATGCCTAGACGGAACTTTTAGGAGCGAAAACTGCTTGATGGGATTTTTCAAAATAATTTCTTTTTCGCTCGATGATTTTCTGTTTTTAGCTTTTCATAGGGGGGGCTACACTAGGTAGGTAGTTAGGTACCCACTACACTTTTTGATTCCTCAAAAATTCATAGATACAATGCAATGGTTGCAGTGTGCTTGGGGCGACGTAATTCGTCGCGGTTTGGTTACCTTGGACTGGCATGGCGCGCCGCTGTTGCGTATGAGTATCTTTATCTATGATGAAAACAGAAAAGCTCTTGGCACAGTCCGTGTATATTTTTAGTGTTTTCTTATTTTTCTTGTTTATATTTTCGATTTGGAGGGAGATGAGATGTATTCGACCAGAATGTCCTTGGTTCGTCTAGCGAGATATAGAAATCTTTGTCGACGAGTGCTTCCTATTTTTTTTGCGGCGCTTGGATTTCCTATTCCACATGTGATGATAATTAATGTTAATCTAGAATTCAATAGACGAACGCGCGACTTGTTTGAGCGGATGTTAATCTGAGAAAGTTTTTTTTTTGTTTTGCTCAGTTTGTGGATGCACGGAAGAAATGATTTGAATAATGATAAGGTTGCGGTTTGCGTCACAGAGCAGTAAACTTTTTCTGGTGGACCTTGCGATTTCGCTAAGGTCGACGTTCGATGAATAGTTCTAATCACGGGGGCGTGATTGGTCAGATTCATTGAATTCATAGCGACCGACTGTCTGTCATTTAAATAGGTAAACAGCCCCTTATTGTCTTGACAAGTTTTTTGCATTCATTTGAACTTGTATGACAAGTGTCAATGCTGATGGGAAGGCTTTAATCACACGTAGCGACTTATGTAGGTCATTTCGACTACATATAGGCTTGGAGGATGCCATATTAATGTGAACACTAAAAGGCACCTCCACAGACAAAAATGTATCTCTGGACTATGCCCAGGGAATGATGAAACCTCTTGTCATATTGTCACAGAATGCTTCCCACG
The DNA here is from genome assembly GCA_917880715.2 of Matsumyia berberina. Taxonomy (NCBI): domain Eukaryota; kingdom Metazoa; phylum Arthropoda; class Insecta; order Diptera; family Syrphidae; genus Matsumyia; species Matsumyia berberina. The sequence goes on from OU862872.1 coordinate 114,087,036, forward strand.
AGAATATGGACTTTACACAGTGAACTTATCTCACCGATTCAATTTGCTGTGGTACACCGTGAGAAGCTGACGGGCTCTCTGGAAGCGTCTCGACAAGCTAAATTGCTATAGAACTCTTCGCACAGACAGTCACCCCACCTACCTACCTACCTAGAACTCTATGGGTTGGTACAATAGGCCTCTCTAAGCATTGTTAGAACGAATCAACTAATAATAAGATCACTGGCACCGCAACATTCTGGGTTCTGGATTCTAGGTGAATTTCCCCACTAGAGAACAGGTGAAGTGGTGATACACTTTGACACAATACTGCAGGAATAGAAACCCACAGAAGCCCGATTTTGGTAGGTCATCACTGGCCTGGGCATACTCTTGTCGACTCATACTTGGTTAATGACTTGCCGTATGTATTTTACCAAAATATCAACTTCGCATTGAAAAAACTCCATTGGCAAACCCTCAGAGTCCTGATGTCAATCATCACAGAAAAACGAACCTCAAAGTGTTCGCTTACTTGTATCACAAACTTTAAATTTACTCCTTTGCCCAGTTCATCCGACTATACTGTGCGTTCCAAAAATTGTTCGCAGCACACAAGACCACAGTAACCTACATTCTGTGCCACTCGCTGGGAAAACCTTACTTTCGTTCCCCCAGCAAAAACAGAAAATAAAAACTCTGTCCGTCAAGAAACCAAGTAATGGAAGTAAAAACAGAAATCTGGCAAAAAATGCGCTTATCGACCCGAAGTTTCCAATCCATCATCGTTTATGCCAAAAAAAAATACTTTTTAGGGATCGAGACAACCCAAAAAGACCACACAACCATCCATAGTAGTCCCAACGTAAACAGAAAAGCAGAAGAACATAACAAACAACAAAAAAAAGAACAAGAACTCATAAAGTACTAAAAATCACGTGCAATTTCTGCACCACTTTACTACGCTCTTCTCCCCACAAAGCGCAGAACTCTCTAAAAACAGCAAACGGCCTAACACTATACATTCTTTTGGGGCGACCAAAAAGGAATAAATAAACAAAGTACACACAACAGAGTGAACTCACAAGAGAAGCAAAAGAGTAATAGAGAACATGAGAAGAGCCAGACAATCGACCTCCAACCCCCACATTGCCGTCTAACAAGCTCTACCCACATCCATCTCGGTACCCCCATTCGCATTCTAATCAAACGTCAAAAAGTTATTCGGTTGCATTGGTTGTGCCTCTGCTGCACTCGCCGAACAGAGCATAGTTAGAGTTTTTTTTTTCTTTTTATTTGTGCATGCAACCATCAAGTTATGATCAAAATAGCTGAAACGCATTTCGTTTTGTTGTTTGGGTTGTAGTAGTTGAGTGGTGGTTGTTGCAGGAGCAGCAGTTTCTAATGACAGCGGAAGAAGCAACAGCAACAACTGCATTCCAGAGTTTTAGTAGATTTGATGCCTACTCTGCGTGATGGACCATGTGTGATTCGACTGCTTATTGAGGTTTTTTTTTTTTTTCATGACTGGTGTCCTGAATACAATCGGCGACGATAAGGACTTGAGTAGTTGGATTTTATTAGGTGATGGGGCAGTTAACACGGGTACACTATTCGGCGAAAGAGATTGAGCCATTGATCGCCAGACCCGTCTAAATGTCTTGTCTGGCGCCCAACACTCAATTGGTGTCAATTATTTCGCCTGAGCTTATTCCGACGATGTACGAATGTAGACTACAATGGTGACAAGACCAAAATTCCAAGTGTAATGTGCTTTGCTAAGGTTTGGTCCTTTGGTTGAAAGGTGGACATTTTCTAGACACTAAAGAACCGGTGCTGGATTTGTACTGACCAAAATCAACCTTCCACTTCCTATAGCTTTCCCTCACCTATCGTCCGTTGCAGTACGTCATAGGGAAGAAGGCTTCTTTTTCGGTTTTGCACTCGTAAGAACGTATGTATTTGCAGGTTCCAGCACTGCATTTTCTTCATAATCGTTACCATAGAGTCCCAACCTTCTTCAGTGGTCATCATGGCTTCACTTCAGTATGCGGTAATCTGTAGGAATTAATGTAACGAATCAAAGATTTTGCTGAGGCCGTGCCCTTAGCAAACAAGCACCCAGATTATCGAACTCTACATTGTTTTTAGATGCAGCTCAACAAAATGAAGGTGTAAAAGATCGCCCGTGTATCGCCCAGTCTATGTCTGCCAGTCTCAGGGCTTAGTTTGGTATACCATCTACTCTCGGCACCTTCTTATTTCCAAATCTGCTACAGGCATCTTGGGTCTCGTCACCAGCTATTGGTGGTGTCATGTATACCGGAGGTATTGCGACCTTCCATTCTTAACTTTCTAGACCAATTCTGAAAGTCGAAGAGCAAAACCTAGTCAGAGGTGACAGATTTTGAATTTAGTGACTTCTTCCTTTAAAATGATGTTGTAATATCTGTCTGACGAGCTTATTAGCTACAAGTCCTTTATATTCAAAAAAGTGTATCGACAAAGTTTCTTAATTGAATGAATGATCGCACCCACTTCTGACTTCCAATCATCGTGAGAAAAAAATGTTTAATGTCCAACTTCAACCATAATGCACGTTTTTTTTTCTCTGTGAAATACACTTTAAAGGACATCGTTTCCACCAGCCAACCCACCCAACTATTATTATTCAGTCGCCTTCTCCTCCACACAAGTTCTTCACGGATTTATCTCCTAATTGACGAATCAACATTACCGTTGCATGATATTCAACTTGTTTCCTTTGCAAATTTCAACCGTTTCCTCCTGTTCTCTTTCCCTGTCCTTGTCCTGGCTCTCCAATGCAAGAAACCCTCCCTTGATCTGGAAAAAAGGAAACACATCTTCCTCCAGCAGAGTATAAAACTCGATCCCCATGAAGTGCAGATACTCTGTTTGCTCGTTGTACGGCCAAACTATACCAGCTGAGGAAGAATTCTAAATCGAACAGGAGAACCCTTCGTATACAGGAACATTTTTTTTTAAACGGATCACACCATCGTCGGAGGGTAAAAAACTCCGTAAAACTTCCCGATTCTCTTTCGAAGCAGAATTTGTGCTGCTCTGCCTTCATGGTGGTGCGCTCCTTCGGCTCGATTCTGTAGCCAGCGAGCGCATTGACGGTAAAAATGGAAAAATTCTGTAGGAAAAAAATAAAATAAAATAAAAATAATAATACCACTCTTTTCGCTCCTTCTCTTTAATACCCTGTTTCCGTCGTTACTCCCCTCCCTGCTTGTGGCGTACATTATATGCTCTTGGGATATAAATGAAAATGCAGATGGATTGTGGATGGAATGCCACAGTGTTATATGGATGTAGATACATAGATACATAACTACCACCATGTGGTGTACAACAGAGAGTTTGTGAGGTGAGTGTTGCTGGTTGCTGGCTTGCTGCTTGCTGCTGCTGCTCTGTGTTGCCTTGCCTCGCCTCACTGTGTTCAATTGAAGCTCGGAAATAGCTGAGTAGCACAGCATTGAAGGCAATGTGCATGTACCTGAACGAAATACAGTGGCAGATGGGAATTATGCAGCGTTTGAGAAAATACCAAAGCCCTGGATGTTTACAAATTAAAAGTAGAAGTTTGATAGGAGCTCGTTTTATGGACTGTATGGCCCTCAAATCTCAAATTTCAGGAAAATCTTCAGTTTTCTAGCTCTGTGGGGTCCCCAAATTAGCCCCCACTTCATAGTATACGAGGAGAAACATTTTTAGGGTTACAATGGACTCATTAGAGGTCAAAGTAGGTGTTTAGGACACAAAGGAAAACCACCCAACTAAGGCTAACAAATTAATTTTTTGTCATCTCGAGGCAGTTTGGTTCTTACTTTGATATCAACGGAGGTGTCCAACTGATGCCTATGTGAAGAGTAAAGGCTTCATAGACGAAGCTGAACATAATTCGGTGGTTGTGTCAGAACCCGCTGGTTGTGACCAATAATTAGTATAAAAGAAGCACTGACCCTAACGCCCATTCGAGTGTAAAAAACTAGCCACTGCGCTATAGGAAACATGGTTAAAAGACAAGGCAGCTTCACAAGGGACTTGTAGAAGCGCGATAGGACGGAGTCTGTAGAACATCTCTTATGTTCCTGCTTAGCTCTCTAAGGCAATAAAGATACCACTAACAGCCCTAAAACGATTTATCCAGAGAACTGGGTAGTTTAGTTCAATGCCTCTTCTGCAATGCTCGTTAATTCTTTCAAATCTAGGTTTGACCCAAAAGTATCTCAATTTCCTTCATCCGTCCGAATCCATTCGATGTCACTGTCTCCGAAAAACCATCTATTCCTCTGCTATATACCCAATTCGACAAAACCGACACACATTCACCCACCACAACTACATCGTTTGAGCTCACTCACATTTTCGTGTATATATACCTCTCAATGGCCTTATGTAAGCGTTGCGGATGTTTTATGTGTGCCCTCTCTCACAGACAGGGTGCTTCGACTCGTAGCTATATTTTTGTTTTGGGAAATTTATTTTCTACCCATGCAACTTGTACGTATCTTCACTTCTTATTATCGCATTGGACATCGCCGAGGTGCGTACACTGTGTCCGTGTGCTGTTGATTTTTGTGTTCAAATTTACGAAATAATATTCCTCTCCTCTTCGATGGAGTTAAGTAGTTGATAACATTTAAAGCGGGAAATCGAATAAGAAACACACGGGGTAAAATACTCGTATATATTCGCAATACTCGTTGTGACAGTTTGTTTGAGTGACAGTAGATTGTTGATGCTGTTTTGTGTTAGAGATGTCAAGTGTTTCTTGACAATTGTGTGATATTTGTTTCGGTTTCAAATTAAAAAAAAAAAGTGAAAGATACTGGAGATTACTGGAGTTGCCGAACGAAAATGTGTACAGAGGTGAGTTAATGACACACAAAAAATTCAGTGTTAACAAAGTTTTGACAGTTTGAAACTATCCTCTTTTAGTCAACTATTTTGATTGATTCTCCCATCTCTCTTTCTATATCAGAGATTAATCTGTCCCCAAGACTGACTCTCGAATGTTAGCTAAAGTAGCGACGTCTACCTTTCACGCATTAGGCGCGCTCCATAGGCATCTCGATAGACCTTTCTTTTTGGGGAAAGCGATTACAATTTTGAATTCTATTTTCAACGATGCTATTGTCATTTAAAATACGTTACGGCTTTCTTGTAAATGCAAAGAAATCAGGTGTAAAGAATGATGAGTGTCTGTGACAGAATTGATAGAAGACATGCTTATTTCGATATCTATCGAAAGTATCATTTTTGGATCAAACTCTGTCGGGTGTTTTGCAATCCACATATGTAGTTCCGAGTGGTCTTGCAGAAAAGAGTTACACTTACACTAAAAGTAGGTGTATTCCAATAGTTGTATTTCTTACTTGGCAAAGGTACAGCCATGATATTCATTTCGTTCTGTCCATCGTTGATAGAGAATAGCTGGTCCCTCGAGTTAAGCCGGAAAGCACCTAATCTGTTCGCCCTCTTACCAATTCAGACGGAGTCCTGCCCTCTTAACCTTTGTGCGAAATTCTCCTTCAAAGCCATCCTTGCCTACTAGTCTTTTGTTATGGCAGTCTTTTCTTTTCAGTTTTTAGGTTTATTTAGGCCAATTTCTCAGGCTTCTTCTTATCATGATTTGTAATCGCCAAAGTAGCCTTTAGACAGTTTCTGAAGCGTTTTTGTCAAAGTAACAATCACTGGTCAGTCCTTCGATTCTTTTAGAACTGCTTTTCATTGACACTTTGCCACTTTGGAACTAGCAATCGCCTGTCAGAATCCCAAAATGCTGTCCAAAAATCCGTCTAAAGCTTCTCTGTCACTACTAATCATATTTTTTTGCAACACCCTGTTATTGAATTCATTTCTCTGCCAGCAGCAAATATCATCGCCGCACATGCAAATAAAAGAAAAAAAATCAACAAAACAGCAAAAACGAGTATGAATGACCTTTTTGCTGGCAAGGCATGTATACTCTGCGAAAAACCCGATTCTCTCCAACAGCAACACCACCGTCTCACCCCCAACACTTTGCCAAATTCCTCGTCTCTTCTCCTTCCCTCGGACACCAATGAACACACACCATCCACCTCTTTCAACTGTCACTACATAGAGGTGGACGGGACGGTGGCGGCTCCAACTAGGTTGCTGGATAGGTTCCTCCACAGCACACAGCGTTCCTCGCAAAAATCCATTCCAATCCGCTTCTACACATTTTAAGTGCGCACAAATAGCAAAAAACACGAAATGAGAATCACCTCGTCGTCGTCGCCACCCACCATCGGCGACGAGGCTATGGTGTGTTGAGGCTGGTGCTGGTGCTGCTACTGCCTTGGCGTGGTTCATTGAATTGGCTGATGTGTGTTTCGGTTGCTTGTGCCTGACTTGGCTGGCTGGCTCACTGAAACTGGTGTAGTATGTGTCATCAGAATATACCCTCTTCCTGTGTCATTTGCTTACACTGCTGCTACACTGCTGTTTCCAAAGCCAAAAGGGAACCAAACCAACCAACAGTCATCCATAAACACTACAACTCATCCCGCAACATTTTCACAAGTTTATTTCGATTTATTTTTAGGTTTTCTCTTGATTCTCTTAAGAATTTCGCTGCTATTTTGTTGTTTTATTGGTTCTTGTAGGTTCTTCTTGTTTATCTTTGGGATTTTATTTTCTTTACAAATTCTTTTGTCGGTTTTTTTTTTGTACGAATAGTGGAGAAACCAATTGCTCAACATGTTGCTCTATGCACTTTGTCTTTAAATTCAATTTCTCTGCATCACTTGGCGGTTGGTGTTAGTCAGTTGAATGTCAGATATTCGATGAGGATGATGTGTTGTTGCCGTATGACTTTGGTGGCAGACGCGGGCGATGACGTATTTTGTCGCTGACAGGCTTATTTGTCTTAAGTCATCGTTGGGTAATAATTTGTAGACTGTCACGGATGTTGGAAGTCAATGTAGGTACATGAGCGGTTTGACAAACGGTATTGACACCGAGTGACGCAGGCAGTCTTGTATTCAAAGCACCGTGGGTGGATTTATGCTTCTGTTAAATTCTAATGGAGCCATGGTCTATTCCTGCTTAAATGACGTACGTATGTGTGTAGTCTGAAAGTCCCAAGACGATGACCTACCATTCAACAGTAAAGGTGATCTTATAGCCGAAGCTGCTCCTGGTGATCTCACGTTAAAACTTGTGTCGATTACCAGTACATAGTCAATTTCTCCTTGAAAGGCTGTCACCGGTTTCCCCACTTTGATTCTCTAACTGACTAGAGAACTTAACTTGTTTTACTTTTGATGACGTTGCAGTCTGCGGTGAGCTAACGCCTCAAACAACAAGCCTCTCCAACCAACTTGATCTTAAGTCAGTCGTCTCTAGCTGGTTGTTAACAATTTGGTTGAGATTGTCCTCTACTTGTGTAAACCATTGAAGTTAAGGCCCAATACAGTTCGCGTTGGGTCAGAGGCTTCTTAACCAAAAAAATTTTCCAGCAAGCTGTCACTAATTGGTCGAGATCACTCTCTACATCCGCCACCGAAGAAGAGGTCGTCATATTCTTCGTAGACTACGAAAATTCGTCGTTGTAGACTTATTATTCTGCCCTGGTGTCGTTGACAGAGCTTAGGTAGACGACTTTCAACGTAACAGCGGGTGGCGGTGTTATTCTGCGTTGGAGATCTGTGCTGATGTCGTTGACAGACTGTTCAAATAATTAAAACGTTTTTCAGCATCGTTCACGCCTACGTGTTCGATTCAGGACAATGTGTGTCAATCCTCAGCACATTCCAGCTTTTCCCAATTGGCTTGACAGTCCTATACACCATGAATAATGTCGAGAAACTTGGTTTTAGCCTTCATCGGTTCCTTAATGTCTCCTTATGCGACCAATATCGGCTCCCTACTTCAACACTGAAAAGGTATTACCGAATCTCATAAAGAAAGTTGAGACATTGATTGGTCTAAGATCTAAGTAGATCAGAAGCACCTGCCAAAAGACCAGGTTGCAACCACAAATAGAATTTGTGCCTAAAACGACACATCGTCCTACTTCCTCTTTCGAAAATTTCAAAAGAAAACACTTTTTTGTTGTAACAACGTAACTTTTTTTTCACCTCAAAACAACTTCCTTATAATCAAACACTTCACCCACCACCCACATATTTTCCCTTATTTCAAAGGCTTCCCCCACCACCACCACCACCACAACTTTCCTCATCTACCACATCTAACCAATGACGTAAAAAATAAAGCAACCACCACCACCGTCCCTATACTGTCACAGATGACGTCTTACCTAAATGTCATATCTCCTTTCAAAGTGACATACGCACATTTGAGAAATAAACGTAAATAAATTATACATCCCCGAGCACGTGGTCGTTATGAATTGAAATGCAATTTTCTCTTTTTTGCGCGCGCTCTCTTTGAAAATCCTCAACGTTTTCTTAAATTTTCTTTTCTGGTCTTCCTCGTCGCCCGCCGGCCCCTTCCTACACCCATCCACTATTTCCACAACCAGTTGCTGCACACGCTAGTTTGTGCTTGCATTACCATTATCAACACACGGTGCGCGCTATCTGTTGGTGAAATGTCAGTCCTCTGTACAACAAAATGCATTACAAGCAATTATCAAGTTTATTTATTTGTTTTTCCATTTCCATTTCTTTTTCTTTTTGTTTTGGTTTCTAGTTCTCTCTCTTTTGTTATAATTTTCTCTCTTCGATTTTTTTCGTCGCTTTGTAGGGCAAATGACAATTCAATTAATTTTCTTTAACTCATCTTGTGTTGAACGGTACGCGCCAACTGTCATTGTAGCTGACAGCATTTACAGCAATGCGCCGCCATTCACTTGGTCGGTGTGTGGTGTGATTGCTGTGCAGAAATGTCAAGATTGGGGCTAAAACCTCTTTGCGATGTTCTCACGGCCGGGGTGTGGTGAACTAGGGGCGAATGGATGGTGGTAGAGTGGCGATACATTCGAATGCGATTCGATATTTATTCAGGAAATACATTTTTAAGGATTTCTCCGACTTTAAAGAGCGGAAAATGGAGGCCAACTTCGCCATGATGGACAGACACACAAGGAGAAAGAGAATAACACAGGATCAAGGGTTGTGTGTACGAGTGTTTTATGTATTTTGTTGTGTAGAAAAAAGTTTTTGTGTGTCATTGTGTTGGGCGCCACTTTTTAGGTTGATTTTAAATCACCACAGCTGATTGTGCTTCTATCGATAACTTGTTGATTTTTGATTAATGACTCGGGGGCTGGGGTTACAGATGTGCGAATTAATTTCGTTCCGATTGATAAACAACATGAATAGCATCGACCTCAAATTAAATTGCTTCATTCTTTCCCATGACTGTGAGCGTGTGATGCATGCATATGAATCAGAAAAATCACAAGGAAAAAAGAAACCCCGACAAACAACGACGAAGTGGTAGAAGTAAAGTAACACAGAAGAAGAAACATTTTCGTTCGTATTTTTCGTTTGAAAAATTTCAAAACTTTACCACACTCGAGGCAAAATCAGAGACCTTCTGATGCCAGTCATTCGTTTAGGCCAAACAGTCAGGCCAGCCATCGAGCCATTCCGTCAGTCACACAACAATCTCTCATGAAAAAAAAAAAAAATGGAAATGGAATTCCATTCGAGTGACTAGAGTGGCGTGGAAGGAAGAGAAGGGAAGAGAAGACAAGTCAGATGGTGAATATAACAACATCGATAAAATGCGCGCATGAGTAATTGACTAAAGTCACGAACGCACACCCGGAGCCAAAGCCAGCAGAGCAGTAGAAACATTTTCATTGGTCGCTTGGTTGATTTCGGATTGAAATTTCGATGGAGCCACAGCAGCGGCAGCGCAACAAATGGGGCTAGAGAGATCGGTGCGGTTTTGTTTTTTAGATGGAGGAGATTTTTTGATGTGAGAATGAAAGGAATTCGAGCGTCATATGGTGATTGATAATGACAAAGGGTATGACATTGGAAGGTGTTTTTGAAACTCATCTTGGAAATGTCAAAGAGTTCAATGCCAAAACGGCAGGGAAAGGAGTTTTTTTGATGACTGTAAACAAATAGAACGGGAACTGTGTTAGAAATGACTGTGAGTTTCAACTGTCGAGAGTAGAGAAGGAAACAAATTAGAAGATTTGGCAATGAGTTCCTCAATACAGTCCACAGCTTACCTCTCTACACAGTTGCTTTCCTCCCCCCAGATCGACAATCGTTTCCTAGTGAAAGGTGTTAACTTGATTTTGGTTGGATTTAAGTTAAGTCCTAGCATGAACCACCATACTTCTGACTTCAATATAAGCCGAGATCATCAAACAGTACTCTTTTGGATCGGGCCTATCAGCTGTAAGAGCTTTAAGCATTAAGCAAATTGGATAAAGGCAGAAACAGGTCTTTTAGAGTACATCACGCTAAGCAGACGTTCCTATGACAAACTTCGAATTACTTGTGTTCTTCGAATACACTACGATTGTCAATTGGTTGGTGACATTTGAGTGACTATAACGTAACCAGTCACAAAAGATTTCAAATAACTTCTCGATAAACCCTGAATTTTTTGCATCGAAAGCCCTAAATTATCGACAGATCATAAAAGCACTTGCATCACCTACTGTCAAAGAAAAAAACTGTAATAACTGTCAAAACGAACACAAAGTTAATCGCTCATGAAAATCCCAAAAACAAACCACTAAACCAACTCTAAGTCAATTCCACCCGGTGATTACTAACACCATCAGGTCGTCGTCGTCGTCAAACCACCTTCTAACCGGCGCAAAGCGTAACCTAAAACCAACAAATCGCCGGTGCCGCCGCCTAACCTATACACAACATAAAACCGTCGCAATAAAACTTGCATGACGGCAATGACGATGATGATAATCATCATCATGATGATGCCGACAACGACGACGTCGAATACGACTACGACGACGACGATGCACATTCGATTGAATTCAACTCGTGCACCTACACTCACTCTAAAGGTGGCACCCTAAAGCTAACAGCACCGCACAATGCCGCGCATCGTGTTGTTTTCTATTTTAAAGTTATGCGGTTACGTCACCCAATTGTGTGTTGGTCAATGCACATTGATCCAGGGGGGGGGGAGGGACAGACCGAAAAAGTCATGCAATGTCGGCAAATGACCGACCGTCACCATTTCACCCTTCCCTTGGACGATACACCACAGTCATCGCCTGATAACATACTAACGCGCTGAAACAAACAAACCTTTCTACTCCCTAACAGATGATTATGTTAAGTGGGTAGGGGGGCGGCGAGAGGACGAAGGCCAGTCGATTAGCAAGGGTGGTGAATAGAGGATATATAATCACCATGGTGAATTTGATTTCATTGAACACACATCCTCCTCTGTGTCACGCAAAACAAATGACGGCTAACACAAAACATAAGTGTCATGCCGTGAGATGATAATTAATTTTTTTTTTCTCCCTGCAAATTGTTGATCCTCCCCGAGGGCTTAAAAAATGTTTTCCCGTTTGCAAAAAAAAAAAAAAAACAAATAATTTGTTTTTGTTTAATTTAAGAGAAATTTTAACCAGAGCGAGAATTTAATTCCGTTCGGATAGGAGCTTATTCCTTTTTTTTCGAATACAATGTGTGGATGGGTGGTTGGGAGGTTGTATGACAGGTAAAACAAAGCCACATACATACACATACACAGAGTTACGCACAGTTCATCCATTTAGGTGCCAAAGGAACTGCTGTATACATGTAGAGGGAACGGTATATTCAACTTTAATAGCTCTGCAATGAAATTACGTAGAGTAGAGCACATACATACATACAGACAGGGACATACATACGTATGCCACCCACAGATCAACCGACCAAAGACCACCTGAACTGTGCTGAACTGAACTGTGCCACCTCAGTTTTTACCACCCTCACCCGCCCGATACGTTATTCAGCAGCGCAATTTTCTCCATCCCTCGATCGTCGTCGTCGTCGTTGTCGTCCTCATCTGCACTGTGTGTCCTTCTTCCATCCATTTGCGTTATTCAGCAGCCTTCAGCTCTCATCTCAAGCCCCCACCCCCCGTTACCAGTTCTGTCCTCCCTGCTCGTCGACACTCGCCTTCGCCTGATGTGGTTAGTTTATAACCCTGCGCTCGTTTCCATTATATCTCCTCCACCAGCCTTTTGTGCTTCATGACGACTACGGCTCCTACTCGGTATATCCCTCAGTGTACGGGTGTGTGTGTGTATAAAATAATCATTGTCACTATGAACACCTACACACAGGCTCAGGAGGGCGGCGGCGGGGGGGTGGTAAATTTATCCTTGCCATTATGCGATACCGGCCAACAGCAGTATCACTCCACACTCCGTACTCCATGTCACCCCCGAGCTCTCGTCATTTTATAAAACCGTATAACAGTCAACCTACATATATAAAATAATAATTATTATAACGGTATATACCCGTACACACATCCACAGTCAGGGTGCACAACAGTGCCAAAGGAAACGTGAAAAGCTTTCATTCTATCGTTAGCAGCTATCGGGGGGTTTGTGCGATGAGGGTGACGTTTTGTTGTTAAGTGTGGTAGAGATGGGTGGTGCTGGTTGATGGTGAGTGGGTGAATGTCAGTGGTGGTGGTTTTCGTATCCATGGTAACTGTTAAGTCGAGCACACAGATACACACACACACATTGCCGCACCAGTGGGAGATACAGTGGGTTGTAAAAAATGTTTTCTATAAAGCAGCCACCCTTAGAGGAGTAAAGCTGCTGTTGCTGCTGCTGCTGGCTTTGCTGCCTCTACTGCTTCTGCTTGCTTCTAGTGCTGGTGTGTTTGTGTACTTCTGCTCTTCAATATCAGAAAAAGCACTAAGGGGTGGAATACATTTAAAACCTGAATGACAGGCGGACCTGAACAACAGAGGCAACAGTACGAAAGAGATGGAGAGAGAATCATTATCCTGAAATCATTATTCTGATGCTACACACTATCCCTCAAAGTTTGATTTCATTATTTTCGGCAATGCCTGTGTGTGTGTGTACATCTGTGTAAATGCCACAATCAACCCACACCTTATCGCCCGACCGCTAGTTCGTTTCCACCCACATCGATTGTTGTGTTTTCATTCCGTCTCTCCGTTTTTTTTTTATTCTTTCTTTCGTGTGTTTATTTCGAGAGCAATGTGGACCAATCAACCTTACAGCCCACAACCAACCCACATTGGCCCGTTCTCTGGCTTCAGCCGAAATATAAATTAAATAAAGCTTTAATTTTGAGAGAGAACGAGCCTTTAATAAGCCCAGCGCTTCAGATACACACCAGTGGTGGCTTTAAAGACCAATGATGTCCTTAAATTTCGGGTGGAATTCTGCTTTAAATTTTACGTAACTTTTTGTTTGATGGCGATGGCGGCAAGTGTTGGGCTGATTATCATTCCAATCGGTATGTGTACAACAATGTAATCCAAATAAACAATAACACGGAGTAGAAAATCTACGTGTATACAAAAGAAAAAGTTGCCGTAGAAACGAAGGAAAAAGAAAGAAAAAAAATTGGATTTGTAAGAGAGTCGGTCAACCGGCTTTCAACATACAACCCATCGTCAGCATCATCTCTACTGCGCGCTACCTTGGGAAAGTTCACTTTAAATGTTATGTATGGTGTGTGTGTGTACGTCTGTAGATGATGGGAACGCAGCAAGAGCCGCTCCGACCAGCTTTATACGCAAATGATGTGCTACGCTCGGCTGTATGGTTGTTTTGATGGTGCAGCGCCAAAAAGTTTTGATGATGGAATGACTTGGCATGTTGTTTACACATACGTGATGGACTACGGTGGGACGCGTCTGGCAATCGGACGATCACTACACTCGCCATCGATCGATTGGTGTGATGAGCGTGAGGATCGATGATAAATGGATCTCGACGATTATGTAAGATCGATTGGAATAAAGTGTGCAGTCTCAGCTGTCTGAACGAACAGTTGAATGACGTTTTAAGTTTCATTGTCAAAGTTTGACACAGTTTTTGAGGGTGGCTATCTGATAGATTGACAGATGTTGACAAATTGTCACTTTTGGAAGAAGGTTTAGTTCTAACCGTATACGTCATCAGCAATGAAGTTAATCAGCAGCATTATAAGGAATTCTATCGAGAAGCATGAGGTGTAGAGATATCGTCAAGACTTTTCCATATGACGATCACACTTCTTTTAAAAATCCTTAGATGCAAGATCTTGGCAAGTGTTCATTTGCAGTCCACTTCCTCTTCAGAAAGTATCAAACGGTTAAGAATTCACGCACTCAGAGACTGACCACTGCTTCGCCCGTTTCTTTGATACCTTGCACATCATTTGAGTCCTGCTTCAGCTGGCTTTCCGTCTTTTCGTGGCCCGCGTATCCTCTAATCCAAGTAAGTCTTTTAAAGCATTCCATTGCAACTAATGTATTGATTAGTGTTTTAATCCATGAGCCTGATTGCTGCTTCATTTTTACTTCGAACTTAACTCTCATTGCTGTCAATATCTCGCCTTAGTTTGCTGAGGTTTTTGTCCCCAGATTAAGATGGCAGGGGTTTTTGTCCCCAGACCGAAGTGACAGCGCAGCATCTCGGTGCGGATCCCTAGAATCACTTCCATCGGACAAGACATCGCCAATGGCTTGTTTTCTCTAACTTTTAAATTGACATAATCAGCGCCTTACAACATAACCAAGATGGAAGTCCTCTGTCGGGCGCCATGAAATTAGATTTGTAGCAAATAGCATTTTTCCTTCAATTCTTTTGGGTAAGTGATCAATTCTAGGGACAACATAATAGTTCAGAAAGCTGTGTAGCTATGAAAGTGCAATATTGCGACAATTCCTCATTTCTAGACACAACTTAGCTCAGTTAACAATCATCTCTTTGACACACATCCATTGTTCGACTTACTATGAACACATTCCTGTTCTCATTATCCTACATCTCTGGCCTATACAGCATGCGCACAAGAACCCCATTCCTCAACCTGACCCCGGTCTCGGTATAAAGATCAAGAACAAAATTCCTATGCCAATAAAAGCAGTCATCAGGTCACATGATCACATCTGTGTTCGCCTCTCCATACCATCAAGTACATCCTTCATCTGAATATTTCCACCGTCTACCAGAAATAACCGAATGCGAAGAAAACCCGATGTGATGCGCGCCTCATCTATCGAACATATCCGTCCGGACATCATCGTTTCGTCAGAGAACGCGGTGAAAATGAGAACAACAAAGTTGCGCTGAATGGTGGTGGTGGTAGTGGCACAGGTCGATTTTGCTGCCAGCGATGATGATGGTGTGATGAATCCAAGGAAACCGAAAACCCCTTAGAAACTCTAATAGTGCTAGCGCGCCGAAAGTCCATACACTCGCCAAAAAGCGGCAGCAGCGCTCCAACAACATTGATGTGTGGTGGAATCAAAATCAAAGGAAATTTTCTTCAAATTGCATTTTCACATAATTTTAATCTACATTATGGCCAGCAACAACAAAAGTCAGTTCGGTCCAACTAACCAACCATCGAAAAGCTATCCATCCATCGACCAGGGCACCAGATCCAGCTCCAGCCCCACCACCACCGTCGGCAGGCAACAACAACGACAGGCAGGCAGCGCAACGCAGCACAACGAACGACAACAGTGGTGTTTTCGAGTGACGCCGCCACCACCGCCGCCATTGCCATCACTCTGCCTTTACTGCTGCCGCTGCTGTTTCCATTTCCATCCACATTGGTGGAGCCGAGCGCCCGAGCGCTCTACAATGATGTGTGCCGTTTCTGATTCGGTGTTGTGTGCTGCGGCAATGTGCTCTAGCTGTTGTTGTTGCCGTTGTTTTGCTGCCTCCACTGTACACTCTGACTCTCTCTTCTGCTGCGCTGTTCTGCTCTGTGCCGTGCTCTGTGTATATCGAAATTGTATTAGTTTCTTTATGAATATAATCTTGAATGTGTGGTTGTTGTTCCCTTGCTTTTCGCTTGCTTGCGTCTGTTCTCTCTAAATTGCGCTGTCGGTGGAATCTCATCTACGAGGAATTCGACCTGGGCACCCGAACGAGTCGGAAATCATGGCCGAGGAGGGTTCGGCAGTCAGCCGAACAGCAACGAAGCTGGCTTCGGGCGTGTTCGTGTCGGGCTGGGTCGATTTCCAGAGTTTGTACGTTTTATGTGGAAATACTTTGGTAAACGAACGAACGAAGTGATACACTATGTGTGCTATTGGGCTCTCTTTCGGGCGACGAGTGGTGTCTCTGTCGCACTCGGGCGGATGGCATGGCAAACTGGCATCAGTGGTGGGTTTTATACTTGGGAACAAAAATACCGAAATGCCTTTCGTCGTCATCGTTGTCGTCGTCGACATCATTCGCTCGGTGCGGCGCTCGTTGGTTGGTAAAGTACAGTACAGTTCAAGACTCATCGGTCGGTGAATATACGAATGCGAATACGAACCGAACCAGCGGCACCACCAGCCAATGTTGAAGATGGCGATTATGATGTTGCTGCCGTTGATGATGATGACTACGACGACGGTGGTAATGATGATGGGGATGACGATGACGATGATTACTGGTGCTACTTTGGCGCTGTGCTTCCAGCCTTTGTGTGCTATTTTCCTGAATGCGATTTCGCCTCTGCGTCGTCAACTTTTGCAATGCTGCTGCTGCGCGCCGTGGCCAAGGCAAAAATAATAATAATTTGATGTACAGCTCAACAACTTGCCACAAACAACAACCAACGGGGCAGTTAGAGAGCTCAGATACTCGTATCTCTTAACCGATGTGGTGTGTTGTTTTTCTCAGCGATGATGTTGTTCAATTTCCGAGGAATGAAGTTGGCGCATTGAGTTTTCTTTATTGCTTCTGGAGTTCTTGGCTCCTAAGCACCACCAGAATCCACTGCATTCATTAGCTATCGAGTGACGTATTCACCGCTGAATGAATACCACTTGACAGTTATCATGTACCTTGATCTGTCATTTGGGAACTACTGCGTTTTTTTCTGTTTGCTTGTCGCGCTGCTCTAATCAAATTGATTATGTGCGACGATGATTCATTGGTTACTCAGCCAATGTAGGAGTTACCCCACTTTTTTTTTACTGTTGCTATCAGTGCTTTTGATTGAGCAGTTTTGATAAGAATTCGCCGTTGTGCTTGGTCGTCGTTGTCGCCGCCATCGTTGTTATTGCGGCGCTGAACTAAGCTGAATGTGTGTTTGCTTATGTCAATGTCAATGTTCTTATCGTGAATGAATGGTGTAAGTTGGTGGCGCTGGTGAGCTTTTTCCGCTTTAGAGATAGACATTCGCGAATTCTATGTGGAATTGCCTTTCGAGTTTCGGGCTGCTGCAGTACGACAGTGAGTGGGTAGGTTAAGAAGGAACGTAGATAGGCAGATGCACATCCTTGGGGGTTTGTTAGCTTTTTTTGTTCGTCCTTTACGAAGTTTGAGGCAAGAGAAGGTGGTTGATGATATTTTAACTACCGTTGTCTGGTGAATTGAACGTGGAATCCTAGTGTTGGGCGCCATTTCGTAAGAGAAATTTTCTTTGAGTGACGATAGTTCATGGTTATTTGGGTGTCGTTAAGGGTAATTTGAGGGCGATAGGGGTGTAAGAAGTTTAGCATAAATTTTGACTGTCAGCAAAAGTGAAGAAAAAAGAAAGAAAGGAGATTGTCTCCTGTTGGGCGCCAGTTAACTTTTTTTTTTGTGGCAGAGAAATCAGTAGTTAAATTAAGTTGGAAGAATTAAAGTATGTTAATCGAACATTAAGGAGGTCCAACACCTTACACTTGGTAACAAAGAGGCCTTTTTACAGGAATGTCAAGGAAGCGTTTAGGGCTGATGCAGTTGAGTGATTGGCATACATGTAGGCACATATGAACTGCCAGTACCTCTTTGGTACACCATTTAAAGTGATCATAGCTTCAGAAGTTTTCAGACAGCTCATCAGCTTCTCGGAAGATAGCACTATGAGTACGGCCGATGAGACAAGTGAGGTTTGATTAATACCTGCTGACTTTGAAGGGCGGGGTTTGAACTTTTCCCATCTGTTTCTTAGGATGATTGCTGCTTAGCAGGTTAAAATTGAGCAGCAAGGGAGTTCTTGAGAGCCGGGGTTATTGAAATGAAAGTCTAGGCAAGAATCCCCAACTGATTCATTTCTTGTTGGATAAGGAATCGGTACCATTGGATGTACACTGAATGAGGAGCGCAGCTAAATTAGAACATCTTAGATAGCTTCGTTAAGGAATGGCGAAGTTTTTTTTTTAATCTGAAAGGGTGTGAAGGCTCGTAAGAAACCTGTCAGAATTCAGTCGTTCCAAAAGCCTGTTAAAATTCATTAACGACGTGGGTGGATATCTATTCGTCTACAGTCCAAATCCTATCCACATTGGACATTGGCGTAAAATCAACTGGCAATCTTCGATTAAAATTTACCTGCCAAATCTTGATCCTTTGGTTTTCACTAATAATCACATTCCTATCTGTTTTCTCACGTAAATATCCTTTTTTTCTGATCTCTCCCGGCAAAAATGACACGAATTGCAGTTCTTTCAAGAGAATTTTCGCCAAAGATCCATCAATACATCATTTCCTGTAGGTCGTTCGCACAAGAGTCATAAATCCTTTCTACCTGCTGCACTCTTGCAATGACCTCTTCTAAAAATACCATTACGAGACAAAAAAAAAAGGACATTTGGGAAACTCTACATAAAAGAATCTCATTTAGGCAAATTTCAACCCTGACCCTTCGTTCCCTAGATTATGTTTTCCTTTTTTTTTTTTTTTCCTCTTCATCCGCCGTCACAGGGAGGTAAGTAGGCCTAAGAAAATGCCCGACAAATGAAAACCCAACTGTCTACCTATATCTACATCGAGTGGGAAAATTGAAGAAATGAAGACGAAAGAAGGGATAGAGAGGAAAGAAAATTATCGCATTTGAAGGGCTATCAATAAAAATTGAAAAGGAAACGAAAAACAGGGAGAAGAGAAGCCAACAGCAAATGCATAATAAGATACGATGGTGGAAGATTTTGTGTCGCCTTCCTTCATTTATAGGAGATGAAAACGAAGGGAAAATGTAGCTCTAAACCGTCGCCCGTATAATATGGAATTTTGTGACGTTTGTATAGGACCGGCTTGTTTGCCTGTCAGACAACAGGCTCAGGCACACATCTACACCCCGGTGTTTTGCTTCTTTTTTCTATCCCATAAACTATTCCCGAATCATTTTCGCCGCCGCCGTTTCATTTAGGCTCCTCCGTCCTTCTCCTTATTCTTTTTCGTGTTTAGTCTTGACTTTGAAGTTTTTCTTTTCATCTTTAGAATTTTCTTGTGTGTGTGTGGAGGGGGGTGTTGTTGCAACCTCCTAAAATATTTTAGGGTTTAAGGAGAGCTTTCTTTTTTTGAAGGTCGCCGCGAAAGTCTGTTGTACATTTTGGGTGGTATTTTTTTTTTTACTTAGACTCCTTTTGTCAAGGTCCTTCGTGAATAATTAAGATTATGTCGAGGAATTTTTTCTTTAAGGGAAAATTCGTTAAGACCCGGAAACTAGGTAATGGGTTTTCTTAATTGCATGACGAATTGGATTTTATGGAGTGCGATTTGTCTTTCCTTCCAGTTCTCTTTGGTGTTGTCTTTTGCTTGGACTATTTTTGGATATTTCGTACGTGGGCAGAAAGTTGGGTTTCTCTGTTTGTACCTCTTTTCGATGTTCTTTTAAGGGTTGGCCTATGTTAAGCTATTTACCAGAAGGTTAATCTTCTAAAAAAGTGAAGGTTTCGTAAATCTGTGAAGAACTTGTTGACTTATGAAAGAATCTCAATCCGAAAGTGGGGTTTAGGGTAAACTTCTTTCTTTTCCTACACGAAAAATTGTGCCTCTATCTTGTTCGGTTTTCGAATGTCTCGCAACCACATGTCGAATCAGTGCTTACGTACAGTGTGCATTTGAGGATCGATCTATTAATGGTTTTAGACACCGAACGACGCCAAATGGCTTTGAAATACTAAGCGTAAAAATCTTACTCTCCCCGAACTGAAATGTGAGATGTGCTATCAAATCTGCGTCGCTCTTTAGGAGTAACACTGATACATCAGCCGGTTAGTTTAGGTCGGGCTGGACAAGCGCAGTTGTAAATTTTTTCGAAAAGCACCAGAAGCGAAAAGGAAAAGACAGGAATCTTCCGCTTTCCTAAAGTAGGAATAATATAAGATATGCAAATTCTTTCTAACAAGATTCCCCGTAAAGGAATTTACACATATGACCGTAATTTCCCCGTAAAATGCTGCCAAATATCTGCTTTCTCACAATCAAACTCTTAAATCGGCATAAAACACATTCAAATGACAGTATTATCACCGGTAAAGTGCTGCCAAATTTCAATAAGAAAATCCGTTTCATTCATGAAATCATAACAAAAACAAACACATACACGGAAGTCAAACCATATTTAAATGAATAATAAATTCATGTTCTCTTGACATTCTACAATGAACTTGACGCAACAAATCAAATTCCAAACATGCCGTTGCCTTCGTCTTATACACCCCACCGTGTCGTCTCGTTGTCGTTATCGTCTTCTTTTTCTCATTCGATTTCATTCATAAATCGACAAGAATTGTAAGAGTACAAGCAATTCAACCCGAAAACAATGCATAAACTGTGCTGCCTGCCTGCCTGCCAACCATCATCATCATCAGCTGATATTGTATATTTATAAAGTGTGGCGGGCAAAGTCGCAAACTCTTCTCAATTCATATTTCTCTTAACCCCATTCTGCTGCTGCTTTGGATGTTTTTTTCTTTTTATTATTTTTACTTTTTATTTCTCATCGCATGTAGTATATCACGCGTATGCTATTTTTTTAATACCTGGTACGACCCCTATAATTTTCAAATAATCAAAACAAACCCCAAAAAGGAGGAGGAAGAGTGCGCTTAGAGTAAGTTATAGAGTATCATGTGTGTACAGTGCTGCCATGTTTTGTATATTCGTCTTCCTGCCATCGTTCAGTTTTTGCATGTTCGCCATGCGTGTACGTTGAAGCTTTTCCCAAAAAGGAAAAACACGTTTTCTGTTCCTTTTAACTTATAGTTTCCTCTGAGGCGCCTATAGAAAATCCTTTTTGCTTGCGCGTTTCCCTCTTAAAACACATTTTGACAAAGCTTCACGTTTTTGACATTTGGTCAAATCCGTATCTCGTTTGTATGGGTGCGCGCCTCCTTTTTTGGCGAGGAAAACCCATAAAATAAAGGCAACAACAAGTTTATCAAAAGCTCTTATACACTACACTTGTGCTGCCGGCTTGTGATGTGTGTTCCCATTCATATAATTCTCTCTCCCACATGCTACTGCTGGTGCTGCTGGGCTTCCTTGCATTTGAAAATCAAATCGAAAATCGATTTGACACAGAGAGAGGTGCTATTGAACGCGACTTTATTTTGACGTCGTTTTTGTGCGCTTTTGTTATGAGAACTCGTATGTATGTATATCGTACCGTGCCGCGACGACGACGATGACGACGACGTTGTCGTTTTTTTTTTTTTATTGAAGACAAAAAATAAAAATAAAAAGAAGCAACAGCTTGGCTGGCAAAATATGTTTGAAATGTAAATTCTTTTGAGGCTCGCTCTATACATCATGAGTGTGTGTGGGGAAATCATGAGATACTATGTGGGAAGATGAGTTATAAACGACGTTGCTGTTGGCAAAAGTCTCCAAAGGTTGTGTTCCAAAGAGAAACGGGACAGAAAAAATAAAAGAACGATTTTATAGAAATCAAACAGCGGCAAGTTGCTCCTTCTCTTTTTATATCGCTGCTGCTGCTGTTGCTTCAGTACGTAGGTAGGTCGTCGTTTGGGGATTTCTTTTCGATGAGGTGAATTTTTTTATTTTTGGTTTATGTACTGAAAGATACACGTCAAACCGGCAACAGTATACAAAAAAAGAAATCCAAAAAAACAACTAAAATACGCAACGTATCCAGAAAAAAACAATCTTCATCGTCGCCTCTGTTGTCGTCGTAGAGGCGCAACAGCAGGTTTAAAGCGGTTGTGTTTTATAAAAAAAAAAAGTATCTACCACCTATATACGTTGGTAACAGTCGCCAAGTAGTAGCCAGTTCTCTCTCATGGGTTACCTTGGTGCTTTAATATCGTTGTCGTTGCTTTTGGCTTTGAAAAGCGAAGCGTAAAATATGCCCCGCAATAGTCTTCGTCTGTATCTTTGTCGTTCGTAGTCTCATAACACCGCACCGGGCACACACAGCATAGCAAAAGTCAACATCATCAACTCTGATGACAACAAGTCCCAACGTACGATCAACCAAAGATCGCGCCAGCACTAGCGCAAACGACCCAACGAATGAAATGAACAACTCCACGATCTAAAATGCGAGGCGACAGCGCCTCATGATGTGGCGGTGAACGGGGGAGGTGGCGACGGAGGCAATGGCCGTCGTCGTCGTCATCGTCGTCGTTCATTTTATTCGATTATTTTTTTTTTTATATTTTTGTTGTCTTTTATTCAACTTTTGTGGCCCGTCGCAGCAACAAAACTCGCAACTCACTTGTGACTAGTTGTTTGGCTGGTTTCTACATTCGATCTTGCGTTTGGTTGCCAGCAGCACCAGAGGTTTTTTTTTTAATTTTAAATTCTGTTTTATACCAGCCAGGGAAAAAAATATTTTGTATCGTCGTTGTCGTGGTCGTAGATAGCTTGTAGCCTTCTTATATAAAAATCGAAAAAAAATATAAGAAAACTTACGAAACGTAAAAATGAAGAGAAGACAGAAAGAAACAGAAAAAAAAAAGTTTAAAAATAAAGAAACCGCTCTATTGGAATTTACCAACCAGAAATACGAAACTAAAATTTATCTTTTTTGTTTTTCGGGGATAGACAGATGCATAGAGATGTTGTTTTGATAGATACTCTGAAGAAAAAAGGCGATAGATGTTTATTTTTTAAAAGATACACACTACAAGGTTATTAACAATTTTGGTCGGTTGCTTTTTGGCAAGTTTTTTGGCACTATTCGACTTTGCTGGGTGAATTTGCATTTGTTACCATATTTAGATTGAAGGTTAAGAGAATGTTGTTGGATTGAAAATTAGAAACAACAACTTGAAAAAAAAAGCAATTGCTCTGCGTTGGGCGCCATTTTTAGAAACCATAAATCACGAATCGATTCTGTGAAAATAAGACATTTTATGGTCTCCTGTTCGTTAGGAGGAAGATTTTCGGCAATTTAGTCACAAAGTATGGCCTCAAATATAGAGAAGGAACCAACGAGGACGTACATACTATATGCATGTCCCATTTTTAGCAAAAGATGATAGTATCCTTTCAAGAAATACTGAGGTTAACCTCACCTTAAATGCCATTCTAAAATCCTATCCAACACATTGTGAGAATGTCTCTTTCCTTTCTGTACAACACGCTAATCGACTATACCATGCCTTCCAACAATCATCGAGGCATATCCCAGCTGAATGACGCATGTCATAAAATTTAAAACAAGACTTGAGCAATAAAAAAACAGTTGATCCGGGTCTAATCATACATAAAGGAATCATTGCCCACATATTCCCCGTCTAGCTTCAAAGCGTTCATGATAAATCAGCCCCAAAACCACTTGTTAGCACCACGTCTGCTCCGCCTCGATAAACTAACTTCAAACAAATACTTTTCCCCACAACTTTCAACTCTATCCGTCATTTTTCTCATTCCAATTGACATGACACATTAAATCCAGCATATGTCAACGAAAAAAAAATCATAAATGTCGTCGAGCAAAAAATCTAAACGTCAAAATCCCTTCGGTCAACAGTGTGCTTTAACCAATCACCCTCGTGTCTAACTGACCACCCTCCCGAGAATCAATTCCATGCAAAATTAACGAAAAAAAAGGGATAGAACTTTGACCGTGTATGCCATAAAACTTCACAAAAGAAAGCGTGACAGCAGCTCAAACACACCACCATCCATCCAGCCCCGTGACAGAGCCGCAGACAGCTAGCATTAGAGCGAGGTGTGAGGTGAAATTCTGCACGAGCACAGCACAGCACAACAACGCCTCGCGTCTGGACAAATTTTGAACGGCTCTTTCTTTTTTTTCATTTTTCGATGGCAGATACTTTTTTGTGTTTATGTTTTAATTGGGTTAAAAATAGAAACTTTGAAAGTTGTTCTAGAGCGGAGATACAGATACTTTTCGGCGAACGATGTATAAAAAGAACAAAACGAAAAAAAACGTAAACAGAGAGCGAGCGCTCAAAGTAGTCGACGAGTGAGCGCGCGAGGAGCAGCGAATTTCATTTTGGGGAATTTGCAACCCAAATATAATTCAGCGACCGGAGTGTAGATAGAAACAGGATGCGGGTGAGTTTGGTAGCAACACCACCAGTAGAAGTTTCCAGCTGTTGTGAGTCATTCTGCAGAATGCAGCGACTTTCGCATCGCGCACGTGGTTAGCATTCGTGGTGAGGGTGGCGCGTCCAAAAGGGTTTTTCAACGTTTCGTCGTTTTGGTTTCTTGTTTTGCTTCCCTTGACTCGATTTGAATCTCTCATGCGAATGAAACACGGGCGCAAGAGAAAAGGATGAGCTGAGGAGGAATGAAGGGGTTGGTGTTGGTTTCAAGAAGAACGAACGAGTTGAAGGAAATGCATTTGTCGTGGTGTCGTCCTCCTCGTCGTCGCGTTTTGCAATGAAATTCAATTTTCAAGGGTAAACTGGTTAAGGGATGAAAAAATTAAAAAAAAAAAAACATAAATACCGCCAAAGGGTGAATGAATTTCCTTGAATCTATACGCCCAGGATGGATGCACATACATTCGTACAATTGTAGCGGGTGGTAGCCCTCGCGCGATGTCTGAATGGAGGTATAATCCACATGGGCTTTTGGAATAACTGAAGGACCGTGCTCAGGAGGACGAATGGCTAAGCATTTATTTTTTTCCCCCGTTTCTCCCTTTAAGTCTGCTGTATACCACTTTTTTTTTGTATCGACAACGTAGTATTATAACCTTTACGTCGAATGAAGACGAAGGAAAGGGTAAACAGCGAATGAATTATTTATATTCCCAGCAACGGAGAAGTGACGAGGGCACGGCTCACAGCTCACACAGCACGAGGAGACTTATTTATTCCTAAATGGGGAGGCGGGGAGCTCTGTGCACACACTGTATAACGCAAAAAACTGGACAATCAAACTTTGAAGGTCGTTCGGCGGTGGGTGTTTATACTGTTGTATTGTTGTTTTATTGACTGCGCGCTCGGTAAATTATGTTTTAATGAAGTAAAAACGAAATTTGGGTCGATGGTGGATCTTATTTAATTTATTAGCGTATGCGGCAGAGGCGGCAGGAGTGTGAGAAATGTCGATGAACTTGCGTTAATGACGTAATGCCAACCAAAATGGGGGCAGGAAATAAATAAATAAAACTAGGACACTTGTTGTGCGGCGCTTGCTTGTGCCCGTTCCCGATGCCCGTCCTTCGTCATAAATTTATGACCCAAAGAGTTTTGTTTGTTTTAGCAGAGACAACCTACACTTGGGCGCATTAATATTGAACAGGAAATACTTTGAATATCCGCCCCGGATCGTGTGGATGTGTGAATGGAGCTGGAGATTGTCTGTTGTGGTTGTGTTACCATATGAACGTTGAGTCATTTGGGTTTATTCTGTGCCGGCAAAAAGCGGTGTGCGCCATAAGTCTAAAAATGGAATTGAATGTTGATTTCTGTGGCTTGAGATCGTGTGTTTGTTCTCAAGGAACTAGATGTGGAATAGATGTTCTATTGATAATCGAAACTGGTGTCGACGATTTAATTAAGACAGAAAGTGTGTGGTCTAGCGTGGGCTTATCTTTAGTTAAGCAGTCTGAAGAGGGGTTTTGTGCCTTTCATGCTACCGTCTGAGCTGCGCACTATCTGCTTCAGCACGAAATTATGGAAGTCACACGGATTTGGTCCCAATCCGTTCCTTCTAGTGCTTTTTAGTGTTTTCCTTGCTAAATGTATTCTCACAAACTATCTGTTTCAGCACGATGGTACAAGAAATATTGACCTTAAACCCTGAGCTTAAACAATGGCCACGTCGTCATACCTAGGAAAAGGACAATAAAATAACTTCAGGGGGTAAACTTACGAAGGATTAACACTTCCTTTGTACCGACCACTGACGAGTCTCTGTTTGAAACATTGCAGTCTCAGTAGAAGTGCTGTTTCCAGAAGACCCAGCCAGAAAACACAATAAGAGGTTAAGCATTGTTTAGCAAAAGTAGCAGCCTTCTACTGCCTTCGACCCTGAGATTATTTCTCTCCAGTCCCCCCTTAAGTAGAAAAACCACCTTAAAACAATACCTGCCTCTTCGATAATCTAAATGATCTGAACATTGCCAGGGCACCGGACTTGCACTGTTGCGTTAAAAAAATCTTCATGGTTTTAGGAGTGAAATTGGATCTTTAAACTCCTGGGTGAACCATCATATGCTCTTCCTAGGGCGATCCTCATATGAGCACGGAGTTTATTCCTCCGAGTCCAGAATCAGTCATTTGTGTCTGCTCGACAAATGTTCTGCACCGAATAGACTCTTAGGTATGGTCTTCCACCATAAAAAGAGCTGGTCGACTCCTTCCCAAATTGACGAGGTTTCTTGGCAACACTTTATCTAAGCTAAGTTACCCGTTTCCTTCGGCTAATTATTTTATCAAAACTCAGCTTCAGCCAGAAAGGGATGTGTTCAGACGTGATGTACTTTCGATTTCCATCAAAAACCGCTGCTTCATGACTCATCAAATCGAATCAAAGCCCACAATCGGAACGAAGGAATTTTTTCAAGCCACACAGTCATTCAAATGACTCTCCTGGTGGTGTAAACTAACCCCTACACACTGTCATATCACACTTCCATGCAATGCGCCAATTGTTGGCAATAAAATGTGCAAATAACAAAAACTGCCGCGCGCTTTTGTCATTGGGATGAGAGTGAATTGCATGACAGCAATAATGGTGGCTTCATAATGACATGACAACGCTCACAAGCACGTGAGTAATTTTGAGAATAATCGAACCGTGTTCGAATGACTGACCCTGGATTTCCACAGCAAAAGCTCTTGTGAAACCAAACTGCATCTTAAAGAATCGTAAATCCACAGAAACCCAAAGAAACAAACTTTTCCCCAAAAAATATCTCATCTAATCGTCCCAAAAATAAAATCAAAATGTGGGACTCTACGAGAAAAACAAAAATAGAGCGTGGGACGCATTAAAATAATTGGAGAATCTTTTTTCGTTACCGAAAAGATAGGAAAAATAGAGAGAAAAAAAATGTTTGACATCAAATTTAGGGTGGTAGAGTAGAAAACAGAAGAAAATGACGAAGTTGTGTGTGCCGAGAAGAGATTTTCAGTCAGAAAGGCCCCAAAATGTCGGGGCATCCGAAATGGATGGATGGATTTTACACTCTGAACTTTCTACTTTTTTTCGTTTTTTTTTTGCTCCACCCAACAAAAACACCCACCCAACATAAAAATACATGTGCTCGTATATACATAGGTATAGCAGTACCTATGTATGTAACGAACAATCGCAGTCAACAAAGAAAAAGCCAGCGTTTGGAATGGTAGGGAGGGGGCGGGGGGGTTTCGGTCTAAGAAGAAGCTCTGGGAAAACCAAGAGAGAAATGCCAAAAAGAACAATTTTCCTCGAAAATGATGACGGGACTAAATGCTCCAGCTTCAGGAGTCCTCCCGCCTTGTTCGTCCTTTTTTTTTTTTTTTTTTGTGTGCTCTATATATAGAGAAACGAAATGTCGTTTCTATAGAAAATCACTCTTACTGAAGAAGGATTTCCAATTTTTGGAAGGGAAAATTAGAGAGAAGGACTGAACGACGACGACGACGACGATGACAACGAAAAGAAAGAAAAGCGTTCCCTCGTATACACGGGGTATATCTATGGGTTTTTCTGCTTTTCTCCCTTAAAAACCCCGAGTGGAATTAAAGGGAAAGCAGAGAAAGAGTCCGTATATCTCTACCTAAACCTATCAAGCATAGCCCACCCGTATTCTGCGTATATCTATAGCAATGGGAAATGTGTTTCCTTTTTTTTTCTCCTAGTTTTTCATGCTGGAGATGGGATTGAAGTAGAGAACACCGAAAGGAACTCACCCTTATTGGCACCACCGCACTGTGAATATAAAACGTCGTAGCCGTCGTTGTGTAGTCCTCCTCATCGTCATCGTCATCGTCCTTCCTTTTTTCTTTTGAGTCCCATTTCAAGTTTTTTTTTTATATTATTTTCTCGTCCTGTGTTTCTGCTGCTGCTGCCTGCCAACCCTCTTCCAATTTAGAAAATGTGTTTCGTACCTCGGCGTCCTATTCCATTCTGTTTTGTCTTCCCTTCGGTGATGGTTGGGTTCGGTATCATTCGATGCCGACAACGTCGTCGTCGTCCTCGACGGTCGTTCTACCCTATAGACACATACTAGGTACACATTCTGATTCTGACGGTATATGACTGTCGTTCTTATAAAATGCTAAGCATTAGATGGACGGGCGGTCGGTCGGAGGGAGATTCCTCAAGCCTCACCCTCTTTTTAATTTTTTTTTGCCTTCACTCTTCCATTTCGGAATGAACATTTGTGCTGGGTAGAGAGGAATACTACGACCTCGGTGTAGATCCTTTCACGAAGAGCTAGATGTAGGGTTGAACGACGACTACGACGACGACAACCATCGTGTGTAGGATGATGGTGCTTTGTTGGATTTAGGACGGAATTGCTTGTGGAGATGGGGTGGTTTTTAGACGTCGTTTTTTTTTTTGTTTCTGTACTTTCGTCTTATTTTCTACTCTTCTAACATGCTCTGTGTTCTTTCCCTTAACCCCCCCTTGTACTTTAGCTGAGTATCAGAGAGACGTCGGTATTAAAGGAAAATTCCCTCTATAGCAGGAAAAAAAAGGAAGAAAAATGGGGATAGGAAGAGGGAATTTTACTTTATTTTCTGGTGGTTATTTTGCTTCCACACCGCCACCCTTCGGGTGTATACTTCACTTGTATGCTGTACTTCGTATTTTCATTTTCGTTGAGGGGTTGGGGGGGCTTACTGTGTGGCTACACATGGGTTGATGTCGTCTCCTTCGATATTATTTTCAGATTTTTTTTTGTTGTATTCTTGGTGCTGCCATTGCTCCCACTGCCTTGGTCGTCGTCGTCATCGTCGTCTTATCCATTTCGTTGATAACCTTTTTTTTGCCTTCTGTACGCCTCAAATATATCTATATGACAGGATGTTGGGGTTGGCGGAGGTAGGGGGATCACAACCCCCAGTATTTCAAGCGAATTGTCAGGAACCCTGGCGGGAAATTCTTGCTTCATTTATTTTTATTAGATGTATTAAATATAACACACCAACAAACACTGGTGTGTACTGGTGTAGGATCAATAAATATTTTTATGAGGTGTCACTTATGATTTATGACGTGTATTGCAACGATAGTGAAAGTAAAAGAGAGCTTTTTCCAATTTGCTGTGATTTGGCAGTACTTTTTTTAACCGAAAAATTTCAAATTTCAAGCTTATAACGATGTTTTTCCTTTTTTTTGTTGCAGATTAATTCAGCAATGGGTCTTCAAGCAACTGCCGCTACAAAGCGGAAACATGAAATTACATTTGATAGTAAAGACGCTAATGCGTATACCAATTGTCCGCCGCCAGTGAAAACAAGTCGATGGTCAGCACCAACAATAAATAATAACAGCAGCAGCAATAATTACAATGAAACAACAACAATTATTTTAGGAAATTCCTCAGCAACGAATAATGCTACGATAAGTTTAAATAAGAATGCATGTGATGACAGTAAAATTAGCAACGGTACTCAATCGGTGACAGTAGCGGGTAACGGTAATCAAGTTTCTATAACTAACTGTGGCACAACTACTGAGGATAGTATCGCAAAGTTGGAAGTTGTGGCCGCTGTGTCCTGCGAGCCATGGAATACTCCAGAGCCAGTAGATTGTATATCGAAGCTGCAAGCGGTAGCAGTGCCCAGTGATCCTTGGGGCAGTATTTCGACCCGTTCAACACTGGCAACGACACTGCTTAGTGCGGACGAATTAGACGATGACGACGATGATTTTGAAGATGATTACGAAGAGGAGGAAGGTATCATTCCAACTTATTGTCCATTGAGGTATCATCCGTGCCCACCGGCAAGTGGTGGGGCTGGTGGTGTCGGTAGCGGAGGAGGTGGAAATCCGGCAGGAATGCAACGTAGCTACTCACCTGCCCATGGGTATAATACCCGACCGAATTACTATTCTGAACCCTTTCCGCAGCAAAATTGCTCGCGAACTGGTAATCAACACCTTCGAATGGGCCCCGGAGTGGGATTCACCCCGCAGTGGGGGAATTCAGCGGGACAAAATGGATTCTACGTGCCACCGGAAGCGGCATATCCACCACCCCAGCAAACGATAAGATGTGCGGAAAATGGTAAATCGTACCTGGAATTGGGCTGTAGTCCGGCGAGTTTTAGTATGGCCAGCCAAGGTGGTGCGGTTGGTTTGGTTGGAAGCAATAACAATGGGATGGATGCAAGACATCCGTTGAAACGATGCTGTGATGGTCGCGCTGGCACCTGGTGCAATACGAATAAGAATTGCTATAAAGACGTCCGACTGAAGATACGCAATCTGTCAATGTTCAAGTTATCCCGCTTCCGTCAGGTTTCCGAGCAATCGCTATATCGCTCGGTACTGATTTGCAATACGTTAAAGTACATCGACAGGGAGATCGAGTCCGAAGCTAAGGAGATGCATCAACAGCAGCAGCAACATCATCTCAGCCATCATCCACATCAGAGCCATTTGCATCATCATGTGCCACACATAGGCAGTCACCATCATCATCCTCATCATAACAGCCATCATCATCATCAACAACAGCAACAACATCAACATCAGCAGCACCAATTGCATCAGCAACAGTCCAACAATTCGACATCAGATTATTCACCCGTGATGGGTTGTGCCAGAGTAACAAACTTAGACTACCATCAGCACCAGCAGCAACAGCAGCAGCAGCAACATAATCAGTTCCATAGCCAACAGCAAGCAGCTGACAATCGCAACGGTGATTGTACGCAACAATCGTCGTACATCAATGCCATGTCGAAATCCAGTCCTTTCAGTACTCAGCCGTCGCAACAGCAACAACCACACCCGCATCAACAACACTCGCAACCGCAGCAGCAGCAACAGCAGCATCAGCACCTTCAGCAGCAACATTGCAGCAGCACTGATTCCATGCATCCGTACGACCACTATCCCTTTCGGGAAGTGCAGTCTGGCCGAGCGACACCTTTCCCTACCGTGCCCATTCCAGTGACTGCAGCCGCAGTAACTCCAGCCAGCAGCACAACGACATCTAGTGATAGTGACTCAGGTTACGGTGAGGACGACTCAAATCGGTCCATTAACTGGAGTTCAGTGTTAAGCCTGTCCTCACAGTCAGCGCTGGATCCGCTCAATAACAACGACTTATTTACAATCCTGCCACCAGCCACATCGTCAACCAGTCCACCGGCGGCAGTGCCTGTCTCTCTGACGTCAACTACAGTTTCAATTAGCGGAACGTTTACCGCGTCTTCGGTGCAAAGCAATAGCAACAGTGGTTCGGTTTCCACATCTTCCTCGTCGTCATTTACCAGCGCCTCAGCGAATAATAGTAGTACGCCAACAACTTTCACCACACTGTCAACGATATCGTCGTCAACGTACTCGCTAACGTCATCGTCGTCGACGGCATCGTCATTTGCCTCAGCAGCGGCGGCAGCTGCATCCACCTGGGAGTACGGATTCCTCGACATGGACTTTGGTCTAGGCTCTGAATTCACTGAGCTGGTGCCCACATGTAAACTATCCTCAGAAGATCTATTCAAAACTGTTTCACCAGTATCAGCGCTCAGCGCATCACGGTATTCGTCCGTCCACGACAACGAGCTGGAACATCCGGCACACATTATGGTCGGCAGTTAGTATCAGTTGTAAGGGTGCAATTTTAAGTTACCTTGTGCAGTTAACATACCCGCCCTGTTTAGTTCAGTAATGTCCAAAAGGGACTTCAACAACAGCAACTAGTTCCCTGTTTCATCGCTCACTTACTGTCACTGATGAAAATCAATAATTGTAATATTGCTCAGGTTGTGAACACACTTTTAAATGATATGTGTTAACTTCGATTTTGAAGAAGTTAAACTTCGAATTAATATGTTTTCGGTTTAGCATTTCCTCTGCCTTTTTGTAAATTCTGTTCTTAACCAACAAATGTCACATGTGAGATACGAGAGAAGTATTAACTTACGCGAAGGAAGTATTAATTCAAATGCAAACTTGTATTGTATAAGCAATATTTGTTAAACAAAATCGTTGTGTCACTCGGATAGTCACGTAAATGACACTTTTTGACAGTCACATGTATTGTAGAACGTACCTTAGTTCATCTTAACTGACAAATTAAGGATTTCACAAACATAACAAATGTCCTATTTTTCTTGCATAAAAAACAAATAAAGCCCCGTCAAAATGCTAAACATGAATAACTCAAAGAAAATATAATACAAATTCAACAAAATTTGTAAAACTTTAAACTGCACGTGTAATTTACGGAAATTTAAAAGCAAATGCATTGTAAATAGAATTGACGTTTAGCTTTTAAGATGATTATAGCTAAATTTTTAAATTGTAAATATTAACTTTAAATATTATGAAAAACAAAAGTATATATATATTTAAAGACATTATATTGAGATAAATATATTATTATTAAAGAAACAAACATTATAAGAAGTGAAAAAATTAGTATTTTATTTATAACAAAAGCAAAAGATGAAAACCAAGTTTTATATTAAAAAAAATGAAAAACAAATATTTAATTGATATTAAAAATTAAAGAACAAAACAAAAAAGAATAGTTGAGAAAAAGAAAACAAGAAAACAAAACATATGGCAAAAGCTAAAAAAAGAAAATAAATTCAATTTATTATTTTTCAAATTAAACTCTATTTTCTTATTTCGCTTTCGGGTCGGAACCCTTGAATGGTTTGGTTCCTTTCGATTTCTAACTTTTCACTAAATCGGCCATAGGCCACTTCATTCCAACTTCTTAATTTTTCAGTGACAACCAACGCCGACCCCTTCCCAAGCGATTTGCGTGTTTCCCTTGCGTTTAAGGGCAATACGGAACTTAAAACGGATAATCCATAACAAGGACAGGTCTGTTTCGCGAGGTGGGTTTTCTTGCATAGTTCGTCCCGTCGAGCCGTAGCTCCGTTAGGCGCAGACAAAAACTTTCCCGGGCGGACTTGTAGAGCGGAAAATTTCCAAGAAGTGCAGCCCTTACCCCACCCAGTAGCTTCAAAAATAAGGGTCATATCGAGGTTTTACGATTTCCAACTTTTCACTAAATTCGCCCTAGGCAACTTCTTCAGTTTTCAATGGAAACACACCCACGATGTCCCGAAGGCGATTTGCGTGTTTCCCTTGCGGTTAGAATCGCTTTCTTCTTGAACTGAACTGGAAAGCACCTATTTTGGTATTCGCAACCAAGAATGGGCTCTATGGAGCCACATATGTATCTATGTGATCATGCCAGGTAACGCACACGCCCGTAGCTAGGATCGAATTCTCGAGAGTGCTTAGGTGATTTTGAAGGGTGCTCACACACAAATCGAGAAATTCTTCTCACGGTGAATTAAAATTTCTCGGGATCTCGCCAAATCTCAGATGAGCTCCCTTCAGCACCTAGTTGGCTACGGACGTGATAATGCACTGTGACCTAAAAGATCTTTTATGTCAAGCTAACTTCTAATGCAACTGAGCAAGTTAAGGATATTAATTGCACTCACGGCGATGTCATCAGGATGCAATTTTTCGGAGATGCCCCATGTACATATGTATGTGTCTTTGGGTGAAGGCGAACAGACCCATCTCTATTTGAAGGGATAGTTTTATTTTAGCGTGTTGCCAGGAACGGAAGGGGCGATACGACATTAGGTACATGTGACGAGAGTTGCAAAGAAGTGAAAAAGTGGATCTACATACGATCACTCGGAGCTAGGTAATAACTGAAGCTCTTGGAGGTCCGATACGTGAGAAATTTCAAAGAAACTGACTGCAGTGGCTTATTAGGATGTTGAGTGGTAGAATGAGGCGACGTTGGGTTCGTTCTGCATCGTGCAAGAACCATGCAACGAATGAGTATTTTGTAAATGCGGAGGACACTTTAAAGTTTGCAAAGCATCGATTGGTTTATTTTAAATAGAAAAAGATCTGGAAATACCTCCCAAAATTAAACAAAAGTCGAATCAGCTGCATAAAAGGCTTTAACCGAGACACCATTTAGGTAGGGGAAAAGGAAAAAAATGAAAAGGCTAATTCCCTCACCCCTGAGTATGATTTTAGTTGGAATATTTCCAAATTTTATTGAAATTGGTTAAGTTTACGATTGGGTAAATAATTCAAATGATTGCATATAAATCGAGATATTCACTTACCCCGCATATATGTATATTCTTGTGCTGATATCTCGTTTCATCATCCATCGCCATTTACAAAAATGTCATTGTTCTTTTTCACAAGTTCATTTCCATCACCGTACCGACAGAAAAACCTAATTAAAGCACAAGTGGGTGGGAAAGGGATACACTCACCACGGCACACACTGCACTTGCCAGTCGGCCATTATGCACATTTTTTTTTCTTTTCTTCTTTTTTGCAATTAAATGGGAAATTAGCACTTAAGATCACGCAAAATTACGAAAACTAACACTAAAGATCATATAAAAGCACTTTTCAATGGAATACTAGACAGGGAACAGCTCACAAAATTAAGAAAAAGATTTCGGATTCGGACACTCCACTAATTTTAACCACTCACCTTGAAAATTTTAATTACACTGCGCCGACTACTTAGCCGACAGCAGAGAGGAGGGGAGAAATAGTCAAGTTTGGAGAAATTTTGTCTCCCGAAAATAAGTTATTAGACCATTTATGACGGATTTATTACTTTTCCTTTCCATCATCTGTAAGGAAAGTTGTCACAAAGTCTTTTGTGATTGACCATTACTTTGACATCGACCAGGAAAGCTAGGGGATAGTATATGCATGAAGACATAGGGAAAGACTATGGAACAAAATATGCCAGCGATGAGCAGTGCGGCTTTCGTCCAAGCTCCAGGAGTCCAGGTCTGCAGGTTAGTGGAGTCCCCTTGAAAGAGGTAGAGAAATTTAGGTATCTCGGGTTTCTACTCTCGAGTGATGGATAGAGCAATTGTGAGTTATGCTGTGTAGGATTGGTCGGACTGGAGCAATTTTGAGACATCTTGGTCAATCTGTATTCGGGAGGGGAGGCCCGAACTTGCCAACGAAGCTAAGTTATCGGTCTTTAATTCAGTGTTTGTTCCGACCCTCACCTATGACCATGGGGTTTGGGTAATGACCGAAAGAATAAGCTGCCGAAATGAGATTTCTTTGTTGTATTGCTGGGGTGACTCGCCGAGATCGGGTTGGGAACACCAGAATACGCGAGGCACTCAATGTCGAGCAGCTACTTCTTCGAACGGAGAGGTCAATACTTCGATGATTTGGCCATGGAATCCGTGCGGGGGCGGAAGTGGGGTTTTGTCGCATGGTTCGTCTCGCAGGGCCGTAGCTACTAAATCATTAGGCGGAGAGAAAAACTTCCCAGGGCGGAGTTGTATAGCGGAACGTTCCCATTTAAATTAAATGGATTCATCACACTGGTGCTGGTAGTCTGACGTTTGACGTAGTATCACGATGGTATCACAATCCTCCTGAAGGTGAGCAGGTAACTTCTTCTTTAACAAGGCTATGTAGCAACACCAACAGGTGCAACTGGTCGCCAGATCTTGGATCACATTTATCAAATCGCTTTCTATGGCAACGGTGTTATTCTCTAATCTATCTAAGGATGCATGTATATACGTTCACATACGTACATAATTCCACGGAAGCGTTGTTCATATAACATATCCTCTGCAATGGAGTACCTAGTGACATCTTCCTTTATAAAACACAAGTATTTGTACATAAAATAGCAAGAAGTGAAACCACTAGCAGCTGGTTGTAACTTTAGCTTATCAGAGGGCGTCGCAGATTTTCACTTTTATGAATTAAAATTCCACGAATTTCAAGTTTCTAGTTGTTAAAATCCTTTTGATTGTTGCTATCATATATAGAAAAATACGTCTGTTCACTTGGAATAAATAGTTGAATTTCCATTTTCCATTTATTTAAAAGAAATAAACAGAATTCATATGTTCTTTTTGGCGAGAGCCTTCAAATAAATACAGAAAAATTTGTTCCTCTACAGCTGTGCTTTTAGTGGTAACACCAACCATTTGGTTGTAGTCATAAGTAAATAAACGAACTTAAAGCGTTTCAAGTTTCAAAAGCTCTTCGGATGAAGTTCTAAAGCGAAAAAAATACTGCGAACTACAACAGGAATGAAAAAGTCTTAAAAAACGCGAGAAAAAAAGTTTCCACGTTGTGGAAACTTTTTTGTCCTTTGGAGACTTCACACTCTCCGACGTTTTAAACAACTCAATTTTTTTTTTCGGAGATCGTGGCCTGGCTTTATTTCTTTCGTGATACTTGTTTTTCTGAGAATTCTGGTGGCCTGTTGTCTGGTGCGAAATTTCAGTAAAATTCCGATTCGTCGTGACGTGGATGTGAGTCGTGACTACTGGCTGGCTAGGTTTCAAAAAAACACGCCTAATGACAATGGTCAAAAGTTCTTCGGATGAAGTTCTACCTGACATGACACTACGCCTATGGTTTTCCAAGAGCATGCATTTATTTAGTTCTTGCTCCGATTCCATAGGACCCCCAATGCAGAGATTTCAAATTAAAAATTCATCAACTTTTTGAGGGATTTCATTTCCGAGTTTTATAATTTCCTTTCAATACATTAATTTGCAAATCATTTTCCTTATTCTCCTCTACATAAATACCGTACACACCCACTCCCACTTTACAGTCTTTCCTATTGAGAATCACTTGAACTCGAGCTGGAACTATCAGTTGACATAACTTCCACATCATCCTGTGAGGCCTCTTTATGTGCCCGTGTCTCCAATGCAACTGAATTACCTGACGGACCCATCGACATGTGTAACTCGCCAAGATTATTCCAATTGAATTGATTTCCGAATGCACTCGGCACTTCACCAGTCGATGGATTGCGTTGGATGTCGCTTATGTTATTCTGATGTGGAACATTCGCTCCATTGATATTCAAATCAGATTTTCCCAAGAAACCATTTCTCATTTCAATGTCTGTCGGATATGGACGCCTAACATCGCCTTGCACCCATGTCAGTGGTGCACAGACAGCATTTGCTGCGCTTATCCGATGAGCATACTTAATTAGTTCCTCAGATGATACTGGACGCCTCTTGGCCTGTGCTATGCTGCAGAGTTTCTGCCTGGCTTGGAACAGTGCTGTGGAGAGAACTTGTTCAGCTTCTTTGAGTTGTTTCTGAAGTTTTTGGATTTCTCGGTCCTAAAACAAAATAATGCTGTCAAGATCTTTGGAAATGGTTACTTTTCTGATGGACTCACGTGAACATCAACTTTAGCTCTCAAATCATCCATTTTTTGTTCAATTTTTGCCTGCTCTTCGGCCAGTTCCAACATTTTGCGAAATTCATCATCTTTCGAAACGAGTAAGTCAACTAAAGCAGTATGTTCTGCACTGGATATCTTTTGGTGTTTTGGGGCGATGGTATTTTCAATTAATTCCTTGGAAATTAATTCGATATCATCGACTAAAAGCAGAAGACGCTCTTTTGTGCTTAAATGAAATGACATTTTTCCAACAAGATGCAATTTTTTGTGTTTTCCTTTTGACAGCTCAATATATTCTGCAGGGGTGCGTTCGAAGGCGCAATTGTAGAAGAAATTGTGGATGGTAATATTTGTAAGTTCTAAAAATATATTAGACAGAGTCCTTGTTTCCACACGTGTTAATACATTGATGTACATATATTTTCCTTAATTTTGTCACATGTGATGAATTAAAAAGGAGAAAAAATGACATCGATACCCTCAGTGAGTGAACAACTTTTGATCTTGTCATTGCCAAAGGAAGAGGAGCAACTGTAACATATGCCCAAAAGATAGTAGAGGTATAGTTTATTTAGATGCGGCTGACAGATTCAAATATCAGGCAGCTTCATTACTTTGTTTGTAATATCTAGTTCCACACCAAGTCGCTGTCAGTCTCCAAATACACATAACAGATCAAGAACAAAATCGTTAGTTTTTGAACGCGTTCTTTCTTACACTTCGACTACAACGCTCTTAAGAGAACTTAATTCAACCTGTTACAATTCCAAACACTTCCCATTTGTAAATATAAACAATGAATCCATATTCAAGACTCCGTCTGTGTGTGCGTGTCTTTCTAGCGTTGTGTGCGTTTTACAAACGTCAAAAAAAGCTCCAGCCAGAAACAAAACAACAACAAATCAATTATGACATTTCCTACGTAATCAGCTTTTTCTACAACCACTACCATCTTACTCCAGTGACATTCTATCGCTCGTTGAACTCGCAGGTTGATTTTCGCGCACCTAGCAGATACATCTGTCGTCGCCGCTACCGCCGCCGTGTGGCTGTAGAACCATTCAGCAGAAAAGATACAACAGAAATCGCATCCCATTGCCTTCCGCAATCGTAACTTCATCGGTGTGCCGTATAGCCGTAGTACCCCCGCCCTTTCACGGTTAATTATCCGTCTACGTGCCTCCTTCAATCTCCATCGATTCTAGTGTATGATTTATTTACTGCTCCATTCGAGGAGAGTGTGTTCAGCAGAGTTTTCATTTCGTTTAAATTAATCGCAATCAATTAACCGAGATAACCCACACCCCGCCGTTGTTTGATTGAACAAACCGTCATCGTCGCGTTGTTCCTCAAACTTCAGGTGTAATTAAATTGATATTTTTGCTGATTATTTCTTCTCTCTCATTGTGGTTTTGTTTTTTTTATCCCATTTTCGTTATTCGCTATTTTTATTTTTGGGTCAAGTGGTGACGGTAGTGATGAGATGCTGAACACAGGTCACAAGCAGCCTCTCGAATCTCAAAGTGTGATGTGTGCAGGAAAATACCTTTGAAGAGGGAAACTCAAACCGACAACCAACGACAGCAATAACAAAAGTTGGATTTTCATATTTCATTTTTTTTTCGTTCTGTGCTCGGTGCTCTGTGGCTGTGGCTGTGGCCCACTATCCAGTGTGAAAATGTATTTTAAGTAGACACCGAGAGGAGATATCTATTGAATTTATTGCCGGAGTTGAGTTTGAGAAGCGCATAGGGAAAGAAGTTCATCCGTTTCTTCCAACACATCTGGATTTTATGATGTTTTACTGAGAGAACAGCACACAAAAAAAGGTGAGTCTTTGAGTAGTGTGGAGGAATGAAACTACAAAACGAAAACACGCAAGCAAATCTATCTATTCCAGCTGTGAAGTATCTCACCGAAGAAGAAATCTCTCGCAAGAACAAATTGACCACTACACCACCATCAACCACACTTATGGTTGGAGGTTGATGGTGTTTTTTTTTTTACTGGTTTTCCTCTGTTTTAGTCTCCAGTTCTCCCTGCTCTTGGAACTGCCATAGCCATAGCAATAGCCATAGCGGGGCTATAGGCTATAGCCAACGAGACATATTTTTATTTCCTCTTTTCATCTCTTTATTCGGGGTTTCATTTCTGTACGTGTTTTCTTCTGACATTTATGTGCACAAAGTAGAAGCACTTTTTGGGTGTTTTTCTTGTTTTTTTCTTTCTTTTATTTTTGCCGAGGAGGAAATTCGTTTTTTATTCAGTTTTTGGGAGGGGGGGGGGAGAATGTAAACATCTCGGATGGGGTTTTTCTGGTTCAATGCAATGCACAATCTTCAGGCGAAATAACTCTGGGTGTGGGAGCGTGCACATGCCTTGGCGATAGTCTGTTTGTCTACCTTTAGCATATTAAACTCTTTTTCCTCTTATTTTATTCAGCAGCATCGACCTTCATGTGAATAACAGAAAATGAGCAACAAAAACAACAGCTTGACTTCTTTTTAACGTGTTTTTCTGCGGAATGGGGAACCGGTTTTTGCAAATCGTTAGCATTTCTTTCGTATTTCTATATTTTTTTTTTGCTCTTGTATTTTAGGTTACTTTTGTTGAAGCAGATACATGTAAATTAGGGGCAAATGACTCAGTTCTCTTTGTCTGTGGCATGTATTCAAGTTGGAAACTGTTAGAATTAAACGATTTCAAGATTAATGGATGGTATGTGACTCCGCAACCCGTGTAGGGTTTTTTTTTCAAATCTGAAAAGTGACATAAGACATGTCACATGGGATTGTGCCTCCATCCGCTTTGGTTTAATCCTCCTTGTCTTACACTAAAGTTCCTGAAGCAGTTTGCATGCTTAACTAAAAAGTTGCTGCGTTAATTTGAAAGATAAATGTTAGTTTTAAGGGTTTCTCTGCCAGAGACCGCAGGGCCTGGAAAGTTGCCATTTGCCTGAGACCGAAATTCTTCTAATGCCAGGAATACCCAACTACGTTAATGAAGGAACAATGATGCAGCAGTTTCCTCTTACCTAAAGCATGTGCTTAAACTCTAGGTATCATGAAATGCCATTAAGTCAACGCAAGGACTTTAAAAATTCGAAATAAGTACACACATGGAAACGTGCGATTTAATCTCTCGTTTAAGTGAAAACTTTGCCCAACAATTTCTGGGAAATTCATCTTGTTGCTTCAGGCGAACTCATCAAATGTTAAGGAGGTTGGAAAACCACTTATATGGATATGCAAACGTGTGCTTGAACATTTAAAGAAAAACTGAAGGAGTACTACGGGGATGAGTATGGCAAAAGATAAATCTAAAAAATTTCCAGAAGTAGAACAATAGAGGAAGGGAACCACGCTTTTGCCTGGAGTCGGTACTTAGCTACTTGCCGATCAAATTTTTAATGATTAATGACGTTTTTTTTTTAAGATTACCAGGAGCCTACAAGGAAGCAATAAGAGCGGCTTCATACCAATGTTTGTTGAGGGACTCTTGCCCCCAGTCTCATTTATTTTTGAAAGGAGAAAGACCAAGGCAAAATTTAGCTCCGCGAAGGATAAAGGAACTCTCCACGGATTTTTATTTCAAATTGAGTCAGGGAGGGAACTGATGACACAGACGGAGTTTCTAAATGTAGTTTGACGTACGACGTTGCAGACAAGTTAATAACAATTGAGCTGGCTAGTTACCAATGGAGATTTAGGTTCATCCCGGACTGTAGCGCAATCATAGGCAAAAAAAAGCACTGATCTAGTCCAGGCAAATGTTGTAGGGCACGTTTAGGAGAGTATTGACTGTGTAGTTGGTGTAGTTCAGGGTGTTTCCTTTTTCCTGGACAATGTTATACAGAAGAGTTACTCTCTACTGATTGTAGAAGCATGGGACCGTCAGCTTCTATTTAGATTCTTTTTTAGTTCGTTAGGTTCTTTTCGCTGTCATCGGCAGAGTTTCATCTTGACCTGTGTGTTTCTAAGTCTTATTGACCTGCATAGTTGTACACTGTCACTTCGTCTAAGTCTTAAGCTATCAGTGTTGATGGATTTCGACTCATTACAAGCTGCCGAAATAAGATTTCTTGGCGGTATTTGCTGGGGTAACTCGTCAAGATCGAGTAAGGAACACCAGAATACGAGAGGCACTAAATGTCGAGCAGATACTTCTACGAAAGGAAAGGTCCATGCTTTGGTGGTTTGAGCATGTTAAACATATGCCCCTAAATCGGCTTCCAAGACGTGCCATGGAATCCGTGCTATCAGGTAGGCGCCTCCTGGATAAACCCAGGATGATTGTTGGACTGAGTCCGAAATCTCACCTCTACCCATGGGAATATCTTCTGATGTTATAGAATCGATAGTGGAAGGTCGAGAGTTATGGAGGGTTCACTTAGGCACCCTACCTTAGGCAATCCTTCTGTAAAAGTTCCATTGCTTCTATTGCTCTCTGGTAGGAAAGAACCAGAAGCAAAGGTCTATGAAAATCGAGGTATGGAACAGAGTAGTCAGAGTCGACACGGATGCGCCTAATGAGTTCTGACTTGTCGAGGTGTTATCAGTCAAGCCCTGGGTAAATAGGAGACTGTGCTGATAAACGAGTTTAGAAACATCGTGGTTAGATTCTGCTTTTTTACTGACCCTTATTCCCCCCGGTATTTCACACTTAAAGTCCTCCTCCGAAAGGCTATGACAATTCACAGACTTGGACGGTCATATTAGTCCCTGAATGTCCAAACCTGTTGCACACACCAGTAGACTTGGTACCATGAAGGCAGGTCCGACAAGAGGGTTCAAGCAATGTAAAGCCTTCTCCCGTTCGTCTCATTCAGCTACCCAATGAATTGTCAGTTGGCTGGTTGCGATTTTGCCTTGATTGAATGCTGTAGACAGCTTGGACAGATTAGAGCGATCGAGCAAGAATCATCATCATCTAAGTAGCCTTTTAAGATGGTAATTCCTGAAGTAACAGTCTTTTCTATTCTTTTGTCTTCCTATTGCCATAAGGTGTGGCACTTTCCGCATGTCGGTCCAGTTTCCCATTCGTCGACTGATAACGACAAGTACCTAGAAGCTGGAAGTGGTAGGAATGCCGCCTAAGTGGCATACAATCCAACACGGCAAGTGTTACCTCCGTCATTGGAAAATTTGATTGAAAAGCTAAGCTGTACCAACCACCCAGTTGCAGACCGAGTACAAATAGAGCACATTTGACTGCATTTTCCCTAAGCACTCGCACATAACTTCAACAAATGAGTCTCTTTACTGGAACTAGCAACATTTATTGAATTCGCACAATGTACGTAACAAATTGAAGACGACGAGTACTCCTCTGCAGACGAAGTTTGAATTCGTTTATAAACTGCTCAACCCTTTCATGTCTTCGTTTCCCCTTCTGAAAGTCAATTTATTCAACAATAGCTGCTGTAGCTCCTTCCATAAAGGCCACGTATAATTACCTACGGAATTTCGAAGAAAAAATAAACTTCTTATCCATATCCACCCATCTAACGAACGATCGTCTCTTCATACATCCGTTTCGAAGGAGGGAATACCTTCTTCCTATGCCCATTTTCCTGGATAAAGTTATTTGTCTTCCAGGAAAAAGTTCGCCCTTCTCAAGGATTATCTTTCCCGAAAAAAAAAACGAGCGCTTTCTTACACCTTCCGGACAGCGTAAAATAATTAAAGAAAAACACAACTACCTATATACGGAAAAGTTGCAAAATTCAATTTGAATTGAAATTAATTAAAACATTCGGTATCCTTTCAGGTGCATCCCTCTTCAAACTGGGACGTTGGCATTTGCTAATTTCCATTTTAGTCCCATTTAACTTGTCAGTTATGGTGCCGAAAGCAACAGAAAACCTAAACCTAACCCCTGTATCGTGTCAAATTATCACCCATGTGCTCGGCTCGGAAACATATGTTATCCACAGCTAATTCGACCTCGAGCACCGCTAATGCCGCCAGGCCATAAGCTTTATTAAAAATAATCCCACAAACGGAATGCTAAACTAAATGCTGTTTACGTATTCATAGCGTGGCTTGTTCCCTATGTACCGTTAATGAATAATCGACGACACCACGCGCGCGTTTGGCCCTACTTTTGCGTAATTTACATTCAAGGGTGGTGCACACAAAGGGTGGCTTACCCAACCTACCAAAAAAAAAAAATCCAAAAAAAGGATAAAAAGATGGTGAAAGGAAAAGTTTTGTTAACAAAAAAGATATGAAAAATTGCCATAAGGAAAAATGGAACCGGAAGCAGGAACTAGAGGCAGAAGCTCTGAAAGGACACAGGAAATAGGAAAACGAGCGAGAAAAAAAACTAATATGGGTTCAAAAAGTTCGTAAATTTCATTACAGAATTAGGAGAGACTTCCCTCCTCCCTTCCAACACTCATCGTCCTTCTAACGACTCGAATAAATCATCTAAATGAGGAAGAAGCCACTGTCTTTCGTTAAGTCCCGCCCCCTTAGCTCCCCCACCAAAGCCCAAAGGCGAACAAGGAAGGAAAATATTATTTAATGCTTCGTTTAAGTTGTGTACTCAATTGTGAATTATAAATAAAATGAAAGTACGATTACAATTCCGTGTGATATGCCTTTAATCCTGCTATCAGGCTCTCCCCGCCGCCGTAACGACCTTCCGCTCGTCGCCCTTCTCTTCGATTCAAAACACGAAAGGGAATCCAAGTCAGTCGGTTAGAATTTTCCGCCTCGTTGTTTCAATCGCCACCTCATTCCGAGAGCGGGGTCGCCATTGCCGTCTCCGTCCCCTCGCCGCGTATCCTCAATTCAATCTGCTCAGAGTGAAATGTGTTTGTTTTCCTGAATCGCTTTGCGGGACGTGCGGGGGAAAAAGGACGAAACGAGATGGTGTTTATGGATGAAAGACACATCAGAGGGGCCGTAAGATGATGCCCCAAAGCCAATTAAGAGAGTCATTGCCAATGAAGGTCCTTTGAGATGCCGACGGCGGCCTCTTGGAT
Source organism: Matsumyia berberina (assembly GCA_917880715.2). Taxonomy (NCBI): domain Eukaryota; kingdom Metazoa; phylum Arthropoda; class Insecta; order Diptera; family Syrphidae; genus Matsumyia; species Matsumyia berberina. The sequence continues at coordinate 114,131,705 of OU862872.1, forward strand.
GGGCGGGGGGGATGGTCTCGTATTTGGAGGAAAAAACCGCTGTATAGACAGTCTGAGATTGTGTTTTGGTGACTTTTACTATTAATTAACATATATTTTTGGTTTGCCTCGAAGGAATATGATAAACATGGATTGTGACATGTTTTCGGGTCGAGTACTTTTGGCAATTACTTATCTCCAAAGTTATATGATATTTTTCTTCTTTTTCTTTTTGCTCGGGAAGAAAAGTAATTGGATTGCCTAATTGATTGCTTTGCTATTGCAGCCTAATTACGCAATAAATTTGTTTAAGTAGGACTTTATTTACCCAGCAGTAGTTAAGGCAAACAAATTTCTGGCGTTTCTGTGAATTTGAAACAGGGCTTGTGGTATTTTTAGACATTTCCTTTGACGGATGTGAATTTGTAGTTAATTTGGGTTGCGTTTCTATCTGGGATGGACCAGCTCGGTCTTTGACTCCACTGGCCAATGAACCAGCTTTTCCCTTGACAGCTGGCATTCCGCTTGAGAATTGAGATGTTTAACTCAGATTCAAGGTGAACTGATGGTTTAGATTATCAAGCCTTTCATATCACCTTAGCTTATCACTTTCCGTCATGAAATTAGTTGAGACTTGAGTTGAGGCCACTGCCTCCGTGGTGATAACATAGCTTCAGGCCATCGTGTGTATCGGTCAGTACGGGTTAGACGATAATGATAACCTTTGGATAGTGGGAGCTGTGCTATGCTGTCATTATTGACGTATTCAGAGGGATTCCGACTTAATGAGATAAGGGTACTCCACACACTGACTTACAGATTTGAGAGTATTCTTGCTTACTTGCTTGGAAGTTGCAGCTTAGGCCCAGGGTGTGACAACAGGTGGTAGTTCGGTAGAATTTTCTGACGATATATGGACATTCAAGGATGAATGTTTACGGTCGCAATATCGTGAATGGCTTTCGTGTTATTTTGTGATTTACCAAACATTTGATTTAGAACAACTGAGAATCGGAGTATGATGGTGCACTCGGTGTGGATCGATTGTCGAAAATTATATTTTTCCGTGCAATTCGTTGGAGAAATCCTGAACCAAATGCACAGACTTTTGCTCCGGGATAGTTTGAGTATTTAGAAAACGATAGTTTCCATACGTTGCCATTATCAGTTATTGCTTTGTACCATGTCCAGGGTGTTGCGGAATTTGTTAAGGAAATTCTCATTTCGCTGCCTTGAGCTTTTCTGCAGATAATCGATTTGACGATAACGAGAGTACCTTTGGTGCTGATGCAATGCAATACTGTGGTGCTGTTTTCAGAATCCCTTTGACCCTAAATATTAATGTTAGTTCGACTGTGTCCTTAGAGCTTCCACTTAGGTTTATCCATCGATAAGTTTATTCCCTGATGTCGATCAAAAGGCAGATAAACAGGCTAAACCGACGACGCTTGCTTGGTTTTTTTATTGAGATTTATTTTTGTCCTTTTTGGTCTACCCCCTCTCTAGAGGATAACTTTCGTCCTTGTATCATTATTTTCATAACTTTAAGCTGGAACGACTCCTATCATTGAAGCTGAATTGAGATAGGCATTGTTTCTGGTTCAAGTCGAGCTTTCCAACCGTGAACAATGCTGAGTTTCTTCTATTTTCTTGCTACTATACCCTGTCGTGCTCATCAGTTGGGGCTGTCGGTTAGTTAGTTAGAAGTGGCCCTCCGAGAAGAGGTACACTTAGACCAGAAAGTAGGTCCATTGTGATGCCACTGCCCTGCTTGCTCCTGAAACCATTCAGATTTCCTAACGTAGCTGTTAAGTCGGCCGTGCTGGCTGGTTCAGATCGTTAAGATCGTTAAAGAAGTATTGGCCAAGGGTGACCTTCCTGATATGGGCCAGTGCGGGACACGTGCAGAGGAAGTGTGCGGTGGACTCCTCCTCTTCCTTATCCCTGCAGCTCCTGCAGAAATCGTTGCATGCTGTCCCCAGACGTTGAGCATGCCTTTCTAGGATGCAGTGCCCCGTGAGGACGTTGATGAGTTACAGATCCAGGACAGGCCAGATTAGCCTGGCATTATTGCAATAGTCTACGGTTTGCTTTCGACAGAGCATCGGTGTGGGTCAGGTGTTTAACAAACGACATAGGCGCTTTGACATGGTCGATCTTCCTGCCGTCTGTACATTAGGAGCCTATTCTAGCTAATTCGTCAGCCGCACAGTTCCCATGAATGTCATAGTGACCAGGGACCCAACAGAGTGTGACGTTATACAGTCCTTCACTGCCCTAGATTTTATAGTGTTGCATATGAGGGACCTGATCGCAGCCTGGCTGTCGATGTAGATCGCAATATCCCTGCGTGATTTTGGGTTAGCCTTCAGCCAAGCGGCGGGTTGATTTATAGCTGTGACTTCGGCTTGAAAGACACTGCAGTGGTTGGGAAGACTGACGTAGTGGTGAATGCCCAGGTCTTCTGAGAAGACACCGGCACCGACTCCTTCGGCTGCTTTAGAGCCGTCCGTAAAGATAGAGATGGAATCATTAAAAAGGACTTCGCACTGACTCCAGGCGCTTCTGTCCGGTAGCTTGTGTTTGTAGCCCATGTTAAAGTCGTTTTCGGTGGGCAACGTGTCTGTTGATTGGGGAAGGCTGCGGTGAGTTGATAGGATTCTGGTATGTCCCACATTCTTTTCGCACCATTGGTGGGTATCTCTCAGCCTTAAAGCGATGACGATCTTTTCGTATGGTGTAGGATATCTATGTCTAAAATGGGCTCGAGCCCTTAGTTTTTCGAAGTCTACCTGCCTTCTGAACCATTTTATAGGCCTGCGGGGAGTGATTCCGTATGAGACAGTTTCTTAAATTCCTCATTAGTCAAGGCATTATTGCAAATTTGGAGGCATATTGAACAGTGTAATATCTAGCACTGTCTGAGAGGTGTACCAGCTACTCTCATCTATCCATCCATGCTCTGCTTTAATTAGGGAATAAACCCTGACCATTCTATTGCTTTGTTTCGTCCTAATTAATCGATATATCATCATTTCTGTTCACAAAACAAAATCCAATCGAAATAGGTGGTTAGCCAGGTGCCGGAAACTCTGCGGGGGTATGTTTCCCTGTTCTTACTTACTTACTTAGGTGGCGCTACAGTTCGGGGTGAACCTGGGCCTCAACCAACAAGCCTCTCCAGTTAGCCCGGTCCTTAGCTAACTGCCTCCAGTTGCGCACGCCAAGTTGGTTGAGGTCCCCTTCTACTTGTGCGCTACACCTTAGGCGAGGTCTTCCTTCACTGCGTTGTCCCTCCGGGTTGGATTCGAAGACTCTGCGTGCCGGAGCGGTGGTGTCCATTCGCTCTACATGCCCCAGCCATCTTAGCCGATGGATACGTATCTTCTTGACCAGGGCGATGTCGCTGTACAGCTCGTATAATTCGTGGTTAAATCTTCTCCTCCAAAGCCCGTCAACGCATACGGGACCGAATATGTTCCGAAGAATTTTTCGCTCGAAGCAACCAAGGATATTTTCATCCGCTTTCGACAGTGTCCATGCTTCAGCGCCATAAAGCAGGACTGGGATGATTAAGGTCTTATACAGAGTCTCCTTAGTTCTTCGGGATAGGGCCTTACTACTCAATTGCCTTCTTAGCCCGAAGAAACAGCGATTGGCAAGAGTTATTCTTCGTTTGATTTCCGACGTGGTGTCATTATCGGAGGTAATAGCAGAGCCAAGGTAGACAAAGTCCCTTACTACCTCGAAGTTATAGCTATCAACTGTGACGTTCTGTCCAATTCGTCGGTGTTGGGTGTCCCTTCTTGTTGACAGCAAATACTTAGTTTTGCCCTCGTTTACCGTTAAACCCATTTTGGCCGCTTCTGTCTCTATACTCGCGAAAGCACCGGTGACAGCTCGCTGCGTTCTGCCTATAATGTCAATGTCGTCAGCGTACGCAAGCAGTTGAACAGATTTATGAAAGATTGTGCCTCCGGTGTTGGCTTGAGAGTTTTGCACAATTCGTTCAAGTATGATGTTGAAAAAGTCACATGACAGCGCGTCTCCTTGTCTAAAACCTTTTTGGACATCAAAAGCTTCGGTAAGATCGTTACCGATCTTGATGGAGCAGCGAGAGTTCTCCATCGTCATCCTGCACAGACGGACGAGTTTAGCAGGGATGCCAAAACTAGACATGGCTCTATACAGCTCGTCTCTATAAATGCTGTCATAGGCGGCCTTAAAATCGATGAAGAGGTGGTGGGTATCGATTTGGACTTCTTGGATTTTTTCCAGGATCTGCCGAAGTGTGAAAATTTGGTCAATTGTGGACTTTCCTGGCCTAAAACCGCACTGATAGGGGCCAATCAGGTTGTTAACGAAAGGTTTCAGGCGTTCACACAGTATGGCAGATAAAATCTTGTACGCGATGTTGAGGAGGCTGATACCCCTGTAGTTGGCGCAGTTGAGGGGGTCTCCTTTTTTGTGGATCGGGCAAATGATGCTGAGATTCCATTCATCGGGCATACACTCATCTGACCAAATCCTAGAAATGAGTTGGTGTACGCTCTCTACCAGGTCATTTCCAGCTGCTTTAAATACCTCGGCCGGAAGGCCGTCGGGTCCAGCAGCCTTGTTGGATTTTAGTTTAGATATTGCTTTCCGCACTTCGTTTTGGTCAGGTGGACGGAAATTTTGGCTATCATCGTCTAGGTTGAATGGTCCGTTCTGCCTGACAGCGGGATGTTGGCCTTCGTCGCCGTTATACAGTCTGCAGAAATAGTTTTTCCAAATTCTCAGCACCGACTGTGACTCTACTACGAGGTTTCCTTCTTCATCTCTACAGATTTCCGTACGGGTTCTGCTTCCGTGACACGTTCTTTTTACCCTTTGGTAAAACTTCCGTACGTTATTCCTGGAGTACAATCTCTCAATATCCTTGATCGCGCGCTTCTCATGCTCTTTCTTTTTCTTTTGGAGAAGTCGGTGTTCTTCCCGTCTTTTTTGCTCGTAGAGCTCACGAGCAGCTCTCGTCCTTCTCTGCAGCGCCGCTTTATATGCTTCTTGTTTGGCTGCATGCACTTGCCGGCATTCGTCGTCAAACCAGGGGTTTCGGGGTGGTGGTCGTGTGAAACCCAGCACATCAGTTGCGGCGTTTTTGATGGCCTGTTGGCAGCGTTGCCACTGGTCTTCAACATTTGATGCTGGTGACATAGGACTTGTTGAGAGATTTCGGGATACGCGTTCGGCGAATAGTCTGGCAGTCTCTTGCGATTGCAGCCGTTCGACGTTGTATCTTCTCGCAGTGATTCTATTTTGTTGTGGCGCTTGGGATATCCGCATTCGTACCTTGGCTGCAACAAGGTAGTGGTCCGAGTCAATGTTGGCCCCTCGGAACGTTCGGACATCCAGAACACTGGAGGCATTGCGTCGATCGCAATGTGATCAATTTGATTGACCGTTTGATGATCAGGAGACCGCCATGTCCCCTTGTGAATATTGAGATGAGGAAACCACGTGCTTGCTATAGTGACGTTCCGTCCCGCAGCGAAGTCAATTAGCCTAAGTCCGTTTTCGGACGTGGTGTCATGTAGGCTGTTCTTACCAACTGTCCTACCAAAGATGTCCTCCTTTCCTATTTTGGCGTTAAAATCGCCCAGCACGATCTTAACGTCATATCTAGGACACTGCTCATAAGTTTTGTCGAGGAGCTCGTAGAAACGTTCTTTGGTGGCGTCGTCCTTGTCTTCTGTCGGGGCATGAGCGCATAACAGGCTAATGTTGGCAAATTTAGCTTTGATGCGGATTGTCATAAGACGTTCGCTTACGTGTCGGAAGCTTAAGACTTGTTGCCTAAGTCTGCCGCCTACGACAAATCCACATCCGAATAAGCGCTGCTTCTGCTCCCTGTAGCAATCTCCGTAGTAGATGTCACAGTTTTTCATCCTTCTTATGCCCGGTCCATCCCATCGTGCTTCCTGGATGGCGGTTAGGTCTGCTTTATAGCAGTCCAGGGCCTCTGCTAGTTGTTCGGCTGCACGTGGCCTGTTAAGGGTGCGAACATTCCACGTGCAGAACCGAAAATCATTGTCCTTATTCCGTTTGCTAGGGTTGTCAACAGTAAAATCATCCGTATCCGAGGCTCGTGGTTGTTTCGGAACAGTCTCTTTTTTCCATGGTGGAGTTGTCACCCCCACGCACAACCCCCAACCTGGAGGGCCAGGTCCTTTGTTGTGCCCCTCGGACAAGAGGGGTCGGGTAGACCGATCCTTATTGGCCTGAAGCTCCGAATAGGTCCGAGTAGCCCAAATAAGGTGTTCACCAAGTAGTCCGACCTAACTGGGACTGTAGACGCCACCGTTGATTCCATCGTGGGAGTTCTTCCGCTGCCGTCCAGATGCAAGGGAGAGTGCCTTAGTGTGAACACCCTCCCCCCCCCCTCTCTCGTCGGCTACCACCAACAACCTTCCACAGGGGCTTGCACCCTATCTCCAGTTGAGGTACTAGGCACCCAGCGTTCACCTCGTTGAGGTGAGAGTAGGAGTTGGTAGACAGAGGTTAGTTGAGGACGCTTGTGTCCTCTTGAATGCACATAACTACCATTTAACATAAACCTAGGTTTATGGAAACATAGGTTTATGGAACGCCCCTGTTTCCCTGTTCGCCATTATAGAAATTTCAGATTCTTATTCATTTTATCATTACAACAATGCACACTTAACTGCAGCTATACACAATACGTTTAATATTTTGTTGGCCAAACAAAAATCCAATGCACATTCTGTCTCATGTAGTTTATTGGTACTAAAACACGGTGTAACTGTGTTCACAGATAATCCCAAGTGCATAGCTTGTAGAATTCGTTTATGGCGTACATCTGTGCTTTTTTCGTTTTTTTTTTTTGGCTTTACAATAAAAGTACACATTGCATTAAATGTTAAAAAAAAAACAGAAAAAATCTGCTTCAAAAGAAGTTTTATGCTGCAACCAAATTTAACGCGGTTATAAAACGCTCTCAGGAAGTTTATTATCTGCTTTTAATGGCACGGCATATGCAGAAAAAAATACGGTATGCTTCCCTGCCGGTATCTAAGGAGATGTGAATACCTATGCCCGTGGCTCTTGAGGAATTTACGAGGGAATGCGTATTGGAAAAAAATCTTTACTCCCCTAGGTAACGTATTGAAGCGATGAGCACAGAATAAATGGCAAAATAAAGAAACTTAAACTACGATGAACAGAGGAATTCGAAATATGTAGTTGATGGTTAAGAAAAGCCATTATAAAAGTGTAATTCAGGCAATGAAATTGATTGCACATTTGCCTGTACGGTGGCAGCGAATGAACATGTTGGGCGTGGGCTATTAAAAAACGAGATGGGATTACTCCAAACAAGGGTATTGATTTTGACCGATCAAGTAATTAAAAATATTCTGCACACAGGACAAGGGGAAAACATCATAAAATTCCTTTGAAGCCTCTCCTGGTCCGAGCAATTAAAATAAAAACTTTCCGCAGAAGTTTAATTGCTATCGATTTGCAATCTGGTTTACTTTTTTATTATTTATTTTTTGAAGCAGATTGGTGCCTTTGACTTAAATAAATGAAAGATACTTTAGTCGTAGTTCCTGGATAATCGTTTTCAAAGATTGAAGGCAAGCTTATAGTGTTGTTCGGTGGCATGGAAGAGCACAGGAAAGGATTCGGGACCATAACCATAAAATGACAGAACTATTGGAATTTCAAAGCTGTTGTAAATGTCATCAGATGCGCCAATTAAGAGCAGAACCTCGTTAGCTTCGAGGTCAATCCTTTCAATTCGAAAACCGTTCTAGGCCGAGGCTTGGACATTGGCAAAGTGAGTTATGGCTTCTTCTGCGTTAACATAGCCCCAGCTTCTTCATATATCTGTGGGAAGCTAGTGAATTGTGATCTGTATTAATGCTTGTAAGGAGTTTTAAGTGCGGTTCGTTCAGCGCGAGACGGTCTTTCGTTTCTCTGTTGCTATGACTTGCTCACAGTCTTTGTGAGGTCCGGCATGAAGGAACTTTGTGTCTATACTAGCTTTTCCATTGGAGAAAGGATTAAGTGGTCTACGAGTGTATCATTCAATTTTGAACCTCTTGTACCTAGTTCCTTGGCATTCTCGTTACCAGGAAAGCCTCTATGTCCTGAAACCCAACGGAGTGTAATGTTGTGTCCTGTCCTGAGATTTAGATTTCTTCACTAGTCTTGGCTTTGTCACTGTCGATGAGAAGGCTTTAGTCACTCCCTGGCTATCTAGAGAGACGTAAATGTCTACCTCTCTTTGCGAAATTGTCAGCAGCAATAGTTGTCGTGACGATTGGGTTGTTTGGACTTACTTAGACCTCAAGCATGTGCACTGCACCCATAAAAAAAGTTTACTCCTGGGAGTCTAAATCGCGGGTAGGGTTGGCTAATCTAAAAAACGCACAGAAACGGATTGACATCTCAGGAGTTTCCTAAAATCAGCAATATGAAGTTCCTCCAGACCATGGAAGAAGCTACTGTCAAGAGTGCGCAGTCTTCTGGAGGCTAGTGCAGGACATTTGCACAGCAGGTGTCCGGCAGATTCTATTTCCTTTTCATCCCTGCAGCTTCTGGAGTAGACTTTGAAGCAAAATCAAAGTCATCGTGCTTGGATTCCTATCCCACAGTGCCCTGTGAGGACACTTGAAACGATTCGTATTTCCCTTCGACTAAGTTGTATAAGAATTTTGGAGTTATTCTTATCGCAGGTTGGCCAGAGTGATCTAGCTACTACACAGCGATATATGCAGGATCTAGTTCTGTAGCCTTGTATGAAGGGAGAGGAATAACTCCAGTCTGTCAAGTACCTCTTGTGTCAACGTTCTTTAAAAGTATTCGCCCCAAGCTGTGACCTGATGATTATTCTGCTATTTAAACCAACATCTATCAAACTGACACAACTCAATTTCTGACAATTAATTCCTGGATCGGTTCCAACACTGGCAACTTACAATGTGCCAACTGAATTAAATGCATTCAACCATTATTTGCATTTGACACATGCCAATGTCACACGCATCAAGGAGTCGACAATAAATTCAATTTACATTTCCCCCGAAAACTCTCGAAAATACGAGTACCATGGCATAGCTGTTCCATGTTCCATAGTTTCAATCATCTAAATGAAAAATAATGGCGAATATATTTTTAAGACATGTCATTTATTGTGCATTTACAAGTGGCATCATTATTAAGGAGATTTGGGTTTCCTCTCTCTAGGATGTTCGCACAATGGTGAATGGACTCGAGTAGAATCTCATCACGAGACCCACACAGAGAGCATGGGTAATAATTGCGATTGGATTGCGAACAAGAACAACAACAGTCATGTCTCGGAGAACATTTAATGGCCCAGAATTTGCTGACAGGCAAAGATTTGTGATTGGACGTAACCAAAATGGTTATTGTATTATTCAAAAGGAACATCCTTATTCTTGGGAATGTCTCGGGTTTATCAGAGCGAATTAGGAGTTGACATCATATTTGTCTGGCTTATGGTTTCGTTAGTCGATATTAGTTTCTTGGGGTTAAATACTTTTGTAGGTGATTATGGCCGCCTCGGTCAAAGTAAAACTTGAAGGAATTTTTTCTTTCATCCTTGATTGGCTTCTTAAGGTTTAGTGAGTCGTTTCAAGTCTCCTTATCGATAATCGAGTATAAAGTGTCCTCCATTAGGGAGTAAATGGTGTAAGACGCGTGACACCTGTCACTTTCCGCCATTCGAAGTGGATGTGCGGATGAGAGAAGTGAACTTGACATTTTATAAATTGTTTTAATTAAATGCAATTCACAGGTTTGTGTTGAAGTACGATTATTCACTGCAATTATAGACAATACCATGCGATTTTGACTTGTGTCAAAGTGTCATCACGAATGACTTCATCATGAATAAATGACAAATGCAGCAAATATGACTGGGTATTAAGAGCCATTATGGTGAGTGCATTCAATGTACCTAATCGTTGTCGTTATTTATGAAAAGCGGAATTAAATTGATGGACCGTTGTGTTGGGGAGTATTTTATCATAATGAGTGTGTAGTTTGTAATTTACATACTAGATTGATTTTGACTACGTATTTATTCATGTTTCGTTGAACACACGAATCAAATCAGATTACCTCAGTCTGTTACATGTCATGAACAAGACAAGTGTTAAGCAATGGCATCTTGAACTAATCGACTGAAATTCGTCCGATGAAGGATATGCGATACATTTTTGCCTTACGATTTCAAAGCCCTTAGCAAGAGTTGACAGGCATAATGACAGATGCTTCCCAACGTTTTGATTAGTAGTTCACTTGGTGTCAACATCATCAATCAAAAAAAAAAAAGAAAAGAAAAAGGCAAATTGCCACTTTTGACATGGGTGACATTTGACACGTTTGACATTGAGTCATCAACTTTCTGTCATTTAACATAGATGACGTTTGACATTGAATTAATGTCAGTAATCTTATGTAACCCCAATTTGAATATTTAAAGAAAAACTCTCCTCAGTTGGTGGTTTTAGTAGTGTTTTGAATTTTTTTGAACCAAAATTGTGTCTTCTATTGGATGTTTGGAGTGTCTTCCAAAAGACAGAGTTAAATTCCACTTCTTGACAAGTAAATGCGTCTGTGACGTCCAAGGGCACGCCTACATTTTTATCGCATCTCTGATTTTATAATTTATTTAATTTAACACGAACTTGTCAAGTGTACTGATACTGATAAGCCTAACCCATCTCTCGATGCCATTAAAAGGGGAACAAAAATAGAAAAGCCTCCAACTACGATGCAGTTTTCATCAATTCACTAAAAAAAAATAGAAAAAACTCAGATAATTGACAGTCAAACGAAGACGAAAAGGAGGAAAGAAAAACACGCCACAGTTGTCATCGGTAAAAGGAATTACTCCAGTCAGCGTAATCGAGTTCACTCTCTAATTTATCGCTTTTTCTTGCTCCACCCACAGCCCGGCGATAAATTTGCAATTTAAATTCCAGCACTCGGTGCAAATTGAAGAGCCATTGTAATTCATGACACAGAGCACCGGGATCATAGTGCAACACCTCTATAAAACTTTGAAAATAATTGACAAATTAATTTGTATGCCAATCACAAACAAGAGTCTGAGTCTCCTTGTGCGCTGTCAGGGTGGAGACAATCTGTTGTCTCCGCTCCGAGCAAATAATTCTCTTTCAACCGTCATCATCCTTTGACCCACAGTGACTGGGCGTTCGGAATGCTGGATGAGAAAATCTGCTCCCATTCCAATCGGGATGGAACTGAAAATCCTAATCCCAGTCACCTGTTCAATCTCACTTAAGTAGTGCTCGTTCAGCCACCCCCCTGCACTCAGTGACAGGGCTGCAGACTGCGGACTGTAGACTGCTTGTCTCCACACTTGGGGTACATAATGCATGCAAAATGGCATACAGAAAACCAAATCACCCAACTAATTGCCCCTTTTTGCTTGTTCTTGTTGGATGTTGACTCCGTGCACAAGGCCTGCTTGCGCTCGACCCTGCCAACATCCGGATGCACGGGGTTGAGCACACACACATACATACATACATACACACCCCCACACGAGTGTGTGTATAATCCCCGTTTTCTTTTATGGTCGATGCATGCACTAAATCACTTTGGTGACATACAGGCTCCGAGTAGGGTTGTGAGAGGGCTTGAGAGTGATGTGGGAGCACTTGTGATGCGGGACACTTGTTAGCCCCGATTGTGGGGTGGTGGCTGATCGATTCGGTCGGTCGGGTCTAGGGTCTATTGGTTGGTTGAAGTTTTTTTTTTTTTTTTCGATTCTTTCGTTGTTTCTGGTCGTATACAGAGCAGATGATGCTGGACTTGTTCCACCGCCTCAATGCCGCCGCCCATTTGTTGTACAGTCTGTGCTCGTTTGTTCCAGAAGCAATTTTGCTCATAAACAATGGATTTGAAGCTGCTAGGGCAGTTTGGGGTTGACATAGTGCAGTAGCAGCACCAACTGCTGCTGCTACTCCGTCTGCTGCTGCTGTTGCAATTTAGCTGAAGATGAGTCCTTGGGCAATTGTGAAATGATTTGCGCAACTAAATCGTCATCCAGCACAAGAGGAGACGACGACGACGGATTGTGGATGGGCCTTTGAGAGGATAATCAGTGATTATCTTGTTAGGTTAGGTGATGATGGGACGCATCATCGGCCAGAAGGATGAATGGCGTCCTTATGAGGAAATTTAATTCAGCTAGTTGCAGGGCAAATGAAATATGCTTTCGACATGCACGACAGCACATAAGGGAGTGCGTGAGAGAAAATTCTTCAAGCCCAATTCCAAGGCCCAAGGAGAATTGCAGATCAAAGTGAATGCTAACGGGCAATTTGATGCCGAGGGTCCTTTGAAAAAAGTTACTTTTCTCCTTCATCGTTATCATTTACTTTCATTTACAGATGTACATACAGCACAGTCATATGCATGTGTAGAGTTTAAAATTGCTTCAACTTTGTCGAGAATGGGACGAGAACATTCGAGAGATTTGAGCAAAAAAAAAAAAAGAGGAAGAACCTTTCACACATGACGGTATTGTTTGCCTAAGCATCTATAAGGGACTTTTGGGATTACAAGCAGAGCGGTCCTAGAGGGAGTGTGAAGTTGAAATAAAAATTAAATGGCTTATCTCAAATGACAGCTCTTATGGAATTACAATGGTTCCGAGTCTGTAGGAGGCGTTTGTTTCTGTGTTACGTTACGTTTCAATCCTGTGTAAGCAGTCAATGCTTTTTTTATGGTGGCTATTAGGAGGAAGAACATCGATCGATCAGAAAAGTCAACTAAGTATGTCCTTGACAGCCTTGTCATTGTTTGTTTTTTACTGTGGCTATTAGAAGAAAGAACGTTCATCGTCTAGAAATATGGGGGAAATAAGCCATGAGGCTTCCATCGTTGTTTAAATTGAAAGCCGTTTTGGAGCTGTAAAAACCACGTGTTTAAGGTTTCATTTGACTGTTAGAAATGTGAAACTGACGTAGCAAAAAAGTCAAAACTCAAGTCGATGATGGGAAAACTTTCTCAGCTTATAGGGTGTGCTACTTGTTTTATAGTCAATAAGGTCTTCGAGCCACGTATGAGGAATTCGTCCCCAAGTAAGGTACTGGCTATACACAGTCGTAGCAAGATCAATACTTGTGCCTGGTGTCCTAGTCTGGTGGACAGCTACGTATATATTTGCATAACCGAGCCTATGAAAGATCTGTCTAAGCTGCAGACGGTGATTTGGATTCTGGTACTGAGTCTTTAGAGGCAATTTACTCGGAAAATAGCTTCGTCTTACACTATAATGGAGTACCCTCGTTCTTTAAAGTAGAAGGGCGTCTTACGCATTGTTCACCTGGAACTGGATCGACCACTAAAACTTGGAAGAATGCTCATATTATTTAAAATTTCACTTTCATGCTTTTCCGTGTTTGCTTTGAGGCTATGGCAATTTTTTTTTCCAAAGCGGAACCTACGTGTGTTCAATATTTCGTGACGGCACATTTGAATACACGAGTTGACGAATTGTAAGCACGTACTTATCGGCGAAATTATTTTCATACTTATGCAGCAAGCAAATTGATTCATTTGATCACGTTGATTCACAAACAAAAATGAATAACTCACTACAAGTACTTTAATCCGCATCCACTTTTTCGTCGATAAGTACTCGTATGTACCTCGTTACATGGTGGCTTAGCAACTTCTGTGAGAGGATTTATTAACTTTGTATCTACTTGGATGTATAAATTAATTTGTTGTAAACAAAACAAATTAATATTCGTTTCGCAGTAATGCAAGGGACTTACAACTTTTATAAGCGAATACAAATACTGGATTAAGAAGCTAACGAGGTGAAAGGCGAATGGAGAAGAAAATATAACGGATTTTCTAAGATAAAAGGACATAGAGCGAATGGGCAATAACGCCAGGGCAGTATATACGGGGCTTCAAGAGGAAGCTTCGCATCCCAAAGAATTCCTCAGCATCCTCTAAGCGTGTCAGCTACAAGACAATGTTTAAGCATTCCTAAGATTTCCTTGCCGGATACGCCACTGAACAACGCATCAGTGAAGTAAGATTGAGGTCCTCTTGTAAGAGACTACAAGTTGGGGTGATCTTTCAACTAACAAATGAAGCAACGATAGATATCGTTGTGTAGTTTGCAGTGCATTTGCCTGTGCAACTTCTCCAGGATTCTTTTCAGACAGAACGCTTTTGTGGAAAGAAACTATTACCGATCATGCTCGGAAATTTCCAGTAGCAGTCTTAAGACCGATCCTTACTTATGGTATATGGTTCTGAAAGCCCGTAATCCCTGAGGGGGTTCCCTCTCAGCCAAAACGAGACTATTAAGCCCCAGAATAGCTCCTAGAGCAGTAGCCTGGCAGATAAAACCGTCTAATGCTATGTTTGTGTATTAGTATATAGTATATCAACACTTTTGTAACAATCTGACTTAGTCTAACTCCACCATGCAATTCCCAAGCACGTTTCACTTCTCCTGGTCACGACCAAAATTGTCAACCTTGGGTTGAGAATTAAAAGAAACGAATACCATCTGTATTCCGCTGATCAATACACCAAAATCGGTTTTCCTAACTCCCCCCTGTAGCTACATAGAAACAAAGTTTTTCCAGCTTAAAAGATGCAAACTATGTTTCTCTCTGGCAAATCTAAGCGCATGTTTGTCCAAAAAAAAGACTTTGATACAAATCACCCGTTGGGGGTTATTTCGATACAGTGATATCCGCAATCCGCTTTGTGTACAAAGTTTGAATACGAAAGCACTATGCAGCATCAAAGTCTCTGTCGAAATTCAAACGTACTACCCGAACAATTCAATTATTCGCAACGCTTCGTTACAATTTTTTGTTGTTGCACTTCAATGACAAAACTTTTAGCATTTCATGCAGTCAAAGAGGCATTGAAGGCATTTTCATTCGAATTTCCATTCAATTTTCGCTTTTTATATCCCAAAATTGGATTAAATTCAATGGCTCCACGCGGCGGTGTTATACCTGTTTTGGCGAGGAACGTACAAAAACTCTGCAGCCGTTATTAATTCGTCGTTTTGATGGGACGCAAAACTAAAAACTAAAAAAATCAACAATTTCCCGATTAGTGTTGCACGGAAGAAAATCCTTTGTTCAAAAATTGTTAATAATTGGACAGCATCGATATGAATTTGACGGTAAAGGCAAAATGAAAAAAGCGAAAATCCATCTATGTATAGTGGACACATTACCGCACAACGTCAGCACAAAAAACTCATCTTTTCAATGTCGTGCCAACAAAGCACAATCAAAATTGACGACAAAAAAGCCGGCATCGGCATCGGGGCCGAGATAAAATATCTGGTGCACACAAAAGCTTCAGATATAATTATATAATTTTCAAATTCAATTGAAATTGTTTTGCTTGGACGTTTGCCTTTCTTCTTGTGTTTCCCACTTCAATCGAGACCGCGCCGCATACAAAATGGAAACTATAACAAGCCCACCACATACGCCCGCCATCGCTTCGCTCGCTTGTAAGGCCTTGTGTAACATGTGTGAGAAATTGTGGCACACACTTGTGCCTCGTTATAAAATCGAATCTTTTCCCTGAGAAAAAAAAAACGTATTAAAAGAGATCGAGAGAGTGGAAGGAGGAGATATAAAAAAAAAAAAAAAAAAACTTTTCAAATTCAAATTCCAATTCGGTTCAGTTGGGTTGAACCTATGGCCTACATCTGTCGACCTGACAGCACCGACAACATCACTTAGTACACACAGGGTGGTGCATAACTTTGCCTTTTATTATTAACTTTTTCAATTTATCATCATTTTTGCGGGGCCAATTAAAGTGAGAGGGAATCACGAGTGTTGACTAGAAGGCAATTTAATTTTTGTTTATCCCTTGTTGAGAGTTGAGATGTTTGAAGTGTGCGTTTGTCTTGTCAAAGAAGGAAACTCATCTCTGGATGGTTTTTCTTTCTTTTGCCAGTGCAGCCAAGCGTATTAATAAGACAGAAGTTGAAATTGAAACTCGTGTCGAAAATTATTATTAATTTGCTACCGCGTAACACACTTTGTCGTTGCAAATGGACTTTGGTAGTCTTTGACTTTGGATGTCTTAAGAAAAGTTGGACTACACTGGTGGGCTTTTCAAGGAATCCACAACAATATGCTTTTAACGTAATGGCGTGTGGTTAACATTCCCTTCCTGTTACACAGTGCAAACGAAGGACTTTGTTCAATTCGAAGAAAATTTCTTCGCACATTTGATGGTTCTATTTGTGGTAGATAGAGGAGCAGATCCAATTACGAAGTTTAGGGGTTATGCAGTGACATAGAATTGATAGGGAAACGTCTGTGGTAGATAAATCTAGGAGAGAACCAAATGAGCACCAAGGTCTCGGGGACCGAAACGACTGTGGTAAATGGTTTGTGGACTTCTGAAATACCAACCGCCTGTCGCTAGTTCTGCAGGGTCTAATCTGACAAGCTTCTCTGGGCGTTTATATATACGTATGTATACGAAAGGGTTTGCGAGAAGGTTTTCATTCTCTTTGGCTAGTTCCATATGATGATCGGTTTTTATAGAGCCGGAAGTGTTTGATCTGGGGGTTCCCGTGGCTTCGTGTTTGCCCGTTGGGCTGCATAATCGATGGTCTAGCCTTGTGCATAGCTAAGCCTATTCGGGGTGCTCCTACCTCAGCCCTCATATCTGTTATGGAAATTCACTATTTTTTCTTAGAGACACATTTTTCATTCGGTAATTAATCCGGCAAAACACGTACACTATGGCTTTAGGATTACCACCATCACGAGTCTCGCATATGTTGATGCGAAAAATTCATGAAACTACTGCATGAAAACAGTGAAAGTTCTGAAAAAAGAAAACCTCACTATTACGAGAGTTATGACCAGACGACATCAGGTTAATCCGATGACCGTTCTCCTCTGACCTTGCACTCTGTCAAAGTTACGGCAACACAAAATATTAAACAAAAAACTCTTGCGTCACCCTATAGGTATGCACTTTGAAACCCTACTACCTCCCGAGTTCAACATGTTGCATTACCTGTTTGACCAAGCTATGCAAAGCCACAGATCAAGATTGAGTTAACCAATCGGACGTTGGATGGAGGGAGCTCGAAACTATTTTTATTGCTATGCAAATTAGATCACTTAAACTTTTGTGGTGGTTGGAAGGGGACACCTTCTCCGAGGGGACACCCGTGCCCCACATAACGCACCTGACTACTGTATTGCGACAAAGCGGAGAGTTTCTGAATAATTCATCAGCCATCATTGCGAATTCCGGATGAAAATCTCGGGGTGACGAGCGCGCTCTCGCGTAGATTTATCATTTGATTATCGTTGATGTGTGCGTCTCCCCCGGGCGTAATGGATTTTCCCATCTCGCGCTGGCAAGATAAAAGCGACTTTCTTTTGGTCTTATGCCGTCCTATGCCTTGTCTAGTGACTTTGTTTGTTTTGGCAATTTTCGTGCGTATCGTGCTTAAACGGTTCATTTATTTATTTGAATAGAAAAAACGTAAAACGGTGGAAATAAATGGCCTTTTGGGATTTTTGTGTGTTTTTCTTTGGCTGTATCTTCGGGTGGGAAGATACGAAATTGAATAAATCCGTTAAAAGAAAGAGAAGAGATAAGCCTAAGAGGCGGGTCAGCCACCTCTTCCGGCCAAAAACAAACAATGAAATTGTTAATGGACGCGGAATGAATGATTCTATTGTTGATGCAGTTGCGCTGATATGCATGGTGTTTTCGTAGAGCGAATGGGAGAATGGATAGCGTGTGCGTTGGTTCTTTTTTTTTTGGGCGGTTTAAGGTGGATGTACTTGTCTAACCGGCTTTGCAATTAAAAAGGCTGTTGGCTTCATGTATCTTTTAATGACTAAACCAAGGTGATGTGTACTATTATTCACATGTACAGCTTGCTAGGTTTAGTTGAGTTCTTTAACGTTGACGTAAGATGAAAATGTTATCCCAGGTGATGATCTTAACCGATTCGTCTGTTTGACTATATCCGGGCAACAGAAGCATTTAGTTGGCCGAAATCACAGCAACGATAAGTTGCTTGCTGAATTAATAGTCTTAGCTTAAGCTGGGCATGGTGACTTGAAACTTAAGACATCAAAAGTGTGATTGATGTCGTTACTGACCTTGATGGAGCAATAACCATTCTCCAACCTATACAAACGAATTCGGCAGGGATACCAAAACTAGATACGGCTCTAGTGAAGTCGTCTTTATAGATTCTCTCATAGGTGGCCTTACAATGGGTAAAGATATGGTGGGTATCTATTTGCGCATCTTGGCGTTTTTCCAGGATCTGCCGAAGTCTGAAAATATGATCAATTGTGGACTTTCCTGGACTGAAACCGTACTGATGAGGAGCCAATCAGGTTATTGACGAGAGGTAGCTCTGAATGTTTCTGGTTGGCTGTATAGGAGTTGTTGAGAAATTTCGAAATAAGCGGAATTCTTTTTGCGACTGTGCATGAGATATGCTTGTCTGCAACAAGGTAGTCGTCGGTGGTAGCAGCTCGGAAGGTTCAGACACACAGAATAGTAGAGGCGCGCTTTCCATCGAGTAGATGAGGTCGCTCTCGGGTATTTCAAAGGTACTTCCGCTGACTTTTGGCTCCGTCAGTGAATGGAATACAACGTATATGTTGCACAGTGACATGGTCAGAAACGGTGGCGTATACGTAACATTTCTTTTATCGAGTGCAGAAGAAGTGTTCTCTGTCATTGACTGTGACTATGACTGTGACTGCGTACTATCAAAAATCATCCAATGGGCGGTGGCGTATACTTAACATTTTCGTTATCGAATAGAGAAGAAGTGGTAATATTGCCAACAAGGCGTCATTGGTGCCGAATTTCTCTGTCATTGACTGTGACTCGGACATTCAGTATGTATTTCCATGTGCAACTGAAAATCATTTCACAACACTTAAGAGTGCGTCTAAATGAGATGTAATTTAAAGGTCGAACAGAAGAAAAAACTTTCATCCATTCATCATCGTCAAGAAGAAATTTCTGACATCCAGGTGACAACACATTTCAGGACCTAAACAGCCAGTATAAGCCTAGATAAACACTCGAACATTTTAACATTTGGGGCACATTTATTTGCCTAATTAATTAACGCGTAAAGAACGTTAACGAATCACCATCCATCATCCCTAAATCATCAGCATTCTATGAGCGAATATTTTGAAATTTGTACACGAAATTGGGTCGCGAGAAGACAGAGCATGTCACCCTCAAGGCTTAATGAGAAAATTCAATTCATCTTAAAGCCAAAGCGCAAGTTCTATGCACGACGTACACAATGCTTTGTGACGAGACACTTTGAATACACGTGTACGTAAAAGTAAAACATGAAATTAATAAGCAACACGAAGGAAACGAATGAGAGAGTAGCGCGCAAAGCGTAATTAGTCACTCGGGCTAATAATATTTTCTTAAGAATTTTATATTTAAGTAATGATGTACTTCAGAGGGTTAAACGTGTATACCTACTCATCGGCAGTAGGCATGTTTATCAATATCAATGATGGCAACGACTTTGTTGGTATCAATCAATTTGGTATTATCGTCTATGATACTTGTGATAACACAGGTAATTTCGTATGTTTATGGATAAATTTGTAGACAGCACACATAATTCCCAACTTTGACTTTATTTTAAAATTAATGAACATTGAATTTTGTAAATATTAAGCGTTTTATTGGAAAAAACATATCATACACCTTCTATTGAATCACCCTTTAGAAAGGTCTGTATTTGTCGTAGCATTTTTGTCATAAATTGACAATGTACTGACCTACGATTCTCTGTACAGACTCCATAATTAAGGGATATTAACTACTCAAACTAAAAAAAATACAATCCAGTTAGCTACTCAAATTAAAGTGAAAATAAGTTGATGTAGGTACCCAAGAACTTATCGTTATTATCCTTTTTTTTCGAGAGAAGGGTTAAATTTATAAAATTTAATACTTGGGGTGTATGGTGAAAGGTTAAAAGTATCGTCCCCCAACAAAAAGACCCTTCCACGTAAAACGAATAAAGTTTCATTGAATTTCCTCGGGAGATTTAGTCGAACAAGAGGAAGGGTTAGAGACTTTTGCCCTGAAGATATCCGCGTAGTTGTCATGGTTTCGATTATCCCTTCATTTTGCATGGATATAACCCACCTGCACACACAGCTGAGAATAGATTTATATTATTCAAGGTCCGATTGTGAAATCATAAGATATGCTCATCCCCGGTGACCTCGATTCGTGCTCAACTGGCACGTTTGCTTAAAGTCCTTAAGGCAACCCACTCCTCTGTGTGAAAGGGGAGTGGATTTTATTGCATGGCATACTTCGCAATGAAATTGGCGTAAGATGTGTGCGATCTCGTTCCTGGGCTATACTCCTGAGGAACAATTTCAAGCGCTACTCCCTTAAAGAATTCAGCCTCAGGCAGCTTTTGCTTTACTGGTCGAGATCATACCTTCTGGACGAAGAAAGCAGTTGTCTTTCTCGACTTTTGTCCACCGTCTGGTCATATTTAGTTGGATGTTTAAGTTAGAAAGTCTTAGGGTCTTTGTTTTGGTCGCATTTATCTTCACCACTACTCTTCCAGTAGGTTGTGGGTCACCAGTTAGGGTTTTGCGGTGGATCTTGCTCAGATTCAGAACAAACTTCGCAGGGACTTGTTCGCACGATCTGTTCCTGGTGTGAAATTTGAAAAGGGTATTTATTTACTTCACAAAATGGCTCGGGATCAGTCAATGGGGTTGATGTACCGATCTTGGCCAGTGAGTACGCCGATTCATTGCCCTTATGACCTTTGTGTAAATACCACAATGGTTTGAACACGGTCTTAGTGAATCTATCGAGAGGAGTGAATAGCCACCTAACCATGACCTTTGTGTGCAGGAGCCCTGTGTAGTAGAAGAAAGCAATGGAGCAGCTGCCTTAGGCATTTAAGTTTGACTGGTGGATGTTTGAATGTAGGGATGATTGTGGATTCTGAACTGCATTGCGTTTATTTTATAGAATGTTGGGCCTAAACACATCAGTCTTTGTGCGATATGTCTTAAAAGACTGAAATTGTAGGTTTGGTAAAGTTAGCTATGGCTGAGAAGATGGTTAACCACAACCTTGCCAACATTCTACACCTTGTTTGAGTCACAGGAAGTTTTGCAACACTATGAGGGCTCTCTGACCAAAACTTTACCAAGTTTGAATGCATAAAATAGTGAAACCCAGAAATGTTTAATCCTTTCATTCTCCTCATTTGAAAATCAAGTTTCAGACATTCTTACGCTTAGTTTCACTTGTCTTCTCCTTTATTTTCAGATCCATCGTCATGTTTAAAATCGAAATTATTCTGCCGCTGCTAGTGCTGGCCTTGGCGCAGATAACAAAATGTAAGTCCTCCTCCATCCCCTTCCACTGCGGTGCTTATGAAATTCTTTACTCTTCCTTCCCTTAGGTGATACAAATCTCCCTCCAGTGTTCACCCAAGTGATGAACAATATTGTTCTCTCTGAGAATAAAACAGTCGGTTCGGTGGTCTATCGTCTAGAAGGCTATGATCCTGAAGGCAGTAACGTAACCTTCGGTTCAATTGGTTCCGATTATTTTAAAGTTGATCCAGAGTCAGGTAATGTGACGCTGATTAAACCATTGGACAGAGAGGAGAAAGCCACTCTTACGTTTTTGGTCACAATTCGTGATCGTGTGAATCCTGAAGGTGAATCGGATCAGGATAATGTCGTTCAGGTGCCAATCACTGTGATTGTCTTGGATGAGAACGACAATCCACCGGAGTTTCAAAATGTAAGTGAGAACGGGAAGATGCAATGGGATGAGTGTCATGTTTATGTGTTTCACGTAGGTACCCTATGAAGCCGATGTGGACGAGGACGCACCAGTGGGACTGACGATATTCAATAAAATTTTAGTTAAAGATAAGGACACTGTTGGGGAAGATTTGGATATATCTTGTGTTCCCCAAGATCAAAGTCCAGAGGCATGCTCAAAGTGAGTTTTAAAAAATCAAGTGCAACTTATACGGATTGTGATGGATTCAATTTTTTTTTTCTAGGTTCCGCCTTAATGTTATCCAGAGCACACAGGATCTCCTACAAGCCGCTGTGGTGCTCAATGACACTCTTAACTATAATCAAAGAATGATTTACCACTTCCAGATTGAAGCAACGGTGGGTAGCATGTAAGACTTCTCGGTGAGAAGATTTGAATTTGTTTTTCTGTTTTAGGATGGAGTCCATAAGGCGTATACAAACTTTGAGGTGCGTGTAAAGGATATTCAAGATAAGCCACCAGTTTTCCAAGGCTCTCTATCGACTGTAATCGATGAGGACAGTCCTATTGGGACGTTGGTTTTGAAAATTCAAGCCCGCGATGGCGATACAGGAGAACCGAGAAAGATCGTTTATGATCTACTGAGCAGTAAGTCGGTAACTTATTTTTGTAGGCAGCGGTTTCAAAGGGATGCAT
This sequence comes from Matsumyia berberina, assembly GCA_917880715.2. NCBI lineage: Eukaryota > Metazoa > Arthropoda > Insecta > Diptera > Syrphidae > Matsumyia > Matsumyia berberina. The sequence continues at coordinate 114,154,262 of OU862872.1, forward strand.
TTTTCAGATCCTATGGACTATTTTCTTTTGGATGAGCGAACAGGCGAACTAAGAACTGCCAAACCTCTCGATAGAGAAGCCCTCAATGACAGCACTGGACTTATCTCATTGTTAATCAGGGTAAGTAGCTGAAAACACTGACTCTGAAAGGTCTCAACTTTCTTTTTTGTAACCAGGCTCGAGAGTTAATTGATGGAGTTCCAGGAAATGATAACCTTACTTCAGCGACCGCTCAAGCCACAGTGACTATCCGCGATGTAAACGATTCACCTCCAATGTTCAATAAAAAGGAATACGAAGTATCTTTGTTGGAGAATACAGCACCGGGTACACCTTTAGCGCTCGACATGAATGTCACCGACCGGGATGTTGTAAGTTCAAACAATTAAGGCAGGGGGATTGTTGAATGAATCTGCATTATTTATGACTTGTTAACGAACGAACCGTAGCTTCTTTAACTTCCGCACCAAAAGTGAACAGAATACATCTGTTTCCCAAATGAAAACAACCCTCAAAATTACCATAAAAGGAAATCCCCTACACACAATCCTTTAACTTTTCTTTTTCGCTCCCATTTTAGGGTATTAATTCAAAATTCTCCCTCCGCCTGGATGACGTCTCTGGAGTTTTTGAAGTTGAACCAAAGTTCGTGACGGGATTCTCGCAAGTAAACATTCGCGTTGGTGATGGAACTTTGGACTATGAGAACCCCAATCAGCGAAAGTTTATTGTTTTGGTAAGTTCTGCAAAATCATCCTGAGAATAGGATTGTGAGAGAAAATGCCATAATTTCACGCTCATCCTCAACTTCCATTGCAACTTTTAGGTTATTGCCGAGGAAACAGAAACAAATCCTAAACTTTCATCGACCGCAACAATTACCATATCCGTAGTGGATGCAAATGATAATAAGCCAGTGTTTGAACGGGAGTCATACTCAGCCTCAATTTCCGGTTTGAAGCTCATCAGCTCAACAGTGCCATTGGGAGAACTAAGTTTTTTTTTGTTTTTCTTTTACAGAATCTGCCCTCCCGGGTCAGTATATCACTTCGATTACCGCGAAAGACATTGATTCGGGAAATTATGGTGATGCTGGGATAAGGTATAGCATTTCCGGCACTGGTTCGGAATTGTTCCATGTGAACGAGGAGACCGGTGTAATAACTCTGGCTGATTGCGAGCACAGCTCGCATAATGATATGGAACATGTGCGAAGAAAGCGTGACTTTGAGAAGTATGAGGTCGAAGGTGATGCGCATAAAGTGAACATTACAACAGATGGTTTGAGTGGATTATTGAATATTGAGATCAATACGGAACCGGCAGTTGAATATACAGTAATTACCACGAAGGACGAAAAGGAGGAAATGAGGAAACCAGATAAGGGAATATCGAATTCTAATGAAGTCACTAATGAAGTGGTTTCGGAACCACCAAAGACGTGTTTGGATTATGAGACTGAGACGACGTACTTTCTGTCATACAAGGTTGGTAATGCGGTGCTTTTCTTCGAAAGCATGTGTCGTTAAAAATATGATGTGTGATTGCAGGCAACTGACGACAAGGGAAAGGGTCAGACATCGGTAGTTTCGCTAAGGATTTCCGTGACTGATTCAAATGATTCACCGCCGGTCTGCGAAAGTCCTTTGTACAGAGCTTCGGTGGATGAAGGATCACAAATTTTCGACTCGCCTCTGGTTGTGAAGGCAAGGGATGCAGATACTGTTTCGGATATAACCTACAGGTGAGATACATTTCTCCATGCGGTTTGTAGTGTAATTTACCCTGCAGCTCTTTTGAGTGTGTGGTTTCTAAACAACATCCTTTAGGGATATTGGGAGTAGTGTTTTAGCCACAGGGGGTTTCATTTAGACTACGGATTGGTTAGGTTACGTTAAAGATAAAACTTCAAGTTTCCTATTTTCCAGAATAATTGGCAACGAACAAATCGAAAGTATTTTCGATATTGATAAGCGAACAGGTCAGGTAACGATTAAGCCAAATGCAACGTTGGATGTTACTCACTTGAAGTCAGACAACTTGATCTTCTCGGTGGAGGCAAATGATGGTATTTTCTCGACAAACTGTGGCATCAATATTACAGTTCGTGATGTGAACAATCATGCACCACATTTTCTGTCCGATAAATACTCTGCTATTGTTGAGGAAAATTCTGAAATTGGCACGAGTGTGGAACGTCTACGAGCGGAAGATTTGGATTCTGGAATCAATGCAGAGTTGAGGTAAGAGTAGATACTTATTACTAAGCTTCCTTGAACTATAACTTGATTGCTTTCTTAGATATCGCGTTCAACAAGGAAGTTTTGATGATTTCCGCATCGATGAGAATTCTGGCGAGATATTTGTTTCAAGAAAACTGGACTATGATCGTAGAAATACGTATCAAATTGAAGTTTTAGCAACTGATTTGGGTAAGGACTAGCTGTTGGCTTAAAAATATTCTAATAAATATTATTCGCTCATTTTTGATTCATTAGGAACCCCTAGTTTGTCGGGAACGGCGACTCTGACAGTGACAGTGATCAATAGCAATGATAAGGATCCTTACTTCACTCCAGCTACACAACGCGCTGAGGTTTGTCATCTGAATATTGTAAAACGCGTATGAATTTCTTAAAAAGTGAATTTTTTATTGCAGGTTCGAGAAGATGCTCCTGTTGGTACAGTGGTCTATACATTGGTGGCCATTGATCCCGACGTGGATACCCATACTGCACTGGAATTTGCTGCAACAGATCCGATAACTGCAATCGACAAGGATGGCAAGGAGGTCGAAAATACCGATGAGTTTAAAGAATTCTTTGCCGTAAATCGTAACGGTAAGGTGGTTGTCAACAAGAAATTGGAAAGGAATCTATTCTCGGTATGAAAGTCAAAGAAAATTTATTGATAAACCGTAGTTAATTGGGGTTTTTCATGTGTTTTTTTTTTAGGTTATTCGTATAACAGTCCTGGTAACAGATAGTACAGCTCCAACTACGCAACAGGGCAATGGCTTGTTAATAATTTCTATTATTGAAGTCAATGAGGTTCCACCGGTAAGTACCTAACTATTTTTCTTTGTGAAATTCGGTTCCGTCTGGTTTGGTTATTTCGTGAAGGATCGTTTTTCGTCTTCGGTCAACTAGACGAGTGAACAGAAATCAGACAATTTTCTTCGTTTGATCTATGGTCGCCAGTAAGTAAGACCACGTCTTTATTTCTTCATCAGCCTGATGGAATGTCCTATGCCCAGGTACCCAATCAAGGTGGACATAGAACTGCGCTGTCATATCTACGAGAGACAAATGGCACTTGATTGCTGCTTGGTTGTCCAAAAAGATGCGGATATCTTAGAATAAAGTCACATGCCCTCAGATAACATGACTTTGCCAATTCTCCCTAGCTCCCACGTAATTTCTTTGGAAAGGAACGACGAGTAGGAAATAAAACGAATATTGCTGAAGAAATATTTGGATCTATTCGATAGAAATAGACAACAATTTGGATCGTGCGGGCTCCTTGTAGAAGAGCATTGTCTAACTGTTGACTTTGCTTCTACAAAAGTGACCAAGGTTTTGATCCTTTAATCCTTTCTTGATGTTTAACCCCGCTGTTTGTTTGCGAAAACAGCTTGGTGCATTCATGAGCCCTGACACGTTGAATTTTATCTTTCTTCTACGCAACTGGAGGCAGTTAAGGACCGGGTTAATTAAAGAGGCTAGTTCTTGATGCAGTGTTTGTTGTAACACGAATGCTAGTAGGAATGAATGGAATATTTTTACGTATTTTGGTATACGTGCACGTGTGTAAGCTTAGTACCTGCTCAGTTGTCATCCTTTTCATCTTGTGGTGTTAAAAATCTTTTGTAAGAACCTTCTAAATTCAAAACAACCTGAGTTGAATTTTTATGAGAACTCGCTTCACGGTGTTTTCTTGAAATTTGTTTCAAAAATGCCCTTGTCGTTATTGACTTTATAACAGGGTACCTCAAAACGTTGTAGAAATTCCAATAAAGATCCCTAGAGCATAAAATAGCATAAGCTTCGACGTCGAAAATCGCTGAATACTAGAATCTTACAATATCATCATTCCCAAAATGGTTTTCACCATCATTTTGAAGTAGAAAAAGTTGCAAGCCGTATACGCTGTGGTCAAGTAGTAACGACACATGAAATATCCAACGAATAATTCTCCTAAATTTAGAAGAACATTCTGAAGCGTCTGAATGATAATCGTCGGTATTAATAAATCACAGAGATCATAATTTAAAATTGGATATCTAAAGGAGAATATTTGTAACCAGTGAAGCATGACAAATTGTATTATACTCACAAGGCTATTACGTGAGCAGATAAGCTAAGGTAGTTCAAGAAAAATTTCACCATCACAAATGAGGAAAGGATTAACGTTAACATTTCCGGAAGCAATGGGATAGTTGTACTCATAAATTCTAGCGTTTGTTTAATCTACTTAGAATGGGAATTATTTGAGGTCAAATGGGCGAAGGCATTTACCTCGGTCAAGTCCGATTGAAGTCGATGAGGGGATGCTGTACCAGCAATAAAAAGAATAAAGAATGTATTCATGAATAAAACTTTTAAATTTTTCATATTTTTTTTGTTGTTTTTCAAAAGAAATTTAGACAGACGACAAGTTTTAATTGACAAGTAATGATTTATCGCTCATTTGATTTCGTACGCTACAGTTCAGTGTGAAGCTGACCCTTGAAGAACAATCCTCTCCAGTTAAAATAAAGAAATAGCTGGCGCGACAACTCGAGATGAGCCAAGGCCTAGCTTCTCGCAACCATTCATGTTGTGCGTGTTTGTATTGTTCGCACGAATTGAACGGACGTACAGTTTATTGCCGACTCCGAACAGCGAATTGAGAAGCTCTTTCATGACAGATTTTACTTCCGGAGGCTTGTCATTCCCCGACGAGATGTGGTGCCGCGAAAAATGTTCGGTGTTCCTGGCTGGGGCTTGAATCCACGCCGCTCGGTCAGCAGTCCAATGCACTAACCACTGAGCCACGGCGACCACAAAAATCCTCTCCAATTAGCCCGGTCCAATTTGAGACCATGAGGCCAAACTAGTTGTTCCATACAACCACCCTTGCCGCAGCTGCGGAAAGGAGAATGAAACTTTATCCCGTTTCCTTTGCAAATGTTCGGCACTAGCAAGAGCCGGACTGAGTGCACTAAACCAACCATTCAACGACTTTTCGGGTAAAGGGATACGATCCCCTCAACGACGTTGGGTTTATGGCAACAGTGACAGATACCGGAGGGCGGGAGGGGATTTTCTCGCATGGTTCGTCATGTTGAGCCGTAGCTCCTAAACCGATAGGCGCAGACCAAAACTTCACAGGGCGGAGTTGTAGAGCAGGAAAATCTAATCCAAGAAATGCAGCCCTTACCCCACCCAGTAGCTTCAAACATAAGGGTCATATCGAGGTTTCCAACTTTTCACTAAATTCGCCCTAGGCAACTTCTTCATTTTTCAGTGGAAACCAACCCCGATGTCCCGAAGCCGATTTGCGCGTTTCCCTTGCGTTTAGAATCGCTTTCTTCTTGAACTGAGCTGGAAAGCACCTGTTTTGGTATTCGCAACCAAAAATAGGCTCTATGGAGCCACATATCTATGTGATCATGCCCGCAGCCAGGATCGAATTCTGGAGAGTGCTCAGGAGATTTTGAAGGGAACTCCCCAACAAATCGAGAAATTCTTCTCTCGGTGAATTAAAATTTCTCGGATCTCGCCAAATCTCAGAGGGAGCTCAGCTCGCTTCAGCATTTAGCTGGCTACGGACGTGGTAATGCACTGTGACCTAAAAGATCTTTTATGTCAAGCTAACTTCTAATGCAACCGAGGAAGTCAAGGATATTCAAATTATTTGCACTCATAGCGATGTCATCGGGATGCAATTTTTCGGAGATGCCCCATGTACATATGTGTGTGTGGGTGAAGGCGAACAGACCCATCTCTATTTGAAGGGATAGTTTTATTTAACGTGTTGCCAGGAACGGAAGTTATCTACAGGGGCGATAGGACATTAGGTACATGTGACGAGAGTTGCAAAGAAGTCGAAAAGTGGATTTACATACGATCACTCGGAGCTAAGCAATTACTGTAGCTCTTGGAGGTCAGATACGTGAGAAATTTCAAAGAAACTGACAGCAGTCGCTTATTAGGATTTAAGTGGTAAAATGAGGCAATGTTGGGTTCGTTCTGGTTCCTGCAGAAAGCCAGCAACGAATGGGTATTATAGGTTATTACTTGCTAATGTAATGCGCAGGAAACTTTAAAGTTTGCAAAGCATTCAAATCGATTGGTTTATTTTAAATAGAAAAAGATCTGGAAAACACCTCCCAAAATTCAACAAGAGTCGAATCAGCTGCAGAAAAGTCTTTAACCGAGACACCATTTAGGTAGGAAAAAAAAAAAGGCTAATTCCCTCACCCCTGAGTATGATTTTAGTCGGAATATTTCCAAATTTTATTGAAATTGGGCAAATTAACGATTGGGTAAATAATTCAAGTGATTGCATATAAATCTAGATATTCACTTACCCCGCATAAATATTCTTGTTCTGATATCTCGTTTCATCATCCATCGTCACGTTCAAACATGTCATTGTTCTTCTTCACAAGTTCATCTCCATCTCCGGTTTGACAGAAAAACCTAATTAAAGCACAATTGGGTGGGAAAGGGACACACTCATCACGGCACACAATGCACTTGCCAGTCGGCCATTATGCAATTTTTTTTTTCTTTTCCTTTTTTTTGCAATTAAATGGGAAATTAGCACTTAAGATCACGGAAAATTACGAAAACTAACACTAAAGATCACATAAAAGCACTTTTCAATGGAATACTGGACAGGGAAGGGCTCACAAAATTAAGAAAAAGATTTCGGATTCGGACACTTCACTAATTTTAACCACTCACCTTGAAAATTTTAGTTACACTGCGCCGACTACTTAGCCGACAGCGGAGAGGAGGGGAGAAATAGTCAAGTTTGGAGAAATTTTGTCTCCCAAAAATAAGTTATTAGACTATTTATGACTGATTTATTACTTTTCCTTTCCTTCATCTGTAAAGAAAGAGTGCAAGGTTATGGAGACTTTGTGATTGACCATTACTTTGACATTGAGCATAGAAAAGCTAGGGGATAGTATGTGCATGGACATATGGAGAAAGATTACAACAAAATAATAAAAGGCCATTGTAAAATGATGATTATTATTTATCTCTTGGATAAGGCACAGGGCTCATTTGATATCTTTGTTAATCAGGTGACGCTACAGTTTGGAGTGAAGCTGAGCCTCAAACAACAATCCTCTCCAGTTAGCTCGTTCCTTAGATAATTGCCTATAGTTGCGCTCCAAAGTTTGTTGAGAATCTCCCTGTACTGCGTTGTCTCTCCGGGTTAGATTTCAAGATTCTGTGGGTCGGAGCGTTTGTCGATTATATAGTGTCTCGTTAGTGGTTAGAGGATAGTACCTTACCAATTCAGTCGCCGTATCAGCCCAAAGAAACACCAGTTGTCAATAGCTATTCTTCAAATGTCCTTTCAGAAATTCAACCCACCTTGGACAGCAGAGAATCCTATCATCAAGCTTCAAATGGTTGAGGAACAGCCTGTAGGATCTATCCTTACGACACTACAGGCCATCGATGACGACTCAACCATAGGCGAATATAATATCTCACAAAATCCATATTTCGAAATAAACAAAACCACGGGAGTGATCACCTCAACCACGCGAATTGACTATGAGACCGTAAAAGAAGTTCGGTTTATGGCAACAGTGACAGATACCGGAGTTCCCCAGTTAACGTCTACCGCGGACGTTATCGTGGACATTATCAATCTCAACGACAACGAACCACACTTTACACAATCGGAATATTATTTCAATGTTACCGAGAATTCTCCACGAGGAACTGTTGCTGGCAAGGTAGAGGCTTTTGATGGTGACATTGGTGCCTTTGGAGAGATTACATACTCGCTGATTGGAGAAAATAATAAATATTTCTTGATCGATGCTTACACTGGAAGTATAATGGTAGCAGATTCGAGTATCCTGGACAGGGAGAAAATTAGTCAGATAACGTTGACTGCAGTGGCCCAAGATAAAGCACCACCGACATTACAAAAGTCTGCAACGGCTTTGGTGAGTTTCAATCGATCCAATCGGATTTTCAATCGGAAAACTTGTAAGTTGTCCCTCATTGTAGATCTTTATCAATGTCCTGGATGTGAACGATAATCCACCGGTGTTCACTCAGAATGAGTATACATCAACTGTAGCGGAGAATGCTGCGTTGAATCCACCAGCTAAACTACTTCAAGTGAGAGCAGATGACCTAGATTCGGGATTATTTGGTGAGGTTCGCTACTTTATCATCGGAGGAAATGAAAAAGAGCTCTTTAAGTTGGACTCACATTCGGGAATTATTTATCCTGCGCAGAGCCTACAGGGCAGAAAAGGTGGGTTTCTATCGCAAAACGATGCATTATTTATGGAAACATTTACTTGTCTTTGGCAGGAGTCTATAATTTAACAGTATCCGCTCATGATACCCAAGGGGCTGGTACATTTGAAAGCACTGCCATGGTGGTCATAAACGTTTTGGGTGTAAACCAACATCGACCTCTGTTTGTCATACCAGCGTTGTCTAATGCAACCATCGAGATTCCAGGGGTAAGCACTGTACGAATGGAGTAGCAAGTCACTAGGACTGATGGTGGTTTTAATTTTTAGGATGTGATTAAAGGCGACTACTTGATAATGACCGTCAAGGCCACTGATAATGATACCGGCGAAGATGGACGGATCTCATACCATTTACAGACAAATAATCAAAACGTACAGGAAACTGAAGAGTTCATCATAGATGAGGCAAGAGGGGAATTGAAAACTAAACGAGAACTTCACCGAAAGGATAGAGCAAAGTAGGTTCCCTTGCAAACCTATGAAATGTAATGCAGCAAGTTTTTTTTTTAGCTACTATTTAATCCTCGTCGCACAAGATCACGGCATGCCGACACCTTTCGAAACACTTCGCTTTCTAAGTATCAGCATTGTGGATGCCAATGAAAATCGTCCAGAATTTCCCGATGCAGCTAACCCGTACAAAGTTTCCATCAACGAGAATAGCGGCCGGGAAGTCAAAGTTGGACGCATTCAAGCATCGGCTAGAAGTAAACACAATAAGGACATTTACTACTACATGCTGTTGGGCAATGAAGATGGAGCATTTTTTGTGGACAAGACAACTGGGGACATATTCACCAACAAGTCTCTTGATAGGTGAGTTAAATGGATCGACGGGAGTGCTAATGAAGTTTCTGAATAATTTGAATTTCAGAGAAGTGACTGACTTTTATACACTGTACATTCTGGCCAGTACAAAACCAGATCTGCACATCTCAGAGGAAGAACGAGCATCCTTCTCGATTAAGACACTTGAGAGAGATAATACTGTTGCCAAAGTTCTTATTACTGTACTCGACGTAAACGATAATGAACCAATTTTTGAGAAATCTGTAAGTGGTCCTCAATTACTTCTTTTTGGGTGTATTAATTTTTGAATACTTGGCTAGGTGTACTATGCTGGAATTAATGCAAAGTCTTCTCTAAATGGCTTTGTCACGATAGTCAATGCAACCGATAAGGACTATGGGAAGAATGCAAAGATCGAATACATGATTGTGGTGTCGAATTTGTTTAAGTATGGGTCAAGCAAGTCCACAGGATCGATTGTTCCGAGCCCGTTTAGTGAGTGTTGGTGGCTTCTTACTTTGATCGCTGATTCACTCTCTTCCATTGTAGATATCTCCCCTGAAGGTCGTATAACAACCTCAGCATTTATGGCGGAGTATAATCAAGATCGTTTTGAATTGGAGGTAATCGCAAAAGAAGTGGAACCACCAGAGAGGTCTGCTAAGGTTAAAGTGAATGTAAGTATGCTATGGTATCCTCTTCACACAAACCGACTGATCCTTTCGGTATTTTTTTAGGTTTGGATTTTTGATTCATCGCAACTGATTAGAGTGATACTTTCTCGTCCTCCTGAAGAAGTTTATCAGGAACAGGATGAGATCATAGCAGAACTACGAAATGCCACTCAACATAGAATTATCGTAGACGAGATCCGGTTTCATGTGGACTCAATGGGACGCATTCGAATGGATTGGTGCGATCTATTCTTCCATGCGGTGGACAACAATAATCAACAGATAGCTCCAGTTGATGATATTTTGAGAGTGATCGATGCTAACTACGATTATTTGAGAGTGAATATTACAGACCGACTTTGTATGTTCAAATTTTATTAAAAATGTCTCCATCTAGGATTATTACGCTGGTTTTGCGATAGAAAATGTGGTGCCCGCTTACATAACGATTGTACAGGAGGAATTTGATTTGGCGCTGGCCGGCTTAGTGGCTCTGATAATAGTCTTATTCGTTGGTGTCATAAGTTTTATCGTGCTATGCTGTTGTCTCAAGCATTGGTAGGTGATGAGTAACCACGAAGATAGCATTCATTTGAAATCGGTTTATTTTTAGGAATCTCTCTGTTCCGGTTGAGAACCGTCGCAAAGAAGCTCTGATTAAGAAGCAAATCATCGAGGATCTTAATACAACAGAAAATCCCCTCTGGATTGAGCAGTAAGTCGATTTATTTCCGTCATTCTATTTCTTCTAACCTATGTATTTCTTTAGAAAACTAAAGCTCTACGAAGAGCAAGAGCTCACAATGCAGGTATTTTCAGAGCCCGATCATAGTTCCAATTCTGATGGTGCACCGGTAAGTTTCTTGAATCATACTACCTACACCCCACAGCTAATCCTAACACCACTAAGCTTTTACTTGAATTTTCTTAAACATGTGTTTTTTGAGTGTGAATGCCTGAATGTGTGAAGAGATTTTATTTTGCATACTAACTTAGACCTAAGTCACATCGTCTTTCCAAATTCCTTGTGTTTAACAACATTTTTGTAGGCACCATTGGACAGGCGAAATTCCATTGAGCACGCACATCACCCAGTAGACAATACTTATGCAACTATACAGCCTAGAAATGCGGATAACCATCCAATGAGTGATTTTGCTGACTATGCAACGCTTAGAAATAACAGAGCACCTTCGGTAATATAATTTTTCTTTCTGTTTTTATCTAATTGTTTGTTAGTTTTAAGTTGTGAAGTGCTATGTGTATGAAAGGGGGTTGCACTTGCTAAATGAAATAATTGGTATTAGAGATATGACTAGGGTGAGGCGACCCTAAAAGCCAATGGCAGGCCCACGTTGGGCGCCATTTGTATAAGCCATGGATAGACCATGGAGGTATATTTGGCTCTCGACTAATCGGGACAAGAACTTCATTCTTTCCTCCCGTCTCACCTGCCAAGCAAGTACTACCATGAACATCTTACATAATTATTCAGTTACACCTTGTTTGGTGGTTGATGGCTCTAATTCCTTCATTATTGGAGGCACCTTCTGTGTCTCGAATGCCGCTTGTAATATAGTCTTGCCTCAATTTCCCAAGCGCCATCTAGGAAGTAAGTATGATTTCATGCCGAAACGTGATGAATTTTACAAACTGCATGTGCACTCCGATATTAAAACCTTAAATGCACAACCTAGAAGTTATAAATAACATTTACCCCTGGTTGTGCAGATAAAATAATTGAAATTACCTTCTCTTGTTTCATTTTCACCCAACAGATGTACGAATTTACTGGCTCAACATTCCAAGCTCCGATTAGGGAAGGCGATGACGCAGTCGCTGAACTTATATAAATATTTTTACTAAGCTATACTCCTGATAATTTATATACTATTGTATTGCTATACAAATATTTACATATATACATAATAGACATGTACATTAACAAGTAATTGCAGCTGCTAATGAACGAATGTACTATTTGAGTCAAAATCAAATTAAAACAAACATCTACAGATGATATTTAAATGAAAGTATTTCTATAATGACAATAAGCATAGTTATAACCGTTATATACAAAAGGAAATATGTTTCTTTCGCTTTTTTGTTTTCAAATTAGTTTTTGTAGTTCAAAAACGAAAATCAAAGAGCTTTGTCAGCGAACGATACAAATTTATTTAAAAAAAAAAAACATAAACTTAGAATGTTTACTTTACTTTATATATATAAATGTTTAGCCTAGAACTTTAATGATAAACATAGACTATGAGAGGACTACTGAGAAAGGAGAACACATAATATTTGCTAGTACACACCGAAAGCATCTCATTTTTTATTTTTTTTTTTTGTAATTATTTTCCTTTGTTTTTTTTTACGATTTTTCGCTTGTATTTTATAACGAATCTATATATACATAACATTATGAACTTATACAATTTTAAGTGTAGATATTTATTGGGATAAAATGTATATTTACTGCAAAACAAAAAAGAAAATGCATCTTGCTAGCGCACTACATGTGTGTATTAAGAGAGTGGGCGGTTACTACAAACTAACGGTGATAGGAGCGATAGCATAGTCTACTTCCTTTTATATATGAATATATATACATACATATAAATTAAAAAAAATATATATTTAAACTCGAATATTTGTGTAGAAACGAAGTGTATTACTATATAATTTTATAGTAAGTATAAAGTTGAACAAGAAAATAAAAATAACTGAAAGATTGAACAAACAAAGGTTGCCAATAAATGTTTAAGTTATTTATGTAGAAATGCGTGTCTTATTTTTAGCTTAACCTGCCGATGTTGTAGATTATCCTTTTTCAGTTCCATATCGCTCGAGGTCTTCGATAGCGACGAGGGTTTCGCCCCAAAACGCAAGGGAAACGCGCAAATCGCTTGTGGAGGGATCGGGGCTGGTTTGCACGGAAAAATTAAGAAGTGGTGAAAAACCTCGATATCTCCCTTATTTTTGAATCTACGGCGTGGAGAAAGGGTTACATTTCTCGGAAACTTCCCGCTCTACAACTCCGCCTTGGGAAGTCTTGTTCTACCATTAACGGTTTAGGAGCTATGGCCCGGCGAGACGAACCATGCGAGAAAATCACCCCTCCCGCCACCCGCGTCCAAAATTTCGCGAAACAGACCTGCCCATGTTGTAGATCTTCCTTTTTCATTTCCATTCTCCTCAGGAAAAAACTATGAACTTAACCCCAAAATGGTTATACACGGCTATAGTAAGATCTATTTACATATAATCAAATATCCTGCACCGGTATGATGGAAAACCGGTATGGAGAAAACCAAACAAAAGACCGTACAGTCCAACATCAATAAATATCAAAGACTGTCCTGTGTGTGTGCAATTGGGGCAATGAAAACAGATCCAACAGCAGCGTTAGAAACTCTACTAAACCGCGCACACGTTCACCTTCTCATCACAGAAGATCAATCAAATTCCAAGCTCATTCCCAGAAAGCAATAACTGGGAACAGAACAAACCAACATTTGACAACGGTTCTCTTGTATGGTACACAAATGGATCCAAAGCAGATGCAGAAGTTAAAGCTCGAGTTTATGGTCACAGTACTAAAACTTCCCAGATTGGGCCAGCGCACACTGGATCAATTTAACCCCGGGGTAAGATCTGGGTATCTTTTACTTCAAGCGCACACTGGATGAATAATGCGGAGGAAAATTGTGTATACATGAACCGATTTTCATTGTAGTGGTATTTCTCTTGTATTTTTTGCACCTCGAAATTGCCAGCTTATGTGTGTATTGGTTTTACCCCGATGTTCAACCACTTCAACGCTGGATGAACATTTTACCCCGTTTCTTACTCTACACTTCATCTCCCTCTTCTATAAAACCGGTTTTACCCCGGGGAAATGATCCAGTGTGCGCTGGCTCATTCATATCAAGTAAGAACATTAACATTCTGTCTGACTAACATAAATACTATGCTTTAAATTAAATAATTCTTTTCTATTTCTTTTTTATTTCTTTTCTTTTTCTTCTTCCTTTTTTCTTCTTCTTCTAACACATGCAGGATGTGCAACGAAGACGACGAATCAGCAGAATTGACCCTGCCTCATAAGAACACGTCATCGTTTTCTAGCCAACTACTACTTAAAGGCGGAAGATAAAACCACCAGCTCACCCAAAGACATAAGGTCACAGTGATACGAGACTCGGTCCCATCTCAATCAACAGTCCAGCTATACCCGAGAACTACGGAGAACCAGCACAGCACCAACACATATTCAAGACAAAAAGGGAATCAAGCGAATCCGAAGACTGTCCTGACTGAGCACCTTGTACACATGCCAGGCACCCTGCACCCATTAATCTTAAGTTGTTTGTCAATATAACCCCATGTCTTAAGAACAATTAATGTACTCCTAGATCTTAAGTTTTTTCATGTCCAATAAAACTGAAAGAAAATACAAAAGATCATGTCTTCTTCTTTTCCTTTGAGTTTCTTGACAAAATTTCAGGGTTTCAAGGATTCCAAGGTGAGTATCATTGAATTTACATATCACGAAATACAGATGCCTTGAAAATGGGTACGCCCAAAACCACCCACAAAATGTGAAGAAATCACAAAAATCCATGAAAATCTGACGTCACATCAAAAAAATCGACTGAGAATTTCTTAAAAATTTCTGAAAAATACCAGGCCACCAGAAATCCCAGAAAAGCAGTAGGTATCCCCTATTTTCGCGGCCAGCCGTGTGGTATGCAACACAATTATCTCCGTGGAATAAATCCTTCCAGCCGTGTGGTATACCCGATTTTTTTTTGAAAAAAATGTCCAAGCTGACAGAGAAATACCATTGCATACCACACGGCCGTGGATTTTTACGTTCAGCCGTGTGGTACACTCGATTTTTTTTACTCATGCCCGGGATTTTTACGTTCAGCCGTGTGGTATACCCGATTTTTTCGCCAATTTTCGCAGAAAAGCCTCAAAAAGCCTTAAGGAGGGCCGGGGCTATGCCAAGTTTTTGAGAAATCCCAGCCATGTCAATTTGTTTTCAAGCGTCCAAAAGTGGCATAAGGAAGGCCGGGCCTGGAAAAGCTGGGATGCAGTTTTGTGCGCTGAAGGTGCGCATAAATCTGCATTCCATGACATGGCTGGGATTTCTCAAAAACTTGGCATATTTTTATTTCTAGCCGGATAACGGTACATGTTATGAAAATTCTGAGGACGCCATCTTGTAGAGCGACCTTCAACGCACAAAACTGCATCCCAATTTTTTCAGCCCTGGCCCTCCCTGAGGCTTTTTGAGGCTTTTCTGCGAAAATTGGCGCGAAAAAATAGGCGGTATACCTGCTGCTTTTTCTGTCTGCCTAGTACCCCAGAAAAATTTTAGTATGAAAACTCGGAAATCCCACCAAAACGACCGACGTCAGAGCATGAGAAAAAAAAAAGGGGTATACCACACGGCTGAATGTAAAAATCCCGGGCATGAGTAAAAAAAATCGGGTATACCACACGGCTGAACGTAAAAATCCACGGCCGTGTGGTATGCAATGGTATTCCTCCGTCAGCGTGGACATTTAAAAAAAAAAAAAAAACGGGTATACCACACGGCTGGAAGGATTTATTCCACGGAAATAATTGTGTTGCATACCACACGGCTGGCCGCGAAAATAGGGGATACCTACTGCTTTTCTGGGATTTCTGGTGGCCTGGTATTTTTCAGAAATTTTTAAGAAATTCTCAGTCGATTTTTTTGGTGTGACGTCAGATTTTCATGGATTTTTGTGATTTCTTCACATTTTGTGGGTGGTTTTGGGCGTACCCATTTTCAAGGCATCTGTATTTCGTGATATGTAAATTCAATGATACTCACCTTGGAATCCTTGAAACCCTGAAATTTTGTCAAGAAACTCAAAGGAAAAGAAGAAGACATGATCTTTTGTATTTTCTTTCAGTTTTATTGGACATGAAAAAACTTAAGATCTAGGAGTACATTAATTGTTCTAAGGACATGGGGTTATATTGACAAACAACTTAAGATTAATGGGTGCAGGGGGCCTGGCATGTGTACAAGGTGCTCAGTCAGGACAGCCTTAGGATTCGCTTGATTCCCTTTTTGTCTTGAATATGTGTTGGTGGTGTGCTGGTTCTCCGTAGATCTCGGGGATAGGTGTATTGTTAATTGAGATGGGACCGAGTCTCGTATCACTGTGACCTTATGTCTTTGGGTAAGCTGGTTTTATCTTCCGCCTTAAGGTAGTAGTTGGAAAAGAAAAGAAATAGAAAAGAATTATTTTGTTTAAAGCATAGGATTTATGTTAGTCAGAAAAAATGTCAATGCTCTTGATGTGGATCTGTTCATGTTCATGTTCTTTCGGATGCATACATAGTTCTAGTGGATGAATTTCTGCTTGGAATACAGAACTGTTTTTCTCCATACCTTCCTCGCGTTCTGCCATAAAACGCAAAGGAAGCGCGCAATGACACTTACAGGTTTGTTTATCGCTGAGCAAGTGGCAGCGAGTGTCATTTAGCAAGAAAAATGTAATAGAAGAATGGATGTAGTCAAAGATAAGAGCGAAGGGAAAGTTGTATGCATGCTCCCTTTTAGACTGAGCTACAGAGTATTGTGAGTTTCTACGTGTTTCGGTTGTTGTTACTCAAAACAGCTACCCTGTGTCTTTTGCAAATGCCGAATATAATGCACTTCTCTCTAACGAATCCAAAGTAGTGCACACATTCTCACAGAATGAACCACATTTTAAGCAGGAATCTTGTTATCGTGTTCCCCTTAAAACGGCTTTCAAATGACTCATTATGGTTTAAGGACCATGTTCTTAATTTAAAGGCTTTTCTTAGCAATGTTCGTTAAAATGCCGTTAAGAAAATCACTCTGAAACTGTTGATGGTTTCCGACTCTCCGAAAGCAGTCTTCCATCTTATCTTTGACTACATCCATTCGTCTATTACATTTTTCTCGCCGGTAAACAAACGTGTAAGTGTCATTCTTCGCATACCCGCGATCAAAAATTTATGCGTTAATTTGTAAATTATTATAATATCTGTGTAAAGTTTATTAAATAAATTGTTTGAAAATGAAAGAAAAACAATCAACGGAGGGTCCTACAAAGTTCAAAGTGCCTGTGGTGACAATTTCGCAAATTAACGCCGATGTTATCTCATTGGTATGCGAAACGTTTACAAATGAATTTGTTGTACAAATTGGAATAAAAAATGTTTCTTATAGCTTGCAGCAAAATATTGGTCGGCCGAAACACAAGGCGATCATCAACCCTACAATCCCAATGTTATTGAGGAGATATACGGTAAAGAAATTCAGGATTCCAAGCATGCCATTCGTCGTATTATGATGCTTGAGTTCAGTCAATATCTGGAGAATTATCTCTGGCTAAATTACAAAGGTGGCCAATCGAGTCATGCTCATATAATGTCCATTGTTGTGATGGTGAATGAGAAATTTCGCGAACGCGTCGAAGTTTGGCCAATATTTGAGAAGAAATCCGAGGAATTTCCAGCTTTTTTTCGTCAGGTGCTTGAGTCCTGTATGCCCCGAGTAAACATGAATGCTCTGCAAATGCGTGAGCAAACTGCTTTGCTGATTTTTGTGAATCATTGTTTCAATAGTATGGAGATTGAATTGTGTCGCGAGCAAGCAAAACGTTTGGTGTCGTTGTCTATGTGGACTTGTTTGCAGCCGAGTAAGTTTACTTTGTTTAAGGATTAGAATTCTATAATTTAGTTTATGATATCACCAGGACGACGTGAACAAGAATTGAGAGAAATACCAGAGTGGAAGAAATTCTGGAAGAAGATCCAAAAAAAAGAGAAGACTGACAAGAAAGCTGAAATCGAATGGGAGCGACATTTCCTTCAGGTTTGCATTTTTGTTTTGTTTATGATGATTCCATTGTAACACATTTGATTTTAGAATTTAATGGTGAATTTTCTCAACGTCCTGGAGCTGATACCAGTTGAGGGCCGAGTCGATCATGATACAGTTCACTACTGTGAACGTTTTCTTGAATTTATCATTGACTTGGAGGCTTTGTTACCGACAAGAAGGTTTTTCAATACTGTTTTAGATGATTGTCACTTGTTGGTACGATGTCAAATTTGTAACCTGGTCAAGAGAGAAGAAGGAAAATTATTCGGACAGGTGAGTCAGAAAGATATACATTTCCTTTTCAAATGCAATATTGTTTGGTCACGCAACATTCAGTTCATCTAAAATTGTTTAACAAAGAGTTCTTAAGTTGTATAATGTGTTTTCGAACGAAAGCCTATGAAGCTTACCAGTGAACTGAATTGACTAAGTGACGCATTGTTACTTCCATTCTAATAAATAAAATAACTAAACGACAGCTCGTGGTGGACCAAAACCTTGCAAGTTATAGCGAGTTTGTACGATTCGTCGATGTTTACTCATCGGTAAATCCAACTTCTGTCATGCACCGGTGACAGCTCGCTAGGGTTAGGTTATTTTGTCTAAATCCCTTTTTCGATTGTGGACTTGACAAAAAACCGCACTGATTGAGGCCAATCAGGCAGCTAACGAAAGGAATCAGGCGTCCACGCAATAAAACAGTTAAGATTTCTTTTGTGACTAAATAGACCGATGTCTCTGCAGTTGGCACAGTTAAGGGGGTTTTCTTTCTCAAAGACCGTGTCAACGATGCCGAGCATCCATTCATCAAGCATGCTTTTGCGGATGAGTTGGTGGATGCCCCACACTAAGCAACAAGTTTGTCAACCTTAGCATCTTTATCGTTCTTACGTTTATTTTTCATAGGTTGGGTGGACGCAATTGTTGGATAACATCGTCCAGGAATTTAGCATTAGTCGTGGTTGTTATATAGTCTTCAGAAGTGGTCCTTCCATGTCCTCAGCTCAGACAGTAATATTATTTCTTTCTTCCCTTGTTCGTCTTTGGCATGGTGATGCCACACTTTACACTCTGAAACCCATTGATTCCACAGCAGGCTCTGTACTCTTGTCCTTATTTAGTTTTTATTTCAAATATAATAAATAATTTCATTAAGTACACTTAAGTGCTACTTCTACTTAAAAATCATAAATCGTCGTAGTCTAACAAGGTTTTCACATTCGAGAGATTCGTGTATCACTATCGTGGACGTCGACGTCATCCTCAGTAATCGTTGCCATTCATGTAATTCATTTCGTCGCCCCAGTCATTCGACGACGGTGGCTCATTATAGCAGCATGACTTCTTTAATAGAAACGTCACATGTTTCTGTCTCAGAACGCAAATATACAGAATCAGTGGGGCTTGTATTGCGTTCACTATTATATGCGCATAGAGAAGTCCATCGTACTTTAACCAGGACAGAATAAGGAATATCCATGATATCACCATCACTAGGAGTAGAAGTGCGTACATTACAAAGCTAGAGAAAGAAATAGTCGGTAAGCATTCTTTGGTTTCTTTTGTTTGGTAAAATCTCACACATACTTCGCCTTCAATTTGTGCTGAATTCTTCCGTAAACATTTCTGCGATTGATCAGCTTTAACGTTGTCACATAAAAGAAAATGTCAATCAAAATTGTGCACGCAATTGGTGAGAAGAATATCGCTATTCCTAGCCAACCGATGGTCTCTTGCTCTCCTATGACATTCTGTTTCTTATACGACTCTGCATCGAGGAAGCAATGAGAAAATATGGCCATCGCTGCCATTAGTCCTGTAGCTCCCCATGCGTATGCTGAATAGTAGCAGTACTTACGGCCATCAGTTACACGTAGGAAGACATTTCTCGATCTGGAAAAGGTTGGTCATGAAGGCATAAACAGTTGACTGAGGAGAATTTAGTACCTGAAGGTCTTCCATATGTAGTAACCGAAACTATTCAGCCAGAAAAATGCACCCAGTAGGCTTATGTACAAAATTGTATCTGAAAATAAAATCAGTTAGAAAGGAAAGCTAGCTGGGTAATCCTCAAAGGAGACTTACCGGCTACAATGAAACTGACATGACTACTCAGTTCAGTGAATATCCTAACAAGATCTGCCGCTTGGCTTACCATCAAGCACACCGCAATCGTTGTTATAATGTTCCCCACTAGATCTCTGCTAAAACAAAGTGACTCTGCTATAGAACTGCCTTTGTGTACGAATAATTCATGTACTAACCTCAAAGTCGGTAAAATAAAGTAAACAACAGCCACCACTAGGAGTATGATTAACGAGATTCCATGGAAAATAGGGTTGAGAACTTTCCTCAGCAGGAAGTTCGTGTCAGTCCATTTGATCTCCCTTTTTGCTAAACAAATGTTTGCAAATAAGATGGTGCGGTGGTCACCACTTGTTGAAATGGCCTGTGCAACGAAATCTATGACACTTTGGTTAGGTTGTGATTGAGGAAACTCACCTTATCTATGCAGTACTGTCCTTGTCTATAGTCGTGAAACAGCGGTTTCCGTCCATCATCATCTTCGTCTTGGTAGTCCGCGTGTTCGTATTGATCCTCATCGGTGTTTGTATAATGACGCAGTTTACCATCGCTCAGTAGAACCAATTTATCGGCGCTCTTAGGGAAATCAATTCAAAAACAATTGGTTCACAGTTGTTTGTTGAGAGTTTGTCATTACTTACGCCTGGATAATGATATATCGGCCATGTTTGCATTGATCCGCATCCTGGGATGCCAATTACAAATTTGTACTTCACTGGAATGTTATGTTCGCCACTGTAGCTGGTGAACATCGGTTGGAAGAACTCTGAAAATAACACAGTGCCTATTCATAAAATCAAAAAAGCGGGCAAAGGAAATTAAAATCAAAAAGACATAACTCTTGCCAATTACTGTTTACTTGGGCTAAGAAGGTAGCATAGCCCTCTTTCGAAGGTATCTGTAGCGAGTCAGATTTCACCTTTGTGCAGTTAGAACGCCTATTTTGATCCCATCAGCAGCTGTTCTATGGCAGAGATATAGTAGTCAGAATAGAATCAGTACAGATAGATACGAGTACTTAAACCCACATGGACCTAAAGAAAAAAGAACCAGGGGAAGGGTAAACGAAGCCAGTTTCATGGGCAGAACATAGGAGACTATAGACTCAGGGGCTGTTAAACTTTGCATTAATGTGTGACACCAGCTCTAATAAACACTAGCCTTGTGAGTGTCCGAATTGTTCAAACATGTCCCCGTGTTCGTTAGACCACAACACACATGATAAGACCTTCGATTCTCCATGCAATAGAAGCATATTATTAGATTCTCATCAAATTATAATTTAACCTTCTCCGTGTTGTGTTTTTTAAAAAAAATGTAATCAACCACCAGCTGTATGCATTTTGGGAACTTCCCACATAAATTCCTTATCACCGTCACTCCCTTTTAAAATCAAGCCAAACTTGTCAATGCGACAACGATAAATCACGACATGCGATAAATTATGCAAGGGCTTCCTCAAATATTGCCCACCGTCTGTGTGAGACAAAGTGACCAAAACTGTGGCAATGGCGATACCGCCCTTCTTCAGGACGATAATTCAAAAAGGAATAAATCACCGGAAGTCCTGTTATTCACTGTGTAACGAGTTTTAATTAAATAGCCATTTACGGCAAGTCTTCGGGAGCCCATACCAGACCAGTCGAGTTCAATGGACTCCCAAGAGTCATCAATTGCCTCCTGTCACTTGTGTGAGTCGTAGACCAAAAAAATTAGAAAAAAAAAATACTCATTCCACTGTCCACCTGCAGTCGCGTACAAGTACAGAAAATACCCAATGGACACATAGAATAGGACAAGAGGCGAACTGCCAGTAAAATTGAATGTTTGTGTGGCGTAAATTGAATCAACTAAATGACACAATGCAACTTGTTTAACCACTAGACGCGATGGAACTCATGTGTAGAGATGGGATGACGACGATCGCGGTCAGAGATGAATTGTGACCCCGCGCGTCGTTGCCATAAATTAGCCGAGTAAATAAATAAAAAGGCAAATATAATGCATCAGTTGAAACGACCAGAGACGAGAGTGTATGAAGCTCGTGTGTAACGGGCTCGCAAAATGAGAAATTGCGAATTAGGGCACCCAATCAAAATGTTTTCGATTTTTTTTTATTCCCCTTGTCGCGTTTTGTTTCGCTTTTTCGCTACAAACTTGGAGACGATTCAAGATTGTGGTTTCGATTCGAAAGAATTGCATATGCGGTTTATTTTCACAGTGTCGTTGTTGGTACCTTATTTCGTAAATATACTGCGGCTTTCACTCTGTAGTGAGGGTGTAGAAACGTAGGGGAACAGTTTCATTAATTTCCGCCTCAGACGATAATGTCTTGATGAAGTTTGAATCAAATTTAAACCGTTATGGTTGAATTTTTAGAAAGATTCTTACATCTAGTCAGAGCTTCCATGGACTGAAAATTACTGAGAATTTCATGGTCATTATGTTGTTCCATTCCCTCCTGGTCTGGACACTAATAGCGAAGTGATTCAAAGTAAAGCTTTGAAGATCTACGTGTAGTACAGTAGTTGGGGGCACAAGTATGTACATTTCTCGAGCCTGAATGCACGATAGGAATAAGAGACATGTCAGCATCGAGTTCTCCCAATGCTGGGTCTGACTCTGATTGAATCTGTCCCAGATGGTGTGCTAGACGCAGCTTTCTAATATATTTTCAGACAGTTGAATAGTAGTAAAGACCCTAGACTTAACACTTTAGCATAGGAAGCGTAGATTAATGGCCCTGTGGCTAACGTGGGCCCCTGGTTGTATCAAACGGTGACAACATCAAGAGCTAAATAGGGGGAAAGCCAGGATGAGTTTTGAGCCCTCTGATGGTATTAAGATGTTAACCCTTCATATATGTATACAGGTCACCAGACTATCAATCCATAAGCAAAAATTGCATGAACCTCAGACATGTTTATTTATAGAGTTTGCTTCGCCCTAAGCATGCGATCAAGTTTTCTTTTTCCGCATAAATTAAGAGAGAATGCCATCCATAATGATAGAACGACGCAGTTCTATGAATCTGGGTCAGATTTTAGGAATTCTGCTAAACAAATGGCGAAGATTTCGTAAAAAAAAATCGATTAGCAATCGTGGTTTTTCTTCTTGAAATCGCAGTCATTCTGGCTGTTGTCAACTTACTCATTGTTGATTTCTGCCTAAAGCCCGACTTAGTAATCATTACTGGCACTTTTGTGATTCGTTCATAACTCAACAACGAGTTTACTAGATCTCATCCCATTTTCCACATTTGCTGTGACAAACAAATCCATCCACAGCTTTGTGCTGCCCTCGGGCATACTTGACTCGTGCAAATGCTCACCTGTTTCATTGACTTGAGTGCATAGTGTGTCTAAATGTATCTCGAACTTCTCGCAACATTTATTCACCTGCACCAGGTTAACATCATCACGATCTGTTTGCTGTTGCGGGAGTGTCTCACCGGTAATTTCACTCAATTGAGACAAACTCACTGCTAAAAGCACTAGACCTGTCCACCAATGACGTAGTGCTTGAGGTAGTTGTTGTTGCTGTTTATTTCGTTGAGTCATCATTTTGAAAAAAAAAAAAAAAAATTGCGTGCACCATTCACACACTCATGCGATAACTATTGAGGTGCAATCATAACATCACACGCGGGAAAGCTATTTCGTTTTGCATTGAAAATTGTATCTCAAGTGAAATTTAAGTATCTCTCCACCCGTCGAAAGATATAAAATCGCGCGATTTATTTATTAACCGAATGAGAAGGTTCCCTTTGGATTTGTTTTATTTACCCCGCGTACAGTGCTCGCGCTCGTTAACCCACAACAACAACAAAACACGAACACGAACTGAAATTGGAATTCCTTCACACGGCTGCTTTGTTTTCCCCCAGCACTCGCTAGCTCTTCGAGTGACTGGCTCTGGCTCACTTCCTTGTTTCAATTTTGTTTTATTTTGAATATTTCCTTTTATTTTTATTGTGTGTGAATTAAAAACTCATCATCAGACTACGGCGTGTCATCACTTCCACTTTTTCCACCACCATCAGCACAAGCAGCACCACTAATAAATAAACTCCGCGGATAGTGTAAGCCTCTGTCGTTGTTGAGACCCTAAATAGCGCGGTATGACGACAGCGTTGAATCGAGACGACCCTCCCTCAAGCACGTTTTGAATGCGATTGAGAGTTGAGGTGAATTTTGTACTTTGTAGATACAAATATGTTAAGCCGTAGTCATGGAGTTTTTGTGTGTATTGTGGAGAAGTTTGTTTATTGGCAAGCGGGGAGGGTAATATTCTCTTAGGTACATGAAGTCGTGGAGATGGAGACCCTTGTGGTTCTCTTTAAGTGGTTTTATAGACTTTGGCACTAGAGGAAACCGGTAATGTTGAATTGATTTGACTCGTTAAGCACCACATCAAATGGTTAACAGTCGGTGCAGGAAAATGCAATTCACTTGGTGAAATATTTTGTGAGAATTGGTTGTAGTTTAATGCCGAATGTTGTCTATGTTTAGTCATACTTAGACCCTAGACCCACGCCTGTAAAACGTGTACTATGTCTTAGCCCTTTCCAACTATTCTTGCAGTGAATCCTTCTCAACAGTTCTGCACCATGTATTTCTCTGGAGGAACACTCCATTGCATAACGTAGTTAGCATTCGAGCTGTGTGAAATGTCTGATTAATCCCCTGCCACTTTTTTGACATAATCGAGCTTCCTGCTGTATGTACATTGTGAGCCTAGTCTGGCTAATTCGTCAGCCGCGCAGTTCCCTTGAATGTCGCTGTGATCAGGGAGCCGACAGTGTGTGACGTTACACTGGTTAGCGATCTGGTTTAGAGACACCCGTCAGTCCTTCACTGTCCTAGATTTTATTGTGTTGGATACGATAGACCTGGGCCGAATTACCGCAATCGATAACGAGTGAGTGCGTGGTACTCGTGATCGAATGATAGAATAACCTCATTGAGAACGGTAATGCACATTTCAATGACGAGTTACTCGTTAACGAGTGTGGTAATTTGGTCGCTAATCGCACCAAGACTCTCGAGGTAAATCGGAATATCTATGCTTGATATTGGGTTAGCCTTCAGCCAAGCAGCGGTTAGATTGATAGCTGCGATTTCGGCTTGGTGGTCGATGTGTAGGTCTTCTGAAAGACACCGGCACCGATTTCTTAGGGTGCTTTAGAGCCGTCCGTAAAGTTAGAGATAGATTATTAAAGGGAACTTCGCGCTGACTCCAGGCGTTTTCGGTGGGCAGCGTGTCTGTTGATTTAGGAAGACTGCTGTGAGTTTATAGGATTCTGGCGTGTCCCTCGATTTTCTCACATCAATGGTGAGCTTCTCTTAGTCTTAGGGCCGCATTAGCCGCATGCCATAAATATCTATTGGCAGTAATTGAAGCATGGTTTGAAGCAGAGCTGTAGGAAAAGTTCTCGGCGCACCTATATTGCTGAATGTCGGCATTCTGTAATGAAATCTTCTGTGTACAAAGCAACTTTGTGTCCGCAGAGTTATGTGGGTTAAAAGCGTTACGATGGTAAGGTTCTGTAAAGTATCGAGACATGGTTTAAACATTTTTTTCAACACCACTGTGATTATAATCACAACATAATGCAATGTCATCTAATTAATAAAGGTACTCAGTTGTGTTCAAAACCACATGCATGTATAAATAAAACCCTCAGGCAACATATGTAACTCCCAAAATGTATATGTATACAAACATGCTGTCATTTGTCGTATGTGCGGCATTAATTGTGGCAAGGAAGTGCCATGGAGTGACATCCGCCCGTGCAATGGCCCTTCTCTCGGCATGTGATTACACAGTTTTCTGTTTGTTTGTCGTCATGGATTCCAATCTGATTTTCAGTTTATATTCTCCGTTCGGTTCTCCCGTAGGTAGTAAAATCATAAGGTAAATACCCTCACAGGTAAGACACCCTAAATTTATTTATTAAAGTAAATAATGCAGTACCTAACCTAAAAAAAGAAAGAAGACTGCGTGCGTGCGTCAAATTACATCTGTTCTAGTTGCTGTTTTCCGTTTTTGGATATCCATATCCCGAAGCATGTACAAAAAATAAACCAGGAGTTGCAGGTACACTTCAAAATCGGAGTCCCATCTTTATAGACCATTGGGAATCCACCATACCAGGCTTACCTGGTGGTGGGTATGAGACCGGTTATTTATTACTAGCTGAGACCTGTGCTTCGTTTAGTTGGAGAAATGTTGCCTCGGTTTGTTATATTTTCAGTTACCACACCTATTATGTTCTAGAACACATGGCTGTAACTCTGTCTGATGGGTTCTGTGTGTGTAATGGAATTTGTCTGCTTGGCGGCAAATTAATTGAGGTAGGATTTTGGTTTTTTTTTTTTTGGAAAGAAAGAGAATTCATTTTGTTTCTCTTTGGAGATCTGGTTGAAGCTCTTAACTTTCTGTAGATCTTAAACTGAAAAATTGAACGATTAAATGTTATCACTGGAGAAATGGGAAAGGATCCTCTACATGCAGGAATAACTCGTTGACAGATTGTTGGAAAGCTGTTGAGACATGAGCCAAGGTCACATTTATTTCTGATTCTTCTTCTTTTAAAAGAGACGTTGTTTCCTTAACCCGTTAACTTATCCCCTTAAACTTCATTACACTTACAGTTGCTTGATATGCTAAAATTTTACACACGTTTCGAAATCAACGACGTCACAGGAGACCCTTTGACTGATCATGACATGACCCAGCTTCACTATAAGAAAATCACATCTCTCCAGCGTGCAGCATTCGCTAAATTTCCAGATTTAAAAATATTTGCTCTCTCGAACGTTGCAACTGTTGACAGCCGTGATGCGCTGGAAAAACACTTTGGAGCTCTCGACGCCCACAATCTAAAAGAGATTGCCTCATTTTTAAATTTAGTTCCGGATGAATTACAGAAGCCATTTGAATGGCACCGTTTGGACGAAGGATTCCTTAAGGAGTTGCTTATTTCTCGTCATGAAAGGCACTCTTCTCAGCTGGAGGCGTTAAATGAAATGCCACTCTATCCGACGGAGGATATCATTTGGGATGAGAATATCGTTCCGACAGAATACTATTCAGGAGATGGATGCTTGGCTTTGCCGAAGCTAAATTTGCAGTTCCTAACGCTGCACGATTATCTGTTGAGAAATTTTAATTTATTCCGTTTGGAGTCGACATATGAAATTCGTCAGGACATTGAAGACGCTGTCAGCCGTATGCTGCCGTGGGAATCGGAGGATGGTGATGTAGTATTTGGTGGGTGGGCTAGGATGGCCCTGCCAATTGCGTCGTTCGCAGTAGTTGAGGTTGCTAAGCCGCACATTGGCGAAAAGAAACCTTCACGTGTCAGAGCTGATATTTCGGTGACTCTAAGTGTTCGTAGAGAAATCAAGGATGAATGGGAGAATCTAAGAAAGCATGATGTTTGCTTTTTGATCACAGTAAAACCAACACAGCCGTATGGTGAGTTGAGTACATAAACGCAATGTCACAGCCATCGAAATGTGAAAATGTATTTTCAGGCACAAAATACAACCCTCGGGAACCATTTATCCCACAGGTAGGTTTGATGAGCGTTCGGGGTTGCGAAATCGAAGGAATGCTGGATGCAAACGGGCGTGTGATCGAAGATGGTCCCGATCCAAGACCTATCTTGCAGGGGGAGCAGAGAACCTACCGTGTTTGGTTGGATTCAAATCAGTACCGCTTGGATATGGATGCCTTGCAAGAGGTAAGACTAAGAAAGACTTGAGCAAATTTTAAACTGCTTGACTTTTCCAGGGCGCTGATGATGTGTATGAAGGTTTCAACATTATAATGCGCCGAAAGCCAAAGGAGAACAATTTTAAGGCAGTTTTGGAGACAATTCGTCATCTAATGAACACAGAGTGCGTGGTGCCGCCCTGGTTGCATGATATCCTTCTAGGCTATGGCGATCCTAGTGCTGCACATTACTCTCGAATGTCGAATCAGGAGAAGTCTTTGGATTTTAATGACACATTCCTAGACATTGATCATCTTCGCGGTAGCTTTCCTCAGTACGAGATTGTTTGTTCAGAGGAAAATCCTGAACTACTGAAGGCCCCATTTCGACTGACGTTTGGCGACATAGC
Source organism: Matsumyia berberina (assembly GCA_917880715.2). Classification (NCBI taxonomy): domain Eukaryota; kingdom Metazoa; phylum Arthropoda; class Insecta; order Diptera; family Syrphidae; genus Matsumyia; species Matsumyia berberina. The sequence goes on from OU862872.1 coordinate 114,182,348, forward strand.
CGATCCGAACGAGGGCAGCGATGACGAACAAGAAGGAGATGCAAAGGAACTGGCAAAAACAATAACAGTGGAGCCATATGTTTTTGAGTGCAGAGGACCTTATGTTTCGAATGCTCCTAAAAAGTGAGTAGCATCCCTAGATCATCGTACGATTGAATATAACTTTGTTTTTGTTTGTAGGAATACGGTCCGTTTCACACCAACTCAAACAGAAGCCATTCGAGCTGGTATGCAACCTGGTTTAACCCTTGTGGTCGGTCCTCCAGGCACGGGTAAGACTGATGTCGCAGTGCAAATAATCTCGAACCTTTATCATAATCATCCAAATAAACGAACACTCATCGTGACCCATTCCAATCAAGCTCTGAATCAGCTTTTTGAGAAAATCATGGCCTTGGATATTGACGAACGCCATCTGCTGCGTTTGGGTCACGGTGAAGAGGCTCTCGAGACTGAAAAGGATTTCAGTCGATATGGTCGTGTGAACTATGTCCTTGCCAAACGATTAGATCTTCTTAATCAAGTGCAGAAGCTGCAGGAATCGATGAATGTTCCTGGTGATAATGCGTACACATGTGAGACTGCCGGTTACTTCTATCTCTACAATGTTATGGCACGATGGGAGAAATTTCTTAATATTGCAACTGCAGCCAGCACAAAAGACGAAGCCACATGGAGAACTGTCTTCCAAGAACATTTTCCATTTGGTAAATTTTTCTCGGATGCCCCACAACCACTGTTTGAGGGTGATAGCTACAGTGACTACCTCGCAATCGCAGAGGGATGCTTTAGGTACATTTCAAGAATTTTCACGGAACTCGAGGAATTTCGCGCATTTGAGTTACTGCGAAGCGGACTAGACAGATCAAAGTATTTGTTGGTGAAAGAGGCCAAGATCATTGCTATGACCTGCACCCATGCGGCACTCAAACGTAAGGAGTTGGTAAATCTCGGTTTTAAGTACGACAACATCCTGATGGAAGAATCCGCTCAAATTCTTGAGATTGAAACATTTATTCCACTGCTTCTGCAGAATCCATTGGATGGTTTCAATCGTTTGAAGCGATGGATAATGATCGGTGATCACCATCAGTTGCCACCGGTCATTAAGAATATGGCATTCCAAAAGTATTCGAATATGGAACAAAGCTTGTTCACAAGGCTGGTGAGACTTGGTGTGCCAACGGTCGATTTGGATGGACAAGGTCGTGCTAGGTCGAGCATTTGTTCGCTGTACAAGTGGCGCTATAAGAAGTTGGACGACCTGGACCACATTTTTAAACGTGATGAGTATAAACGAGCCAATGCAGGCTTTGTTCATGACTACCAACTGATAAATGTTGAGGACTTTAACAATGTTGGCGAGTCAGAGCCGAATCCTTTCTTCTATCAGGTAAGTTAGACTGCACTTGCTTTCTGTTTTAAATCCATGTTTGACTATCTTTATTTGGACAGAATCTAGCTGAAGCTGAATATATCGTAGCAGTCTTTATGTACATGCGACTTTTGGGTTATCCAGCTGAAAAGATCTCCATCCTGACAACGTATAATGGCCAAAAACATCTCATTCGCGATGTTATTAATCTCCGCTGTGGTAAAAACCCACTCATAGGATGGCCCCATAAAATCACTACTGTAGACAAGTACCAGGGTCAACAGAATGACTACATCCTTATCTCTTTGGTGCGCACAAAGGCGGTGGGGCATTTGCGAGATGTCCGCCGTTTGGTTGTCGCCATGAGTCGTGCACGTCTCGGCCTCTACATCTTTGGTCGAGTGTCGCTCTTCAAGAACTGTTTTGAATTGCGTCCTACTTTTAAGTTGGTAAGTTTGAACGGAAGCAGTTTATTCTGCTTCGAGAGTCAGCCATCTGATGTTTTGTGTCATTCTAGCTAACGAAACGTCCACAAACTCTGCAAATTCTCACCGATGAAACCTTCCCCGGTAGTCGGGCTGTCAGCGATTCTATTGATGTCGAGTTCAAGAACATCACCTCGATGTCCGAAATGGCAGAATACGTATACAATCTGTACATGAGTAAAGTCGAGTCTCTCAAGGAACAAATGACGGAAGTTGTTCAAATTTATGAAGATCTTCCTCACGAGGAAGAGGCAACGACAGCTGATTCCCCTAGTGTTAGCCCCGTTATGGAAATTTTGGAGCCAGCAATTGTGGAGAAGAAAACAAAGAAGGATTCTGATACAAAAGATTCAGCGAAGCAATTTAAACAAACGCCGATCATCAATGAAATCGATGAACCGGAACCAGATAATTGATTTTGAAATAAACTTTACAATTTCTAAAAAAGAAAATTGATGTTTTTTTTATTTCTTTGGTGCTGTGATTCCTTCTAGTTGTGCCTTAAGCTGAGCATTAGTCTTCTTAAGGAATGCAACCTCTTCGGCGTATTTCTTCTCCTCGGAAGCACGCAACTCAGCATTACGCCGTTCGTTTTGTTCGGCTTTGATTTTCATGTCGGTAATTATTTCCTCAAGATTCTCTTTGTCTGTTTCGAGTTGTTTGACTTTGTCTCGCAGACGTTCCTTTTCTTCGTGAGCCTGAAGGGCTTTTCGCATGCCAAATGCTACAGAGCTACAATATAAGGTTTCATAGGCCTCCATTGACATGGCAATTTCGTCACGAATGCGAAGAAGCAGTAGGCCTCGTTCTGAGCAATTGATTGTCACTTCGCGAATAAGTTCATCTATAAATTTAAGTTAGTAGACAGCAACTTGAGTGGAGAAGTGGTACTTACCAAAGCACTGCGAATAGAGCTCTCGGCGAATGGGGCAAATCCCGGTTTCACGAGCCTGGGTTTGTTGAAGCCGTGTGTCTAGCATTTCTTGGAGATTTATAACATCTTGGCGGGTAGCCGGTGTGCTGGATACCTAAAAGTAGGAAATGCTAGTTCATAAGTTTTGGGGTCGATTTGGAAATGTCGCTGGATATCATAACTGCCAACAGACGTTGCGAACATCCGCCGTCAGCGGTAAAAACCAATCTTAAACCGTCCAGATGAATAAGCTATGAATGCTGATGGGTTTTCTCACGGACATAATATATTTCATTAGCGAGGAACGTCATGGTACAGAGTGAGGCTATAGTCGGTAAGCGTACCATCGGGTCAAGTTTATAGCGAAAGAAATCCTCTCAGGCAGTAGTGACGTTGTCCAGTTTTGCTCAGACGGAGTAAGTCAAATCCTTTACCCGTAAAATTCGCAGCATCTTGTGACAAAGCAAAGAAAATAACACAGTCAAACTTACAGTTTGAGTCCAAAGTTGACCATCTTCTTCCCAACATCGTGGCGGAAGAATTGAATTCAAAATCTCTTCGGTTTCACGTTTTGTGTCGAAAATAACTGCGGCTGTTTGCGGTCTTGGTATTTCCTAGGAAAATAGAAGTTTACTCTCAATCTTCAACTATCTGACGTTGCAAAATCAACTTACTGCATCGCCGGCACCCTTCTTCTCTGGATGCTTAATCACCAGCGTTGGATTCTCATAACGAACGAGAGTTTGAAATGCATCAACGGATTTCTCTCCCATTTTTATGTTTTGTTTTTTTTTCGATTATTATAAGATAAATTGAAATATATTTATGCTGAATCTTTTCAGTTTGACAATCAATTCAAGCCTTATCAAGGTAAACAAATTTGCATAGTAACGGAAAACACCCTTTCCCCGGTAACGCTCCTGCGGTATAAACAGACAACGCTTAAGAAATGCAAAAGAAATTAAATCCTTTTATACGAGTCTGCAGCTAAAAGAGCACTTTTCCAAGTGCAGACATGACTTCGGTCGTTTTCCGAGTAGAATTGAATGGGAAATCAATGAGATGTTTTAAGGCCCCAACTGGGCCTTCGTGAACGATTTCTGGTATTATGTCTCAGCTCTTTTTACCTTCCCTACATCAAGGGAGATTTTCGGTTGTTACTCGCGTAAGAACTATTATCTTAGCAACTGCAGTCATCAAGGACATACCACTCTGTTAACTCCGCAGAGGTTTTGTAGAGGGTTCTCCTATCACACTTGCTTGCAGTTTATTCTGCTTCCGTGGCCAGGCTATTAATGTGATGTTGACTGTCTCGTCGTCCGCTAAACTGGACTTCTCTTATCTTCATACGATGAAGGGACCCTGGCTCCCTTCTTGAGCTGTTGTAGCTGCAGTACAATCTTTCAGCAGCTTTTCGAGATGTCTTCCGAAAGCTACGCGCTATGTCCTTTCGTCCGCTCCGATCAATGTTGGCACATTTACGTATAGATGTGGTTAGCAGTTGGGCGCCATTTTGATTCAGATCCTTGTCTGGCGAACTCTTGTTAGCTTTCCTTGTTTAATAAACAAACATCTGCAAATTACCAATAATAGATATTCTGGACACTTTATTCAATAAAAAAAAATCGCATACAAAATATAAAATAATTAACGGATATAAATGCATTCAACTCTCTTGGGAGGGGGGGAATTATATATAAAACTTGAAGGCAACTGTGTGGGATTAGACGAAAAACGGGTTGTTTGATTTTACAATTTTTGTGTCAACTCTGGCACGGCCTTGAATAGATCAGCGACTAGACCAACGTCAGCGACTTGGAAAATTGGTGCTTCAGGATCCTTGTTTATAGCGACAATAGTCTTGGAGTCCTTCATGCCGGCCAAATGTTGAATAGCGCCAGAGATTCCAACAGCAATGTATAGGTCCTACAGCAAACAAAATAGAAAATGCAGTCTTTGTCGTTTTTTTTTTATAATTTATGAGTTTTTTTTTGGTACTTACGGGAGCAACGATTTTTCCAGTTTGTCCAATTTGCAGATCATTGGGCACATAACCTGCATCGACAGCAGCACGAGAAGCACCAACAGCTGCTGAAAACTTATCAGCAAGATCGTACAAAAGTTTAAAGTTATCACCCGACTTTAAGCCGCGTCCGCCAGATACAATAACCTTAGCGCCAGTCAATTCGGGACGATCTGACTTGGTCAGTTCCTGGGATACGAATTCAGATAAATTGCTTTTGTATTCACCAGCTGGAGCTTGTTCAACGGCAGCACTACCGCCAGCGGCGGCAGCCTCAAAGTTGGTTCCACGGACAGTGATAACTTTAACGGCGTCCTTGGACTTAAGGGTAAGGATGGCATTGCCTGAGGGAAAGAAAAAGTTATACATACGTCGGATTAGTGGATGTGTGATTTTTTTTAGCAATTTGGTAAAATAACTGTAACTGTCCTAAGACTCATGTGTCCATCAGTGATACTAGAAAGAAAACCTCAAGTTCTTTTTGTATTCTTTGTACGCTATTATCTAGGAAGTTGACATCATGTAGTTTTGCACGATTTGCACGTTCTGTAGACTTTACAATAACACTCCTGCCTCCCGAGGCCCAGATAGTTGATATTCCCTTACCCCTGCTTTACAGAGGCGTGCTTTTTGATTCCTTCCATGAAGTGATGCTAATTTAATCCAAGTTGAAGAGCACTATTGCATACCTAATCGAATTATGCAATTGCACGTACTACCTCAAGACAGTCCATGATTTGACCGCCCTTGAGCGATAATATGCAACACGTTTGCAAAAGAATTTTGAAAAATATTAGATTCTCACGTTTCGTTTATCACCATATCCTGTAGCATAATCCATTTAAATCACGGAAACTATTTCCAAGCGCTACCTAGGTACACCGAAACAATGATCATGAACTGAGTGCAACAAAGTAATAGTTCTCTGGCGCAAGGCCAGATCAATGTAATGGCAATGACACTGCGAAATTCTTTGAATCATATCAACATGCACAAGCAAACTCATTCGAGTCCCGTATGTATAATGCTGATGTAATAAATTCTATTCTCTGGGGAAAACACGGGCGAAAAGTTTCCATTCAACTTTCAATTAATTCCAATTTGGCGAAATTCTTGTTACATAACCATAGACCGATCTTCTCATTTTGACTCTATCGTATGATCAGACGCAACAAATGTTATTCACTTTTAAGTTACCTGCATAAATGGTCCTGACAAACGTATCTTCCGACTTGACATCGATAATTTCCGAAATTGGCGACACGTCTAATTTAGCAGCAATTCGTGGCAGAACATTCTTTCCAAATGCAGTAGCTCCGGCCAGAATATGCGTGAATTTGAATTGATTTTGAGCAGCTAACACCAAAGGTGTTATTGATTCCGCAGTGAATCCTTTGAAAGCTTCATTTTCAGCAACAATCACTTTACCGACACCTTGAATTTTCGATACAGCTTCAGAAGCCTAAACAGGTAGAAGAAGAATGGAACCAGTTAGATTCATACCACTGGCAAATACTCTTATGTCACTTACTGGACCACATTTGGTTCCGACGACCAAAACAGTAATGTCTCCTCCGATTTTCTTGGCAGCAGTAATCGTATTCAAAGTGACTGGGTTGAGAGCCTCATTGTTGTGTTCGGCAACGACAAGGGTGCTCTTGCAACGATGCAACTGAAAAAAAAATAAATATGCATTAGGGCTTATTTACTCAGGGGTTCTGTTAGAGTTCTTACGATGTTGGAACGAACAAAAGTCCTTGTGCTGGAAAACATCTTTGTACAAGCAGGAAATACGATGGTAAATTTGGAAAATTGTTATTTAACAGTAGTGATAACGTGTTAAGGTTAAGAAATAAATTATTCTATAATACAGATACACCCCTCCGCAAAGTGATATGAAGCTGAAAGTCCAAAAGTCAATTTTTTAATTGTGACAGATGAAATGCGTATATAGTGACACCTATCTGTGAAAAAAAAGTTCGTAGACAAAGCGAAAAAAATACTGCGAACTACAACAGGAATGAAAAAGTCTTAAAAAACGCGAGAAAAAAAGTGGAAACTTTTTGTCGTCTGGAGACTTCACACTCTCCGACGTTTTAAACAACTCAATTTGTTTTTCTGAGATCGTGGCCTGGCGAAATTTCTTTCGTGATACCCCATTTTTTTTTCGTTTGCACAGGTGAAAATGCATCACGTGATGGATATGCAATTAAAATCGAAATGAGTGCACAATACAATCTTCTAATCGGGTAATTGGATACTCTTGGCACCTTTTCTCAAAGATAAGATAATGTGTAATGCGGGAGAGCTTTCTCAGGTCAAACATTGCAATTTCTTCCGAATTCTATTATACAGACGCGTATGTAATCTTCACCTAAGCTCTATTAAGTTCTTTTGAGTTCAGGATCTACAACTAATCCTGAATTACTCTGAGGATTATGTAATTTAATCAATTAGGGCTTGTCATGGAAGACAAAAGGATGAACAATTTTTGTAGTAATTTCTTATCTTTTCTTGGGGACAAAAATGGATGCGAATTTACTTTGGAGAAAGATTTCCTTTACTCTCGTCAATAAATTGGTTATTTGATATCATTTCTGCATTTTACTTGTTTCTAATTCATCCAGTTCAACTTTTCTCCTATTTTTCATCAAGTTTTCAATTAAAAATTCATCTAAAAACAGACAAAAACCCCAACGAAATCGAAGATTTGAAATTTCATTTGTGTGACACAAAACAGACGAAAAAATGCGTTGAGTTCATATATGAACTGACTGCACTTTTTGGCTGTGCACATGTCCGTATTAGATTTTTTTTTAAAAATCATTTTTCGATGAAAATATTGTTAGGGATTTATTGCAATACTTGTTCTGATGTGTTAATAGTTTAAATAAATGCAATTACAGTGATATTTCATCAGAAAACTGCATAAAATATTAAAAGTTTAGTTGGCAGTACTCTTGGTGTGTGAGAAAGGTAGTGATTCAACGTTAGGGAGTGGCTTTTACTACCAACTTGACAACCATTACTGTCTATTCGCTTTATCTATCCGGAAAAGTGTTTCCGCTGAAGGATTTTGAAAAAGACGTTTGTGACGAACTGAAGGGATTACGTTATTTCTTGTTCAGATCAACAGGGAATTCATTTGAATTGTATTTGACAGTTTATTCGACAAACGAGTCAATGATCATTAGTAGATAGATGAATTGAAAGAATAGCTTTAGCTCTGTGCTTTCATATAAAACCTACTGTGTCGTCCCTTGGTATTCTTACAGAGCCTGCTCACTTCGGATACTGTAAGAATCTTAAGCAATGTAAGGAGGTCTTATGATTGTCTATGCCAAAGATTAAGTCTGTGAAACTAGAAGGCAGTGAGGAGGAATAGCCTCCCCTGTGAAGGCTTACAAATGGTCATCAGCATCAGTCGTAATGAGCAAGACCTTTCATTTCTCATTGAGTATCGACGTCGAGTCTTCCGTAATCCATTAGAACCACAGTAGTTTCTTTGGCTTGTGTTGACTTCACAAAGCGCTTTGTGTGGACCCTAAGTATCAGAAAATACATACAGCTTCACTTAAAAGGCACTGGCTGCTGATTATGTCCGTTATGATTCTGTCTAATTTCATGAGGAAATCTAACCCCCACATGCTGAACGCTGAGTTAACTTGGGTTTCAACCCCTTTGAAAGGTTGTTGGGGTTAGCTAATGAGAGAGGGTGGGAGGAGAGTTTTCCCACAGGCAATCCTCCTTGGACCAGGATAGCAGCTGAATAATTCTCCAGATGAAATTACTGGTGGCATCTACAGTTCAAATTGGATCGAATTACTTGGTAAACACGATGAATGGCCCACTAGGACATATTCAGGGCATAGACCAATAAGACGCAATTTATACGACCCCTCATCTTTAAAGCACACGTATGTATTTGGCTTCCCAGGTTGGGGTTCGTGCTGTTGGGGTAACTGGCAACATTGGCAATATTTAACAAGCTGTCACCGTGAGCAGTGAGAGTGGACAAAATCAAATGTTTGCTGTCAATAAAAATGGACAAAGAACATCGACGAATTGGACAGAAATGGCACAGTGGACAGCTGTAATTCCGAGCTAGTGGCCTAGTAAGACACCTCAATAGAAATTAAATAAATAAATAACTCTTGCCAATTACAGTTTTTGGGGCTGAGAAGCCATTTGAGCAGTAAGATCCTGTTTTTAACAACTAAACTAATAAGAATACATTGGACATAAGAGAGAATGAACATCGCCTCGGCCCGCAGAGTCTTTGAATCTAACCCGTATGAACAAGGTAGTAGAGGAAAACCTAGCAAAAGATGGCACGCAAAAGTGAAGAGGGAACTCTGTCAACTTGGAGTACGCAACTGAAGGCAGTTTCCTAAGGACTGCTCTAGGTTTGTTGGTGGGTGCCCAAGCGCCTGCTAAGAAAATGTTTTCATAGCAGACGTGGTTTTCACACGAAAAGTTCATTTGTGTTTTGTTGATTAGGGATAGGTGAGGGGAGGTAATAGCAAGAATGCAAGAAACATAATCCACAAAATCCAACGTATAGGCACAAGAGGTAGTATTTCTTGGAAATCACCAAACTCACACATGTGCATGTGCACAAATATTATTTATGTGAATTATTAATAAACAATTAAGCTGCACGGTAATATGCTTGTCCAAATTGAGAGGGGAATGTAAAATCGTCTGTGTGCATAAGTGTTTCTATCGTTATCTAGAACCATGCAGTGCATTGTGCAAACATATAAAATACAACCTAGGCCATCCATCCAATTATTAAGTGCGCGCTCTTGGCACGATTAAGGTGTGCCTGTTGTGTCGGTAGAAGAACTTTAACGAGAAGTCTAAAAGTTGCCAACATATTCAAAAGGAGACTAAACGCCGCGATATGGCAAAAAAGGTATTTTCTGATAACTAAAGACTTAATCTGTGAAGTTCGTTGGAAATGTGCTTGTTGTCTGGTCGTTTAAACAGGATATTATTGGAAATGAATTGCAGTACTAATCGGTTACAATTTGAAAGTGTGCACAGTTTCCTAGAACCGATACAAGGACTCTATTCGAAAAGAAATCCTTTAGTGTTTAACTGAGTTTGTAAACAAAGCCCTAACACAGTTCTTGTTGACATTTTTTTTGTTCTAAAATGTGGTTGGCTTCACAAGCTTTCGGTATGTGATAACGTGATTTCTCCTGACTTAGGTGTACTTAGTATCGCAACTAACATTGTTTAAGGTTTTAAGTCCTTTAAGAAGAATTTTGAAATAAAATTCTACCTATTGCAGCGACGAAGGAGGTTTTCTCATTATGTCCCGCAAACTTGATCGAATATGTTGTCAGTTTATCAGTTTATCCGAAGTTTGAGAACAAAAAGAATTCCCACCGGACCAAGTCCAGAGAGTCATATAAATGAGGAACCAATTCAAAGCCTCAGATGTGTTCATTTTTCATTGCCACGGTCCATATGTGAAATGGCGCAAAGTCTTAGTGAAAGTGCAAGAGGCAGTTGTCATCCATCCGTCCGAATATTTCATCCAAAACACTTGTTTGATGTCTGTCATTGCCGGAACTACCTTGGGTTGTTTCAGTTTGTGTCAGCTTTAAATTGTTTGTTCAATTGGTGTGAAACAATTGTGTGTACTTTTGCATCAAGACAAAATTGTTTTGTGTTTCATTATCATCAAGAATTCAATAAGGCATCATTCGCATAAGTCATCGTCGACCGCTTGGACAATGCAAAAAATCATTCGACTTGTACATGAATTTACTTATCGTTCACTACTGTCTGAGGTAAACCTTTGCCCGGTTCTTAATGAACTGGCTCCAGTTGTTCATTCAAAGACGGCAGAGCTTCCCTTCTAATTGTAGGCGTGGTGTTCTTTGAGGGCTTTGTGCCTCTGGTTTAAATCACATCAACAAATAAACCTTTCGCCTGCGTAACCAAGTCGTTGAACATACATATGTGCGAAATATAGTGCCCGATGTGATGATCTGGGAATTGTTCATTGTTTTCTCTAGAAGCAGGTTGAAGAAGCTGTATGACATTGCGTCGCCTTGGCTTAAACCTTAAGATCATGATAAAACAGCGAGCGTTTTCCATCGTTATCCTAAATAATCGAATGAATTTTACAGAAACTCTCTCTATCATATGAGACCTTGAAATCGATAAATAGGCTCAGACTGTTTGAAGGCGGGATTTTGGTTTCCGTCGTCGTTTAACAGTTTGCAGAACTAGTCTACTTGTGATGAAAAACATCATAAGAGCATACACAATCCTTTGAGCGCGAGGGGATTATAAAAAAAATTAGTCCACCCATATGATCAATACCAACTGCTTCTCCGCTATGGTCCTAGCAGGTTGCGGTTTCGGTAGCAAAACCTTGGGTTTCTTTTTTTTCTTAATTCCTTATGTCTTTCCTCCGCTAGGTCTAGTAGCGCTCACATCTTCTGCATTCAATAAAATAAATGTTACGTATACGCCACCGCGCGATCATTGATTTTTGTTAGTATCTACTGAATGTCCGAACCATTCTTGCAAATTAAGTTGTGAAACTTAACATTCTTGATGGCTCACTGGCAGTTCTGCTGCTGGGGCACTTCTCGAAAGCTCTAGGGAAACTCGATGGGCAAAACGCTCTTGTGATTAGTTGTGGTTGCAACCTTTCATCGTTGAATTTCCTTACAGAGGTGGTTCAGGTCGTGACATGACTGTTGGTTGTGGTGGTAAAATCTCCGAAAGGAATTTTAACGACACGTCTCACGCACTACTCCTAGGTCTTCGCGAGTAGCTGGTAGGAGCAGTTCTCGGCGACATCGTGATTTCCCTCAGTGCGGATGCTAGTACAAATGAGGTTGGTGTTATGAAGTTGATGCGGATTGCTATCATTTGCCTAAGTCCATTCGTGACAGCAAAACAGATTTCAAATAGTCGCTGTCTTTGGTCTTGATAGCAGTCACCTTAGTGAGTGACGCATGTTTTGTGTCTCCACTGTAGTTTTCGACTTTTTGTACATGTTCTGTACTCGTTTGTTGGAATCAAAAAATATCTCGCCTTGATTTTAACGTCGATAGAGACCTGGCCTAGCCTGGATCTGAAGAGAACGGAATGACTGCGGTCTCTCCCTAAGTCTTAGCTCTATAGCAGGAGCTCTGATTTTCTTTGCTATTTTTATAAAGGATACACATACAGATGTGCAGTCTATTCAACACTAATTGCTTTCATTTACCTTTACCTTCAGGTCGCAGCAGTACAGTGGGCGCTGATCATAGTTACAATCTTCTTGGCTGTTTCTTACGCCGACAAAACGGATAATTCAACATCTACAAAGATAATTAAAGAGAATCCAATAGTCATCAATACAGTGGTGGAACATTATGAAAACCCGACTATCGGGCAGTACGAACTCTGCACTAAGACTCGTGATGCTTGCATAAAAAAATGTAGTTCCTTCGACAAAAAATGTCAAGATGCATGCCCAATCTGTCCGATTTTAATCGATCAGGATGTCCTGGTGCAGGGAATCAATGACACCCTGTATCGTTTGCCACTAACCACTGCCAAAATAAATCAAACGAATATCATCCGATTAACAAACGAAATAAGGAACATTATTGAGACTAACTTAGGAAATATTACTGCCAATAATCAGAACAATATTGTCATCCACCAGAACAAAACATCGATAACTGGTGGCAAATACGGTCTTGGTTACACCGAAAAGGGTCCGTGCTGTCAAATCACTGAACCACAAAGATGTAAACGCCTCACAAGTGGTTTGCGGTGTTCACATAAACATCGACGCAGCTGTGGTTCGCATTGCATATCGAGAGTGATGCGTGCCAAACGTGTCGTCCGATGTAGCGAATTGAATGTAGATGATTGCAGCTCAGCGGTTGAATACATTCCTCAACCTAGGCGTCCAGGCTGTCACTACACCTCGGCATGGCCGTTCATAAGTTGCAGGAAAACAACACGATCTGTGAGTACAAGGAGCAGTTGTTCTCGCTGTTTCTCAATACCGTATATGTACGTGATGAGAGGTCAGGTGTCTAGATTTTGCCTATCGTGCTTTGGTCATGGAGGTATCATTAGACAACCATATTATCAATCGCATCCAATACACCATGGCGCCTATGACCAGTATCCTATGTATCCTTCTCAATATCGGCCAAGGACTTATGACTCCTATATTGATGATGAAACTACGGATGAATTTGATGTGTCTGAGTCCGGTAACGGCTGGGAACTGGTGGAACACAAATGTAGACACGAGAACGGTACAGTAATCGCAAACTGTACAACAGATGCAGGGAATGAAGATAGTTTTCCTCTCAACACTGATCTGACGGATTCAGATTACATTTCGAATAGTGACGACTACGAAGACAATGGAGATGGAGTGGACTATGATTACGGAGAAGAAGATATCTACCGTCGAGGTAGACGTGCGGCAAGTAGATTCTAGGAGAAGATTCTTTCACTGTACTCGTAGTGTACATAGTGCTCATCGATTGATCAATTGTATCGATTTGTCTTTAATTATTAATAAAGTTTATTTGCATGAAGTGAATGTAAGTGATTTTTACTTGTGTGCTTTACTGTCTATTTCATGACACTTTTTCTGTCAGAAAGATTATCCGCCACATTGACTTTGCTTGTTGGGTAAAAGACCTTTTCCTATCTGTGTCGTGTGCTAAAAGTGCACCCAAACCTTTCTTTCTTCCTATCCCGTCCTCATACATTTCCCGAAAGTTAATTGTCCAATCAGTGCCGTATAGAAGGAAGTTTCTAGACACTGACAATCTATATTGACAGCCAGGCAGCCGTTAAGGCTCTGGAGTCCGCGATAACTAGATGAAGGCTTGTAAACATCTGTAAAGAGCATCTAGATAAGATATAGAGAGCCAATACGCTGACCCTATGTTGGGTACCAGGGCATATGGATATCCAGCTGATGAATTGCCAAATATCTAGGAGTATCCTAGATAAAAAAACGTATTCGGGCAAAGCATGTCAAGTCGAAGACATCCAAGGCGCTCTTAGTCTCCTGGCAGTGTAGGGGTGCTTTTGGAAAGAGATGGGCTTTCTCTGAATGTCGAAAAAATTCCAGTAAAACGGGTGAAAACTGGGTCCTGGTTCCTGGTTGAATGATGGACCAGAGCGATTGTCAAAAATGTTCAAACCCTCTTGTGGTTTGCAAACTTTGGAATGTACTTCTATGAGAATTATTAAATCGAAAGAATTAATTTTCTAATTATTCGAACGCAATACCAACAAATACCTATGAAATATCTCAAGGTGCTACACAAGCATTAGTACATGCATTTCCCGAGAAATTGTTCACTATCATAAGTTACATGGAGCCTTTCTGTTTGCATGTTTTTTTTCTGTTTTACTTTTTTCAAAATCAATCTGATAAGGCATCCGTAATCATCCCGAAGCATTGGAGGCTAAAGTTTTACTTAAATAGCGTTTTATTGAACAGCGACAACACTTGACCGAGAATATCGGTGCCATTAAGTATGTTTTTACTTTTCTATGTAACTTGCATAGTTGCGCTGTTGCGTTGTTTAAATTCGGGAGCAACACCAGTTCCACATATTGCGGTAAGTTGATATTTTTTAAATCACTATTCGTGTAATAGGTTTTCTTTCTTTTTTCTTATAAAAAGCCTACATTATCTTGTCCACAAGGACATTTTCTAAGCAATGGAGTTTGCATTACCAATTATTGCCCATCAACACACTACTTAAACAATGGTAATTGTCAACCAGTTGCAACCGTGCAAACAGCAGTGGCACACGCTCAAGTGACATCAGTGGCCATACAGTCGCCGTGTCAAGTAGGAACTACATCATGCCAACAACCATGTCCTCAACCGTGCCGACAACCGTGTCCTCAACCTTGCCAACAACCTTGTCCTCAACCGTGCCCACAACCGTGTCCTCAACCTTGTCCACAACCTTGCCCACAACCTTGCCAACAACCATGTCCTCAACCGCGCCCACAACCATGTCCTCAACCTTGTCCACAACCTTGTCCACAACCATGCCCACCTATTATATGTCCTTCTCCTCCACCTCCTCCACCTCCTCCACCTCCTCCACCCCCACCTCCACCTCCACCTCCGACACCACGTCCACCTCCACCTCCATCTCCACCTCCGAATCCACCTCCACCTACACCTCCACCCCAATGCCCAGATGGTACCGTCCTCATGAATGGCAGCTGCCATCTAGTATACTGCGGTAACGGTATTTATCGGAACGGAAAGTGCATATATACGGAATGCCCGGAGGGTTCAGTTTGGATCGATTCACAGTGCAAAGTAATACAGCCGCATAATCATACGACATTGTACATATCGAATGTCATTAACACAACCGTCATTCAATCAAATGTCAATCACGGCATTAACTACACAAACAATGTGGTTATATACGTGACTGATTCGCCAAGCGAGCCAGTTACAGGACCACCAGCAACCCCTTGTCCACCAACAGCTACGGCATCACCAAAGTGTTGTGTGGTAGTCACGCCAAACATATGCTTTTGGAAGAATAAACGGTACCAATGCAGACATCGAAAAGTGCGTCGTTGTGGAACGATATGCACTCACGACTACATCGATTTGATTCCACCGGTTTATGAACCGCCGCCAATGCCACCGCCGAGTTGTTTAGAAGATGATTGCGGCTATAGTACTCGTGAGTCAGTTCCAAAAAAAACAAAATGGCACTTCATTTCATTTGATTTTTTTTCTCTTTCTCTTGTATTTACAGGACCGTTTTATCCCGATTGTTCTCGATGCAGTATGAATATGGTGGATGACAGCTGCCTGTCGTATTGTCAAAGATCAATTTGTGAGACAAGACATTGTGAGTCGGTGGACTTGAGAAGCTATTGTTTTGATTATCCAGGAGCTACCGGATGCAGACCAACAGATGGATGCACACATGATTGGTGTGGTACTTATTGAATGGGTTAACTGTGGGAAAAAAAATTTACAAAATGTTTCAATGAACAAAAAATAAATAAATAAATCACCAAAAGTCTTTGGATGTGTTGTCATTTCGACAAGTTGGATCTAAAACGCCTTCCGAATTTGAGATCTTTCAACAGATTTCAGGAATAGGTGTCATCACTTGACACTATCTAATAGCCAAGAATACAACAAGGCTTGCAATGACTTTTAATATGTACATGGACGAAGAAGAAGAGGAATCACCTCCTTGGTACCTGCCGAGATATCTGACACAGAAGAGAAATAAGGACAATTTCTAGGATCCATGTGCTTTGGCTGTAGATGCCAGTTACTTCAACAAATATGTTGTAAATACATGTAGATGCTAAATGTTCGATGTTATCTATAGGGGTATAGATGCAACGACTGATCGGGGTACTAATACAGCGCAATAGCCAAGTTTGTAATTAAGATGCCGTTATAGTTCAAGGTGAACTAGAGTCTCAAGCAATAAGCTTTTTGAGTTAGAATGAATCTTATCTAGCTGTCTCGAGTTGTGTATGCGGAATTACTTGAGGTCACCCAAGACTTTCGGTACTCCATTTCTGCATAGTCCCTTAGGGGTAGACTTGAAGATCCTTTGGGGCAGGAGCATAGGTGTTCATCTACCCTACCTAACCTAATCGTTGTATACGTATCTTTTTGATCAGGTCGATTTCGCTGTATAGCTGGTATACATGGAACTATAAATCGAATTTTTTGTCTCTCCCTTGTTTTCTCTTCCCTTGTTTCCAATGGACCTGAGCCTTCGTGGATAGATGGTGCATGCCTGGTGCTGTCGAATAGTTGTTTTCTTCCGCTTTGTGGGTGTAGAGAGGTTGCCTCTATGCGTATTGTGCTATCTGATGGCGTTGTTTTGTCGCTGTGATGTCACAGGACGGAAGGAAAAATGGGTGAGTGCGGAAATTAAGACTGAGATTTGGTCTCATCACAAGAGGTTGGTCCTACGAGCCTTTGACTCCATTCTACTACAGAACGGCGAGGTAGTTAGATAGGAAAAGACGTTGTTAAGAAGGCGCGCACAAGCTGAAGGGAACTTTAACCAATTAGGAGTGCCCTTCTGGAGCGTCCTGTTGGCTGAAGCACAGTTTCACAACGACCTGTAGCAGCACCTATAAGCATCCAAGTACTATTGGGCTGATATTAGGACACTCGGCAAGGACTTTGCGTAGTCTGGAAGATCCTCTTAAGAAGATTGATATACTGATTGAAACTGCGCCATGAACTACAGTGGGCCTTTCGGACTTCTTGTTTCTATAACACAGCCTTGAAGCGAAAAAAGTCGGATATTTTGCATCTTGCGAAGCAAGGAAGATGTAAAACAGCGTAGTTTACTTCTTTCAAATTATCTATTGTTCATCTTAAGCTGATGTGAAAATGCCTTTTATGTGTAAAATCTCCAGATGTTAGAATATAAGGCTTTAGGACAATATTGAAATCTAAGGCCTAAATAGGTACATTTCTATTCTTAACACACACACAGAAGTGTGCACTACTATCGCCTTAACATTATCACTATCAAATGCATTACTCTGCACATGTACTGTGCAAACTGAAATCATTATTGAACTTTTGACCCGTGTACTACTTATTAGCTTTCATCGATTTTAATTATGTTTAAATTATTTATAAAAACGCTGAAGTTTCTCAGTTGATCGCGAGTTATTCAAGAGTTCAGAAGAAGGCAATAGCATGAAAGTACACATTGTAGTCGTGTGTTTTTTCATACATTCGAGTTATCAGCAGGATGTTGTGAGTTGTATTTGGTTAATATTCGATTTATTTGATGCTGATTCCGGTTAAAGTTTAGTCCGCCAGTATTAGTTTGAAGATTCAGCAATTTTCAACTTGTTTTAGGGGATTCACCGGAAAGATTACAAAGTGATTTTGTTTTTTTAAATTTGTGAAAGAACTGCCATTTGACCATTTGGGATATCAAAAACTATCTTAAAGTGCTCCTTATATTTTTAAATGTACACAGGGTCCATAGGCACTTAAAAGTTTTGAAAACATTGCTTTCTATGGCCCTACAGTTAGGGGTGAATCAGGGTCTCCACCAACAAGTCTCTCCAGTTAGCCTGGTTCTGAGCTAACTGTCTTTAGTTGCTTCTTCTTCCCCATGCTACCCCCGGGTTTTGCACTACCGTGTTGTCCCTCCGGGTTAGATTCAAAGACTTTTCCGGGATCGGGTATTGGCATTCACTCGCTCTACATGCCCAGGTGTCCTAGAACATGATTGACTAAATCTATGTCTCTGCACAGTTCAAATAGTTTATTGTTGAATTATCTTCTTCAAAGCCCATCAAGCCCGTCTTTCACACGAATAGTTTCTTGTGTAGTACGACTGGGATAGTTAAGTTATAAGACTGGGATAGGAAAGCCAAAAAGTCTAAATCTATGTCCATCATCTTTTCATCGACTTGAAGACCTGTAATACAACTTTTATAGACCTGTTGAGCTCTACAGAGCCGTGTCTTAACAGTTTTGGGATCCTTGCTAAACATATTGGACTGCGCAGGAGGACAATCAATGATACGCTGTCATGTGATTTCTTCAATTCCAAAAGCTTTTTGATTGGTATCTCTCTGTTCTGAGAGGAAAAGCATTTGTTGTTGTGAGTTAAATGTGGGCGAAAACCGTCAATTACTTCAGCATCTCAAGAGTCAGAAGTGTAGAGTAAAGATTTGTGCTAATTATCAGGTTTTTGGGTGTTGAAACTGCTTTTCTTTTTCTGCCTACGTAATCTTACAAAAAGATGAGAATTGCTACTTTTTTGTCCGTAGCCTGTTTGCCCTATAGGGCATGAACATATAAATGGAGTTTGTGTCCCACAAGTATGTCCAAGCACTCATGTTCTCAAGAATGGAGAGTGCCAGTTGAAACCTGTGGTTCGTGGTTGCCGGGAGGGATTCGATTTAATTAATGGACTTTGTGTGGAACGATTGTGTCCAAATAATCACATACAACTGAATGGAGCATGTCATCCTATGGGACCAAATGTTCTTCCACCTCCGAACAGCCCTATACAGCCGACAATTCAATGTCCTGTTGGTAAGTGTTTTTAATTTTTTATTTTACTTTGATAAATTAAAGTCGGTTTCGATTAGGTTATACACTGTACCAAGGAATGTGTTATGGAGGCACTGAGAATGTTCCAATGCCGTGCCAACAAAGATCATGTGGCATATTTAGCTGTCCGACCTGTCCAACCATTGAAACGACTCAGCCAACGGGAACGACTCAGCTAACGGGAACGATTCAGCCAACTGGAACGACAACCACAGCTACTACCACAACAACTACAACACCTGCGCCAGGTTGCCCTAAAGATTCAGTGTTAATTGACGGAGAATGTCGTCTTATCTACTGTCCCAAGGGTACAGTCTACAATGGACGATGCCTAGAGCCTGTCTGTTTAGATGGACTAGTATGGACCGGCAGTACATGTTCTAAACCTGCGGTAATCACGACAGTTCTCGAAATTGAGAATGTAATTGTCACGGAATTCAATCAAACTGGACCAGACTTTCATCAGACCGACGCCGTCAATAAGGTCATCTATCACACACAGACCTACGAGTCGTCTACCGAGGGAAGAACGCCATGTCCAGTAACACCACCGCCAACAACATCTACAGGTGAACCTGCAAAATGTTGCAGCATTTTTACGCCAAGGATCTGCAAGCAGTACACCGCTAAGTGGGTGTGTTTCAACCGACAATATCGCCGGTGTGATCATGTTTGTGGCAACCATACCGTGATTTATTTACGAATTGCAAAGGTCACTGCCCGGCATCCGATCTTGGTAATGCCACCCAATCCTCCGTTGAGTGGTTGCACGGGTGACGATTGTGCAACCAAAGGTACCCAAATACTTATTTACATACATGCGGAGCCATCCTAAATAAATTCATCTGTCTTACAGATCCCGGGGACTGTTCAGGCTGTATTAGAAATGACAAGAGCGCCTGTTCTACATATTGCTACCGTTATCGGTGTCCCAAAAATACCTGTACATTCATTGATCAGTCTGAATACTGTACGAAATTCCCGGGAAGTGATGGGTGCAGCAGTTCTGATGGATGCCTGGACGACTGGTGTTTTGTCAGCGGAGAAAGACCAATGAAATGTTAGTGTGGTAAAATAAATAAAATGTTGCAAAGGCTGTGCATCGTTTTTGAGCGGAATGCGGAAGTTTGTATACCATTGGCTGGCACATGACCCACTTTATGTACTTGAAATGATAACGCCTGTGTTATCGATGCAATTGGTTGACGTAGCGGATTGTGCAGCATTTATTTGCCGAAAGAAAATTCCTTATCGGAAAAAATAAAAATAAAAAAAAAATATCGGAAGGACTTAAAGTGTGCTAATCTGTACTTGTGTCGATTATGTCGATTACTGCGATTGCTACGCATTTTGTCAGTTCTTTTAGGCCAGGGTTTCAGTGCTTGAAATGGGAACAAACAGTACGTCGAGTTCTGTAAATCGGTTAAGGTTTAAGGGGTACAAATGGAACCAGTTAGAGCGATACATATAGAAATTAGACACGTAACGAGTGAATCTGTCAGTGACTCCCGACTCCCTCGCAAGGGATTTGCGCGTTTCTCTTGCGTTTTAGGGCAAAACACTCGTCGGGATTTAAAACCTTGAATGAAATGGAACTGAAAAGTATGATGAAGGTCTGTTTCGCGAAATTTTGCACGCGGAGGCGGGAGGGTGGTTTTCTCGAGTTGTAGAGCGGAGAATTTCCACGAAATGCAGCTCTTACTTCACCACGTAGCTTCAGAAATAAGGGAGATATCGAGGTTTTTTTTCCACCTCCACTCAACTGCCACTGCACCAAATTTAGCTTGCCGGTATCAATACCATCACTCTGTCTCCCACATAACATGCTCAGCAGTTCAAATGTCAACTTCAACCTTCATTCAACTGCTACTTCATTCAAAAAGTCGCACCCCAACCATCCCCCGTCATCCAGCCGAGAACGAAAACTGAATTTCCATACAAAATGTACCAGCCACACCAGGCCACCAGAAACCAGCAGAAGCCAGCAGGTATACCGACTCACGATCTCTGGGACCCAAATTTGCACCAAGTCGAAAAGAGTGTATACTCTACACAAGGCCACACCTCCAACCAACGGCATATCCAAATACATCCAGCACAGAGCTGCCATGCTACTTACCAATAAAAGTTTATTTTTCAAGGATAAAACGACACTTTTCAGGATTTCATACAGTTGGGGTCTTAATTTGATTCCTAAAGGCAGTTGCTTCAACCCCTTCAGTCGTTTGCATTCTTATTCACCGTGTAAATCAACACTTTGAGTAGTTTTCTTAAACTTTAAAAGAAAAACTGCCGAAAATTGAAGTTTTTCTATAAATCTCTGGCAATCCTGTCACATTGAACTAGAATTTTGAGGAAAAGGTGCAGCAAGTACGAGAAAGAGAAAGCACAACACAAGATCAAGCCACAAAAAAACATGTCAAACTCAGCACAGGGTGCACACCAATAACATTTTACTTGAAGCCTTAAATCGTTTTTGGGTTTTTTTAATGTTTTAACCTTCGCTCCGTCATCATGTTGGTACTATGGGCGACAAGCTGCTGGTATCAATACCAGGTGTGGAGTGTGGTATACCACCTTCAAACGTGATAGCATGCGTAGTACCAATAGTTTTTCTTTTTTACGATCAGCCATGTATGATAGTATAAAAAATAAATAAATAGCAAGCGCGACAGCTCGCGATGAGCAAGCTAGGTCTTCTCGCAACCATTCATGTTTTGTTGTGTTGTATTATTTGCACCAATGAGAGAAATCTACAATTTATTGTCGACTACAAACGGAGAATCGGGAAGCTCATTCATATCTGGTTTTACACCCGGAAGCTTGTCATTCCCCGACGAGAGGAGATGCCGCGAAAAATGTTCGGTGGACAGGCCTGGGGCTTGAGCGCACAACGCCCGCACAGGAGTCCAACGCACTAGCCACTGAGACACGGCGACCACCGTGTGGTATACCCGATATTTTTCTGCGGAAAATAATAACAAACTTTCATCAAAATGCCATTGCATATCACACGACCATTAGGATTTTTGTTTTTCGTCACCAGCTGTGTGATATGCAATAGTATTTCGAAGTCAGGTTGCAAATTTTTCGTGTGGCATACCACAGCCTGTCTGCCATGGTACCGAGATGATGACGGAGCAAACGTTAAAACATTAAAAAAATACTCAAAACGTTTTAACGTTTGAAATAAAATTTTATTGGTGTGCAGTGCACCCTGTGCTGAGTTTGACATTTTTTTGCGGCTTGGTCTGGTGTTGTGTTTACTCTTTCTTGTATTTGCTGCACCTTTCACTCAAAATCTCAGTTGAGTGCGACAGAGTTGCCAGAGGTTTATGAAAAATCTTGAATTTTGCGGCGGTCGTTCTTTAAAACCTTAAGAAACTGCTTAAAACCTCAATCTTCGCGACAAATAGTAAGGCGAACCACTGAAAGGATTATGGCAACTGCCTTCAAGCATTATATTAAGACCCCAACTCTATTGAATCTTAAAAAGTGTCGTTTTACGCTAGAAAAATAAACTTTTTTTGGTAAGTAGCATGGTAACTCTGTATTGGATGTGTTTGGATGTGCCGTTTGTTGGAGGTGTGGCCTTGTGTAGAGTATACACTCTCGCCGATTTGGTGCAAATTTGGGTCCCAGAGATCGTGAGTCGGTATACCTGCTGGCTTCTGCTGGTTTCTGGTGGGCTGGTATTTCTGAGAAATTTTTGTATGGAAATTCAATTTTCGCTGTCGGCTGGATGATGGCGGGTGGTTGGGTGTGACTTTTGAGTGAAGTGGCAGTTGAGTGGAGATGGAAGTTGACATTTGTGTTGCTGAGCATGTTATATATGAGACGGACTGTGGGTATTGATAGAATAGCGACTTTTTGAGTGAAGCGGCGATTGAGTGGAGGTGGAAGTTGACATTTGATTTGTCGATCGACAGATATGTAGCATTGGGAACGTAGTATACCAGGAACAATTTACGGGGGGCGGGGGTGTTTATCGCATGGTGTGTCGCGCCGAGTCATAACTCCTAAAGCGTTAGGCGCAGACAAAAGCTTCCCAGGGCGGAGTTTTAGAGCGGGAAGTTTCCACGAAATGCAGCCCATACTCCACCTCGTAGGTTCAAAGAAAAGGGAGATATCGAGGTTTTCCGATTTTTACTAAATGATTGGGGTCTTGTAAATACGAGTGGTGAACGCATTTCACCTGTGGTTTGATTCTCTGTTCATTCGCTTTTTTACTGCTACGTCCTCTATGGCCGCTGGAATAATATTGAAAATTAGCTTCATCTCCTTTTAAATAATTTATGTATTTTACTTTGTTCGAGTACAATTTCTTTCTAAATTTAGTTCCTGATCAAAATATTTTCTTTTGTTTTATACTTTCGCTAGTTAAAATGTACGCATGCAACATGTAATTAACAATTCTCTACGGCAAATAGTGATTTTTAACGGCATTCTCTTGTTTTTTGTGTAAACAATTTCAATATTTCGTGGCTGAACACGTTGCTTTAGTTTTCTTTAAAAAATATAATTTCTCTGTGTTCTCACGGCTAATTAGTTTGTTCGGTTTGTGGTCGGGCGAATCATCACTTTTGGCGGCGTCTCCTTTATTGTTCTCCAAACAATACAGCCAGCTCTATTGGATCGACGTGGTCTTAGCTGAGGAACACTCTTGTAATACAATTGTAAAATGTCACATGGTGGACAAACATAAAAAGTTTTTTTTTTCTTTTGATGAAATAATGGACAACAAATGGCAACAGTTGGCATTTAGTTAGTAATTCCGAGTTCCTTTAACTCATGCTCCTCATCGACGGAGTCTTCATCATCGGAGCCATGTACAGATGGTGCTGGTGTGGTGTGTCCTTTGAAGATATGCGTGTCAGCTTAATGTTAGATTTTAAACGGAAAATACTCACTTGATGACGACGGACTTGGTGGCTCACTGTATGGCCGTGAGAAGTTCAAATTGCTACGCGATCCATAGAGGGAGCCCTCGTCTACGTAATCTGGATAAACTGCTTGCAGAGCCTTTACTCGCGCTTGTCTGTAGTACTACATGGAGCAGAAAGAACAGGAAATGAGAATTTTGATTTGAAGAATTCTTATGATACTTACAATGCCTAGCACTCTCCAGTCGAGTAGATCACTCAAACGTTCTGTACGATTCCGCTGAATGATGCGCTGGCGGCGATTTAAACGAGAGAATTCCAACATGAAATTGGACAATTGTTGAACGCTAGCTTCGAGGCCAATGTAACGACGGTCAACAATGTAGATGCCATAGGATTTTGGATCAGAGATGTGCTCTTGCATGAAACATCCGAAACCAGAGAGGTTGGTAGTGACACTGGGAATACCCATGACTGTACACTCCGCAGGTGTGTAGCCCCATGGTTCATAGTATGATGGGAAGACACCCAAATGGCAGCCGCGAACAAACTCTTCATAGTCGATGCCAAAGAGTGGATTCGTTGATGTAAGGAACTCTGGATGGAACACCATTTTGACACGATCGTTGACTGTGTTGAAAAGTTGACAACGTCGAATTGCATTGAGAACAGGATCATTCCAGTCGTCGACCTAAAATTAAAAAAATTAAAAATGGAAGAGTTATTCAGACAGATGTGTTAACTAGGCGTTTATTTGCAAGCGTACAACGTACTAGCTTACTAAGATTAAGACACACGTAAGCTTGTCTTAGCTCTGACAATGTGCAGTTTCTTTCGAATCCTGTTCTGATATTCAGAAGCAGTCAGGAAATTGAGTAAAGTTGAAAGCCCGCATGCTATTCTACTAGGAATAAAAAGCTATCGGGAAACTCGAAAAGAGGACAAGATGACAAGAAGCATCAATATATGGATGTAGGTCAGAGTGCAGAGGTAAAATGATGTCTTGGAGATGACAAGACAGACCGAACGCGAATACCAGAAGGTTTAGTCAAGAAAACAGTGTGCTTAAGACAAAAGGCAGAAACTCTTCACGGGTCGAGAGGGCCTTAGCAAAGTCAGATATGTAAAGCGAGGTGACGCAAAGTACGAGTACTACGAAAGATCACAATAAATCTATGGAGATCTGTTTGAAGTGACGCGGTGGACCATTAAGTCCCTCATATCATCATCCTAGAGACGATGAATCGTTTTCAAGTAGAAAGACGAGGAAGGTGTTAATAAGGTTGTATGCCAAGATGTTTATGAGGTTAAGCCTCATGAAAACATATTGGGAACATTGATGTCTAGATACTCAAGCACTAAATATAGTCATACTTACGATATTGTGTGTTGTCACCGGTGGCATACCGTCCCTTTGCATGGAAAACAAACATCTTTTGATTTTCACTAAATCTTCTTTTGTTAATAGCTCGTCCGGTTCCGGAATGCGTCCCGTCAAGCATGTATCAAACATACGTTTGCCGACCAAAGTTTGAACATTATTAATGGTGTCACGCAGCTGTTTTATTACCGCATGTCCACGCAATGAGTCCACATTGAAATTATTTGTTTTCGTTGGGAATATCATGAAAGCCACCACTGTGGTATCGGGCTTCTCATGCTTGAGCATTGCATTCAGCCGGGCTAGGGATTCGATGAAAATGTCTGCGCCCTTGTTTCCGAATTCATATCGACCAGCGATAAAGAAGTACAGTGTCTTGTCCAAATCAAAGTTCATATGCCTAAGGGGGTGTACGGAATGAAATGAGTGTTGAAAGGCTGGAAATTAAACGATAACTCACCCGTAGAAGTGTCCACGCACAAACTCGTTTATCTTCTCCTTGGCCATGGCGTGCAAGTTCTGGAACTCATGGATGGCTGAGAACTTTTTCACATTCAATCCATTCGGTGTGATTATATCTGGCTTTCGCTTTAGCAGATGCTCCGCTTCGTAGCCAGTGATCTCGGAGACTGTGGTGAACACGTGCGAAAGGTGGGTTGCGGCACGTTCCAGGCAGTATCTGTGGTAAATTTGACGTTTGCCCGCCTCATCGTCTACGGCAAAAGTGCTAAGGTTGTTATAAAAGTCTGTGTTACCGGCACACAAATATCGCCCCAGAAGTGTGGCGTGTGTAGTGAACACTGTGGCGATCTCCACATGGCGTGTACGCAGGGCAATCAGTCCAACTCCAGCCTGCCACTCATGGAAATGTGCTACGATGCGCGGACTGTTCAAGTCATTTTCCTCCGAATAGTCAATGGCACAAGTTCTAAACTAAGTGATCAAAGGAATGTGAAGCGAGATCTCGGTTGGGTTTTTTTTTGTTATATCAATACGAACCTCTTCCAGGAACTCAGCGATCATGTAGCCCAAAATGATAGCATCATTGGTCTCAACATCCATATGGGGGACACCTAGTGAAACGAAAATGAATGCATTGCAGAAATCCAAGGGATTAGAACGAATTTACTCACCGACGTGACATTTTTCCCACAACTCGGTCTTGAAATTATCAATCTTCCATGCTCCCGATCCAATATCGAATAAAACCAACTGCGGATTTCCATCCACCAACCAACGTCCTGTATGCAGCTTATATCCGCGCGATCTTAATGTATTAACCGCCTTCAGCAGAGGACTACCACGTGGAAATTCCATTTCTTCCATTTCCGTGCGGGCACAGGTCTCTTTGTACGGTCCCATCATGCACAATTGTTCGCCCATTTCCTCTGTGGACACGTAAGCTTTCGATCGAATGACAGTGTAGATTCCGCCAACCTTGTTAGCGACTTCCCATGCAATTTCAAAATTCCATCGATTTTCACGCGATGCAATGTCACCGCGATCAAAGTAGTCCTTGAGGTCCCCACCGGACTCAACGCGTGAGAATCTTCGCATCATCTGGAAAAAATAGAAAACAAAAATTCTTTAGCTCTTGGATCTGTCTTGAGGGGTGCAATAGACGTAACCCTGTATTCGTCACCATCGTCCCTATCCTCCAAACGGAACGAAAGCGAACGTCTTAACATAACTAGAGTTTTGCTTCCAAATCGAGAACTGTGCCAAGGAAGCACCGATTTTCAACTGAACATCTCGTGAAACTGCTGATAAGCGCGGCGTCTGATTCGATGCCGTCTGTCCAGTATCAGTTTTGGGATTACGTGTATCATCCCGGACGTTATGAGGTAGAATGATTACCTCCTCTTCCCATCCCCGTGCTATGCGGGTACATTGGTGGCAAATTAAAAATAGCTCCGAAGCGATTGGAGGTATGGTCGAGTTGTAAATAAATATTTATTCGACGTTGACCCTTTGAACTAATTAATGAAGGGACATACATTTATTTTGTAAACATATACTGACGCCATAGAAGGAGAGACAGAACAGAACATTTCGAGTTGAAAAAATGTGCTGCAGAAAGCCACGAAGATTCACGAGAATCACAGACCTTCTCTTCGTCCTTCGTAGAACGACGTGTAGAGCGCTTCAGTAACGAAGAGATTGGTCAACAGCACTCACCATATTAGCATCGCAGAACCGACAGAGGCGAACGAAATCACAAAGAAAGAAGAAGGAAGAACAGCTGTCACAAAATCAATGAGAAAGACATTCGCTGGAACTCAACCTAAGCCTTGAAAGTTGCCAGTAAAGTTTCAGTTGTTGAAAAAATAAAAGTCGTCTGAACGGTCTGATGCATCAGAGAGATATTGAAGCGTTTTTCTCTAAGGTGCCTACAGCATGTACGAGCACCGCGAACAGATATGTAAATCGCGGAGTGAAAGACCATAGCGCTTGTGATGCTTTAAAGACCAGAAATATTACAACAAATAAGCGAATGCTAGCATACTAGTGGATCTAACAAATCGCTGGTGTACGTAAAATTCGTCAGGTAACGAGAAGATTACTCTAGTGAGCTTGAGGTACTAGCTCTGAAGCAGTGAAGAACCAAGTGAAGAGACCCTAGGTTAGGCATCAAGAGAAGCAAAGCCGACGTCTTTAAAGCCTGCGGGATTATGACAAGTGCAATGGAAACCACTTTTCCAGTCAGGCAGAAGAGTGGGTCGCACCAACCAAACGGTTAAGGGGGAATCGACTGGTATTGAGCTGAAGGAAACTAAAACGAGTTGCAGAAGGCGTTGTAGGAGCTCAATGGCACAAGAGGCGAAAGGATTGAAGTGACTTACTCTGTGAGTCATTCTGCTTTCTTGAAAATGTAGACGTTTAGACGCGTCAATACTTCTGTATAATTGACCGAAAAATCGAAAGGAATTATTCGGAAGAAACACGAAGAAGGACTAAAAATTTATAAATTCACGAGGAAGTGTATGAATTGTTTGAAACTAAAAATTGCAACTGCGCGTCGGCCTCAGCACATAACGACAACCAACCATGACATCCGTTTTCGCTATTTTTGAAAGATCACCACACCAAGTGATTCAAAAAAACTGTGCGAGGAAAGACGCCGCCGTTTTCTGTTTATGTTTGTGTACTTTTTTTTGGCACAAGTGCAGAGAAGTTAATTCAAAATTTATTTTTGGTTTTATTTTTTGGGGGCTTGCTGTTTACAGAGTGAAATGTTGCTGCAGCAGGAAGAGTTTTGTTGTTTAGATGAGAATTCTTAAACGATAGGAACAGTGCTGATGGCATTGACATGACTTGTTCATGGTTGGGTCAAGGCTACCAATGGCGAGGACGTTTCTCTGTGGTTATGGTACTTCGCTGAAGTGGATTTCAGGCATTTATGTGAAGTGGTGATTTTTCAAGAGGTCTCCTGAAACCTTTTTTCGTTTTGAAACCTCTTAATGGCGACAAGGAGGGAGGAACGATTTACAAAACGTGCCAGGGGAACAAGAAGGAGAAAACAAATGTTAAATACTTCATACGGCTGTCACAGAAGTATGACGACTGCTTAACAAAAGGTAAATGACGCCTAAGTCAGTGAAGGTATCAAATAGTATAAGGTTCAAGAACATCCACGGGGATTGGGATAGGGGTATACGGGTGAAAGACGCGCTCAATTCAATCTCAACAGGAAGTATCACGGATAATGTATCGCGATACTCTCAGATATCGAGGTAGCCATCAAGGCTCCTATAAAATTAAATCGAAGATGGTATGGGACTGCCTTGAGAAAATTAAGCCGTGAATAAGACTTCTCACTGCTGACGGGGAGAAGTCTTTCGCCACAACGAATTAGACAACATTTCTAGATATAATACTGATAGCATGCTGGTTTTTGAATGACGCCGAAGTATAAAAAGAAAAACGATTTGTTCCACTAGATTGTGGTGCTTAAAATGCTTAAAATTCCATAAAATAAACTTTGCCTCACAAGTCCAATGGTTTCACATAAATTAACGCGAAATTAACAGGTGACAGGTGGTTAAGTCATATCAATAAACGTGCGCACTAAAATTCCGGAAATTGCATCACCACTGTGTTTTATAACAAAAGTTCACCGCAAATATCCCAAAAAGGATTAAGGAACACGAAAAGGCAGGATGACCTTGTATCGCCTGATTGACACTCGTTAATACTTCGCAATTTGGACGACTTGATCTCGAACCACTAACCACCAGGAAGAATTCTAATCCATCACTTACTCGTTGCATGCAACTGAAGCCATACTGTGTGAACATTCTCCGATAAATTTTCGGTGGTCGTAATCCTTCGGCTAATAAAAATCGAAAAACGCCATTCTGTTCGGCAACACTGGCGTTCTTAAGCGGACACGGCATTTAAACGGTCGATTTCAAGGCACGGCAGACAGAAACTGACTTCAGAGAGTTTCTTTTCGACTGCCCTACTTAAATTGCTTCGTTTCGTGATAATTATTAGATATGATAAGACATTTTTGGCACTTTGATAGTAATGCACATTTTATACTTTTTTTTAGCTTAATCAGCCACAAGCACAGTGGTAAAGAAAAGTGAACAAGTGATATGAGAATGTTGAGACGTGAAACTATACAGAAGAAGGTTAGGTTGAAGTGGCTGCCAGCTAAAGCCAAACAAACTTAGACCCAAGAGAGGCCCGTTGTGATACCACATAGATCTCGGAAAGATCTCCTGCCAAGGCATTGAACCAATTGGACCTTCTTATGAAGCGTAGGAGGCTGCTAACATCGGTGTTTATCAAAAGGGACTCCTGGGAATTTTCTCGAATTTGATTTACAGTCCGTTTTGTTGGAATAATTAGGAATAAATGTTTAATACGACTACACTCAGAAATCAAGGAAAACACGATGGCGCGTAGGTGTAGAAGACGCCCCAGTATCTCCAAGAGGAAACAGGACGTAAGTATGGTATGGAAGTTGCTGTTCGTTCGCATCAAATTTTGTCAGTCTTTTCATCAGATCTGGTCTCTCCGTTTTTTTTTCTATTTTCTTAGCTCAAAGTTTGACTCGAAGGACAGAGATTTTAATGGACGACGGGGTTGTGGCATTCGTAGACTCCTATTTTGGCGGAGAAGGCGCCAACTACATCTTGGTTGGGTTAGAAGCATTGTTGGAAGAAGTCTGCTCACTTGAAAGGAGTATTTTCACAAACACAACTGAATTTCGTTTGAACTGAACCCTTATTTCATAGACGCTATCGTAAAGTAAAGCTTCGGAAGTCATCGATCTGCCAAATCGGGTTTTTATCAACTTAAAGAGTTTCATATGACACATGCCTCTGAACACATGAATACAATTTCATGATACAATTTAATTTCATTAATTTCTCAAGAACTCAATCAATTATTTCTGATGAAACAGAAACGCAAATTAACTCCACAAACGAGCAAATTTTCTGACGTTCAATTGGGAAACAGAGTGATGAAAAATCCGCGAAAATTTGGGACTACACGTGGACTACAATGGCTCTGTCACATCGAGCAAAAGCACAACAATGTTTCCGCCAAAAGGATAATTCAATCCCATGTTTGAGAAGACAAAGACCTACGGAACATCCAATGCAAAGAACTGGAAACAGCGTGCTTAGGATTGAAGAGGATGGAAGGCTGCAGTGCCTCCCGAAGCTCTTAGTATGTAAGCAGATTCGAACCAATGTAAAATACGTACACAAAATAAAGCTTTCATTCGCTTAGCATCTCGTGTTCAATTTTCTTTCCCATCTCATTCTCAATCTCAATGAAATTGTCATTGTCATTATAATGAAGCCAATTTAATTTATTTCGCGTCAAAATTGATAAAAGTCCATTTCCTTGTTCCATGCACTCTCGGTCTTTCACTTCGCTGACACTTGTATAAACAAACAACTGACCAATTGATAATCTGTTTGCATAACTGAGCAGAATACGTCAGTTGATCACTTCACATGTCATTGTCAGATGAGAATAATCATCTTGACAAAAATAGACTCTGTTCGAGGAACGATTATAACCTTAACTGCCGGCCTCACGTGAAGCTAATTCGTGTGTGTCATTTCCAAGGTCGTTGCCCAAAAAATTGAATGTCACCCTCTGCGGACACCCCCGTCATCGTCAAGACCGCCCCCAAGCGACACCCGCCAGATAGTGCACACACGCGCACCGAAAGGAAACATTTTCGTTTTTTTCTTTATTTTTAACTTCCATTTTGTGTCGTAACTCTCCCTTCAAATTCAAAATAGAGTCCTTGATCCCACGTGAGGGAAATGTATATTTTCTTCTATTGCGATTGGGCGTGTTGGCCTGGCCGACAGTGAAAGTTCCCATGACAATGACACGAACAAAGTTTGGCAGCTGTTTAAAGGAGATAATTTACCGTTGCACTTGAATGCACCGCTAATGTAACTCACTCGATGCAACAACTGTCAGACGACTGTGAAATATTTCATTTCCAATTTTCAAGTACAAATTGTAGAAATTTTTTGATTCCAATGCATACAAACCTTCGTTCGCTGTGTTGTTCTCTTCTCTGTTTCCTCACTGTACGATTGCAAATGTCAAATAGAGGTCAATGCTAGTAAATTTTGTCTCTCACACACCACAGAGTGGGGACGTCACACAAACGAACGACGAACGACAGGGAATTCGAAAAGAAATTTAATTTTATCACACCCCGAGAACAACGACGACGACGCGATACGCCTTATCAATTAAATTGTTTAATAAAAAAATAGAGGAACGAATTAAACTTTTCAAAATCCGTGTATCTGTCTCGCAATCCTGTTACACGTATAAAAATTGGATCCACCGGCGACGGCAAACGAAATGAGGATGTGAACCACTCAGCGGGATTCTCGTCCGCGGCAATCACACACGGCGGCGAACAATTCACTGAGTTTTCTTTTATTTTTGTCACGACTTTGGTGGTTCTCTTGTGAACGCACGCACCACTACCACCGCACAGTACGGACCGCGAAATGAGGGATAGCGGCCCGAAATTCTCTTCAAAAACGTGTGTCTTTCTCCAGAGCAGAAGCCTCAGCTCAACCGTGTGTCTATTTATCTTAAATTAACTTTCACGCATTTCCTTACGCATCTGTGTTGTCACTATGCTCTTTGTGACTCTCTCTTCGACTGTCTAAAGGCACTTTAGAGCAGAAATGTCAAAATGACCAACGCTTGCACTAGATCACGACGATCGAATCCGTCCACGACACCCAATGGACTAGAGAAACATTTTCGGTGGATTCTGCTGGTGGGCGACGTTGTCTCTCAGATGCCGGTACTGGTTGCCGGTTTTCTCCCACTGAGAACAGATGGGGGCGGGGGGCATTCGAATAACCGCAAGACACGGAGAGACAAGTCAGTTGTAGTGGTGGTGGTGGTGGTAGATCAAGCGCAAGCGGTATCAATCCAATTTGTTTACTAATATGAATTTCTCTTAGGTGAGACTGTGCCTCTGTAATCGAACTTTCTTCCACCGTGTGTAGGTGTAGGGACAGTAGAGGGTCGAAATTATGTCGGCCTCGTCTTTTTTATGAAAGAAGCCTACAGTCTTTGTTCTGGGTGAACCTGGAAGGCCAAACTGATTTTTGCAACCTTCTTGAGAAGCTCAGCTGCTGAGGAGAGGCGTCTGCACACCAATTCTCCTGTTTATAGGGTCAGTAGATGCCGAATTTGACGCCTGATTTACCTATTCGGTGTCGATATGTGCCATTATCATCACTTTCCGAAGAATTTGCCATGAAGAAGGCCCTCAAATCGTCATTCGGCGATCGACAGTAAAAACTGTGGACCTCTCATTTATTCTTGGGAAGTATAACACGCACAACATGACTGTGTAGTGTCCCTCGTGCTGCTGCGGTTCCCAAATATAATTTATTTAACAAACAAAAAGTCTTACGAACGAAGCCATCTTTCAACGCCCCCACTGTGTACGCACAAAAGCGCGTATGCGTACTCTTTCACTTCCATTATCACACGCATGCACAGTACTTCTCTTAACCGATTCTTAAGAGAAACCGCATATCTTCTGATTACTTGAATGTCAATGCTTCACCTTGACAACTTCACCTTTTCCTTGTTATCTCTTCTTGTCCTACAGCTACCACATGTGAATGACGCCAAAAGATCAACAAAAAAAAAAAAAAACAAAAACTGTCGAAACGACTTTCAATTCTATTTCTCGGCGAGGGAACGAGAGCACTTGTAACTCCGGTTTCGTAATACAACACAAAACACCCTACCAATGACCTCTTGTGCGTTGAAGTTCAACGCACCACGCAATGTTGTCCATGCCCGTGTTGTGTGCGGCTATGTCTGATTGGATTGAAATTGGAGTTTAGCCAAGTATTTGTACTTTCGCCACCAATTGATGTAATAAGACCTTGTTTCCACGTTGTTGAGACGCAAAATTCACGGTTTTATTTAATATCCTGTTGCGTGCTGTTGTTGAGTACGTATTTGGTTCAGGAGAAAATGAAGTAAAATCAATGAAAAAAAAAATTAGAAAATGTTTGCTGTCAATTATTCCTCTTTATTCAACACAGTGCCATCTTCTGTTGACAGTCGGAGTGTACTGCTGATTGGTTCGTGTCTTCAATGTAGAGCAACTGCCAGTTACTTTCAAACTGGGAGTTTGTACTGAACATATCTCCCTATTGAACGCACCCCCACCTTTTGTTGATAGTCGGTGTGTTGCTGATTGGTTCGTGTCTTCAATATCCGAAAGTACCAGTTGTTTTCAAACTGGAAGTTAGCAGCGAATGCATCTCCTTATTCACCGCAGCGCTATCTTGTGTTGATAGTCAACGTCCGTTGCTGATTGGTTTGTGTCTTCAATATAATACAACTGCCAGCTACTTTCAAACTTTGAGTTGCGGAAAGTATGAAAATCAAACCTGTTTGCCAAAAGATATGCAACAAAAATGAAGATGAACAACAATTTTTTTTGTAAAGATGGCGCAGCGGCAAGCAAAAAAGCAGTAATGAGTTTGCAATTTTGAATGCGAGTACCAATGCAGGTTTATGCATGTGTTTTCGTCTACTGGATGTATACAGCAATTGACTGCTGAAAAATCACAAATCGAATTTCTCTGACAGAGATTCAAGGGCTTAAAAGAATCAATTGCTAATTGGAATTCAATCGGCCTGCAGTCTCTTACACTTAACCAAAAGCAAGTAAAGCTGTCTCGTTCTTAAAAATCAGTCAACGTACTTTTCAAGGCGTACAAGGATATGTGACTCAACAGTCAACTGTTCTGAGTCAAGATCGAGAAGTGAGAAGTGGCACTGAGATCTTTTCGCTGGATGAATCTAGAAAGCCATACGGTTGGAATTCTACTCTCTAGCTCACGGAAGACTCTTCTCGTCGTCCACCAAATGATTGCAGTCCGAGATACTCTATTTAACCTTATCATAGCCTAAGCGAAAAGCTCCCTAATGACCGAATTCTGCCCATTGATCCTCGGACCTGGTTGGATAATACTCAGGCTCAGGCCAGTCTACTACAGAATGGTTGAAAGGAGCTTGTGGCGATATATAAACTTGAAGAGGTGCCTCACTGAAAGCTATGGGAGAAGATGAATTTCTTAAAAATCAAGTTTTGCCGGCGCAGTTTTCCGATAGCTCCTGGCTAAGCAGCCGAAGGATTCTTACTGCTGTGAAAGCACAGAATGAGGCTCTTTTCGTTGCCGAAAAGTGGGTCATTCGGCAGGAAATCAGAGGTGGAATCACAAGATTTACTTTCAAAAATAAGACTTTCTCTCAATCCAAGTCCCAAAGTAACTGCGGGCTTATGACTTGGGATGTATGGCTCGACAATCGACACAACAGAAGTACGAAGAGCTCAGACCAATCTTGAGATGATGAATGAGTGGCTAATGGTCAGTGAGGAATCCTATTAGAATTTCTTCACTTCTTCTTACAATTAAGGAGTTTTCACCTCATCGAAGTCCTGATTTTGGGTTCCACTCTAAGATTTCTTTTGGTGCTTCCACTAGTCGAGCTCCAACTTAATGTAACAGGCCACAAATCCTTGTCTGGTAAGCCAAATTCGTTGGCCTCAATGCACTCGTATTCGGAAACCGAAAAGAACTTGATTTTATAAGGAGCAGTTATCTACTACAGGGTGGTTAAGCAGCTCCAGACAAGTTCGAATATTGGAATCAATTGCAAGTCCCATCCACATCACTGCGAAACGTTCAAGAAATAAACAAACGCTATTGGCACGAATAAATATTTAAAAAAAAAAAATGTTGACAGTCGTCTACCCTTAAGGGCTTCATGGCGATACAATCCATTAGCTAAGGTAAAACAACTTTTGCAGGCTCTGTGTGGCCAAAAATACACAGGAACATCCCTCAAAACTAATTGAATTCATTCGCCCGCTTGACACAATGACAAACGCAGCCAACAAATCATCACAGATCCGTCCCGTACGAGGACGCAATAAAGCCAAGAACCTGCATATTCAACATATCCATCCCGCACAGAGTATCTAGGGACGTCACAGATCAACTCTCAACTCAATAAATCATTTATGCCGAGCACTTGGATGAGCAAAGTTAATTTTCCGCTCACTCCAGGACCACCACCTCTACCTGTGTCTCCTTGAATTCCATATCAACTGGCAAAAAGGCAGAAAAAAATGACATCTTCACCGATTCCTGACGTGGGTCTTGCGTTTCCACTCAAGAAAACAAATCACGAACTTCATATCATTCTGGCATCAAGGTTTGATTCCAATTTCCCCCACACAGCAGGGAGACAGGAGGAGATCAACGCATGTGCTTCGCCTGGGAATAGGGTACCATAAATTTTGAAAAACCAAAAAATGCTTCTGTTCCGCACTCACACCTTCATTTGGGATGACAATTCGATGGGAACACAGCGCAGGGGGCACAACTTTCTCCCGGGTCATGATCCGCCATGGCACTCTGGCAAAACACACAAAAAACCAAAAACCCCGGTTAAGTTAAGCAGAACAAAGGTTTCCGCTATTCGGGAGAACGTTTTTGATTTATGAAGTCTCGTCCTTTTGAATACATTTTGCGTGATATGGGTCCTTCTGGCCAGAGTAGCGGCAAATAGCTGTATCCGTGAGCGATTTTTTTTTTAATTGTTTACCCGAGACGTGTGTTGTTTCTCGGATTTTTTTTTGGTTGTCTCGCCTTCATTTGGAAAATATTTACCGTTTACGGCATTTCTTTTTTTGTAACAAGGCCCCCAATGTTGTCGTGCTAATTGAATTTGACCAAAAGTTGCCTTTGTCACGTGGTTTTTGCCCCGAGATGACACTGAACTTGGAGGTGGAAGTCAAGAGATTTAGTGCATCTGCATGTGATGTGACGGTGGATGATATAAATTTTAATCCTTTCTGCAGTTTCCGTGGTCTGTTGGTTGTTGAATTTGTCAAGGACAGTAATTTATGAGAAAATGCAAAAGTGATGAGAAGTTCACGTCCTTAACTCTAATGCATAGACACTTGAGGAAGTAGACACTTGACAAAGAGGACGTCAGGCTTGAAAATGGACCTGAGTTGACTGGAAATAGGGCCTCAAACTTGAGATAGCTAAACAAACCCACCTTCCGCAAGTGAGGCGTATCCTTTATCGCGACTGTAACCGGAGACCCAGAGGACATGCAATTTACTACCGATTCTGAATGGCGAATTGGGAAGCTTTGTCACTGCTTGCTGAGAGGTAAAACACTCATTCACCGGCCATCCGATCAACTGGCCACTGATTGCAGGAAAGTCACTGCGTTCCGTCTTGAAACAAAGTCGACTCCAACAAAAATGGGTTTCCTCCTACTAGTTGGATACAAATTGAATTCACATTGCTTCCCTCTGTACAAAAGATGTGAAAGTCCTTAAAGTGGATGCATGACTCGTTCAAGACACACACACACACACACACACACTGCCTTCTCTGAAGACCAATAAAATTGCAATGCCTCTCAGTGTCCATTAGTAAATGTTCAGTTGGGGGAAAATTAAATTTCACGTCGATATGGATTCAACACAGAAGGACTCCTCGGAGACGGCACAACTGAATAACCTTCTTCTTGCTGTGAATTCCATTTGCACACATTTCCCAAAACAAAAACTTATTTTCGGCAACTCACCAGCAAATCTCCTGAGCTGCTCAACTTCAAATCAACTTCAGCATTGTTTATGCTTCGTCTTCAGTTCCAATCCAGCTCCAGCATCACCCCACATGGCACATAAACCATGATGAAACAACAGGAGCCTTGAGTATTTCCGGCTTAAATTAAACGAAACTTTCAAAGTTCCCTGGTTTAATCAGTTCGCCCGTCTATGGGACGCCCATCTAGGTGCACATGGAATCCTTAAAATTTCCGTGGGGTCAACATGGACATGGATCTGAAACCGGTAACATTACCATTATCTTCATCGGCATCGCCATCGTCATCATCATCATCATCGGCGGTATAGCAATGTCAGTCAGTGAGTTCCTTCTGATGGGTATTCACATCCAGGAGCAGCAGCAAGAGCAGAAACCAAAGAACCAACGACCGATAAAAAGTTCCAAACGGATCTTTTATAGCTCTCCGAAGTGTTAAGGAAAATATTTCGTTTTTGTGGGGGAACAACGGAAAAGTTTCTCCGTTATTCCAAAGGAATATTCTGCAATGCAATGCAGCAAAGGAAATGAGAGAAATATGTATCTGCGTGTGTGTCGGGCCAAGGAGGCGACAGTAGGAGTGATGTGCTAAGAGTATTGTTTTCGGGCAAAAAGTTTTTTCTATTTTACTTCGCTTCGATGCTCCGTTGTTTAGCTTTCCTATATTTTCGTGCCAGGATAACACATTCTAACGTGCCCATAACTCAGGAGTAAAGTGTAAATGTTGCAGTTAAAAAGGATTCAAACGACATACGCTGCCGAGTATGGATGAGTTCAGTTCCAGTTTCTTTATTAGAAAAGGCTGCTTTTCATCAGAAGTCGGAAGCCTCTCTCGTAGAGCTTGACAGCATTTCTGATCCTTCTTAACAGCGCTAAACTGTATGTCTCGACTTTTACTGCCTGTGCTTCCCGATGAACTACAAGTTTCCGCCATGTCAGAAGCCGAATCTATGTATGAGCTCTTGTTCTTCCATACAGTCTTGGTCTGTGTCTCCTGCTTCAATGCATGTTCTTGCTGCCATTCTTTAGCCAGAGCTTTCGATACAATGATCGAGACAAACCCAGCACATCAGAGGCGGCATCTCTAATGGCTTCTAGGCAGTGTTGCCATTATTTCTCAATACTTGATGCTCGACGCATAGAACCTTTTAAGAGACTAAGGGGCACCAGATCGGAAAAACAGTCGTGACATACCCGAACAGATGTATCAGGGCTGTTCCTCTCGGAACGTTCGTACATCCATTCCACTGGAGGAGTGCCTTGCTTCAAATGCAATGCCGTCAATTCGGTTGACGGTTAATTGATCCGGAGACCTTCCCTTAGGAATGTTAAGATACGGGGACCATGTGTTAGCCATGACAACGTTTCGCTCCGTCGCAAGGTCGATTAGTCTGAACAAGGGTCGTGCAGGGTATACCTCTCGACAGTACTTTTAAAGTAGTCCTCGCTTCCTAGATTTGAGTTGAAATTTCCTTGTAGACAGCCGTGGTAGGTTCAAGTTGACCAATCATTTATTCATTCATTCATTCAATTTCCAATGGCCTGCTTATCCACTATGAGGGTTGCGGGTTAAGGGTGCTTAAGTGCACCCTCCACATCTCCCGATCTTCCGCCATCGACTCTAAATCATCAGGGGTTATCCCTATACGCGTAGAGGCGAGATTTCGGACTGTCTGATGGCACAGATTCTATGACACGGCTTGGAAGCCAAGTTGGCGGCATACTGCTCGACAGTGCCTCGCTTATTCTGGTGTTCCTAACTCGATCTCGACGAGTTATCCCAGCAATACAATGAAGAAATCTCATTTCGGCAGCTTGTTTTCCGCGATCTTATTCTTTCGGTCATTACCCAAATCTTATGGGCATAGCTGAGGGTCGGATCACATCTTTTCCTTAGTAATGAAAACTGTATCTTCTTTCTAATGAACTGTCGCTCTAGCTTACTTACTTACTTCGGTGGCGCAACAGTTTGGGGACCAACAAGCCTCTCTAGTCTTTAGCCCGGTCTTTAGCTAACTTCCTCTTGTTAAAAAAGCCAAGTTAGTCGCACCAGGTATTTATTTATTTTTATTTTAACTAGGAGAGTGCTCCCCTGTGTGGTTGGCGAATTCAGCGTTGATCTGAATAACCACGAGAAGCTCCTTCACATGGCAGAAACTCAACACTTCTGCCCCTAGCTCTTTTGGATCCTGCCACCTTGCTTACATCTGCCTCATTTGCAGTAGCAATCACCGTGGAAGAAAGAGCATGAGAAGCGCGCGATCGAGGAGATAGAGGGATGTTATAGCAGGAATGAGGTTCGAGAGTTTTACCAAAGGGTAAAAAGAACCTGTCAAGGCTACAGAGCCCGAACCGAGGCCTGCAAGGATGAACAAGGGAACATCGTAGTAGAATTGCAGCCGATGCTGAGGATATGGAAGAACTATTTCTGCAGACTGTTTAACGGCGACGACGAATCAAATCCCGCTGTCAGGCAGATGGAACTATTCAACCTGGACGACGAAGACCAACAATTCCGTCCACCCGACCTGGACGAGGTGAAGAAAGCCATATCAAAGCTTAAGTCCAACAAGGCTGCTGGAGCTGACGGCCTAGCTGCCGAGCTGTTCCAACTCATCTGTAAAATATGGTCGGAGGAAAGTATGCCCGATGAATGGAACCTCAGCATTGTTTGCCCGATCCTCAAGAAAGGAGATCCTCTGAACTGCGCCAACTACAGAGGCATCAGTCTTCTTAACATCGCTTACAAGATCTTATCTGCCGTATTGTGTGAACGCCTGATCGGTCCATATCAGTGTGGTTTCAGGCCAGGAAAGTCCACCATCGACCAAATATTCACACTGCGGCAGATCTTGGAAAAAACCCAGGAGCTTCAAATCGATACCCACCACCTCTTCATCGATTTTAAAGCCGCGTATGACAGCATCTATAAAGATGAGCTATACAGAGCCATGTCTAGTTTTGGCATCCCTGTCAAACTCGTCCGTCTGTGCAGGATGACGACGGAGAATGCACGCTGCTCCATCAAGGTCGGTCAAGACCTCACCGAGACCTTTGATGTCAAAACAGAACTTAGACAAGGCGACGCGCTGTCATACGACTTCTTCAACATCGTTCTTGAAAGAGTTGTGCAAAACTCACGCGCCAACACTAGAGGCACAATCTTTCAAAAGTCCGTCCAATTACTCGCATATGCCGACGATATTGACATAATCGGAAGAACGCAGACGGAGGCGGCGAAGATGGGTTTAGCGGTCAATGAGGGCAAGACGAAGTATATGCTCTCAACAAGAAAGGACACTAAACACCGAAGTATATAGGCCAGAAAGTTGAGCACTTTGAGAACTTTGAGCTAGTTAAGGACTTTGTCTACCTAGGCTCCGCACTAAAAACGACGCCAGCTGCAGCGCTAAGATCAAACGAAGAATAACTCTTGCCAATCGGTGATTCTTTGGGCTAAGAAGGCAATTGAATAGCAAAACGAATGATCAGTCTCGAACCTTAATAGTCCCAGTCCTGCTCTATGGTGCAAAGGCATGGATTTTGTCAAAGGCGGATAAGGTTGCTCTTGGCTATTTCGAGAGGAAAATTCTTCGGGTGATTTTTGGTCCCCTCCGCATAGACGGGGAGTGGAGGAGGAGATACAACGACGAACTGTACGGGCTGTACGGCGGCATCGACTTAGCCAGAAGAGTTAAGGTCCAACGACTGAGGTGGCTGGGTCATGTAGAGCGGATGGACACCAATGCTCCAGCTCGGCAAATCTTCGAATCCACACCCGAGGGTCAGCGCAGTAGAGGAAGACCGCGACTCAGGTGGCGCACGCAAGTGGAAGGGGACCTCAACCAACTTAGCGTGCGAAACTGGAGACAGCTGGCAAAAGATCGAGATCGCCGGCGACGCTTGTTGGTTGAGGCCCAGGACCACCCCGGTCTGTAGCGCCACCTTAAGTAAGTAAGTATTCGAAGCTTTTTACATGACTTTTTTCCAGATACAATCCTTAACCTGGAGGACCATATCCAAAACGCATATTCGTAGGACGAGAAGCCGGGTAAATGAGGTTTTTAAATGTAGAAAGGAACGAACAGCAGTGTCTTCCTGCATCTCCCCACAATGAATTAAAGAAAGTCCTCATTTTATGAAGCGGTCAAACTTAAAAAGTTTCACATGTTGTTGGAAGGAGATCTTATCTTTAAGATGCCAATGCTGATACCAGAGACGCCCTCTAATCATTCTTAGAAGAGATTCTTAAATTTTTCAATTGAAAAAACTCATCCAAAGGATTTGAACAACTTTTGTTTTGAAGCAAAGCTTATTTGTAACGAAAATCCAATAAAAACAAATCACTCACCTCTGCCCAAGTTAAGACTGGCCGACCACTCCGTATAGTATTTGCAATCCCACATACTTCTGCTCCTCGTTTTCCAACTGCAAAGGAAATTCAATTGGTTAAATTTCAATTAAGAGACAAAGAATTATCGAACATTGTTTCCCACAAACACACACGCTCCAAAAAAATTCCTTTGGCGAACTCATCCCTCTCTCGTGCTTAGAAAGGACATCATTTCATTCTTCTGAAAAACTGCTTTCTTTCGCTCGAATGGAATTCAAAAGGCCCTTGGCCATCGAAAGACAAAATAACCCAAAATACATTGAATCATTTAATTGCTACTCAATGGAAAAATGTTCGATTTCAAAGCGTCAGAAAAGGACCTCTTTTCCTTATTTTTCAATTAACGCAATCCAATTAA
Organism: Matsumyia berberina; assembly: GCA_917880715.2. NCBI lineage: Eukaryota > Metazoa > Arthropoda > Insecta > Diptera > Syrphidae > Matsumyia > Matsumyia berberina. The sequence goes on from OU862872.1 coordinate 114,224,442, forward strand.
GTTTTGTGTAATTAAATTGAAGGCGGAGTTTTCTAATCTCAAGCTGCGACATAGTTTCGTTTTGTTTTCAATGAAAATCCTTTCGAAGTTCCTTGTGCGGCCAGAACTTGTTTTTAACTTCTCACATGAGGTCGTTTCTAGTGTATATTTCAAAACAAATTTCATTCGCACGACACGGCAACTTCCAGACATTTGTCTCTGTTCGCTACGAGATAAGAAATGTCTAAACCAACAGAGGAGTGTCTCATGGTTGAAATTGTATGCGGATAAGGGTTAAAACAAAGGCAACTCTTGAAGAAACTAACTGACACCACTGAGGACGTTGACGACCCATTTTTTTTTTAAATTAACACACCGGATGACAGTTGTCTTTTAAGAAGGTGCACACTCATCTGGGGATGGAACTCAGCCCGTAGGATGATGATGTTTTTAAAGAAAACAGAGATTCATCCGGGAATGGATAAGGCAGATACGAGTAGAATAAGAACAGCAGACAAGATTGCTCTGATGATGACTGCTCTAATGATGTCAAAAGCGGGACGTTTTCTCTTGCTAGTGCGTCTGATATGACAGGAACTTTTATTTGTTTGTCCAAGGAGATAAGATTGTAGTTTGATGAGGCAGGGTATTGCGATGGTCCTCAGGGCACAAATTATTATCTGGCATCACTTTTGAAGTTTGTCGTGCAAGTGTTTGTCTGGTCGTTTTGTCAGTTAGTTACAGTGAGTTATACCAATCTTGTGTATCAGGTTGTAAGTCAACTTAAACGACTCAAAGTGCTGATGAATTTGTTATCTAGACTTGGTTTGTCGTATCCAATTGTATTTTTGATTTCAACTTTCATTGAAGGTGTGTTTTACACTAGTCTTTGTTTGAGGTGAGGCTGCTGGACCCGACGGCCTTCCGGCCGAGGTATTTAAAGCAGCTGGAAATAACCTGGTAGAGAGCGTACACCAACTCATTTCTAAGATTTGGTCAGATGAGTGTATGCCCGATGAATGGAATCTCAGCATCGTTTGCCCGATCCACAAAAAAGGAGACCCGCTCAACTGCGCCAACTACAGGGGTATAAGCCTCCTCTGCCATACTGTGTGAACGCCTGAAACCTTTTGTTAACAACCTGATTGGCCCCTATCAGTGCGGTTTTAGGCCAGGAAAGTCCACAATTGATCAAATTTTCACACTTCGGCAGATCCGGGAAAAACCCAAGAAGTCCAAATCGATACACACCACCTCTTTGTCGATTTTAAGGCCGCCTATGACAGCATTTATGCTAAACTCGTCCGTCTGTGCAGGATGACGATGGAGAATGCTCGCTGCTCCATCAAGGTCGGTCAAGACCTCACCGAGATCTTTAATGTCAAAAAAGGATTTAGACAAAGCGATGCGCTGTCATGTGACTTTTTCAACATCATACTTGAACGAATTGCGCGAAACTCTCAAGCCAACACCGGAGGCACAATCTTTCATAAATCTGTCCAACTGCTTGCGTACGCCGACGATATTGACATTATAGATAGAACGCAGCGAGCTGTCACCGGTGCTTTCGCGAGCATAGAGACAGAAGTGGCCAAAATGGGACTAGCGGTAAACGAAGGCAAAACTAAGTATTTGCTGTCAACACCGACGAATTGGACAGAACGTCACAGCTGATAGCTATAACTTCGAGGTAGTCAAACTTGGCTCTGCTATTACCTCCGATAATGACACCACGTCGGAAATCAAACGAAGAATAACTCTTGCCAATCGCTGTTTCTTCGGGCTAAGAAGGCAATTGAGTAATAAGGCCCTATCCCGAAGAACTAAGGAGATTCTGTATAAGACCTTAATCATCCCAGTCCTGCTTTATGGCGCTAAAGCATGGACACTGTCGCAAGCGGATGAAGATATCCTTGGTTGCTTCGAGCGAAAAATTCTTGGGAAGATATTCACAAGGAGAAGATTTAATCACAATCTATACGAGCTGTACAGCGACATCGCCCTATTCAAGAAGATACGTATCCATCGGCTAAGATGGCTGGGGCATGTAGAGCGAATGGACACTAACGCTCCGGCAGGCAGTGTCTTCGAATCTAACCCGGAGGGACAACGCAGTAGAGGAAGACTTCGCCTAAGGTGGCGCGCACAAGTAGAAGGGGACCTCAACCAACTTGGCGTGCGCAACTGGAGGCAGTTAGCTAAGGACCGGGCTAACAGGAGAGGCTTGTTGGTTGAGGCCCAGGTTCACCCGAACTGTAGCGCCACCTAAGTAAGTAAGTAAGTAAATTTGCTGTCAGAACTGTAAGGGAAATGCACATTTGTGTCACGACTCACGAGGGATACAAGGAAAGTCGATACAATTGTTGAATTGACACTAGTAAGCCTGTTCAATGCAGTCTGCATGTTGGTTGAGTCCCATTGAAGCCGGTGGAGAAGTTTAAATATCTCGGGGTCCTATTCATGAGTGATGGAAGGAGCAATACTGAGTTATTTTGTAGGATTGGTCAGGCTGGGACAATTTTGAGACAGCTTGGGCAATCTGTTGGCATCGAAGGTAAGCTATCAGTCTTTTATTCAGTGTTTGTTCCTATCCACACCTATGGTCATGAAGTTTGGGTAGTGACCGAGAGAATAAGATCACGGATATGAGCTGCTGAAATGAGATTTTTTTGGTTGTATTTCTGGGTTTAATCGCCGAGATCGGTCTAAGAACACCAGAATACGCGCGGTACACAATGTCGACCGGAAAAGTCCATATTTCGCTGGTTTGGACACGTTAAACGCATGTCCTAAACTCGGCTTCCAAGACATGCTATGGAATCCGTTCAAAACTTACAGTTCGGATGTACACCTCACCACCCAAATGAACATTTTTTCGGCTGTTAATTCGCAGACTTCCGGAACATGATTGCCCTTACATATGTTTCTTATTCGTTACATTTCAAGACCAAGCATTCGATTAGTAGACGAGTTGGTTGCTTAAATGTTTGTGTGCACGAAACAGGTACAATAAGCTTTAGAACAACCAAACTCTGCTTACTTTCACAAACTACTTCTGAATATAAACAAATACATTAATTTAATAACCCTGATTATTAATTAAATTCATTAGTTTAAAATATAAAAGCGTAACCCTTTGGCTCGCTGGATTAGCATATCTATTTTAGAAAAAAACTTATTCATGAATGTGTCCACCAAAAATAGATTTCTTTCCACATTCTTGTTCCTGACTAACTAGACTTGGCTCATGGGTAATAAATTAAGAGCTTGTTCAAGGCTGGAATTTTCATGGAATATCATTTAATTGAGGGTAAATTAGTCTGATAGAACGTATTATACAAGCAAACTCTCGGCACAAGTGGCCGTCCATCCATTGTTCAAATTCGTTTATTGCAACTTTTATGCAACCAAATGATTTAATTGTTATTTTATGCTGATCTGTATGATCATCACATAAATTGAGTGGTTACCTTTGGCAAGAAGGGTGCAGTCTTAAGCGCCTATTGTTCAAGAAAAGAGAAACACAAGGAATTTTTTAAATTATTTCGGTTTTGTTTTTGTATTTAGTTTATGAATCGTGGCAAAACAAAAAGGTTTTCTAGTTACATGAGGTAAAGGGGGGAGGTGGGGAAGAGTTAGACTCTAATGGCGGTACCTATACCTGATTCTTCTCAGGGTCTTGTAACGATAACCATCGTTGGCTAAAACAGCTGAATCTTCAACTGGTGCTTCAATGGCAACTGGGGCTTCAACGGGAGCCTCAACTGGGGGCAGGTAATCGTTGGATGGGAGTTCGTTGACGTCACGACGGCGACGGTATCTTATCCTTCTGACAGTCTTGTAGCGATATCCGTCATCAGCTAAGACAGCTGAGTCTTGGACTGGAGCTTCAACGGCAATTGGTGCTTCAGCGATGACTGGGGCAGCAACTGGAGCAGCCTCAACTGGTGGCAAGTACTCGTTTGAGGGAAGTTCGTTGACGTCACGACGACGACGGTATCTGATCCTACGGACAGTCTTGTATTGGTAGCCATCATTGGCTAAGACAGCTGAGTCCTGAACTGGCTCTTCGACAGCAATTGGTGCTTCAGCAACAAGTGGAGCAGCAGCTTCAACTGGTGGCAAGTATTCGTTGGAAGCGAGTTCATTGACGTCACGACGGCGACGATATCTGATCCTCCTGACGGTCTTGTAACGGTATCCATCATCAGCCAAAACAGCTGAGTCTTGGGCTGGTTCTTCAACGGCAATTGGAGCTTCAGCAACAAGTGGAGCGGCAGCTTCAACTGGTGGCAAGTATTCGTTGGAAGCGAGTTCGTTGACATCACGACGGCGACGGTATCTGATCCTCCTGACGGTCTTGTAACGGTATCCATCATCAGCCAAAACAGCTGAGTCTTGGGCTGGTTCTTCAACGGCAATTGGAGCTTCAGCAACAAGTGGAGCAGCAGCTTCAACTGGTGGCAAGTATTCGTTGGAAGCGAGTTCGTTGACATCACGACGGCGACGGTATCTGATCCTCCTGACGGTCTTGTATTGGTAGCCATCATTAGCTAAGACAGCTGAGTCCTGAACTGGCTCTTCGACAGCAATTGGTGCAACAAGTGGAGCAGCAACTTCAGTTGGTGGCAAGTATTCGTTGGATGGGAGCTCGTTGACGTCACGACGACGACGATATCTGATCCTCCTGACGGTCTTGTAACGGTATCCATCATCAGCCAAAACAGCTGAGTCTTGGGCTGGTTCTTCAACGGCAATTGGAGCTTCAGCAACAAGTGGAGCGGCAGCTTCAACTGGTGGCAAGTATTCGTTGGAAGCGAGTTCGTTGACGTCACGACGGCGACGATATCTGATCCTCCTGACTGTCTTGTAACGGTATCCATCATCAGCCAAAACAGCTGAGTCTTGGGCTGGTTCTTCAACGGCAATTGGAGCTTCAGCAACAAGTGGAGCGGCAGCTTCAACTGGAGGCAAGTATTCGTTGGAAGCGAGTTCGTTGACATCACGACGACGACGGTATCTGATCCTTCGGACAGTCTTGTATTGGTAGCCATCATTAGCTAAGACAGCTGAGTCCTGAACTGGCTCTTCAACGGCAATTGGTGCTTCAGCAACAAGTGGAGCATCAGCTTCAACTGGTGGCAAGTATTCGTTGGACACGAGTTCGTTGACATCACGACGACGACGGTACCTGATCCTACGGACAGTCTTGTATTGGTAGCCATCATTGGCTAAGACAGCTGAGTCCTGAACTGGCTCTTCGACAGCAATTGGTGCTTCAGCAACAAGTGGAGCAGCAGCTTCAACTGGTGGCAAGTATTCGTTGGAAGCGAGTTCGTTGACGTCACGACGGCGACGATATCTGATCCTCCTGACGGTCTTGTAACGGTATCCATCATCAGCCAAAACAGCTGAGTCTTGAGCTGGCTCTTCGACGACAATTGGAGCTTCAGCAACAACTGGAGCAGCAACTGAAACTTCAGCTGGTGGCAAGTACTCGTTCGATGGCAATTCGTTCACATCACGTCGATGTCTGTACCGGATTCTTCTCTGAGTCTTATATCGGTAACCATCGTCAGCTAAAACACTGCTGTCCGACAATGTCTGGAGATCCAAAGGACTCGCTGCAGAAGCATCCTCAAGCGGGGGCAAGTAATCGTTAGACGGTAGAGCGGCATAGGCCGTGGCAATAATTGCCAATCCAACAAGGAAGAGTTTCTGCAAATACACACACAGTTCCAAAAGTTAGCAAACAAAAATAATCCCATGCGCCTTGAAAAATCCTTTATCTACGATAGCAGGCTAAAGAGCATCCCTTACACTCACCATCGCTTTGGCTGTTGGTCACTCTCCTTAGAAAAGTGAGAAACGATTGATGATCTGACCCAACCATCGCTTCGTATTTATACACGAATCGTCCAACTTCTCAACTTCTAACCAATCATCGATAAGTTCCAATCTACTACATTAGTTCTAGGCTACAACAAGTCATGAATATTTTAACGCGCCGTCAATAATACCCGGCCGTGTCGGAGCGCGAGCTTGTGGTAATGAGTTAGTTAGAAGCACAACTACCACTTCTGCACGCCCCCCGGCTTCATCCCCGCCTAAGGTCTTCGCTTTCGTTCTCGCTTACCCACCACACTACTCAATGGATTGCAAATAAATTTTTTCGACAATGAGATCGTTTTCTTATTAAAATGTTTCATCTGCCTGCCATGGCGGCGGCGAGCGTGTGTGCGAACGATAAAAGAAAAAAACGCGTAATAGCTCTCGTGTGTGTGTGTGTGTGTGCAGAATCGGCAGCTTGTAGTACGCAGACCGGAAGAGTCTTACTATTTGCTCTATGCACCCAACGAAAACACCTCACAAGGTGGCGAAACACATCCGCTCTGTGCACACGCATAATCAAATCGGTGGCTTCCCACCCGAGATATGGCCCAATTGTTGGCCCGACTTGGCGACCACCTTCGTCACACACATGCACACGCTCTGCAAACAAGCGAGATGATTTATCCATCTGAACCAAACGAAGGTTTGTCGACAGATTTTCCGCATCCATTTCTGCCCACAGATGGAAAAGATCGAACAGATAGGCCAGATCGGATACATCTGTTATGGATATGAGTGATTGTTTGCCATGGTGTTACTGCTGCTGTCCGCCTTCCTGAGGCCCCTTCACTTTGACGATGAGATGTTTTTGCATTGATTTAACAACAAGCAAAAGTAGAGTGATTCGAGACTTGGATGAGAAGCGCGCATTTCCCTTCTCTCGTGTCGCGCGCGTCGCCATCGATGTTTCGACGGAATTCGAAATTCTCAAGGTTCCCCAGATCGCTTCAAGTTCACGGAAACCTTCTCCGCGGTCGGAGATTTCTTGTGTAGATACACAGATAGTTTAACGACAACTCTTAACTGTGTATCTCCATCGATCGCTCCCAATGGCAAGATCACGCAATTTGGCCGGGTCGTCATCGGAGCTGGTACATCGAATTCTAATTCGGGGTGGGCTTTCGCGATCTAGATCTGTTCGGACACAAATAAAGCTACGCACACATATTACGCTGCCAGCGATCTGGAGATTAATTAATTTTTTGCTTTAATTTATGCAAATCGCAGTTTTGACGTTCTCCCGAAGAAAGGCTTCATGTCGCGTGTTCATTCCACGCGCCCAAAACATAGCAAACCACCAACCAAATGAAGACTTAATCCTCAATTAGAATAAATCAAGAGATTCTATAGGAGGGGGTGTAGGTACAACGAAGGGGAAGAGTATGGATGTATCCACTCGAAAAAGTAAAAGTATCTAGGAGGGGATGAGACAGATGCCTCTCACTTTAAAGTGGTGATCGGTGATAAAAAGAATTTGCTAAGTTAAATGCATGTGGAGGTGAGGTCATTAGCCCAACCAGAGTGGACCCTATTCGATTGACATTCGGTGGGTAAATTAATTCGAAAGAGCAGCGCTGATGTAATCGTAGAGTTGGAGGTGTGAATGACTTTTGAGTTCGACTGAGCCGTTGCTATGGGCGGAATGGTTAGGATCTTAACCATTTTTTTTTTCTGAAGATCCGCTTTACTTAGAATTTATCGGATTGAAGTGAGCAATTAAACTTGTCATTGTTTGTACGCACCTCGTTCAGAGCAGTTGTCGAAATGGGAAAAATGTTACGTACGAGGGTCGTTTAAAAAAAGTTTGAACCCAACAGAATCCAGCAGAGCAGAGGGTTTGAACCCATCAACGCAAAAGATTCCACTCGTTTTGCTCCAACAGGACCTTAGAAATGTTCACTTGGAGCAAGAGATATTCTCAATTTTTTTTTTTTTTTTTCATCTGGTCTGGCTGCTTTTTTCAGAGGAAGCACGCAAAGATATTAGGGCTTTCAGCTACAGATGTTTGGAGATACTCCAACGATCTATGCGCCGCTGAGGACATAACACATAGTACATGTATTATGTCAGGGAATCGCCAAGACACGTAGGAAATTTCTTGGAAGCTAGGTAGGTAGGTAGGTAGGTGGGGTGTCTGTCTGTGCGAAGCATAGACACGCGTAGGCCAAGAAGGCCCTTTGTGGTACCACATGAATCAATACCCTGAACCGCGCCACTTCATTGGAACCATTTGGAGCTCTTGATGAAGTTGAGGAGACTTTTGACATCAGTATGTGATAGTTCGAACAAGTTGTCGAAATGATAGGCTCCCAGATGGAGCTGCCGAAGTGCAGAGAAAATGGAGGATCGTTTCCTCCTCCTCCTCGTCTCTACAGCTCCTGCAAAAGTCATTTGAAAAGAGGCCTATCCTTCTGGCATGAAGGCCAATGGGACAATGGCCAGTGAGAACACCAATGACGGTGCTAATGAGCGACCTATTGGGCAATATCAAACTATTAGATCGGGTGAGATTTAGCGTGGGTCAAATCTCCCTATAGGTGCGGCACGTAGTGCCATTGCTCCATCTTTGGTTAGTCTTACTGATCGCGTCGTGCTCTAAGAGAAGTTTACATGTAGCGAGTGGAATACCCAGATTCCTTCGATCCGGAAGAATGTCTAGAGTAGTACCACGTTTGGCGAGTTCATCGGCCTTACAATTCCCTGGAATGTCCCTATGACCGGGTACCCAGCATAGGTGAATGTTAAAATGTTCTGCCATCTCCATGAGAGATGAGCGACAGTCTGAAGTAGCCTTTGATGTGCATGTTGCCGATTCCAGGGATTTAATAGCAGCCTGGAAGCTATTTTTTTTTAGCAATGTAGAGGTGCTAGATTCAGATTGTTATGGTAAAATTCTGTGGGGAAATCAAATGTTTTCAGGAAATGGTCTCATTCATAGAGATCACGATAGGTCCACTATGGTGCCTAGGGTCTTGTAAATTTTTGGGAGAAAATGGGGTCCAAGATCCTCCATGATCCACTGGCTATATACAACCATCATTAGGCCAATTTTAATCTATGCGGTCTGGCGAAAAAGCCGCAAACCGTTAAACACATGCTCCGGAATATACTCAGAAGAACTTGCCATTGCCCGGTCGATAAAACTTCCAAACCACGCAAGTTTGTTCCAAACACTGAAGGTCTAGCGAAAACAATCTCTTGGTCAGAATATCATCTGGTTCGAGAGTGTTATACGGCGCCAAAAACCATGCGGTCCACCGTAACCTTTTCCAGATGATAAGATCCTTGATTCTGTCATCAGTTCGTGGAGTGATGCGTGGTTGTGTCTACTGGTGTCTGATTGGTGTCCTTTACGAGTCTCGAAGCCTCACTGGTACCTGCGATCGGATCATAGAATCGTTTCCCACAATGTTTTCTTGCTGGAGACACAAACAATTTTTATTTCTGTGTCTTGTCTACTTGTCTACACCTTGGTGTTTCCTCATTTCATTTTTAGACATTAAATTCTTACAACGTTATCGGAGCGAAATCTTGAAGCAAACAATGGAATACAAATCACCAATTTAATGTACCTACACACAATAAGCTTTTTGTTTTGTTTTATAATTTATAAATATTGGGTTCAAGGAACTATTTCGCAAGTCAGGTCAGCTGATACTCGCATTGCATTCTCATGGGAAATAATAAATAAAAGTTCCGCATCTACCATACAATTGTTAACAACTCATTTAAACTTCAACTGTGCGTCGTCTCGTAGTTTCCTTTTCTTTTGCGGTTTTGCAAAACAATTAAAACACTCAAATGCTCGTAAAAGCCAAAAATTGAACTCCCCCACGCTGTGATGAATTCTTGAAAATTCCAAGAAATCCCCGTCTAATGAGTAATTAAACTCTTTACGTTCGCCCGCCGCAAAATTGCAAAAAAATCTTAATTCGAATTATTTATACCAATTTAGCCATGAAGAAAATAAACAATCGGAGATCGATTATCGATAAATAATGGAACTGAGATATTTGAGTCAAGGCTTGAGGGGACACTCACCGGTGGAATTAAACGCCCATCAAGACTTATCCTTATATTTTATAAGCCGAACACATTCATGAGATGGAATGAACGTACATTGGACATCCTGGACTTCGTGAAAGGGTGCTCATTTATTAATTAATCGTCTAGTTGGTGTCTCCTGTCCTGTACAACAAAATGTCTTGAGTCCTCTGCCGCTGTCTTTTAATTCAGGTTCAAGTTTCTAGTCTTCGGAAATGAAGCGCATGCCGAAATAGTCGCGGTGGATTCTTAAGCCGTCCTGAACAAAATAAAAAGGACGGACTTGTATATAGAAGGTCACAGGGCACCTCTATATCACGTAGATTTTCGCCCGAAAGACTGTGTAAAGCTCCAGATGTATAGCAATTTCGAATTGTGGTTGTAAGGAGTATGCTATTCAGCTCAAGCAGTCTTAAACCTCTTAGTACCCCTAGGACATAGAGAACTTTTCCCCTTACCGACATTAACGAACAGTTAAATGTCTAAAAATTAAACAAGAGATGACTATCTCCTAAATTTCGGGTTCCTCGCAGTCTTCCGAGTCAGCTTAGCTCAAAACTGCCTAAAGCCATGTTTAATTCAATAAAAATCCCCCAAGTCCCATCTTGGCATCTTCCCATGATCGATTTCGCTAATCATCTTGTGATAGATACATGATATAATCAGAATAATTTCCAAGAAAACCAGACAGCGCTTTAATTCCAAACAGCTACTGATGTAATCCATCACCCAAAAGATCAACGCAAATCATTCTGTCAAGAACCCCTAGCAATCTACTACAATAAATCCGTGCTCGTCTGCGGAATAAAAAAAACACAAATCACATCCGTGACTTCCGCATACACAAATCAATTGAAGCTAAGACGACACGAATGAATCTCTAAACTCGCCACCAAGCTACGGTAACTAACTATAAAAATAGAAATGATGAACTACATACATTCGAAAAGAGAAGTACACTCGCATCCATCACACAATTGGCATCGCAACAAAGTATCCGCAAGAAGAATCCTCAACACAAACGAATAGATACGAGTATCCATCCATCCATTCGCGTCGAGGCTTAAGTGCTCTTCGACGATTTGTCTGCGACGGACGGCATACCATTTATTATTGTTTTGGGAAATCTACTCGAGTCCAGCACTGGATTACGTACAAGCCACTTGAAACTGGCCGCTTCTTGGTTAGCTCTTGGCCGGGTCTTGGCTTTTAAATGAAAACAGCCAGCGTCTGCGAAGACGGGGTTGAAGTGTTTATGCTCGTAATGGACCAAATGAAGATTCGAGTCTGTTGGCAGACAAGGGAGACAGACCACACCACGTGCGGAATATTCTAATGATTCCAAGATTTATTTTTTTTTTTTTTTCAGGTTTAGATATTCAAATTCATAATCGTGTGGATGCGCAAGCGGGTAATTAAAGACGAATCGATGCGAACGGGGGAACGTCAAAGATATGCTACCACGTGGGGCCTGTGGACGGTCGTAAGTAGACATCAATACCAGATTTTATGGATAAGCGTGGGGATAAAGTCTGCATGAGTCGGACTTTTGAGTAGTTATGTTGTGAACGCATAAGGTAGGTCGTGTTGATGTTTTCGACGATAGGATTGCTACGCTCATGCCTTTTGGGGTATGTATAAGACGACATTAACAAGTTGAGAGCTTAAGTTTTATGCCTAATTTGGTCGGTAGAATCTAGATTAGTTTTTGATTTATTTCTGGCTGGTAGCGAGGCTTGTAAAGGCATTTTTGGGAGCCCTTGAGACTTCGACAAACACTTGATTAATTGCGACAGTGGGGAAGCATTATTTTTCGACTTAAAAATGGTAATGTGGACCCTAGGAGCTTCTAAAAATAGAGGGTAACAGAAATTCGTCGCCAGCCTTCCTCTGTGCAGAAAGTGAAAACTTAACTCATCACAGCTTGGATACTTTTCCTGTGTAAGGCAACTCAGATATTCAAAATCGATTAAAAGCAGGTGAAGTGGTGCAACCCTCTTAGAAAGCTTAATGATCTACCCTCTCTTCCTTTCGGGTCTGATGTCTACTCAGATGAAGTTGGCCCTGCTCCGCAGAAATATTAAGTCCTAACGCCTTGTTTTCTTATTGCTTCGATTGCAGTCTTGATCTTTTTCTTATTGGGGGTTGTGGAGCGTGGCGATTACATGGCTCCTTGCATTGTTTGAGTAGAGCTCGGCTTGTATGGATGAGGACGAGCGCAATGCTCTGCACAAGGGCCTGTTGTGTTTCTCCTTTTATTCGTCAAAACTGTAGACCCGTAGACAGATGCAACGATTTGTAGAAACTGCAAGGAAGAAGAGAAACTCTACCACTTCTCATGGCATAACCTAGCTTTAGCGAGAATATAGTAAAAGGGTCTGGAGTCTGGCGGATGCTACATCTAAAGCAGATTATGAATAGGAAGATTCACCTGATCATACGCACTTTAGTATCAATTCTATAATTGTTCCCATCGTGTAGGCGTTGCTCTGGGTGTTGGCTGCAGCTTTAGCATCCTTTTTCGAGCTGAAGCAGTAGATAGATAGTTGCACGGTGGCTGTTATAATGTGGTGATCTTCTGTCACTCCTATATCCACGGCTCGTCTCTTCTAGACCTCTGGGAGACAACTCCTGAAACGGCGACTGATGATGCCTTTCAGTTGAGACCCAGCTGGCTTGTCACGGTGCCAAGACTTGGACCAGTTTTTTTTATAATCCACGCGCAGATCAAGGGGATATGAATACCCTTATAATGTTATACACACACCGCGAGCGAGGTACAGTGGTTTGAAACTCAGGTTTCGTTAAGTTTTCCATTGGCGTCCAAGGGTGGTGTCCAGGCTAGCTGGGGATATTTGTGGTGTTTTTGTCATTGCTTAATTCACCGGAATTTTTTTCGAATCCCCTGATGTCATACTCAGTGTTCACTCAATCAACTCTTCAAGCCAAGACACTCTACTGCCAGTGTTATGACTTCGCAGTAGAGTCGCCATCAGCTTGCACAGTTGATTGATTTGTATTTATTTAAGAAATAAATGTTTTTCCGACATCAGGAGTTGAACCCGGATTAGAGCGTGACAAGCGATGATGCTAACCACTGCACCATGGCCGCGCTCAAACCATAACAAGACGATTTGCGTTGCCAAAAGGATGGACCCAGCAACTCTATGTAAGCTAGGTAAAGTATTCAGCGGGAGCTGGCTAATGACCAGATTTACGGTGAGCCCAATAGATAGCGAAGCCATCAGTAGAAAAGCTTTTAGCTGAGAGAGAGAGAGAAAGATTTATACACCAGTGACAACAGGTTTACTCATCTTTGCTTAATGATGATTTATTGACACGTGAGCACGTGTACAAGTATATACAAAATTTCCATAAAATCATATAATACATCGCACTCGAATTCAGGTCATCAAAATGGCAGTTCAGACCAAAACACAACTTAAACCAAACCCGAATTTAGATAAACCAAAACGCACATCAAATTCTTGGTTTTTTACAAAAATAACCCACAAGGACGTTTGCGCCGGCAAAATCTAAAAAAAAAATCTAAAGAAACAAAACGTGCTTAAAACGACGCCAATTTCGTTTGGCAAGAATTTCCAATTAAACATCTAATTGTCCCACGACATCCTAAAACCCGTTCCATATCCAGTTCTAAACTACCTACTCGTATATGTTCTTAAACTGAAGAACTAATTAAATTTCTTTATTTGGCGATGAACTTCCTTATTAGTAAAAATTTCGAAATCGATCAGGCCCGCTTCCATCCACCCAGCCGAAGAAGAATTCATAATTTTTTCGAAAGTAAGCATATTTAACTGGCCAAAAGGAAACCCCAAAATAGTATTATTTGTTTTATGAATACGATTAACACATACTGAGTGCTTAGTTGTTTGCTATGCAAATTCCATTTTATGTTGGCCATTATTGGTTTGGAATTAATTTTGACATTATCCGCTCTGCAGATTGATTCAATGCAAATTTTTATTTTTGACATTTTGGCATCTGTTGTGCTAAGATCTGCGATATGCTGATCAGGTTGGGGATATCGAAAGGAACCGGAACGCGTCTAATGCGTCCCACACATGTGTGCAGCAATGGGAGTGTAATTTGAGAGGACGTTGGTCATACTAATTCCCATTTCTCAAAAGAGATTTCACGAGCTGGATGTGGCAACCATTGTCACTGAGTTTAACTTCTCACTTGCAGCGTGAATGGGTCTTCTAAGAACTAGAATATGTTAAGAACGTCGTGGACAATTTAAAATAATTTAGCATTTCATATGATCTTAATTAAGTCTTTTGCCATAAATATTCAAGCGTGATGGTCGTCTATATTTGTGTTTATATGCATTTCCGAGTCTGTTTTGTTGTCGGTTAAAAACGAAAAACGAATCAAATTCAAATGAAGCACGTTTTATTCGAAATATTCATTCATAACAAAAAAAAAAACGGTCTTTAATTAAATACACGATAAGAGAGCATAAAATTCAAAGCCTAAATAAAGCTGTACCACAAAATTAATTAACCTTGCCATTTAAAAAAAAAATAAAAAAAAAAAACAAAACAAAAAACATCACAAGAAACAAAGCAAAATATTGTTTTAAAATTAAGTTGTTGGTTTTTTTAAATTTGTGTCAGGTGGACGCTTGTTAGACATCAGAAGGTGGCTGGCGTTGCATTGAATGGGTGACAAATTGATTAACGCAAAGAAAATGAGACTGGCAACAGGCCCGGAGCGGACTGAATGGAGACTGTGCATTTGAAAAGGACGCCGAGAAGCGCATTTTTGAATGCTGCTTCCTCTGATACCCTGGGAAAAAAAAATCACATCCTTTTCGTAAGAATGTTGTGAAGGAAAATAGTCGCCAAAATCAGTGACCAGCAGAGCACATTTTAAAAGAAGAGGTCAACTGCCCATCGGAATGAAACTACGAATTAGGAGTTTCACGAGCCTTACACACAACTGCTGAGTTACCTATGAATACGATTCCGGATGAACTGTAAGATCTAATGTGGTGGCCTAGTGATAAACCAGAAGCCAAATTGAGGCTCTTTACGTTCATAGTATCCACTGGGCATATCCTGTCCCATGTTAGATGGAGAAGTCTTTTCTTTGCGGCCACTGTGCTCCTTCTTCATAATTAAACGTCCAAATATTTGACGCAGAATATTCGCAATGCATCCAAATTGCAAGTGTCTCCCAAAGTCAAATACAGCACAGGGCGCCAACTAAAGATGATTCGACCCTGGCTATAGATCGTTGATTTGACAATTTTTTGACAGCATGTTTTATTTTTTTGACGCAAGGAGTTGACTTATTTTTGAATAATTTAAGTAAGCATGTGTTTTAAACATTTGTCTCTAGAAAAGGAGAAGAAAAAAGGAAACAGGTTCCGAGCGGCAGGTTATGTTTGACGGTTTGAAATGCTCTTGTTTTTAATGTATACCCTGTTTGTCTTTGACGTAAGCAACTTGCGTCATTTTCCTTAATCAAATGAGCGTCCACCAATGAAGACATTAATCACTCAACCGCCAGATGGATTTGATCAATGCTAAGCAGCAGTTTTTTTTTCTCATTTGCAGTCGTTTGTAAGTCAAGAAGTGTTGCCCACAGGGGAATTCTCCTACCTCTGCTATGGTCTTCAGTATCACAGTAACGACTGCAATCCAAGACCTGGTATAATCAGAGGTAATCATGAAATAAATCTGACCAACCTTGTGCACAGCGCACTTATGGGGATAGATGTTAGAAATTGGGGTGTGTGTTTGTGTGTGTGCACTGCGACCTATTTAGATCTATTGTGCTCCCCAATGCTCATATTGGCCGATATATCTCGACCTAGAGAACCTCCTCCAATCCAATCGCTTTGAGAAATCGGAGTATCTGGATTGGGTCCAACGAAGGGAGGTCCATTTCAAGGAAAGTGTACGCTCCCAGGTGAACTCTTCTTTTGTGGATCAATGCTCCACAGTCCATAAGGAGGTGTGACGGAGTCTCCTCGGCATCGCTGCAAAATCTGCAGTTTCCGTTTGCTTCTATTCCTATTTTCCTGAGAGGCTCCCTGAGTCTGCAATGGCCCGTTAGGAAGCCCGTTAGAATGCGAAGCTGGTTTTTGCTAGTACCTAGGCAGGCCTTGCTCCTCCTTCGGTCGTAGTTCCCGAGGAGTTCCTTCGCCTGCCTTAGTCCCGGGAGTGTTTCCCATAGCATCCTTCTTTTGCACTCTTCCTCTCTTCTCAGTTCCTCTTGGATTCGATGCGGTCCCAGCCCGCAGAATGGTTCGGGTCCAACAAATGGTGTTTCTGACCCTTTCCTTGCCAGTTCATCGGCTGCCTCATTTCCCTCTATTCCTACATGACCTGGCACCCAGTAGAGGGTGACTTTATTGTTCCGGCCAAGTCTGTTTATCTTTTCTAGACACTCATAGACCAGTTTGGACCTGAATTCGTAGGAACTCAGCGCCTTGATAGCAGCCGGGCTGTCTGATAAAATCGCGATATTTTGCTCGTGATATCTTCTATTGAGGCTTATTTGTACACATCTTTCGATCGCGTATACCTCTGCTTGAAAAATGCTGGGCGATGTTCCCATTGGCTCCGAGAACTTGGTTCGGGGCCCGTATACTCCCGCCCCGGTACCCGTGTTTGTTTTGGAGCCGTCGGTGTACCATTTGATGGCGTTGTGCTCAAATTGGTACACCCTGTCGTTCCATTATCTTTTACTGCTCAGTTCTATGTTGAAATTCTTTTCAAAGCAGTATTTCTTGATTGTGTCGTCTCTAGGCCAGTCTAATAGTGGGACTGTTTTGGAGAGCCCCATATGTTATGATGGGTCTGACCATCATGATGTACATCCACCTCAGCATAGCTGGTTTACATCCCCAGGATTTTCCTGAGATACGCCTGCATATCATGAGTGCTCGGGTGGCTTTGCACACTACCGACTCCATGTGGGCCTTCCATAGAAGTTTACTATCCAGTGTTATGCCTAGATATTTGACCTGTTGTTGAATGTCAATTGTGGTTCCACCTAGTAAGATCGGTTGCATGTATCTGAGTTGCCTTCTCCTAGTGAATGGTACTATCGTGGTTTTTGTGGGATTAATTTTGAGTCCCACTGATACACACCATTCTTGAGTTACTCGTAATCCTCTTTGGATTATACTGCTGAGGGTGTCTTCAAATTTTCCCCTAGCTATGATCACTATATCGTCCGCATAGCCTTGGCAGTCTATGCCGATTCCCTCTAGCTTTTGCAGGAGCTCGTCAACCACCAGACTCCACATTAATGGGGATAAAACTCCTCCCTGTGGACACCCTCTGGTTGTGTTTACTGTGATGGTCTTAAGCCCCACCACAGTTTCGGCTGTCCTGGTTCTCAGCATCTCACGCACCCAGTTGGAAATTGTGCGGTTTACTCCTTTCCTTTCAAGGGCCTTTCCGGTGCTTATCTGAAAGGTGAAGCGTGAACATACAAAAGCGATGAAACTTTCTTTACTAGAAAGATAGTAATTGTAAAATGTGAAACACGCAATCAGGTAACACATTATAACACACACATACCTGCATTCGAACATGGCATTTGCCAATGAATCCTTTCAGTTGCATAAAATCATCAGGGATACTGTGGCGTATATGGAATATTTTAACAGATTTTTGAAGTGGTGTCAGTCCTGACTTCACTCATCAAGGATTAAATAAATAAATAGATGGCGCGACAGCTCGGAATGAGCCAAGGCCTAGCTTCTCGCAACCATTCATGTTGTGCATGTTGTATTGTTTGTACGAATGGAAGGGACCTACAATTTATTGCCGACTCCGACCGGCGAAGTGAGAAGCTCTTTCATGACAGATTATACTCCCGGAGGCTTGTCATTCCCCGACGAGAGGTGGTGCCGCGAAAAATGTTTGGTGTTTTCCTGGCTGGGGCTTAAACCCCCGCTGCTTGGTCAGCAGTCCAACGCACTAACCACTGAGCCACGGCGACTCATCAAGGATTGCTAAACCTAAAATACTGTGGCGTATGTGGAACAGTATAACAGATTTTTCCCCTCAGCGATCCGTCTATGAATGAGATCTTAATGGAGTTCCGGCAATGAATGACCTTAGGAACCACTGCTTCTTGGGTTTACCAAAACAGCTGGTGGCAAAGCTCTTAATTCGAAAGGGAAAGGTGACCCTCTATAAGACTTTAATCCTGCCAGTGCTGTTTTATGGCGCCGATTGCTGGACGACAAGCAGGAAAACAGAGCAGAAGCAGGCTTCGGCTGTAACATAGCCCTTCTACATTGGATAGTTCTTTTCACTCATTTCGATGTTGCATGCTTGTCTACTGTGATGGTGACCGTTTCTATCGATTTTCCGCTGCTTTACATTGATGGGGACATCACTAGTGAAGATTATGATTTTTGTCTCCTCAAGCAGTAAGATGCCATCATACATACACGAGATTCCATAGCAGTAGGGTTAGCACTATAGTCTGAGGCACTACTTTGGTTATGTTAACAAAGATAGTTCTTTTCACTGATAGAAGAATGATACCAAGGTGTGAGCCCTAAAGCATCGATGGAACTCTACTCAAAACGTCAGAAAAAGGCGAGCGACCTAGGGTGCATACCCGACCGAATACTGACACGCAAAGAAAATACCATAAAAAGAATAAGGAACATGTCAAGGAAGTCGTCGATCGGGTCAAAAACCGAAGAAGGGCTTCGGTATCTCATTCACGAAATTCGGCATTGCCCGGCCAATAAGATTTCCGAACCACGTCAGAGTGTTCCAAGTGAAGGAAGCTACCTCCTAGATAACATTCATATAGACAGTTAAGTGATTCTTAAAGCATTTTGATCTATAATATTAGAGTCTTGTGAAGCGTTGCCGCGGCGAGCTCAAAGTGCTCACCGTAAACCACGATGCAACACTCTGGTGAGTCAAACACTAATTTAATTAATTTATTTTGCATTTTATTATTAATAGTTTTGTACATGTTACTCTTCCCTTGAGGCGATCTAATGACGGCGGATCTTGTACCTCCTGACAGTCTTGTAACGGTAGCCATCGGCGGCCAAAATATTCTCATTTTGTTCGATGGGAGCCAAGTATTCGTTGCTAATAACTGGAATGTCAGCAACTGGTGGAGCTGGTGCTGCAACAGGTGGAAGGTAATCGGCAGTAGGGAGCTCACTTACATCACGACGGTGACGAAGGCGGTAACGTTTGACAGTCTTGTAACGATATCCATCATCGGCAAGAACTCCGGAAGCAATTTCAGCAACTGGGGCAACTGGTGCAATTGGAGCCAAATATTCGTTGGTTGGAGCTTCGACAGAGAGTTCCTGAACTGGGGGCAAATATTCGGGAGATGCAAGTTCACTGACATCACGACGGTGACGGAGGCGAAGGCGACGGACTGTCTTGTAACGATATCCATCATTGGCAAGAACTCCGGAAGCAATCTCAGCAACTGGGGCCACTGGTGCAATTGGAGCCAAATATTCGTTGGTTGGAGCTTCGACAGAGAGTTCCTGAACTGGTGGCAGATATTCGGCAGATGCAAGCTCGTTCACATCACGACGGTGACGAAGGCGGTAACGTTTGACAGTCTTGTAACGATATCCATCATCGGCAAGAACTCCGGAAGCAATTTCAGCAACTGGAGCAACTGGTGCAATTGGAGCCAAATATTCGTTGGTTGGAGCTTCTACAGAAAGTTCCTGAACTGGGGGCAAGTATTCGGGAGATGCAAGTTCACTGACATCACGACGGTGACGGAGGCGAAGACGACGGACTGTCTTGTAACGATATCCATCATTGGCAAGAACTCCGGAAGCAATCTCAGCAACTGGGGCCACTGGTGCAATTGGAGCCAAATACTCGTTGGTTGGAGCCTCCACGGCGAGTTCTTGAACTGGTGGCAGATATTCGGCAGATGCAAGCTCGTTCACATCACGACGGTGACGAAGGCGGTAACGTTTGACAGTCTTGTAACGATATCCATCATCGGCGAGAACTCCCGAAGCGATTTCAGCAACTGGGGCAACTGGTGCAATTGGAGCCAAATACTCGTTGGTTGGAGCCTCGACAGAGAGTTCTTGAACTGGGGGCAAGTATTCGGGTGATGCAAGTTCATTAACATCACGACGATGACGAGAACGGAACCGCTTCACAGTCTTATAACGATATCCACTGTCAGTCAACAAGTTTGAGGGCTCTTCCAGAGTCTCAATCTCTTCGATGGCAGCCAAACTATCTTGAGGAACTTGATACTCGCTCGAGTACTGTCCGTAAGCTGTTGCCAAAAAGGCTAATCCAAGAAGAAAGAGTTTCTGCAAAAGAAGAAGAAGAAGATCGGGTTAATCCTTGTGTACCTTAATCCTTCTCAAACTCTGTTCGTTACCATTTCGTTGAACTTTTTTTAATCGCCTCAGTAAAGCAAGCGATCGAATGATGCCCAATTCTTACGAAACCATCATATTTATACAATTCTCGGCCTCTCAGCATCACACCTCGACGCGTGGTCAATGCCATCATCTAATTTGTGCGACTCAAGAAGAAGAAAGACGAAGAAAAAAAAACGAAGCAAACACCTGAGTGAGTAGGCCGCAGCTGCCGCCGGAGGTCTGGTCCATACTTCCGCGCGAGCGACATTAGCTTAAAGATATGCGTGCCGTTTGGCTTGTAAGTCACATCATCATCCAACAACCAACAACCACCAGCAACAGCATCGCTGTAGCCGACCCGGCTGCCATACTCAAATGTAAATCACCACGAATATTGAATTCCAAACAGAGAACCACATTACCATACGGAAAAGTTATGAGCGTGTGACATAGCGTTGCAATTAGGCGGTCCAGACCGACCAGACCCCCGAGCCGGTCATCCGAATGCGTTACTTAGGCTTTGTCTCTATTGTCTCCCAGTGAATTGACTTCTCAGCGGCAGCTGGGTTTAATTTTTTTGCAATTCATCATGGAAATGAGCCAAAGACGGGCGCATAATTAATCGATAGATCAATGAATCTCCGAGTGGAGGCAATCAAATCATCGCTGTCATTTAAATAACGACTTGAACAGGTGTGGGCCATAAAAATAAGGATTTTCAAGACTTGAGTGACATGACATTAAGATAAGAGAAGATTGCGAGCACGAATGGCTATTCCTGGAACCGCACGCTAAGGCTGTCAGCAATGGAGTAATGTATTCGCCTAATAAGTGCGAAACAATAAACTCTGCTCAATAAATTTTGAAAGGCGAATTTGGAGATCTAGCCGAAGATATGGAGCCATGATCTCACAGGTTGATGGTCCTCATTTGGATTTGATTTGTGGGGGCAATAGCCTGCATCACATTGGATGCGAGAGCTTGGTGAATTTATAAACTGACGCAGATGCTGATTTAATGTGGGTTAAGACCCCAAAAATAGAGGGTTAATGGATGTCCCCCATTTTCTGTGTTTGTAGCCGGCTGACAAAGTTGCAATTTCTTCTGTTTGACACGACAATGACGTTTTGTCAATGACATGAGACAAATGGTATTTATTAAGCCATTTTCTTTTTCTTCTGATGAATTAGAGACGTCAGCAAATGTCATGTGCGCTTTAGGGGCTATGCCATGTATGAATCTGAGTCAGTAGGGTACAGGTTTTTTCCTCACATTAAGCCGACAAAAGCAATGGTAAGTGACATGTGGAACCGGATATGCTCGAAGTAAATCCGCCTCCGTGGCACTCGTCACCTCCCTGGATGAGAAATTATATGAACTCAAACTTTCCCCTGACCCCGCTATCAACAAAGTTCGCATCAAGTTGATCTTTGTCAGGACTAAAGGACATAAAATGATTGATTTCGTCCTTTTAAACGGAAGAGTTTAGACCACTTCCGCTTGAGGGTGAATCCCTTAGAGAAGTACAATCAGGATTTGTCGAAAGCCAACTGTCGACTATTGGAAACTCAAGCTGGACAGCAACGATCACATGAAGGGTGCATCACATTCGAATACAAGGACACTTAGCTAAAGAGAAATCTAAGATTCGTTCAGCATCAGGACAAGAGTCATGCCGGAAAGTCGAACCATCATGTCTTCTTCTGGATAAGTATCGATGTCTTTCCTTGAGGCGGTCTCTGGTCATTTAAAATTCAGTTTAATTCTCTAGGCTGTGGGGCCATTGGTGATTATTGTCCGTGGGAAACAAAGCACGATTATTTTCTATGAAAGTTCACTGTAAATTGTGTCAGAATGATGCAACAGTTAGAGACCATCAATCAATCCGTGAAAGCCTGTTCAAGAAATTTCCATTTAAATCGTGGTCTTGGACCGCCTGTAAAAGACGATTTCAACTTTGATAGTGGCATCAAAGGGTGAATCATCAGCATCAGCGAAGTGTTTCCTTACAGGACAGCTAACCTTGTCGTGGTGTAGGTCAAAGATTCTTTCCAACTATAATAAACAGGCAAAAAGAGGTCTTGAAAAACAGACATCTCGCTCCCAGAATGCTGGTGATTCCCGCAAGTCGCTACCTCTAGATTCTTGAGCAGTAAAAGTCCAGCTCTCAAGGACACAGTGAACGTACAGAGCAAGTCGATGACTAGGAAAAAAGGTTACGAAATCTCGTCCTATTCGTGTTTCAGGCCATTTTTTGCACAGCGTTGACCTTCAGTCATTATCTGACCCTTTAGGGATGAACACCCATTCGACTTCGAGCTCATAGCAATGCGCTTCCTTTAACCTGTCTCAGCCTTTACGTGCCCTCTCTTCTAAGGACCCTGCCACGCAATGAGCGGCAAATTGGCAAAATAAATAAATTACAAATATTTAACAACAATAAAGAGTGTTTGTGCAAGTTTATTTCATAGCCAATGGACTGTCATTACTTAATGACGGCGCTTGAACTTCTTTACAGTCTTGTAACGGTAGCCATCGTCAGCAAGAGCTCCAGACAACACATTCGAAGTCAATGGGGCGACATCAATTGGAGCTAAGTACTGGTTGGATGGGATGGCAGAAATTTGCTGAATTGGAAGTTGTTGGAGGGAGAGTTGCTGTTGGACTGGTGGCAAGTATTCTACGGATGGGAGTTCACTCACATTACGACGATGTCTGGCACGGTAACGTTTCACGGTCCTGTAGCGGTATCCATCATCGGCGAGAACTCCTGAGGCGACCTGGGCAACTGGGACAGAGGGACCAACTGGAGCCAAGTATTCGTTGGATGGAACTCCAATGTTGGAGACTGATCCAATGCCGGAAAGTGATCCAATGCCGCCGAGTGATCCAGATCCAAGACCGGAAATTGATCCAAGGCTGGAAACTGATCCAAGTGGTTGAACCGAGAGTGGGACAGACACTTGTTGCTGAACTGGAGGCAAGTATTCAGCGGATGGCAACTCATTTACATCACGACGATGTCTGGCACGGTAGCGTTTCACGGTCCTGTAACGGTATCCGTCATCGGCGAGAACTCCGGAGGCGACCTGGGCAACTGGGGCAGATGGACCAACTGGAGCCAAGTATTCGTTGGATGGAACTCCAATGCTGGAGACTGATCCAATGCCGGAAAGTGATCCAATGCCGCCGAGTGATCCAGATCCAAGATTAGATACTGATCCAAGGCTGGAAACTAATCCATATTGTTGGACAGGGAGTTGGGGAATTGATACTTGTTGCTGGACTGGTGGCAAGTACTCAGAGGATGGCAGCTCATTTACATCACGACGATGTCTGGCACGGTAACGCTTAACAGTCCTGTAGCGGTATCCATCATCGGCGAGAACACCAGAGGCGACCTGCGCAACTGGAGCAGATGGACCAACTGGAGCCAAATATTCGTTGGATGGGACTCCAATGCTTGAAACTGATCCAATGCCGGAAACTGATCCTAAACCGGAAACCGATCCATATTGTTGAACGGGGACTTGGGAATACGAAACTTGCTGCTGGACTGGTGGCAAATACTCAGAGGATGGCAGCTCGTTCACATCACGTCGGCGACGAATGCGGAAACGACGGACAGTCTTGTAACGATATCCATCATCAGCCAAACCACCAGAAAGACCGGAGACAACTGGTTCAACTGCAGAAAGTTCTTGCACCGGAGGCAAGTACTCAGTGGAGGGCACCTCTGCAACAGCGCAAGCTGCAGCCAGCAAGGCGAATCCCAAAACAAATATTTTCTGAAATCAGAACAAGCCCGTGTCAGTGAGGCACCGGATTAAGGAACTTATTACGCAACCTACCATCTCAATGTGTTCGACTTTATTCCAATCGAGCCGAAAGTATAGTGATGTCCATCCCGCCATCATTCATCCTATTTATACTGAACCACCACACGAGACGCACCCGTCTTCTAAGTCCGATTGCCTGATTAAAAATTCGGCATATTTGTCATTTCAGCTTGCGGAAAACTACAAATAGCACAAAAAGTGGTTCGGAGAATATTTTATGAAACAGCGAAGGCCGTTGGGGTGTTTTTTAGTACCCCGGCTGTGGTTCTAGATAGGATGGGTGTTAGCACATTGCATTCTGGTTCGTTATGCTCCCTTGCCGGGGGGTCCAACATAGCTCTCTGTGTGTGCGTCTTACCGGTTGTGTTAATGAGCACATACGTATCCCCTAATGGCTGTCCTAGCTTATAATTTATTAAGCACATGGCATTTCCTTATTTGGGCTTTTTTGGAGATCTTGACAAATTCGTTGGGTGGTTTGGCTTAATTTATGCATCAGGTGCAGATGAGTTCTAGCGTTGCTCCAAATTATCTTACAATCAATTATATCGACAGATTCACGACAGCCCAGTATGGTAAGCAATTAAAAAGAAACAGAGGAATAGACGCACGCAATACGGCGGAAGATCAAGGTCACGATCAAAACCATCGACGTGCTACGAGCATGTATACTGATTCAGAGTGGGCTTACGTGGTTCGGTATCTGTTGGTTGGCTCCTCTTGATTTGTTGAACTCGATTCCGTGGAGTGGTTTAATGGTAATAAATCTTAGATTTGATTTTTTTTCTGTTTGAGTGGCTTGTTGGACGCACTGTGGACGATTTGGATTCGGGTAAAGAAGTCGTATAAGACTGCAGGCTTTCGGCGTCTCAAAGCGCATTGCTTGTCTTGTCGAGTCGTTGGAAGGTGTTACGCGTGACTGACAGTTGAGTGAGTGAGAGTTGTGTAATTATTTATAAATTTTGGTTCGGTCTGCAACAGGCTAACGAGGACCCCTTCTGTATGATGGTCCTGCCTAGTCGCCATATTGGAACCATTCTTGCAGGCGCTATGATAAACTGCTCCAGTAACCTCGATTGTTATACAATTGACTTCAGTGTCACAAGCCAAATTCGTTGGGATCCATTACTTCCTTCGCGTGCTACCTGAAGCGTTTTCTACTTTCTATGGTCCATTCGAAGTGGGTTCAAAGATCGTTGTTTTAAGTCTTCTTCTCTGTGTGTTACAAACATTTCCTTCTCCTGTTATCATCTATAGAGATAACAATTCTATTCAGGATCCTTATTCACTTTTGATAACGATCATGAAACTCCAAACTAACAGCGTTTGTACTTAAACAGAGGCACTTGAGGGCCTGGTCTGCAATAGATCAGAAAACTCTTGACTGCTGACAACTTGGTTAGAATTAATGGTGCAACAATTAGGATCATAACGAAGTGCTTGCTTAATGTGTCAAGCCTCACGCATGTTGGTTTAAATTGCAAGTGGTCTTGAGTAACGACACTACACTACACTACACCGCGGATAAGGAATAATTACGCGTTCATGACTTATGGCTATTGTACGCGGACAAATGTTGGTTCCTGGAATGCGAAGATACTCTTCGACTAAGGGTCGAAGGAGCTCAAAACGCGAGGTTAGTGGAACTTATGTGCGAATGCATGGGGTAAGACAAGTGAGATGCTTAAAAAGGGGCCTAGAGCGGGAGATCCTCAACGCATCCTGCTCTGGCAGCCCATCTGGAAATTCACAAGAATCTGGAAAGGGACTGCTCTGGAACAGCTGTCGCACAGAGATAGTAGATTTCAGTGATTTCAGACATTTGATGGAAGGAAATCGCCCGTAATTTTGTATTTCAGTGTTAGACTTCGTCGTCTAATGAATATCAAACCGAGATGCTGGGTCTGATCTATGCGCTGGATAACCTGCATGAGGATCAGGTTAGTGGAAGGCAAGTCCTATTCGGATTAGATAATCCAGCTGTTTCATCACTCCAGAGTGTCCAGAAGCTCAATGCTCAGAAGGAACTGACACTGGCACTAAGTTAAATGACTTGTACGGATTGAAGAAAGGCAGAGATCAACATAGATAGGGGATTGGTCAATGATGTGATTTATAAAGGTACTCAAAGAAGTGGACAAAGAGACAAAGTGCAGACAAGCCAAAAGGATGATATAAGTTTCTGCATCAAGAGAGAAGTTCTAAGCCTCACTAGAAGAACATAGAAATTGCAGAGGTCACGTAAAGTAGAAGATGACCTCTGCAGTTTATGCCGTGAAGACAGTGGGGCATATACTGTGTCAATGTAGATTTTCTTCAATGAACGTAAGCGGATAATCGAACAACCATCACCCATGTCTTATCGACGGTATACATGCAAAAGGGCTCATGGAGACCACTCACGGCAAACCAGATTTGACATCTTGCCATCTCTTGCCGACTCCTTGTCATGAACTGTCACTTTCGTTGAATGAAGTGTTAGAGACAGCTGGGCACTCTTGAATACAGTTGAAAAGACCAATCTCAAGGCATATCAATCCTAACAAGCCATCATTTCGATTGAACTTGATAGAAACTCCGGTCTCTACTACCTCCTTTGCCTGTCCTCACTCGGTGAATCATTCCTCACAAGAATTCCCACGCAATTTTAGTAAAACAATAAATTTGCCAAAATTTTAACCGGATCCATATGTCAATATGTTTCTGGCTAGTCTTCTATCCAAGAAAAAAAAAATGGATGTTCACCGTCTTCATTCATTAATTTTGTTCGCCACACTAAATTAAGGCGATTATCTCATCATAAATTCATTACACCATTAACTCAATCAGAACACCTCAAGAAATCACTCCCGTCACAAAATCCCCTATATCCGGGTGATAATTAATCACTTTAACGCTGCATAGCTTTGGTAATATACCACCAAGAGAGCGTGTGCCAGCCTTTACCACATTAAGGTTACGTTAAAACTTCAAACAAATATTTACCCAGCCAGCATGCATCATCGTGTATTTTTGTATGCTTCTCGAGCGTCATCCCGAAAACGATTATTCGCAGACCGAAATAGATGAAAAAGATAAACCGCCAAGTTTTGGATAATTTATCACCTGTCAAAATGCGGGGGGTAATAAGCCTGGTTGGCTTTTTGTGGAGAGAAGTCTAGAATTCGTTTTGGTCCATGTGGTGTGCGGTCAATTAGAGAGCGAGTCCAAAACGATTGACGCCCACTTTTCGACGTACGCCTACTTGTCAACTTGAGTGACAACTCTTTGACAGTTGTCACACAATTTAAAATTCGTTTTGATATAATTTTTGCATAAATAATTTATTAACAGTTTCTCTCTGGTCAAAAAAAAAAGCCTACTTGCTTATATCACAAGGTTTAATCGTCATCCTGATCCTTGGGCACTTTCTAGAAACGCCTTGAGGTCTTGTAGTGGTAACCATCGGCTTGCAATGTATGTGCTGGCTCAGCTTCTACTGATGAGATACCTCCGAGGTTGGAGAATCCACCAAGAGATGCGGTTTGAAGACCACCACCTAGGGAACCGAGCGATGAAGCTGACAGATGTTGGACTTGAGCTGGAGCTTGTACTTGGATTGGGGCTTGGTACCTAATTGGAGCCTGAACAGGTGCTTGAGGTGGAATGTATTCGTTGACTGGAGCTTGAACATGAACTGGAGCTGGAGCATGGACATGGACTGGAGCCTGAACATGGACTGGAGCTGGAGCTGGAACATGGACATGAACTGGAGCTGGAGCTGGAACATGGACATGAACTGGAGCTGGAGCCTGAACATGAACTGGAGCTTGTTGTCTGATGGTCTGTTGCACACGGATTTGCTGTCTCACTGGTGCCTGTACCCTCAAAGGTGCTTGTGGAGGAATATATTCATTTACTGGAGCTTGAACAGGGACTGGAGCTGGAGCTTGTACCCGGAGTGGAGCTTGGGCTTGCACCCTAATTGGAGCTTGGTGTCTAACTGGTGCTGGTGGTGGAATATATTGGCTCACTGGAGCTTGAGCATGAACATGAACTGGAGCTGGAGCATGAACATGAACTGGAGCTGGGGCTGGAACATGAACATGAACTGGAGCTGGAGCTTGTACCCTTAGGGGAGCTGGGGCTTGTACTCTCAGTGGGGCTTGGTGCCTAACTGGTGCTTGTGGGGGAATATATTCGTTGACTGGAGCAGCAACATGTACTGGAGCTGGAACCTGCACCCTGATTGGGGCTTGGTGCCTAATTGGAGCCTGTACCGAAACTGGAGCTTGGTACCTGATTGGAGCCTGGACTTGTGGTGCTTGTGGGGGAATGTACTCGTTGACTGGGAGAGGAGCTTGAACTTGAATAGATTGTTGCCTGGCTGGAGCTGGAATGTGAACTGGGGCTGGGGCCTGAACTCTCACGGGTTGTGGGGCAGGGTTGAACTGAACTCCAGTTGGTGGCAAATATTCATAAGCTGGGAGCTCATTGACATCACGACGATGACGGTATCTCTTCACAGTCTTGTAACGGTAACCATCAGCAGACAGAGTATGTGCTGGCTCAGCTTCAACTACTTGTTGGCCATAACCGGCTCCACTAACAGTTGAGACTCCGCTTAATCCAGGTCCGTGCGACACTGCAGTCTGGGTATAAGCTGGACCCTGTGAAAGGGTTTGAACATTGTATGATGTTGGTGGTACATAGCCATTCAAAGGAGCAGCAACTGCTTGCTGCACTGGTGGCAAGTATTCATTCGATGGCAATTCGTTGACATCACGACGATGACGGAATCGCTTCACGGTCCTGTAACGATAACCATCCTCAACCAAGGTGTGAGCTGGTTCGGCCTCCAACAAATTGCTGCCGACGACATCATCGACAGGCGGCAGGTACTCAACAGATGGCCCTCCAGCGCTCACTGCGGCAATAATAGCCAATCCAACAATCAATAGTTTCTGCAGGATCAAAACGTCAGTAACAGTTAAAATATGAATCTCTCCACTCGAACCCTTACCATTTTGCAATTCAGTTTCCCTACTCCTCGTTTGGTATAAAAGAATCGAATGACGCTTTCAAATCGCCGATCACAACATTTATAGTCGCGAAAAAGGTGGCAGGCTTCTCCGCTCCCCGGCTGATTTAATGCCACCAGTCACCAGTCACCGAAACCAAAGCCAAAGATTGATCCCTCCTATAACGTTCTCTCATCAGAATAGGTTTGTTTTTCCCCATAACAAACAAAACTACTACTCGAATGCTTAGACTTAATTTAAATTCATTTCTACTTAAAAAAAAAAACCGAAATAAATAATAAAACTTATATAAGTTGGAAACAAACCCAGCGGCCAACTGGTTTTCTGCGGCAAACTTGCGTGACTTCGACGCGAACGGCACAAGAAGGCTTTCAATTCTCGGTTTTCCGTGTGAATAGAACCCGTGCACACACATACGGAAGTTGAGCATCGAGAATCTATCTAAAGATGGAAAAAAAAAATTCCCGAATGCCGCCCTACGGGTTCATTTAATATGCACGACAGTGTAAAAGATACTCGCAGACGTAGATGGGAGCTGTTTATTGGCTTTACGAAGTCGCGCGCTCTAAAATTAAGAACGCTTTCGATTTTTGGCAACATAATTATCCAATTATAGTAAAGGTTAATGCATGCAGAACGCCGACGATGAAAAGTGTAAACGGGGGTTAAATTGACCAAAAATTGCTGATTATCGTTCTCTCGCGGTTTAGTCAACATTTTAAGCAATTCGGAGGTCATGGTGTAGGTTTACGACCTTCCAGTTGACGTTGACTTTGACGTATGTCATCCGAGAGTGGGCTGTGACAGGTGACAGTTCATGATGTCATTCAGCAGAGGGTACATTGCCCCTTTGAAGGGCTGCATGTTACAGGTAAATGTCAGTTAGAGAAACTAACGAATGAAACGAGTATACATATAGTTGCCTGAGAACTAATTTGGATGACAGATAGTACAAACGTCAAGAAGCATGGGTGCTGTGGGATTTGAAGGCAAGCCACCTTAACAGGAAATAAAAGTTTAGGGGAGTATACAATCAAGAACCAGATGTGAGCTAGGAGGAAGTTGTGAGTTATCAGCGAGAGACCTTCATTTTAAATGTGACTTGAAAGATGTTACAGCATCTGTGTTTATTGACAGATGACAGATGAGTCAAAACATGAACGTAGGTGAGGTTCTATGGCTGTCCAAGCTAAAGCAAGAGCTTACATTGGGTAAGCGATAGGTGTACTGTAATAACATGGGAATTTAAGTCGGTCTTACATTCCATGAAGTAACAGCAGCTTGGCCTGTAGTAGGTAGCTGTCATATTTCACAAGACGTATGTAGAGACAAGACTTCTTTAGAGTCCTTTCCCTGATGACTTTAGCAACATTGCGAATATTGACGTCAGAAATATCTTCTGCTTCACAAGAAGCTCCAGTTGGTTCTGAATTCGAGAAGAAGAAGAACTTCGATGTAGCAAGGGACTCTAGCTATCTAAGCACTGCTATCAATTCCGACAACATCTCATAAAAAAAATTAAAAAAACCACTCTTGGCAATGACTGCTTTTTTGTGATGAAAAGGCAACTGAGTAGTGCTTACCTATCCCGAACAAGTAGGAAGATTCTATCAGCCCAGTATCACTTTATGGCACTGAAACAAGGGTCTTTGTATAAAGATATTCTTGGTTGTTTCAAGGGAAAAATATTTCGTAATATACTCAATTCTGTTTGGCTTTAAAGGAGCGAGTAAAACGGCGAAACTATACGAGCTGAACAATTCTATCGACCTAGTCACGATGGCGGTTGGACACCTACGCTCTGCCCCACACAGTCTTCAAACCTAACCCGGAGGGACAGAGGAAGACCTCACTTTTGGTGGTGCGCACAAGTAAATAAATAAATAGCTGGCGCGACAGCTCGGGATGAGCCAAGGCCTATCTTCTCGCAACCATTCATGTTGTGCGTGCTACATTTTTCGCACGAATGGAAGGGACCTACAATTTATCGCCGACTCCGAACGGCGAATTGAAAAGCTTTTTCATGACGGATTATACTCCCGGAGGCTTGTCATTCCCCGATGTAAGGTGATGCCGTGAAAAATGTTCGGTGCTCCTGGCTGGGGCTTGAACCTTCGCCGCCCAGTCAGCAGTCCAACGCACTAACCACTCACTCACGGGATGCACAAGTAGAAAGAGTTAAAGACCGGGCTTAATGAAGAGGATTTTCAGTTGATGTCCAAGTTCACTTCAAACTGTGATACCATCACCCGACGCATGTTTGGAAAATTGAACTGAGGTTTTTTCAAACTGCGCGGGATTTGCCTCAATCAGCAGTTGAATCGTCTGCTTTAAAGAATTTTGCTTTTCACGTTTGGGTTGGTCCTATGGACCATTTTCTCCATTACGAGATTGAATAAGCCAAACTCTGATGTATGTAACAAGCAGTTTGGCATTTGCTTCAAGACTCTAAAACAGAATTCTCAAAACATTCCTCTACTAGGATTTGGTGTAGACTGCTTATCTAAAAGGTTGTTTTCTGTGAATATGAGGTGACGCCGACAAGGACATGACAACCCTCTTTCTACTAGGAGATGTGTAGGATTGTGAACACGAAGATATTCGAGGGGTTATCTTCCATGATGTCGCCCAGGGAATATAGCATATGGATGTGTTAAAAGTCAAAAAAGGAGAGAAGAATGCTCATGTGGCATGTGCATACCCTGAATCGCAATACATGGGTTCATACATCACCATCGCTCCCTTAAAACATGAATTTTGCACCGAATAGTAGATTCCGTAATTGATCACAGCCAAAAAGGGCTATTGTTACCGAGAAACTTAGAGAAGTGTCTAAGTTTAAACCTCTTCCGAACAACTCATCATATGTAACCATGAATACATTCTAAAGTTATGTAAACCTAGCAAGTTGCGTAAGACTACTGTGGAGAGTGAAAATTAAATTCTTTCCTCATAATTTAATCCACAATTCTTCCAAAGACAGTAGGCTGAGATTAAAGATTAAAATACCGAATCCCTGATACACACTTAGAATGCTATTAGTTGCCACCTGTTGAAGATGAATAGTTGGCAATTTAATTTATGCAAATCCAAACCCTGTCACTTTAGGCTGTAGGTAGCGTGCATAATGTCTTTGTCTAAGGGAAAATGGTCAACAGTTTGCTTGCTGTGGTCGGGTTGAGAGGTTCAAACTTTTGTTATCTTTTCTAAACCTTCTTCTGTTATATAAACTAACATCCTGTTGAAATATATGCAACTTTGACACGAGGCACGTAGGGTGGACCAAGCACATCACAAACTTCTTACCACAATTGACATTTCTCATCGACGTTTTAACAGAACAAAGCCTTTTGACAGTCATACAACGAACCTCTGCCTGCCCCTACTTATGCAGGTTTTGTCTCACCTTATGGGTCGTACGACTTCCATCACGCCTATGCGCCCTGGACTTCTTATCGATAGCCCAGCGCCAGTTTTTTCTATGGCGACCCACTTTTCTTGCATCTCCTATGCCCCATTAATGGTCAAAGGATTGTAGAAGACTTTCACATCCCATTTTGACGCAAACAATGAACACATTTTGGACACAATTTTCAAAGTATGATTTCATTATATTAGCTCACCGCTGTCAGTTGCTCGTTCCCCAAGTCCGATTATTTTTGACAAATTAACTAATTAATGCAAAACAAAAACCAACAGCCCACAGCAGGACGTTTTTGATTGGATAAATCAACCAGTTTCTCAGCGTCTTTAGCATTTTTAACGATTTCCGTTTGTCTTCGTCGCCATATTTCAGTAGTAAATGTCATTTCTCGAATCGCATTCATCAAAGTGTCATTTGTCAAAGTGTCATACAGAAGCAGTGGAGCCGGTTTAAAGTCAGTATGCAGTTTTACTATTTGCATACTTAGGTGGCGCTACAGTTCGGGGCGAACCTGACACTAGTGGACCTATCTCAACACAGCCGCCAAAAGTACAACGAAAAAGTTTGACATCTACTCAAGACTTAAGGCGACATAGAAACCAACTCAGTTTATAACAAATTAACACAAGTTAATCTTCTTTCATCGATCGATAAATCGGAATTTTAAATTGCTTACTGCTCAGCTCAGCGAGCGTTGGTGTTCTTTTTGTTGGCGTTAATGAGCCCTACAACCCGGTTACACCGTGATTAACTTCAAAAATTAGTCTCACCAAAGCGGTTCTTCTCAGAAAATCTAATTTTGTTTTTTGCTTTGGTTGTGTGTGGAAAAATTTGATACAAAAGTGATTCGAACCGGTTGTCG
The DNA here is from genome assembly GCA_917880715.2 of Matsumyia berberina. Lineage (NCBI taxonomy): Eukaryota > Metazoa > Arthropoda > Insecta > Diptera > Syrphidae > Matsumyia > Matsumyia berberina. The sequence continues at coordinate 114,257,884 of OU862872.1, forward strand.
GTGATAAACGAACCGAATCGAGTAATCATTTAGGCCGCGATGATGTAACAGGTGACGGTCAAGTTCAATGTGTTCTGTAGAAAACGTCGGCCGACGAAAGTGCTATGGGTACGTAACGTATACGTTCTATCGCCTCTTGTCATTAATCCGACCGAAATATTTCAAAACGTTAATTATGATAATTGCAGTATTGCGGAGGTATTGTGTGTGCTGAGCATTTCATTAGTTATTCCATGATGAGTGGTAATTTGTGTTTGACAGGCCGACAACATTAAAAATGGAACTAGTTGTAGCCGTAGCTTGACGTCAATGATATTCTGCACTGACAGTTTGAGTATCATAGCGGAAAAATAGTGGTATTGCGAGAAGATTTATGGGTAAATTTTGAAGGTGGGAACTGGTTGAGCGGAGGCTATTTTTGGTTTAGACTCTTCCCCACTCCTAGAATAAATTGATTTTTGACATTATTGTGCTGACATTTTGCTTTTAGTGTCGGCAACGTTGGGCGTTTTGTATTTTGTAACTGAAGGTCGGATATATTCTGAGAGAACTGGGAGCTTACTCTTGACGCTGTAAGTGTCAACTGAAGTCATGATTTTTTGTAGATGTCAGTTTGACATTCAATGCTGACTAGCGTGCGCTGAACGGATTACGACTATTTTCAAAGTAGACCACCGTCGTTAGAGAAATCAGAGGAGAGAAGAGGAATGTACCGACGCATGTTGTTTTAAATACTTGCGGCTGGTAGTGATGAGGAAACTCAGAGCTGTGCACATTCATGTGAAAAGCAAAGTGTTTTGAAAGCATCCATGTAGTCATCAGATTCCTCGAAAGTAGGTAATGTATGGCTCGCTGGATATGTAAAACGATAAGAAAAATTAATTTGAAGGAGAACCATTCGAATTGAACCACAGTAGGCTCCCTCAAGTCAATATTACCTAGATCTCCTATAGAAACAACTGTCAAGACTCTGAAAACTAGTGGTAGCGAGAGCAGAATATTCACAGAGCAGGTGAGGGACGGTTTCGACTTCGTTTTCATCCCAATAGCAGCTGCAGTTTGTCAATCGCGTATGCTTCCAACGTTGGACCACATAATCACCCTGGTTATGCCTCATTGTATAGCCCTCTGTTTGCGTCAATGAGCGGGGTATTCCCACGCAATTTAATCCACATTCTCATTTCCCGAAATAGCACTGGCTTCTGATACCCCATTTAGACACTGAAAAGCTAAGCCGACTTTGGCTCGATTGCTGCTGGCTTCAAAGCCTTACCGCCGGTCTGGCTGTCGCTGTAGACAGTCATAACTTCACTTTACTCAATAACACGTATTGGGGTGAATCAGAACCTCGACCAACAAGCCTCTCCAGGTTCTTAGCCAGCCCTTAGTTGAGACTATCAGGCTTGTTTACTTCGTATGTGTCTTGTTGGGTGGTGTTGGTGACTTTAAGATGCTCAAGGATCACTGGAGCAAGACGAGTTCGGAGGAGATAACTCGGCGAAAATTCGATATTGGTGGTGGAAATTCGGAAGTTGGTGGAAGTTGGTGATTTTAGCCTGCTTAACCGATTGGTGGTCACCGTGGATCAGTAGTTAGTGCGTTGGACTGCTGACCGAGCGGCGTGGGTTCAAGCCCCAGCCAGGAACACCGAACATTTTTCACGGCACCACCTTACATCGGGGAATGACAAGCCTCCGGGAGTATAATCTGTCATGAAAAAGTTTTTCAATTCGCCGTTCGGAGTCGGCAATAAATTGCAGGTCCCTTCTATCCGTGCGAAAAGCATAACACGCACAACATGAATGGTTGCGAGAAGCTCATCTCGAGCTGTCGCGTCAGCTATTTATTTATTTTATCAAACCGATTGGCGAAGGGTTTGCGTCTTTGAAAAGCAAACTTGCGAGGAGTCTCAGCCAAAGACTGTAAAATATCGCTTATAGGGTTGACAACCTTTTGACACATGACTACAGGGCGTTGATAATGCGACAACTAACCTCTATTCTTTCCGTCAAAAACTCTCTCTAAACACGAAAATACCCTACACAGACAACGATGAAATATTGTTCCATTAAAAAACCCAAAAACCCACTGAACCGAAGAAATTCTGAATTGAGATTCACATTTCAATGAATACCCTCAGCTTACACTTACGCTTGACATCCTCCGTCGGTCACTGTGATCCCGTGCTCTGTCGAGGACGCTTTCTTAATGAATTTATCGTAACTTTCACCTCTTTTCACTAGAAATCAGCATTTTCATGTTTCCACTGACCGCTCCCCCCTACATCCTAAAAAGGAAGTCCATTTGCTTTTATGACTTTTGATCCTTTTCAACCCGAAAAGTAAACGACGAGAAAGACCAAGGGAGACACCAAATAAAAGTCAAAAAATTTTAAATCAAATTGCTGGAGAATTTCCATTTTGAAAGTTCACTTCTCTCGCCGCACAAACGACCGGAATTGTCATATCGTCCATACTGGGAGTTTTCATGAATTTTCTACATGTTTTTCAACATTTTCTATTATTCCATCGTCGGTTATTGGATGTGTAACTGGGTGGGAAGGCGGTATCTCCATTGTTCATTTCCTAAATGGACGACACATATCCACATGATAGAAGCAACAAGGAGTCCAAAACGTAATGTCAGAATTTTTAATGCTTCTGACACGCAGTAGCTTATGGACATGAAATGGTGTGGAAGCAACAAATGGATTTTGTTAGCTTCTGGTTTTCTGTCCAACGGTTTGTTTGAACGATGAAGAGAACTGAAAGTGTCACCCCAAATGAGAGGAAGTTGGCTTTTTCCGAATGTCATCGCTGCAAATTAAAGTCGATGCTGAACATTCGGATGCTTCTCAACCGTGAAATGGAAGACAATCGCAAGGACTACTAAGGTGGATTGGGGAAGTTTTCATAATTTCAGTTAAAATCAAGGATTTTGTCCTTTTCGAATCCCTGGCCGAATTGTCGACAGAGCCAAAAGAGCACTCGAAATCTATCTGCCACTAATCTGTAACAGGTCTAGTGGACACCTTGAGCCTGTCGCTGTCACTTCACCCTATTATTTGGAAGACGCTTCTCAAACGATAGTTCAACTATTGGAGCCCATTCCCATTGGAAGTCTCTCTCTCTCTCATTGAAATCGACTATGACAAGAAGTGTATAAGATCCTCCGACCAACACTGCTTTTGATTCCACTCGACACGCCCGAAATCCCTCGTTAAACGCGCTCAATAAATAAAGGAAAACTGGATCAACTTGGTTTACTGGTTCTCAGCTCATAAGCAGGCAGACAGTCAGAGTTTAGACTACTTAGAGATGCAGTCTCTCAAGCCATTAATGTTTTCGTGACTATCATTCATCTGAATTCCAAGGTCAGGCAAACAAAAATCAATAAAAATCCACTGGACCACTACCACCTCATTATAGCTCCAACCACAACCACAACAACGACCGTAAGCTTTTATTTTCGAAATGCAACTTGATCCAATCAAACTTAACCGCGAAGACGACACCGTGGAACAAGAGGCCGATTTATAATGATTCGCAAATTTTTCACGATAACTTAATTGTCACAACCGGAACCACAGAGGAATCTCGTCCCAGCAACAGGTTTGCATAGTATCAAACATGCAGCGACTGAGTTAATATAAATTTTATTCACTGAATTGGAAATTTTGGTCAAAAACGTGCCACAACACTGATCCACGGTTGGTCTGCGTTGTCTCAGATGTAGTGCTGTACCGTCCTATACTGATATCCTTCGGCGGTCAGGACGGCTGACTCGATGAGTGCCTGCTGAAACGGCTGCAGAATTGACAGAGAGGCTATGGAAGGACGAGCTATTTCCTCGGGCGATGGTCCTTGATAGCTGTCTTCCCTCGCACCTCCGGATGATGGTATGGCAATCTCGTCTGGCGACGGTCCAATGAAATTCGAATCTGGAAGATTTTGCGTTATGCTCTTGGAATCCGCGTAGAGATCATCGAAGGTGGCCGGACTGGCGGAGTGTAGTGCCTCCCGTTTGTGTCGTACGATCCTGCCAACTCTGTACCGGTAGCCATCTTGATCAAGCGTGTGCGCAGGCGGGCTCGTATCATCCTGTCCGGGGTATTCCTCCAGCGATTGCAGTGTGTATTCCGGTAGCGCTGGTGGTATGTATTTGTTTTCGAGCCCCAACGACGCAGAAACCACGACGGCCAGTAGTAATCCAATTGTAACGATCGCCTGCAAATGAGAAGAGCACTGTTTTATGGTCCCGCCGTTGGCTTACTGTGCAAGGTTCCGTTTACCATTTCTCCAAGCTATATTCCACACCAAGAAATGAGTCGCAATTGCAGTTCATTTCCATATTTATAGACTTTGCCTCGACTTGATCCGATAGAACTGCTTTCTGCTATTGGCCAAACCGCAGAGCGCCGCGGCAAAAAAAATGTTTTTGTGTTCAAAAGAATAGAAAATAAAAATAAAAACCAAACGGAATGTTTTTCGAAAAGTAATTGATGTCCACAGAAGGCGGAGGCGACCGGAATGACCGGAATTTCATTTGATGTGATAGATTCTTAGATTCAGAATCGATGCTTGAGTTCGAATGGGGATGCTTGCTGAAGTTGAGGTGAGACTTTGCGAGAGTGTGAATCACTCGTTACATCCGTATTTCTGTGGTTAAGTGAGCAGATTAGGTCCACGAGACCGGGTGGAACTAGAAAAACATGCTCGTGGGATTATTGGAATTCGGAGAACACCTCAATTGCGTCCGACGTCAATTTCTGATGAAAGACAGCCATTCCAGGCAAATCTCAATCAATAATTGACAGAGCATTGTGGATTTCTTGAGAACGGCGATTTAATCTGATAAGACTGAGAGCGGAACTACAATCAAGTGGTTTACCAGATGCTTTTCAATGCTACGAAGGACAGGGCAGCAAAAAGCCGACAAGTTCTAATTGATTTACCGGCAAAATGTTAACGCGTGCCAACTGAATCTTTGTCATCTGTGAAGATGTTGATAAAATGTTCTCAGGTCTTGTTCAGGAACCTTGTATTTTTCAAGAAAGGTTCACAGGACTGCCTGAACGCACAATGAAGGAATATAGTTAGGTTCTACCAGAAGGCAGTTCCAACCGTTGTATCTCCGCCCATACCTGCATCGGATCTTGTGGTGAATTGGGGCAGTACCTAAACATTTGAAGCGTCATTGGTTTATGACTTTTTGGAATCTCCTCCCATGGGAGAGAAGAACTACAGCGTTAAGGTGAATGTCCAGAGCATAGCGCGGGCAGCACCAGCGCTTACAGCAGAGGAGAGCTTTTACTCGGAATCGCAGCGAGCAAAAATGTCCTCACTGCAAGTAGAGGATACGATTTACGGACATGTAAAGATCCCGAAAAACGTGAAAAACGGCTACCTGAGGGTATGTCACAACTAATACCTGAGATAGATTGCTTCTGGATTGAGAGTTCGGAGAAGCGAATGGATTCATGATAGATGACAGCTCTTAGAAGAATGTAAATCAAGCCTATCATCTCAGCCTGGGGAGAAAAACTCTAGTACACAAAGCTTTAATGTTATCAAACGCATTGCATGAGGTTAGGTGTGAGGAACAAATATCTTGATCGCATGGGAAATCCAATCAGTGCATGGTAGCAGTGAAATATGGTAATTGAATGCGTTTAACGCTGTGCACTTCAAAATTACTTGACACAGAGGTACCAAGCAAAACGAAAACGCGAAGAACCCGACCAAACCGGGGTTGAATCTCTGAATATTTTTTAAGTCCTATGCCATTCTCTACTCTGTGTAGAGAAACAGGGAAGGACATGATCGAATAATGGGTCACAACCAAATAAATAAGAAAGTCGAAATCATGCTTATTTTGTCAGATGAAGGGTTCCGTGTCTTCTGAACAATGTTCGTCCCCTTTTGTGAGTTGCTCGCGTCGTCATGCTTAGAACTTCTATCTTGGTAAAGTCGACAGACATTAGAATCATCATTGTGGCCTGTTTGCACATGAAGAGACACGACGCAACTCAGGTTCGAACCTGGAATTAGGTCAAAGTATTTTGCGGCCTTCGCAAGTGTCGGACCAATGTCGTTCGTTCGACGGTCTAGAAGGTTGGAATTGAATTTTTCCTAGGTTTGCCGGAATGACGGAAATTGCGTATGCCACTTGCTATGTGCAAACATCTACTTAAACTATGGGAGGTAGGCACGATTTGCCGAATTTCCCGACGAGTCTGACCCATACTAGATCAGAATCGATCCAATGGTATGATCTTGCTAAAGCGTTATCAATCTGCTCATTGGATGTTGTCCGAGAAATCTTCATGCCAATTGGCTAAGCCTCTCCTCTAATGATTTTTGCAGAAACTGCAGGGAAAAGGAGAAAGTGCTCTGCACCTGTCCAGTCCAAAAGGTCCAAAAGAAGATTGCTACATTTGAGGGCATTTCTTCTTGATAATCTGGGCGACATTGGACAAATTGACGTTAGAAGTATCCTCCGATTCATATGTAAAAAGCTCTGGCTGGCTTAATTAGTCCATGGTGTACCTTGGGATTACTGACAGATCCTGTGGTATCACAATCGACCTACTTTGGTTCAAGTCTGTCTGCATCTTAGGCATCCTGGATGCGGACAGTCACCTTAACCTAACTTGACCTTCTCAAAGATTTCGCACGTCGGCCCAATCGTTCATCGGTGACAATAGGTGAGTCTTTTGCTCGCTTATGTTCAAGGGCTTTAACCACTTCAGCTACTACTAGGAGTCATACCAGCGAAGAAAGGACTCTTCTTTTTGTACTCTCTAGGTTAGAGAGCTGAAGAGTCCCATGATAAACCAGTTCCCTGAACGTGCAGAAAGCAATATCAAGTGCGCAATCTTTGACAAGGCGTGATTTTCAATTTTGTGAACCACTCTGTGAAGGGTGTATGCATTTGGCGATTTGGTTGCTATCCCTGAGTGCGTCCCTGTGGATTTTAAAGGAGAACAAGTGAGTTTCTCTATCTCTATTAAGTGGTAGTCCTTCCTAAACCAAGTGATCATTGAGTTTTTCAATCACCGAGGTAGCCAGCGGTACAGTAAGCCATACAGCCCATTTGTTGTTTAATGTAGGGTATGAACTTCTTCAGATTTTGATCATAATAACCTGATTTTTCTTAAATCAAGGCCTTCAGCTTTTAGCTGAGAGTCAGACTTCAAGAGTGAGATGTGTCAACAAAAGTTAAGAATAAGTACAGTATCGACTGAAAGTACTTCGAACTCAGTATGAACAGAAAAATAAACTCCAGCAAATACTTCATAGAATCATAAAACTCGTTTGAACGTTCGAACACTTAAGACCCAATGTTAAGATTAAAAAAAAAACTCTAAATGAAACCTTAACCGTTTCCTTGATTTGTCTATGTAAATCCATCAAAATCACTTTTAAACTCGAAGACATCTGTCTGCATAATGTTTCCATTGTCGCTGTCAGAGCTTATTCATCACAAAAATTTAACATCTAAATCACATAAATTTTTGCTAATTTTTGCAAATTGCTTTGAAGTTCAAAAACAAAAATTCAGCCCCGTGGTCGAAAGATTCCAAAAATAACAAAAAAAAAAAACACAGCCATCGGTGGTAAATGTCATTGGGAATCCATAATTTTTGGGTGACGGTTCGATGAATTATACCCAAAAGTACCCAAAAAGGCGTCTCTCCTCGGTGGATAAATCACAAGCCAGCTTAGCTCATGAGTGTGTGATTGTGATTGCCATGTGATGCGATGACATTTTAACAAATCATCACTCCCCGAAGCCGAGCGCCGTTTGACATTCCATTGTTGCTCCTTATCAGAGGGCTGTCAGTCAAGCGTCTTATGACTGTCGGAATTACTTTTCAAAAATGATGACACAATATAAATGCGTGCATTAAGATTTATAATTCGTGCAAAATGGGGCTTTTCGCCGTATATATAAGTTGATTTGGGTCTATTGTGCTGCTGCGAGTGTGTGTGGGGGACTGGGGGGCTCGTCGCCTTTTGAGTTGTGAAAAAGTGAAATCACTTTGCCTTGTGTAATAATTTTTTTCTTTTTTCCAGCCCACGACACGGAAAAGGGTTAAAGGCGGTCGTGTTGGCAGGGAATGTGGTTTTAAATTGAATGCTCACCGAGATAACATTGTTTGGGGAGGCAATTTCCTAATGGGGATCTTCCCATTGTTGTGCCAGAGAAAAGGATGACATTTGGGTTCTGATGTGCAGACTTTGATAAACATAATCGTAGGCATGGAAATTTTTTTTTTTTTCAAAATTTTAAATGTTCATATGGTTGAGTTCAGCTCGGTGGAGTATTATAAGTCTCGGGTCTAATAAGGTCTGGGAAATATTTGTTTAGAATCATCCCCACCATCGAACGGATGAAATCTTTCGTCAACGACTTGAGTGGCCCCTATGAGTGCGATCCACAATCGACCTACAGCAGAACCTCCATTTCTTGATCAATTCTAAGACCGTGTATGTAAACATTTATAGAGAAGAACTATTCAGAGCCATGTCTGGTTTCCCTGTCAAACTCATCTATTTGTGCAGGACGGCGCTTCATTCAGATAGCCGAGCCGAAATTGAGGCAATTGTTTCACATGCAAAGTCAAGTGAGAATATCTACATAGCCTTAACGAACTATGCAGCAGAAATAATGTGAACCTCTTCTGGATAGAGAGTATTGAAGCACCAGACTCTCTAGCAAAACATGGGGCATAAGAATCCTTTAAAAGGGCATAAACTGTTCTGCAGAATAGGCAGAACCCTCTAATTATTCTCAGGGCAATAAAGAGGTTGATACACTACTTATGAACTAGGGAACACATTCAAAAAAGGTTCAAAGGGTTCATCAGTTTAGTAACGAATGAGTAACGAGCTTACCGAGACCTCTGATGTCTAAAAAGTATTTGGGCAAGGAGACGTGGTGTCAAGCGACATCGTTAACGTTATACCTGAACGAATTGTGTTGAACCTCCTGTCAACATCATAAGCACAATCCTTCAAAAGTTTGTGGACCTACAATGACGATGATCATGATATCATTACCAGAACCCAGAGAGATGTCACCTGTGCGTTCACAGTTTTAGAGGCAGATGGTGTTTAAATAGGTTGTGCGGTGAACGAGGACAAGGCCAAGTATTTTCTGCCAACAAAAAGAGACACCAGACATCGACGAGTTAGACAGAACTTCACTTCACAGTGGACAGCTATAGTTTCGAAGCTTTGTCTATAGTGGATCTTCTATAAATATTTCCCGTCAATCACTCTACCTTTGGGTTGAGAAGGCGATAGAGCAGTTAGGTCTTATTTCGAAGGACTTAGGACCCTCTACGTAAGGCCTTATAAACTCTTGTGCTCCACTTAAACAACCGCAGATATCGAAGTCATCACAGAGGAAATAGGGAATGTTTCAATTCAATAAGGACGACATTAGGAAGTTTATAGCCTTTCTTTCAGACTACTTAGACAGTGCGCCTACTCTCTTCAGATGAAACTGACGAGCTTATTCTCTATGAATGTTCAACCTTCACTTGAGATACTTCACAAGGAGATTTCCAAAAACAAACATTTCAGGAGGGGTGTTTATACTAAATCGTACACAATGGCACAGTAAATTGGACCTTAAGCATCCCAGTTCTATACTTTGGCACTGAAGCATGTACTGTATCGTGAGCGAAGGAAGTAACCCTTGATGGCTTCGAGCGAAAAATAATTTGTAAAATTATTCGAGGAAGAGATTCAACGACAAACTACATGCATTGGACGTTTGAGATAGGCTAGGAAATGTAGGGCTCGCAGAGATTTCGAATTTAATCCGAAGTGGGTTTAAGCGGAGTAGCTCTGTCACAACAGAACGGTGTGGACCTCCTTCATGCTCGATAAAAGCAATCATTTAGGATAAAACAACCCAAAAGACAGATCATACTGAGCTGGACGCATGGCATCCAAGGCCCTATGGGCGGTACTAGATCGAAGGGAACTCCTGAACTCTGCCTTCTGCGGAAACATGTCATGAGACTCGGACTCGTGAATACGACATATGCCTTTGTCGAGTACATGATACATCTACTGCGTGAATGTCATGGACTCACTTGCAATAAAAGGAAATTTTCAGATAGCTTCCAGAAGAATTGGATCGTGATGGAGCCCTTGTGGTTAGAAGTGCGATTAGCTTCATAAACCCTTCTTTATCGACCCTAACATGAATCGGAGTGGCGGTAGAGAAAACCTTCACCATAAAAGGAGTGCAGAAGTAAAAGAAGAGCTCAACGAACTGAGAGGGTGCATCAGGATCATATCATAAGTATTGATACTATTTCCCTCTGCAGACACTTGGGAATAAGGGTTCCAGCTTGCATCGAACCTCTCCATCGCTAGACCAACATAAGATAAGACGAACGTCATATGCAGGGCAGTTAACGGTCAAGGTAATAACAACTTCAATGCCAACGTGAGACAATGCTCTCGGAACTGACCTCCCTTAGGTTGTTTTCTATCTACGCCCAAACCAACCACAACAAGGTGTTTATCCCGTAAAACCAGCTCGCTAAATCGATAGCGCGTCTCTCAAATTTCCAAACTAATCGCCTCCCACATTTATTGGACTTTTGTTATTCTAAAGCCAGCCAACCTCAGGTGCCAAGACTCATCCAATCAGGTCCGGCGAGTTTCCCCGTCATGGCATTATCATAATTTTACAATTATAGCCTCAGCTACACTGTTTGTATGGTCTTCCACCGTTTATGGTCTAGATAAACATTTAACCGCGTGATCTTGCCCACCAGAGCCGAAAATGAGTCAATAAAATCGGTTTTGACCTCAGCCACTGGGCGCTCGGATGCAGAGCCACCATATCCGCCTTCATTTGCCATTCAAATTTGTTCGGACAAAAGGTTTTGATCGGATGCATCGATAATTCACCACGCAGTGAGTCTCCTGCCGTGCGGAAGTTTTTTTCTTTTTTTGTTACGGATTTCGGATCTCGGATCAGTAGAGATGGGCTTTTGGTTTTGATCTCATTGCAGGTTGACCGCCGGGCCGGTGAGAGGGAGGTCACATCGCTCAGCGCCAGCCGAGAGGCAAATATGCCCAACCTGTCATTAATCAAAATCGAAGTGTTGACGTTCCTCCGGTTGACACTTTCATAGGTGGGGAATGCGTGCATTTCGAACTGTCGCCGGAGCCCTACAATAATTAAGAAAACACAAAATAATTGTTTATGGACACAGGTGGAGAGAGAGATTTGAATTTTTCGGAGCCACGGCGGTTAGATAAGTTTTTGGAGGTCATGGGAATACATTTGTATAACGTCAGCGTTTTGTTTGTTCGTCTCGAGAGGAGCCATCGGATCGAATTGATATGCGGTATTTTGGTGAAAGGTAATGGCGGAGGTTTGATCTTCTCATGGCTATCGGGCGGAATGGCTACCGCTGCTGGGGCTGACTGCTTTTGGGGGAAAATGACGACAACAAAAACGATGGCGAACCGATGAATTTGAATTTAGAACTTGTTCTACAAATATTTTCGCTAGAAATCAACTTTTGCCGAATTTAGCTTCGTGATTTGTTTTGTTTTCTGATTAATAAAGAGGAAGCCTGGGAATGAGCTTCATCGGCGGAATAATTATTTCAATCAATTAAATCATTGTCAAGATTAAGTTGGAGTTATGTAAGCTAATCGTTTATGTGAAGACTTTCTTCTAAGTTTGACACGAAAAAAAAAAAAAAAACACATTAGCCCGATGATTATGCATTCTTAATGTTTAAAGCGAGTCTGCGAAAGGATGATGTAAGGTAAGAGGGTTGTGTGCTATGCTTAGGACTTTGTTTCTTGCAATCAAGAAGCCTCTCTGAGATGGTTTGGGCAATTCTCCATCTCTTGTCTCTTGTTTCATGCTCTCGAGCTGTGGTACCTCCTCGCTTGGTTCCACTTTAGATAAGGGCTTCCCAGTGTAAAAACTACTGAAGCTATACATGCTGTCCACTGTGACGTTCTGTCCGATTCTTCCAAGATGTCTATCTTAAGAGCTTTGTGGACTGAGCTTTGTACTCATTTTACGTTTCTAAGCTTCCGAAATGTCGGGGTTTTTTTACTTGTCTTTCCCTATCCCCTTCCTTCTTCGGCAGCTCCTATTCCCTGTTTGGTTTTGTCTGATACGAGGGTTGTTTCGATGGTCATTGCTTTGAGAGGACTCGTGTGGCCTTTAACTTTGCCAAACAGTGAAATTTCCCTGGCCTGCATCTTCATCTTCATTGATGAGTGCATCTTTCCATATTTTTGTAAAGCTCAGAGGACCTGGTATTTTGGGTTTCTGGACTGCGAAAAATGTGCCCTCTAAAGGTAGGTCCGCTGTTGAGACTTTGCTCGATTCAAATGAGTTAAGTGATATCCAGCGATGAGGCTGTCAACAGAGTGGTAATCTCGAGTAACGGAAAACATCTTCTTGAAAAAGATACCTGCTCCTGCTGTCATTGTACCCTTCTTGTTGATTATTTTCGACATTTTTTGCTACCAAACGAACGAGAGCCTAACTCACATTGTGTCCCGTCAGTATGCTCTGTATGATCCATCTCGAAATTTGCAGGTTAAAAGAAGAATTTCCTGCCAACGTCCTCAAAATGCAAAGCTGAACTCGCTCAACCTTGTTTGGGTCTATGAGTAGCAACAGAATCTGATGTGAATGAGGAATGGTACCTCTTTGGATTTTCGGTCATAATTTGAGTCCAAAGACCTGCTGGCGTCCTTTGTCCAAGTCGGAGCTTGTATTCACAAAGTTTAGGTTACAATACTGTTTAGGAAAGTAAAGATTTTAGAACTGCGAAAGTGAGCTTTTTCGTCAACCTATGACCTGTTGTTCATTCTCAATCGTACTCCACTTAAATCAAACTCTCTAATCACAGGTCACTTCCCTTTTTTGAAAGCAATTTACTAATTAATATTTGTCCAACACCATTCTGACATTGAATGGCGTCAAACTGGCACCGAAAACAATTCAAATCATCGCACTTATTACAGGACTTGTTCTGCAAATAACACATCATTTCACGGCTCGAGTAAAACCCCCAATTGGCAATGTTGTATGCCGACCGCGACCAGGATAATTGCTAACAAATAAAACATGAAATAGTTTCAGTCGCTCTAATTCACTCCCAGCTGTCCAACAAGTCCATTCATCATCTTTCTCACGCCCCAACTGTAGTTAACAAATTCAAAATTTTCCATCAGGATAATTATGTTGACAATGGCAACACCCAACAAATCTCCTGCTGTCGTTGCGCCCAATTGAATACAATCGTTTCCGTTGCAAACTAAACCACCTAAGCCTATGCAATATAATTTGTGATGGTTTTGTGTATATTCATTGGACTCGGCATAGCCCTAGGCGAGAAGGAAGTTCACAAAAATTGATAAAAGTCGCTATGGACGGCGCGGATGCAATTTCATTAATTCACTGCAATCCGTGGATAAATTTCATTAGCATTTCAGAGCGGCGCGACGTCTGCCTGCTTTAGTTAGCTAATTTGGCTCTAGTCTACGGTCAGCCAACAGATGGCGCATTTTAAATTTATTAATTAATCGCGACCGGAGTTGATTAAAACATACCGTGCACAGGGACACTACACCGAAATGCGAAACTGAATCACATTACCAGAGTCCTGTCGCCATCGGCAAAGGTTTGTTTGATCGCAATAAATTAAAATAAATTTCCCGAATTAGTTATTCATAATTTGGACGACCCGAACTGAATCGCCCACCACTAGAGGAGGGTGGGGGGTTCGGATGCACTTTTGTTGTCCTTGCTTGAGAGGAGGGAGTGCAATTGCAGCAGACAAGCAATTGCGAAAAGGCGTTGTAACAATAAATGTAAATTAAATCCAAAGTAATGGATCGAACCACGCTCGATTGGTTTTGTATTTGCACGATTAATTAGAAAGTCGTTACGGGCAATTACTGTGGATGTGGAGTTATGGTAATTTAGCGGTAAACGGTGGCGGGATTTCGTTTTTTACGCGCTTTTTGTTGATGCGTTTGATTAAATTTTGATTTTCAATTCAATTAGTGGCGGAAATAAATCGTTTAGATAAAGCTAGGGGTGAGTGGGATGTTTCTGTGCATAAGGACATTCATCCGTACAGGCGAGTTGAATGCAAAAATAAAATAACGTGCTAGGCCTTCAGGCGATAGAGGTCCTCCTTCTGAATTTTGTTGCACAAATATGCAAGAGATCTGTCTTTTAAGCGAAAAGTTAACGATCATACAGAAGACAAAGCCGACAGTCTTCAAATATTCGTTTAGAGATGCCAAGTCCCTGAGAGCTTTGGGATCTTGTCCGCTTTAGTAGAAGCGTCAGTTTTCTAACTGTTATTCGACTGGTCCGAGTTGCAATCCGAACCGAGACGATTCAGTTATTTTCACCAGTTTGCTTCTGGTTTGAAAATCTCGTCTACGGTCCTAGGATATTCCCGAAAAAATCACAGAATGTCATTCCTCTTCGAGAGAGACCTTAACTCTTAATCCCATATCTGACATTCTGCCACTAAGCCCGCGTGCACAGCGTAATTCTTATTGGCCATCCTCTGAAATTCAATAAAATCTGTGTAATCCCATGAAATTCATTCAACCCAATCAGCTCCATGGCTACCAAGCACCCCACCTGCATCAGGCTCTCTCACACAAGTGAACTGAACATTTTTAATTTGTTCAAACGAACGAATTCCGTTTGTACATATACCCCGGCCACACCGCACGCTGCCTGCAGTTAGGACACAATAGAATAATCCAATTCTGCAAATCAAAACGCTGGAAGTAATACACGATTGGGTAGTGCGAGTCCTGTTCTTTTTTTTTTTTCATCGTCGCTTTTCTAGTTGTCAGACGTCAGTAACACTCCACGGTTTTCGATTTAAAATTGGTGTCTAGCTACTGTTGCCACCTCTTCTCCGACCACAAATGGCAAATTTTCAAATATTTGCAAACTACGCGTCGCGCCGTATGTAGATGCGCTTTCCATGCGTCTGCACCGAAATGCGGGTACAAAATTTAGTTTATTGCCAACGGGAAGTGGCCAAATCGCTGTTTGCCGAAACTCTGAATGCACTCACTCACTCCATTGGGTCTGAAGCCGCCCACGGACATATGATAAAATTTTGCTTTGCTTTACGAGAATCGTTTGGATATTTCGCTGTTTGATTGCGGCAATGATGTGGCAGGAGGGATTGCCTTCCAGCCAGACAGGACATTGTGCAGATTGAAATATATTTTTGAATGTTTCTATTGCATTTGAAGAAGTTATAGGAGGACTCTAGGAAATTTGCTGTGCCCAGTGGAAGTTAATTAAAACGCTAAAAGGACTACATAGTTGAAGTACACCGCCATTATCCTTCAACGAATTGACAGAAATGTAAGTTCGCCTCGTTCATTCATTTGCATATTACCTGACGTCCTGTTCATTTGTGCTAAGGATCTGTGCCTTGAAGAGGTTGGCTCTGTGATTTCAGAAATTGTGAGGGGAACACTTAAGATCTCTTTTGTGGAGAGAATATTAATTTATATGTAGTTAGTGGAGGATGCTGTGTCCGGAGACTTAAAATTGATTTGACTGAGGTTTTTGAGACTCATAATGTCTTAGGTTGGAGTTGGTTAGATAGGTCGAGTAATAAAAAACGTTTTCCAGAGATAATTGGCACTTCTTCAGTCCGATTAGGGGGTAATCTACGCGTCTATCAACGCGGAAAATCTTGAAATATCGACTGTGCTTTCATCTTGATTTGTCAGAACGGTGCTATCGCCGCCGAAGTTTCGGTCAATTTGTTTCTCTTGGTAACTGGCCATCCCTTGCTCTGTTGCAGATGTCATGCTGATGGGATAACTTTTTTTTATAACGCAAGAGGATCAGGAGAACGAAGATGGAGCATGAGAAGCGCGTGATCGAGGAAAAGAGAGATGTTACTGCAGGAATGAGGTTCGGAGGTTTTACCAAAGGGTAAAAGGAATCTATCAAGGCTACAAAGTCCAACCGAGGCCTGGATGAACAAGGGAACATCGTAGCAGAATCGCAGTCGATGCTGTGGATATGGAAGAACTATTTCTGCAGACTGCTTAACGGCGACGACGATGAAAACCAACAATTAATCGCCCCAGTTCTGCTCTATAGCGCAGAGATATGGACTCTGTCAAAAGCGGATGAGGTTGCTCTTGGCTGCTCCGAGAGGAAAATTCTTTGGGTGATTGTCGGTCCCGTCTATATAGACGGTGAATGGAGGAGGAGAAACAATGATGAACTCTACGGGTTGTACAGCGACATCGACTTAGACAGAAGAGTGAAGCTCCAACGACTGAGGTCATGTAGAGCGGATGGATATCAATGCTCCGGCCCGGAAAATCTTCGAATCAACACCAGAGGGACGGCGCAGTAGATAAAAACCGTGACTCAGGTGGCGCACGCAAGTGGAAGGGAACCTTAACGAAGTTTACGGAACTGGAGGCTGGAAGCTAGAAATCGAGCTGACTGGAGACGCTTGTTGGTTTAGGCCCTGGTCCACCCCGGACTGAAGGGCCACCTTAAGTGAATGAATAAGTCTCCTTCTCTCTATTTTTCGCGAGCCTTTCCCTATATTTTGGGCAGCTATTGTTCGACATGATCGTTGCTAGTGTGACGGTTGCCTTTTTCAAACAAGAGAGGCATCGACTTAGCCTAACCTTCGCTTTAATGAGTGGCAAGACAACACATCTGACAATGCCTGACACTTTCGCAACTCAAGGATTTTTTTTCAACCTTTTCTAGTCCATTTGATGAAGCCATCAAAAGGTTCGTCCTCTTCTTTCAACAATGCTACTTGAATGCGAAATCAAAAGTATCACCAATTCATTATCAGCATCCTGGCAATAGGACAGCATCCCTTATATTCGCCCTAATCGCTTTAATCCACTATTACTGTTATCTGTAGTCACAAACAAGATGGAAAGACGAACCGCTTAATCGAGATTTTCTCCGCCCTCATTCAACCAAAGAATGTCCTTTTCGGGACAAACTAACAAAGTCCACATTTATCCTCCCCATTTCGCCACATGCTTAAGTTTATTTAGTGGAATTGTCGTCCTTGAAAGACGGTCTACCAGTAGGAGTAAAACTGGTGAAATATGGAATTGGCTCAACAGCATTGTCCTGGGAGAACTTAATTTAGCCCAAATGTGGTTTAATTATCCTGACAGCGCGGCATGCTGTATGAAATGAATAAAAATGACTTTCACACGCTTGATTATTTTCCATAAGGTGTATGCGTAACGATGAGAAAGTACGTAAACACTTGTTTTTATCCAGGGCAATATGTAAGGACACGTTTACAGGTAAGTACTTCCGTTGAGTGGAGCAAACTTTACTCTCAACTTTCTCAATAAAAAGAATTTTTTTAAATTTTAGTTGGACACAAACGATGTGGCGAGGACTTTCTTTATCATTCTCAACAAATTGTGCTCGACAAGCCGTTGTTGATGTGAAAATCAGGACGGAAAAAAATTCTTCGTCACGGACGACCTAATTTTTTTCCGTCCTTTGTGTTTGGTTTTTTTTTGTCAATTTCACCCGGAGAAGTTTCTACATAAAGCAAAATGAATGTGCCTCCAATTTTTCAGGTACTCAGACTGGAGAAACACAAAAACGAAAACCTCTCTCCAAAGGATATTTTCAAAGTTCATCCGTAGGCATTTCCGTCAAAGCCATCAAAGAGAGAGAGAGAGAGAAAAGGGGAGACAGGGACAACGAGCGATTTTTTTCTGTTGTTCAAACTAAATTTGAGAATTCATATCCTAACATAAAATACCTCTACATGGTGGTATGACTATCCAGGATTAAAACGGAAATTGTTTCATTTTCAGGTCCTTTTTTTTATCGCGAAACTTGATCTAACGTGTATGGGTTGCTTCTAATTGAAAAAAAAAAAAAAAATGAAATGGAACAACGAACTGGGCAGGGCCTGATAAGGACAAAGACAACCACTGCCAAGTCCATGGGGGTACACATAAACCACTCCAATGAAAATGTTTGTCAAAGGAATGGATTTTATGTGGACCCCACCCACCCACATATCTGGGTTATGTATGGGAGGATCTGTTTTATGTCTCCCGTTCTAGTCCTAGAGAAAAAATTGATTCTTTTAATCGAATGACATGATTTCCTAGTTAGTCCTTTTTTTGTGTCTGTTTGTTTTTGTTGGTACTTCTATTTTATGTTTGGGATGAGGGTGCTGTACCTGTTAAGTAAAATTTAATAGACCGTTAGGTAAACGTTATCATATCAGCATAAGCGTGCAAAAGAAGGACGAAGTAATTTTTATGTTCGCCTGCGTCGTCGGTGGTGGATGGTGTAATGGTGTTGATTATGGATCCTGGGGAGCCGTTGGTATACTTTCACGTTTAATTTATGAGATTCCAATTTGGAGATAATGAAACCGGAGAGGAGATACTTTTTTTTTCGTTTGTTTTGTGTGATTTTAGGTGTAATATCCGTTCGCAGGATATTTGAAGAAATAATTTAGTTTGGTTGGCGCGAATAAAGGTTGCACGTGGAATAAGGAATAACAATGTGGATTCAGTGGATGGAAGACTTAACTGAAGTGGAATAAATAGGGCTGTTCATCTCAGGAGGTGCCTAAGCTCACGCGCCCAGTCGTTAATGGTTGAAACTTCTGGTCCTACGAGTCTTAGACTTAGCCCGTTTGCCTTCCGCTTGATGATCGAAAAGACAATTTTCTTGCATGACTTAAAGGCTCATAATGTTCTAATGATGCAGTGTAATCCAAACTTTGGCTTCTTGGGCTTCCTTAGCTCAAGTTCATTGTTAAGTCTCCTATACCCTCCTCATCCTTGATGAAAAGCACAGAGCGCACAATAAACAACAAGATAGATTGGCATCAACCAAAACTTAGTGTAAACACTTGTATGTTGCGCTCAAGCTTTAGAGGAAAAAAAACTTTCAGACAAGAAGGGAGACCTTTGCACCATAAGTAGCGACTGTCCACCCTGTTACTCAACTCAACCCTCATTGAGAAATGGCTGTACCTCTTGGGTTTCTACCAACTTAGACTACTTTGTAATTTTTTTCAAAGGAACCACTGAAGTCCATGAATCCTCGTCCACGTTACAGACTCTAGCTCGGTTCCAAACAAAAAAATATCATCACTCCGATCGAATTTCTTTCTTCGAATTCTCTCGAATGGAAATCTAATAAACCGCGCAACATCCTTGTGTACCCATTCGATGTATTCCTCGAAAAAAAAAAAAACCTTTTATAACTCAGAAAAAAGAAATCTGAAATTCATTCATCGCAGATAGATTACATTTGTTCCCACACGTACTCCCACATACTAAACTGAATGCTGCAACTCCTGGAAACTCCTACCACGTGAGGAAGTATGTAATATACCAGACCAAGCTCTGCATCACACCCCTTATCTTTATCCAAAAATAAACCGCACCAATGCACCAAAAGGATTATTCTTCTCAAATCCATAATTTTCTTTTCGGATAAAAATGGAAGGATATCATCGAAGAAAAAAAGTCTTAAGCAACCAAAGGAGTAACTCTACTTGTGTGCGATTTTCAACCCAAGAAAATCACAGGATCTGAATAAAGGATTATGGCGAAAGGACAGGACGAATTGGAGTTGAAAAAAGCAGAAAATATCAAATAAACCTCAGAAAACGAAGTCAACAGGATAAATTTTGAAGAATGAATCCTTCGGTCTTCTTTCTGTGATATTTTTCCTCCTTTGGATTATCATGCAGTAGTGCAAGGACATCCACAACTACGACGACGACGACGATTCGAACGACTCGAAGAAGGACGACATACAATGTGCAGACATAGAAACACATTTGAATTTCTACGAAATGTAAATCCCTTTTTGATCATCGAATTAGAAAAATGAAGGTACATACGAGCGAGCAAGACGTGAAAGTCCTTTTCTTGTTGATATCAGATTTTGAATCACATTTACGAATGACAGTGTACAGGTTGTGAAGTCGAGAAGCTCGTTTAAAGGATGCAGATGATATTGAATGCGTTTATAGAAGTTGAAATGTATTTAACATTTTTTTTTGCTTCCTGTATTTCTGTTTAACGGGAAAGGACAATTTTGCAGCAGTTTTTCGAGAAATTTCCATATTGCAAAATAAATTGGAATCGATGACGTCCGATTAAGGGTTAAAATGATCGAATTTTGAATATGTGATGTGTGTCCTTCTGCAGGAGGAAGCGTTGAACTGTGCATGGGGTCTTTCTAGTGACGAAGGGATGAAAAATCAATTGGTGCGGAACACTCAGAGGTAAGATCATACTTGAGGTCACATTTTGGTAAGAGAATCTAGTTGATCCTTGAAAGTGTCTTCAGGATTTTTATTGTTGTCGTCTCTCTAACACAGTTGACCCGCATATCTTGGTCTAAATGTGCGACATGCAGTGGCTGTGTCATTGACAAAGGCCGGAGATGTCAAACGATAAGAATAAGTTCAAAGATCAACAGATATAGGAGGACACTGCCAGTTGAGTGTTGTCTGAGACCAATTAACAAGAAATAGACCCTTCGTTTTGAAGCTTAAACCCCTGAAGCCACAAAACAGTTTTTCGGTCTGACAACATTAGATCGTGATCCTAAATCATGAAGTCTAGTAAACTGATGGATAGGAACACAGAATGTTATGAAATCTGTTGAGCTGAAAAATGAATTCTTGAAGTAAAGTGACAAGGAAATGTGCCCGTCTAGGATCACCATCCTCGTCGACATGCACCTATGAACGCGTTTAACAACCAAATCTAAGGCAGTGTGCTATTGTTCCAGAGTTCTGAATAACAGAGGCAACATCCAGCGATGTCGAGGTCAAGGAAGAAGCAGGCAAACTGGTATCAGAACACCAAGAAGGAAGAATAAATAGCTGGCACGACAGCTCGAGGTGAGCCAAGGCCTCGCTTCTTCCAACCATTCACGTTGTGCGTGGAACGGACCTACAATTTATTTCTGACTCCGAACAGCTTGTCATTTCTCGATGTGAGGTGGTGCCGCAAAATATGTTCGTTGGGCATGGCTGGGGCTTGAGCCCACGTAGCTTGCTCAGCAGTTCAACGCACTAGCCAGAGCCACTGAGCCACAGCGACCAAAAAGAAAGTTGCGAATTGAAATAGGTCCAGATATCCGTGGCTTCAGTTTTTAATGCAAAAGTGACAGGAAATCTGTAAGTAAGTCCGGCAACTTTGTACATTTCGTTTTATACATATGAAACTTATAGATCCTAGTCCTTTTCGTGAAGCCTTTTTTCCCTTTTTTCTTCACAACCGTCAGCACTGCTCTTGTACTGAACAGTTAATTCGATTTAATTTCTGTGTTGAACGTCTCGTCGCCTGTTCCCTGTCCGATTTACGCGTACACTTCTCGCCATTTTCAGTCCATCTTGACTGCAAAAAAGTCCTTTTGCATTTTTAATTACCAAAAAAATGAGAAGAAGAATGAAACGTTGTGCTTCCCAATTCTACAAGACTTTGCCTGTCTACTTAAGAAAACAAAAATTATTAACTGGCAGGTAAAAGAGCGCGTGCAAAACGAAATGCGGCCGGGAAAACTCCGCCAAAAAAATAAACAAATTTTCCAAATGGGAAATGTTGCCTATTTAACTCCTTAAGTATCCTTAAGTGAGTTAACTTCCATGTTGACTGTCCGGCATTTTGGACACGACGGAGAGTAAAAGGGTCGCGGTGATATTTTAAATTAAAAACATTTTTCTCCTCGACACGAACTCCGCGTCCACAAAACAAGACGCGCCGAGTGGAAAACTTTGGGAGAGTGGAAAAGTTTGAGGTTAAGAAGGATACACGTACATACATTTTCATATTTTTTATACTGTTTTTGTTTTTGAATTTTTTTTTTTTTTTGGATTTTAAATAAGAAAATGAAAAAGCATTTTGTTACAGCAAGTCCTTGCGGGAATAGTATGTACTTTGCAAAGTACCTGTTTCCTGTTAAGCTAAACCCCAAAACTCTTTCCCGGTGTAATTCAATTTATCGGGTTGTTCCTGGTTTCTCGTTTCGGTTGTGTGTGCTGGGATTAAGGGGATGCAAACAGAAATAAACTCGTTTTTTCGCCGACAAACAACACAGAGGAGAAGATACAATTTATGCAAATTCAGTTATTTTTCTTAATTACAACGTTGTGAGGAGTTTATTACCACTGTCGGGAATAAAGAAAAGGATGTGTACTTAACTCTTGGAAAGGACCGATGAAGAGGGAAACTTGATGCAAAAAAGGCAGTCGTTTTGGTGGATTCTGATTATGGACTGGCTTGAGAAGATGTTGAAGTCTAGAGACGTGCTTTATCTCTTTCGAAAGTATGGTTCTTCAGATTTTTGTTTTTATTATTTTTATCGTAATGTGTTTACAGCAATGAAGATTTTTTTACTCTAAGGTACGATCCTTAAGTTTTTCTGAGTGATCCGAGGCATTAAGACTGTACCTTGCCCATAAAAACGAATAATCAGGGTGGGATGAGAGTGATCCGAGCCAGTAAGACTCTTCCTTGCCCACAATTAACGACGGTAGTCGCCTCTACGACCTTTCTATACGGAATATCTACGAGAAGTCTAATTTTAATGCACATCTTGGAAGAATTTACGCCTGCTAAAAGTACAACAGGTCAACCAACAAGCATTAAGCTGGAATCAGATTGAATGCAGAAGCTCAGGTTCTAAGGTTTCCAGAGGTAGTTAGGAAGTCGAGCACCTTCTCTAGACAGATAGTCGGGAGGTTTAACAACAATTTCTGAGATGAAAGATAGTTTTACACGGTAGAATAGCTTAGAGTGCCAGACTTCCACACTTAAAACGCAGAATAAACTGGAGTTTACAATGCAACACTGGATGTCATTTACGCCAAGACTACCAGACCTTCTAAACTTATTCCGATTAAACAACCCCTCCATAGTCTGCATATTCAAAAAACACCCAATTCCAATGCCAAGTCCAACAAAAGCCGATAAATTCTTTAAAACTATTATTAGCAACCCACACGTGTCGTGCGGCAGAGCACAAATCTTAAAAATTCACCCTAAGCCGGTGGTAACTCATCCATTATCCTTCCAAATCCAATCGAGAAAAAAATGACAAAATCTAAAAAAATAAATCTTCGCCCAACAAGATGGTTTGCCGGCCGGCCGGTCGGCCTACCTCTTTCAATCAGCAGCTCCCAGCCGGTCACAGTTTAAATGATGCGGAAAATTCAATGTACTCGTCAAATTACACGCCCCAAGAGCGCATCAAACTTGTGCCTAAGGGCCATCATGAGCAACATCCAGGGTCTGCTACTGCTGTTACTGCAAAAGTCAATACGAATACCCGGTGATCCTTGCTTTTTTCCTATTTCTTTTATCCCGCACGGAGAAAAGTCCTGCTTCGGACACATTTTGCCCTGCATTTCAATGATAAACCTATTTTTGTGCAGGCTTTCCTGACACAACCCGGGGGGGTGCATGGGAGGGTCCCAAATCACTCAATGCTTAAGGCCAATATATTCGTCCTTCTGCCACTTTTCCCAATTGCGATTGTACTGTCAGTGAGTGGGAATGCGTGTTTGTGTGACTGTGTGTGCTCCAGAAATCCAATGAAGTGCAAATGCCGCTCCATTGAACTTCTTGTGTTGGAATTGGCACTGGGACTCTGCGGTCAAAATGTGAATTTTCAAGTCGTTGTCGTGTTCCAACACTGGACTTGCGACACTTTCCTTCCAGTTGTGTGATTCCTTCGAAATCACGCACACACACAAGAACACTCGTACTGAATTCGGTTTGCCCACGCGAGCAGAGAACTTTCGAAACCGAACTGAAGGAGGAAAATTTATGGTTTTTCATTTGAGTGCCATTACTTTGCGGTTATCCGCCGTCCTCAGCCGGGAGGAGGGGAGGAATTTTTACACTTTAAGGATCAGAATCAGGATAAGGAGACTGTGCCACATCGAGGCAGACGGTTTCATGTTTATTTACCCGCTCATGTGGATGGCTAAACATTTCGATATTAAATTTCGTGTGGTTTGTGATTGAAGACGGATACCAGGGTGGGCGGGGTTGATGCCTTCAACTGCAAGGGCTCCGCACTTTTGACTTTTCGCTTTATTACCACGTGTGGCATGTGTCCAGCTGAGATTATGAAATATTGCTTAAGTTATTGAAATGATAAGGTGATAGTTTGACAGTTGCCATCATGTCAAAGGGGATGGCAGGGTTCAGATTCAATGGCAGCATTGACGAATCAGCTATCTGCCTTACTGCTTATTAGTGAGCTTCGATATTTTTTGGTCGCCTTCAGGATTAGTCTCAGCGGGAAAATTAGGTCTACAGTCAGTGTGTCGGTAGGAGGCTACACTACACTGGTAGTGTGATGGAGAAAGGCTGGAGGCAATATATTGAGTAGGACCTTGTTGGGTAAGATATAGCATCATCTATTGCTCCACGAGAGGCGGAAACCTTCTTTCCCAAAATGGGCATCACAGTGGATCTCTACTGACCTGAGTGGGTCGCAGAGGGTTCTCTCTATCCTCGGCAAGCCATCTACCGAACCTAGCTCATATGCAGAAAACTAACAAGACATCCCTTGACCGGCTTTGCTATAAAACGCGCCTCAGAAGTCTATCTAAACCGATTATATGGAGGCTTATGGCAGAAGAATCGATTTTACGAGATGAATGGTGGCATCTATAGTCAGACTTGCGGAGACCTTACACGACCTACTTTCTCGTATTTGAAGCTCACGTCAACACAACACAAATCTTGAGACGGCTAACTGCCGTGAGAAGGTACTGAGTCTGATTGCTTTTTCGCATATAGGCTAAACCGAACATACAGATTACAGGATATTGGAATTTGTCCCCAAGAAGAGGTTATGTATCGGAATTCACAACAGAAGAAGGTCATCACTGCGTACACGGATAGCCAATGGCAAACCTCGAAGAGGGTAACTTCGAATATATATTCGAGGCTCTTACCTCACGATTATTCTCCATCAGTGATGCTTTGGCCCCCAATTTTTGATCACCAGGAGAATATTTAAAACCTTCTCTCCACCCGCCAGGACCTTGTTCTCTTCCTTTGATCTTTGAAATTTGTTAAAATCCAATTCGGGCGCATTTGGCAATCAATCTTAGAAAAAAGCAACCCGGTGCTCTTCTATCCACCAACTCAACTAAGCATAAGCAGTTTTCATCAATCGTTTACAATTCATCATCATCTCATCCCTGCTCGAGGTATGAAATCATTTCAATTTTGGCAATTTACCTTCTGCCCAATGAAATTTCCAAATTGGTTCTCTCCTTCATGGACGAACTAGTGAAAGGTCCTTTTCCCTGATTCGTCTTTTCTTCCGCTTTTTACTTTTGTCCCTCCCGACTCTCTATCCCCGATTCTCTTTAGTAATTCCAATTCAATTGTGATTTATTGATGAGGAGCGCTCTGGAGGTGCGCCCCATCCCCTTCAGAGTGTGGTAAACATAAAAAAATCTCCAGCTTTACGAACGAAGAATGATGAAAGTCCTTTGGACCGGTGTTGGCATGTTCTACGTGCCCACCACTCAATATGTGAGTACGTGCCATGGAAATATCCACTAAAACTAACAAAAACTAAGCAATGATCTACCTGGAAACTCAAAGACCGGTTGCCTCACATTGACACAAAGGGATATCCGTTGAATCCCTCTGTGCCATTCGAAGTCAGCCACCCGATTGAAAACTGAAAAATCCAGAGTGAAGCCGGTGTGCCACTTGATTTATGTTTGAATTTTAATGAAAGGATATCTCATTGGATTTCAAAACGAATTGGCAAGACGAAGATTTCATATTCCCTCTTGGGTGCGAGGAACGGTTGCTAGCTGGACCTACTGCTGATGGCTGAGCGACTCTACTGAATGTTTGTCTATTGCGAAGATGGATAAGGGAAGAATATTCGAAATTCCTATGCTGGACAACTCAAAACTATGATTGTGCATGGAGATTATGTTCCAATGATAGCTTTGGGAACTCTGCTGTTCTGGGGTGGAATTTTCTGTGTGCTCTGTTGGAGTTTTAATATTTGTTATTGAGTAAACTATGTTTTTTTTTTGCCTCAAGGACATCATGGGAGTTTTTCACCGTCCGGGAGTTCCTACATCTGGATTGACTAATGAATGCTTTTGAATGTTTGATTTTAAATTAGATTTATTGATTTTTCCATTAAGGAAGCTTGGAAGCGGTTGTGTCTTTATTGTCCAGCGTTTGATCAAAGGGGCATTCTGGAGTGAAGGAAAATTTGCAAGAAATGGCATGGATTCATCGTCGATGTGATTTACTATTGCCGCCATTATTGTTATTTTTCCTAGTTTTACCACAGTCGCCATTGCCAACATATTGCTGCTATTCCAAGCTGGGCACTGAACACAACACGACCTAGCGTTCTGAAAACTTCACCGATACTTCACCGTGCTTCACTGAGACTATTTGCCATCTGAAGTGGAGCCTTGAAGATCAATTCCGAGGACAGAAATAGACAACTGCAGAGGATGTCATCAATTTTGATTGGACTGCCTTTGGCGAACAACAATTCGTGACGTCCCCTACATTGTCTTATAAAGTGTTATCCCTCCTCTGATGATAGAAGCTCCAATATCCACTCAAGATTTTCTTCTTGGAACGAATGTTGCAGAGGTTGTTCGGATGTATCAATTGTCTTAACGAACCACGATAAGTCCTGAGCAGAATCTAAAGAGGCATCACTGAATCTCAGTCTTTTGTTTAATCATTTTCCTGACTGTACGCCTGTCAATGATCAGAAATGAAGTCCTCAGTAAGTGCCTATCTATGTCTCTTGGCTTTCATCAAAGAAACAGAAGTTTTCTTCCACAGCTTAGAGAACCCTCTCAGCTGGTAAGCACAATAATGGGCCACTCTAGACTCTTCAAGGGCAATAGTACTATTCATAGTTAAACGGACTGCATCGTCCACCATATTGACTTCAACGTCAGATGCAAAATTCGGACTCCAAGCAGAAGCGTTTGACAGTCTGGTGCAATTTTGAGCGTATCTGCGTGTGATACGGGGGCAGGAGTTTTTTCCAACGCACCTGACAAAGCCATTATCAAACCACTACCGGATCACTCCAAAATATTTCAAGCGGATTTTGCCACTTGGTTTTCAATTAACACGATAGTTCGTAGCGCTATTGTACAAGACATAGTCAGGCAGCGATAAGAGCCGACAATACGATCAAGCAATGCCGGAGATATCTAAACGAGATGGCAGATAGATGCTTTGCTGGTTTCCAGGACAAAGGACCTTCCAAAAGACGACGCAAGAGAGTATCTTTTCGAAAACTTGGAGAAACCATCTGCTCCTATCGAATCGATTACATTTTTCCTTGACAGCGATGCCAGGAAATTGGCAAACAATAGGCGGAATTATATCAACCCTAAAGTAAGAGGAAACAACAACTCCTACGACAATCACCTACTGTGCAGTTGCCATGCCTCTGCAACTTTGAGAAGGAAAAAACCCTTCGAGAATACTCCTACGACAACCTTAACGATCTAGCCGAACTCGACATCCAAAAGATAAGAAACTTTATCTCAAAGAAGTTCAACCCAATCTGAACGTACTCTGTATTCTTTTTCGCGGCATCACGATGGACTACTCTGGTTCAAGTGTGTCCCTGTCTGAACGGGGGCAACCACCTAATCTAACCTAACCTATCTTCCGCGTATCGTATTTGTTCTGATTATGGTTTCTTAATCTATTTCTCTGTTAACAGTGCTGATCGATGACCTTGCCAGCATCAAGGTGGTAATGGCAATTTTTTTTTGGGTGGCTTCAGGTTCGTGACTTCTTCTGCAAGTGGGCATCAGACAGGTAAATGAATGTCTCGACCTTTAAACAAAGACCCAGTTGCACACATAGAAGGGGATTCTGGATTTCAAAGCTCTTTTGGGAGTGATCTCTCTTTGAATCCATTTGTGATTTAGCCAAGTTAGGATAAGAAGATTCGCTTCATTTAGCCTGTCATGAGCCTACTATTCTTTTCTCCTGGTCAAAATGGTGACCAGGGTATGAATTTATGGTTGAAACTTGCATTGCGACACTTAATCACAGACGTCCTTGCGCCCCTGGGTTAATTTCACGTTCCATCAGAATGGACTTCGCAATTGAACTACAACTGAAAACTAAAACCAAATCTCTGGCAGAGATTGCACTTGTACTTGATTACTTCATAATTTTTTGGTCGAAACGCAAAAGTTAAAATCATCTCAGGAATCTTATTACCGTATGCAAATAGGTATTTCTTTTTTTTTGGAATCACACACATTTAGGTGCGATTAATTGCAAAAATACGCCAATATTCATGTTTATAATTGCAAAAAAATATTTTCGCAATTTGTCCGATACATTTTTAATTTAATTTAAAATGAAAAGTCATCGCTTTGCCGACGACAACGACGCGATGGTGACGACCGACGCGGCGAATGTGTGTTGAATGAATATTCATCCGAAAGAGGGCCAAAGTGTTGGAATCCGATAAAAGGGGTCATTGCAATGCCTAGACTCGTAAATATAACAAAAAAAAAAAAAATACAACAACACCGAACAATATGCTGTTTATTGCATGAATAATTTATTTTATTTAATTTTTTGAATGTTTTTCTTCTTTTTTTTTTGTTTTGCTGTGTTTTTCACTTTAAACAATTGAATTGAGTTCAAATGAAGTGGAGAGTGATTCAAAAAAAGAGTAAAATCAACAAATGAATTTAATTTCGATTTTCGTTTCTGTTAATAACTAACAAAAACTCGTTACTACATAAATGTTTGTTTATTTTTTTGTTTGTTTGTATATTTGCATTTGACAACTTTTATTTGCATTTAATTTGTTTTTTTTTTACGAAATTAAATTACTGCGGAAATGAGTGTACCCAGCCGCATTGAGTTGAAGACATATTTTTCAATTTTTATGCTTTGTGACGTCAAATACTTTCAGTGTGTGTGTTTGATGATTAAAATAAATTTAAAATTTTGATATTATTTGTGAAGGGGACGCGAAAACCAAAACGGGTTAGGGGGGTTCTCACTATGAAATGTGCAAAATGCGGATAGGAATATGAGTTTACAGTCTGCTTGACTTTATGATGCAACACTTTGGAGTGTAAATCATGACAGTTTGAGAGACCAAGTGCTCTGGCGGTCACGATGGCATGGTAGTTAAAACAAAGTTTCGGTCTACCGTGTTGCCTTGTTGTCGCATCTCCTAGCGATTCGAAGAGACTCTTGACTGGAGTATTATCGTCCATTCACTCGATGTGACCAAGCCAGTCGACATGACTTCGCACCACGTACATGTACATGAGCTAGCTGATCACTCAGTTAAAAAACCGCCATACAAACTTAAGCATGAAGTAGGTAACAGGTCTCTAGCGGAAGCGAACAGATGATGAAGTTCTTTGGATTCCTGATCTTTCCAGCTTTCTGAGGACATCACGATGACTGGAGACCCAAGTCAACAACGTGCAGTAAGGTAGAAGTCTGGTAGGAACCGAGATCAACCCCCATTGGCATCACAATGGGTCCTTAAGGACCTAAGTGTGATAAGGTCGAGTGCTTTCTCCCAGATACCTAGTCTAACTTGGACTCCTGTAATATAACGAGAAAGCTATGGCCAAAGTACAAAGACTGGGAAACCCTTTCCATCCTTCATATAAGAGTCTACTATCACATAAAGAAGCTAAGCTTAAGTGAAAAGAGCCTTTATCGGGGCTGCTGAGACCAAGAAGTTAATGAGGACACAACCCACTTTCTCTGCCACTATCCAGACTCCTGCCATTTCAGATATAGATCCCTTGACGTTCCTATGATGGATATATGTAGGTTGGTTAAAGCTTCAAGGTGGCTTGAAAGCCTGAGGCAATAGAAGAGTACTTTGGGAATTAGTCCACGAGCAAGGGGTACCTTCAAATAGGCACCTACTGACCTGAGTGTGGCGCAGAAGGTTCTATCTCCTAAACCAAGACCTGTACATTTTTTTCTTAGACAACCTCGATTCAAACATAGACTCCGTCACTGCTGAGTCAATGAGGCCTACGTAACTAATGGATGACAAGCTAACTCAAGCACCATATGGCATCTCAAGAGCATTTTGTAAACAACTCAACAAAACTAATCACGAAAATTCCCATTTATCCGCCCAGTCACTCACTAATCTGAACAATCATTACCAACGCTGTACTTAAGTCTGATCACAATCTTAAGGTGATACCTCACTAAAGCCAATACCTTTCACTTCAACTCAAGATCAAGTAACAATGGATACTAAACACCATAGTCTGTCGAAACTGTCGGGGTCACCAAAGTTCACTCTGCAGTGACCATGCAATTCGTTCTAGAGCGATGCGACTCATACCACAGCCTCTATTGTTTCGCATCGTTTGACCTCACTGAAAGCGAAAAATTCAAACAAACGCACGTGAACCCTTTGTGTTGTGAAAAATTTGAATTTTTAATTTCACCTACTGCACCAATTCCCATGCAAATAGTTTCTCGGACACAAGCGTCGATGCATGTATAGTCTGAATTGATGGATTGTTTTTGTGATTTTTTCTAAAATTAGATGAAACTACATGAAATTATTTAAAAAAAAGTCAGTGAAACAAAAAACAACACCATCTTCTACTGAATGACTAACACACTAACGAGCCATTCAGTGAGTTGTGTGTTTTTGTCATCGCTTGCGATCCAGTTCAAATGCAAATTAGCAACATTTTCAAGTTTATTAATAAATTTTTCATAAATTATAATTTAAACACGAGATCGATATTATATATTTTGTGTTTAATTTGTTAACGTCTATTGTGTTGCGTCTGTTTAACATATTTTATTGCGACGACAGGTGTTTTTATTTTTTTATAAAATCAAACAAATATAAAAAAAAATGAGAGATCAGAGTTTAGTGGTGCAGGGGTTGCTTAGGTAATTTCCTGTTCCCATGTCACACTCTAACGAAGGCTTACATGACTCAAAACACCTCAGTGATAGATTAGAGATGAGGTTTGAAAGACTATGAAGCTGTAGCTTGTTAATAAAGACCCTGTGACATACTCGGTTGAAAGCCTTGGACATTTCTAGGCCTACTGACCTCAATTCACAATGATGATGAGTACATTGCTTCCTTTTCTTAGACAGGTGGTTGCTTCAGTTGTGGTTGTCGTGGTTCAGTGGTAAGACTGCTGTGCGAGGGTTTGAGTCTCAGCAATATCCACATATCCACCAGTCATGAACCTGCAATTCGTCATTTGAAGTCAGCAATAAAAACGAGAGGTTTCTGCACAACAACAATGGTTACGAGAAGTTAGGCTATAGCCATGTGTGACTTCACTGTGACTATTAGAGAAGCTGGCATTGGCTTTTTTAAGAAGACCAGTGACGTTGATATCGTCCCTTTAGAGGAGTTTTTGCACCCAGTTCAGTCCTCCATGCCTTGAAAAGTTTGGCACTAACCATGAGTAAGAAGGAGAGACTGTATTGGCTTTCAAAAAAATCATTCTCCCTTACCCAAATTACCTCTGTTCACACCCTTCGGTCAGAAAACCTCTTTAGAGTGAAAAAAAAACCTTCATCCACTTCCAACTCTAAAATTACCCTCAAGTACAGCGAAACCTCTTCACATGCACACTAAGACTCCCAAGAGGACTTCAACGGATGGTGATGATTGAAGTTCTTATTAAAAATTCTTCACCACACTTTGCCACTCACTTATGCGGCGTTAATTAATTTTCCAACAATATGTTCTTGCACCACCCAGAAGCAACCTCGCACGCTAGCTTACACTATAATTCCTTGTTAACTGTTGTTACAATGTGTATACTTATACAAATCGCTCCCCTTTGAGTACGTAAATAATTCGTAGAAATCGTGATCCACTTATTGTTGCCGCCCTACAGCATCCACATTAGGCATTCTCCCACGCCTACACCCGTCGTTGCCGGTTACATATTTTAACAGAAAAAAAAGGAATCGATTTTGATTAGGTTTCTTAATTTTGAGGTGGTCCTGTGCCTGTTCGCATGTGCATATACCTCGTGTGTAGAGAAGCTACTCCTTCAAGGATGTGCGTAGATTAACCACGTGCGCAAATAATATTTCCGTGTCTGTTGAAATAATAAATTTCCCAGTTGAGAATTTTCACGAAAAATATTTTCATCGTATGTGTGTCGGCGAAGAGGTTTTGCTCCTCCGTATGGCGGCCCTTGGTGCGTATTCACTAGGCACAGGATGTGACTTTATTGAGTCAGAAGTTGAGGGAGGCAAATGGGTGGTAAACAAATGACTTGCGATTTTCCATTTTTTTTTAAGAAGAAGGTCGATGTACACAGACATAGCATGCATGCGAAATCTCTTAAGGTTGAGGGTGGAAGATCCTTTGGGCGAAGGAGAGCCGGGAAATTATTTCGACGTGTATCATGCTTTGAACTTCCTTGTTCTTTTGTTTTTAGATTTTTTTCTTTTTCTGTGTGAAGTTAAATTTAATAAAAAATGTGAATTGCTTACTTGTGGGCACTTGGTGGCTTTCACAGGAGCAACCGCCTCTTTCGTTACGAGTTATGGGTGGATGTACACAGGTTTTTTTTAACATTTTTGTCAACAACCTGTGCGAAGTCCTTGACAAAGGCATCTCACATGGAAGGAAGGGAATTTTTCATGCGTCACACAATCACAATAAAACTGTTTTTGTTAACATATCTGCGTAGATCAAGAACTACTGAAGCATATAAAATCGTAGCCAATGTATTATGCGAACGTCTCACAACTTTCTTTAAATTCCAACGTTCAAACTTCCTTTATTTTCCTTGAATTTTTGTGCGACTTTTCCTCCTTTCCACTGCCATCGATGCCGATTGTCCTTCTTTTTGTGGTTCTAGGACTAGTTTTCCCATCTGTCAGTTGGTTATACTCTCACATCTAAATTGCCTTCCTTCTGAGAACTGAATACATTCAATTCCCAGACACCCACTTGTCCAATATCCAATTTCTTTGCTTGACATTGATCACTGATTTGACATTTTATTGGGCATCGCTCTTATGCACATTTCTATTAGCCTTCCGCTTATCACGATGAGGTTTAAGTTTCCCAAAAAATTATTCACCGCCTCCATGTCCGTTGTCCTCATCGAAAAAATTGCTAATATCAACTTTCTAATGATTATTTCAAAGTTTCCCTGGCCGGTTCCCCGTCGCAGCCACTATCGAAGGCCAAAGGAATAATGCCCTCCAACTTTTCCCACTAACGAGCTATATTAAGCAAATGACCAATTCTCTGCTCCTTCTCTGTTTGCCATCGGCCCGCCCGCTTCAGCACGCCGTTAGACGATGTCCTAATTTATTCATCTGATTAATATCCTTCGCCTTCTTTTCTCGCTCGTTTCCATGTCTGCACATGACTCACAATAACCATCTAACAAGGGGCTTCCGACAAAACAGAACTTTTTTAATCAAATTTAATTGATTCGATTTTTCTCGGCTTGCATTTCTCCCGAACTTTGCTTTAATTTATCTTTAACGATTTCGTGTCACAACACACACACAAGTATGGTTTGTCTCATTCCCGAAAGAGTTGTAATTACAATCCAATGTCACGGTATCCCGGGTCCGATGCGCTGCGGAAATCCAAATTATGCGGTTGCAATCCTGTAATTGACTGAACGTGAAAATATTCAAAATTAAAAAAAAATAATTTAATTCCAACCAAGAGATTGGTTGTGCTGGGACTCCATTATCATTCATTGTCCTGTGCATTATGCGAGTGTCCTGTGAATTGCACACATTCTTATTAATTAGATTGCGACCAACTGATTAACCCACGTATAATCAGATTAATTCCGCACTTTGTTTATTTGTTTTTCAATTTTTTTTTCCAACTGTCTGGCGGATGGCTCGTCCTTTTCGTCCTTTTAGCCAATCAGTGGTTAGCTCGATGGGGCTCAAAAATTATTCAATTAAAATTTGACATGAAAATGCCATTCATTGGCATTATATGTGTGTATGGTGCCCTAGTCATCACATCGTTGCTCAGGTGCAGGACGAAAATATCCCGCGCCAGTCTGCAGCGCTTCAAGTTCTTTGCTTCCACAACAGCGACCAACTGTCAGAGAGAATATTTCACTGTAGCTCCCCGATGATGGTAATACGTATCGAATGAATCCATCATGAGGACAAGGACACACTCAGCGGGGATTCTTTTTGCCTCTTATTTTTTTTGGGCCTCATGCCACTGTATGAGAAATGTGAGAAGTTGTGACGTCGCTTTGGTGTGGACGGGGTCCTTAATTAATTGATTAATTAAAATCGAGGATTAAAGTGCTCGAGCTATGGGCGGCCACAGGAATTCGCCGGCTGATTGAGTTCGCGGACGGAAGCGTTGAGAGCGCACATGCGATCCAAATTTGATTATGGGAAAAAAAATTGTAAATATTTGCAACAGTGATGGATGAGATTATTGAAGAGTTTTGTATGCTGGTTTGGACCCGGCAGAAATGGGCACATGGATTTGGTTAATTCTAATTTTTGTGAAATGGAGCTTTGAAAAGAAGAGGAAGTAGGGAGAGATCTCACTTTTCAGAGACAAACTTTATAGGAATTGCTGCCCATTTTGAGAATAGAACTCAATGTTCAACACCTTGGCAGTCTTAGAGTAGTTAAAGCCAACAGAGAATGAGATATTCCTTGATAAGATGGTGTAATACACACCAACGATCAGTAGGTCCAGTGTCACATGATCATAAGTAGGGACGAGTCTCGAGATCTCAACCAGATCCGGTAAATTTGTTATGAAGACTAACAACTTTTGTCTGGAGTCTTAGAATAGAGGAAGGAAATCTAGTCAATAAAATGCAAAATTTAGAACAAGTTCCTCACAAAAGCTTCTTAATCCAGTCAATAAAGAATTCTCCCTAGTTTCGTCCAAGTTTGAAAGAAAGAAGTCGCCGTAGATATCAGGGGGCTGAAAATTCGAATCCACTGGATGGAAGTACTCCCGACCACTGAATTAAAAGCTCCACATCAGATTCATCAGCGCGAAGCAAAAGGATCTGTTCTGTCAAACTAGAACTGTCATTCCTCAGATGCTTGGACTTCTGAACTGGCGAATCGGAAGACCATCAGCCCTAGAGATGGAGAGAGCATTTTACTACGATTCTAACCCATTTAGAAGGCAGAGTGGTGTTCTCAAACTCAAATGAGTCTTCCTACAGATGTAGTACTGAGAAAGTGACTACTGCATGCCGTCGTAAGCTGTATATCGCTACATGCATGCCTGCGTATTATACCAAGAATTTCCTGACGGAATCGACTTTTAAACGAACAGCTCCACGTAAGAAAGGGTCGGGAACCAAAAGACATCGAATAGGGCGAAGAAAGCAACAATGGATCAGGGAGATAACAATTCTGTTGCAAATTATGCCATGCAATGGAATCCATTAACGCGATCTGGCAGAGGCGTCGGTCACCCTTAGCAAACGTGAGGCAGAAAGTTAAGTGGGATCTAGGCCTCGAAGATGAGCTGGAGGAGGCAAGTTGCCATTGCTTCCTCAGGTATTGCAGCAACCTTAATTGAAGAAGGTAAGACGGTTCACTCTGCCTTCAAGTTACCTCCCAACCTGAATCATCCTGAGCACATAAGCAGGTGACTTAGGTGTTTCGAGAAGCTAAAGATATCGTGAATGATAAGTGCACCACGACCCACCAAAAAGGTACTGAGCCTTCAGACAGGATGCTCCGACAGTACTTTTGCTTGATATCTTCAGACAGACCTTGTCTGTTGTGCCACAGGGGACACATACAGATGAAGTTAAGACCTGTCTCAAATCATCCATCTTATAGCTTTACATTTAGGTCCTGTCCATGATAGGAAACATGCGTGTCCTCCTTCTATGTGACTTGAGGTATGGTGATGGAAAGAAATAAATGTTCCGAGTAACATTCGCGAAATCTAATAAGTTTGACTGGCAGAATATACCCCAACTTTCATCAGGTTAGAGTGGATTGCGCTTCATGCCTGAGGGAAAGGGCTATCAATGAAGCTCTGTACAGACACGTAATCGTAGCCAAGATTTTCACAGGCTTCAATCAGGGAGAAACTAGCAACTAGTAACTCATTAACGTCTTGAAACCCGGGGAAGGACATGGGGTATAATGTTACGTCTTCCCCCACATGCAAATTGAAGCTAAAGTTAGATGCATTCAATGAGACCATCTGCCAAACCAGCAGACAAATCTGACCTTCAATAGACCATAAGTGCCTCAGAGATCAATTTCGCTAAGAAGACGACTGTCTAAGCGTTCTCGCAAATAATTTCTGCAGAAGCTGCAGGGACGAGGAAGAGTAGGAGGCGATTCTCCATATCCTCTGTATCTGCCCCGCGCTCTCTCGCAAAAGACTCAACCATCCTGGTGCCTTCTTTTCTGACAATCTTGGCGACTTAGCACATCAAGATGTCGATTAATGACTTGTTCCACGATTAGGAAGGAGAATTCCTACTAGATCCTGAGGTATCACGATGGACCTACTGCCGGTCTAAGTGCATCGACTATGTCGAAAGCCTCTCTCCACCCAAACCTAAGTAAATGTCCCATTCCAGCCATTCATTAACCAGCTAATATTTGCCCAACGTTTGGTTGAGGTTTCTAAAGGCATGGACTCACAGTTGGGCTGCGGCTGCACTGCAGCAAATCTGACTACCCGGACGCTGAGAACTTAGACTTTGTAGGTCTGAGGTTTAAGAGCTCCCGGTTCTAACATTGACCCAGCGGTTAAAACCGTACTAATAACAAGAATTTGACAAACAATGAATTCACCACCAATTATTTCCTAATTTCCAATTTAACCTGCTATTTGCTTTATTAATGCGACCCCCTCGCAATTTACATTTTAATTTTCTCATTACCGCTGACAAATTATCAAAACCCTACCCCTACGTGTTGTAAATGTCAAAACGTCAAATAGAATGTGTCAACAAAATTTGAATATTTATTGATCCTCTGCACGACCGGATGCACAAAGAACTTCTGCAGGTAAGTATCCCCGACCCACCCACTCATCCAAGGCGTTGCAATTGAAATAAAATTATTCTAATGGAAGTCATTTCCCTAAAAAAATAAATAAAAAAAAATGTTTGTCTCTGCATTTTTGACAACCCACCGTCAGTTACGATATCACTTTCACTTTCACTGACACAAGCCATTTAACCGAAACGAAGAAATTAATTTCCTTAGAATTTTAATTGAGCAGAGTGGTGGTGTCAATGGTGCGTCGGGGTGCGTGCATGGATTCAGTTAATTAGACGCAACACACGTCGACCGTTTTGACAACGAGTGTCAACCTCTCGCAATATCGATAAAAATATTTTCATTTCCTCGTAAATAACATTCGATGGAAATTAAATAATTTTTTGTTTCCTTTTGTTTTGTTTAAATCGATTGTCCTTTCAATATCTGACAGGACATTAGGAACAAAGGATATTTTATGGGGTGTTCCTGCGCGTGTTGTGAATTAAATTTGTCCAACGACAATCGAAATGAAATATCAAAAGAGTGATGGCTGAAAATTTGAAATTAATTATTGTTTCCGAGAAGGCGTGTTGGAAATTTATCGGTATTTTTTGTTTTAAGGTCCTCGGGACACTGGTTGTGGGTCATAATTGCCATGATTTTACGACTGGGGTCGCTATGGTGTATGCTTTTGACGATTCCTTTCGTGTGGACTGCGCTTAACTCAAATCTCATCACATAGATATGCACATAGCTCTCCTCAAATTTTCTTCAAGGAATTACACCTGCTGTGACCGAAACACCCATCTAGTTCCGTATCGAAATTTCCCCAATCAGATACAAATCCGTCTTCAATGATAGGCTCTCATTAGCTTCAACAAAATTCGCCCGACAAATCATAAAACCCAAACCAATTAGTAGATGATCTTCACCTCACATACCCCGAGGCGTCGTAAACTTGTCGCACACGAGCCGAAGACGTATTTCCAAAAACCCTATTAGTTTCCTTCTTCCATCACAGACGCGTCTCTGATCACATTAACCTTCCAAGTCGTCAAAATCTATCGACTTCCTCATTGCGAAAATGTTCCTTTCGCTGGCGTCTCGCCGAGAATCTTACACACTTCTCTGACAAAATGTCCAAAGCCTCGTGGCGCACCGCCTAGCCACACACATTCTACCACAATCGCCACTAAATTCATTCACTGATTCGGCAATTAATTGATTTTATTTGCAAATTTATTTAATCACTCGTAAGAGATGCAGAAAAAAAACCGCGCGACCTTGAGGTCTGGTGAAAAAAAAAATCGCGCAGATGTAGCCACTCCAGCAGCTGAACGATGGAAATGCGCACGTATCTCACGATGGTGACCTGCTATGTGCGTCTCGCATGACCCCCCAATGTTCCCATCCATCACGACGCCGAAGACATCTCTCTCTTGACAGACACGTGCGCCAGCGCGCCACGATTCTATGGCCCGTCACTCACAGTCGAGTAGGCTTTGATCTCAATCTCTAATTGGGCCTCTTTGCAGCCCCGGTGGAGGTTTTCTTCCGAAAATTTAAACGAAATAATCGACGTAATTAATTAATTCATCATCGCTCATCTGTCGAGTGGCTCTCGATGGTCAATCGTGGGTCTTCTTTCTTCGCTGGCCACTTGATTTGACAGCCTCTAGCGTGGAATTAATTGTGTTGGACGGCGGTTGGAGCTCCGCGGGGCTCAGCTTATGGCCGTGGGCCGTAGAGAAGCGTAAGTCCGTATAAATTGCTTGGTAAGCGGCGACTAATCATCATTCGATCGCTGGCTTCTGATACGAGCAGAAGAGGATTGCGATTACGTTCGAGTGTGCAAAGAGAAAATGGTAAGGCGTGTAGAAATAGAAAGATCGGTGTCGTGGTTGGCTGTGTAACCCGCTTCCCTTTTTGCAGAAAGTGTTCCTTGTTGGATTGGCCTTTGTGGCTGTAGCTGCCGCGGGATATTTGCCACCGCAACAGGATAGTTTGGCTGTTCTCGAGGAGATTGAGACGCTGAAGCCATCGGGGCTGTTGGCTCAAGATGGATACCGTTATAGGACAATTAGGCGCTTGAGGCACCGTCGTGATGTCGGTGAGGTGCAGTACCTTCCACCAGTGCAGGAGTTGGCACTGCCGGAGCCTGACAATCAATATTTGGCTCCAATTGAGGCCGTTGAACAGGTCGCAGATGATGGATACCGATACAAGACCGTGAAACGCCTGCGTCACCGGAGCCGTCGTGATGTCAGTGAACTGTCATCTGCACAGTACTTGCCCCCAGTTCAACAGGAGGCTGGCTATGCGTACCAAGCTCCAGCTGCAGTTGAGGTCGCTGCGCCTGTTGTAGCACCAGCACCAGTTGAAATCGAAGCTCCAGTTGAGATTGCTGCACCAGTTCAGGAGTCCGCTGAATTGGCCAATGATGGATACCGCTACAAGACTGTGCGACGCATTCGCTACAGAATTCGTCGTGATGTCAGTGAGCTCCCATCCAGTGAGTACCTTCCAGCCGCGGAAGTATCTGTTGCAGAGCCAGTCAATCAATATCTCGCTCCAGCTGAGATTTCTCAGCCCATCGAGCAAATTGCCGAGGATGGCTATCGTTACAAGACCGTGAAACGTCTCCGTCATCGTGTCCGTCGTGATGTCAGTGAATTGGCATCAAAAGATTACTTGCCACCCGTCCAAGCCAATGCTGGCTACTCATATCCCGCACCAGTCCCAGTGGAAGTAGTCGCACGAGCGCCAGTTGCTGTTAAAATTTCTGCTCCAGTCGCGATTGAAGCGCCTGTCGAACAGACTGCAGAACTAGCCAACGATGGATACCGTTATAAGACGGTCCGTCGCATTCGTTACAGGCATCGTCGTGATGTCAGTGAACTCCCCGCTGAATATCTCCCTCCTGCCCAGGAACTGTCCCTCCCAGAACCCAGCAATGAATATCTGGCTCCGATTGAGGCGGTTGAGCCCGTTGAACAATTGTCCGCTGACGGATACCGATACAAGACTGTAAAGCGTCTGCGACACAGGAACCGTCGTGATGTCAACGAACTTGCATCTGCCGAATACTTGCCTCCAGTTCAAGAACAATCCGGTTACTCTTACCCAGCTCCAGCTGCAGTAGAGGTTGCAGCTCCAGTAGAAATTGCTGCTCCTGTTGAAATTCCAGCTCCAGTTGTGCCGAGCGCTGAATTGGCAAGCGATGGATATCGCTACAAGACAGTTCGTCGCATTCGTTACAGACGTCGCCGGGATGTAAACGAACTTGCATCAAACGACTACTTGCCACCAGATGTGTCCGCTCCAGCACCAGTGTCAGTCGAGTCTGGTTATTCCTACCCTGCACCAGCTCCAGTCGAAATCGCAGCCCCTGTGGAAATCGCAGCTCCCGTGGAAGAGTCCGCCGCACTGGCTGATGATGGCTATCGCTACAAGACAGTCCGTCGCATTCGATACAGGCATCGGCGTGATGTCAGTGAACTCCCCGCTGAATATCTCCCTCCTGCACAAGAGCTATCCCTTCCAGAACCCAACAACCAGTACTTGGCTCCCATCGAAACCGTTGAACCCATCGAACAATTGGCCGATGATGGCTACCGATACAAGACAGTAAAGCGTCTTCGTCACAGAAATCGTCGTGATGTTAGCGAACTAGCATCAGCCGAATACTTGCCACCGGTCCAAGTGCAAGAACCCGGTTACTCATATCCAGCTCCAGT
Organism: Matsumyia berberina; assembly: GCA_917880715.2. Lineage (NCBI taxonomy): Eukaryota > Metazoa > Arthropoda > Insecta > Diptera > Syrphidae > Matsumyia > Matsumyia berberina. The sequence goes on from OU862872.1 coordinate 114,298,718, forward strand.
GGAAGTTCCAGCTCCAGTGCAAGCTCCAATTGAAATTTCAGCTCCAGTTGAAATTCCCGCTCCCGTAGAACCAACCGTCGAACTGGCCAACGATGGATATCGTTACAAGACAGTAAGACGCATCCGCTACAGACATCGTCGCGATGTCAACGAACTTCTCGGCGGTGAATATCTACCACCTGGCCAAGAAGTTGCCCTCCCCGAACCCAGCAATGAGTATTTAGCCCCAGCAGTAGCTGTCGAAGAGCCCATTGAGCAAATAGCTGAAGATGGCTACCGCTACAAGACTGTCAAAAAATACAAGATCAAACGTCACTAAATTTGCCTAAGTGACGATTTAGACTAGTTATACCTGAAACCATGTGAATCGAAGCGAAACAAGTGATTGAATTATAGGAAATATAGAAAAATTTATTTAACAAAACTAAGAAATGAAGTCTTTTCTTAAAAGTTGGCTTCGTCTAATCAGAAGTGAGGGCTCAACAGACTCACTTACTCCCAGCTTTCACTAGCTGAATACCTCAGTAGCTCTTTGCCTTAATTGAACATAAGCTTCTAACAATATCATCACCCCTAAAAACAATCTTTTCCCCAAGATTAGATAAACAGATACATCTGATCCGTAAGGATAATCGTATCCTCAACATCGATATATCTTTCAACCACAAATCCAAGCGGATAATATCACTGAAAACGAAAACATCTTTGATTATCCTTTTTTCTGGCTTCTTTGTCCCGACGTTCGCCAAAAAGAAGTGAACAATCAAAAAAAGGGACGACGACAGGAAGAACAAGAACACTAACAACAACACCAATAGCAACAACATCCTTACACCTAACGCCGCAAGGAATATTCATAAACCTAAACCGCTTTGATCCTTTAAAGCTCGTAATTTCACACACATACGCACATCCAAAACCACCACCGCTGGCTGGCGTAGTCAAGAACATGAACATCAAATTGAATTTGCTCTTCAATAAGAGAAAAAGGACGCACGACAAGAAAAAAATCCTTAAGATACAACATATGGGGAAGTTAGGGTCGGTGTGGAACGAAGCATGGGATGCCCTACTGTTTTAGAGCAGAAAGTAGAGTGTAGGTGTGACGGTTAAGGATGTATGGGGTTTGGGTATTGCAACCTAGGAGGGAGACGGATTAAAGACACACTAGTCTTCTTAGTATCGCCTTTAAGAAGCCACATTGTGTGAACGCCTTACTGGTCCCTTTTAGTGCGGTTTCACGTCAGAAAAGTCCATAAACGATCAAATTGTCGAACTTGGCAAAACCGAAGTCCAAATCGAAGGCCACGGTAGGGGTACCTTTGAAAGCATTTCTAGAGACGAGCTGGTTTTAACATCCCTGAAAAACTCGTCCGCATTTGCTGGGTGAAGATAGAGAATGCGTGCTGCTTCATCAAGTTCCCTAAAGAACTTTTTGATGACAAAAAAATATTTCGACAAGGGAAATCGCTGTCCTATAACTTCCCTGTCATCATATTTGAACAACTTACTCCCCCTCAGAGACTGCTGAATTCCAGAAGATATCCACTGTAGTAAAAGAGCGGCAAAAACCGCACTTAGACTAAGGGAAGGAAGTAGGTCTATGGACAACTGACATCTATGGTCACGCCTCTGTTCTAAACCGCGGGATTACCACGAAGGAGAACATAGATACCGACTACATCACTCCAACCTCAGACTTCCATAGAAGATTTGATATAAAAATTCCAAAAAGAGAGGACTGGAATGAGGGTTAAGTCTGCACTAAAGAAGAGTTAGCCTTCGACAACGACGCTGGTACTGGTGTCGGTCGGTGTCGGATTGGTTTACCCAGAGGGAGACGGATGCAGCGTTTTTCAAGCCGAGATAACTGCCATTCTACAGGCCGCAAAGTTAATCAAAAACAACAACATTGTCAAGGAAACTATCACCATCTACAGTGTTGACAGCTAGGCGGCTATCAAGTCTCTGCCATCAGCACCGACAAAATTCAAGCTGGTAAAGGTTTGCAGACAAACTCCTAAGTTCACCTTACCAGGTGACAAGGATTTCGAGGGGACGAACTTGTCAAGAAGGTTGCAGAACAAAATCATATACTATTTCGGTGGCAACGACACCGATTAGCACTCTTTATAGAGAAATAGATGGACACGTGTGAACCCCGAAAATCTCGTACCACTTAGTCAAAGGGAAATACGAATCGTCTCCGTTCCCCGCTCTTACTGGGCACTGCGGGATAGGAATCCATGCGGAGCGTCTTGGATTACCCTACAATGACTACTGCAGGAGGTACAGGGACGAAAAGGAAATAGAATTCGTGCAACACCAGCTGTGCCAATGGTCCGCACTAGCCACCAGAAGATTGCGTATTCTTGGTAGTAGCTTCTTCAATGGGCTGGAGGACCTTCATTTTAGGAAACCTCTGAGATTTCTATCCCTTTCTGGGTGGTTTCCAGATTAGTCAACTTTGGTTAGGTTCCCATGAGTGTACTTTGTATGGGTACAATGGACCCGCTTGAGGTTTAAGTAAATCTTTAGGACACCTTCATAACCAACTAACCAGAGGCAGACTACTTCAACATTCCCTTGTTCGTCTCTGCCGTCTTTTGCTCGAGCTTTGTGGGCTTGACGTGGTGTTTTTACTCCCTGGATAATCGTTCGAACTTCATTCCAACTGTCGCATCTCTCTACTTCTTTTCTGCTCGTAAAGTCTGCGAACAGCTGTGGTTCTTCTATGAAGCGCTACTCTGTATGTCTCCTTTTTCACTGTTTGTGCTTTCTGGCAGTCGTCGTCAAACCTAGGACTTCGTGGTGGTGATCAAGAGAAAACCACCATGTCCTAATCGGTACCTCTTATGGCTTTTGCAAGCGTTGCTATTGCTCCTCACACTTGAGGCTGGCGACGTAGGACCTAATGAACGCTCGATCGGAAAAGGCCATGATTGAATCAATGATCGCTCCTCGAAACGTTCGGAAATTCATCGAAAGATGAGTGCGGGAACTGCATTCTAGCTAAGATAAGACCCCTTTCCTCGGCAAGTCGAATGCAGTATTGCCAGTGGTGTGGTGCTATAAAAGTACTACATTTCTTTATTTTCATTTCATATTTAGTGGACTGACTTCCAGCCCACGGCCAGTACACTTTGCGTGACACCTTCAACCATTCTTTGAGCTACAACCCACCCAGCAAAATCCATATACCCTATCAAATTTAGCGTAAAAAGGCACTTGTCCTGTTTTTCTCCATACGCCATTCTCAAGCTCCAGCTTTAGATCCAGAAAAATGCCAGAAAATCATTATCTTGAACACATATGTGATTTTGTGTTGCATTGTTGTGTCAAAAAACAAATCACATGTAACCGGGCGGTCCTCGGACACATACAGGAAGGAAGGAAGGAAAAAAAATCGCAAATACATACTACATCCATTTGCCATCTTGTCAGAGTCTCTCTATTATCCTTGCGGTTTACCTAAAGAGAAAAACCATTGACCTAAGGTCACACAGGATATCCTTAGGAGCATAATAAAGATGTGTCAAATGGATGAATAAAGAAAATTGTATTGTCCGAGTTTCGTTGTGTCCAGAAATCGATGGGAATACTTCCACAACAGTGTACACTCGTATGTTAAGAAGGACATCCATGCATGTGCTCCTCTAGTCCCCACTTTTCGGGGAGGTGGGGGCAATGTAATAAACTTGATTTTTATAGACACATTAGGGACCATTATTCAGGAACGCACCAAGGGAGGCAGAAAAAAAAATAAAGTGAACATTGTCCTTTATTGAATCGACACACAACAAAAGATTCTCTTGCAAGAAGGATTTACTTGGGCAAAGGCAAAATATAGCCAGGACATGATTATGATTGAGAATAGGGATTTTACATTTTCCATCCTTGAAGTTCTAAGGAAGTCGTTGCAAAGTTAATTTAAAAAAAAAGGAAAAGAGAAAATTGAACGAGATTTTCGAGATTATATTCGCAGGACCTTTATTCTAAATAATAGTCGATTGTAAATCACGAGGGAGGACATGCGGGATATAAGTGGACATTGGTGGTATTTTTTCGGAACGATAGCAGGGGAAGGATAAGTGTATTATCCCTCAGATAAATGGTATTATAATTTATGGTAAATGGATTTCTTTTATCAATCGAAGTTTGAAGATGGAAGTCCTGTCTAAAGTCTCGGTGACCCAGGTGCACGTCTCGAAGGAGCTTTAGGGGGTTTTAGATGTAAGACCACTTTTGGTTAACCGGAGCCAATATTAGATACATCATCTGCTATGGGGTCCTAGTCTGGTGGACTACAAGGGGCATCAAAAGCTCACTACATTGCAAAGTCTAACAGCGCTTTGCATCACTGTAAAAATTAACGTCTTCCACGTCGAGATCTTGGTAATAGAAAATCCAATACGACGACTACAAGACAATTACTTCCCTTCGTCGGATGCAACCATCTTTGTAAACCAGCCTTATGATACTACAATTCAACATAGTCAAAGCAAAGCTAGTAAAGAAATGACGTGGTGCACTGATCACCATCACAGACATTCAACTCTGATAGGTTCCCGGTGCAAGGCTGGAGTCAGACAAGAACATCAGTGAATCAGATACCTTCGTACTGCAACCAATTGGAAGGCGGAGTCAACCTCTCCTTGTCACGCAGTGAAGACTGTGTCACATCTTGTGCAGCATGGAACTATGCTTCGTAATTGGAACATTGGAACGTAATTGGAACCAACGAGTATAGGCATGCTGATGAGGATGAGGTGGATTTAATGCAACACCTACTGCGCCACTGCCCTGCTCTTCAAGAACGACGGCTACTTTCATTGCGCACGTCATCGAAGATGAGGTCGTATCTGCATAGGTGATCAGTGGTGGAATCAAAGATTGAAGCACCAAGCACCATATTATTGGGCGGGTTTGACACGATGATTCTTCATCTTCCTCTCCTTCATCCTCATCTGCCACCAGAAGAATTGCAAGAAAATCGGACTCTTACACTCGACCACTATTGCAGGTGCGTCTCTCGTGAACCACATTACAAAACTAGGTCTGCAAGCTTCTGATCTGTAGAATCCAACAAAAAAAGAAGAAAAGAGATTTGGGCGAATGCAAGAATTGGAGAGGTTCTTGGTTCAACGATTTTGGTTACACTGATGACAGTGATCTGATGACACACCCATTTGCCGACATTCAACGCATGCTGGTATGACTGACCGAGAGTGCAAGAAATATTGGACTGGACATCATCAAGCTGATGCGAATACATAAAGACATGCGGAGTAGTAATTGAAGATGTGGAAGAGCTGTGCTACCTAGGCGCCATGATTGCAAAAGACAGTAGTTTGGACTTGGATATGAAAATTCACACAAATAACGTACTTCTTGGTTAGGAAAGCTTGAAGTGCATGCCTGGAGGCGACCAGGCATTACGAACTTCAGTGAGGAGTCAGTCCAGTACCGCAGTGTAACTTAGAGGCTGAAGGACAGTTCAGAAGTAATCTAAGTCCAAGAACTGGGGGAGCATATCGGTGCTTCTCGGAGTTGCAAACATATTCAAGTCGTAGGCGTCACAGCTGGAGGTGGGCCAAAGCATAGGCTCACGCAACCATTTATTTTGTGCATGTTTAATTTTTTCCGCAAATGAATCTCCCGGTGACCAATTGCCAATAGTCAGTGTAATTCGTTGACCACATCACCGCCTTTCGGATAATCATAGATCGTCGAGTATATTTCTCGCCTATACCTGCCCTTTATTGACTTCGCGAAGGCTTTCGAGCGTGTTAACATCTAGCATGTCTTGATCAGTAGAAGAATTCAGGAAGTCTTAGTTAGTTGTCTTATTTGGACAGATATTCGCAAACTTCCTTGACCACCACGTCGGTGTAAAAAATGCAAGGCTTTCTGGCAAACACTGATGAGCTCACTTCATTCTTTTCGGACTAAGGACTAAATATCTGAAGAAGTATACACTTTTCTGAGAGTAAATAAAAAACTTTCTTGCACCATTTTGAAGAATCTAATCGCGTTATGTTTGTTTTCGACTGACTTTTCGACTTTCGACATGATAAGATGTTGGGTTCACTCTGGATCATGCAAAAAGCAAACAACGAATCGGTATTGTGTACTACCACGTATTGCTAGTATAATGCGCCTGACACTTTGAACTTTCCAAAGCATTCGAATCGATTGGGTTTTTTTAAATAAGAAAATATCTGGAAAACACCCCCAAAAATTCAACACGAGTAGAATCAGCTCAAGAAAAGTCATTGAACGAGACACCATTAAGATAGAGAATTAAAAAAATTTTCAAAAAAATTATAATGTCACCCCTGAGTCTGGTTTTGAAAGGTTATTGACGTTTGGGCAAATAAATCCAATAAATTCATGCAAATCTAAGTATTCACTCACCCCCTCTGTTCATTCTTGTGTTGGCTATCTCGTTCTTATCCATCGTCTCCAGAAGCACATACATGTCACTATTGTCTTTGAGGAGTTCATTTTCACTTCACTCGCGAAACCGAACCGACAGGAAAATCTAATTAGATTCACAAATGGGTGGGAAAGGGACACACTGCACATTCTGCACAAAGAACTCGCCAGTCGGCCATTGAAATTTAATTTAATTTTTCCTTTTTTCTTTTCTTTTTGCAATAAAATTGAAAAATTAATAAGAAAACTAACACTCAAAATGCTCACATCACAAAAAAACACTTTTCAATGGAACAATTTACAGGGAAGGGCCACAAAATTGAAAAACGATTTTGGATTTGGACACTGGATTTAAGCCGCGCACTTGTTAACTAATTTGAACCACTCACACCGAAAGTTGAAATTGCACTGAGCCGGCTACTTAGCCGTCGGCAGAGGGAAGAGGAGAAATTTTGTCTCCATAAAAATATGCAATGAGAGCTTTATGTAAGAGAGGTGACTGATCTCTTAGTTCTTTTTTTCCGTCATCTGTAGTGCAAAGTTGAGGAGATTTTGTGATTGAGACGATTTGGCATTGAAGATAGAAAAGGTAGGACGTAGGAGACAGTATACCCATGGAGACATGCAGAGAGACTACAACAAAATAATTCAGCCAAAGAAAAAGTAACGTCTTTGACAAAATTAACATTTGAATTTGAAATTTTAACTGCATGATGTTTATTTCTGACGATCCAGATTTCTAGATCTTCCCTGACTGTACGTCCGTTTTTTACACAACTTGTGAATGGTGAATATGTTAAGCACATTCTGTTTGGTGTCCTGAGATCCTGGTGAGCTCTTGGTGCAACCCTCAGCGCGTAGACAAAGGTAAATATTATTCTCAAAGCAAGTGATGTGTCACATACGCTCATTAAGGATCTCAGGTCGATAAACTTGATCTCTGTGCAGTGAAGATACTGCTGAGAATTCTTAAATCCATGGACAGTTCAGATGGGAAGAACCAGCATCGTGGTTCACCTGGTACTAAGCGAAGCAGTAGGGCTCTGATTGCAGGTTGACGGCCTATATAAATCGCAATATTTAAGCATGAGCCTGACGTTGTAAACTCGGGATGACCGTACATGCGAACTTGTTAACCTTGGTGGTATTTGGGTATCGCTTGGTCCTTTCCTTACGGCTTTCGTTGTTATCCAGGCGAGGTACTTCTCTTCTACTTCTTCTGCAAGAAGACTGATTAGTACCTTGGTATGCCTTACATGTGATATCCTGCAGATAGGAGAAATAAAGCGGGTAATGAACAGTCCAATGACTATTAGAGGAGAAAATCACGAGATGCTAAACCATTACCTACCTCCAGGAATCAAACAGAATAATCAAACAGCACATTGTCGTCATCGTAAAATATGTTGTCCAGAAGGTGCACCTCCCTCTGGATGCCTTCATTTAGTAGCCCGCCTCTACTACTTCTTAACATTCGTGATTTGTGCTTATATTTTGGGCGAGAAGGACGTTTCTTATGGCTGACACTGCGACCTTGATCTATTGTGTCTCCGGTCCATTTAGCCTTATAGGTCTACTACTTCCGAAGGAAGGTGAGCACGTCATTTGTAGCCAAGTTTCTAAACTCCGCTAACGAATACACTTCCTTATAAAAGATCCGTCTGCGTAGCGTATAGCGTTTTTTCAATAAGGGCATGACAATGAAATTCAGGATTTTCTTCAAACGTTTGCAGAGCCCAATCAGAGAAGTTTCGGCGCTTCAAATGATCAAGAGGGGTCAGTTCTTAAGTTAATTTGATTTTGTAAGGGTGTATGCCAAGATCTTTATACAAAATTTGCCACAATGTGGACTGAGACATTCCCAATTCCTGTAAACGGCGTGGAATCGACTGATTTGGCTCGTTTTGAACTGAAGCACTTACGGCTGCAATATTTTCGGTACTTCAATATCTCACTGGCACAGAAACATTTAATAGTGAATACGTTGACCTGAATTCATCCACTTTAGCACGCACAGCCTATCTGGTGGGACGATTATTACCAACGAAAATTGGAGTAAGCGCTCTTAAAGTTGCCACCACCGATTTAGAATCTATTTTTAATAATTTCCAATCGTTGTTCGTTCATGAACTTCACCATAATAAAAATGTAAATCTCGACTAACGTTGTGGCATTGACAGATCATAAAAAAAGTTATGAGAGCGTTTGTATTAAAATACGAAATTGTTATGTCCCTATTGAAAACCCCTGTGTCATGGCAGTTAAAATTTTAATTTCAAATTCTAATTCGGTCAAAGACGTTACTTTTTCTTTAGCTGAATTATTTTGCTAAAGTCTCTCTGCAATTCTCCGTGGATATATTGCCTCCTACCTTTACATGCTCAATGCCAAAGTAATGCTTAATCACAAAGGAAAACTAAGAGATCAGTCACCTGCACCTCTTTCACACAAAGCTGAATTTGCTTATTTTTTGGAGACAACATTTTCTCCCAATTGGACTATTTCTCCTCTTCCCTCTGCCGACGGCTAAGTAGCTGGCACAGTGCAATTTCAACTTTCAGTGTGAGTGGTTCAAATTAGTTAACCGAAATCGATTTTAAATTTTGTGGCCCTTCCCTGTAAATTGTTCCATTGAAAAGTGTTTTTTTGTGATGTGAGCATTTTGAGTGTTAGTTTTCTTTTTAATTTTGCAATTTTATTGCAAAAATCAAAGAAAAGAAAAGAAAAAATTAAAATAAATTTCAATAATGGCCGACTGGCGAGTTCTTTGTGCAGAGTGTGCAGTGTGTCCCTTTCCCACCCATTTGTGAATCTAATTAGATTTTCCTGTCGGTTCGGTTTCGCGAGTGAGGTGAAAATGAACTCGTCAAAGTCAATATGTGCCTCTGGAGACAATGGATGAGAACGAGATAACCAGCTCAAGAAAAATAGAAGGGGTGAGTGAATTCTTACATTTGATTTATCTACCCAAACGTCAATAATTTTGAAATCCTCACACTTTAAAACCAGACCCAGGGGTGACAAAATAAGCCTTTTTATTTTTTCTTTTTCCTCTATCTGAATGGTATCTCGTTCAAAGTCTTTTCTTGAGCTGATTCGACTCGTTTTGATTTTTTGGGGCTGTTTTCCAGATCGTTTCCTATTTAAAATAAACCAATCGATTCGAATGCTTTGCGAACTTCAAGTCTCCTAGTCATACGCATCATATTAGCAAGACATGGTAGTACACAATATCCCATTCGTTGCTGGCTTCCTGCACGATCCAGAACATACCCAACGTTGCCTCATTTTAGTACTCAAAGTCCTAATAAGCGACTGCTGTCGGTGTCTTTGAAATTTCTCACGTATCTGACCTCCATGAGCTTCAATAATTACCCAGCTCCGAGTGCTCGTATGTAGATCCACTATTCCATATAATTGAAGTTCTTTACAACTCTCGTCACATGTACCTAATGTCCTATCGCCCCTGTGCAAATGGCCAGCATAACTTCCGTTCCTGGCAACACATTAAAATTATCCCTTCAAATAGAGATGTGTCTGTGCGCCTTTACCCATACATGGGATGCCTAAATTAAAGTCCTTCCAGCACCACTTACACCCACATGCATACATGTGGAATCTCCGAACAATTACATCCTGATGACATCGCCGTGAGTGGAATTAATTTGAATATCCTTGACTGGGCGCACATATGTTGACGGCGGCGGCGGGGGTAATTAATTCGAGTTTGCATGCGTCTAACGTACAACAGCTCTCCGAAAGGATTAAAATTCGAAAATCCCTTATTACAGTTGATTTACCTATCACCTGTGTGTGAAAGGATTTCAGTAAACCAATTAGGCAAAGCTCGGTGTAATTTCAATTTCCCGGAAGAAGAAGAAGGAGGAGAGAAAATCACGAAAAAAAGGATAATTGCGCGAGCACTTCACGTCGGTACTCAGCCCTAATTGATTCAATCGCACACTTCAGACGCGAATATCGCGCGAAATTGCGAACGAGCATTGTACACACAACAAATTAAATTCAAAGGATCAGCAGAATACGCTTGTCAATTGTCACCCCGGTGGCAGAGGGCAACCCACCCAATCGATTCAATTTCCTCTGGGAATTGAAGAGGGTCCTCTCTATCGTGCACACGCTGCCTGTGGGCAAAATGCAATTACCCCAACCTCATGAAAGTCCTACGCCAGCAATACCTATTGAATCATCACTCTGCCGGTGATAAGGTATCCTTTCAGACGATAGAGCTACCTGGTCTTCCTTAACCAGAAGAATTACGCTTATGCAAATTCCCATTATCCCCAGGAAGCGTTCCCATTGCCGTTTCCTTCTTCGATGCCTTCTTCGCATTGAAGCCTGGCATTCCCATGGCTGCCAGAGAGAGCCGCACACATGAGTGCAGGTGGCAAATTGATGCTCTTCATGTCATTGTCAAATGTGCGAGCGTCACAGATTCTCCCTAAGAAAGGCACGCCACTCGACGTTGAAGAGCGCACCGATTGCCGAAAGGATCCCCATCGAATGGATGTCTATGTTCAAGTGGCACTGGGGTTCAATTAGATTCGGGGGCCAAAAACTTTTGTTATCTCTGGAATCGCTGTATTAGTCCGCATCCATGTGTGGGTATGCTCTGTGCCTTTGGGAGGGCGTCATCGGATGAATAACTTTCTATCGATTGTGGTACACGCATTCGACTCGAAGCTAAACCTGTGAGAATGTGTGAGCACTTGTAAAGGTCGCCGGAGGGCTTTTCCCTGTTGTTGAGTTAATCAGTGGCAATGATTTGCATTAGACATGAATGGGAGCTGGTTTGTTTGCAAATAAAAATGGGAAATCGATTAACGCAGGACCGCCAGGAGGAGGAGGCCAACGAGGACGTGTTTTCGAATTGATATGTCAATTAAATTATTGTTCTGCCAGCGGTGTGGGTAATTGAAGAGCGGAAATTGCTCTTGAAACGTTCGTTGAAATGGAAACAGTGTTTGGTAGTTTTGGCCACAGTCAAACTGGTATTACCGTCGGAATGTGTTTGAGAACTTTAATCCAAACCTACAATTACTTGTTGAGTTTCGGTTACGTCGGGCATAAGAGGATGCTGCAAGGCAGTGATTGTTCCAAACACTTGTAAATTTTGGGGTTTCGCTTGCACCGTAGGGCTTTAGTTGGAGTGGTTTCCGATGTTGATGGACACTTTTGCTGGCTTTTGCATGAGTGTGTCTTTGCTTTGTTACTGCATTCGTAGCTTGAATTTGTGTGAATGGATTGGAGACTGCAGTCTCAGAGGATCTCTCCCCCTCAGATGAAGAACTGTTCGACGCAGGTCCCATATTACTTTGTCGGCAATGACTAGAGGATCCCATCCATAGCCCTGAGGACTTTTCTGACATGTTTAGCACAACTGAGCTCCGCTGACATAATTTTCTTACCCCAGCTGACATAGCTTTTAAACTCACTACGTCAAGGTTAATGGACGTCGTAGAAAATTGTCATCTTAAGGCGCAAAGGCACAACCATTACCTGTCAGTGTGGTCAAGATCTCATCGACTAGTAGGTGAACTTCACCCTGAGTGATTGACCGACGCAAACTCAGCATAAACCCAATCCAGTCGCAAAGATCCATGTTTTTATGCGCATTTAGGTGCGAAAATCCTTTATGGATACTCTCAGGCCCGCGCCATGAGTTATGAACGACTACATGCTATGTCTACGTGCTGAAAAACACCTCCTCTTGCTCTGTCTCCTGCTGCACCGCCAGTCAAGGTATTCCTCCGCAGGGGCATGTTTGACATTTTGTTGTTTTCTTCTTAACTGCCCGAGCTAGCAGTTTCTTCGTTTTTCGTTGCTCTTTCCTCTATTCCCTGTTACTGCATTTTGCTTGTGATAACTTCACTCGCAGTCTTCCAGCCTTCTCGGGTCGCCTGGGTAATTTACCTCTCTGTGCTTACGACAAGTCGATTTATCAATGTTGGGGATCAGTTTATATGTCTATTGCTCGTCCGTTGTGAGTTTGCACCTACACTGACATTCTGCTTCCCCTGGCTGTTCGTCTATCGTCGGGCTCGTGTTCCCGCAATGCTGTAGCCTTTTTTGCTTCTAGGTCGATAGGAATGCGGCCTGAGACTAGACTTATAGCATCCGCTGACACAGTTCTAAAGGCGCAGGGATACAATCCTGTGCTCCGAGTTCATCTTTCTGATGTACGACTTATGATGCGTGGTTGACGCCCATATCGGGGCCGCATACCTTGCCTTGGCCCTTCGATTTTTGGCATGGGCCTGCATAGTACTGCAACAGCCCGAGACGCCTTCGTGCTTGCGTGTGCAAGGTGGTCCTTCAAGCTGATTCTGTGATCCAACAGCACTCTCAGGTACTTGATATGCGGCTTCGAATCGATGAATTACTACCCGACCTGTATGGTTAGGTGTTCCACTTTATGAGAATGGCTTCAGTTGTGTGGTCCACTAACTCTAAGCCTGTTGTCTGTAGCAAAGATTCATATTGAGTTTGGCCTTGTGCCGGCTACCGAAGAATGCACCGAGAGTAAATTATTTATGCTGCAACGACCTTATAACACAGGGCATGAACCCAGGACTGTTTCCAACGATCTATTTGTCAGATATGGGTGCGTTGATATCGATAATTCACCTGCACTTCAAAGTCTTTAGCAGGAAGGACAACAGACTAGACCAGATCTACCCAAACTTTGGTTCTTTTGCTTATGTACTGCTGCCATTGAATGGCTGAATAGCATCCAATCTCCACGACCCCAAAGGACACAATCTCTCTAAGAATGCACCTGTCATCTCAGAGAGTATCAGCTCTTCAATTCCCTCTCAACAAACATAAACATTCGCAATTCTGCTCAAGGATACCCAAGTGTTTTCTTCATTAAGTCCACGACCACTTGGATGAATGTTTCCACTTCTGTTGTTCCAACAATTAGTCTCCCAAATCGAGTCTACGTTGAAAACGCATCCTAAAGTACTTCTATCATCGGTTCAGATGCTCAATTTGCAATTCTCTCTCATAATAAGGGTAAATTAAACCACCAACGAATTGAAAACAAATCGAAAAAAAAATCTAAGAATCCGTTCGGTATTTTCTGTGGCCAAGTAGTGGAGGACAACAAGGTTTTCCATCATCAAAGGGAAATTTCCTGTTTGGATTTTCCGCAAATTTCCCAAACTACAGTCTAAATAACCGAAAATGGTAGGAAGAGAAAATATCCTCTATAGCTAGTAGCACCACTGCAGCACACACACACACATTCTCGAATTGACTTTACCCTTAACCGGCCGCAATCGAATGCAGCACGTCGTCTCCTCTTGAGTGTGTGTTTGTATGTGTGTGTTGAGGGCTTATGCAAGCTAAATTCGATATCGTCCTCGTTGTCGTTGTCCATGAGCGTGAATGTTCCCTTGGCCCATTGCAAATCCTTTCATTGAAAATTGAGTCAAGTTGTGGAATGTTAAGAGGTTTGACTTTTTGGCTAAGAACAGGATCCAAAGGATTCTCAACACTTTCTCGAATGTGCACATCCTTGCGACGACGATTTCCTTTACACGAAGCTGCACTTTTGGTATTACTTAACCGGACGTGGTACCAGGCCATATCGAAGGGATGCTGACAAATCGCTGTTTCGATTTGAAAATGTCGTCCGCTATCACCATGACCAGTGCGAACTGAAAACGAGGTCACCAGAGGACGTGGACGGACTATTTCGCACACTAGTTTGTCTGTCGGAAGTATCGAAGCAGTGTCATAATCTCGGAACGAACGCGACACGGACGCAGGACATCAGTGATGCAGTGGATATTTCGTATGCGAAAGGAGTTGCACAGCGCATATCTCATCGGAAAATGATGGTGGAACAGGGATAGATAGCAGATGCGCTTAACGGTGATTGATACTGCTTAATGGCTACGTGCGATGTTTTAAACCGGCAAAAAGGTTCGCAGATGGACGGCGTGAGTGTTTGACACAATTGGGTTAGGGAGTGCAGAAATCTGAGAGATTATGTGGAATTATGTTGAGTGGCTTAAAGGTTGACGTTGAAAATCGCACTTGAGGGAGGAGAATATCTCGAATATTTCACTTCACTTTGAGAGAAAGTATCACATGGTCCCGCTGTTTCTTGCAATCCACACCGCCTTCGACTCATCTTCAAGACTCCATACACCCCCTGTCGGGCATTGGTATTTTATTTCAACAAAAGCTCACACCATGTTGGACATATCATACTCGTACATCCTATAGCCCAAGTCAATGACGGACTTCCTGCGAATAGTCTCCTTCCTCAGTTTTCCTTCCTTTCGTGGTCAGTAACCATATTGCAGACCAACAAAAATTCTTCCCTTCTGTCGAGAAATTTTCCGGTAATTTGCGCAAACAAAATCCATTTTATTATATCCTCGGCCTATGGACTCGGGGCTTCCAGCGTCCCACACCATCTGCATCCTTAAGTGAATAAGATTCGGTACCACATCGAGAATTTCGCCTCGGGCGCGTGGCCATACACAAAATTTCAATTAAACTTTGATGGGAATTTTGTTTTAACGACTCCTTCGCCTTTCTCACATCCTTTCGGGTGCGTGCATCAGAGATATACGAGTATAGTCGGCGTAATCAACTGCCGCCAAAAACGCCTCCCTCTTTCACGAAACTCTTGACCGACACCACCACTACTAACACAAGCCGAAACCACACCGGCGACAACTTAACAAATATTATGAAGGCCCGACTGTCTGTACATCGACTACGAGATCCTGCCGCAAGGAGGTATCAATTTATTCCATGTTATCAAAGAGCCTAATGAGTTTTCCTCGTAGTTTCTTGGTACTGGTATCGGTGTTGGTGGTGGTGGTGATGGAGGTGGTGGTCATATAGTCTTGGCCGGAGAATTTATGTGTGTCCTTTATTTATTGGTTCCCATATCCTGCTTAATGTCCTATTGCCGCTGGAATTTGGTCAATAAATTCTCCGTTTACACTGTGAGCAAACATTTTGGTTCGGCCTTAGACATGTCCATCCGGGCCATTGAGGTGGTACCAATGCACACTGCTCTACCAACGCCCCCTATTTAATGTGGGTCAATGTGGGGTCGGTCATTATTGTCATGACATTGAAGATGCTCGGCGTGTGTACGATTGTATATGTTGAAGATTGGCAATGGCGATGGTGAAGTGAGCGTGTAACAGGGTAATTTGATGTTTTGCTCTATTTTCTCACTCGACAGGACAAGACAGACAACGGTGTTCAGAAGGATACTTTGTTTTGTTTCATGTTCGCATAAAATATTTTATTTGGTTATTTTTTTGTCGGCTCAGGAAAATTGAAGATGTCTGCCTGTAGACACGGAAAGGGTACAGCGATGAGTCCTTAAATGGTCCGGAAATATTTCCAAAGTCGGAGTTGACAAGTTACAATAAATATCGCACTTAATGTTGTGGACTCGGTTATGGTGGGCTGATGGGATGATGGGACTTTGTTTATTTAAGGGAAGGGTTAATAATTCTGAGAGCTGTTAACCATCATTCTCTAGAGGATCTCAAGGATGAGAAAATGGAGTGCGAAGTAGCATGTTAAGTCATTGACGGTGAATAAGAAAACTCCAAGCGAAATGTGAGACGAAGACAGAAGTGGGCTGAAAGTCTCTCTTAAAGTGGTTGGAAAGAAGTGGCCCATTGGCAGTTCAAAATTGATCAGTCATGTGGTAGAGGGTTGAAACCAGAACATTTTTGCTCCTCGTTCAACCGGCTTAGTTCTTATAGTATCCACGTTCGTGCGGTTTCTAAGAGCTTCTTCTTTTAGGAAGTGCAGTTACAGGGTGTTCTTATAAACAAGTCGCTTCCTTATATAACAGAGAGCCACATTTTCATATAGTACATGTTCAGCTGTTTCGTCTTCCTCTAGGCAGAGTCGAAAATCGGTAACCTGGGCAATTCTCATCTTGTGAAGATGATATTTAGGACTGCAGTGTCGAGAAAGGAAGCTAGCGAGGAAGCTAGCTAGGAAGCTAGCGAGTCTTCGAATATCGTCCCTATTGTATTTAGGAGCGGAAAGCTCTTCACTTAGGCCTCAGTCGGTTTGGTTAGGTTTGGTTTGGGACGTGGTCTGGCGAATCTTCCTTTTTGTTCGGTGAAGGCCAGAATCCCGCCGATTCCTTTGTCCTTAAGATGCTTCAGGTCCGTAATCCACATGCACCCCAGTGTCTTCTGTCGCTAGGGCAGGGCAGTGGCATAGGAAGTGTTCGAAATCTTCTTCTTCTTCCTCGCAGTTCCTACATGTCTCTGTGTCAGCGAGGTTCAGTCAATGCATGTGTTTGTTGAGGTTAATGTGTTCTGTGATGAGTCCCTCCATCAGCCTCAATTGTTATCTGCTTGAAGCTAGGCCTTTCTAGTAACCAGGTTGCTTGGTTTCTTTACGAGTGATCTAGCCACTTTGCACGTCGGGAGGTTTGCCCAGTGATCTTCGAAATCCCTTTGCATCTTCTCGTTGGTTGCTGTTGTAATTATTGTTAGTGCGACACCCACTGTGTTTTCAGCGGTTCCTTCTATCACGTGCGTTCCTTCTATTGCCAGTTCGTCGGCTCATTCTCCGTGACAACTTCGTGACGTCATTATGGCTGACAAGCCTGTTGACTTTGTTTTTGGATTCCCTGACATGATGAGATCTGGATGTTGGACTTGTGGTGGCTTTAAGTGCTGCTTGACTATCCGACCAGATTTCCTTTTTCCTTCTTTGGGTGTGGTGTTCCAAAATAACTTCGGCCCCCTGGCAAGGACTTCTGCTTGGATGACTGTGACGAAGGAATGCAGATAAATTGTAACTTCTACTGGTAGGCTGTTGCAATATACGCCCGTCCCGGAGTTTCTTCCGATTTTGGAGTCGTAGATACAGTTATCCCAGGCCAAGCAATGGAAGAACTCGATTTGAAATCTTCTCCCGGATTGGTGTGATTTGGGCGTGTAGACTGGTACTTTGGTGATAATTTCTACCCCGAACGGTCTGCGTGCATGCAAGGAGATAGCGATAGGCAGCTTCACAAGTCTCACAAGTATGAAAGCAGCATTTTTCAAAAAAATGTTTTAGCAGTGACAAGAGCTGCCCAGTTTCCATCCACATTAGCAGGCAAGCGGGTAAAATAGCAAGTGCTGCTTAGCAGATTACATCGGAGCTAGTGGAGTGTTCTTCGGACATATCACTTGAAACTCTGCTTTGGTTACAATGGTCTACCAGACAACGAAGCGACTCACAATCTTTCGAGTAAATTATCAGCCCTAGACCTAACCTCGCAAGATTATGCACTTAATCATTTCTTTCACTATCTGGACCTCTGATAAGTTAGAAATAGGCCCAATTTGAGAGCTACTGAATGTGGCAAGCGCAACAGGATGGCAGAATCCTTCATATTCTCTGTAGAGTTTCCAGCGGTTCAACGAGTAAGAAGGAGAATTTCTCCTTGATCCCTGGGTATCATAATAGATCTATTATCCTAGTTAAGGATATTAATCTCAGGAGGTCCCTTAGCTCGATGTCATGCAAGTTTTTCAGTTCCTGGAAGAAGTAACTACTAAGAGTTCTCATTCCTCCACTAGCGAGGGCAGGACATTAACGCAGGAGGTGATAGACAGATTCGTTTTCTTCCTCGTCCGTACAACTTCTGCAATAGTCGTTGTAATACCAAGGCGCTCCGCATAAGTACCAATGGCGCATTGCCCAGGAATGATGCCGGAGACTATCCGTGCTTCGCGACGACTAAGTTTGGCTAGAGACATAAATCTCTTCTTATTATAACTCGTCCATAAGTTTCTAGTCATTGCACATGTGTTTAACTGGATCCAACGTATATTGGCTCAACTGATGGCCTCTTCTTCAATATAAAGGAGAGAACCTGTGAGGCATGCAGCGCTGCTCCCCTTCGTCCATATCCATACGCGCTGGTAGAGTCATCGTATTGGGTCTCGATATCTCATCTAGATAGTTTTTGTAGATTCCCACAAGACTCGATCTAGTTATCGCGGCTTCCAGAGCCTTAACGGCTGCCTGGCTGTCGATAATTGTCCTTTCGCTAATATCCTTCTCGCTGATTGTTTTGCGAGGCCTCAATGATGACCGTGATTTCGACTTGAAAGACACTGCAGTCGTCGTTTATTCTAAAGGAGTGGTTTATTCCTAGAGCCTTGCAGTAGACCTCGGCATCTGTACCAACCTCTTTAGAATCATCGGTGTAGAAAGCCAGTTGCTTTTTATTGGTAATTTTGTGGTTTCTCCAGTCATCTCTGTCAGGAATTCTGATACTGAATCTCCTGTTAAATGCCAGAGTGTGGATCATATGATTTGTTTCTGTCGATTTGTCGGCGTTTTTCCATCGAGACAGTACGGAGGCTTGACTATAGGGAGCTGGTGTCCATTGTCATTCTTCTCTCAGTCTCAAAGCAGTTTTAGCCGCCGTGTTACTACTGGCTTAAGAGCGTCGGCACCTAACCTTAACCAGAAGGGAGGAAATGGCACTGAGATATTTAAGCATAAAATGTGCTTAGACCTAAGAGCGAAAACGGTGTCGAAGCCTAAAAAACTGCTGTCCGGGTGCCTAGGCCAAATGGCCGTGTTGAGCTGTGCAACCAAATCGTTTTGGCGTTCTTCAGATGCATGTAGGTACACGTCGGGGAAGAAAGTAGACGATTATCTGTCAAATCTTCCTTCTCCCAGTCTTTACTTGAAAATAAAATGACAAAGTCTAACCTGAGGACATGATAGGAAACAGGTATGGTTGTGACCATCGTGACTTTGGCATTGCATCACTATGTGGTCTTCTGTCACAACCGATCGGGTCAACTCCATTAGTTCGCCAATAACTGACGAATCAAAGACTAGAACGTCTGCATGACCCATTAATTAAGCCCACTATATGGAGCCGAAACATGGTTGAAAGTACTCTCTTATAGTCGTGTCCTTCTATTTCAATGGGGCCTCCTTCACTTTCCAAGTGGGGCTACAAGTTTTAAATTCTTTCAAAACGACTTAAGTGCCTGGTGAAAGCATTCCAAAGTCTTGTGGCCTTCTAGAGACTCCCGGAAAGTGTGTCATTCATTTCATGTTACCACTCAACATCCCTCAGGGATGACACATGACCCACCACTCAAACTCTCGACAGGCAATTCTAAAAATACACATTCAGCCTGCCAACTGGAAGCATTCTAAACAAATTTACCCCTCACATCTCATTAATACCCCTCAGCTGCATGCTACACACCTTCAATTTAAAAAAAAAAAAAAAAAAATCATCCCCACACCCTTCAACACCCAACCCCAGTCCATCATTCTCCAACAAAGGCCCAAGAAAGGAAACATCAATCCATCTGTCACTCGTATATCAATTTCATCGTGGTACAAATTCAATCATTTTCCCATTACACAATCCTGATTGTTGTGATTTGTCCCACCACTCGGGTCCTCCGCTCCAGCTGGAGCACCCCCAAAATAACAACGTCTAACGTATGTCTTCCTGCGAAAATTTATTGCCTGCGATTTTTCCAATTTTCATCGTCAAAATGCGAACATAATTGCGTTCGGGATTACAAATGAAGGATTTTTTTTTTATTTTCGTTGGCTCTCCGTCTTCCTGTGCCTTGTTGTTTAGTGCTCCATCTTTTATCCTAACATCAGCACCTTCCTACACCTTGTGTGTCACTCATTCCTTTTCCTCGGAAGGCAAAATACAAAAAAAAAAACTCGCACAACGCACCGCACTTTGAAAAATAAATAATTGCATGCGAGGAGGAGGCAGGCAATGAGGAAAGCAAAAGAAAAAAAAATCCTTTTCATTTTGTCAAAAACACTCCCACGAATACAGATTACCAAAATCAAGGATACCCCCCTCTGGATGTACCTCCTGAAACGTTCACCTGAATAATTCGCTTAGGGTGAGGTTGTGGGAGTAAATGAAATGTTCATCAGTCAATGGGGTCTTTTCATCACTTTCCCTTTCTCTCATCGCCGCCATCGTCATCGTCGCCGTCGTAGTCGTATTTGGTCGTCGTCCTTCGAGCAAATTCACATGTTCGTATATCATTCCGGAAAGGTGGCTGCTCCTCTGAAGGATGCGTGTATCGCGTAAAAACCCCGAAACGGACTCGTGAGTTGCTGGAAATTTTATTATTTATTTGCCATCGCCATAAATCACCGGCGGAGAGAGGCAGAGAGAGAGAGAGGAAATTTGTTTTGCTATTTGCATTCTGCCAGGAGCGGGCCAGGATGCGTGATACGTGATAACCATAAAACGTACCGACTAGAACTAAGTTCCTAAAATTCATCATGTAAATTGTGTTAAACGTGAAGGGGCGGAGGCCCGGGAGTGCCGCTTTCAGATTGTTTTCGACTTGATGATGAAGTGGCCCATTAAAATGGGCTTTACACCCCTATGGCAGTTGTGTAGACATTCAAAGAGCATAGGAGAGTTATTGTTTAGGCTTTTTGCCGAGTTGAACTTTGAGTTGTTTTACATTGTTTTTTTGTGAAGGACGACACATTTGCTACATTGAGAGGGTTCTTATTTAAAAAGTAGGATCTACTTCTACTAGTCACTGCTCACATAGACCAGTTGTGCCCCTATTTCGAAAAAGAGAAACTACTGTTGTTGCATTTTCAATGATTTTCCTTTGACCTTTTAGTCTCGTTAGCATGGGCTCAGTCGCTGTAAATCCCCATTTAAATCCATTTCAGCTGATACATGAGCCTCCTAAAGCCCCTCATCTCTTCCAAACCGATTCTAACCATCCCCACGTCTTCAATAAATAAATTTCAAAACCAAATCAACTTCACACGACATTGCGTTTTGTTGTCGCGCCCCTCATTGATTCCATCACCACACTGCCGAAGTTCACTTCGTTTTATTACCTCATGTTCTACGGTCGGTCATCGGTCGGTGTCCCAGTTTTTTTTTCCCCGTTCCCCCCATCACTGGCGCTTGAAGAAGTTCACTTAAGTGCCTCCCAACAATAAGCCATTTTCAGTAATTCTCTTTTATTGCATACTAAGGAGTAGAAAACACGGTCCATAGATATCCCAAGTTAAACGGCAAACGGGAAAATAACACAGGGTCATAAAAGCCGAAGCCTGACGAGAGTTTATCCTGAAAATATATTATGTATACCACATGTATGTCCTTCCAGACCGCAATATCGTAACATGCCTCCTCTCCGTCAGTCCTTCTTTAGGCGGCCATAACTGGCCGTTTATGACCGAAGAACTTTGTTCCATCAATTTTATATGACGGCCACCTGATAGCCACACAAGAAAGCTCCTACACCCACTTCATCCAGGATGTGTATTTATATCAGTGCAATGCGCCAGGACGAACAATTAAAAGTTAAATAACCTTCTTGTGGCGAGTCGTCTTTTTATCTCTCTGCCTCCTACTTTCTGTCATCTCATCATCTCAATATGGTATTATGCCAGAAAAGGGCATTCAAAGGACATTCAACATAAAGAAAAAAGGACAAACGAGAAGGAAGAGAGAGAGAGAGAGAGAGAAAAGAACTTTATCCTCCTGCAACTTTGATTAAATGACAAAAAGTTTTCTTTCTCCATTGACGCAGGAAGCACACAAAAGTCGACAAGTTCGAGGTCGAAACGTCAACAGAGTCAGAGTTTTCGGGTTCGAAAACAGTGCCGATGACAGAGAAAGTGGGCGGCGGCAGCGTTCTGAAATTGTGGACACAATGCACATCCGGTACGGAGATGATGTCCTGCCATAGTAATAAAATCCAAATTAAGACAAATTTTCCTTTTCTTCTTGCTGCTGGCGTGTACGTTTTTAACCTCTGTCAAGGATGTACGAGGATAAGGCGTCCCTCTTACCTATTCCATAAGACAATAAGGACTACAAGAATCCTTGTATTAATCTTAACTAAAAAGGAAACAAACTGAAAGGAGGATATGTGTGATATGCAGTGGCAAGGAGGGTGGTTCAAGAAACACATTAGGGATCGTTAAAAAGTTTATAAATCATTAAAGCTTATTCGAGCGGATGTCAGGATGAACAAGTGATAGGTTTTCGTTTGGGGACGGGGGTGGAAGGAGCTCAGTCGATTCGATTCGAAGATGGTCAAGGATAATAAGCATAAATCAAAGTAAGCGCTGTGTGAGTGGAATGATTATGGTTAGTTTTGTGCGGAAGGGAAGCTCAGTAATGATGGACTTCCATGCGAAGCGTTTGTGATGGAGGGTTAATCGAGTGATGGGAAGTGGCTTACACTGGAATTGGGAGTACAGTAACCGGTATAATTTTTTTTTTCTTGAGACGTTGTTTTGATGACTCAATTCATCTGAAACACGCACACGTGCGGGAAGAGAAACGGTCTTCCTTTGCTTTAATTGCGATTTTTTGTGAGGACTATAGGCCTTATTTCTCGAGAGTTTCAACTACTGTTAGAGGTAAAAGACGGAACAGTAATGGGCAGCTATCAAGAAAAACGTTAAACTCCTCAAGAAAGGAATTCGATTTGACAAGAGGTGGTAACTACAAACACACTGCCTGAGGTCTGTGGAAATCGTCATTTCCTGGATCCAGCTAATCCAGCCTTTGGCTGGAGTATGAAAATATATTTCTGACGCTGCGAAAGCTAGCCAAACATCGACAAAGGAGTTAAAATACACGCACCAGCCTGTCGACCTTTCCTATGAAAACTCTGAAAGACCAGATGGACTCTGAATTCGACAGGTGTCTTTTTGCATTGACGAACCTTTCGTAAAGTTTACCATGATCATGATACCATGATCCCCCTAGCATTAATATGCTCAACCATCTTGCACGGTGGCATTCTGCACGCAGTCTAACGTTTTTTATTTGCATCGATGCCTCATATGAGGACGAACTGATGAGCTAACACCAAAGCAAAATCCTCAGGCTCGCAGCAAAAATTTTTGCATTTCTTATAAACGCCTCCCTGATGCATTGCGCACAGTCGACCGGAGTCCATCCGACCTCAAACTCTAGGCGTTCACTTCTAATTGGATCTTTGTAAGCCTCCTTTCCTCATCAGAGAGAAAATTCCTTGTCGAGCGTAAAATGCGTTAAAAAACTCTCTAACCGCCACGCCAAGCAAAGTCCATTCAGAAGTACCTACGCATGCGAAACATAGCATCGTACGGTTTAGAATGCGTGTCAACCAGGGCCGATGGAATCCACTAACTCCGGAGGGGACAGTAGATATGGCTTAGTGTGATGATTTGTTTGTAGAATAAACTGACTGTATGTCGGTGATGAAGACCTGGCTGTCAGCCAAATCGAAGTATACAATCTGGACGATGATAGCCAAGATTTCCGTCCAACAAGGCTGCTGCAAAGGATGACTTACCGGCTGTGACTTTGTAGAGAGCAAGCTATTACTCATTTCTAAGAATCTTTGGACATGTCTAAGCCTGATGAAGAAAATTCCATCATTGGGTTTATAAGGCCGAAGTGAGACCGATTCTGATGTATGGGATACTGGTCTGGTGGACAGCACTAGGCGGGAGTCACTGCAGTTTGTTTCAAGCGGAAATTACGGCAGTCCGCGAAGCTGCGGCTTGGCTTTTAATTAACTCGATAGATTGTAGCATTATATTAGTACTATACGAGTACTTAGATAGGCAGGCAGCTATTAAAGCCTTGCCTGTTAAAGCCTTGCCCTGTGCTGGGTCCCAGGATATGAGGATGTTCCAGGCAACTGCAGGGCGGATGAGCTGGCAAAAGAAGCTGCAGAAAGGCATCTTCCAGATAACCTGGGAGAATCTTCTGCTCCGTCTACCCCTATTGAACCAATCAAATTCCTCTTTGATACTGATGCCAGGAAATTGGCAAACAGTAGGTGGAATAACAGCAGTACTTGTCTCTTGTCAAAACAAATCTGGCCCAAGCTGGATTCAAAAAAGACGGAGAGACTTTTATCCACTAACCAGAAAGACTTAGGTTCACTAATAGGGGCCCTCAACGGACATTGATTGATACCTTGACAGGCAGATATGCCCTCAGATTGGAGGTCCTCTCCAATGATATCTGTAGAAGCTGTAGAGATGAAGAGGAGGGAGAAACCACTATCCACCTACTGTGCACTTGTCCTGTCCTGGCAATATTAAGATAGAAAACCCTTAACCCCTTATTGCATGAATTATGAAGGTGTGGAAAAAAAAATTTTTTTTTTGTGAAAACTTCTTTTATTAAACTTTATTAAGTAAATTATAGTACAAAAAATATTAAATGTTTTTTATTCTTTTAATTTTATAAACAATCCATATATAGCTTCGTATGCATTGTGGCAAAAAATAAAAGGTTCATATTTGTCTTCGTATGAATTAAAGACAAAACCGGAAATTATGTCTTGTGAAAATCTTTAAAACAATTTCTTTTCTCATTGAGGCATAGGAATACTTCACATTTTTGGCATTGTATAAAGGATCGATATTTGTTACAATTTTGGCATAATTGGTGTTGTTTTTTCTTCCATTCTGGGAAATGATCCAAGCAGTCGGATCGCACCGTATCAAGAGGTAGGTCTTGATGTCTGTTGGGAGTTTTCCGTGGCATTTTGTTGGGTATTGGTGAATTAGACAAGCTGGGTGGAGTAGCTGCTCGACTTGTTGTTGGAGTACTGGAGGTCGGTGTACCGGCAGGACGACCACGTTTTCGGGCCATAATAACCTTTCCTGATTTACGCAAATGTTCGGAAACTGCTAGCTTGAACGCGAACAGCGGCATGTATTCGTTTTCGTTTTCGAGAATCAGTTTCTGGAATGGTTATATTATCTTCTTGGTGAGCAAAATGAGGATCACATTCATTATCAGAGTCCGAAACCAGTTCATCATCACTCAAAAATCCATCACCAGGAATTGGATTAACAAACTTGGAACTTCCATAAAAGGTAGAAGGTTTCATTTCTGTAAACAACGAAAGAACCTTGAATGCATATAAAGCCATATGTGAACGGCCGGGTTTTGTGGGGAATGCATACGAAGCCATATATGGCAAGTTTAAAAAAACCAACAACAATCAAGTAAAAAAAGCACCAACACAAAACCCATTATATTTGCCAGTTCTTGAATATTTATACAATATATAATATTTTTTTTTTAATGTTTACTCACTGTTTTCTATAGTTTTTTTAATTTTAAAATGCACCTTCGATTGATCTTTGCTTTAGCCTCCGAACACGCTTCACAATAGTTTGACAAGTTGTGCGTTGCATCGACAAAAATAACGGAATTCCGTTACACAAATATATGTTTCGTTGAGAGAACGTTAACCAAAAAAAATTATTGATAACAACAACAAAAAAAAAGCTCAAAATTGAAGGAAACCATATATGGCTTCGTATGCGATAAGGGGTTAAGGAATACCTCTACGATGATCTAAACGATCTGGCCGAATTGGTCATCCAAAAGATAAGGAAATTGATCTCCGGGTAAAAGTGGTCCACGTTATACTCTTGGACTCTGGTGCTGGTAAGCCGGTATCCTGGTATCACAAGTGGTCTAAGTGTGTCCCTGTGGGGCAGCCACCTAACCTAACCTATTCTATCAGTATGGTTGGAGTCGCCCTGCATCGACCATAAAGCGCTTAAAGCTTGTAGAGACTCGCTTCTCACACAAATCCGATTAAGTTTGGCTTAACTTATCAGGGCTGCATCAAACTCAAGCAAGCCGACCTTACTTTAAATAATTTGAGAAGCCTGACTGGAATAGTCAGCCCGCGGTCCAATATATTCAATCAAAAATTATCTAGGGACGACATAGCAGGTTGCCTCCTCACAAACTTCTTCTTCACTATAAAATGAAGTCTTCCTACTGAAAATCTATAAGAAAATCTTCGCCCAAAGCCCAACACTATTCTTAGACACATTAAGTTACACGTTTCCCACCACCCTAAATCAGTTCACTCGAAAATTCCTCCTGAACCGTAAAGGAACCTTTCAAAATTTAATACAAACACTCGTGTCCTTCTCTCGATATACGATTTTGTGAAACTAATACCCACT
This sequence comes from Matsumyia berberina, assembly GCA_917880715.2. NCBI lineage: Eukaryota > Metazoa > Arthropoda > Insecta > Diptera > Syrphidae > Matsumyia > Matsumyia berberina. The sequence goes on from OU862872.1 coordinate 114,325,172, forward strand.
TCCAAGTCGATATGTCCGGGGCCACGGATGCCCCTGACTCCGTTGGTTACCTTTTTGCAGTTGAAGTGGACTTTTCAATTTAATTTCGATATCAAAATCATAATTGTTTTCGTGCTCAAGGTGAGAAATATCCTTTCGTTATCCCTAATCGAAATGTTAAAAGTTGTACTGTCTCTACCCCCCTTAAGCAGCCATGTGCATATGTAGGACAGCACTCGTTAGGAGCACACAACCTTCCCTTCTGCCGGAATTAAGAAAAAAAAACTATAAAATCCACATGTGTGCTGATCACGTAAAACACGTTCCATCCCTTCGTCCTTCGATAGATTTAACCGAAACTTTTGCACTCTCGCACCGAGAGGGAATTTATTATTGAAAACCTATAAATTTGTGTTTTTCCCCACAAAAGTTTTAATTACGAATCCTTTAAAGGATTTGCCCCTGAATTGCACTCATTCCGGCGTGGTGTTGCCAACCGAACGGAATTTCAAGAAACATCCCGTGCACCGAATTGCATGTGCTGATTTAGGGTTTGTTTGTTTGTTGCACCTTGTAAAGGGATTACAACGGATAACGAGTTAGATCCTGGCGAGAGCGGGCAGCACTTTCGCCCCATTTTCTCGATAATTAATTGCGGGCAATTAAAATAAATTTTCCTTTACAATGATCGCATCCACAAGGAGCCGAAGAGCGAGCACCAGCAGGAACCGCTTGCCTGCAATTGCACTATAACCAGGCGATTGTAATTCCCTCCATCGCAAATTGTAATCTTGTATTTTTGCGCTTCGCTCCTTTGCTCGAGGTTGAGGCTCCTCGGCAATGTGCACGCCCCGAAGGAATTATGTGGAGAAATTTTAAGGATGCCTCATAATGGTTACGTTTAATTGCTTAGTGGTGTGGCCCCACCCGAAATTGCAATACGACGCTCTGAGAAAGGGGGGTGGCGCACGAATCCTTTTTCCCGGCAATAGCTAGCGGATGCTACTTGCTCTCACAATGAAGTTAATGGCTTATGATGGGAGGTCATTTATTCGCTTTGATTGCTTGAGAAATGGAACGCGGAACGGAACTATGTTGCTACTTGTGTAAATAGTTCGGGAACATAAATTTTTGGCTTCTCGATGGGAGATTTATATTGGGCCGGGGTAAGTGAGTAAGCAAAGGAATCGCGAATGGGGGCCGTTAAAATTAATTGAATTTGGACTGGCCGTCGGCACACCACCAGATGGTAATGGGCAATTGAAAATGAGATGGTTTTCTGGAACTTTTGAAAAATGTGGGTGGTTTGAATGGGTTCGATGGTGGTAGAGATGATGGGCTGTGATCTGGCAGAGATTCGGCACATTGTTATGGACGGATCTGCAAGCTGGATCTAGTAGGGCACTGAGTCTGAAGAGAGCCTAATCCGTGGGATGTTGGCCTTTTGATTGCTTTTAGTTGTCTCATTTATGACTGTCTCTTCCCGACATATCGTCCATAATCTTGATAGATCCAGTGACCTATTTTTCGGATTTTCGGAAGCCAAAGGAGGACATGGAATCAGTATACTTTAGACTGTCCCATACAAGTAACTAGAATATCAAGTGATAGCATTGGTAGTAGTTTTCTCTAGGGACCTTCAAATTGTTGACTTGCCCTGAGATTTCTATCTGGATGAGCCTTGATACCAATCCGTTTGCAATTGAGTGACTATCATCGTACTGCGAGCTTCTGAAAGCCGTCAATCAAAAACGTTTGTCTCTTCTCGTTTCGTAGCTGAAAATGCTTCTTTGGACGTGAGGTTGCTGAGGACGGTTTCTATATCATAGGTAGATAGGTAGGTGGAGGTGGTGGTTCAACTGAACCCAATTAGCACTAGGATGTGCCTTTTTGTTACCACGACTCGCGTAACCTGGTTAGTGTTGTTGAAAGTGGGTGAGACAGCCGGGAGTGTCTAGATCCAGCCTGTGGAGTTTAAAAAGTGGATTAGATCTCGTATTCCTTTGCCCGAAATGTCGCTAAGGTCGAAGTTGGTTAATCGCCTCAATTGGAGGTTGGCCCTCTGCAGGAAGTGTGGGTGGATTTGTCCTTTAACCACTCCTAGCGGGGTGTGGACCCCTGCCACGAGTGAGCCTGTAGGGCTGACCTTTGCCTGGCCAGTTCATCTGCAGGCTCGTTTCCTGTTGTGGCACTGAGCCTTGGAACCCAGAGCAGTATGACCCTGAACCTTTCGCCCGAGCAGGCAAACTCGTCTCGGCACTCTAGCACCAGTTTGGAGGATATAGAAGCCAAGTCACTAGCTTTGATAGCGGCTTTGCTATCTATGAGGATAGCAATGTTTTCTTTGTGTGTTTTGTCACGTCCAAGCTACTACGTACAGGAGCCTCTCGGATTGCCAGTAATTCCGGCTGGAAGACGCAAGCGGTATGATCTTTTTTTTTCAGTGATTCATCGATTATCTTTGATCCGTAGGTGTAGATGACCGTGCCGAAATTCTTTACCACTTCGTTTTTCTTCCTTTGTGGTCCGGTGGGGAATCCCACGTGGAAGTTCTTCCTGAAGCTAAATTTGGGTGTGATGTAGTCGGTTGGAAACGTGACCATGCCATTTGGTAGCGAGTCCAAGATATTGCGGTGGCCGTAGGGGCGTCCAGGGGCTGCAAAGTGCGGTGTTTTTTGTGTGTAAGTCGAGAAGCAGAAGATGCAGGAGCACAGCAAGTGCATCCATTGGGGCCGACGGTGCCTATACTCGCTGTTCCTTGGAGCCTTTTAAGTTTTATACGGTCGAAGCCCTTGCTCAACGCCGACTACCATACTAGCGACCCTTAAGTGAGAATTGGACGCAGTACACTTGTGTACATCCAAAAGGTCATCTTTGGTAGAAGGCCCCAATTCTTTCCAAAGGCTTTACTGCAGGCTTAGAAGACTCACGTGTCGTCTTTCTTCTGTTTTCAATGGCTTGCTTCGAGTTAAGTTTTGGGTCAGGCATGATACCCAGATACCTAGCGCTGGAGGATAGTGTGAGTTTCCATATCATACTCCTCACAGTCTTTTCTAACTTTGTCCAGGAAATCGAACAAATTAATTTTTCTGATGGGATCAAGCTTTTGCTTCAGCCCTGATTTCTTCAAAAATAAAACTGAATTTTAAGTTCCCATTCAGTCGGAGAAACCCACATTGAAGACACCAACTTCGATACCATTTGGAGCATTGCTTCCCTGCAATCCAAGCAGGCGGAACTGTACCACCTGGTTCGCTTCACAAGTTAATGAATTGTCTTCAATTTTGCTTTGATTGCCCACCTCTTGGTCCCGACAGTGAATACAGATCGGTTCAATTTGGTCAGCAAATACTTTCCTAACATGATTGACATTCTCTTGCTTTTAGGCAATTTTTTCCCATTGCATGACGTCTTTCTCATCGCCGTCGTCGGTCGGATGGAAAAATGCCGTTCACCCCAGAAAAACATTCAGTTCGTAGAAAACGGTAAATTGATTGCACGCCATTAATCTCACCGTACATTTCCACCCACAAAAAGACAAACAAAATTAACCCCAACTCGCACCCCGATTAAGCTCTTCCGAGCAACAACAGCCAGCAACTAATAACACGTTTACACTGGGAATTACTTCATATCCTCGATTGGGCCCGGGCCGTGCACTGCACCCTGAAGCGAATTAAAAATTGATTAGTCCACCCCATGGCTGGAAATCATATTTCCACAACCACCCCCTGAAAGGGAAAAACCACAAAAAAAACTTCGAACAAATTAAGAGAACGACACGAAACCTAAACTCGCCACCACCACCACCGCAACCATTGTGTGGTCATTTTTAATTTGCTGCCCATTATCGCCTGACATACAGGAACAGCAGTGCAACTATTTGTTGTCCGCTCGTTGTGATAACTTAATACACACTGACCGGCCAAGGCACAGGAAGTGCGAGTGGAAAAACGAACCCAGCCGATCCCTGTTTCCGGTTGTAATCCATCCGAACTTACAGCAGATGGTCATCGCTGATAAGTGAGCCTTTGGTATGCGCGGGCAGTTCTGGAATTGCCCTCACTTTTCGATGGGGATGGTAAAGCGTCGCAGATAACCGTTCGGTCATAATTCTAGAAAAGTGGCGTGGAATGATGCGACGAGGTCACGACACGAGGGGCGGCCCAAAGTCTAATCTGTAAATGGGGCTGCATTCGATATTTATTAGCCCGTGTGACCGGGGTTGACAACTTTCGCTTTGTTAACAGGCGAATTAATGGAGCGGCGTGTTTTAAGTTTTCCCCTTGACCATTGACAGAGGGGTAGGGGCCGCCGCTGTAACAAGTGTAACAACCCACAGGCTTGTAAGGTGCGGGAAATGTGGGCTAATGAATGCAGTCCTTGTGGCTATGTCTTCATTAGCAGTGTGACATATTAATTTGTTGTTCTCGAGGATGTAAAGGGTGGACAGTTTTGTGTGGAATTAACGATTGAATAAATTACTGGTTTCTGTTTTGGGGTACGATACGCAGGACGTGCGGGTATGGTAGCTTGAATGGGAATGGGCTAGGTTTGGCATTCCTGCAAAATCAATTCGTTCATTAAGGATGGTGAGGGCTTTAGACGCTTCAGGCGAGGTGTCGAGATGTCCCGACAAGACATCATGATTCAGATCTCTTTACTCACAGAATTTTTCACACTAGGTGATTCCTTCGATCTTTCAGCAAACGCAATGAGAGCGTGGGGGAATTGTTCTACTTTCGCTAGCGGGCCGATGAGGACGATGAAATCCTCTTAATCTCACTTAGGTCTATGTAGACCAGTTGTGGTAACCATGTATTTTACCAACTACTTCGTACTGCATGATTCTATATACCTGACAGCCTGTCCTTGCAAACTTGAGCAGATCCGACAGTGAACTATCGGATAGCTCCTCGATATTATCGAAGAGGTATCTGCCCAGTCTGCCCTTTCTAATATTGCAGAGGCGTGGGCAATGACAGAGAAAGTGAGTTGTGTCCTCATGTACTTCTTCGTCTCCGTATCCTCTTCATAGATCGTCCTCTGTCAAGTGCAGCTTTTTTACATGGTACCTGAGCATATTGTGGCCTTTAATTAATCCTACCAGTAATGACACGTATTTCCTATCCATATGTTGGAGCTTGGTGGTTCTGTATATTTTGGCCATAGCCTTCTAAAAGTTTTGCAGGTGGTTAGTGTTTTCCACCTGTTATTCGCCTCAGTTAAGGATCTTAGCCTTACTATTTCTTTCAGATGCCGAAGTGGAGGCTTAATTGTACCATCAGCTGGCTTTGGTTCAAGGACTGATACCTTCGCGACAGCGCTTTACCAGCTTGGATGTGATTTGAGTAGCAGCTAGTGCTTTTATAGCCGCCTGGTTGTCTATGAAGGTCGTGATATCCTCCCGTGATACCGTGCACATTGACGCCAATTGGGCAGCTCTGGCCACTGCTATACCCTCTGACTGGAAAACACTACTGTTGTAAGGGAGTCTTATTGAGTTGCTGAGTGCTAGTTCCTCAGAAAAGACACCTGCACCCGTGCCTATGTCCATCTTGGAGCCATCCGTGTAGATGTTCTTTGTTTCGTTACAGTTCCATTTTCCCAGTGTTTTCTGCTTGGAGAAGGGTTTGGTATTTATGTATTCCACGAACTCGGACACAGAAATAGATGGGTTAGTTTAGAAAACTGTTTAGACAGATGGAAAATTGCGGAGCAAAATCGAAAAATTCCATTTCATTATGGAAATCCTCTCAAGGATAAACCGAATGCAGCGAAGAAAAAAAAAACGAAAAGCATCCAATTTCATGCGAAACTTTTCAATGAACCTCACAAAAAAGTCGCAAAAAAAATTTAGGAAAAGGAAAAACACATTCGAACGTATAAATTTCAGTTTAGCGTATTGAAAAACCGCCATTTTGCAAGAAAAAAAAGTAAAGTTTAACCGGAAGATAGAGGAGAAAAGAAAGCATCCTTTCAATTCGCCATCAGCCATTTGTCTTGCTAACTAACAGCTAAAGAGGCAGCCGACGAAGTAAAAGAAAATTTCTGGCACAAGGATAAAGTTCGTCCTTATCACTACCCCCGTCTCTATTTGTCACACAGTTTCACCATCTCATTCTAAAATGAATAAAAACAATCGAATTGAATCTAATTTAACAACAACAGTACATCCTGCGGCATTGCAATGCACCCCCGAGATGAGCTACAGTGCTGGAGAGCTATAGAGTTACAGTATCTTTATGGGGGATGAGAAGAAATTACGAACAATTCCTGCGGGGATATAATAGAATGAAGTGTTTTGTCTTGTATCAGTTGAAGAAGAAAAGAAAAGAAAAAAACCGAGAGAGATATCCTTTTTTCAAGGAATAATCTTGCACAAGGATATTCCAACTTTAAATGTTGCGAAACCAAACAACCTCGGAGCTAATTGCATTTAGAGAAAAAGGATTGCCAAATGAGCGGTAAGGGCTTAAAACAGGCGAAAAGGACATTACTGCTCTGTGAGACGTAAGGAAATTAGTCCTGCGAAAGTTGCAAGCAACTTGTGCTGAGGTAATAAAGTTTTTTTCAACTCATTCTTCAAGGATATCTCTTGCAAAAGATGATGAGGCCATTTCAATGGAGGACGATTTGAGTTTTGTGTGTTAGCTGAATGCAATGAGTCGAGTCAAGAAGAGAGCCGGGGGAGAGAAAGGATAAATTTGTCGGGCAAAATGGATGTTTTACATAGTAGTGATGGCGGTTTATTTAAAGTTCCTTGCGGAATGCATTTAATGGGTTTCTTATGATTGCTGTGGTGAGAGTTTCATTCAAAGATTTTAAAGGACTGGCGACGGATTAAATTGCATGAATATCCCACCAGGAAGGTAGTCTCCGCTCCCCAGTGTGTTGGACTACCACCGATTAAACTCTTCCCCCATCTAGACATCAGCTTACTGCAGAGCCTATTTTTGGCACCCTCGTCTCAGATGCCTGCTGCAGAGGGATCTGTGAGGCAGTCTTCCAAACATTTTAAAGAGTCTCGTTGATGTCTTCGAATTTTTTCAGCCTAGTGATGTCATTTTTAATGTCCAGCCAATACTGCTTCTGTCGGTCTCTTCCCTCATTCGCATTGCCCTCGTCTTCCGTTCATTCTTCCGAGTTTGTTTGGGGTGGGTGGGGGGGGGGGGGGGGGGTGGGTGGGTCCCAAAGATTACCTTTGCCATCTTCTTTGGTTGTTTGGAGCTTGTCTACCACAGTACGCTGATTGCTTCTAAGTGTTAGAGAGTAGAAGAAGAATGAAAAAATTTGTATATATACGGACGGCTCGAAGATGGACTGCGGAGTCGGGGCAGGCATTTTCCCTGACCAACTAAATATATTGGAATCTTTTCGTCTCCCAGACTCTGCTAGTGTTTTCAACGCGGAGAGTCATTTCAAGAAAGACACGGCCTAGTTACAACAAACCTTAGCCAAAAGAGCTACTTGGCAAATCAAGACCCGATATTGCCAGAATTGTAGCCATTATCAAGGGGCACTGGCCGGTTGGAGACCATGCGGTCAAGCTTGGTATTCCTCACAACACCTGCTGAAGAAGTTGCAAGGACGTTAATGAGAAGGAATCTCTACTTCATTTCCCCTGCAGGTGTCCGGCACTAATGAAGACCATACAGCGTACCTTAGGCAGACTCTTCCTCGTGAATATCAGCGATATAGCTGAAAAGAGGATCGGAGAACTGATCCTGTGTCTGAACTCCACAACACTCACATACAAATATGTTTGAATAAGTTTTCGTGGTAACAAATCGGCGCACCCCAGGTTCTCAGGAACCGCCACTCTACCTCTTATCTACCTACTTATTTACCTAGTGGATCTCTTTAGCAAACGCGCATTGTATTGTAGAACCTCTTTCATATTTCTTCGCAGCTAATGGTGGTGACTTTTGCATTCGTGCGTTTCTTCTGAATGCGTCTGTTCTATTACCTTTAAGAGACTTCGACTTCTGGGTCTATCTTCATCAAATGCCAAAGACTCTTCCCACAATCCGGAGTCACGGCCTCTTTAGACGATAGATTTTTCAGCTAGGAGAAGTACTGAAACCCTTCCATTAATCTCGTGTCTATTTCTCTACTCTTATTATCTCACAAAGCAAATCACACCAAGAATAATTAAGGTTTAAACGGTGGCTCTCATCTTGCATATCAATACAAGCGTGTGAAACGACCAGGAATATTTTTTTGGCGAAAGTAGAGCAATTCGCCCACGCTCTCGTTGCGTTTGCTGAAAGGTCTCCAACGCATTGTCAGTTGAAAGCGACATTTTGTGGTGTGTGGCTGGTGCGGCGCTTTTGTCTCGAAAAACTCCGAATCGATTCAATTCTTTTTTGATCTTCTCACCCGTTATTGTCTTAATTCTTTTAAAAATGTGTCCTGTGTAGTGAAATTAATAAAAATTAAGCAGAGGTGCAGTAAAATAGTGTTTTGGAACAAATTTAAATATTTTCCTAAGCCTTTAACTTTGACGTTATCAGTGTGTGAGGTGTTCTGAATTTTTTTTTCTCACTATTCGGTTTCGGAGTCCGCGTTCGGTTGAGCGTGTTCGTACAAGATTGAATAAGATTGAACAAAATTGAACAAGATGGAATAAGATCCATGCAAAACGGTAAGTGGTTCCAAAGTTTCTCTTTACTTGTCTTATTCTTCTTCCTTCAGTTGCATTCACTCTGTTTCTTCGATCGTTTTTCGTTGTAACAAAAAGGAGCATACTTCACAGACTGTACTTTGATTTCTCACCTTTTCTAGCGTTCTTCTGGTTGGTTGGTTGGTTTGGGAGGGTGAAGTTTGGAAGAACCTCGTTACGTAGGCCACTGTAGCATCTGTTGGAGAAGAAATGGAGTAGAAGGGGGAGTAAGTGAAGGGTTATAGGTTAGCGGAAAGAGAGTCGGGTGGGGTTCATAGGTTCTAAAAACGTCTTGTTTGTCAAGCAAACTAAATTGCCTTAGAAACCTTATCCCTCTCCGGGAAAAATATGTCTTCCTAGACTTTTGTGTCCTAGTCCTTGTGGCGCTGCAATCGCAGAGGAAGTGTTCGAGGATCTCCTCCTCTTCCTCACATTCAAGGAAGGGTTTGCATCAGTCCTAGTCTGTGGGCATATTTAACCAGATTTATGTGTCTAGTATACAAGACGACCATCAGTCTAAGTTGCGTTCTCCTTGTTTGACGTCAGCAGGGTCGCTCTATCATGGATTTAGTCGCATTGCAGGTTTGCAAGCCTTTCTAGGAAATCTCGTGGCGTTTAGTAAACGAGCCGCTGAAAGCAGTTTTACTAACCTTTAGGGCCACCCCCACGGTTGTAGTTGTGGTGATGTTTCCGTTTTCTGCAGTCTTCCTATCCAGTTCAACCGCAGCTTCCTTCTCAGGAATGATGCAGTGACCCGGTATCCAGAGCAGGTTGACCTGGGCACCTGACTATACTGAAGTACAGGATGTACTGCTGTTGTTAAATTCGATTGGTTTTATTGATGGTGAAACTGTGTGACAAATAGAGACAGCAATAATGATCCTGAATAAGGACGAACTTTTTTCTGCGTCCGAAATTTTCGTTTACTTCGTCGTTTGCGTCTTTAGCAGTCAGTTAGCAAGGCAAATGGTTGATGGCGAATTGAAAGGATGCTTTCTTTTCTCCTGCATCTTCCGGTTTAACTTTATTATTTCCTTTCAAAATGGCGGTTTTTCAATACGCTAAACTGAAATTTATACGTTCGAAGTGTTTTTCCTCAATTTTTTTTTTTGCAACTTATTTGCGCGGTTCATTGAAAAGTTTCGCATGAAATTGGATGCTTTTCGTTGTTTTTTTTTCTTCGCTGCATTCGGTCTATCCTTGAGAGGATTTTCATAATGAGATGGAATTTTTCGATTTGTTCCTCCATTTTCCATCTGTCGGCATCGGTTGGTCAGTTAGGAAACTTTTCTGCTTTTTTTGTTGTTTTTGTAAGTTTTTATCTAAATGAGATGGAGGACCAAGAAAAAGGCAGATTTCAGTTGTAGGATATCCTTTCGTTTCTCTATCGAGTTTCAAGTTTCAAGAAGTCCATCGGAAATTTTTCAAGTAAAAAACAACCGAACTTTGAAAATGTTGCAAAATTAAAATTAAATTATGTCGGGAGTTGAAGAAATACGAAGTGAAGATGAAGTGGATAAAAGCATTGGAGATCGACGCTTTGGTCGTTTGTTTAAAATTCAAATTAAGCTGATTGAGAGTGAAGGTGTAGGACACTAAGTTTTCTAGTTCAAAACGTATTGACGTGGTGCCGGTTGATACTACGAAATGACAAGATTTTGAAACTACAAGAGTAAGGCTTTCTTTACTTCCTTTTGGGTAGGAAACACTTCACTGGAGCAATCAGACGTAACTGGTCCATTGTGCTACCAGGAAGAAAATCAAATTTTGCCCATTTTACTCGAATGTTTGTCGACTTTCGTAGAAGTCGAGTAAGCGCTTCAGTGATGAGGAGCTTACAGTATCAGCACCGAAGATCTGCCACGTGCAAGTATAGGACAGTCGCAGAGAGTGTATCCTTTAGTCGCTTTCCTCATAAGCATCGCAGACTGAAGTGCCTCTCTTGCATGGCAAGAAGAGTTGTTGCAAAACCGTTGTAGCCTGTCTGCAGTTTTCTCTAAGGCCTACAACATGGAAAGTCAAGGCAAATACAAGTACGTTTGCAATGGAAGTCCTTATCGAGAACGTAGAGCCCCAAATAAGGTTTAGGTCCTGAGAAATCCTCTTCTGAGCTTTGTTTGGTAAATCCATTGGAGATCTCATTGCCCCTGAACCCTGTGTGACCCAAACAAGAGTTATAATGTTAAATCTGGGAACCGAATTCGAAGAGTTGGTGCGTTTCCAACTGGTTAGACGGTTGAGCGAGGGCTTACGCTCAGCTATCGCTCTAGGTACAAACTCCTCCATCTGTTGTTCAGAATAAAGTTCAAGGTGATAGGTCTCCGCTTGAAAGACACGACACATGCATATTCGTGTAGTGAAATCTTATGCTGTGGAGACAGCAGTACCTGATCCTTAATCAGTTTTGGTTTGTCGCGTGGAATCTCAACTACAATCCATTCTTGGTTCAGATTCTGCACGAAGCTAGTTCTGAATGCAAGGAACTTTGACATTAAATTTGTGATCAAAGCGTCAGTGCATGGGTCGCGATATTCTTGAGATCAGAGTTGTAGGGTAGATATGGCCCGAGGTCATCATCGAACTATACTAGCTCTGTGTAAATTACATCAGCACTCGTAACCTTTGGAGTCCGAGTGAATTATAAAAAAAAAACCAGGAGCCACTTCGCCTGAGACGACTGATTGTGTTTCTCATGGTATAGGTATTACCAGTATGTCGAGAGCAGATTCAGGTGTACCTACTCGGAAAAGCTCCCATGCAGCAGAGACAGATTGTTTTTTTTTTTAATTCGGCGCAAGAGGGAGTCACGCATTAACGTGGTGGTAGCTGCCATAGTCCTATGTCTTCCTTGCCTTTGCCAACAATTTGAGAGCGCCTTGGACCTTTTTGATTTGATATGTTCTAACCAAAAACATTTGCTTCGTCTGAAATCCGGATAGTGACGCCTTTTAGCACTGGCTCTGTCTGGCTCTCTTTCCTGTACAAAGAGCAGCCTCAGCTTTGAAGGGATTGACCAAAACTCCACTCCTAGTGCATCACTCAACTGTCATGCCTGGAGCTTGGAAAACGCTGGCGAAGTTCGGTAGCCTCAGTGATCTTGATGCCTACAAAGTTTAGGGGTAAAGTGACTTTCAGTGGGTGAGGATCTAATAAAGTTTTAACCAAGGTCACGAGCTGAAGGAGCAGCTATCGACTAAAAGTGACACAAGTAACAAGCAATGTCGATAAAGTGAAACCTCAGATTGTAGCCCTATGACTGTCCCTCAAAAGGTCTTGAATTGTAGAAACGGTTCGATCTCATAGTAACAATTGCCACCAAATCCTTGAACAAATCTTCCTTTCTGTCAAGCGAATAGCAAAAGCGCGTAACTAAATATCAAGGACGTGCTTCTATGTTCAACTACACCTCAGGCCGAACTTTTCATCCCCATCTGCCTCTCCTCCCCACTTTTAACTTCACTTCATAGCAACTAAAGGCTACAAGACGATCCATTACAAATAAATATCCACTTCGGCCCATTTACAGGTGAGATTCAATTTCCGTCGACATCGCCCGGAGCTTAGTTTCATTATCCAATTAATTAAGAGTAATTATCCAGTCAGATAAGAGCACATTAATCACTGTATTCGTTTCGTTTTCTTTTGCCTCTGTTTCCTTATGTTGCTTCATTGAAACTTTTTTATGTAATTCCAACCAATCAATGTTTGAGTAATTAATGACACCATCATCCTCCGGAAAGAAATGCGATATTCCATCTGTGGATGAGTCCACGTGTCAGAGAGCACACCCAACCGAAAGAAATAAAATAAACAAAAATTAAATTAGAGTCTAAAGTGTTCCTTCTTCTGTCCAGGTGCCTTACGTTTCGCACTCACCGTGCAGTGTTGGTTCTTATAGCCATCTCCAGTCCGTCTTGGCCCAAGGTGAGGTTGCTGTACGAAATGGTATTCCATGAATTGCAAATTCCAGAAGGCCAGGTACGAGCTTCCTTCTCCCTACCTTATCCGATAACAACAAACCAAAAATGAATTAAAAAAAAAAATACTTAACACGGGTAAATGTTTGATATGAAAATAAATATGTACACTGTACGTACGTATGTATATCGGACAAACAAGAGGACCAAAGTAATTAATTAAAAAGGAATTTAATTAAAAAAAAAATACAACAGACGCGAAAAGAAATGAAAAGTTGTACGAGTGTCTGCTTCATTTTTTTTTTGTGATTCCAAATGAAGAACGGTCTTCCACATGACTCTGCAGGAATTTAATTGAATTTTATAGAAAAATTAATGTTCGTACAGCGAACGAGAACTAAAAGGAACAAATGAATGATGTAGTGTAGTGCACTAGGAAGCCTCTTAAGTGTCTGTCTGCATATAATGTTTTTTTTTCAAACGAAAAAGTCGGCTTCACACGTAATGAGAAAACCTTTTTCATCAGACACGAGTTTGTCTTCAGTCAAATTTAAATGTTCTGCAAGGCATTAGGTTCTCTCAAAGGCGAAACACAATTCCTACGAGTAAGCACCGTCATTGGTGCTCTTACCGGCCATTGTCCCATTGGCCTTCATGCCAGAAGGATGAGCCTCTTCTTAAATTACTTCTGCAGACTCGCCAGGGACGAAGAGGAGAAATAAACAATCCTCCATTTCCTCTTCACTTGTCTTGCCCTATCTCAAAGAAGGAATCTCTATCTAGGAGCCTATCACATCGATAACTTGGGTGAACTATCACAAACTGACGTTAAATGTATCCTCAGCTCCGTCAAGAGTTTCAAATGATTTCAATAAAATTAGTGGCGTTTTTCAGGCTATACTTGTCCAAGTGGTGGTCGCCGTGGGTCAGTGGTTAGTAGTAGTAGGACTGCTGACCGAGCGGCGTGGGTTCAAGCCCCAGCCAGGAACACCAACAATTTTCCGCGGCACCACCTCTTGTCGGGGAATGACAAGCCTTCGGAAGTATAATCTGTCATGAAGGAGCTTCTCAATTCGCCGTTCGGAGTCGGCAATAAATTGTAGGTCCCGTCCATTCCTGCGAACAATATAAACACGCACAACATGAATGGTTGCGAGAAGCTAGGCCTTGGTTCATCCCGAGCTGTCGCGCCAGCTATTTATGTATTCATTTATTTACTTGTCCAACTGGTATCACAAATGACCTTTCCTGGCCTAGGTGTGTCTATGCATAGGCGGCCACCCTTCCTACTTACTTAAGCACTACAAGAATTCTGACTGCCTCTTAGTTGGCGACCGCTCGACAACTTTGCTTATGGCTGTCCTTCAAAAGGAAATACCTGATGTTGTGCTTTGCTTCTCGCTGATCCTTGTGATTGTTCTGAATGAAATCCGGCTTAAACCGAAAACCTGGGGAGTAAACCTGCGTTGAAAATCCTTAAACCAAGGTAAGACAGAGTACAGCGCTGGCTTTGTCATTAGTGACGACCCTTTCCAGTGACTCGTCAACATTTGGTGTCGCTGTTGAGTACCTTGGTAGAACCACCTTCTCAAATCAGAGTAGATAAAGTTAGGTTATGGAGGAAGTGACCAGTCAGTGACTATGCGTTTACGGGGGCCTGCTGGTCCCATGTGTTTCCCTTTGCGTTGTGGTCCATATTCCAACCTTGGGCTCTAGATGGGTGGTCTACCACAAAATGAACGTACTTCTGTGAGGTTTCCCAGTTCTCCAAACCGCCTGTTTCCCATGTGTCGGAGTCGGCGGTTTTGGAGATTGGGACACTCGCAGAGTAAATACTTGATGGTCTTCGTCTCTTCTGCATTCTGACAGCCCCTGCAGTAGTCTGGGGCGTTAATGCCGAGTCTGATGGCCATAGTGCCTATGGCACAGTGTCCGGTCAGTACACCTTTTAGGATGCGTGTATCTTTATTATTCATAGCCAGGAGACATTTGGCTCTAGTCGTTTCTCTGCTATGGGCCCATTTTCTAAAGCAGACCCTTGCCGAGCCAATTCGTCCGTTTTTTCGTTATGATCAAAGTCGCTGTGTCCGGGGATCCAGCAGTTGCTGACCTCGTGGATAACGCCTATTTTGTAAATCTCTCTCACGATTAAGCTGTGGAACTGTGACGTGTGACCTTAGTGTTTGACACCATAAATCCACATCTACTGCGGGGTGGATGGACTTGAATTTCGAAAAATTTGAGTCAAAAGCGGACTGAACTTGTCGCTGGTGGAAGGAGATTCATTCCCAAAACTACATATCGTCATTGGATTCTTACCGCAAAACTTTGAGCTCTCGAACGAAAAGATTTTGGCAACGATTGCAGATCAGATTGCCGACTTACAGACCAAGAAGGTGAAAGAAGGTGAATTTCTTTAAATTTAAGGTAAAATCATCTACGGACTTGGTCTACGAATCTCGAAAATAACAGAGGAGAGCAGCACAGTCAATCCTATCAGAACTGTGTTCGTAAAGCAAGATGGCAAAGAAGTTTCTAGCAGATCCAGTGGGTATGCAAAAGTCATTGCTTCCGAGCCCAATGGTGTGAAGGTCTCTAGATCGGTACCACACAACGGTCATGGAAATATAACCCAAAGAGTCAATTCTTCACTAAGCTGCGCAAGCTAGCTCTTGGGCAGCCAGCAGGAGAAGTAAGTCGGCGAAAGACAAACCAAAGCCTGATTGTCTGTCCGGAACCGAAAAGAAACCCCCGTTTCCATGGCAGACTCCATAGAAATATCATAGAAATCAGAATCAGAACATCGTTTTCCAGACAAGCTTTTTGAGCTCTATTCCGTTTTTCTCAGCCTAATTGGCTAGGATTTGCATGATGTCATTTTCTGTCTTTTCCAGATCAGAGGGAGTATCTCTAGTGACATTCCTGAAGCAAATCCTGACCAAACGTCGTGTCAAATGCCTGTAAATAATTGTTTGACCATCTTCTCCTGGGTGGTAGCACCAGTTGCGACTCAACTCCGCAAGTACCGCTCAATATCTATTTCCACATAAGAGTACAACAGCCAAACAAGTGTTTCTATTGGATCACAATTCAGTTCCACAGTTATTATCCCCTCAGGGCTGCAAGATGTTGCAACCATCAGGCATCCACTCGTCCAGCTCATGTGCCCGTTGAATGTAAATGACGTTTCGCACATGTGGTGTGCTCCGTGAAAGACGAAAATGAAGCCAACAACGGAAACCGGCATGATCCAGCTCTTGGGTGCGCATAGGACGGTGCATCCAACCATAACCGGGACCGGTGCGCATTAAAATTTATTGCACTCAATCATGCGAGAGCCGGTTGAAGGTGGCAGTGCGGTTTGGGGCCAAGAACAACAACAATAACCACGAGAACTCGAGTTGTATGTCTTCCGGCTGGACCTTCGTGATTGTTCAAGTTGGATCACCACTTGTTCCGCAGTCCAGCCCGATGATGATGATTAAGTTATCAAAGAGATATGAGCGAGCCCCATATGGACAAGTCAATTAGGTTGGAGTTCCAGTAAAAAGCCAACTACCAGAGCCCCGGTATCAGCACCGTGAGGCACCACATTAAGGTGAGCACCGGTGAGATATATGCTGCCCGGTGCGAGTGGGTGTTGCCTTTCATGCCAGCAAAAGCCCCCATGCAGTAGCTCCTGCACTTTTTCTTGTTGTTGTTTCATAGTGTGGCCCTCTGGAATGGCAATGTGATGCGATGAGCAGTCTTGGTCGTCGTCAGGTTAGGATTTACCTATTCTTTTGTTACCAGCTTATGATTGCGATTCCTTTTGTGGAGTACAGTGGAGTAGCTGGCACTAGAACATCATCGTCGTCTTGGTGGGTCTCGCTATAAGGATGGTTGGGTTCTCCTGCCTGCTGGTGGTGCAGCTCCATTTGTTCGCTTAAAATCAAATTGTACGATTGATGGGAGTGATTGTGTGTGGATATTAGTGTGTGTGTGTGGCGATGCATGGAGAAAGAAGGTTGGAACCTGCGGAATTGCCAAGTGAAAGTGGTCCCTCCACAGATGGAGAAAACGTGATTACACACAAATTGCTATTTCTAGGTGGGCGCACGAGCATTTTGCAGTGTTTTCCCAAATGAAGATGAATCGATGTGCTTATGATAGCAACTCCTCGGCCACACACTAGGTTTTTGGTGAGATTTGCTATAGCTACAGTTGGTTTTGGGATGAAGAGGAGAATGATAGTGGAGTGGCAATGTGCACTTGTGGCACAGGGCAAAAGCTTTTGTTTCGTCGTGGTCGAATATGTAATGGAGAATCAGTCACTGGTCATTCAACTCTTGTCTCAAAAGGATCTGAAACAGCCTCTTGGGTACCATTCGTCTTGAAAATCAAGAAGCTATCGAGCAAACCCTAAGCCTTAGTATAAATGTATAAATTTCCGATTTTTCGCATGAGAAGCTTCTTCTCTGAAAATTTGCCGAGGTTGTTGAGGAAGGGTTTCCCTAGCGCATTTAGTCTTGCTAGAGCAAGTGTCGGGCACTTGCAGAGGAAGTGTTCTAGAGTTTTCCTCTCATTTGTGTCTTTTTAGCAGCGGCAGTAGGGATTAAAAAAGATGCCAAGCTTGGCCACATGGGTACCTACTGCCCAGTGACCCGTACAGATGGCGACAACGCGCGCAATGCCTATTCGGGTTCTTCTAAGGAGGTCGCTTGTTTTCCTATGGTTTTATGTTGCCCAAGTCTTTCTAGAGGTTGTTCAATTTGTGTTTAGCTACTGAGAAGGTTGATTTTTCCCTTGACAGCACCTAATGGGATGAGAATTTCTCTTGCGAGTGAGCTGTCAAGGGCCGACCTCTGCCTAGCAAGCTCTCATCAGCCATTTCGTTCCCTTCAATGCCTCTGTGGGCAAGGACCCATAAAAGAGTTAGGGAAGATAAACAGCCCAGGCGCCCCAGCTCGGTTCTGCATTGTGCTACCAGCTTTGTGGACACAAAAGTCTTGATGGCTGCCTGGTTGTCGGAGAAAATTGCGATAGTTCATTTGGGGGTGGTGTCGTTGTTGAGCGCACGACAGGCTTCGTCGATCGCGAGTATTACAGCCTGAAAAAACACTGGCGAAGTTCGATAGTCTGAATGATTTCAATAATTTCAAGGCGACTGAAAATATACCCGAATCTACATGCACTTCATTTTCGAGCCGTCCGTTAACATTTATGTATCGCAGAACACGCACGGCGAAGTCTTTGCTGACTGTCCTGTGGCAGTGAAGCCAATATTCTACAGTGGCTATGGGCCCTGGCCATGGTCGTGAAGGTCGAGGGGTATGAGGTTTAGGATAACCGTTAGTGCATCCGTCGGACATGAACGTTGTATCCTTTGTTTAGTTCGGGCCACCTGGCCTGGATGAAGTGCCGGGTAAAAACGCTAGAAACGTGATTACACCTCAATCTCTTCTGCAACATTGAGGTAGAGATCCTAGGTCCAGCCTCACATAGACAGTCAGGCGCCATAAGAGCCAAAACTTTTATCCAGATCACAGATCTTCAGAGCCAATTGTTTGAGTCTACCGCAATTTGTCAAGAAATTTCGCCAGAAAATTGATGCCATCCAGTAAAAGTGACCCACATCTTGCTATTACCTCCACTAACGACAAATCACTCAATCTAGACGACTGCCGTCACCTTAAAGAGCACCCCAACAGAGACGGAACCATGAATCTCATAAACTGATATCAACCTGTTGCAAATGTGTTTCCTCAAGGTGTGTTCTCTCCGACTTCGACAGCCATTATAATTCAAAAAACGCATCTCATTACCTCAGGTCTCTTCGGTCGTAAAAAAAATATGTAATGAATAGGAAATAGGACGTAAATACAAATCATTACCTAGGTTTTAATGTCCGGCAGCATAGGTCATGCCAATGACCAACTTTACATCCACTGGCCACAATCACAGTGGCATCAGCTTCAACAACAGCCGGCTGCATGTGCCATGTACACAACTGCTCGTGGCAGGTAATTAAGATTCGCAAGTACCAAGGCGTGAGCAGAGACCATAAATGACAGAAAGATAACTTTAATTAGGAGAATTTATGATTTACCGCTTGTTAGGGGGAATTAGTTATACGCCATTGCTGCCGGAAGGACAGACAGCATAAAGCAAAAGGCATTTTGAATGGAGTTGTATCTTGTGATTGAAAACAGATCGGGAAAAGTGAGTGATAGTTGATCGATGGAGAGTCTCAGTCAAGGCAGTTTTATCCTTTTGCATCGTCGACTTTCGAAGAAAGCAGGTTAACGTCAGGTTCTTTGGTTTGAAAAATTAAGGTTCTTGCTATTCACTGAGGACTCTATTGAACTCGGTGTGTTGTGTAACTGTTTGGAAGTTGAAGTTGAAATTATGGGGAAAAGACATCCAAATCGAGTTTTCTTCACGGGATTATTGTGCCCAAAGAAAAAACCATAACGGAAAAGGTATATACATCCAAGGTAGCCAGTCCAATCCAAGTCTTTTCCGTTTCCATTAAGAGGATTCCGTAAAACAGTAAAGTTGAGTCAGAAATCGATTCAAAAAGTCAAGGAGAATCTGAAGCCATCACAAATCCCATATTCAGATCAATTTTGCACATTTACCCTGCTTGTCAGCCACGACGCTGTTCGCCTTATTTGGGTACCGGGTCATGCGGATACAACCCATAACCGGTAAGAACTCTGGAGCCGTGAAACCAGAGGAAGATGAACTTCAAAGAAACATCGATAAGTGGATGAGACTATCACCCCACACTGTATTATTCCGTCAAAAAATTGTTTACCAATTTTTCCAGAAGATGGGGATAGTATCGATTCCCAGTAGGGCGACTCCTTTCAAGACAAGTTTTTCATGTTTACCAAAGGCCCGTAAAAAGGCAGAATCTTTCATTAATCTAAAGCTACACGAAGGACTTATTGAACCAACCAGAGCTAAATATGAAGCGGAGTATACTCTGGGCATCAAAGGTGCCTCCAAATGGAGCAGTCCTTTTCGACAGGGCTGGACACGTGCAAAGGAAGTAGAGAATAATCGCCTTCTCCTCCTTATCCTTACAGCTTCTGCAGACTTTATCAGAGAAGAGGCCTAGTCTTTCGGTATGAAGGACTACCGAACAGGATCAAATAATTAGATCGATTCTGGTCCAATATAGGCCAGTCATGTCTGGAAATTTGGCATGTTCTGCCTTCTTCCCGTCTGTGTTTGGTTTTTCTGTTTGCGGCTTGGTTTCAGAGACCTGGCGTTCGATATTGTACCATGTCTTGCGAGCTTGTCAGCCAAACAGTTCCCTGGAATGTCTCTCAGGCCTGGCACCCAGTATAGGTGAATCTTGAATTGTTCTGCCTTCCCTATAAGAGACAAGCGAATCTCTAGCGCGACCTATGAACAATGTGAGGACGATTCCAGGGATGCCTGGAGGCAAAAAAGTGGCAGGAACACTCCAGATTTAGGATTTGATCTACAGCCTTTATCAAATCTTCATCTTCAATGATCTCTTCTTCTGCGAAACTTCTGAGCTTTTTCAATCAATGCGGACGATATTTCGTTAACGAGAATAACTTCCTCGTCACACAATAACTGCGAATCGAATCACAACTCAAGGCAAAGCAAATTACATCCTTGTTCGTTCTCCTGCAAAATTAAGTTATAAAAAAGGGACGTTCCTCCAAAGAAACCGAAATCAAAATCGAAATCATGAATCAAAAAATAAAAGTAATTCTCAAGTCCATCGAAGTGAAAACGACTTTTTTTTGTACCCCCTCCTCTTGTGAAAGTGAACACACATCTGCCTGAGGACATCTTCTTCGAACGCTGCATCTTGATTGAAAGGACCAAAGTAAAACAATCACCGGCGAGAACGCACATGCATAAAACAATTGAATCTTCACGATTATTATTCCTCCAATGATGGCCCCAACAGGCATCTCTTCCGATTCGGATGCCCATGCCCATGCCCCTGCCTAAGATTTGTTATCGCAAAAAAGGATTCCAATTCACCCATTGATTTTCGATTTCAATTTTCAACCAAAAAGGAGTATACGAATTGAGTAAAATTATCTCTTGGGCCCTGAGGTGCCGCCGCCTGTTGTTAAAGGACTGGTCCCCAGGACCGACGAAAAAAAAGGAGCAAACCAAATCCATAGGAGAGGTGGTAACGAACGAATTCATTCTCTCGATTTTGTTTGTTTCTTCGTTACGGAAATTAAATCAGAGGTCTCTAATCTCAGATTATGGTTCGGCGGAGAACCCTTTTTTTTGGACACTTTTTCGTGTGTGCCATCGAGCCTCCTGCCATCTGTGGGTTTGAACCGAAATTAATCGATTTGAATTGAACAAGCGTAGCCACAAAGGACGCTTCATTAGAATGTTGCATGGGTGCAACATTTTAATTGGCGTCGTGCAATAAAAATTTCCTTTTCCTTCTCCTTTTTATTTTTCACTCGTTTTTTGCTTCATCATCATCTTTTGCACTTGACGAGGGGGGGGAACAAAATTTATTTACGACTCCTACTTCGGTGTTGGACTTGGACTTCAATCCCCAATTGACAGGCTGCTGTGAGTTTTGCTAGTTTGCTTTTTTTTTCCCCCAACTGAGACTGCATTTAAGGAGCGAGAGCCTGAGGAAAAATTGCTAATGTCTTCATTTTCTTGAGGAACTACACTGATGAGTGTTGCAAGACGAGGATGTGGTTGTTGTTGTTTTTTTCTGTTTTATTGCACGTGGTTGGAGGCAATTAGTTTGGTTTGGCACAGGGCAGTAGTTTAAGCAGAGAGAAAGAGGAACAAAAAGTCAAGAAGCATGGTAATGAGTTTGGCCATTGCGAGGTGCCTTTTTGACGTAAGTTGTGTGCACTTACTCGGGTGCATAATTAGTTATAGGCATCCATAGGCAACAGAAAGGTTGATTGGAGTCAAGGAAAATGTGGCAGATTTTGAAATTGATTTAGGTTAGGTGTTAGTGGTAGTGGTCGTCTTAGATAGTCAGTAGTTAGTGCGTTGCGTTGTTGTGCCCAGTTTTTCATTGCATCACCTCTTGGCAGGCAGGCAAACCTCCGAGAAAATAGGTCCTCTCCCATTTGGAGGAGGCAATAAAAACCGTGACCCGTAGATCATGAATGGCTGCGTTTCCCTCAGTCTGTCGGGCTTGTTTAAGTTTTTCCAAGGTTTTCAGCCAGAAGGAAGGCAGACTTGTAAGCCTGATTTTTTAAGAAATTCGTAAAAAGTCGCAAACTTTCCGCTTCCACAGTAAATTCCTTTAGAAAGGCGAAATACCTCACAACTTTTTTAGACTCCAAGCCTTACTTCAGAATTAAGAGAGGACTTATTGCTTTTAGGGCCAAGAATGGATGGCGAATGCAACCTCATTGAATGTACACTGCAATCGTCCAACCTATCATAACCTACGAGTCCATAGTCTCGTCGACTAGATAGGCAGAGACTATCTGAAAGTACTTTTGTCTTCACGAGTTAAGCCCCCCTCCATTTCTACTCTTCGTTCACAATTTTTGTAACCTTTTTCCGCTTTTTTAGTCTGGAAATATCCTAGAACTCCCAGCAAACGTTCATATATCGCACCACCTTCACAAATCTGTTAACTAACATTCTTTTAACAGAGCAACATGTACCTAACATTCATTCAGTTGCTCAACATTGTTTACAAACATCAAGGGATCTTCAACAAGTTGTTTCAAGTACCTTGTTGCTTCTTCCTGAATCCCAACATGGTCTCCAATTCGAGTATGTTTCCCTCCTCATGTATCTTCAACATGCAATAGATTCAAATGAATCCAACAATGTATAGAAACAGTGCAACGTCCTCTCCAGATACAATGCCAATAAGAATTTGATGAGAGAAAACCATCGAAACGAGAGTGCTGGTGCTCCGCTCAAATCCAATTGGATTTCATGAATGGATTTCAAAATGGAAAATGTATCTCATTCCGCTTGGAATTTAGTTGCAAAGCGGCGTTTACAGAGCATGGGTGGCGCTAAATTTCTCTCCTAGTTAGCAGCTGCAATCTGGATAGTTCGTTTTAATTTATTTTTTTTATTGTGTGGAATTTAACAAGGATTCGGGAAACAACGAATGAGAAATGAGACGTTAATTGCGCTAATCACAGCAAATCGGCTTCCCTTTGTGTTTGTGAAAGGAATGCGTTGCGCAAATAAAGTCTGATCTCCTTGTAAGGATTGTTTACGCTAACACTTTGGGTGTTCACGGTAAAGTGAAACAAAGGAATTTATTGCGTTTCACAGGACACCCCGACTAGCGCAAGAAAATAAACCAATCCGACCGCACTGACAGGCGACTTGTCAATATGTCATCTTTTGCTTTGATTTCTGTCAGAGTCAAGTGCAAGTTAATCCCTCTGCAAAGCGCCAAAGTGGCACAGCAAGCTTGGAGAATGAATGTGAATGAGTTGTGGGTATTTTGTCCGTTGTGCATGGAGGGAGATTGGCTCTCATCTTGTTGGCCATGGATTATTATCTGACATGTGAGCAAGCGATTTGCATGGAAGGCGACATATTCAAAGGATGTCAAGATGATGATGATGATGGGCGACGAGGGGCCGGCTGGTCATTGTAGGGGCATCGAAGATTTAAGACTCCTCGACGAGCTCTGAGAAGGTGGTTTTGTGGCCATTGAACGTGTGACTGTGTGGTGATTAAATGCTCAAGTTGGATCACTTAATTTAGACGTTAATGGGGGCATTTATTTATGACAGTAGTGGGTATTATACGTGGAAATGGAGAGGACGCGGTGGAAAGATGCGTCAGTTATCAGAATTGATTGGGGGATTAGGGATGTGTGAGTACTTATAGTCAGTGGGTGGCGAATTGTGAGGAGAAAAGACATGTAGGTCCAAAGATACCCTTTCGTTTCACTACTTGGTTTTTAGATTTTATTAGCCGCGAACTGTAGTGTCAAGTAATGCGAGACTTGTTCTCAAAGTTGTTGAAGTGTCTTCGTGTAGCTATTGTTCTCAATAATGCATATGTTCTTGGTCTCGAATTCGAAGTTCTCTTGCTTTTGCCTTAAATCTCAAAATCAAAAATCTGGTTGGTAGCTGTATGATATCGACATTTGAGACCTTGTCCGTTCCTCCGTACAGGAAAGCGGATATCGTTGCATCCAACAAAATGTCAACGAAAGAGTCATATTCAGATTAACTTCCATCGAGGAGACTGTAACTCTAGAAACAAGTGTTACCTTGCCTGAATGAGTTCGAAGTTTAAGGTGTAGTCAGATGCAAAAAGGAGGTCTTGAACGTTGGCACACAAACGCTGACTGAACTGAGAAATTGTGTGAAGCTTATCTTTCTCAATGCAACATCGAAGCGACTACCTAACCCTTTGATTCTAATAACAATGCTAAGCCATCCGTAAGCAAATCAGTCAAATGATAACGGCTAACAGCTTGCCCTTAGACAGCCTGATTATCCTCATTTGGATGATGGCTATTTAGCGAACCATCCGATCGACAAGTAGTCGCTGGCTGTGGGTTGAAAAAATCGGGAGTCCTGCCAGTGCATGAAATGCAGAAGAAGATCGTGGATTACCAAAACGCTTTCTGCTACTTTACTTACTTACTTAAGGTAGCGCTACAGTTCGGGGTGGACCTGGGCCTCAACCAACAATCGTCCCCAGCCAGCTCGATCTTTAGCCATTCGCCTCCAGTTTCGAGCCTTAAGTTGGTGAAGTCCGCCTTCCACTTGCGTGCGCCACCTGAGTCGTGGTCTTCCTCTACTGCGCCGTCCCTCGGGTGTGGATTTGAAGATTTTCCGGGCCGGAGTTTTGGTATCCATCCGCTCTACATGACCCAGCGACCTCACTCTTCTGGCTAAGTTAATGTCGCTGTACAGCCCGTACAGTTCGTCGTTGTATCTCCCCCTCCACCCACAAAAGGGCTCCGAAGAATTTTCTTTTTTCTGCTTTTGACAGAGTCCATGTCTCTACGCCGAAGAGCTCGACTGGAACGATTAAGGTCTTATAAAGGGTCACTTTAGTCGTTCGAGAGAGGGATTTGCTACTCAATTGCCTTCTTAGCCCAAAGAAACAGCGATTGGCCAGAGTTATTCTTCGTTTGGTCTCCGCGCTTGTGTCGTTGTCTGAATTGATAGCGGAGCCTAGGTAGACAAAATTCTTAACGACCTCGTTGCCTGCCTGATTATTTATCCCAAGGTCGCATATCAAACTAATCGCGTTCGGTCCAGATTTGATCTTTTTTTTAGGTTGACGACGGAGAAAGGTCGTTTCTTCAATATGAAAAGACAACATCGGAGTTTGCGATTCGACACTAGTGGTCCTACGTAAAGCAATTTGTTGTCTTACAGCTTTCCAGGGCAAAGCATGGTTGGTTTAAGGTTTCTTTTCCTTGGTTTGAGTGCATTTATATCGGATTTGGTTCCTAGCGAACACGATAGTCTTTCAGTTTCTCTTCTAGCTTGAGATGATAGTGCGTTTCATTGCATGCTTTGGTGAACCATGCAACCGTCGTATCACCGGAGAGTGTACACGATCCATTGCCAGTGACACAGCACTAAAAAGCGCATTACTAATCACCACCAGAAATATTAATGGAAACTTGTTAGACACCGCTCCTCGGTTTCATATTCCTATGATAACCTACATACGTGACATTTTCCACCTCCATAACTTGCTTTGACGGCAAAGATTATCCACTATGGGGGTCGCGGGTTAAGGGAGCTTAAGTGGATTCTCCACACTTCCGCCATCGATTCTACATCATCAGGGGCTATCCCCATATCGGTAGAGGGTAAATTTCGGACCTGTTCCAGCCATCTCATCCCAGGGGACGCCTGCCTGATGGCACGGATTCCATGGCACCTCTTGGAAACCAAGCTGAGGACATGAGTTTTACGGGTCTTTTAATATGGAGTCGCTCGTAATTTCCTTGGTGCTTTCCCTATTATAGAATTGGAACCGCCCAAGGATTTTTGTATAGTCAAGGAGACTACAACTTCAGGATAATCAAAAAGTTTGTCTACCCTACCGTGAAGCCCCATTTAGTTCTAGCAATAGAATTAGTTGAGAGGTCGAGCAGAGAAGCAAATTTTCCTGGCATGTATAGAGCACCAGTGAAAAATTTGTCAAAATTCGAAGAAAGGGTATTGCTGGCTCAGGAGAGGGCGATTTCAACCACAAACTATGCCAATTCACTTAGTGATTATAGCGGTTAGTCCGTGTAGAGGAAACAAGAAGTAGTTGTCCGGTCCGAAGAGACTTTTAGATTTCCATTCCAAGAAACTAAGCAGAAGAAGAAGTTGGTGTGCTTGAGAACCAGCAACGTGCATCTTTTGGCAGCTTCAAGGAAATTTCATTGGTAGTTTTTTCCAAGAACTCCTCGGTCTACCATTACGACTGGTTCTCGTTAGACTTCCAGGTCTTTCTTCGATTGCTTGTTAAACATGACATTTTTTAAAGTACTACTGGCCTTTGACTCAAGTTCTTTCTCAAAATGTTACCCAATTACCACTCCTATCTTACGATGGCATACGTCAAACAATTCTTAATCATCAAAGGAAGTTTTTCAAGGACCAAATGAAAAAAAAAAATAAAAATTCAACAAGAAGAATAAAAAAACTCAATGGAAATGTCATTACATGCACTGATGTAGCAAAACCCTTGAACCATACCCTCAAGCTCGTCATATCCTCTCACCCATGCCATCTGGAATAGAAGCAACTATTTGGAACTGAATTTGAAAAAAAAACTGAAAGAATCCCCAACCAACTTGAAACAAAATATCGCGAAGGAAATCATGAAAGAGGATATTCATTGAAAGGAACAAAAAAAAAAAAACTAAAACAGTGTGCGGAAAAAGAATAAAGAAGAAGTCCTTCCAGACATCTTAACGACCCCGAAAGACAATGGACGAATTAAGTTCCACCAGTGACGACAGCCAGTAGTGGCGGTATAGCATACGCCACTGAGAAACTCATCCCAACCGGCACGTCCTCCCGCACCAAATTGAACTCCTTACTTTGTATTCAAATTATACCAGTCAAAGGTAAAAAGGATATCCATAACAACTGACGACAGGATGAGCGCACGAGACTCGTCGTCGTCGGTAGTCCGTAGTGTCGGGAATAAGACGGTGGTCTTTCTGTGACTCGTTTCCCCCGCAAAGACATTGAGACGATCATTTCCCTTTGCACACACCGTCCTCTCGCTCTTTGTCTCTTTCGGACTGTATTTGGCGGTATGCTAAGGACGTTCTGCACAAAAAGACGTTCATGACACACAACCGAGACAGATAGACGGAATGGAAAATAATGGAATTGTTGTCGTTTCTCCTTTTCAGCTACTTTCTCGTCTTCTTCTACTTCCTTCGCCTTCAGTGGCCTGTTTAAGGAAAAAGAAACCGTGGGTGGAGGTTAGGCGAAAACGTAGAAAACCGGCAGAGTAGGAGAAAACTTAAATTGAGTTCTGTTAGTTTGAGAGTGTCAATATTAATATTGGGTGCAAATTGAAGAGGATAGATCCTTGCAGACAGAGCCCACTTTCAACTGCAGACGAAAAAGGCAGAAGACTGGAAGCCAAAGCACCGAAACCATGGAAATATAGGGCGTGGTCAGACAGACGGGAGCAGCAAGGAATCCATGGTAGAACTTCCTTTTCAGTGTTCGCCTTTGCCGGTACTCGGTTTCTTTGCAGAACTCTTTGTGTTTATGATAGGGAATTTGGAATTTGACATTCAAGGACGACAAGGAGTACAAAAGTGATGGTGGTCGGGGAGAATTGCTTCCGGGTTCCATGTGGGCTGAAATTGCATATTTTTATGATGTACTCTGATGGAACTGGAGTTCAATGGAATTTCATGAAATTTTGACATGAATAAGGATTGAGTTTGATGGCGGCGGTGGCGCTTGGAAATGGGAATCCTTTTCATTTAATATTCTGGCGAATTTCACGCAGCAACTATTGCAATTTGATGTTGTAGTACCACGAGTGATTGGAAGGATGAAGCTGAAAGAGGTATTAAGAAAGAGGATGGTCAACTCTAAAGCCTGGAGAACTCTTCCAGCGGACAGGGAGTCATTAAGATATCGAATGGAGCAGAAAGCTATGTATGTCAGTTCGAAAGGAAATCAACGCGGAATTAGAGGTTCGGAGGGTTTCTAGTCCTACTCGCGGAACTAGATGGAGTTTTTGACGAGGCGTCTGATTTTCCCATCGTGTATGTTGGCCAGATCACCAAAGTTATCAAAGCAGTGACCACCCAGGAAGAAGGGGGCCGTTTATGTGCGCAGTTGCTTACATGCAATTAATGGAAAAGTCATTCGAGAAGAGTTCGACGCGATGAAGTCCTCTGTATTCTCTATTAGGGGCCCTAAATGCGCACTACGACCTATGAGGTCTATTTGGCGGCCCATGTAGTTTAACCAGAGGTTATATTGACGGTTTTGATAAACCACAGTATAGGCTTAGGTTTAATATTCCGAATTTTCGCTGGGTTGACCGAGGACAATGTTCCATTAGATAGCCTGTCAAGGTTCTTAACTCATCTTTGGTGAGATCAAGTAAAGTCTTGGCCTTGTAAAGGTTGAAGTTGACGAACTTGTTCGCTTTTTAAGTCTCTGGAGGCGAAGAGGTTGGTGGGTGGGAATTTCAACAGATAAAACTCTGGGGTTATACTCACTACATCCATCTCCTCTTTAAGGTTATTTTCCCTGCCTTACAGCATTTTTTCCTAGTGGGTTCTGATAAAGTTGTCCTTTTCTCATGATGATCTTTGAAGTTATTGCATCTCAATCCTTTTGGACTCTAAGCATTTTATGAACAATGTTTTCAGGCGGTTGTGCCAACTAATCTCCAAGATAATCATCAAATAATTAACCAAACCCTCAAGTCTCTTTTCTCTCTATCAAGGTTTTTCTCTAAACGAGGTCCACGCACCATGCCATCCATCCAGTGGGGAGGACATCCTTCCTCAAAACTTCTTCTTCCTTCCAAACTGTCTATCAAAAAGTCACAACTCCTTTATATAAACTTCAAACTACGTCCACTATGGCAATGACTCTTCAACAAAAACAAACCCCATTCCGATGAAATTCCTTCGATTTAAATTCATCTTGATCCATAAAATATCCAAGGACACACAAGTAGAGCCCTTTAGTCAGTCTTCATTCCGGACATCCGCACGTTTAAAAGCACACACAGGCTCTTTCGTTTGTCTTCTCGATATCTTCCGATTGCGATCATAATTCGAAAACTTTCTAGACACTTTTGGAGAGAACATTTCCTACCCCAACTATGTGCCTCGTTCCAGCCACCCACTCCGCACGTCTAATCCGCAACAGTCGAAAGTCCAGAAGTTTATGTTATGTGAAATGTCGGCCCAAAAACCTCACACACAGGGAGTTAGAGAGGGGAAGGCAGAATGAGTTAGGGAAACATAAATTGTAAGCGCAAGGATACCACATCGTAAAATCGCACAATATCCTATGCCACCACTTACACATATGCTCCACCCGCAGCTGGAAGGAACATCAGCTCAGCAGCAGTAGCATTCCCCTCGCTTATGCGACACTAGGATACATTTATGCAAAAGTGAGAAACTGTGTCGGCTTAGTTTCGCCACTCGCCCTCTTTGGGCTGAATGGTGTGTGAGTTGTTGTTGGTGTTTACAGAATTTTATGAGCCCCCACCCACACACATAACACAATCGCACACACACATGTGGCACAGTTCATTCGCAGCGTGTCCTTTTTATTAGTAAAAAGGATTTTCTTTTGTGAGTTTGATATCCCTACAATTTCCGGTTTTTACTATCGAAGACTGCGGAAACTTTTCCACACCGTTATGTGTATGCTGAATAAATTTCGGTCTTCCTTGCAAGGAAAACGGACATTAAATGAAGGATTTTACTTCTTTTTCCTCTTTTTGATTTGTTTGCGAGGCAGCGAAGGATGCCAGCCAGGATATGCATGCAAGAGAGTCCGAAATGAGGCCAATATTAGGTTGACTTTGATGATGGATTAAATGCGGAGGTGTACAAGATGTGGTCTGGGTACAGCCCATACACCCAAGTATGTGTGTACCAGTGGGCAGAGGGACACTGAGTAGGGAGGGATACCGAGTTGGGGAGGAATTTTCCATTTCGGGGAAAGGAAATGTTTTATAACTGTACTGAAGTTTGTTTTGGTTTTTATGACCGACAGGAAGTTGTACGGTAATGAAGGATATTTATTTGGTTTATATTTTTTTTCTCCACTTTGCCGTTGGTCCTTTCTCCTCGTCAAAGGTAGTTGTGGAGTATAATTAAAGGATTTCGAGAAGGAAAACGATAGAAATGAAATGGAGAGAAGGTTTTCTTGAAGTTGGTTCTTACCTTTTTTTTATTGAGTACCCACCTGCATCATGGTGATTGGGAGCTTAATCAAGTTTGACAATAACTTGTTATGGTCCTTGGTGATTTTTTGAGTTATACATGCAAGTGTTCCTCTTGACTGATCCGCGAATAGGAGGAAGATCAGCTTAAACAGGCATTCAATCAGCAAATAAGGGCTTGTAGCTGATTTGAATAGAGCTGTTGTAAAACACGGCGCAAATTCCTGAACATAGTCCTGCTGCTAAAAGGAAACAAACCACCACAAGAGCTATCAACATAATGCTGATGTTTGTCCATACTGCGATCAATGTGGCACGAAGTCTCTCGTTCTACTACCGTAAGGAGTACTGTGCCTTCATCATTCTCCACGCGTAAAATCCCTTCAACACTGTGCGTGGGAAATATTTCCAACTGGTACCCACTACAAGGCGTCGGAATTCCTGAGTAACTACTGTACTTACTTACTCAAGGTCTGGGGTGGCCCTGGGCCTCAACCAACAAATGTCTTCAGCCTGCTCGGTCTTTAGCCAGCTGCTTCCAGTTTCGCACGCCAAGTTGGTTAAAGTCCCCTTCCACTTGTGTGCGCCTCTTAAGTCGCGGTCTTCCCCTATTGCGCCGTCGCTCGGGTGTGAATTCGAAAATGTTTCGGGCCAGAGCATTGGTATTCATCCGCTATACATGGGTCAGGCATCTAGGTCGTTGGAGCTTCACTCTTCTGGCTAAGTCGATGTCGCTGTACAGCCCTTATAGTTCGTCGTTGTATCTCCTCCTCCACCCACCGTTTATGCAGGCGAGACCGAAAATCACCAGAAGAATTTTCCTCTCTAAACAGCCGAGAGCAATCTTATACGTCTTTGACAGAGTCTGTGCGTCTGCGCCTTAAAGCAGAACTGGGACGATTAAGGTCTCATAAAGGGTGACTCTAGTCGTTCGATAGAGAGCTTTGCCTTCTTAGCCCAAAGAAAAAGTGACTGGCAAGAGTGAGTCTTCTAAATTTATTGCGGAGTCTAGGTAGACAAAGTCCTTAATTACCTCAAAGTTATAACTGTCTATAATGCCGTTCTGTCCGAGACAGCATACATTTTTTTTTGCGCTCAGTAACTACTGTACGACACTGAAAATAGTACGAAGCAGTATAATTCAACAGGCGGCATCTACTAAGGTTCTGTACAAGATCCGCTACAGTGGAATTTTATGTTGAATTTCTGTGGTGTCAGTAGCCACATACACCTGAAGCAGACATGTGTCCTGTATGACCAATAAAATCTAATGGAGTTGGGAAGACTACTCCAGCATTTTTTCTGTCATTAAAGAACTTCAAGTCCCTGTTAAACTTCATTCATATCTTAGGAAGCATCTGGGTATCACAATGGGTCTGAACTGACCTGAGTTTGGCGATATGGTTCTTCCTTTCGCCTGCCCACTAACCACCCAGTGAACTCAACATCTCGACTAGGTTTGCTGGATTAGCGTGGTGGAAATAATTTACATTGGATCGACTGGCATGGGCAGCCATCATTTCAGAGATTACAAAGTTTGACGGCTGACATTTTAAGCCACTTACCGGAATTAAAAGTGAAAGCCCCAAATTGGTAGCGTAACATTTAACATTATAATGTCGTTCAGTCACTTATTCCATTCCTTCCTCTGATTTAAGACCTTCCCTAGCATTTACTTTCACACTTTAACCTCTCTAAAGTGCTAATCAAATTATCCTTGTTATTCCTTCGCAAACTCAAACGATCAAACTGTGTGCAACTAAAACGACAATGCCTTGCACAAAGTTGACACTTTACAGAAAAAAAAAAAAGGAATAGGAACGACCAGTGCACTCTGTCTTCCTGCTTCCTTCCTTCATCCGTCTGTCGAAAGGAGGAGACTTCGTGACAATGATAAAAAACTTTTTAATTTCATTAAAAAACTTACAATTGTTGTCAAATCACAGAGTTTTTTTTTCTGCCATTTGGAAGGATATGAGACAGACAGAGGATGAAAAAAAAAGAAGAGAAAACCTAGTCACATCCTTCTGCTCAAATACGACTTGCCAAAACTAACGATAATAAAAAATGCAAACATCAAATCAACATTGTCGGAAAAGTTGATCCTCATGCTCGCCTTCCTTCGTCCTTCGGCAATAATTGTCACATTCATTTTGTGTCCTCTTCCACTTTGTCAGGCGATTATTGCCACGAAGGGTAAAATGCATTTCATCTCGTGAGTGTTGCCCTGACAGTGATTATAGCGACTCAAGCATTATGAATAGAAATTACCTTTATTTCGGTGTCCTTAAATATTTTTAATATCCTCGCAGCGCGTAATATACATAATAATCGCAGCAATAATTGTGAAGTGTATGGGATGCGTGTACTGACGTCGTTACAAGGGCGACTGAGGGGTGGCGATGCCACGCGACACCGCTTCGGCTATTATAATGAAAACATCCTTTTTCCATTTAGTCCTTGCTGCTTAATCGCGTTGCATTGCATTATGTTGT
The DNA here is from genome assembly GCA_917880715.2 of Matsumyia berberina. Taxonomy (NCBI): domain Eukaryota; kingdom Metazoa; phylum Arthropoda; class Insecta; order Diptera; family Syrphidae; genus Matsumyia; species Matsumyia berberina. The sequence continues at coordinate 114,357,598 of OU862872.1, forward strand.
GCACACGGTAATATCCCTTTTTGGTGCGCGCATCTCTAAGCTGTTTGTCCAATTTATTCTGTTTTTCCAAATCATCTCAGCTTTTGACAAATTCTTGTGCCGCATGTACTTGGCGCGTGTTTTCTCCCTTTAGAGGGAGACTCTGTGAAAATGGTGGTTGAATTATTTGATGCACATCGATGAGCACACAAAACATTCAATTAAGTACCTGGTTGCTGGTGTCCTGGTAACCGCACTTTGTTATGGCGGCAGGAGTCTTATAGCTCCTGCGAGCATTTCTCTCCTTTGTTCTGTTTATTTAATTTGATTGCAAAGTACGCGTTGGATTTATAGGTTAGACTGATGGTTAGATGGTGATTTTAAGCGCCGAACATACGCCAGGGATGCACTTTATTGCCGCGCATAAATCTGATTGCGTGCCTAAGTAAACATTTTAAAATGAAATTAAACGCAGATCCTGCTGAGGTATGAAAAGTGTGAGAGTGATTGGATTTTCAAAGTCGGGGTCAATTTTTATAGAAGGTTTCATCCTCGAAAAGGGTGGACTTGATTTCTAGTTGCAATTAAAAAGTTTTGAGTTCAAAAACAGGTTTGATCAGCAAACCTTTTCCTTGACAAAATTCTGTGATTTTTAGATCTTACCTCGACGGAGGAGGTGCAACAGAAATGGTGGAATCATGTCCAAGAGCCGAGCTGGCATTAAAGCTCGTCTTTAACACTAATACTTCCTGGATTCCTCCAAAGGGAAAATTCTTCCCAACACCTCAATCAAACTCGACATAATTCTTCGAAAACCCCAATACATACACTGCCCTCATTTGTCACAAAAAAGGATCCTTTCCGGAAGATGTTTTCCCCTAATTTTTTGAAGTAAATGACTACGATGACACAAAAGTTCATTAGTAAGCTGAACTATCATCAAAAAGCATTTACCCTTCTAAACCTTTAAAAAGCCCCCTCATCGTGACCATCGTACGAGTATATCCTTCTCTCCAAATGGAATCAATTTGCATCCCTCTCGTAAATCAAATTTAATTAAAATCTGCCGACTGTTGTTTATAATTTCGACAACATAGCGGCGGCTGCTAAGCCACTTAATATTCAAATGAGTCCTTCATAAATCAGAATTTACTATATATTCTCCAAAGGATTTTCTTAGAAAAGGATAAACTTGAAGAAAATGACTCGTGTACACGGTGTGCACCCTTCTTAGCTTAGTTACCACTGAAAGACCCCTTGTCTAGCAAGTGAAACCTATAAAAATATGACGGTCGTGTTGTTGTGACAGTCAGTCAGACAGGAACAGGACACCCTTTAGTTGTTTGTCCTTGCATGCGGTGACAATTTCTTAAAACGACTCGAAATGGAAAGCATTATTTTTTTTTTGAAAAGAAAACTAAGGCAGAAGTCGTTTTTGTCTGGTCCTTTGTCTAAAGGGAAGAAGTCGTGTATAAGTACACTCCCCCTTTTCTCTTGTAGCTAATCATAATAATAACTGCATTTATTTTCCCTTGATACTTCTGGTCCTTTTTTTTCGAGGGAAAAGGAAAATATAATGCCAAAGGGGGGCGAGGTGAAAAGCAAGACGAACATGAACGACAACGACACGAGAGAAAAAAAAAGAAACGGCGGACCAAAGGTAAACAAATCTCGTTAAAAGTATTCACCCTTGATGATGACAATGGCGACGCACACAACAAATCCTCTTTTGCATACAGTAGCGGGTAAAGTTTGAGAAACATCGCAAAAGTTGCAGTTTGATAACTGGTCTTAGGGAAACATTCGAGCAACGAATCATTCCGGTCAATGATCGAAACATAGTCTCTGGTGCTCAGGAAAGTTTCTAAAGATTCGATCGATTCGGGTATTAAAAGTTTTAAAATGCGCAAGGACTTTTTGAGTAATGGGTATGGTGTTGCCACCAACCTAGTTTGAGGGGGAATGAGGTACTCAAAGAAAAAGCAGTCGATGCCTCCTGCAAGGATAAGGTTAGGTTAGGCAAATGGGTGCGTTATGACTTTCGTCACTGGCCACTTAGACCAGCAATATGGTCCATTGTGCCCACCTTCTAATTCTACCCCGAGAACCTGTAAAGAGAAGGGGAGAATCTCAAAAAATCCCTCAACTTGATGTCATGCGAGTCTTCTAGTCCCGTGAACAAATAACTGCCAAGAGTCCTCATTCTTCTACCGGCGGCGGGGGCAGGACATTTACCAAAGCGCTCCGCATGAGTACCACTGGCGCAGTGCCCAGTAATAATGCCGGAGACTATTCTTGCTTCACGCCGACTAAGTTTGACCAGAGACAGAGATCTCTTCTTATTATTACCTGACCATAAGTTTCTAGCCGTTGCACATGTGTCTAGCTAGATCCAACGTGTATTGGCTCGACTGATAGCCTCCTTTTCAATATAAAGGAGAGAGTCTGTGAGGCATGCAGCGCTGCTTCCCTTCGTGCAAGTTCGTCAGCCCTTTCGTTACCTGGGATATCCGTATGCCCTGGTACTCAACATAGGGTCACCGTATTGCCTCTCGATATCTCATCTAGATATTTTACAGATTCCTACAAGCTTTGATCTAGTCAATGCGGTATCCACAGCCTAAACGGCTGCCTTGCTGTCGATGTAGAACCTTATGGTCCTTTCTGTGATACTCTTCTCGCGGAGAGTTTTTTGGCCGATGATGGCTGTGATTTCGGCCTGAAAAATACTGCAGTCTTCGTTTATTCTAAAGGTGTGGTTTATTCCTAGAGCCTTGCTATTGCAAGGGTCTACTAACCCCGGTACCTGTGCTAACCATCGGTGTAGAAGGCCAATTCCTTTTTATTGGTTACTTTGTGGTTCCCCCAGTCATCTCTGTTAAGAATTCTGATACTGAATCTCCTGTCCAATGCCAGAGTCTGGATTATTTGATCTGTTTCTGTCGATTTAACGGCGTGTTCCCATCGAGACTGTATGGAGGAGTGACCGTAGGGAGCTGGTGTCCACTGTCGTCCTCCTCGCAGTCTCAAGGGAGTTTTAGCTGCCGTGTTGCTATGGTACAGATACAGCGGAATGAGACTTGTCATGGTTTCCATTGCCTCTGTTGGTGTTGTTCTCATTGATCCCAGAATTCCTATACAGGCTGCCGTCTGAATCTTAGTGAGGTTTGAAAGCTGATATTGCTCCTCGAGCACCTTCTCACAACTGCCGAGCATAGCCTATGGACCACAGCCGGTTTAAAACCTCATGTATTACTGAACGTCTTCTTGCATGAGTAGAAGGCTACGCATGCCTTCTTGACAGGCTCATCGATGTTCACCTTCCAGTTTAGTTTGAAATCAAGAATAACGCTAAGGTAGCGTGCTGATCCCGCAAGATAAGGTTCAACACCCCCGATCTTCGGAGGCATGAAGTCAGGAATTGGTCTCTTTGTAGTAAAAAGCATAAGTTCTGTCTTTGTAGGGTTGATTCCCAGCTATTTGCTGATGGCCCAGGTATTGATCAGTATTAGCGCATCGCAAAGATAAAGAAAAAGATTAGTAGATTCTCAATCGCTGCCTAAAGGAAACCTTCACAGCCAGACCTGAGGACAAAAAGTCCATCATTTGTCTCCTGCACTGTGCTTCTCTTACCCGTCGCACATTGGTATCACAATGCAAACTTTCTCACTCGCTCAGCTATTCAAACAAAAACACATAGCCACCCACCGTTTGACTGGGCCTTGGGAGGTTTTGACATTTCACAATGCAAGACAGGGACAGATTTGCATACGAAAAACGTGGCAATTCGAATTAAACGACAGCAGGAGGCATCAGGATCACCTCCAGCAACCACAGTGGTATACCAAAGTATGTCCTCCTCTGTCTGCGTATGTATGTATGTGCCCCAACGATTTCCTCTTAAACATAATTAGCATAAGAGAGCCTGTGATACCCGAGGAGGAGTGTGAGCAGAGTTCGGTTCTTTTTGTTTTTTTTCTTTCGCTCCGAATGGTGAAATTAAATTGAAATAATTTTAACTTGAGTTGCTTTTTAATATAAATTCTCGTTTCCCGTTTGTCGGCGCCCACACCCCCATGCCAGGCGTACTATCATGCTTTGCATAATCTGCATCTACACGGCATAATACAATAACAACAGCGGCAGGGTACTGCCGCAGCACACTAAAATAAAAGCTGAAGTTTTGTTAACGGGAGATCATAAAAGGATAACATTATAATGAGCTCCATGAGTGTCTATATTTCCATGTGTGATGATAAATAAAACCAACGACAAGGACTCTGGGTACACACTTGTACGATGATTACACTGCCGGTCCGTTTGTGTGCACACACATAAGAGCACAAGGTCCTTAATGAGGAGTAGACGGATGCAGGGGGAGAGCACATATTTAGCATATCACAAGGATATGGTTCTTTCAGTGTGCGCAACGCCAAAACAAAAGGATATTATGACAGGAATAGAGTTTAACGGAAAGTTTAAAATTAAAACGAATGGAAAAGCTGCTGGGGGAGGGGTGTGGAGGGCGATGGTTGATTTTTCGGCAGAGGGTAGGCAAATATGCGTTTTTGTTAGGGCTTATGTTCAGGTGCGAAGCATGTGGCAATGGAGGTTCGGCTGGAATATTTTGCATTTCGCGTTTCGAGAGGCACTTAACTATAAATGTTTGAAATGTGTAATTAAATTAGGTATTGCGAAAAGTTGCTTGGTTAACTGAGGCGCGCACTATATTCGGGAATTCGAAATGGAAAAGTTGACCATGCTCGCCGAGAGTAATTGGATTAAAGTATAAAATTTTGAAAGAGAATTGGCATTTGCAGTGTGGGTACACTTTGGACTGGATAATGAAATTTGGTGGAGACTTTTCCGTTGGAATGGGACAACCTGAAGCTACTCTGCATGTGGTCATGCTAATTTTAAGTGATTTTCTAGAAAGATCAAAGGTGGAGGCGTTTGCTGTGGTTTTAAACCAAATGTTGGCCAGTGATTTGAGACTATCTTGCCTCCTCAATTCCTTTCGATAATAATTTGATGCATCCAATCTCCGAACATTGCTTCTAAAAGCCCCTTAACCATTAATAAGCAAAACTGTCCGAGAGGATACAGTAAACAGGAAGGAGAAAAAAGTCCCCATGCCACGTGATGTTATCCGAAACCAAGACGGCATTACAGACAGTGATCTACACCCCCATGCATATCCACAGTTTAAAGGATAAACCCTTGACTTGCTGCTACTGTTGCTGGTAAAAATATGTAAAGGATACACTGAGCAAATTTCCAGCAAAGAGATATGATAATATCCTTTTCTTGTTCGTGTCTGTCAAAGGATGTCCCACACTATCAGAATGGTCAGGAGTAGGGTAACTTACTTTTACACACGTTTATACACACACGGGACTCCAGGAGCAAACATGGTCTCTGACATTTTCCTCCCAGCCAGTGTCGAGGACTCTACAGTTCTCTAAGAATAAAGAGCGTATGTGTGCACTGCAGTACCTGCTCTAGAAGTAATTAATGGCTCAACGGCTGTAAGGCTTAATTTCCATTTTACGAGCACACACATCCTCTATTATGCGTTTGTGTATATAGTCCTGAGACTGCAACTGACTCCTGTGAATTTACTGAAGAGTCCTTTCTTTTTGGTCTCCATTCCTACAGTGTCATTTGCACGTCATTTCCTTAAACTGGTTGTACAACAATATTCAGTGGTTGCTATCCTTTGGTCGTAGGAAAATCAATTAATGTGCCTGCCGTGGGTACAGTCTTAATTACCAAAAGGATATGGATTCAACGTGAAGAGGTTTTGAAAATTCATCAAGGAACGTTGCAGTTGGAGAAGAGATTGTGAAAACGCCTCTAGTAGGTTGAAGTTATTTGGGTCGCGTTAGAGGCACTGTTTTTTTTTTTGATACAAAACAAAGTGGTCTGCAATGTCCCCACAAGCCTTGAAACTTTTCTCTATGACAATGAAGGCAACTTTTGTAGAAAGTCAAGACACGAATTTTACAGGGTCGAGGGGCGTCTAAAGACCTCTTCACCTCCTGAATGTTGTGAATATAAACACCGATGATCCTTGAGCTGTTAATGAGCTTCAGTTTCAAACAGTCGAAGCGATTTCATTCTCACTTAACACATGCATTATCCCCGCCACATAAAGGATCAAAAAGCGTACTTTTCCTCTTTGCTGTCACACAGGAAAGAAGTTCTCTCTCGTGCGTTTAAACACCTCTCGTCAGCGCGTTGTAAATCCTTTAATTATTTCTTTCCTTCTCCCTTTCCCCATTGGCAGTGTAATCCACACCGCCATCTTAACCCTTCAACCTAAAGCCTTTTATTTTCTGTCCCTTTTTTCTCTTCGTCTCCTCGTCAAACTAATTACACAGTAAAGTGGAGGCAAAATGCGAATAGAAAGGAAAAACTTGTATCAAATCCGGTGGAAAACAAAAGGACATCCCTGTCGTCGACATCATTGTGAACTCAGTCAACTAACTCCAAGTGTGTCCTTGTCCTTGTCATCATCCCGCGAGACAGAATGAACACCTCACCTCTGGGGAAATTGCTCCTGCACTAATTTTTTCCTCTTTTTTTTTGTTTCATCTACCTTTCCACACCTACTACACACTGAGTTCGTTGTTAATCTTTCGTGAATCGGTTGAAAGGAGTGAGGAGAAACAAATGCAAATCCTTGCTGATTCTACTCCTTTTTTCCGCTGCCTTTGTCACCGTCGTCACAGAAAGGAAAGCAGGTGGGGTGGGTGCCTGCAGTTTGGGGAGTTCTTTTCCCTTTTCATTTTTATTGTCCTTTCTATGATGGGGGTTTCTTTTTTCCTTGTCGCTTGTCCTGCATCCTTTTCAGTGGAAATTAGTTTTTTAAGTTATTTCTTTTCAACTTTTTTTGATGCTGTGTTTTTTTTTGTATGACCATGATCCCGTTCGTCTGAGGTCTCCACTCGCAGAGTGAAAGGACAAACGAATGAGAGGAGGGAGTAGGAAGATCCCTATTTAAATAACGTCACAACGGTGTGTCTGCAAATGCGGTCCACACTGTGGGGACGGAAAATGTCATCACACGTAATAACACGTTGCACGGGGTAGATACACTTCGTCATGGCCTGCAGTAGCAAAAGCACGCGAAGGATTCCGCTGGTTACTTTGAATAGCTTTACACGGAGCACCTCGTCGGTGAGGTAGATGCTTGCTAAGTAACCACTTTGTAAGTAAATGTGGTTACAGTTCATGAGTGCGATGTAGAATGCAGGCGGAGTGGGGGACGGCGGCAGGAAGCGCATAAAATTAATCGGGATACTTGTCAGGTATTTTTCCCTTTTCGCTTTTTGGTGCTAAAGGACAAAAAGGTCCTTTGGTAAGTAAATGGAATTATTTTTGTGGGGATTCGGAGTGCGGTGTTTATTGCTACTGTGAGACATTGTATGGTATTTTTATTTCCTTTACTTTTGGAATTTTCTTTTCTCATTTCACGGAAGTTATTTGGAAGTCTTAAATGAAGAGATTTACCGAGATTAGTAACTGTCCGCGTAATAAGGTGGAAAAATTCAAAAAACTGTGAATAATAGGGTTCGGGCTTAAGTAGCTATGTTTAAGGACTCGCATACAAAAGCGAGCTGAGACAATGTAGAATAATAAATTAGGGATGTAAGAGCATTGCAAATGAAAGGACACGTTTTGATGTTTATTTTTCTGTTTCCTGTTGAAGGGGGAGACATTATGGGAGGTAGATACTTCTGCGAGTGATGGTGGGATGTGGTTTGAAGCCTACAAAAGGCGGTGTAAAGTTGGGTTAAACTCGATTGAAATGAGGCAAGTTTAAGTCAACAGTAGTGAATAGACTACTTTTTGTCGTGGAGAAAATCTGTGAATGATGCGCTCAACAATTAAAGCAAAAGGGCTGTGGATCCTCTAGATGTGTCAGAACTCATTAAAAACTGTTGAAAAAAAAAAACTGGCTACCGATCCGATTACAAGCCGTCTAAAAGTATTTCCCCGAGAGGAAGGAAATACACGAGGAACTCAATATCAAGTAGCTACTCCTTCAAACGAAGTGGTCTACACTTCGATGGTTTTTAAACGTATGTCCCCAACTCGGCTTCCAAGACCTGTCATTGAATCCATGCCCTCAGGTAGGCCTCCTCTGGCTCGATCCTGGATAAGACTCCTTGAGAGAAAAATATTTCCTGTGAACTGGCTGAATGCCTCATATATTTTTGTCAAAGCAACACCATACTATGTGATGAGTGCTAGTATCCTACCCAATAATAAGGTTAGATTAGGTTGCTTGTGCAATCAAGCTCTAGATATTGTCTAGAGGAAGTGGACCCCATACCAATCTCCATTTCCAAACGCCGATAGTTCATCAGTTGAGTTGAAATTGAACGATTTGGAGCCTTAATTGATCCATAACGGGCTGTTGAATCCTCGGCGAGACACTATATGGTGTGGTTTAGTAGCGTGGTATTGATTGACATTCCTAAAAAAAAAATAGCCGGCGCCATAGCTTGGAATGAGCCAAGGCCTTCTTCTCGCAACCATTCATGTTGTGCGAGTTGTATTGTTTCCACGAATGGAAGGGACCTACAATTTATTGCCGACTCCGAAAGGCGGAGTGAGAAGCTCTTTCATGACAGATTATACTCCCGGAGGCTTGTCATTCCCCGACGAGAGGTGGTTCCTCGAAAAATGTTCGGTGTTCCTGGCTGGGGCTTGAACGCATGCTGCTTGGTCAGCAGTCCAACGCACTAACCACTGAGCCACGGCGACCATTCCTTACAGTACCATTATAAGTTGTAGTCTGAACTGTGCAAGCAAAAAAGTGATTTGTTGAGGCAACATGATCCAGGCTATGCCAGTTTCCAAGGAGATGACAACAAGTGGAAGTTTTTCGGAGCCAAAGGCATGTGCCAGCGAACTCTGTTCAGTTCTCGAGCTCAAGACCGAGTTCTCAGGAGTGATTAATGTGATTTAGCCGCATATCTCCGAAAGTTTCATCGAAATTTCATCAAAAGAATAGAATTGTGCGACCTAGGCCTTCTACACTCTTAAGAAAGAGACGTAGGGTATATTGGTAGATGCTGCCGCCAACTTACTGCCCCAAGTCATCCTGATTTCCATACGAATTTCAGAAAGACCTTTGGTGGTTCAGTCGGCTACTACTACGAATTCATTTTATGCGTTGAAAATCGAGTCCGAAGCCCTTTCTCAAACCCACTCCATTAAAGTTACATAATGACCACCATCAGCTTGTCCCTGTGCCCTATAAAAACTGAAGTCCACGTTTAAACTTAAGCATAACGACGTCATGATCGTTAAGGTCACTTTCATTCCTCCAACATCCATGGACAGGCATTCCTATGAACTGACCATAGCCCTTAAGTACTCCAGTGTCTGTGCGCATAAACCTCAAGTCAGTCAGTAAAGTGCAGGACGTTTCTTCTGTCCCTTCTGCATTGTACTGCAGCCCTTCTGTGACCCCTCTTCCACCTCTCCTCACCCTTGTTTGAAGTTCATTTTATCAGCTTATGACCACCACTCGGTAAACTCAGCAACTATCTCCGTCATGGCTGGCAGCGAATGAAAAAAGAACGTAACCGTGCCTGTCTGTTCGCTTCATCAAGCACAAACAACTCTAACGACGACTTCAACTACCTGAACCTATGGCATAAAAAAAAATAAAAAAAACAACCAAAAGGAATGTGCAATGAAAATCATAAACTAAACAGAATACAAAAAAAGCATAACAGTAAAAAACAAAAAAAAAAGTTGGAACAAATTGTTTGTCTAGGAAGACGGACAAGTTTTGTGTTATCTTCCGCTTGGTTGCAACCTTGTTGCAAGCAGACGAAAGCACACACATACCTATTCCTCCACCTGGCACTACCTCATTGCAATCTTTTCGGGGGGTTTCCCAGTCCCGCCGGGTTAATAGTTTTTCGGGCGGCCGGCGGTAGTGAGAAAAATTCATTTAACTGATGCACAAGTAAACTAAGGTGGATCCACCTCCCATAACCATTTTGCAACTTTGCCACCGAGAACTTCTCTGTTTTGTCTGCACACCGGCGAAGGTAGCGAAGGTAGGTTACAGGTTAAGGGTTGAATATCTTACGATGCATTTAACTTAATAAAAAATTAAAAGCATCCATTGTCATCGTCGTCGTCGGTGTACGAGTTCTGCTGTCCGTCTGCCCAGCCAGCAGCGTGCTCCACTCGTAATAGTCTGTATTTGTGTAGCTAGAACACACGTAGTACGTACAAATGGCCGGTCCTATAAGGTCTTGGCAGGTCATTTTGAGGAAAGGTAACAACATTTCGTTGTTTTTTTTTTCTTTCTTCTCATCCCTGGTCAGGAGTGTGGGCAGAGAAACTTTTAAGTGAATTTTTGATTAAATCGTCGGAGGAGTATCTCTCTCCGTGTTGTCTTCGTCCTGTCCTGGTGGAACTTTTGGTGTGGTTAACTTTTTGCATGGCTGCCAGTAGACTTGAGACTCGGGGTAAAGTAAGTAAGTAAACTTGACGAATGCATGGGAATGGCTTCTTAGCTTTTACCTGGATGTTTGCATACATCGGGTTTCGGGGCGGGTTAAGCGATGTGTAAGTTTCAACTTGCTTTGCGGAAATCCAAGTAAAATGTCATGTCCGTCGGAGATGGAGAGTGAACTACCAAAGTTTTTGAAATTCAGGTTTGAGATATTACATTGGGGTATGATTCCATGTCTTACATCCATTTGTTGCGACACGAAAAGATGGCAATCCATGCCGAGCTATTGTTTAAAACTGCATACGTTAATCTAGTTTAAGCCCTTCAGAGGGATAGTCATCCAGTCCCAGTCCAGTCAGTCATATCCTAGTTCTGGTGACGAGTGGTTAATACATTGACATGTGCCAAAATTAAAATGGCTATTTCCAATTTTAAGGGCTTCCCTTAACCTCCTTTTCAATTACCTTATGCAATGAGTAGAAAAATCCTTAAAAATATTTCATAGCGGCATAACTACCTCTGCCACCACATCGAAGCACTGAAATTGGAAACAATTTCCAACAAAACCCCGCGTTTGCCAGTCAACATTGCTGCCATGCAATCCTGCATTGCATCCTTCCACCCATAGTCATCAACGATTTTCCAAACGGTAAGTAACGACTTTGATATCGCTGAGTGCATGTCGTACGCTCATTAAATGCAACAACATGCACGACACAGCACCGCATCTGAACTCAGATAGAGTGAGAGAGGGATAAAATGAAAAAAAAAAAAAAACTCAGGGAAAACCGCGTTCCACAGATGAACAGATGAAATAAATCGAAAGGAAGTTGTACTGCCAGGACTGTATGTAGTGCCGGCAAAACAGGATGCAAAGGGGGGGAAAAAAGAGGAACACCATACAGCACTTCGCGTAATATCCTCGTCGTCGTTGGAACATGTTTTCTTTACCAATAAAATTTATTGCCCGCCATAAATTTCCCGAGCTTTTTTTTCCCTCCTCCCCGGTCCCTTGTATCTTCCTGTGTGAATGTATTCGTCTCTTCCTGGTGCAACCACTCGGATGCTATGGGATTTTCCGGAAAAATGCAATCGAGGGGGTGGGATTTGGTCAGGTTACGTGCGACATTGCATTTTGCAGTTAACAGTAATCGAAGGCGCGGCATAAACTGCACTAACTGCCGACGTAAATGGCTTTAAATGATTTTTTCAAATGGTTCGTGTCTTGGGTACATGTAGGGGGTAACCCTGTGAAATCAATTCGAATGGAGTTTTCGGGAAATGTTGCCGTTATGGGTTTTTTACTGGATTTGTAGGGATGTTGGGTTTTATGGAGTCATTTGCGTTGATAAGAAGAGGTGGCTTTGCAAGGACTGGCAAGGAATAGAGTATGTTTCGCAGATTAGGGGTGGGTGTGTAAGTGTATGCAGGAAAGTGATTTCTTGAAGGAACTTTTCCGAAGAAAAAAGGACGATTGTGGTTGGTCCGTCTATTAACTCTCATTAAATAAATAAGTAGAAGGCGTGACAGCTCGGGAGTAGCCAATGCCTAGCTTCTCGCAACCATTCATGTTGTGCGTGTTAAATTTTTCATAGGAATGGAAGGGACTTACAATATATTGCCGATTCTGAACGCCGAATTGAGAAGCTTTTTTATGAAAATTGGTATTCTTTGAGTTTTGACATTCCCCGACAAGAATGGTGCCGCGAAAAATTGTCAGCTGGCATGACTGGGGCTTGAACCCGCGCAGCTCACTCAGCAGTAACAACTGAGTCACGGCGAAAAACACACAAAAAACTCAGCATTTGCCGCGTAGAGGTAATGACAGTACTAGTTTGTAGACAGAAGCTGATGTGGGAAAGCAATGTGAACGCATGTGTCCTTTTGAGTAAAAGTGTATATCTTTTGAATGTCGGAAGTCAAATGGCTCATCACTATTCTCATTTTACTCTACCATTAGTTCTTTCAAAGTGAAGTGTACTGGTAATTCTCTACCAGTTCGTCAAGATATGGTTTTAGGCGCAGCAGTACACTCTTTTCTTACGCTTTGCCATGTCTTGTCATGTCCCTTTCCTGCCGTAGCATATTTAGATCTCCTTGATCATACGTTTGTCGTGCTTCTTTTTGTTCGTGTAAATGACCTTTTCGTCCTCCACATCCAAATCACTCACAGCAGGGTCTTGAGGTTTCTTCATGACCTCGGTCTACCTCCGCTCCAAAATGTTCTCCAATAGTGTTCTCTGCCACTTGAAATGATAGAAGACCCTCGCAGAGCCTAATTTGCAGCCACTGCCTTGCCTACGGTTTTTTTTTCCTATTTCTGCTCCTCAAAGTGAAATGAATTATGTCCCGAAACATCACTCTATTGATAAAGTTCAAGGACAATGTCAAGGAAGTGGTTCCACAATCACCATCTTCTAATGAGAAGTCTCAATCCCAGTTTGTGCTCTGTGAATGGCACAATATTCTGCTATTGCTCGCAATCTTAAAACAAAATGTCCTTTCACTTATACATACATACACAACTGCTTAATGAATTTCTTTGAAGTATGTATCTACCAGCAGTATTCCAACACTATCTTTGCGTCACCTGTAAAATCATTCGTCCACTCGTGTAATTTATGTCACGTCCTAGAACTCTTATTGCCAATTAGAGACTTATTAAATCACAAAGAATAGGTACATTCCAACACTATGGTCCTTTGATCTCAAGTATCTCTTTTATACGGTCCGGCACTAAAACAATTTAGGTCTTCATTTTGGTCGAAATAAAGAAGTGAAACACCTCTCTCGTAACCACACTTTAGGACATGTCACAATTCGTTTAGACGACCGTATAATTATTTCCACCTTCTGCAAGTAAAAATCGTTCCCAATGGTGTGACAAATTATTGTGTATTCTTAAGAGACGATGTCCTTACACAGGACTAGAGAAAAAGAAACACAAAATTCAATTAAAGTCGCAAGAAAAAAGCAGTACAAGATGAGAATTTTTATTATTATTACACGAGAACACCTTTTGCAAAAGCAAAGTATCAGTTTATTGGTGCTTCTAGTAGAGTTTATGTCCTCCTTCCTTTCTTGAGAGCTTCAAGGATATGGTCCCTTTATCGTTATTTAAGTTCACTTTATTGTCGGTCACATACCAGGAGAACCAAGTTATCTATCGTGAGGATATGCGAATGTATTTCTGGTTGATGGAGAGGATAAAAATATCTTTTTTGGAACAATGTCCTTTTTAAGATGAGATTTGTACAGGTGCAACACAAAAAAAATTTACTGCGCAACATAAAAGGAGGAGGTGAGATATCGGGGCTATAAATGAATAGATTTCGATAGGTTTACTGCTGCTAAAAAGCTGAAATGTGCTTGATGAGTCTTTTCTCGTTATGAAACTATGTATGAGTTGAGTCCTTTTTTAGGACAAAATTTAGGACTTTTAGTTCAAGTTGTAACAAGGTATACAATGGTGTTTTTAACGAGATGACTTTGTTCACCTGAATATAGTGACATTCTCGTCAACTGCAGAGCCGATAAACTTGCTAAATGTGGCACCACATGTGGACTCATACCAGAGTCGGAGCCAGAGGGTTCTACAATCAGTCACGGGTTCGGTGCTGATGTCTTCGTTGAGACCGACAACATAGCAGTATACCTGTGTTTTCCAAGCATAGACTTTTGCTACCCTAATCGCCACGGAATATATTGTAAAGAATAGGTGGAGAGGTCGGAGCACCTGCGTCTATAGCAATAGACAGGCTGCGCTTAAAGCCTGGATCAATCCTTTAACCAGTTCCAAAATAGTTCAAGAATGCAAGAACTCACTGAATTTGGGCGCAAGGTTGTTCTTTGACTATTTTCTGGGTCGCAGGTCCCATTGATTGCTAGACTAGACTCAGAGGATGATTTCTCAGGACCTGAACCTGCCTTGAATCTTTCCGCGTCTTCTATCAGGGCCTCCATTGACAATTGGGTTTCCTAAAAACACAATTGTGCACGGCACGGCTTTCTAGGATGCAAGCTCCGAACGTCTGTAAGAAATCACCGGCATTCTTGCTTTCATTCAGTAGAGAAGACTGTTGACAACTTATTGGCATCTTAATGCGTTAGGCTTAGGTGACACTACTGTCTGTCATGCTTGTAGAGAGGCCGACGATACTTCGGATTATTTCCTTTGCGATTGTCCTTTGCCTTTGCCTTTGGCAGATAGTCAGTGCTGATGTGGTGACTGAAAGCTAGTTAAGGCGCCTTCTCGGTTTTCTCTAAACCAGGAGAGAAACTACATAAACCGGAACGACATTGTTTCTCGTTTCCTCACTTACAATGACGCTACAGTTCGAGGTGAACCACCACATTGATTTCATCACTAGAGAGTCTCCCTTTAGCGGTTGACAAGTGATGCCAACGATCGACGTTATTTGGATTTTTACTTTGATTCGTCGACTAGGGCCCAGAATTATCCGTGAAACTGACTTCTAAGAGAATCATTGATATTTTCATAGACAGCCAAACTGCTTTTAGAGACATTTTACCCACAAAAGTAAAGTTAAAGCTTGTGGAACGTTGCCGCAATGAGCTTAAAATACTCACCTCGAATCTGAATGTAACACACTGATCGGTCACAATGGTTTCCCCGGAATGTAAATTAATTAGCAGGGAAGTACAAGACTCATCAATATCTACCCCCTCCACAGCAAAGGTTAAATCTATCATAGCACGAAAAATGTAGCGCACTCTGACCAGGCTGTGTCTTCAAAAAATCCTAGAGGCGTTCATCATCGGGACTATCACAGGCCACAACTTACTGGCTGCCCTCTTTAGGAGAGTTCGTCTAAGTATAGATGACGTATGGAGAGGGTGGTGCTATATTGACGATTTAGGAAGCCTACAAAATTTTTCTAATATTATTTACGAATTTAGAAAGATTCAATGCGGTCCAAGAAATACTAGCCAGCCGACAACTGTCGATTTCTTTACAGACTGGACATAGTAGTTCGAGTGAAGGCTGTATTCTATACTTCGACCTGTCAACCTACCGAGCCCTATACTTCCTGAGAAGGAAAAACAGATGAGACGATTCACTAATCGGTTTTTTGTGGGAAATCTTTTCTTCGTCACCTTTTTTCAAGGAAATAACCCATCGCGCATGTTAAGTTCACCTTCCGGTTTATTCAGAGGGCACATAGAGGAGGTGACGATACACACTTATACTTTCCTCAGTGGCCCTTCTACCGAGTCTTTGACGACCTACTGCTGTTTGAGTACTGAAGCTGTTTCTTGAAGTTATGATGCCTCCATGTAACGCGTAACGCCAGACTTTCAAAGCGAACACTCAATTTTCCAAAATTTACATCAAATCAGTTGCCAAAAAGCACCCCAGTGTATAATGCTGTACATATCCCTGTGGAACGGCTTAAATGTCCCCAAAAATCTGCTGCATTGCTATTATGAACCCACCTCCACTGCCCCCGTTTTCCACAGAAGCCCTCCAACTAATATCATGTCACAAACAACCTCTTTAAGCTCAACTCTCATCTGACAAGATTATTAATTCAGTAGCCACCAACCGCTTCATCTGTATACCCAGCATCTACCCGCATTCAGCAGGTCGCTAGCATTTGATTTGGCGTCAGTGTTTTTCGTGTCACACGACAATCCCTGCGGTTCTTGGCACCGCCATAAAGTCTGCCCTCGCACAACAGGAGGCATCAGCGTTGCCATTCAAATCAAATCGAATCAACGTCAACATCATAGGGGGCCCATCAACCATAACAGCACAGCCGCAGAGATGAGCAGGAAAAGAAAAAAAGTTCAACGCACTTTTCGCAAAACAAATCCACTCCCGGAGAGTGCTCTTAAGGCGTTATAGACCCACCACCACCAACCCACTTCAACCAAGGGATCCATAGTGAGCGAGAGTGCTACAATTTTTTGTACTGCGTTCGCCAAGGAGCATCAACACACATTTTTGGCATCGTATCGCATATTTTCGCCAAAAGTTAGAGTCCTCCAGGATGATATCTAATTTCATGGCCCATTAGTGGGTTGCTATTATTATTCCACCGGAATACAGAGACTATCACATTTCTTTATTATCCCTTTTCTGCATAAGGACTCTGATGTGTGTCTGTGTGTGTGTGTGTGTGTGTGCTGTCGTCCTTTGGCAGGAGAGGATGACTCCCGTGGCAACCTGTTTCGTTTAATTTGACATGGTGGTGCAAAAGTTATACTTTTCCAATCTACTATCACTGTGACTTGGCAGCCACGGCACCCTTTTTGTAGCTCCGGTTGTCAGGATTTAGGTTGGTCTTGTAAAATTTCGAAGATGCGGTTCGTTCGTTAAAGCATGACGTGAACACAAGCCAGAGAAAGCAAAGAAAAAATCCAATTCATTCATAAATTGCGAAATTGGGATTGTATCGTATTTCATGTGCTCGTCGCACACACAAGGGCGGGAGATAATGTTGATGGTGAAGTCGGAGAATCGAATTTTTTTTTTTTTTTTGTTGAAAACACCACACGGGAGAGAATAGAAGTTGATGTTGTTTTGGAAACGTTGCAAATCGAATTTTGAAAAATTGACGAAGGGAGTGGTAGGTGAATGAGCGAATGCCATCCAGGATGTACCATGTGGAATAAATGACGCAAGGCGAACGGGGATAATATATCAAATTGGCAATTTAATAGGTGAAGAATATGAAATTACGAATTATGATGGCGGAATGTTGCTCCGAAATAGAAAACAGGTGGCGACGAGACAGATTGCTTGAGGTCCTTTAAACTAAAACCATTGCATAAGGGGTTGATTCAAGGTTGTCATTTGTAAATTTACAAACAGCTTAGATCGATAAGGATTTCTACGAATTAGTCAGGGTCAGGAGAAAAGAGATAGTGCCAACGACAGCGCTCCGCACACTCACATCAGTTACCTTACATGGGTTATGTTGTGTAAATGCCCTCATCCTTTAATCAGTGTCCTGTCTGGCCCCAATCAGTTCCATTTCAGGTCAGGAGAGTCCGCAATCGATATAATTCCTCAGATCATGAGGTCAAGCCTGGCAGTGCTCTGTGCTGAGTCGGATTTTCGTGACGATATGTCCTTCATACAGTTTTGTAGTAATGGCACCTCAATTCTGGCTTATCAGTCACAGAATTTGTTTGCCTATCGCCTGGAAAAGCAGTTCGAAGTGGACTTGAGGACTGAAATGGAAATATCGTTGGTGTTCCTAAGGAATTCATGTCTCAATGTCCTCGAAAATACTTGATTGTTATTCGTCAAAGTTCACAAAATTGAATTTTTTCAAATCAAAAAGAAATTAGGCTTCATGAAACTACATCTACTTTCGCCTCGAAGATTGATTTTCTTACTTCCATTACCTTTCCTATAACGTGTCGTTTTTTCAAATGAGATTCAAGGAGCTTATGTCCTTGTGTAAGCAGTTAACTCCAAAAAGATGAAACTAATTAGTTTTTCGATTTGATTACAACGTTTAGCTAGCCCCAGGATATGCTTATATTACTTACCACAACGATTGCCTAAGCTTACCGCAAAGAAGCAATTTTAAGGACCCCAAAATCTGTGTATGCTTAGCTCGCCTTGAGGCGTTAATTACCCGGGAAAAAACCCAACTTCGTTTGATGTTAATAAAAATATTTAACCAGCAAACGAATTAATGCTAAAACTATATTCCAAACCATGCCGCTTTCCCCTGGTAACCCCTTCCAACAGTTCCACCAGGGTACAAACTTCATTTCAGACTTAAAAAACTCCGCCCCGAAATAACACAATTTGTCGGATAATGAGGGTGCACTCACTATGCGGGTTAAATCAAAGTAATAAATCATCCCTAAGGATATTTCGCAATTGCCCCCAGTGGCAGGTATTACCAGACAAAGCAGGAAATGTTGGCGAAATAATTAAATCCTGTTTGCATTTCTTAACCGCTTTGACAGCATCGGGGTATAAACTGATCCAAAACCCTTAAAGGACGCACAATAGAAATAGGGCTTTCTCGTCTCGTTTTACTAAATTCTTTTCCAACTCAATTTTCGGCTGTAAGCCGCATTTTGACAGGGGAACCTGTCATTTCCTAAAAATTATCATCCAAGGATACTCAACGCTACTCCTAGTGCATTTATCAAAGTCTCTAGTCAAATCGAATCTGGCAATAAAGCGTCGTTACTTGCGTATGCCAATGAAGTGAATCAATCATCTTGTTTCACGCAAAAGTCCTGCGAGAGTACTTCATCGTTCATTAGTCAAAAAGGATTTTTTTTTCTTCTTCTTTTCATTAAATATACGACCAGGGGGAGGCCCATGACGACCTATACATTGCCAATAGGCTTACAAACGCATTGTTTTGTTACCAAGCACAGTACGCAAAAAAAAAAAAAGGACGATCTGTTGTTTCCGTTGAGAAAAATAAACAAAATAACAGCGCATAGGGATTAATTGAAAATCAAAATTAAGTATTTGTCTAAGGAAAATAAATGATTTTCTCTGCTCTAAATAATAAAAAAAGAAATCGGGAGGGAGGTCCTTGTGTTAGGAGTTTTTTTTTCTTATGAAGGGTAGATTTTTTTTTTAATGGAAGTTGACAAATATTGATTTGTTACTGTTAGATAGGAAGGATTTTGTTTTAAGGGAGGATATTGGTATTAGGTGGCATCGATATTGATTGGCAGATGTGGCACACAGTTGTTGGCCTTCGGTTGTTGTTAATTGGACACAATTAGGGTTTTTAGGGCAGAATTAGGGGATTATGGAAAAGTAGACAGGATGGGAGATAAAAATGAAAAGCAAAATTTGTAGGGAGAAGAGGAAAAAGATGGGTGTCAGTAGAGAGAAGTCTTTTTTTTAATGAAATTTGTAGAAAAGTTTTCCCGGCACCCATCTCAGGGCTGAAAAATGGCATTTGCGCAGAGAGTCACAAGGCGATACTTGGCGTGTTTGAAAGGTAGAGTGTCTTCGATGAGTAGTGCACTCAATAAGACACAAGCATGCACAGATTCACTTCAAAGCCCCGATCCTCGGGTACCAGCAACTGAAGATTGCTTTCTACGTCGTTTTGAAGGAGGAGTGTTTTCAATAAGACACTATACAGGACGACAGGAGATTTTCGAGTATGGATTTGTGGTAAGCGGCACACTCAGGCTGCACAAGTCATAAGCTTCTGATGTTTGTGCGAATTCCCACCAAGGCTTAACTCACTGATCAACCTTGGTATGGTATGGTACGGTATATGAGGGTGAGCGGAAGACTCTTCACTTATACCTCAGTCGGGTCCCTTCCGTTCTACTCTTTTAATCGTCGGTTTGGTTTGCCAGCTATGTTGAGAGGGATCTAGGGAAAGTGCAAACAATTAAGAAGTGGACACTATTGTGGTCAAGCGGATCTTCCTGTTTCCTTGGTGAAGGCCAGAATACTGCCGATTCCTTTGCCCTTGAGATGCTTCAGGTCCGGTATCCACAAGGATCTCAGGGTCTTCTGTCGCATTCTCGCTAGGGCTGCGCAGTGGCATAGGAAGTGTTCGAGGTCTTCTTCTTCTTCCTCGCAATTCTTAAATGTCCCTGTGTCCTGTGATGAGTTTCACCATCAGCCTCAGTAAGCAGATTGCTTGGTTTCTTTACGCGTGATCTAGCCACTTTGAACGTCGGGACGTTTGCCAAATGATGTTCGAAATCCCTTTGCATCTTCTCGTTGGTTGCTGTTAAGATTATTGTTAGTGCGACTTCCACTGTGTTTTCGGCGGTTCGTTCTATCGCATGTGCTCCTTTTCTTGCCAGTTCATCGTGACACCTTGGCTTCCAGTGACACCTTCGTGACCTGGTACCCATCCAAGACAGATGTCATTGTGGCTGGGAAGCATGTTCGTCTTTGTATTCTCTGACCAGATGAGATCTGGATGTTGGATTTGGGATGGCTTTAAGTGCTGCTTGACTATCCGAACAGATTTCTATTTTCCTTCTTTGGGTGTGGTGTTGCAAGTGGATTCCAGCTCCCCTCAAAATGGCAAGGAATTTTGTACGCAGTCCATCTATTGAAGCCTTTTGACACCTTTATGGTGGGCAAACTCGAACTATTTATAGAACAATGGACGTTGGTCATTTTTCACCTGGTCGTCCTTTATGTCCCTGCAACCAATCCCTCCATCAGAGTGTAAATAATACTCAAAAGATGCCCCAAAGTGTACCTAACCACCAAATTACCATTTTTGTTTTAATTAAACTTTAAATGTCCTTTTTCCCCTAAACCATTCTCACCTACAATTAAACAGATGGGGGGGGGGGAAAAAAAACTGCAAACCGTCCAAAACCACCCCTAATTACAACCCTTACTTATCATCACTATACCAGCCGCTGTCACCTCTATTGAAAACTGCTCATCCTTGCGTCAATTCATTCATTTTATCCTCGCAAATCCTTCTCCGAGAGAAAGAGTTCTCGTTTTTCATTCCCACACGCTTATCTCTCGACTAAGGTCCGTTTTTTCGGTGATTAGACAGGATGAGTGGCATTGGCATCAGCATCAACACATCCCTATCAACATCACCAACCGCAACAGTATTAGGCAACGATGATGATGATGATGATATGGACGACGCCGACCAACCGACGATGATACAAAAACAAGGACAGCAAAATTGGATGACACTTCATTTAGACAAGGAAGATGAAAAGAGTGATGAGCATCCCGGAAAGAGAGACGGAGAACCACAAGGCCCACAAGACATAGCACCCAACGCTTACAAGGCTTCTCCATTGCTGTGGAAAATCCATAATTACTCGAGAGCGGACGGGCGCATTAGGCCATGAAAAGAAGTCCTTTTCGGGTTAATGGCAGGTAATGTGTTATGAGAGTGAAGCCTTCAAAGGGATTGCCTGTTTAATTACTGTGAAACAAGCAACACTACTACCGAGTCGAGGGGTTTCATAGTTCGAGAGTGTGGCCTGGCGAGTGCTAGTTAGGCAGGGCAGTCAGGATGTAGAACAATCGATTTTGCGATGTGAAAACTATTTCTGCGGTAATTACATGATAGATCCACGAGCCATTGAGCATAATCGCTTGGTTCAGCGGTGGATATGGATATGAGGATCCTGGGTTGGACAGGATTTTTAATTAATTTTGCATCTCTTTTGTTCCGCAGACACTCAGAGTTGAATGGGAAACATTCCATGGCCATAACTCATTGGAATTGTTTTGTGGAACTGAATTTTCAGACAGATTTGGTTACACAAAAGGATTCTAGGTGCAGTAGTCATAACCGAATGCTTTCCCGTGGGCGATATGAATAGCTAAGAACCTGCAGTAATTATTGCAGCTACTTTTAGAGTTTCCAAATGGTTTCCTTGTGTTACGTGCTGAGGTGTTCATTTGTTTTCTCATTATTTGTTGGGGATGTTGGGAGAAAGGGGAAGGAAAACATGATTTGTGAACAAATTTCTTCAAGTATCTTTGAGTTGGTTAACTGCTACTAATTGTGGAATTTAACTGAAATTAAAGTTTAACAAAATACTGCCTCCTCCTCTGTACAAACGGCTCCAAAACCTATGTTTATCGTGATATGACTTTCTGCTATAACACATTTTGCATCAAAATGTCTACAAATCTCACCAATGAGCCCCCTTCTCACTTAATGCCATTACCAACCATTTTGCTCTATAACTAATCAGCTAATTCACTGACTCCCCAAGCAATCTCATCCATTTACTTAATGTAACCGCCACAAAGGAGACAAACCTATCCACCGTGACAATTCACCGCATACCAACCCAGCCAAGTCACCTTCTCTTCACTTCAATGACCAGCACAACGCGCAACAATCCCAAGAATTGAACTGTAATAGCTACTACAACCACAAGACCGCATCCTCATCCATTGTCACTTAGCTAAACCGAGCCACACAGCCAATCATTTCTAGCGGTAACCATGCCAATTGAATTTCTGTCAACTAAATCGCCAACACACTCCACTAACCAATACCGGCGTTGGCACCACCAAAGCTCCCTCCCCCCGCCGGAGCACCACCTATCCTTCCTCTGGCCGCACTTAATGTTAAGTTTTATTACTTTTGACTTTTTACCCCGGAGTTGGTTGGCTGTCTGAACCGACTGATGTTGACGGGACACTGGGAGTTGCACCCTTCGAACTGCAATGGTTCCCATAAAACATCATAAATGAGAAAAACCAAAGGATACAAGAGAGCAAGCTTGGAATGGTGTGGAAATAGTCGTTTCCTCCTGTCTCGCATGGCTTAGAGGGGAGAGGGAATTGTATTTCTTTTTTTATTGCGTGGCATGTCGAGAGAAAAGTCAATTTGACACGATTTGACACTTTTCAATATTGCATCGTGTGGTGGGTGAGTCTACAGTTCTGCACATGGGGAGCCTTCGCCTAGGATGATGGTGTATCTTTATGTTGCTGTCATGTTGACTTTTATGATCACTTTTACGCAGTTCTAGTTAAGTCACACGAAGGTGGCAATTTTTAAAAAAAAAGTTGATGCGTGGTGTTGTTCGGAATTGAAAAATCATAGACTTGATGGGTCGCTTGATAGTTGAGAGACACCTGGTTAGTGAGTGTAACATTTTTCACTCGAATAGAACAGACCCACGATGGTAATTTACCTAGAGGTGCTAGGACTCGAACCTTCGCAGCTCGCCCAGCAGTCCAATGGACTAACCACTGAGCCTCGGCGACCCCCTTTTTTCTCAAATACCCTCCACCAAATCACATGTATCCCATCGAAAGCCCTCAGCACGATGTCGTCAAAGTTGTTTTGCAAACAACTTGACTGTTTTCTAAAAAAAAAACTTCTCTCCCACCCAACTTCTACAAAGGAAACAACAAATTACAGAGAAGAGAACCCGCGTCACAGTTCAATAAATCAACGTGCGCCAAATGCCATTGTCAACCAAACCAACCAAATGTCGCAAAAATTTTCCAAGAGTCCCACTCGAGCATTTTCGTCTTTCGGTTCTTGTTATCACAGCACCAATCCCCGCAGGGTGAGGTAGTAAATTTTGCCTAGACTCCTGTTCACTTCTCCGTCATCGAATTCAATTACCGCACTTCGCTTGCGTTCGAATTGATTTATTCGATTTATTGAATTTTTATCAATTAGGACGAGTCTCAGCCAATACCACCACCACTAGACTACACACGTTTTGCACTAATTCCAGCCATCTGTTTGCGCACAGAGTGCTGTCTTGTGATGTGAGGGAAATGCTTTAAGCAAACATTCATTTGGGTCAAAGTGCACCAGCAGAAAGGATAACAGGGATAAAGCCGTGCGATGTCAATAACGCGCGCTGCCAATGCATCATGATGTCCTTGTGTGTGTGTAGTTTTTTAATAACACGATTATTTGCACTTTTTCTTTATTTGCGCGAGAAAACAAAATCATCCCTTTCTGGGTCGCGTATCCTTGCCATAAATTCACTTCGCAACAGATGTCAATCTAACACAGTAGCTCAACGATGGATGGGTGGGAAGATGGCAGCAGCAACAACGACAACGACAACGACGACGACAACGGAGGAGCACACATAAACCTAACAATTTGTATGCTCGAGGACTTTTTTTTTATTTTATGATTCTAGTTCCGCATATATCGCGCTCGAGTAAGGATTCTGAAGCAATTTTTATCTCCTTCCTTCCCTCTGTCTCGGCAGCCCTTTTGAATGTGTCTGTGAATAAACAGCGAAATAGAATAAAGCACAAAATTGCGACAGATTGCAAGTATAGGGACGACATCCTCACGTGATGCTGCTGCTTCTGTTGCTGCCAGAGACAGATATGAATTGAGGAAGTAGTAGTAGTAGTAGTAGTAGTAGTTAAAGTTGGAACTAGAGACAAACCCTTTTTGCAATAAATAACATTTGGGAACGATAGTGGAGCCTCGGCAAAGGACTCAAGCACTATACACTACTTCGCCTGGGAATGATGTTATTCTACTGCTGGTGGGTGGATGGGCATTGGAGAAGAAGGAAAAAAAAAGCTTTGCATGCAAATATTTACCGTTTGTTCATTTTGACGATAAATGTTGACAAGAACTTCAATCTTTCTTGAGAGCTAGAGAGAGGGCGAGAGGAGACTGAACAGAAAGGAAGAACGAAGCAAAAGCATGTACGAGAAAAGAATTGGGCGTGTGTGGTGTGAATGAGGTAAGTAATTGCGGGATGTCCTTGTTAGGATATATTGAAATTAAATTTATTTCCCTTGCATAAATTCCACCACCCGCCAGTCAAAGCGGAAGGAAGGATGTTTAAAGATGTTTCATACGGTAGTCATGTCGTTGTCGAAATCGTAATGTACTCGTACTTCATCGTACGTGAAAAGATTTGCATGGCGCGGCGGTAGGCTTTGTAATCAGAAATTTTTCATATTTCTCTTCATAGAATATGAATGGAATGGATGTGAAGCATATGGTACTTAGTTCGTTGCTCTCGTCGTCATTCGTAAGATGTCTGCGTACATTAATGGGTAGAGAATAATAAAAAAGGCATAACTCTTGAAAAATGACTGCTTGGAGTTGGCACTTCCAGACACCTTTTCAAGGGGTCAGTGTCTCTGTTGGCCGAAGAAAAAGTTTAACGATGCTTGAGACTTGTGAGGGCTTGAAAGGAGGCGTAATGTATTGCTAAATGGGGGCTTAGGATTCCAAGTCTTGAATTACAGAAGCATCAGTGTGGACTTGATCCAGAAGAGGTTCTAGAGTTGAGAATCGAATATAACCATCTCCATGCATACTAAAAGTTATCCAAGTTTTCCTTAGCAAAGGCAGTCTTGTTCCCATGGAATCATATGTCATGCTATACTGAATTTTGGTGGTAACAGATTTTCTAGAAGCGATGGACCTGACTCAATTTACTGATCTCGAATACTTCTGTGGTAAAAATCATGTCAAGAGTCTTGCAAAGCACAAATTCGTTAAGGTTTGGCTTAAGTCGCAGGCTTAGTCTACGTCAAACGACTACGAAGCATTGTATGTTTGTCCATATTTTTCCAAAAGGACAAAGAATCGATAAGAATAAAACCCTGACACGAGCGCCACTGCCAGCAGTAAGTCATCGAATTGTCTAGAAATAGCTTCAGTTTCACTCATTCAAATGCTCTTCAAACACTTTCTGCTTCGACCCAAACAGACAATGACGGTCAGCAGAAAATGCACTCAGTCTTCCTACACCCACTTGGATTGCCACGCACTTGATTTCTAATTGCCGAGCTAAACAATTCCTTGCATGTCAATGTCGACACTTGCACTGTCAGACACCAGTCTCCACCATTCAAATGACATTTGTCTCGATGGACAACAAATTGCCACTTCAATGCCCGTTGAGATGTCTCGCGCAAAAATTCTGCGATAAAAAAGGGAACCACATTGCCCATGCATCACAGCGGTCACAACTCGCCGTACCACAATGCCCATTCACTCGCGTGCTAGTTGTCAAACAATGATGATGATTGAGACATCGTCTTCACTGACAGCCCACTTAACGCGCCGTGCGATGGTGCATTTAGGATCCATCTATCTCCGGTTGCCTGCCACAGTTCCCCACTTTAAAGGTCGCACCGTTCATATCTACTTTACGTGCAACATCGTCAACGCTGGAGTGTACAGTTTACAATGCAGCCCATTGTCGATTCATGTGACGTTTCGACGACGGGCGGCGAGGAGGATAAACTGTCACGGGACACAAGAATTGACGACGAAATGCCCACAAGCCGCAAACCATGTAAACAACTCAAAACATTTTGTTAACGACTTGGAGCACCGCACATGCCGCTCGGTCTCTTCGTGTCGTCGGTCGTCGTCGTCGTCCCATAGGGTCTGGAAGACTCAAGTACCAACTTCGCGTTGAATAATTGTTCGCCGCCCACGAAAAGGCAGAGATACAAGGAAACAAAAAAAAAAAAAAAGGTGGAAACTCCCAAAGAGAAAGAAGTAAAAGAACAACTACAACGGTTTACAGCTGAACCATGAGAAGAGGTGTCATTTGGAAAAACAATGCGCCGAGCTTAAGGAACCGACAACGTTTACAATGTCCTGTGCCTTCGGGTCTCTCAAGAGAGGAAAACGTGCGCCAGGAATCTGCTTGAACAACATCACGTAGGCTATTTGCGTTGGGCGAGGTACACCCTGACAGCG
Organism: Matsumyia berberina; assembly: GCA_917880715.2. Classification (NCBI taxonomy): domain Eukaryota; kingdom Metazoa; phylum Arthropoda; class Insecta; order Diptera; family Syrphidae; genus Matsumyia; species Matsumyia berberina. Next base: position 114,384,217 of record OU862872.1, read on the forward strand.
GCGTAGCTGCTGCCATTTGTTGCATGTTGCACCATTCGCCCATTTGCAATTATAAATTGTGATTAATTGCTGTGGAAGGTAATGGAGCTCAAGTGGTGGGATTGCTCTTGCTAGGTGTTCGTGACGCTCAAGTAGGTTGCTGGGTTCGGGTTGTCTTGTGGCTTCGAGAAGGAAATAGGTGGCAGAAGTGCAGCTGCAGATGTACATGTTGTCAATGGCGTCGCCACTGAGTTAATGGCTTCTGTGGGTGAGGAATGGAATTCCAATTTCGACGGATGGCACTGCTGGCGACGGGTTTTTAATTCCTTTTGTTTGATTAATTCCTGGTGTTGACTTCCATCTGAATCTCGACGCATTTTCTAAGTGGATTTTTGCATATATTGTTACGATGATTTCATGATGATGACATGTCGACTATAAAGAGTTTGAGGGAAGGGAATTCTCTAATTAATCTCAGCTATTCAATTACTGACATGACGGGTCTGTGAGCTGAGTCTTATCCTAATCAGTCGTGACCACACAGTTCACGATTAACTCGTCGCGTCGCTATGACACAATGTCCTCAATCTGTTTATCAACAGAATCGTAGCTCACGACATTCGTGACTTAAATCACCCGGGTAGACAAACAGTCTGCTGTCCCACATTGCACATACTCCAATCTGTATGTCCCATGTCCTTTCCAAGCAAATAATCACCAGACAGACATGAAGGACACACTCACTCTGAAACGAAAAGTCCTTGTTGCAAATAAACGGTATTTCATTCTCTAACTAACTGTCGTCGGGTTGAATTATTAACGAAGTATTTAACCCCACTGGTCGTTCTTCGGGTCCACCGAAACAATCAGAGTTGGAGAATCTATGTCTGAAAAATTCCGGGTTGTGTTCTCTCCAAGGATATCATATTTGTGCTTCGTTGCTGATGGATGCCATCGAATCGATTGGTGCCCCTTCGTCTGAGGTACTTACTGTTTCGAATGTCAAATATGCAACTAACTACCAGTCTAGACTTTCTCCGACTCTGTTAAAAATTCATTAAGGACAGTCTTGTCCTATTGCAGTAGGAAGCAGCCAGTCAATCTATAAGGTGTGGTGGAGACTGACTGCCAAAAAGTTTCAATTTCACTTCATCTAACCGCGTTGACACTTCTTCAGTTTCGTTTGATGTGTCATGCAAACGGACAAGCAAGCAAGTTCCTCTGTGGAATCGGAATGATTCTTTATTTCCTTGCGAGAGTCCTTTGTCTCATTGTCGGTATCAGTGTGTGTATGTGTGTGGGAAGTTGAAGAGTAATCGAATTTTGATTTCACCCATAATAGAGATTGCTTTGCCATCAGTTCCTCGTTTGGCAAACACAGAAAATGAAGTCCTGCGAGGGAAAAAATTCTTCTTCTGACAGGCGAAAGAGAATCAAAAAAGGATTCTTGTCGTGTCGTCGTCGTCGGGAAAGAGCGTTTATCTCAAATGGTCCGGAACTCAAGTGGATTCCTTTGTGGTTGGTGAGCAGCAACTTTTTTTCTTTTCTTCCTGTTGAAACGAGTAATCAATTAAAATTATTTACTGGTTCATTCGTTTGTCATTGGTTTTTGCTGTTTTAGAGACTTTGCTTTGGTAATCCTTTGAAGTGATTGCAGGGATGAATTTTTGTGGACACTGAGGGTGTGCGTTTTGGTGTTTGAATAGGAAACGCTTGTAATTGTCAGTGCTTTCGCCTGAAAGTTGTTTGCTTAGTCGGAAGATGAGGGAATCACTTGCAATCGAGAATTGTGATTTGGTTGACTGAGTTCTGGAACAGTGACACCATGGGAGGAGGATATGTTGGGACGTAGAAGAAAGTTCTGATCCACGCATTTATAGTCCCAAGCACTGCTTTTGACATATCAACTGAACGCCTTTGACACCATCGGCATTACATCATTGTTCTCCTTGTTTGGATTTTGTTATATCCTTGCCAGGAACCGCTTTTTTCAGATCCCCCGCTTCTTCACTAGGATCTCCTTGAAAGCATTGTGTTCCCCTTTTGTGGTACAAGGTCTGATTAGTGGTTTGAAGCCTCCTTGAACATTCTAGAGTCCAAAATGAGTCCAAGCCGGTGACACAAGATGTTCCATGGGCCATCATACTGCTTGTGTCGAGGCTTTTAAACTCGCAGAGTTGCCATGCAATTTTTCGCCTTTGGTTATGGAATTGTTGTCATAATCTTCTGCTCTTCTACCTCTGGCTTTCTTTTGGCGCCTCCGCCTACTGAGGCCGTCCACTGCTGAACTAAAGATGTGGTCGTTCTTTAGCAATGTTCAGGAATTTTGTTTGGAAGCTTAGGCTAAGTCGATATATGCCGTTGTGCTGTCGCCTTTTTTTTTCCACTAGTTCGTCACTGGTCCAGTGACAGGATTTTGAGTTCTAAGTTAAGGTACAGAATGTCGTTTCACACAATTTGATATTCTTTACCCTACTGCTGAAGAACTTCGCCATTATGGATGTGGGGGCATCTTTCCACTCAACCAAATTCCCTACTCTACCTGTGGCTTTGTACTTATCCCACAAACTCTCACTCACAGATGTCTCCTATCCTTTGGAGCAACAAAAAATAAAATCAATTTCTCTTCCTAGACTACCTTAACATCCAAGACAAATTGTCTTTAATCCTCCTAATCCCACTTTGACTTCCATCACCTAATGCATCGTCCTCCGTAATCCTTTGTCAAACCAACCGCAATCAGCACACACACACACACCCAATAACTAACTCCAAACGCATAGCGACAAATAAATTATAAATGAGGCTGACTTGTGCTCCAAGTTTACTTCGCAGGCGTCACTGGTAATTTACATCGACAGTTAAATAGTTCTGACACTCAGAACCCCATACGGTGTGTCTCGCGAGCCCGAATCTGTATGAAGCCTTTAATTGCAGTAATTTTTCACCGGCTGGCATTTCTATAACGCCCATTTGTCGCTGGGGCACCACCACTCGCATGGAGCCACAATGTACTCCGACAACTTCATTCAAAAGATACAACACTCACAGATATTATCTCTGCGTCTAAAGGTGGAACACTGATCCTCCTACCATCGGAGCAATTGGCACTTCCTATAAGGCGTGATAGTGTTTAGTTTTCGCTAACATCGTAAGGTATCTAGATGACGTGACACTCGCATCGAAGTTGGAGCATACTGAGCATAAAGGTGCGTGAGTCCAGTGGGTTGATTGTGTGACGAATTAAAAGTTCACAGATGCGATGTTGATTGTATCTCTGACAAAAATAAACTCGAAGAGAGAACAAAAAAATGTTGTAAAGTGTGATTATGGACAGAGGTTAGGTACCCCTTATCCACTGACAATTCGTCGCAATTAAGGTCGCGACGCCTTTGGGCACAATTGGCCAAAACAAAATGCGATGTTAAATGAGGAAAAATTTTTGTTAAAAATGAAAGGAACCACTGGGTGTGGACGACCAGCTAAGATGGTTTTTGTAATTAGAAAGTGGTTGGAGGCTATTTTTAACTAATTTGGCAACAAATTTTCTTTTTGTTTTGGGAGTTTAAATTGGACTGCGTTGCTTGGACCGAATAAATAAAAAGTTTTCAGGGGTCATTATGAAGTGTAGTTCTAAAAGTGCTTGTTAACGTTTGTCTGACGTCATCGAGAAGGAAACAGATGGAATCGAAAATGATAACCTTGGTAGGAGCATTAACCGAATATGTAATTAAGCCATCTCACCTCGAATTGGCGTGGGAAAAAATGGCTCATAATTGGGCTGGACAAGGTTCTTCTGTTCAGATGGAACATGGGAAAGAAGATGAACAGCTCTGTGTGTTCAGTGTTGTCGATCAAGGGCGAATGTCCGTAAGTTGGCGTTACAGGCCAGGGTGGACTTGGGCCGCAACTAACAAGTGTCTCCAGTCCTCTCGGTTTTTAGCTAGCTGCTTCCAGTTTTGCAAGTTAAATTGGTTGAGGTCCTTGAGACGCGCCCTTCCTCGGAGCTGTATACGAAAAATGGCTGTGCCTTGGTACTTATTCGCTCTTCATGACCCAGCCACCACAGTCGATGGACCTTCATTCTAAATCTGTACAGTTCGTCTTTGAGGTTTCTTCTCCATTCACGGTCTATTCAGATGGAACTGAAAACCATCCAATCAATTTTTCTCTCAAAAGAGTCAAGAGCAACCTTATCTGCTGATGGTGAATGTCCTTCCATACTCACAGAGCTCTAGGGTAATGAAACACAATAAATGGCTTTGCTAGAGGCGATTTTCAATGCATAACCTCGACATAATTTTGAGCCTTTTCCGCTACAACGAAGTTCTTTGCTATAGGACCGCAACACGCCCATATACGCTCTACAAATGATCTGAGAGTCTAATCAACTTCTGGTGACGAGTGTGCCTCTAAATTTCTGGTCAAAACACAACTTTGTAACAGAACATCAGGACTGAGAACGGTGATAAACAAACGTTTATACATCACTAAAGAGCAATGTATGCGGAATTAAGGACGATAAACAAGTACTTGCACCAACTATGTCCCATGTGCATCAGCATGAACTTTATAAAGAGCTCTTCTGAGATAATATCAACTCGATGAACTTCAGTGCCTTTGACGTCCAAGGGCAAGAGATCAAGAGCTCTGAGACTCAAACTGGCGATAGGAGGGCATTGGTATAGGCACAAATCTATTTGGTGGCCTAATGGATCAAACCAGTCTTCAAGGTTTCATTTTAATAGAAAACGGTGATGTCAGTTTACCATCAAGACATTGTGATTCGTCAAAACGGTGTCGTTTCCACTCTCAGTAACTCAATTCCTCGGATCTCGTCTTTCCACACAGTCCACAATCCAAATGCAATTCACTAACGGATCCTTGAAAACACTGAAACTATTATTCTGCTTCCACTTTCAAGTCAGCAGCAGTGTCACTGCGAATTAACCTAAACCCTCACGAACTCCATGAACAAATTTAATATTTTCAAGTTTCTACGGGGCAAAATTGAATATTGCCACCATCTGGCTGCACGCACAGCTGCTGCATACTCCGAAGCGGTTAGAAGTGTCTCTTTCAAGAAAATTTTTATTAAAAAATTCCAAACTGCAACTGCAACTGCCACTGCCAATGCCAATGCCACCGGTGTGGTGAGAGTATCCTGTTCCAAAAAGCAAATTGTCAACCCAAACATGACTGCATTGACCATGGCACACCCTCCCCCCTGTGTCCCACTCCATTGTCAAGATCTTGGCCATCGCCTGTGCAGAAAAAATGTGACTCCTGCATAATGAGCAGAAGGATTCCAGGATGCATTGGAATTGCAAATTGCAAAAGTATCGAAGGAATTTCCTACTCCCGATTCAATTTCAACTCCTTTCGGGTGAGTTCCTTATTAAATCGATTTCACTTGCGCGATCCTTTCGTCGCCCCCTTTGTTTATGTTGTATTCTTCTCCTTGCAAGTGTCCAATTATTTCTTCTTCCTCCTCGAATTGATTGCATTTTCTGGAATTGTTGTGCCTGAAACAAGGTGTGCCCGGTGCCCTTCAAAAAGCGAGCGAACGACTCCTGCATTTTAACTAACATTTGTGGGGAATCGTTCGGTTTGACTTTTAATTGTAGGCTCAGGCTCACTTGTGTGCAGGCCCTCGTCTGTGGGCACCTTCTGCCCACATGAACTTACCGCGCAGATAATAATAAAGCGATCTTGGTACTGATCTCTTTGAGTTTGGGACTCGGTTGCCCCGAGTGGTAATGCAACAAGTAATTGGTTGGACATTCTTGTGAGCGGTGCTGCTGCGCCCACTCAGGACTCTCGGGGATCTGTGAAATTTTGTTAACTAATCGATGAGGCTAATCATTGGATCGGTGATTGAGTGCGAGAGATGCAAAGGGCGAGCACAAGCGGATTTCACGCGGAGGTGTCTTTGGATAAATTGTTGGACAAAAGATAAATTGGTTTATTTTGTTCGTTGTGCAGGTTATGTGATCATTTGTGTCGTGTGGATGCAGGGCAACTATATGTTGGTTCCAATCAATTTCTACTTCCCACTTGGTGACACAAGTGATCCGGTATAGAGAGAGGTGAACAGGTATGCAGACAGTTATAGAGGAAAACTGGCAATGATGAGGTTGTCTGCAATTGTTTTGCTCGGGATACCGAGTGTAGGTTGTCGGTTCAAACAAATTGGGAATGGCTTTGGTTAACGTCTGTTTGCGTTGGGACATGTGAGCAACCTATACGTTGTCGATTTGCATAATTTTTTCTCTAGATCAGTATCTGTTGAGATATCTTTGCTGAGTGGTCAGGGCTTGTCAGAACTCGGAGTTTAAATTAGGAAGGGGAAATCGGTATAAAGAATCATGTAACCTCTGTTGTAGATCCTATTGGTGGATATTCGGTTCTAGTGTTCTGGCCTTCCAAAGTGGATTCTACCACGTTGAAGGCCGATAGTTGATATTCTTTCGATATGACTGTCTTAGCCATCCTTGAGAATGAGTTTAAATTCGACGTTAAATCGTCGGGGTTTTCGAAGAAAATAACCGAAAGTGGAATATTTTCTTAACCTGAGCCGGGCAGGTGCAAATGAGAAGGGTTCCCAATGCCTTTTCATCCCTAAAGCTTCTGTATGTTTAGGAGAAGGCATTCCCCTTTGACGTAAAGGACTAGACAGTGTCCTCTTATTCATCGATAATTGTACTCATTTGATCGAATCTTAATTAGCTATGACAGATCTGACTGGACTGGTACCTTTTTTCCCATCTACGAAAATTGCAACAAGCACGTCGACCAGTTTCATGGAATGTTTCTGTGGCCAGGCACCTCTCGTAGGAGAATTTTAAATTGTTCTGCCGTCGCTATGAGGGACAACGACTATAGTAGCTGTCCATGAAAATGTTAATAGCGGTAGAAGATGCTACTCAGATAAGAGAAAGACGGAAGCGGATGGTCACATTAAGCTCTTTGAAGGGAATATCACCACATACGTTCCTTCTGCTGTTACATTGATTCATGTAGAGGTGAACTGAGTGAACATCCAAGTCAGCAGCATTGCTCCACTCTTGACGAACTCTTGACCAAGCCTGAGATTGGGACGAGTCTTCAGCTAGGTTAGGTTAGGTTATGGGGAAAGTTCCCAGTCCAATGACTGAGCGGGGACCCACTGGTCCATTGTGTTCCCCTTTGTGTGGCCATGTTCTAACCTTGGGTACTAGATGGGTGGTCTATCAAACCACCCTGTACTCTTAATGAAGTGGAGTATGCTCGTTATCGGTACTTCTGTTAGGTCACTCAGTTCTCCAAACAGCCTGTTTCCCATGATCGGAGTCGGCGGTTTTGGAGGTTGGGACACTCGCAGAGTTAGTGCTTGATGGTTTCTGTCTCTTCCGCATCCTGACAGCTCCTGCAGTAGTCTGGGGAGTCGATGCCGAGTCTGCTGGCCATGGTACCTATGGCACAATATCCCATCAGTACTCCTAGCAGGATGCGAGTATCTTTTTTGTTCATAGCTAGAAGACGTTTTGTTGTGTTCTGGTCTATTCTGGCGGACCAAGAGGTGTTGATTAGCCCTCTCATCTTGTGGTCAACGTTACCTTTCAGTACACCAATAGGGATGTTTATCGATGTGTGGGTGTTCTCTCTTTCCAAAGCTGATCCCTGCCGAGCAAGTTCGTCTGCTTCCTCGTTACCCTCGAAATCGCTGTGTCCGGGGACAACGCAGATGTTGACCTCGTGGGTGACGCCTATTTTATTTAGGATTTTACGACAGGTAGACACCGCTTTCGATTTGGTGCTGGCATTATCTAGAATCTTGATAGCTGCTTGACTATCGACGAGGATGGTGATCTTAGTTGGAAGTCTTCAGCTATCTTTCGAGTTTAATGTTTTCAAGGGGTGACCGTCAGATGGCTCAACTTTGTAACAATATCGTTCCAGGAACTACTTTTTAACCCATTTACCTATTAAGGTGGCGTTACAGTTTAAGATGGACTTGGGTCTCAACCAACAAGCCTTTCCAGCTCACCTGTCAATTTGTGGTGTATCCCAAGCCCTCAAGTACTTTTACTTTTGAGTGGCACCTTAGGCGAAGGCTTCTCGCACTGGTGGATTCAAGACTCTATGAGCCGGAGCGTTAGCGTCCATTCGTTGAACTGGTGACCATAGGTTAATTGAGGAAAACCTTGCATTCTGTCTTGATCCTTTATCCGAATTCGTCATCCTAAAACCTACAAAAATTTAAGCAGAACTGAGTTTCACGGAAAATAAAAAAAAAATTCTCTGACAAATCCAATCAATTGTCCTGCCTCCATCACATCGCATTTATTTTTTCCCCATATCCCCCAGGGTCCTTTTTGGGCTTACCCTAAAATGGCCTCCCTCTGAGTGGAGGTGGTACTTAAAACCAATTCGCGCCTTGCGTCCTCTGTTTGATTGCTCTTCACTGATTCCACCTCCATCTCGCGTTCCATTGAACATATTCCATGATTTCATTTAAGGATACTCGTCCTTTTGATTACTCGCCAAGGACTTTGTCGTTCCTCCCCCCATTCTATGTCCACGCCATAGCTCTCCATCATTTCCTGTTTTGGCGGTTCTTTTCTTCTTTTTTTTTTTTTCCTGTTCGTTGGTGGTTATTTGCCGCTTCTTTGACTTTGTGCTAACAATTGAACACGCGAATAAGGAATAACAACGAGAAGGAGGACGACAACGACGGCGATGGTGGCAGAAGAAACAAAAAAAAAAATTGTACCGAAAAATAAATACAAAAATCCCTTTTGATTATTTCGTCCTGATTGTTATGATAATAATAATCATCATCATCGTCATCGTAATAACAATACTTTAGCGCACAGCATCAACGGAGGCAAATGGTGTAATTGTGGGCGGACGCATTGGGCGGCGAAGGATTTGTGTCTTCTTTTTGTTTTTTGTTTTTTTTTTTTGCTGTTGTTGGCTCTGATCATGCTTTTCTTGTTTCGTTGCGCTTCTTCGCTCGTCCTTTTTTCCATTTGAATTGTGCAAATGGGAATGTAATAAATTTCCGTTTGCTCTTGTCGTACATAAATACATATGTACGTATGTATAGGAAATGACGGCGCGCGAGTCCTTTGGGCAATGATGATGATTATGCCGAAAAAAAAAGGAAAAAAATAACGCGGCGAACAAGGACCAGGAACCAGTAAAAAAAATGAATAAAAACAATTACTGTGAAAATAATAATAATAAATTTATTTCGCTTTGTTATGTACTCCTGTGCGGGTTTGCTTTTTTTTATTTTATAGTCCTTTCGGCAGGAAATTGCGATTTTTTCTCCGGATAAGTTTAATGGGACACCATTGTGGGGGTGGGAGTGGGTGTGTATTGAATTTTTGTTTTATATTCAATTTGTTGAAGCATTACACGTGAAATTAATGAATTATTACAACGGAATTAGGATCGAAGTCATTAAGACATTTAGTGAGCATTGACAGAGTTGTATAATAGGAAAGCACCGGATGGCGGAAGTTGGGAAGTTTCTATCTTAACTTTGGATGGCGAGACAGTGTGGGGTTGAGTTAACCAAATGTTTGCTATCAGAGGAAAAGTAAAGTGGTCTACATCCACAGCTTTGTGGTATCCAAGCGGAAATTTTTTTTTAAATACAGAAACACCTCAAGTTTCAATGAGTATGCAGGAGACCTTTTCGAGATCCTGGTGGTACCACAACGGACCCCTTCATGGATCTAAGTGTGTTGGCTTTAGCTGGCAGTCACTTCAGCCTAACCTTACCTATCGCCTCAAGTCTTTTAACGATTGTGTGGACTTTTCTGTATGTCAAGTAAAATCGAGACAATTCGTCCTCATGTGGCTCTCACTGATTTTCCAATTCATGAATTTCATTGCCAGCCTCTTGATTTAATAGAAAAAGTGTGCGAACCGGCCTCATTTATTTTTTTTTCCTTCACAAAATGTAAACTCTGACAGACAGTCTCCTTATCCAACAAATTTGACACCTAATCATCCACTTTTCACAAGAAATCTTCGACCTCCCAAGTAGGTAATGAAAAATCACTTGAACATCGCAACATGAAATGAAACGTAAAAAACAAAAATCTATTTCAAGAGAGATTTTGACAGAAAAGTGACAAGCAAGTGGGATTGAAACAACAAACAAACTTAGGGACCCACCAAGTAGGATATTCCACCACAACATCACAGCTCCTTCCACACACATGGTATGGTAAGTCCTCTTCTTTGCGCTATCTCTCCCATTTGTATTCAGAGTTTTCCAAATCTTCGTTCCATTGAAAGGCGTCCACTCAATCAATCACAAAAAAACAGAAAAAAAAACCAAATTGTTTCTCATTTTGTTTTGTTTTTGAGGATGCGTGATGCGCCGTCTGTAGCACACTTCTTACAAGTGCGACGACCTGTCCTCTTCAGTGCTCCAGAAATTGTTTCAGTTTACTTGAAGGAACACACAAAGTAGGATCCAGAGAATTGAAGTCCCAAAAATAGTTTTCACTTTTCTTTTTTGGGGTTCAATTTGAATTTTTTTGGGTCGCCGAAGACGGAGCAATCTGTCAATAATGCCACCCTAAATGTCAAACAAAAATAAAATAACACAAAGGACGGGGAGAACACACTAAGAACGATTGGCGCCTAATCACTTTTCATGTGTGTAACTTGTAATAGCAGCAGTCGAAAAGAGGGTGACACGAGGACGCCTCGGTAGTGGTTCCGAATGAAATAAAAGTGGTTCCAGGATCCAGGAAAAATCACAGGAAATTCGAGGCGACAATTTCACCGGAAATGCACACGTTTTACTTAGCAAAACAAGAGGCCACATGGAGATTCATAGAGAAATGAAAATTTTCAACACTTTCAGGATCGAGTTGCAAAATGGAGCGATGCTCAAAAAATTCAGTTTGGAAATTGGATAGCTCCAGCCATGGGTGGGTGGGTAGGGGTAAAAGCTTTTAATTTGAAGGCATGCACTCCGTTTTAGTGTGGCACTAACTGTGTTCTTGTTAAGAAATTTGAGAGGAAAAGCAATGCGCGCATTACGGATCACTTTGTATGACACAAATATACATGCAGATAGTCAAATGGAAAAATTAATGAACAGCATTCCTATACAGGCGAGGCTGGAGCTTTAAAATAGCCAAACCCAGTACTCACTGATGATCTATTAAACGTCTTCGAAACTATTTGAAATGAACCACGTCAAGAGTGTGCACTGTCATCTGATTCTTTTATTCTCGTTTTGGAGTAATTAGTGCAGAGGGTGGGCATTAACATGGAAATTTTAACCTCAACAAATCCATCATGGTACAGAGGAGGTAACATCTTCATTGTTTGAGATTAGTAGGGGCTTAAACGTATAGAACAAAAACACGGATGAACAAAGGTTCTTCCGCAAATATTAATTAATTAATATTATTGGCTTAAAACCAAGATAAGTGATAATTTCTATGTTTAGACTAACGCAGGTGATATTGCCATCATCCCTGTTGAATGATGAGAAGGTCTTTCAAAAGGGTTCCGATCTGATCTTTTTTGTGTTCTCATGAGGGTATGTTTTCGAATTCCTCTTCTTTGCAGCACTGACTCGATAAAGGACCCTATTTGGATCCATTTGTCATTTCTTGAGCTCATCATTCTGGCGACATTTTCTGAAGTAATGTTTCCTATTTCTATTTCCAGCCTGGCTCTTTCTACTGCCCATCTGCGTCATCTACTGGAGAGTCATCAAACTGGCAAGTCGAGGGCCGTACTTTGTTCATCTTATAAAGGTAAGTACTGAATTTTCTAATATTCATATGTTCGACTATAAACTGAGTCATGTCGTAGTTTACTTTGCCATGCTTCCGCTCTGTCCATTAATTTACGTCCCTAATCCACTGTTGTTTGGTGAGCTCCTTCGCTTCTGCAGTCGCTGTTTCAACATCCATTTCAGTTTTTATTCGTAGACGAACTTCTTTTCTGCGCTAGGAGATCGTTTGCGGTTATTCCAGCAACTACCAAGAACGTGTGATTCCGATAACGCACGGTAGGAGCTTGGTACTCAGAGGGCTTCACCTCTCTGTACTGCTGCTCTGTTCTCTTGTCTGACTGCATTCGCCTAGAATCCACAGCTTTAAGACCTTAATCAAGACCTTAATCCTTTTATACTCTATCACGAAGCATAGGTTCTTTTGAAGGGAAATGAGGTATCCCTGATCGTTTCAAGTGAAAGAAAAAAAAAAAAAACTGTGGCCTATGCAGCACTTTTTTTTGACTTTTAATGAATCTGAGTCAGTAAATGAAGTGATTCTACATACACCCTGGCTTCTTTTCTTTAAAATCTCTTGTGGGTCACTACAAAGCCTTTTCCATACAAATTGTTACAAGTTGAACTCAGGCCTTTAGGCAACTTGCAGGTTGCCTAAAGGCTGCGTACAAGCTGACAACGACGGCATAAAGTGCTTGCATCTCTCAACCTCTCTAAAGTGGTACTTCAACTCCAAATTGCAATCAGTCATTTTATCCTCTATCATCATCTACACTAACAATGGACTAATTTTTTTTTGTTGGTATACATGTCCAACCATTGTTACTGGATTATTATTATCGCTACTTCATGACATCCTCAACTTTAACTGATAAATTTAATTAAAACCCATTGACTGGTCGGCGGATTCGATGAAATAAATTTAAATTTGTTCAACATTAAGCCGGTAAATATGTATTTTCGCAGACCAAACAGTGAAAACTCATAATAACAGTAAAGGATAATAGCACAGTGCGCACACAAATTACCATTCAAGCGGAAGTGCCATTGTGTTGCATCGGTGTCCGGCTAACAATATTATTACTCTCTACACGATGCATCACATGCACATAGTCCTTGACGTGAATCTCGAATGTAAATAATTATTTTCCCTTAAACAAAAAGGATGGATGCGTTGGCTGGTCTGGTCCTTCGAGCCGGAAATGCGTCTCTTTTTTTTTTGTTTCGGAGTTAGCGCACACAGGCAATCTTTGCTATTGGAGACTGATTCAGACGGATTGACCGCGACCTCTCTACGATGATGGATTGAAATTTTTTTTTTCATACGCGTTTGTATGGCTTTCTGTTATCCTCTAGGATAGAGACAACTCGCGAGCATCATCGGTCCAAGGACAACGCTACAGGCTGCAAGTTATAACCGGGAAGGGGATATTCCGGGAAACGACATAATCACCACAGGATATTTTATCCTGCTGGAAAAAATGGCTCGAGCTCTAGGCTCGCAGCGTAAGGCTTCATTGTTAATTACCCAGACCATTGTGTGTGACAGGATCGGGGCTGGTTGGTCGAGTGTCAATGAGTCCATCAGTGCCTGTAGTGTCACCGCTACACTGTTTGAGTTTACGTTATGGAAATTAATTTGCAGATAAGGTTGATATCATATTTCAACTGGTGTTGATGGCTGGACAGACGGGTATCGCGGTTTGATTCAATTTTTTTGCGCTCCTCAGTTCTCGGCCTGGCCCACCCAATTACGTACGAAAATCTGTCCGGGCAAGATTAAAACACAAAATATTTCCCGGCACCACAGGAAATAAGCACACTCGACCGACAAGGACACTCATAAAATTGTATCAATCCGCCCATCAAATGATAAAATTTGCATACGAACATCCTTCGAATGCTGCTCGCTCATCCTTCACTCAGTGTTCGCATCTTCAAATAGAAGGCAGCGGCAATTTAATTTGCATTATAGTGTCGAAAAAAGGTTCCATGGTTCGGGGTCGAGGGTCGACAAGGACATTCACACAAATGTCCCGACTGCACCATGTCATGGATTCATTTCCTGCTGTTTCACTGTAGACCATAGGTCCATCGTTGGCCCTGCAACATTTCTTTTTTTGGTGTGGTCCTCTCGCGTAGTGAAAGCGGCGATCAGTGGTAGTTGGTAGATGCGCCGTCGGCTATCGGCGGGATAGTCTACAACTCTGAAGGATTAAATGAATGACCGGACCATGTCTGCGGATGATTTGCTGTTGGAAATATACGACAGGATTTGCATAAATGATTCTCGTTTCATTTTTCTGTTGAATAGTTGTGTGTGTGTGTGTCCATGATGATGATTAACACATATAGAACAAATATGCTTTCCGCATATGCATGTCCTGCAGAGATTTTTGTTAAAAAAAATAAACACAAGGGTGCTCTCCCAGGAGTGGGTTGGCGGGGTAAATCCCAGTAAAAAACAAAGATAATCCACACGAACTTGAACTTGAGAGAGTGAGAGTGCGGGGATGCGCCTTTTGTGAATTTTTGTTATCCCTGTTGGGATGGACGACTGGTGGTGGTGCTTGTGGTGGTCGTTTCGTTTTTTTCTTTTTCTGTGGACCAGACACGACGAACGTTATGATTTACAACATTATGGTGTCTAGACAAAAAGGAGATTTCTGGGAAATGATAAATTTCTGGCCGCGTGTATGTGAGATGCATTCAGGAACAGGAAGTAGTTGAATGAATATCCTTAATGGCGTGTACTTTAGAATGCGGTCGGTGGAGCGAAGCTGTTGTACACGACTTGCCCTTAAATGGGAGAGATTAGCTTAAATGATAAAGGAGTCCTTTGTTTTTTGTTTTTGTCGTAGCATGGCATGGCATGAAGGGCTTTTGCAAGGACCGGATGGGTTGTGTTCGTTTGATTTGAGATTGCATTGAAGGCTGGTGGGGATGTGGTGAATTTTATATTGGAAAGTTGTTACTTCTAGTAGAATGTTTACAAAGGGGCTTAGAGAGGATGGCAACTGATATCCTCAGAGCTGGGTTTCTTTCGTGTCTTCGAAAGCAGGTATACACGAATGTATGTATACATCCGTCGCAGGTTGTCTTATGGGTTTTGCCAGAAATCTAACCTTAGTACCCTGTAAAGACCTCGGGGTACGTGTTCAAAGAAGGCAGCCAGAGAAAGATCCCTCAAGGTTGGTGCAATCTCTTGCACTGAAGTGGATCCCTCTCATCTGTATTTAATTGAAATGAATACAAAGTTCTAAAGCCGACACAGCCCCTTTCGAGAGACCAATCCTTTGGAATATTTGCAAAAGCTTCGTGTTAGAAATCGGGTTCATACATTCAGGATCAAAAACTTATTGGCGTCGACTTAAATTTATTTAACAGCTGTGAACATTTTAGGCCACTTTAACGTAAACGGTTTTTAAATTGCCCCAACATTTCGTCCCTTTTCACAATAAAGACACACCATTGAATGCTTGTTCTGTCATATCACTCGCATACATATCCTTTCCACACACTTTAGAGTCAGAACTGCCATTCAAAATGTCATTCATTTCCGCACCTTAACATCGTTCACATTTAATAATGACATCCTTTGGTCCTGTTCGGATGGGCAGCCATTAAATTATCAAAAAAAAAAGAACCAGTGGACACGAACAATAATAAAATAATTAATTGAATTACGACCTTGCAACTCAGATGCATGAAGTACTTTCCATTGATCTGTTCATAAGTGTGTGCGGCTCGCAATTTTATGCAATTGAATGCCAAAGGACATTCGTAGGCGGCACCAACGTTATAAGCATCGTTGGCAGAGTCGCTAATTTAATCTGTCCGCTGAGTGTTCTCTTTTTTTTGTGTATGTGTGTGCGTGTACAACTTCTCGTAATTATTTTATTTGTTTTAATTTTTTCCTTTAACTTGATTGTCGTTTACGCCGCATAGCAGCTGGTTCGGCTACCAAGGCATACGCTGAGTTGTTTTTTTATTAAAATGGATAATGTAGTCAAATCAAATTATTCCTCAGGTGAGTTCAATGCAGACGTGCGTGTGGGTGTGCCTGTGCGTTGAACGTCTGCCTTTGGTAGTGGCTAGTGGCCAAAGGATATCATATCTCTCTGATGGGGACCATCGACCATTGACCACTTTTTTGGGGGGCAAAAGGGTAATGTCATTATGATGATGATGAATGATAAGGTAATGCATTGGAATATCCTTTTGATGTGTCCCCAGAGAGTACGGTTATTCTGGGGAAGCAGATTTTGATGTGATACATGAACAACATCTGCGGTTAATTTAAAATTGTCGATTAAGATTGATCAAGGGATGAAATGGAAAAAAATGCGCACAGGTTCGCCATACGACTGAGATTTATTGTGAGTTAAACGGGTTTTTATTTCCCCAGTTTTAATGTGAAGTGCTTTTTTGGATTAAGCGAGTAGGATAAGTGGTCTGTGGAAAAATGAATTAAGCGGTTTGGTGTGATTGCATGTACTTAAGGGTAAATGAGGAGGAAAAGCTTGAAAAAGATCCGCATTTACCATCAGTGAATGCAAGGTAGAACAATCGCACTTTGGTATATAAATGAACTCGGCTCCTTCTCTAGATCTCAGCTTAGAAGCGAACGTCGTGTTTAGTACCAAATTGATGCTCGGTTGAGCTCTGCGGCTCAGTATTGTATATTTGACCTGCTAAGGGGCTATTAAGACGCGCCTTTCACACAGCCCCAGCAGGTGCGTTGCACAGTCCATTCTCTCGATTCGAGGTAGATATCGTTAACGTACACCACAATCTGCTTTTCACTCAGTCTTCAGTGATGATGAGTTGCAAGCCGAATATTCAAGCCGAAGTTCCAACTGAAAAGTAATGGGAGTTGCAAGCCTCTCTCTAAGAAATATCAGATGGCTAGTTCAGGATCTAAGAAGCACTCTGTATTTGCTTATGTCCTTCGAGAGGCATTGTAATTACTTCTAATTTTGTCTGAAAGCCGGTTTGAGCACGTTCAACGCATGTCACTAACTCGGTTTCCGAGACGTGCCATGGAATTCGTGCCATCGGGTAGGCTTCCCCTGGGTAGGCCTAGGATGAGATGGGTGGACCAAGTCCGAAATCTTACGTCTACCCGTATGGGGGTAGCCCCTGATGATTTAGAGTCGATGGCGGAAGATCGGGAGTTGTGGAGTCCACTTAAGCACCCTTACCCCGCGACCCTCATATTGGATAAGCGGGTCATTGAAAATGATGATGATGATCATGATGATGAGCCGGCCAGTCATCAATAAAGTGGGTGGCTAACTCTTTCTTCTGAATACACATCTTCTACAGGCCCGAGTTTCTGTGACGGGACTCACAAGGGTTTCTAAGTCACGTCTTGACCATTACAATAGAAACTTTGCTCTGCTCATGTTTGCTGCATGACCTTAGGCCAACTCAGAAGCAAAAATACCGCGCTCAGCAGGTCAGTGATGATAATTTTGTGGTAAGAGAGGCTCCCGCCTGTTGTCGGCTGAGAAGTCAGGAAATGGTTTGCTTAATCTGCTCCTGTTCGGGCAGCAGCTTAAGCATTTGCTAGAACGACTAGACTAGAACGATTGCTCCATTCTAATTCTAGACTCACCGACGCAGTGATATGTCGGGCTGTATGGGTTCTTCAACGACGTTAACCCAGATGGCTAGGCGAAGTGAAGCTGATGTAAACCAGAGTTGTGTCATTGTGAATTCTCGAATCAACACAGGGACGTAGTAGATGAAGATGAGGGAGGTGCGTGCAACTAAACTGGAGACATTTGTCGCTAAAGGTCCACCCCAAAGTCTGAGTTGTTAAACGGGAACTTACTTTCTGGAAAAGATGTCATCTTGCACTGAATCACTGTGCTTTGCGATTGTATCTTCCTCTAGTCAAAACTGGCATTTAGGTACCCGAACTCTCATGCATTGTCTTCAGATGATATGTGACGGAAGAGACTGGGAGGAAGCTCATTAAGTGGTAGAAAGCTTCGCAGGTCATTAAACGATAGCTTTTGTTGAAACAGCAACCCTGCTTTGAAGCTCCATGTGCCACTTGGAGACTGTCCCGCAAAAGCCACTAGAAGACTGAGTTTTCATGGTATTAGCTTCCTCTATGGAACCTTCAAATCGTTCTTGAGATTCCTAACGGACTCACTAGAGGTGATAGTCACACTGGATACCAACTCACCATACACACTAATCTCCTAATACCCTCTTGTGTCAAAGGATGTCTTCAGTTTAACCCCTTCGTCCATCTGCTTACCCATCATTTGACTTTTTCCAAAAGTCATTCCTTTACAAAGTCAGCTCACAGTCCTTTAATACCCATCTACTTCTGCTCATCCCATTTTCGTGTCAATTGGTCATTGAAAACTTTTACCAAACCAAACGGCATCGTCCTGTCTAATTAGGAAATTCCTCGGTCTTTGCAGGCACCATGTCTAATGCGGTAATTACAAGCGACACCCTTCAGGTCGCCTAACTACGGTGTCCTTGTCAGTCATTAAGCGAATTCCGTTCAATTTGTACCTTCAATTCCGCCGTCACACCACATGGGCACGACTGGCAATTTGATGCTTCCAACCGTGTTGCCCCACATACCAGCGACGAAAAATGAGTTACAACCGTGGAGAAATTATTAACCCTGACATTTTTATATGCATAAATCGGTCATTAATTTCAAGGAATTTACATGTCCTTGTGTGTTTCGTCATCCCTCGTGGCGTGGGCACTTCCCTATGAAGTCATAGAGAAAGGAGACATTTGCGTGTTCTCCTTAACCAGCCATGAATATCATTTGAAAAATGTCCTTGTCACGTGATAATTTCAATCAAATTTTGTGTGATCTCCTCCACCTTCTCGCCCATGGCACTCGGCAATCTCAGCAAAAATCTGCTCTAACACAAAGTGTCAGGTGACCGAGCTGCTGTTCCTACCGAAGGAGCAGCTTCATAATCCAACAATAATGCAATCCTTTCTTTTTGCCATTCCTCTGGCAAAATGCTTCTTCTCAGTGTCCTGAGTGGATGGGGTGGAGGAGGTGGTTGGCTTAAACCACACTATCAGTCGTTAGTTGAGTTTTCCCCGGTTGTCGGGTTGGCCACATTTCATCACTAGGATATCGTCATATGCTAACGTTCGAAAGAAAGGATAAGGGCAGTAGGAGTAAAGCTCTTTGTGATTTGCACAAAATTTTCCAGCAGTCATCATCACTTTTTATCAATTTGCCAAGGAGTGAGAAACCAGACAGGACACCAGAGAGATGCAAACCCAAGCCCATACATCTATGTGTCTGTGTGGAGAAAGGAAAAGAAAAATCTCTGCAAACTAGAGAGATGGAAGCTGGATGAAAGGCTAAAATCCAAAGGAAGACAAATGTCCTTTTTTCAGTTTGGACACTTTGTATGCATATCGTTGTGGGTGGCGAGCTGATGCCCAAGCAACTGTTCACAAATTTTCGCCAGAAAATTCAATAAAAGTGCATTCTTCACTCCTCGTGCATGCTGTACCGTATACGAGTAAGTGTACCTTGGGTGTCGTCGTTGTCGTTTGCGTTGTCCTGCTGAAGGATTTCATCTATTGGGACTTCATTTTGTGGGAAAGAACACACCGGTTCGGTTCCGGTTGGCTAGTGTTGTGTGTGTAGGCCATTTTGCGAGTTTTAAATGAATTTATTATCAAAATTCAATTCCAGGGGATTGAGTGAGGTCCTGTGCAGAGTGGAGCAACAACATCATCAGAAGGTTAATGGAAATTTTCGGGGCGGAAATATGTTCGTTCAGTGAATTCAATTGAAATTCAAAGCCATTTTGGACTGCTGGCTTAGGCTTAAGGACACTCAGTGATGGTGATCGATTGCGGATTGCTTTCTAAACATTATTGTGAATGTCTCGGGATTTAGAATGGAAAAAGCGATGGAATGCTTGAAAGGAAGATGCCAATGAAATCGAAGGATTTAAAATAAAAGTCGATCAGCGGTGACAGGTTGGTGGTTAGACGGAAAGGAGTTTATAAAATCACCGTGCCAAGAAGGGCTTTGAAGATGGACTGTCCGAATGGGAGTCGGAATTAAATTTTTCGAAAGGTGAGAGGAAGAATGGAACAGAAATCGTACAAGTCCGAGGATAACCCAATAGACCTTCTCAGTCCTCTGGTGGAAACTTGCTCTACCCAGTGGGTTGTCTACACAGACGATGCAATATGCTTCGTTGCCATATTCTTGGGCGAACACAAAAATCAATCGGCAGACGGTAAACAGTAATTAAAATTGGAAAATGAAATTTGACACTTTAATTTCAAATGGTCAGACGCTGTCACACAGTTGTCAAATGTCAAATCATCAATAAGTGTCAAATGATCAAACGTTTCGCATGCATTGTTGAATATACACGTGCATCGTTTGACATCAATTTCGAGGGACAAATGGCAAAGAGGTTCTTTCATCCAATCAAATTGGAAAGCACTTGGTGGACAATGTGTTGATGTACTCTTCATAAGGTCACTGCACTTCTGACACCAGCAGACAGATGTCATAACTTACACCACCTGTGTCCCATTATTCCTTCCGAGATGGGAATAAGTTTAATTAACGCACCAATTATCGACAACGATTAATGGCTGAAAGGAGAAAAATCATAAAAATCGAAAATTTTCATTAAAACGCTTGTGCGGCGGGCTCCTCCTCAAGCCCCAGGCACAGCAATACAAACCGGAGAAAATCATTCGTTATTTATGCCAAATGAGAGCCATAAGTCCATTTCCCCCGTCTGCAATGAAAAGAGTAAAACACACGCATCGGGAGCCGGGACCCTGAGAGGGCGGTCACCAAGTCATAAACTTTCCTTCCAAAACACTGACAGGAAGCGTAAAATTAAGGCACGCATGCACTGTGCACTCTAAAATCGATGATGAGGACCGATGATGGCCCCTTAATAGCCCAGTGATGACAACTGCAACGAAATGTGTAGTGTCAACAGATTCCACTGATTCCCAGGGAGAGGTGGCATTTTCTCAAGGGAAACTTTTTAATTTTCCGGAAGAAAAAAATTTTTTTTTTCCTTTCAATTCCTCCGAACATGTGTTTTTCATTTCGTGTTTGTATGTGTGGTAGTTCTGTTAAATTGTTGGAATTAATTTATTTACGATATCGTAAAATTAATTAGAGAAGAAAATTGGACGGAAAATACCGTAACGGAGAAGCAAGGGGTGTCTCTCAGGCGTTGCTCTAAAACTTTCAATGGGTTAGCACTGAGGAAAAGTCGTCTTCTTTCTTTTTATGACAAATTTTTAAAAGACTCTTTTATGGTTTGTTAAATGAAGATTTGAAAAACAAACAATTTACGAATGAACATGTGTTGGGTCAAAACTGAAGTGGGGGCACTTTAAACGACACAGAAGAAGCAGGAGGAAAAGCTTTTTGTCATTTTACTGCTGTGTTAATTGGTTTGACGAAGAACGAGCCACTTAGAGACCCCATTTCGTTGGAGATGATGAACGAGTTGAGTGGAGTGTAAACGTAGCATGTTTGAGGTGGAAAATATGGCTGAAATCTACTAACTTAAAGCTACACAGGAAGATCAAGAAGAATGGGTGTCTAGGGCAAGGTCTGTTTATCATATCGGAGCTAAAGTAGAAGGTTTCTTTTAAATACCTTAAATCCTTCCCTGTTCCGATCTTTGAAGCTTCCACGAAGCCTATGCTCTAAAGCTTTACTTCGTAGGCTTTCTATAATATCCACACCCGTTTGTGACGACTTAAATTATCATTCGGAGAAACAATCTGGGAAAACTCGTAGCTTCTCGCAACCTTTGATTGCATTTCATCCCATAGCGACTCCGAACAGTCAGATGAGAAGCTTTTTCTTGATAAATTATACTCTAGGAGGTGTGTCATTCCCCTTGGTCATCTTAACCATTTTCCCAAGTGAAACGTCTCTTGCCGAAGGTATGGCCGAGCTCCATCTATCGGGACACGACCTTAATTGGCATCTTGATGCTTCCAAGACCCGACCTGGATCTGTAGCATTTGGTGAGAAACTTCTCAGTTAACTCCTCCATATCACTCTCAGAGATTTCGTCCTCTTCATTATTTTAACTTTCAATTTTAATTCCATAACAAAATAAAGCATAAACTTAACAACATACATATATTTATAACCAAGCACCGTATCGTATAAACAAGCTCCAAAAATTTCATTTATTACAAAACAAACTGACTCTGGTCAAATCCACAGTTGAGAACAATAGTTTCCGGAGTGGTTGGAGCACCTAAACGGACCCATTCTTCCTTCAAACCGGCATCGTACCTTGCCGATTGGATTGCATGTTGTACGGCAAAGATTGACGATACTGCCAGACAAACCGCTGGCTCCCCAGTAGCTACAAAAAAATACAAGTCATTGCAAGGACTTAGACTTACTTTAACCAAACTCACCTTTGGATCTCATAAAACCAGCTGGATTGGCACTCTTTTGCAAGAGTTCAATTCTGAAGTCAATCGGAATATCCTTAGCACCTGGCGGCTTATAGTTCCATGTGCGGTTCGTCAACAGCTCACCGGTCTGTCGATCATAGACCAATTGCTCGGTCAACCAGTATCCCAGACCCATGACGAAACCGCCTTCAATTTGACCAATATCGATATTTGGATTGAGACTCTCACCGGTGTCTTCTAAGATATCAACCCTCTTTAGCAGATGATTGCCAGTTAGAATGTCAATTTCGACTTCTGTCAGCGAAAGACCGCAAATGGTGTAGGGCTGCATGTCACCGGCCTTGTAGTAATCACTTGCGATAAGATTGACGGTTTTCTTGTGTGCCTCATGGATGACTTCGAGCCATTTGGGATCCTTCAGGGACTCACGAATTGGACGAAGACGTTCCATCAGAATGTCACATGATTTCCGAACAGCCTACCAGGAGAATAGAAGTGAGTCACAGAAAATGTAGAGGAGGTCATACTTACAAAACAAAGACTCTCACTGCCAACAGCACCACCAGTTACCATGGAGTTAGCTCCGTTTAGCGTGTCACTAGACTCGATCTTGACCATTTCCAATGGAATACCGAGAGTATAAGCAGCAACCTGCGCCACCTTGGTGTTCATACCTTGACCCATTTCTATCCCACCATGTGACACCACAACTGTACCGTCTCCGTGATAGATAGCCACCGTAGCCGGATAGTTACCGAAGTAAAAGATCGGATACTCCATGATACAGATACCCAAACCGCGCTTGCGCCAGCGGTTCTCTTTGTTGTAGTCATTAATCTCATTCCTTCGCTGTTTATAGTCAGTTGACTTCTTGAACTTTTGGATCAGCTCCAGCATCTTGTGTCCCGAAGGGATATTGTCCACACGTACGTCCATAGGATCACGTTTGCTTTCAAAAGCGATATGTTCAATGATGTTCTCAATCATCGCGATACCTTCAACGGATCCTGGGGCCCTGCACCAGGTGTGACTGGGAGCATCAGTTACCACAGCATTACCATCGATTTTGTAGTTATCCTTGAACTCGTAGCAATTCTTAGCGCAAAGTGTCGAGTGGAAGGCCACTGGGGATTCGTTGATAGTCCAACCAGCCTCCTCATAGAATGTATTCTGCGCGCTCAAGATCTTACCGCTCTTGTTCACATGGAACTTGTACTCACTACGGCAAGCCCAGCGTTTGCCTAGACTTCCCATCATCGACTCGATTGTTTGCACAATTCGCACTGGTCGGTTCAACTTGGAAGCGGCTAAGGCGGCTGCACAGGCACCAAAGTTACCACGTGTGATCTTGCCACCATAGGCTCCTCCCAAACGACGGACCTTCAGTTGGACATCATTGATCTTTATCTGTAGTAGCTGAGCTATCACGAACTGCGTCAGATCCATCCACTGAGTGGCTGAGTAAATCTGAAGACCGTCCTCGAACGGCAACGCCACCGTAGTCTGTGGCTCCATGGTGAAATGGTACTGCAAGCCAATGTCAAATACGCCCGAGACTGTTCGATCAGTAGCTGCGGGACGCTTGATTTTTTCAATCTCTGACTTGACGACCGGCTTGATTCTGTCTAATTCCTTTGCAGCAAAGACGTCCTCCATGGTGGGCAAAGCCTTGACATCAACTCTGCTGTACATCACCTTTACCTTCTCAGCGGCAATGTTGGCCGTCGCACTGTTCAAAGCGATAATCACGCCAAGAGGTTGGGAGTAATACTTCACCTTTCCATCACAGAAGAGTTCCTCATCGTCGACAAAGTCAAAGCTCTTGTCAACTATGATATTCTTTCCGGGTATGTCCTTCGCTGAATAGAAGGCCAACACTCCGGGTACCTGAAGAGCCTCGGATGCATCGATTTCTTCGATCTCAGCACCGACTTTGGTGGCATGAACCAGGGCACCCCAAACCTGATTCGGTTGTGGCGGTAGATCATTCATGTAGGTAGCCTCCCCTGAGCACTGGACTGTGGCTTCAACCTTTGGGACCGGTTGGGTCACTGGATAGTTCTTACTCTGTGTATCGAAGCTCTGCAGACCAGACGATATTGGGCGCTTGAGCTCTTCTCCACCGGTAATCAACTCGGGCTTAACTTCTGGGGCGTTGTTCAAGATGAATTTGTAGAAAAGACCACAAGCTAGTTTTCTTCTGTATTCTGGTGAGGCGTCAGGTAATACTGCATCGGGATCCAATTCCTTGTGAAGAGTGGCAAAGAGTTGCGGGATCAAGTCTTTGGCAAACAGGTTCTTGCCATTCAAAGCCTTTTCAACGGTTTGTGCATGGACAAATGTGGGATTAATTCCACCGAAACAGATGCGTGACGATCTGACGTTTTTGCTCTGTGGGTCAAGTTCGACCAAAAAGCCTGCGTTGACATAGGCATGAGCGTTTTGAGCTCGTGGCATGATCTGAAAAGAAAACGTTTGAATTGGTGGGAAGTTTGAGAGGTTTTAACGTGACTCACCTTGTAAGAACCAAATAAGAATTTATCCTTGGGATAAGCGGGTAAAACGAAGGCGAGCACTACCTTTCCGGTCATGTCGGTCTTCAAGAATTCGGCCAATTTAAGAGTCTGCTTCTCGCCAGGTTTGGAACCGATAACCACCAACGCATTCAATGCCTCGAAGGTGATGAAAATGTCCGACGGGAATTCTGGGCGGGCATGCTTCATCATCAAATTACCTGCCAGTGTTCCAGCCTGAAAAAATAGAACAAAGTTAAGTCATGCAATAGGTCTCATGCAACCAAAACGGTCGCTTTCAAGTTGCTACAATTTTCAAACAATTGTTAGCGCATTCAGCAACCATTGTCGCTGTTTACAACGCCACGGGAGGTTGTAGAACGACACAAACTAAAGTTTATTGCACAATTGCATAATGTGCACAATTGGCACTTGTTATTCAAGTGAAAATTTGACGTCAAAGCATACAAATGATGCGCCAACAGTGAATTTTTAATGAAAGCGTGAGATATGGCATCAAAGCTAATGAATGGGAAGTAGCTGCGTTGAAAATTTGCCATTGCATCTCGTATTTGCAAAAAGTCATTAAATAGACATTAAGTTAGCGATACAAATGACAGCCAATTTGTGGGGCTGAAATAGGCAAATGAATGTGATATGCACTGGGGATGATGCCACCTGTAGGGAGCAGCTATGGCTACGAGTAAGTGCAGTTTATAGAATTTGCAATCTGTAACTTTTGTAGGAGTGGAGAATGATTTTAGTGGAACTTTTGACTTCTAAAGGTGTTCAGGAAGGCCATCAAAGAGGAGTACAAAGGAGTCTTTGAGGTCAAGTAAGCGGAAAGCTAAGTTTTAGTATTCTATGGGCCGCCCTTTAGTCTTAATTTATCGAAGTGTTGTGTATGGTGTTGAAAGATTTGTTAAACTCCCAGGTATCCTCTCTCATAAAAACTTGTACATAATCTTCAGTCATATGGGGGCCTATTGAAAGACGCTATTGTGGGAGGATAGTGTGAAGAAATGGCGAATGTCTGGACCTTTTAAAAAGACATCGGAACTGACTGTGAAGCCATGATCCACAAAAGAAGACCACACTCGGCAGTTTGTATCCGCGATCTTATTCTTTCGGTCATTACCCAAATTTGATGACCATAGGTGATGGTCGGAACAAACACTGAATTGAAGACCGATAGCTTAGCTCTGACTCCAAGTTCAGCCCTTCTGATAACAGATTGACCAAGCTGTCTTAAAATTGCTCCAGCCTGACCAATCCTAACTTAGTATTGCTCTTACCATTACTCGTGAATATGACCCCGAGATACTTAAACTTTTCCACATGTTTCAATTGAACTCCACGAACATGGAGAGGTCATTGAACAGGCGTTCGGGAAATTACCATAACGTCTTATCCCTATGTAGCCTGCACTTTGGATCTTGCTTACACTTGTTAGATGGTATTTCTTCTCAAGTACCTTTTACCAGACAATCGAACCGTATGTGAGGAAGGGTCGGAATACAGCAGTACGCAGCCAGTGTATCAATTTAGGCTTAAAGCCCCATGTATTTCCAAACATCTTTTTGCATGCTCAGAAGGCCTTTCCAGGTCAATTTTGAGTCTATGATTACATCGAGGTATTTTTCCTCTATTACTGGAGTCAAATCAGTGGAGAGAGAAGACCTCCTTAAGGGGTATCTTAAGTGCCACTCTTCCGGCTATTGGAGCTCCCTAGGGTCGGGCTTATAGTACGTTATTGCATATGACCAATGCAGTTGCACCATCCCTTGCCTAGTCGGTGTATATGACTGCTTTAGGCTCCTTCAATATCAAGGAAGACACTCAGTGTGAATTCTTTGACTTGGAGCGATTTCTCGATCGTGTATACCGCTCTGGGTAGGGCGGTGTCCACAGATTTTCGCTTTATGCGACTGTCCATGTTTATTATTATTATTAGTGGGAAGCGGTTTGTCCACTCTAGCCTCATATAGAGGCCTATTGTGCTGTCCCATATGTTTAGAGCAGTTTGTGTGCTCCAGAGGATGTTAGGAAGCTAATCAGCTTCTCTGGGTGGAGTGTAGCAAGCGCCGTTGGTGAGACAAATTCACTGCCTAGGATCCGCTTTCTCATATGAATAAGGGCGGGAAATTCTGTAACGATGTGAAGAGAGTTTTCGTCGCTCTCCAAGCACAGTCTACAGGAAGGGTCCGGTGACAGGCCAGGCTTGTGTAAAAATATATGGCACTGGAGAACCAGCTCCATTTAAAATGGATTGACTAAGATGGATGGATGAAGGCATTTTGGAGGATATCCACCGCACAACCGCTCTACATACCTCTCGCATGCTTTAATTTCAGTCGTGTCTCGTTAAGGACTTGATTCCGGATAGTAGTTAGTTACTCTGCTGTATTACACCTTAGCATTGGCGTATCTTTGGAAGTCATATATAAAACACTCTAAACCAGTTTGAGCTACAACCTCACCAATTAAGTTAGTAAACTAGCAAACGGTGTGTGTACCATAAGTAATTATGTACGAGATTTCTAGCTATAAAGCATAAATGATTACAGTAATTCATTTACACTTCTGATGTTAACAATTTAACGAATTTAATTGTCCAATAAACCACTGTGCAATTACGTTTTCATTGCCATTATGTTTAAATGAATAAAACATCAAACCTGTCTTCTAGCAAGTAGGTAGTGTACTCAGTCTATGTTGCAAGAGTATAACCGGACTGTGTTTCCACACTTGGCTGACTCATAGTACTGAATTCCTTGGTATGTCAGCAATTAATTTCCAGAAATGAAAAGAAACAAAAAGACACAGCGGTACGCACGAGTAGGTCCGTCATATATGCATTTCTATGTCCATATATCTGTAGGAGATGCTATCATACAATTTCGCAATTTGTGAAATTTTAAAATCAAAGTAAAATAATTGAAATTCACATAATCCAAGTGGAACACTCGCTTAGGAATATTTGAACACTCGTCACCTGACATAACACTTGATTTACATCCGAGGTGATTATCTCTCTAAGCATCAGCAATTATCGTTGCTATTAAACTCGGTTTTGTTATCTATTAAAACTTACATTCATAATCTTCAAAGAGGCAGACCAATGTATGTATGTGATCACGTGAAGTTCGTAATCGTTTATAGTACATTTGTACATAAAAAAAGATAAAAATATAACCTTCACACCAAATAAAATTTATTATTTGTGTTATCAAGGCATTGGAGTTCAATTAAAATAAATTATATTTTTTGTCGTTCATTTTAATTGGATTTTTTTTTTTTTTGAGTAAGAACTAGACTGTGAAACTAGATATGAGGTAGATAAACATAGCTTTTTGGTTCAGTGCTTCAATTATGAGTATAAATTTGTAGGGAAATTTGATGTGACTTTAACAAATTGGCAGCTAAGAATCTAAACAGGTTAAATCGAATAGTTTTGGAGAGATCTTCACACTTCCAGAGTTCCTTAGTTAAGCGACATAACGCCTGTAACGATTCTCGAATCTCGATTCCATCGAGAATTTGGATTCCATGAGCTGAAACGCTGTATCACTTTTATGCAGTACTCCCTAGATAAATCGAAAGGCCAACCATCGAAGAGCTTTGGGCACATGAGGGTCATTCATCGTATGACTCTGAGGGAATAAGCTAAAGATCCGAATCACGCTGTACATCGGAGTCACTTGCCGACCGCGGATAGATACACTGATTTAATTGTTCATGATCTCAGGAAACGTGTAAAGGGAAAGAATTTGAAGATCTGTATGCTCCGAACAGATCGGATGCAGCTAGCGAACTAGCAGAGATCCTCGAACGCTAGAAAGCTTTTCAGGAAATGCTTTGTGTGTTCGTAGAACAAGAACATGCAACGTGGACTATGATGGCTGCTATCACAAGCAGACACACTGGCTGTTTGGGTATGGCTTTGCTGCCAGAAGTAGACTTGTGAGCGAGTGATGACGATCCGCCTCAAAATTCAACAACGATGTCACTAAAGATTGTTTTTTGACGAGCTTCTATGCAACTGAAGACCGCTAGCTGGAAAGGCTTGTTCTTTGAAGCCCTGTAGACGCAGCAAATATGTGTGTAAATTTGATCGCACTAATGACTTGCTGTTAGGAAACTTGTTTGTGATTGTATAAAAATAAACCACCAGCTAGTGAAAATGAAAAATTCACTTACAATCCACTTATGGGTGCATCTATCGACCAAGTACCTACTTCACTTGGAGAGAATGACAAAGTGCCACAGTAGAAAAAAAGTCCCAAACAAATTGAGTTTTGCTAACCTTTACAGGTTGAACAATTTCTCATGCCCTCAACGCGTACTACGATGCCACGACGAGAATAATTAATCGAACCAAGTGTGTATCTTCCAAGATCTGAACGATCATTCATGTAATGATAAGCTTCTGCCTGTTAATTGTTTCAAAACTCGCAAATTTCTTCACCGGGAATCGCTCCAACAATCAGCATATAAGTACCTCGAACCGATTTGCAAGTCATTGTCGATGACTCAAAAAGTAAAATTCATGGACGATAATTGCTGTGACCTTCAAGAGCTTAATAGTTGGTAAAACAAACAATCAAGGCGTTGTTTTGGTAAAGCTCACCGAGATAATAAACTCCAGACAGACCGTGAACATGAAATTCACTTCGTGTTTTCATTTCATTTCCATAGACACGACACTAGCAACGCCCATGCGCGAGGGCAAACTTTTGAGATATTTTTGGAACTCTCCGCCCCATGTGCGTGGTCGATTTGGTCTACTTGTGAAATTCTATTAGAATTTTCGGAGCAGAAATCGATGTTCGTGTCGTGCGCCCTTACCCATGGTTACACAACCAAAAACTACTTGAGATAAGCATGTAAGTTCACTGATAAGATACAGATGTACTTCAAATGAATATACGACTTACATTTCTAACTGGAACGTTGGCAATTAAATCGAAATGGTGCCACAGCTGCTTGCAGTACTCGAATCCTGGTTTCTGGGATGCTTCTTCGAAGATCTGCATTGCCTCTGTGAGATTGACATTACCAGCTAAAGTCAGGGTGGATGCGTCCAGGGCATGACTATGCAATTCAGGGATATTGTTGACGTCGATGAAGCATTTGATGTCTTGGGCGCGACGGTAGACACCATGTCCGGTGTTTCCACCGACCAGCATGTATTTCTCCTGGCCTACCTTTGCAAGGATTCCGTAGAGGTCATCTAAGGTTTTTGCCCAGTGCCATTGAGTTCCATCATCGTAGACCAGTGCTGGACGTTTGACAACTCCATTGCATCCTCCATTGCACCGTTGACCGGTTTTTGGGCACTTGGCTGTGGTCAGATCCTCAATGTCTCTGCACTCCTCGGGAATGTCGATGTTGGTATCCACAGCGAAAGATTTCATGGCATCCAGAACCGGACGATATCCTGTGCAACGACAAATGTTGCCACCGAAGGAGTTCTCCACTTCTTCCATTGTCACATTTTTGCCCTTGGATTCCAGAAGACCATACATGTTCATGATGATACCCGGCGAGCAGTAGCCGCATTGGGTGCCGTTGAGTTTGGCCAATCGCTTTTGAATCGGATGGTAACCATCTCGCTTATTGCCAAGACCTTCGATGGTGGTCACCTCCAGATCTGCACAGACACTCAGCAGAGTAAGACACTGAAAGACCGAAACAATGATGAGACAAGCGGCTTGTTCATTTTCAATGTGAACCCTACCGAGTTGACAGCCCAAGTATGTTCCTCCCCAGTGGCCGGATGACGGCCTTTCACAACGCAC
Organism: Matsumyia berberina; assembly: GCA_917880715.2. Lineage (NCBI taxonomy): Eukaryota > Metazoa > Arthropoda > Insecta > Diptera > Syrphidae > Matsumyia > Matsumyia berberina. Next base: position 114,414,711 of record OU862872.1, read on the forward strand.
ACACAAGCACCACAACCGCCCTCAAGGCACATGTACTTCGTCCCCGATAACCCGGCATGCTCCCGAATAAATGTGTTTAGAGTGACATCCACCGGGAGTGTGCTCAATTCCACTGAAACAAAAATAAATTTTCACTTAAACCGGAGGGAATTCATTGTGTCCGCTGAGGTAACACTTGCCTGTAAAGGGTTTTCCGTTAATCTTCAGTTTAATTGACATTTCTGATGCCGAATTAAATACACAGTTTCGCAAAGAAAAAAATTAAAAAAACAAAAAACTTCTGCAAACTATTTGAACTTTTCTATGCGCACGCCAAATAAAATTTTATTCCAAAAAGTCTAAGCAACCGTCCCGACGCGAAGACACTTGATGAATGCCGCTAACGAATCCAACCGGTTCTCTCTACACCAAACTGTAATGTCAACACAAGCATTTTTCAAAAAAAAAAAATAAATAATAAACCACCAACAACAACAAAACAACAAACATTTAAACTTTTAGAGAGTGAGGTCTATTAGGCATGCGGCGAATACCCCGACCCCGACGAGTACCTGGCCGACGTATGATTAGGAGGTGGATACACTTGTCGGTTTTACAGGGAAAAGTTTGATGGTGAAGTATGGGTGGGTATGCAATCAAGTCAAGGGTTGGGTTTTCTGGTCCTTAATTCAACTGATCTGGGTGTTAGGGCATAAAAACATTCCGGGTATGGCCGACGAACTGGCAAGACATGACACAAACTTATCGATTCTGCCGGAGAAAGAGAAGCTTGACATGCCTTTCACCTAAGTTAAAGTTAATTTTTACACAGCAGATGGAGAGGTGACACCACGCCTTACTACGTAGTTCTGGCCTGAGGTAGATCTTAAACGCTCCAACTGTCTAAGTAGACAGAAAATGAAGCACATTAGTACAAGGGTACGTGTCATCATTGAACAATGCATTTTTGAGAAGATCTACAGAAACTGCATGGACGAAGAAGAGGAAGAAACGATTCTTTGCCTTCTGTGCATGCGACCGGCTCTCTCTAATCGGAGGAAAATCCAGCCAATACACAATTTCTTCAAGAACTTTGAAGAACCGATTGCTCCAGTGCTTTATATGCTTCGGCCGACATTCTGGGTAGTTTTGGGTAATTTCCCAGATCCTCGTGGTATGACAATGTACCTAAACTAGTCTACGTGAACCCGTTTCTTGTGCAAACTGTCACTCGAGGCTATAGCATCGGGGGGAGTTGAGCATTTTCTGACAGATACTTTAATCCTTTCACCAATCGTGGGTGTTGGGGTGCCCAGAAAGACTCTAATTTAGCTTCCACCAGCTCATTTGTTCGTTCGCAGTCATCTGAATAGCTAAGAATTCGTGCTTTATGTTTTCTTCATTTCCCGAGCTAATCCTCATTTAAGATGACAATGTGGGTGATATCTTTCCATTGCAGCTGTCCGTCCTACTTCAACTTTCCTTGATAACTCCAAGTGAAGTGTCGAGCCCATCTGGTGGGAAGCTGCCAAGTGCTTGTTCACCAGCTTTTCATTATGACTTTGGACTCAAACTGAGACGAGGGCAAAGGTATATCTGAAATAGGCGAGTTTAGTTTGGCATTGTTTCACCAGTTTCACCAGAAGGACGCTGTTTTCTAGGCGAGGGCATTGGCGGCCAGAGACTGGTCTAATTACAAGACACCCTGCACTCTTGACAAAGCCTGTTGTATGCTCAAAGTACTTTCACAAGGTCTTTACGTTTTTCCGAGTAAGTGTTGTATTTGCAAGGAAAGTGTTTGAAAGTTTCTGTTTCTTTTATTTGGTCATCTCTGCCCAGTGGCCAGTGGGTAGTTTAATCTTAGTTATTTTATCGCTCAGTGTTGGTCATAAGCTGCAAGATATAACGCTGTCACCTCTGGCCGACGAGATGGCATCGGTAAGTTCATGACATGACAGAGCATCCTCTTGCTAAAATCCAGTGCGTGTTTGAAAAGGTTTCATGCTGGCTGGAGACGGTTGTTGTTAAGTTTGCTTACCCTAAGGTACAACTATTGTGTCTTTTTTGGCTTCAGTTGCCCTCAATTCCGAAGAGACTCTCTCGGGCATGGAAGAGTCTTAATTTTTTTTCACAGCAGATCGTAAATGGCAAATTGCTGCCTAACAACCAGAACACCAAATGGCTTCTGTTCAGTCAGTTTTTTGGCTTAATCATTGCCATGTGCTTACTGAGTACCTGAAATCCATTAGCTGGGTTGTTGAATGGAGTCTAAGTGCTTCCCAGCCAACTTAAGGCAGGAATAGTAGATTTTTAAATTTTTTTGATGATTTGGCGTCGCTAACTGATAGAATCGCAATATTTCGCTTGTGTTAGTTACTGTCGGCCGGATTTCAGCTTGAAATAATTGAGGAAGCTTGTCAATTGCCTGCTCGAGTCTCATCCTTCGTTGCATGACATTACCTTTGAAGACTTACGCTGTAGATTCATTAATCCAGTTCCTCTGCAGAGAAAGCATATCGTCTCTTGAGTTTCAAAGAAGAGCTGTGACATAAGATAAACAGTCTCGTTAAATATGTTCTTAGCTTTATTCTGTCCAAATTTGTTCCTGGTGATTTTTTTAAGAACCTGCCCTTATGACTGACACTCCGACCTAGCAAGATCTATTGTGTCTCCGATCTATTTAGCTTAATAGGCCTACTACCTTCCTAATGAAGGTGTGTATGTCATAAGTAGCCGAGTTTCTAAACGCCACTAACGAACAGAATTTCCCGTCTGTGTACTCAGTATAGTGCTGGCCCTTTTCCCAACGGGCTAAGTGAAGTTAGTGTTCTCATTTGGGGCGTTTCCGGTGCCAAGAGCGTAAAAGCCGAACCAGTCCTAGACAGCTCATCCGCAGTTTCATTGCCTACAATGTCCTGGTAGCCGGACACCCAACCAAGCTTGGCCTTGTATTCCTGGTAATTGATCTTTTTGAATTTGTCTTTAAGTTTTCCCTCATCCTTAGTTGAAAGTTGAAAGTCCAGCTCAACTGTACACGAAATACTTCTCTCAACTACAACGCATATGAAATAAAAAAAACGCAATTCTTGCTCTGCAATTAAAGAAACATTAGACATTTAACTACTACGTTCGACTAATTAACAATTTGAGACCCCAGAAGCTTGACGGATGGCTAATGTTTTAAACCAACACACGTCACACAGCCGTAGCTGGTTTGATGAATGTTAAACTGGGTGCTGTCGCTGTTGTCATTCTCCTCTCTGATTCAGTTCTCAGTTTTTGATTAACATAATTATGTAGGTATCTGCGAGTGTTCACACAGAAACGATTTAGCTGACGCGAAGGCCTATGACATTCTGCAAATGGAATGCTTTTCGGAACAGCAGCTGTCAATCGTACAGATAAGTCCGTGGCGTTTTTTTTTTTTTTTCGAATGACTTGCATCAACTTATCACAGTTTTTGAGAGCTTTTCAACTTGTTTGAGATACTTGAGCCGGCAAGCGGTTTGTTTGTGCTGATAAGGCGAATGCACAAATCTCTGTTTGAAAACATTAAAATATTGATTTGTTTATGTAACTAGAGTGTAGCTAGCATGTGGCAGTTATGGTGTTCAGAGAACCGTGAATAGCGAGGCAATAGGCTCTTTGTTGATCGATAGTTTTGTGAAATTGGTTTCGTTAGAATGGTTTTGATTACAGTTTCTAATTTGTTTGGGAAACGTAACAATTGTATTTATTGAGAGATCCGTAGAATTGCATTCCGGCTTTCAGTTGTGCGTGATACGCAATTGTAAAGAAATGTTTAGCTCAGGTTTCAATGGTTGTTGGATGGCCTCGAAATTGAAGTGAGCGATTGTTCACCAAGGCTGCCAGCTGAAGCCGACACACTTGGACCAATTAGAGCTACTGATGAAGTGAAGGAGCCTTCTAACATCTGTGTTGGTCAAATCGTCTGGATCGTTGAAAAGAAGGCATCTAAGTGAATTTTTCTTCTACGGAGAGTTGGGCAGGTACATACGGCTTCTAGACAAATTATTTGAGTAAACGTCAAGCCTTGTTGCATGCTTGCCCTTTAGACAGTGTCGAGTGATGAATTTGGTATAGATACTTGGTACCACCGACACCTGTCGAAAGCCTCCAGTCTTAGCCTCAGCTCGTATAGTCCACCCTATAGCCTTCTTTTCTATCTAGTTTTACCAAGGAATGTGAAAATGAGAGCCGAAAGTGGCTCTTAGGCGGGCATATCCTCCTCTGATACTTGGTACTTACACAGATATTTCATTTTCTTGTTGATTAGTGCCTCACAAGACTAGTTTCCTGGGGTGTTCCTTGCAAGATATTTCATTTTCTTGTTGATTAGTGCCTCGCAAGACTAGTTTCCTGGGGTGTTCCTTGCAAAACTTGTGGAATACTTAGACTATTTCTTCCCAAGCTGAAACCTTTGCATCTTGTTCGATTCTAGTTCCCTTGTAGTTTTGAAATCTGTCCCATGCCTTGAGTAATACTCCAAGCTCTGACCCTGCTTTCTGCATTTTTTCTTAAGGGTCTTGTCCCATATTTTGCCGAATGGTTGTTAAAAAGTTGTCTGGTCCATTATACTCTACTCCAAAATGGCCGGGTATCCTGAATGAATGATCCCGATGCTTCTTTGATGATTGACTACTTGGTTTTGACTTAATTCCCATTAAGTCCGATTCGTTTCAATTGATCTTTATTTGCCAAGAAAGCCTGCATTTGACGGTTCAGGGGGAGCTTCTGATGGTGTCGAAGTCATCTGCGTATCGTACCAGCTCTACGCACGATCTGCTCAAATACTTCTTTGGATTACTCAAGTGACAGAGCACCTCCTTGCTGAAATTCAGTGCGTTTTTGAAATTGCAGCTAGCTTGACGCGACCTTGACTTCAGCCAGAATCCTTGACTTCAATATGAATGCTGTCGTTGACTCATGGTGCGATCCCCGTCACATATTCTTTTCCATGATTCTAGCTCAGTTGTAAAGACTCTGCCTCTGTCCTAAAATTCCGAGTTTCGACTATGTCGAAGGAGGTTAGACACTAATTATTATGGCCACAATAATTGGCTTCCTCTAGAGAATTCATCCCCAGCCGTCTGATCACTAAAGCTTCTCCACTTTTTGGTGCCGATCCGCAGTTGATTCGGAGCCTTAGCTCCCTCGATTGCGTTAATTTCTTAGTTGTTGTCCTGACCAACTTCCAAACCAAATCTTTCTCAAGACCCTTCATAACATGCTGGGAAATCGATAAACCTTTTCAATGGTAGATAGAGGCCCACAAATTCAGATGTCACCAGACTCTGAATCAAACCAGTTCCATTTGTCACAGGCAATGAGTCCCGATATTTGATAAAGGAGTTGTAATTACTTCAACCACCTTGTGACCATCGACAGTGCCCTCCTGGACAACTTCATAAGTCCTGATAAATTGACGTCCCTAATCATAAAAAATTGCCGGTAATTAACATCTTTTTCTATTCTATTGTATCCGCTTACCTTACTCCCGGTCTGGTCCCCGGATCATGGACACAATCACCCTTTCGTTCCAATTTACCTTGTAGGTAGCATCAGAGCCCTGCCAGAAGGTGAATTTCGGAAAAAGGGGCAACTCGAATCCAATCGGTCGTTACAACGTGAAATCATTAATAATGCACCCGCCATACACTCAGCGAGACTCCTTATCGAATCACATTAACCATATGCACTGAGCACCAGAGCACCCACCACTCACTAAGCATGTCCACCTCGATAAGGATCAAGTAATCGAATATCGTTAATACTACTTGCAGGATGGAGTCATCACAGCATGACACCGAGCTCTGACAACAATAGCGTCTGACCAGAAGAGAAATTGGGCGAAAAGTGTAAACACGTCACCATGGTGAAGGCGAGGGTCGCAAGACCCATATCGTGTTGTCATCGGCTACATGTGTTCATCACGCGGCTCAGGATTAGGGAGCGACACCACTTTGGATTTTCTAATTTTTCTCTTCCTTTGTGTCGTGTGTTAATTTATTCCGTGTTTGTCCCCCAAAAAGTGGATTCGTTCGCCAGCGACCGACGACCGACAGCGGGATCCCTGGTTCGAACAATTAATGTCCTCAGGTAGCAAGATAAATGTTTTTAAATTTCATGGAGGACACTTTCAATTTTTTTTGATCCTATTTTCGGGGCGGGGGTGGGGCGAAATTACTTTCTTTTTTTTCGTTAATTTCTACCGGATTAGGAAATTGCGTTGACAATTTTACTTTTTCTTTCCCCGAGGCGGAGATTGATGATGTAAATGGCTTAGGACAGCTCTGTTAACTGCGATCTGCTACTTTTTTTTTTCGTCGTCAAATGTTTGTGAATTTGTCACACCCAATGGGAGTGGGGGTAGTGGAGAAATTATGATGTCTAAGGATTTGGCAATCAGACCTTTGTGTAAGGAGAAATAGATTTCGGTGGGATACTTAAAGATTAGAACGAATTTTCAACTTTAAGGTCTGCCGTCTATGAGAGTTGAAAGATTTGAGGATTGGGAGTAACAGAAGAAATCCGCCTAGAAAAGGTCTGATTTCAATCCTTCCGTGGCTAGACACTGTTCTGAAGGGCTGGCTGAGCTTTGTCCATATTCCCAGGGGTGGATCAGATGCGATCATCGATGTACATAACGCATGAACCTCGGAGTTGAAGTTTCGTTCAGACTTTCAATTGAAAAACCGCTCACAGGCAGAACAATTGGTACCAACCCAGGCAATGGCTCGGCCCGCAGATCTGTGAGTTGTGTGACCTGAAAGAGGCTGGATGCGAAGTGATTGCTTATGCAGATGATGTTGCGATTGCTGTGTCCGATAAATACCTACGTCTGCCTCGAAAAAATTGAACTACTCCTATTGAACTACTCCTCTTCACTAGGAAGTATAGAGTTTCTTTCCCATTACGATGACTAAGTCATCCGTCTCAAATGATTTATCAGTGCGAATGCTTGAAGCCAAATCCAAGATATCAATATATTATGTCGCTGTCATCCTGCACAGGCTATGCACACCTTTCTACCGCAAACCAAGTCAAAACACGCCACTGGACACTGTAACCACATAATGAACTGAACCTCAAACTGACCGAATCCATCGATAAAACGAAATGTTTCTTCGAAACTGCTACACTTAAGGTGGCACGACCAACTTGTTTCATCCTTCCTCCATGTCAGGCAATTATCCCAAAACTTAACCTCACTCTTTACAAACCGCTTTCGACAGTACACTACAGCCATCCTTGCTCGCACTTGAACCTCTTCCACTAAAATCCTGCAGTTCTGGTCCTCCTAACGATTATTGGTGTCATTTTGCCTTCAATTGGTTAACCATTCGGAAAATGGCCAACGAATTGTCGTCGTCTCCATGATCTTGCAACTTTGTCCTGCGAAAAAGACAAGTCACCATCCACTGTCACTCCCTCAGAGAGTAACCTCATGATTAATTGTCAGTCATTAACCATCATCAGGCTCCGGAGCAGTGCACCAGAGTCGCTGGGCGAAGGTGTACAATTGCACTATCAGAATCTTGATTAGCGATATCGTGGCGTCGCAATTAACATTCTCTTCATGCGTTGCCCGATTTCTCTGCGGCGGGATTCTGTTCTGGATGAAAAATGATGACTTGAGGTATCCCATCCATCTATGGTCTCAGATTTCTATTCAGAGGGACGCGCCCCTCGCCACCGTGCTCAAATCAAATTAATGACCTTCACTTATCATGGAGTTTCTTGGTCCGGCTTCTTTGGCTCTTTGGCGCTTTGGGCTTACAGATAGATTCCATCCTCCTCACACGCGTTGAGCAATTAGTGTAATTAAGTCATCATTTCCATCATTTTTATTCCCCAACTTTGTGGACGAGATGATACGTGCGTGATGCTCACACACACACCGATAGCGCGTTCCGTTCAAGTCCAACCATTTATCCGCTGTTAGTTCGGGTGTAGTAATTAATTGACGGAGCTCGGCTCATCTTCGAAAGAACGAAGCGAACCAAGAAGAAGAAGAAGAAGAAGAATGGGGAGGGACCGGGCGCTGCGAAGCAATTAAAAAGTTTCGAGAGATGATATCACAGTGCGGCGGGCGTAACAAGAGTCCAAACATTGTTTGAACTAAATTAAAGTTTCTGCGCTGCTACTGCTTGGTGCCACACCGCCATTGCCACCGATGATGATGATGATGATGATGACGAGGCCACACTGAGGCAAGGAGAAGGAAGATTACGAGCAAAAGTTCCACAAGGGCAAGTTCATGTTCGGTTCTCGAGTCGTACACCGAAGACGACCGGGTTAATGTGAGATTCCACATGCTTTTCACCGACCGAGTGCGGAACACTTTTAAGTGGCAAGCCAACCCATGGTGATTATCGTTTGAAGTTAATAACTAAAGGGGGGTGTCAACCCTGTCAAATGTGACATTTTTCCCACCGCCAACGCTGAGTGAGAGAAAGGCGCTAGTTTTGTGCTAATTTCACAAAAGACATGCGGTTTGGGTTAATTAGATGAAGGGATAGAGGATGCAAGCTGTGAGAGTCCTTCGGGTGCTTATGGTTGTCAACTCGGGGTTAAGTGTTTGTTCTGGTTTAACAATGAAGTGTCAGGAATATGAATACGCTTCTCCCTTGGCTGAGGAGGTTGGTACATGAAAGTAATCAACCAGGCGTGGATCGGTGGGATGTTTGTTCAGGAGAGAGAGACTGGTCAGTGGGAAGAGGTGTTTGCCAGTTTGGAAGGACTCAACTTGATAAGGTGTGGCTGTCACTTTCCAACCGTAGCAACCGCATGTATTATGAAGTTTTCTTGAAAATGTGAGGATCCACGTGGTAAGGTTACTCTAGAGAGCATAAGAATATTTGTATAGGGCGGACAACGAAATTCCACTCGAAAGGGCGATTATGTCTGAAACAGGGGAACAGCGGGGCCAACTGTTAATCTCCGTGAACCAATGACATTTGTCCCAGGGCACACTTTAACCTAAACTATCGTGAAACCAACCTCTCTAGCCAGCACGATTCTGTCTCTAGTTGTGTGGGTCCAACTGATTGAGGTCACCCTCTTCTGCGTAGTCGCTCAGCGGTTGAATAGAAAATTCTCCTGATTGGAACATTTGTGCTTTAGTTGTGGTACACGTATTTTTTTTTTGTTGACCGAGTAGATAGAAGTTCAAGAAATCCCATAACGCACCATCAGTGAGCACAGGAATGAACAACAGTGTCATGCAGACGATGACAGGTACATCAAAACCGAAATCCATTAAAATGACAGTCAGGTGGTCGTTAAGGCTCTGAGCTCCAGGGAACACAAAGGCCTTGAGTCAGACGTAAGTGAAGAGCATCCTACACACGCTCCCATACCGCCCTAGAAATTGTACGCAAGACTGGCATTGCCATGCAGCTTTTTTGACTTAGTAATAGAGAATAGTGCGGAGTACCCTAGAACTTGGTTGTTCAGATGAGATTGACTTGAACCGAGGTGTTTGCCAGTTTGGAAAAAGACTGCCCTACAACTTAAGTGACCAGGGTCTTTGTGAACGTGAACTCAGAAGCTGCTAAGATGTGCCTAGATCTAGGATCCCATTCGGACCAGCTGGCTAATCTAACTGTATGGAGAGACTTTTGGTTGAGGTCCTGCTCCGACTCCGAAATGTAAGTGGCAACGGTGGGTAACATTCTCGCTAAGCTCTGCAAACAACATCGGCGAACGTAGATGCAAGAGGAAAACTTCGACCTCGGCTGTCAATCTTACCCTACTTCATCAGAATGCCACGGATCATATGTATGTCAGAACATTTTGGACGATGCCACAGCGATCCCAGATAATCCATGTCAAGGCTTTTAGGAAGCTTTTAAAATTTTCAATAATTTAAAGTCACAACCGGAAGATCTAACGTAGAATCAAGGCAGCTGGCATTAGTAGCAATCATAAAATGTTGTAAAAGACATTCCCAACCGTTACAAACACGTTCCATTTGTGTGTGCACTCCATTCCAGTGGGATAATCATGTCTGACGCCAACGTCTCAATTCGTTCATCTTGAAACCCATGATGATGGTGCGCACTAACCTTGAAGCGATAAACATTTTCCACATCCACCATCCCTCAGATCGAGTCCTCTCCGACTCCAGCCAGCAACCAACAACCACTTCAAGCTGCGCGTAATACGGGTTCTGAATAGGATGCGTGCCACGCTTATATTACAGCGGCGATTGCTTTTCATCGCCATATTCGCGTGTAGCAGGTTAACTGCCACCGATTGCCTAATGCACTCCACTTCATTCGTGCGAATCATTCGGCGATAACGACATCAATTTCATATCTAAATTGTCATCAATAATTGCGAGAGAGATTGTCCGGGATCGTGGGCAGGAAATTAAACTGCATTTCCGCGAAAGATAGCCGCCGCACCATAATTAGTTTGACGGCTGGTCGACGGGCGGCTCAACGGTCGCTCTCTTTGAGGATTCCAGTTTCGCTGAGACTTTTTATTTTTAATTATCAACTCTCGCATGTGTTTGTCCTTATTAATGACCCACCTTGCCACATATTTACAACTCGAGATAAAAAATTAACAGCCAACCCATGGGAATGCCGCATAAATCAGAGAAATTAACCTCCTTGCGCTCCTACTGTGGGTTCTCATAAATTTTCCTTCTCGCAGACAGTTGCGACCGGGGAACAACACACGAACCCAATGACATCTTTCCAGATACAACGCGATATTGCTTTCCGATGACTAATTTACAAAAATGTTTCTCCAACGTTGAGGTGGATTAAGTCATCATCGAAACGGTGGATGGGGTTTGTTCAGGTGAAACAAAACAAACGCCAACCGACTGTAAGCGACTTTATCGTTGTGGACAAATCTGTGCGACACCATATGAACGGATTCTCGATAAATAAAGAGGTAACCTGGAACCTGATTGCGTGTCACGACGCCGAACAGAGACGTGATTTATTCATAACACTGGATTAGGGGTGTTGTCCTTCTGTCGACGACGACGGGAATTCGGTTGAAAGGTGGGACTTGTGTGTGTGTGTCATCGATTGGTTTTTGGGTAGACAAGGATAAGAGGAGTTGATATGTTATCCGAAATGTTTGTACCTCTTTGGTGCGATCCGGGGGAGATTCATTTTTCTCAACGAAAACTTGTTTCCTTGGACAAGTTTGCAGTCCAAGCAGTGTTGACATCTTTGAGGAAGGTCCTTCCTTTCTATGTCAACTAAGGTGTTTCCAACTTAGCTACGGATCGAGCTGGTGAAAAGATCCAATTCCAAGTCCGTTTTGCATGTAAAGAACGATGCAACAAATGTACAGATTAGACAGAAAGGCCTCACAGGACAGTGAAGTTTGACCGAGAATGCGTTAGAAAGGAAAAGTTAAAATGGATAGACTCCTAGATATGGTTGGTTGGTTTTGAGGGAAGAGAATCGCTCCTTACTTAGGCCTCAATTGGACCCATTCCCCTCAAAGGACTGTTGGAAAAGTTTTGTTAGCGTTGAAAGGGGTGTGTTGAGACAAGGGTTGTCGATGGGGAAACTATAGAATGTCTGTTGTTACTCTGTGCTGACTTTCAATTGATTTATTAGGTCACAAGAGGTATCTTCACGAAATGGTATAAAGCAGCCAGAGCACAAAATATTGTTGTTACCTTGTTCTCAACACAATGCCTGGAGCATGTCTTCGGCTGAACGATAGAGGTATCTAGGGATACTGCCGAGGACTTGTCGTACGTAGCCCGACCACTGGGATACTCCAAAGCAGACGAGGTCCTTCTTGGTCGCCTTAGCTCTGTGGTTAGTAGGTTGGACTGCTGTGCGAGCAGGGTAGGTTCGAAACTCAGAAATATCTACCGAATATTTTTGCGTCACCACCTCTGTTCGAGAAGTGACAAACCTCCTAGGGTTTAATATGTCATGAAGATGATTCTCAATTCGCCATTCGTATTCGGTAAATAGTTGCAGGTCCCTTCAATTTGTGCGAACAAATATAACACCCACAACATCTACTGACCCACAACAAGTTCTATCTGTCGATACCGATACTTTCTCTGTGTCTTCGTCTGTTGATCTTGTCCGTACATTAGGCATGCAGCTCCTTCAAACGAATTAGATGTCGGAACCATGCCACCTCACACATGCACGCGATTCCTTCCTTATCTCCGGAGCCAACTCATTAAAATCACTGACTCTGTTACGCGACGAATGCACAACATCTCAATTGACTTCCAACCGCCATGGCATACCGACGCAAATCCCTGATTAACCAGAACCCAGACCTCCCGCTTTTTTCAGGAATCGCCTTTTTTTTTTCTGCACACCGACTCCAGAGCCACTTGCATCGTCATAATGTCAAACTCATTCCAAGAACCCCACACACGCAGGCCGAGCATGAATCAACGCAAACATTATCCACAATCCATCGGTTGTATGGATGGACGATGGATGAGACCTAAACATGAATTTCCGGACAATGTCGACGATGTTGTGTTACTCTTACGCACCCAACGGCAACGCACACCTACGATGGCGACAAAAAAAAAAGCAGAATCGCAAACGAATCATCACGTCTTTGATCTTCGCGTTGTGCCTGTTGTTCCGGATCATCGTGACATTGGCAACCTGCATTGGGGCCCAACAACAAGAGAGCGCCCACTTCATACCTCTGCGACTGTGACTTAAAGGGACCACTGGCGCTCTGGTCAAAGTGGGCGCAGAGCAGACTGCACAAACCAAGGATCTCGGGTAGGTGCGCGTCTCCGAACGATGGAAGTGATTGCATGTCATGGACGCGTTTTGTAAATGTCCTTTCGTTTAATTGCAAACATTTGTTCCTGCGTGGGGCTGAACGCTCTGTGTGTGGACAGCAGTTTTGTTGGCCTCTGCATCGAAATTGTGACACGATGTGGTTGGAGAATCGAGGTCACTGGCATTAGCCGCACCGAAGTGTGACGGGCGGTCGCGGGCTTGAGGGATCCATTCGTGCGTGACAATTGCTTTCTAATTGATTATTTCTATTAATCGATGCAGCGTCGATGTAGACCATGGTGACAGTATCTCTCTATTATGAGGCGGAAACATTAGCGGTGCAATTGAAAGTTTGTGGCCTGTGGAATGAATGTGCCCAACTGCTCATTGTGCTTAGGTTGTGATGATAAAATTAATTTTATCGGTTCACATTAAGTGCGGAAACAGCCACTATAAATGGGTTCACTACTTGATGGTTCAATGGATTGGTCTGGGTTATGTGAAAGGGTTTTCTATAGAAACTTGTGTGCAGTTGCAAAGTGAAACGAAACGGGCAGTTTATGGGCTAAGCAAAGGAGTTGGGTTCCCCTTTACATTATGTGTGTCCGTATGCCATGTGCACTGGTGAAATAATATCGCAGTTGTAGTTGGTTATATGCTTTCATCCAAAAATTCAACTTCTTACACTTGGGCTTCGATATTTTTCGCTAAGTAAGTTCCACCTCTCGTCGGAGAATGACAAACATCCGGGAAAATATTTCGTTATGAAAAAGCTTCTCAATTCGCCGTTAGGGGTCGGCATTAAATTGTAGGTCACTTCTGTTCGTGCGATAAACGTAACAGGCAGAACATGAATGGCTGGGAGAAGCTAGGCCTTGACTCTTCTTGAGCTGTCGCGCCAGCTATTTTAATGGTTAGCTCTTCCAACACTTGCTCTATGAATGCAGCGCTCTAGCTTCCAAAGGGTTATGAGCCCTTGGCCATAAGTTCATCAACCCGCCAGTGACCTTAGCACTATCAAGTGAAGGAGATTAGGGTAGGTTAGGTTAGGTTAAGTGATGGATAGGCCTTATCACGTTCATTTGGAGACTTGGAGTTCCTTTGCGAGTATCCTTTTTCTGTTTTGGGAATAGCAATATGGTTTCTGGGACAACCTAAGGACCTATCCTATTGTTGACTGTTTTGTGAACCAGTTAGTGTTCTTTATGAATCTGAGTAGATCCGTTAACTGTAAGTCTTTTACCTCTGCTATGCCTTGATCCTAGTGCGGGTAGACGTTGTTCTTGCAGAGCATGGCAGTGACACAGTAAATGTTGGATTGATCCTACTTCATCATCTCCGCGGCTTCTGCATAAATCATTGGATTTCATTCTCCATTTGCTGAGCATGACTCCGAAAGCGCAGTGTCCTGTGATAACTTTAGTAATTAAGCGGTTAGAGAATCTGTCCAGAGTCAAAAGGCGCCTTGGTTTGGTCTGTATAATTCTGGACTTGATGTCCATGAGGCGGCGCAACCAGGAGAAATTAGCTTCTTTCTCTGTTTCATTTATCCCATGCAATCCCGCTATCGGTTTCATTTCAGATGTGTCGGCAACCCCCCCAGGACTGCTGTATGCATTACTTCAGGGTACACAATTTCTTTTTCGCAGCACGAACTCGATAAAGGAGCCTATTTGGTTCCACCTGTCGTTGCTCGAGTTCATCATTTTCACGTGTTTTCCGGGGTGGTATTGCCTGTCTCTAGTTTCAGTCTTATTCTTTTTGCTGCCCATCTGCTACAGATGAAAATAGTGTGGTTTACGTCATCTACTAGGGAGTTGCTGTATCGGGAAGCCGGGCTCCTCACTTTTCCCATGGGTTATGGGTTTAAAACTTGGTGATGTAGTACTTTACTTCTCAATGCTTCTGCTCCGTCCATTCAGTAACGTCCCTTTCTCTAGTTTGAGAGGTCCACCGTACTTACCATTGTTGTTTGGTGAGCTCCTTCGCTTCTGCCGTTGCCACTTCCACTCCTGTTTCGGCTTTATATTCGTGGACTTCCTCGCTTTCCGCAAGGAGATCGATTGGAGTCACTCCTGCCTATACGAGGACGGCTTGTTCCGACACCGGTAAGCTACCCGGAGGGCTCCACGTCTCTGTACTTCTGCTGTTTCTCCTATTTCTCTTTCTTAAGGGCATATGCCCAGATCTTGCAGGAAAATGGCATGTGTGACCGACATAAGAAGTCTTCTCCTGCTAGCAGTTGGACCACCTGCTGAGTAATGTGGTGAATTTCGCGACTCGCTCCGATGTGGCCAATCTTAGCCGAACCTACACACACCCATGAGCATCATTTATACCAGGACTCCTGCCATTGATTCCCTACCAATGCACCGCCATCTTATCCTTTAGCAAAGAGGCATTTACCAGTCTCATTTAGTCCAAAACTCCAGTACCATCCAATGCACTACCATTCCAACGCTTTCATTTCCTTTAAAGCAGTCAATCATCTTAAATTCATTTATTCAGTTCCGCTGACCCTAAAACATTCCGCATTAGTCCTCCTCCCCTCCATTCAGCATTTTCTCCAGCAAATATTTATCTTTCGGATTGTATATTATAATTTCGCTGTGTAGCCTCTTAAGGGGACTTTAATCACAGGTAACAAATTATATGCTTCGTCCTTATGTCTATTTTGCCAAGCATTTTACTGAGAACCGGAGCAAGCACACGGCACCCTTAGAACAAGGATAAGTGGAAAAAAATTAAGAAGGCCAATGTGGGGCAAAAATGTATCTTTTTACGCAGCAGGGCGGGAGGGGGGTTTGTAATTTAATGCTCCCAAGGAATTATTACTGTTTTTTTTTTGTGGAAATTTTAAAGAGGGATTTCACTGAGTGTCGGTTGTTTTGAGGGAGATCTTTAATTAAATGTTCCTCTCGAAACCATATGAGGCCCAGAGTGGCAATTTGATTTGTCAAAGTTTCTGGTGGACTTTTGTAAATAATTTGACAGTACCACCTGACCAGGTTATTTATTCTCACAAGGGACATCCGTTCGTACTACTCCCTTCTGGAACAGAATGTCACATGAAATGTAAATTGGTTTCATTCCCCGAGAGCCCCCCCGCTCATAAAATCATTTGGCTGACAAGTAGAACACGACTCGTATGGAGGTCCTTCAAAAAAAAAACAAAGTAACATTTTTCCCCCTCCCACTGTGCAGTCATATAATAAATTGAAAATGTCCTGTATATGGTGTACACTGTTCCAAGAACTGCTTTTGCGGTGTATCCTTCTGAGGCTAGTTCGAGGGTGTTTCTCTGCACACAGTGTCTTCAACTCCCTTCTTTGGGGGTTGTAATGAGTTGAAGATGAAGGGTTAAGTGTGACATGGTGTGATGGTTGCGGGGGAAGATATCTCCCCAGGGAGGCCGGTGTAATGTTCGTTTGTTTGCAAGGATACGCGACAGAATGAATTTCATATGATAACATTCACCCCCCATAATAGAAAAAGGAATTTAACATGGAGAAACTTTAGAGTTTTCTCTTTGCGTGCACGTTAAATGTCACACATCCCTGGAGAGTGATTTGCGAGAAGTGCATATAAAGGACTTGTTTTGCGTTAGTTTACATACACCCGTACACGAGTGGGAAGGAAGTGTTGTATTGTTCAAGCAGCCACATGGTGATCTTTTATTGGTGGCGTTGAACTATTGGCACGAACATAGACGAGGTCGCGGTTGATATGAGAATGGACGTTAATGATGGTCTGGATGAGGATTGTCATTGCCAGACAGTTATTTGTTCTACAGTTTGACATTGGATGACAGACAAAATTCGATTTTGTCGACCTTGCCTCTTGGGATGTCCTTGCTCATTTTCTTTCGCAGGCTCATTCACATTTTTATCTATAACGAGCAATGTGATGTTCTTCAGACTTCATTCTTCGTGAAATCAAAGGATGAAAGGATGGATTTTCTAAGTTAAGGCAAGGCTTTTTGCTTAGAAGTTCAGCTGCAGGAAGACTTTCTGCCTTCAAGTTAATGTCGATTCACAGGGGACTAGCAAAGGTCCCAGATATTTGGTAATCCTGTCGCAGTTCGCCATCCGGGTAACAAGTTTAGATGAAGCCTAAGACCTCCGTTTTGTATGATAGGATCGACTCTCTAGGAGAAGCCAAGGCTTTTTCTTTAGAAATTCAGTTGCAGGACGGCTTTCTCCCTCCAATATATCGGGGCTATGTCTCCGACACATCTCAATAATAGACGACAGTACTCCTAATCAGAGAGTCTTTGAAAGTTAGCCCGCCGGCTCACAAAGCGCTTTTCGCAGGACGCTTGGTCTATGTATAGAGGATGAAAGACAGTCACTGCACGCCTTATAGAATGGCTACGTCCACCTTATACAAACTAAACATAGGACAGAGTATTTTCTTCCTTTACCCCGCCTCAGAAAGCTACTCACTCATTCCTTTGACCAAGTTTCATTTTAATTTCTTCTAATTGCCTCAATCCTGATTAATTCAATCGAAAATCCTTGTCCAAATCCTTTCTCAACTACCTGCTAATTAGATAAGCTTTTCCCAGGCAAAACTTTTTATCGGTCCTCTTCAACGACCCATCACAAGGAGTTACCGTGCCGCTCACACCGAACCACACTAAATTGAATACAAAGTCATTCGCACCAACAGGAATTATTGGCATTCTGTCAAACCGAATTGTTTTGAGCTTATTCCTTAACTAACTCTATTAAATTTCACTGGCGGTAATCCTTTAGGGATTATCTGTCACAATCGAGAGCCGTTAAGTGAAACTTTCATAAATCCCCGCCGCCAAAATCAGTTTGGTTAAGTTTCTTCGACAAGTCATTCGTTGGTTTCGTCGAATAATATCGAACGAATGCCATTCGATCGAGGGGACTGGATGGAGGGGGGCGGAGTGTGCAAAAGTGTTGTCCTGTCGCGTGTAATCCTCTGTAGGAAACGAATTAAAATGTCAATTGTATCGATTGATAGAACGGAAGGAAACTTTACCGACAGCTTGGTTGAGAAAACTTTTAATGGAATTAATAACATTTTTCTTTATTTGTTTTTCTATTCGATTTTGTGTCTCGCTCTTGATTTCCCTGTCTTTGTTTGGTTCGTCCTGCCAGGTTTTTTTTTTCTCTTTGTTTTGGTTAACATAAGCCGAATTGTCATTTGTTTGGTAATTTTGTGCGGGGCAGGGGGCTAAAGTTCGATTCGATTCTCCAAACACTGGGACGAGGATATAAATGAAAGTTTCTCGCAAGGATAATGGCAGCAGAAAATAATGTAATTAGTTGGTAAGAGATTTTTGTGGAATGTGACAGTAGGGACGCAATGGACCGTGGACCGTGCCCCGTCCGTCCCCTTAGAGTTGATTCCCTGCTTCGCTCCAATAAATAACGAAACAACTTTATTAATTATCAAAGTAATCGAAAACGATTTCGATTTCGTTGCGGGTCTTTAATTGGAGTTTGAATTGTGAGCAAAGGACCACTGGGCCGAATCCGATTTGATGGTCATTTTTGGGGAGTGTGGGGGAATTTTTTTTTTCCTTGTCTCCGGTGTCTGTCGGCTGTCATTAGGTGGTAGTCACTTGGCATATGTTTCAATTAATCATGAGTGATTGCCTTTGGATGTTCTTATCGAAGGGCGAGCATGTGTATCTGTAACTGTTGGTAATGGACCACTGTTTTCATTTTTCCCAATCATTGATGGATGTGCGTCCCAAACAACAGGTAATGACATTTTTTTTTTTGACTGAGGAGTGAGTAATTTGATTTTCATTTTTGCAAGGGTAACAAATGGCTTAATGGGGAGTCTTTCGAAGTTTGTCACAAGGACAAGAAGGTCACAACGTTTGTGTTTTGAGACGATTTTGTTGTTTCTTCTTGACAGATGAAACTAAATGTGCGACTCAAATGATTGTACAGATGTAGGCTTTCGAAATAATGGACTTTTCCTGACTCCTGAAATGAAGTTGCCTCACTTTACATCCCCTGAGAGGGAAGTCGTGCTGTGGAGGAAACTATGATCGACTTTCTGTCTTGTTTTCGGGCTGCTGTCCTTATGCAGATTTCTCCCCCAAAAAATAGTTCGCAGTTCAACTAGAAAACTATAGAATCAACAGTTAACGTCTAGGAGTTACATTACGGTGTGGATTTGGGCCTTAACCAACAAGCGTCTCCAGCCAGCTCGTACTTTAGTCAGCTGCCTCCGCTTACGTGCGCCGCTTGAGTCGCGGTATTCCTCTACTGCGCCCTCCCTCGATCTGAATATTTGGTCTGTGGTGGACTTTCCTACCCTTAAGCCACACTGATATGGACCAATCAGGTTGTTGACGAACGGCTTCAGAGGTTCAGACAACACGGCAGATAAGATCTTATAGGCGATGTTAATGTTTCGAAAGATCAAAGTCATGCTTTTTACCATGAAATCTCCTTCCATCTAGGTTGGGCCCGTTTTTAACCTCAGGAGTGTCAAAGTGTCTGATCGAAGAGGAAAGTTTGTTTCTCAGGTCTGCAGTCTGCATCGTCATCACTTACAGAAGCTATAGAACTATGGAAAATCCCCTCTCTCTGTACCTCTATTGCCCCTCTTGAGGGGTCATGCTGTCGTCAGAATGGTGTAGGATTATTGTAAAATTTAGGAACTGCTCTCTCCATCTTCTGAGCTGATTCTCATCCGCGTTAAGAAGGAAACCGAACTCTTTACGGGGTGTCACTTGGAGCTGCTTCCAAGCTTGTTAGCTTTTGGCATGTTCCTACATTTCATGCGCCTTGTTCTGAGCTGAACTCCCTACTTTCAATCCGATACTGGGCTATTAGTTCGGGTTTCTCTCCATGTGTTCCTACTGTTTGTTTGGAAAACTCCTCGAGCCTTATTCTGAGCTGAACTCCCTACCTCCCAATGCGGTATTAGGCCTTTAGTTCGGGCTTCTCTACTGCTAAAACTGCTGCAATCTAAACGTTAAGTGAAATATGCACTCGGATATGTCTCTAGGTGTCTTTCGTTAGTTATGGGCTGCGGCTTCTACGTCTAAGACTCAGATGCCTGAGGCGTGGTTTGATGCACTGGAAGACTTTTAGGGTTAGCGTTATGGAGGTGTTGTCTGAATGAGTTCATGGACATATAGGAGAACACCTTTAGCTGGACGAGGCGTAGAATGTCCTGAATAGCAATGTTGTCAGCGGTGGTTGAAGAGTTGGTGGTTGGACTGTAAAATAATGCGCACGGCAGTGTTTAAAGCCATGTCGAAAAGTAGGATCGATAGAATAGGCGCCAAAGCATTTCTTCTTCAAGGCACTAGAGTCATGGCAGGCATTATTTAGCTTTAAAGACGCTGAGACTAGAAATGTATGCAAAAGTGTGGCGCAGTTAGAGGTGGTAATTTTGCCCGTATTGTGTTTAATTACACCACGGTAAATGCGAAGGATTTCAGCTCGGTTAAGTTGAAGCAATGGCTGTTTCTTATACGTATGTAAACCGAAGGTGGTTAGTCAGGTTTTTTTCCATTTTCATTGTGTCCAAATAAATAAATTCAAGTGACCAGCCTATCCGTGAAGTGCTTTAAGTTTTCTTTCTCTGACACGAGGCGAACAACCTTTCCCCACAACATAATTTTCCATTGTGCTCCACTCCCACCTTCGTTCCATTCTGCGTACCACACAACACAGAGCTTCTGCTGCTCCTTGTTATTAAGGACCTGTAATAAATCGTCGCTTCAACCGCACCTAACCGATTTAAAATTATAAATTGCATGCATGCTACATGCTTTTAAGGGCTTAGGGGCTCTACTACAATTTTCTATTCAGAAAAAAAAAAAATATACCCCAGCATCCATTGTCTCCGTCTCATGTGTCATTGTTCAGGAAAATATCACCGCTCACCCCCTGCACACATACGCAAATGTCCTGATTCACTTTTTTTTTCCTCCCTTTTCGCCGTTCATTGTCCGATTATTAATGAGGCTAGCTTAACCCAATTTTTTCCCCTCCCTTAGTCCTGTTTACATTTGTTTCTCTGCACCGAAAAATAAAACAGAAAAAATTGTGTTTTATTTTATTTTTTAGGGTTTCCTGTAACTTAACCCGGTTTCCAACAAAAGTAGCCCTGAGGACATTTTTACCAAGTCCCCGCACTCGCATCACTCGCTCTTGACGGAAGGAGAAAACTAATTTCCAGGCACGATGTGCGCCGGGCCAAAACCTTTAGTGTCAGTTAGGTAAGTCATTAGCGAAATGATTAATTTCTTCAGGGTGGTAGTGGGTGGACTCGGTGTTTGGGGATGAAAATGGTGGTGTTTCGAGAATTTTGTTTTTTTCTTCTTTTCCTTTTGTGGGTGTTTCTCTATTCGTCTTTTTTTTTAAAAAAAAAGTTTGTTACACTTTTTTTTTTGTTTCGCTTTTGTCAAACAGCGGTGGTAACAACACAAAAGAACGCTCGACAGCGTCCGACAAAGTTTTTTTTCTTCCTGGAATAAAGCCCTCCAGGGCGTTCGGTGTTATGGTGGTAAATTAGAAAAAAAAAAAAGTTTAAAAAAAAAAAGAGGAAAATGAAAAAACAAAGCACAGCAGTGCAAAGGAAACACACAAGGGAAGTCCGAAATGATGTGCTTGAGAAAGCGTCGTCTTCAATGAGTGGCAATGAGTTGGGTTTCCAACCAAAGGGGGATGACGTTGGCTGGCTTATATGGTGAGTTTATGGAGGGTTTCAGAGAGAAGAGGCTGCTTATGGTGCTTTGGGGATTTTAATTAATTTCTCCAACCCCTGCAATACAGTGCCTACAAACTTGTGTACAAGCAAAGATAAGCACTGTGGTTGTTTTTGGTTTGAGGTTTTCAGCGAAACAGGTGCAGGTGAAGAACGTTTTTAAATGATTTATTTTGCATTCGTTTTTGGCTTGAAATGGGTAAAGGTTAACTTTGAACTGAAGTGATGGGATGGTGGAGAACTTAAAGCTGTGATGGGGATTGAAGGTTTTGCTTTAAAATGGTGGAACCTGACAAGGGATACGAATACTAAAGAGAGGCGTGATACGACTTAAAGAATACTTTCAGTGTCGGTTGGTCCCTTGTCTTTCATGCACGAATTATACAGTGACATCGCCGTTTTGAGACATCTTGAACATGTAGAGCGAATGGTCGCCAACGCTTCGGCGTGCAGAGTCTTCAAGTATGATCCGGAGGGACAATGCAGTAAAAGTGGACCTCAGTCACCTTGAAGTGCTTAGTTAGAGGCAGTTAACTTACCACTATGCTCACAGGAGTGGCTTTTTGGTTGAGGCTCGGGTTTATCACGAACTGTAGCTCCATCTAAGCCTGCTTCTATGCCCATACGTGTTTCCCCAAAATACCCTTGCGAACACACCTCAATTACAAAATTAAATTGCAAAAATCTCCCCAAATCACCCGTATCTTACAGATCCAACAAATCTAGGATCGCAGTCAAATATCTCCACCTTCTGTCAAAAGAACATGCCACAGCTGGTCAATGAAATAAAACCCTTCACTCATTTTCAAATAAAAAAAAAATAGAAGAGAAAAACCTCAAATCAAAGACAAAGGACTAAACCCATTCCATTGCCCTCAGACACAAAGTCAAAGGAGAATTCTGACAAAATGTGTTAGAGGATGACATCACGACGAAAAAAGGACATCACCAGTGGGCAACACAAAAGGAATTTAATTCTTTTTAATGACCGCATTCGGATTGTGGTCAAAGTTTAATTAAATTAAATTTCCCGAAATCCCTGAGACAGGACACTAGTGTTTCGGTGATGGCTTCCGTCTGTTCCCTGTCGCCAGGAGTAGAGAACAAATGGAGAATGTAGAAAGACTAGACGATTGTCGACACCGTTTGCATCTAAATTTTTAATTGCGGTTTTCAGACGACATTGTTCTCGGTGTTTGTTTTGAAATCGAGATGTTTTGTCGAAAGAGGCTTGGGAGGTCGGTCCAATAGTCATGGTGTTGGGTCACTGTTGTAGAAAGGAATTTGGGGATATCATTGAACTTTTGATGAGTCAATGTCACTTATGGGTGCTGATGGTCTTTTAATTCCTGAAGAAGTTCACCTCTAGAGAGCGGGTTTGGTTTGAACTTTAACCATTGAAAAGCGTGAATTGACCGGTGGAAGCATTGTTTTTGTTTTTAAGTCGCTTTCCTTCAGAACATTGTCAAACTTTTGAACCAAAGCTTTGTCTTCAACATGACACTTTCTTTTATACTCACTTATCCAAGCCGTCTCGTAAACGTTAAGAAAGCACTGTCTGGGGCCGATTGGATTTTTAATACAGGAGACCAGGGGAATTATTTGTTGAGGAGCCGCTGTTTGGATCTCTTGGTTGGTTGATTGGTTTAGGGAGTGTCCTGAGGACTTACTTAGACTTCAAGCAGATCTATTGTGACCATAAAAAGTTTACTCATCGGAGTCTAACCAAGGGGCATGATTGGCTAATCTAGAAACCACAGAGAAAGGGATAGAAATCTTAGTCATTCCGCGTGGATTCCGATCGCAAAGTGCCTTGTGAGGATACTTGAAATACTGCAATACCCAAAGCACTCTCCTATTGCCTGAGGCTTTCGAAGAATTCTGAAGTCTTTATAAACCTCCAGATATCCCTGATAGATACTTCACTTAGTTCTTCGGTATCCGGGCAGAAGTGCCTTCCAAAGGATTTATGGCTGAGGTCGGAAAGAGCTGCGTAGTGGCAGAGGAAGTGGGTTGGGTTGTGTTCTCATTAACTCCCTCGTCTCCCCAGCCCCTGCAAAAGTCGACCTCACTTAAGCTTTGCTTTTTCAAGTGATAGCGCAGAATATTGTAACCTGTCATTACTTCTACAAGGATGGAGAAGCGTTTCCTGTCCTTCTCTATGAAAGTATTAGTTCTGGCACTGCTGTACCTTAGTTTTGCAGGACTCTAAGGATCTCCATCTTCCACTCGCTTCAGCTAGAATCCTGATCCATGCTTCATGTTTGAGTTTACATGGCGGGACTTCTACTGACTGATCAGCCTGCTCAAGGTCTGGGGCAGATTCTTCCCTTGCCAATTCATCAGCTTTCTTATTCCCTGGTATGCTCTTATGTCCAGGAACCCAGCATAGTTTTAGCTTATACTGTATGGCAAGAGCACTAAGCTCTTCGCGACAGCACTTAACAAGCTTCGATCTTATTTCAATAGCTTTTAGCGCTGCCTGGCTGTCAATGAAAAAGGTGATATCATCACGTGGTATTACCTTCATCGCAGTCTCACGGGCAGCAATTGTAAGGACTTCCGCCTTAGAAACGCGTTTGGTATTGTACTCCTTGTCTAGGTCTAGGTAGGACACTGTATAATCAGTGGTTGCATTTACTTACTTAGGCATGCTCCGTCGTGCTAGACTTCATTCAGCCATTCGTTTGGCTAATTCTCAGAGCACTTCTGGCCGCAGATTCCGGTATAAACAGTTCTAGTGGAAGCAGGTTGAGAATAACCTCTAGCTCTGCTGTTGGCGTGATTCTCATGGCAATTGGTGCTGCTCTCTGTGCTGATCAGTGTCCGTGCAACCGAAACGATTTAAGCAGGATCTAGTTCTGCAGACTAGGATGGCCTCACCATGTCGAGAGTTTCACAATGTTGACTGCATAGATTTTATGGCCACCTGACTGTCAACATAGATGATGATAGACTTCCTGACAGAGTTACGAGAATATCAGGTTGAAAAACGCTGCAGGTGTCTCCAGTATTAAAGGAGTGGTTTAACCCTCTGGATTCACACGAACTGCCAGCACCAGTACCAGTATCCATTATGCATCCGCTAGATGTTCTTCAGTACAGACTGTACCCTCATCCAGGTCCTCTCTTCTTGGTACTTTGACATATGTATGTACGTCAAGCGCATGGTCAAAAATCGCGATTTATATCGACAGTCAACCTGGGATCAGAGCCCTACACTTCGTTTAGGACCAGGTGTACCACGATGCTGGTTCCTCCTATCGGAACTGTCCACCGCGGCCTTCACATGGAAGTCAAGAACTCTCTCCAGTGTGTTCAATACACAGGAGGTCAAGTTTATTGACCTGAGATTCTTAATCAGCGTATGGGACACCTTATTTGCTTTGGGTATAATTACTACCTTCAGGCGTTGGGTGTTATACCAAGATCTTGACAGAATCTCAGGACCCAAGGCAGAATGTGCTTAACACATTGGATAGCCTCTTGAAATTGTGTAAGATACCATCAATCACTGGTGCTTTATATAACTCGAAACTGTGAACTGCCCATTCTAGCTTGTTTTCAATGATCAGATCAGTTGAAAACTGTGGTCACGCATTTTCAACGACAGACAGACAGACGTACAGGAAAGATTTAGAAATCTGGATCGTCAGGAATAACCATCATGGCAGTTAAAATTTTAAATTCAAATGCTTATTTGGTCAAAGAAGTTACTCTTTCTTTAGCTGACTTATTTAGTTGTAGTTTCTCTTCGTGTCCCCATGGACATATATGATACTATCTCCCACCATAAACCATAACCTTGCACTGCTTACAGATGAAGAAAGGAAAAACTAAGAGATCAGTCACCTCTCTCACATAAAGCTCTCGTTGCATATTTTTTGGAGACAAAATTTCTCCAAAGCCAAACTAGACTGCTTTTCCCCTTCTCTTTGCTGTCGGCTGAGTAGGCGACACAGTATAACCTAAACGTTCAAGGTGAGTGGTGCAAATTAGTTAACGCGGCTTCAATCGAGTGTCCGAAACCGAATCCGAAATTGTTTTTTTTAAATTTTGTGGCTCTTTCCTGTAAAATGTTTCAATGAAAAGAATTTTTATGTGATCTTAGCATCTTGGGTGTCAGTTTTCTTAATTTTCCCATTTCATTGGAAAAGGAAAAGTAAAAGAAACTTAAATTAAATATTGGCTGACTAGCAATTCTTGTGTGTGCAGTATGTGAGTGTGTACCTTTCCCACCCATTTGTGAGTCTAATTAGATTTTTCTCCCGGTATGGTTTCGCGAGTGAGAATTAAAAGAACTTGTCAACGCCAGCAAAGACATGTTTGTACTTGGATGATGCGACACGATAGCCACCACGAGAATAAATAGAGGGGGTAAGTGAAAATTTAAATTTGCATGCATTCAATTTGATTTATTTACCCAAATGCCAATAATTTTGAAATGGTCAGGCTTTTCAAATTAGACTTAGGGGTGATAGAATTTTTATTTGTTTTTTTTTTCCGCTTCCTATATGTTTTCGTGTTCAAAGACTTTTCTGGAGCTGATTCCACTCCTGTCGAATTTTCGGAGTTGTTTTTCAGATGTTTTTCTATTTAAAAGTTGTGTCCGTTCGTCTTCTTTTGCCGACTTGACTTAGTTATGTGGCCTAGCGTGGACAGAAACTCTTCTTCTTGAACAGAAAACTGATTTAAAATTCCTGGTTGTTTGGTTTTGTGTATTTACTTAGACCTCATGGGAAACTAACCAAGCGGTAGGGTTGGCTAATCTGGGAATCACCCAGAAAGAGATAGGAAGGTTCTCCAGCCCATGGAAGAAACTTCTGCCAAGAATACGCAGTCTTATGGTGGCTAGTGTGGGACATTCGCAGCAGGTGTTGGACGGACTCTATTCCCTCTTTGTCCCTGCAGCCTCTGCAGTAGTCATTGAAGAGAAATCCAAGTCTCTCCGCATGGATTCCTTTTCCGCAGTGCCCTGTAAGGACACCGGAGACGATTCGTATTTCCCTTCGAGATTCTTGGAGTTCTTCTTGTTGAAGGTTGGTCATTGTGATCTGGTAGTTCCACATGCGTACAAATGAAACCATCGCGTATTAGCCCTGCTCATTGTTTCCTCATCTATTTTTCTGTAAAGAGTGCTGATCGGTGTCCTTGCAACCGAAAGGGTATATGCACGATTTTGTTCTTCACCCCCCCTGGAAGGTACTTTCGCTATCGCATTTCCCGACATATCTTTGTGGCCTGGTACCCAGCATTGAGTCACCTTATGGGTCGTTGATATATCGTTGGGGGTGTGTCTGTAAACTTTTGCAAGCTTGGATTCTGTCGATGATGACTGCAGAGACTTGATACCCGCCTGGCTGTCAACATTGTCTCCTGACAATGTTGTCGATATTGATTAGCTTTGCGGGGTGTAGAATGGCACTTGTCTCGGCTTGAAAAGGGGTGTATCCGTCTTTAATTTTGAAAATTTGGTTTACCCTTCTGGATGCAAACATGATACCGGCACCAGTCGTTTGAAGTCGTCGGTGTAGAAGGCTAGATCTTCTTCAGTACAGACCGTAGCCTCATCCCAGTCCTCTCTTCTTGGTATTTTCTTATTCAAGCTTCTATCGAAGTCTGAAGTTAGAATGTTGTAGTCCGTATCTGTACTATGCTTCATGGCACTCCATCTTTAGAACTGAGCCGTGGCCATAGGTGTAAGTTGTCCATTGACCTGCTTCCCTCAGTCTGAGTCCTAGTTTTGCCGTTCTATTGCTACGTTGGATGTCGTCCGGAATCTGAATCTTGTTTCATGTGGGTGGGTGTTCATCTTATCGATCCTATTGTCATGGCATTTCTTCTTAAATGCCGTCAACGGGACTCCCATCTCATGGTGAGAGCATGAGCCTGATTAGATTCAAGTTGCACTTGACTAATGTCATCCATGTGAACGGAAACTGAAGTAAGGTTTTTGGATTTCAACAAATTTTGTACTCAAGGGTGTTGACTTGGCTTACCCCCACTGCAATAACCCCTCGATTGCTCGACACAATCATATCGTCGTGTTTGCGATAATGATTGACGAGATTGTTTGAATCTCGGATTGGAGGATGTACAGGATTGGCTATGTTTTCCCACCTGTCCTCCATCTGTTTCTATTTGATGGTGTTTCCTTGAACACTACCGCGACTAAAACGTATTAAGACCTCCAAAAGCAAATTGCAGCTCCAATCCTGGTTGCAACTGTCTACTGGCAGTCGCTACAATGTTATCCTTCCTCGAACGACTTCTACTACTTAATTTTCTGTCTCATGTGTGCACTTGCAAGCTCCATTCGACTACAATGTCCTCTGTCCTAACAACGACCATTTCAATCCATTATCCATCCGATGCTTGTCACCTGTGCCCCCACTAAACTTTTTATCCCTTAAACAATCATAAAATTGTCAGATCAATCACAATAAACATAAAATCGACTAACGTGACTCAACTGACATCAGCGTCAGCAATACCAGGCGGATGGCAACAAATCATTCTCATCCCCTCCATCTTGCCTAAGTACGTTGAAACACGCGCTTCCAAACTCCCATTGTGTACACAAAAGAATTAAGCAAACAAAAATATTTAAGTTGTGCCCCCCGCCCCAAGAAGGCGAGGAAGAGGCGGATAAAAAGCAGGTCCTTTGGCTTTCCCTGCATGCGTCTGTCATATCTTTCGGCGAAGACAAAACTTATTGACTCACTCATCACACCGCCACCCTATCCGTGGAGACACAGAAACACATATCCTCTTAAACAGCAGATAACATGACAAAAGCATCATCGCCCTCTCGTGCATATTTCCTTTTTAATCCTTAAATGCCACTTTAAACTGTCAAGTGACTCTGTTGGAACGGGGGGAGATTGCTGACGGCGGTGGCTGAGTCAAACAAATATGTAAAGGACACTTTGATACTTGTGGAATATTAGTTTAATTACCACACGCACACACGGCACACGAATGTATTTGACATTCGTCCTTATGTTCGTTTTGTTTTGCATTTCAAAAGTTGCAAGTCGTGTGGAACTCATCTTCGCCCATATAAAGGATTAAAAACTTAAATTAACATTGCGATTGTTCGGAACGTACAGATAAGCACAATAATGGGGTGGTGGATGTGGTTGGAGGCCGTTGAATGAGTAATGAGCTGGAAGCAGCTAGAGAGCTAAAAAACTGATTGTGGTTCGACTGCAGGGTCCTTGGAGATAATCCTTACTAATGAACTTTTTCTGAGGCGGCAGCCCCAGTGTAATGCCATTAAATATGGCCGAAAAGTTTAATTTGTCTCCGGCGTGCTTAGGAATTTTCCTGCAATCCGGGGTGAAGTTTCATTGCACGTGGGGTGGCGGTGTGTGTGTGTGGGGTTGAAATAGGATATCACGAATTAGAGGGGTGAAACAATGTAATCTTTGGGCTTTTTTGGCACTGCACACCGGTGAGATGAGGGGTGCATATAAATTGCGTTATTTTTCGGACGAAATTAGCACCTCGGGAGTTGGAATTCATTTAAGGACGAATGATACTGTCAGAGAGTCATTGTAATGGACCTTCAGGAAGGCAAGTTGGCTTGTGTAATTCGATTCCTTCGGTGGACGAAATGGAATTATGTATATCCAGTTGCTGGCATCGCATCGTGTCGTCGTCGTGTTGTTTAAAGTTGTGAAGTGTGAAAGTGTTCCACCTGAGGGTTGGTCGTTTCGTCGGGTGGACGATTTTATGATGTAATGTATCTTATAAATTGGATTTTCTTGGCGTCCCTTATTAATAAAGAATGCAGGGTGAGGGTGATGAGATTGGATGCGAAACGGGGGCGGGAGGAAAAATTCAAGTAAAAAACAATGAGAAGGCGCAAAAAAACAGGAAAATAAAATGTAACAGGAGGGTGTAAGCTACTAGTCACCACTGCTTCATGATCTTGTTATGGAGTTCAATCAATCTTCGTCAGTAGTAAATGTTTTCAAAGATTTTCCTTTTGACCTTGTCTTCGGGCGACTTGTAGATTAGACAGAGGGAGTTCTTTATGCTCCCAAAACTGGCTGCAGCTTATGAAATGAATTCTTAGCTCGCGACTAAGCATGGGTAAGACAGGAACTTAAACTCCTTTCTCTTTCCTAATTCTAACGACATTTCCTTGAGAACCTTCACTTCTTCTACGACCACTTCCCAAGATGTCATAACCAATCTCATGCAGCATACAACTTCCACTCACACCTTGCATTCAAGTAAATTTTTAATCAAATTAACTTGATAGCTTCCTCCAGCTCCTACGTTTTGTCCTTCACAAGCCTTCCATCTACGTTTACTTTTGAAGCAAAGAAAATTGCATTAGTTACTGTCTCCTGTAATTAGTTTATAAAACAAAAAGGAATCGACACTTTTGAGTACCTTGAAACTTTGTGTATGTAGTATGCTCTGCTGGAAATAATTTGTCATTTTGCTAAATTAACCGTTTGACGTTTAAGTTTTGAAGATACTTGTTCAAGGAGTTTTTGTCTTCGTAGAAAAGCTGTTGCCCACACTCTATCGACCCAGGCATTGATGAGAAGAAATTCTTTTAGGATGTGACTTTTAGTAAAATTACCATGGGAAACTTTTTGATTAGAATACATTAGATCTCCTGCCAATGAAAAGAGGTCCTGAAGTGTATAAAACGGTTGAAAAAAATTTAATATAATTTTAAGCCTCTGTAGTGGGTCTGTTTGCTTTTTAAACAAAGCTCAGCTTTTTTTCTGCCATCAGTACCTATCCATTGTTTTCCCAAAAATTGGATCATAAGGTCTTGATCAACCAATAGTCTTCACCGTTTAACTTGCCAAAGCCTGCAGCCAACACAGCATGATCCAACTGGTCCACACGATTGTGGCAATAAAGGTCTTGGTACAGACCTTACTTAAGGTGGCGCTTTAGTCCTAGGTGGACCTGGGCCTCAACCCACAAGCGTATTTAGCTAGCTGCCTCAAGTTTCCCACCAAAAAGCTGGTTACGGTCGCCTTCCACTTACGTGCGCCTCCTGAGTCGCGGTCTTCCTCTACTGCGCCGTCTCTCGGGTGTAGATTCGAAGATTTTGGATTTGGGATTGGTATCCATGCATGACCCAGCCACCTCAGTCGTTGGACCTTCACTAAGTCGTTGGCTAAGTCGATCTCACTGTACAGTGCTACTCACCGTCTATGCAGATGGGACTGAAATCTGCTTCCTCTCGAAACAGCCAAGGACAACCTCATCTGCTTTCGACAGAGTCCTTGCCTCTGCGCCTTAGAGGAGGACTGGAACGATCAAGGTCTTATAAAGGGTCACTTTAGTCGTTCGATAAAGGTCTTTGCATATCAATTCCATTCTTAGCCCAAAGAAATATCGGTTGGCAGGAGATATCCTTTGTTTAATCTCAGCGCTAGTGTCGTTGTCAGAATTAATAGCGGAAAGTCTTCATCACAGACTTTGTTGCCAAATTTTCTGGAGCAATCGATGAGCAATCGCCTGTTGCGATAGACGCATTAAGTTTCCGCCGTTGTGATGGAAATTTTCACCTTCGACAGCACCAACAGTAGCGAAAGACCAACATGATCCACAAACAGATTGATCTTTGAAGAGTGAAACTAAGAAGCCTCCAATCGTATTGTTCTGGAAGGTTGTCCTTTAGTTTCTCGGTGTTGTTGGGAAATGTCTGGACGGTGTTTCAGACGATTTGAGTCAACGCAGAGCCTTCAATTTATGGTCAGCCTTGTCCGCCAAATGGTTACTAGGCAGGGAATGGCCCAACCTCTCTCGACTCTTTATGTGTTTGTCCTTGAGTCTAGAGAACTCCGCTTCCACATGGTATTCACTGGCTAGGTGCACGAACTCGTTCTTTGGGTTGAAGATGGTATAGTGACCCCCACCGAGATCGGGGAAACTAACACAAACCATATCAGAATCGAGTTCGAATATCTGATATGGAACTTCCTCATGAGAGTAGCTTTCACAGTCCAGAGAGAAAAGATCGAAATGCGAATCCAACAAGGTGTTATACCCTCTCATCTCATAGCGAACTAGGATTGGCATTCGAGTTCCGAGATACTTTAGCGACTTCTTGTATCGCACCCAGAGAGTGCGTCATTGTACGCAATGACTTCCTCCAAATGGAACCTTTTACAGACAATTTCAAGAATTGTTTTCGTTCCGATCAGATTGAAACTCTTGACATCCGATAAGGGTTGATTGGATCTCGATGATGTTATTTGACGAACCATTGACTTGCAAGCCAGTGTACTAATTCAATTGTGTCGATGTGGTTACCGGAGCCAATTTCAGTGCTTCGTTAGCCAGTTGAAAAAATGTTTGGTCTGCTTGTCGTACCACGCGTAGAAGGGTTGTGCAATTTCCGTTTAGGGAATATAAATAGTACCACGGATGGTATAAGTAGCATCCCAAATCGGGAGTTTTGTGGGTCCAGCTGTAGCTGGCAGGGCACACAAGGCAACTAAAGACACACATGGGCTTGGGACCACAATAACATGTTTGAGAAAACCTTTGTAACCGTTGGTTACTCTCGAACACAAAAGACCAGGAGAACATTAGCTGAAAAACTAGAAATCAAATGAAGACAGCATTCGTCTTCATTTCTGCCTGTGGCGTCATCTCCTGCAAGGAAATGAACGAAAACAATGACCATTGGCCCAACTCGAAGATGCAACCCTTACAGCGCTCGACATTCAACTTAATTGGAGCGTGGTATTCTTACTTATTTCCAAGTTCCCACTGAGAGCAGCAGTGGCATTCTTTTGATGTTTTTTCTGAGAGAGAACGAAGCATTTTGCGTTTCTGGATTCAAATCAGATCGGCTTGCTTCTGAACTTAAACAGCGACCCTAGTGAAGTCGACGTTTTCCTTGAGTGAATTAGAAGCAAACTCCCGATGCTTAGGACGCCAAAGTCCAATGTGAACAGCTATGCAATATTCGCTGGCCAATTTTCGTGGACTATTTTCCAATAGTGTGGTCAACTATTCATAGCAACGAGTCGTACCCATTTTCTTCAAAAATCTTTAAGCGCCTTTGCAATCTGAGTTTACACCACGCTCCCCTTACGACCTTAAACAATCCTGTCTACAGTCACTTTAATATGACCACAACCTTACCGCAAATAATTGAAAGGAATTCAAAGAATCTGTTCACTGTCCACTGTCCACTGTTCACTGTCTACTGTCCACCCAAAGGACAAAGGAGTGCCTTTGCCTCTGTTCCAGCCACAAGTCTGTACCGCATCGACAAAACCCCTAATCCACTGTCAATTTGAGGAGTGACTGATACTTAAAACAAAAACCACCTCCGGCTTCTGCTCATTGGACTAAAGTGCTTTTTGAATTTTGTAAGCACACACACAGAGAGAGAGCGAGGAGTGTACTCCCTCCCACACCCTCCCTCGCTGGGGTACATTTTAGCATGACTTTGCTTATTTCTAAGCAAACAGTCGGTAGAACCTGTAGTGCCTCTGGAGATCCCAAACAATGACCAAACCATACGAATCCACGCAGACAGACTGCCAAAGACTGTGCCAGGGCGCTGCACATATTTGCCACTGTTAATTACACAGCATATGCAAAGTGCATCGAACTAAGCAATTAAGTGACTTCGGACGGACGGATTGGCAAATATAACTCTCCTCCAGCAGCACAACAAGTTGTGGTTAAAAATTTCCCTTCCGTTGGAGAGTCACAAAAACAACTAAACGCCAGAGATGAGGATGCCTCACCGAAAAGACAAAAAAAAAAGAAAAACCTTTCAATTCA
Source organism: Matsumyia berberina (assembly GCA_917880715.2). Classification (NCBI taxonomy): domain Eukaryota; kingdom Metazoa; phylum Arthropoda; class Insecta; order Diptera; family Syrphidae; genus Matsumyia; species Matsumyia berberina. The sequence continues at coordinate 114,447,965 of OU862872.1, forward strand.
TCTCGTGGAGGATGACCAAGTCATCGGTCGTCGTCGTCGTTGTTGTCGTCATAGTCATCGTGCAAATGGCCAAGTCATCGATGTTTTCTGAAAATTCCATCGAGGCAAACAAATATTCCAGGCGGCCCTCAGGAATGAGAAGAACAGGAATGGTGACCATGATGCTTTCAGTGAGATGACGACGATGATGATGACGATGGCGATGAGGTTTAGGGAAGAAGCAGTGACGGACTGAGACCGGCATTGGCAACAACAGGAAAATGCATTCAGCACTCATGTTTTATGTATTATTGGCTTCTGGCCCAGTGAAAACCCTAAACGGCAAAGGCAAAACAATCCATTCCACAGTCCTTACAATATGTGTCTTTCTCTCTGGTGGGAGCGACGCTGAAACACGTGGAGTGTGGCTTGTGGAGAGTGGAATCTTAGATGACCCCTAAGGAATATGCAAATTACGGCACCACCACCATTACCCACTTTGAGTTGTTGGCGTTTGTCGGTGTTTGCTGTGTGGTGCGCACGGGATCACAGTGGGGCTAGAAAAAGCAATACACATGGGGCGATTGGGTGTCTGGGGTAATATAACTGAGGTCTTTCGAGGAGTAAGGAGGCACAATTGAGCAATTTGCTTACCAATTTCTACCATAGCCCGTAGGTTAGAGAAGAAGGTACAAAAAGCTCTAGAAAGCTTGCCTGGTCCACTGTCGGTTTGGAGCACTGTGGAGCACTAAGCACGCACTCATCACTTCAGGCATAGCTCTTTTGAAGGAATGGGCTTAAGTTGTCAGTCTGTCGACTCTAAAAGTCTGCCACTCGATACCAATAAAGGGCAGGACGCACGCTTAGAAAGAACGTAGTAAGTTGAGGTTCTATTGCAAGACCGAAGTGGCCCACAGTCGATCTAGGTAGACCTAAGCTGGTGACTGATGTCGCCCTTCTATTTTCCTTCTCATCCAAGTTCTCCTTTTTTTTCATCTGGGCGACCAAACCCCGGAAGGACGATCACCTTATCCACCGTTTTCATGTGCTTCCCCCATCTAGACGTCAAACTTGTCGTTCCGACACAAATTCCACATCCAATGTCTTAAAAGTTCCTGTTCCGTCTTATAATCATTGCTTCAGTTTTCAGCGTGCTCCTCGTGACAGCTTGATTCCAGACATCTGCACTCCAAGTAGTGTCATTTCTTGTTTGCAATGTTGTAGAAGTGTGCTGTTTGTACTGCTTGCGGGTCCACACGGTTCGGCGTTAAACCCAGCTAGCCAGCCCGTATACAAACGACCATGCATCTGTAGCTTTCACCGAGAGATTTGCTCACATATTGAGATGTCATGTTTGCGGTTGCTTCGTATCAATTGACTTCCGTTTGCATTTGGCAAATCTGCTTTCTGCTCCTCCGTGGTCCTCATCCTTTCGGTTGGATCTCCATCATCAGCCAGCTGCGGCCACTCCGACTCCAACTACTATGACTATTCCTTTACTTTGTGTAGACACGGTAGCCTCTCTTTCTGTTCCGGCGGGAATTGTTGTTTGAGATGCGGATGGAGTTGCACTGGACATCTGTGTATTCTCTCTCTGTGTGTGTGTATGCATATCCCCCTATAGCTTGAGGAATTTGAATAATATTTTGTTTGTTTGTCCTTTGGGGCGTTGTGTGCGGCGATGGTCGGCCAGTGAGCTAAACGACTGGGATGACTGGTCAGAATCAGTAGGACCAGTGGGCCAGTGATTGCAACAGCAGTCAGCAGTCAACAGTCAACTCGTCTCTCTTTCCCAAGTGGACATGCTATGTTGTAAACTAAAGTGCCGAACTTGTAAACAAATAACATTAGTTTTGTTTACTGAACGCTTAATTGAAGGATGACTTGGATTGATTTATCAGCCAGAGGGGGGATGATGTACTGTGGTGTTGTATGCTTCTTGACGTCTGGTTGATTGGGGGTGGACCGAGGTGTGAGCATGGGTTTATTGTAGATTTCTGGGATTTCAATATGGACATGCAATTTGCAAAAGGTGCGACAGTTGGGGGATTAAGAGGAAAAAGGATTGTAGCCTGATGTGGGTTGTAGAGTTGCCAAAACCATTGAGATTTGTGTCGGTTGAATTTGTGATTCTACCCATTAAGTTTGTAAAAATTTGAATCCTCGGTTGAAAGGCAGTAGTTCCTGGGTATGAGTCCAATATCAGGTCAGCTTGAAACTACATATGTGTGGGTTTTATTGGGACGAAGCGGATCGATAGGATCAAGTTTACAATTTTCTGCTTTTACTAGAGCTACCTACAGGCTTAAAGACTGAATATTGTGTGATTGAGTAGTCTGTAGAGTAGGCCCACAATTGAGTTCATCCACGATCCCGGTCAGAATTCAGAAAACTACAAACCATTTTGTCTGAATCAGAGTCCGCATACATTCCAATCCTAGCTAGCCAAAAAATAACTTCTCAATAAATTGAACTGAGCCTTTGGGGCCAGAATTTTCGATCAGAAGCGTCTCAATCTGACTCCTGGCCCCTTCGTTACTCGAATCGAAAACACCAAGCACGGATCCCTCTATGGTCTCTTTTCATCCTGTTTTGCACTTTTCCGGTGCATTTACTTGCATCCTGTCAGGCTATTTTGATAGGGTGTGGTTACCTTTTTTGTAAAACTGCACAGGAACCTGCAAAGAAAGATTGGTAAGTCTCAGACTAAAAAAAAATAAATAGCTGGCGCGACAGCTCGGGATTAGCCAAGGCCTAGCTTCTCGCAACCATTCATGTTGTGAGTGTTACATTTTTCGCAAGAATGTCTCAGACTAGTTGTTGCCTAAACTAGTGCGAAAATCACTCTTCATGGGTTTTTTTCTCAACACTAAAACTCAGTTCTGGCAAAAAAATAATGAAGCATTCGTGGATGTATCCTTAGTGGATTCAGAATCTTCTCATATCTTTGCAGAACATCTGATGGCAACCCTGTACATCCTACATACTTCTAACCAGACTATCGTCCACTAACATCCATTGAAGTGACTTAATTGCAAACTGAAGCTTGTTTACTACTCGAATTTTCTTCTTCTTCTTGCCTCTCCCAGGGAACATTATCATTGATGTACTTTATGATTTCGTAGTAAATATTGGTCTCCATACTAATTGACAGAGAATTTCAATCATCCCAACCTGAGCAGACAGACATGTAGGAATTTAAGTAAATTAGTCTCTGGCAAAAAAAGGCTGCTTGCTGTTTCTTCCTTCCTTTAGCTAAGTGCCATTTAAATTTAATCACTTCAAAAAGAATAAAAATGGAAGAGGAAACTAATGAAGCACAAATTAGAGTGACTATACACGATCGAAAAGAAAAAAACCGTTCGCGACAGGTAAAATGGTAAATTGAGACTCAAAGTAAAGGACTTTCTTTGATTAATTGCATATAACCTGAGAATGTTGCATGTAGACATGGATGTGTGTATACGTGTACAGCATGGCAGTGTTTTAAGTGCTGATGCAGACTCTTTTGGCATATTTAATGGAAAAGGCAAATTAGTTGCATGGTGTACTTTTCTGTCTCGGTAGGTATTTACTTTCTCGTGTTTCTAAAAATTTCAAGAGGACTCTCTGACTCTGTTGGAGTAAGTGTTTTTCCTTTCTCCACATTTCGACTTTGTGAAAAGGATCTGGGAAGTGAAGAGCTTACTGGCAAAGTTAGGAAGGAATAGTATGGTCAACTGAACCTTATGGACTGATACTAACATTTAAGTAATGGTACTTCGACCTAAAAGATCTTTTGTCCCCTGCATTGCTTCGCCTTATCTGGGAAAACATTCTTAGCGGAAACCTCGCTTTACTCCTTCATTTGGTGATCTAGTTTGGTTTTACCATCCAGGTATTGAAACTCCCTACTCTATCGACCGGTTGTTCAGTAATGCGAAATTGTGTCGATTCAGCCCCCCCAACATTCGTTCCCCGCCACCAAAGCTATTCAGGTCCATCATTCTGTGAGAAAGTAGGCATATGCTACCAGTATGCCCATTGAATTCTTCCCTTTTTCTTCGACAAGCTCTTCAAACAACCTTCACTGGCGGTAGAATATAGCCTTTCAAGACCTTCACTCTTTCTCTTCCATTGACTGTCTATGCAGACGGGACCGAAAAGTCACCCGAATAATTTTCCTCTCGATACAGCCGAGAGGAACTTCATCCGCTTTTGACAGAGTCTGCCGTAGAGCAGGACTGAGACAATTAAGGTTCGAGACTGGGACTTTAGTCGTTCGAGAGAGGGCGTTGCTACTTAATTACCTTCTTAGCTCAAAGAAGCAGCGATTGGCAAGGGTTATTCTTCGTTTGATCTCAGCGCTAGTGTCGTTATCTGAATTGATAGACGAGCCTAGCTAGACAAAGTCCTTAAATACCTCAAAGTTATGTCTGTCTATAGTGACGTTTTGTCCAAGTCGACGGTGTTGAGTGTACTTTCTTGTTGACTGGATATACTTGGTCTTTCCCTCATTGACCGCAAAACCCATCTTCGCCTCCTCTGTCACAATACTCACGAACGTAACAATGAATCGTCTGCGTATTCGATTAATTGGTCGAACTATTGAAAGATTGTGCCTCTGGTGTTGGTGCATGAGTTTCGCACTATTCTTTCAAGAACGATGTTGAAGAAGTCGCATGTCAGCGCGTCGTCATGTCTAAATCCTTTTTTGCCATCAAAGGTCTCGGTGGGGTTTTGACCGACCTTGAAGGAGGAGCGATCGTGGATGGAGAATGCATCTTCCGTGTTTGGCACGGATGCCAAAACTAGACATGGCTCTGTATAGCTCGTCTCTATATATGCTGTCATAGGCGGCCTTAAATTAGATGAAAAGGTGGTTCGTATCGATTTGAAGTTCCTAGGTTTTTTCCAAGATCTGTCGCAGTGTGAATATTTGGTCGATGGTGGACTTTACTGACCTGAAGCCACACTTATATGGACCAGGTTGTTGACGAACGTCTTCAGACGTTCACATAACACGGCAGATAGGATCTTTTAAGCGATTTTGAGAAGACTGATGCCTCTGTAATTCGCGCAGTTCAGAGGGTCTCCTTTCTTGAGGATCGGTCATTGTTTGAGGTTCCATTCATCGGGCATACTTTCCGCCACCCATATTTTACAGATGAGTTGGTGTATGCTCCTTACCAAGTCATCGGCTGCCGTTTTGAACAGCTCGGCAGCTAGGTTGTCAGCTCCAGCAGCTTTGTTGAACTTAAGCCTAGATATCTTCATTTCGTCCAGGTCAAGTGGGCGGAATTGTTGGTCTTCGTCTCCCAGGTTGAATGGTTCTCTCTGCCTCACAGCGGGATTTTATTTGGCGTCTCCGTTAAACAGTCTGCAGAAATAGTTCTTCTATCCGATGAAAAGCCCTTAAATTTGACACAGTTGGCAAAAGTAAGTGGTCTGCTGTGTAGGCTGCATAGGTTCGAAGTCCAAGAAATTTACACCAAACATTTTTCAGGGTAAAATCTCTCATCGAGGAAGAACGTATGTACATGAAGTTTGTCATAAAAAACCTTTTAAACTGTCCGATCGAGTGCTTTCTTTCCTTTTACTCTAACTCGATCCTCCCTACAGCTTGCGTAGCTGAAATAGGAACTTCAAGAAGCTTTCTGTAGTCGACCTGTGTTATGCCACATAATGTCCTATGACATATTTTTGATCCAGTGAAAACATTTTTCAGAGTACACTAGGGTTCTTGGATGTTTGACAGCATTCAACTGCTAATTTGTTCAACTCCTTGCAAAAGGTGATCCTTTAAGACCTCCATTCTCCTTCTGCCTTTATACTTATGGCCTATCTCAGTTCAATATTGCATCATGCATGACGTTTAATTGATTGAAAAATTGGTTCTTTTCATCCTCAATGGGCGGGTCTCTCTGTATAGTGGTAGTATTGCGTTACCTTTTGTTCTTCGTTAAAATCCTCCGATATGTCGCTGTTAGAAAATTAGGTCTCTGTGGTGTTTCCACTCCGGGAACTCATGTACTGCAGAACGACTTTTGAGAGCCAATTATCACACAACGAAGCATCCGCCTTCTAATTCGTCGACTTTGCAACGATTGTGTAAAATGTTTAGCGATTTTCAAGTGTCAGCCGAGCAAACATTAAGACACACAGATGCACAGTCTGAGCAGCCCTATAACCTCTCCGACAATGGCTTTCTCAGAGTATCGCCTTTTTGACTGCAAAAAAAAACCCTTTCAATGAAAACCCATTTCTTTAAAAACGAGTGACAACCGGCCTAAAACTCATTAAACTTAACACTTTGCTCCGAGATGACGCACTCAAATTAGCGCTGACAATAAAAGTCCAACTAAACTCCTCTATCCAATGCAATTACGATCCGCAATCACTTTCGTCTTCCACAAAACCGAACCGCTTAACTTTCATTACCTCTGCGGATAACTCGAAAGCCCCTGAACATGTCCCCATTAGGGCACAACTGTGTGACAAGTTGTAAACGAACAGAACAACCCAGAAACCCCAAAACGCACTACACCGCACAAACAAACACGACAAAACAGACAGACGCTCTCACACAAGGAAACAAATCTGCTGACATTAATTCCGTTAATTTAAACTCATTACAAACAAATTGAGAGTAGTTTCCAAATAGGATCTGTCTATTACCCACAATCACATACAGTACAGACCTCTCATGCTGCACTTCTCTGTGCGGGTGCTGAAAGGACATGCCAGCAAAAAACCGTACATATGTACATCTCCTCTGGTGGCACAAAACAAAAGCAGCGAACGACCAACCGATGCTTTCACAGCTTTCGTCCTGTTAAGTAAATGTCATTAATTTGTTTATCCCGACGAGACGGACTCGCAGAGTTGGTAACTTTATCCCTTCCCGCCGGCTGTCCTTCATCCATTCAAGATCCTTAATTGAAAAGCCAGTGTTAAAAGTAAATATTGTCATTAGTTTAAATAATTATGTCCTGCGTTCCGATTCTTGGCCCTCTTGGCACCCTCACACCAGACTTTCGCAGGCATCCCAGACCAGAACATCTTTCGTTTATCCTTGCTCTGTGCCATCCTTGAATGTAATAACCAACAAACTGAATTCGGGATCTGCTGTTGCTCGGCCACTGCCACTGCCACTGCTTCTGTTGCGTTTATTATTTTTAATTCGATTTCACCTCGCACCGCCCCCTGTGAACAGTAGAAAATGGGCGAAAAAAAAAAGGATAAACACAGAAGAAGGAGGGCAAAAGAAAAGCGGAAACTAGAACCAGGACTCGTCCTAAATGGATACTAATGGGCTAAATGGACAATTTCATTTGATGTTGTGTTTTATTTCTTTCCTTGTGCTTCCACTCCTGCTCTCTGTGCGTCGTTTGGTTTTCTTTTAGTTTTTTGTCTCAACGACGAGGACGACGGCAAGACAGGGTGAGGATTGAAGGCCGTACAGGCCCGAAGAATACCCATCGGAATGAATGGAGCTTATTTAGTGCATCTCCCAACCAAATAGTTGTTGTGTTGTTTTACAAAAATGTATACGCCAGCTGTAGATGAGTTTTCTTTTCTGAGTGTGTGTTAGTGAGTGTTGACACGCGCAATTACTACTACCGCTGCCGTATGGCATAAATAAATTTGACTTAATTTGGTTTTGACTTTTAGTGCAGTGTTTTCGGTGGCCTGGACTTGCAGGAGAAGAGTGCTGTCATCGTTTTGGACAATAAATGTCAAGCGGTAGGTTAAATGGTCGGTGATAAATGTCAAGTTGGGACTTTTATTGGGGCGAAGGCAGTGTAGAAAGTTAGCATTGATTCAAGGTGACCATCACGAAAATTCAGGCATATCGACCTTTCGATATGATGGGAACCTACGACTTTAATTAGTTTGTAAATGATGTCAACATGAATCCACTTACAACCTACTTCGACAGCTGGCTTTGCTTAGAGAGATCCTGTTCGCTTCCTTGCGAACAAAATTGAATAGACCGCGCAAGTGGTTCTTTCACCAATTTGTCAACAGAGCTCAATGTCGGAACATCTGTCCACTTCACTCTATCAGAGCCCACACAAACAAACCAAGATAAGGACTTAAAATTATTTGCACGATTGAGTTTCAAACACGACAAATCCTTCCCGGCCGGCATGTCAACAAATAGCACCGCATTCGTCTTTGAATTTAAAACTAAAAATTTGCACACATGCATTTGTGCATGTAAACATCGACTTAAGCCAACATCATAGATCCTGTCACAAGGATAATCCTCGATCTATTCATACCTGGTTGTAACTGGGAAAAAGACTAGAACATCAGAATACTGATAGACACAAACAAACGAAACAACAACAGGAAAACATTACAATACACCCGGCACAGACGCAAACCCCTCATAAGGATAAGGATCACAATTCACACTGTAGTAGAGAGGACAACATCACAACACAACTCATCAATATTGTCATCAGCCAGCGACAACAATAACATGACCGCAGGGACAGGACGAGCCTCGACAATGACAATTTCCCCAAATGTCATTCATTTGGGCATGAATAATTCTCGTGTAATTCGATGACAATAAATTCGCATTTTGGTATTTGCTGGCAACTGAAAGTCCTCAAGGATCAGTAGCCCACACAGACGGACACACCCGGTGACAGATTGCAAATTTTTTTGTTAAAGAACCTGAAGGAAGGATGACAATTTTTCAATAAAGCAATTGATTCGGACTTAGGAGTGCAAAGAAAAAAAAAAATAGGAGATGAAAGGACGAACATCCTCTCGCAGGGAGACTATCATTATCGATTGTGTGGGTATTATTGATTGAGAAACTCAATTTTTGAGTGCATCCTTGCGGCTAATTTGTGTCCTCGTTGCCTACATACTCGTACCTGATGGAATGAGCATTTCTCATGTACGCATCCTGGGAAGGAATTATTTTTATCATTTAAATTTTCACAAGGACTTTCTGCAAAAAAAAAAAACAAATTCACATGCAAAAGTTCATAACCACTCTCGTTGACTTTATAAATACGCAATTCCGATATTAAGGACATGAAACTGATTGAAAATTCGTGAGCCCTTAGTCCTAGGAAGGATAACCTTCCGGTGTTCAGTTTGCACACGCGTGTGTGTGTGATAGGAAATGATTCCCCTATGAGATGATAATATCCTCTTGCTAAGTGGATAGGTTCCGAGTGTGGGTTGAAGTTGCGAGTACCGCAGAGGATTCCTTTTATGGATGCATAAATTATTATTTCCGCTTCTGTAATATCCTTCGAAGAAACGGTGGGCGAACGACGAGCGAGCGAGAGAGGGCGGACTTAGGCCTATCACTAATGGGTTTTAGTGCATTGAAGCGAATTTTTCCCGAAGCGTGTAAGAGATGAGATGAGTTTTGTCGGAAAGCTATGAGTATCAGCGGTAGAGGTTGGCGATACAAATTATGAAATTTTGATTATCGAGGGAAAGGATCCAAAAAGTAATCTAGGGGATTTATTAAGGATGCGTGTTGCGTGTGTGTGGATTTTTGTGTTTTCTTTTTTATAAAAATTTCATCAGGCAATTCGAGGCTGTGTCGGTAATAATCCTTAAGAGATGAAAGGCGATTTTGAATGGTATCATCATTCTTTGCCTAGATGTTGGCGATAATGACTTGAGGGAGCTCCAAAGATCAGAGAAGAAGTTAGCCTCTGTTTCTTGAGCTAAGAATTTATTCAGTTGAATAGCTCTGTTGAGCTCTGGGGAAATAATTCAGTTTGAGGGACAGGAAGACACACGAAAAAAAGGGAGACAACTTGAGGATGCAGTGGTCAGAGTCTGAATTTCTGTTCCAGAAAAATGGTGAATGTCGTGATCGAATACCTGAGAAGGGGAGAAGTGTGGTTTGAATAGGTTGCCAAGGAATTTTGACTCAGATAGTAGGCCAATTTGTTGGTCGCCGTGGCCCAGTTGTTAGTGCTGAGCGAGCGATGTGGGTTCAAGGCCCAGCCGTGTCCATCGAACATTTTTCCTGACACCACCTTTCGTCGCCAAGCCTCCGGGAGTACAATTTGTCACGAAAAAGCTTATCAATTCGCCGTCGGAGTCGGCAATAAATTGTAGGTCCCTTCCATTCGTGCGAAAATCGTGACACGCACAGCATGAATGGTTGCGAGAAGCAAGGCCTTGGCTCATTCCGAGCTGTCGCGCCAGTTATTTATAGCTTTTAGTAGGCCAATTGTTTTTTAGACAAATGCTAGCGTTTGACAAGAAAAATTGGGGGAAAGAAGGGAAATATCTTAAACGATGGTTGCGCGAGTTAGATTAAGAAAGTGATCCTGATGGGCAAAGCTGCTGAAAGAGCTTAATATCGAACTACTTTCTCGAACTCGAGCATGAACAGTGTAACCCAAAAAGGATTAAGACCCCAATAAGCAATTAGTTCCGACAATTTGTGCTCCTTTTTTAAAAAATCCTCTCCAATAATAAATAAAATGAGAATTTCCCCACAAAATCGCACCCGATATCCTTGAACTACTTGAAATCCTTTTTTTAGTGTTCCTAGGTCAGAAAATCTGAAAATTTGCTACTCTAAAAGTTTGATTCGAGTAAATCGGTCCGCAAACTCATCTCCGCATCTGTACATGGGGTAATTATGTGAAATCCCTTCTTGTTCCTCTCCTTCTTCGTCCACGACAACATTCGTCCTGGCTTCACTGTTCACTCAGATATGAGAGATGATTTTTAATCATACTCATGCTTATGGCATGTCCTCCAATCCCAAAGGATAACATGTTTTAATTAAAACGTTTAATCTCTTCCAATGCAATGATTTTAAGCCATCCTAGGACTCCCATACCACCCTCCACCCCACCCGTACTCCACTGAGTGTGATCCTTTTGCAAATCCTTTTTTTGAAAATTAAATTGTCATCAGTAGCATAGGTTGTTCAAAGGTATCCTTCTCCTAGGAGGCACACACATATACATACATCACACCCACCCACCCACTTCTGCCGGAGATTAGAGTCACAAATATGTATGAATTTTTGTGTGCAAGGTTGGCATGAGAAATTAGGTCACCAGGATGAAAACTTAAATAAGTGTCCGGCCATTTATGGAACATGATTACACACTTAATCTAAGCTCCGTTCATCCTTGTTCGTTTAAGGTGAGACGCTAGGGTGGCTTCGTTTGCCACTAGTACGGGGTTTTAGTGGCACAGCTTCACAGCACTGAAGCTGTATTTACTTTACGAAGAGAAGCTTTTATGCGGCGATGTTTTCGGTTAATTAATTGTCCAACCTTCATTAAGTTTTGTGTCCTTATTTTGATGAAAAGAATGTGGGTAAAGATAAAAACGGATCAGGCGGGGGTAAGATGACAGTACACAATCTGTGACCATTGGAGCTTAACCACGCGTGCGAGAGGCGATATATAGGAGAGAAGACAAAAGGTTGTGCAAGTGGAGTGGGTCGGTACGCAATTTGTGGCCATTGATGGTGAACCGGGTGTGGAGAGAGATGGGATTAGTTGGATTTTTAGGCGTGTCGGTATCTGTAATAGTTTTCTGTCACAATGAGGTGTTTCGGAGTAGATGAGAACAGAAGCCTACCTCTCACGCATTGGGTGGTTTAGATAAATTTTTAGAAGTTTCTGAAGCAAGACCTTTAGGAGGTGTTCATCTCGAAAAATGCACTGCGGCCCTCAGATACGGTCCCGATATGGTATCTCTTCCCGTCCAACTACTTTATGGATTCGGAGTATGAGATTTTAAGATAAAAGTGAAGTTTCTAGAAGTAGGTTTGCTCCTGTTCGACATCGTCCATTAAATAGTCGAGTGTTCCCGGAGTTTGGACCTCTTTTCATCAAAATAGTATGCTGTTCCTTGCAAAGGCGATCAAAAACTAGTGCAAGTAATTCTTTAGGACACACAAGCCATCATTCCATCGAATATCCCACCATTAGTAGCCCTCTTCCTCATCCCTGTTTCAATTCTTCTGACACCTAATTTCACTATCAATTCAAGCATCCATCAGACCATACATTCATCAGTCTTACCTCCACTCTTTTCAATCCAATACACATGGCCGATTTCCCATGCCTCTAATCCAAACAAAAACCAAAAAAAAAAAAAAAAATTTTGCAATTTTGCGCGGCCGTTTGGAGTTCTCCTGCAGCTGAATGCTGGTGAATTCCATAAAATCGGATTAAGGTTAATGGATGTCCATTATTGCGTGTGTTTGTGTGTGTATGAGTGTCATCTGTCGTTTGTCGCATCAAATGCAAATGACATTGCACAGAAGTGCAGCACCACACAAGCCACAGCGTACCACCGACTGTCAGAAACACACACCCATCCAGTCGTAGACAGACAGACGTCCCCGCAATACAGAACGACGTCCAAATTGCTGGACAAATTTAGTGACCATTTGGCAAAATGGCCAAAAGCCAAAAACTCATCCTCCTAGAGGAGCATCCAATCGGTCGTCCTGTTCGAATTGGAAACTGGGAACATTTTCTTATCGCGACCTTCACGCGAAAATTTCCAATTGAGCCGTTTCGGATTTGAATTTGTTTTTGCTGCGGGGACCCGATCCCGAGGCTGTTTTGGTGGTATTTGCAGATGATTTGCATATTGTTATGGGTGCACGGATTGAAGGAAGCCTTGTATTGAATGTCTACGCTGTGGCCATGGAAACGGGCAATCAGGAGTGGACATTCGGCATTGAAAGTGAAATTGAAAGTCTCGGAACTGAGCGTGGTTTTGTTGGATAATACTGAAGGCTTCGAGTTTTGTTTGCATCCTCATCCCACAGTTGTACGTGTCGGTTTTCAAGTCGCGCATATTAAAAATAATATTTGCCGCAATCTCCAGTTTTCTCTGTGTAAATCTGTTGGTTGTTGTATCTTATTTGTCTATTTGGTGCACCAACGAGCTTGTCGCGCGGCATCGCTTTATCTCCTTCGGCGTTGATTCTCGCCCTCTTTTGTGTTTGCTTGCGCGTCTATTTCGTTCCAATTGAATGTCGCCGACACAGCTTGATGATGGTTGTGGTGTTGGTTCGGTTGCAGCAGGTAACCAAAGTGAATCACCTGCCAGTGGTGTACCTGGCACCTAATTACTGCGGCGTAGTTTTTTTTTCTCTTCTCTTCCTCAACGCGGTGATTTTCTTTTGAGAATTTCCGCGGCGTTGTTCAGGTCCTTCGAGGTGTTATTAAAATGTCAGTCTTGTATGTTTATTTTCTTCCCAGTCTCCAGTAGAAACTTCACTTCTAAGTGAGATGCTGTCGGTTGCAATGGAGACTCCAGTTGCATTGTCATTGTGGTTGACCTGTGGCACAGTGTATAATTAGTTGTACTTAAGGATCCTCTTAAGAAAGGAAACAACGTAAGAAGATGAGATGAAGATATATGGTAATTAGGGATCCTATTAGGGAATAATATCTTCTTTAGGCTAGAGGAGGTGCAAAAAAAAAAGATCTAGGGGATTCAAATCTCATAATTAGCGATCGGATTTTGAGGGACGGGCTTATATTTTAATCTCGTTGGGATTTATTCCTCAAAGTAGTTGATTTAAAATCAGTGAACTGAAGGGAGATTTATATGAAATTCTAGACTCCTGGACTGTCCTGAAACCCAGATATACACACAGTGTACCATGAATAGCCCTAGCTCAACACAGAGCAAAGCTATGATGAGTTCGTGAATATGAGGGCATATCTGCGCTAGGCATAAACCATTCAGTAAAAGCTGAAGCAAGGAAAAGGTTTCTCTTGCAAGCGCCTTGAGCATTCATAAAACGACGGGAAAATTCTGGCCAATGCACGTCAAGGCGAGAACTTAAACACTGAAGAAGAATTCTTTCCAACCTTGTAAGAGTAGTTATGGGCATTGTTTTTCTTTAAAGTTTGCTCAGTTCTATGGTGTTGAGAGTCGGTTAGAACCAGAAGGGCCTCAATCGTATCGTCCGTTTCTTATGATCATGGAGCCCTTGAGGAAAACTCAACTCTTAATGTAACAGAGAGCCTCACACTCACATAGTATATGTTCTGCGGTTTCGTATTCCTGTCGGTGGAATCGGGAAATTCCTATCTTTCATAGATGATACCTCAGACTGCAGTATCCAGAGAGGAAGCTAGCGAGACCTCGAATATCGTCACTACTGTGTTTTAGGATGTTTTTTTTAAAAGTTTTGTTTGTCTGATTCCTTGTATATTATCCCAGTATGATAGGTAATTGCGTTTTTCCCATCTGCCTAGAATGGTTTTAAGCAAAGTATTTGGAAAGCCACAGAAGGGATAGGCACCTACGTACCTTTCGTTAGATCCCCTTCTGGCTCATTGCTCGCCGATTTCATTATCTTCGATGTCTCTGGGGCTTAATATCCACTAGAGTTTGACTTTATTTTGCTTAAATAAGTCTTGGAAAGGACTGACGCAGCCGTCGACATCTTTTGAGCTAAGGTAGTGAGAGCCCAGTGCTTTAAGCGCTGCTTGACTATCGCTGAGTATATTGACGGTTGTATCTTTAATCCCATAGAAGAGCTTGGTATACAGCTTGACCTGGAAGACACTGGGATATATTCCGAGGGCCAAAGACCCCCTTCCCAATACCAAAAATGATCCGTATATCATACAAATCCTTTGATATTCACCAGAGGATCCCCCAGACCAAGCTATTCAAGATTATTCCTAGCTCAGGAAAATTGGAAAAAATTGTTGAAATTGTTGAAAAAATTGACCCAGCAGTCTACTTGGCAGATTTTGCCACTTTTTCGACGAAGACGTACAGAGAAGTTAATCCAAATAGTGCCTCTTTAACGCTGCCATAGGGCAAGATCGCATAGCCACAGGATACCAAGGGACGAGGTGCAGTAATTCGAATCTCAGGTTTCATTGACGTCTGTGAGGATGTTTTTGTTTGCTCAATAAACACACAATCCACTTTCTCTGCCTCTATCCAGTCCTCTCTTGTCACACCCATAGACTGATTGGGAAACACTTCCAAGATGTCGTAGAACTATGTCTCAGAACTATGTATGTACCTTAGAAACGTAGAACTTATCCGATGCCTGGCTAAAATATGAATGACGAGCTGTCTGTGAACCACCTCTTCCAAGTCTCTAAACCCCATTTTGGATCCAAATTTGGATCAAGTCCATACCTAAATTGAGGCAAGGTCAAGCTTCTACGTACTCGATCTTAGGAAGTACCACGATAAATGATTAAATTTGCTTAATTCAATGTAGCAACAGGGTAGGTCCGGCATGTCATTGGAGGAGCAGACCAACTAGACACAGAAGAACAATCCCAACCCGCAGGTCCTTCCTTGGTTCTCGATGGGTCTAAATTGAGTCTTAATGGTTCCTGAACTCTGCTACTGCATATAACTCTTTGTGGAACATAAGCATGTGAAAGCCCACCCATGCTAATGTTGAGTATCGTGTGCCAATAAAGAGCACACTCCTGCCTGCCTTGTAATTGTGATCAGTGGGATTCAATCGTCACTTCTACTGATCGTCACTTTTAGTTCACATTCTCTGAACTATCGATACAATAGTCATTCAATGCCCTCTCTTTTTCAAAAATAACGCCAACGAAGTGTGTCCTCAAATGATACCAGGGACGTCCTTCTTTATCATTACCATCTGCCCACAGGCAATAACAATTAAAGAATACTCCGTAGCTCTCATTCAGCACTTCCTGGTCGGCTAAGAAAACATTTTCATATTCTTAATCTCGACCACGTGGGTGTGAACAGAGTTAACATTGTGGCAAACCCCCTACCAGGTATCACTACTTGCCCGGCTTATCCTTTAAAAAGGACACAACTAGATTACAGATGTATTCGTCCTGAAAGAAACCCGAGATTATCCCTCACTCACTGTAGTTCATTAACATCCATTTGACTAGCTAATTACATGTCCCCTGGAGTAATACATGCAGGTGTCACCCTCTCGGTCAATCCTCAACCCCAGCCATAACGTTTCTTTCCTCAGCTCCAGGACAATCGATGGAATTTATAGACCACTTTTAATTGCCTGTGAAATTGAACTGTGTGATCCGAAGCGAAGCTACAGGAGGTCGTTCCCGGTCGATCCTCCAACTCCAAACACCTCGGCGAGAGTTGACCTGCAACAATCATAAAAAAAATCCATCTCTCTTGGTAAGAAAGGAGAAGAATCATTGCCCCATTCAAAGGTTTAATGGTCTGCGCGGCGTTTATCTTTTCTTCTGACAAACAAGGGAGAGCGATTCGAAAGATCCGCGCACTCAAAGCCACTTTGGGGGTCGTAAATTTCTTTGACAATTAACACCTTCCATGCGGATGGGAGTGGATCACTGGACATATGGGCATTGGGCACACCAGAGTGATGTTGCTGGTGAACTTGTTTGTTCATCGGTGTCAAAGGAATGTGTCAAACAAAAGAAACGTGTTCTTTAACCCGAAGGGTCTTGAGAGTGCGCCTCAAAAAAAAAAAAAAAAGCAGGTGAAACAAAATGAAATGGAGGACACATGATGGCTGCGGTTGCTAGGAGTGTGCGCTTTGCTATGTGAAACGAAGTTCGTTGTAAAATGTAAATTTTCGAACCCATTTCGGGATGTGTTAAGGTCATCAAGATGCCATTATGAGAACGGGAACCTTAAACTTTCGGCGGATGGTGAGGGGGGCAGACATTTAACGCAATAACATGGGAGATTCGGTGACATCTTGTAGGCATTAAAGGCCGGCTCGTAAATTTTCCCATTTAATTTGGAGGAATGTTTTGAGTTTTAAGTGATCCAGAAGGTAGGAGATGGTTATGTGGGTTCTCTCAGATAATTGGTGCAACAGAGAATGGCCCTTAAGTTGACACCTTTTCGGGGTGACACTGACGATTAAATGTTTCTGTTTGATGGGGTTTCCTAGACACATGCGTATCCACACAGTGACTTGCGTCAATTAATAAACGCTTAGGTGTTTTGGAAACTTGTCAAAAAGCCCACATTTGACGTCGTAAACAAATTTAACAATTTGTCTACGGAAACTTGGGGCTAAACTTAGTCATCATGGTTTCGGTTTTCAGCTGCAAGTAGGTTAATCTTTGACGTGAAATGGGGCATGTGTTTCAGACAGTGGTTAACACGTTTAATACTTCAGTTGTTAGCCGATTCTGTCATGTTAAGTCCGAAGGGAGTTTTGAGAGGATTGTGTTTCAACAAACCAACGTTCTCTAGTATGGGCCTGCTATCGGATCTGCGGAAAATACTGGGGTATAAGTCTGAAATTGAGAGAACAACTCGCTGTAACCCCTTGTCGTCAGACATGCACGCTCCTGTAGAAAATCGGGTCAACGACCAGCTGGTTCATGGACATCAGCATGGACATTGCATGTGTTTTGAAAACCCAACCATCAAATCGAGGATAGACTTGAACTAGAATACAGCTACATCCTGGACTGGGTGCCTCGAAAGACACTCCTCTTACTCTCAGTAGAATCGAATTGATGACATGCGATTGAAGCTTGAAGCTACCAATACACTTGTTTAAGAGTGTTTCGTTGCTCAGCAAAAGCAATGCTCATAGAAGCACGCTTTGACTTCTCAGAAAACTTCTAAAGAGCTGACTGGTTGCTCTCCAAATCCAGATTTTTAAACATCGGATTAAATTCTCGCTGCTTATTGTGTAGTCGGAGGACGTACCTCTCATACCAAGGATTGACATTGCAGAAATCTACGCACTATTTCAGTCTGTGAAGCATGGCTTACCCATAATTCCTTTGAGGCTACAGTGGCATTGAAATCCAGCATTGAGATGACGTCCGGGATTATTCTTTTCGTTCTTAGTCGGGCCTTTAGTACGATCTTAACACTTATGATGGTATGGCAGTGATGCATTGATGTCAAGAAGGACAGTCCATAAGGGATCTTCTCCTCAGTAATTTGTCCATGGAATCAGAGGCTTTAGACTGATGCAGCCTAGCTTCTCTTGAAATCGAAGCAAATCCATTCCCAATCAATTTGGACATTTTCAAAACGCACCAAATCTCTTTGATACTTTGTACCGAAATACCCCACCTCTACCTCTGACCTAAGGCTTTTCATCAGGATCGTTCCCTCGAATAAAAATTACAATCCTCGCTCTCGCAATGTGTCCATCAAAAAATTGTATATTTCCTCCTCCTGGATCTGTATCTGACACTTTCCACTCGAGTGGTTGCAATGCCATTAAATCCTCCATACGACTGGCTCCGCCGCCGACTCCGTCGTCCGTCCACATCCGACGTTTCTCTTTCTACCCAAAATTTCTATGGGAACCGACACCAGGAATCAAAAGAATCAGCTTTTATCCCTGGCACGTCAATTGCATTTCTATTTTTTTTTTTTTTTTTCGATTTATTTCCTGAAAAAAAATCAGGGGTCCGTACATACAGACAGTATACGCCGAACCGGGCAATATTTGTCAACCCCTCGAGATATTGTTTCGAATTTTCCACAGGAAGAGGAGAGAGAGAGTTCCGTGTCTACTCCTCTCCTGTACATCCTTATCAGACCAGAGAGCGGTGACAAACATTAAAATTGTACAAATTCAATTTTTATTTATCCTGGCGCGATGTTGAATGCCTGTGTGTGTGTTTGTTGTGTTGTGTGCTGCGTGATTTTCTTAAGTGCACTTTAAGTTGTGTGCTTGTGTGGACGTATATTTATGTCGCAGCAGGATCGAGCAAAAAAAAAGAAAGAAAAAAAATTTGGTCGATTGTGGTGGCTCGAGTTGAGACGCTTTATGTGTGCACACGCTTGAACGGAATCCAAATGCAGCGCATTGTACCCGCTCTGTGTAGAGTAGAGAGAGTGTCTAGTGGAGTGCACACAAAATTTACTCCATGAATGTCCTGGAAAAAGTCGTGAGATAAAAAACAGCTCAGAAATTATGCATTACGACACGAACAACGGCTTGGGGTGGGGGCAAAAATAAACTCTTGAAGTCGGTTGATAACAAAACACGTAAGCCAAATGCGATGCCAACGTCTGATTTGGTGACGTGTGGTACGCTCTTCAAGGAGACTGACATGTGGAAGTGCCTTGGAGTGTGCTGGGATTTATTTCGTTTTATTTTTTTTACAAAAAATCTTTTTTTAAGGATTTTATAATTGAGTGAATGGAATGGTACTGAATTATGTTGTTAATCAAGAAGATAAGGCCCACGTTTGCTTTTGTCATTTTCGAAGGGTGAATCATGTGCGTTACATACGTTAGGGGCAACTCACTTGAATGTTGTAGATAGTTAAGAGTAAGTAAAAGGGGGCTCTGCCTAGCCTGAATTCTGGCGAAGCACTCTGTCTTCTGCTGCTTAAAAGAACTCAGGGAGAGTCCCATCAATACCTCAAAGGTCCTGCTCGCAGTTGCAATCTCTGCATTCGGGAACAAATTTCGTCGGAAGACTCCTTCAAGTTCGAGAACATTACGCTGCCCTCTAATTAGTTAGGGACACTGTGAAATGCGTTTTCCATGTCCTGAAAACATCCTTACATTGATTTTGTTTGGCTGGACTCGAACCTGAGCCGCAACGACCACAGATCGGCAGATCAACTAATTCCTCTACCATTCACCAAACTTGGAGATGCAATCATCCAAATTATTGCTAAGATGGGACCAGGCAATATCACCCACGTCGACCAGTAGGCAATTCTTACTCCTCCGAAGGCCAAAGTCGGCTCATGTTTCTGACATCTGGCTGACACATGTACACAGTTCCGGCAGTAAAGGGTTTTCCCTGGACTTCCTATTTGCATAGGGTACATTCCATCCCATGCCACCATTTCTCTTCCACTCATTATTGCATCACGAAAAATTGTAACAAAGTAACAACAAAACGCAATCATTGTCTATTGTGGTGCTTTACAGTCATGGCATGGGAACACCTCAATAATCATCTATAGTCCCGTCATACAATGAAATCTATTTCCAGCTTTATTCCCATTTGATGGGTTAACACGATGCATCCAATCTGAGGGCAACTTCTGTGCTACGTGTCCGTTTGTGGACTAATAAAACAATCCACACCGCGACGACGGTTGAGATGAAAGGATTCCGCGCCGCCTTCAGTCCTTTCCTCTAATCATTTTGCTTCTTGCCATCTCTCGGAACATGTTTGTTGTTTCTTCAGTGTCCTGGGTAAACCACACACTGTAGCATCCTTGGAATTTTGTTTGCCGTTCTCCTTAAACCGACATTTTTCACACCAAATCTGTGTGTACACAGAAAAGGAAAACACACGGAATCGTGCAAACTCTTTGTTCTCGGTTCGCTATGATCCCCAGGAACCTGGACTCGACTGGGGAGGGGTTTGTTCTCCATTTTTATATTTTCTCTCTGTGTGTATGTGTGAGATTTTCCTTTCATGTCAATTTGATATCAAAGTTGTTGTTGGCCACAGCGAGTGAGGTCCACCGATCTAGATACACCATGGCTCCCGCGCCGCACCGCACCAAAGCAAGACGCATCTCTGTTTGTATGTGAACAATGGCCGGCAGTTATGAGATTTTATTAGTTTCACACATTTACGCTTGTGTTTGTGTTTACAAAAGATTCCTCTCGAGATACTTTTGTGCGAGGTGCGAGGTTCTAATGAACGAATTTATGACTTTGGCACGCAAGGTGTAATGTTGTGGTAGGATGTGTATGTTTTTTCCTGGCTGAGAACCCAACAAATACGACGTGTTACCGCACTGGTTTTGATCAAATTTTTGAACACAAAATTGTTTACCCCTGCCGTCACCCAAGATGGGGGGAGAGAGAGAGAGTAAATATCTAAATGGAATTTCGTGAAACAATGCTATATGAAGCGATCAAACAATGGATGTTTAATTGGAGAACAATAAATGCTTAGCTTCGTTAGCACTGGGATACAAAAAGAATTAGGATTGGTTGAATTAGAGCAGTTCATTAAGGCGGGCACTGTAGGAAGAATTAGGCATAGACTGTACCTTTCATTGTTTTACTTCACGCTTAAGATACGAAGGAGAATTGCTAATGAAAAGTGTATTAGGAGGCTTCAACGGGCATGTATGGGAATGGGATACGCTTATATGATAGTTGCTTCCAACTGGTTTATCGAGTTTAAGCTAAAAAAAATGGAGCCGTGTTTCCATTTTGTTTGCTTTGTAATTTGTTTGGGAGATTTTGTGACCGAACAGGCTTTTAGTGACTGAAAACACTTTCTAAGGTGCCCTGATGCTGTAATCAGATATGGAAAGGTCAAATTTGCAAAACCGTTTTAAGAACTTATTGCTTGAGCTGATTGCTCCCTGGAGGTCTGATCTTTGCTTGCTTATACAGGTCCAAACAAATCCGAGGTCCTTATTCAAAAAAGGTCACCATGACTCAGTGGTTAGTGCGTTGGACTGCTGTGTCCACCGGACATTTTTCGCGGCACTACCTCTCTTCGGGAAATGACAAGCCTCCGAGAGTACAATTTGTCATGAAAAAGCTTCTCAATTCGCCGTTCGGAGTCGGCAATAAATTGTTGGTCCCTTCCATTCGTGCGAAACACGCACAACATGAATGGTTGCGAGAAGCTAGGCCTTAGCTCACCTCGAGCTGTCGCGCCAGCTATTTATTTATTTTTTTACTCAAAAGTTGAAATTGAACTGCAAAGGACCCAACCTGTAGAACCAAGGGTGGTTCTGGCAGAGCTGGATGATCCCGACAAAGCAGCCTCCTTAGGCATCTGGTTTAGAGTGGAGGATGACTTTGGGTTCTGAACAGTATGTGGTTCACTGCAAAAGAACGAATTCTTCTGAATCAGTTTGCATAGTTTTGTAATAAAATGAATTTTTGTAGAGGCAAGTTCGTGCAGTTGTCAAGACCTTGTGGATTGTTGTGTACCTGACCCCCTGTAAGAATTTTCACTTTCAAAAATCGTCATGCATTCTTGCACACACGCCCCTACAACCAAGCATTTTCACTTAAATTTAAATATTTCGATTAAAACAGCGAGCGCCGCACCTCTGAACGCCTTTTCTCATGCTAATTGAATGCAGCTACAAGCCTCCGAACTGCGTCGAGCCCTGACGCCTTGCTTATATTATTCAATCTTCCAAATCAGAAACTAAATACCACATCTTTAGGTTAATGCCCGACCATTTGTTCGGCGAACAGGAATTTCCCCTACACGCCCAATAAATCATCTCAAATCATGAAAAAATTAAAAATGCAAAAAATGCTAATCACAGACATTTGTCCACATGTCCAACCAGCCCCGGGACAGTGTGAAAAACTTCGAGGCCTACAAATTGACCCACGGCACGGCTTAATTATTCATACTTCCCGAAACACTGGTCAACGGGGAAAGATTCCCAAAAATTTCCCGAAATAAAAATTGAAATGCACCATCAAGATACGCCAACCCTGAGAGTCGCGTAATAAATCACGATTTTATGATCGCTTTTACGCGATCGCATAAAACTCACTTGAGAGCTGGGAATAACCCTTCTCCGACGAGAGGACGGGTTTTTTTTCGGAGTGTCTCTTGCGATCCTGATAAACATCTCCGGTGAGTTGCTGCATACGCCACATGGGGCGTTTAATTGAATGCACACCAATGGATCTCACCTGCTGCGATCGGAGATGTGTGTCCAACTGTCCACCGGGTTCGCCTCTCTCATGCGTTTTTTTAATTAAGCGTTTTGCATATGAATCGTCGCCAGTGGGCCGGCGCGGGGCACCCTCTCCACCGATCTGAGACAGATTGAGATATCAAATTTAATATTTCTGATCCCACTCCGCATGCGCAGTGTGTTGTTCCCAACAAAGTGGTACACCATTTACAATTTTAATACTCTACCGGAGACAAAACGACTCAATTAGGGTGGGGGAGCGATAGTCAGTGTGTGACCGGTGACCGCTGACTCTCTGGAGCGACCCAAAAAAATTTACGACACTGTTTAGGTGACTGTTTTATGACCTCTGGTGTTTTGTTTTACTCGTATCTGCGCGTGTGCATCCAAATTTTATTCGAATTTTTCGGGTTTTACCGCGACGAGATCGATCGCTTTTTTTTCGTGGACTGGGAGGGAAGATCGGTTTTCATGCTGATGGGAGTAGCTGATCGAGCAGCAGGTTATCTACGATGAAAGTTCGGTTTTAATTGAAGGCGCACTGGATTCCAGGCGAGCTGATGAGGTGTTACGCTGTTACCACGTGGTGTGATGGTCGTTTTTTTTAAAGACTCGTAACGAGCTGTGACGGTGATTTACTATGGGGCTGGGCGATGCTCATTTTTCCGGAGTCACATTTTGAGTTTTTGTCGAAAATTGAAAAATTCAATTTGAAGCTGATCTCGAGATTAAGTCGGAATCAATTTTTCAAGTGATTTGTGCGATACCTGGAGATTGTGATGTGAAATATTATGGAAATTAAATAAAAGCAGCGGAGATTTCTCTTTTTTGGGAGTTGGGGAACTGGTTTCTAGGAAATATAATCCCTGTTGCAAAATGGGTTAAGTAAGACAAAATATGTGCTGTCTGGTGGGTTGATGGCGTTCGGTTTTTGATGACCGGTTGATAGGAAAATGTTGTTTAAGGTGTTTGTGGGCGCTTAAGGGTCTGGGGCTATCATTAAGGGGAAATCGTTGTACCCACCGAACCCTGAAAAAAAAGTGTAAATCGTTCAGAAAATGATATCAACGCACTAGCACATGCGAAGTGTAGGTAAGGAATCTGTTGCGAGTCATTTCGCACCAACAATCCCACTCATTCACCCACTGGGGTTCATTGAGTGAATTGTGTGTCCCACTGAACTTATTCCACATTGTCACATGTAAACGCATCTCGCATAACTTTGCGTGACAGAGAGCACTTTATGTTTGCTAGGGAAACGTCAAAATTACTTTAAAACTTGTGCCTCGCAGATGTGCAATTTCGCAAAATTCTTTCGCGATAAAATGTGATATTTCGATATTTGGTCGGGCTCAAAGCCTTTTGTGTAATGTTCGCCCAGGAGTGTAAATTCAGAGGACCAGGTTAGTTCATAAAATCTTACCGGGGGTTGTCTACGTGAAATCGGTCGAGAAGTTAACCCCCAGTGTCGTTTAGTATTCAACGAGAAGTACATATGTAATGTTTGGATCCAACTGAATGCCAAGATGGCTTAAACAATTAATAATTTCAAGCCGAGCTACTCCAAAAATGCAGATTCTTCAGAGAACCGAGCAGTTGAAGATTGAAGATAGGTAAATCCAAAATGCAGGGGGATTTATTTTTGGTCTCGGACGGTACACGAGAGTCGTTGTCCCACCACAGCGACGAAACGAGTGGTTACATAACATGATTGTGTCTTTCTTCTTCGGAGAGAATTTGACTCACTGGCGAGCTCGACTCACTGGTTTCTTCAGCAATGTTTTATCTTGGTGTCTCTCGGTAAATATCTATACTTTATGAACTTCACAGACATCTAGAAGCTTACTCTGTCCGCTGGCTACTCCCTCAAGTCACTTTCATCCGAAAATTTTATATTTTTCACAGCAAATGATCGGCCTGTTTTACGATTTGTTGGCCCCTCGATGTCATGAATTATCTTCCCTAGAAAGACCGCATTATTGCGCGCTAAACAATTTCCTCTTGAGAGTCTTATCAAATTCTGACACCTCAAGACCACCAGCACATTTGTCCAGCCATTTGTTTGGCTTAGCGATTGTTGATCTATCAAATGACCGATCAAATGGATCCTTTACATGACCAATTCCACGGTCTATACATTCTACCATCAGCTGACACAAGTAAACAAACTTTACCTCTAACACCTTTGCGTGGCGAATTCTTCATCACAGAGTACACATCGCCCCGTATCCAGGTGCGATACTTTATCCACACTTACCGTGGAAAATTATAATTTCCTGCTCCTTCGTATCGTTGGTTTCTTGAAATATGTGCGGAATACAAATTATCCATGCCCCGGGATACGGCAACCAAACACAGGACAATACCGCACACTCGGTTGACCCTGTTTCACAGAGAATTAAACTTCGGATTGCTTGCGAAAAAAGGACGACGACGAAGGTATAAATCGATCACTCGCTTTTTCTATTCTAACTCATACAAGGAGCCGAGAAAAAAAAGTAGCAGGACAATGCACATTGTCAGACTTCTGTGCTAGAGACTTCCTTGTTCGTCATTTCTTTGATCCTCTTTTGTTGACATTTTTTTCTTCTCCGTTTTGCCAGGTCAGGATCCTTCCTTGTCGTCTTAATCAACGACACGGTGGCGAATCAATTTCATAGGATCGGAGGAGTCCTTTTTTGTTGGTCATATCATGTAATACCAGAAAAAGATATTCGCCGACAATGGAGAACAAACAAATTGAGAAGGAAGTAACGAAAAACAAGGAAAAGGAATCTCGCTCGAGTCCCTGTCTCGATTTAGTCATGACAGCCAGAGGAGCAGTATACCCTGCTATGCTTTTTGTCCGTTCATCGTCTACGCGACACGTCTGCTTTGCATTTCTAAAGATCTTTCGATACCAGACCTCCAATATACACAATATACAAAAGGATACAGAAAAAAAAAACTGCAATCTCGGGGTAGTCTGCTGGGATTTCTTTTACACGGATGAAAGTATTAGATGTAATTAACTCAATCAAACACTTTTTCTTTCTGCTTTCCTCACTCTGAATTTGGAGAAAAGTCAAGAATTCCATCCCCTTCGTGATGAAAAGAAATCTATCCCTCTTGCTCCTTTCTCGGTGGTGAAATTCAATTTTCACTTCCTGGCGCTGTTATCCTTTATCTGTGTACGAAAAAAGAGAAAAACATTTCAATTTAAAATTATAATTTTCAAATACCACAACCATGGCGGCACTCTTCCTCCTTCGTCCTTAAAATTTCTTCTCACACCTCGTACGCTGTTCAATTTTTGCGAAAGATAA
Organism: Matsumyia berberina; assembly: GCA_917880715.2. NCBI lineage: Eukaryota > Metazoa > Arthropoda > Insecta > Diptera > Syrphidae > Matsumyia > Matsumyia berberina. Next base: position 114,473,817 of record OU862872.1, read on the forward strand.
TTACCGCCGGCTTTTGATGTGGCGGCCCTACAAAAGTGTAACAAAGTCATGGATTAAGGATGTTATTAGAACTCGGCGGATATCCTGAGGATGTTTCTTGGATGAAAATTTCATGCGGCATAATTGAATTAGCAGATTTGTTTTTAGTTGAGGTGAGATGATGTTACACGAAAATAGTCCAACCGGGATCGTGGCGTGGGTGTGTGTTTGCTTTTGGAGAGATCAAAGGATTCGCACAAGAGGATGACGCAACGACGGTTTAGGCAAGGCGTTGCTAAAAATTCAGACTGTGGCAATTTATTTTCGTTTAATTTCGACGCCAAAGCTAAGGCAAACAATCTCTTAAGGACCCGCTGTGAGTGTGAATAGGAGTTATTTCATTAATTATGGAAATTAATTTTCACTCAGGGGAATAAGTGATCTTAGCTTTTGGTGTTATCCTTTTTAGGAAAACCAGCGAAGGGATTTCAATTACATATCTCGCGCAGTTAGTGGTGGGCGAGGGCTGAATTTTGATTAGCGAAATGATTTTGAATTTAAAAAAAAAAAAAAAAAGTTTTTCCTTAGAATGCAGACAATTGTGGTTGTCAGTGGGGGGTAAGGCGTGTGGATAGAGTGTATACAATGATGTGGCTTTGGGAATTGAATTATTCTATGAGATGAAGAAAGCATTAGGGATTGGGAAGTTGAATGCTAATGTGGTAGAGGAATGCGAGGAAAATTGAAGCGATTTTTAAAGAAAATTTAAACTGGAGTCTGATAGACAAACAAATTTTTTTTGTTGAAGTGGTTATCGAAAACAGAGGTCTTTCAATACTCCATTTTCTACTTACAGGTCAGAAACTGATGGATATAGTCAACACATTTCCAAGTGGCTACTGAAGCAATGGCCAGGATGACACAGCAAAACATGTCTCAGAACAGAAGATGAAGAGTCACGACAACTAGGAAAAAAGTTGGATAGAAACAGCATGGTGTAAGAATACAAGTGAGTCAGCAAAAATTTCCTCTGATACATTTTTTATGACGATGAGTCTTTCGTTGTCTTACTTTAAATTTTCATAGAATAAGCTTCTCCTTTCGACTTTGAATTAAACTAGAATTAACTAAATATCCTTACTACATATATCTGCTGCCGAATCACTTTCGATTCCCCCATATATTTTAGTAAATTTCGTTGCCAGCTTTAAGTACTTCAAACTTCCCAGCCAGTCTCGAAAGATCCCTTCCGATGTGTTCACTGCCCCATGGTCATCTATAGAATTTCGCTATCCCAGTTCGTCTGTCGGTCATGTATAGCATATCAAGCTCGTTGTCCAATTCAACCTCTCGCGGGAATATCAATAAATTAACAAAACATTCATAAAATATATTTCCTATATCAATCTTCCTATGGGCAGCGCAGATATTTTCGTGGAAAATATCCGCCGTTCTCACCCTCTTATTTGATTTGTTTTGCCAGTCGGTGGGAGCGCCTATGGTGTAGATAATTTTTATTGCAAGCAAATAGCGAAAAATCCTTCTGTAATGTCCTTTTTCAATACCAAACCCCCCAGTCTCCCCCATTCGATATTTTTGATGTTTAATTGGATTTTTCATGTTCGAGTGTATCCACTCTTCAGAGTACGCGGTACTCCATATGTGTGTACGTTATGCTTTCGATACATTTTTGGAAAATATTGCACATATTTCGTGTGATGGGAGGTAAAAAGTACAGAAAACGTTTCAGTGTTGTACAGGGATTACATGTAATCCAATTTTTTTGCGGAAGATCAGAGGAGTGTCCGCACTAGAAATGTGCGCTGAGGTTTCCCTTGTTAAACGCGGACAGTGAAAACAATAAAATTGGAAAATATGAAAATAACTGAAATGAATCCGAGCACTCTATCGGAAGGTGCACACGGTGTTTGTTCTGTGTTTGACGATGAAATTGCTGCACTTACTCGGGCGTGGGAGTCATAGACGAAAATTGTTTCGATGATTTAGACACGTGATTGTGTGGTATGCCTGTAGTACTTCGTTTTATTTGAACTATCTTGTGAAGGACTTAGACGTGGGGAATCTACATTATGCATCGAAGCACAGGTGACTTGGATTGAGAACTGAGTGAAGCATCATTAGCCTATCTAATGTTCTTGCAAAAAAAAAACTCTGATCCAAATTCGAATGCAAATGTCCTTCTATGCAAATGCAAACACAGCAGCTGTCAAAACTGTCACTTTAACCACATCCAGCACAGACACACGTCGGGGAAAAAAACCCGATCTCCTCTGGCATGGCATAGAAATTGAATATTCGAAATAGCGGCGACTAAAAACGTTCAGATTAAAGCTGTGCCACCTAGTGGACCTCCAAATGTCATCTAAATAACTCTTTTGTGGTCCTTGAATTATATTTTGAACGCGCGTTCCATCCAACTCCGACCCAATTCAAGGATTTTCCTTTTTTTTTTCACTTTTTTTTGCTTTTTTTTTTTTTTTTGTTGGTTTTCAGTACCCATTTCCGGTTCAGAATATTGATAGGATTTTTATGAACTTGTAGTGTGCTACGTTCAGCATCCAGAACGCAAATAACTCATCCGCCAGCAGCGGACAAACACACACACATATGTGAGGCAACATATCGAAACGGAGAGTGCAGTTGTCCAGTGCAGAGATTAATTAAAAAAATACGAAGCACGAATGGAAAAAAAACGTGGACACACTGCACTCCGGAACTTGGACTAGAAAAAAAAAGCTCTCAGCACACATTCGGGAACAGAATAGATTTTTCTCCCACGGATAAAGCCACAGAGAAACAGAGAATGAGCTACAAAAGCTGGACAATTAAATTTATGGGCACAAGCCCCGAAAAGTGGGTGGCAGCTGCGGTGATACTGAATCCTGGCAGCAGGTCTCGCAATCGAAATGAACATTTGAATGCACTTTTTCGCAAAAATTGAGTTAGGATAGGAGCGGAGCACGCTGCAACACACAATGGACAGAAAGAAGGAAAAAAAATAAAATCCCTGCGCCCCCTAAATTGAAAAAATGGCCGCATCCAGGATACATCCGCCCGAAGGATGCAACGCAAAAATATATTTCACTAGAGGCGCGCATGGGATTGCTAGTTTGTTGCATGTTGCGACTATATTATTTCAGTGGAATTTGTTATGCTATTATTTCGTCCCACAGGACATGCATAGTTTCTGGCTGAAGGTTATTTTTATATTTTGTCTGTATGCTCCCACTCGCTGGCACTTCTATTCTTGACTATGCCAGCAACTTGAATTGAATTTTTGTATTTTTTTCCTGTTCAAAAGTGCTGGATAATTCAAAGGATGTGTATAAATGAATGTTATGTTATTCGAGGATGTTTTTTTCCGATTTTTTTTTTATTTCGTTCAGCTTTTGTATGTGTCCGTTTCGGGCTGAGTTCCGGTATCTCTTGTGGTGGTGGAAAGAAGAAACAGGAAATGCACTTGCAAAATTTGCAGGAGGAAAATAGTGTTTTGCAATAAATTTCCCCTTCCCAATGGAGAATGTCCGTGTTTGTGTGTTGAAAAGAGCGTGGCAAGAACAAGCGTATTCACTTTAGAGTTTCGCAGATTTGAAAATGTATATTGCAATGGAGGAAGGAATGAGTTGTTATTTATGTTTTTTTAGGTCGCCTTTCGTTTTCGTAAAGATTGCGATTTGTTAAGATGTCGTGGCCTTCTCAGGCTTTTTTTTGAAATTGAGTTTGCGAAAGTTAAGAATTCGCACGAAAGGGAATGACGTCAAAAGACAGAAACCTTTTATGACGCTCAGATGATTAGACTCCCTCTCTCGGCAATTTTCATCGCTTGCCGCTGTCATAGCAAAGGTATTAGTCTCTTGCTTAGTTCAGAGTGCTTTGCGGTTTCGATCGCCTGTTGACTGAAAGGTTCAATTGGGGATTGAGCTGCCCTGAGGAGCTGATGTCAGTGGTCTGAATGCCCCTTGACCCTGTTCTTGTAGTCCTGAATCTGGTGGTTGGTCTTCCTCAGCCTGTGTGCAAAGGGCAAGATAGAGTCACAGATTAGGCGAATAAGCTCTGGTCGACGTATCGAAAGCCTTGTAGCTTACTTTGGACATGAAGAGAGCTGGTGCGACAGTTCTGGATGAGCCAACGCCTAGCTCCTCGCAACCATTCATGTTGTGCGTGTTGTATTGTTCGCAAGAATGGAAAGGAGCTATTGCCGACTCCTAATCGCGAATTGAAAAGCTTTTTTATAACAAATGATACTCCCGGAGGTTTGCCATTCTCCAACGAGAGGTGGCGCCGCGAAAATATTCGGTGGAGATGGCTGGGGCCACCTGTACCATCCTAAAAACGAAAATGAGTCAGGTTTGCCTAGCGATAGGACATCATCATGAACAAGGATGACTGCCATAAACGTCAAGACATTAAACCTGACAGTCAGATGGTCAGATTATCGACGGGTGTTCGCTGTCTTACGCTGACACCTACTTGTCTTGATATACGAGTTCGTCCTTAAAATGTCTTCATCCAAGCATATGGTTAAAACCTCCCCTAACATATAAAACATTCCTGTTAACACCTATTTCTGATAAACAACTAACATCTGCTGCTATCAAACCACAACCAGAAACTGCCTGCCGTAGGTGGACATTAAAACCACAAAGGAAAAACAGAAAAAAAAAACAATCGACTCCTACCAAAAAAAAAAAAAGGAATGATTGACGAGCTCGAATAAAAGTCGGTCTACTAAATGCGGTCATTTGTACAGTACAATGTACCGATAATAGCACAGTTGTTAAGGAGAATCTCGAATAAAAAGGATACCGCATTCCTTTTCAATTCAGTATCCTTTCAGCAGAAACGCGTTCAGTGTTGAAATTTAACTTCTACAAGAAGTAACAACTCAATTCGGTTGCTGCCCTCGAATTTTTTTTTCTTTCTTTTTTATTGATACCGTTTCTTCTGGTTAAAAAAAAAAATGAAAAGGATCTCACAGTAGGAGGACACTTTTCTTTTCACCAAGCATATCATCCTTTTGTGATTTGCCAGTGTTCGTGTGCATTTGTGGTAATCAATCAAATATTGTGGTTGAAGAAAAGATGGCACTTTTCCAGGACATTGAGGAATGTCCTTGTGTCGGCTGTTAACATTCATGTATCACTTTCGTTGAAGCATACAAGAAGCAGTTTTCTGTAGGGATATCTTGTATTTTTTCTATAAGGAACTGGACAGAAGTCATGTAGTACTTTGAATGAAAGCAGATTTTGTCATTTATCATCGTTTTTAGAACCACAAAGGATCTTTAGCTCGAGCTATCATTTGGAGAATGTTGTTGCTTTAATCAAATGAAGTCGTTCTTCTTAAAGGATTCGTCGTACAACTCTCAGAAAGGCACAAAATTACAATATTGACGATAAATCTTGACTACTTGCTTGCAAATCCTTCTCAGATATACAAATTGTTCCATCAAAGGATTCCAAAGTGGAATTCAGTAGGTTAGGTTTATGGGTGCCTTCGTCGCTGCTCACATTTACCTGCAAATTGTGCCCATTTCAGTATTCTACCCCGAGAACATGTACAGATGAATCTCAGGAGGTGCCTCAGCTCGATGTTACCCAAGTCCTCTAGTTTCGTGAAGAAGTAACTGCCAAGAGTCCTCATTCTTCTACCGGCAAGGGCAGGACATTCACCCACCAGTTGATGGACAGATTCGTTTTCTCCCTCGTCCCTACAACTTCTGCAATAGTCGTTGTGATGCATACCAAGGCGTTGTGCATAGTAATGCCAGAGACTATCCTTGCTTCACGCTGTCTAAGTTTGAGCTGAGACAGAGACCGTTTTTTATTATAACCCGTCCATACGTTTTAAGCCGTTGCACATGTGCTGGATCCAACGTGTATTGGCTCGACTGATGGCCTCGTCTTCAATATACCTTTCACATGAGCTTATGGGAATCCTCGCAAAGGGGAGAGCCTGTGAGGCATGCAGCGCTGCTCCTCTTCGTGCAATTTCGTCAGCCCTTCTGTTACCTGGGATATCCATGTGTCTTGATACACAGCAAAGGGTGCAGATTCCTACAAGCCTCGATCTAATTTTTGCGGACACCAGAGCCTTAACGGCTGCTTTTAAAAAAAAAAATCTATAGCCGGCGCGACAGCTCTGGAAGCGCAAAGACCATTCATGTTGTGTGTTCGAATGGAAGGGACCTACAAGCAGCCTTAACTGCTGGCTGGCTGTCGATAATTGTCTTTTCAGTAATATGCCTCTCGCGGATAGTTTTGAGGCCTGACGAGGATGATGGCCGTGATTTCCGCTTGAAAGACACTGCAGTCGTCATTTAATCTAAAAGAGCGGTTTATTCCTAGGGCCTTGCAGTATTCGTAGGGCCTTGCACCCGTACCAATGTTCATCTTAGGACCGTCATGTTCATCAATCACCTCTATCAGGAATTCTGATACTGAATCTCATGGCGAACGCCAGAGTCTGGATCATGTGATCTGTTTCCGTCGATTTGTCGGCGTTTTCCCATCGAGACAGTACGGAGGCGTGACCGTAAAAAGCTGGTGTCCACTGTTGTCCGTTCTTGAATCTCAAGGCAGTTGCAGACGCCGCACCGTGTTGCTGCAGTACAGATCCATCGGAACGATTCATAGCATGGTTTCCATTGCCGCTGTTGGGATTCAGTAAGACGCGCCATCATCCATCGTCACAGGCTATTCTTGTTCATCTTTCAAGACGCTTGGACTCAATTCTTCCTCTGGTTAGAGTCAGACCTTCGTGCAGATATTCTTACTATATATACACATGTGAGCCTGCTCTGGGTGAAAGTATCATGCTCTTATCAATGGGTTTATAGCAGGATCGAAGTCTATATGCATGACGACGTCATACATGCTTAGTAAGCTTTTTCGCTATCTAGGTAGGTAGGTAGGTAGGGAGGTAGGGAGGGTTGGTGTCCATCCAAAGCACAGACACACGTATGCAAAGATAGATCCTTTGTTATTCCACATGGATCTGTACTCGAAAGAGTTCCACTCAAGGATACTTTTAACGCCAGCATACGACAGTTTCCCCTGTCTAGTCCCAACATATCTTTTCGGGTAGAAGCACGACCATTTGGCTTTACTACATCGAATTGGGTAAAGCGCTTGCTTGGTGGTGAACTCAGGTAGTACAGATGCTCCCTCTCTTTGGTTTTCTCTGAAAACGTTTTTCATTGCTACCCATTCTCCGACTGACCACACGTTTGCTGAAGCAGTTTTTTTCATTATTGATCGACATTTTCACCACTGTGAAGAAGAGGCCTTTTTTCCTATCCTGTATTTAAGACATGAGATAATACCAGTTGATAGTTTCCAACAAATTTCCGATAAAGTGTCAAGCAAAGAATGAGACTAATGGTGCAGCTGAAGGAGACTTACCATCTGTGACATTCGAAACAAAATCATGAGTCCTCTGGGGCCTACAACAGAAAAGAACAAGTCTCTAAACATTTCCTGATTATCCATCCCAGCACAGTAACACACATTCAACAGTCTCCAAACAAACATGTCAATTCATGTGACCTCTGCCTTATGTCGACTTACGACTTCCTTAGCCAGCGTACGTCTGTCGTCAGCCTCCACTCCATATCGAGTTTTCCATCGTAATTTATCGGAATTCGAGAAAACTCCGCCCGTTTTCAACAGGATGAAATCCGATCCTGTATTTATGTTCCACCAACTATTTCTCTATGTGACTCCTTAAATAGGAAATAATTTCCTAACATTTTCTGCTCGGTGTCCTAGTAACCTTACACACTTCATTCATCTCGTATTACCATCAACAAGGATACATTGACTATGAACTTCACTTTCAAAATTGATGGTCTTCCTTGTCGATGTAATGAAACGAATTTCGAAAACTAACAACGAAAAAAGGATCGAATATCGCTTTTTGGCTAGAGTTTGGTCATGCGCTTGAGTGCATTGTTTGCCTGCTCATCGCCTATTTATGTGCTAATTCCATCGAAAATACCACACAGTACACCACCCAAGGATAATGGTGCAACAGATGCCCAAACACACAAACGCACCCCAAAAGATAAACGTCTCAATCTCTGTATCTAGGAACAATATATACATTCCAGGATAATTTTACTCCTTTACGTTTGACTGAACTTTATGTATTTTGTGTTCTGTGCTTTGTGTTATCCTTGTTGCATGCATATCACTTTGACTGGCATTTAGGGGTGTATAGTAATTTTATTTTCAAAACCATATAATTTAAAGGATAATAGAGGATCGTACACCACAAAGGATTTTTGGGGTTTTCCCTAACACAGAAAAAAAAAAAAAAACGAAGAGAGCAAGAACAACACAAACTGAGATGATGTTGGGTTTTTGGTTTTTCTTTAAGGATAATGCCGTATTAAATAGATACATACAATGCTCTTCCTTGGTTGCACAATAAATTTTGGTATCCGTCTCAGACAGGAGCAGCAGTAGCAGCAGTCAACTCCAAACACACAAAGCCAAGCCCAACAAGGAATCATCCTATTGTGGGCTAATTTTTAATTCAGAGCACATGATGTGAAACTAAAAGGATGTTCGACTCTCTCTCTGTGTGCCGGCTGAATTGATTTATAAGGATACAATCAGGAACTGCGGTTTGTGTTTCAATAGTGTGGGTGTGTGTGTGTGTATGGGTGTGGGCTTTTTTCGGGTCAGGCGATATTGGGAGGGAATAAATTTATTTTTTGCAGTTGACTTGTTTGCAAGGATATATGAAGAATTGCCCGAGATGGGCGGTGGTGGTATTTCTGGTTAACTCAATGAATGTTGAACGGTTCTTGTGTGCAGGATGCTTGAGATGTAATTAAATTGATATAAGGAAGTGGGGTAGATAATTAATTTTGTCATCTTGACCATTTCAGGTCAGAATCAGAGGAATCAGAAGAATCCTTTGGAATTTTTGGGGTTTCTTCTATTTTTATTTTTATTTTTCGGGGCAGTAATGGAGCTTGGGCGGGCGATTTGATTGGTTTTGTATTCTTGAAACGACTCATTTATGGAGCCAGGACGCGTTGACGGAATTATTGAATCGAAAAGGAGTCGATTTTTATTTATCTTTTAATTATCGCATAACCGGGGAGAGAACACAATTCAAGCGGATAATGGCAATGGATCACTTGTCTGGAAGGATATTATTTATTTCATTATATCGATGGTGGCCAGTCTGTGGAATTCAGTGAATCGTATAGGCTCTAAGCTGGGTTTTCTCCTGTTGAAGAACTTTAAGTTTTTCTGATAGAAATCGCTGAAAGTGAGGGGAAATGTTCAGTCTGGTTGGTGGGCACGGCATTGAGTCGAATTCTGACGTAATGTAATGGGGTGTGACTTGGAATATGAATTCTAATGTGTACTGACCTGTATAGGGCAGAAGAGCTAAGTTCGGGGTGGACCTGGGCCTCAACCAACAAGCGTGTCCAGCCAGCTCGATCTATAGCCACCTGCATCTAGTTTCGCAAGGCAAGTTGGTAAAGGCCAACTTCCACTTGCTTGTGCCACCTGAGTCGCGAACTTGCCCATGCTCCTTACCAAGTCATCGCTTGCCGCTTTGAACAGCTCGGCAGCTAGGCGTCAGTTCACGCAGCTTGGTTGGACTTAAGCTTTCTTCACTTCGTCCGACCGTATCAGGTTAGAGACCACATCCGAATTAGAGCTGCAAATGCCAAGTAGTGTATTCGCAGCATAGACCTTCTTTCTACACATCTTGTTGTACAGGAGTGATACTGAAAATATACTGGCAAAGCAAGCAGAGTGATGAATATGTCACTGCCAATACCAAATGTTTGTAGGTATGGCAAAATCGCTAAAGGAGCTCAGAAAAGGGACGATGGATGTATCGATTGATCTCGAGAAGAACTTAGCTCTTTACGGTTCAGTCTTCTCCTTTTTCTGAAAGGTTCTAGCATTGTGCGGTATCGTATGGTATCATGTTTTCTTTGGAAGGTTGTCTTTGTGATGGTCGACCGGAAACGTGGTTAGAGAACTCAGCCTTTTTGCCGCCGTCCCTTGACGTGAACTTAATGAATTTTCTCTCTAACCGATGGTCTTAGTTATGGAATTGGGTTTTCTAGAGTCAATGGTGTCCTTCAACTATTCAACAACCTCACTCAGTCTACGGCATTGTAAAGAACCACCAGTGTTATGTTTGAGCAAGTTTTAGTAGTCGCACGACTGTTCAAGAATTCTGATCGGCATTCTCGAAAGCCTCCAAGTCTCCCTCACATCGGACTATGGAATCAATTCACTGAATACCTTGGATGACTTGTTACCTTCACCTCATAAGTCGCACGCAGTCTTTTCAAACCTTAAACTTAAATGCTGCTTCATTGCGGTAATCAAAATTGATGCTTACGTCCGGTAAAAAGATAGCCATGGGAACCCTCATGCTCTCAAGGCAACCCTCTTGTCATAAACAACAACATGTTCATATTTTATTCATAACTGTTTCGCTCACCGACTACACATGCCTTGCTCGGCTTCAATTCTAATAATAAAAATGAATTGACACCCCATTGCTATGCTCCCTGCAAAATTCATCCGTCCAAACACGGATATTCCCCTGGGAATGTCAATCCACCGAACACTCTCACTTCCAAAAATATGTATATGGCAACTCCCAAAGGACTCGTAAACTTTTCAAGAAAAACAATCCCTACTCCTGGTAATTACCGAAAATTCAAAGTGAACTCTCCGCTCAAAAGGCAGCCACTGTTTGTCAAAATTGTGTCAAAAATGCCTCAAGACAGCACTTAAAAGCTGAAAAATTCACCATAAAATGCCAAAGATCACTTTAACTTTCACCAATGGCGGCGGTGGTGGTGGTTTTTTAATTCCCGTGCACAGTTACACATACATATTTCTTCTTACTTTCTCTGACAGTCGTTCGGTCGTTTTGACAGTTCTCATTCGAGCTGTTTTTCCACATCGCTCGTGCAGCGCAGCCCGTTCTTTCTCCCTGTGTAATTCTGATTGACATCCCTCTGACACATTTGCGTTTTCGGTGTTTGCGTCTTCGTCTCTGTCTCTCAAGGCACGTCCATCCATTTCTGGTTCCGCAAAAAACACATTACACCATTTATGCCAATTCCTATGGGGAATCCAACACAAGAGAGAGAGACGGACCCAACCTAACCATCAGTCAGTCTCATTGGCAACCCCGTGTTTTCGTCAGTTTCCCCTGGAGAAATGTCATCTTTTGGTGTTCAACTAGCCTAGCCGCCCTTGCCAAATGTCAACGTCGATGTTTTTACGCTCTATCGGACACACTTGACACTTTGATGCATACGGCACAATGGCTGCGGTGCGCAAAATTGGACAAGGGCACTCGCAAATTGTATAGGGTGCGACGCCATTTCTCAGGCGACGCACACCGACACATCGACCGACAGCCTTCAGGTCAGGGAACCCTTCTCAAAATGGAAATTTCATTATTTTAACTGAAAGTTGTTTTCGTTTTTTTGTTTTGTTCTTCAGAGTGATAGTGTTGCGCAAGGATACGCTCGCTCTTGTGCGGCTGAAAAACTTTCGATTTTGTGCTCCGCTGAGTGAGTAATGAAGTTCGAGAGGGAAGTTCGAGTGAGGAAGGTTTATATTGGCCTATCATATGGGTGCTTGGTTATTGGTTAAGATAATGTTTTTTATTTTCGCCAAGAGTCCTTGTGGGTCCTCGACGATTTGAATTTTGATTGGAGATTAAAAATATTTCGCAGTTCCGAGGGAGATTATGTCATCGTGTGCTGATATAATCCGAGATTATTAGGGGTTATTACTCCTTTGTTTCGGTGTTGAGATAATATTTTCTGACACGAATTGATGAGGGGTTGCTTATGCCTTGGGCCGGGATTATAGGCAACGCTCGGAGCGGGAGAGTGCAATTGGAGGATGGGCCGGGTATGCGTTGCTTAAGGCGACAGTTTTATGGGAAATTGATGAGTGGTCAGGGTATTAATGGCGATGATCGATAAACACATTAGCCGGTGCCGGTGGGAGAGAGTGCTGGAACAATGTTTAAATAATTTGCAAAGAAAGGGATTGTTGGCATTCATTCATCTTCATCAAATTTGTGGATTAGTGGGAATCTTCAACATTTACACTAGGTCCTTCGAGCTCTGTGATAATTGCAGTGATTCCCATGCTAGTATTTTGCTCCATCTATCTACTGCTCTTGAAGCCAGGGTTCGTGGATTCTCTTACATTTCTTTGTGGAACTTGAGTCCTATGTCTTTTCTTGGCAAAACTTTGGGCAGGGACGGAGAAACTGAGTTAAATGCTCATTTATAACGTCTCCATCGTACAGAGGCATGCATCGCAGGCCTAGTGAATCCATCACGAACTGATTTAAGATGATAGATGCAACGCATACTGTAAGGTCCCGGAGTGGCAACGATGCATTAATCCATCGCACATTCTTCCTAACTCAACCCAACCCGCAATTTGATAGAAATCGTTTCAATAACTATTAACAAGCTTTCATCCCAAATTCATTAATTATACTCCGGTCAGAGCCGTAACTTAGAAAAGACAAATAGCCATAGAACGCACGCGATTAGGAAATAAATTCATAAGTAATCACGACACACCTTAATCCAATCTTAATGCACTGCAGCCAAGTGAAGCTTCCTTAGGCCATAAATTTGAATCCAATTGATGATCCTACGCAGATCTTATCTCCATGGTCCACTTCAAAAAAATGTACCATCAAAAGAGATTATCACACACACATACAGGCAGAAAGCGAAATCAGATTCCGCTCTGCATTGTATCTGTAGATGACATTTCCGCAGAGATGCCATTGCGTCATTCGCCGGATTGCCTTTAGCCACCTCACACAGCTTATCGGCCGGACGATCAAATTACATTTCCATGTTTGGAATTCCTTCGATAAGATTCCAACACATAAACACAATTCACCCCGAACACAACTCCTCTCTTGTACACTTTGCGTTGAAACTGTTCGCTGTTCCACCACGCTGAGGGCTTCTTGCTGGGGTCCCATCCCAATGCCACTAATCAACTAATCAATTCATATTCCATTTCGTAGAGTTAAGGCGTTGCTCTGTAAAAGAAAAAAGACTGTGTGCAGAGTGCTGCGGTGTGTGGTATGCAGTGTGCGGCGTCTCCTCCTTCAGTGTGACAAACAAGGTGCAGAGAGATAAAACCTCAGATAAGAAAGACAGACTTGCAGTAGGAGGCTGCCTCTATACACAAAGTTCCATTTAATTAGACGGTTCCGCTCTTGTGGCTCCACTGAATCCATGGAATTCCAAGTGAACCTACTCCACGCTCAGCATTCCCCATCGTCTATCCGTCTCGAGCCATCGATAAGGCCTGTGTAGACAACTTAATTTTGCAGCACAGTTTGGGCGCCAGCCCACGCAAATCAATAATTCAAATTCTTTTTACCCTCTTTCAACGGTTGAGGGAAACCTTACTCAGTCTCTTCCGCTACCACCCATTTGGGCACAGCGTCGAACATCACCTGTAATTAGCTTTGTAGATTTTATGCTGTGAGGAGGAGAATAACACCTCGATGTCTAAAAGTTTGTTCCTGCTCCGCCTTTGAGTTTTGGAAAAAAAAATTAAAAGAAAAGAAAAGTCGATACCAATCGAAGACTGGAATGCTGTGGATCCTGTAATTAGTCATGTAAATCTTGTCTCACCGTTGAGGGTTCTTTGCAATTCAATTGGTTTTCGAGGCTTCACCATTGCTTTCGCTCGGTCAATCACCTGTGGTTTTGTATCATAGTTTGATTATTCAAGGACTTTTTCGCAGATGGATACTCTTTTATCTTTTCAGACGGAAAAAGTTGAAAGTTGGGTCGGGCTGTGGTCGATAAGGGCTGCTCACTGAGATTCTCTTTCTGAGACACTGCGGCTTTCATCCTCTCCAATCTTAGGCACGTTTTGTTCGGTTAAGCGGGTGATGGTAGAGAGCATCGTGTCACTTCACTTGGATCTTTTAGGATCAATTGTGTACCTTGGAGTTCCTTGGGCACCTATTCGATGAAGGAAGAAGAATTAAGGATACATCTGACTCGCCTCTCTGAAGCAACCAGATTCCACTATAAATCTTAGCATGGCCTTGCGTGGCATGGTTGACAATTCACCGAGGACCGTCTGTAATAGTATTTTTTTTCGGCCTCTCATAACCCCTGTAGAACCCAGTCGTTTTTATTTCGGGACCTAGCAAAGTGTGACCTTGTGCTTAGACAATCTAATTCATTACGAAACCTTCCTACAAGTCTTGATTTCATAACGATTGATGAGGCGGCTTAAAATGCGGCTTGAATTAGGCACTACGCTACCAGTTCCTTCCACCGGTATAAGGTTTGTCTTAAACTTTGGTTTGAGTATTCCTGACCGTCTTGAACATGAAGGTTCTTTGCTGGAACGTTATTATCACAAGGCTACACGCGAGCTGTTTCTTTCTTTTATGTACCCCACTGAGAGGAAGTGTTTCTTCAAAACCTGGATTTGAGTTGTCTGCTGGGATTACCATCCTAAGACCACACACTCCTTGATTGTGAAAGTGATCGAGTAAAACGTCTACTGAATCACTAAGCAGATATAAGCTTGGATCACAGTAAGTGAGTAAGACATACCGAAGATGCAGAGAGATGGATAAGTCATGTTAAGAGACGTGGGCATGCCTGGATGGAAGACTCAAGGCCTTAGTTTAGAGGCTGAGAAGACAGAGATAGTCCTTCTGACTGAGGGACAGATCCCGGCGGCTTTCGAGTTTTAAGTAGGCTCGGAGGCAATGCGGAAGCAGAAATGCCAGTGAAATACTAGGGAATGACCTTTGACACCAAACTCACTTTTTGCCAGCAAATAATGTCCTATAGGTAAATGTACATAGGTGGTCCAACTACAAGCCGGCGAAGACTTCTTATGTCGATCACCCATGCCATGCTTACGTTAGTCTCCTAGTCACGGGACTGACCCTCATCGATTACCTAGCGGCAGCAAAGAAGTTCGTTTACGAACATAGGGCTGAACTACTATCATACCCAGTTACATGGGAGCTTGAATGCATACCACCGTATCATGGGAAAAGTAGGGAGCTCCGCTTGCCGGTACTTTTTTCACTCGTACCAGATGGGAAACAGAAAGAACAAGGAATTAGAGACAGGCAACATCACTCTTAAAAATGCCGAGTTTAACCAGTAGGAGTCTGACAAACCTCCAAATTCAATTGCAATTTCCAGGCTCTTGGGTATCCTTTAGCTGTGAAACACAGTAGACCCTCTTCTTCCTATACAGAGTATTCAATTCTTCGCTTATTTTCCGTCAGAATCCAAATCTTTTTCTTGACGCCATTGTCGCATATAAAGTCCCAAATACCATTCCCATCCCTGGCTGCATTCAATCTGAAGGACCAGCCAATCACATGTCACCACAATAAAGCGGATTAAAATCCGATTTTAATTGCTAGCCATTGAAAACTCATTCAGTCTGGACCGGAGCCATTCCAAGTTAAATAAAAAAGCTTTTCATCTCCACTGGCCCCTCCTTGAAACAATCAAATTACTCTCCGTCGTAAAATCATGCACTTCGGTCGACAATAACAACATTATTCGGTGTATCCTTCGCCGAAACCAGAAATGATTTCCAATTACCGCACACATAATCTCAAGAGTAAAATAAACAGGAGCACACTACCGCTTATTTATGACGAAAGTTAATTAAATGCATCCTGCTGCTGTTACCATTGTTGCGTGTCCTGACGGTCCTCTTACAACATGGCGCGATGGCATTTTTCACATAGCTCCAG
Organism: Matsumyia berberina; assembly: GCA_917880715.2. NCBI lineage: Eukaryota > Metazoa > Arthropoda > Insecta > Diptera > Syrphidae > Matsumyia > Matsumyia berberina. Next base: position 114,489,621 of record OU862872.1, read on the forward strand.
GACGCTGAGCCTTTTGCCTGTTTTCCACGCCACACACCACCCTCCCCTCTGTTATGATTTTAATATATTTTCTACTTTTGAATAAATAAGCAATAATCAGGAGAATGTCCTTTGAGAACGACCGGATTGTGCATCCTTAAATCAGACTTAATGTGCCCTCGTTGCTCACTCTGGCGCTGTTATTGTGCGAAGGCGGCTCAAGGCACCGTGTTACTCGTACTTGCATGAAAAAATCACGAGAAGCATGGATTAAATGCGCGCGCAATAAAACAGCACGGAAGTGGCAATTTTTAAAATCCTCGCGACTACGAGTGATGAATCCTTTAATGGATGTACACGCACTTGTGTATGGTGTGTACGGCGAATCCATACGTTTCATTATCGTGGCCATCATTTTTCGCAATATCCTCTGGCAAGCCAATGTAAATGTCCTGTGCGGCCCTTTATGTACGCGCGATTCTCTTGGCACACTTTTGCAATAAATTATCAAGGGATCCTGGATTCGGCTGGAAAACAATGCATAAACCCACACGAGGCGGCGGCGAGGGTGAGAAGCAACAATTGGCGAACGTCCTTTATTTTTGCCGAGTCCTCCCACCATTGTGGTAGTTAAATTACATTTTCGTCTTTCCTGACCTCGGTCGGTTTGCGGGGTGGACATGAGCAAGAGGCACATGCAGCCAATTTCTGGGCATTTAATCAACAAAAAAGGATACGATGGTGATTCTTTTTTTTTTTTCTGTATCTTGTGTGATGCAACCAGAGCCAATGAACGGCAGACGACGACGCCGGACGGCGTCATTTCATTGTTGTTCAACCGACTCCCCCCCGGTTGATTGTGACGCGTGGCGTTACCACGGTGGCGATGACGACGACGCAGCACGTTACGCAGGATGTTTGCCAAATTCACAATATGTGTGTGCGGCGGGAAGTGGGTTCCTTGCAGGGTTACACTGCCTTTTGAGTGGCAGGCACCTTGCAATGAATAAACAAGAAATAACAAAATGTATGAGAGGGTGGCGGAGTCCTTGTACAGAGAATCCGTGTGCACAGTGCAATCGTTCTTATTAAAAATTCTGAACAGGTTCATGGGGTTGGAAAGAAATGATGATGCTACTGGGATCTGGGATGGTTTCGTTAATCAAAACTAAGTTGATTGTGCGGAGCGCGCATCACCGATTTGTTTGTTCCTAAGGACTTGTTTGTGCACGGGAACAAACTACGACAGGATATTGTCAAGTTTTTTTGTGAAATTTTGAAGGGAATTGACATGAGGTTGGTAAGAAGTCGAGATGTAATGAAGGTTGGACCTGCTTTGACAGGAAAAAATATCTGTGACTCCGCAGTTGAGACTTGAGAATCGATATTCTAGGCCTGATAACTTCGGCTCTAAGAAGCTTATTATTACAAGTTGACGCAGACTCCAAGCTCCAGGAACAGGTTCTTGACTAATTTTGAAGCCTTCAGTCATATTTCGATTACTTTCTGACTAGAATAAGCTATGAAAACGGGAAAGATTGACTGTAAATTTGCTCAATAGTCTAATTTTCGGCGTCATTCCATAAGACAGGAGTCAAGAGACAAGCGAAGCATATGTGGTCGTAGAACTTTCCGTGATTTAGGTCTTGAAAACCTCTTGCAAGAGCAAATTTGATTGTCTTAGACGCCCAAATCGAAGCTTTCGAGGTTACCGTAGGCACCCAAATAGCAGTCCCTCTCAGTCTCTTTAAAAACAATTATCACTGTCTAATGAGTCCCCTCACTCCATCTGGGATGAACCGACAAATTTATGATTTTCCTTAATTTAACGATCTCCCTTAATCATAAAAAACTTACAAAACAAAGGCAAGCCACACAACGAAGGACCTCACCAGCGAAAAAAGGGAAACCGACGCAAGTAATTCATCAGCCAGGATTTTTCAAAAAAATTCTTCATGAACTCTCTCTGCGGCTGGTGCTCCCTCTGCAGTCTTCAGTCTCCAGCCATTCAGTCATCCAGAGTATTCAAAAGATGTTCTCACTTAAAAATGATTGCCGGGCAATTTCGCGTAAAATTTGTAATTTTTTCTCCCTTCCCTCCCATTGCTGTGTTGTTGTGGTGTCCAAGGACTACGAACGACTTTCATAAATCTGGAAAAAAAAATAGAAAAAAAAAAAAATTTAAAATGAAAACAGTCTGACAGCAGACTGACGTGTTGACATCAGGTGACCCAGAATACCTCCCCCTTGGGAGCAATCCATTTCACTTTTTCTTAATCGCCTTGTGCTTGTTTTTCGAACGCTAAACTGATTATTTTGGTGAGCAAAGTCTTAACTGATTCCTGGCAGCATGGCACCTCTTGGGGGATGGGGTTAACCCAAGAAGAGCGTCTGCCACGCCCCAAGCAGACTAATTTATTGCGTTTAAATTCCAAAATTTAGTCCAATCAACGGGCAAAATGATTGTCTGCTTCTGAGGAACGACTCGATGATGTTCGCTGTCAAGTCATTGCGGGCCACAAACAGTTACAGCAGTGACGACATCTGGCATCGCCTCCAGAAGGAAATCCGCCCACTTTTCCTTATGTTGTTTTTTTTTTATCTCTAAATTATTGTTTTTTAATTTGGAAATGACTGAGATGATGGCAGCGCCAACATGTGGAGTGTAGAAAGTGGCGTTGATGCCACTGGCATTCACACATTCCTCAAGCAACGATCGAGTCTATTTTGAGGGTCGGTACGGTATGCTATATGTGCAAAAGAGAGGCGGTTCCCATGGGGCATCACCAATGGTACATAAATTGTTTGGCTGACAGTTTTTTTTTTTATTTTTTTTCATTTTGTAAGTCGAAAATAGATGGGAGATGTACTTAATTAAAAGCTGCTAGCTAGAGGTTGTCGGGGACTATAGAGAGACACAGTCAATGTGTTGGGATTCTTGCGTACTGATTTCTGTTGAAAGCAGATTTCGAGAGTGAGTTTGCCTTGCTGATTCTTTTTCCTTTGGGAACTCTACCAGAATTTCGCTAGAATGAAAGAGGAGGCAGAACTAGGCCCATTAGTGGCAGTAGAAGCTGTAGTAATTATAGTTTACAAGGGAAAAATGTGGGCAATCATTTTGCATCCCATACAGCCTACTTGAATCGGTCAAAACGGGCCAAATTTCTTGACACAAAGATATGAAGTTCTAACCTCTTTTACATCAGAAAATAGATTTTCAGTCGCGAATTTATCCTGCTGGGAAATCTTTTTCCCTTCGACTGTCTGTCTGTCTCTGGGGCAAAGAAACTACTCTGAACTGTCTAAAGGATGGTAAACTTGGATTCAAAAAAATATATGCATGTAGATGCCATCTCCCATCCTTCTTTACGTGAAAAACAAAGCTTTGCGGAGCACCTTGAATTATTGAAGGGAAACCTGATACTTTATTTTCAACTCTCACTGCCTGATTACAACCTTGGGGGTGTAACTCCCTAAGATAAGTTGAATGTTTGACAGAAAGCATGTGCAAGAATCAGGAGTAAGGGAATAAACCTACTCCCGTCTGGTGACTTAGTTCAATTAGTACGCAGTCTAAGAACACAGAAATAGGCTTTCCAGAGCTCTGTTCGATTACGATGGTTGAGAAGTCTAGAAAGATCCTTTCATCCTCGCCCTGACTAAGCTCCTTTTCCCAAATTCGCTTCATACATCAGTATCGAGTATCAAACACATTGATTCCATGCCAAATCCAAGCGCTTCCCAGCATGTTCTTAATTTTAAAACCTCAAGAACCTTCGAGTGAGATAAAAGGACACCGACATTGCATGTCACGTTGCTTGCCGTTGACAAATAATCATCAAAACCCCGGATTAAATCATCAGCTCACGAACGTTTTTTTTTTCTATAAATGAACCTCAGAATCAATTCGACGTTATTAAATCTTTTTAATAAGCAACCTAAGAGATAAACCCAAATCCTATTAAGGATAAACAAACAACAGGACCTAGTGTGTGTGCACCGTGAAACTTTTCGCCATCGCATGTTCGTCAACATTTCATCTTTGCCGTACCTCCAACAGAAAAAAAGGACACTAAGCTAAGAATACAAAAGGATTTCTGTTGTTTTTATCCTTCAATCGGCACGAAGTACGAAGAGCACGATTTAATCGACAAAAACCTGCTCTCCGATGTGAATATTCAACATATGCGAGTCCTTCGTTGTGTGTATATGGATGCTGGCTTAAGTACGTAATCCTATTTCGCGGTGAAATGCATGACTATGACTAACATCATCCGGCAATCCGAGGGGCACAGCGCAGCGCGATTCCTTGATCCTCGGCGCATATGTTGAGAGGAATTAAATTATTTCCAATTCCAAAAGTAACGACGCAGATTTCCATGGTAAACGCGCTAGGCAGAGTATCCTTGCTGAATTTTCATCCGTGCAATGCACTGCAATAAAAGGTTAAATGCCATCGAAAATGTGTTTTTCATGTCAAAGATATTGTTCCGTTCTGATAATGACATTGCATGCGTATGAGAGGACGGGTACACTCGTTCAGGAAGGATGTGTTTTTTTTCCACTCTTTGTGTGTTTGTAAATTTATTAAGTGGAAACGGTTTTATCCTCTTTTTCAGTAAATTTGAGGTGAAGCCCTTTATTTTGTTGGTTAACAGGATTACGGTGCAACAACTCACGCAATTCGGTTGGAACTGTGGTGAGTCATATGCACGCGATGCAGGGGAACATTGAATTAAATGCGTTAGGTCAGCTGAAAGGACTTTAGTGTTAAAATGCAAATTTCCGATAATACCGTCCGCTTGCCTTCCCTTCCACCACCGGCTTATCGAAGGACATTTCTCTTCTTAGCAACCATATGGTGCACTATCCAAAACTGAATGGGCCACCTACATGGTGAATGTGTCCATATGCACCGTTGCTTAATGTCCTTTCTTCCATCCAGGCTCGAGTGAAAATCATTTTCCATTAGTTCCGATAGTTTCGGTTGCCATGGCGTTTTGTGATATCGTCTGCATTCTCTGTTTATGGGGTTGATATGGTGGACATTTCTTTCCAATTTCCTTTTTATATCCTTTTTCGCCTTTGTCATCCGCTTAACGGTCAGTGTAATTGTAATTAATTTTTTGTGTACATTTCCTGCTTCTGATATGATTTTTCCATTTAATGCGATTAGAAGGACATTAATGGAACAAACCGTAAGGACACGTAGATATGGATGTGTGTATGCGTGCTTGTAAGGACACTATCTCAGAGTCATATACAATGCACAGAGTGGGAGTAGTTTTAAGTGATTTCGCTGCATTTTCGCTAATGGAATCACATTAAACCGCTCGATAGGAATCTCCTTAGCACAAGAGAGTGGCTTTCCGAGTACTTATGCGTCGACCTTCGTCAGATGGGAGTTTTGCGGGCGAGGAAATTAATTGTTTCACAAGTGTGGATTATTAACTAACTAACAACGGGGGGAGGGATAGAGAAATTAAATTAGTTCGGGCGAATGGAGTTTGTGAATGGAATACGGTAGTTTCCAGGTTGGAATGAAGAAGGATAATGGTTTGGTTTCCATTCAGATGGGACGAAACAATTACAAGTCTTAAAGGATCAAAACATGAATGCATTTTACTGCACACAAGAGAACTTAAAGACAGAATAAGTGGACTCCAGATGGGCCATAGAAACTGTCTTTAACTTGTACAAAGAAAAGTGTTAAGCTTAGTTGAGTGAAACGTCAAATTTGACCAGAGACAAGAGATATGTATGTATCTTTCCCTTTCGGATAAAAACTGTGTACTGAGATACGATGTTCTGTGCTGTCAGCTTTTATTACAGCGACCTGCAAGTCATACTTAATTTGGTGTGGTAGTTTATTCTCCTTAGTGCCATGGGACAGAACTCGCTTTCGAATACAATCATGAAGATCTACTCAGTTGATCTACCACTCCTAATCCTTTAAAGCGATAACCCATATTTTTAAGATATTTATCCAGTACATGAACCTATATCTCATAACCTCACCATTTTCGTCAATTTTTGTTGACAAATCGATCAGAAGAAATGCATTCCTCAGTGCAAATCAATTCTTCTATCAACGCACAGTGTTCTCCCATTTTACATTCCTAATTCAAAGGAATACCTACCGCCTGTCAGCTCCTTAAATCATCACACTATTATACGTGACACAAACCAGGAAAACTCCCAAAAAAATAATAAAAATTATATCTCGCAGGACCTTGCTCAGGTTCGCCGATTAAAAAGAATTAAAAACAAAGCAGACAAAGTGCCTAATGACTTCCGTTTATCATACGTGAGTTGTATCCTCCATTCGTCTTTCTAACTTGCATCCCATTCAAGACCAAGAAGTTCGCAGTCCCTTTTCTCCTGACTCCACTAACTTACTTACCATTCAGCCGGCAAACGTTGTTAAATTAATTTTGAATTCCTAATTGCAAACCAAAAAAACGACAAAAAAAAAAAAAACAAACGAACAGAGATTTGCTGGACAGAGAGAGAAAAAAAAGTCCAAGCAAGGCACATATCCTGGACATTAACTCAACTATGAGAAAATAAAAAAAAAGAGCAAAAGCCAGTCGGACTTTCATTTCGTATGGACGCTGTGAGGTCGGTAATGAAATTAAAAACAATTTTTGGTGTGAACTACTTTTTCTCTGTTTCGATGGCAACAGATGGCTACGGGAAAACTTTCCTGCATGTCCTGGTCGAGCGTCACGTATTCCACAAAAGTGGACAACACTATTTTGCCCGAAAGGCCGCCGCCGTGTGACTTTTTAATTAAAAAAAAAACACCATTTCACGGACACGCCATTTTACACCTCGAAAAACGCCCAAATGAATAATGAATGCAAAAAGGACATGAGGGTAGGGTACGGGTGCCATCCAAGAAACAGACAAAAGTCAAATTTACTTGCTTGGAAATTCAAACTGCGGTCGCAAGGATGTTTCATGGCTCACCCAATATTTAGATTTCTAACGGGGATACAAAAAAAAAGGACGAATCAGTTATCAATATTTATTTAGGAATTGAGAATTCCTTAAATGTTTGCTTGACTTTGCCCTTTTTCGACTCGAAGATTGAGCGGTTTGCTGTATAGTGTATACCCCTCTTTTTGATCGGGGGAGGATTCTATGGATCTGGATACGTAGTAATCTTTTTTCCATCTCAGCAAATCGTGAATTTGGCAAATTGCAAGGATTACTTTCACAGACATGAGGAGATGCAAACATAAATGGCACGCACTCCTTAATGAAACGTGCGTGCAAAGAGTTCTCGATCAGGGACCAACATTGATTGTTAAGGGAGGTTATTTCTGTCTACCATTGGATACACACCCATACGTATCATATTGTACACATGTTTGCCGACACAGAGGAGAGTGAAAGAAAGCGAAAAAATATCCTTTGGAAGGATTTGATGTTTGTTTTAATTATTCGAGGAGAACTTTGCAAAGTTTTATTGGTTTTCTTTTCGAAGGATTACCGACGGGTTGTCGTTTGTTTGTTTTTTTATGTTTTCGTTTGTATTTGCTGTTAGGGGAGACGAGTCAATTCCAAGCGGTGTGATATGGTTGATCCATTCCACGACGTAGACCAATTAAAAGAAATGAAAGGATGATATGTAATTTTGTTTGACTTAAATAAGAAAGTTGACATAATGTCCTTGGCATCTCGACATGAGTTGCATCAATTCCAGGTCTCATCGGCACGTAGGGAGAGCACGGTCTGACAGTGAGCTGACAGCCGCCGATTTATGATCCACTGGCAGGTTATCAATGGTATTTCCACCTCTTGTTCCCATTCGTCGACGAAAAGGCTGCATTCTGACCTTTCACCGCAACGACAATTCTTCATTCATTCATTCATTTTCCAATGACCCGCTTATCCACTATTAGGGTCGCTGATTTATTGACTCTAAATAATCAGAGGCTATCCCCATACGGTAAGATTTCGGACTTGGTCCAACCATCTCATCCTGAGCCTACCCAGGGGACGCCTACCAGGTTGCACGGATTCCATATCACGTCTTGGAAGCTAAGTCGGAAGAGATTGAATGGCCCTCAGAAGGCAACCGTCTATCCTGCAGTACACTTTAGAGTTTCCTTCGACGGAGCCGGTCATACGCTTTCTCCAAATCCACAAAACAACTGTCGATAGGTTTGGCATACTCTCGAACCCCTCGAGTACAATTCTAAGAGTGAATAGCTGGTTGGTTGTGCTTCTACCTGGACGAAAGCCGCACTGCTCATCGCCCAGCCTGAACTCGCCAACACCTCTGGAACTAAGAGAGATATACCCCTATAATTGGAGAAATCCCTCTTATCTTTTTGAAAAAGAGGAACAACCATTCCCAGGCCACTTTAATGACACGAAAGAGCCATTTTTCTCCCTCTTCCCCCAAAGCCTTGAGCATTTTTGGCCGGATTTTATCCACACCAGCAGATTTGCCGACCTTTAGCGCTTTTATCGCCAAAGTCATATCCTCTACGTTGGGACTATTCTCCGCCCTACTCAAAACCGTGCGTCTTCCATCTTCAGTGCCCTGTTCGGGATTGAGCAGCTCCAAAAAGTTCTCGTTCCATCTACGAAAGATGTCCTTCTCTTCGGAAATAAGTGTATTCTGGGCTTTCACGGCAATAACAATCCTTTCGCTGCTAAACGAGGAGCTATCAGAAAATGCTCTCATTATAGTCAGGCCCTTTCCCAAGGCATCCTCTAAGCCACCCTGGAGTAGATTGGTTCAACCAAGTCTAAGCATCGCACTGGGGAGTTTTGACTTTCCAGTACATCTGCCACTTCTATTTAACATCCTCTTGCGGTATACACAAATCTTTTAGTTCGCACCATCAGAACTCCGCATTGCTACACTCAAGAGCGATACTTATTGAGATAAGTTAACAGTCTTCCAAACCGACCAAAACTTTCTCTGAAGCGCTCCCGCATTAGATCTGATTCCTTTGAATTCCTTCAAAGATAATCCCAACTTTGAATAGTTTCAATATTTAATACCCCGACGACAGTTAAAACACACACACACTGCCTTACTAAAACAACTCATTGGCAAATTCCATTTGACAATATTCCAATACGAAAGCCAAACAATGTCCCGCACGATGTCCTTTTATCTTTTATGCACACACACACACCCACCTACCGAGCACACCTAATGAGACCAAAAGCAAACAGCTCGCAATTAATATTTAAATGTCCTTCTGTACAAGTTTTGATAAGGAATCATGGTAATTCCCGGAAATATCCAATATTCAAACAAGAAAAGGACACAAGCGCCATCTTCATCGTCATACACCCCCACCCGAACCCCATTCACACGACGACGACGACGCCATACTATACCATCTTCGATTTGCCTAATCAGCAAACAGCTTAAACTTCCACCTTCGTTCGAAATCAATGAAAACCCCACACCACTTTGGTTCTGTTTATTTAATTAGCCTGCCAGGACCAAGCTTCCTCGAGCGTAAAATACTTTTCAATTATTTTTAACGAAAAAGAAGAGAAAACAACAACAAGCCGGAGAAGAACCAAGGGAAAAACTTTGTGCCGAGGATTAATTATCTCCCCTAAAAAATCTGGTTGTGCACGCCTTCTCTTTGCACACACCCAGGCCGTGTTGTAAAAAGGACATTTGCCGGTATTTAAATTCTCCGACTTTTAAAGTCCTTAAGGTTCCTTCACTCGGCAAAAGAGTGAAGCAATCAGTGGAACACTCCCACTCTGACATATTCCAACTGGTCCGACTCGACGACTTTGTTTCGGATTATTTCTATGAGAGAGCCAAGGACTAATTGTTAAGTCGCCTTACAATGATTCCTTACCTCCTTCCGCAGGATTATTAATTGCCGCTTTCATATTCAATCATCCGTCATTTGCGATCGGTGTGCGCTTCTGAGTGTGCCGGGAATAATTGTAATTAGATTAACTAGAGGCGGATGGTGGGGCCAGGAAGAGGGTAAACTTCCTACTTCCTACTGAAATTGGTGAAAATTCTATATCCTGCGAATGAATGATGAAGATTATAACTGTAATCCTCTGCAGTGGCAGAGCACTGATTTCGATTGGATCCTTATAATTATTTCATTTCACTCCAGAGTGAGAGAGGCGGCAGTGTCTGCAGAGAGTTCTGTGGAACAAGGATTTGAAGGATGTCAGGAACATGATAATAATTTTAGCGAATTACAAAAGGATATGTGAGTTATTAGTGTACAATGTGTGGAAAAAATTACTGTGCGGCGGTTGGGGGAAGGTTGTATGTTTGCATAGGGCTCTCGTTTTGACACGTGGCACATGACGCTATCATGATCGATTCGAGTCGTTGCTGTCACGACAGTGAAAATCAGTAGAAGTTTTTGGATCTGACAGGCGTTATTAGTATCGTCCTGGGTTGACAGAGAGGTTAAATTGTAGTGAAAATGAGTAATAGGAACGGGGTTAGTCTTGGCAGGATCGTAACAGGTGGCGGAGGGGGAGGGTGTTTTGCGAAAAATTTAATTACAATCACATGTTGTTTTGAGAGGGCTTTCAAGGATGTGGGAATGGCAGGATGTCTTAGTTGACAGCTACTTCAAAATTGAATAGAAATTCTTTTGCTGAAGTTTGTTTTTGGATAGTGAAGTAAGGGGTTGATGTAGTGATGATGAGTAATGTCTATTCTGCCGCTAAGTGCTGAGTGTTGCTGAACTGAAGAAGATAATCAGAGATTTTCCTGGAAAAGTTATTTTAACGTATACAGCTTTGCCTGGTTTAAGAATCAACCCCCCTTCTTTCCATATGGAGTTGTAACCTTTTAAGGCTAACGCGGGAGATAACTATTCCGGGGCCTCTGTCTAGCGGGACATCTTTCTAAGACCAGAGAACACTTTCGCTTGGTTTTGTCAAGCTAAGTTCTCCTACAGCTGAAAAATGTTGTGGCTCAATGCTATGTAGAGCGACGTCATTGAGAATCCTTGGGAGCTCGCTTGTGGATGATTGGTTGACTAAAGCTAGGGCTGCGAACCCTGTCCAAATATTTAAGTCACTACGAGCTGTGATACGCCAATCGTGCAGTCTTCCCAGCACAGTCGACATACAGGTACACACATGCCCGAAGTTCTGGTGCAAAATCCAAAGAGGAACTCCATTAGGAGCTTATGGTCGCTTAGTGCGAACTTATGGGTCATCGTGGCTCAGTGGTTGGTACGCAGGACTGCTGTGCGAGATGCGTGGGTTCACGCCCCAGCCTTGTCCACCGCACATTTTTCGCACCGCCATCTCTCGTCGGGGAATGAGAAACCTCCGAGAGTAGAATTTGTCATGAAAAAGCTTCTCAACTCTCCGTTTGGAGTTGGTAATGAATTGTAGGTCCCTTTCCTCCATGCGAAAAATGTAACACGCACAACATGAATGGTTGCGAGAAGCTAGGCTTTGACTCACGTTGAGCTGTCGCGCCAGCTATTTATTTTTATACCTCCTTGGCGATAAGACTCTCATTTTAGTTATAAGAATCCTTCATCTAAAGAAACGTCAAGTTTTTGAAAGTCACAACTGTCAGTGACTTTAGTCCTTGTGTTCGTCTTACAAACTCTGCCTCTGTCATATTTTAGATTCCAGGTCAACGTAACTCCCTTACAATGTCCGAAAACTCACCATTTCCCTTCCACTGTTTGTTCCCAAGAAATTCCTCGATAAAGCGGTTTGTCGAGGAAGGTATCTACTGATTGACAACGGCTGCATTTTTGCCTAGACTCCCATGACTATCAAACGGAACCCAAAATGTTCATTTCACTACTCAAATGCAGTACATGCCAAGGGGGCCTCGGTAACCCTTTGTTTATGTTGTTGCTGCTCCAGAATGCAAAATATTTTTCGGTTTTTAATGAAGGTCGTACCTCTTCGGCTCATATTACCATACAAGTTTCCAATATCAACCGCAGGCCAATGGACCGCCACATGAGTTTCAACCCTTCATCCAGTAACTTAAATTCCCCACTCCACCCACTCGATTCTAAGAAATTTCTCCCTTACAACCGTGACTCACAGGACTCTTCTTGGACTCAGACCTTATTACGAAATGCAATGAAAGTGCGTACGCACGCAAAATTGTTTGTTTGTGCCCAAACACACACACACAGATACAGACACACTGTTAGTTTGCATTTTGGCCAGTTGTTTATCTGGTCCAGTGAACACTGCGAATGGTCTGGCATTCGGCCTCCCATCCCAAGAGACGACACTACACTACGCAGTGTTTGTATCTCTTCGGTTTGTATTGAACGCTTGCGAATGATAAATAATTGGAACTGGAGAAGCTCCTTCCAGGCGACTGACTGTCTCGAATGCCCTTCCGAACTGTGTGCGTTAATTGCCAAAAAGTTTGCAATCGGCAGGCAGGCAGGGGGGGTGGCCATTCTCGTTCCGGGCTACTAAAACTTCCCGTTTGGTATCTCATTCTCGAAATTAAAAACCCAAAATGGGATTCGTTGCGGTACAAGGAGTCAGAGTGTGGTGGGCTACCGTGCGTTGGGTAGGACTATGCATCGATGTTGCACGTGTTCCATTAGGAAGATTCGTTCCGGTTTGTAACAGGCCGCACAAGGATTCGACTGTCGTGGTGCCGCAGTACACTCATCAATCCAGACTGACGGTCCTAATGCGTTTCCAGAGGTTTGTTTGCGTGGTCGTTTTACAAATATGCGAACATCCATTGATCAGTGGTTGAGGTGGATGGCATGAGATGGGAAGGATGCCCCTGTAAAAGGGGTGAAAAACGCAATTAAATGCCGCAGGACTAGCAACCGAACACACAGGGTGCGTCGAGGCCCAGTTGTAAAAGGCAACACATTGGTTCAGCAAGGTCGTTATGAACGAAATGAATTGAATTTAAGGAATTCGAGTGAACATTTCACTGGCAAAAAGGGACTGGGCACAGCAGGTAAGGGTTTGTTGTTGGCCCTAAATGTGCAACCAGTTAGGAAGACATTTAATTTTGAGCTTTATTCACGGTGACAACTGACGGGAGGGCGGCTCGATGGCTTGGCACATCCCAGCATATGTTTCGCAATTAGTTTTAAATGATTTTTCAAATGACGACGACTAAGGGATTTGAGTGGGACGCACTAAGTGTCTGACTGAGGGTAGACCTTTGTTTGCAATTACAAATGCAATTATTCTTCCTGTCAGGGGCAGGAATAAATTAAGAAAAAAAATCAAAAATAATTAAACGTGAAGCGAATTGAGTTGAAAGGCGTTGCGTGCTGGAAAGGTGTAGGCTTGGGGGTAGGAAACACTTGACTAGGTTTGATAATTTCAACCATGTGTAACTATGGTGGACAGGAATAGGCAGTGATATATACTGAGGGATGGAGTTATTGCTTCTTTGGAGGTTCAATTCCAGACCAACGATGGAACCACTGTGAAGTGGTAGCAAAAAGGCTTATTCCACCATGTTGGCTCTTGCTTCTAGTTCCTCAATGCTTGCTTATCGAAACGAATCTGGTCTAACTCCCCACCATTCAAATTGCAAAGACACCCAGCTGGTCGATTTTTCTAAAAATATCTCGAAATTTTGAGTACAAAAAATTTAGAAAAATGTGGATGTTCTTTGAAAACAGCATCCACGATCGGCTCCAATATGGGAGGCGTTCATGGTGATGATGATATATCGCCTCACTTCCACCACACATTTCGTCGAAAGGGCGTCAACATCTCGAACGACGGAAATTCCACAAACTCATCATCAAAGTGAAAAGTATTTTCCAGAGACAAATCCTCCTCGCTGATGTTGTTTCGTTTTGAAAAAAAATTATCTCAGCCGACCATATCGCTGGGAGGTCGATGGTACTCAACTTCCAATCAGCGTATAGTGAAAAAATTTTTTTTTTGGTTTTAATCATTCCTCTTTGTTTCACACCATTCGGGCCTGTCAAGCGGGTATGTCTTGCATTGAGTTTGTGGTGATATGGAAATTGAGTTTTTGGAATCTGGAATTGGAGGACTCGCGATGAAGTGAATACATGGATGTGAGCGCTAGAGGAATGGTTTGCATCCTGCAATGTGTTAATATGAAATTTTGTTAGCATCCTCTTGGGATTTTTTTTTTTTGTTTTAGAAATTCCATATCAGGAGGCATTTGGTAAATGTAGCAGAGTTTTTGAGTTCAATTTTGATGGGAAGACCAACCAGGAAGGGTTGAGAATTTTTAATTTATGAATCCTTGTCCGCATTTTTTTGTACAAATTTTGCAACCATGTGGGGTATGGATGTCACATTTATTTTGTGCGGACAATTTTCACCAGGATACCAATTTTTTTGACAGGGATTTATCGGCTTTTTTCAAACCCGCATATTAGGTCGGTATTTGCTTCCTCAAAAAATGTTGTATTCCTCGAGACTGAGCCGTTCAAGCGATTAAATTTGTAGCCAAACGTTAGCTTTACCTCCCTCTGATAGTTCCCACATTTTAGGCTCTCTGCTTCTTTCAAATGAGGACCAACTCAAGCGATAAAATTACTGTTTTCCGCAGCGCTACTGTTTTCGTCAGTGATTTCCACTCAAATCAAGTTGCTACGGGCAGTACAACTCCCAGCGAGGAAAAGATCACTACCATGATTAAAACACTAGAAAACAATAAGAAGCTAGGACTTGACCAGCAGAAACGTCTCCGATAATTTTTTTGCTATTATAAAGGGTCTTTCATTAAGCGCTTCCTATCTTTAAATTTAAATAAAACAAAGTGTGTGTTTGAGATATCATCGAAATTTTTTATTCGTTTGAAAGGCCTATCGTTGCCATTATGTATGGAATATAACATCGTTCAAATGTCCGCTTTTCTGGGTGGCGCGCATCCGAAATGTCCAATTTCCATTACTCTGGCGCATAAATCAGGCTGAATTTGACCGATGTTCTGGGTTATGTTGGCTTTGAGGGGCGCTGTGGTTTGTGGCTTATTCGCATAGACCTGCGACTTCAGAAAACCACACAAGAAAAAGTCTAACGGGGTCAAAATATGGACCGATGACGCAGCCAGCCCAAAATCCACACCAAGCAGTGACTTTTTCGGGATGCATTGGACACTCTTGGATCTCATGTGGATTGGTATCGTCCCAAATTCGACAATTTTGTTTGTTGACGTACCAATTCGTTCAGGCTCATTGAAAATGATTTTTCGATAAAAATAAGGGTCAGTTTCCAATTGCTACAGAGCCCATTCAGCGAACACACGTCGTTGTCTATGGTCGTTTACCTTCAGCTCCTGGGTCAGTTGAATTTTGTACGGGTACAGGCCCAAGTCACGACGCAAGTTGTGGTTTGCGAAAGGTCGAGTGCTTGTGAGCGACACGAAATCGACTGCCTCGGATTCTCCTGTACACTCTCACGGACAGCGGCGATGTTTTCGGCAGATCTTGCGTTTCGTCAACGTACGGGTTTTGGTTGAGCGTTTATTCAACACACTGCGAATAGTCTTCTCGGAAGGACGATTATGGCGACCGTAAAATGGGCGAAGCGGGTGCAAAGTTGCCCGAACAGAACACCCATTTTGATAAAACAATTTTATTATTTGCACGTGTTGTTGAACGCTATATCTGTCCATGGTGATTTGGCAAAACAGACTGAATAAATGACAGCCAATTTGACAGATGTAGCTTCAACAATATGGCAGCTATCAACTGTCAAAGTTCGGAAGTCCCTATTGGAAGACCCTTTAGAGGCAACTTATAATGGGTCAAGGTATCACATTCTGCACAGAGGAACTTGAGCTCCAAAGTACGAGGCAACAAGGCTCCATTCCTTCGTCAACTTTGATTTTGTTGGTGATTCAGGTGAACCTCGATGGACTCAACTTAAACATTTTGATTCCGTTGACCACGTAGGCCTCTTTACAACTGAACAACACATAACCATTCCCACTTTAAAAAGACGCCGACAAACGATATACGCTCCCACTTCTCGGACCTTATTAGTAACTAAACGTTCCCATCTAACAATATCCTTCCGGCGCGGCTACCTCTACATAATTACACACCACCGCAGACACTAATTTGCATTTTATTTCCCAACATCACCCCCGACCGATCTACATGCATCTGTTGTCTGTCATTTTGCCCAAAAACGAGTCATTATCTCTAAGGCTGACCTTCAAAACTTGGTTCTAAACAGAACCCAAAACTAAAACAACAGGAAAGGATCAATCGAACCCTGAATTAAGTGCTCCACACCTGCCCTAATTTTTCAGACATCAACCGAATGCTAAGGATAACGCCTCTGGAAATTAAGTTCGCTTGATGTCTCAATTTGGACGCAGAGCACCAACCTCAATAAGAGCCACCAATTTCCATCGACATTGTTCCCAAAACCCTATAATTACGAGGTCCAAAGCGAGAGAGAGAGAGAGAGACTGAACACAGTGAACACTCATGAACACATTCGTGTGTTTTTTTTGTGCGCGTTTTTTTTCGGGACTGAAAATTGTTCCCAATCCAATTTGCCACAGTCGACCGAATTCAAAATGAAGACATCATGCTCTTTGATTACTTTTTTTCCGGGCAGGCAAGGGAGAACGGTAGAGCGGCGGCGGCGGCGTCTACCCCTTTGCAGTTAGGAGCAGCGCGCCATCGCGCAGCGGATGACTGAGACCAGTAATTGCGGTTATGATGAATTCATTAAACCAAATATGGAAAATTGTTGTGAACAACAACAACCACAACAGGAAGACACATGGGAGAGGGAGGACGAGCGCCGAGAACCAGCCCAGGGCCGTCGGGCAAAAAAGGGGCGTGATGCAATCATTTTTCACAAAAACCGAACAAAGAATTAAATTTAATGAGTGCTTCTTTGTTTTTTTATTTTTGGGTACCCCCACTGGGGGCATGTTGTTGCGGTATCGCGTAAATCAATTACGCGGGCCAACAAAAAAAAAAATTCAAACAAAAGTCTGTTTTGATGTAGAGAACATCAATCGACAGCTTGGCTGTACGTACCTCCAGTGCTTCTGGTTAATAGCTCTGCTCATCGCCAGCTGGAGAATGCAGTTCGGTGTGATTTTGAATGGGACGGTCGGTGTTGGCATTGGAAGATCGAAACGATCGTGGTTTGCATAATGAATTCTTGTGTGTTTGGTGGTGGATAGTGCCAATGAATTTGAGTTCCATGGTGGAGTGGTGCTGCAGTTTGAAGGATTTTTCTTACTTTGTTTATGTTTACATTGGTAGGAGTATCAGGACAACGTTGCAGACGAGGCTTGATTGATGAAATTTTAGGGACAAAGCTAGCTAAGAAATTTGAGTGGTGATTCAGTAAGAGGTGGGCAATTTGGCTAGAAAAATTAAAATCTTTTTCTTTGAACGTTAAGACCAAGGTTGGGAGTTATGTGTCAAATACGTTGTTAGCCCTCCTCGGTTTCTTTGGCGTGGTACCATCTTTTTTTTTTAAGTTTCATGCCCATTTTTGGCATATTTGTGGTTCTTTTTCTGGGATTCCTGCTCGGGATTTGTCTTTGAAAACTTCCACCATCTACTTCAACAAATCGCAATACCTAGTGTGGCCCTTACCGTGGGCTACGTCACACTCCTTTCACCTTCATGTTCTACCGCCTTATTTTCGTCATTTCAGATTCGACATTTCCTAAACCGATAAATACAACGCGTTCCTTGAACAGAGGCCTACCCCAACACTGTCCTTCCCTCCTATTGTGGCCACCGTAAGCCGCCTTCATAAAAAAAGAAGCCTCTGCCACAGGCTTTGCCACTAAAAGCATTTTACTAAAACGGGCATAAAAAGCCAAATGACCCATTCTTCTCACATCAACATAACCTGTCCACTTAACTCCGTACAATAACACTCATGGAAATGAAACATGACAGCATAAACTACTCAGTCCAAGCCCAAAGCCCCAAACCGTTCGATTCAAGGCGTTCACTTTCTCCAGCAACCAGCCGTCGTCGGTTGGTTGGTTGGATGGAAATCACTTAACCGCACTACATCACCATTGATGCCACATCAACGCAACAATCATAAAACGAAACCTCAAGTAACATTAAACGTGTACCCTAGGCCAACCTCCGCTTCCCTCTATCCCACTGTGTTGCCAGTTTCCATCCAAAACGCATGGCATAAGCGCTACCAATAAAGTGTCCCTAATAAACTGAGTTCATCGGTCCAGGGAAACGAAAAAAAAAAAGAAGCAAACCTTCTCTCAAGCCACCCACACAGAAAAAGCGAGGAAAGTGCCGCCATTTTTCAATGTTGGCCCCACACACACACGACGAGGAGGATAAAATTTGCATAAATGTAGGAACACGTATGGAAGAGATTATCTGAGCTCCTGACTTCTG
Source organism: Matsumyia berberina (assembly GCA_917880715.2). NCBI lineage: Eukaryota > Metazoa > Arthropoda > Insecta > Diptera > Syrphidae > Matsumyia > Matsumyia berberina. The sequence goes on from OU862872.1 coordinate 114,507,941, forward strand.
CTTCGTCGGTCCTGCCATGTGTGCGCCCAGTGGTGGTGGCAGCGTAAGGGATGATATGTCGGCCTTTTAAATAATAAAAATGGGAAAAACGTTCCGAGTTCCGACCAGGGGAGCGCACCCAGAGGAAGAGACCCCCCCAAAAAAAAGGATTCCACACTTCGTGTCTTGTTTTTATTTCATAGTTTTTGAAATAGTTTTGCATATCTGAAAGGGTGCTGGCTGACTGACTGGATGGCACGGGGTAGTTGTTGGTACTTCAGTATATAACTGTGGTCATAGGTTGAATACGAAAAATGATTTGAATTCCATTTTTTTATTTTTCAGCTTTTCTTTTTTGCTTTTTTGAAGTATTCATGGATCAAAGGCTTAGGGATCAGTTAGATTACTGTGTTACGGGAGGAAGGTGTGCGTCTATGCTTTTTTTTTCAATAAAACATTTTCATTTCATGAACTTCACATGGCAGTGGTGTGCTTCCTGTGGAAGAAGTGTGCTATTCGTGACCGGATTAGAGGTTTTTTTAGTGCCCCTAGTGGCACAGTTATTGAATATTCAATTGCGGAGGTGTCATGATTTGAAGTTATTTTATTTTTTTCGGGAAAAAAAAATTATTGGAACGTCAAAAAGTTGTGATTTTATGAGAAAAGTTGATTTATGAATTTTTCTAGAATTCTAGGATTTTTTTGTTAAAGGAATTTTATGTATTTTTCAACGCTTCGGTAGGGTGAGGCTTTAACGATGTCATTCACTGCGATTTTGGTTTGGGCGACACCTATTGCTAGGTTGACGGTCTTTTGCATACTTTTGCATACTGTTCTACTAACGTTTATTCTCAGGCATATGTTGATGGCGTTACCCTAATTTCTTTCGGATCGGGCTAATGCGCAGATAGTCTTAAACATGATCGATGAATGGTGCACTAGGAGTGGGCGTTCGATTTTTTCTCTGAAAACTAAGGTTGTCCTCTTTACGAGAGGGAGGATTGTGACCGGTCTGACTCAGCCAGTGCTAAAAGCCGTCACTATCCAGACCTCCGATGCAACCAAATATCTAGGATAAAAACTTGTCAGGTTGGAGACATCCAAGGCGCTCTCAGTTTTCTGGCTTTTGCCTTTTACCAAGACACTTGGTTATCACTGAAATCGGTCCATTGGACCTATTCAGATCGTTTCTAGCTTATGCGCAGAAGGCTTTTGTGTAAATATGTGTCTGCTTTCCGCACTAAACTTCAGACAACGACCTGTCTCGGCTCCACAGGAGCTTTTTAGAGTGCGCCTTCCGTTGGTCTAGATGCTCTGATAGATCTACTTCCCCTTGATTCTTGTATCATGGGCTGTACCATCAAAGCAATCTTTCGTCCTAGACGGGGCGGCTTTTGGTATCATCCGCACTAGAGTTTTTATGACCTTGCGCGACACTTATGTATCTATCCTACGACCGTGGTTTCATGGATGCATGGTCTGATGCAATGCTACCAAGACGTCGGCTGAGCGCACATTTAAAGTCCTCTTTTCTGAGCCGGGTGTGTTAGGCTTAAATGACACTACTCTCAGCAATGCCTATGGAGAGGGCGACGTTACTTCGGATCATTTGCTTTGTGATTGTCCTGCGTTTTCTCTGATCAGGTGGTAAATGCTGGTACTGTAACCTCCTCAGCGTTGAAGCGACTTCTAGGCTTCCTTCGAATATTCGTGGTCATGTGTAAATCCTAAGGTCCTTGTCCTTATTTAGCTTGTAAATCTGTCGGTATCCGACACTTCTCGTTGCTTTACTTGTATATCACCACGTGAAGCTCAAAGTAAAGGCTGGTAGACGGAGGTTGCTTAGGGAAATCTTGTAGACTCTTACATTCTTTTGAATGCACATGTCCATCCATCGAAAACTCTGTCAAAACAGCCCAAGAAGTGAACCGCAGCTTGTCTACTTTGAAATTATATAAAACTATCATCCCTCACCCGAGATAAGATGCTCCTAATGGCACAGCACTTATCTTGAGGAAACTAACTTCCACAACAATTCTAGTTCTTCCTGGAAACAATTTCATTTAAAAATATTACTGGCACCGCTTGCTTTCTTTCTTTGTTGTTTCCCCATCCAGCAAAGTCCTCCCGGGTGTATCCTTTCATTCAAAAGAATTAATTATCGTCGCCGCCAGCATTATTCGCTCTTAATGACTTCTTTTGCAATTTCCCCTATAAAATACTCAAACCGAATGGCAAATGTACGTAAAGTAGGAACCGTATTTAGCCCATAAACCTGCCCATCATTCTTTATTGCCTTTCACTGGGACATTAGGGACATCACGGGGCAATGTGTTGACTTGTTACCTCCTCATTCAGTCCCCCGAGAGACGATGCCAAGCGCACTCGCTTGCACACTATCCAAGAACTATCCACTTCGCTAGTATTTTGATAATAAAATTAATTGCGACCGCCATAAATCAAGTTAAACGTTTCGAATTGTTTTTCCACGAAACGAAAGACAGTTCCTTCCCCCAGCCCCAGGCCGCGGCACTCCACTAAGAACTCGGCGCGCACTCATTAAGCTGCATTTTTGTGCTGGCATCTCGCAATTTGCATTTCACGGATTCGCTTGATGTGCTCCAACCCATGCGAAGTCTTTTACGCGACATTTGAATGGAGCACCAACTCCCGCTGAGAAGGAAGGTAGCCATGCAACAGTGTGACACAGTGTATTGTGCTAATCTAGGGGCGGATATGCCAACTAACAGCGCTCGTGTCCAGCTCAAAATTTTGACATCTATCATCGCTGCTTAATTATGTTGTCATAATTAAATTGATATGACGTAACTTGTACCGACACCGCCGACATCGCTCAGCTCCTGGATCTCTCATGACCACTTTCCATATCCCGGCGAATTGAATTATGCGACGTATCATCATAATGAATGAGGGCTCTTTGATGTTGCCATCCTCATCCTCATCATCATTAACATCATCGTCGTTGTCGTCGTCGTCGTCGTCTGTTGCTGTCCAGGCTTTGATGATGCGACAGCTATGGCAAATAAATTTGACTAAATTGTCGCCAAATCAAATTTGACATTGACAGACGTGATTTACGCGGGAAGCACACAAAATAAAAAAAACGCACATGAATCCCTTCCCCAGAGAAACCACGCACCGCTGACGTCAAAACGATCAAAGGACTAAATGCTGGTTGGGTGTTGTGAGACACAACCTTTCGGCTCCCTAACTTAGCCCTCGCGCGACCCATGAAGCTTACACCCTGTTCCCGTGACATCATAATTACCAGACCGACGACGCACAACGTGCATCGCGAAGGAAAATCGGTCCCGGTATTCACGAATTTCTAAAGTAATTGGATCCTGATGGGGAGATCTCTGTCTCGGCTGGGATGGGAGAGAACTTGCTAAATTAATTTATTGCACCTTTTTGATCTACTTTGGCGCAGGCTAATTATGGGCTATTTAGGAACTGGGAGGAGGAGGTTTCTCTTTCCCAGCAACAGGGAGCCAGTATCATAATTCTTTGGGGTTGCGTTGCGCTTTGAAATTTTCGCGCAGAGGAGGATGCGTGCAGCGGCTCTATCGAGGCAGCACGCGATTTGACTGCAATAAATTTGAATCATCAAAGGAGCACCAGCATCGAAGATATTTAGTATCTTCATTTCTGCTTCTTGGGCTTGGGTTGTTAATGAATTGGATGTTGATGGGATCCTTTGATTGTGGGTGGTGGTGGTTTATGAGTCGGGAAGTTGTAAATTGTCTATCTATACTTTTGAGCTGCCGAGACTTAGGAATACATCTTTCTCGTTCTTTTGAATACGTTTAGACTTACCGGGGGTGGTCGACGTCTTAGGTAGTTTAACTACTAAAATAATGGGCCACAGATCATTGATCTATTCCCAAGTTTATCGGTAGGCACAGGGTTCAGGTTTCCTCATGCTTGTCAAGCAAAAATATTGTCGTGAACCAACTCCATCATTCACTGACTTGTTTGCGGCTTTGACTATTGATATACAGACCTAAACCTCGTCTGGTTTTAGTGGAAACTTACTGCCAGTTACTGATCGGTTTTTGCTCAAATCATCTGCCAGTGAAACTTTACCGATTCAGTGCAGTTGTTGCCGGAGGTAACGTGGAATCTTTGAATATGATTCAAGGCTAACACAGTTGACTCTAGTAAATCTCAGGGTGTGTACTAAACTATCTGGTGGTATGCATCGGTCGGAACCAAAGATCGGCTACAGTTCTGGCAGGAACATTGACTAAGTCTAACCTTCCAATCGGGAGAATGTCGGTAAGCAGTCAACTGCTGCCAGTTGTTCTGAGTCACAGAAACTGGCAGAAGAAAAGGGTGGTTGCACACGAAGGACATGACGACAGTATGGTGGTCCCGATCCTTGGAAAATACTGGCCAGCGGTCTAGAGCTGTGACTCGCTCAAACTGAGTGCCACGTTTATGGAGTCGTTTAGTCGTTTGCATCTGTCTGAAAATAACAAAAGCAAATTCTTCTTGTCTTCAACTTCCTTGTGCCAGAACCCTATCGAACAGAACGGCACTTCAAGACGGCGTTGAACACTCGATCAAGGGAGTAAATTCTACAGAACAGGTTTTGTTTGTTTTTGAGGGTCAATGACCGAGATTCGGGCTGCGGTTCTTAATGCATTTCGAACTTAGTTACAGGAAATCCATTCCACCGATTGAACGACTTGCCTTACGGTTTAGGTAGGTGACTTGGTTGTCAGTCCATTGAAACTCTCAAGGACTATCCACATCCCAAGCCGTACGTTTTGAAAGTGTCACATAGAGACTGGAAAGAATCCGTCCCAGAAATCGTGGAGCTTTTAACGAAAAAACGATGTGAAAGTAGAGTAGAACCTCTTCGTTTTCAGGGGGCTCAGGCCGCCTCCTTGGACAGTATTAAGTCAATTTTCTTCCCTAAATCCCCAGCGCTATATCAAAAGTTCTATTCACTGGAAGCTTATGCAAATCGCAACCTCCTGTCTTTGTGACTATTCCTTGTGCTGGTGTGCCCTGTTTGTTGTAAATTTGACCAGGCACCTGATTCTTGTCAAGCAGTCGGAGTTTCAACTAATTTTTTCCCTCTTGCCGTCTGCCTAACTGTCAAATACAACACTCGCCTTCCATCCTGTGTACATTCTAGATTTTCACCACCTACTTTGCATTATCTCTTTGCGCCACATTTTCATCGCCCTCTTTTGCAATCATCATGCTACATGCACCATTTCCTGGTTCGTTTCGCCTTCACGCCAAACGGTCTTACTTCAGATCTCTGTCGCTTAGTTAATCAGAAGTTGACAACCGTGCACAACCCTGCTTCACGTCGTCGTCTCTGATTATCTTCAATCTCTGTCATGAGAATGTGCCCACATGCGCCCAACTACAACGACTTACACTCCCATTATACTCAATTAAAACACGGAATGCATCTGAGTCACCTTGTTATCCTTCACACATATGCACCGCGGGCATCCCACACACCCTTTCATCGGTGGTGATTTTTCAACAACATTCTGCACTCAATCATCCCCTAAACAACCGAACGATCACAACAAAGCACGTCGTCGAGCCTCAATCTGATCGCAGGGCATTCGCAGTGTGATGATAAATAGATGCGTGTCCCTAAAATAGATCTGCGCTTACCCCAAGAGATGCCACACACCAAGAACAATAAATTCACTTCAAATGGAGAATTAAATTTTCATTAAAATCATTAAGCGGCAATTGGGAGAATTGGGGGGCAGGCGAAGAGGTCTCTTCCGAACGAAGTGCGAGATGATTGGCCGAAAAGGGGGGAGATCTACGAATAGACACTGCGGCGGCTCCAGAGGGGCTCCAGAAGGGCAATCATAATATTTTAATAGCGAACGGTTCTTTTTTATTGTCTCTCCCAGGAGAATAAACCTCAATGACTGGATCTCAAATGGTCCGGGAAACGAATGCCACGCTCCTGGATTTTATTTTCCAGAAAAAGCATCTTCCCTGCGATCTAAATGCAATTAGAATACCGCTGTGCGACAGAATCACCATCATCATCATCAGTAGCAGCATCAACCAAAAGCCAACCGCAACTGTGGTTTTACGGCGGCTGATTTAATTCTGGCGCACGGATCACTGTTGTGTGGTTATTGCAATGAGCCGTGTCATTCATCTTGCGCGACCGCAACAGAAGCGGAGAATCCCATGATGATCGCTCCTCTGGGACTCTAGTGATGTATCTATGGCATGAGGCTGAGATACTTTTGTCTTTTTGATGACTAAATTTAGATTCAGACACCCATCTAGACGCAACAATTTAGCACGCTATTCACTTTGAGATCCACGCAAGAGGATGCATTCCCGGCGGCTGGAGATGATGTCATGATTGATGATTTGTTGATGGTTCTGCTGGAGGGATGTGGAATGTAGGTGGAAGTAGTTTAATGTGAAGCTTCTCTGTTGCAGTCTGTAGCGGCTTTGGGGTACGCTGTGCAATCGAATAAGAGATTCATAATTGTCACGGGTAATTAATGCTTGGATTTTACGCTCGTGAGTTTTTCCAGCTCTGGCAGGCGGCGGCAGGCGAATGACCCACATCTGGTGCGAGGCAGTCAGTGGGGTGAACTAGAGAACTGAGACAGTTGGGGGCACTTAAAATGTTTAATGCTGCAGCAGAGATGGAAATTGCCTGTGATTTTAATATTGAGATCGAGACGACTTTTTTGTTGATCAGCGAAAGTTTTAAGGAGAATTGTGCATAAGATTGGAGGATCTGAAAGGCATGCAGAAAGATTGACTATTAAAGGCTGGAAGCCAACCTCGGAATAGTATGTGAGCATCGAATGCCCTTTTCGAGATCCTATCCACAGCTTAGTGCTGTAGATGACAAGGAAGAGTAAGCTGCAAGTAGGTCCATCAGTAGACTATTTTAATGATCACGACGCGGAAGGCGCTCAGGTCTATTGGGATACTACTGAGTACTGGGGTTTGACCCTACTTACTCCTGAAACCTTTCAAATTTCTTAACGTAGCTGTTGAGATCGGTCATGCTGGCGGATTTCAGATCATTTAGGTCGTTAAAGAAGAATTGGGCTATGGTGGCTTTCCTGATGTTGGCATGGGCGGGACACGTGCAGAGGAAGTGTGCAGGGGGTTCTTCCTTTTCCTTGTCTCTGCAGCTTCTGCAGAAATCGTTACATGCTATACCCAGGCGCTGAGCATGCCTGCTCCTAGGCATCTTAATGCAGTGCCCCGTGAGGACGTTGATTAGTTTTGAAAGTTGGTCTCTCTTAAGTCGTGTTTATGCTTTTGATCTTCTCAGATCCAGGACAGGTCAGATCAGCCTGGCATTGTTGCAATAATCGAGATGTTTCCATCTACGATTTGCATTCGACAAAGCGTCGATGTAAGTCAGACGCTTTGACATGGTCGAGATCCTGCCGTCTGTACATTGAGAGCCTAGTCTCTTTAATTCGTCAGCCGCACAGTACCCTTGAATGTTGCTGTGATCGGGGACCCAACAGAGTCTGACGTTATATTGCTTAACGATCTCGTTTAGGGACATGCGGCAGTCCTTTATTGCTCTAGATTCTAGCCTGGCTGTCGATGTGGACGCAATATCCGAGCGTGATATTGGATTAGTCTTCAGCCAAGCGGCGGCTTGATTAATAGCTTTTTCTTCGGCCTGGAAGACACTACAGTGATTGGGGAAACTGAAGGAGTGATGGATGCCCAGATCTTCTGAAAATACACCGGCACCGACTCCTTCGTCTCTTTCACAGCCGTCCGTAAAGATAGAGATAGACTCCAATATTTTGTGCTTATAGCCCATGTTGAAGTATTTTCGCCAGGCAGTGTGTCTATTGATTTAGGAAGGCTGTGGTGAGTTGATAGGATTCTGCCAAGTTCCACATTTATCACACACCATTGATGGGTTTCTCTCAGTCTACCAGGCATTTCCTGGCGCGTTTGGCAATATCATCACTCCACAGAAGCCTCCTGTTTAGAATCAGTCCTAAATATTTGGCACTGTCTGAGAAGTTCAGAGAAGTACCGTTGAGCTTGGGTGGGATAATGATTGAAATCTTGATTATGTTAGTGAAAAGGACCAGCTCCGCTTTAGATCGATTGACACTAAGGCCACAGCTGTTTGTCCACGTAGTGAGCTTGTGAAGACCGTGTTGAAAAATATCCTCTAGCAGACAGAACTAACTAGTCTTAGGTTCCTACTATAGGCCACTTAAGGGATCACAACGATCCTGATTGGTGAACAAAGCTCCATGCAACAGCCTAAACCGTCAGAAAAACGTTTATAATGATCCCATTGGAACGTTTTTTTGCTTCCAGTTAGTTGATCTTCTCAACCCTTGTGCAATAAAAGCCACTTGGTCTAAAATGACAACCATGTAATCATGTGGGGTGGGGACACACTTTTAAACTCTTTCGCTCTGTTCCATTCCAAGTCGGAACGTAACGATGCCATTTAAGTTGACTCATACCCACTTTGACACATTTTATATCCGCCCATCAGCCAGCAAAGTGCTTTTTCAAAAATAAATCTTCAAAAAAGAAATGTAGTAGATAGATACATACTTTCTCGCGAAATTTAGATACACAGATACAAAGAACAACAAGCACATAGACCATCCATCGCACTTTGCTCAATCATCCATTCAGCGATTCCGAATGACAACTAACAGGGCAATAATAAAACTTAAATAGATTTTCCTGTCAAATGTCTGGAGACGTCTTGGCCCCATGCAGCAGCAGGTTGGCGCGGGGAAATGGAAAATGCAAGGAGTATGCATGGAGCACCCGTGCAGCAGAAGCACACTCGTCGCCGTCGCTATTTCACATTAATATGATGTTTTGACAAAAATAGCAAAAAAAAAAAAAATGGCGTGGAGGACGCACAAAATAACATAAAACACTCAAACACATTTCGGAGAAGAAAAATGGAAAACAGGAGGATAATTGAAGCAGAATGAGAAATGAGCGAAATGATTTTTCACGCAAAACACGGCAAAGAGGGCACAAGACACACGTACACATAGGACACACACGAAACCATCAGTTGGAGTGGGGTGAGGTGAACTTTGTAGTAGTAGTCCGGAGACCTCGTCCTGGCAATGTCTGTCATAGCAAATGGGATGATTACTTTTCGTTAATTTTCTCTTCATTTCTCTTCAGTGGGATGGTGGCTTGGTTGGATGATGACGACAAGCAGAGTAGAGCGTATGAGGTGCATGAAAAGCTGTCAGCTTTAGTAGAGTGGCTAACATTTACTACAGGACGTACACGCGCATATGTGTGAGTGTGTGTGTGCACAAGGGTAGAGGGTTGAGGACTGTATTTTTGAACGGAAGCATCTAAGGAATGTCTGCTGAAGCACATTTGAGTGGGAATTTTGAGGGGCGCTAGGGAAGGAACAAAAATCCTCCAACAGTTGTGCATCGTCATGTCAAAGATGAAACACGAGAGCGCAGGGAAAGAACTCCATACTCGTTTACAAACAAGTCCTGGGCAACGTCTAGTAATCCAAAAATTGACTGTATCAACTCACTAATCCAACGATCAGTCTCTTCCTCAGAGTTAAGAAACTCTAGGCTACGAAGTTATGTAGAATCAACATCATGAAAATCTCCTAAACCAACGCGATCTTTAGAAGCAAGCCCCAGTCGAATTTGTAGTGGAAAAGGCTTGATCAGACCTATAGCTAAACGGTAGGATGGCATATGACAATGCGAGTTGCCGTTTCTTGTGACCAGACCAGTGGTGGCTACTGGCAGAGCGCTGATTAGCAATTGAAAACACTTCACCTAGCCCTTTAAGAAAATGTCCTGGGATTACTCAAGCCTAGTTCCTACAGGGAAATCCTTCAAGTATTGACAAGTGGTGGACTTCTTACGGACCTTGAAATACCATCTTAACAAGATAAATCTTCAGATACCGAGTACCAATTCTGTCTAGAAGAGGCTCGTTACGAACGTGGATCGTTCGCTACTAGAGTTCAGAAACTGCGTTTGTCTTCATAAGGAAAGTTGCTTCGTTTTCCAAATTTCTTTGCAGCCACAATGTGCTCCATGCAACACTCTGATTCCACACTTCCAATTTTCCATGTTCATTTCAGCTTTAGCCCACACCCTATCCAGCAACCACTGACACATCTTCTTCCCCCCTCTCTGTATTCCAAAACGTGCATAGTGAAGTAAGTTTTCCACCGGCATAACGGTAAAGGAAAAAAGGGAAAACACAAAACTCCGACGGCGGAAACCCATGTGCAATGAAGTACGACCGCAATAATGCACATGACATTCAGCGCTAAAGAAAAATTGCAAACATGCGACTGCCATTTAAGTTTCTGTCTTCCTCCCCTCTTACCTTCGCGTCAGTTTCAGGAGACATGTGTACCCCACCGGGCGGTGGTGTGTTGAGAGTGTGCTCCTGTGTGCATTTTTGGAAAGAAGCATTCCTAATGCTTTCTGTCCTTCGAGTACATTTTCACAAAAATGAAATACGAAGCATGAGCAACAGACAAAAAATAAAAAAGTGAAGGCGATTTTTTATTGCACGAAAAAGAGGAGAATGCATTCCGGATACCATTAGATGATGGCTTCATTTGGGATCAGATGACCGTACGTGGGAATTTTGTAAATTTGGTATACATATCTGCGGGTAGTGACGCGCTATGAAGAAGCTGGTCCCATGTGTGCTGTAGATCTGGAACCGCGACAAGAGCGATAAAGAATCTAAGTGAAACCTGTGGTCAACCAGGACTGTGCTGGAATAGTTGAGAATACTGAAAGAATCCCCACTTTCCACCCAAATGGCGCATCATTTGCATGACTAAATCACAGAAGACGGCTCAAGTCCTATGAAAGGTCAACTTCTTGCGAATGACAAGTAATCAGACTGAATTTTCGTGAAGCACTGTTTGCAGACGTCATGAAGACCTCAATTCAAGTCTCGTGAACAAGTCATAAAGCAAAGTTCAACATTCCTCACCCTCCTCGAAGTCAATTAGCAGCGCCAAACGTCAATTTGTTACCAAAACATTAGGCAACAATAAACATCTCTTTCTTTCGAATGTTTCCACTCGTTCACAGACAACCGCCTGACAATTGCATCATAAAATCATAAAAACAAAATATGGCCACTAAGTGAAGTGATCTTCCGGCACGGCGACGCATTAGGAAAATTACCTTCAATTTGAAAGAAATTCATCCGAATCGCCTCATTTCACTTCACAAGTCACAACGGCATAGGGCTGCTGCCGACTCCGTCCTAATCTCGTTTCTTGTGACAAAACACTTTCCGACCACAATGCACAGTGGAAACAAGTAGTATGCACGTGTGTAGGCAGAGCATAACAAAAGGGTTTCACGGCCCGAACCGATTTTGGGCGCAAATTAATAACCCAATCAGAGCCGCACTCACACCAAAAATCCCATACGCACCGCACCGGTCACCGGACGAGTCACTCCAGCCATTGATGTGTTAATTTTCCCATTATCTACCGAAATACAGTTGTAGAGGAAATTGAAGAAGAATAGACAGCAATCTAAACTGCATCAAATTATGGCATCCAAGAGAGCGACTTTCGAAAAGCAGCATCGCTACTCGGTCAGAGGGCCCTCTGCTTCAAGTGGTTCCTCTCCAAAAAAAGAAATGACGCCAAAATACTGATAATGACCCAATTAGAGTCTGAAGAAGCAGTCGCTATGAAATGAAAGACTCGCACAGCTGAAGATGAAGCCGACAGATTTGGACGCACTCGAAATTATGGACTAATGTTGCGATAATCACTTTGAAGAGGGATCGCACCCAGAAAAAAAGAGCAACAATCTGGTCGAAGAAGGACTAGTAGAAGGAAACCCAGTAGTTTATCGGGAGACTCAGTCAGCAGTTTAGGATTCCTGCATCCGAAAGTGTTGGTTTTTATGTCTCAATTAGGCATCGACATCAACGGCGGCGGTCAGAAAAGAGACAAAGTTATCCCTATCGCATGTGATATGTGAGGCATCCGTTGGACATTCCAATCTAAAGAGGCCAGAAGTGGGACAGATTCATTTTGAAATTTGTTAATTGATTAAAACGGACGCCGATCGGATGATGGACCAGTGTTGGCGTTTCAGTGTTGAATTACAAATTAGAGCTAGTGGCACAGATCTGATGGAATTTGTCGTTATGTGACTCATGGAAGTGTCAAATCCTATGGCAGGTAGACAGTAAGCGATTTTGAGAAAATAAATAACATATTTTCATTCAAGAGCTGTTTAGTGACAGTGTTAGGTAGTCATTTCTGATAGAAGTGTCCTGCAATTGTCATAGGTCGTGAACAGATCTTTATTCTCAATTTGCTGACTTTTAAACGACGGTTTCAAATCATTCCCGCAGTCCAGACAGACCTAACCTCACCTCAATATGGTCGACCACAGCTAAAGAGAAAATGACAGTGTTTAAGGTGCAACGACTTTAAAGATTTACTGGGGCTATGGGAACTTGTTCTACGGCAGCCCTGCGAGCACTTGTGGACTAGTGGCAATCCGCAGTGCAGTGAATCTACAACGCTCGACAGGAATACTGCGAAGTAGACCGTCGTCTTTTCTTTCTGAGTTGTCAGACCTAGAAACGATCAGCACAGTATCCAACTTAATACCTAAAGCATTCTGCTTTGGTAAAAAAGCAGGCTGCTTGAATGCTTTGGAGATGGCCCGCTTATTCACTATGAGGGTCGCGAGTTTAGGGTGCTTAACTAGACCCTCCATACTTATCGATCTTCATCCATCGGCTCTACATCATCTCGGGATATCCTCACAACGACAGATTTTGGACTAAGTCCAACTATCTCATCCTGGGCCAACGCAGGGTACGCCTATCTGATGGCAATGATTTAATTGCACTTGTTGGGAGTCGAGGAACGCTTTTAACTAAGCATAGGCCACTCTGTCTAAAGAAGTAACTGCTCGACATTGAGGGCCTCGCGTATTCTGGTGTTCCTAACTCGATCCCAGTGAGGAAGGCCAGCAATGCAATGAAGAAATCTCATTTCGACAGCTTGTATCCGTTACAAGACGTTGAAGGCAATGCAATTTCTGACTCACTAGCCATAGAAAGTTCCTTCACACGTCTCTGCATTATACATCCGCGTTTGGTTGTTTGGTTGGTTGGCTTTGTAGGTGTCCTAAAGACTTAGGCCTCAAGCAAGTCCATTGAACCAATAAAAATTATACTCATGGGAGTCCTGGTAGAAATCTCAGAAGTTTCTTAAAATCAGCGATAGAAAAGTCCTTTAGCACATGGAAGAATCTACTACAAAGAGTAAACAGTCTTCTGGTGGCTAATGCGGGAAATTCAGAGCAGGTGTTGGGCGGTTTCTATTTCTTCTTTGTCCCTGCTGCTTCTGCAGTAGTCATTGTAGGGTAATCCAAGTCGCTATTTCGACTAACTTGTACGAGATTTTGGAAGTTCTTGTTATTGAAGGGTAGGCATAGTGATCTGGCTGTTGCACATGGGTTCATATGACGCCATCGGGTTTTAGCCCTGATCATGGTTTTCTCATCGTGGCGCTACAGTTCGTGGTGGACTTGGGCCTCAAACAACAAGCGTCTCCACTCTCCAGCCAGCGCGATCTGTAGCCATCTGCCTCCTGTTTCTCACGCCAAGTTGGTTAAGATCCCCTTCCATTTGCGTGCGCCATCTGAATCGCGGTCTTCCTCTATTGTGCCATACCTCGGGTGTGGATTCGAAGATTTTTAGGGCCGGAGCATAGGTGTCGATCCGCTCTACATGGCTCAGCCGTTAGAGCTTCACTCTTCTGGCTAAGTCGAAGTCGCTGTACGCCCGTACAGTTCATCATTGTGTCTCCTCCTCCAGTCACCTGGACTTTAGTCGTTCGAGAGAGGCCTTTGCTACTCAATTGCCTTCTTATCCCAAAGAAGCAGCGATTGGCAAGAGGTATTCTTCTTTAATCTCAGCGCTGCAGCTGGCGTCGTTTTTAGAGCTAGTGCGGAGTCTAGGTAGACAAAGTCCTCAAAGCTCAAAGTTCTCAAAGTGCTAAACGTTCTCGCCTCTAGACGTCGGTGTTTAGTGTCCTTTCTTGTTGAGAGCATATACTTGGTCTTGTCCTCCTTGACCACTAGACCCATCCTCCGTCTCAATAGCCACGATCGCGCCAGTGAAATTTAGCTGCATTCTTCCGATTATTTTCATGCAGTTAAAATTTCAAATTCAAATGTTAGTTTTGTCAAAGACGTTACTTTTTCCTGTCCTGCCTTGCCTTTCTCCATGTCTTCATGAATATACCATCTCCTTCCTTTTCTACGCTCAGTGCAAAAGTCACTTACAAAATCTCCATAATCTCGCACCCACCACAGAAGAAAGAGTAATAGATCAGTTACCTATCATAAATATTTTGGAGACAACATTTCTCCATACTGGACTATTTCTCCCCTTCTTTCTGCTGTCGGCTAAGTAGCCGGCACAGTGTAACTTCAACTTTTATGGTGAGTGGTGCAAATTAGTTAATATGTGCGCGATTTCAATCGAGTGTCGAATGCGAAATCGTTTTTTTTTTAATTTTGGAAGCCTTCCCCTGTCAAGTAATTAATTTAAAATTGTTTTTGTGTGTTCTTTAGTGTTACTTTTCATAATTTTGTGTGTTCTTGTGTAAAAGTTTTTCTAATTTTGCCTATTTTTCGTTTCATAGGAACTAAAGGAAAGATTTGTCGATAGGCAAATGCAGTGTGTGCAGAGTGTGACTTTGGTTGGGTTTTTTCTGCCGGTACGGTTTCGCGACTTGCGAGTGAGGTGAAAATGAACTCGTCAAGGATAGCAAAGACATGTACAAACACGATGATTGATGATACAACAAGAGCGCCGCTAGCCAGCAAAAGAATAAAAAGAGAGGGTGAGTCAGTACTTGAATACTTAGATTTGCATGCATTTTTTTCTTATTTAACCAAACGTCAATAACTTTCGAATCCTCTGACAAAATATTTTAATTTTTTCCCTCTACCTAAATGGTGTTTTGTTCGAAGACTTTTCTGGGGCTGATTCCACTCCTGTTGCTTTATTTGAGGTGTTTTTCAGATGTTTTCTTGAATAGTTGTGTGGTTTGTTCTTTTCTTTTGCTGACCTGACCAAGTTACGTGACATAATGTCGACAGAAACTCTTCTTTTTGGACAGAAAACGGGGTTAAAATTCTTGTCTTGGTTGGTTGGTTTTGTGGGTGTCCTAAAGACTTACTTAGACCTAAAGTGGGTCCATTGTACCCAAAGAAATTGTACTCATGGGAGTCTAACCAAAGGGTAGGGTTGGCTAATCTGCGAACCACCTAGAAAGCGATAGAAATCGCATGTGTTTCCTAAAATCAGCGATATAAAGGTCCTCCAGCCCATGGGAGAAGCTACTAGTGCAGGACATTTTCATAGCAACTGCTGGATGGTTCCTATTTCCTCTTCGTCTCTGCAGCTTCTGCAGTAGTCATTGTAGGGTAATCCAATGCATGGATTCCTGTTCTGCAGTGCCCTGTTAGTACATTCGCGTTTAGAATGATATAAGAACGAAATAAGTCTGTGAATCAAGGGCTTAGTGGACTTGCAAGGTGCTTATGTTGTTAAACCTTTCTGTTCGGGACTTGAACAAAGTAAAAAAAGCCGGTGCAAGAATCGTCCGATCGGATTAGCGGAGATTAGAAACAAAAGAAAATACCGATCCGTAGTCTATGACGTAATAAAACAGAATAGTTTTTATTGACAAAATAGAAAATAACATCGTTACAAAATAGGTCAACCGAAGGGCAAACCTGACATTAGACCATTCGTGTACAGTAATGGATGAGAATTATAATAATAATAAAATCATTATGTTTAAACGCCAACACTTTCATTCGTTCCTATTTATCAATAAGGTGCAGCTCAGTGTCTTGTTTTGGTAGTTCGACCGCCTTGCAGTTGCCCGGAATATCTCTGTGTCCAGGGACCTAGCACAGAGTGATATGGCATCTGTCCGCAATCTCATTAAGAGACTCTCGGCCTTGTTTTACTTATTTCGGCGTTTCTGAGTCTTTTATTGCTACTTGGCTCTCTACAGGACGATAGCTTTCCCATCTATCAGACACAAAGAGAGCCTGCTAGCTGCTTTGCGAATTGCCCATACTTCCGCTTGAAATATGCTATAGTGGTTGAGTAGACGGAGTGAGTCTGAAAGGTGTATAGTGCTGGTGTTTTCTTGTCTCTCATTTTGCTTCAGATGACTGGAAGAATCTGACAATGAACGCATAAATTTAGAAAAAGTACCAAGCCCTTGCTCTGGCATCCTGTTGTAATTTTCCAACTCGTAGATTCCCAACTACAGTTTCGATTCAGTATTACAAACATAAACTTCAATGCAGCTTCCTCCAGCCAACATCTGATGTGAAGCCCTAATCGTTCCACACAATCAGACTCCATTATGGAATACCATTGTTATTGAAATGTATTCCCGAAGAGAAAAAAAGTCTCTAAATGAACAATAATTTCGCCATTGCATGCCGAAAGGGGGCGAGCACCAACTGACTTACGACTCCACCACCATGCGTAGAGGTACTCTTCCCAAACGATAACAATCGCACTGTATTGCGATACAAAGTAATTTAACAACACAAACATAAATTTCCCCAACAAGCGAACCCACAAACTGTTTGAATTGAAATTTATGTAAATATCCCCAGCAAAACAAGATACAAAACGTATCTCTCAGGAAGTAGGCGTTAACAACGCGGCCAACCGACTTTTTAACAAATTCAACAGAAATCGCGTGCTTGGCTGCACTCCATTTTGTATCTGTCAATGGAAGGGAAAAAAAGAAGCGATGCGAACCCTTCTGTGATGGCGGCGACCACACCAAAGGGCTGACAGAAGAACATGAGAATTTCTTGTAACGCGTAGCTTATAACCTCCCCGATATTACACCTGCCGCTGAGTGTATGCCCCGTGGATCAGACCAATGCCAATGCGATTCCATATCAGTTGACAACGATCGCGAAGGCGGAGACCACGCACATCAATTTTTGCCAGGTGACCCCTTGTTGAAAGGTGCATTGACTGAACAGTGAACACTGTCGTGTCATATACTGGCTGACATTTGCCAGCAGTTGTCAAAGTCACTGAATCATGGAGAATTGCTCGTGTCTATTTTCGGGACACAATGACAATTGTGCGAATTTCATTCAAAAGCATGCTGCGTCTGTCCGTCAGTTGAACAATTTAAATAACTTCGCTTAATTGGAATATTTACGAGGCTGATCTGTCAAGTTGACGTGCTTTGGCTCGCGCACAGCTCTGCTAAAAATAGGAAAAACATTTTCTAAACACTCGTACATGGTGGTGGTGGAGTGGATACTGTTTGTTGACTATTGTTCGGTTCCGGTGATGGAGACCGAGCACACAATGACAACTGTCAGTGAGTTATAATGACAAGTTCGAGAGGGCAAGCTGTCGGTCGGCTAAATTCACTGTGACATTTTCGGTTTTCCTTTGGAATCCGGCTGATTCAAATGCGCGGAACGCATAAAAATGATCGCAAGGAGTTGAGAGGCACACCGCGGCAGTGTGCTCTGACCTCAGCATCAGTCAAGTGCGAGCAGGGGTTTAAATTGATTTTTTATGGGTTTTTGATTAGCCACTCAATAGATACCTAATTAGAGGAGAGACCACGACGGGGAGAGAATTTTCGGTGTTTCAAGATGAAATTTTGAAGTTTCAGGATGAAAATTGCCTCTGGAAAGTGCTCCAGATGATAGCGCTATCATTTTGGGTTAGCTCAAGACGCCATTATTGGTTTTACTCCACCGATAAGGCAGAGAAGGGATATACTATATGGCGGTCGGTTTTACGATTATTGGGACATGTTTTGGAATAAATTTATCTTTTGCTGCCTAATTAAATCGAGAAGTTATCGCTTTTCAATTTGTTTGAATCGTTTTTTAATGGAGGGTATAAAGATGGCTTTTACAGTACCGGTCCACTGGTCTACCGGCGGCGCTAAACTTACCGTACGTCGTTTAGGTCATAAAATCACCTCAATTACTTTTGCATTTTGATTGAAAAATGCATCTAGCAGCGTGGGTAGGGTTAGGGTATATTTGTGGGTCTTTAAAATGTCCACAGCTGCAACATTGATTTCGATGCAAGGTGGGACATGGACGCAGTCAGGCATTCAGGTATGGCATCGTAAAGCCATGGGAAAAGCCAAGTTGACTGCCACTTCAGAGATTAAATTGTACTTCAACTGGTTTGAGATGGGATTGGGGAGAGTTTGATTGTAGCAGAATGGGTGATAGTCTCTTGCAGGGATCTTAACATTGACAGTCCTTATTACGGATAAGTAGATACAGTGAACTTTGGGAAGCTTTAGACCTGATTTTATTATTGTGAACGGAAAAAGTGAGTTATTGCGACCTCAGAAGATATCTCGGTGAGAGTGGATGGATTTTGCGAGAAGGTTATGCCCCAGTGGGGTCGCCTTTCCAGTGAACCATAGTCTTTTTATAAATTTCAACATTTGAGTCCATCTACTCTATGGCGGCATACAACCAGCACCTCCATACTATCAATCATACCTCGCTATGCTAATAGATTTGCAGTTTTCAAGCAGCGCTTTTGGTAGATAGTCCAGAGCCTTAACATGTTTCTTCGTCCTTCTTCCAGAGTTGAAGTCCAATCTCTAACAGAAACAAAATAGTTTCGGACATTTGGCGGGTCTCTTTGCTGTTCTCTGGCAGCAGATCGTTGATTTCTTACAGAAATTTCTGTGGAATTGATGCATCGTCTCAGTAGAGGCTCTAGTGATCCCTCTCGGATTACAGATTCAGACGACACAAGCTCGTGGAATGCTAGGACATTTTGTATACTCAAAGCCCGAGTTTGTTATCTTCCATTGATGTGATGAGTTTCATCCTCTTGGATAATTTCGACCTCCTACTCAGTCATATCCTTACCACGAGCGATTTTTTCAATTTGTTTCTTCGAATGAAGAACGCCTAGCTTCTACTGTAACCGATTTTGATCAATAAATTCAATATCCTGGCGACTGTGCTCATGCTGTTACGCGTTCTCTCTCGCATTTATTTTGAGCACCAAAGTATTTGATTTTATTTTTCAAACGATCAACTAGGTTAGGTTAGGTTAGGGGGCAGGCGAAAGGAAGAACCATTACGCCACACTCAGGACATTTCAGAGCCATTGTGATAACCGTTTGGGGGAAGAAAGTGTCCTCTACCCGTGGGAACGCAACCCAATACTTATAGCTGCATACATTTATATGGATATCAGTAGAACATGGCCAACTTACTGCGTCTGTGATACAAACTACCCTGCTGTGCATTTGATGAATTTCATTACTTGGTCCACCGGTGTATCGGATAATTCTTCAACATCCTCGAAAAAGTGCCGTCGTCCGAGGAACTTATTTCTTAAATGGCAGAGACTAGGGCAATGGCAAAGGAAGTGGGTTGTATCCTCGTTGATCTCCTCATCGCCACACCCCCTACAAAGGTCTTCTTCTGTAATTTGAAGGTTTTTCATATGGCACCGCAGCGTATTATGTCTTGTGATCACTCCTTTAAGGGTACATAGGGATCTTCTGTCGATCTGCAGAAGTCTGTCGGTCCTACCCTTAACGATTCTTGTCCATATTTTCCTTCTGGTAGCACAAGTGTTTACAAAGGGTCCATCTAACGATCAACTAACTCTGACTCGAAGTCACTTGCACGTGGAGATTTTTTGGGCTAATCGAAGGAAGATTTAAGTAGAGCACTGGAATTTCACGGCTCGGACTTTGGGAAGATAGAAATCCACGCCATGGCTCTTACTTGTCGCGCTCTTTGTCGAGCATCATATTCAGTCCATCATCTTAGCTGAGACTTTCAACCATCGCCATACCATGTTATTGGATGTCCTGTATCTAGATGAGTTCCTTGCAGAATTTTTTCATTCCGACATAATTTTGAGATTAAAGCGAGTAGCTAGCATGACTTAGTTTAGCCTTTGCCTTTAAGAAGGTTTTCCCAACCTGTAGGTAGGCTCTTCAAATGTTAGGATGTTTACTGATCCTTTCTGCTTTCGATTATACCTCGTCCGCTATACCTCGAGTGCTACAACAGGGCAAATTTATTTCCCACGCCTTGTGCCTACTAAAAAGCTCCAATCTCCCGACTCATCCCACCTTAAACGTACATCCCCACGTCCCACACCATCACTATTCAATTGGCTTCGTTAGTTGACCTCTTGATTTCACGGTCACACCTCACTTAACTACTTTCACACACAGGTGGTAGACGAGCACCGCATACAAAATATCTATGATCGCCCTAATCACACATCAAAATAGTTTAAACGTCAAGTGAAATTGGCTTCGCTTAAAGATTCATTTCACTTCACCTTGTGTCCATAATGCATTCATCTATTCACATCAAACCACAGCGCGAGCTGCATCGAATCGGCTTCCATTCAAATCACATCACTTCTGTCATATGCACACAATTGGATTTCCATTTCAAATGACACGATTCATGCAAGCAAATCAAGAGGAGTCTCCCTCGCAGTAACTTCCACGAATATATTTTTGATTCAAAAAAGAAAGAGAAATCCTTCATCTACATAATGAACAATCGAATCAAACCAATCTGAGGACGTGGATCGATTTCGCTTTCAATCCCTCAAACGCGCATCATAATGCATCAACGATATGACCAAATACCGCCAATCTCCGTGTGTTCATCGTCGATTATACACATTCACCTGAACTTGAAGTGCATTCCTTTGCCTCGCTGGCATCACTGTCATTCCCATTGGCTTCATCCATATCGGCAGCGTCATGGAGTTTGACGGTATCTCTGTGTACATCGTTGCTGGATGCTTTGCCATGGAATTATGTAAAACTCGACAAACGTTTAACATCTCTCGACTCTCGTCAAGATTTCTATCTTGTGGAACATGAAGTCTTGTGTTTAACTCTGGAGATGGGGATAACAACGAGAACGGCGGATCCTTTCAGGGACTTAGTTCTTTTTTTTTTTTTCTCATTTTTGGATTTTTGTAAATATTGTTGTTTCGACGGAGTTTTTGTCGAGACTGAAAATTAGCTGTCAGGGGTGAATACGCCAAGGAATTGTGTGGTAATCCCATGGGAGGATTAAATATTATCTTAGCAAGAAAGGATGTGTGGCAATTGTATTATGAAAATGTTCGAATGCAAGTCAAAGAGAACACGATACAGTCAGGTTGAGTGAAATACATGAATTCTTTGAAAGGTCAAGCAGTCACTGATGATCAAAGCCGAACTTAAGTTTAAATTCTGAGACTAATTTTGAATTTTAACCCCTGGAGTCAAAACTTCAACTTTTATGGAGAATTCTTGAGCTTTCCATTCCTTGGGGGATTCCAATTTACACCTGGAAACTCTCAGCGGTCATAGAGCAATTTTAACACTTCAATCGGAAGATCATGGTTGACATTTTAACCAAAACCCTTTTCTTGTTCAGAAGGAACTTCGTTCGGTACGAGCACAGCCTCATAAGAAGGTAGCAAGCGAAGGATGTCTTCAATTAGCCATAAGTGAACCTTACTTACTTACTGAAGGTCGCGCTACAGTCCGTCTCTAGCCAGCTCGATCTTTGTCCTGCTGCCACCTTCCCCTTCCCCTTCCACTTGCATGCGCCACCTGAGTCGCCGCGGTCTTCCTCTACTGCGCCGTCCCTTGAGTGTGGATTCGAAGATTTTCGTGGTCGGAGCATTGGTGTCCATAAGTGGACCTTAAGACTCCACAAGGTTGGCTACCATCAAGTTCTCTTTTAATCTCCATTGAAGGCTTGTAATATGGCTTCACGAAAAATGTCAGACTGATCTAGTAGAACATGTTATGCCCTATGATCACGCTGTCGTATTCAGCTCTCTGAAGAACATTGTTAGTGCAGCCAAGAGAAACCTGAACTGAAGAGGTAAAAGCGTGATACTACCGACCTGACCAATCCTCCGAAAGAAATCTTCCAGTAGATTACGTTGAATCTTGAATGCGCTGACGTTGACCCCTAAAGAGTCTTTGCCTAGAATACTGCAATCTTCCAATCTCATCGATTCCGGGCACATTTCTCTCAGACAAAGCATTATGGTATCCTTGTCGCTTGGTAATTGTAACGAAGGTTGGGTCTTCCTTATAATCTCCAACCTGGTGGCTAGAATTCAAAGATTCTCTTAACTGGAGCATTGTTGTCCATTCGTTCTTTTTGGCCCATCGTATGTAAGCAACGCGTTTTAGCCTTTTGAACTACAGCCATCTTTTGGCACAGCTAATGGTGTTCCCGTTTAGGCTTTAACCTCCATTCGTCTGTCTTACTTTTCATTCAGCAATCGGCGAAATGTGCAGCTTGATCCTTTCTTCATTCCTGATCTCCTGAATCGCAGTAATATGTACATATCTGTCCCAAACTGTGAGAGAATATGTTCAACTTTTTGAGTGGTTCCCGAACTTAGAAACGTCATGCGTACGTTCCAGGTGAAGATGAGTCACAGCAATTGAGGAAGAGTTGGAGAAAACTTAAAGCACTTAATCGTAATCGGTTACACGCAGGTCTAATAGAAGATATGGAATCCAGGGGAAGTAGAAGGCCTTCACTTACTTCATGTCCACAAAGGTGACTCAAAGTATTGATGCCTACCATCTACTACAAAGTGGCATCGCCCTGATGTTACTATCCACAGACCTGATTTCTATCCCAATTTTCCAGAAACACTCACCTGTTTCAAAACCCATTTTCCACACAGAAGGACCTGCCATAGTGACATCTGAATTAAACAGTCTTCCTACGATTAACCGGAAATGGTTGAATGCACACAGTGTTCTCGTCTCCGCATGGCTCATAAGAACCCCTAAATCAATCCACAAACAGAATGACCGAGGAAGTGAAATCTATTAACACCTTTTCTTCCAAATTACTGTGCGCCGCAGCCAGCTATCGACTGAGTCCGCGTCGGTATCATCATTAGTCCGCGCCTTGTCCCGAAATTTTTCTCACACCATGCACCATCAACAGCACCAAGGAAGTTCATTCGCTCAAACCGTCGAAAGAAAAAAACATCAAACGCAACAAAGTGTGAACATATGGCACATAGCCGATTCATGAATGCACACACTGCAATAAAATCGAGAAATCTTGTTTCCAATTAACCGTTAAAAAGTGTTCCTTGCGGAGGAGGACGCGGAGTTGACGGAGGAGAGTTTTTTTTTTTTCTTTTTTGGAAATTTTATTTTAATTACTATCGTCACTTGGGTCTGGTGGATCTGGATTCGGGTGAGGTTGAGGATGTAACAGCAGCTCCTGAAATAAATCACACCCTGTGTAGACAAAGCGGGACTGTGTGCAAACATCTTCTGCCTATGCTCGCAGTCCTGTCAGAATAATTAAGGGACATTTTGGAGAAATCTGGATTATTTCTTCTCGTAAGCTGAAGTTCAAAGGCTCGTTATATATTTTTGCTGGTTGACTTAATTAAGTAATATTCCTCGTGGAGTATTCCATAAGGATACGATGGACTATCGAGGTTTGCTTCTCTTAGTGTTTTTTGTTTGCATTTGCAAGACAAATGAAAGGAAAGCAAAATATATTTTCTGATTTCTTCTGGGATCTTGGGAGATGAAAGTCACTTTGGTTTGGGGGTTAAGATATTTATTGGAATCAACATCATTTGGTAACGTGCACTAGGCACCACATTGCTTTTCCATTAATTTCTTCCACAAAAGTGACCAATGATGCTGAAAGATTATCTCTCGTTGGAAAAAGTAAAAATATAAAAGAAAATCTGATTCCCAATTCCCTGGGATAATTTCAATGCTTAAGGACTAGTGGGAGTACATTTGAAATAACAGGAATTCAAACGGGATCCTGTTGAGACATTAATCGTGTAGCAAACAAATATTATAGCGATAGATAGCAATTATTTCTCTTGATGAACGAAGTCTGGATGACCTGTCAAGGTTGCGAATGGGATTTTTTTCTGGACCATAATATTCTTCAGTTTTTTGCCTCCACTTGCCCCACCACAGGAGCGCGAGGTCATAAAACCCTGGGAAGACATGTTCTAAGCTCTCTTAGGCAATTTAGGTTCGAGAAAATCCTGGAGTTCGCTGGACATACAGGACGTTTCTCGGATCTGTAAACCCCATCTGACTCTCTAACCTATAGCCCATCACTTACACCCACGACGAGGTTCTTCTGAACCTCACTCTTCTAAACCAGCCAACCATTCTTCAGTTTTAGGAGAACAAGCTCCGCAGACAAGATCATCTAAGTCGAAGTGCTCTCTGGTCTTAGTCAGTACAGGTAGGATCCCTCAGTAGAGCTCTATTTTGTTAAACTCAGCATAGTCGTCAGCTTAGCCTAAGCTAAGTATGTTCTGCTTGCAAATGAATTTTTTCGACTTATCTAGGTAACCCTGGAATTCGAATCGTAGCAATTGGTTTGGTCTCTATTTCTTGCTGGTCAAACACTTATCTGTTTTTACTGACTATGCCCCTAAGAGGTTTTATGTTGGATTCGTCCTGCAGTAAGAAGGGTATAGCTTCTATGGTTTTGTGCTCCCACAATGGTTAAACGCTCATTCGAGAGTCTGCCATCGAATTTGTTGCTCTGCACATCTTGCTGGCCATCGGGTTTTCGAATCTTTATTTTTCCTATGTCCTCCTACTGAGTTTCTGTTTTAAATAGATCAGCAGCTAGTTCATCAGCTCCTGCAGCCCCATTGTGCTTAAGCTCCTATATAAAAGAGGCATCAGTCGCCTCAGCATACTGTTTGAACACCTTAAAGTTATCGTCAACAAACTGCACAATAGACGAAGTCTCTATATATACTCGTACGACACTGAAACTTATGCTGAATCGTAGGCGAATGAAAAAGTTCTTGGTTGTTTCTAGGGCAAACTGTTCGTTCCTGATTGCGTTGACAATTTTTGGAGGAGGAGAAGTCACTGACGTTCCGACAAGAAGAGTGTGCGTAGAGTGTAGACGTAGAGGAAGACCTCGCTTTATGTGGAGCACAAGTAGAAAGGGAGCCAAAGGGATTTAACAACTGGAGGCAGTTAGCTTAGGACCGTGCGAAGTGAAAAGGCTTGTTGGCTAAAACCCATATTCAGTTCATATTGTTTTCCATTCTCTAGTTTGAGTAGTTTATTCTCCCCGATTGTCTTTTACCAGTTTTCAGAAGTGGTATTTTTACATTCTCAACCTCTGACTTTCCTTTTCACCGTTTCCCTTCACCGTCTTAGATGTTAGATGTTAAAAGTTGGGGTGTGTATGCACTGTGACCTGTAGAAATCTATTGTGCTAGCCTGAATTCGTGTTGGTTGATGAGCCTCGACCTATAGCACCTCCTCCAATCCAATCGCTCTAAGGAATCTGAGTATTTGGATTAGGTCCAACGATGGGAAACCCATTTCAGAGAAAGTGAACGCTCCCAGGTGTGCTCTTCTTTTGTGGATCAGTGCTCCACAGTCTATAAGGAGGTGTGATGGGGTCTCCTTGGCATCGCTGCAGAATCTGCAGTTTCCATTCGCTTCTATTCCCATTTTTCTGAGATGCTCCCTGAGTCTGCAATGGCCCTTAGAAATCAGCTTTAGAATACAAAGCCTAGGCAGACCTTGCTCCTCCTTCAGTCGTACTTCCCGAGAAGTTTCCTGGCCTGCCTTAGTCCTGGGAGTGCTTTCCACAGCCTTCTTCTTCCTCTTTTCGCAGTTCCTCTTGGATTCGATGCCGTCAGAGCCCGTAAAATGGCTCGGGTCCAAGCGTCTTACTTTCTGATAAAACTTACAAAAATTACTCCCGAAGTCATATTTCTGCAACACACTGATGGCATGTTTCTCATGCCCTTCTCTTCTGCCTTGAGAGTTCTTGAATACCTCTCATCCTTCGGTGCAGCATCGCTTAATATGCCTCTGTGCTATCATTTCACTATTCTCAGATGTAAAGAACGAGAGTCAAGTACTATTATCTCCTTTTCAAAGCAGACAGCACATTTCTAGAAACTAAACACCACAACGATCCTCGATTACAAATCCTGCCAGAAATCGAAATGCCATTTCCACTTGAAGAAAATCAACTGTTCTCTCATGATGTCACGCTAATTTGTCGCAACGATCATAGAAATTCCACATAACCCATCACACAACCATTCATGCAATCGAATCCTTGAAAAGTCCTTCAAATCACTTCAAAACAATTTGTGCCTCCATTATGCCATGCTTAGCACTTAATATCCTCCTCCCGCTGCAAAGGATGTGCATATGCATACCTAAAATCCTTGAAATTGCTTAATTAACAGCTCGAAGGCAAAACAACCAAATGGCCAGACATCTCTGGGTATCTCGGCAAGATGTCTTCATTAGTAACATTACCACGATCAGATAAGTTCCACTTTTGAATATCCTTTTCGGAACAAAACTAAGTAAAATGTGTTCCAATTTCGGCCTGCTTCGGGCGGAACTCTGTTGATAGTCTTATCACGATCTATGTCGAGAAGCACAGAGCGCGTCTGTGCGTCGTTGAAGGAGTGGAACAAATGGCATTAGGTCGACCCAGAGATACGTTTTTCCTTCAAAATTCACCTCATGTCCGAAAATGTTTGTACGGGTTTCTTCGAATCGAAAAAAAAAAAAAACTGAGAAACAACAGATTACGCAAAAGGTTCTCTAAACTCTTGATAGAGATGTGTGTCGGCATTATGGTAGGTGGATGAAAGGATCTCAAGAATACAAGACATAGAATCGAAAAAAAAAAAAATCGAGAGCGCCGCAGAAGGACCCCTGCGGGAATTGATGATCGTCGGAAAGACTAGTACTAGAGCACAGCAACACCAATAAATTAATTCGCTTTTGCTTTTTGTCTGTTGCTGGTTGGGAACAACAACCAAACGAAGATCGTTTTGGCCACATGCTGCGTGTGTTGCCTTTTGTTACGAGTTGCGGGATCAAATTTATAGACGACGCTGGTTGTACACAGGATATGGGATTATTGCGTTAGGACTCTTAAAAACCGAAGTAATTATAGGGAAGACATTGTTTCGATTGGGAACACTGGGTAGGTGGAGATCGTACGTGTGGAACTCGTGTACGTACCTGCATGTGGAATAGATTTATGATCAGCAGGTTGGTCGAAATCGCTTTTGCTCTTGGTTGTGGCAGCAAGTAATTTTTTGCTATAAAAACCTGTTATTAGCCAGAATATATGGATAGAAGGTGAGAGGAGATCATTAGTTTTGGAAGATTGAGATGTGGACGTTTCTGTTTTTTTTTGCCAAGATCACCTGTTTGATATATGATCGCTGGTTGATTTGTAGAGAGGCATGATGCCGTTTTTATCTGGAAATGCTGATGCTCCATGTCCGATAAGGTTGTACATTGTTTTTGAAGAGACAGGTGACTACATAATAAAACGGCATTAGGGCGCCCAACTCATTTAGTGACCAGAGAGAATGACTGTAAGGACTGATGTCCTAATCTTAAGCCGATCGATAGGCCTACTCTAGATTTTCGACTCTTTTTCAATGTGATGTCTACTAAAACACACCCAAGCACTGCTAAGTATTCGTAAGATTAAGTGGAGAAGTTTTAAGCCCACGCTGAAATCACCCTGAAAGAAGCTACTTCTAGTCCAATTCTGTGCAAGGATGAGACCAGAGACCTCCTTAGCAAAAACCAAAGAGACATTTCTCGCGAATCTGCACGGGCACTAGACTAGGTATCCCCTTCAATCCTTACTGCCGCAGCAGCAAAAGTGTGGATGATGCAGAAATCCTTGACCACTTCTTCTGTAAATATCCGGCTGCAGCTAGAACTAGGCAAACCCCAAAAGTCTTTACGACTTTTCGGGGATAACTATCTCCGATATTCTGTCTTTTCTCAGATCCATAGACTGGATAGAAATTTCACAGGACCTCCCTCAGCACCAATCTAACTCACGCTTTTATCAGCTTGGCTCCCAAGAGTCGTGGTGTCGAAACCGTGGTGTCGAGCCCTGATTGAATCCATCTTTTTTCTTTTGGCAAAAGTGTCAAACTGTCCTGAGGCTATCACTGCCTTCATTCAGATTGTGAACAGACTTTCACCAGACTTTTGGTCAGATTTAGACATTGAAAGGCTTTTCTCTTTAACTTTTTAACGAAATTCTCAATCCTCCCAAGCAATTTGCCCTCTTTTCTCAAAATTTGTCCAACTGACCGCCTCCTAACTAATTGTTGTTCTCGAAAAATTAATTACCTCCTTCGGAATTAGATTAAAAACATTTTTGACCATTTGGAGTGCCGCAATCAGCCAACCACTATTTCACTATTGCCACACTCTCTCTAGTCCTAGTCCTGGCCTCAGCTAATTCCTTTTTTCTCGTCGAAATTCCGCAATCCTTTTGCGGTACATGGTATATCTTTGCAACAACTTTTGGGTTGCCAGCTTAGAGCGGAAAAATATGTACGCTCGGCGTATTAAAATTCATTTGCCTTGGCCCGCTCTCCAAAGGGGATATTCAGCGTTAATACATCCAACCATGGGAAAAAAATCATGCTCTGCACAAACTTCCATAGTCGGTTTTTTGTTTTTGCAAAAGCAGGACCTCTGTCGTGTGTTGTTTTACCGGAGCACGGTTTTCCCACATCTCAACATAAATTTTCATAGCAGTCGGGCTTTCGCGCTACAAGGCAACCACACTCGAAATATCAAAAGTCCTTGTTTCCTGTTTTGCTCTTCTTTTTTTTTTTCTCCTCTCTCTTTATCCTTTTTGTTTTCTTTGTAGTAGTGGGAAACTTTGAGGTGAATCCTTTGCGCCTTCCACTCTGTGGTCTGACATTTGGTTTTGCCATCCTCCATGGCATATGTGTGGCATGGTTGTACCTGCAAAAAAGTCGCTTGAAAAAAAGGATATCTGCCGATGCTGGACGAGTGCTGAATAAATTTCCACGATAACTGTAACTTAGGAAAATGTGAATTTTAGAAGAAATACGCCAAAGGAGCTTCACTTAAATAAATTTTCAGTTTTTTCCCCCCCAGTTTCCAGCTCTTCTGTGAGACCATTATCCTTGCTAGAACTTGTGGGAAAGTGCTCCTCTGGAGGAATGCCACAGGACTTGAATTTTTTTGTTTTATTGCTCTGCAGGATTGTTCTATGTGTGGCTCGGTATGCGTGTGTGTGTGTTTTTCCTTCGCTTTGTACTGTTGCACATAACTAATTAGGATAATGCATTTGGTTGGTGTTCTTGCCATGTACTCTCAGCGGTAGGGAGGTGTTTGTGCGAGTGCCGAGATCTAATTGAAAAGTGGAACGATGAAGGGACTGAGGGGCGAGCTAGCTAACTTGGTTTTAACTTCTAATTTATTTAAATGGGCGAAAAGTGTTTACGCCTGGTCGCAATTATTTCCAATGAAGTTGCGGCGAGACGTGGTGGCATAGCAGGTTGGTTGGCTGGAGCGAAGCTCTTGTTTTGTTCTTAAGGGGGAGCTAAACGCTTTGGGGTTGTTTCATATTAATTTTTTTTTTCTCCGTTTTAGCGCGGTTGAGGGGATTCATGGTTTAATAGGATTGGCTATTCGGAAGCCGTTAATTTTAATACAGAACTTTAAAGTAAATTAGATGCTTGTTAATCATTTTCGTCCTTAAATTAGGGGAAGAATCTTGAGAGAGCTCCTGTTAGTAATTGGTAGCTGCTGGTGCTGCTGTTGGTCTTTGAAATGTTTCGGAGGTAAGCAAAGTATTCCATGCGAGTTAAGTAAGGGTAACTGATGGCCCTGAACTCTAATGCGAGTTACTTACCTAATGAATATACTGTTTCTGTTCTGAGAATAGGAGTGTTCAAGTTGAGAAGTAAAGGCCCAGTCTCGAAGGGGTTCCTTGATAGTTTTTGTTGAAATCGAGGTTCGAGGAGGACCAAGCAGGACCAGGGAGACCATCATTTGTTTTGAGTACGAGGGTGTTTGCTATCAGTTCTGTTTGCCTCCGTTGAGAGTAGTGTTGTTTGGTTTTACTACCCAGAATCGTTGTCTAATCTGAAAGACAAATTATTGTTCAGCATTCTACTCATTGGCAATAAAGACTTTCGTCCTTTTTTGGCGATTAGACGAACCATAGCCGTGGGTATAGCGTGTCAGAATTTTGAATACGAGTGAAAAACGCTTGTTTCACGTGTACATCTCGCTGGTTGAACCTGCAATTATAAGAGAAAATTAAACAGTGTCTCCACCAACTTTTGAATACCCTGAAATCCTCCACAATTCAGCTCCTTCCTCACGCATTTCTGAGGTTTCCAACACCCAAATTCAATCGCATCCCCACGCACTTCAAGCTTCACAACATCTTACACGTGTTCCTCTAACCATTCATCCATTTTGAGGTCAACTACCCAGTCGTTCAATGGACCACTCTAATCAACACCAACTGACATCTCCAGCCGAGAACGAAGAAACAAAATCGAATTATCGTCACAAATCACTTTATCCATTCAAACTGTCACCGGAACATCTGGGTAATTGGATTAAATGATAACCAGTCTCTCCAGCAACGAGCCTCCCACCGCATGTCTCCCCCAGATTTGACACAAAGTAGCACACGATAAAACTTCAGTAAATAGAATCTGTGTTTTCGTTTTTTTTTTGCTTCTTCTTCCATCGGATTAAACTTAGCGCACAGAGATTAAATAAGGCCACGTCAATTGGTCGGCTATGCTATGTTCGATTATTGTTTACACTTCTACACTCATACTCTAGGCGAGCGCGGTATGCTACTTTCGGATCGATAGTGGGTTCATCCCGCCTGCGTCACATTTTCAGTGCCCCAGTTGACAGTTATCCATGTTCGAGCAGGGGCTCACACCTAAGTCAATAATAAAATTATTATTGAAATTCGAAAGCCATTGCAGCGTGGGGTATTTGTGGTACATGTTCAACTTGTTGACATCTATTGGATGACATTTACCCGTACCCGTACCCGTGCGCCTCCCCTCAAATTGTAATCGACGAGTAATCAAGTTTATGTCAAAACTTGTCATTTTTGAGTATGGTAATCATGACGGTTGGCCGGGAAATTGATATCGATTTGATGGAGAGGGGTGGGAATGGGTAACTCTGTTATGTGGACTATTTTTGGGTGTCATGGGAAGTTGAAATACTTGTCCGTGGTTAGATGGAAATTAGTGCCGACGAAGACCATCAAACTGAAGTGAAGGGAATGGACTTGAACACACTTTTTTGAAGAGTCTTAGTCTGCGAAGATAGTGACTGCTTCCTGATCCATGAAACTAAATTTTAAACTTCAGTGTGAGTCTCTTGTCTTTAAGGCTTCAAAGGTCTTGATTAGAATGTGCATTGTCATTGAGACTCTGGGTGATTTACTGCTCCCTGGCAAACGGATCAAACATTTTGCTCAAGAGATTGGACCCTGCATGTTTGACTCATTGAATTGGTTTTTGTAGCTCGAATACTGGCATCATCTAAGCCTCTATATAACCCTTCAGTTCGGAGTGCTCTGGTGGCTCAACAAATAGACTTTTTATAGTTAGCATACCCGCTTGTTGGGTGTTGCCAATGACTTAAACTTAGTTGGTTTAGATCATCATCTCTTGTGGAGCTCTGAAGACTTTTTGAGCTGAAGCGTGTACTCATAAGTTCCTCATAATCTGTCCATTTCAGGCGTTTTAAATCTACTTAAGCAAGTACTCGTAGATACTATACCCATATGGGTCTAACAATCCTCTCCAGTTCATCCTCACTTGCCTCGATATCTTTTCTACAGTCCTACGCCACGTTTTTCTAAAGATAACCACTCTTCTTCCACCTTGGGTTAGCAGGTTTCTTGCATCCCTATACAGCAGAACGTTAGCCTGTCCGCATCAGGATTGATTTCTATCCGATCAGGTGGTAGGATAAGCTGTTCATTGCCTAGACGACGAGTTTGTTTGACAGAGATATAGAATGTTTCCTTTCTAGTTTAAACACGTTTTGGCTTATATTCCAAATCTGTGTTTCTTCCTGCTGTAGTCTCTCTCCATGTCATTGATCCCATGATGCTTCTTCGCCGATCTTTTTTTTTTGCATTCCTCCTCCGATCAGAATGGAGTGCAATCACTTCCCAGATTAGATCTGGGTGGGCGCCACTTAAGACAAACAAGTGGAAACAAATAAACTTCCAAGAAACTATCAATCGACGAAAGGAATCCATTCTCAGATAAACAATCCTATCAAGCCATGTGCATCCACAAGGCAAATCTCTCATAAACAAATCTCCTCCATCACCACAACTCGCACTCACCACAGGCACAAGCATCTTCCAAAGACGTGGAGCGATAAAAATCGCCTTTCATTGCCTTAATTTGACATCGATGAGTAGAAGCTAAATGCAGATCTTTAATCCCGCTCCCCAAGATGCCCTCAATCTTCCTTTTATTTATCACCGTCATCATCACTGGCATGGATCACCGTGGCGATTGAATCGTCGCCTCGGCAATTCGCAAACGTACACAGAACGCACTCGGTAGCGTGTTGCACTGCCATCGACGAAGGACTTTCACCTCTGCCGTCATCAACATCATTGCAATCATCAAAAACTGACCGAGCGGGGGTGTACCGACGCCAAACACAGAAGCGAGTTGTTTAGACGTAGAACTGTTGGGATGCAGCACATCCCAAGTGGTCCTGCTGATAGATAACTGGTGTCGGTGCCAGAGCCACCCTCCAACATCTGGAGAATATTACCAAACGAAGGAGTAGCAGCACTCTGTTGCTGACGCTGATGGATGTCAGCCGTTTGTCAAGATCCAGAAGGCGGCAGGCACACATGTGGGACCAACACACATCCAGGACCGGG
Organism: Matsumyia berberina; assembly: GCA_917880715.2. Lineage (NCBI taxonomy): Eukaryota > Metazoa > Arthropoda > Insecta > Diptera > Syrphidae > Matsumyia > Matsumyia berberina. The sequence goes on from OU862872.1 coordinate 114,540,796, forward strand.
GATTCAAGTTTAATTGCTGTGCCGGCAATTAAGTGATCGGAATCGAGAGTTTGCCCTTGATATGTAGTGCAGCATTCGCTGTGCATATATCACCCCCTCGGCGCTGATGGATGATGCGTTGATGAGAGGCTACGTGCAAGTAGGAGAATTCTTTTGTCTCAGATTAGTATTCTACGGGTACCTACTCGTACTCTCCCACCCTCGTGTGTGAGAAGCTCAAATAATTCATTAGAATTTGTAGAGGAACGCGCGTAATCGATGAACTTGAGCCTGCTGGGCATGTCACGATTATGAGGGATGTTTTCAATTAGAGTGGCGAGGAATTAGGATAACCAGATAGTAAACAAAAGATGTTGTGTTTGGTTTTGTCGGGCTAATGGGTGTGGAACTGGGAGAAGATATGCTGGCCAATTTTTCGTAATCATCGACGTAAATTGAGATGGATTCGCTTCAATGTGATGAAGTAATAGAAAGAGGACAAGACTTCAAAGTGAGGGATTTCGTTTAGAATTGGACTTTTGACACCTTCTTGTGTACGAGAGACCACGCAATTATAGTGACGGGGGATGATCGAGCACGCCTGGAGGGAAGTCTCGCCCGCCAGTCGTCTTCAGTTGTGTATACCGAGTTACTGCAAAGTCCCTCAGAGGTGAAATCGAAGGTCCAAAGAGATGTCCCTTTTATATTTCTTGTGGACTATTAAAAGGTGATCTACAAGCTGAAAATAAAGTGCCTTGTTGACGTCATAGACGCAAGACTATTTTTCAAGCAAAACTTGCAGATAGTAAGGCCGCAAAGTTCAGCACAAATCTTGCATACTTGGCTGCGCCTTGACAGGGCACTAACCTGGTATCACAGCAAGGTCCATGTTGAAGTTGCGATGGTCTTGTAGAATTGTCTTGAAGGATCGTCTTGAAAGCGACTAAACAAGAGCCCAAAATGCTGAGGAGATTCAATCAAATGATAGGTGATAGAACCTCCATCGTCCCATATCTGTGCTGTTTGACATGATCATCAACTCTTGCTATTAATGGAGTCAGTCTCAGGAAATATTCATTCTCACCTTTGGCTTATGGGAACACTGTCTGAAGACTGAACACTAAGTGAACTCATTCCCTTTATGCAGGCACCCATTTACATACCCAATTCCCTCATCCAATTATGTCATAATTAGTCTGTATTCAACAATTCCAGACAAAATGTATAAAAGGGTTACCCTGTCCATACCCCTATTTATCAAGAGTCGTCCTTTTAAGACCTCAAAGTGCTTGTTCTCTAAGAGCAATTGTCTCCCCATTCAGTTTCAACCGACACCTGCAGTAGACCCCTTTACTGATGTCTGCGTTCCCCATCTGTGATCACACGACAACGCGTCGCCGAAAGTCAAAATATTGATCAACTTCATCGTGCATACACATATGGGTGAAGCATGCGTACATTGTTCCATGCTCACGATTTCATTTCCATGCGTTTGACTCTAATTAAGAGACCGTCCTACAGCAACCTCATTGAAACTCATGCACGCATTACTACTTGTATCTCTCTCCTGCAAACAAAGACTAATTGAACCGTCATCGTGTCCTTATTTCCTGGTCTGCGTATGCTTGTGTTCACCCTTGTGCAGGCATAGTAAGTGTAGCCTCTGTCTTATCGATGGTTCCTCTTTGGAAAAACAATTGAAGTCGCTCCGCTGAGTTACGGAATGTCTGTGCCAAAGTGACACCACTCATAAATTCCCTCATTGAAGGTCCCTTAGCCATTTCGGACGCCTTGTCCCGTTGGTTTTTCTCTGCATCTTCCAAGATCTTGTCTTATCTCAGATCGATCGCGTTTGATGTTTTGAAAACATTTTTCAGTTTCGATTGCGACCTACATCTCCTCCTTCTAAGTCCCGTCTATATAACTTCGTTTCGAATGTCACACACATTTTGTCAGCATACAGGACATTCTGAGACAATTGCGCACTTGACAAACACAGGTTTCATCGGGACAGAGGATCAGATCAACGATCACAATCTTGCACTTGGCTCCTATAAAGCGATAAAAGCGAAGCAACATAAAGCAATCAGCAAGCGGACGCTTGAGGATGGGATGAGCGTAAGGAGGGCAGACAAGCAAAAAGGCAAGAGGAACTTGAATAAAATTTATGATCCTGATCCTGATCAGTGATCTTGATCGTGGTACTGTCTCTCGATTTTCGTTGGAATCGATTTAATTGGATTCGTTTAGGCTGCTGGGGAAGTTGATTACTCTCTCTCTCTGGTCCGGCCAGGGCATTTACGATTCAGCGATATAAAATGTCCTTTTCGTATCAAGATTGAGTCAACGGTTTGATAGTATTTGACGCGAAATGATATTTGTTCGACATGTTGCCCATTGTGGTACTGTGTGTCTGTGTGTTGATGAGCTGTTCATAGAACACATTTGACATTGACATCCAAAAACGGCGCACAACACACTCGAGATCGGGATATGTCTTCATCGAGAGGCAGGGGCCGGACAATTTATAGCCCGACGATGGTAATTTATTGCGAGTTTGACATTTTGTGCTTAGATACGCATCACAATGACCCACATCTTATGTCATTTTTCGATGGAAGAGTGACCTTTATTTTTATCGTTCGTTTTCTGTAGAAGCACATATCAAACGGCCAATTAGATTGAGTGTTCCCTGTTTTTTCTGTTTTTCTTGGTTGGAATCACACGTTAATTGATGACAGCAATGGAGAACGAATGACAGAAGGAAAGAGGGAACGAACAGGAGAAGTGCAAATTAAAGTTAATTGAGACATTTGCTTAATTTGCGCGTCGTTCTGCGAAGAACTCGTTCCAATGGTTCTGTTCTGACATACTCAAGTTAGCAAGGCAAAATCAAATGAGGCATAGTCTCTGACGATGTCACAGGACATTGACAAATGAGTTTTGACACAGCTTCCGTTTTGGCGGCGTTTACCCTTTGAATTGATTTCAATAATGCGTGGAGTTATGATGATCATCTGTTCAAGCAGATTGTTCAGTCGAATGATGAATTGCATGGAATGGCTAATTAAATGGGAAGATTGATTCAGTTGCAAGTAGGAATCGTTTGGTGTTTGGTCATTGGTTTCTTCGTTACGATTGTCCAACTAATTATTGTAAGAATTCACGTCATGTAATCAGACATCTGACACCATCTCTCCGTCACTTTCACTTAGAATCAACAGAAATTCTTAAAAAATTGTCCCTCAGTGCAGTTGACAAACAAATGTAAACCACTGGAATCTAACTCATCCATTAAGCAGAGCCCAACATGTGTTTCGAATCTCAGACGAAATCGAACACCCCCACATGTGACGGGATGGACGGTCACCCTTTTCGTTTTTATTTCTCTCCTTCAAGTTGACACAAATCAATCTGCCATCCATCATGATGCACAACAACTCCAAATGCATTTGTAACCAAACATTGCTTGTTTATTCACATTTGTCGAGGGACAGGACACTCAGTGTGCAGTCAAATGAAAGAAAAAAGAAAACCGCACAAAATCAATTTCCTCCTCCAATTACACACGCACACCACGCTCATCGTCCCAAGCGTAACAAATATCAACAAACCGCGCACCGTTGGAGGAGAATTTTCTTTCCAAGTGCTAAAGTTTCCGAAAACCAAACGTAAATCCGAATCAAATTAATTTCCACGTTAGATTCTCCACAGTTGTCGAAGACTCCTTATGTGTCCATTTGAATTCAAATACCGAATTGTCCATCAGTCATGGTTAACCGTGAGCCAGACATTTTCATTTGAAAAACCATTTAAATGTTTGTCCTGCTGATCCTGATTTCTCTCAACAAGGTCATCGATCATTGGGATACCACAATCCTTGGAAACAACAGGTAGTCTTCTCTACTCGGAATGATCTTGAGTACCTGTCAAAAAACCAAATTCTATGGATATGTCTTCCTCAAGGATAATTATAATTCTTCAGAGGTTGCATAGAGATTTCTTTCTTTTTTTTACCTATTTCTGCAAGGATGCCATGATTCCTCTAGAGATTTCCCAATGCGTATCCTTGATATCTCTTTCAAGTGGACACAGCATATGGCTTCTGAAGGATGTTCACATATTAAAGTCTCATAAAAGGATCAAATTCTGGTAGATTTTCTCATTAGAAATAAATATTTCTCAAGTGGGAAGATCCTTCTTTCACGAAATGCAACCACATGTTATTTGTGAAAAAGTAACGTTGTATCCTTTTCATAATTTTCACAGAAGTCACAGTTGGGAAAATTCCTAAAAATAAATAAACGCTCAGTTCAGATACTTCAGATGATGATCTGGATATTTTTGGAGACAAAAATGATGAAAAAGTCCTTTAAGGATGATTGCTTACTTAGGACTGACTTTTTGTGGATTGAAAATCGGAACAACTTTAAATTCTTATGTTGGATTGCAAAATCGATTTTTTGTAGAAGAGGGACGAAGGACGAAGAGTAAATATTTTGATTTCGGAGTCTTTCTACACCGTGGGACATTTTTTACCACAGATCCTATAGAGGACTCGTTTGCAATCATTGGTTTTTGTAGTGTACATCTTCGATATCAATTTCCTATCACACAGTCTATTCATTGACAATGAGTTTTAGAATTCCCTAAAACTATCCCAGCCTCTCAAAACACCACTCAATGCAGAGCTCATCTGTCAAAATGACCGTCTGGTAGAGTTTCGTTTTTTTCTATCAAAATAAGTGTTCCCCCAGGAATGTGCGATCCCATGCCCAAAAGAAAACCATGACAGACAAATCCATTAACACCCAACGGGAGGACCACGAAAAACCAGCGATAACTGCAAAAACAACTAAACACTTTCGAAAACAAAACACAGTTCCAAACCATATCCTTAATGTACTCGCTGCAGGCATTGTCACCGTCTTGCTAGAATTTTCTCTTTTTATTTGATACCCTGTGGCATATAATGCACCCAATGCGGATAGCCATAAATAATATGTCTCCAGAGTAAGAGAGAGAGAGAGAAAAAAATGGACTTTCACACACACAAAAACTCGCCGCGTTAATAATTACTGCACTAAGAACAACTATCACCACGAGGACACCACACAAATTTCCTCCACCCGAGCTCGCCCTTAATCCTGTTAAATTTCTATGACACTATCCGCAAAACGCAGGAGCTGCATCATGGTACACCAGACACCGACACACAGGGAACAGCGACAAAGGAAAAAAATATATACAAAAGTGACTGCGAAAAATTCCATTCCATCTATTCGCTGATTTATGAAACACGACGGGATGTCCATGGACACCTACGTATGTGCGAATTTGTCCAACTACTGAGAAACCCATTTTGGATGGTAATTTGTACAAAATGTTCATCGAAAGGATACCCAAAGATGGATAGAAACACAGATTCTCGCACAGAACAAGTGACCGAGACTCTGCAGGAGGTGATGGTTTTTGGGACAGAAAACAAAAAGCGATGATAATGCGTTATCTGTGGTGCTCTGTTCCGCCGTTTAACTTTGGTGTCGCCTTTCAAGGACACACACTGTCCTTTATGACAGTTGTTTGTCAATCGGAATGCAATTCATCAAACCTGCAGGACATCGAATCGAAAATTTACGACCGCACATCGATGGACTAGGATGGATGGTTTTATGACAGGACATTACAGCATGACATTTACTCTCTAATGTCCTCGCATTAACCGTCAATAATCACACATTTAACAAAAATACAGAAATTGGTTGAGGAGAGGATCTGTCCTGTCCCGATACAGTACCAAGGGATCACAGCAACAAATTCGTTACGGTCACCCGAGTTTCTGGTTTACGATGTAATGATACAGCGATACAAAGTCAACCATATAACTGTTGCAGGGACAATACGCCGCATTAGTGATGCAGTTAATCTCTGCGTGCAATGTAGTTCCATAGAATTCTGATTGACAGATGACGAGTAGAGGGAGGGCGTAAAAGGATGTGCCTAGAGGAGGGGGCGGCAGGGAAATTTCCATTTTTAACGAGCTCAAGTTGAAAACCGCCATTAAAATCATGTTTGGGTTATTCGGAATTTTTTTATTGCCACTGTCGCATGAGACCGAGTGTTGTATGACATGTCAGAGGCGAAGACGAAAAGGGGTCCATCCATGCACCCGGGCGCCACTTGATATGAGGGCCCTCAAACGTGATTGTTGTAACAATCCTTTAACATGTTGTAAAACATTCATTTCTCTCTCTCTCTTTTGGGGATGTAAACATGGCGACTAATAATAATTATTTTTTTCAGAGTTTTTTTTGGATTTAATTTCATTTCTGAGTAATGAACTCGAAAAAGGGGACAAATGTTTATTAGCGTTGTTAAGAGATAAATGATGGTTGTGCTCTGAAGCGGGCGTAGGATCGTTGTTTTTCCTCGAATTAGATAAGACTTGTCTTCTATAAATCGGTTAGCACTAAAAATAAATTTGGCTGGAAGTACCTTCTATATGAGAGTAAATATCACTGAGATACACGGTAGACTAAAGTGGTCCCACTTAAATGCCTGTAAACGGATAGAGGAAGTTTTCCTATCTTACAAAAGCAACACAGCTCTCAGGCCGAGCAATTTCTTGATACATCGTTGTGACAGGGTTCACAGTAAAGGGTAATGTCGTTCTATCCGGCTCTCTCGTTAAGACTGTTTCACTACGTTCGCTATTATTGTGCTTGACACCATATCGGAGCTGGGCGTATAAGTTTACTACGACAGTAATTGAGATTTTGACTTGAAAAATACTGAAGCGATTACAGGAGGGTTGAAGGTCCAGATTTTACCAAAAGACTCTGGCACGGACTTCATAAGAATGCACAAAATAAATCGATCTGGCTTGGCTGTTTGAAGGCTTTCCCCTGTACGCCTGGATCTATTCGGGAGGATTTTTATGAATATCCTCCTTTGGCATTTACATTTGCATAACGTGGGCTGTAAACTCAGACCTACATATCTTCCGTTTCTGGTACAACTCACACTGAAGTTTCGATGTGTTTACGCGACAATTATCCTTCTCATGGATATGCTGTGTGATGCAATGACACCAGAATCACGGCCTCTGTGTAAATTCGAAGACAATTTTCCTTGTGTTCAGGACTCGGAAATAGGTTAGGCTACGTTAGGCTAGGTGGCTGGCCCCGCTCAGACCAGGTCGGCCCATTATGATACCACGATGAAAAACCGGCTTACCAGCCCAGGGAACTAGAATATGTAACACAAACTACAATACATCGAGGTGGGCAACCGTACCGGTATTAACTCTAAGAGTTGAACCATTTCGTCTCATCTTCTGTATATCGAGTTCGGCTAGATCGTTAAGATCATCGTAGAAGTATTCCCCGAGGGTTTTCCTTCTTAGCGTCGCAAGAGCAGGACATGTACACAGTAGGTGGGTTGTAGTTGCTTTCTCCCTCTCGTCTCTGGAGCTTCTGCAGAAACCATTGGAGGGGACCGACAATCTGAGTGCATTTCTGCCTTTCAAGCAGTATCCAGTGAGGACTCCTGTTAGTGAACCTAAATTTTTCCAGTTTGGGACAGATTTGCTTTGACAAGAGAGTTCTGATGTTCCTGGCATCGGTATCAAGGAGGAATTCGTTCGGTTCGATAGGGGCAGAAGGTTCTCCCAGGTTATCGGGTAGATGCCGTGATGACGTCCTGCACCTTCTTTTGCCAGCTCGTCCACCCTGCCGTTGCCTCGAACGTCCCTGTGTCACTTTAAAAGATCTGCGACATTGTTTTAACAACCTTGATCGTATTGTCGGCGAGTTCAAGGCTTTAATAACTATCTATGTATAGTACAATAGCTCTACAATCTATTGCGTTAATTGGAAGCCAAGCCGCAGCTTCGCAGACTGCCATAATTTCTGCTTGAAACACACTACAGTGACTCGGCAGTGGCGTGATAATGGTTGAGCCAGATGCGTTGGATGCGATTTCTGTCCCCGTACCACCCGCTGTCTTAGATATTTCTAGCGCGAAATCACTTAAAACTGTACCAGACTCCCAAGAGCTTCTGCTAGGAATCCGAGGTTTATACCTGACGTTGAAGTCAATATAAGGGACATCGTAGTCCGTTTTACTAGGAATAGTATGGTTGCCCTTGAGAGTCCTAGAGTGGCCAATTGCTGTGCTGCTCAGCTCGGAGGATTATCTAAGCCGTAATGCCGCTTTGACTGCCATTAGCTTCTCAATGATAGCAACAGGAAGTAGACCTCCAGTGCGGCAGTGGGGGTAAAATGCCTGATACTGGATTTCGACAGCAAAATGAGATCACTCGTTACTTTCTGGTGGCGGCTCACTACCTTCCTCCATGTCAACGCATAGAAACCCTCAATTTTTTTTCCCTGATAGGATCACAGTAATATGTTTATAGTTCAACTCAATGTACACCAGTTGCCGGACGATAAAAATTTCCCAAGTTGTCTTCCAAATGACTGTCCCATCTTTATTGCGGTTCCATTTAATTACATCCCTGGCACTACCAACTATGTGGGTCCACATCACAAAAGGTTCGAATTAAAAGTTAATGCTCAACTGCTCACTATAAAAGTATTTCATTTCTGATTACACCATCTTAGCAAGAAGAAAAAATGCAAATAGAAACTTATCGAACAATTCCAACCCATCCAGGATCTCACTTACACAGCACAATCCTCTACAATCTTCTACCGCAAAAGTGAAACAAATTTTACTGCCACAGATTACACCACAAACATGCTTGAACCTACTAAAGCTGGGGAAAAGAAAAATCAATTTCATTATTCCACCCAGAGTAGGAGGAGGAAAGTAGGCTCTGGAAGGACCTACTTTCCTTCCTATCTGCGACTGTCCCGCATTTGCATTCGAACCGAAACCACAGAGAAAAAAAAACATCCAAATCCCTTTTCACCAAATTACTACCTCAAAACTAGGTCGTTCGGAATGGTCGTTGGTAGTTCTGTCTGCAGCGCTACCTGGACCGATCCTATTCCTCTGCCAGCTAATCCCAATGCTTAGCCATAAAAATTTCCCTTTTTTTCTTGCTGTTCTTGTTCGCCTATTATTGTGTGTCCTTGTAATCCCTCCGTAAACACAAACTCTTCCACTCTCTCTTTCCGTCTAATTGCAGGTGTTAATGTTGTGATAATTATTGCGGTGTACCCACCTATTACGATCCCATCCTTATGCAAATTGCATCCTAAGCACTATCATAAGGATATGCCGGTGTATACGCTGTACCACCTCTGTGTAACATTTCAAAATTTCGTGTTACATTTTATTGTAACCGTTATTATTATTGCCGTCATATTCGAGGTTTTCCTTTTCCTCTGCTCTGTGTTCACAAACACGCTCGCACACATCCCTGTGTGCTTGATTATATTAAAATCCTTTTTTGCGGGCATTGTTTATCCTGAATATATTTGCATTTGAATCTGCACGAAGTGGAAATAAATAGAGAAAAATGTGCATACACTTACGTTGTAGGCGCACATTCGCATACGGATATGCACACACGCTCCAAGGATATGTTTCCATTTTATTTTTAGTTGTTCCTATTTTTCGCATAATAATTTGTACACATGAATGGTGATAAGAATATAATTATTGCACACACACTTTTCGTGCTCGCATTACATGGCATGACAGTGGGGTGGGTGTAAAAGCACCCCCCCGCCCAACCGACATCAATTGCAACCTCTCAGTTCCGTTGAACTATTTGCATATTTTGTGCAAGCAGGACTCTGTCGGGCGTTGTGTGTATGGCGTAGATTTGCATGCAATTTCGAAGTTTATTCGGCGCTGGATTACAATCAGGATAATGCCGGCGGGGCTTTTTGAGTTAGCAGCACACGACCGAGTGTGAGTTTCTGCGATGACGGTGGGTACTGGAAAATTACATGCTATTTGCGAAAAGCCCCGCCGCAGCAGATGGAAAGCGAGAGTACATAGCACAGCGTATGTTGTTGTCCTTAATCCATCGGATTTTCGATGTGTGCGAAGGGGGAAAACTTTTTAATAGGTTAAGAGTATAATGGGTGAATTAAATTGATGTGATTTGAGGAGTTTTCGGTTTTTTCTCCGGTGCCTCTTTCTTTGACAGAGAAAGTGCAAAGCGAATGTGAAATATTTTTGGGAAATTGAAAAGTTTCGGCATACATACTTGGCGAGAGTTTAAGTACAAGCGCGGCGGGAATGTGAAAGTTTTCACTGTTACACTTGGAATTGAACTAGTTGCCAGGATTCGTGTGGATTCAAAAGTAAAGGAATTTCAGGCAATCAACTCTGGAGGTCTTGAGTGCGAGCTTAAGTAGTGGGGCAATCGATCGTCATTACAAAAGTATTTTTCGTTGATCACATTTATTCTTCACACCACTCAACAACACATTGCAAATAGTTGTGCGATTGACATTTCCAAATCGATTGCATTGAGTCATGCAGAATTGATTTGACAACAGGGCACCTCCGACCAATACTGAAACTTAAATCTTGTACCATTCCCGGTTACCAGCTGGTTCATCCTGATGGAATTTTGGTTGATATTCTGGATTGAAGTTGCATCGGATGAGCAAAAGTGACAGTAACACTCATGGTTATGAAGAGTAAGACACTGATCTTGGCCGATATGGTCTCCCATCGTATACTCTTCCTGGTGCTGGTAAGCCAGTATCTTTCACAATGCTCCAATCTGGTCTAAGTTTGTCCCTGTCTGAACGGGTGGAACCACCTAACCGAACCAAACTTAACTTAAAACTCTGGGTATTCCAGTGATAGTATGTCAAAGGCTCACATCGACCTCGTAATCCTTCGTTTTCACATTCCCATGTGACTATGCCAGCTTACTTACTTACTTAAGGTGGCGCTACAGTCCGGGGTGAACCTGGACCACCACCCAGCTCAATCTTTAGTCAGCTTAGTTGGTTTAGGTCCCTTTCCACTTGCGTACGCCACCTGAGTCGCGGTCTGCTCTACTACGCCGTCCCTGGATTTAAAGATTTTCCAGGTCGAAGCATTGGTATTCATCCACTCTACATGACCCAGCCACCAAAGTCGTTGGAGCTTCACTCTTCTGGCTAAGTGGATGTTGCTGTACAGCCCGTACAGTTCGTCATTTTATCTCCTCCTCCACACTCCTCCACTATGCAGACGGGACTGTATAGACCGGACCATGTGACTGTGCGAGCGTAGAATTTGGAATGCAACACAGATTGTAAAAGCATAAGCACAATGTAGACCCTAAAAACGCCACTCACTTTATTGAAACCTTTTGGAGTTCTTGATGAAGATGAGGATACTTTAGACGTCAGTATGTTATAGTTCACCCAATAGATTGATAGGCTCCTAGATAAAGCGCCCTGTAACGTTTGTTAAAGTTATTGTTTCCCCTTGACTTCGAGGTCTACTCGGTAAGTAGCTCGAACTAGACCATCTCCGCAGTGGTTAGAGCGTTGGACTGTTGTGCGAGTAGCGCGGGTTCAAGCCCCAGCCATGTCCACCGAACATTTTTTCGCAGCACCACCTCTCGTCGGGGTATGACAAGCCTCCGGGAGTATAATTTGTCATGAAAGAGCTTCTCAGTTCGCCGTTCGGAGTTTATTCCTTCCATTCGCATGAATGGTTGCGAAAGGCTAAGGCTTGTCTCATCCTGAGCTGTCGCGCTACCTATTTATTTTATTTATAGACCACCTCCTCAGTCTATAAGTAAGTAAGTCACCTTCTGAGAGTTGATATGCTGGCAGGAACTGCCTGTCTTCTCTGAATATCAATAATATCAGCGGCTTTGGCATGGCTAATGGTTCCTACGTAAGCGGAGTAAGTCCCTGTGTCTTCGGCAGTACCTTGGACCTACTTGAGACTCTATTTCTCGTGCAAGTTTGTTCGATTTTATTTTTTTGACGTCAGTCTCTGCCCCTTAGATCTTGGGTAGGACGATCATGTAACCTCAAAAGTGCCACCTACTTCTGCTGTGCAATTCGTCATGACATAGAAAAATCTACAGACACCCAATGCTGGCACATAAAATAATCCCCGTGGGCCCTAATTGTTTCATTAGCCAGAGGGAAAGATTCCATCTCAAGGCTAGTAATTTTCTCCAGCATCTCAATCTATCTGTGGAACTCCTCCCAGTTAATCCAACTATTAACCCTATTACATGAACCAACAAAATTTTGAACGCCTCACTAGTGAAGTAAGCACTTTTCTTCAATTTAAACCTCTCGGGGGGGATAGGCAACCGGCAGCGTAAGCAACCATAACCAATTGCTCCGGCATTGTCAACCTTCCCACATATCAGAACGAATTTTTTTTCCCAGCTAATCCGAAAATCAAAACGAATTTCACACCCAATTCCCCGAGTCACTGTCATAAATTGTCTCCTTGGAAGCTGGCCGCTTTGCGGTGCCGCAATCAATTGATTAAAAATCGAAACCGATAAAAGTCGGTGTCGTTGAATGGGTATAGGCAACCCATTCAGGTGTCCGTCCGCCTTACAATTCCAAGTGACAGGTATATCATCGGCTTAATGATCCTTTTTTTCTGTAACAACTAGAGGACACATTGTAATCCTTGGAGGAAACCAGATCAAAGACAACGATTTTCTTTTCTCAACTCAGATTCGGCGTCCTTTGCAACAATTAGGTGACATTGCATTGTTGTCCTGTTTCTTCGGTCCTCCCTCAACAGTTCAGTCGGTTTTTATGAAGGCGAATTGTTATTTTCATTTCCTTTTGCGGATGGGTTTTTGATCTTCGATGGAAAAAAGTTTTTTGCGGTACACACCACCTTTGCCAAAAAGGACACAAACAGTGTAATGATATTAATAACAATATTATCCTTGAATTGAGCTCATTGAGTTTTATTGTGTTTGGGAAACCGTTGCGCCTTCTTTGACTTTTTTTGTTTTCCCCCACCAGTGACAGTCAAACAACTTTGTGTAAGTGTGAGTATCCTGTGGGATTTCTTTGACTTGGAATTTTATTAAATTTTTCACTTGTACCTAGTCGTGTTCGCCTGCAACCCTAGACAATTAATCCTTAAGGGGCTGTGTGAAAAAGGATACTCAATGAAGCAAATTACAACTGACAGACAGTCGGGGGGAGGGAGGAGGGAATTCGTTCAGATGTTGGATGCACGATTTGATTTTTTTTTTTCAACAAACTCAACTGCATATCCATGGAAATCGAGTGAAAATTTAATTAAACCAACAAGAAAGTGTGGCGAATGCTACTGTGTGGATATAATTAAATTTTCTTCTTCATTTCGAGTCCTTTCTGTGCTTTCGGCTACTTGACAGAGGGTTGGCACTGCCAGAGAAATGTACATCGTTCCTGGGGGTGTGCGACGCGTATGAAGAAATAAATAAAAATAAATTTTCGAAAGGAGTTTAAATTTTCGTGTGTTGAAGGGGTTTGAGCAGCGGCGAAATTTATGAGGATGGCCATTTTGGATTTGCGCCAGGAGTAAAGTGGCGTAAATTCCCATTTTATGGCAACCGGTTTGACTATCTGTTTGGGGGTAACTTTAGAGCGCACTTCGAGTGGAAATACTTTAGTGGGTGTTGATGCGTGAATATGGGGGACAGATGGCACTACTGATGGGAGGTGTTAAATTCTATAATGATGGACGTTTATTCTTTATGGGCAATGACAGAGCTACAATTCCAAGGTGAACTGTGTTCTAAGGCTTAGTTGTGCCGTGGAAAGGAGTTTAGGGGGCACTCAAGCAATGTGTTTGAAGTGAAAAGTTTATTGGAAATCAACTGCAAACTTAATGTGGACACCAAACTCTGAAAAACGAACCGACGGGGAAAGAATGATCTTGAGCACCTGACTAATACGAATACGAATAGTGGTTGGATGGACTATTTGAAAGATTGTGCCTCTGGTGTTGGCGCGTGTTGTTGCACTATTCTTTCAAGAATGATTTTGAAGTAGTCGAATGACAGCCTTGTCTAAATCGTTTTTTGACATCAAAGGTCTCGATGAGGTATTGCCCGACCTTGATGGAGAAGCGTACATTCTCCATCGTCATCCTACACAAACGGTCGAGTGTGCCAGGGATGCTAAAACTAGAATATTTGGTCGGTGGTGGACTTTGCTGGTCTGAAGCCACACGAATATAGACCGATCAGCGTGGTGACGAACGGCTTCAGGCGTTCAGACAACACGGCAGATAAGATCTTGGTAGCGATGTTAGGAAAACTGATGCCTCTGTAGTTGACGCAGTTCAGAGGGTCTCCTTTCTTGCGGATCAGGCAAACATTGCTGAGGTTCCATTCGCCTTCATCGTCGAAGGTCTTGTTGTTTTCCAATATTTTCACGGAAGCGCCAACTTCATCTTAATTGGAAAAGGGTACTATTTCTTCGTTACCTAGATTTCTTATCCTATCACCCCTTCTCTCTGATGACCATAAAGCGACTGTTGCAAATGTCGTGTGTCTTACTTTCCATCGCTTTTTCGAAGAGCCTTGGGGTTTTAAAATGCAAACTGAACACGGGATAGTTCTAGTAGGTCCTGTTCTTCCTTTTTTTTTTCTCGTAGATAGGTGGGAACTTATCAAAAATCCGCAATGGGATCACGGTATCTCCAGGAAGATTCGTATGAGGCAACACGTTGAACCATTGAATAGCCACTTTCCTAATCTTAACCTACATTGATACCACTGATGGTCATGATATTTGCACATAAAGTCCTTTTTCCTATCCGTTTCTTCTCTTCTTCTTTCAAAAAGGAAACCCCAGGTGTCTCAGAGGATTGGTTAATATGGAGTTGGCCATGCATCCATACACATTATCATCACAAGGAGCCTTCTTCTATACCAAATTAGGCGACCTGATAAACATCGATGTTATGAGCCTCCTACGCTTCATAAAAAGCTCCAATTGTTTCAATGAGTAGACAAGAGATCTTGCCAAAATCCTTGTGGTATCACAACGGACACCTCAAAGGTTCATAGAGTGTTGGCTTTTGCTGACAGCCACTTCAACCTAACCTAACTTAACCATCATCACAAAATCTTTCACAAGTTCTCCATCATCATCTTCCAATGGCCCGCTTATCCACTATGAGGGTCGCGAGTTTAGGGAGCTCAAGTGGACTCTCCACATTTGCCGATCTTCCGCCATTGACTCTAACTCATCAGGGGCTATCCCCATACGGGTAGAGGTGAGATTTCGGACTTGGTCCAGCCATCTCATCCTAGGCCTGCCCAGGGGACGCCTACCCGATGGCACGGATTCCATGGCACGTCTTGGAAACCGAGTTGGGGACATGCGTTTGACGTGCCCAAACCATCGAAGTATGGATCTCTCCGTTCGAAGAAGTAGCTGCTCGACATTGAGTACATCGCGTACTCTGGTGTTCCTAACCCGATCTCGTCGAGTCACCCCAGCAATACAACGAAGAAATCTCATTTCGGCAGCTTGTATCCGCGATCTTATTCTTTCGGTCATTACCCAAACCTCATGACCATAGGTGAGGGTCGGAACAAACACTGAATTAAAGACCGACAACTTAGCTTCGATGCCAAGTTCGGCCGTCCTGATAACAGATTGACCAAGCTGTCTCAAAATTGCTCCAGCCTGACCAATCCTACAGGATAACTCAGTATTGCTCCTACCATCACTCGTGAATAGGACCCCGAGATACTTAAACTTCTCCACCTGTTTCAATGGGACTCCACTAACATGCAGAGTGCATTGAACAGGTGTTCTGGAAAATACCATTACCTCTGATTTGTTCACGTTTACCTTCATCCCAGTTTCAACACAGACGGCGACGAACCTATCTAGTGCGCGCTGAAGTTCGGTCTGGGTGGACGTAAGGATGACCAAGTCATCAGCAAAAAGCAGCTTAAGTCTCCCAATTCGAAACGTTCCTCACCAAGGCTGCGCTGTAACATCCAATCCATATACACTATGAAAAGTAGAGGTGACAGAACGCACCCCTGGCGAAGTCCAACGCCCACAGTGAAAAGTGTCGACTTAACGCCGTTCACCCGAACACAGCTCTTACAGTTAGTGTACAGAGATTGAATGGCCCTCAGAAGAGAACCGTCAATCCCGTACTCCTGCAATACACTCCAGAGTTTACCTCGAGGGACCCGATCATATGCTTTCTCCAAGTTCTCCAATTTTTCTTAAATTTATCTTGTTCCATACGCCAAAACAGACTTAAAGCCCACAATTCAAGTGACGTAATCTCACAAAACAAGTGAGAAAAAAAAAACTTTGTATTTACATACAGACATGTCCTCTTGCAAATTACCAAATCATGACCCGATAAGCATGGCAATCAGCTTGATGAAAATACTTTTGTCCATGCAACCCGTACCCGTATACAATTCCTTTCCTTTAGAGAAATTTCCCCAAAAATAAAAACTTTTTTCCTACAAATTGTGTCGCCCAAACCGACCGGGCAAGCCAAAGCCGCCCAACAAATGGCTTCTGTTTCCTATTTATCACTCCCGACCGATCCTTACTCCATCCTCTCGCCTTCCAGTGTGCAATAAATTTCAATTCAACCTCAAATAATTGCACAAATGGCTTTTCGTAGTTATCACTTGGTCCGTAGGTATAACACAAGGAGTAAGTGTACAGTCG
The DNA here is from genome assembly GCA_917880715.2 of Matsumyia berberina. NCBI lineage: Eukaryota > Metazoa > Arthropoda > Insecta > Diptera > Syrphidae > Matsumyia > Matsumyia berberina. The sequence continues at coordinate 114,557,397 of OU862872.1, forward strand.
AATTCAGGATGCGACAACAGAACAACACTTACACCCCACTACCCACCACAAAAAAAAAAATAGTAGCCCTCCATTGATTGCATACGAAACATCCATTAAATTAACCATCCTCCTTGGCAATTACACAAACACTATTAGCGCGCGTCCTCTGTGCAAGGACTTCCAGAAAATCCCCAGGATGAAACCGAGAAAAGGCAACCAAAACACAAAAAAAAATCGAATCCAACAAAACATTCACATTCGAAAGTTTTGCATCCGAATGCAATGGCCATGGGGTGGCAAAGGGAAGTGTGAACGGCCATAAGGATATTGAATTGTTTCTATTTTTCGAAACCACAAGGAGGCGTCGTCGCGTATGGGAAAGAAAAACAAATTCCACCCCATACATCAGCGGGATTGGGATGCAGGATTTGAAAAATAATACGGTGTCGAAGGGCGCGCTGCATACAACAGGATGGTTCCCCCATCCGCCGCAATCGGATGTGGAAAAAGGCCAAATGTTCTCTAATATGAACAAATTCACCCCCCAAACAATTGGCCTGCTGCGGCGGCGGTGGTGTGTGGGTGGGTGGGGAGTTGCAAACAAAATTCGAATTATATGGCTATTTTCATTAATTTCTAGGATTTGACTTTTCTTGACACCCTAATCAATTTTACTTTGTGTGTGGAAAACTGCCCGAGGGGATGCTTTGACCCATGGAGTTCCCATTCGTATGGGATAGTCGATTGAAGGCGAATTGAAGAGCAGTTCCCACATGAGTATGAAATTTGAGTCATTTAGGGAAAGGCCTTAGTTTTCTCGTTGATATACTGAAGCCGACCCTTCCATGTCTCCTCAAGCCTACCTTGATCCCGTTGATCTCTGAGGCGAGTTTCAAAAATGTATACTTCGATCCATTAAGGCCTACTTTTCTTTATTCGTACTGATGAATTTCAAAGGCTCAACGGTTCAACCCAAACACCTATGGTAAGCATACCGATCTTTCGTCCCCAGCCTGAGATAACAGACTAAATCGAAATTGTCAAGATTAGTCTGCATTTGACTTCGACAAAACTGATCTTAGGATCTCGAATTTTCTCTAGTCTACGTCACAATACCAAGCCACCCAGAATGGGCTATAATTGTTCTAAGGTCCCTTAGGTGGTAAAAGAAAAAGCAACCAAGAATCCGAAATTGAATGTTTCCTAGAGCACAACATTCACAGAGTAGATGAAGGATGGATTCGACTTCATACTAGTTCTTGCAGCTTCTGCAATCGTCGTTGTACATAACCCCGAGTCCCTCTGTATAAGACTCAAGGATGCCTGAGATCATTTGTGCATCACTCCAACGAAAACTCGACGTGAAAATAGATTTTCCTTTGCCGATCGAAGAGCATCAGGGCGGTTTTCAATTGTTCAATGTTTGCCCTGCTTAGCCTCCTCATTTGCATGGACCATCTTCAGGTTGTCGGAAGCTTTATCGGTTGTTAGGGTCATCCTTACCCAGAGTAGCTTGACCTGTCCTGTAGTTAAGTCTGACCAGCCCAATCTTCACAGTCAACCCGTTCTATCATCCGGGTTCCACCTCCCTTTCAATTCTGCATAGAAAAGTTTGATTCTGGGTCTTAATGGTACCAAATTTTACATGATCCACGACAGATTAGACTTAATGAGAGGAAAGATCCTTTTCTAATGTGTTTAGTAGAGCTGGACTTCTGCTTTTGTTGCAAATCTAGAGTCAGTTTTCGGTTGCTCACACAGATCGCCAGGCCGCTGTTCCTCCCTTTCTGGCAAGATCTCCTTATCGGAGAATAGTGTATTTGCATTAATTTTGTGGTTTGGGTTGGTTTTGTTTACCAGAGAAACTTTGTGTACAAGCACAGGAAGAAGATCTCCCAATCAACTTGATAACGCTGCATATTTCGCATGCGGACTCTATTACGAGAGGGAGTTGCCTGATGAATCATTAAGCGATGGTTGTTAAATGTGTCATTTAATGCAAATTAAACTCAGTACTGACTCAATTCTTGGTCATCGAAAACAAACTCCTTTGCAGCTCCATGTCGTTTTGTCTAATACCCGGATAATGCAGTTGATATTAAAATTCCTTCCATCTCAACCTAAACTGCATAACGACTTTATAATTAGAATTCAAGCGCATTCCCTCAACCAAAGCCGACTGCACGTGCAATCTACAAAGAATGCGCCTAACGACATCGATGACATTGTTTCTCAATTAACGCATCAATTAAGCGCCCACACAAAGGGAGCAAACGGGCACACGCAATGCGGAAACTCACGGTTGCATATGGTAGGACATCAAAGACTTGTTTTTATTTTTGAAATACAAACGATCCTCCATACCGAATCCTTAATAACAAACCTCGGAATGTAAACAAATTTGCTGCACAGAAATGAAAATAAACAAACACATCATGTCTCGTGTTTGTATCTGGTCGGATGGAATAGTGTTGAAAGCAATAAACAGGCCGGTTTAACACACGCTAGTTGGATGGAAGGTACTTGAGAAGCAATACCAACTCTCAGGCCTCACCAAGATCTAGAGGCTAGCCGGTGGATGAACATGTACTGCTGCAGTATGGCAGTGGTCATCAGCTCCTTGCGGTCACGCCTCTGTATTATCTCGGTGGGATACTGCAAACAAGTTGACAGAAATCTATACAGAGCCTTGTCTAGTTTTGGAATTCCCGCCAAACACATCCGCCTGTGCTTCATCAAATTTGGTAACTGAAGATCATGTCCTGTCCTTATGGCTACCTTCACATCATTCTCGAATGAATTATACGAAACTCTCAAGCCAACACCAGAGGATTGGTCTTTTCAAAGTTTGGGTAACTACTTGCTTACGCCGGTCTGTCATGTTGATATCATCGGCAGAAGGTAGCAAGTTGCGTTCACGAGTATAGAGACAGAAGTGGCCAAAACGCTTTTAGCGTTAAATGCGGGCAAAATCAAGGTTTTACTGAGCTGAACTTAGTCTTTCAAGATCAGCATCACACCTGGGCGTAATTTTAGGTTTCAAACTGAACTGGAGAAAGAACTTTGAAATGGACTAGCCATGGCGGTTAGTGTAGTTTGACCCATTCTAAATGTAGCTGCTTCGGACGTACTTTCTCTCTCTTTCTCCAAACAACTCTCTCCTTTCCTTAACTCTCATTTATACTCTCAATTTTCTCACTCAGCGAATTATTAAATGTTGCAAGAGAATAGAGAACGAGAGAATGGATGCTGTATAGACTATAGAGATGAACAAAACACCCACACTGATGCCGATGTCAGATGTGTCTACGCATCTACCTAATCTTTTCGAATTCAGATTGAAATCTATGAGATTGAGAGAAATTTAAAGAAATTCTCTCACTCTGCTCTGCAGGGCAAAGAAAAATTTGAGAGAGTGAGAGTTCAGTTCAGAATGCTATGCTGGTGATGATTAGGTTGAAATGCATCACAGATGTTTAGATTCACGTGAGAGATACAATGCAAAAAGACATTGACCTTGATTTGTTTCTCTGAATAGAGAAAATTAGTATCGATTAACTTGAGAGTGCATGCGATTGCATGGACTTTAATTTGTATCGGCCTTCAGTCGGCCTGAGATGTAGCATTGGTTTAAATATTGATAAGAGTGTAGCAAAGGCGTTGGCATTGTTAATTAATAGAAGAGCAATGAAATCTGTCGAAGAAATGAAACTTTGGTGCATACCTGTGATAAGTCTTTCATTGGAAGTTAACGCATGCACCCAGTTCAAAAGTAAGCTATGGAGCATTGCTTTTTTGTGGCCATGAGTCCATGAGACCAATCGTCTAGATGTATCGCGTTTACGATGTGGACGTGTTCTTCGCAATATTTAAATCGAATCGAGATGCAATTGATTTCTGGTGCAAGAAGATCTAATCGTTCTGCACAGAGATTCAAATCAGTTGCAGGCTTAGTGTGCACGGTTGGCTGGTTCCGAGTGGTCTAACCGTCTGTCATAGGCAAATGAATCAGTTGGGAGCTAACATGTGAGGTAATGATTCTCCACATCTTAGTCTCCTTCATATGGCAACCGAAATACTGTAGGCACACAGGATAGTTCATAATCATACCGTTTCTGCTAACACCTCTCTTAAGTCTTAAAACACGTCAACAGGCGACGAAAGATGTGGTTCTGGACACTAATGCGTAAGCCATGTTTCGTGAACGCATCATTGCACATATTGAGTCGCTGTTCCCACTCCAGTATGTCATTGCCGATGAGTACGATATCGTCTGTCTGAAGGACACTCCATTTGTTCTTAATCGATAACAGTGACCTAAGCCAAACCCCCATTTGAAATCTCCTCTCCTTTGTCAATGAACTAAGTGGTTGTACGAATAGAATTCTTCGTCATTAGGATGGACTTTAAGCCCATGTAAGACATGATAATTCCTTATTATAATTTGTACGTATCCTTCAAGGAATGTCGGTTTCCTTAGCGATTGACACACCCATTCTCTTGGTACGTGGTCGAATGCCCATACTTCTTCGGACCATATTTGCCGTATGGAAACCTAGTGGGTCTGGCTCGAGTCCCAGCAATTTTCGAATCAGCTAACACATGATCCAGAAATGTGTATCTGAACGTATCCAGCCACATTCAAAAATTCAAAAGAAAACATGTTGCTAGACGACTCTATACATGTGTACATATCTGGAACTTGAAAACATAACTTTTGTGGAACGTATTTATAGTGACATGTTTCTTCGCAGCATGTGTCCGAAACTAATTAATGTGTCTAGTGCAATGGAAACATATTGAAATGCATTCATGCTAAAAATGAGTTGTGTTTAAAATTGCACAACTGTTTGAAAATCGAGACTTGTTTAATCTGCTTAGTCATGTAAATGCAACCCCATAGAGCATGAAATAAGCAAATTGCTGACGTAACAGCTCCATATGGGCTAAGCCTTAGCTTCTCTCCTTTGAGATGCATATAAGTACGTTATGAAATTTCATCATATCTTCGTTTGTCATAAACCCAATGTGACTCATTGTCATGATGATATTGTGAATTTTTGTGTTTTAATGCCCTGACTATGTAATTCCGAAAAAAAATGGACAACTACGTGGTAATATTTCTCAGTGGACAGTCATAAACATCATTCCAATCTTATGAGTAAGAAGTTGCATATTATGTTGGTTGATAACCAGGTTCGTCCTGAACGGTAGTGCCACCTAAATGAGTATGTAAGCTGCAATATTGAAGTTTAAGTCCTTCCAAACCATCCTTCGTCATCAAAAGGCCCTCATGCATCTCCAAAGTCCGACTTAATCGCCTCTAATTACACAGTCTCATCGCTGTAAGAGTTACAACATTTCTAGCTACATCGTTTCCCAAAAAAACACCAATGGGTACTAATTGCTTCTCTAAAACCCATAAAAGTGAACTTAAAAAACAAGGAATTCAATAAAAACACGTTTCCCTTTTTCTCTGTCCATTTCTCATTTTTTTCTCTGGACAAGCAAAACCCGGCATTTTGAACGGCCTACAGCGCAAGTACATAAAATGTTGCTAAGCGCATGAATCCCTGCAACACACAACACAACGCACGCACACCAAAACCTATCAATCTGTGTAATCGTTAATGAGAAACTCGCTAGCGCTACATATAGCCCAAAGGACATCAACGAACAAATCTACCTGCAATTTTCCACTACAAAAACACAAACTACCCAAAACAAATCCCGAAAATTTTTAAATCCAAAAGGAAACAAACATTATAAATGTTGCACAGCACTCAGCTACACACAATCTAATCTCCAATTCGTATACCGACACAATTTTGCCACGCATACACAAACAAACCGGATCTGGTCTGTCGATTTTTCAGAGATACCTTCTCCCTGGCAATACAACGAACAGTATCTGACTGAAAGTCGCCGAAGTAAGACGTGTGCATGTGCGTGCTTAACGTCGGATTGAAGTTTAAAAATACAAAAATTTATTCTTTTGATTGCATCGAAATCCAGAGATACAGTGTTACGAGAGTTTTAATTTTTTCTTTATAATTTTTTTTTAATTACAAATTTTCTACAAAATAAATAAATATCGGGATCCAGATTGGATGTGTGAAAAGAAACAAAAGAAAATATTTCAACGAGTGCGCTTCGAGTAGTATTTGTGGTACTTGTGAGTGAAAATCGGGATAAAAAAAAATAGAAAAAGCCAAATCAAATTGGAAAAGATATCCTTTATCCTTGAAGCCCCTGTGTGTATAAAAGTGATACCAACGTGTGTGTTGTGCAAAAATAAATACATTATGGATTAAAATCACATTCCGCAACCTATCCCGGTCTATGGATAATATATGTGAGTATCTACATCATAGTATCCCATCAAACTCCACCGTTTATGAATATTTAAATGGCAACCACCCATGTTTCTAAACTACAATCACTCGTTAAACATTCATCACTGGGGCTAAAACAATGTGCAAACATACTCACGCACAGTGTGTATACTTAACCCAAAAATGTACACAGCCTAAGTACCAAGATATCTTTTTGTGAGACGCACACAGAGTTAAACACAAGATAAAAAGAAAAAAATTGGAGATGAGGTCTGTTCTGTCGTCCCCGCACAGAGTGTGCTTTATTTATTTGTAAATTTACTTAACATATTAAAAAGACCGAAGGGGTAAAGCCGGGGAATGAGCCGAAAAAGCCGCATTCATCATCTTGTGTTTTATTATCTTTAAAGTTCGTAATTATCCACAAACTCATGTTCGAGAGGAGGCAGTCACAAAAGTGTGCATCGCGTATCTTGTGCACACAATGGTTAAACGTATCTCTTAACCGAGCGCGGTTTTTTCTCTGTCTTGTAAACTGATGGTGATTATGAGTGCGTTTTTCCTTAGTTTGAATAAGAAATATAAATTGTTAGCACAAATAAGATGAGAATTCGAAGGCAAACATACATTATACGAAGAAGAAAAGTGTTCCACACCAGAGGCATGAAATAAATGAGATGTTAAACGAAAGGAAGATAGAGAAGTGTTTCTCTTTTTGTTAGGAGGCTGTGAGGCACAGGAGTAGTTAGGGACCTTAATCTTTTTGGACCGACCAAAAGATGGAGATGAAAAATCGGTTCGTTTCGTTTTTTTTTCTGTTTTCGGAATGAAGATGATTTATAGTTGTTACTAGTCAATATCTGGTTGGTTCGTTGTATATTGCTTATCTTTAAAATGTGGATCATTAAATGAAGCAAGTTGTTACTTTGTAAGGCTGGAGGGCATTTGTCTTGTTGTGGCCAGTTTGGTTCTAGTTTTTTTTTATGCTAATTGATGGAGGAGATAGTGTTTTGTGGATATTTACATGCATTTTCGTTGGGCATGTGTCTTTCACCATCTGTGGATGTGGATGACATACCTAGCGAGTGAAATAGTGCTTAAATCTTTGTATTTTCCATACAAGTGTTGATCTCGGCTACCGATTGTTTTATCGTACATTGGGTTACCTATACATCTGCTATAGAGGACCAAATTCGACTTTCAAAACCACCAATCAACTCAGAATAGCTGCTCTTCAGGTCTTTGAATTTTAAGTTCCATTCGATTGAATTTATTTTGATTCTTATAGCGGTTCAGTTCTAATTTGTTAATTTAAGGTGGTCCTCTCGAAAGAAATGTCATTAGGCCAAAGGTATGTCCATTGTGATACTGTTGTGAGTATTAGGATCGACCCTAAGTATACTGCTGCATTCAGATTACCTCACGTAATAGTTCAAGACTGTCATACTGGCAGTGTTTAGGTCATTAAGACCGTCTAAGAGGTATTCTCCTAAAGCGGCTTTTCCAATTGTGCCACGTGCCGAGGAAGTGCACAATGGGCTTCGCCTCTTCATCATCTCCTGCAGACTATGCCTAGTCATTCAGCATGTCTGCCTAGGAGGTAGTATTATTTTTGAAATGTTGCCTCGCCCGAAACGAGAAATCGCTTTCAAGAACTCATGATGTAACCTTCTATGAATCACTTACGACAGGGTATCGATGTAAGTCAGTTTTTTTGGCATGTAATGTATGTATGCCTTTAGGTGCTTTGACATGATCGAGAGATCTACTACCGATCTCTAAAGAGCCTTGTCTGGCTAGTTTTGCAGCCGCTCAGTTAGACGGGTATGCTTGGCTCTTTAACAGTATATCACGTTTTGATACTTGTATTGTGGAACGGGCAGAGAAAGTGCTCCACCTCTTCGTCATCTCTGCAGCTCCTGCAGAAATCTTTACAGACTATGCCTAGTCATTGAGCATGTTCTTGCCTTAGTACTTGCCGTCACTACTTCAAAATTAGACTATAAAATGCGTAAAATCTACCTCCTTGTGTAGGTTGTAAATAGAGCAGTATCTGCCTTCATGCTTACATTTAATTTGAACGTATTTTGTCATTTCCATCACCATAAGATGAGCAAGATAGTTAATGATGTTCTTACACTCCCTCGGCAGGTGCTGAGGATGGCGTCGTCTCATGAGCTTCTCTTGATTTCTAAAAATATTGCAATTTTCTCATCATAAACTAACTCTACCTGAATGTTGCACAGACTGTTTCTGACGTTTTATAGACTTTAAGATTTAAGGTCTTCACATTCAGCTGGTGGTTAGGGAACAGATCAGTTCTAAAATGTCCTTTCAGATTTTCAAAAATGAACTTTTCGTTTTCCCCTGCGTACTTAATAATCATATTGACCATGTAGCGATGAATGCAAGACACACTCTAGACCAAAAATTTCTGAGGATCGTGTCGATTGCGAAGATGATCTGCTTGGAGTCTATGTAGAGGTATCAGGTCATTGACACCATAGATACCTTTCTGAGCTCACGGTAATGATGTTTCTATATAAACTTTGCTTGGGACCAAGACTGATCAGACCGTAGCTGTCATGAACTCATAAACCATGCTCTGCTGTGAAGAAATGTCGTTGCAGTGCTGCAATCGCAAGAAATCAAAGAACCGCTGAAACTACTTCAAAATCTAGTGATCCCCTGACACATTTCCGCTTGAGCAAGCTCTCACACTGCCATTGTTCATCAGAGTCATGAGAGACAAAATCCCGATCGATCATCAATCATCACCTTCATTTATTCAGGACCTCTTGTGAAATTAAAAAATTGCAATGAATTCCACTTTCACAATTCGACAGAAAACAATAAGATTTTCTCCGCAAACAATGTTGTCCTCGAATCTGTTCCCTTTACTTTCCCTCACTTCCGTTCTTACCTGACTGAAAACCTTGAATGTTTCCCTCTTCATTCATTCATCCTTCGTTTACCTTAAGCCAAACAATTTAAATTGATATCCCCAGGATACCTTTTATTTTTCTTTCATTCCGTATCTCCTATTGTAACGTTTCTTACATTTTTAATTGCCAAACACTTACCCTCGATCAGAAAACGAATGAAGTGGTTAAAATGATTTTATGAACCTTCATAGGGGGATCCCTATCAGCAGATGCATACCGCTACAAGAATATTAAATTAATTTAAGCTAAAAAATTAATATTTAAATATTTCTATTCATTTGAAAAACCTCTTTTCCCTTAACTTGCAAGGGCGTTAAGGATTTAATCACCATAATTTATAAATCTATACCACCTACGAGTACATAAAGGCGAGTAACTGGTATACCCTTCAAAATTGAATCTAAATAAGTTGAAAGACTAAATACGTATATATTTACACACCTTAATGTCTAGAATATTATAAAAGGTTTATTTTTAGATTTTAGTGAAGCATTCTTAATGGGGAGAGGTGGAACCTGGGGCTGAAAATGGAACGCAAAGGGTGTGTTTTCTTATTGATGTTTGACAGAGTGTAGGTTTTTTTAATTAACGGTGCTATTTACAGCACCAGAGATTTTTGATATTCAATGAAATAGGTAGGCGTTTACTGGCTGCCCTTTTGACTATGAATGAAATAAAATATATTCAATCCTGTGGCGCCCAGTCAAACTCGATCGTTTTTTAAGTAAATCCTTTCATTCGCACGCCTTACGTTGACCCATTTAAAAACACATTCAAAGGACTATTTAAACCAGTTCTCCGAATTTCTTTCCCAACTAAATACCCTCCGGTTAATGCAATTCAAATTCAAAGCCGAACAAATTAAAAAGTGCAAGAGGAGAAAAGATGCATAAATGTAAGGAACGAGGTGGTTAGGTCTCTAACACATTCTTTAACACTCTACCACTTTAGTTTAACGCATTATCCTTTCTTCCATTTCACTCTGAATTTTGTGGTGCACCTCGTTAAAATTCGTGCAAAATGAGAACCAAAAAAAAAAAAGGAAACAAAACTGTGAGAGAAAAAAAGGAGGAAGAAAAAGAAACCAACTTAAATGAACGAGTTATCCTGAACATTGTTCCAGCGCGAAAATTAGTTTCAGCCACTATTCGGTGTTTTTTTTTCTTCCTTTCCATTTCTCCCTGTCCGTTGCATAATTTCCTTTCATCCTTTTAATTTTTGTTCTTCATGGTTTTTGCTGATGGAAGATGAGGGAGCGGCAGGAGAACGGGCACTTTTGCATTTAACTTGTGAATAATTTTTAGGATTCTCATCTTTCCTTTTTTTTTGCTGAAGTTTTTTTCTTCCCTGCTGAAAGTTTTTCGTGTATCTATCAAGATTATCCTGGATAAGGATATTTTAAAGTTTTCTTCAAAACAATTTTTTTCCTTCCTCCCCCTCTTCATGTTTCTAGTTAAATAGAGAAAGTGATGATGGGGAGACGACGAGAAAGCAAAAAAAAACTTGTCTTTCGTAAAGATGTCACTAAAGTTTTTTTTCTCATTCTTTAGTATCCCTGTCATAATATAGAGAGAGGGACAAACAAAAAACAAAGTATCTTCTTCCCTCTTGGTTATCAGTGATTCTTGTATGAATTTCTGCTATGAAAGATGGTGACAGATTGATGTTTTGTTGCTACGGTTATAGTTACACTTTCTCCTCAACAAAACAGAAAGACGGAAGACACATCTAGCAAGGACTATTTTTAATCAGATTCTTTTTCCGGAGAAAAGACAAAACTATGTAGATCCAACTGTGACTTTTCTGATGATTACTGAAGGATTATGTATAACTTTTTCCATTTTTTTCCCCCGGTTTGGTTTCGCACAAAAGCCTGCCGTCCTCAGTCATAATTTACATTTAAGACCGGCTATTCATAAGGATCTTGGGTGAGAAATATAGAAAAGTTTTCCTTAGGACTAATTTTACACTAGACGTGGAAAATTCTCCCTGCTTGCATTCAAAGACGACAAGCGGATAGTTGAAAAGGGAAAAGTTTGCGGAACAAATTCTTCTATGCAACTTTAACCTGAAAGAAAATTGACTGAATATTTTCTCCTTTAAAGCAAAAGTTGTGTCCTTTAAAGCAGCAGTTGTTGTTCCTTCTTCTCAGCTTCCCTACGCAATCTTAGCAAGTAACACATTTCAGCAAGGACAACGAAAGATACATACACATACCCACCCACACAGGCACAGTTGGAATATTGTGGAGATGGTAATTTTCTCTCCAACTTAGGATAGATGATGTACAAAATGTAAATATAGGACAAGACAAGCAAAAAAAAAAAGATAACTAAAATGTCAGGACATGACATTGACGGGAAATATCTCTCTCATTCTGGGATGAATGACATTTTCTACATCGCACGAGTGTGAGAGAGGAATATGTAAATGTCGAAAAATCTCGACATTAATTTAACGTGCTGTGAAATGATGTGTTCGCTTTTAAAATTTCCCATTTGAGTCTCTGAACCGAGATGAATCTTGCCTCTATGTAGGGCCAATAAAATATTGATAGTAATCTGTTGTATTTGTGATGGAATTAATGTATCTGTCAATTGTATTTGCAAACAATTTTGGTATGTCTAGGCCAGAATGTATGTTAAACCAATTTCTCACACAGTTAGGTGTGGGGAGGAAGAACACGAGTATAAATGAATTATTTGACAGAGCCTTGTTCAACGTCACTTAGAACAATTTTTCACACTCACTCTGGAAAATGTGTCCTAAATTTTCCATTATCCTCACTTGTCGAGAACACTGCTCCATATACAGAGAGAGAGGTGGACACATTAAGAGGCTAACACTTAGTTTTTTCCTTCCGTCTCCATCTACATAGTCTCGAGATACCCTCCATCCAAATAGCCTACAAAAACAAATACATGCTCGTATTCACCTAGTTGGATGTGAGCCAAAACTGAGACGAATGTGTGTTATACAGGATATGCACTCTGTACATGAGGATTAAATGGAATTTTCATCTGCACTAGGGTGACACTTTTTCATGGGGAGAATGACATTTTTATAAAATATCATCACCATAAGGGGTTAGCTATGAATATTTAATTGTCATCAGCAGACGAGTATAAAAGGCAGGATAATGTGTATACATTGTGAAATAAGAACTGCATAATTGGGTGTTTAAATTTTTCTTTTGATCACGTAAAAAGGACCTCAATTCTGTCGGAATGGTGGAAAAACTAGCTGAATGCAGAAAGGATTAGAGTGTTGAGTCATTTTGAAGAATTTATCAAAACAGGACATTGGGGAATCGTGATAATGGAAGTAGAAATAACGTCACTTATCTATTGCCAAAATAATTTTGTGTAAGAAGTACAATTAGGGTCCATCCAGCGTAGATATCATAGACAAGTCATAGCCATCTTCTCGTTTCTTCTACCTTCTTGAACTTGAAAACCATCACAAAATCTCTAGTGAACTTCGGCTAGAAATTTGTCCAAAATGGAGGCATGAAGTCCAACTGAATTCGTTTACATAGGATCCGTCTACCCTAGGAAACGAAAACGTTCAGGGATTGGTGAAGTAATCGGATAGCAGTGACCAGACTTCTGTCTAATGACCGGTGCTCACTCAATGGACGATTTAGAACTGCCGTAGGCCTACCCTCTTGCAACCATACGTATGCTGTCAAACATGTTGTACTTTTTCCTGAAAATTTAGTTTTTTTCTGAGATTCCAGTCTGTTTCTACTTGTTTAGCAGTCCAACTCTCTTATCACTGACAAATTCTAATGCAGGAAAGCCTATGACAGCAACACTAGACAGAATTATCACAAAACGAACTCAGGACTCCAATAAGATCGGCGGATTTTTATTGAGAATATTCTACGGGATGCAAGCGTCTTCGTAAAGATTGGCAAGATGGTCTTTATCCATATTCTAGGCAGAATTCTCGGTCATTCTCGGCACTCGTAACACCCGTGGCAAGATCATATTTATTTTTTCGATCAGTCAGCCGGCCCTCAAAGCATTTGACTTATCTAAGCTTTACCTCAGCACCTAGAGTGGTGCTTTTGCATAGAGTGAGGAAAAATCTGGCCATTCTAACACATTTTAGACGTCAGTTTACATCTTAGCCCAACTTCCAACCACTTTATAGGTCTTAAACCCTTCTGTGGAGTCGAAAGCCATATCAGCAAACTGTCTGCGATAAGATTTTATAAAATCACATTATCGGTAGGCCTCTCAACAAGCCCAAGTTTCAGGTGAATGTAAACAGAAAAGGCCTTCGATTCATTTGCTGATGTTTTTAAAGACCAGCAATTCCACAGCCATACAATTTATAGCAGTGAACTCGTAACTCTGACTTTATAATGAAAGAGGAGTTTCGCTCTAAGTACCATGAAAGGCCCACAATGTAGCTCTCTGGCAGTCAAAAAAATAAATTTGATGTCACGTGTAAAATCCTTTCTAAGAAGTCCACCTACTCTACACATATGATTGTTCCCAGATAAATCCTTAAGGGATCTTCCGACTGCCCTACCCATTCCTACAATAGTCGGTTGACTATGCCTATAGTTATTTTCTCTCTCTTTCCTGTTAATTAATTCACTGTTTGACTTCCATTCATGAATTAAACAAATATTCCATGGTTTTCATTGAAATTAATTAAAAGCAAACATGGCACAGAATGAAGGTCTATTCTGGACTTTCATAGGACAGTCTTCAATTTAAATGAAAACAGCAACACACTCAATATGTTCCAACTTTAATCAAAAAGGGATGGAAAGCATTTTTTGTCTCTTTAAATTCATCTAAATATGTTGACAGGATAAATGGCCTTGTAATAACTCAAAAAGAATCCTTTTCCGCACACATATGGCGAAAACAAATATACAACTCGTAGGATAAATGCCAGGAAGTTATTGAAATTGAGTGGAAAACGCGAAAGATTCCTGGGGGGTGTGTAGAAGACAGATGGTTCTCGGGATTGAATGAAATTTATAGCAGAGGTGTTAACCTTGAAAAGTCAATCGAATTTTTGTTAAGAAATATCCGTGTTGTGGATAAAGACATTTTTCATGCCCCCAAAGCACGACCTTTAGAAATGGAGATATGACCAGAACACCCACGCTATCATTTTTTCCTTCAAATGCCAACCAACGTGTTTTCTCCACTAATTTCACTTGACCTTTGGTTCTTATCCTCAGTGATAGTAAAATATTTCACTGTCAGACGAATGATTGACAGTTGCTTACCCTCGAAACAGGTGCAGGTATCCAAACTTAATTACCTCCTATCTCCGTTCAGTTGGAAAATATCCAAGAACTACTCAAAACTGCTGGCCACACACTAAGCCAGACAATTACCTGGAGAAGAAATTCCGGATTGGCTACTGATTATCCACTCAAGCAACGAATTTGTCTTTTTTTTTCAATATCACTCCCGCAAATTGTCAATTGAATTAGAGGTACTTCGTGACTATAGAAATGTTCACTTCTTCATCCACTGTATGTCCTGTGCCCAACCAATGATCTGATATTTTGATAAAAAAAAATACCAAATTCAGCAGAAGAATCCTAACCGAAAAAGAGAAGACAAAAGCAGAAGTAAAAACGATACAAAATCCACAGAGAGAGCTCCATAGAGAGAGAGAGTGAGAGAGTAGAAGGAAATCCCTTGAGATTTGCTAGAAAATTTTTCTCAAAAGTATCTCCAACAGTCCAAATGATACAATCTATCTATCCAATCCAATTCAAATCCAAATCCACCCACCTTAAACACGCGCTTACCCAAAATCTACACAAAAGATACACACAGACACGCATCTAAGACAGAGAACAAAGGTAAGAGTGACTATATAATAATAAACTTAATAAAAGACGTTGAAATGAGGAATAGTATCTATGATACGTAAAGATTTGATTTGTATAAAATTTCTCTTCCACCATGTACTCGTACCATGTCCTTCTGGTCCGTGATGTTTGTCTTGAGTCTTGGGATGTGATTGGAATTACCATTCATTGGAAGTAACCAAGTAGAAAATTTTTTGCGTTCATCTTGTTAGATGAGTTTGCCATTCGAATATAGATAAGCCAAGGACTATCGATTTGTTTGTATCCGAAGACACAATGAATGAAGTTGAATGTCAAATTTTTTGACATCAAGTTGAGAAAAAGCCACAGAATCTATCCCAAAATATCTCCAACAGAGTCTCAACAATATGAACATAAAGTAAATGTTGAAAATCGCTACAAAAATGAATTGTCATCAATTGAATTATCGTTAGTCTTCCACAGAAAGAGTCAATTAAGTTCGATTCATAGATTCAGATAGCAAACATCGACATCACGTCGCGAGCAATGTCTATTCACAAATCTCTACACAAGACATTTTGCGCCCTCATCCCGCCGCTACCCAAATCCGATTAAAAAAAGGTAGCAACATCTACAGATAAATTCAATAGATTGAATAGATACGATTAGGATTCATTAAATTGAAAAGCAAACGAACGAATAAAAAAAATAAAACGAAACGAAATAGAAACGACAACTCAAGCAACTCAAACAAATCACATAGAACATGACACCGAGACATAGAGATACATCGGGAACTCGCAGAGATACTAATTTAAGCAACGAACGTTGAGGATTTAAATTCACTCAAAGGTAAAATGATTTTAATTACCTGTGCAATTAGATGCTTGAATTGAGATGAAATTATCCACACACACAGAGATACACCAGTTCAATTTTAGATGAAGTAACAGAGATAAGTAAACATGTATTTACAAGCATTAATAATGCATCCAGTATTGTTTTAATACAATCTAATGCCATGAATATTCCATGCGATGTGGCATCCACATGAAAGTTGGACATATGCCAGGAAGAGGTCAAACATGTTGTTTTATGGCAAAAGTCAAAAAAGGGACACACAACACGCATTTACTATTACTACTGTTGCCTGTGAGCACGGCCGTATGTTATGCATTTTTATATCCCAGCAAACGCAATCACAAAAATTGACAATAACGTCCGAAACAGGAGGGTGAGCTGTTCCCCACACACAATGACTGTCATAGTGAAGTTAAATCCTCGAGGAGGGGTGAATAAACGACGACAGTGAGAGTACATATGGACTTTTTTTTTGTGTTCTGTACCATGAATATCTACTATTTGTATTTTTTATTCCATTATCCTTGAAATCATAATTCGTTCGGTTGAGTAGAAAGACGGACTGTATAGTCGGCTGGGCATTTGTAGAACTAAGGATATCCCTCATCCTCATCACCTGATAAAGAAGCATGCGCCAGTTTACTTTGAGATTTTTTTGTGTTTTTTCCATTTGTTTTGTGTCATCCGTTGATAATCAGCACTAATGTCCTTCTTTTTGGTGGAAGAATGCTCTCTACACAGGGCAAGGAGGAATCAAAAGCAAAACGTGACGAGAATTTAAATTTTGAGATAATCACTTTGGCCACACTTTGTAGAAGCTGCCTGCATATGTGCATACAAGAGAATACAACAATTCGAGAAGAAAAGGTTGCATACATGGCAGATGAGTGTTTTGAAAGGAACATGTCAGCTGTAGATCCTGTTGGCAGAGGTCGCCGTAAGGAATCTAAGATCCAAATCGAAAGTAGCAATCCACGAGTGAGAATGCGACTAAGTGTCTGTAGCTGAAGAGGATTCATCATACAATGTTCCCGCTGCTGGTAGTCTATTGCTCCACGTGGTATCACAATTGATCTACACCTCGTCTAAGTGTGCCACTGCCAAAGCGGAGAGAGCTATCTAACTCAACCTAACCTGTAGGTACAAAGACCTGCAAAAAATAATCGATAAATGTGTTGTTCACTAGCTTTTTTACTTACATGTGTGCTGTCTTCTCTTGTGGGTCCTAGGGTTTTTAGTTCTATAACGCCTACGCACCTTCTATATCCCAGCTCCCTTCAATTGCTGTAACTCCTTCTCAACGATTCTATGGTCGACCCGTGTGAATTTCATTGCATTGTGAAATCGTCTTTTTGAAATGTATGACGAATTCACCTGGACCCCACTTTGAATCTGTAATTCTCCGACAGGGCTATGTAGCTAAATTAACATGAAAACACTAGGCACCATGATGGCCTCTTGGATTGAAGGAGGTGCTGTACGACGAGACTCATCGACCAACACGGGTTTGGGGGAGCACAATAGATCTCTACAGGTCGCAGTGCGTACACACAGATCTAACATGATGGCCTCTTTCAGTTCTTGCAAAAGTTTTATTTTATGGTCCGACAACCTAAACACTTTCAATTTCATAAAATATTTCCTTTGACAGCCTCAGTGTCCGGCTTTGACTCATATTGTTGTTCTTAACTTTACTCTACTTAGTGTCAAAGTTCCCTTACTTTTCTTGCCATTGAATGCCGATCGAAGAATCTCAATGACTTTCTGTCGTAGTCCATCCTCGGTTAGCCACTTTTGTTACTTTGTCTAGGAGGACTGTCTTAATACCGCATGATGCCTTATCCGCTTGTTGCCTAATCCGTTATCTTGTGGCAATATACCAACATTTCTTGTCAGTTTATCAGCAAGATCATTTCACTCTAAACCCCAGTGTCCACCTCTTCAACATAGTCGTAGACCCGTTTCTGTCTGTATAGTGTGACAATTTTTGACTCTTTTAGGTGGATTTCATATTAGGTGGATTTCATAGAAATACCACCTATTGCAGAGGTCCTCATGACGCGACTTTAAAAAATGTTGAATGCCATTCGTCTTCGCTATCATAGTAAACACTAACCTCATACTCCGTTAAAAATTGTATATATATATATGTATGTATATATATATATATATTCAATATAACGGATTCTTGTGGACACGATTGAGGGCGCAATTGTGAACCGATTTTAATAAAATTTGGTATACACGTTCGTATGCCGAATACCTCGGCTAAGTTCGTAGATGGGCATAATCGGTCCAGAGGGGGGCGGGTTACGCCCCTTTTTATGTCTCAAACGGTACAATTCACAACTCAAATAAATCCCAACCTCCGGTTTTGATTTTTTAGTAATATAGTAGATAACAGTGAACAGAATCCGACTGCTACCAATTTGGGCGCCATCTTGGATCCGCCATCTTGAAATTCTTCAAAATTGATTGGATTTCGTTGAAATTGAAAATCCTTACAAATTTCGAGGTAATTAGTACAAATTCGTTGTTAAAGTGGAAATTTTTGTCCGCCATTTTGTTCCCACCATCAGAATAGATGACATAAGAAATCCACCTACCTCTTGCGGCTTTTGCCGGAAGGTCCTTTTTTAATTTGACTTGGTGGTCGCCGTGCCTCAGTGGTTAGTGCGTTGGACTGCTGACCGAGCGGCGTAGGTTCAAGTCCCAACCATGTCCACCGAACATTTTTTCCCGGCACCACCTCTCGTCAGGGAATGCCAAGCCTCCGGGAGTACAATTTGTCACGAAAAAGTTTATCAATTCGCCGTTCGGAGTCGGCAATAAATTGTAGGTCCCTTCCATTCGTGTGAAAAATGTTACACGTACAACAGGAATGGTTGCGAGAAGCTAGGCCTTGGTTCATCCCTATCTATCGCGCCAGCTATTTATTTAATTTTTTCATTTAACTCCAGCGCTTTAAGCCGAGGCCTGACTGTCCATATAAACAGTGTTTTCCTCTTCGAATATCAGTTTTAACTC
This sequence comes from Matsumyia berberina, assembly GCA_917880715.2. Lineage (NCBI taxonomy): Eukaryota > Metazoa > Arthropoda > Insecta > Diptera > Syrphidae > Matsumyia > Matsumyia berberina. Next base: position 114,576,362 of record OU862872.1, read on the forward strand.
TAGAAATTCACAGTTCTAAAAACAGCTGGAATCTCTGCTGAGAATGATTTCCAGTTTGTTTTTTTTTATTTTAATTTTATTTCATGTGCACAAATTTAATTAAAATATTTCTGTTTAATTTCAGGCACCATATCGGACTGACCATCAACTAATTGTCAATCGATAATTCTAAATAAATTTAAATATTCAACCACCAACCAACTAACCCACACAAAAGATGTCTCGAATTTGACACGAAATCAATTTTTTAACTTTTTTAAGTTTTTTCTTTATTTTTCCTTTATTATTTTTTCGTCAAATTGCTTTCTTTAATTTTGTCGAAAATCGTTCAACAAAAAAGGACGAGTTAAAAGTAAAGTAACAAACAAATTAAATCTAATTTTATATAAGAATATAAAAAAAAAAATATTTTAAAATTTAAATGTGGGAAATGTACGAGGATAATATTGAATGTGATGAGTGCGGTGGTCCGGGACCCCCACCTAAATTTATGATACCACCACCACCGAGACCCCCATCTATGTTGGATTATGGGTTAATCAACAATAATTGTAACGAAGAAGAAATGGCCATGAAAGCAGCAGCACAAAGTTGGGATAGTGATATGTGTGAAGCAATACCGGTAAGTGCATACAAAATTCTACAATTATTTCTAAAAAAAAAAAAAGTGTGTGTTGAACAGCGAAACCTTGGGAAACTCCAATCAATCCACAGATGCATCTATTATTTTTCTGACTATCTGTCGGCATTTGAAGTCAACTTAATTACGAACCATGCGGATTCACAAAGGCGGCCTTAATCACTTTCAGTTGCATTATTCATTACCAACTGTCAGCTTGCAAATTTTCTTTCTAAATGTCATATCCAATTTTAAGGGGTGTAACCGTGGGCACAACCCAAATCATTATGACTATTGCATATGGTGAAATATTTCGCACCCCTAAACAATCAGTGTGTCTATGCAAAATGGGATGTAAATGAAGCGAGGTACCCGTATTTGAAGTGTGGTTGCTGAAGGGAATCTACAAGGATAACATTTTGTGAAATGTGCACATTTCGGTGGATATGCGTGGAGTGGATATTTTTTGTTTCATGTAGGACCCTTGGGAGTCAAAGGAATTCATTATGGAGTTTAAGCTTAATACTTTTTACTGCACGTAGATGACATTATACTATTGATGAAAGCAAAAACCCCATGTTTCCTACTAACTTACTTTCATATCCCCTTGTGGGCGTCTACCACACTTGATCGCTGTGGTCTACTGTTTGTTTATCGTATATCTTCGGTTCTTTCTTAACTGCCTATCTTGAATCTAAAAATACAGACAGGATCTCAAATCGAACTAATGATCGAATCAATTTCATAGACGTTCTATTACACTACCTTGTAGAAAACCGCTCTGTTTCCTTTGGTCATTGACGAAAACCTTAAGTCGTCACCACAAAAAATCCGCCACTCGTATCTCATTACCTCATCCATTGCTTCTATTTGCTCTTTCAAAAAGACTGCACTGAAATTCGGACAAAAACCCTTTTGTACCCTATCCTTTGGTCGTCCATTTATCTCTGAAATTGGATCGAATTTCGACTACATTAGTCATGTGTCTTTTGGTGTTCCCCTTCCATGTTATTTCGTGTTTATTTCCCAAACCTACAACTACCATTGCAATCAAAATATTTTGAAGGATCTTCTCCTATATCACCGCTACCTTATTAATATACGTGCCCCTTACAACCATTACCCTTTCCGAAACTTCAACCTTTTCCAATTTAGACACAAATTTATCATCCAAATTGCAAAGTTTTCAAATTCATCCCCCCAAAAATCTCCCCACCCACCACCCCTATCTCGACTGCTTCAAATAATCTTCCTTCCTTTTGCCACACCCCCAGCCAAAAATAAGACAAGCAAATCTTGTTAAAAGTCATCATCTCACCAACAGATGCCACATAAAGAAAGTTACAATAAAAAATCAAAAGAAAAAAAGTTCACGAACAAAAAACGCAACAGCACGGGTGTAAGAATTTCTGCAACATATGGCCGTTCATGGTTAAAAAAAAAATTTGTTTCTACTATTCTTCAATTTTTCATATTTCTTCCAATTTCTCCTGACTTCATCCCTTCATCCCCTATTAGTCTTAAAAAAAAAAAAAAACATAAAACACAACGAAAGCGAAAAGTAAATCTCTTAGGGATGAAGTGGTTGATAAGCAGACAACAATATCAAGCCAACACCCAAATGACTGATGATGAGTGATGATCTAATATTCTTGTTCTCTCCATGCCACCACTAGCACGATATCACCCTGCTGCCACCCCTTAACTTGAGAAGCTCTGTAACTTTTAATGAGATTGCAATCTGTGCAAAGTAAAAATTATTATTTTGATTTTTTTTCCTTTCTTTCTTTTGTCTTTTATCATCTTACATCTTGTGCTTCTTCATCGACTACCACTACTTCTAAAGTGATGAATAGTTTCAACTTTCAGGGTGGTCATTGTAACAGAAGAAAGATATCCACAAGATATCATCCGAAAAGATGATGAAAATTTATTCATGGTCACTTAAGTACTCTTGAGTTAAGGAGGAGGGAAAACAAAGTGTAGGTACTCCAAACAAAAAGAATAAAATGCTGAAGTTTGAAGATGATGAAGATATAAATTGTATCTAATCCAGGTTTTAATTTTTAAGGATTTCTTCCTTCGCCTTTCTGTTGAGTGAGAGGAAGACCCTCTTAATGCGGGTGATTTACTCGTTTCTATTCTTCAAATGGGCAGGCCTTGACGGCAGTTTTTCGATGACACAAAAGACCAAATCCCTGGTGCCCTCACCTCTCAAAAAGCAGCCTGAGATCAACCTAGTCACATACCAAAAAACTTGGAGAAAAGTGAAAGTTATCTTTATAACCAACGCGGGGAATACCTCTGCTTCCACAAGTCTCATGTCTTTTATTTTAAAAACGCTTGCAAGCTTCCAAGACTGGAAAACAGTACTACACGACGTCGTTAGTAATATTCGAGGATCTTTTTGTTGCAAACAATATATGTAGGTATGCTCTCACCATTTCTAGACGTTAAGTGTGCCTTGAACCTCTTACCGCAGATCACTAAGACCCTATGACCTCATAACATAATTTTCTAAGCGGATATTCGAGCAGGCATAAGAGCCGCACCGTTCACATCAATGCTAACAATGTCATCAGAAGATATGACTGTCAATTGTTGCTACGCAGATCCCATCGAAGCTTTTGAATTGTTGTCGCGAAGAGGTGAGGGTTCCTGACACACAGTAGAATGTGAATCAGCAGGATCAACTGCTCCTCAATACTTATAATACTTACATGTCACGATGATCGATGCAGAAGATGTGGTGATGAGCATTGTGGATACAATCCATTGTCTTTGTTACTTCCTGAATTTTTGCCAAACTAAGGCTCTTGGCTAATGTCTGGCTACTCAATTTTCCTTCGAATTAAGTGGCATTAGGATATTGAACCTCGTAGTAGATACAAGTGTGAAGAAGACGATATAAATCGTACTTACCCCTTGAATGACAGTCAAACTTCTGAAGTCAAGTAACCGAGCAGTAATCAACTTGTACGTATATCTGAGATCATTTTCATTCAAAATGGAATTTTGAAAGTGTTTTCTTCCGAAAGATATCTATGTACATCCCTCATAATCTGATTTACTTGAAAATTACCCATTCTTAAACCAAACTACCACAGCGTAACGAGATAATAAGAGAAAAAAAATAATAAAACTGTTAATCTGGTCCTTCGAGTCGGATCACTCTAGCAAACGATCAAAAAATTACTAAAAAAAAAAGGGTTTACATCCTGAAGTAAGATGCGCTTCTATGTATTTAGACACGACAAAAGAAATCAGAGAAAAAAAAAGGACTCGTGTCTGGGAACGGATATTGTTAGGGAACTTCCAACAATTCTATGCTCAGTCTGTACTTCCTATTTTACTGAATGAATGGTTCCCCCTCCTGAAATGAGGAAGCATATCGCTCGCTCATACCCTTCGCCTATTTTGGATCCTAATTCAAAATTCAAATTCAATTTACCACCCTCAATCGATACACAAAGGTGTTTGCAATCGTCTCACATCAGGTAAACCATAGAAATTGTTGGGTTCATTGTTGAGAATGGAGCCCTAAAATGGTTGAAGTCCCTTTATGCCTACCCCAAACCAATGTGTAGGTGATAAATCTTTTTTTGTGTGCCTTCCTCGGTCCTACACTTTTCGTTTTGCATACATTTCGTACCCCAAAGCTTTTCATCTCTTTTGTGGTATCTATTTTGTTACACATTTTGTATCTATTTTCCATCGATTTTCCCTTGATTACTGTCAAGCTTAAGTTTTGGGGATTTAAAATTATCCTTCAAGCTGAATTTTTTTTTTAGGTAAATTTCCCACGTCGTATCTAGGTGAGGCACGAGGAAAAGTGTACCTAATAATACGATAAAACCATGATAACATGGTTGTATAAATCTATTACAGAATGGATTAGGATTAGGGACGAGATTTTTAAAGGTTTTCAATCAAAAATGAATTTAAAGTCGAACGACTTCCTGCTGATGCCTTTAAGTAAATCAATAAAAACTCTCGTATAACTTATAATTCAATCGAATGGATTTACGATCCACAGAGGACGGAGGAGTATATCCTTGACAATTTTCACCACAAATAACCAATCAAAAATATATAAGTTGGGATAACGTAGAAGAGAAGTAGAAACTTAAATGTCAGGCAATTTTCAATGGAATAGATGGGTATTTCCGTTCTTATGATGGCCAAGGACGTACATAGTACAACGATGACTCGAAGGATATGATATAAAACTCTCAATTGCATTTACTATCTACCAACTCTATGGTTGTCATTACTTTGCGGGGGCGATGCTACATGCGAATGCGAAGAGGGAGGGTACAATTTAGTGAAGCAATAGCGAAGAGAATTCATTCAATTTTTGTCGAATGAAGATAAGAAATGTGGTGTGCAAGTGTGTGTATATTTGTGGGGGAAGATATCGAGGGAGAAATTTTTTGTCCTTCGGCGAGACTGGTGCGAGTGGGTGGTTGGTTATCTTTATATGTCATCATGAAGTTTAACCAAAAGAAAAGAAAGAAGATAATCCGGTTTTTTTTTTTTCGATGCTGCGTTTGGATTATTAAGGGCACTTCCTCTTTCGTTTTGCAATAAGTGAATTTTTCATGGGCTACTGGAGAAGTTTACTCAAGTAATGAGGATGATGATTGATTTTGCCGAAAACTGGAATTGGGGTTTAAAATTTTTTTTTTTTTTTATTGTAACGTTCTATCGAAAAGTTCTTGATCCTTTAAAGTCGATGGCATCAAAAATACTTCCTGTGCGAATTCTTTTAAATATCACATTATCCAGTGCTAACGAAGTTCACTTCTAAGCCTAATTTAGTAGTGTTTTGGTGTTCATCCATCCCGAAAACTCATTAAGTCACTGTTCATGAAGTCCCTATTTAAGCCTTATAGTCTCATTAATCCGTTTTCAATGAATCTCCTAACCTTCTGCTTAAGCAACGATTTCTTCTAGATCTACAGGAATATCCCGTGCACAACCTCTTTGACGATCTTAGTGATTTGCCTGGGAAATCTTAATGGTTTCAGGAGAATACTTGAGGTTTTGAATCCTAGCACCCGCAGTGTCTACTTCTGAGGACATCTCTTCACAAAATGACCACCTCACACCGAACTTATCTTCACTACTTTCTTTATTGACCTGGCAAACCACTACCCGTTTAAACCTACTGATAACAAGTCCTCTTTTTAAGCCTTAAATGGGCTCAAGTACCCAACAGTAAGACCCACCACCAATGTCAGTGAATAAAATTTAAATAAAATAAATCCTTTTCCACCTATGTTTGTAGTAAGATCTTCATACACATGCAAAATTTCTTTTCCATTTTCATATGAATTCACTCAACAATCACAATTTCAAATCAGCATAAGTCAACCAACCAAATAAAATGTTTTCCATTCTTATACTCTTCTCTCTTCTGTTCGAAAGGCGAACAACGAGCCAAATAAGAAAAACATCTTTTATCCGTCAATCTAGTGCTGGTTATTTACACGGAAAAGCGATGGAAGGGAAAGAATAGCAACGAAAAAAAAAATTCCCTAGCCTCATATATTCATTTTATTCGCTACAATATCTCAAAAGGTTTTTTCTCCTTTTTTCTGGAGCGAGAACAGCAAGCATGCAAGGAAGAAGACACATCTCGTGGGACCCGTATATAAATTCTTGACTTGACTACACACATTTTTACTTTCCTTTCGAAAGTGTATCCTCTTTCTCACCGCCAGAATTTGGTATGCAGAAAGTCAATATCGATTGCTATTTCTCTCTCTCAAGATCCTCAGCTATAGCTACTTTTGTTTTAGGTCCTGAAATATGTGCACACACACTCATCATAATAAACTCCTCTAAGAGATAGTGAGAGAGATCCTTTTATCCTACAAAAAAAAACTGAATAACTTATTCAAATGTGATGCCAGTCAAGCAGAGAGGACAAATAACGAAACAATTTTTTTTTTCCTCAAGAAGAAGAAAATATCCTTTTTCTGTTATTTCAATGGAATTTCCTCAATTTTTTTTGTTTTGAGTTTATGCAGTTGGATTGCATTTTAGGTTCAATGGTTGTTTTTTCGGATAGAGGAAGTTTTCTTGTTATCCTCGCTCTTGTTGGTTGAATATTTGAAGTTGTTGACATATTGCCAACTGAATGAATGGGATTGAAGATGAATTGAATGTCCTGTTTCGAGTTAGGAAGAATGGAATTTTAAATAGAAAATGAGTATCACTCCACTCGAGATGTGGTCTAGATGTTTATTTTGGTCGTGTTGTCAGGATACTCACTTAAAATTACTTCTTGGAATTATGGTGGTGAATTCATTTGGTAGAAAATGCCTTAGTTGGATCTCAATATTCTCCAGTTTTACCTACTTCCGGGTTGCTGGCATCTACAAGGGGATGAGTTCAAAATTGACCAGATCAGTGCAACTACGAAAGAAGTCCACAAGTTCTCCATAGTCAGTTGAAATTACTTCTAGGTATCATGGTGGTGGGCTTCTGTGGAAGAAACTACCTACTTCCTGGTTGCTGACATCTATAAGGGGATGAGTTTACAAGTGCTAAGATCAGTGCAACTAAGGAAGAAGTCCACAAGTCTCCATACAGAGGAAGGCATTTAAAATCAGTTCGTAATTCTCGAGTTCTTTCAAATTTATTTATGAAAAAAACACCATCCTCTAAAGAGGGGCACTTAGAAGGCTTAGACAGGACCCTGAAATTGGTCGCAAATGCCTGTTGATTCTGTTCTGGAATAAGGTTGTAGCAACTGCGATTTTTTCTAAAAAATTTGTCCATCTTCCCTCTATTTAAATACTTAAGAGCCACAAGGTTCCATATTCGGGTCATGGCCACTCATACCCATTTTTGACACAAGCAGCTATAATTGTTTGCCACATAAAATAGTCCAAGCATTTCTTATGGAAGAAACTTTCGAAACCTTTTAAAGAGTCGAACCTTGTATTGAAAGATCAGCCTCCTTCATAGACAGAACTTTTTAAATGCCAACTCAGTCAAAGCTCTGTTGAAGTGATCAACAATAGCATGAGCCATTGACTCTTCTCGCTTATCTACTTCGATTCCACGTGCAACACAATATCAATAACTCACCCCCAACCACAGGAGAGAAAACAAAAAAATTTCAAATATTTTCCAAACAATCAATCGCCATAAATAAACCCACGTTTCGATCATCGGCAAACAGCACTACCGAACAACTACTGATAACAGAGGTTTTTAATCCCATCGGTCATTGTGGTCACTCCATCGAAAAAGGGTTTTGTAATGCCCCAAAACAAATGACTCCCAAATCAATAAAAAATAAAACTAAAATTCATATAAATAAACCGTACACTCGCAGCCACCCAAAGTGCAGTATCTACCGCATGTGTTCGCCCGTCCCACAGGCATAATCTGCTTGATCCTTGTGTTTAATTAAGATTAGGGTCACAGACTAACATAAGTCACATAGATCATACGGCGCATATGCATTCAAAGCCCAAAGTGAACGACACCAACCGACGACGCGGCTTGATTTCAAAATAAATAGAAAAAATAAATTTAACGAATGATTAATGTTTTTTTTTTTTTTTTTTCTGTCTATTTTCCATGCACTCGATGTGACACAGTTTTTCCTCGAGTCCACTTATCTCGTCACATACAAAATGAAAGATATTCATTGGCTTTGGCCCCATAGATACTTTTATCACCATCGATTTTTGTTTTTTTCCTTTTTTTTTCACTTTCCATATATAAAACATAAAAAAAATAATTGGTCTCTTGGATTATACACAATCCAACGTTGTCGCCAGTGTTAATGGGATCGATGACACCCGCACAAATTGTATCTACAAATCTATTGAGAATGCAATTGAAATATGAAATGCAGTCTTCTGCCACTTAAATAAATTTCATTTAGATCCATAGAGAGAGGGAAGCAGAGGTAGAAATGATGTATGTACTCGTTGATAGATACATTACGCATTACCTGCTTGATGGATGGGCTTGTGTACAAAAGTGTATTCCCCTCCTGACGCAATTGGAATATCGCTTTGAATAAATATCCCAAAGAGACTACTAGACAGAAGTACTGAGTAAACATGATCTAAATACCAAAAAGATATTATACAAAGTACAGACCCGAAAAAAAAGGTAACTCTGTGGATGTTGTACGGTGGGGAAATTATCATAATTCAAACAATGCCTCTGGGTGAGCTGGAGGAAAGGTGGGCAATAATAAGATAAACAAGTGATCAACGAAAATCTATCTGATGGATTTATGGCCTCGTCGGTGGGTTTTTTCGATTTTTTTTTTCTCTACAGAGTTTATCCGAGTGTGAGTGGTAGCTGGAATGAAGAAACAACACGAAACAGAAGTTATTTGGTTAATGATTGAGGCATTGATAAACGTTTAAAGTTTTTTTTTTTTCTCATCAGTTGAAAGTCTGGGGGAAAATGGGGTGGGGTGGGGCGTTGGGATTAGGTTTTGGTTTGGAGGGGGGTAATCTCTCACCTTCCTTACAATTGCACTCGAAGTTTGCCTCAGGATTCGATTTGAAGCAAAGTCTTGGTCAAAGTCAGGAAAAATCATTACAGCGAGTGGCATGGCCGATGTCGTTTACCTTAACCCTTAAACCTCCTCAATGCGTTTTCAGAAATTCCTCAAACAACCCAACTAAATCCACTCAGCTTTCTTTCGATTCAATTTTTCTCAATCCTTAAAGGAAAAGTACTTTGCTTTTGCTTTTAATTTTTATACTTCACCGATTCAATGTAGGTCACAGGGTGTACTACAGCACAAAGTGAAATCCCCAAAAAACAGCAGAAGATGAAAACTTAAAAACAAAGCCAACTTCAAAGCGCAACAGGAAAAAAAAAGTCTAAATTGCTCAAAGAAATATCATAGATTTAAACCGACAAGTAAAAGGATAGCAGATGAATCTGTTGCAATTTCCACTTTCTTGCAACTTCTTCAAGTGCACAGAGAAAGTAAGTTAAAATTTTTTGCTTTTTGTGATTCTTTTGCAGAATCCACCACACCCACATTTATGAACTGAGAAAATGAAAAAAATGAGGACAGAAGCGAAACAAAAGAATATTGCAGTTGGGTGGGGTGGGAGTTTTTACTTTTACGCGCATTATTACCCTAAAGGATATATTTCTTTCTTTTCCTTCTCATTTCTTCATTTGCTCCCCTTTGTACTTATTGTATTTTTTCTTCCTCTTAATAAGTATTACAGACTTTCTTTTAGATTTTCTCCAAAGACTTATTACTTTCGTTCTATCCTTTATTTTTGTGGTTGAAGAATGCATATAATGACCTCCAGAATTGAGTTGGGGTAGTTGGGAGTAGCTGTAGTAATATTACAAGGAACGATTTTGTGTCCTTTTTATTGCAGTATGTGTGCAGGTCCTTTACTGACATGGCATGCATTTAATGTACACAGACACTAAAGTGAATGTACAAGTATAATTGGGTTAGAAATGTTCAAATTGTCAAGAGGATGGTTGGGACGACTTGGTTACTTTCATTGTAATACAATTGAGCACTGGAGATGGCAAGGATACTTCTCTTATTACCACACGACTTTTGTCGGCCTTACTTCCTGATGAATGCTTTCAGAAAAGGCAGAGGGGTTCTCAAGAGAAAATTTAATTTCTTTTCGTTTTTCATAAAAAATGCAAATATTAATTTGTGGGCTTTCATCTTGTCGGGGTTATTTGATTATGTGGATGATAAATAAATTCAAGGAAATTTTTGAGGAAGAATTCCGGTGAAATGAGGGAAATGTGCGTGAGAAATGAGATGAAATTGAATTTGTTTCGTTTAGAACGATGGTGCGTAAGTGGAACCTCGTGGTTTGCCATAGTAATCTGGAAACAATCGTTGTTTGGATGCCTTGACCATCCTTGCACTTTGTTCGTTTAAAAAGTTTCGAGCGTCAACCCGAAGATGACAGTTCTCGTCAAAACCGTTCCAGATAGCTATGATAACTTAAGCAGTTTTGGACGCTCAGTTATTGATTGGAGTGAACTCCTCTAAGTTATTTGCCACCGCTAAAATATGAGCAGTTGAATTTTAACGTCATCATCATTTTCCAATAGCCCGCTTATCCACTATGAGGGTCGCGGGTTTAGAGTGCTTAAGGAGACTCTCCACAGCTCCCGATTTTCCGCCATCGACTCTTAATCAGGGGATATTCCCATACGGGTAGGGGTGAGATTTCGAACTTGGTCCAGCCATCTCCGCCTGGGCCTACCTGATGTCACGGATTCCATGTCATGTCTTGGAGGCCGAGTTGAGGACAAGTAGCTGCTCGACATTGAGCGCCCCGCGTGTTCTGGTGTTCCTTACCCGACCTCGGCGAGTCACCCCAGCAATACAACGAAAAAATTTAATTTCAGCAGCTTGTTTCCGCGATCATATTCTTTCGGTCATTACCCAAACCTCATGACCATAGGTGAGGGTCGGAACAAACTCTGAATTGAAGAGCGATAGCTTAGCTTCAATGTCAAGTTTAGTTCTTCTGATAACAGGTTGACCAAGTCAAAATTGGTCCAGCCTAACTCAGTATTGGTCCTTCCATCACTCGTGAAAAGGACCCCGAGATACTTAAATTTCTCCACCTGTTTCATTGGGACTCCACTAACATGCAGAGTGCATTGAATGGGCATTCGGGAAATTAGCACTACCGCAGAGGCTGTCATCTTTTAACTGAGCACGAGAAAGCTGTCTGCACGTAGGATGGCGCACTTGTTCACTTTGAGCCAAGAACATATTCGAGTGAACGTTTCCAAGGCCCGTTTGGAGCAATTTATGCGAAGCAAGTCGATTGCATCCACTACTACACTTCTGAAACAAAGAAATAGTTAAAACAGTGGATTACGAAGGCTTTGACAGATGGGAAGGCGGTAGCGAGAGTTTTTTTTTTTTTTTTTCGAAAAGTCATTGAGAAATTGATGGTCCATCAAGGCAACGTACGGTCTTACACTTCGATTATCGCGATCGGTTCTTTTCTTTAGGAGAACTGACAAACTTTACGAGCTAGCCTCTAATAAAAATCCTTTTCTCATAGAACCAGCATCACCTTTCCATATACGGTGTGAATCAGTGTACTTACGAACGGCAGGGTCCTGGGGTATTATGTGGCTCAAAACGTCCAACCGATCTACGAGGAGGTGGTATGTTCTTTCGAAAGCGACGGGCCTGTCCCAATCAGGGTTAACGCCAAAGTCCATGTTCAAAGGTAGATATAGTGACTCCTAAAACCTAAAGGAACAATAACTTTTCGGGGAATTTGTAGAAAGAAGGTTAAGTTTCAAAAGTTATTGGATATACGAACGAGGAACATTTCGTAAAGGTGAGGCTTCCCCTGGGAATTAGATCTGTTCTTGGAAACAACAACCTTCTTAGACAGTCCTAAGTCCCATTGATACATATTTCAATCTCAATCAACTCATCCAACATGGAATACACTTTGTGTAATTTCTTCTTATTTCTCAAGAGTTTGGGGGTCCCTACATGGAACCTGATGGCACCCCATTCTGTTTTCACTTCATCTACATGAACTTCCACATAATAACAAATTCTCACAACACAATAAAGAAAAAGAAAAACAAGAACCAACACATTTATCTTCTCCAAATGCCAACCATCAACCAATTCCAGGAATATCCACCAAAGGTTTCAACTTCCCTTCTTCGAAATAATTGGTATTTATCTACTTCTTTAACGGTAATAATATCGAATTATTTTGTTTGTACTACTTTTCTGGACTTGGGTGCAAAAAAATTTTGTGGGTACAGTCAGGAAAGAAATTGACTTCCAATTTCCACCCTTGACGAAAGGGGGGCGGCAACGACGGTGTTGGGTCGCCACCAAAGGAGGATGATGAAATAACTTTTGTATTCCTTCTGCGTCATTTCACTTTAACCATAGAGTCACGCTTGTGTTTTTCTTTCCTTCTTCTATCTATATGTGTTCGATCTTAGACTGAATATCTTCAGACACACAGTAGATTATCTCTCTCTCAGTTACCTTAAGAGATGATTTTCTTTTTCTTTTTTTGCTTCTTTTTGTCTTCTTCGGTTACACATGTGTGTCGGAGCCATGTGAACTTTAATATGTCCTTTGAACTTTTTTTTCTAGTGAAAAAAAATCCTTGTACTAACCATAGATAGAGCGGGGAGATAGCCAAGGGGAAGAAAAAAAAAATTCAATAAAGTGTTTTCAAACAATTTCACCGAAAAGTGGTTACAATTTTTTCCCTCGGTTAGATTTGTTAGATCATGGTCTATAGATGACGATAATGATGATGGTGGTGATGATACCTACTTCTGTGATACTGATTTCAACTTTTTCCGCCCTCACATCGAAGTTTTGCTTGACGGCAGGAGCTGTAGGACATGAGTTGAGAATGAATTGTAGATCAACATCTGAATTTGTCCTTCCTCTTTATTATTATTTTTTTTTTTCTCATTTTTTTTTTCGTTCCAGCTTCTATCGTTGTGTGGTGTAAGTAACTTTAATATTTGAGCTGTGTACCCACATGTATCCGAGTCATTAATAATTTCTCATTCGTTTTGTGTAGTAAAAAAAAGAAAAGAAAAGAAAAGACGCAAACGTATCACGTTTCCTGAGGAATTATTTTGTTTCGTTGTAGGTACGATATACACACGTCTATCTCTGTCCTTGACGAACTGAAGGGGATTGGCAGAAATTGATTTGTTTATGTTGATGAATATTTTTTGTTTTGATGTTTCAATTATGCTGATTCGTTTTTATAAGACAAAAAAAAAAACACACGATGAAGAGGAATCATGTGGAATAAGAATAAAAGCGGATTATTTACAAGGCTTTAGAAGGATTTTCAGATCGATAAAGGAAGGTTGGATACTTTTTAAGATTCAGTGAAAATTTTAGGTGAGAGTAGTGGTCCGAGTAGGCAACCGTGTGGAATTCCGAAAATGTTTGATAATTGGATTGGCTAAGCTATGGGACATTTTCGAAAAAGGGGTAGGCGAAGATTAAAAATGAAATAAATAGCTTGCGCGACAGTCCGGGATGAACCAAGGCCTAACTTCTCGCAACCATTCATGCTGTGCGTGTTACATTTTTCGCACGAATGTAAGGGACCTACATACAATTTATTGCTGAGTCCAAACAACGAATTGAGTAGATCTTTCATGACAAATTTTCCTCCCGGGGCCTTTTCATTCCTCGATGTGAGGTGGTGCCGCAAAAATGTTTGGTGGACATGGCTGGGGCTTGAACCCACATCACTCACACAGCAGTACAACGCCCTAACCACGGAGCCACGGCGTCGATTGTGTTCCCAAATTGTAATCAACACTGTGGCAGTAGCTAACTATACGATACGGAAAGGTTCTGGTCCTATGAACGGTACGAGTATCAGCCAGAAAAACAGTGTGTCCATTGCCTGTTGGTACCGAGATTTTGGTACTGCGTCCAAGGACACAAAATACAAGTCTAGATTCTATTTTTGGACATCGATCAGTTATTTTAATCCATCTCCTGAAAAGCCAAAGGCCATCCCATAGAATACACCTCTTGATTTTGCTTCCTTATCATTAAAAATATTATATTGACTCCCTTTTTTTTGTCATCTTAATTTCATCACTGAATCAAAGTATTAAACTTAATCCAAGAGACAGCGTTTTACCAAGGCTTGTGGATTCCTTGCACATCTGTTTTTCGTACATGTGGTCCTGTGAACATCTACTTACTGTCATTTTTAACCAATGATTCATTTCCCTTTTTGTTTCATTGGAAAAATTCCTTTAATTACACGAATATTTGTACATCGATTCATTGAAAACTCTATTTGCTTGGTTCATCTCCAGCTGAAGGGAAAAAAATGCAGAATGCATACCAACCCTCCACCCCCACGTATCTCTCATTATGCATACCTACTCACACTCTCAACAGTTATGTACATACGAGTACTTGCTGTTTTCCAATGAATCACATTTTTGCCGAGCATCAGTTTTACTAGTATCCACCCCAACAGACTGTAGCAACTCATCAGTAGGCGGTTTATTTTTGTTAACTCCGAAGAACATGTATTCACACGGTACAGTGTTTTTGGGGGTTCCCACCAATCCATAGGCCACCCACTTGGACATGAAACATACAATCTCCCCTTTAAACATGTTGTTTACATTTCAGAGTTCGGTACATTGTATAAAGATACATAGTACTTACTTGTATCCATGTTGCAAATTTTGTTACTTTGCATAACTACATACATCTCTGGTGAAATTTTGTTGATGAGTAAAATTTTAAAGACTTTAGATTGAATTCAAATTAATCGTGAAATTTTCTTTCTTTTCAGATTCTGGATGCTAGTTTATATAGCAGTCAATCATTACAGACATCGGCGATAATTGCTGTATTCTCATTATTATTGGTTCTAGTCGTACTTATATCATCGCTGTTTGTGTGGAAGTGAGTACAATTTAATTTTAAAAATAATCAATGAACAGCAAGGGTCCCATGTGGGACTCTTGTGGAACCCAATAAATTTAAGTGCGATTTTAATGTAAAGAAAAAAATATCTAGTCCAGAAGTGGATCTTAAAATAGTCTAAGATAGGTGTAGATCTCTGGCAGAAAAAAAAAACAAGTATCGGTCCATCGGGCTGGTATCCCAAGCCCAACACCATTTCAACAAAACTCTTACGCAAAGATTGATGACTTCACTTTTCCCATTTAGCAAATTCATTTCAAAAACACCATCCTATGCCCATCTATCACGTACGGCTTCCCTGTGCCATACTGAGCTTCTTAAAACCCTTAAGAGACGCCGCAACGTCTGTCAAATAAGACAAATTGCCCGATGCCATCAAATGTCACAATTTTTACGCGCAAAGTTGCAATTAAAACCACACAGCGCAAGAAGACACCAAAACAAGTCAACACAAAAGGGAACACAGGCCATCAGGCGCATCCCTATTCGCACAAAACATAATGAATTGCAGCTCCACACATTGAGTATGTTAAACATGTGCGAAGAGACCATCGGGCTATTCTTCTGGCACGGGCAGGCATCACCATCATCATCATCATCATCATCATCGTCGTCGTTGTCTTCGGTCTTCGTGCGTCTTGATCGTTCAAAAATAGCAATTATTTAGTCCCCTCTTGATCCGCACGCAGATAACTTCATCATCTCTAAGCGAAATGACTCAATTAGATATCTACGAGTATGTATCTATAGCTCATTGAATCTTGCCTTGCGCTCACTGGCTTTGCTCGCGCTCGACTGGCAATAATTGTGCGCGGGGGGCGTTACAAACTGAAAAAAAAAATAATGCCTTCGCGGATATCAAGATTTCTGTGTGTGGTTGGTTGAGGAGGAGGCGTGGCACATCTCACACACACACAGACCAAATTTATGTATCCCCCGACTGGGGTAAACAAAAATTATATCCAAAGGCGTGTTTGGCTTGTGTGTGGTTTTGCAGTTTTTATTTTTCCATCTCAGCGTTTCGCTGTGAGCGGTTTTAGGCACACACGATCCTCACTGGCTTGGCTTTCATCATGGAAGATTTATTACACTCTTGAAAGCGGTAGTACGGCATGGAGTACAAAAGCAAAACGAAATGCCGCAATCAAATTAAATAGATTTATGCAAAGGGAGAGAAGTATTGCGCACACTGACATGAACATTTGTCGTTGGGGGTAATTGGTAACGCCTACACTTTGCGAAGATCTTTCTCTTTAAAGTCTGGTGGATCATAAGATCACTCTTTGATTGCAAAAGCGCATCGATAAAATGATGAAATAATGTAAACAGAAACTATAAGTTGGTTTATGACATTTTTTTCTTGACAATTGTACATATCTCAGTTGTCATATCGCGTATGGCATTCTTTAGAAATTTGAGATATCGTGAGAATGATGTCTTGTAGTTGAGTCAAAAAAGTCACATAATTCCCTCAGAAATAGTATTTTTCTAGGTTACTCTACCGGTCGTTAGTTACGATCACAGCGATCGCGAAAGAGAATATTGAAGATTGCCCTGATTAGCCCCTGAAACCTTAATCTTTTCTTGGATATTATTCGCCCATAAGCGGATATCACCTTGATCATGAGAAATGTTCATTCCTTTTAGACAATCCTACGTGATCTGGCCAGTCACCGCATTGATCGATACAGGTATTCGTCCTTGTGACCACATTTATCGATACAACAACTCCTGTTCGACTTGACCCACAATAACTTTTTACCCAACTACAAGCCCTGGGGATGTTCCCCTAAGCTTAAGTGTTCTCTTCACAGTCCACTAAATCAGTAACTGGAGCGTTTCTAATCCCCAAGACGACCTAACTTTGACCTCCAACCCAAAACGCACCACTAACTATCTAATCCACCCAAGATGCACTCCCATGGAAAGCTGCTCACAAGAAAGGCAGCCCACCTACTCACACTAATTAAAAAACTGTTGCAACAGGACTAAAAAAAAAGCGCAACAACTCCTTATTTTGCCCTCGTTGCTCCTTACACACTGGAAATTTCCTTTGTCCTGTCTCTCCATTCTGTCCCACTGCGCAAAACAACAATCTGCACTTAACCGGATAATTATATGCGGAGCCTCGGCAAGGCAGTAACAATACAACAACACTACATAAAACTAGGTCAACACGCATCCTTGCAGAGAAGTTTTCATTTATTTAAACGCCAATCTCTGCTACATACCGGCTGCTGTTGAAGGCCTTTCCCCTCCAGCCCGGTTTCATCATAACAGTAATCGCCACACTATCGTTGCTATCCTCGAAAGGAGCTGAGGGTGTATGAATATTTCCTTTTGCATCTATCCAAGAGTAGTTTATATATTTTCCTTTTTTTTATCTCGACCTTACTTACTCAATGTTACGCACGCATCCACTTCAAGGATGGGTTAGTATCGCCATACATCCTCCTGCATCATCATCAAAACAAAGCAGCAGACGTACCTATTTTATTCGCTGGAAGCTGGGCAGAATTCATACACCAGCACCACCACCACCTACATCCTTCATTCTTTTATATTATTGATTTTTATTAAAGCTGACTTAACTGTTCTCTCGTTCACGGTCTTTCTAAGAACATGTTCGTTCCATATCCTTTGCATTTCCCTTTATTTAATTTTTTTTTTCCTGATGGGAGGGAGATACAATTCACATAATTCGCATCATGGGTCTTGAATAGTTGGCATAGAGTTGGCAAAGGCCGAAAGGCACAGGGATAGGGATGTTGTTGATTCCGAATTGAATGATGCGAAGGGAAAAAATAGGAGAAAAGCACAAAACAAAAATTTAAGCTCACCGTGCTAACGATTGGGGGTCGGTATCGTAAAATAGATGAAAAAAAACAGGACATGAATGTAGAGCTGTGTGTGGTGTGGGCGAAACGAGATAGAGGGCGAGAGACCCACAAAAATTATTATTATGATTATTATTATTATTGTGGATCTGTTGTTATGAAGTCTAGTCGTTCGGGGACAACACAGATAAATTGAAACTACTCATCGAATTATTGTAGTTTTGTATACAAGCATATTACAAACGGCCAGATGGAAAATGTCGAGGAAGTTTTGAAGCCATAAAATGTGGAAAAGATACGAATGGAATGGACAGATAAATTGGGCATATTATACGGGGCTCTTGTAAGGATAAATATCTCAGTAAAGGACATTTTTAAATGACCAGACTTGGTTAGGCTTGTTCAGGGGCTTTCAGAAGGAAAGAGACTTGGGTGTTGTCCTTAGGTCACTTTAGTGTGAAAAAGGCTTGCAGACTTAGCAAAACAGGGCACTAACCAGTTATTATCACAACAAACTCCATGTTCAATATGGTCTTAAAGAATAAGCTTGAATGGAATCTGCTTGTCTCTGCTGCTGCTACCACACACTGACCAAAATCCAAATGGCCAAAACGCAATGACCTCACCTACACGAACACACACATGCGCACAATGGGCTTGAAAGCGAGTGCGTGCGTACGTGTGGTGAAGGGGGAGGAGTGTGTGGGTATAGGCAAACGCGTCTCCTTTGTGAGGTATACAAGCGTTACGTGAATGAAAAAAAAATTCGAAAAAAGAAACAAATGCGCGTGAGTTGAGTGTGTTGACCACTCTCCCTTATCTGTCCTCTTTTCTCACCTCACGACCCGCTCCCACTTTCAAACCCGGGAATCCTCTCTCTAAATAGGCCTGGGGTACTGGACAAGCCGACATCTGCAGTCCGCCTTGTGATCTCACACCCAGGCGAGAGAGACACTTTTTTTTTTTTTTTTTCACTCCCCGAGTTTTCATGCGGTCCCCATCTCTTTACTCGCAGCGAGCGACGCTGCTTGACTTTTGAGATCGCAAGACCAACACGCTATACACCCAACCACCACCACCAACCCACCCAACCATGCATTTGGAACCCCAACATTTTGCTGGCAGCGAGAATCACTGCTTTACTTTTTGACTGTTTTTCACTCGCCGTGTTTTCATGTGGTCCCCCATCTTTTTACTCACAGCGAGCGACGCTGCTTGATCGGTAAAGGAAAACCGGTTTTTTTTCGTGTGCGGTGGACATTGGTGTGCGCGTGGCTGGGGAAAAATATTAAGACTTGCTCGTGGCGCTGCGGCGGGAAGGTGTTGATTCATTAATTCGTCTTCAGTATTTCTTAGGAGTGAGGAGGGTAAGGACGATGGTTTTTTTTCCGCATAATTGTTCCTTCTTTCCTAGAGTCCTTGAATACATGTGCCAAACTTGACCAAATTAGGGTTGTGGGAACAGTCATTGAAGGTAGTGTGGGTTTACCTAGCAGAGAACTACTTCTCACAAAGGCAGACAATGTGTCTCGAGGCGCGATCGGTTGGAGTGATGCGATCGGTTGTGTACCAATCACAGCTCGAAAGTGTAGAGGTAGACGTCTTAAAGTAGGAAATACACGGTACAACCACTGTACCAACTTCAAGTTCCATGCGGCAGTTGAATAGTGCATATCCAACAAACCGGTTTTTTTAACGATATTGTACGGTTGTTTGCTCTTGCGTAAACAACTTGGGTGCTGTGCTGGTGGTATGGAAATCGCATGCAGATTGTACAGTGTGTGTGCTATGTACAACCGTGCCGGTGCAACGATTTTATTGTGCATTTTCTGCTTTGCAATCGCTGTAGGATGTTTGGTTGAAAACCCTTCTTCCCGGACGTCTGCTGGAGTCCAATGCAGTCCAATTAAACTTGGTTTTACATCAACTGCCATGCGTCCTCATTTTTCTGTCAAGGAAAGGAGGACATTTGACGGGTAGATTCAATTTCTTCCTCGTCCCTGCAACTTCTGCAGTAGTCATTGTATACCAAGACGTTTCGCATGAATACCAATTGTGCAGTTCCCAGTAACAATGCCGGAGACGACCCATTTTTCGCGTTGACTAAATTTGACAAGAGAGAGAAACAGAGAGCTCTTCTCATTATAGGTCATCCTTAAGTTCATAACCGTTAAACAGGTGCCTAGTTAGATCCAACTTGTACTGCCTCGACTCATGTGCTCATCTTCAATCTGTCTCAAGGTCTGTGAGGCATACAGCGCTGCTCCCTTTCATGAAAATTCATCAGACCTTTTGTTGCCTGGCATATCCATGTGTCCTGGTACCCAGCAAAGCAGCAAAGGGTCATCATATTGGCTCTCGAAATCTCATCTAGATTGTTTTACAGATTCCTACATGCCTTGATCTAGTTATCGCGGACTCCAGAGTTTTAACGGCTGCTTGGCTTTCGATGTAGACAATAATTGTCTTTCCGTGAATAATTTTTGAAACTTAGTTTGTCTTGTTACGAGCATGAATCCAATTACCGCTGTAGCTGTCTTTCAGGATATGGCACAGTTGGCTAACGAGCTCCACCTTCTGTTGGCTTCTTAAACATGTCCTGGGATAACAGATTTCCCCATTTAGTTCAGTCGGTTCGTCAGGATATTCTCTTGAGGAGCTTCTTACGACTAGATATACAGTCAGAGGTGGGTGCTGGTTGTTGAGATTCAAACCTCTGTCAGTAGTTAAACGCCCTGAGCACTTAACCGTGAATGTACAAGCAAGGCAATTGGCAGCGCTGTTATGGAAAGCAGAACTACTTTATAATCCCTCCATGCATTCCTGATCTGTTGGACTTCAATGGCAATCGAAGGAGACTAGCTCGTTGACGAGTGGTAGATTGTGATATTTGTTGGCCCAGTCGAATGCCTACAGCAGGCAAAGCAGCGAACGATATTTAACGCACTGCTCAATCATCATCCTTAGGGTGGTTGACTTAGGAGGATTCAGAGTGGAAACCTGCTTGTTCGACATCGAGTTGTTCCTTTAGTCTTACAGGGATTATTTTAGCTATTGCTACAGACACGCCTTGGAAGACTTCAGTATCTGTCCATTTCTCTTGCTTATCATGTGCCACACAGCACTGTACAACAGGACTGTCAACCGACATTGAATACAAAAAATAAGATTTATCTCAGGAGCTACTCCATTTTCTTAATAAAGTTAAGTACCTCAGGGGAACTTCTGTGGAACCATTTTTTAAATCTCCCAAAGCGATGACCCTTTTTGTTCATCTCAAGTAGCTACATTCGTCTCATTCGGATGATGATGGTGGGAAATCTCCCCTGTAACAAATGATTTTGTCTCTGCATCGACTCTAAACGTCTTCCTGATGGTCATCTCGACCAGCTTACCATCTCATTCGTTCACAAGCGTCCAAGCGAAATTACTCAGTAACCATACCCTAACGGGCGAAAAGGTTCAAAACGCTCCTTCGGAGCACAATCGGAGCTCTAGGTGTAGAATACTCGGGAAGTCGTTTACCGTTTATATCTCATTTAGTCTGGCACATACTTAACCATCATTCAGGCAGAAATGTACGACGGTCGTAGCAAAACCCTTTTGTATTTTCTGGTACTCAAGCCGCTCCTGAGCGACGAAAAAACGAAACAGTTTCTGGAGAAAGGCAGCAGAGATAAACTTGATCACACATTGACAATGAAACGGTGACCAAAGTCGGTGCATCGATTCCCCTCGCTAGTCCAGAGAATTCCATGTGAGAGCTTACTCAAATCCAATGCAATCATAACGTTGAAGCCATAATCCACAACATTCGTGCTTATTGTATGAAACAAAAAAGCTACACAGTCTGGCATCTCTCCGGCACAAAGTTGTTAGCATTCCAACTCCCTCCAGCTATAATGAATGTCCATGCAATGAAAGGATGAGTAGGTACCCAACTTAAGATGTCACTGCAACCAACTAACAACAGCAAGGATGAAATTATATCATCAACATGTCACATGCAATTCTCCAAGTAAGTAAACAAAAAAGGTCACCCAGCATCTCCATCATCCTCGACTTGGATTTGCTCCACTTTCCTCTTCGTCTCTCCGGCGTACACCCAGTCGCCTTGGAATGAATAAAATTACCCTTAATTCGCATTCATAATCATAAAAAATAACAGTTATTCTTTCTATTCTCCATTTTGCTTTATATTTGTCCACCAAATGGATAAACTTTTCCACTACAATGACATTCATATTTACAAATGTTTTGTGTTTTCAAGAAAATAAGCCAGAAAGGACAAAAAAAAAACCACTGCACAAGTTCTTCGCCGCACATAATGCAAAGTATAACATGAAATGAGATCCTTTTTTTTTTGTCCTCCGACTAGAAACAAAAAAACGTATCTTTTATTTTTTATCCCGACAAAAAAATAAGAGAAACAAACATAATAATGACAGATACTCGACGGGAGTGTTCTCGTATCCTGCAACGAAAATAACAAAAATTGCAGTCGTCATAATCACACACAATCCTGGTTCAAGTAGGTCTGTCGGACACATGCACACATACATACATCGTATTTTATTAAAGGATTTTAGTATAAACGAAAATTTAATATCATAGTCGAGACAGAGAAATATGAATAAATCAT
Organism: Matsumyia berberina; assembly: GCA_917880715.2. NCBI lineage: Eukaryota > Metazoa > Arthropoda > Insecta > Diptera > Syrphidae > Matsumyia > Matsumyia berberina. The sequence goes on from OU862872.1 coordinate 114,598,939, forward strand.
TATTTCCTTGCCGTTTCGGAGAATCCTTTCCTGCATAAGGTGGGCAAACAAAATGTGGGTCACATTCGAGTGCATGGCTTTTTGTTCTCTTCCTGACAGGGTTCAGCATCCAGATACTCTGTTCTATCTTTCAGTTTGCTGCTACTCCTGCTTCTGTGTAGTGGATGTGTGTGAAAATATTGATCCAACTGCAGGAGTGACACACAGGACAAGCATGGTCGAAAGTTTCCATTTTTATTTGTAATTCAATCCTGTTTTCAATGGAATCTCCTTTTTTACAGAACTATGCAGATGCTGATGAAAATTGTTTGTAGATTGGTTATATTTTTTGACTGTGAGATTAAAGTTTTTTTTTTTTTTGTGTGTGGAGACAGGTGAGTTGTGGACGATTGTTATGATGATCCTTGTCTAGACGTAATGTTCATACATTTTTTTTGAGCTAAATAGGTTGAGTAAAACGTTTTAGTTAAAGCTGTGGTTATCATTTCCTGTCCGCCTAACCGCATTGGATTCTTTCTACTTGAGCTCTGTGTGCATTCTTCGTACGGGTATCTAAAAAGTTCCTACGAAGGGATTTGCGGAAAAAAACTTTCGCTTTGAGTTTTAAGTACACATTTAGTGTGGAAACAGCCATTGCGTCGAGTTTCATTTTACAATAGAAAATTGAAAAGTTTTCGTCTTTTCTTTTTCACGGAAAAAAAAGAGGAAACACAGGAAGAAGAGAGAAAAATACGAATCGAACTTCGGTAAAAGGCGATTTACTACTGGAAATGAGCACTCAAGAGGAATGGCGTCGTTGATGGGTGGAATTATTTTTACTACGTGTGGTTCGGGAATGGATGCGATATTTTTTTTTTGTTTTTCTCAAGCCCTATTGTTAGTTAGAAGAGTTTTTCGATTACTGAAATTGGAAATTGCTCATGTAAGCTGGTATTTTGTAACTTCTTTGAGAAATTTTTCATTATAACATTCGAAAGGTGCTTTTTACTTGGAGTACCTTAGGGCTGGCAATATGGGTCAAATCTTTTAAGTGATTTGTTGACCTCAGTTAAGAGTTTGCTGATAGTGTTTTGGTAGATTGGACTTGAGTCTTATGTAAATGTCTAGTAGGGCCTGAATCGCTTAAGGATATGAATGAAGTTGACGAGGAAGCTTGGGCAGGGTTTCAGTGGTTTGGGCGCCTTATAACCAGATCTTTTGTCTGAGGCGAGAACGTACCTATCTGTCACTGATCTATCTTCGTAATGTGGTCTGAACATCTTGAGTTGAAGGCTTATCTGTCCTCGCATCTATGCCTCCTTCACATTTTTTAATAAATTTCAAAAAAAATACTTTAAAGTCTCCAAAAGTATGACAAAATTTCTAATTCTCATCATCATCTATCCCCGCTCTACCTTTAAAAGAATTTAAACCTCGATTTTGTATAAAAGACCCAATCAGTGGTAAAATAAGAAAATATAATACACTCGAGTGGAGCGAGACAACGAACGACTCCTCTGTGAAAACGAATCCCTTTTTTGTTCGTTTGCCAATCAATAATGTAAAATAACACTTCAAAGGATATTTGATCATTTCAATATCCATACACCATTATGCAGATACTCTTACAGTTCTCCAGAAGAAAAAAAAAAACAACGAAAGGAAACAAAGAATAGGAATGAAAAAAAGGTTTTTCCACACGTTTCCTTTTGTGTAACAAGTGTGCCAATGATTTCCACCCCCTCAACAACTGTATCCTTCATTATCCCTTCACTGGCAATTCTCAAAATTTGATTTCTCCTTCACAAATTTATTTTCTTTTCTCTTTGCATTGAGATTGTAATCTGCAAAAGCGAACCACAGAAAAAAAAAAAAAAAAAGATTATTAAATTAAATATTAAATGTAATACGAAAAACGAACAGGAAAACCGCACCACACAACATTCATATTTTATTAGAGGCTAAAAATGGAACAACTTTCTACCATCAGATAACACCAGACGTGCAAAATCCCAACACCAGTCCCTTCCCCACGTACTCATGCCCCCTACGAATCGTATGAATTGTAGCCGAAATTAAATAAAAAAAAAACAAGAAAACAGCAAAAAAATAATAATAAAATTTTGTGCTTATATTTTTTCATAAATACATAAGTAGGTTAAAATTGAGATACCAACCGACCAGCAGCAACCGTAGCGAAAAATTGGAGGACGAAAATGTGGGTGTGTGTGTATGGCGCTATGGGAAAGATTGGAAAGACGAGGAAAACATGAATCCATGTGGATCCTTTAATTTAGATTCGAGCACATCGCTTATTTCACAGTTGGGATGATGGCGGTATTAGTGCAATAAAATATTCCCTAAGCTTGTAGTACATAGTAGGCCTCATCGACATTCAGCGCGTGAATACAGAATTCAATGAATTCGAAATGAATTTTAGTTATTGCTGATGATTTTTTAAATAATTAAAAAATACACACGCACTCTGTAGATGCAGAAAAAAAGCTAGAAATTAGAACGGATTCTGTAGATGTGTATCATTTGATTGCCTATTTTCTCGACACGTAAATCCCATAAATTCAATCCATAAGTTCTTACCCTGCGAGTCCTTCCAGAATTGTTTGGTTCTAGCTTGAGACTTGGCATTTTTTGCACAGAAATCTTTAGCCAAAAATCAGTTAAACCTCTCTTAACGAGCGAATTGGTTCAATGGCGCTGATATTCATTGTAAGATGCACAATTCGACATTCAAAGATATCTGTACCTCAGTGGCTAGTGCGTTGAACTGCTGTGCGAACTGCGTCGGTACGAGCTCCAGCAACTCCCACTTTTCATGGCACCACTCCTCATCGAGAAATGACAAGCCTCGAGATCGAAATTTGTTATGGAAAAGATTTTCGTCGTCCGAAAGTGGCAATACATTGCAAATTGCTTCAGAAAACGTAACACGCACCACATAAATGGTTGCAAGAAACTACATCTATAGTTTCAAAATAATTCTACGAAAGTTCCATCAACTTATGCCCTTCCAATTGCAATAATTCCAGTCACAGATGGATTCCAAATTAATAAATTTCTGATGATTTCTAAATAATTTAACCACAACTCGTTGGTATCTCTACACGCACATCTAAATTTAGTGAAAAGCCCTCAAAACTTTTAACACCATGTCAACACAAATAACTTTTCCCTACCGTCATGGTATGCAGTGAATTTTCGTTTTATTTTTTCTCTCCAAAGCCCCACACACAGCGTCGACCAGTCCGATGAAGGACTTTAGAAAATAAACTTTTTGCGGATGTCCGCAAAGCAATAATGAAATAACTCCACTGTGAAACAAAACAGAAAACCAATACAACAGTAGAGAGAATAGCCGAGCAAAAGAATTTCAAAATAAAACAAAAAAAAGCGAATCCTCCTCAGAGAGTGGGAGATACTCTCTCAGGATAGGGTCTGTGTATTTTTTTGTGTGTGTATGTTTGAATGGGTGGTGAAATTCGAAAGTAATATTTATTGTGTCATTGGCTTTCGCTCGTTATCCCTTACATTTTTTTTTTTTGCTCGTGTTCTCCCTCCCGGCCGGCTTTTTTTTTCGTTTCTTATGTTAAACAATAAATAAGGACGAAGTAAATTTAAGTCCTTTTTACAGATTGTTGTTGTTTAGCTAGATGAGCGTAGGATGATAGCTAGCTTTTGGAAGATGGACAGAATAAAGACAAGAAAAAAGACGAAAAATTCCACTTCAATTCGTTTTGGGTCGACAATCTCTTTTGGATTGTGTACTCGTATTCGTTTGTGTTTTTCGTTGTGTGCATTTTTTTTTTTTTTTTTTTTTTTATCATTTGATTGAATTTTATTAACCCTCGCAAAGGCGACAATTTGTGTTCGCCTTAATAAGTGCCTTATTAAACCGGGGTAATGGTATTCAGTATGCTTTTTGGGCCCATTTGGACGTTTTTAGAATCTTTGAAGGATATTGCCTGAGCGAGAGAGAGGAGTTTATTTTGTAAATAAAATTCGAATCACCGACTTCGAGTAAAATTTAATGAACTTTCAAACGAGAAGGGAAGATGTACGTCAAATTCTTTATCAAGTCAAGGCGTAGCTGAATTTTTTTCAAGAAATTTTGATGATAAATACTAAGTATGTTTTTTCGCAGAAGTCCTGGACCATTTGCTGTTGATGACCCTGAGAAATTTCGTGGCTCTCTGATAGTCTCTGATAGTCACCTTTTCGATTGTTCTTCCACTTGTGAGGGCCCAGCCCCCTTAGTCGTTGCAGCTTCACTTTTCTGGCTAAGCCTATGTCGGTGTACAGCCCGTACGGTTGGTCGTTGTATCACCTCCTTCACTCACCGTGTATGCAGACGGGACCGAAAATCACACGAAGAATTTTGCTCTCTGTCGTTTTCTGAATTGATATCAGAGTATAGGTAGACAAAGTTCTTAACTACCTCAAAGTGTCCTCATACACTTCGTCTTTCCTTTATTGACCACTAAACCCATCTTCGCTGGCTCCGTCTCAACACCCACGAACGCGCGAGTGACACCAAGCTGTCTTCTTTCAATTATGTCAATATCGTCGGCGTATTCGAGTAATTGGAACGACTTTTGAAAGCTTGTGCCTCTGGTGTTGGCGCGTGTGTTTTGCACTATTCTTTCAAGAACGATGTTAAAGTAGTCGCATGACAGCGTGCCGCCTTGTCTAAATCTTTTTTGGCGTCAAAGGTTGAGGTGGAGTCTTGACCGGCCTTGATGGAGCAGCGTGGATTCTCCATCGTTATCCTGCACAAATTCTTGCATATCACAACCGGGTATAGAGCATTCTTGTACACCGCATAGGGGTATCCATCTATGCATCGCATTCCATCGGCATTACATCTAAGTTTCCATGGCAATTGCAGGCAGCTACATCAAATTAATATTTTCATAACCTGACAATCACTGCAATTAAATTCCATTTAACCTTAGCACAATTAAATATTTATAAAAAATTCATACTCTCAACATTAACCACTTAATTATGAATCAATTAAACATATTTCCCCAAAAAATGCTTGCACAAAAAATTAATAAAACAAAAACACACGTATACACTATTAAAATTAAATAATAAACAAAACCCCAAAAGCAGTGGCAGCAGCTTATCGCTATAACAATCCTATAACATTCGTCATCATTATCAATGAATATCAATTAACAATTCGATTGAAATCCTCTATTTTATTATTTTTTATTTTAATTTTTTCCCTCCCATGTTACACCTAATAAACTGAAATGAAAAATTAAAATGTTAAGAGATTTTCCACTTCAAAGAAAAAACCAGCATCCAAACACATAGTCGATGCAAGAGCAATCTCCGAAAAGATACATTTTTAAGTAGAGAAAATAATCTCAAACTTTGAATGTGTGCATAGTGTATCTAAGGCAACGAAACATATAAATCGGTTATCTATGCTATCAAGTTTTGTTAATCTTCTTATGTGCGTTTTCTTTGGGGAGAAAGAATTAAATATGTTCCACAACTTGCCATGAGAGAGTTTAGCATCAATGATGTTGGTAATATAGTGATGATGGTGGCCCCAGTGTGGGCATATTTATCTGTGAAAAATTGTACCTGTTGTATATTTTATTGGATTTTAATATCTCTCTCACTCTTCTTTGTCGTGGCCGGTTCCGAAATCCGAATTCGATGTAAATCAAAGATCACCGGTGAATGTCTGTTTCAATGTTGCACAAGAGCGGGGAGGCGATATACATACATTTTATCGCCCGGACAACAATAAATCTTAATTTTATTTATCTAGTACAGGTGGAGAGAGAAAAAATTTACAGAAAATGACGCGATACATATTTAAATAAAATTAAATAAAAAAAAAACGCCTCGCTATATCATTAAAATTTAAATAAAACACCACCACAACATATATGGGTATATCGAGGAATTTCTTTTCATTTTTGCTTGTCTTGTGTGAAATTTGAGACATTTGTCAGACAGAACACCCAACATGCCCTCATGATTGAGAAAAGAAAAGAACCCCACCGAACGTCTTTTGTTTTTCATTCAATTTGTCTTCTTTAGATACAAATTTGTTTTAATCAATGCAAACAATAACAGCGAAAGTGTAAGCTTCTTTCGTATTCAAATCTGTATCTCATTGATGAATTTCATTTGTAAAACATCGATAAACATGGATTTTTGACATCTTAGATGTGTTTTCTATCATCGTAGATACTTTCGGTCTTCATTAGTCTCTGACGGATTAAAATGAATGCAAATGCATATGATAGATATACAGATATGTATCTGTAAGGTCAACGATAATAAAAACGAAACGAAAAAATTAGCTAAGCCATGTTGTATCTGTAGGTGTACGCTTTTAACTCTTTCAAAACCCTACCCGTGCTTACAGTGAATGTAAACTTGAATCATAAAAACTGATTTTATATCTTTTCCCACGAAAACTACTGGCACCTTCTCCTATTTCACATATTTACATAGAGAGTGACTACATATGCATCTTAAGTTGTATGTAATCTCTGTGATGATGCCAGATAAGACACTTTAAATGTATCCCGCTGAATGGAATTCAATTCAGTGACTGTGATCGTAAAAAAATTTCTCATTTTCGCAAATTCAATTGTTCAAAATCGAGCGCCATTGATTGTCACATAACAATGGAATTAACAAAGCTTTGGACAATGACAATCGGTTAAGATATGTTTACCCCTCATTCGCTTACCACATTGTTACTCAATTAGTACTCTTGCATATAAAAATAAATCCTTTCACTCATTTTATGTTAATTCATTTATAATTGCCTCAATTAAAGGACTTCTCTTGTGTAGTCATTATTATTTTTTTAAATTTTTTTCTGTGACAACCTTTTTTTTTTTTTATAAAATGATACATATACCAACACTTTTTGTAACATTTTCACATTTTTTTTTTCTCATTTTGATAAATAATAGCATCAGCAATGAGAGAGGTAATCACAGTCGCAGTGGGTTAAAAAAATTGCACGTTCGTGCCGTGTACACAAACCTCTTATACTCGAATATTTGATGAATCGGTTTGCTGGATAGAACCTCACTCTCTCTCTCTATCCAACAGCGATGATACATTTAGCAACGATTTCTTCTTGTTATTCAGTGCATTTTTTTAATTGTCAACTTTATTTACATATTTTATTTTAATTTGAACGTTTCGCATTGAGGCTTACACATAATTTAAATACCTGGCGTGAAATCCTTTAACCAGTTTCGGTTTATACACAACCTATCGAATGCATGATCCTCTGCGGTTTTTATTGCGTAATAACGACTTAAATCTCCTCCGGGCATACAAATAAAAAAAGGACACATGTGCGTGCATGTATTTTAAATATTTTTTTTTTTAATGTTAACAGGTAAATTTAAAAATAATATTTTTGATGCGTTAATGGGTACATATTGAACACATTAAAACAAACAAAGTGGCACTTTAAGTGGAGGTTGTGCAACATTTAACTGGTAATGGCCTGGTAGGGCGCAAACAAAATTCGTTTATTAATGCAAAGCTTTTCATTGGACATTTTCTGAGTGGCTATGGATGCCAAATTGCTTTTGAAAATTAAATTCATTTCAGCTACACTCTTTTCATCTCTCCATTTGGTCACAGAAAGTCTTGAAAAATGGCAATGACGCTTGACAAGGGCTTTTGTCACGATGAGTACTTCCTTGTGAAGACGATTAAATCAGTTTTTCAGGAAAACTTTGCTCCTGTCACCACCGTTTTATTTGCTGCGATCTGCAGTGACAGACTGGCGGTCTATCATTCTCTCACTGAGCTTGAAAGCCCACATTTGACGTTCACCTCCACCGAGTCTCACCTTTCTCAATCACGTTCAATTTGTTTGCTTTCTCTGTTCAGTCCAGACTCCATTTTTTTGTCTATCTCTCCGGCTTTTAACTTTAACAAAAATTTCAAAAACTTCCTTAATTCCTTCATCACTCACTCACTCAATATCCCAAAGGATTCGATATGCACTAGCAGTATATCATTCACAACAAAGAATAAACAAAATCAATTCCCCTTCATCAAACATCAATCACAAGTGATAACATCACTTTACATATCAATAATGCCTGCGTATGTATCTTGTAACACCCTAAGGATACAACAAAAAAAAAAAAAAGTTTACATAGCGCCCCGGCGAAAAATGGCTAAAGAATGAAGAAAAAAAAACAGAAACCCTCTCCATCAATATTATTCCTTTGAAGCGGCATCCAGACTAGTGGTAGTAGCTGCTCAGTGCAAAAAAAAAATGAAGAAAATCCTGAAAAACTACTACATAAATAAGTAAACGCTCCTTTTCTGATGGCTCGTCTTATTCTTCGTCATGCCCTTGAGGGAATATCCTTCCTGCTTCAACAAAGAATAAAAACGGATTCTTTTTTTTTGTGCCGTACAGCTACTTTCGATGTTCTTCTTTAGGCATTACCACCATTTCCCCTAGAAGGCATTTCTTTCCTTCTTTTTGTTGCTTTTATCGAATTAAGGACATTCTCACTCGGGCCTCCCGCGCGCTACAACCCTCAGGGGCAATGCCTTGAAAGGATTAAATTGTGCAAAGCTACGCAAGATATCAAAATAAAAAAAAAAAGGAAAAGAGAAACATTCGAACATCAAAATTCAGCTGATTCCTCAAATGAAAATCGATTATCCTTGATTTTTTTTTTTCATTCCTTTTCTGCTTGTTCTGTTAGAAGAGACGACCCTGCCCCGAAACGAGTGATGAGGTGGATATCCTTTTAAATATTTGATAAAATGATGGGCTTTGTCGATCATTAATTTTTCAAATGTATTATTCCAAAGGCGAAAATCGGATTTGCTTTCGGGTGTCCCTTTTCCGGTGGAGGGGGGAACGGGGGGAGGGTCTCCTTTTTTTTACTGCATTCCGTTGACGAGTCGTAAAAACGTACCTTTATATTTGCTTGCTTGCTTTGTAGGCCGAGGGCAAAGATTAAAAACTTGCGGGCGTAAAAATTCTTTGAATTCTTTCGTCGATAAAAAAAAAAAAAATTGAGAAATGTCCTTTGAAAATCCTGTCGGGAGTAATAAAAAGGAGTTTTTTACAACTTTTTCTCTTTCATTTCGCAGATACACAGTTTCGACACGTCTCAAATCGATTGGCGATGGCAATTTTTTATGGGCAATTTTTATAGTGAAGCGAAAAAGTATCTAAAAGCATCTACGAGCGACCTTTATGTTTGACTTATGTTCAGTTCACGTCCTTAACCCGTTTATATTGCTACGAAAATTACACACACACACACGCGCGGAGAGGTCTAGCACCGGAAATACTCCCCGTTGTTGACGCCTCGCGAATGCTTAAACACACTTGAAGAGTGGTGCCTTTTAAAAACCGCCGCCAACTAACATGGTATGCCGCATAATAGCTTTTTGGCTCCTCTCTCTCTGTGGGGAGCAGTGAGGAAGTGGGAGGAAGGCGCAACCACAAGGAGGATGGTGCCTGGCGGCATAGCTTGAGGGCCACGTTTGCGCTCGCTTCGTACATACAGTCATTGTCTTAAGCAATTTATGAATATGTTGTCATAATTTCTCATACTTTCGTCTCCTCCACCGCCACCAAAAGCGCATATGAGGGTATATTCTCATTTCAGGCGGTTTTCCTTCATTTTTTCTGTACTCTTAGTCCTCCTACAGCTATAAGTAACCTTCAATTATTGTCTTTGTATCTTAATATTTTATAACGCAGCGAATTTGAAGAGGAAGTTTTCTTCCTGAACAAAGAGTCAAAGGCGGCTGTGCTGTGCTGTGGATGGTGATGGTGAATGGTATGGCTGTGGCTGGTAATGAAAAATCTGCACTCCTTGGGATGCCGGGGATGTACATACGGTTAAATGGTATGCAAGTATGGGAGGACGAAACGTATGTTCGCCTCTTCATTCATGGCGGTGGTGGTTGTAAATGAAATTTCCGGAAATACTCCTCGACTATGCCCCTTGTTCTTCTGGCTCTTTGACTGGATTCACTTGTCGGTTTTCGTTGTAAGTGTAATGTAATGTTATGAAGTGTAATACGCTTTGTTATGATTAAATGATGAATCCTTGTGGATGGAGTTGATGAGGTTGCCGTTCTTTTTTTTCTTCGGGAAAATTAATATGGGAATTTCTTTTAAGCGGATTTGCATAGCAGACTGGTACTCGACTCGCACTTGTGGGACTACGTTTTGAGAAATGAAAATGGGGCTATTGTGTGTTGCTTTAGAAAGAGATGTGGCTGAGGGTTAGACAACCTTTTTTGTGAATTGTATCATTAAATTTTATTTTTTTCTCCAAGTCGATGACATGAAAAACTTCGTACACATGTTTACAATCTCTACCCAACTCTCGCCCACTGCGAAATTACTTGAACAGGATTTGAACGTTGTTAAAAAGTTCTATAGGCTGGAGGCTTTTTAACGCAGGTTTATCTGTTTCAAGTGGAGCCAACTCTGTACTTGAGTTTGTTAAACGGTGTCAAAAGGATTCTGAGATTCATTTCATACAGTCGTCCCATCTCGTTCTCCATCCTATTAGAGTCGAAGTTTGTACGTTGTTGTCGCATACAAATGAAAGTTTTCCTATTTACGGGTCATTAAATTGCATCACTGAAAAACTCCCTCTAAAAAGTTTCTTCACCTCTAATCCCGTACAACTCTTCCACCAAAACATATAAGATTTAGAAATTCATCCCACATGAATGCAAAATATTCAAATTCACTTAAAAAAAAACCTCCATCCCTACATCTCGCAAACAAGTCCCTTCGGAACAATATTTGAAGAAACCTTTTAAATGCTTTTGCGCCAAAAAAGTATCTCAAGCATTTTTAATTAAATCCACACTCAAAAATGTGTCCCTCTTCATGCCGTTTAAAACCAAAGAAGAACCCACCTACTATATGGCATAACTTTTCCCGTGTATCGTTGTTAGCCCCACCTCACTGGAGAACAAGAGAAACGAACACTGTCAGCTTTGGCGGTGGTACGATACAAAAAGACATGCATTCCCTGTGTTTAATATTCTCTGACACATTTTTACCCGGTACACCGTTCCTCTACACACACACACAGCATTCTAAGAAAATCGCAAAAATCTTTAGCATGCACATCCCGATATGGGGAAAAACATGCACACGCGAGAAGGTGGTATTCTCCAAAAAAAAGAGAAATAAAGAAACAAGGACTTTCCCCCCACCTCCCAAAAGGGTACTCCCAGAAGGCGCAGTTGAGCGAAAGATAGAACGTTTTGTTACATTCTTGTTATAACTTAATATAATTTAAAATTCTCTCCCTCCCTACACAAGAGCACTCCATGTCATGCCTTCACCTCATCCCACCGGTATGTGGGTACACCTCTCTGTGTGTGTGTCAAAAAGGGATACGTCTAAAAAAAAGAACAGAAAAAGGATAATAAATTGCATGTAGAACATGAACGAAGGCGAACAATTTCACTTACGAGTTAATTTCATATTCCATCGTCTATTATTATTTAATTTCGCATCCGTTGCCGGGTGGGTGGGGGCGGGTGGAAATTGTATCCTTAAATTGAAAATTAAGAATGGCACTTGTTTGCTTTTACTCTGGTTTGATTTATGGCCAAACAAGGAATTAAAATGTTACGAGACTTTCTTCGCATATAAATCTCTTTTCTTGAAGAGCACCAGCACCCAGCACTAGAAGCTTGATGTGGGGAGATGATGATGTACGTACGTACCCTACCTTGTTCTTTTCCGGATTGCCATTCGATATCGATTTATCTTCCTTAGTGTTCGATAGAGATTTTCACAGACTTCACAAGAGCTGTCCATTCTAAATTTGGAGTAGCAAGTCCAATGGTCTTTGATTTATTATAACAAATGAGTTTGTTTTCAATGCTGTGGAAGAAGGCAAAGCGCTACCGTAGAAAATCCAGACTTTAGAGGAATTTCCATAAATCTGAATAAGTTTTCATGGATTTGATACTTTGACTTTTGTGGAGAATTGAAGACTTAAAAATTAAAGCAAAAGAAAAAAAAAATTGAGTGGGTATTGCATTACCGGCAATTTAGAAATAATTTATAACACGGAGGGAGTCTTTAAGGAATTCACCGGATGTCGATTAAGTTGTAGGAAATTTAAGATGGATAAGGAAGTTAAGGATGCTTCCATCAGGCCTACACGTGACCAATGACTCTTCGTTATGGAGAAACAGCTTCAGTCTTCCATCAGACCTACAGGAACTTACACGTGACCAATGACTCTTCGTTATGGAGAAACAGCTTAAGTTATACGTAATTGATTAATGTGAGCGAGCGTGAGAAGCTTCAGACGGTTCTGTGCTCCAGGAAAGTGCTTTAAAAAAAAGTGTAAATTGCTGGCGCGACAGCTGGGGATGAGCCAAGGCTCTAGGACTAGAGAATTCGCAGATTCAAATGGTATAACTAAATTTTTGTGTGGCTGTTATTTTCTGTGATTTTCAAGAATTATTCTACACAAAACTACTTAGATTTGATCGATTCTTTATGACGTATTTAAATTGCTTTCTTTTTCGTATACAGAGGAGTATAAAAAAGATTTGGATGATACATACATAGATTTAAGCAGTTGGGATACTAGACTTTCTCTTATTTTCTGTACCATATAACCTTACTTTCAATCTACTGTATCCCACAGCGGTGGAGAAATTGAAAAATATAAAATGAATAAAGAAGACAATTCTGACAATTTCTGTGAGAAATGAACAATTTATAGGTTAACAAATCGAGAGAGTCAAAGATTTGCAGAAATTCAATTTGCTTATGCAGAGAATTTATTTCTCTCAGTTCATGCCAACCTTTGTAATCATATTGTGTATAAGGACAATGTCTTGCCGAATGTCTTCATTTGGCAGACAAATGTTTCTTCAATTTATGTGTTGTCCTGATTTGCTGAACGCTTTCCCATTATCCTTTTTTTCATCTGCTACACAGCCACCATCATCATTTTCCTTTGGCCCGCGTATCCACTATGAAGGTCGCGGGTTTAAGGCTGCACATAAATGGACCACACACATCTCCCGATTTTCCGCCTTTGACTCTAAATCATCAGAGGTGAGATTTCGGACTTGGTCCAATCATCTCATTCTGGGTCTACCCTGGTAACACCTACCTGATGGCATGGATTACATAGCACGTATTTGAAGCCGAGTTGGGGCCACCAACATTGAGAAATGTCAAGAAGATCCACTTGCACGGTCGTCCATATTTTTCATTAGCTATTGAAAAAAAACCCTTTTAACTAATTCAGTAACAAGCGAATGTCTTAGAGATTCAGCCACCATTACTACAAATATACAGACATCGAGATGAGAGAAGATTCATTAAACAAAAACCAAAAATGTTGGGACCTAATCGTCGAAACACCATCTTGCAGGGCGATCCATCCGTTTAGTATATCTACAGACTTCACATATTTTGTCAAAGAAAATCTGGCAAATCTTGTCCTATGATCCCTTTCGGCTTGGCTCGTCTTTGTCTCCGTTAGGGTATCCTTGGTCCCTTTCCTTTCAGATTGACACGTCTCTATATTCTTCTTCTATAATTAAATGAAACTCAATCGCATTGTGTCTGGGCTTCTTCTCAGTCCATTCACTGGGCTGACTGAATTATTAAAATTGACGTCGCTCATTTTTTTTTTTCTCTAAAGAATTTTAATCAAATTAATTAAAATATTTTTGGTTCTCTTCTTTGCTTATTCCTCGTCCTTGTCGGTATAGAAGTCTTGTGTGCGACAATGTTTTGAAATCAAACTTAAATATAATTTTGAGGGAGGATGATATCTGCCAATGCTTTGCTGCTAATTTAAATATTTATTCATACATTTACAGATTGAATTTTGAATAAATTCGCACACAGTCTGTGTAGATCTCTGCTGTACACATACAGAAATGCGTCAATTTCTAGGACAATAATTTTCCATTCTAAATGCGAACAATGACATGCAAATGAAAATTACGCACCAAAATAAAATCCCAACGGGGAGAGACAGTGTATTCATATTTAAGGATTCGCGCGCGCTCCTGTGAATAGCATAAATCAGAGTCGTATGCCTCGCCGCCCCGCTATACAGAGCCGACACAAGAGTTAAAATTAAATTTCACACAAACATTTATTAAATTTTCCTCCGTTTTGCTTTGGCACCCAGTGGTACACAAAAATCGCATTTGAAACATTTTTTTTGGAATGATATGGCAGGATGCATGCATGTGTCTTTATTCTTGATATTAATTTGATTTTTGTTTTCTTTTCATTTCAGAAATAAAAGAAAAGTTCAAAACTTTTTACCCTGTAAGACTCCAACACGTGGTCCACATATGAATGGTGGACTTCCAGGTGGACATTCGGTGACATATGAAGATCCAGATGCACACTTAGGACATCGGCCGTTGGTTATGCGACATCATCATAATGTTGAGGTAAGTCACGATATCAATATACTCAGTAGATATTTGTGGAGATGGCTTGTGAAAGAAAAGAGAAGGTTTAGAAAAATCCTTGTCAATGGAGTAGGGTTGGTTAGCTTTCAGTTCTGCTTTTCTCTCATAGAAACACGTTCTCTCTGGTAGTAGGATATCAATGTCTATTACTTCTACGACTCGTCTACCAGAGAGCTTCACTTCACGGTACCACTGTCAGATCCCACAGCCCTTACTTAGGTGGCGCTACATTTCGGGGTGAACCTGGGCCTCAACCAACAAGCTTCTAGGTCCTTAGCTAACTACCATCAGTTGCGCACTCCATGTTGGCTGAGGTCCCCTTCCACGTGTGCGCGCCACCTTAGGCGAGGTCTTCCTCTACTGCGTTTTCCCTCCGGGTTAGACTCGAAGACTTGGCGAGTCGGAGCATTTGTGTTCATTCGCTCTACATGTCCCAGCCATCTGAGCCGATGGATTCGTATCTTCTTGACTAGGACGATGTCGCTGTACAACTCGATGAACGTTGAATCTTCTCCTCCAGAACCCGTCAACGCAAACTAGACCGAATATCTTACGAAGATTTTTTTCTTCGAAGCTAGCAAGGATATCCTCATCCGGTTTCGATAGAGCCCATGGTTCAGCGCTGTAAAGCACGACTGGAATAATCAAGGTCTTATAGAGAGTCACCTTAGTTTTTCGGGATAAAGCCTTACTATCCCGAACAAGCAGCGATTGGCAAGAGCTATTCTTAGCTTGACTTCTGCGCTGGTTTTGTTGTCGGATATGATAGCGGACTCGAGGCATACGAAGTCCCTTACTACCTCGAAGTTATAGCTGTCCACAGTGATCTTCTGTCCAATAAAATCTTACAAAAGGGTAAAATGCGTGACTGTCAGTTTGACATTAGTCTTCTCAACGCTGTATTGACTTTTACTGGCCTTTCGGAGGCAGATTTAATCTGAAGCCAATTCGTCTATGTGCATTAGCCCACGTTCAAGAACTTAAGTAACTACCTACTTGGTAGCTGGGACATCTTCTAGGCTTAGTCCATGGTTCGCTTGATTTTGACGATTTTTCAAACCCATATTCAAAATTTAGGACTTTGAGATGCACGGATCTCATTCCTCTATCCAACGGAAACTATTCCTAATGAACAATGGAAACCTAATGGCATTTGTAATCTTACTAACATTTCCTGAGTCCTCCTAGGACTTCATCTAAACTATTGTCTTGCACACGTAATGAAAAACAATGAAAACTCCGATCAAAATGGATATTATCCTGTGAAAATAAACCACAACAAAAACCACCCATAAGACATCAACCGAAACAGGACTCAATTAGCACACACACACATGTGTACTCATGGACGATTCCAGAAATCACTATGGTCAATGACGACCAGGAGTAAGATACACATCCTGCCACTCACATTCATTCGTCATCGGTGAACGTATGGCAGCGTGTGTTGTTTAAACCTTGTAATTCTCGTTTTTGATATCAAAACTCTTGTATCCGTTGCCATTGTTTTATAACGAAATACGAATAAAACTACAACGATACACACAGTTCAGCCAGGCTATACTCGCATGTACATCCATAGGAAGTTGCATACCGCACAAGGAGACCACAGGAATTTAATTGCAATTGTAATTATTAATCGAGTGTGTAGGGATGTTAGTTGAAGTAGAAATGGGGAGTGGAGTGAAGTAGGTACGAAATGAAAGGATAACTGGCTGAATGGGTTATCTGTGATTGTTAGAAAGTAGCCGGAGGGATAACCGAAAGGAAGTGTGGTTATTTATCCAAGAAACCGAGTAGGAGTATGAGAAACGATTTGATAGATATATTTTGGTTCTCGTTAAAGGATTTGTATCCTTGTGCTGTTATGTGTGCTGGAAAAACGAGTACAAATTTCCGGTGTAGATTTAGTTTAATTGTTTAATCCAATATACGTTCCTGTGGATTGCTGAGGATATCTCAGGATACAATGAGTGAATCAAAACATTTGGACAGGTCCTGTCACAACATGTGTCATTGTTCTTTTCCACCTTACAAAAAAGAGAGGAATTCGCAGACAGAAAAGGAAATCTGATATCCAGCGCAGACACAAATCCATTTTTGAGGATAATGAAAGGAGAGAGATATGAAAATACACGACAGGAATGGCGGAGCAGTATTATTTGATGATTATTTTTATTATTCTCGTCCTGGCTCATTTCTTTTGATTTAATTTTCGTCGTCGGTTCTATCTTTTCCGCTGTGTGTGAGTGACATTCATCGGAATCACATTTCCCTTTTTGCTCTTCTCTAGATTTATTTGGAAGGATATTTATTTTTATATTTGTTTGTCAATGACTTTTTACGCGAAGGATTTCTTATGAAGGTATCGCCTTACACAATGGCGGGGAAGCCAGGATGAATTTACACAAATATGAGTATTATCTTTCGTGGAATTGAATTATCATTCGATTTTTGTCATTGAATTGCGTGATGGGAAAGAAACGCTGTATGAAATGAGAGTCATTTTGGATTTAAGGATCAAATTCTTGATTTTTATTTTTTTTTTAAATCAATGGATTGTCGGTCGGAAAAGGAAATGGGTTTGTTTTGGAAAAGAAAAAGCTATTTCTCTTGGGGATTTTGATGACATTTTACACACAGTTGTTTGTTATTGCGTAGGAAGTAGGTCTAGCAGAAGTCAGGACAATAGGTTTTGAAGAAATCGCAGTGCCTTAGCTGAGAGAAGCTATCCCGCATTATATTTTATTCCTCAGAAAGTCCAAAACATAGGTACATTGATTGCCCTTCCTCAAAGTCAAAGCAACCTCCTCGTTTTGAGATGGATTCCTCAGTCGACCCACAAACTTTCAGAACTAACATTCACAGATTGGAATCTCCCATAGCCTTGAGTCGTATTCAAAACTTGTGGTGGCTTAACAAGCTTCTTGGTTTCTTAGTCTTATAGTGACACTGACACTTTCCGTACTTAACTCCACAAATCCCTGTGATCTTGAGTGAGAACCTTTCTCTCACGGGTTCGAAGCCAAGAGTTTTCCAAGTCGCAGATGCCGCGACGTCTTGATACATACATACACTCATGTTCAATGATCCGCTTATCCACTACGAGGATCGCAGGGTTAGGGTCCTTAAATAAACTCTCCACATCTCCTGATCTTCCGCCATCGACTCTAGATCATCAGAAGCTATCCGCATACAGGTAGAGGTGAGATTTCGGACTTAGTCTAACCATCTTATCCTGGGCTTACCCAGGGAACGCTTACCTAACGGCACAAATTCCATGGCACTTTTTGGAAGGCGAGTTGGAGGCACGCGTTGGACGTGCCCAAACCATTGAAGTATGGACCTTTCCTTTCGAAGAAGTAGCTGCTCGACTTTGAGTGCGTCGCGTATTCTGGTGTTCCTAACTCGATCACGACGAGTTACCCCAACAATACAACGAAAGAATCTCATTTCGGCAGCTTGTATCCGCTATCTTATTCTTTCGTTCATTAGTCATTACCCAAACCTCATGATCATAGGACGTCTTGATCCCAAAAATAAACATTACTTCAATTTTCTTTAAGGGAAACCTCAGAAAAGTCCTTGAAGTTCTGATTTGTCCCCAATTTTACCACCATGTCCTTCTGCAATTCTTTGTCCAGATAAAAAGCACAGCACCAATTGAAACTGTGACACATTTCAATGCAATCAACCGAACAGAGGTATTCCACAGAATAAAAATCCTGAAACTCAGCACAGTGAACATTTCTATCCCTACCTCATAGATTACCGACTTGACTGTCTGCAGTCTTTTTTTTTTTTTTCTTAAAATTTATCAGATTCCTTTTCACTCCACACCTCTTTAACGTTTCTCTTCTTATCCAATTTTCCCTTCCACTTCACGATTGCACAAATCTTGTGGACCGAAAAAAGCAAGTCTCCACTTGATCCTTGCAGTAGTAAAAGAAGCAGAATGTAAAAAAATCAGTGTCAGAATTTTTCTCCTCCAAGGACCTCATGTAAGTGGCGATAAAAGAAAAAACTCAGAGCAAGAGCGCGCCAAGGAATATAAGAACCACTTGTCATGTCAATTGAAGCTTAACATATAGACGATGTAATAACTGTCAAATATATCCTTTATGCAATTATTGGAACGAATTTTTTGTCCTTCTCCCCCAACCCCTCTGCATACATATTTTCAAGTCGACAGTAATTGCACTCACAACAGAAATTGCAGAATCACTCTGACAGCAGTAGAAAATTGGAGAAAATAAAAAATAAAAGGAAGAAAAAATCTCAGGATATTCAATTAAATTGAGTTTGACAACATTCACAGGATTTGTTGATTGAATTTAAATAATTTTGCACGAGGTCGCTGACGTTCTACCCTTCAGAAGGAGATCTGATTGAATTAAAAAATAACGAACGGAAAACACATTGATATGGAGTGTAGTATACATGGGAAAGGATAAGAGCAAGCTCGTTAATCATCCTTAATCACCAGAGTCGTGTACTCCACTCAGTATCGAGAACGTTGTCGATTAATGCAATCGGTGGATTTAATTTTACATTTTTCTGTCTCTTTTTATGTGAAAGGGGTAAGAAACAGGATATGAGGGGTTGAAAAATGTCAACCCTATTTTTATATCCTTATCCTGACATAAACTGGTAAAAAAGGAGAAAAAAAATTGAAATGTAAACCAACCTCGTGTCCTGGTGATTGCATTGCGTGATCCTGTATTGTTTCCCGACCGTGTGCGTTAATGTGTGTTTAATTCAAAAGCAAATACGTCAGCATATGTCAATATCCTTGTCAATATTTACGACATTATCCCTTGAAGCGTCAGCTTTGTATCGATCTAACTTTGACCTGAAGCGGAGGATATACGATGTTGTTTCATAACTATTCCTCGAGGGGGACGGTTTGCTTTGAAACTCAAACACCTTGGGGACATCGATTCAGTTTAAGATGTGACGGCTAGCTTGTTTGTATGTGCTTAATCGTGGGGATAATCTGCGAAAATTCTGGGGCGACCACCAGGATGCTGTGTAGGCTCCAAGTCGGAAATAAATTAGACATGCAGTTCAATCTATGACAATCTGCTTCAACCCTAATGCATCAGCTCTTTTATTTCCTGCTCTGAGAGTATCCTTCTTTTCTTTTGGTCAACATTAATCACATCAGTGATGGCAAACACGCAGAGAAAGGATACAAGTGAAAAAAAAAAACGAGGAAAATTTATTATAATCCCTCCTTTGACCATTGTGAGGAGGACCTCATTAATATTCAAAAGGACTATTCGTTGCAAAAAAAAAAAACGAGAAAGAAATACAAGCGGACATATTTTTCATTTAAAAGGACATAACAATGCAAATAAAGTGAGTTGGCATTCGTTGCGTCCTTTCCTACTTTTTATTTGTGTTTCTTGTTTCTCTTTTTCCTTTTTTTTCTCATACACACACAGACGTACGTAAAGTTAAACTTCCGAAAAATTTCTGAACAATTAAATGAATAACGATGTCCTTTTTAATTCGCCACTTCTTCTTCTTCTTATCCGATAAAAAGGGGGAAAAGCTTATCGTTGCAATTTTCAAAGTTCTATCATTCATATTCATTCATGCAGATAGTCGTACAGTACGACCTTATGTAGACTTTCTCAAAAAAGGATTATAAGGATAAAAGGGGAAAAAAAAACAAACGCAGGTCCTGTGCAAAACCCATTCATTTACATAGGGAAATAACCGGTTAGAAATGACAGCAGACAGGATTTATCCCCCTTACACGTGCACAGAAGAGTACACAAGGAAACAAAAGGCCACGGCCATTACAGTAAGAATAAGGAGTAAAAAATAAAATACTGAATCTCCTTTGAATGCATAGATGAATCGAAAAGTGACGGTAATTGAGAATGAAATGTGAGGTTTTTATCGCTTGTTCCCTCTCTTTATGGGGCTGTCTTTGAAGGTAAGCAGCCATGGTATGCACGATGCATGGTGGTGTCTTATCCTTTTTTGATGGGACATTAGAAATGGTTTATGTTGAAATACGACCCAAGGGAGATAGATAAGTAGGTAATTGCGAGAGCTGTTTCCAAATCACAACCACATTAACCCCAAAGCATACAACTAATTCCCCATTTGTTTTGCCTCATTACAGATGTTGCACCACTCAAAGGGAATTCATTATCCCAGCGGCTATCCAATGACCAGGTCACCGCCATTCTTGGTCTCCTCCTCGCCCGGACCCGATCCATATCGTTCGAATGACAATGTCTACGAAGAACTCGGACCCGGACGTGACTCCGATGGAGAATCTGAGCCACCACTTCATTCGGATGATGACTTTGCGGAAGATGAACTCTCACTACCCGGTGAGAGATCTTTTAACAAATCGATCTCAGACACAGCTTCAACGATACCCGTTTCGACGATCTATCACGAACGAATCAGTGTGTCACAACCCAGCAACGGCCAGGAGCGTAACTCCCTACTATCGTCGTCGTCCTCTTCTAATACGCACAACGATGGAACCACAGTTACATCGGCAACCACCTCAACATCAACATCGTCGACGAACAACAATGCGCCCAGTAGTCGAACGGGTGGTATACTGTCGGGTGTTCTGCGGCATACCACAGGACGACAGAACAACAACAGAAAGAATCGACATAAGCCACCCGCGGCTAGCTCGAGCATGGACGAGTTCAACACATCGGCGGGCTCTGAGCAGTTAGTCGCTGATATGATGGTTCCAATGACACAGAATCATCTGTACGACAACAGAAGTCACAATCTTATGTCGTTGGCTTACAATAACAACAACTTCCATCATCACAGTCTGAACAATAACATAAACAACAACAACAACATCAGCAATAATAATCGGGCCCAGTACTATAACACGCTAGAGAACGAAGTGGAACGACGTAATCGTATCAACAATCAGCTGCATCATCCAGCCTCAGCGGTAGCGACAATCTTTCGGGAGCGAAACATCGTCAACCACCCGAATCGCTATCCGCAGCCATACTATGCCGCTAGCAACTTGTTGAATTCAATGCGTTCGAGAACAAATCCACGCAGCATTGACCGTCGACGAATAGTTCCTCCGATGGACCCCATCGAACCGACCTACGGCTATGCGGAGCCCATCTTCCATGAAGCATACCTCTACGACACCTGTGCCCGGCAGCAGCAACAGCATCAACAACCGACCACAGTTGGCCGCAATGCGACGGCAGTCGGTGGTGGTGGTCCACTATCGTATCCAGAATACATTGCCCCGGATTACACCAGCGCCGGACTGATGGGTTCCTACCGAGCAGCTCACCATCATCATCATCATCCTGCAGCAGTAGCAGCAGCAGCAGCAGCACATCATCATCATCACAACCATCAATTGTACTCTAGGGGCAGTGCTGGTGGTGGTGATTCTAGTTTTGGCTCCGATTCGGGATACAGTCATCATCATAGTAGTACGCCAGCTTCATCAATCGGCCGAGGGGTGGGTGTCGGAGGTGGTAGCGGTGGTGGTGGTAGTCAAAACAAACTAACAGCGGCGTTAAATTTTGGCTGGAATCGTCGTCAGAAACAACAACCCCCACAATCCGCATCATCGTCGTCCACTACTCCCAAGGACATGGATGTTGATCGTAGTCCGAACAATAACTCTGCAGCTACAGACTCCCAACAGCCATCAATAACAACAACGACGATGACACCGACAACAACTGGCTGCAGTGCCAGCAATAGTACGGATGCAGTTAACTGTAATACAACGGCCAAGGCGTGAGACAACCGATCCCTTTTGTAAATACACACAGCCACACACGCAAGCAAAGAAGAATTGGAAAACGGACATGTACATACCGAGTTAAATCTTCAACGCAAACGTTGATCCTTGTAAATATATAGGGCATATAGAGCATTTAGCCGCAGTCACTTCCTTCTTTGAATATTTATGAGAAAAAATTGAAAAAACATACAACCTTCCACTGCGCGAATTGTAAATATCCTTTTCGTTTTCCTTCACTTTCCGATTCCGCCTTTGTACATACGGTTATTGTGAGAGCTTAAGTAGTATCCTTAGGACATGGAATTTTCCCAAAAAATATAAATAATTTATTCCATGCGTTTGTTTATTGTACCTTATTTATTTTTAATTTTCATTCGTGTATATAATTTCGATTTTTAGTTGTAAAAACATGTGATGTATTAAATTTAAGAAAAAATCCTTTTAGTCTACAATAACTTTGGATGGAAAAGACTTTTCGTTGGATTATAAGTTTTTGTTTATAATTAGAGATGAAGGAATTACAATATTATTTCTATTTTTCGTTTGTTACTTTAGTTTTTAGCCAAACAACCCAAAATTTTAAAGAAAAAATCCAATGGAAAATAAACTCATTTTCATAACACGTATTCAGTTATTGTTTCTTTTATTTCATTTGTTTTTTTTTTGTAATTTATTTTGTCAGTGCTAAGGGATGAAATTTCTTCATTTTTCCGTGGAATCCAACTCCGATCCCTTCGCAAGCGATTTGCGCGTTTCCCTTGCGTTTTAGGGCAAAACGCTCGTGGCGATCGCAAATCTTGAACAAAGTGGAACTCAAATTTTCTGATCTACAACGTGGGCAGGTCTGTTTCGCGAAATTTTGCACGGGGGAGGAGGGAGGGGGGGTTTGTCGCATGCTTCGTGTCGCCGAGCCGTAGCTCCTTAACCGTTAGGCGCAGACCAAAACTTCCTATGGCAGAGTTGTAGAGCGGAAAATTTCCCAGAAAAGCAGCCCTTACCCCACCCCGTTGCTTAAAAAACAAGGGAGATATCGAGGTTTTACGATTTTCGACTTCTCACAAAATCGATTTCAGCAAATTCTCAGTTTTTTGGTGGAAACCAACTCCGATCCCTTCGCAAGCGATTTGCGCGTTTCCCTTGCGTTTTAGGGCAAAACGCTCGTGGCGATCGCAAATCTTGAACAAAGTGGAACTCAAATTTTCTGATCTACAACGTGGGCAGGTCTGTTTCGCGAAATTTTGCACGGGGGAGGAGGGAGGGGGGGTTTGTCGCATGCTTCGTGTCGCCGAGCCGTAGCTCCTTAACCGTTAGGCGCAGACCAAAACTTCCTATGGCAGAGTTGTAGAACGGAAAATTTCCCAGAAAAGCAGCCCTTACCCCACCCCGTAGCTTCAAAAACAAGGGAGATATCGAGGTTTTACGATTTCCAACTTCTCACAAAATCGATTTCAGCAAATTCTCAGTCTTTTGGTGGAAACCAACTCCGATCCCTTCGCAAGCGATTTGCGCGTTTCCCTTGCGTTTTAGGGCAAAACGCTCGTGGCGATCGCAAATCTTGAATAAAATGGAACTCAAATTTTCTGATCTACAACGTGGGCAGGTCTGTTTCGCGAAATTTTGCACGGTGGAGGAGGGAGGGGGGGTTTGTCGCATGCTTCGTGTCGCCGAGCCGTAGCTCCTTAACCGTTAGGCGCAGACCAAAACTTCCTATGGCAGAGTTGTAGAGCGGAAAATTTCGCAGAAAAGCAGCCCTTACCCCACCCCGTAGCTTCAAAAACAAGGGAGATATCGAGGTTTTACGATTTCCAACTTCTCACAAAATCGATTTCAGCAAATTCTCAGTTTTTTGGTGGAAACCAACTCCGATCCCTTCGCAAGCGATTTGCGCGTTTCCCTTGCGTTTTAGGGCAAAACGCTCGTGGCGATCGCAAATCTTGAACAAAGTGGAACTCAAATTTTCTGATCTACAACGTGGGCAGGTCTGTTTCGCGAAATTTTGCACGGTGGAGGAGGGAGGGGGGGTTTGTCGCATGCTTCGTGTCGCCGAGCCGTAGCTCCTTAACCGTTAGGCGCAGACCAAAACTTCCTATGGCAGAGTTGTAGAGCGGAAAATTTCCCAGAAAAGCAGCCCTTACCCCACCCCGTAGCTTCAAAAACAAGGGAGATATCGAGGTTTTACGATTTCCAACTTCTCACAAAATCGATTTCAGCAAATTCTCAGTTTTTTGGTGGAAACCAACTCCGATCCCTTCGCAAGCGATTTGCGCGTTTCCCTTGCGTTTTAGGGCAAAACGCTCGTGGCGATCGCAAATCTTGAACAAAGTGGAACTCAAATTTTCTGATCTACAACGTGGGCAGGTCTGTTTCGCGAAATTTTGCACGGTGGAGGAGGGAGGGGGGGTTTGTCGCATGCTTCGTGTCGCCGAGCCGTAGCTCCTTAACCGTTAGGCGCAGACCAAAACTTCCTATGGCAGAGTTGTAGAGCGGAAAATTTCGCAGAAAAGCAGCCCTTACCCCACCCCGTAGCTTCAAAAACAAGGGAGATATCGAGGTTTTACGATTTCCAACTTCTCACAAAATCGATTTCAGCAAATTCTCAGTTTTTTGGTGGAAACCAACTCCGATCCCTTCGCAAGCGATTTGCGCGTTTCCCTTGCGTTTTAGGGCAAAACGCTCGTGGCGATCGCAAATCTTGAACAAAGTGGAACTCAAATTTTCTGATCTACAACGTGGGCAGGTCTGTTTCGCGAAATTTTGCACGGGGGAGGAGGGAGGGGGGGTTTGTCGCATGCTTCGTGTCGCCGAGCCGTAGCTCCTTAACCGTTAGGCGCAGACCAAAACTTCCTATGGCAGAGTTGTAGAGCGGAAAATTTCCCAGAAAAGCAGCCCTTACCTCACCCCGTAGCTTCAAAAACAAGGGAGATATCGAGGTTATACGATTTCCAACTTCTCACAAAATCGATTTCAGCAAATTCTCAGTTTTTTGGTGGAAACCAACTCCGATCCCTTCGCAAGCGATTTGCGCGTTTCCCTTGCGTTTTAGGGCAAAACGCTCGTGGCGATCGCAAATCTTGAACAAAGTGGAACTCAAATTTTCTGATCTACAACGTGGGCAGGTCTGTTTCGCGAAATTTTGCACGGGGGAGGAGGGAGGGGGGGTTTGTCGCATGCTTCGTGTCGCCGAGCCGTAGCTCCTTAACCGTTAGGCGCAGACCAAAACTTCCTATGGCAGAGTTGTAGAGCGGAAAATTTCCCAGAAAAGCAGCCCTTACCCCACCCCGTAGCTTCAAAAACAAGGGAGATATCGAGGTTTTACGATTTCCAACTTCTCACAAAATCGATTTCAGCAAATTCTCAGTTTTTTGGTGGAAACCAACTCCGATCCCTTCGCAAGCGATTTGCGCGTTTCCCTTGCGTTTTAGGGCAAAACGCTCGTGGCGATCGCAAATCTTGAACAAAATGGAACTCAAATTTTCTGATCTACAACGTGGGCAGGTCTGTTTCGCGAAATTCTGCACGGGGGAGGAGGGAGGGGGGGTTTGTCGCATGCTTCGTGTCGCCGAGCCGTAGCTCCTTAACCGTTAGGCGCAGACCAAAACTTCCTATGGCAGAGTTGTAGAGCGGAAAATTTCCCAGAAAAGCAGCCCTTACCCCACCCCGTAGCTTCAAAAACAAGGGAGATATCGAGGTTATACGATTTCCAACTTCTCACAAAATCGATTTCAGCAAATTCTCAGTTTTTTGGTGGAAACCAACTCCGATCCCTTCGCAAGCGATTTGCGCGTTTCCCTTGCGTTTTAGGGCAAAACGCTCGTGGCGATCGCAAATCTTGAACAAAGTGGAACTCAAATTTTCTGATCTACAACGTGGGCAGGTCTGTTTCGCGAAATTTTGCACGGGGGAGGAGGGAGGGGGGGTTTGTCGCATGCTTCGTGTCGCCGAGCCGTAGCTCCTTAACCGTTAGGCGCAGACCAAAACTTCCTATGGCAGAGTTGTAGAGCGGAAAATTTCCCAGAAAAGCAGCCCTTACCCCACCCCGTAGCTTCAAAAACAAGGGAGATATCGAGGTTTTACGATTTCCAACTTCTCACAAAATCGATTTCAGCAAATTCTCAGTTTTTTGGTGGAAACCAACTCCGATCCCTTCGCAAGCGATTTGCGCGTTTCCCTTGCGTTTTAGGGCAAAACGCTCGTGGCGATCGCAAATCTTGAACAAAGTGGAACTCAAATTTTCTGATCTACAACGTGGGCAGGTCTGTTTCGCGAAATTTTGCACGGGGGAGGAGGGAGGGGGGGTTTGTCGCATGCTTCGTGTCGCCGAGCCGTAGCTCCTTAACCGTTAGGCGCAGACCAAAACTTCCTATGGCAGAATTGTAGAGCGGAAAATTTCCCAGAAAAGCAGCCCTTACCCCACCCCGTAGCTTCAAAAACAAGGGAGATATCGAGGTTTTACGATTTCCAACTTCTCACAAAATCGATTTCAGCAAATTCTCAGTTTTTTGGTGGAAACCAACTCCGATCCCTTCGCAAGCGATTTGCGCGTTTCCCTTGCGTTTTAGGGCAAAACGCTCGTGGCGATCGCAAATCTTGAACAAAGTGGAACTCAAATTTTCTGATCTACAACGTGGGCAGGTCTGTTTCGCGAAATTTTGCACGGGGGAGGAGGGAGGGGGGTTTGTCGCATGCTTCGTGTCGCCGAGCCGTAGCTCCTTAACCGTTAGGCGCAGACCAAAACTTCCTATGGCAGAGTTGTAGAGCGGAAAATTTCCCAGAAAAGCAGCCCTTACCCCACCCCGTAGCTTCAAAAACAAGGGAGATATCGAGGTTTTACGATTTCCAACTTCTCACAAAATCGATTTCAGCAAATTCTCAGTTTTTTGGTGGAAACCAACTCCGATCCCTTCGCAAGCGATTTGCGCGTTTCCCTTGCGTTTTAGGGCAAAACGCTCGTGGCGATCGCAAATCTTGAACAAAGTGGAACTCAAATTTTCTGATCTACAACGTGGGCAGGTCTGTTTCGCGAAATTTTACACGGGGGAGGAGGGAGGGGGGGTTTGTCGCATGCTTCGTGTCGCCGAGCCGTAGCTCCTTAACCGTTAGGCGCAGACCAAAACTTCCTATGGCAGAGTTGTAGAGCGGAAAATTTCCCAGAAAAGCAGCCCTTACCCCACCCCGTAGCTTCAAAAACAAGGGAGATATCGAGGTTTTACGATTTCCAACTTCTCACAAAATCGATTTCAGCAAATTCTCAGTTTTTTGGTGGAAACCAACTCCGATCCCTTCGCAAGCGATTTGCGCGTTTCCCTTGCGTTTTAGGGCAAAACGCTCGTGGCGATCGCAAATCTTGAACAAAGTGGAACTCAAATTTTCTGATCTACAACGTGGGCAGGTCTGTTTCGCGAAATTTTACACGGGGGAGGAGGGAGGGGGGGTTTGTCGCATGCTTCGTGTCGCCGAGCCGTAGCTCCTTAACCGTTAGGCGCAGACCAAAACTTCCTATGGCAGAGTTGTAGAGCGGAAAATTTCCCAGAAAAGCAGCCCTTACCCCACCCCGTAGCTTCAAAAACAAGAGAGATATCGAGGTTTTACGATTTTCAACTTCTCACAAAATCGATTTCAGCAAATTCTCAGTTTTTTGGTGGAAACCAACTCCGATCCCTTCGCAAGCGATTTGCGCGTTTCCCTTGCGTTTTAGGGCAAAACGCTCGTGGCGATCGCAAATCTTGAACAAAGTGGAACTCAAATTTTCTGATCTACAACGTGGGCAGGTCTGTTTCGCGAAATTTTACACGGGGGAGGAGGGAGGGGGGGTTTGTCGCATGCTTCGTGTCGCCGAGCCGTAGCTCCTTAACCGTTAGGCGCAGACCAAAACTTCCTATGGCAGAGTTGTAGAGCGGAAAATTTCCCAGAAAAGCAGCCCTTACCCCACCCCGTAGCTTAAAAAACAAGGGAGATATCGAGGTTTTACGATTTTCGACTTTTCTCTAAATCGTCTTGCCAGGCCCTAGCTCCTAAACCGTGAGGTGCGGGTCAAATCTTCCCAAGGTGAAGTTGTAGAGCGGACATTTTTAAAGAACCTGCATTTCGTTGTATGTAGCTTTCATGATACTCACCTCGGAATCCTTGAAATCTTGTCTAGAAACTCAAAGAAAAATAAAAAGACGTGATGTTTTGTATTTTCTTTAACTTTTATTGGTCTTAATGTAGAAACTTAAGGTCTAGCAGTACATTAATTGTTTTAATGACGTGGGATCTGACAAACGACTTAAGAGTTAAAATTACTGCAGGGGGCATCGCATGTTTACAAAATATACGTGCAAATGTACTTGAGTAATTAAAGTGTTCAACTTTAGGATTCGCTTGGTTTCCTTTTTGTTCTTGGATATGTTTCGATTATCTCTTGATGTCAGTAGTCTGTTGGTGCTGGTTCTTTGTTGATCCCGGTAATCTGGTGGTCTTGGTTATTTTGGTGCTGGTTCTCAGAAAGGCTCGATTCTCTGTTGGTGCTGGTTCTCTGCAGATCTCGGGGATAGGAAGATTGTTATTTGGGGTGGGACTGGGTCCATCATCACTGTGGGCCTGTCGTTTACGTTGCGTTAGGTGAGAATTTTTTTAATTCAGAATTAAAAAGAATGCTGTGTATTCCACGTTTTGGGTTATTGGTTTCTAATCAACTGTCTGAAAATACCTACTATTAATCGAATACATTCCTCAACACTTACATTTATTTCTTGTTTCTAATATATTTAAGTTTTAATAAATAAATATATCAATATTTAACATATCACTCAAAAATAAGAAACCCATATTCATCTTTTATCCTCTTGTTCTTTCATCCATTTCCTAGTCCCGTAAGAGTATAATAAACAAAACAAAAATCTTGTACATAAAAACAAAGAAAAAAATTAATTGTTGAAGGCTTGACTAAGACTGTTTTTATAGATAAGATATCGATAAAAAAAAACTACAACATTAACTCAAATAACCCAACAAATAGATACTACCTTAGGAATTGTAGAATTAAATTTTAAATTTTTTTTAGATATTTCCTTAAAAATTGTTCATCGCATAAAACCAAGCAAAATAAATTCTAAATTGGTTCCATACAATGTGTAAAATAAAATTCGATTGCAATTAAATGCCGAAGCGAAATCCTGACCACTTTTAGGTTGTGTACTATGTAAATAAAATTAGTAAGACAAAAACCAAGACAATTACCAAAGTTGTAAAATAAAATTGAAAGGAAAAACATGAATTTCTAAGCATAAGAAAACAATTGATATATAAAAATGAGCACAAAAATGTATCCTACTCTCTATCAGAGCGAATAGAAGTTCGATTTGTTGAGTTATGAATATTAGAAAAAAAAATCTATAATTTTCAAATTCTATTTACGATTATTTAACATTTTCTCCTAACCACACCAACAATTTGTTCCAACTCACAAAATGAATATTTAAACGAAAATGTATGTCCATTGCAGTTAATAATAAATTAAAACTAATTAAACAAAAAAATATTCTAATTAATTGTCCGACAGCAGAACAATCATAAGAGTGCAGATATAAATAAAACTAAAAAAAAAAGAATTATATATATAAAATTATTAAAGTAAAACGAATAAGAAACAGGAAAAAATATATAAGTGTCTATTATTAAAATAGTAGAAATATAAAATAAAATAAATGTAAAAATAATACTATTTTCTCAGCCTTCGTTCCAAACGTTTCCTGTGCAAACAAAAACCAAAACTAACTAAACTACAGATTAAAAACTTTAGCCGAACAAATAAGAAAACCATATCAACTAAGCGGATTTTATTTCTTTTGTCTATTTATGTTGTCTTTGTTTTTTTGTGAAAAACTTTTCTGATTAAATCAAGCTCTATATTCTTTTAAATCGAATTTACTTTTCGTTATTAGGTTTAAGAAGGTTTTGGTTTGGTTTTAAGTTTTTTAGAAACATAAGCAATCTTAATTATAGGGATTACGAGTATATAGAAAGTAACAGAAGTGAAGAATTTAGAAAATATATTAAAGAATTTTATTAAAAAAAAAATGTTTAATTCTTTCATTGGTTAGTGGAGTCTTGATTCTACTCAGGGGGTTTTAACTTACCAGCACCAGCACGCCATCTTGTGCGAAGTTCTGCAATGCGTTTCAGCTCCCTCGCCTCCAGTTCATTTTTATTGGCATCGATTGCTCATCAGCTGTCCTGTGCCGATTGCTTTCTTCTCCCAGTCAGTGTGAGTGGATTCTATTACATGTCAGACTTCGTAAGTTGATGGTTCCTGACCCATTCTCGTGTGGAGCTATACATCCGTGATGCGATAGGAGAGAAAATCGGAAATATGTATAAGTACTACGTAGGAATCTGTAAGCACAGGTTTGTAACTAACGAGTGTCAGGAGCAGTCACTTTTTCAAGAACCAAACATGCTCACCTTCGTTTTTGCACTGAAAACATTATTTTTCTAGATTTTGGATAGCATCCCACAGGCCGCTTTTGCTGCACCGATTCTGTTGTCTATATTCAGCTAGGTACTACCATCGGCCTGGCCGTACTTCCTCCAATCAAGTAAGTTAGTTAGTTAAACGTTTGAATTGCTATAACCACATGTATCTTCAGCCAAGCTTTACAATCCTAGATCTCCAGGTAATAAGCCATTCGATGTACAATACATAGATCCATAATCCTGTTCTAACGCAGGCAGACATTGTCAACGTCGGCCAGATGTTGCAAATAAGATGTCTTTGTACACTATATACCACGGTTTTCCTCTCGCCAAAAACTGTACGGATAACATCACTGATAATCACCATGAACAGCTGTGGTAACAGTATGCAGCCTTTTTCAACCCTGCTTTAGTCTCCAAAGTCCTCTGGCATCCTATGAGTATGAAGATCGCGACACTTAGCACCTTTGTATGCATCTAATAACAGCTGTGACTATTTCCAGAATGGTCTTCCTGCGCAGGAAATCACAACTCACCAGATACACTTCAACAGCTTTCCCTCTTGTGGCAGCGCTCAATTGGCCATTTAAACTCTGCGAATGGATATAGTAGCTCTGGCGGATTATTTGCTCGATCGCTGTTGCAATCTGAACTTCAAGTAAAACACATACGTTCTTCGACCGCTCCTGTGACAAAGCTGTGATTGCTGGTATTGTGTTCCACGCATAGGCATAGTGGCTCCCTTCGTTCCTTAGTCAGCCACCAATTGCAGGTTATGAAAGCGATTTCCCAAATCTGTCATAGAAGGATGGTGCCTGTAAGCAAAAAACATTCAAGAATACAATTTTCACAACTGAAAGGATAAAGCACAAAAGAATATTACAAAACAATCCTGCCTAAGATGAGTATCCAAAAATTCCCTAGAAAAGGGACTAAAGTATAAAACATAACCCAAGGCCAGTCGACGCTAAGCCAAATGATGTACTACATATCCATTTCCCCAAGAAGGACGCCAGCGAAAGGTGGAGGGAACTCCACATTTACATACAGCATCCCTTTTTCTGGTTTAATTCCTCTTTGAAAACTTGTGTCCTTCCACTTGAATACAAAACATTTCCGATTGAATGAACACAAACGCACAGAAACCTTCGCACACCACCACCACAGAGCGTTGGTAGTCAACGCAGACAACAATGTGTCTTTCCCTCCCAAAAAGTATTTCCCTGCGAAAGGATTTCCTTCAGCTTTCGCACACATTTTCTTTTATTTATTCTTTTCCTTGAGAGCATGCTCTACATATCCTGTTTATCCTGCCATTTATAATCCTAACATTTTGTGTATATGCAACTGATGGGGATCAGGTGTATTGTTGGGCACGCCTACTTACCCCACCTACTGCACAATGTGCATCCGTTTTTACCCACAAACCTTTGTGAGGCCTCGAATCCTTGTGGATTCTTTGTAAAGAATATTTTCTATGCACACACACAATAGATCTGTTCCGTGCATGGATGGCCATGGGCGGAGAAGGGTGCATCCTCGAATGACAAGCATAGTTTCAGATTAAAATTGTTTGAAAGTTTTCTCAAGGAGTTCCGTCTCCGGTGCGGTTACACAAGTCGAAGTCTGAGTCAGAGTGGAGTTGGAATTTTTGCGGTGTTTCACTTGGCTGGGCTTGACTGTGGTGGAACAGTCGTAGATAGCAGCTGTTGCACGAAAGTCATTTGTGCTCGTGGTATCTGTGCTGATGGGTGGTGATGATGATTACAATGGTTGCACCAGAAATTTCACTCCGTTCGTCATTAGGGAGCGAAATCCAGCCGCCTTGCCTAAGTCCTTTCAATTGTTTTCTAATGAGCCTAGTTCCTTGCAAGCGAGAGGCTTTCTTTTTTCCCCATCTGCCGCGCTGGGAGGTGATGGAGGATACACTATCAGTGATATTAATTTTGAGGGTATTTTCCAGCGTTAAATGGAAGTTTTATTCTTCGTTTGCTTTCGAGAGAGTGGAATTCAACTAATTGGATAGTTAAGTAAAGTGGAAAAGTTACTTTCTGTCTGTCCGTCGAGTGGAAGGGAGGGGGTCTGTTCAATTTGTCATTGGATGGGGGGGCGTATGTACACAGTTTGTTAGGAAAGAAGGAGGAAAACTTTCTTTCCCTGCAAAAAGGCTGTGCATTTCTTTTCTATTTGAACAAGGGAGCTGGTGTAGGAATAAATTTGAATGCTAACAGCCAATTAGTTCCTTAAGAATAAGGGTTGCTCTGGAAGCTCCTGTAAAGTATTTTGGTTTGGTTTTATTTAATTTCAATTAGCAGACAGATGAAATGTGAAAAAATGAGCAGGGGTATTGCTTGAACTGTGTAAAGACCAACAGAGTAAACTGCAGTTTGCAGACGTCTTCAGATTCAAAACTTTATCCTGGGTAAAATGTTCTTCTTGAAGGTAAGCGGTGTATCAAAGGAGGCGCTATTATTACTGAGTCTCCGTGTCCGAGTTAAAAAGCAGAAGAATGTTCGAGATACAATCACAGTCAATGACAGAGCGATTCGACAGTAATGATTGACAATATTAACACTTCATTTGCATTCTAGAAAAAAAATGTTACGTATACGCAACCACGACGTTTCTGGGCCTAGCTGGAGTTGTTTACTTTAGGAAACCTTCTTAGTATACGCAGCCCACATTTACTTGATCTAACACAGACTTTGAAGTACTTGAGTGTATTTCCAACCTGTCAGTCACTTGATTGCTCTGTGAAATTGCTTTCTGATAAATTCCGGCTGAGTCTTGTTGCACTAAACACATCTGCGAGCAAGACATAGTGAAACTACAGATCACAAGCACAGGCAACCACTCCATGTACATAACTACCAGACCACTTAGGAAAGGACTATCTAACTAAAAAACCTTCATCCTTCAAATCTGTACTCCCACGACCAATGTTTGCACTGCTTCGTCACTCAAACACGATTCCATTTCAATTTCGCTACGCACACCTCACTCGCCAGACTCAAGTAGAGTAAAAAAAAAAATCGAGGAAATCTCACCGAAATAAATAAAACAAACAATTTCCCCAAAAGTAAACAATCAATTAAATGTAAAAGTCCTTCAAACAGATCCTTCTTCCTCGTTCACTGACCGTATAATCCTGTCCTTCAGAACACCCCCGCACAAATCAAAATCACCCACCAAAGTCCTCATAAGTTAGGAAAAAAAAAAAACAAATTCAAAAATCAACCCAGACATTCCCTAAACATTTACTTCCATGTCTGTGTCCGCCCCCTAAAATACCCAAACTACACACGCACGCACTCACTCCCCGCTCCCAATGTTCACTTTCTCTACGCCCAACAGCGTTCAACAAAGAAAAGCAACACCACTGAACAAGCATTGTTCAGACACAGGCTCCCACAACGCCCGCCACCACCATCAAAAATGAATCTTAAGTTCGCAATTGAAAATAACAAAAGGACATGTGACGCGACAGGACGCGGGGTGTAACCGAACCGGCAGACCCCTTCGGCGGTGTGTGTGTCTTTCGCCGGTGATATGGGTGATACGACGACCATGATGACGATGATGGCTAACAAAGTTGCGAACCACTGAAAAAAAAAATTCGATTATCCATTCAGTGGTACTTCTCTCCGGATTGAATCCTTCCAACTGTTTCACTTCCTTTTTGTTGCTTCTGTTGTTGTTATTCCACTCCTTGCTCATCTTTGATGTTCAGTGTTTCGATTTCGATTTCGATTTGTGTCTCGTACAAAAGAAAAAAAGCCAGACACACATTCACATGTCCTTTGAAGGACCAATGCCTCTTCACTGTTAAAGAAGAATCTGCCGGCAGCCCAGCAGCTTGCTTCAGCCAAAAAAAGGACGCGGCGAATGTAAACGTATGTGTACATACTCGTACATACCTTGTGCCAGTAAACAAGTGAAGTGAGAAACATTTCGTCTCCTTTTTTCGGGGAATCCTTTAACCAACCGACCGACAATGTCAATGCGGAGCAAAAAGGGGAACAGCAGGAACATGAAAACACGAAAACAGGGAAAATCCTTCGGGTGGTTCCGTAAATGGAACAACAAACGCTCAGAGATTAGATTCCAATCCGTTATGTGTGCCTTTGTATTGTTTTCTCTTCTTTTTTGTCCCGCGCTGGAAACGGGATGGCGCAGCGCACAAGTAGTAGCAAGCGTTCAAATGATATGGGAATTTACAAAAAAGCACACACTCCCACACACGAACCCGGCCAGAGCAACGTACAGGCAGGATATGTGGATATTGTGCCTGTCATCGCATGAGCATCCCTTTGAATATTGAATGCGGTGCCCTTATGTTCCTGCAGAGCAAGTGTGTAACAGAATCTGCCCTTCGGTGGGGTTATGCCGGTGGAAACTGAAAGTTTTTGAAAAGTCAGCTTATTGCACACGAGGTGGGAGAGTTTCATAGGTTGAGTCGGTCGTCTAAAATGTATTCGAACGGAGGGTCCCCAGCAGCGGAAATCGACTTGCATTTAAACGCGTTCGGTGTGACAGGATAATGCATATGGCAAGTGCACGGATTTGATCACTTTCGGACTTTTAAACTGCATTTGCATTGCATAGGTTTTGGGTATGCTGGCTTTATCTACAGATGCGAACTGATATCCGGGACGGTGTTGTACATTTTTGAATTTCACTTGGGAACGCTGCATGCTGGCAGAGATCCAATGGAATTTGAGATTGATTCGTAAAGAGGGATCTTTGATTGAATGAGTGCTGTGCCATTGATGTAACTGGTAGTGACGGGTCGATTGGCAAGATTAGGGATTTACTTGGCTTTTATTTGGAACTCAAGTGCCATTTGCTGCCCACTTAGTGGCCTTTGTAAATCTCGATTACATTTCGTCACCAGTTCGCCGACCTGTTATGTAGGTGCTGGCAAATATTTCAAGAGGGCAAAGATCTTGATCTCCAAATTGGAGCTCATCTGTCACCTGAGGCTTTACCAAGATGCACGTTGCAGGATTCAAAGAGCGCCAACTCCTTCTACGGTCCTTGACTGGATTGAAAATATCAAAATCACACCCTTAAACTGCACGAAAAAAAATTCATTGAACTTTAACTCAACAAGGACAAACGTGAATCCACCCAGCTTTGCCTGCTCCTAGAACCGTCAACCACGCCCACACAATTTCCCATTATAATACCATTCCAGACATGGAAATTCTTCAGTTTACGAAAGGAATGTCAAGCTATTCATTTTCTCCCGGGGTAAGACAGGACACACTTTTTCTTCATCTTCATTCCGGCGACACAAGAGCCGAGAGTGAGGGCAGCCACTAAAAACATCGCTCAAGGAATGCGTGCATCTTTATTCTGCTTGACACTTCATTACCTGTGCCACTTGTCTTCCTGCCTGGAGGTATCAAACACCACCACCCCTTCCATCGTTTTGCCACTATCTTGCGCGTAAATTAGATTCAATAATGTGAGGCATTTTTGCTACACACCGAATGACGTCGACAGCGACAAAAGACGACAATGGCGACAGGAACAGCTGGATTGTGTCCTCTTCAAGAATCGAGAAAGCATGTGGCCTATACTTTCATTGACATCATACTCTTTCTAGGTTGGTGGGTGTAATACTCCTTTCGTAGACACATAATTGAGTCATTTGTCACACGTCATCTGAGCTAAGGGTTGGGGTGGGTTACAGCACCAGAGGTGAGCAGTGGTGACTGGTATTATGTAACATTTTGATGTATCTGATGCTGTGTCGGGTGTGACAACATTGATGGGCGGTTGTTGGCAGTTTCCGTGTTAAACGGGTTAAGCTGGAGAGTGTTGTCATAATGTTACAAGGTGATACCCGGAAGTTAATCTATATTTTGCTTTTCAGGGAAAATTTTTGTCATTGGTGGTGTAAGTGTGGAACTAGGAGTATTCAAGACATCGACAGGACCTATCACAAACGATGCAAGACCACGATCGATGGAGAGAGAAGTGGCAAAATGGACTGCTAAACCAGCGAGTTCCGGCGGGGGAAAGAAACCTGCCATAAAATTGAAAAAATAATCAAAAGAAACCGGATCCTGTATTGAAGTTTAAATGAAGCACAGAAGCGCCGATCTCATCAATGATCGATTCGAAAAGAGGTGTCCACTTGGACTGAAGAACCAGCGTCAGAAAAGAAGTGAAGAGGAACCAGATCGTTTAATGAAGTTTAAAAGCCCTGGTCTGATCCGGTCCTTATTTAGTTTGCGTTGTAGATCTAGAAGATATAACAATAGGAGGCCGAAGGCATCGCAATGGATCTTCTCAGTCCTCTGACTGAAAGCGGGTTGTCTACACAAATCATTCTTAATTCAGCGGGTAAGCCAATTGAAATACTTTTCCCTTTTCCTTTGTTATTAATTGATGAAAAAAAAAGCCTTCACCTCTCGCCTACAGCTTCCATGAGAAACCACGAATTTCATTTCAACTTTTTCACATTTGCCAAATCCCGCCATCTGTCAAGTGGTCCTTCATCCCTCTCCACTCCATGGCTCAACGAATAAACTTTCACGCCAATGGCGCATACATATTTTGCCTGTTATCAACAATTTTCCCGTTAATTACATCTCATCAACAGCTAATTGCGCCATCATTGCACCGACATTTGTCCCTGTCACCTGTGGCAAAATGGATAGACAGTGAATCCAGCGAGCGAGGATAACGACGCGACAAAAAATCAAAAAAAAACATCCTTTCAACAAAAAACTCAAATTAGCACGTATTACCGTTGATATTGACCCTGCGCCGGCACAAAAGTGGAAAAGCTCTCCAGTTGACATCCTGCACACGCACATACACCCATACAACAGCAGCGACTGTGGAACTGCACATAAATATCCCCCCGCCCGGCCAGAAGTCTGCAATTGATTGATCGATTTATGTGTGAAACAAATTTTTTTTTTCCCCTCCCGTTGTTGTATGTCTCTTCAGGACAAAAACCACCCTAGACAGGAGGAACTTCCTCCTGACTCCAACCAGAGAGACTAGGGACGATGTTCAAGGAACAAAAAAAGTGTACGCAACTGAAGTCTGGAAAATTGTTTAATGGCTCTGATCTGATGGGTTAATGGATAACTTGTGTAATCTGTGATTATTTCAAATAACTTTCCACCCAGGCCGCCATTCCTTCCGCCCGCCGATATTCGATATCCTTCACTATCTAGATCTGGATTTGTGATTCCTTGTGCTGGTTTTTGTCAATCGAAATCGATGTAGGGCAAGCGGGAAGCCAGAAAAAAAGGAAACACCGTCGTCGTAAAAAAAAAAAAAAGCGACGAACACACCAGTACATTGAAACTGTAGGACATTGATAAAGGAGCTGAGCCAATGAATCACTTTGGGTCCTCTCATCCTTCAAGGATTTGTGATTTGTGCGAAAGATTTTCGGATCTTTGTGGAGGTAATTGAAATTTATCTAAGTCGACGAAGACGACAACGAAAACGACGAAGTTGCTGGTGGCGCTGCCGCTGCTCCTGCTTGCTGCTGCCACTGATGATGATGATGATGATGAAGAAGAAGACAGATGTGGGTGTTGGGGTGCGAGTAAGGTGTATATAGCTTGTGAGGTGACTTTGCAGGATAACACAGACGTAGACGATGGGCTCGGGCTAATATCCAATGGATTTGCAGGATAAAACATAGTAACCACAGTATGGCTGTGAATGGGAAAAGGCTGACTGCTGTCTGACTGGTGTTCCGTTCTGTGTTGAATCGGAAGATTGATGGGATTTTAATTATTTGATGCGATTGGGGCTCATTTGGTAAACGGCGGCGCGTCTTGAGTCCTTGTGAAAGAGCTCTAATGAAGTGGATTTATATCTAGAGGATTTACATTCAATGAAATGGATGAACTTTGTCAGGGTCAGATAGATACACTGTTGAGTCTTGGCCTTGGGTGGGATTTTGAAATTTGTCTTTGGATTGGATTACATGAGTGTTGGGTGGGATGACATCTTAGGCCTTGGTTGGAGTGGTTGTGTCCCGACTTTCATAAGTTAATACACTACGGTGCGGCATATCAATCACTTTGGGGTTCTATTTATAGGCCGCTTATGCTCACAACTTTCTGGTGTCTCATGGGACCTTAGAGAACAGTTTACAGTGAAACAATTTCCCTTGAAAAGACCAATCATCCTGTCGAACACATAGATATTATAGTTAATTGGTAAAACAAACAGTTGCTTTCATTGAATTTATTACAATTTTGCTCTAAATGCACCTCTCTAGACAACCACGTCAAACTCCTGTTCGGGAAAAGACCAGAATATAGAAAACACTATCCTCTGCCACAGCTTTGTGCTCTCTATTGAATAGAAATACCGACCACCACTGAGTCAAACGCCGTCATTACCTCCAATTTAGTCCCTTTTCATCCATTGCTCTGGCATCTTCATCTTAATGTTATTAAATATCCTCGACAACCGATTGGCAACTTAACACAAAACGTCGTTGTCATTCGCTTTCGCTAACCACAGCCCATTATCCGCTCTTCAATTCACTCTAACGAGCTCATCGTATTCATTGCACTAAAAACCTTCGATGCGAGCTCAAAATCCTTATATGCATGATAATTCAATTAAAATCAATTTTCTCCACTCACACAGTAATGGAAGGATATAAGCGACTTGTGACGAGCGCTTCTCTTCAAGGAGTGTACTGCATCCAGAGCAGATGATATATAAATTACCACTTCAACTTCAGTAAGGACCTCAAGCCTTTAGAGGATATCACTTATGTTGATGTGGCTGATGCCTCCTGATGTTTCTCTGGCACACAAACACACACACACTGTGCACAACGTGAAGGAGTGAGAGTGCACTTCATTTAATCACAAGGATATCCAATAACAATGAACGACATCATAAGTCATACACATGGAGCGATGATAGCATCTTCAACAGTGCAGAGCAGTAGCTGTGAAGCAGTAGGGCTCCTTAAGATGTCAGTTGAGAACAAGATCTTGATTACACACATGTACTACACCTACGCACAGGGAGCAGAGGGATGGGGATGGAAAAGATTATTAGTTTTGATGAGCGAACAGATGGGTTGTGGGTGGATTGAAATGAACTTAATGAACCTTTGTATGCACATGCACCTTTACATCGCCCTGCTGCATGCTAAGACTCTGAAACGGTAGACAAAATGACGTTAATTAAAATATCCTCCTAGAGTGTGTTGTGCTGCATTGTGCCACTAAAGTGGTTGCTGATGGTGGCGCATTGTCTTATCAGAGTGACGCAGAGATTGCATCGTGTATGTCGTAGGAGATTAAATCATTCACTTGACATTCGATATCCTTACTTCTGGCAAGGCGTCGGAGACCGATCCTGGAATTGCATCGCTATCTTCTGAGTGCTGTGTTTAACTAAACAGTTATTGTAATACTTAAGACCGCTGTGATGCTTTGAAAACTTAAGCCTCATTATGAGTTTTAGTTAGACGACACTTGAGCTTATCATAGAAGTGTTCTTTCGAAGGTTTGTTGTAACAAACTGCAAAGGGGAACGATGAGGTTGATTATAATCCTTTTGGAAAGCAAACTCTTAATAAGATGTGCAAGACAGTGTAACTTGCAGTGTCAGATCCCTAGGCATCTGAAGATCTCGAAAAGATGATTTCATTGCGACAACTTCAGCAGAAACTTCAAGGTTACATTCCCAGAACGCAATAACTGGGAACAGAACAAACCAACATTTGCCAACGAATCTCTTGTATGGTGCAAAGATGGATCCAAAACAGATGAAGGAGTTGGAGCTGGAGTTAACCGTCACAGTACTAAAATTTCCCTGTACAGCAGTATGGAGAAAAACAGTTCTGTATTCTAAGCAGAAATTCATGCAATAGAGCTACAAGTATGTATAAGAGAGGAGAACATAAACTCTATATCAAGTAAGAATATTGGCATTCTCTCTGACTATCATAAATACTATCCCAGTAGTTATTACCGACTTGTAAGCTTCAAACTAAATAATTTTTATCTATTTCTTTTCTTTTCCTTCTACCTCTTTTCTTCCTTTGCTTTTATCACTAATCCTTTGTTATTTCATTTTTCTTTCTTTTCTTCCAACCTAGCCTACGAATCCATGCCATGCCATGAGAACCAGCACCAAAAGAACCAAGACCATCAGATTCCCGCATCAACAGAGAACCAGTACCAACGGAGAACCAGCACCAAAAGAACTAAGACCATCAGATTCCCGCATCAACAGAGAACCAGCACCAACAGACTACCGACATCAACTGAGAAACGAAACGAACACATATCAAAACCAAAATCAAGGGCATCCTAAGGCCGTGCTGAGGCTGTAAGCATACCAGACCCCCTGCAATCATTAATCTTAAGTTGTTTGTCAAAGAAACCCCATGTCCTTAGAACAATTAATGTACTCCTAGATCTTAAGTTATTACATTACCACCAATAAAACTGAAAGAAAATACAAAAGATCTTGTCTTTTCCTTTGAGTTTCTTGACAAAATTTCAGGATTTCACGGATTCCAAGGTGAGTATCATTAAATTTACATATCACGAAATACTGATCCCCTTAAAATGGGTACGCCCAAAACCGCCCACAAAATGTGAAGAAATCACGAAAATGTGAAAAAGTCACAAAAATCCATGAAAATCTGACGTCACAGCAAAAAAACCGACTGAGAATTTACTGAAAATTTCTGAAAAATACCAGGCCACCAGAAATCCCAGAAAAGCAGTAGGTATCCACTATTTTCCCGGTCAGCCGTGTGGTATGCAACACAATTATTTCCGTGGAATAAATCCTTTCAGCCGTGTGGCATACCCGATTTTTTTTTTAAAAAATTTCCAATTTGACAGACAAATACCATTGCATACCACACGGCCGTGGATTTTTACGTTCAGCCGTGTGGTATACCCGATTTTTTTTTTGAAAAAAAATTCCAAGCTGACCGACAAATACCATTGCATACCACACGGCCGTGGATTTTTACGTTCAGCCGTGTGGTATACCCGATTTTTTTTTCTCTTGCTCTGACGTCGGTCGGTTTGGTGGGATTTCCGAGTTTTCATACTAAAATTTTTCTGGGGTACTAGGCGCCCAGAAAAAGCAGCAGGTATACCGCCTATTTTTTCGCGCCAATTTTCGCAGAAAAGCCTCAAAAAGCCTTAAGGAGGGCCGGGGCTGAAAAAATTGGGATGCAGTTTAGTGCGTTGAAGGTCGCTCTTCAAAATGAGGGGTCTAGCATTTTTGTAGCATGTACCGTTAAAAAGTTACAAAACGTGGTAAAAATTTAAAAAAATACAAGCTCAGGGTCTTCGGGGCGGAAAAAAATGCAAAAAATGTTTCTCAGTTGATGTCGGTAGTCTGTTGGTGCTGGTTCTCTTTTGATCCCGGTAATCTGATTGCCTTGGTTCTTTTGGTGCTGGTTCTCCGTTGGTCTCTGTTGATCTCGGGGATAGGTAGATTGCCAAAGCGCCTATGTCGTATGTTAAACACTTGACTTCACAGCCGCTCTGTCTATAGCAAATCGTAGACGGCAACACCATGATTATTGCAGTAATGCCAGGATGATCTGGCCTTTCCTGGATCTGAAGTAATCAGAAGCATTAATAATTGAAACGATTGATGGTCGCCGTGGCTCAGTGGTTAGTGAGTTGGTCTGCTGACCGAGCGGCGTGGGTTCAAACCCCAGCCAGGAAAACACCGAAAATTTTTTGAGTCGGCAATGAATTGTAGGTCCCTTCCATTCGTGCGAACAATACAACACGCAACAACATTTTTTGGAAATTGTTTCGTTTGCTTACTGATCCGTGGACCCGCTTCGTGTCTGCAAAAAATAGTTTAGTCAGCAGTGTTTACATAAATCGTTTAAGGCCTACCACCCCCACTCTCCTCATATTTATTCATAAGCTCACGAAAGATATTCTATATACCATTTCCCTAACAACGCCTCCTTAAAGCTAATCCTTAGCATTCCTTAAAATTTTAATTACACTTCCCTAATGTATGCTTGAAGACATCCCATCCAACCAAACTATCCCAAAACCACCGATTCAACAACCCACATTCTCATTCAAATTACAGCAAACAATGACTTACCGCCGAGAAAATCCCCTCGCTATGTCTCATTCCCTTTTGTCTGTTCCTTGGGACAACATTCCGCACATCCGTCAATTAGTTTAGTTAATTGTGATGCGAAGCACTATTAATTAACTCACATCACATATCCCCTCCAGATCTTAAGATGACACGAACATACATCTACAGCCATAACGTTCCACACTAGTGGCAGCGGTAACATCGGCATCAACAACCACTTCAATCCTTTTCAAGACATTCCACTCAGCTCTTCGCATCGTAATGAATCCTTAAGAACATTGTTTGCAAACTGCGAATCGTGCATAGAGCGGGCTGTGTATAGCTGTAGCGGTTGAGACCATGTCCTTTCCGTGGTAAATATCAATAATGTATGTAGCTTCAACAAGAACTACACGACTCGTGTGTCGGTGTTTGCGCCTTCTCGGTATGTGTGCTGTTCGCGCCCAGATTACTTAACCCTGGAGAGTTATTCAATTTGAATGAGGACTTTGATGAATCACCTGTGTGCGCAAGTATATGCACACACGCAATCCGCCTTATTTGAACAAAGGAATTTAATAACGCGCCCCTTTTTTCGGCGAACATCCTTGAACCCCGACTCTGTTAGATTCCGACAGGATTGTGCTTAAAATTCCAAGAGTTCGTGGGCTTATTAATTTTGCAATAACCTCAGGGACCCCAGCAAACAGGGGGACAGAGCTTTTGGGATGATTTAAATTTTTCGTACTTTCAACGTCATCTGTCACCCCGTGCAGGATGCAGGAAATACGAAAAAAAAATTGAATTATCCTTGCAGCAGACGGAGTAATTTGATTCGCGCGCATCATCTATCGCACATCAACGGAACGACAA
This sequence comes from Matsumyia berberina, assembly GCA_917880715.2. NCBI lineage: Eukaryota > Metazoa > Arthropoda > Insecta > Diptera > Syrphidae > Matsumyia > Matsumyia berberina. The sequence continues at coordinate 114,642,611 of OU862872.1, forward strand.
AAGGATCGCATTTTATGTATCGGAGGTGGTGTGGCGTAGACAAACAAGTGGGGCCCCTGAAATGAAAGAAGAACAGACAGGAGGATAAGTAAAAAAAAAAAAATAAGGAAAATAAAATAAAATGCAAATTTAAATTGAATCGGAAACATGCAGAAGAATGATAGCTCCGCCATACCTTCAGATGCGGACCCTATGTCAGTGTCACAGCCTTGGACGAATACCAATTTTGTCTTCTACAGAATCCTGTCGCTGGTTTAGTTGTTTTGTTTTCTTTAGTTTTTTTTCTTTTTAATAAAATCAAAATGAAAATTGATAGAAAGTTTTCTGCAAAAATAAAATTAATTTTTTTTTTTGTTTTGAAGAATTTTTCTTCAGAGGTTCTTCCTCCTACGAGGAATATCGGAATAGATACGTGGAATCTAACTAAATAGTTGATGCAATTTAAGGCGAAGGATGTTCGATGAACAATGGAATGGCAGTAATGTACTGTTGACGTGTATTTTTTTTAATTTCTTGTTGTGGAATGCCTGAAACAGTCGTTGGATATAGGAATGTCATAAGTATACAACATTGTGCCTGAGATTGAAAATACAAATTCAATTTGATATCGGGTTGAAGTTAATGGAAATATACATGCATAGATAGTAAGTGGTCGCCGTGGCTCAGTCGTTAGCGCGTTGTGCTGCTGACCGAGCGGCGTGGGTTCAAGGGGAATGACAAGCCGCCGGGAGTATAATCGGTCGTGAAAGAGCTTCTCACTTCGCCGTTCAGAGTCGGCAATAAATTGTAGGTCCCTTCCACTCGTGCCAAAAATATAACACGCACAACATGGGTGGTTGCGAGAAGCTAGGCCTTGGCTCATTCCGAGCTGTCGCGCCAGCTATTTATTTTTAGATATTAAGCCCTGTGATAAATTCAGACAATGACATCGGCGCTGAGATTAAACGAAGAATAACTCTTGCCAATCGCTGTTTCTTTGGGCTAAGAAGGCAATTGAGTAGCAAAGCCCTCTCTCGAACAACTAAGGTGACCCTTTATAAGTCCTTAATCGTCCCAGTCCTGCTCTACGGCGCAGAGGCATGGACTCTGTCTAAAGCGGATGAGGTTGCTCTTGGCTGCTTCGAGAGGAAAATTCTTCGGGTGATTTTTGGTCCCGTCTGCATAGACGGGGAGTGGAGGAGGAGATACAACAACGAACTGTACGGGCTGTACAGCGACATCGACTTAGCCAGAAGAGTGAAGGTCCAAAGACTGAGGTGGCTGGGTCATGTAGAGCGGATGGACACCAATGCTCCAGCTCGGAAAATCTTCGAATCCACACCCGAGGGTCAGCGCAGTAGAGGAAGAGGTCACCGCGACTCAGGTAGCGCACGCAAGTGGAAGGGGACCTCAACCAACTTGGCGTGCGAAACTGGAGACAGCTGGCAAAAGATCGAGATCGCTGGCGACGCTTGTTGGTTGAGGCCCAGGACCACGCCGGTCTGTAGCGCCACCTTAAGTAAGTAAGTAAGCCCTGTGATTTCAGCTATCTGACTTTGCTTTGCCAAATCGTTTAGCTATATCTACTCTCTAAGCATTGCTTGTCCAGCAATAGGTTCGTTCCGAGGCTGTTAGCTTCAGTTGGTAGAAATTTCTGCTTAAAAATCTTTAAGTACTACTTTCCCTCATCAATTAGTTTAACCCACGTCAACAACAGCAAACTTAGATTGCACCAAAATGATACTTAACTTATCAGACTCGGCGAACAATGCATCACCCTTACGTCACTCTAGCATCTTTCCAACATCACTCTACATCAACCCAGTTCAGTGACACATCTATACACTTTCTCTCTTCCTCTCTTCGTTTCCACAAAACACAAAAAAATAACAATGAAATCCTTTCATCCGGTTTCTAAAGGACCACTAAACATCTCCCACAAGCAACTAAACTTTGGTTACTTACTTAGGTTGTGCTCCTCCTTGTAAACACTACCACAATAGTGGCATTAATCACACATCCATTAGGGACACGACACAATTGGTTCCAAAAATCTCAATCGTAGTACGAGTGCAATCCATAATCTTCATCTTATCCTTCTCCCCGAAAATGTTCTCAAGAATTCAAACTTGAATAAATGTCAAGGACTCGAAGGCAACGAGCGTGGGTGGATACGTGTGTACATACATATATGTATGTGTGCTCTTCGATTTGTTTGCATTTATGATTCTGTCAGATTTTGTCCTCCACTTGGGGTTGGCATGTGTTTGACATTTGACAATTTTCACACTCTCCCAGTGGACAGGCAACATCAGACTACCACTTGTGATGTTGTTATCTAGCCATCCCTCCCCAAACTCTTGAAACAAATTTTCGTGGAATAGTTGCTCCTTGAGCTGGGAAAACTCTACAGGAGTGTACTCTTGTATGTGTATATGTATGTATCTCATCTCCATCACTCATCACTGTCGGGAATATCAAAATTTTGTGTTGTGTCGTCATCGTCAACATTGTCAGCATCTCATATTCGTCGGTCTGTGATGAGGGAGGTTGAAATTACTTGTCAGGATTTTATGTAAACGTTTCATGCCGCATTAGTGCGTGTATGTCGTTTTCTAATTTACAACTCATCATGGATCTTGCGTAAGTAGGTTCCTACAGTGTGGTGTCCCGACATCCAGAGGAAGCCAAAGTTTTCAGGATGAGTGTCTAAGTTGGTTACTGTGATACGCGAACCTTGAAATGGGTTGGATGGGAAGAATTACAGGGCTGTCATCCACCACATCAAGTTCAAAGTGCCTAGCAGCCATGTATTTGAAAATACTCCGAGCAACAGCAACGAACTCCGACACCACATTCGTTTGATTTCTGTTTTTTTTTTTTTTTTAATTTACTCGTCACAATTTACATTTTAATTTAATTTAATAAAACTAACTAAACAAAGTCAAACAGAATTTAATGGACAAATTTCAGGAGTGAGTACACGAGGGCCAAGACCATAGCCAGCACAGGCACTGTGGTTCCAGCGCCACTCTCATAACATCTGGAAATGAAAATAATTTGTTTTTTCATGAGATTATCCTTGAAAAGGGGCATTTGTAGGGTAAAACTTACTCAGCGGACTGTGTGACAGTAGAAATGTTTTGGAAGTCCGAGAAGCTCACCAATGCATTCGAGGTCAAAGTTGCCAAGAATGTAGCATTAATCTGCCTCTCCCTGGTGATAATGAAAGCACCAGCCGGGCTTAGATTAACCGGAGCACTGGTCGAAGTCGATGCAGCTGTGGAGGAACTAGACGCAGTTGTTGAACTACCTGTAGTAGTCGAACTAGAAGAGACTGTAGTTGTTGATGGTGCTGCAGTCGTTGTAGCAGCTACATCATCGGCTGGAACATATCCACAAATAAGCGCAAAGCTGTTGTAATCGGTGTCGAGGATTTTGAACGTTGTAAGCACACCTTGAAAGAAAAAAAATTCAAGAGTCAGATTGGAATGAACCAAACTGATGATGAATTTTTGCCTTACCACCAGATGAAACATTAAAAACGGCAGAGAAGATTTCTGGATTTGCTCCGGAATCGGATGCATTGTATATGACAGTGTTGGTTATGGTTTGGTTTATCCATAAGGCAGTTGGATCAACGCTGTATGTTACCTGTACAGTAACATTGTTGGTGTCATAGTTGATGATCATCTGGACGCACTCTTCGGTATTGTTACCACCACCGACTGGTTTACGAGCTGCTTCGTACCAAGTTCCCAAAAGCTAGAGATAAACGACGCAATTAAAGAGAAATTGAGGAAGGGGCCACTTTGCATAACCAGGATTAACAAAGAGCCTGGATTATAGCCCTTAACTAGAAAAACATTGTAAAGCGGAGGATTTAGAGTGCTAGCTTCTTGTGACGTATTCGTTGGCTTGCCTTGTTCTACATCTAGAATCTGCTTTGAAATAAGAAAACCACCCAAGGTGAGGTATCCATCACGTGATGAAACCGAAAATCAAATGCGCAGTAGGTGCTTATTTTTACTGATTTCGGCAAACGCCTTGGCCAATGAACGTAAGTCCATGAAAGCTGTTGGCATTCGATTATTCAAGTTTAGATTTTCACTTTATCAGGAGGCTTTAGCACTCAACCAAATTAACTTTCTCTTCCACACGTAAGTACTTGGCCATATCTTCCCTACTATCACTGGCATTTAGCAAACATCAGAAAGGATATTTTTGGCTAAGCCTGGTTTAGGACCATCAAAAGCATAGAAAAAGAGTTTAACGAAAAAAAAAAAATTGTAAACCAAGTTCAAATACTGCCTTCACAAATTTCAAAACAACACGAGCTTGCATCGTGGCACTATAAGCCCACTCACATGAGTTAATTTAATTTTTCGATGAGAGGCATTACAAATCCATTGATACCACATGATGAAATCACAAATCACTTGCCCTAAATCCTGCCTGGTTTTTCCCCAAATCAATCACACTTTCGATCACCTGACAAATCACAAATTAATCACTGAACACACTCACCAAAGTGCCATTTACTGTAAGGGGTGTTGCATTTTGACAGGAAACCGCAGGAGTCTGAGCAACAGTAACATCAGATAACAGAAGAAGGCACAACGATGCCAAAGCTAAGTGTAATCCTTTTGTGCAAGCCATTGTGGAAAGTATTTGGTGTTTTTTTTTTTGTTTTAGTCCTTTTGGTGTCCTCGCGATCGGATATTCCGATATTTCGAATAAGTCGGCAGGTAAAGTTCAACTGAGAGTAATGTTAGCATGTGTTATCACATTTATACTGGTACCGCAGTGGGTTTTAGATAGCGAAGCCGAAGAAAGAAAGAATACGCCCCTAAAGGGGTGATCGGTGATTTCTCATAACAATTCATCATTAGCCGATGGGTGGTGAGTGGAGGGATTTTTTTTCGGTTTTTATCGTTATCTCTTGTAGGTTGGATAGCGAAATGGTTGCGCGTAAGGTGTTGACTGCTGTTTGCCAGATATCGGATATTTGTACTTTTTTTTTTTTGAATTTGCACCTAGGAGAAGTTTTTTTTGGAATTTGAAGACGAGAAAAGGCTTTTTGATGCGTTTTGCTTTTCACTGCAGCGGTACATCAAAGTATGTGGTTCGTAGATATAGCAAGGGACGCTCTAGCTCACCAGTGTGCCTTACTAGAAAAACAAAAAAACTAATGAACGTAACTTAAGCGTTATGAAGAGTTTCTCTGTGGTAAAAACGAGCTAAAACTAGACGATGTTTCTGAAAGTACGCGATATGACAAAAGTTGTTAAGAATTTTAAGAACACATGACTGCGGTTTAGATAATGATCTGCGACTGACGGTTTTCGACAGTGGCAGCAGAGAACCACCTTGATGCATCGAACACAATTCACGTCGATAGATCTCAGCCAATATGCTAATCCAAGGCCTGGTAACCACATTGAACAATTTACTTTTTGCAGCCTGAGGAGTAAAGTTCGACAAAACAAAATCAATGTCCATCGGTCTTTTATGCCGGATCGAAACCCTGCAGAGGAGGACTAGTCTGAGACGTGCCTTGAGAGTGTTTTATAACACCAAGATGGATTGAGCTATTGAAGTACGACAGACATACTACTACCTTAAGAAAGTTTGGAACTTTATCAAATATCTCCGAGTATCAGAAGCTACGTATCTTCTCTACAACGTCAGTGTATAGTCATTCGTAATGCACAGCAGCGAAACCTGGAAGGTAACGGGCAGTGTATTCAAAAAACTGTGAGTGTTCATTGTTCCAAATGGTGTTTATCGCCAATCGGGAAGAAAATGTGACGAAGCAAATGGAATTGGGTGTTGAGACGGAGGCGGCGAAGATGGGTTTAGCGGTCAATGAGGGGAAGACGAAGTATATGCTGTCAACAGGAAAGGACACTCAACACCGACGACTCGGACAGAAGGTCATTATAGTTAAGGACTTTGTCCTTGGTGGCTGGGTCACGAAGAGCGGACGGACATTAATGCTCCGGCACGAAAAATCTTCGAATCCACACATAGTAGAGGAAGGCCGCGACTCAGATGGCGCATGCAAGTGAAAGGGGACCTTAACCAAACTGGCGTGCGAAACTGGAGGCAGCTGGCTAAAGATCGAGATGGCTGGAACGCTTGTTGGTTGCTGCCCAAGTCCACCCCGGACTGTAGCGCCAACTTAAGTAAGTAAGTAACTGGAATTGGGTCAGTAAGGGGTAGATTCCATTCGATTGTTAAGAGTGCAAACAAGAGCAAAATTATAAAAAAAAAATCATAAGCTGCTACTCTTGTAGAAAAACTGTTGTGCCTAAGATGCATTATAAAAATTAGATAAGAATTTATTTTCAGAAAAATCAGATAAGCTTAAGTAAATTAATAATGACATGAGTGCAGATGTATCTCCAAGTGGCACGCATGTACTCGTCTGTGTACTATCTTCTTGGTAACGAGCTCGAATCGTACTTTCTTTATGTATCTCACGAGAGAAAGTGGAAGTCTATTATGTTCCAAGTCTAACCTAATGATTACGCTCGGTATCGAAGAAATACCTCTAGATCGCAATTTATGCCTCCAATTCACCTTACACCTTTCATTTTAATTATAACTAAAACGAAAATAGTTCCCTTCCGACAAACATAATCTCCAAGTGTTGAACGCTTTCCTAAACCCCTTCTATATAGTTCAAACTATTTACCTTCATTTTGTTAGAAGAAAGAAATTCTTCAAGGTTACGGCACGCTTTCATAGTACTCGTATGTCTGCATTGTCGGAGCTACGATATTATCTTTTCAAAAAAGCAAATGTTTACTTGTTCTACCCCGAGCTTATGATAATGAAGTTAAATATAGACGACGACACTATTCACCTATAAAACACTGCTTACGTGTAAAATATCGATATAGGAATTTGGGGAAATTACTTAAAATAATCGCACCCTTATACGCATTAAATGAATCATTTTTGGTCGCATTAAGACTGTGATTCAATGAGAGGGTGGTTCTACACCGTGAGGCTCACTTGAATTGGAACAGCCGATATAAGAAAAAGAATGACGAAGCCGGTTTTATCAGCAAAGTAGACAGAGTGACGTGAATTGTCTCTTGATCATCTCTGAAAGAGATGGAGATTCTAGTAGAGACATTCACCTAACACTTATGAGGTAGCGACAAGCTAACCATGTTGTAGACTGGCATTGGGATTTTCTTTCAGAGTCCAGTGGCTTGAAACCATAATGGCCTAATAGCCTACTACAACTCTGGAGAAGTCTGCAGTAAAATGCTATAAAAAGCCTCCAAGTGGCGTTCATTGGCATTGCGAGTACTCTGAGAATTTTCCCAACTGCTGCACTTCAAACTATGATTCACTTGGTGACAATAAATACGATATTTTTGGCATTAGTTAAGCCATTAACGCGGATCTGAGACTGTGAAATAGAGTGAAAAACGTGAAGTATGAAAAGATTTGAATACTTTTTCGTAACCTCCCGAGCTGTACTGGTACGGTTGTCATTGAAACTGACGTAAACATAGGCTGCAAACTTTCAATACATGAGTGCTTGAACTCTGCGAGTAGTCATTATTAATGATTCCATCTGGATCTTTATGGACGGGTCTAGAACAGCCAGAGGTCAAACTCTTTAGCTGGAGCTAATGAAAGAAGGCTCATGGCTAAGAATTTGCTTGTTCATAGTGATGACTGAAAGGCGGTTATTGGTTGGATGTTTGAGCTCTTCAGCTCCCATTAAAAGAGACTCTGGCATACTGCCTAACAGACAGTGACCACTGATGTATCCAACTGTGGAGTTAAAGTTTCGCTATTTTATGGAAAGAAGTCCGATATCCCTGCAAGCCTTTTTGCAGGTGAAGATGGCAATGAAAATGCACTTCTCTTGAGAAAAATATAACACTCACAACCTAAATGATTCGGAGAAGCTGGGATTTGGCCCACTTCGGGATTTGACACCAACATTTTTGTTATGTCCACGTGATGAAGGTCTAGGGGACAATTAGCACAGTAGCTCATAATTGTAATCTAGGTTAGTTTAGGATTTAGATCAACTAGGTGTCAATATAGATTCACTTAGGCACAAGGGCTATTGTGGTACCAAGATAAATCCCTCATCCTTTCTTCAGTTTCATTCTACTCAAGCTATTAGAATGAGGCGAGCATCGGTCGTCGGAGATGGTATCCACGGGAAAGTGAAGAAATTGCTGCTTCGTTCGGAGCAGCCCGTGGCCATTTTAGTGAAAGGGGAGTTTTATTGCATGGTCGCCCCGCAGAGCCGTAGTTTCTAAATCGTTAGGCGCAGAGAAAAACTTCCTAGAGCAGAGCTGTAGAAAGGGAAAGTTCCAAGAAATACAGCCCTTACTCCACTCCGTAGCTTCAAAAACAAGGGAGATATCGATTTTTTTTCGAATTCCAACCAAATCGGACACAGACCTCTTTAATCGAAGTAGAAAGTTCTTTACTTTTTCGTGGAAATTTCCAATATCAGCGACAGGATGCAACCTTGTCGGACACCACTTTGGATGTCGAAATGTTAACCCTACATGGGGATGTTTTATCCGGAAACCTTTCGTCTTTATCTTATCGACGTCTTCCAATTGTTTGGCTTGACAAGTTGAATCGTTTTTTTTTTGACGTAATCAAACCGACTTCGAGTGTTGCTCAGATATCAATTCACCAAAAGCCTCATTTCCCTTGTCAACCTAAATATTTCTTGCGAAAACTCAACTCGAACTCCGAGCAGATATCTACAATTTGTCTTGTTCTGCTACCAAAAACACACACACACACATTCAATATGGAATACAACGTGCAAAGAATTTCATTCGAAAAACAATTACTGATAAAAAGTTAAATTAAAACATCGTAATTAGGCGGATTATCATTTGTCTGATATCACACATGTGTTGGTATTTGTATCTCATTTTGAATCACTCCTTGTGTCGTCTTCGCAGATAACAAATGTCGGTTCTTTTTTTTTTTCGTCCATTTGTCGATGAAAGAATCGTTTAATGAAATGTTATCCATTTAACAAATTGTTTTGGCATTAGTAACGATTTAATGACAAAGTTTAGTGCGGTTGATCACAGGATAAAAATAGACTCCTGGTCACACTGTGAATTGGGGAATCCTAACTGGGAAGCAAACGTACACAGTCGTAGCTATGACAATGTACTCGCAAGGCGTAATATCTTTGTTTGTTTCGGTTGTATTTATCGGCTTGTTATGATCCGTATATTGTTACTCATTGTTATCAAAAACAACATCAATTGTCCTTTCATTCGTTGAAAGGTTGAGAGGTTTGGTCGGGAGGCTTACGTAGGTGAACTATTTTCTCTTACGCAAAAACGTGTAATGAATCCAAAATTAGATCTTAATCCCAAAAGGACAGTCGGTGTTGGCCGATAAGCCTACCAAATTGCTATCGAAACAGATTATGGCACGTAGTTAAAAGTTGCTCCAGCAACCGTATAATTACAATCGAATAAGGATATTCCCGTTGAGTTACCAAGAATCTTTGTAGGGCTTAAGAAGAAAAATCTGTTTTTCTTCCACAAATTGGAACTCCAAGTTGGCTTCAATCATATCTTAGGTACACCCACCACCCACCCACCCACCTATCTATTCGCACCCAGTGAAGTTCAATTGAACTGACAACTGCTTTCATTTTTATTGCTTTCAATCAAATCTCTTCGAGCCTCATTCGTTATCGTTTTATCATTAAGATGTATTGTCATTTTAAAAACTTTACGAATGTACCTGCACTTCTCGGAATCGAACGATTTATCCCTTATCACTTTTTTGCTGGTAATTTTGGGACTCATTCGGTAGCTGATAGCTATTGTTGGAGTGACACGTTGTTGGAGGTTCTTTCTTTTTGACATGGAAAAATTAATTCATCTTATCTGTAAGGCAGAGGTATCTTATCTTTGGAGAAATATTGAGTCATAGTGGAAGATATTCGAAGAAAGAAAGAGAATCGTGTGGTGTATTCGATTCAAGGAAAGAAAGATCAATCGATCGCATTTGTTTGTCAAAAATGATGGAGTTTCTGAGTCATCTTTGGTATAAACAACTTGGGTAGAAGAAAAACCCAGTGAAAAAATGTCGCTAGATAAGCCAAGGGAAATGGTTGAAGTCCCTATCTCTCTATTCACTTTACTGTACTAAAGAAACTTGTCATACTGAAAAGCGGATGAAATGGCTCTGCCGACTGACTCCCTGCTAATATCATTGCAATATAGAAGCCTCCTTCGCTTCATCAGAAGCTCCAATTGATTCAAAGAGTAGGAAAAATAATTTTTGAACGGACATATCATTGGTCTAAGTGCGTTGGCTTTAGCTGATAGCCACCTCAACCTAGCCTAACCAAAGAGAAGTCCAGAAAGTCTCCCATTCAACAAAATAGACGCTAATCTCCTCACGGACTTTATCACTAAACACACTGGGCAGTAGTCCATCGGACACGTACTGACTATGCTTGGAAGATCAAGAAACTGCAAAGCGTATTTTGTGCGACTGTCTCGCCATAGATCGCTGCAAACTGAAGCATTTCGGCAAACACTATCCATGATCTCGATCTTGTTCAAATGCTTCCTCAGTTGTATAAAGGAGAACTTTGCTTGACACAAAAGAGATCTTTGAAGTTGGTGGTGAAAATAGTATGTTAGCGTGGTTGCTACTGAAAGATCTACCGGCATTGTAACATTTCTTGCAACCATCTGTAGAATGGCAGTGCTAGAGTACAGTTCATCAATGGCACCTCGAACCTGTCAACCCAATGTGGGAAAGAAAATCGTAGCGCAGGACTGTGAAAAAGGGCAGCGCTTGCATACCCAAAACGGAAGAAGAGCTGATCGCTCAAGGAAAAAGTGGCGCACAACTACTGTCGAAGAGGAGTCAAAATCATTTCACAGCTAGTGAAAATGGAGGTTCAAGAACCGTAGGCATGGTAGATGCTCGAAGACCAACAAAGTAATTAATTTTCGTGTTCAGCCATCGTCACCACTCATTAGAAGTTTTCGATTTAATTGTAAACGAATTTCTCTCGGCGGAGTGTCTAGGAATAGACGGTGCTGCCGGGAAAAATGTAAGGTGAATGCCGCTGATCGCGACGGACGAGACAGAGAGAAAATCACGCGGTCATTCAACACATTGCTAGGACCGAGAGCCACTCTGATGGTGATTCCGCATTGCTAGATTCCTTGAATACATGTCCCAAACCTGACCAATTCCTACACATATAAATAGAAGTCATGGGGACAATCGACAAAGATAGGGTGGATTGACCTAGGGAAGAACTTCTCATATAGGCAGACACAACTCGAGGTGCAGTGAGAGACTGTGGTTCGGAACAGTGATACGATCTCTTGATCAGCCAAGGCGTAGCTCCATACAATTAATGTTGTTCGTGTTTCAATTTTCGCACGATGAGAAGGGACCTACAATTTATTGTCGACTCCGAACGGCTGTGAAGCTGTTTCATGACAAATTATACACTCGAAGATTTTTTATTCCCCGGCGAGAGATGCTGCCGGGAAAAATCTTCGGTGGATATGACTGCGACTTTAAGCAAAACAGCATTCCAACGCACTAACCCCTGAGCCACAGCTACACACTGCATATGCCTAAGGTCTGTGGAAATTGTCATTTCCTGGATCCAGAAAATCCTTGACAGATGCCTTTTACTACAACTGAAGTTGTTTATCATTTGCTTACACGTACTCCAGCGCCATAATCATGAATCTGTTTTCTGAATTAAGATCATAACACTTAGGTACACATGTTTACCTACGACATTTAGCAAGTAGATCTGAAAAACCGTGTTATATTGTTGTACCTAGTGCTACCACCCTATCAAATTTTATTTCACCCATAGATACAGTTTTCACCTAGTTAAGCAAGAAATCGTCAATAATATCTAAACTTGTTCCAATGATAACTCATTTTTCCATGTAATTCCCCAAATTGGAATCCAATTAACGAAATCAAAGTAACAAGAACATAAGAAATCGGAAGGCCTTATCAAGTGGCGGCTTATAACATGAGTTATGATTCACTCGGTTTACAGTCTTTGCCTGATAAGTCTGGGAGCGCATTATACCCGAGGAAATAATAAATTTGAAATAAAATTTAATGACTTTACCTACAATTTTCAGATTAAGTCTTGTTTGCCTAGGTAAATGTGTGTGTTTGGGTTGATTCATTTACTCAGGTGAATCAGATCTTTTCGAAATGAATTGAAACGATTTTTGCTTGTCGAAGTGTATGTGCTTTTGAAATCTAGGGATCTATGCCCTTACAAATGAAGTCGTAAAAAGAGGTCAGGCATGATCTTTATCAGTCAGGTCGCATGATTCAATTGACAGATAAGACGAGCGCAAGAACCGATAAAATTGTGCATCAACAGCCAGAACTGAAAGGCGTAGTAAAAGATAACAATGGAGACAATAATAGACGCGTCTAATTTCAGTTGCCCAAAAAAATGCACAGACAGAAGAATTGGAAATCTTACCTCATTAAGTGCTGACTAGCAGACAATGTGACCGACAGCGTAGGCTGATGACATCATGTCAATATGACGACAGTATGGCGCAAGAAGCATCTTCTTCAAGAAAGAATCGAACTCGGAGGCCAATATAAGGTAAAAGGAAGAAATCCCAGTAAAGTGTAGGGCGTGACGAAACTATCACAATCTATCGCTGTAAAGCGTGACCTCAAAAATCAGTTAAAATGTTCCGCATGCGCCTCAGAATTTTAGATTTAGCGATCCCCGATGAGATATACTTGGACTGAAAGGGGCGCAGTATTATGCAACTGAAACGATCCATTGGACACTTACAGCTTCTTCCTCTGATATACACAAAAACTCTTTTAATAGTCAGAACTGTAGGCAGAGGTTTGGTTTGGGATGTACATATGTTGGGAGGGATCTAGGGAAGGTGGAAACAATTCTGAAGTTGACACTAATGTGCGTGTGGTCTGGCGAATTTTCCTGTTTCCTTGGTGAAGGCCAGGATGCTGCCGATTCAATTGTACTTGAAGAGCAGCATTCACTTTACCAATGAGCAGGTCCACTCAACCGATAAATCGAGAACAGCTGAAAAGTCTGGAGTAGGAACGCTCATGGCGAGAACGACACAGTAGGATCTAACGAGCACTTTCCCCAGTGCCAAAACCCCCATGCGGAGGTATTGAAGTGCCGAATATCGAAGTTCTAGCAGGCAGTGGATGCAGTCTTAGTCATTTAAGTTCCTAAGGTTCCACAGCAATTACAACATCCTGGTCGTCAAGATACTGTGCCTGAATTCCTCAATCAGCAATCCTTGAAAGAACATTTCCTCCACATTTCGACTACTTTAAGTTGGTCTAGCACCGACATCCACTTCCTTCTCTGATTTATAACATCACATCGACTCAGCATCACAATCGATTGCTTGACTCTGATCACATCCCATCGAGACAGACGTCTATAAGTGTGTAAAAATCCAATGAAACGGATTTCATTCGCCAGATCCGACAGACCATTTAAGACGTTATCGCCAATTGCCATCGTCTCACATTAAAGCCACCTAATCCCCACATAGCTCCCCTTATTGCTTTGCCGTCACACTTTAATGCACTCAACCAAGAGCACCCGCTTAAAGTCCTTCACACTATCGTCAGCGTAGTGTTCGTCATCATCAGTTAGGAACTGAGAACTACCCCGAGACGAGGAGTCAGTTAATCTTAAATGCTTCTTGCAGTTTTCCTCGGCGGAGGGAGGATTGGGTTATGTGAGCTCGCATCATCGTCATTCATGCCATCTACAGGGCAAACGTGATCAGAATAATTAAGCACCGGGACGGGACACCTAGTGTAATATTTTTGTATGTTCCCCTAGTTTTTTGCCATCCTGGCGTTGGTCGTCGTCGGTGCAAAGTATTTCACTTATTTTCCTCTCTGGGGTTGGGTGGTTTCGGACACTGCTGCCGGCCATCGCCATTTGCAGCTGCTTACGTCCTGTGGTTTTTGCCGTGTTTCCGATGTCCTGTGCTCGGTTTTACTCCTGTCGGGCACCTTTTGTTTTCTCTGCACACATGGAAGGTGGCAATGGACGGTTGTTCACTTTGATATTTGCAGAAGGACACTGGGCGTGTGGAGGTGGGCAGGAGTAAAAATGCCGAAGAAATAGCGAACTGAAATAGTGTTTCGTGCGTGATGCTGATGATGAGATGATACAACGACGAGGACCTGAACAACTAGGAGACCAAAGCCACCAACAACTACGACAGCTGTCACAACAAGCTGTGGCTCTTTTTTAATCGGCTACTCAAGGGAGCTACTCGGCGAATTGCTTAGAGGGTGGCCAAGCTAGTGGAGGGTGCTACACTACACACGCCAACTCGGTGTAAGTTTAAAAATTAATGTTGCATGCAAGGATGTGAAATGATGTGTGGACTGGGTCAGAAAAATGAACTAGAATGCATGATGAGAATTTCCTTTTTTTCCTTCCTAACATACGTACATAGATCCTTCTTAAAGGATACTCGAGAGAAGAGATGAATTATTTTTCATCTTCAGCTGGATTAAGCTTGCTCACTTGATTGTTGTTCACTGACCCAGTTTTCATGTGTGAGTACCTGCTTGGAATGAAAATATTTTGAACCGTACTCCAAACGGGTGAGGATAGGTGTTACAGCATGAGAATTAGAATTGGTTGTATGAAAGTGAGGTCATATGACCAATCAATGGAAGCATGGAGCTAAGAAAAAAAAATTTTTCAATTTTGGAAACTCTTAGGGCGAGGAATATAGGAAGGCCACATCTAAGATGGCGTGCAAAGAGCATTTCAGTCGACTTGGTGTCCTTGAGTGGAGGCAAGTGGCTTATAATCCAATTGTCCGTCAGCTCGGAGTAAGTTTCAGTAGCCAAGGTGAAATACTGAAGAGTTGAAGAAGTGTTCACCGAGTATTGTCGTTCTGCTTCTACTGAGGCAAGTCAATTCGGCCCCGTGCCAGCGAAGTCCTTCTAGGTTGTGGCTTTATTCTCTTATTGTGACGCGGGAGTATGCGGGAGTATGGAAACATGTTCAATCTTTTATCAGAAAATCGATGCCAATGGTAAATTTCAGTATTTCCATGGACTCAATGCGAGTGATCGACTCAGTTCCGATTCTCTTTCAGCTGATTCTTCGGCCTCCTCGTATTTCCTTTCCCCAACACTTTGAGATACGACACAATCTCAACTATATGTGACGATTTCTATCAATTTTTTTACGCTCAAGTTCATTTTTATGATTGTTCTACTTGGCTCCTCTTTTAAGTGAATTCTCAAATACGTTCCACAAACTACATGTACCCCACCAACTAGCACTACCAACATATATGTGTCAGTATCAACAACTAAAATCAAGTGCTTATCATCTTAATTACCAACTCGAAACTGGACAATATCAAGATGATCACTCATTCTCAAGTGGGCGCTAATATAGTTTCCTGTCGGTGGGTATATTTTTATTTTGCCGCTAATTGGTGAAGTAAAGTGTACCCTTCCGATAAGAGAGCAGGGGAATGCGTATTCAAATTCAATGAAGCGGATTATACCAGAAGTGCAAACACAACTTATGTACTTGAACTCGAACTACTATTGAAGGTGCGAGGTCTGCCGCGTTAGTTCATAGAATTTTTTTCACTTTGGCGGGCTCACTTCGGTAGAGGAAAATCTCGACCCATAATAGCGTTTATCTAATCGATGTGCAATTTCACTTGAAATAACCAACCACGTGCGACCATCATTTTTGTCGCTTTATGTCAATAAATTGAAGAATTATCACCGGTTATGACATCTATCTATGACGGGACTTGTTTTTTTTTTTCATCGAGGTTATCTCCGCGTGCAAATAAATCAATCTACTGCGTGTAGGTAATGAACTTTGGTTACCTTTGTCGATAAGTTTATGTTTTTATTTTTAGGTATATCAATTGAATAATTTTAGGGCGAATGTGGCTAGAAGCAGCACAACCAACGCACTCAGTGGTAGTTCATGCGACACGGAGCTGCACCTGAAAGTATAAAATGTAAAGGAATGATTTTCTAATGAAAGTATTTGGCATACCTCGGGCCTTGATAGACCAAGTTCATGTTGTCAAAGTCCGCGTATTTAGTAGCAGCTTGGTTCACCGCAGCGTAAATATCTTCTTCTGCAGTGTTTTGATCGCGGAAGTACACAAATGCTGCTGCAGAGTTTTGCCACACTGAGACGTAGCTGCATACTACCAAATAGTTTACGTAGTCTGTGTCCAAAATTTTATAGACCGGAACAGGAACTAATATGAGAAATATTAAAATTCCTTAAATCGTTGTCGTAAAATTCTCGACGATAAGGTTATGGTAGGTCAGATAAATTGTCTAGGCCCTAGATACTAGGCTTCACGTGGAGACCGTCGTGCTTCTTTGAATGCCATTATTGAAAGTACAAATTCAAGCTGAAAAAATCTTCAAATTCACATTTTTTTGCGAAAGCTTTTATCAATGAGATGGAAAATGGCTTCGTTTGGGTTATTTTAATTAGAAGGCTCTGCTTGTCACATGTCACATTGAAAACGCCCGCAACATACACATATACATATGCATCGCAAAAGTGCATGCACCATTTAATAGACTTGGAATCACCGACAGTACGGTCCAAGCTGACAGAGGCGACATTTCCCTATGGTTGGCTTGAGGCCATAGGGACGTTCCAGGCAAACTGGCAAAGAAAGGAGTAGGTCAGAATCTCTCTGAAAATAAGGAGGAGCCGCCTGCTTGTCTAGAATCGATAATGTTTTGTTTTGATCCCGAACTCAGTAGAGAAGTGAATAGCAGGGTAAAACGGAATCAACACTGGTTTTTCGCCGAGGCAAATCTGGCTTAACCTGGACATAAAAGAGAACGAGAAGACTGCTTTCTATCAAAAGGCGGTGGTTAAACTCTATGAAAGGAGCCCTCTAGGAGCATTGCTTGATAGGTAGACATGCTATCGAAATGGGGGTCCTCTGAAGAACATTGGATGACCCTACTCTCTATAATATTAAAGGCATTTTCTAGGTCTACTAGAGCCGCTAGATCAGATTTCCTGTGATAATGGCCCTACATAGGATAAAGCAGTTTCTATTAATTCGCCACTTCGATAATTGTGCTAGTATTAACATATGTCACACACATGGTGTGACATTTCGCAATCACACACATGGTGTGCCTTTAAAATTAAGAAAACCAAAAACTGAAAGGCATGGCCGTGGTATGATCCCGTCTTTCTACCTTAGGTATAACTATTGCATTCACTTTCCTCCTGGTCAGTGGACAAGCAATATTTAAAGATTTGTTGAGGCTGTGCCTGATTTTGTGCGGTCAAAACGATCTGTTCCTATTAATAAGATGCTCTATCCTGTTTGCCTCTTCATGGTACCAGAGTACCATACCAGAGTAACATATAACCCACAAGGGTTGTCAACAAATCTTGACTGCTTTCAGCCTTAGTATCGTCGACCTTTCTAATGAACATATGTAGTTCGGAATGACGTCTTCCTAAGCTGGAATCTTGCAAAGTCTTTAAGTCTTATTGTTGTCTGCGATCGAGTCAGAATAATTATCAAGATTTTCTTCTAGGTGTATTTTAGATGGAACAAACTCTCTAGAGGGCTCTAATCACAATTTTTAAGTTTTCTGCAGGTCTATCAATTCTCTTTGGATCGTAGCTACGAACAAGCTGATCTCTGCTGGGGTTTATGGTCTCAGTTCGAACGCGTGACAGCTCTTGGAAAGACACCAACAGTATTGCAAGCAGAGCCCCACGCTATTGAACTGTGTGCAAGAGAATGGCTGCGGAGAAGAAGCCAGGGAACCCGCATATAGGTACCTCTTTTCAGACAGCGAAGCAGCACTATAAGCCCTTAAATCCTATACGGTAGGTTCCAAGCTTGTCTGGGACTGTCTTTACGTCCCCGAAAGTCCTGCAATGGTAAATAAGGTTACCGTATCGCATGACATGAAGGTTTCGAGGATAGCGAACTGGCTGACTCTGTGGCGAGAAGAGGCGATTCTGCCCGCTCCTTGGGTGGTACCACAAAATGGGGTTCGGGAGGTACCACCCAACAGTGGCTACTCCAGGATAACACAATAGAAGGTCAACAGACACTCTGACTACTGGGCCAACCTCCAGGGCCTCAGACAAGCGAAAAAGTTCATCAAACCCAACATATACAAGACCAAGACTTTAGTTGATCTCATCAAATACGAGATAAGAGGCTATCTAACGGCACATTGTTCACTCAGATACCATCTGCATAAAATTAAATTATCAGTTCTGTGGAGAACAGAATGAGATCGCGAAATTCTTAAATTCGAACCTAAGGCTATACTGAGGTTTATCAAGAGGCTCATTATAACCTCTGGTTAAACCATAAGGGTGATCACAACAGACCTCATAGGTCGCAGCGCGTATTTATGGCAGTGCGTATACAGAAAACGTTAAAATACTGCATGACCAAAGCTATCAGCGAAACAACCCCTTGTTGAAGGTTTGCTGATACCTATAGGTATGTAGAAGGGTATCAGTATCAGGTTACCGATAGCGGCACCCTATCTACAACTCTTAATTTTTCAACTTGTATGACATAGAAACAACTAACAGCTTAGGGATTTGAAAGGCTTCAAACTCCTTCGGATTATAACAATAACGGGTCTCAGAAAGATGCTTGAACCGGCCGCGGAAATCTATTTTTGGAACCATCCCTTCCTTTTGCAATCAAACAATTGCATCTAACTAAACAAAGGTAAAAACGTGTCTACGTACGCACCCTAATAGCCCTAACAATGACACACTTTCTTCTGCACTAGATACTCACGATAACCGTAACTGGTGTAAGTTATGGTGTAGTCCGAGATATTGCTCGTGTTATAGTTAACAATATACTCGTATCTGCTCTTGTTATTCAGTGCTGTCAGTTCGGTTGCATAGGTTTGAAAAACTATTGCAGTTCCATTCATGTACGAAATATCCATCTGGAGACATTGCAGATTTTGAATGTAGGTACCATAGCCCTTCCTTGCCATTTCATACCAAGTGCCAGATATCTACAATAAAAATCACATCACAATTAATCTGAGTATGAAAATAATTTAATAGGACAAATCTACCCCAAGGATATCAATATTTTCCATAACTGAGAGTTCATTACATATTGGTAGTGCTGAAGAGATTGTTGTTGCTGAGGTCGTGGTGTCTGCAGATGTCGATGAAGCGATTGTTGTCGCTGAAGTCGTGGTGTCTGCAGGTGCTGCTGAGGCAGTTGTTGTTGCTGAAGTCGTTGTGTCTGCAGGTGCTGATGAGGCGGTTGTTGTTGCTAAAGTTGTGGTATCTGCGGGTGCTGTTGAAGAGACTTCAGCAAGTGTAGTTTCTGCAAGTGTTGTCGTTGTTGATAGTTCTGTCGTTTCTAATGCTGCCGATATCACCGATGACTCAGTAGTTACTATAGTTGAACTATCCGCTGTCGTTGATGAATTAGCTGCCCTTGCAATTGGTAATATGCCAAATGCAGTCAAACCAATAATTAAATAAAACTTCACGTGAAACGGACACATTTTTTCAATACAACTTCCCGCGGTAAAATAAAGAAAAAGTAATTTAAAAAATAATTTACTCATCAACTATTAGCGTACAGCGAAAATTGTTTAGATAATAAACTGACACTCGGTAATCCATCAATGATTTATTGAAAGGTAGTCCGGCTGTAGAGGCAGCTTTTTTTCAACAAAAATTAACCCCAAATTTTCGATAAAAATTGAAAATTCATGTGTCTATCTGGAGGGTAGCTTGTATGAACTTGGCACTGTTAGAATGCAAACGAAAACAAAGATTAGGAAGGGATTTCCGGGATCGCAATTTATCGCAGGCGTGCGTAGTTGTCAGGGTTTGTGACCTTCTATTACATTTTTTGTTGAAACTATACTGGAATGCTCATATTTGACTTGTTAAACTCTCATATGATCAGGTAAATGATTCGACAGGTTTCAATAGAAAACACATTTACCTGTGCAAAAGGCAGAAACGCCACAGCAGATGGCTATCAGCAGACACCAATAATTGGATTGGAGACCAATCGACGTACTTAACGTTCGGATTGTAGTAGCCGCATTTGTAGAAAAAATCGAGCTCTAAGCCCAATTATGAGACAAGAAGAAGAAAAAGCAGTGAAGTTTAACACATGACGAACATATCACAACCTACTCGCTGTAAAGGCTGACAAAAATCGGTTAAAATATTCCACATACGCCACAGTATTCAGGTTTGGCGATCCCCGATGAGACATACTTGGACGAAAAGGAACACATTTCTATGCAAGAGAAATGTTCTAAGGAGGCCAGCGAGTGGAGTCCATTAGAAGAGTTTTGAAATCCAAATTGGGTATCTATTCTTCGATTTGAATCGAATCTTTAAGGGCACAGTGTCTGGAAGGTGGTTTCTACTGTCTTTGAAAGCTGTAAACTTATAGAAACCTTCATGCAAATGAGAAAGTGTCTATCACTTGGCCAATGAATATGCCATCCAGTGCAACCCACTCGTCCAGGTGATTTGCCATGACTCACTAGTTAGTGCGTTGGACAGCTGTGCGAGTGGCGTGGGTTCAAGCCCCAACCATGTCCACCGAACATCTTTCGCGGCACCACCTCTCGTCGGGGAATGACAAACCTCCGGGAGTATAATTTGTTATGGAGAAGCTTTTCAATCACCCTTCGAATCGGCAATGAATTGTAGGTCCCTTCCATTCGTGCAAACAATCAACACGGACAACATGAATGTTTGCGAGAAGCTAGGCCTTGGCTCATTCCGAGCTGTCGCGCCAGCTATTAGGTAAACCAGAGTACACGAGGCACTTAATGGCGAGTAGCTACTTCTTCGAACGGAGAAGTCCATATTTCTATGGCTTGGACACTTTAAGCGCATTTTCCCAACTCGGCTTCCAAGACATGCCATGGAATCCGTGCCATCAAGTGGGCGTCTGCTAGGTAGGCCCAGAATGAGAGCGTTGAACCAAGTCCAGAATCTCACCTCTACCCGTATGGGGATAGCCGCTGATGATTTAGAATCGATGGCGGAAGATCGGAAGATGTGGAGAGTGCACTTGAGCACCCTAAATCCGCGACCTTCATAGTGGATAAGCGGAACATTAGAAAATGATGATGATGAAGTGTGGCCCATGACCTAGAATAATGCTTAGATCCTTGACTTCCTTTGGAAACGAAAAAGAAAAGTCTTTCAGCAATAGAGAAGGGAGAGAGAGACCAGAGCCAGTTTATCAGCATATACATTTTTCGCTGTCTGGGAGCTAATTTACGAGAGAAACTTGCTTTGTCTAAAATTCTTCTGACAGAGTATAACGAATATAAGAGATCTTTAGGTCAGCGTTCCGTTTAATCCCCCATTTACATCTATTTTTCTAAAATTAAAACACGCCTGAAGCTAAACACAAACCCGACTGAATTACTTACCTCTCATTCCTTATTTGTCCACAACGTTTAAAACCTGCAAATTAAAATTAGCATAACTAATCAATGAGGTGAAATAATTCTCCAACATACCTGAACATGTCGCATATCCGTCAAACAAAAATCCATAGCCATCGCGAATAAACAAATAAAAAACAAACACATGCACACTCAAACTACATATCCGCCGCGGAATAATTAATAAACTTTGGTTTTGCATATTCGCATGGTCTAACCAGCTAATAGCAACATATGGTGGGCTCTTTAAATAATTATTCAAATCCGCGAATAAAATAATCTCCATAATACGAGTGCATTTTGGTGAATTTAATTAAATTATGATTTAATTAAAGGCGCGTGGCGCCGACGGCACTTTCCTAACTCACAACTCAAATACGTGAGTCCTTTCTACCGCATTCGTAATCCTTGATTGATTTACATAATTTACCTAAAACCCGTTTATTCCGCGAAATTGGCAGTCGCTAACTGAGCGACTCGGTCAAATTAAAATCATAACAACAATATTAGCACACTCCAAAACAATTGTATTTGCACGTAAAAACTAAAATCAATTAAATCAAAATATTTATTAAAATCCACGCCGCACAATCTGGTGTCCTGTCGGAGTAGTAATCGCTTGATTACATTACGGATTCGATTGAGGCAACAAGCCCCCGATTATCGGGAGGATGAGACTCTAAGTGTGCGTGTAACAGTTCCAATTTGCCAAGTTTCCAAATTAAATGCTTCAAAATGGAACCAAACCAAAAAAAATAAATAAATAAATAAATAAATGCGAGGAAAATGTAAACACATTTCGAAATCACAGCAGAATCCGTTTTCAATTGCAGCTTTCTGTTTTTTATTTTTGCGATCAATGAAGCAAAGTCCAATCAACGTCCTTGTTTAAAAGTACACTTTCCATTGGAACACGCGGTGGTCTATTATTAATTAAAATTTTGTTTGATAAACACAATAACTTGAATGTGTGTTGCCAGCAATATAATAGCGACAGGATAAACAGAAATATGAATCCTGTTGACGGGAGTAGTTAAAGGGTGCTTGCCTTAAGTGATTACAAGGGGATATCCATTGTACAGAATTGCCATCAATATCGGATTTTATTTAATTCTTTTCTCGGGAAGGACCACTTGGAGACTGGTAGTGGTCTCTTGTGCTAGGGTGCACTTTATTTTAAAAATTGGAGTAATCGCTTCTTAAGAGGGAGGGGGGCTTTCACAATCACAGTTGATAATTCTCAAGATTTTGCAATTTTCCTATTGCAGCAGAATGCGTAGCCATAAAAAGGGATCTGTCTGTATCTAAAGAGCCTAACCGCCAACCATTTAAACCACACATCAGCGAACAAAGGCAGACATTCGAAGTCCCATTCATGGAAGCATAGCTCATCCATTTTTGTGGTAACAGCTTGATTCAGAGTCGAGTGAAAGGGAATTCCGATGAAAAATAAAATAAAAATAAATAAGACAACTGTAGGCCTGGAGAAGATAAGGTTAGAGTGGCTGTCCACACCTGGATTAGACCAAAAATTATCATAGAATCTTTTACTAATCTATCGGACCGGAACCCTTCTGTGTCGTTAATTGGGTTACCGCCACAGCTTTGTTAAACACCAGGGAACACCGACTTCGCCTAGCCCCTTGGGAAAATGTCACCGGGCTTAGGGAATCCAAGAGATTTATCAAGCTCTTTTCCTACAAAGAATTTCAAAACCTTGACAGGAACTAAATGAGGAAGGTTTCCTTACCGGCCACTACCACCTAAGATATCATATCAACAAACTAAACCTTTGTCGGTTCTGTTTGGAAGAGGAGGAAAGCCCTGAGAACATTCTCCGAGAGTGTCCGGCACAATGCTGGCTATGCAGACGGATCTTTTAGAGAGAATTCTGTTCGTTAGTAGAGTTTAGAAACTCGGGTTCTAAGGATGAGTTAAGGCCTAGGTTCTCGCACCCGACTCCGAAAAGCGAATTGAGAAGCTTTCTCATGACAAATTATACTTTCGGAGGATTGCCATTCCCCGACGAGAGGTGATGCCTCGAAAAATATTCGGTGGACATGGTTGGGACTTGAAACCACGCCGCTCACACAGCAATCCAACCCACTTACCACTGAGCCACAGCGACCACCGTCAGACCAGCGGAAGATACTTCTGACGTCAATATTTGGGCCCCCAAGTAGAGCAGTCTTCTTTGGACACGACCACACACAGGTGCAAATAAAAGTCTCGTCATCCTTTTCGCCCATTACAGTGTTCACGACTTTTTCACCAGGAGCTCTAGGTGCGTGTTGCAAGAGGTACCACTGTTCCTTTGCACTTGTCTCTGATGGAGTCGTTCCTGATTGGTCTTAAACTTCGTATTTTAATTCCCAAAGTTTCTATTCGGAAGACGCTCCTGTTTCTAGCTCGTCCAAGAGGAAAAGGTCCAACTGTTTGAAAATTGACTAACTAATGCTTTTTCACGGCGTTACCCCGAGTATCCAACTTCATATATATCCAAAGTCGAGTGCTAGAACCACTTTAGAAAGACCCCAAAGTAAGGGTCATTGAAGAGAGTCGCTTAAAACCCACTTGCATAAGTGGATAATCGGCACTCTGCCTCCACGTGGAAAT
The DNA here is from genome assembly GCA_917880715.2 of Matsumyia berberina. Lineage (NCBI taxonomy): Eukaryota > Metazoa > Arthropoda > Insecta > Diptera > Syrphidae > Matsumyia > Matsumyia berberina. The sequence continues at coordinate 114,666,743 of OU862872.1, forward strand.
TCAATAAAGATTTCCTGCATTCCAGTGGATTTTTGTTAAAAAAAAAAATACCACCCCCTGTCATAATATCAAGGAGAAATCCTCAGAAGCTGTTATGACTTCCTTTTATTACCACCGGATATCCGTTTGTATAAAATTCATAATGCGTACCAGTCACTCAGCCAACAATCTGAGACACCCTATCAGGACTAGCGTAGTGCCTGTTGGCGGCGGCGGCGTCAGTGGCAGTACACAATAGACAAACAAACGACAACCAACTCCATATCATGCGTGGGGAGCCACTCAGCAGCCCCCCAGGAGGTATCCTGCGTGTGCACATTTAAGACAACTGACGGGAAAGCAATAAAAAACGAGGCATTCCCCTTCTGCAACAACCGCCGGGTTACATGAATAAGGATTACCACACTTTTTGACGGGGGGGGGGGGGGGAGAGGGAGACACGTCTCCCCTGTCCAACTCCGCCATCCTGTGCAGCCAGTAGCAATACTCTTTACGATGCAACGGTGTTTGAATACAAATTGCCGAATTTATTGTCAAGAAAAAATATGAAAAGGTAACTGGTAGCGGGCACCCAAAGGATTCCTCGTGATGTCCCGAGGCATAACCAGCCACCATCCCCCATCAGTGGCAGCGACGACTACACAATATGTTGTCGTGAGGTTTGACAATGAGCCGGGCAGATGGATGGGGACACCGTTTTTATTATTTTTATTGCATACTTTCCTCTCTGATGTGCTTAAGGATACCCAAATGCAGTCCGGACCACCAACCAACCCTCCTCAACCGTGTGTCTCCTGTTTCCTTGGCTCTGCCTTCCCCTTAGGTAACTCGCTTCATAGTTGACTGATTTTTCATGCTTTGATGCTCTCTGATTTTATTTTATTATTAAAAGTTGTAATATTAGCCACCCCCACCCCCACCTCACCATCATGCTCCTGTTCGGTCGATCAGGGAACAACGTATGCACTTGGGTGGAGTGCGGCGGCGGCGGTGTGGCGAAGGATATCATATGGTATCATGCGGTGAATTTGAAGTAAGTGAGTAGAAAAACTGTTATTCTGGCTCTGGGATACTGCTTCCCTGGATACTGAAGGATTTGAGACTTGGGGCTTAATTTATCCTTGTGTTGTGTGAGTGTGTGTGTCAGTGTGGGGGTGTGTAATGAAATGTTTTTTTTTTATCTCTCCAAGACACAAGACAAGTTAGTTTTTTGTCATTCCTTGTTTATGTTGACGGCGGGGGAGGGTTGACATTTTTTTTCTGTTTTTGTTTCAAGTCTTCTGATAAATGGGGGAGAAATTTATAGGTGAGTGGATAGAAAAGTGGAGGAGGAACTCGTGTCTTCAGGATCGTTAGATTGGGAATAAGTTACGACGAAGGTTCGAGACCTGGGGTGAGTTATAGTTTTATGACAGAGAGAGGTTGGGTATATTATTCCCCATTGGGGTATCGTAGTAAAACAAAAATTGAATTTATGTGTTTAGTTGGGGGTGGACTTGAACAAATGAAGAGGGAAGGGGTGTCTTGATCGAGAATAATCACCAACAGAGTCAGCAAAGGTGTAGTTTGACATCGACTGCAGTTTGTTGTGGATAAACGTGGTAGAGGCAATCAACGTGCCAAGAAAACTTTTCTTTAGCACGGAGCCAGGGTAATCTTATCAAGTGTGGACATACCTTTAGGCATTCTTACCGTTCCGTTCCATACGCGGGATTCACTTATCTTATCGAGGCAAACAAAAGTGTGACGTATTTTGATTCCTATGTGTCTGTGAGATTTAATTAAAACAGTGATGCCAATTTTTTGTTTTGCTATTTGTTGTGAGGTATAGAGTGAACCTCACCTCTCAAACCGGAGTCTCCAAGGATAAAAACAGAAATGTCATAGTTAAAAGGCAGTTGGAGCTCAGTCACCGACACTAACGTCCCCCTCAATGTAACCATAGTCACAACAAGGTCAAACTTAATCGGGCGCTTGGCCAAAACGCTATGAATCTGGCAAGAGCGCTCCATAACTCGCTTATGAGAGTTGGTAGTAGCCGGGCCTGATCACTCATTTACTTGAGGTTGAACCAATAAGACTCTTGACTTTCGCTAGCCAATTAAGTTTCAATCTTCTTCGACAACGCGGTGCTTCCGGAGTAGATTTGAAGGTTCTCTGGGTGCAAGGCCTGGGGAAACGAGAAAGTTAATGAGGACACAACTCACTTTCTCTGCCATTGTCTAGGCCTGTGTCATCTCAGACACAAATCCTCTGGATGACCCAATCTTTCGGGTTATCAAAGACCTAGACGCCTGACCTGTCAAGGACATCTGTAGGCCTTAAGGTGGTTCGAAACCCTTAGGCAATTAGAGAGTGCTTTGGTTTTTGGTCCACAAGCAAGGAAGTACCCCTTGCTCCTTTCAAATTGTCATCACAATGGATCTTCTCTGACCTGTGTGTGACGCAGAGCGTTCTTTCTCCCCTCGTCATCTCATCTACCGAACCTGAACTAAATGTCCCTACCGAACCTGACCTAAATGTCCCTACCGTGAGAAAAGTCTTTCGTGAATAATAGGATGCCTTTCAGTTTCATAAAAATGCATTCACCTCACTCCCGTGCCTTATGGTACTTTAACTGTCTTGTAGCCCGACTTGGTAGTTTTGAACAAAAGAAGTTGTACTGTGTTCATTTTACATGAACACATCTTCAAGTGTCACTCTAGAATACAACGCAGAGAGTGTCTGGAAATGCCTACGATGGCTATCTACAAATTGAAAGCTATGGCTGATGTATCATAGTTCCAAAGGTATCTACTAAAGTAACGACTGATTAGATTCCAGAATACAGATATTTCTGGTACTGACGCTCGAGGTCAACCAAAGTACGTCGAATTTTGTTTAGAATCAAACTTTCTGTTTGCTGTTTAAAGTCCTCACTTCTTCAATGGCAAATGGATCAATATGGCCGACCTATGTACAGCTCTTGGTAATCTAGGCAGCCTTATAAATATTTTTATCTGCTAAACTGCTGATTTCGTTGTTTATTATGCTCGTGAACAGAAATCTTCAAGTTTCATCTAATTTACGATCTTTTATCAGCTTGCTAATGCTCAACAACATAAATAACAAAATTTCTCCATAAATTCTATTCAGCTCTGCCAACCAGGGCTCTCACGGCCTTCACTTTCAAATAAATTGAACAAAATTGGCACTTTATATCTGCTCACTTTGTAGACAAAATAAACACGTAAACCCGAACCGTATCTCTCAGATAATCAACTCTAATTAATTTCTTATCAAATCCACAAAATAATATAAAAACGAAATTTATTCGCCCACGTCAGTCGTTTCAAGAATTTACAATCCAATGACCGAGGCTTGTGCAAAAAATTAAGAAACCCTTTGTCTACGTCGTCATGTTGTGAAACTATAGTGCACCTGTTGTGTCGTGGCCATATCCGAATGGTTGAGAATCTTTGTTTACCGAGTGACTAATGAAAAGAAGCCTGCTAAACAATCAGATGCCTAAAAAAAAACAGCGGCCCCGATAAGCCCGGTAATATCGATAAGCGCAATTAGCTTATTCACTCGATAGTTATCTTTACGATGGCAATGCCTTACTCTCTTATTTTAATCATCCTATTGAATTGTGCCACCTAATTAGAGACCAAGAGGTTTTTAAGACGGGAAATATTCCTCCAGCCACTATCAACGCGTCGATAACTTCTGAAATCAACCATCTGAGCGATAACCCTATCAATTGCTATAAAAGTGTCAACAACAAGACTATTCACTTCAGTTAGATATCCTCTACCTTAAAATGAAGTCGTTTCTAATCTTGTTCGCGGTTATCGCCGCGACATCAGCCCTCCGTTTACCAGTTGATTTAAAGGCCGGCCTTGCAAAAATTGAGAACCTTCGCCAGAAGGATGTGGCATACGAGAGTGAATCGATGGTCGATGTTGTACCAGAAGTCCCTGAAAATGAGTATTATCTGTACGAGACCAAAGGTATGGCCGATGCTGTTCCAGAAGTTATTTACCAAAGAGAAGCTACAGCTGATGTGATTCCGAAAGAAATCTACGAAAGTGAGGCTATGGCTGATGAAGTTGCAGAAGGTGTCTACGAAAGTGAAGCTATGGCTGATGAAGTTGTAGAAGGTGTCTACGAAAGTAAAGCCATGGCTGATGAAGTGGCAGAAGATGAGCACAAAAGTGAAGAGAAGGCTGGTGAAACTCCAGAAATTGTTCCGCAACCACCAATTGCGATGAAATTGGTCGCTGGAGTGCTTGAAAATCTTCGCCAAAAAGAGGAGCTAGTTTATGAGAGCGAGGCTATGGCTGATGAAATTCCAGAAGGTGCCTACGAAAGTGAAGCAATGGCTGATGAAGTTGCAGAAGGTGCCCACGAGAGTGAAGCGAAGGCTGCTGAAACTCCAGAAATTGTTCCTCAGCCACCAATTGCGATGAAATTGGTCGCTGGGCTGCTTGAAAATCTTCGCCAAAAAGAAGAGCTAGTATATGAGAGCGAGGGTATGGCTGATGTAGTTCCGAAAGAGGCTTACGAAAGTGAAGGCATGGCTGATGAAGCTCCAGAAGGTGCCTACGAAAGTGAAGCTATGGCTGGCAAAGTTCCAGCAGGTGCCTACGAAAGTGAAGCTATGGCTGATGAAGTTACAGAAGGTGCCTACGAAAGTGAAGCCATGGCTGATGTAGTTCCAGAAGGTGCCTACGAAAGTGAAGCCATGGCTGATGAAATTCCAGAAGGTGCCTACGAAAGTGAAGCCATGGCTGATGAAGTTCCAGAAGGTGCCTACGAAAGTGAAGCTATGGCTGATGTCGCTCCAGAATCTGATCCCGAACGACTAATGGCTTTGTTTAAAATCCTATCCCATATTTCTCGACAATCGATGCATGAAACCAAGGATATGCCCCAGACTTATGAAAGTGACAGCATGGCCGAAAGTAAAGACATGGCTGATGAGATCTATGAATCAGCTCACATGAAGGATGAATATGAAAATCAAGCCATGGCAGATAGAATTACGCAAATTGAATCTATTGTCTCGCTTTTACTCGTAGATACTCAGAGACCATTGCCCGCCAGTGCCGAAACAGCACCGAATTTCCAAGACGAATCAGCTGACTTCGCCAAGACAGTTGCAATGGCATTTAAAAAGTTTGCCACTGAGCTCTTTAGTCAATTCAAAGAAGATGGAGAGGTTAATTATGAAGAAAATTATTAGATGAGGGAGATTTTTGAATTTTTCGAAGTGAATAAATACATTTTTTGAGTGAAATAGCAGACTTGTTTTTTTGTTTATTCCCTCGAGCCTTGCGTTCATCGTGAAGGTATTTCTAACATTCGATTGATGTGATAAACTTCTGGACAAACTTAGTTTTCACTATGTGGAGGAGACTATTATGATAATTTCCTATCAAATCTTCGAATCAAACCCGGAGGAACAACGAACTTGGAGAGCTAAGGACCGGTCTTACTGGAAAACCTTCTTGGTTCAGGTCGATTTTCACCCTTAACTGTATCACCATATAATTAAATCTGTCAGATACCCATCCATTCGTTGATTAGATTCCTTCACACCTATCATCGCTCCCTCCAGCCGAATCCATCGTAAATATTTTAGCAAACTCAATATCAGTCACTCTCTTAATGAAAACATACAAGTCCCTTGACACGTTTGTTTTTCTGCACTGAAAATCCCCCCAGGACATCATTACGATGATGCTGCAATCCACATATCAACACGTTCGCCTGCAATTTCCATCCCACACCACCGTCTAATTCAAGTATGGAAACCTCTCTAGGGAGTGATTAACCTTAAAAGTCTCCCCAGAGTCTCATTCTGATAGTTCCTCCTTCATAATTCGCTCATTAAAATGTAAATTTATCCAACCACCACCTGCTTTACCTAGGATGACAAGCAAATAACAAAAAATATCTGCGTCACCGTTGTTGTCAAAAACAAAAAAAAACTAAATCCCTCCAAGAATTCAAAGCAGCATGGCGATGAAATGAAAAACCGAAGGAGGAAAACAAAACAAAAAAAATCTCTGCAGGTGACGTTGTCGATTTAATTCCACAGCGGTAATGTCATACTTAACAAAGTTCAATTACAGTTTTAAACAGAGAGAAGGCCTCCGCCCTCCGGAGGAATTCTGTCAAAAACCCACTGTCACCACTCAAAATGTTCGTGCGTATACACGCGCAACAATTGTCAAAAGGGAACTTTCACTCTTACCGGCAGCATCGCTGCGCGGTGTAGATGAAATGACATCCATCTGCTGGCGTTCACATGAAGCTTTATGTGCGTGATGATGATTAATATCACGGTCACAAAAAAAAACGTTCCTAGAACGAAGACACAAGGGCTTCTCACCTGGCCAACAGTACGATCCCGTATTTTTTTTCCCCCGACTTATGCCTGTCATTTGAGAGTTTTGACAATGTTGGGCATCAGAAGCACAGGCGGTGTAGCGAAAGCAATCAGAGGACAATTATTAATTTTTGGAATTATTTGACTTCATTGTGTTAACCATCGACCGGCCATTGTGGCAATAGGTGAGGACACAGTCGCGAAAGAAAGTACGACAACGAGGGAGAAATTGGTTGATAAGGCTGCAGGAGACTCGTCACTGAGATAAGCTTTGTTTTAAATTTTGTTTTCCTCTCTGATCGGATTGTGTAAAAAACCGTTTGTATCACAGTGAACGCCGATGTATTTAGAAGTATTTTGTGGTTCTGAAGTCCTGCTTTCACACGAACAGGCCATTGCAAGGAACATGGTGCCTGATTCACAGTCAGCGCTGAGTATTCTAAAAAAACGTTTCATTCTTTCTTTCGCCCGTTGTCCCATTGTGAGTTTTTGGACGTTTTCCAAGCCCAGACGCAATCCAAGCCCGGCCACCTTTAGGGCAAGGCTCCTAATTTCGAACCACTCAGATAGAAAAGGGATATCAATGGAAGACGTTTCAGTTCAGCGTTGCATAAATCCTCCTGTACCGTGAAGAAGTAACTAACAAGACTGAAGAGCCCTCATTCAGCAATGCAACAGGTATTGGACAGACTCAATTTCCTCTTCGTCTTTGCAGCTTCTGCGGTAGTTCTAAGGATGTACACCGAAACTTTCCGCATGGATACCAATGACCCAGTTCGCCGTAATAATGCCCGAGACGATATTTGCGTCATTGGGCTATGACGAATAATTTATAAGGCCTCGATAATGGCCGTGATCTAGGCTTGAAAGGCACTGCAATCGTCGTTAAAGAGTCACTTTCTGTCGTCTTATTTGCATGTGACACTGTGAGATAGTACAGCAGTAGTAACTGGACCTGATGAAACTTTCTATCGCTACTGTAACCCACGTCCCGATTACTCCCTCATCTCATTTACATCTTTCAATACAAATTCGACAAAATAAAATACCTCTCACTTCAGGACCTGTCAAAAAGTTTTCAATACAAAATACCCACCTATAGGACTTAGCACCTTCATACCAAGAAAAATGAAAAAAAAAAAACTTCATAAATACGTAGTCCTTTCAGTTCGTTAAGAAGGATTCCCACCGACAAATTCACCACCCCATTCTCATCAGGTACCTTCGGCGAATTTACTAATTTAAAATCCCTGAACTGGAAATCACAAGAAAGACAGCACCGCGAGCGAGCGCGACCCCATCTCAAGTCCGCACTGCGTACAGAGAAAAATCCTTCGAAATAGAAAAACTTTTCAAATTTTCTCGCATCGAGTTAAAAATAAGCGCGGCAACTTAATATTAAAATATCACAGCGACGCCAAAAAAAAAAAGGACGAGAAAACAAACAACAAAGTTGATGATTCACTGGGATTTACGCTCCCCTCTCGGAATAACACTCCAAAAAAGGATATTCGCCAGGTGAAGCAAAGTGGATACAATGTGAGGCGGCGACTCCCTTTGTTGTTTTTCTTTTTTTAACCTCCGAAAATTATTTAATTCCTTTAAAGGATACAAAGAGAAGTTGATTCTGAAGTAGAACCAAGACTGTGCATTAGGAATCCTTTTTCTTTTGTGAAAAACTTTCAAACCTCGAATTTGCTAAGGGTAATTTTTGTAACAAATCAAAAAAAAAACCAAAAAGAAAAGAGGTGAAAAGATTTTGAAAAGGATCCACCCATTCAACGATATTATGGCCAACAAACTAATTAACAGTAATCTCATCCTCACAGCGAGTCAGGCTTCTAGGATACCATTTGCAGGAGGTGGTTGGCCGACAATACGAACAAGATAGGCGAACACCATGGTTTCGAGCAGACGAAGGAAGTTTTTTGGTTGAAAATGTTCATCAATTAGCTGCAGAAAATTTTGTAAAATTTCACATTCATTTGTGCAGACATGTAAACAAGGATACGGATCATCTTCACGGTTCACAGCGATAGGGAGTGAAATCAAAAACGCATACATACACATGAGTAAATGCAATTAAAAGTTTCCTATTCTAGCTCTGAGAAGAGGAGAAAGAGAGAGAGAGATATCCAATCTGTTCTGTAGAGACTCAGTTGCAGATAATCCTTCGGTAATGGGATATGCGGTAGGGTAATGGATTTCAAAATTGAGAAGTTTTTTTTGTCAGAACCAACAACTTTTAGCACCCATGCAAAACTCTATTGTGTTAGTAAACCAATTTAGTTTCGACAATGTGAAGGACTGTTAGGTAGTGTGGGCAAAAGTCAAGGAGGTAACCAATCGTGCTTTAGAATTACTTTTGCATTAAAAACTGGGAGGTTCCTTTTCCCCAAGCAAGTCAAGTTATTCACCGTGGCTCAGTGGTTAGTGCCTTAGATTGCTGACCAAGCTGTGTGGGTTCAAGCCCCAACCATGTCCACCTCTGATCGGGGAATGACAAGCCGCCGAGAGTACAATTCGTCACGAAAAAGCTTCTCAATTCGCCAAACACTCACAACATGAATGGTTTCGAAAAGCTAGGCCTTGGCTCACTCCGAGTTATTGTGCATGCGAGACTCTAAATGTCGAGAAGCTACTTCTTCGAACTGAGAGGTCCATACTTCGATGGTTTGGGCACGTTAAACTCGGCTTCCAAGACGTGCCATGGAATCAGTGCCATCGGGTAGGCGTACCCTGCGTAGGCCCATGGTTGGACCAAGTTCGAAATCCTACCTCTACCCGTATACCCCCTGATGTTTTACAGTCGATGGCGGAACATCGGAAAATGTGGAGAGTCCACTTAAGCACCCTTAGCCCGCGACGCTCATAGTGGATGAGCGGGCCATACTAAAAATGTATACATGTATGTATGTAAGACAAGATTGAATCAAAACATTTATCAATCACAAAAGACTGTCCGACCTTTTACGAATCAAGACACAAACAATCTGTTTCTTGGTCTTCGCCAACAAGCGTTTAGTCGTGCCAACAACTTTACGATAAACAGAAATAGGTAGAAAGTGACCTCAGTCAGAGGTTGTAAAGGGCTTTTTGCCTGACGCTAATGTTCCCCCTTCATGCCTTGGCGTGGAAAACAAAAATTCCCATTGGTTGACACAGGAGCTGTGCAGCATTCCCCAATGCTCTGTAATAAGTCCACTATTGTTGAACCTTTTGTACGATGATGACCTAAAACTAGAGACCGCAAGGCCAATAAAAACAATTGCCTTTTAAGATGACATAGTTGGAGCATGCCTGCAACGACGCTGTCAGGATGATTACGGATTGTGCACAAATGGCAGAAGAGAAGATGGAAGTACTACTCATCATCAGAGTGGATAAAGTACCTTGGGATAGACGGCAAAGGTAACATTAAAATAACCCCCGCAGTATGCAGCTGATAAAACAGCAAAGGCAGCTCTAGCTCCAGTTCCACTTAAGGCTCCCTCTTAACCTTTCAATCATACCGATGATCTTAAAGATATTTCCGGTACTTGAACCTCCTAAATGAAGACCTTTACCCACATTCTCGCTCAAGTGTAACGTAATTAATAAACGTGACATTAATTTCAAAAACCCACACACACCTGGTCCGAGGACCTGAATCCCATACCCAAGTATCCGTACACATCTCTGATGCCACACATTACCGTTTTTGGTCGATTTGGTGGTATCCCAAAATAACCACCGATAATATCTATCCTTTTGGCAGAGGTATGTTTGGTATACATACCTCCTTGGCTCTGTGTGGCTAAGCATTAATTTCTCTCACATCTTGACGATCCAGGTGTACATGTGGGCGCACACAGCCAGATCTGGACCATAAAAGTTCTTCAGCCAACTACTGTGTGTGTTATGTTATTATTACCGTTATCTAGTCTAAGGGGAAGCACACGGAGCCGAAGGAGCATTTTCTCTTCTGTAATTGATTCTATTCCATAATTCCCCTGGGATCCAATCGGACCAACCACCCTTAATCTTGATTCGAAGGGATACGCAAATCCTCATTGTATACTTTTACACAAAGGATATGGAGAAGTAGAAGAAAAAAAAAAAACTCGTAACAAATCACGTTCGTAAATTGTGCCACATCCTGAACGACCCTTCATGCATGGTTAATAAAGTTGCGCCGCATTGGATACCTTAAGAAACTAAGGGCGGACATTAGATTCGCTTCATGAATATTTATACCGGAACACATATCCTCTGTGGTGTCTAGACAATGTTTCAGGTGTTAGAACACCATCTCCCTCTCCTTTCTCATCAAGTGGAATGATGGGTATACATTTCTTATCCTTCGTTCTTCTGAAGATGTGTCCAAAGGGGCACTCGAAGATCCTGGTGTTGTCTTTGGTTTTTTTTTAATTAAACAGGGAATTGTGATGGAAATCGGGTCAACCTAACACTAAGCCTTTTTAAAACCGGTTAAACAGGAAAACACGTACGTGGAAAACCATCAGAAACCGCATCACCCAAGGATATACAAGATACATGCAGGACACCTGCATGTGATTTTGGCCTTAAACCGAAAAGGAGAACACGACCACCAGGGAAAACGACGGAAACTATGTTGAACAAGTTTTGTGACTGTTGTACCGTGGTCTGGCATTAGCTTTTTCTCCGGATATAAAGGCATACATTCACACGACAACAATGCATGCCAGGACGTTAACATACTCTGGAATTTTTTTTCCAGTTGCAAGTGTGATAGTTCAGGTTGTGTGTGGTAGAAAAGAGGATTTCCATCAAAGGATTCTTGTTGGATGGTCTCAAATTGAAATAGGAAGGTGTCTCGGGCATCACCCCTTCAGCAGTTGAAATTATATCCGTCCTTTGTTGATCTATGAATATAACAATCAGGACACACAATCCTCCATTTCGCATTGGAGTATGGGGCAAACCAGCGGGCACAGCTAAGTAGGTACATACATAAATCCTTTGACAGAGAGGTGTTAATCTGTTGTATCTCCACGCATCCGTAATTTGATTATAGAACCCTTTTGACAACAGGACAGTTGTGTATCCTTTCAATAACATTGCAGTTTGGTTTAAGGAGGGTTTAAATTGGCAAGATACACGGCACAAAATCATATCATTCAAGAAAATGAAGAAATATTCGTGAAATGAAGTCAAAAACCACAAGTCAACCATTTCAATCCTTCCGTTCACACACATTGGTTTTTTCATTTTTTTTTTCATTTAACTGGATCGTAATAAATTATCCTTATAACCCACATACACACTCGTACTGTGTGGCTGTATAATCAATAAATTGGAAGAGCTCATTCGAGAGCAAATGAAAATTACCCAGAATGATGAACACGTTCAGAGTCGTAAGGCAAACCAAGCGAGGGTACGTAAAGGATGTGTATCGTCGTAAAGTGAGTACGTATACGTATCAAATTTGTTTTCTCTCTTTTACTTCCTCTTTAAGGAATCCATCGAGGATTTACTGATTTATAGATATTCGCGTCTAGACGTTGTATATCTTGAAACTTGTTACATGAATGTGTTCAGTTTTATACACACACTGTTTGGCTTTTTAATGGGAGGACTAAACGGTGCGAAACAAAATGTTTTTCGTTTTTCCTTCTTTTTTTCTGTTCACTGGAAAGATTTGTGGGGAATAAGATACGAGGCGATGCTGTAACTAATTTACCATAAATCCTTGATTAAGTCAGTTATGTTAAGCGTGATTCTAAAACAATTTCAACATTCCATTAGACATGTCAGATGATGACTTTCTGATGGAGTAGTGATCGATACATCTTTTGCCAAGGATGAGTCATATAGAGACGCTCAGACCTGAGTGTAATAGGTTGGAGAAGATGCACGCTAAACGAAATGGAGGGTCGAGAAAGAAAAATATACGCTCAATGGCCAACATTTTTGAATTCCTAAAGTGAACTTTATACCAATTTTGAATTATTTTGTCAACAGAGCTCAATGACCAAAATTCTTTTGGAAGTCCTAACGTGAACCTTCTACCATTTTGAATGATTTTGTCATCATTTCTGTCAAATAGTGCCAACCGACTGTCTGAATAAGGGTGACAATGATTCGGAACACGATCGTCGAATGACGTGCCGATAGGACTTTAAATCAACTTTCTCAAAACTGAGGGTATTTTTTGACAAAGGGTAAGAAGAAAAACAGACCTCGAACACTTACTTATGTTACTGTCTAGCCCTTGCAAAAATACGACAGAAGACCCTGGGGTCCATGTGGAACGGAATGGCCCTCGCCAAAGAAACAGGAAGATTTGCCAGACCACACGTACACTAGTGTCAACTTCATAATTGTTTCCACCTTTTCTAGGTCCCTCCCAACATGCGTCCCAAAACAAAACCTATCCCTGCAGTGTCGACGGTTAAAAGAGGGGAACATAACGGGCCCGGCTGAGACCTAAGTGAAGAGCCTTCCGTTCACCTTCATATACTAAACCATACCATCCAAAAAATATCACGATTCAATAGCGATTCAATTTTTATAATATTTGTCGAGGGCTGCTCGGGCCGTTAAGTCTGTTAGTGGATTAAAGCCGAATATTTGGTTAGAAATTCGTCAATTGTTTGGCAGTAAAACTTCCACGAAAACGCCTTGCTTCTGCTTGTATAAACATCTGAATAACTCAGGGTAACAAAGTCTGTGCTAAAGCCTGTAGATGGAGATGAAGAAGGAAATCTTGTAGTTCTGTGACTTTCAGTTGGGCTGATAATTCAGAGGAACTCATTCTGCAGACTTTTTAACGGCGACGAACACCAACATCCCACTGTCAGACAGAACGAGCCATTTAATCTTGATGAAGTACACGCAATCTCATTGTCTCGAGTATAGAAGCACCAACTACTAGATGGGTTTGATGGCGAGTGAACAAGAAGGGACCCCTTACATCGACGAATCAGATAGATCATCACAATGAACAGCTAGCACTTTGAAATAGTAAGGGACTCTGTCTACCTTGGGTCGGCTATAACTTGTGACAACGACATCTCAGCAGAAATCAAAGAAAGAATAAGTCTGAGAAGGCAATGGAGTAGTAAGGTCGTACTGTACAGCTTAAGAGCCTCTATACAAGCCCTTGATCCTCCTAGTCTTGTCTTATGACGCTGAAGCTTGAACTCTATCGAATGAAGATTGAAGCTTCGGATAGCAATGAAGGAAACCCCTAAGATGGCGCACACCGAAGGCGCCAAGGCGCTAAGGATCAATCTTATTGGAGAGGCTTGTTCATTGATAATCTGATGCACCCCGAACTATGGCACCACCAATGATGTTCTTCTTTTCGTCTTTTTAAACACCGGGGAGAATGGCGGAATTTTTTTTTTCTTTTCAGCACGTATGGCTGGTTGATCCTTTCTGCACGAAGAGTAAGATTGGTTGACACTACAGCCCGCACGGGTCGAAGGTCTGGCTTCTTGCAACCACTGAACGGCTGATTGAAAACATTTTTCATGATGAAATATACACTCTGAGGACTGTCAGGTGCTTAGCCATTTAATTCGTTGCTACATTGCTTAAAGTTAGTTCGCCTTTCGGCTAATCCTCAATTCAGAAAATTAAAACTTGACACCTAGTTGACCGAAATTTCAAACCATCCGCCTCCACACACCACTTAGTGAAGCATAACATCGATTAACGTCCCCTCAACCACTGTAAGCTGTCAAAAAATTAGCATACGAATTGGCGAATAATTAACAATTTCAAACTGTAAGTCACACACACATAGGGGACATTGCACGACTGTGCAATAATCAGTTTGAAAGGGATAACGAGTCTCATTGTCCTCGATGATGCAATTATAGTTAAATTTATTTTTGCTATACATATTTTTCCCCTTTAGGAAATGAGTCACAGGGCAATTCTAGGATGAAGCCCTTCATGAATTGCACAACCAAATAAAATTCATCATCATCGACTCATGTCCTTGGGATTAATTCGAGTATTGCTTGTCAATTGCAGTGAAAGTTCAGTATTCGAAAGGATTTTGTGTAAAGGAAACCAATCTTGAATTCACAGAAAACACAAGCACAAGGTCAGATTGGGTGGTTAGACCAAAAGTCAATTCCTGTGATTTGTAGAATAAAATATTATCTTATCCGGACGTGTGCAAGATTCGTGTTCAAAAATCTTCGGACTAGTGAAGGATTTATATGTCCCAAATGACAGCTGGGTAAATGGGCTCGTTTCAGATGACGCTCTTAGCTGATACAAGCTTTCCTCATCCGCAAACTTTGAGACGATAATCCCCACCTAAAGCCTTAGAAAATGTAGGTCGGCAAAGGGTTTGTATTTCAATGCTTGCGGCGTTCAACATCGACTCCACCTAATGCAGGATGAGTATGCCCAAATGTGATTCAAGCGGCATCAGCATCCGCTGATATGACCCACAAACTTCCGTGAATTTTCCCTCCACACTGTTCACTTTTGTCCGCATATCAACTCTCAACTAGCTACTGTAACAAACTCGATGATGCATAAAACTAACCTTTCCAATTCCCATAGTCTCATGATTGTCAGGACGAACAGCGAGTATACCACACAGAGACTCATTTTCATTTCCATCAAAAGTCACCGGACAAAAGGCGTCTCTGCTTGGGGTGCAAATTTTCCATTGCAATCACTGTCCCCTCCTTGTCCCAGAGTCAAGGATCTGTGGCCATTGTAGACGGACACACAAAATCTGTTTTCCACGAACAGCACCTACTCTGCTATTAAGTTCTTACTTCAAAGAGGAGGTGCCCTGGTACATGGCCTATTGTCATAAGGCTCTTTGAGTCCTCGCTCCCACACAGTTCGGTTTCTTGGGAGCAAAAAGGATTTTTGTGAATGTATGCCGAGTACAAGGAAGCAAGCTTTTAAGTAATGTACGCCTGCAATGGCAGGCTATTGAATGAGATTGTTTGGCAACGACTCCTTTTACAACAAACAGCACTCGGTCCTTTTGGGTAGAGCCTTGAACGCTGGATCTCTGTCGAACACACACACTTTTTGTGACCGTGTGTTGACTGAAAGTAATGGAATTGCTTTTTATTGTCGGATTGACTTCAAAGAGTCCCAACTCAAATAAGTGCATCCAGGTGCATGTGGGAGAGGTGTTTAGTGTGGTTAACTCTGCAGTGTGTTTGCATAAGGGGAAATCAAAGGATTTTGTTCGGCTCAAAAGGATTCTTTCGACAAATTGTTATTTGCCAAAGGTGACGATCGTCTACAAGTGTTTTTCGGGTTCAAGTGAACCCTTTGCGTTTCCAATTAAATTCATTTCGGGACTGAAGTGATTGTGCAAATGAGCTCTTTGTTGAAGAGCCATCGGGGCAGAAGTTCTTTAGGTTTCTTCTTGAAAAACAGGCACTGGGGAATGGGTTTCGGCTCAATTATTAGTGGGACGTATATGCTTGCTTCAGAATTGGTATCCAAACGAAAGACGTCTTTGTGGAAGCAGTAGAGTGAAGCCGCATGCAAATAGGTTCCATCAAAGACCGAAGACTTACATAAAGTCTATTCTAGTAATGACGTGATCTTCTGAAACCGTGCCTCAGGATGAAAGGTTGACGTACACGTGCGAATCAAAATGTACAAACTGGACTAAGAAAGAGAAGAGTTTTCAGTGTCAGTGCTCCAATGGAGCACTTTGATGTATTTTCACACGTTCCTATAGCTTGCTCCACCTTGTTCCGACTTACGGCAGTATGCCAATAAATTGTAAGCAACCTTATTGCTTGTCCCGTAGAATAACAAATTCTATTTTGATTGCCTTCATCGTAAACAAAAATTGAGTTGCTCTTCCCAAATATACATTTGAAGGACCTACTGCAATCCTATCAAATAAGAAAAAATACTGTAAAAGTGTGCCAACAGCAAATACCGCATTTCACAAACCCTCGCCATTAGTCCACCTTCCAACGCGAACGACAAGAAGCAATTTCATACAACAACAGCACATGGCTACGAAGTGTAACTGCTGCAGCTGCAAAATTCTTTACAAATGGTCAGACGATTTACCTCATTGGCACATAAAACCTCTTGTCCAGCAGTGGCTACCATCTCCTCTACCTTTGGTCCTCCAATAAACGGATCTACAACTAAGGCACAGAACGAAATACGAAAAAAAAAAATTCGTTCGGATCCTGCAAATTACCTTTTACTTCCACATACTAGAACAACGGCAGCAACAACAACTGTAACACAATTGCATCCTTTTTGCAACAAAAACCATAAGGATGCACACAGAGGTACAGAACCAGCAGAGCAGAACCAGTAGCAGCCTCTATCCTAAGCACCATTTCGCCCCATCATCATCTATTGGATACTTTCGAGGATTTATTGACATTCTGTGATGTTATTAAAGTTGATTGCAGCTAAGTCAACTTCTCTGCAGTGCCAACAGCAGAAGGACTCCTCCGGACAGAAGTAAAACGAGAGAATAAAAGACCAGAGAAAGAGGTCGAAAGCAAAACAAAGGGAAAGCGGAAAAATCTTCTGATCCTAGATTGGACATGAAGCGCATTGGTGAGGGTCGCTCTGTTTCCTGACGACAACATCGAGGACTATGATGATAACCTTACGCCTGCGTTTGTATGCGATGAGGAATTATTATTAAATTTTGTTTCGCGTAGAAAGGATATTTTTGACACACAACGGCAAAAGGGAAAAAAGTCCAAAGCAAAGCCAGGAAAACAGTGAAACACAGAGCAAAATAGCACACACCGCTGAGCGAGCGGGTGAGCTGCTGCTGCTGCCACTGCAGTTGTCTATAGTGCCGTGCGGCAGGATGTGCATTAAGGACGAGACGACTCGTGACTGGTGTGCTTTTGTGCAATTTGAAGTTTATTGCGAGAGTTTTTAATGCGAAAAATATGTTATTCGTTATCCTTCATTTGGAACTGTATCCTTTTGTCTATCCCCATCCTGTTTGAAAAGATTTAGAAAAGAAAATTATCAGCGTTCTGTTTGTTTTATTTTTTTTCCTTGTTGGCTCCAGTCTGTGTTAATCCTGATACATAAATTGGCAATTTTTCTATTTCAGTATCAAGGGCAGAAAAAAAAAAAGGTTTAGCATGTTGGAGGGAAAAAATATGCAAATCATCTTTTTTTGGACGGCTTGTCCTTGGTCCTTGTGAATGTGAATTATTGTCCCTGTGTCCGAGGCACCTGCTCAAATATGCAAATTTAGTGGTTTGTGATATCAACTGGCGGCCAGTTTAAAGGATATTCGGGACACAAGTGTAGCACTCACATGTATGGGGATATGCTAAGGGTGTAGCCAACGATTACCGACTAATGGTGTTGTACTGGGTGTGGGTTTAGGGTGGAGTCGCTTTGCTTATGTTTCTGATTTTGATATGACACTGGGTGGCGGATGAATGTTGACAGAAACAAACAGTAATTGGATTAGAGGCCAATTCGAAGGGATTATGCGTGTACATATGTACTACATGTGACAAAAAATGACAATGTTTTGACAAAGCGATATTGGCAGGTGTAGCAAGGATTTATAATTAGTTTTCCTTCCTCTGGACCCTTGAGTTATGCCTTGTCTACACATTGCGGCTGGGTTTAGTAGGAAGGCATTTCAAATTCGAAAACGCAATCGACCGCATGGAACCATTTCAGGCGTTGGAGTGGGCGTTTCTGACAACTTTTAATTGATTCGACTTTAAGGACTCAATTTGAGTGATCAAGGATAGAGGAGAATGTCATTTTGACTGTGTCACCGACAGATATATGTTTGATGAATTGATCTTGTATCAAGCATAGTACCAGTACTTCTTGCATACTATCATGCATCCCACAGTAGACTACCACACCACATGCCACACATAACCCACACCCATCCATCAAAAACATAAGCAAATGATCGCTCTCAGGAGCACAATCAAAACACAAAACTTCCAACAAAAAAACTCGGAAGTAATGCATAAAGTATCTGTGAAAATCAGAGCACTTCAAAGCGTAAAGGATCCTTCATGGCACAGTGTAAACAACTCAACTTTGTTAACTTTAAACAAAAACGCACAAAAGCATGGATGGATACCATCCACCTCCCTATTTCATATGACTGCAGGACCAAAGGATAACACAAAAATCCGCTTTACTTCCAAAATATAAGAACGTGAAACACCTCAAACTCTCCAACCCGACGAAGCCTTCCACTCTACACGTCTGCAAAGTAAAACATCCCTAAGCTATCCTTTCAACATTACCGCTCTTGTTGTTTCGGGATTTTTTTTCTTTTTTTTTTTTTTGCACAAATTTCTTCCACAAGAGGTAAAACAGGATGAAAAAATAAAAAAACGATTTTCATAACGTTAAACACAAGCAAACACCCACAAAGGACAGCATTCTCACTCTGTCTTTGACATACACCCTCACACAGTGCCGGCTCCAAAATGCAGATAGAAAAAGGGAATAAAGAACCCGTCCAAACAGGGGCGCTTAATTGCCTTTAATGTTATGGTCCTTTAACCTGGTGCCCTTACTTTACAGAATTCACAAAATTGCTACCATAATAACGGTAAACAGAAAAGTCGATGCTAAAACGACCCAGCCTATGTATGTGTGTGTGTAAAAGCATATCGTGGTTCTTCCCCTGGCATGGCCTGCTTTCATCCCTTCATCCACTGACATCCATCATCCATGGAGAATGTAAGGCAAACCGGCTGTGGAGCTAACCGTCCAGGATGCAACTTTGTCCAGGACGCCGGAAAATGAAGCAAACAAAGCTAAAAAAAAAAATATATAACAAACCGTACCAAATCCAAGCGCTAAGGAAAAAACAGCGCAGTAAAGTTTCAACATTTGAAGTTGTAATATCCTTGAGCACTTTCGATGAGGTAAAAATTCTGACTGCTGCAAGAGTAGTCCTGCAGAGGGTGGTTCCGTTTTCTTTTTTTCACCCGACTTTTCTGTTTTGGTCCGAAAATCCTAAATTACTGCACAAGTTCATCGTTGCGAGATATAATTCCTGTACAGCGAGAGACAGTGTGTGTGTGCAGGTGCATCTGTATGCAGTTTCAGGGAAGCGAAATGCAGTTAGTTACCCTTTAGCAGTCCTTTTTCCTTCGACTTTATACAGGAGTTGTGAAGGGGAGTCGTTGTTTTTTTTTTTCATCATCTTCTGTTGAAGAACGTAATAGTGCCGCGTTTTATGATTGCATTCCAGTTGCAACTTTTCACATTCGCATTGGCGTTGGGCATATCCTCCCACTGGGTTTTTTTCTCGATGCTGCTACGGGTGGCACAATTATTTTTGCCCAAGGAAATAAATTTTAATGGACGTTTTTATGTTCTAGTAGTGTAATTTAAAGGTTATTTACGATGGTGCCGATAATGAGAACATTTCCCCTTTTGCAGATGTTAACTCTTGCACTGCGTCGTGGGTGTCGGTTTCGGTGTCGGGAAAACTTTTAAAGTTTTTCTCAAAAAGAATTTTTTGCTGTGCTAGGTGAGTTTTATTTGGTTTACTGGAGTGCATGTCATGTTGTGGGTCACACAAGTACTTGTTGGAAAAAATGAGACGGCTTGCGGGGTTATAAAAGCTTCATCGATTGGATTAAGCGTTTGACACAGGTACACGGTTTGATGAGGAATCGAGATGGTTTCTCAGCGGACTTGAAGATGAGATGAGTGGATTTAGAATTCGAATGAATGGTTGGGCCACTGTAGGTAGGTAAGTAGAGTGGTGGTTCCTGAGAACCCATCGCACGAACATTTTTTCAAACATATTTGTGTGTGAATGTTGATTGGTTGTGTTGGGATAAAGGGGTCAAATCCCGCCAGTGGAGTAAAAATACAGGATCAGTTCTCCGATCCTTTTTCCTCCAAGGTCCACGAGAAAGGGTTTGGCTAAGGTACGCTGTCTGGTCCTCGTTAGGGCCGAACACCTTTACAGGAAATGAAGTAGAGATTCCTTTTCACCAATATCCTTGCAGCTTCTGCAGAAGGTGTGGTGAGGAATAGCAAGCATGACCGCTTCATCTGCAATCGGCCAATGGCCTGTAATAATGACTACAATTCTGCCAAATGGCTACAAGGTACCAAGTAGTTCTTTTAGCTTAGTTAGACCATGTCTTTTTCGAAATGGTGCAGCTGGTCAGGCCGTTCCACCTATGATGGGCAAGCTGGAGGAAGTGAAGATGTATAAAGCCCTTAACAGTGCCCAGTGAACTATCGACACCTGTGGTCACCGTTGACTGCTCAAAGCTTCTAACGAAATCCCTATCGATGAATAGGTCAAACAGAGCAGGACCATACTTCTTCTCCACTCAACCACACTCTGCACCCGTGTTCATGCAGACAATTTGTCTAAACACCAATATCCATCAAATCAGAAGCAATGGGGAAACTTTTTAATACTTTCGGCGCAATTTGGCTCTTTTTGTTCAGCCTTCTTCTACCACAGACAATTGCTTGCCATCTTCAACAAAAAAAAAAATGCGCTCCCTGCTTATACTAAAGAAATTCCCACATGAACCAAAAAACGGCTGTAAAATGGATGCACTTCTGCATCTGCATCTGCATCTGAATATATAAAATTAAACTTTTTCTTCCACTTCCACATAAGTTCACTCCCTTGGGTCCTGCAATGATAATCGT
Source organism: Matsumyia berberina (assembly GCA_917880715.2). Classification (NCBI taxonomy): domain Eukaryota; kingdom Metazoa; phylum Arthropoda; class Insecta; order Diptera; family Syrphidae; genus Matsumyia; species Matsumyia berberina. The sequence continues at coordinate 114,687,759 of OU862872.1, forward strand.
TTGGAAAAAAGACTCACAAACCACCTCTTCACACTTCATATTCATTCGAATTTAGAAAGAGCATCCACCGCCACTACACACTTTTGCCACAAACCCTAGCCTAAGCTTGCAATGGTTATCCTTTCGTGTTCAAATGCAGAAAGTTTTCTCCTCAAAGCTTATGGTTTTATATGCCACACGTCGTGTTCGTATTTGAAAGACAAATATTAGAATTGCAAGGATAATATAGAAAAAAAAAAGATTAGAGGAGCGGAAAGAGTTTTAAACGGGAAACAAACAATAACGGAAAATCCTTTTAAAAAATAAATAAATAAAAACAAACAAAACGCACACATGTCCTTTTTTTTGCTATACAGGTGGAACATAATCGTGTACTGCAAGTACAAGTATGAGTGTAGAATCAAATTCAAGAGTAGCACCGTAGCGTGGTGGAGAGTGGTTATAATTTTTTTTTTGTTTTTATATCCTTTAACGGAGTCCTTGTTGTATAATTTTCTACGCGAGTAAAGGGCTTGCATTGACTTGTGTATGGCATTTCCTGAAACGTGCCTAAGCCATTGTCATAAGGCCATTACTACCGCAAAATCCTTCAGCAATGTCTTTCGAACGATTTAACAGCATACAGAGTGGTGATGGTGTTGTGCATAGGTGAAGTACACTGGTGAGTAAAGGGCAAGTAACCCTGTGGTTGTTAAATTGATTTTTAACAATTTTTCTTGGAAAGGACGACCGAATAAGCCCCACCGAAGGGTTTGACTACATCAGCCACTCTATCCTCCTTCTGGGCAGGCTTGTCAGGTTGCCATCTAACCCGTAGATATTTTCAGCTTTCCCGGGTTAGCTCAGCAACTACTGACTATTTTAGTGATCGCAGTTAATTCTACATACTTACAGCCCAGCTGCAATCAGGTCCATCGTGTCTAACACAATAAAATCTAGGGCAGTGAAGGACTGACGCGTGTCTCTATACGAGATTGCTAGCCAGTATAACGTAACACTCTGTTAGGTCCCTAGTCACTGCAACATTCAAGGAAACTGTGCGGCTGACGAATTAGCTAGACTACGCTCTCAATGTACAGACGGAAGGAAGCTCGACCATGTCAAAGCGTCTATATTCGTTTATTAAACACCTGGCTTATGCCGACGTTTTGTCGAAAGCAAATCGTAGACAATGCCGGGCTGATCTGGCATGTCCTGTCCTGGATCTGAAAAGATCAAAAGCATTAACACGACTTAATGTCCTCACGAAGCACTGCATCCTAGGTAGGTATGGTCAACGCCTGGGTATAGCATGTAACGATTTCTGAGGCAGCTGCAGAGACGAGGAGGAGGAAGAGTCCACTGGAAACTTCCACACCATAGGCCAAAACTTCATTTACGATCTAAATGATCTAAACACCGCCAGCACGGTCGATCTCAATAGAAAATCTTAATGGTTTCGGTAGTAAGCAGAATCAAACTCTAGCACTTAGTAGTCGACCTACTTTTCTGGTCTAAGTGTACCTCATCTTGGAGGACCACTCTAATTAAGTTGTTCGAAAACGACTCCTTTGCTAGGGATCATTCCTAGCACAGAACAGCAGAACGCTTTCTACGTTTTTTCCCGAAAAACTACTATGCATGAGGAGCTCTAAAGATTTATCACCTTCTGAACGAATCCTGTGCTCTATCCAGATTTGTTTTTCTACTTCCTTGTTATCTGAACGTGACTTGAAACTTTTCACCCCCACTGTGCACGTGTGGCATGTGTGTTCGCATAAAAATTAATGTTTACTTTATTGCTGAACTTTATTGAAAACGATTTTAATGCAGGAAGGATACCTGCCGAGGCGGTGAAGTGTGTGTTTCCTGTGAAACACCAGCCTGCCTTCGATGAATCCCAAATTTAGTGCCCGGATAGCCTCAAACTGTTATTCACGCTTGTTCCCGCCGTGTCGTTACGATTTTTTTTCTCTTCTCTCCTTTTTTTTGTCTATTTCTGTTTTTGCACAGCCGCACATATCCTTACGATTTCCGTTATTTGCCCTACTTACGTGCCGTGGGTATTTAACGATCACAAGATGCATGTTGCTGCGTACACGCGATGATAGAAGCAAAAAAAAAAAACAAAAAGGAGAATGAAAAGGATTCCGCTCCTTTGGCGCGAATTTTCATTTTTATTGTTCGATTTAATGGCATGTGGCAGCGGTGTGTACCAGATATATAAATACGCCAAGGATATTACTAGGATTGCTGGGAGAATATCCTACTTCAACGACGTCCTTGTCATGAGATTCGAGGATCATAAATGTAAAATTGGAAAATCTGCCGAAAAGAGCGAGCGCCTACAATGAGTGCTATTTTGCAAGTCCTTAGGGGCTCAAGCCAGCGAGTGTGTACTAAATGTGAGCGACGGCAATTCCTAGAACGATTATCAACAGTTGCGAATGAGTTTTGTTCTGGAGGCGCACCCCGGTGAGAAATTGCCACATACCATTCGCATGGGAGATAAGCAAATTTTATAGAGTGTCGTCAGGTGATGGCGCGCACTGAGCTTTGATTACTTTTGGCGAAAACTTTTTATTGGGTAATTTTGCGGAGGTACACCTGACGAGGACTTGATATGAGAGCACAAATTGTATTTCCACTTAATTTGGCATCAAATTGATCGTATGGGATGTAATCGTAAATTAAATGATTTCTAGGAGTGGGCGACATTGTTGACTGATGTCGAAAAGTTTGATGCTTTACAACCAATTAAGACGGTTTTATGCAACACGAGCGAGGTAAAAATGTTTGCGAGTTATATCAAGGAAGGAAGAAGTGATTAAACAGTCATTTGTCGATTAGGATCCACGTGGAGAGGTTATAGACGTGTTTCTTGGTCAAATTTTCCCTCTGATTTGGTACAAGTCCATTGCCCTGCTTCACCCATAAATTCGGTTTTTCGTACCAAATAGTGTCGCAACAACACAGCATCCTTATCGTCAGACTTAAAACCACCTCTCGAAGGCGCATACCTATCCCACTGTAAGCCTTATAATTTTTTGTGAAAAAAAAACCCCAATCGCCTTTTCCCCAAACGAAGTCAACCAGTTAAAATAAAATCAATAGGGCTTGGTGGGCATTAAAGTCCCTTAGGCATAGACAATCGGTACTTTCCACTTTAACAAGGACTACACGGTTGGAATCCTTTTAGCAAATTAGATACTCTTCGTAATTCCTTTAACAACAAATTACAAAACAATTTCCTTTTTGACTAATTATTATTACCGTTATTATTGTTGTAGCCCTTCACCCAGTTATGCTGGTGAATGTACTTTTTATCAGGGAGACATTGGATTGAAGGGAGAGGGTTGTGTGACTGTGACTGTGTCTCTCACTAAGGAACACTGAAAGTTGCCAAAGCGACATCGCAAATTAAATTTCACTTCGAAGATTTTTGGTTGAACATTCGTAACCGAGAATTTTCACAAGGCACAAGGACTTGGACATTCAAAATCAAATGAGAACATACCACCGGTTCAAGATGTTTAGCAACGGACACCGGCGGGGCGAAGAACAGCGGAAGAATTAATTAAGACCATGTTTATTACACCAACGCCCTCAGGATGGCGATAAAGAACCGGCAACTGGGAACTGGTAACTTGCAAACTGGGAACTAAGACCCAACACCCACACGCCGGTATTCCTCTTCAAAATGCTTTAATTAACTCTCTGAATTATTTTGGAAAATTTGTCAAAGTGTCCTGGAATTCCATTCACATCCGGTACAGCAACTCATCGTAGTCGTTTGATTTTGTACATTGCCTTGTGTAGATAACGTAAATTGTACGCGCCTATGTCCTTCAATGATATTCCACAATTAATTTGGCGGAGTTTTCGAAGGGCAAGCACCATGGTACAGGGGATGATGTGGTGTGGAAGGGCGAACATAGTACAAGATTCCATTCCAGCGGGTGTTTTTGAAGTTTTGCTTTGTGTTGCAGAAGAGCTTGTTTCGCTCGCTGGTAAAAAGCGGGCGCGGGGAGTATTTTAAACTCAATTAAAGATTTCCGGTGTTCAATTCAAAGAGAAGATTTTTTTTCTTTTTTTGAGAGAATCTAGGATAAAATTGGTCTTAATTTGACTGAGAGCAGTGGGTGGGGCTGGGAGAAGTGTTTGCCAAGGGATCCACAATCAAAGGACAAAGAGCTCGAGTTTGTGGAATTTTAAAGAATTTTCAGGAAACAAAAATTGAAGTGAAAAGTTGTTTTGGACAAAGAATTTAAATTGAATACCCACCAAAGCTGCTTATCCGAGGTGCCAATTGCTTCTATCGGTTGTAACTTTGGTTTACTTTAGATAGCTTTGCAGTCTTGAAGTGTTTTACTTTCATCAACAAAAGCAGTAAGATTCGCAATGTAGGTCTTGTTTGATCTTATGTGATCCATCTAAACTCAGGTTTCCGAAATGGATTCCAACACTTTTTCCAGTAAAGTTGACCACAATTCGCAATACCTTCTGTTGGTGGTATCCCCCTCAGGATCTCCGAGATTGCCAAATACCTGGGACTCTTGCTCGATAAGCTTAGTTGAAAGCTGAACATCAACAAAAGAATGAAGAAGGCCACAATAGCTTTCTACTCTCGCAGCAGGATATTTAGGAAAACCTGGAGCCTATCCCGAGAATTATTCTGTGGATGTACACGGCTATGATAAGACCCATAGCATGTATGGTGGCAAGCCATAAGTAAAACAACTAACCCAAAGGCCATCACGAAAGTACAAAGTCTGGCGTGCATTGGAACTACCAGGGCAATGAGCACAACACCAACAGCAGGACTTGAGGCTATCCTCAATCTCCTTCCGGTGAAAATCTTTGTAAGAGAGCCTCGGCGGCCATCAGTGCATTATGAAAAATCCAGTCAGACTATTTAAAGCACATACCCGAGCAGGGAGGAATGGAAAAGCGGGCAAATACCAAACGCCCATTCCATGGTTTCTACACCAATGGTTCCAAAATGGATACTGATGTGGGTGCAGGTATCTTTTCCGAAATGCTGGGCATCTCCGACTAGGCCCGCCTTCCGAACCACAGCAGTGTTTTCCAATCGGAAGTTTTAGCAGTGACACTAGCCGCCCGTGATACTGCAATGAGGGCAATACCACGAAAGGATATCACCTTTTTCATCGATAGCCAGGCAGCAATAAAAACAATTTCTGCTAACGGAATAAAATCAAAGCTTGAGAGGTGCTGTCGAGAAGAGCTCAAGGTTCTTGAAACATAACACAAGCTGACCCTCTGCTGGGTCCCTCGACATGAGGGTATACCAGGAAAAGAGAATGTTGACGAACGGTTCGGCAACAAGCTCGGAACAAGCTGACACCTTGGTGAACATCCCGCCTTGCATACTTAAGAATATGATCGCTGTTTAGTCCCCGATATATGTACACAGTGGACTAACGACATCCTATCCAGCCTATCCAGAGGCGTCAACCGATGGTGTTGATCGTGATGAAGATATTTTAGCTTTTAATCTACCCGGTCGAGACAAGATAGGTTCTTCCGGGTGAATGTAGCACTAACGTATGCGTGTGGTAAGTTGCTCCCTGCAATCTACCCCTAAGAATTTAGATCTTATTCTGTTGTGATATGCCGTGTTCGTGGCTCATAGGGTCAAGCACTTTCGTTTTGAAGTAATTCCCTTTTCCATTGGCTCCGGTAAGAAGGAAGTTGGACGAATGATCTCTGTATTGCTCGTTTTTGAACCCAAAGTTACCTTAGTCCCTTTTGCACACCTAAGATTTGGCTACTCCTAGTTATTCCATAGTGTGATACCTCTTTGCATTTGGACACACATAAGGAGACCATGAAGTCCTTAAATGATTCCACGTTTACTAAGTTTTTACCACCCACTAAAACCGGCACTAACAAGCCTTCAGTAGCAGTTTGCTAAGTGAAATTTAATGAATCGTTAAGCTTCTAGACCAGACAATAATTATACGTGATTAGGAACAGGCCCGTGTGTTCAATAATCCCGGACAAAATGAATAAAAAAACAAACCACCAAATTAATTTATTTTTAATGTATTAAGCATACACAGAATTTACGTTTCATTAAGACGCGGCTTGGATGGTTTTTTTTTTTTGAGTTAATTGTGTTAATTCGTCACCTCAGCCATCCGGTTGAAGCATTAATTAAAATGACGTATTTGGTAAAACAAAACGATACAAGGAGGAGACAAGAAAAGGTTACACCAAACAATACAAACAATCTCGAGTTAAAGACGTATTTCGCTTATGGAATAAATTGAAAGCCGTCGGCTGGAGCCAAAAATACTCTTAACCTTTAAAATTTGCATGATAAATGCTAAATGGTAAGCCTTTCGGATTAGGTATTCGTATTGATTGTTGTAATTAATTAAAGAAAAAAAAAACAGGGTCCACAGATGGTGCCGGATTTGCGACATTTACACCCGACTAAGGCGACTACGTGCCTTCAGTCCTTGAAAACGTTGTTGTTGGCCTCAAAAACAATTCCAATGTTCTGTGTTGCACCATAATGAATCTCGAAATCTTCTCACGAAAAATAAGTAAGTCGTGGGTATCCACTCCTTCCCCAGGTTTATAGTGCCCACCCCGGTCATGTGAGTGCAACTTGAGGCTGTAGAAATGGATTTGTGCCCGGATCTACCGAAAATTTCATACAGATTCTGGCTGAGCACTTATGTGATACTAAGCATCATCAGGATCAGCAATGTCTCCCTTTCAACTCCCAGCCGAAAGATTGCTTTTATGAAAGAACTGGTAACGAAGGGCGACTCTCACATTGAAACTGAACATCACAATAAAAAACCCGAACAATGTACCAAACAGAACTTCAATGACCGTCTTCAAAAAATCACCAAAAACTCCATAGATTCATGCCAACTTTTCATCAAAACTTAACGATGTCCCGAGCATGTCCCAAAACCCCTGCCCTGCTCTGCTTTATCTCCTCCTCATACGAAATCACCCTCTCACATCTTCACATTCACGTCTGGACTTTACGCAAATCCTAACCCAACCATTGATTTCGATTTCGGTCAAGGGAAACACAGAGGACTTTTTATGTCAGAGTCACTGAGAAACCTTCACATACCTCAAACCCCGCTCACTGTGATTATTTCCTCGAAAGCCCTCTCAATAGTTGATTACCCGTTTGATTTAAAAGCAAAATATTATCTACTCCCAACCCAGGGGCCCGCAATCTGTAGGCTGTAGCCCGCCTTAATCCATCTCCATCCAATCCAATTGATACTGACGAACCCATAAAATTCAATCATCGGCACAAAGTGAATAAATTTTATTCCCCGTCATTCAAACCTACTGACCAAAGCAAAACGATCCATTTACCCTGGCCAGGCGGATTCAATACGCCCCCACAGACTGTTTGGCGAGTATTCCGATGGTGTATTCCCATGTGGACGCGTCCCGGTGTATACCTTCGTCTTCGTTAACTGTCGGGCCGAATTTCGTGATCAAAATATTGCCAACTTGTATTCATTTTTATGATGATTATTGACAGCCAATCAAAAATTCACTATCATTCGCTCATCGTGCGCTCTGTGGCCCGTCTAATCCACCCTTCAGACGGCACGGAGGCAGAAAAAGAAAACACCCAGTCGAATATTTAATCCAAATTGACACTTCCTAATGTCATATTTTCCAGCAGTTTATGATGAGACAGAGACACACCGATGCGGCGATTGCAGACATCTTTGAACATACCCCATGCCCCGTAAAACGAAAAAAAAAAAACACTCTCCAACGGTGGCGAGCAAACACACAGCACACAACAAGGTGATCCGGTGTTTCCTTAGGTATTCCGTTCCACGTTCCGATGGGGGGTGTTAAAATAGATTACTCGACTTTCCACATCAAATTAATGAAGAATTTATGGGAATCGTGCTTAAAATTTTCAAAGAGACCACAGTGTACCTACGTACTCTCCCGTCTCCGGTCTCCGGTCTCCGCACAGCTAGCTATGGCGGCGGGTGTTGCTTTAGTATTTAATGTTGCGATGTGCTGTGCTGTCAGCGCGCGTCAAGGACGAACGGAACAGAAAAACGGAACGGATGCTTCTTGAAGGGGGGGGGTATTTTTTTGTTGTTAAAAATTCAAGAGCACCGGAATTTGGGGGTGTTTTTCAAGACCGCCTCACCTGGTTTGACAGGTTGTTATTCTGTTTTGCTGGTTATTTTGTTGTTAACAGTTGAGAGGCATATAAACCGACGCACACACTGTTGGGTTGAAAGGCATGGTTTACGGTTAAATCTATTTAGGCGATGACAAGTCGAGAGCGAAAAAAGAAATGGCCGCGATGGGGTAGGTAGAGGTTTTCACGGTTGACGGTGGGTACTAGGATTTAAGCCGCACCTACGCATGGCGGGTTATAATTAATTTTCCGAAACCACTTATGGGTGGTTGGACGTTTTAGACAACTCAAGCAGAAGGTTGTGGCATCCATACTGATGTGAAGGATGTCGTAACAATTTCTACTCCGGATGTAGCCAACTTCGGCTTAAGAATCGAAATAGTAGAACATCGTCTTCAGTGCAGCGGTGCGGGTTGCGCTCATCTGACTAACTAATTTATGCAGATTCTGTGGCCCGCAATGGGTTTGCATCACACCTATGTGCGGCGGTTTTTCTAAGGCTGTTCATTCTTCTTCCATCTCGGGTGGATAGCCTGACCATGCAATTGTCCTCTTCTCGCAGCCGCTGCCACCAGAATTCAAAAGTTCATACCTATTTTGTCAAGTCACTCAAACCCAAACGGCTCCCACAGCAGTCCAAAGCACAAACCACAAGATCACGACGTTCCCTTAAGGCTGAAAAGCATTTCCTTTGTTCTTTGGAATTCAGAGCAGTGGTTCAATACGGAGGAGACGGACTCTTCCTTGCGGAGTGTTCCAAAAGCCCATTGATCTGGGGTTTCTACGTTCATATCAAGGTTAATGTACCAATCTAAAACTAGCATTATGCCTGCAACCTCATTTTGACGCCAGAGGACTGTGTTTATGGATACATATCACAACCGTCTACAGGGTAAACAATCGTGTGGTTTTTACACGTCGCCTTATGGTATCTTGCGCGGAATCTATTGCAGGCAGATAATGACGAAAAATATGCAAAAGCCGGTGCAATGGTAAAACCAATGGGGAAACTTGGAAAAGTGATGTCTACTTGCTGATCTCGAGTATGAAGTACTAGACAACCCATGGGAACTTGAGATGCGGTTTCAAACTATCACGCAATCAGCAATAAACTGCGAGCTACAGCAAGACTACCTCGACTACGTATCCTACCATCAACTCGTTCCAAATCTTATCAAAGATATCTTGGAAGCCAACTTTTAAATAGTCATTGCTTGACTATCAGTCCAACGTATTCTAACCAACCCACACACGACAAACGAGCGCTTTAACGATTTTCGAAATCTTTGCCATATATCCATTTTCTTTTGACAAAACAATAAATGCCGGCTTCATCTTTAACCACCTACTTCCTGGGTAAACTTCCGCCTTCAAACAGGATCAAATTCAATAAGAAAACCAAAGGCAAACATCCGCCTCCACTGGCTATTATCATCTCACCAAATGTTACCAAAGGCATTTCATCTCCCTCTGTCGCTCTCGGGATCCCGACTGACGACAGATGTTCCTTGATATGAAATCATCATCTCATCCCCTTTGGTACTTCAACCCGAACCATAGCGTCAGTCAACCCACCCACCAACATCCCAGCTGAGCCATTAAACAAAGTCAAGTATACCGGTCGACAGAAAGTTTTTCGGGCTCCGGACCCGCTCCCCAAAGCGGGAAGTGCTCGTACCATCAACTCAAGTATTCACCCAAATGGGCACTTAAATAACTGTCTGTATACACATGGCGAACGGGGAGACGGGCGGCTGCCGAAGAGATATGTCCTTTATGTGAACTTTATTTGCATCCGCACACACGAGTGTGCCCGTTGTTTAAGGATTATCTCCGTCTTCGAAACGCAAATATACACATACACACACACACGGGAAGCGTGCTTATCAGCGTTGATTAGTGCAGGGTAAACATTTGGCACGGGCGTTGGGTTGCCGTAGTCATTTCTTTTTGCTAATTTTTTCTGACCCAGATACTCAACGGGTTGTGTAGTACATGGCACTGCAATGTTTTGCGGGATCGCCATGACCCATTCACGGGCGGACTCTCGACGTGTCTCACCGGAGAAGAACCGAACATTTGGCCAAAAACCCGAAATGCCAGAGCATAGCATGTACTCGTATCTTGGATGCAGCAGCAGGTCGTTGTTATTCCTGCCCCGCAGTGACTCATTGAGAACTCTGTTCCGGTTCGTGACTTTTGAATTTTCAAAACGATTTTCGCCGAAATGGCCGGAGAAGAACACATGGGGGGCGGCAGCGGCGGCGGTAGTGAAGGCACGTTCCGAAATAACTTTTGAACTGAATTAAGCCAGGTTGGCGGGTGTGGCTGTAAGCAATTTTTCGGGCGCGAGGTGACGCGACCGCCCGCCGTAGGAGCCAATTTAGGACGTGGCAGCTGTGCTTATGATTTCGTGAAATGTTTTGCATCCAGCTGAGCTGCTGCAGTCACACACCGTGTGGAATGGGGTGGGTACAACGGTGAGCACGTGGTTTCTGAATGAATGTGACGAAAATTAGGTAAGTGGACGGAATAAGTGCTCGCAGTCATTTAATGCGAAGGTGTAACTGGTAAATTAGGTCACGAGGGGATTTTAGCAAACAGCATTGGGGTTGTGTGGAAAATTGAAATGGTTGTGGTGAGATTTCGATGAAATATGAGCTCAAGCGGCCATTAACTCGACTTAAATTATAGTTAAGCTGAATGCGGATTTTCAGCTGGCCACTACTGGCAGAGAGCTGGCTTGGAAAATTTGATAAGTGGACACACTTGGAGCTGTGTGTTGGTCAACTTTTTTACCACTGCTAATCTCTAGTGCAATTGCAAGCCATCGACCTCAGAGTGAATGAGGCGAAACTATAGGAATCAGGTGTCTATAGCCTGCACCAGGGTTTGGTAGAAAGCACCTGAAGTCGATGATCTTCATAATATTCATAGAAAACAGCGATTTAATGACACCTTTGTGCCTGAAAGAAAGGTGTAACTACGAACCAGTGGAAGAAGCAAATACTGGTTCTTTTGTTTAAAAGGAAAAACCAAAGTAGGACACACCATCGTACCGACCTCTGCGACATACGATCGAAGAGGCAGGACGCGCTGCTGATTCAAAAGGAACGTTCCAATATCGACTAAGTCTTCAGACCAACGAGGAAAGTCATCAAAGAAGTGCTGTGACACCAACAGCAAATTAAAGAAACATCCTAAAGCCAAACACCGTCTAAATTATGCTAGAATCCGCTTTCGAAGGAGGGAACTGATGTTCGTCACAGAAGATAGGAAGAGTGGGTATAACTAAAAAGGTGGAATCCCACAATCTTTGGATGGTCTTGGACTCAATGTCTTAAGACTGAGGATACTGGGGTCATAAAATAAATTGGTTTCCCCAAATGGGGAAAATTGAGAGCAGTTACAGTGGCTACAAGTGTCTGGAAAAAGCTTTTTCAGCAAAATAAGCCAATAAGCCACCACTGGACATTTCATCGATGGATCTACGCATTTTGGGTACTGTTATAGTTGAAACCACATTCTTGATACTTGTTGCGCTCTTAGGATGAACAAAAATCTGAGCTTACATCTTTCTTTTGTCTACTGAAAGGATCTAGGAAAACAAGACAACAGTTTCACAAATGAGACAACAACAAACAAACTCTCCCTGAAACTCTCTACGAATCAAGAAATACTTGCATTCATTTACCGAATAGGGAATCCCTCTTTGCTTAACCACAACTCTTACATCGCCACTCGGCGGCAAGACTACTGATTGACTGTTCAAATCTCACTTACTCTGCGGCTCATGCAAATGGGTCTTACATCGAATTCGGCTTGTGTGCCACTAGCACTCTCCAGTGACTCCTGGCAGTAAAAACAAATCTTAACCCACTTAACTTGCCAAACCATCAACACTATCCTGCATCACTTATCCCCACCCGCCAATTGGCAAATATTTAACAACGTCATAAACCAAATCCCCCAGGAGACTCAACTTCCAACCAATTAAAATCTCATTGGCAATTCTTTGGCTTGGATTACACCATTCCGGGCTCTGGCTGTGTGTACCGAAAAAAAAAAAAACTTTCAGCATGCAAATCTTTCGCCAAAGAATAACACACCAAAACACTCCGGTAAAGGATCCGCACACTTTGCTGCTTCGTCGACGACTTCTTGTGTGCGAATCGGCGCATCCGGTACAAGTAGCACCAAGGAGCACAGCCGAGAGCAGAGCTTGTAGTTTTCACTTCTTTTTTTCGTCCTTCCAATCCAAGTGTAATCCGCACACAGTTTGGAAACAACACCAACACACACACACACAACAAAACTCTAATCATCCGCAAATGCCTTCTCCGCAAGCTTGCAAACAGTCGTGTAAATGCACGAAACAAGAAAAGAACAAAGCAACCGAAATGAAGAAGGAGCAAGAGGAGTGGTTAGCTGACTGCCTGACGGAAGCAGGAAAGATTCACGAGCAATCCCTCTGCGGTTGTTTTCGCATTTACAAGTTGAGTTGCTGCTTTTAACGACTTTGCATAAACTAACTTCTGAAATTACATTTTAAATGCGTGACGAGGACAGATCTGCTCTTGGAGGAGTAAAGCACTTCCGTGTCTAACGCGAGGATAATACGATTTCCCGCTTTTCGTGGTTTTTAATTTTTTTATTTTTGTTCGCTTTTCTATTCAGATTTGACAAAATGCAAATGGCGAAAATCTTTTCCACAAATCGAATTAGAATTCGACAAAAGCGACTTCAATTGACACATCAGACTGGGTGGTGTGGTGTGGTGAAAAAAAAATAAAATTATTCCCAAGTTGATAATGATAATGTCAACATTCGCACGGAATTTCACATCTTAACACCTGGCTCAAGGTGAATTGAGTGGTTTTCACCCAGAGGCTCTGTGATTCACGGATTCCTGACAGCAAGTTGGTCTCTGCTTCGTTCGGCCAATTGAATGGACAGCTGCAATAAGCATGTGGGTGCAACATGACGTGGTGATGTCAACCAAACGTGTCAACAACGTTGTGTTCTTTGGAGATAAGCTCGCAACCGTCGTCATGAATCAAAAAAGTTCCACTGGTTGCCAGAACATTGAGACCTCGAAGTCAGTGAAAAGGCCAAAATCCTGTCCAAATTGAACCCAAGCAGAAGTCCACCAAACTCAATTCTGATCGCCGTTGAAATCCCAAAAAAAGGCTTGGACCTGTCTTTGAAACTTGCTGATAAAGAATGGAGCATTTCCCTACTGTGTCGCACAACTAAGGTATATAGGTGAATCGGAAGGCACGTCTTTCAAAATTACCAGAGTTTGACACTGAAAAGTCTCCTATCTACACTGACTATGACAACTTATAAGATCTACTTGCACTAGACAGATCCTTCTGAACACAACCTACTCCTGGGCCATCTCAAAAGAACTGAAGTTCGCCTGAGCTTTGGCAACATTGATGTAGAAAAGAGTACGCCAGACTTCTCCTGTTTATGTCCATAAACCCTCAAAAAATAAATGATGTCTCGAAAGCGACCTTAAGGTCGATGATTTTCTCCCCAGACTAATGCAGGAGCTGTCAGGATGCGAAAGAGACAGAAACCATCAAGCACTTACTCTGTGAGTGCCCCAACCTCCAAATCCGCCGTCTGCGACACATGGGAAACAGGCTGTTTGGAGAACTGGGAACCTAACAAAAGTACCGATAACGAACATTGTTAAGAGTACAGGTTGGAACATGGACCACAACACAAAGGGGAGCAGAATGCACCAGGAAGCCCCCGTGGACGCTCTGTCATTAGAATGGCCACTTTCCCCGTAACCTAACGTAACCTCAGGTAGATTGTCTATAGCTGAGCCGCAACCCACACTGACATCTAGAGGTCTCACCGAGTAGGTGCGGAGTCCAATCCTGCACATTGTCTGGGTCGAATGAAGCACACGTTTCAAGATCAGACTTTCATATGAAATCAAATTATCTACGGCTTCAGACGTGTCTCTATCTGGCTCTCACGTTGACAAGAGACACCGCCAACTGTACCAAAAGTGCTCGACTATATTCGTCCTATGTCAACGTGCATTGAGCATATTTTAAGAGTGTCCTGACACAATTTTGCAAACTGATTGAGGACACCTCTACAATGACCCACATCCCTTCTACGCGACAAAAGGCTTTTTAAATGCCACCCACCTCATTCGTTTACAACCAACTGTCGTTCCCCATAACACACAAGACAATTGCTTTATTACATTTCACTTTTTGTCCGCATAAAAAAAACGAATCCTTTCAACTCTGTTCCCCAGCCTACATATGAAATTCAATTTTTAATTGCAACATTCGAAACTCGGTTAGTTAAACAAGATTCCGGTTCCATTTTTGGCCTCGTTTCCCTGCATCGAGTAAACATATAAAATCTTAATTTTCCTTCTGGGGATGCTGCATCCCCCGGCCCAAGCGGGGCCGAAGCAAACGCAATTCATTTGGCAGGCATCAGCAGTCAGGCGCAGTGTCGTAACTGCCAGCTATAGGTCACCGAAAAATTATCTCAAAATCAATCATTTACAGCGTACAACTCTAACCAAACGTACCGACATGTGCCAACAAAGTTCCTGTGCGCGGTGGATACACGGGGACCCCATATTTGCAACTCCTTCCGCCCAATCGCATTCCGGTTTAACCAAAAAAAAACGGACACGATAGTATTTATGTATGTTGACAAACACCACCGCTGCTGCCCCGATATGTGAAATGCATTTCAATCGAATCGAATTCGGTTCTATGATTGAAAATCATAACGATTGCGTTTATTTTCAGAACTCATCGATGGAATGCGTAGTTTCTAGGTCACATGGGGTTATGTCACATGCTCTCAATAGGTGCTGTCAACCTGTGGGTCCGTGCTCCCTTGTCCGTCAAGTGGGATCGGTAAGTTGAATTTAATTGGCAATTTCGAGTTGTGTTTGATGAAAGCCGACCGCTATCGCCACTAGCTATGTAAGCGGTGTGTGTGTGTACCACAGCTGGGCAGAGAGTTTAATCTATGAGGCAGCAGGTGAGGTGCATACATGTCAACAGGACTCGAACAAAATTCACTTTTATGTCTCTGTGTACGATTGCTCTAGTGATCGATGTTATGACATTTTGTTCACAACTCGTTGCAATTCCCAAAATCCAATCCTGAAAGGATTTTCAATTGGTGATGTGATGACACTCACTCAACGGTGTGTGTTGTCCTCGATGCGAATTTGCTGTTGTTTTCTTTTTCAACGTGGTGGTTATCACCTCGCTGAGTTAAATGAAATTTCGCCCGCGTGGAAACGGGTTAAGGATGTTTGACCAGAGTAATTTTGTGATGCACTATGGTAACAGGAATTCCTGTCAAATTTAGCATCAGAGCTTAAAGTTATTTTTGTTGCAAAAACTGTGAAAAAAATTCGGTGAAGGCTTAGATAAGAACCTTATTGGGATACAAGTGACAGGATAGGAAGCATGAAGCATAACCGCTGGATAGCAGGTGCGTGGCGAACTAAGGCAGAGCATACGGTGAGTCTGACTAAACATGTGAAACTAATGTGGAAAAGGAACTGCTAAAGGACACTGCATTTATCTTCTGTAGAAGAATGGTCCTTCGGAAGAGGACACTTGCAAGCTATGCCTACAGGACAAGGCGACAGCGACACATTTACAGTGCGAATGTCCACTACTAGCCCGTAGAAGGAAAATATGTTGTACTTTACCGATGGTTTCCAACCCAAAGGGATATGCAAATATCCTTTAAATGAATGCCAGAGGTGGCACCACAGATTGAAGTCAAAAGAGACAAAATTGGACGCAATAAGATTACGTGTCTCGATATCTTTCAATGCAGTAGATATGGACAGGCATTAGACTTCAATCCTCCATCAAAGACAGTCTTCAAATCTTAGCCCTTCATTCGTCTCTATTAATGCAGACAGCACCTCTAAAAATAATCAAAGATGCCAAGATGCTTGATCTGAAAAAGCAATTTCCACAAATTCAGCTTCACGAGTGGAAATGAGCTTAAATTTATGACTTTTGAATCGAGCCAGCAAACGCCATCATACCTCCATAAGAACGCTTTCGCGATACTCAGGGGCACCAAATTCCTCCTTAATGCGGTAACGGTCAGCTGCCATAATGGCACTTGCAAACCCAAGAACCAACTTGAAGTTGGTAAGGGAATGCAAAGAAAAACTCAGTACCCTAGCAAACTCTGCCCAGGTCAACCTGCTCTGAGTACCCGATCATTGCAGCATACAATGGGAACGAAGCTGCAGATGAACTGGATAGGAAGGGTGCAGAAAACGAGGACATCACCACAACTGCAACCGTGGCCGTGGCCTTAAAGGTTATTAAAATCGCATTCAGCGGCTCGTTTGATAAATGCCAAGAGATTTTCTGGAAAGGCTTGCAAACCTGTAAAGCGGCCAAATCCATAATAGAGCGACCCTGCTGTCGTCTAGCAAGGCGAACGCTTAATCTTGCCAGGAAGCAACTAAGACTGATGGTCGGTCTGTACGCTGGACACATCAATCTGAATAAACTGGGACTGATGCAATCAAGTACTTGCCCGGGATGTGACGAAGAGGAGATGAGCCTCGAACACTTTCTCTGCGCTAAGACACAAAAGACATCTTTTGCCCGGGCTAAGCTATCTTAGTTCGCAGCTTAGTTCGATGAAATCCTGGAGCTAGCTGGACATACAGGACGTTTCTGGGATCTGTGAACCTCATCCGATTCACTATCCGCTAGCCTACAACCCTTTACTTACACCCCCACCTACACCATTTCTTAGCCAACAGACGCTACAGAGGAAAACACAACGGGACGAGATTTTCCGAACTTCGCCCTTCTAAAAAAAACCCCACCAACCATGAAGACGCTAGAAAAGGTGAGAAATTAGAGTGCAGTCTGTGAAGCAAGAGTATGCTCCTTTTTTGTTATGAAAAAAACGTCGAAAGAAATAGTGAATGCAACTGAATTAAGTATAATAAAACAAGTAAAGAAAATTTTGAAACCACTTACCATTTTGCATGGATCTTGTTCCATCTTGTACGTACACACTCGAACAAACGCCAACTCTGAAACCGAATAGAGAGAGAGAAAAGTCAGAACACATCACACTGAGAAACTCCAAGTTAAAGGCTAAGGAAAATATTTAAATTTGTCTCAGAACAATATTTGACTGCACTTTTGTTTAATTTTTATTAATTTCCCTACACAAGACATATTTCTGAAAGAATTAAAACAATAACGGGTGAGAAGAACGAAAAAACATTAAATCGATTCGGAGTTTTTCGAGATAAAAGTGCTGCACCATCCACACACCACAAAGTGTCACTTTCAACTGAAAATGCGTGGGAGATCTTTCAGCAAGCGCAATGAGAGCATGGGCGAATTGCTCTACTTTCGCCTAAAAAATTATTCCTGTTCGTTTCACACGCATGCAGTGATATGCATGGTGAATTAGTCTCCAAAAGCGAATACACCAGACACCTTCAAAAGAAATACAGGAATGCAAAGGAAGAGAGAAAAAGGTTCTACAGTTCAATGCGCGGTTGCTAAAGCGCTGTCTGGTCCTCGGTAGGGCCGGACACCTGCAGAGGAAATGAAGTAGAGATTCTTTTTCATTACTATCCTTGCAGCTTCTGCAGAAGATGTTGTGAGGAATACCAAGCTTGACCGCATGGTCTCCAACCGGCCAGTGGCCTGTGATAATGGCTACAATTCTGGCAATATCGGGTCTTGATTTGCCAAGTAGCTCTTTTGACTTAGGTTTGTTGTAATTAGGCCATGTCTTCCTCGAAATGCCACAGTTGGTCAGGTCGTTTCACCTATGATTGGGAAGCTGGGGGGAGTGAAGAAGCATAAAGCCCTTAACACTGTGCAGTAAAATATCGCCACTTTCCGGTAGAGAACAGTTGAGGGCCGAACCTCTCCTAGCCAGCTCGTTGGCACTCTCATTGCCCTCATGATTTCTGTGACCTGGGACCCAGATGAGTGTAGCTATGGAGTGAGTACTTGATTGATTTCAAGCCGGCATTGCTCTACCAGTTTTGAGGATGTGATAACCGCATCAATGGTAGCCGCTATCAAAGCTTGACTATCAGAAAAAATAGCGACGTTGTGATTGAATGTTTGGAGATTGTTCAGCAAGCGGCAGACTCCCCGAATCGCAAGAAGCTCCGTCTGGAAAACACTAGCAGAATTTGGGAGACGAAAAGACTTCGATATATTAAGTTGGTCAGAGAAGATGCCTTATTGATAACGCTTGGATTCTTAAAAACAACCATCGTACAGTGGTAGACAAACTCCAAACAACCAAGGAAAATGCCAGGGGTAATCTTTGGGACTCTCCCGCCTCAAACAAATTCGAAAGAATAAACGGAAGCAGAGGGCAATGAGAATGAGGGAATAGACCGACAAGCGGAGTATTGGCTGGACATTAAAAATTACATCACTAGGCTGGAAGAATCCGAAGACCTCAACGAGTCGCTTTAAAATGTTTGGAAGACTGCCTCACTTATCCCACTTCAGCAGACACCTGAAACCAGGATGCCAAAAGGCTCTGCAATTCCTAGCAAACAGAAAACCTGATCAGAGAATGGAGATGGAAATGACGCAGCTAGACTAGAGCTGAAAAAATGAATCAAATGCTAGAAACGATAAGAGGGCTTCTGGGTCTGATGAAATGCCAGAATAAGGGCTGAAGGTAAATTAACCCACTACCTTATATGCCGCTTAAAGGGACGAGGCCTTCTGATGCCGATCACGATTCATCCTTCCCCTCGTGTACGGCACTATGATATGAGCCAGTACACTCAGAATGAAAAGGTAACTGATACCTTATGGCT
The DNA here is from genome assembly GCA_917880715.2 of Matsumyia berberina. Lineage (NCBI taxonomy): Eukaryota > Metazoa > Arthropoda > Insecta > Diptera > Syrphidae > Matsumyia > Matsumyia berberina. Next base: position 114,706,775 of record OU862872.1, read on the forward strand.
GATGGCTTAATAGAGGCACCAACCCGAAGACATGCAAAAAGAGGTTTGCAGATGTCTGGATGGGAGGAGAGTGGTAGTCCGACACACGAGGGAGCGAGAACTACCTTTCTGATGCTGTATATATGCCTTTGAATGCAATTAAATCTGTCGTCAGTCCTTTAGAATCTTTAAATTTAACTCCCACCAACGCATTGTCTTTGTCATCATAAGAAACCCATTGAATCAATTCCACAAGGAACCTGCCATCACTACTCCAGCGATTCCTTAAACTACATCCACTATGCTATCGGCAGACTGCTTACAAATTCGTTTCTCCAATCAAGGTGCGAAAAAGTAACTTAATCCAAAAAAAGTGTTCGCGGCTTTAAACTTGATACAACTGACTACTGATGAAACCCCCCTCCGCCTCCTGACGCTTCCCTAAGAGGACTGAACAGACAAGGTGTGATTTTACCATGTCAACAACGTCCCCTACTCTGCTTCTGTTTGCTTCACAATTTGCGCTCTACATCATTCTGCATTGTGGACATATCCATCACTTAGTATCATTAGTCGGCTCATCTCAATTATCTAATTCACTAATCTCCAGTGCCCCGTAGTGGCAGTCATCTCCATCGGTAGAGATATCCGCGCACATACTTATTCCAATACACTGCTCCTCTCAAAGTCTAAGTGAAGAGTTTGACAATCAGAACGGTTGCTGGCACAGCTCTCTCGCTCTCGTCCGATCAAAAGCTGATCATTCGCGACGACAGTCCAGTGTCGTCTCAGACAGCCAAGAGTGCGTTCATTTCTCCAGCGTTCAGGTATAAAATGCCCGATTTACTACAAACACCCGCGATAACCGTCACCAGTGAGAAGGGAGAGGAGGACGAAGTCCGGGAACCCTTGCATCAGAAGTTCGATTTGCGGAGCAGCCCAAGCAATGACCTCGGAACTCGATTGGGTAAATTTGTGCGCGGACGTTTGCCAATTCTCACGTGGATCTGTCACTATGACGCCGAGTGTGCTGTGAATGACTTTATTGCTGGGGTCACATTGGGGTTGACAATTATTCCGGAGAGTATTGCATGTGCCCTGCTGGCAGGGCTTCCAGCGCACTACGGCCTTTGTTCGGCGTTTCTGGGTGAGTAACACAATGAACTCACAAGACGTCTTGACATCGAAATCTCTGTCATCTGTCAACAGGTTGCTTTGTTTACTTGTTTTTCGGTTCCATTGACAAGGTCATCGTGGGACCGACCAGCCTGGTGGCACTTGTAAGTGTGCAGTTCACAATGGGCAAGCCGGTCGAGTTCGCCGTCATGTTGACGTTTCTCGCCGGCGTGGTGCAGCTGATAATGGGATGCCTCCAACTGGGTGAGTCAACAAGAATGTTTTGTTCTCGGATTTTGTTTTGGGTAAACAGATGGCAATGGCATTGCCATGCTAATTAGTGTCAAATGCGCGCTATCAGACAGACGAGTGTTAAACGGCGTCAAATGGAGTGCTAAGTGGATCAAATTAGAGTGCACACCTGACGTCCAGCTACAGCCCGTGTGCAAGAAAGTGTTGCGGACATTTTACAACCTAAGTGACGTGCGGTAGTTGACAAGTGTCTCGAGTCGTGCCTTTGGAATTATGTGAGGATGTTCTTGAGGGCGCTACTTGGTGTGAAATTCGAAAGATCATGCGGAGATCAAGTGCGCAAACATAAGGCTACTTATTCAATTGGGAGCACGCGGTAGTCAAGGTTAAAGGCGTGTATTATGATTCGTTTCAAGGTCGTTAATCAGTACAAGGCGAGCGAGACTCACTGGAGTACAAAAAAGAATTTTAAATTACCTCCGTGTGCATCTGCGACAAATGTCATTCACTAAGCACGTTCCTCTTTGATTGCGAGCACGTGAATCTGCAAATGGCCCAAGGGCACTTGAAGCTTTTTCCAGTAGGAAAAGCGACGGGGAATGACATGGAATTTAGATTCAACAAGAGGTTATCCGCTCGTCGATTTCGGAGATGTTGTCTGTGTCTGTGAAAATAAGAAGAGGATCAAATCTTTGCCTTTTTTCTGTGAGTTCTTCAAAACTCTCGGAGCACAAGGGGATTGGATGATCCGGGTTTTGTAAATTTTATTGTTATCAACGTTCATCCTGGTTATGCTTTCACTGTCAGTGACTAAAGCATGAAATTCCCTTCCTGTATCTTAAAATGAATTTTCCCCATGTCCTTTTCTTATTTCCTTTCAGGATTCATTTTTGAATTCATTTCCATGCCGGTGATCAAGGCCTTCTCCACGGCAACTGCAATTCTTGTCATCGAATCTCAACTGAAGGTGATGCTTGGCATCAAGTACATCGCTGCTGGATTTGTCGAATCAATCCAGAGTCTCACGTATCGAGTAAGTGAAGCTAACCTGGGTGACTTCATGATGGGAATGGTGGCAATCACTTTTCTTATCGTTTTCGAGGTAAGCGTGTATGTTTCGCGAGACTTTGTCTAACAAATCTCTCCACAGCTCCTTGGAAGACAAGCAGAAAGTCCAAATCAAACAAAATCCAAAAGGCTTATCCTCCAATATCTATCATTCTCAAGGAACACACTAATTGTCTTAATCACCGCTGTAGCTACTGCATTGTGGATGCACAAAATACCAGATGCGACACCGATTCCCTACGCACTGAGCAAAACTGCCATGGCAGGATTACCAAACTTCACATTTCCATCGCTTCAGATCGACACTCCAGAGAAAACCTACTACTTCGTGGATATCCTTGCCGAGTTGAACATAGGAATCATTGTCATTCCCATTGTTGGGGTCCTGACGAACATTTCCATTGGAAGGTTGAGTAAGTCTTTAGATAGTCCTGTTGGAAGTCCTGTCTTGAATAATTTTTTGTAGTTCCCAAGTGCAGGGCAAATGCCAACCAGGAGTTATTCACTCTCGGACTGTGCAATGTCATTGGATCAACAGCGCAGTCGATGCCGACATCGGGGGCGTTTACGCGTTATGCCATCAGCAGTGCCTGTGGCCTGAAAACGCCAATGGCCAATCTGTATTCAGGTGAAAATAGAAATTGTCAAAGAGTTCCTCTTCTGATGGCTTCTTTTTCTAGGTATCATCGTCCTATTAGCTCTGGGTTTCCTTAGTCCATACCTCAACTACATCCCGGAGGCAACTTTAGCTGCCATTTTGATGTGTGCCATTGTGACGTTGATCGATTTCAAGCTCCCCATCCGCCTCTGGAGAGAGAGTCGTAGGGACTTCTACATCTGGTGTGTATGCTTCTTCGCTTGCGTCTTATTTGGAGTCGAAGTTGGACTATTGGTGGGAATCGTCATTACTGTGTCATATCTGCTCTATCTCTGGGCAAGACCGGACATAAATGTCAAAATTGATTCGGTAAGTAGGGCAACTTTCCCATGGAATACCTAATCCCATGGAATACCTAATACCTGCCTCCATTTTAGATTGACGAGATGCAATATATTTCTGTGACTCCTGGCAATGGAATCTACTTCCCAGCGATCAACCATCTCCGTGGGAAAATCCTCAAGGCGTGCACTGAAGCTGAATTCAAAATCCCCGTCGTCATCAACTGTCAAATGATAACCGGACTGGATTACACCGCCGCTCAAGGAATATCCAAACTCTCAGCAGATCTCTGTCAAGATGGCAACGGTGCCCTCCTAATCCTCTATCACATGAATCTCAGTCAGCAGAAACTTATCGATCTCACCGATAACTTGGTCTTCTGCGAGAGCAGAGAAAAAATCCGAGAATTCCTAACGCAAGAATCCTTAAGGAATGGCTTCATCAATTTAAAAGCACACATCCGGGCGTCCATTGACTTAGGCTATAAGGTTGACATAGAATAAAGAGGAAATACGATTGAAAATAGAATTGTGGTCTTAATGCACTTCCGGGATTGCAATTGCAATTCAAATCCATTAACAGGGTTTTTTTTTTTTGTGTCTACCTTTAGCTTTTGCATTCCATTAATGCGGCGAAAAAAAAAGGAATCAGTGCACGCCATTAGACACGGGTAAAGGTGTTGCCCCCAAGTGGGATTAGAGAGAAAGGAAATGAAGAGAAGAAGAGAAAAAAAAATGCAATTACCAGTTCATTAAGTCATCTTCCCGTTAAATGACCTGGCAAATGATGGGAAAGGTGATGAAGGTGCATGCGAAAAGTTCTAATGCAGTCTTTTAATTTGTATCCTCTCTTTCACTTTGTGTTTCCGTTTGTGGCTCGAGAGTGCTGCCCGACCACATCCGGGTTTGATGAGGTTTGTAAATGGTAATGATGAAAAGGTTTCATTCTGCAGTGAAGGGGGTTGCGTTTAACCCAACTTCAGGAAAGAAAACGAGTTTATCAAAGAAGGTGTCTCATGGGACTTAGTTGGGCCTCTAATGTGTCCAAAGTGAACTTTTAATGTTTACCCATGACATCCTTTTCCAACTAGAAAAGAATAGAAATCCCAGAAGTGTGATTTGAAGATTATCAAGAAGAAGGTACTACCAAAAGTGAGAATCAATGGTTTTGTTCTCATTCCACATGGATACCTTCATCCACATGGAGTCAAACCGATAAAGGGGTAATCAAATAGCGTTCTCAACGATTTTGTACGATTCCGTCCACCCACCACAGCTTTTCTTAAGAGAAGATGAACCTTGACCAGTATCTTCCTGAGCCGAAATGCTTCAACAGAATTACAGAAGTTGGTCCAGAATTTCCCAAAGCCATTTATGACGTACTCAAAGCACACCAAACCAAAATGGCAGCCCATTCACATCATCCTGTGAAATAAAGCACTTCCCTTCTCTGCACCACTAACCGCTAGCGGTATACTCCATTTTCAATATTTAATATCTAGTTCAGCGACCACCATTCCCTTGGAATCGATCCAAAAAAACAAACTATCTAAATGATTTACGTCTACAATGTGCATGCCCATTACGTAATTCCCTTATTTTTAAAGCTAATTTTCCCTTTACAGCTTTAACCATGTCTCCGTGTGTAGTCATCTCCACATCTCGTTCCTTTGTGCAGCCGAGAAAGTGTGAAAGTAAATTTTCATTTCTCTCGTTTTGCATTCATTTTGTAATCTGGAAAATGGACCGTTATCCGTTTCACAATCCGATATCCCTGGTTGTAACACTTCGAAGAAAAGTTGAATCTCCAATTCGTATCCCATCCAAGGCCACCACCCACCCAGAGTACCCCCGAAACAGATCCCCGCAAAACTAACATCCATTAGAACTCGAAAAATGCGAATTCATTTCGTTCAGAATTTTTGGGCGGGGGGGGGAAGAACCATTCGAGGATACTTTTGGGCATCAGGACAATCAACCCTGAACGGTTATTTTGGATTCACAGGATTTACTGGGCAAAAGTTCGAGGCGACAAGGACGACTTTGTTAGAAAATTCCTCTCTGGGCGAACACGGGCCACGACCAGACCGGGATGAGTGTGTACTCACAGAGGGAAAATTAACATATTATCGTTTGTGTAGTTCGAAAGGACTTCTCGGGAGGATAATGCAGTAGGCGCTCACTGGCTGGTGTTGTGAAAATGCCGTGTGCACAGTCGGGTGGATATAATAATTTTTCTTTCCGATAGATGGGCGACGAGGGAGGATTTAACAACTTCCATATGTTTTGCTCTCTTTTTTCCTCCTGTTCGTCCTTAGCTGGCTTAGATTCCGATTCAGCGGGTGAGGGAGAAGAGAAATAGTTTCGAGAAATGCAAATGTTTTGTTGTTGTCCGTTGAAGTAAATTCCAATGCGATTGCATTTAAATTAACTGTCAACTTTACTGTGTGGATGATTGGAAGCGTTGGGGATTTACGAGAATGTGCAATTTGCATATCTTAGGGGGAGAGGTTCCTTAAATCGTGATTTGTTATAAATGCTGAGCGTTGAGCTGGAGCATGCGATTGAAAAATAATCACACTCAGGTGTGATGTAGAGCGGTGCTTGAGATGTACATTGGTGGCCTGGGATTATTTTAAAGGGATTTGTCCGGGAAATTCAGGAAATCTCATCCTGAGTGTTGTAAATTCCCTTGATACTGTAGCTCTGTGTGTAACAACACTGAGCGAGTGAGATCCACGTCATCTCTTTCCGATTTCAAGTGCAGAAAGAACCAAAATCCGCTGAAACTTATACAACCAGGAGCTCGGACCACTAGAAGGCAGAATAGAACTAGGTAGACAACCTTTTGGTGAGTGAATTTAGGTAGGGTTAGGTTGAAGTGGCTGCCAGCTAAAGCCAACACACTTAGACCCATGAGGGGTCCATTGCGATACCACAAGGATCTCGGAAAGATCTCGTGCCTAGTCACTGAACCAATTGGAACTTCTACTGAAGCGTAGGAGGTTGATAACATCGGTGTTTATCAGTGAATTTTCGAGCTCCTAAGGTAAGGGTACATATTTGTAAGGGTAATCGTGGTTTAGCCGTCCAACGAGTCCATTCTCCGTGCTACCACAAGTAGGAAGTCTGGCGATAAGAAGCATCCCAGTGAAAGTCAACCGTCAACTCACTCAAACACCTAAAAAATGTTCCCTGTCTTTCGCTGTTTTATTGTTTTTTCCACAAAGAATGCTTTAGGGAAAAAACCAGTCATATTCGGCTCCTTCTAGGTCTCGCTTTTATCATCTCCATGGACAAGTGCTCGGAGAAGCTTTTTAGAGATTTTCCATAATGTGAATAAGGTGGTCGCCGTTGCTCAATGGTTAGTGCGTTGCTAGGCAAACTGCGTGGGTTCAGGCCCCAGTCATTTCCACCGAACATTTCTCGCCGGGGAATAACAAGCCTCTGAGAATACAATCTGCCATGGAAGCGCTTCTGAATTCGACGTTCGGAGTCGGCAATATTCCATTCACTTGAAAAATATAACACGCACAACATGAATGGTTTGGAGAAGCTAGACCTTGGCTCATTCCGAACTGTCGGGCCAGCTGTTTTTTTTTTTTATATATAAGGTTCTGTTCCCTATTAAGAGGAATCCACACAATCGGCCATTCCTTTTCAAAGCTTATTTAGCACCTCAAGAAGCTGAGCAGAAGGTACACTCTGACGCAGAATCTTTGTAAACAACCGCATCTCCTATATCGGAGTCAATCTCTAAGGCTGAACAAGCTGCTGCTAGAACGGATAAATCTGCTCCTGGGCAAGAACCAAAACCAGAGTCTGTGATATGTGATAATGATGATAAGACCTCTTCGGTGTCTTCTCCAAGATCAAGTGGACAAACACCATCAGCGACAATACCAATACCTAGGTCTTACTCCAGGCAGACAATACCTGGTGTTTTAAGACAAACAACCAAACAGGAGAAGCCAAAAATCGGATGGAATCAAAGAGCACTCAGAAATAAGGGGCTTCGTTCAGAAGAAGCTTAACACCGACAAAGCTATCCAGAAACAACGATTACGCGGAACTAGTATGTCAGCTTGCCTCCGAAGTACTCCAATCCCCGCATTGAATGCTACTTGGTTAAGCATTCGTCAACATATCCACTTATACGGTTGCGATTTAAAATTCTATCAAGGATACACCTAAACGGTCATCAGGTCTCGAAATTTCGTAAAATAATCCAGACAGACTCTTTCAAAAACACGAGCGATGGAACAGTGTACGTGAGTATACCGCCTTCTGATGCATAATACTACAGCATTTCCAACACATCCTTACAAAGTCCAACGAGCTCTTGAAACAACAGCTTGTTTATCCCAAAAGAAAAGACACTTCACTCGCCTTAGTTGAAGGCTCTTTTGTAAAACACTGATAGCTTTCTTCTCGAAAAGAGAGAATAAGAAAAACTGCAACACTTTCCAACTGTCAAACGCCCAATTGAGCTGCAAAAGTGTTCAATAGACACTCCCTGTTACCACACCCCACAAACAGACAAACACACACACAAACACACATTTCTCAATTCCATTCAAATGAAAACTTGTATCAGCCCAATACAGGAAAGAAAGCGTCCTCAAAAAGGACTCGATGATTATCAATTGGTTTCGCCTCAGAAATCTGGCAAGGATACGAGACTACTCTGCCAAAGGATTTTACCAACTTTCCCTGGTCTGGTATGGGTGGTGCATACAGGATGATGATGTCGATAACAATTTTCCACTTTTCATCGAAAGGAGTGTGCAACATCGACCACGAACCAGGGCAGAGAACAGAAAATGTCCTCACGTCGTCGTCGTCTTCATCGTCTTCCATGTAGTTGCATGCTTTCATGCCAGACCACACAAAACATTGCATTGGTGCAATGATTACAGGATAAACGTTCAAGGAGTTGTTTTCCCTTTTTTTTCCGACTTCTTCTAACTGGCTCCCCGGAGATTTTTGAGTTTGATACCACAGGGCGTGTGAGAGTAGGTTGATTTGAAGGATATTCCGGATAAAGTGCTCTGGCAATTTGATTATTCCATAATGAATGGACTTCGAAGTGTGCATACTGAAAAAGGATTCGACTTTCTCTCATTTCGGTTACCGAAAACTGAAAGGAATTCAATTACTGTTAAATTAATTAATTTCAATCTAATTTCCTTTCACAGAAGATAAATGTGCTGTAGCGCGTCCGAAATTATTACCACTTTCGAAGGAATGGACACAAGTACAAAGAGAAGGAAGCGGAATGTCCTTTTCTATTTCCGATTTCGTCTCTAATAGGAGACACTCAACGGTTCATTGGATACTGAGTAGAAATAAGTGATCCGGAAAAATTCCTTGTCTAAGTGGCATGTTATATGTGAAGAATATGGGAATTAGTATTAATGGACGGTAAAGATATTGGAATCAGGACAATGTGAAGACTAATTGAGATGAATCTTTTGGGACTTGATAATAATTCTCTATAGCTGTGGTTTGAGACTGACTGGATGGGTGACAGTTCAAACAGAACACGTAGGGGATGGGAATTGGTTGACACCAAATCCATCACTTAACACTTGTCACACGTTCAGGTAAACACACGTTAGTTATACAACTCGCAACAAGGATATGCTTCCAAGTAGTGTAACCAAATAAAAGTTCTAAATCTACATGCAATGAAAGAAATTCTTTCGAACCCCCAGGAAATACATAATCTTAACACACTTTCTGCCAATTGGACATTTTCTGTATTTGGATCTCATCATCTGCTCTGATTTGAAGCAGCTATTGTAGAAATAGGAGATTTGTCGAAACACCACTGTGAATTTCAAGATGTTGACAAGGAATACCATTAAGATGGTGGTTGGCACTGCACAAAATGCCTTAGACAGAGAAGAGGCCCTAAGCCATCAGAACGCCGTTGACCCTGCAAGCTTGAAACATATTCTGGAAGGATTACGCAACATGGACGTACCAATGTAAATTAGAAAAAAATAAAATGGGAATGAGTACATGGTCACAGATGCGCTCGGTATCAGGACCTTACAAGATAGAAGAACTCCATAAGAACGCAAATAAAAGGAAAGGAGAAAGGACAAGACGAACAGAACACCCTCTAAGACGCAACTGCACGTGATCCGACGAAGCTACGGCTGAAGCTCCCCACATTCAGAAATCGTAAGCGGCGAGACTGTGCAGACCAAGTTCCAAAATAGATTAAATGTTCCAAAATAAATAAAATGAAATGAAATGAAATGAAAGGTGGTTTCAGTAGATTAAAGCCTCAAACTCAGGTATTTCCTTCTTGTTTTACAGCTCTTATTTACAATTCGGGGTGTACCTAGACCTCGACCAACCAGCGTCCCAATTAGCTCGGTATGTAACTAACCCCCTCCAAGTAAATTGGAAAATTCTCTTGATCTTTCGACCTTCTTGAAAAGTTTGTGTCTATGTCTAGTCAAGGCGTTGTTCCAAAACACTGCCTGCGTCTCATCTACGTAGCTTTCATATGAACTTTACAATTCATTTGTAAGAAAACGCTGCACTCCACTTAGGGATATCTATGGCATGCAGTAGGCCACTAACGCGGCCCTTAGATTGAGAGAAACCCACAAATAATGTGCTAAAGATGCGCGACATGCCAGAATCCTATCAACTCGCCGCAGCCTTCCCAAATCAACAGACACGCTCCCCACTGAAAATGACTTCAACATTTGCTATAAGCACAAAATACCAGAGAGAAGCCCCTGGAGTTAGCGCGAAGTGCTCTTTAATCAGTCTGTCTCTGTCTTTACTGCACACTTTCTCTGAGCGTGGTTTCAGGAGTAATAAGTAATCAGTAATCAATGGTCATCAGTGATCATCAGGGGCCATCAGCTCCAGCGGACTTAATCGTCATGTCAACGGTCAAATGAACCACAAAGACAATGGAATTACCTACAACTCCAGCTTCTTAACCACATCCGGTGAAGTCGTATCTCCTTTAAAAAGTATAATTTTCATCAGACTTATGTACTCGTCCCAACGAACTTCCACATTGCGCGTTGCAATAACTTACAGGAGTCACAGTCTGGCAGTATGTGCTCGGTTACATATTGCAACTTTGGTAACACAAACGCTATTTATAACCACAGACTTGTTATGGTACTCCCTTGGGATTTGGAGTTGGTGTGCGTTGACTGCTGTCGCATAGGAGCAACGTATACACTACAACTGCAATGAACTTTCACATCGCGACACAGGAAGTGTGTAAACAAAGTGACACATGAAGACATCCATGGTGGCGACAAGGGCGACATTTGGCACTACTCAACCCTTCTAAAAAACTTTCGATTGTATGTGTGTGTGTGTTTGTTTGTTTTTGGTGTCGGAGTGTTGACTCCCATCGTCGAAAATTGACATCACTGGGAGAGAGTAACTGGTAAAGTTTGTTCAAAGTTTCGAGTTCTGTGACGAGCTGCACTTCAACTCTGAGGCGCAACTGTGAGGAATACGATAGTACCAACCTAGATGTGATGGAAATGAGGGTATAAAATGTAATTAAAATGAATAATCCCGGGAATTATCTGGGATTCTTATTATAAACCGATTTGCAGGATTTTAAAGGATTGATGCTGGGAGATGATGAAATTTTTGAATCACCAGAGCAAAGCAGAATGAAACTATGCACTTTTAAGTTCGGAGGACCTTAAGCTGTTTCCATGGTCAGGGTTTTTATCGACCGTTTCGTGAATGCAAGCACTGAGCTCCTGACTCTCCAGAACAGCACCATCTCCAATGATTACTTGCCAGTTCCTTGCCTTTAACCCTTAATAGGTGGGAAGCTTCCATATCAACATCCTAGTTTCCTACATTACTTTTGACAGCTAACCTCTCCTGAATTGAATACAGTTAAAAACAAGGACCTGCCTTCCACGTCACTCAAATCGGAGTATGCAAAGATTCCAACCACCAAAATTTGTTTCCAGTGTTAGCATCAAAAGAATTTACAATTTCAACGCAACAATTTAATCAGCTTATAGCTCCCATTAACTAATTTACATTCACTCCCATTCCACATGGACCTCCTGCAGCAGTTCCTGCTCAACTATTCCGCATCAAACATCAGTGAAGGCAAAATGCAAATCCTGCTGTTGCCATGGATCGCAGGCACTCCCATTTCGTCCAAAAATAAGTTCTCACCTTAACTGTTATTATAACACTTCTGCAACCGAAAACAACAACAACAACAAGAGCAAGGAACAGCCACACGCAGCGTAAGCCATGACAAATAATCAAAGACCGGAAAACAGCTTCGTCGGTATATTACTAGGGCACACACCGAAGCAGCAGTGGTTAGGGGCGCTCACGCTTACGCTCACCAACAAACGCACTGGTGGCTTGGATTTAATTGCATCTCGGCTGGGTTTGCTCCTTGACGCTTTGAATTGCTGATGAAATTTTAATGAAAGCGATGACGAACGTTGATTCAAGCACAGCACAGCATAGCACAGCCCCTACAGCAATGAATAACTTAAGCAGTTAATTTCCGGTTTCATGATGGTGGAAGAAGACAAGTTTAAAGCTGCTGCCGGTGCAGCATTATTCAGGGATTCGTTGAAGTGGAAAATGCACATTCGAGAGTGTTTAACTTGATTGATGGAAGGAGGGCAGTGTGTTGGAGAAACTGGTCAAGCTAGTGCCAGGGAATATAGACCAATGAGCTGGCTACGGAAAATCTTTGAGGAAATAATTGAGTTCTGGTTTCGCAGGAAGTTTTAGGCAGTGAGAGGTGCCCTCCTCACTATAGGGCAGATGGGTTGAAACAGAGTGGAAGGACAATGAAGGTATTCCAGGCAATGAATGTATGCCTATGAACATATCTTGGCAGTAAAATCAGTACCATCTAGGGTAGTCAAGAGGGAGATGATTTTGTGAATATATGTCTATGGAATGGCCATTTTGGAACTCTGTTGTGCCATTGAGAGGCACTCAAACAATCGATAAAAACTACGCTGGGGTAAGAAGTGTCATGATCGCTCAAAAGGTCTTGAGCAAACAGAAGTTTCGCAGAACAATCAGTTCTCTCTTTGACCACGAAGAAGACCATCTTCACATGCATACAGCTCGTCTATGCAAGAACTCGACTCTGGTGCAACGTTTCAGGCATAGTCGCGCACTCCTGAGTTTTATAGAGGGAAGTCCATCACATTTGGTGTTGGCTAGGAAGCATATTTTTACTGTATCAAACTCCTTCGCACTTTTCTGCATGTGTATATAGATATGAAGGTCGCCTCCGACACTGAAAGCTATGACTCTAAGAAGTCTATCGATGCACCGGCAAAAAGATGACGTATCCATCATGTTAGAAAGACAAAAATTACATCCGTCTTAGGAAATTTATTGATGATAGCGACTGAGGTTATGGGCTATCCACAGGGATGTCTTCTGTCATTTTTGCCCTTCGGTCATCTACAAACTTTTGGTCAAACATTCAATCGAGGCACGGTTTCATTGTAAATGATCTGGCAATCGGTGTTGTATCCTTTTTACCAGCGTTTCCATGTCCATGAGCAAGTCCACAGACATTCTCAAGCCTAAAACTCTCTTTCGCCTTTTAAATCCAACACCCTACACCGAATTGATTCAAAAACCATCACCGGTACCCCAAATTGCCAGTTAAACTCGTACAAATTGTCACAGTTCTCTCATGTCTACTTCACAAAACAAAAGGAATCATTGGCCTCTAATCAATAGGCACACGACCTCTCGAGGGTACCATGAGGAATCTTCTCATTCCGTTCCCAGAAGTACACTTATCCAAGTTTTACCAGATTTCGGGGTCGAAACTTTTCGCCATCATATCGTTTCACCAAAGGACAAAGCCACATCACTGGCTTCCCCATCCAAACAGGTTGATGCCACTCTAAGGACTTAAAATCCCTAAATTCACAAAAGAAGGACGAAAGAAAATCGATTGCCTTGCAAACCCGCTAAATCTACACTGGAAACCGCATCCGTAACCAAATGCTTCCGTTTGTATCCAGTGTTTTCTTTTTTTCTGCTTTCCTTCGCGGAGAAATGGGAAAAGAAAAACATGGACTTCCGCTTTCGTTACGAGGAACAAAAGGTCGATGACGGCGGCGGCGGCGGCGATGAGGACACTGAAAATTTTTCGACTGTGTTTGAGTTTTTTCAGTTTTTTTTTTTTCGGACCTTGGACCAAGATATTTATGTGGCGGTGATACTCCACACCCGGAGGGGTGAACCAACACACACACGGTGTTAAAAATATGGGTTTTATGTGGACATAAAAGTGGGAATAGATTTACTTGTCGGTTCCCTTTCCTGAGAGGATTTTGCTTTTCTGTTTGGACTCTGCAGGTTTGTGTTTGAGTTTGAAATCGGATTGGGATTTGATGATGGAACAATATGGGAACATGGAATTGAGGACTTTCGGACAACGCATGATAGATGAAGAGTCATGTGACACACAATGACCAGGAAGAGTAGAGCGAATAAAGTGCAATATTTCGGCCGTATAAGCTTTGAACCTATGTATTCCAGAGCGACTTTAACGGTATTTTGGGCTGTCTTCAAATCATAGTCTTGGCCAGAGTCGTCTGTTATTCTGTTACGTCGGACCATAGCGACATAAAAAGCAAATAGAAGTGAAAACAGAGAGCTCTTTCTAATCCTCTTTCTCATCCAAAAACAAAGTCCTTAGCAAAACTTAGATCCAATTGAAATCCTATGTTTCTGTGTCACCTTCAATATGCCTTCATCCACCAGTTTACAGAGAAGTGATTCGCAAAAGATTTGTGTTCTCAAAACAGTCTGAACCCCACCACTGCTCCTATCGATTCCCTCATTCACCCCCTTATTCAAGTAGTTTCCACCAATTTTGTTGGCATACTTTTCCCCGTTTGGAACGCAACATATGGTAACCTGCGAAATTCCTAGTCATGATTGAAATTCCCCAGGTGAAGTTTCTGCCCAAAAACCCGTCCCCAAAACCTAGGCCAAATCAATTATTATTGCGATCTAATCTTTCCGCGAAGCATATGGGGTTTTCCCTTGGAGTGTGGTGTAAACCCCAAAATATGTGGGACACATGAATTCCACTGTATTTACTTCCTTTTTAATCCACATTACCAATCTCCTGAGATCCCGAAAAGTTAATTAAACCCACTCGTTTGCGCACACCATATATCCCTTCACCCTAATCCAGTCAACCGTTAAGGCAGCTGCGGTTATCCTCTGTTATCATTCAGCATCTATCGACCTTTTCTGTGTACCAACACTGTACTGTTATTGCGAAAAAACCCCAAAACCACTACCCAAGTGGGAAGAAAGTGAGTATAGTTAATCCTGTTTCGCGGAATATCACGTTCAGTGACGAGGACACCTTGCGACATGTGGGGAATACTTTGAGGTTGCAAAAAAGGTGCGCTTCCATTCCGCACTTACAGTGTACACATACATATACACCGATGTGGTGTACATTTCACTAATTGATGTTCCGTGTGCGGTTCCCTATCCGCGAATAGAAATTCTGTGGGTCGGTAAGCAACGTGACAATCCTTTAGGTACGCGAAAGATGTGTGTTATATGCGGTTGCGATAGAGATGAAAGTGCTGCGAACAAAGCCCTCAAATCAAACTACGTTAATGCGCACACACACCAGGGTATGGTGGAAGAACAACTCCTTGTAACGAGGATAATGGAATTTTTCGTCGGCATTTCAATTTTCGCCAGACGAACTATCCCTGGGGAGCTCATGTTTCTCTCTGACGCAGTTGACATATTTTGACAAATGCATGAGACCGCATCGCAAAGTGAATTAGGCTGGATACAGCCGGAAGCAATGTATGCGTAGAGGATGAGATCTGAGTTCTGCGAGTTCTGAATCCTTGTTCATCGCATTGATACATGTCGCAGGAGGGTTTTTTGTTGTTTACCATTTCTTCTTTCTATTTCAAAATGCGTTTTCGGTGTTTAAGAGTTTTTTTTTCCACAGAAAAAAATGGAAGAAAAGGAATCTAAAAGGATATCCTTGATCAGAATACATCAGGAATCCTCTCACCATGTCCATCACGAGCCAAAAACAGAAATCGCACTACGTAGCTACACATATGTATTTCTTGAATTCGTCGGTACCGTTTTGACGGATGAGCGGAGGGATTGTATTTTTTTTCCTGGCCTGCACCCAAAACATAGCTTCCAGGGTAAAAGGATTTGCAATGAATGTTTCTGAAAATTTTTTTTCTTTGTACGATGGAAGGGTGGCAGCATTGCATAGTTTCTGAGTTTAGAGAAGAAAAACTACGTTTTTGAATGAAACTCAAATATTTATGCTTTTCTCCGGAAAGCCCTTGTTGGTTGAAGAATGCCAAATGGATCAGGATGCATATGCACGGTTCTTTTGGACTTACAAGGCAAGCAAAGTGATAAATCAATTGAATCTCGTTAGGAGACACCTGTCTTGAACTGATGTCGATTTAGAATGTTGAAGGACATGGATTTTAGCAGTGGGCCTGGACCGATATGAAAGAAGTTCAAGGATACAGGGTCAAATAAAATAGAACAGTTGAAAGACTCACTGATGTTATCCTGGCATTCTCTACGTCGCAAACATCCCCCAATGACCAGCAATCGTTAGTCTAACACGCATTTGCTGGCATAAAAGATTATCCACAACAGTGCGATTCGAAGCAAGGACGATGCTTGTTAAAGAAAATTAGTAACGAAGGCGAGCCTTGGATCTGTTTACCTCGGGTGCCCATCATTGGTGATTCACAGACAATATGCATCCCGAAGACCACCGACAATATCAAGACAATTCTATAAACCAGGAAAGACCACACATAAACCTAAGTACTACGATATAACCTTACACGTCCGCGAATGGAAGGCACAGAGGTATCAAACTTATTCCTACAACATGCGAATATCTTGTGAATATTACTCAAGTTTCTAACCCAAGTCTTTCACTATCTCACCACAAGTCTTTCAAACTGAGTACCTACATGCACCCACAATAAGTTGTCGGGTTTGTTGCCCAAAAACATCAACATCACATGCACCACTAAAAGTTATGACAGCGCCTCACTTAAAATCTCACCTAAAATTTCCCGTACACACATCTCCGAAGCCAGAACCACTACTCCTCACTCAGGGCACCGATAAACAAACGAAAACTGGTTAAACCGAGATGACTTTGTATTGCAGCAGCCATTATCTTATGCTCGTCTTTGTTGAGGTCTTACAATAGGTCCTCGCTCTGGGTTGTGCATTGTTTTGACATAGAGATGGGGTGGTTGGCCGGCGGTTCCCCGGAACAATATGCATACTTTGTGAAAATTTGTTGGCTAAAAGTTCGTTAAAACTTCTCTCGCCAGGGCCAAACTAATCGGGGTTTCACGAAATATGCCATCAATTTGAGGCGAACTGTTGAACTGTTTTCATTTCGGGTGCAGATGGATGTAAGGAGATACTATGGGTTTCAGTTTGATTTTTTTTTTTATGATGAACCACAGAAACCTGGAAATGAGTTTTACTTGTAAGGAAAAAGCTGAAAAGCTGATGTGGTTGGAAAGTTTAACGCACACTAAAATGGAAGTTACATTGGCTGAGGATGTTAATGGCGCTGTTGTTTTACTGGTTAGGTTACACACTTTTATCAGAGAACTTGATTGGGAATGTTCCAGGATCGGCATGGACTAGTGACAACAGAGTCCTAGTGGCACAAATCATCTGAATCATCCATTTAAACCGACTCCTTCTAAGGTTCGCTAGCAGTTGGAATCGACATTTCTTCATGGTTCGCTGCACTGTCTTTCGTATTTGACTTTCGCCCAAAGTTGGTCTTCTTGCAGAGTGCCGGTAAAGTGAAGGTTGATTCCTGTTTTTTTTTCTAACCAGATAGCTTCACCTTTTATATTCACATTCCAGTTTGAGATCGGTAGTCGATACCTTCTGACCTCCTTTTGCCGGTGTTTTGTCTTCCAAAAAAGACAACCAAACAGCCTTCGTTTAGCCAATGAAGCCACTGTAAGCTGAAATCTAGTAAAGGGGTTACTAGGTGGCTCCCTGCCAGTTCACGGAGCACTGTACGAGTTTCCAGAACAAGCTTGGATCCGAAAACAGATCTTGGGTCGGAACGATTCGAATTGAGAGACTTAAGGATAAGTCATCTGCCTTCAATTCAGTGTTTGTTCCGACCTTCCCCAGCGACGACTACCCACCTTGTCGAGGTGCTGGGGCTTAAGTAGGGCTGCTGATTCCGTAGGCTGGCCAGCGAGTGCTGTGCAGTTTCTGGATCAAACGTTCCGAAAACCAGGAGGTAGTCACCCTAATTCCAGTGGTGGTGTGAGCGAAACAAAACCGTACGGAAGGATGAAAGACTGGGGGGTAAACCAGCCATTTAAGAGCTGTTATAGCAGGAAGTTCGGTGGCCGACGCACTATCTGCGGGGCCGATAAGGCAACACCTCAGTCGGAAACAACTGACGAGGAGATCTCTATGGAGATGGAGGAGCAGCTACTTGCGGATCCACCCGAGAGTCCCCAAATCCGAGTAGAAAGAAGAATATCTCTCCAGGTCAGATAAGACGGCGGATGTTCTGCAAAGCGACGCACGTCAAAAAGATCCTGGACGCAAATTATCCTTCTTCTCTCTCGGAGAAAGAAAAGAACTCCCTGGCTTGGGCTATGAATACCATAGCAAAGGACGTTCTGACAAGGCCTTCGCCTAAAATGAGCGCCACCAAGACCACCCACAAAGTCGCTCCCATCAAGGTGGAACTTAGTGGAAAACGGACTGGCGTGGGGGGTAAAGTCAATGCTCTCAGGTTGACCGCTGCCGCTGCAACGGAGAGCAGCCCGAAACGTCTAAGGCGTTTGCTGAACGGCGTCAAAGGACGGCCGACCATGGTCATGAGGTTTGGGTAATGACCGAGAGAATAAGATCGCAGATACAAGCTGCCGAAATGAGATTTCTTCGTTGTATTGCTGAGGTAACTCATCGAGATCGAGTTAGGAACACCAGAATACGCGAGCACGTTAAATGCATGTCCCGGCTTTCAATGCTCTCGGCTTTCAAGGCGTGCCATCAGGTAGACGTCCCAGTCCGAAACATCGCCTGGGGATAGATCCTGATAATTTAGTGTCGATGAGGGAAGATTGGAAAATGTGGAGGATGCACTTAAGCATCCTAACTCCGCGACCCTCATAATGCATAAGCGGGTCTTTGAAAATTAATGAATGAATGAATGATTCTCTAAAAACTCCGGACCCGGACCGAAGTGTTGATGTTTTGAGATTGTATTTTTCCCAGTCCTCCCTGAGTGGGGGCAACAACAGGCAGTTAAAAGAGTATTTGGAGTATCGTGCAGAATTCTGCATCTTGCTTCAATGTTCGAAGCAGGGATAAGCTACCTACATCTCTGATAGAATTTTGAATAAAAAAGCAAATTCGATGGGTGATCAGTCTCCTTTTGCTGTCTGAAAAGCATGCTTTTCCATTGTAACTCATAAATTGCAACAATCCCGATCTGATCCTCTTCTCCTATCTTCCGACTAAACCAAGTTAACCACCAATTCGTGCATCATTTGTTGCAAATAAAAGAATTTTTTTTTTTAAACTAATCATCATACAGACTCATCTCTGCCATGCAACTCTCACACCATTGTCCGCAACAAAAAAGTGTCAGTTCCACCATCAAAATAAACTTCAACCAACAATAAGTTAACTTGTCCATAAATTTCGCACAATACACAGCCGGCAAATTTGATGGAATGTAAACCTGATGAACCGTCCCGAGTCATTCTCCTCCGGGAATTGTCTTCATTGTGTCCACATAAAAATACTTTGCAAATTCCTTTCTTTCTGTCGGGGCTCTGGCACGCCTTCGCCCACGTTCCCTGGTGTGTAAGGACCCAAAATTACCATAATCACAGTTTTCCATTCATTTGTCGCTGATAAAAAAGTTTCCTCATCTCCACTCGACGACGGGGGAAGACGGGGTGTGGATCGGTGCCCAACATCACTCCCTACCAAAAGCTGTTATCATTTTTTTTGAAATTTTATTAGGTATACACTTAATTTATGCTCCATAAAAATGAGACAAACTTTCAAAGTAACTGTCATCCTTGTGCGCGCCTCTCGGTAAGGTCCATTTGCACGAATTGCGGCGATGGATATGGGTGTTTAGCAGGCTTCGCCAAACAAAAAGAAGTCATCCCCCCAAGCAGAGAGGGGAACAAAAAATTTGCGATGACAAATTTGTGATTTATATTTGCAATTTTACAAAACACACCACAAAATTGGTGACACAATGGAATTTGACTGCTTCAGCCTCCCCCCGTCGTCCTTCGGAGGCTTGGCCCACTCCAACACAGTGTTCCTGTCAAAATTGAGGTGGGTTTGCGGTGGAGGTTGGCATGGAATAGCACTTCTATTTTCGAAGGAAAAGTTTTTGAATTAAAGTTACAAGTTGAATGACAACACAACACAAGGCATTGGGTGTCGAATGACGAGTGCGAGTAGGTGCTCAGGGGGTATACTGCCTCGTTTGCCCAATAAGTTGACAGGAAATAGGGACTTGCAAGGATAAGGGTAATTTAGTTATACGACTTTGATGCGTATTGTAATGATGTGATAGAGTGACTTAAAGAATGAGGTTTTTATAACGAAGTTGTAATGGAAATGAAGTCGAGTGGGGAGTGCAGAGCATCTGAAGGCAAATGAAAGACGTACGATGGAAGGAATTTTTTGAAGTAGTAGTCCCAGCCCAAGAAAATGTGGAGATTCTCTAGCCATTTGGGGGATTTTGAAATCTATTGCCTTCTTACCAAGTTACTACACCTCAGGGTGAACCATCTTTTGCTACTTCATCAGTCCTTTCACTTTTAGATTCAACTTTGATCCAATGTCGAGGGACAAGAACGATGTTTCAGTGGGGTAATTCTCTCAGTACTAAGCCTAATGGAGGCATTGTAAATACCACCAGCCCTCCCTGACTACCAACATTTTTCTTTTTTTACGAAGCTTAGCTTGTGTAAATTTTCTTTTCAAAATCAAAGGCATTGCAATATCAGAACTCACACCCTCGCCACTGCGACACCAGTCCACGACTCCACCATCAATTTCATCCTGAATAGCACATAAAAGCGCACAAAAAGGGCACATTCGCCGCCTGCCATTAGCTTCTATTATTTTGAATAATTCATTTTATTCTCCTGAATTTTGCAACCCCTCAAAGAAAACACACCCTCCATTGGCGGGCCGCCCTTAACGTATGCACAACAGGCCGAAGTGTAATCTTTTCGCCAGCAGTCGGGGCAAATTCAGGACAAGTTCAAAATCCTGCTCACATTGCCTCGCAGGCTTTACTTCTGCTCCAGCAGCAGGAGCAGCAACAACAGCAAAAAGCAAAAAACCTTCATAAAATGCTAAGCGGATCATCCGATGCGATGTGAGTGGAACCTTTTTTTCTTATCCCATTGAATATTTCATGCCATGATGAATCCGCAAGGAGCAAGAGCAACACAATACACACATACACACACAACACGGGACGCTGCGCCATAAGGCTTCGCGTTGAAAAGTGCAAGCAAATCAGCCCCAACCACAAATCCGTAAAGCAGGATTTGGATGGTTTTAAATAATGTCTAGAAGATCTTCTCGCTCCCCCCAGGAAAAAGGACATTTGTTGGTCGTGTACACATTCGAAGTGTTTTGTTGTGCACACCCGAATTTTGGAAATGCCGACCAATGTTGCATGGCGGGGGCTACAAATAAAGCTGCGACATTTTTAGGAAGTTTGTTGCCCCTGCTCCTGGACAAGTTTTTATTTAAACATTAAATTTAGGAGAAACCATTTTTTTGCGTGATAGAGTGGCGAGAAGCGCAATTAATTGTCCGTTGCGTGGTTTATGACAATTTTTTTTCTCTCAACCACTCATCCAGGGCTCGCACAAATTCAGTGAAAATATCCTTCTCTCCTTGTCTCTCCCGCACATCGGCCAATTGACACCCTCTGGACAATTTCAATAAATAAAATCGCCGGGAGCAATCGAAGTGAAAATTGAATGGGCGAGTGCTGGAGTTATTTATATATTAAAGACTCGAATGGCGGTGCGACCGTACCGATTTTCGGTACCAAATCAACCAACAAACGTTGTTCATGAAGCGAAAAACACCAAAAAGGACTTCACAGCCACACACAACTACTATGTACGAGAGTATATACTTTTTTAAATTGTGCGAAAAGAGGTGAACAAAAAAGACGGGACACGGTGGAAATAAATAAAATTTATTCGCTCCTGGAACAGATAATAAATTTTATATGAGTGCGGGATGTATCGAACGGCATAGTTGTCTATTTTTACCACCAACACTTCAGTGTGCTATGTATGCGGTGTGTATACTTTTTTCCTTAATTTTGATTTTGAGGAATTTATTTGGAGACACAATAGATAAATGGGGGAAAAAAAATTGTTTTCAATTTTTGAAAAAATATGAGAATACAATTTGAACGCATTTATTTAAATTTATGACTAATGAGAGGTCCATTGTTATGCAAACAAGTAAAGCTGTTCGTGAACAATGTGATTCAGTGCCGAGAAGAAGCGATAATTCATGAAAGGTATTCCAAAGGAGTTTGAAATTTATTGACTGTGGCGGCTTTCGTGCGGAGCTTTGTTTTATTTTTGGTTGAAAGAAGGAGGAAAAGCCTTAGTAATTGGTGCGAGTTCAATGGCTTTAGAAGTCAGCGGGCACGTAAGTTACACAGCTCACTTGATTGTAGAAGAGAGAACGTCGTTTATTCTAGTCTACAGAACAAAGATGTGTAAGTGCGTCGGGCTGCTGTGCGCGCTACATAGGTTGAAGCCCTAGCCACGGCGCAGTAGAGGAAGATCGCGACTCAGATGACGCACGCAAGTGGAAGAGGATCCTAACCAACTAAAGGTCGAACTGTCATGGAGACGCTTGTTGGTTGAGGCCCAGATCCACCCCGAACTGTAGCGCCACGTAAGTCAGTAAGTAAGATCAGAAAACCATGATCAGGGCTAATACCTGATGGTGTCATATGAACCCATGTGCAACAGCCAGATCACTATGGCCAGCCTTCAATAAGAAGAACTTCAAAAATCTCGTACAACTTAGCCGAAATACGAATCGCACTGCGGGATAGGAATCCATGCGACCGACTTGGATTACCCTACAATGACTACTGCAGAAGATGCAGGGACAAAGAGGAAATAGAGTCCGTCCAACACCTGCTGTTAATGTCCCACATTAGCCACCACAAGACTACATACTCGTGGTAGTAGTTTCTTTCATGGGCTGATGACTCTATCGCTGATTTTAAGAAACTCTTACGATTTCGATCCCTTTCCGGGTGATTCCCAGATTAGCCAACCCTACCCCTTGCTTAGACTCTTAACAGTACATTTTTTATGAATACAATGGACCCACTTGAGGTCCAAGTATGTAATTCCTTAGGACACCCACAAAACAACCCAACCAAGACGGAAATTTTACCCTGACACGTAACTAGGTCAGGTCAGCAAAGCACACAACTTTCATATAGAAAAACATCTGAAAAACACCTCAAAAAATTCTACAGGAGTGGAATCAGCCCCAGAAAAGTCTTCGAACAAAACACCATTTAGATAGAGGAAAAAAATTAAAATATTTAGCCAGAGGATTCGAAAATTATTGACGTTTGGTTAAATAACACAAATAAATGCATGCAAATCTAAGTATTCAAGTATTCACTCACCCTTTTCAATTTTTTCTTGTGCTGGCTAGTGGCTCTCTCGTTGAATCATCCATCGTCGTGTTTGTACATGTCTTTACTGTTCTTGACGAGTTCATTTTCATCTCACTCGCGAGTCGCGAAACCGTACCGAGAGAAAAAACCCAACCAAGGTCATAATTGGGTGGGAAAGGGACACACCACACACTGCATTTGCCAGTCGGCCATCATTTCATTTTTTTTTTCTCATGAAATGGGAAAAAGGCAAAATTAGGAAAACTATCACACAAGAACACACAAAATTAGGAAAACCAAACACTCAAGATCATACAAAAACACTTTTAAATTAAACACTTGACAGGGGAAGGCTTACAAAATTAAAAAAACGATTTCGCATTTGGACACTCGATTGAAATCGCGCACATATTAACTAACTTGCACCACTCACCATAAAAGTTGAAGTTACACTGCGTCGGCCACTCAGCCGACAGCAGAGAGAAGGGGAGAGAGATAGTCCAGTATGGAGAAATTTTGTCTCCAAAATATTAATGAGAGGTAACTGATCTATTACTCTTTCTTCTGTAGTGGGTGCGAGATTATGGAGATTTTGTGAGTTATTGAGCATAACTTTGGCATTGAGCATAGAAAAGGAAGGAGATGGTAGATGGTATATCCATGGAGACACGGAGAAAAACGAGACAGGACAGGAAAAAGTAACGTCTTTGACAAAACTAACATTTGAATTTGAAATTTTAACTGCTTGCAAATAATCGGAAGAACGCAGGGTAATTTCACTGGCGCGTTCGTGGGTTTTGAGACAGAGGCGGCGAAGATGGGTCTAGTGGTCAATGAGGGCAAGACCAACTATGTATATATGCTGTAAACAAGAAAGGACACTAAACACCGACGTCTAGGACAGAACGTAACTATAGAATGGACAGATATGTACATACATATAACTTTGACCTAGTTAAGGACTTTGTCTACCTAGGCTCCTCTATCAATTCAGGGAAGACATCAGCGCTGAGATTAAACGAAGAATAACTCTTGCCAAGCGCTGCTTCTTCGGGATAAGAAGGCAATTGAGTAGCAAAGCTCTCTCTCTAACAACTAAAGTGGCCCTTTATAAGACCTAAATCTTCCCAATATCCTGCTCTACGCGCAGAGGCATGGACTCTGTGGAAGAGGAAAATTCTTCGGGTGATTTTCAGTCCTGTCTGCATAGACGGTGAATGGGGGAGGAGATACAATGACGAACTGACAGCGACATCGACTTAGCCAGAAGATTGAACCTCCAATGACAAGGTGGCTGGGTCATGTAGAGAGGATGAACATCAATGTTCCGGCCCGAAAAATTTTCGAATCCACACCCGAGGGACGGCGCAGTACAGGAAGATCTCGACTCAGATGACACACGCAAGTGAAAGAGGACCTTAACCAACCGATCGAGCTGGCTGGAGATGGTTGAGGCCCAGGTCCACCCGGACTGTACTGCCACCTTAAGTAAGTAACCTGAATATTTGCGAGAAGTTGGGGCTTGGGTAATCCCGAGCTGTCGTGCCAGCTATTTATTTTTTTACAGAACAAAAATTGTTGGAAAAGATTCAAGGTCGGAGAGTTGATGATCAACTCTGTCAGTGCGGTTGTATTTTATGTCATTCCTAAAAGACCTTTCTCATTCCATATTGTGTCGCGAAGCCTATGATCACTCCTACATCACTGTAAGGATACTCTACATAGTGGACTGATATCGGTCCGTAGAGATTTGAAATGATCGCCTTGGTTCAGTGGTAGTCACTGAAATTTTCATGTCCACAAGCCTTCAGGGTGGGAGTTTCGACAGACCATATGGCAAATGAAAACGTTGTAGAACCCTACGAATATCCTTCCACAACCGTCTCCAGCAAATGCTGTTTCGCACCTAGTAAAAATCTTAAACCGAATGCCTACAAACATCGCAATTCGGTGAGAAGATATTAGAATGGTCCAATCCCACAAAAACTGAGTCATAAAACTCCAAAGTGTAATAATTCATGTACATCGACGGAACTGAGATCTAGGGATGAGTTGATGGATCCTGCAACTACAGAAAAACCGTGTTTAGTGCTGTCAGACGTCCCAGTCTCAGCCAAACTGACTGCTTCCGGCAGGCAACGACAAACCTCCGAGGGTATATTTTGCCATTAAAAAGATGTTTAGATGATTCAGGTCACAGGGATGCTTTGCAAATCCTTGGATATTTGCGAACCTCTTTCACCGCTCCAAACAATAAGCTTCAATGCAAATGTAATAACCGCCCCCCGAAAGTACGGCTCTAATTACGTAGCTCGAAGCCTTTTCTATTCTACACGAACCACTTTGTTACGTCCATTCAACAGCACCCTCTATTTCCAAAAAAAAACTCACGTTTCACGTCCAACATAAGCACTACGCATCGTCGACAAAAAAAACCGAAATCTACACCCTACAACCAAATCCTAAATCGCAGGATTAACGTCCTGCATCGCAGCGAGACCGAAAATGAAAATGAAAATTGCACTGAAATATTCATGCGGCCCCCAACCAAAAAAGGACTTTTGATGAATATTTGTCACCTCTTCAGTTAAATGCACAAATTAATTGCACAACGACGCTATATCACAGCCAGACACCACAAATGGACGCAAAAAGGATATGCGGCGGCAGTGTCGGCTGTGCAGAGAGAAATAAATGTCTCTGTCTAAACCACCACCGCGCGTCGCCGTTGGTTCGTTGGTCGGTTGGTCGGAACGGAACTAGAAAGTGTGTGTACACACAGACAGACGACTGCATTAAAAGGTTTTCTAGCCGCCGGATTTTCCGGCCATCATTTTGCATTTTTTTCCTCTCCTTGTTTTTTTTTGGAAATGAAGTCTGAAAACTAAATAACACAGGACATCAAACATTTCCAAGTGTCTTTGATGAATATTTGTGTGATATTTTGGGTCCGAAAAAAGGGTCCTCATATGCTCGCTGTCCACGCGCACTTAATCTGATTTGTTTAGGCTCAATTTAAACAAATTACTCTCGGCAGGCGGAGAGGTTTGGTCCTGCGGAAGGACCCATGTTAACTGTATCCAAAACAATTATGTAATTTTTTTTTTTAAATCCTTAAATTGACACGGGGCGAAAACGGGGAAGTTTATGTCTGTTGATGGTCTGATGGAGGAGTAACAAAATACCTGACAATTTACGATGGCAGCTCAACGCAGTGGAGTGGATGCCAAGCTATGTATATATACGAAGCCAGGTGGATTGGTGAAAGGACTTTTCCCATGGGGAGATTAAAATTGAAACGGAAATAGATTCGCTGCGAGAAATCGAAGAGAAGCTTCGAAATTGATTTTCTTTTTCACATAGGTAATAGGTAAGGTATGTCCTGACATTTGGTACTTGAAAATCTTTGTCTGCTGATTCTTAGGTTGCCTGGTTTAAAAGCTGCCTTTGACGCAAGAGAGGGACTGTTATGTGACAAAGCGTAAGTGTATAGCAGAGTTAAATGCGAGAATAGAAAGATAGTTATGCTCGAAATGTTCTCAAAGGTACTTTTGAGGTTTTACGAATGAGCAGACATGAGGTACTTCAACTATTTCTGGAATTATAATTCAAAG
Source organism: Matsumyia berberina (assembly GCA_917880715.2). Classification (NCBI taxonomy): domain Eukaryota; kingdom Metazoa; phylum Arthropoda; class Insecta; order Diptera; family Syrphidae; genus Matsumyia; species Matsumyia berberina. The sequence continues at coordinate 114,733,517 of OU862872.1, forward strand.
GGATTTATGTCTGACGACAGTCTATTATGCTTCATTGGTTGTATCTTGTGTGCAACAGAAAGAATTTCAGTTCAAACGCAGAAAAGAGGATTTTCGCTAAAGCGAACAACGTCTGTGAGGAAGTTGAAAACTTTAAAGAATTTTTCTCAGATCTCAAGGTTCGTGTATCACAAGCTCAAACCATCAAGAGTTCTTCAATAGAGGACGGACAGGCATATTGACATTATTTTTGCCAAAATCGACAGCTTTCATAATGATCGAAGCTTGTGCACTGCCTCTCTTGTTTTTCAACTCTACTGACTATTTATTATTATTATTAGTGGGGAACGGTATGTCCACTCTAGCACTGCGCTCTCATAAAGAGGTCTTTTGTGCTTTCCCAAGAGTTTAGAGCAGTTTGTCTACACCAGAGGATGTCAGGAAGCTAATCAGCCTCTCTGGGTGAAGCGTGGCAAGCGCCGTTGGTGAAACGAGTTCACTGCCTAAGGTCCGTTTTCTCACATGGATAAGGGCGGGACATTCTGTGACGATGTGGAGAGAGCTTTCATCGCTCTTCAGGCCACAGTCTGCAGGTAGGGTCCGGTGACAGGCCAAGCTTGTGAAGATGCCGTTTTAGTCGGCAGTTAGATGCCGGTTAGAATTTTAAGGTGATTCCTGCTTAGCTTTAAAAGAAACTTGGATTTCTTTTGCGATACCATGGGAAAGAAGTGTTTGGTACATTTCTGTCCTATACTTTCCATCCAGATCGCGTTGGATTTGAGCAGGGATTACTCCCTCATGAAGTTTTCAAAAATGGTTTTGTTTACTCCACAGGCTGGTTCAGGACCAGTGAGGGGGGTGGTCACACCTATCTTGGCCAGTGAATCCGCTGCTTCATTGCCGGCGTGGCCTTTGTGAGCAGGGATCCAGTGTAGTATGACCAAGTTGTTTTTTCCCGATTCTAGAAGCAATTTGACTGTCTCTAGAACCAGTTTTGATTTTATCGTGGCTGAATTCAGTGCTTTCAGAGCAGCTTGACTGTCAGAGAAGATAAAAATGGTTTTGCCACGGGGGTTAGAGAGCAAGCTTAAACTTGTGCACTGGTTTATGGCAAATATTTCTGCCTGGAAGATCGATGAGTACGTGCCTAGACTGACCGATAGGTTAGTGCTAAGTGACTCTCCGAATATTCCAGCCCTAGATCCACTGTCCATTTTAGAGCCGTCTGTATACCATACCTGGTCATGCTCTGAGGGACGGGGTTTGAATTTTTCCCAATCATCAATGACTAGATTGACGGCTGTTTTTTTGCAGGCGTTCTTCATCATCATCCCGTAGAGACAGATAGGCAGTGAGAAGTGTTTATAACTACCTATACGTAGGACGATTGTCGTAATCGAAATTTAGCAGTCTGCTGAAGTGAGTTTGCCAAATTATTAGTATGAGTGTCCTAGAACTGATTAAAACAGCTGAATCACAAGTGACTTGGTAACGAAATGCTGGTCAATTTCCCTACTCAACAACATGACGACTTTACTGCGTTCTCCTTGCAAGGACCTTGTCCATGAATATGCATTTAGTTACTTGTATTCGGAGCCACCCTCCCATCTGTTTTGCAATCACTTCTGCCCTGCGGTCTCACCCATCTGTAGTTGGATTCCTGCTCTGTCGACGAAGTTCTTGACATTTTCCCATAGCAAACTGATTGAATGGAAATTTTTCAATTTGTTTTGCCACCACAACACACTCACACTCCCACACACACACTGATCCTTCGCGGCAGCCACTGAATGAGGAAAAATGTTCAATAAATATGTGTGGGAAAGCTCGAATGAATTTGCCCACTTCCCACCTCTCATTCGCTGTCGCTTTGCAATTTATTTTATTCATTTCGCTTCATTTCAGTGTTTGCTTTTTTATTTCGTTAATTTTTCCGATGAAAATCTTGATAATACGTTCATACGTGCTTCCTGTGTCAGCACACTCCACGTGGGATGCAAGATGGGAACGGGGGAAGAGGTTTCATTAAAGAAAATTGAATTGAAAAAGGATACCATAAACCGAATCGAATATCAAAAGAGGTCCTGCAAATGGAAAACGTAACAAAATCCAAAACAGAAAAACACTGAAGCCAGAGTATCTGGACGCAGAGAAATTTTGCGGTAGATATTCATGATGATGTTTTCTATGAAAGGATGTGGTATAGAAGTGCTTCAAGGATTCAACTATGCGCCACCCGTAGCTGTTATGATTTTGCAATTTTTGCATTTACGGGACTTACGGGTGCGGTATGTTTTCAATTTGACGCTGTGCTTTCACAATATTCAATTCGATTTCAGTCCATCGAATGTTTTCTCTTTTCATACGAGTGTGAGTGTGGCCGGGACGGCCTGGCTATGGCAGGATAATTATAAAATAAACATTCCATTCGAGTGCGCTGTGGTTTTTTTGGGGCCGTGAAATGAATTGCGAATGCTATTGGATGCCATTTGTGGTCCCAGTGGGGACTGAGCGGTGCCGTGGATTTTTTTTTCATTTTTCGTAATAAGTCGATCTTATTGAATTTTCAGGATACAGCATTGCAGGACTTGTTTGAGGCTCTGCAATCTGGAGATAATTAATGCGTGGTTTAAAGATAGGCCGGGGGTGAGTGAAAAATGCAATCAATTTGAAGGTAAGTGGTCTCTGTGAGAAATTGAGTGCGGAATGCATCTGTCTGGCGCTGATTAGTCACGGAAATTGTTTCAGTGCTGCAAACAACCTGGAGGACTCTTGTGCTTTAATGAGGGATAGTTCCGATTGTTAAAAATACAGTGGGGCAAAAATGCAGACGAGCTTTCTGCAAGTACTTTGAGAGCCATCTAGAGAATGTGTCAACGTCCAGGGAACTTTTCTCCCCATTATCAGGAAAAGACAAAACGTCTCATGGATTTAAACTGTCTCATTGACTTAAAGTGAAGCTATTCCTCAGAGAAGTTGGAAATCGGAGTATCGGCATGGGGTCCAACAATGAGACTTTGAGAGAACAAGTATACTCCCAAGTGTGGTCTTCTTTCGTGGATCCGTGCTCCTCGATACCGCTCCTTGATACCTAAGCAAGGCTTGCACTTCATAAGTCATAACTCTCGAGTTCTTTTGACCGCTTTCTTCCTGGGAGTTCTTAAAGTCACTTTTACACGCTTCAAAGCAATCCGTCATGGAGAAATTTGCTTCCCCAACTCCTAAAGCCAATCCATAGCCTGTGACACCGTCCACACAGTAACAGTGTAACGCATAAAAATGTTCCAAACATAATATTTCAATGTAAGAAGTAATAATACCCCACCCCTGTTACCACTTAAAGGTGATTGCAACTTTTGCCATGGGAGCAGCGTGTTCGGTGTCACCTGCATTCAGTCGCAGTCACGTACGATCCCCAGTTTCATCTTCATTCGCACGAACCTCAATCCTTTGTCCACTGAAAGAGAACCAGTGAACACGAAAAAGACAGAAAAACTGAACTTTTCACACCATTTAAGGTTATATGTTGAAAATGGCAAAAGTTGGCCAAAAATACTGCAGCACATCCGCACACCCACTCCGCCACACAAGACCTCCTCCACCCCGTACATCGTACATATCCCTCATCCGTGCAGGATTTTTATCAGCATAGTAATTCCCGATTAAAAAGTTTTTCTCAGTTTTTCGGCTGAAGGAACCGTGATGGTGGCGGTGTTGCTGGAGGAACTGACGCGACGTAGTTGGCGTAGTGTAGCATTGCGCTTAACCTCTGGAACGTGACCATTTGTTCGCACGCTTCTTTCGTGGCACGAAGCCGGGAAACGATTTAACTTTTCTTCCAATTTTAGTGTCTTCTTCTGCTTCTTCCTCCCACCCGGGCCAGATGTTGGTGTGTACGGTGGCGGCTTCGCCTCCACGACACGACACATTGGGAGGTGTGTGAAAGCCCTTAGTCTGCAGACTTTGACCGGAGGGAAAATCAAGAGATTACTTGGGATGGGGACATATCCCACAAGAAAAAGCTGGAGAAGAAGGAAGAGAAGGTGCTAAGGTCTCTGATAAAGTTTTTCGGTTTCTTTCGTTTTTTTTTTGTCTTCCCTTCCAACGCACAGTGGAATGATTTTCTTTTCTTTGAAACACGTGATAGGAAGAGAGCACCAAGTTCGTGAGAGTTCAGTGAGAATCCACCGATCCACCATGGGGAAGAAGCCACACGAGCACCTGAAACGTGTCACGTAAACAAAGGGCGCTCCACCGCTCTCGCCGTTGGGGTTCGAAGCGCAAAAGTTAATTTCTGTTTTGTTTTGCAGGTTGTTTCCCAGGAAAGGTGGCAAATGTCCAAATAATTGATCGCAAAACGGGCGAGAGGATTGTGGTAATTGGGGTATTTTGAGACCGAGCTAAGGGATTAATACACAAAAAAAAAGTTGTTAATTGGTTGTACGCGAGAAGGTTATGGAGACTTTTTTTCTAAGAAGGGTTTCGCCTTGACTGCAATGGACGGAGGTGTTTGACGACTGAGGAGAATGCCAAAACATGAATCGATTTTGGGCAATTACATGTTACTGTGAAATGTGTGTCCACCCCTGCCGGCATCAAGGCACTGACACTATCTAAACTCGTTGCGAAAGCCGGCAGAAGAGTAACCATGCATGTGAGATTCTTCCTCCCTAATCCACGTGGATAGCAATTATCTTCTTTTTCGACTATTTCAGGCGACGAGGCTATTTTTTACAATTAGGATCACTTTTATTTGCTTATACATAGCTGTGGAGATATGCACAGTAGCATCTAAGTCGTTATGTAGAAATCGACTATTTCCTTGAAGGCAGCGACAGACTTTCTATACCTTGCATCGGCGATAACCTCTGACAAACAGTGAAAAGCATCAGAAATCAAACGAAAAATTAGTCTTGCCTACCACTGTATCGTTGGGATTAGGATGCATTGAGTATTGAGGTCCTATTCTGAACAATAATGGACTCTCGATATATAAGACCTTTGCATCTCATCCACTTGGACAACGAGCACGCATAAGTAAAAGGAGACCTCAACCTATTGGGAGTGAGCAACTCGAGTCATGAGAGACTTGTTGGTTGAGGCTCAGATTCACTCTGAACTGTGGAGCTATCTTTGTATTCGGGTCCATTGTACCCATAAAAGGTTTACTCATAGAAGTCTAACCAAGAGTAAGAGTTGACTACCCGATCTCATAGGATTAGCGATCACCTATGAGATCTAGAATACTGTGGCGTATGTGGAACATTTTATCCGAGTTTTGAGATGATCTCAGATTCCTAGCAGAAGCTCTTGGGAATCTGGTACAGTTTTGAACGATGCCACGCTAGAAATATTCTGCTGCCGAATCACTGCCGAATCACTGTAGTGTGTTGTAAGCGGAAATTTCGGCAGTCTGCGAAGCTGCGACTTGGCTTTCAATTAATGCGATAGATTGTAGCGCTATTGTACTATACATAGATAGTCAGGCAGCTATTAAAGCCTGCGAATTGCCGACAATACGATCAAGGTTGGTAAAGCAATGCCGCAGATCTCTGAACGAGATTGCAGATAGGTGCGACGTAAACCTGTGCTGGGTCCGAGGACACAGGGACGTTCCAGGCAACTGCAGAGCGGACGAGCTGGCAAAAGGGGGTCCAGGACGGCATCTCCCCGAAAACCTGGGGGAATCCCCTGCGCCTTTCGAATCGATCAAGTTTCTCCTTGACACAGATGCCAAGAAACTGGCAAGCCATAGGTGGGACAACATCAGTACTTGTCTCCTGTTTAAACAAATCTGGCCTAACCTGGATTTTAAGAAAGACGGAGTTACTTTTATCCACAAACCGGAAAAATCTAGGTTCCCTGATAGGGGTCTTTATCGGACATTGCTTGATAGGCAGGCATGCACTTCGACTGGGGGTCCAGTCCAACGATTTCTGTAGAAGCTGCAGGGACGAGGAGGAATAGGAAACCACGACCCACCTACTGTGTACATGTTCTGCTCTTGCGACGCTAAGAAGAACCCTCGGGGAATACTTCTATGACGATCTTAACGGTCTAGCTGAACTCGACATCCAGAAGATAAGAAACTTCATCTCTGGGACGAAATGGTTTAAATCTAAGGGTTAGCACAGCTACGGCTGCCCACCTTCGTTGTACTCATGCTACATATTCTGGTTCTCTGGTGCCGGTAAGGCGGTTTTCTTCGCTGTGGTATCACAATGTGCCAATATGGTCTAAGAAGAAGCCACCCTATCCCATCAGCGATCGCTAAACCTAAAAATGTGGAAACATTTTTTTCTGATTTTTCAAGTAAAATCAGTTATGCCTTCCCTTCGCTTCTGCAAATTCTTAAACTGGCCATAGTGAACTGGGTATTACACACGTTACCATACGACACGATCGCCTATTAGTCCTGACCATGATTTCCTCAACTTTTTCTCTGTAAAAAATGCTGATCGGTGTGCCTGCAATCGAAAGAGTATATGCAGGATCTAGTTCTGTACCCTTCCTGACAAGTACGTCTGCTATTTCATACCCTGATATTCATAAGTATGTATCTTCGTGGTCACTTTGTTGAGAGTTTGTCTGTAAAGCTAGGATCCTGTCGATGTCGACTGGAAACACTTGATGGTGATAGTCATTCTGGCAGTGTTACAACTTTTGGTTAGCTCTGCACCCTGTAAATTGACGGTTATCTAAGCTTGGAAAATGCTGCAGCCGTCTTCGATTTCAAAGGAGTGGTTTAGCCCTCTGGATTTAAGATGCCCGCATGCACCGTGTTTACTTTTGTCCTTTTGTCTAAGCATTTTCTCTACTTCCTTTTTCTATCATCGATGTTCAACAATTCTTCGCTCATTCAGACTAGGATATTTCAACCCTGATCAAATTCCAAGATATTTCACGTGTATCTCCGTCAAAAAGTACGAAGAATACAAGATAGTGACAATTGGAATTTTTAGCGTCAAATCAAGATGCGAAAACGTGCGAAATCAGTGTGGCCCTCTTCTCCGGAATATTCAATTTCGATCTCAATCACATAACTTTCCACCTGTAGTCGTGGATATCACAAAATTGTAACCAAAACCCCCGCCCCCACCTCAGTCGTCCACAAAAGGACGAAAGTTATATTTTCGAATTTTATTAACCCTTCCTTTCCGTTGGAGAAAATAAAAAAAAAAAAATATGCCAGCTATGATTACATCTTCGTCATTTCCGTGTAATCCTCACGAAATCCTTCTTCAATTCGCCACCTGATGACAAGCAGTATCTCCTTTTTTTTTTCATTCCTGGGATGATTCCCAAGCCCGACCCACTGACAAACGCTTTTTCGATTCCGTGTTGAAATTTTAATTCCGCAGCGATAAGCAAACAGCATGAAAAAGGATATTTCGTGTTTTCGTTTTTTTTTTCTCTCCACCGTACTGACACACCCTTTCGTGTTTTACATTTTAAAATGAGAATCCTTATCTGTTTGCCATGCAAAGAGGTGACACTACCGCCCGCCTCAGACCAGGAAGGCTTACATTATTAATAACCCACTTCTCGGAGCCGTTGCGATGGCTTTATTCTAAATTATTTACCGAAATCAAAAAGTGCCTAAATTCATATTCGTTTTGTGTGGACGGATGCGAAAAAGGGTACGCAAAGCGATAAGGATGTGAAAGGGTATATTCCTTGTACAATTTTTTTTTTTCCATTTTTTTCGTGTGCCACCATAATTAAAAAGGGATATCCGTCGAATAATTAAATTATCAGTGAAGAGATACTCTTTGACGAGAGGTCCTTTTGCGCTTTGAAAATTCGTCACGTAGCATGGGCAAAATGTGTCCTGTCATTTCCCTATTGTGATTAGAGGGGATGCAAGCGTGGGCTGAGAGAGAGAGAGCAGAGCAGATACCTGGTCGTAAAATAATTGATGATTGATTTAGGGGCAATAAATCATTTTTGTGCGCACGGACACAATGAGCCTTGGTAACACTTGAGCGAGGAGGAAGGTGTGCGGATGGGATAACTCTGCCTTAATGGCAGGATATTGAAATGTAATGGGGATGTTAGCTGTTAGGTTAGGTATTTATCTCTCCCTATTGCGTTGTAATCGGCCTATTCACGGCTTAAATTGAATGCTTGATTAATGTATCGGGGGTTGATGGGGTTAATGTGATGCTTTCTACATCTGATGCCTGCAATGGGCCATGCAGGCCAAAGGCCTTTGTGATTAAAATGATTGCTTTAGTTAAAACTAGGCGCTATGTTGCTATAAATAGAAGAGTGCGGTTTCGTTTTAAATGGCTTGGATGGTAACTTATCAATTTCTGTACAGTGAATCACTCACTTAATAATGATGTGGAATGGGCTTTAAAAGTGGCGGAGCTAATGTAAAGCGAACAGAAGAAGATAACAATTTAATTTAATAGAAGCTGGACAGTAATTAGGGTAGAGGAGTCGAGTAATGAAAACAGGCAGTTAGGCAGAGTGCGCCACAAAGCGCAGCTTAAATAAAGTTTGTGGATGGAATACGATGAGCTCTTGGTTTATGTGCAATGTCCGAGATATGATCATAAGATTGTCCTTGATCAAGGCTTCGATGTGGTCTGAGAACCAAATACGTTAAGAGAATATTTATCGAAGCCGAACAAGCAGATTTCCGCTCTGGATCCTCCTGTGTCGACCACATCAACACCTTGCGGATAATCATTGAGCAGTGGGTTGATTCAAACCTTCATCGATTTCGAGAAGGCGTTCGACAGTGTCAACAGAGAATTTATCTGGTTTGCCTTGGGCATAAGAGGTGGCCCTGAGGACTTAATAGCTAAGGCAGCTAATGAAGAGTCAAGGTACCACGTTCTACATAGAGGAAGGCTGTCAGACGAATTCGAGATCGAGTGGGATTCGACAAGGCTACGTTCTTTCACCAATTTTTTTATTTTTTTTTTTTGTTATAAGCGAAGTATTTCCCGCTGCCCTGTCGGTGGGAAATGGAGGAATTCGATGAACTCTTACATCTCAACTCAAACATCCTGATTACGCTGACGACGTATGGCTATTATCACATAGGATTAAGCAGCGATTACATATCACCATATCTCGACTTCGAAAAAGCATTCTCCTGCACTTTCCCAAGCAAAGAAGAATGGGATACCAATGAACCAAGGAGAAACAGGTCTATATCTATCTACACAGATGGATCAAAGATGGATATAGGAACAGGTGCCGGCATAGTCTCCGAACAACTGAACATACACAGCTCAATGAGACTCCCTGATCACAGCAGTGTCTTTCAAGCGGAGGTCCTGGCAGTGGCAGAGGCAGCCAATATGGTATCAATGATGGCAATACCACGAGATGATATCACCATTTTTATTGACAGCCAGGCGGCTATTAAAGCAATTTCTGCTATTGAAATAAAATCCAAGCTAGTCCAACGTTTTTGCGAAAAGCTTAAGGTTCTTGGCTCGCAGCAGTTATTCTCTGCTGCGTTCCTGTTCAGAGGAACATAGCCGGAAATGAGATGGCCGACGAGCTTGCAGAAATAGGATCTACAATGGATCGAAATCGAGCACTGCAATGGATTAAGCCTCCACTCTGCAATCTCAGGGAGCGAGTGGAACGCAGGACTCTGACGACAGCCAACAGAAGATGGGAGTCGCTCACCACCTGTGATATATCAAGGAAACTTTGGCCAAAATACGACAAAGCCAGAACCAACAAGCTTTTGAAGCATGACAGAAAATCGCTGTCAATGTTGGTAGGTGCATTCACCGGCCACAACCTTCTAAGAAACCACACAATGAAATTTAAACTCAATGATGACAATATATGTAGGGTCTGCGGTGTCGAAGAGGTTCAAGAGGTTCCTCATTTTCTTTGCCACTACCCAAGCCTATGTCACGTGAGAAACAGAACATTAGGAAGACATTATTACCAGGACATAGAAGAACTATCTGATATTCCAATAAACGATCTTTCCAGGTTCCTGAAGACATCACGATGGCTGGAGACCCAAGTCAACAACGAGCGGTAATGTAGAAGCCCGGTAAAGCCGGAACCAACCCCCATGGGCATCACAATGGGTCCACAAGGACCTAAGTGTGGTGAGGTCGAGTGCTTACTCCCTCATCAACCCAGATACCTAACCTAATCTATCACATAGGATTATGGAACTCCACCAAATGACAACGGGTTGAAAATTACACAGCCAAAACCAAGTTCATCATCCTCGAAACGAACTCATCATCTCAAGTTAGCATCGCTGGACAACCGGTAGAGAATATCTTGGGAGTATTGTCTCGACCGATGGTGGAACCGAAGAAGATATTTCTAGCCGAATTGGCAAACCAAAGTCTGCGTTTGGATTGTTGTCCAAATTTGGCGAAACAATGATATCAGCCTAAACACCAAACTACGACTGTTCCGTTCTAATGTTGCATCCGTGCTAGGGTGCAGCACTTGGATAGTGACTTTTCCTATCACAAGACAGCTGAAATAGGTGCCTAGGAAGCATTCTGAGGATTTTTCTAGCCCAACACTATCTCTAACGAATATCTTTACCAAGGAACGGGTCAATGGCCGATAGGCACAACCATCTAACGTCGAAAGTGGCAGTGGATTGGTCACAGATTTCGAAAAGGCGACAGCTCTATTACTGGAAAGGAATCCGCTCACTCAAGATAGCAGGAGAGGAGATCGACCGAGAAATACATGGCTTAGAACAGTTGAAGAAGAGCCTCGGTAATTGGGGAAGAATTGGAGAGAGCTAAGACATGTTACCAGAAATCACTCACGATGGCGCTTAGGTTTAGTAGAGGCTCTAGGAACCACAAGGGGAATTCGGTCATAAGTAAACTAATATTTTGGGCGTGATCCTCAAGCAAAAGAAGAACTCAAACTTCTAATGTTCTATTATCTCCGGAGCGACTCTACCATTCCCCATTAAAACAGACTTTCTGTCAATTTCACCCTGTAGGGAAGACCCTCTCGTGAAAGACAAAAATTAATTAACAAATTGCAGAGCAACTTTTGCATTTCTCAAAACTATGTCAAAGTATCTCCCTTCTACCGTTGGGCTTTTCAAAAAAAAAACTTCACAGCAAGAAACTCGTAACAACATGAAATTTCACTTTGGCCACAGGACGCACCCACCAAGAGCAAAAATAGTGTAAACTCCAAACAGCATCTGCATTTAACTTCATTTAGGACGCAGCCAACCTCTGCAATGAAACAAAACCTCTCTACACACAGGGACAACAACACATTTAAATGCAAATATTATGAACATTACCAGCACACATAACATCCTTAAGTGGATAACTTTGCGGTTGAAATGAAAAAACCGTTTTCCAAAAACCTCGAACGACGAAAAAAGCAACAACAAACCCGACCGACCGGCCCTCCTTCACAGTTGTCCTGTAACGAAACTTTTCCGCATCTGGAAAAGTTCGATCGCCTTAGTTTCTGTCTCCTCCGGACGAGGGATGACACCCACTTCTGGTGTTAAATACTAGACACATGCAAACATCTTTCGAGGTCCACATTCATGCAGAGATATACTCTCGCTCTGAATACAGCAGATGAAGAAATTGAAATCCTACGCTGATGCTTATCTCCCACACTCTGAACATTCCGAGTTGGAATTACTTTTCAAGGCGACCTCCTCTTCCTCTCAGCGGGTTGTGATGCCAAAAAGGAACAGAAAAAAAAACGAAGATCCTCACATAGACCCCGAAAGTGTGTTTGCACTATGATTACAAGTTGTGCAGTTCTTTTGGCAGTCCCCGGTTGAAATCAAGGAAACACCGAGCGGGATGGGTATATAGAGTAAGCTCAGTTATTTAACGGGTTTTTAAGTTTGCTACAAAGTGAATTGCGGAAGGAATTTGTGTATGCGTTTGAGTTTTTCCCTTCACCCGCATCCACACGCCCAAGCTGGGTCGGCATCCTTATTGGGATTCGGGAAAACTTTTCCGGTTATTTCGTTTAATCATATGTTCATGTAGCTAAGCATAACCAACAAATTGAAATTCACTTTGTTGGCGAAACTTTTTTTTTTCCCCACTTTTCGGATAGGTACTCTCCTTTTTTTTATGCGAACAGTAGATGGAGCCACTGGCAAGTGAATTAATGGATTTTCATCATCATTTCCAGTACTTTTGACAGAAATTTTCCAATTTGTTTAATTTTCAATCAGTAGGATGAGGGAGTTGCATTTTTTTTCAGCACCATCACTGCATTGGGGTTGTTAATTTGCGAAAATGAGAAAAGTTTTCGAAAATGAGATTGAAACTGTTAAATAGTTGCTAATGCACTTCCATAGAGTGCTGATGAATTGAATGGGAAAGTGGATGGATGAGTTTGAGTTTGAGAGGATCGATTTAGAAAGAGCTTGTCAACATAAACGTTACTCGGTCTCGTAAAATTGTTTGAACCTACGCCTATGGTAAAGTTGTTAGAGAAGGTCGAACTGTGACAAGGGTTGTTATCTTTTAAACGAAAATCAAAGTTGCAAGTCGACTCAAAAAGATGCTCCCCACTTATCCTGTCAATGCCCAAACTTATGTCACTTGAGAAACAAAACATTAGGAAGGCACTATACTACCAGGACATACAAGAACAATCTCAAGTTCTACTAAACGATCTTCCCAGGTTTCTGAGGACATCACGATGGCTGGAGACCCAAATCACAAGGTAGAAGCGTGGTAGAAACCGGGATCAACCCCCATGGGCATCACAATGGGTACACAAGGACAAGTGCTTTCTCCCTCATCAACCCAGATACCTAACCTAACCTAACCCGACAGCGTCGATGTCTTGTTAAAGCTCCTTCAACATTTCACCCGCAATACGCGTCATGCGTTGATTGGTCATCAATTGATTTAATGAGTCGTACAACCCGAGTGTGGAATAATATACGTAGACAGCCAATGTGAATCAGCAACTGTCCTGTACCTTCTCTAATGTCCATAAAGTCCATGCTCTATTTTAGGAAGTACTTTGGTTAGGTTAGACTAGGTTGAAGTGGCTGCCAGCTAAAGCCAACACACTAAGACCCATGAGGGGGCCGTTGTGATAGAAGTAGGCTCCTAAGTGGAGTTTTCTTTTGCGGGAGAGAGCTGGACAGGTGCAAAGAAGATGGAGAATAGCCTCCTCCTCTTTTCGTCTATACGGCCTCTGCAGAAGTTGTTTGCGTAGACGCCAAGTTGCATGCTTGCCTATTAGACAGTGTCCAGCCTTTGGGCAAATCTGGTTTGTCGCTAGACATGTTGTGCCACTTGTCCACCTAAGATTTGTCCTTTCGATAGCATCAAGCTTAAATTTAAGTTTGCAAGTAGCGATCGGTATGCCTGAGGTGCCCTTATCAGGCCAAATAGGTAATGTTGTTCCATATCTGGCGAGCTCATCAGGCTTACAGTTCCCTGGGACCCAACAAAAGTTCCCGCTTGACTGTCCAAAAAGATACGGTATCCGTGACTGATTTCAAATATTTGAATACAAAAGAATTGAGCTTTGGATTATGCGGCTTTGAAAGAGCAAGCCTACACCCCTCCTGTTTCCGAGGCCCAATGGATCCGAGGTGATTCAACCGAAGTTGCGCGGTATTTACATCACCGTCACCTCGACAAATCTAAAACTTGTCGTTATCAAAGCCTCGTGGCATAGCACACAGAGTGTCTCTTCCCCGCGAAGGCTGATCATAAGAATGTGGCACCCTTATGACCGCCCTAAACTATTTTAAAATTTAAATTATTCATGTGGGCCTATGTCCCCGTCAGCTATAAATTAAGCCCGCTCTAAAAAGTAATTTCATTTTCGAAAACTTGATGACAATCTAATTGCAGGTAATCAACTTAGCAGATCCATGCTGTAGCTTAAAATCCCTTCAACCTATGTCCACAAAAAAAGATTGATATCTTTCGATTAAAAGTTATCCAACAAAGGACTCAAATAACCCACGCTGACCAAGCTGTCCTTAACCAAAGAGGACAACATTTCACAACAAAAGAGGGACATAAAAAGGATACTTTATTCATTTTCTGTGGCATAGATTTATCGTTGTTTTCGTAGATTAAATACTAATTAACAGGACGAAACCGAATGTGCGTTGTCCAGTCGGCCAGGCGTTGACAATACCCAGAAACCAGTGGAAAGCCTTGCGTGAAACAGTTTAATACTCGATGAGAGGTCTTCGGGTCGTTCATGCATCAGCAAAAGGTTGTAACTTATTACATTGTACGTCGAACCGTTTGGTCCTTTTTTGTAAAGGAGGAGAAAGCAGGAGAGATTTTCACATTCTGTCACTCTGTAACCAAATGCACTTATTTTACTCGCCCACACACGCTCAAACATACACACAGAGACATGTACAACCACTTAAAGTGTTTTCTGGTAATTTATCCTTGCGTAAGGATAATTTATGTGTCTACTATGACCCGGCAGGATTATTTATTCTGTTGGAATTGGTTGTTATGATGTAAGAGAGGAGGTAACTACAACAGAAAGGATATTTGATATGTTTTTTCTGCTGTTGTTGGTCCTTCGTGTTTCGTGTTTTTGCTTTTTTTCAAAGGCAGGATAACAACCCTTTTTATTAAATGCTTTTTTGTTACAACAAAGTGAATTAAGGACAATGGGATTGAACACTGATTGGGTTTGTTTATTCACAACATGAGAACGGGTAGGTGGATTTAATCCTTTTTTAGGTTTTGTTTGGAAGCAAAAATGGTTGCTTTGTTGGATTTGGCCGGTTGAATGGAATCCTTTTTCTTAAATTATTAAAACACTTACATTTGAGAAAGCAATTAAATATTAACAATCAAGAAGAGAGAAAGTGGTTCTGGAGGTTCAGTTTCCTTTCTTAAGTCACAAAAAAGAACCAGAATCACAAAAAATATCGAAGCCAAATCAGACAAATCAGTGCATTATCCTTCTTAGTTACTCATGACTTCCTTAGCGAAACGCTTCCAGCTTCATATCCTTAACCAATTTGTTGAACACTATCATCCACAAAAGTATATCCTGTAATTTGTCATCTTTAAAATTTAATATCTCCACTAAAAGATTTCAATTCGTTGGTCCTTCCGCCTTCGTGCAACACCCATTTGTCATAATTTGAAAAATGTTGGCAATGTAACAGCTCCTTGCGACAAAATTCCGCAAAGTAAATAGAATATCTCCGCATAATCCTCGCCACACAAACACACACACACAACAGAACATTGAAAATGAAAAATTCCATCTAACGAAATAGTAATATTGTATTGCAATTGCAGGCCTTTATGCAACTGCCAAGCCACATTCTCAAACATACCCAGCATCGTCCTGGCAAAATGCAATTACACATTACTATTTGAATTGCGGCAATATTGTGCCTCAGCTGTCTCCCACTCGACTCCCATCTTCTTCCCTCAAATGTGTCGCAGAACTTGCAAACATGCGACAGTAACAACAGGATAACGACAGAAGAGAGAATTTACCAAGAATACCAAAAGCGCTTCGATAAAAGCGACAATACATCCTTCATTACAGGTGTGGTGGTGGTGGTGGTGAAGGAGATGCTTTTGATCCTGCAGCAGTAAAACAAGAAGTCCCCTAGCGAACGCAATTAGTGGTACGAAGGGCTACAGCTCAGCCCCGGAGTTTCAAAGATGCACATTTGCATTCGCATTTGCATTTGCATTTGCAGCCTCGTCGTCCTTGGACGGTGTGCATTATTATCATCGTCGTTGTATTATGATTTTATGGGAGCAATTTATTATTTGCATTCCGCTTGCAGGTGCCTTTTTATTGCATTTTCTAAAAATGAATTACGACCTGTGCTGGCAGTGGGCAGGATATCCTTTATTTTTCCATTTGATTCGTCGTACTTCGTCGGACGGGTACAATTATTATCGGCTCAGCCGATTTCATGGATGCAGCACACTTGCACAAATGGATAATTTATTATCCTTTGGTTGCATATTTGTTTTGCCCACAGGCCAGGAGATGGGTGTGTGTGTGTTGTGAAGATGCTGTTGCCTCTTTTTATCCTTGAGGGCATTGGGCCAACACTGATTATCACGTGTGTAGTGAATTATTTTCGTAATGGCAGCGATAAGCGCTGGAAAATGCACTTTTTATTGCATAAGGATGCAGTTTTTTGTGCCTGCAAACATGGACGTTTACATAATGAGATAACGAATGGCTAATGGGGGTGAATCGAGTTAACAACGTTCTGTGCTTAACGAAGCAGTTCTAATGGGAGTTTTTTTGGAATTTGAGTAATGTGGCTGCGTTTTGAAATAAATTTAAGGGCTTAGGTCGAAGCAAAGGGGGGTCCAGGTTGGGTAGTGCAAGAAAAAAAACATGATGCTCAATTCACCTATGGCCATAAGGTTTGGGTAATGACCGAAAGAATAAGATCACAGATACAAGCTGCCGAAATGAGATTTCTTCGTTGTATTGCTGGGGTAACTCGTCAAGATCGAGTTAGGAACACCAGAATACGAGAGGCACTCAATGTCGAGCAACTACTTCTTCGAACAGAAACTACGATGGTTTGGGCACGTTAAACAAATGCCTCCAACTCGGCTTCCAAGACGTGCCATGGAATCCGTGCCATCAGGTAGGCGTCCCCTGGGTAGGGCCAGCATGAGATGGTTGGACCTAGTCCGAAATCTCACCTCTACCCGTATAGGGATAGCCCCTGATGAGTCAATGGCAGAAGATTAGGAGATGTGAAGAGTCCACTTAGCCACTCTTAACCCGCGATCGCCACATAGTGGATAAGCGGGTCATGATGATAATGGAAGATTCAGTCCCGTCTTTGCTTCTTAAAATAGATTGCCATTTGGCTTTCCGTTAAAAGCTCCACAAAAATGGTCGTGGACGGCCCCCATTTCGGTTTTGGGCGGATCGAAAAAAAACAAGGTAGGCGGAGGTACTTTAAAAGCAAGAAGTCCTTAATTAGATGACGGAAGCAGTTTTTTGAGTGCACAGTTGATTCCTACCATCGATACCTAATCATCCATTTCAATCATGTACACTCGCCCTTCGCCTCATTCCCAGTATTTGCTGCACTTCACTAGCAACATTTCTTCTCATAAATTGTTCAATTAGATATATCCAATTAATTTGCATCCTTCCAAGTACCATCTTCAATAATCTAAGAGCATTCCTCAGATTCCTGCTGCTGCAGTTGACTACGTCTTCCACTGGCAGTCGCAACTATCTTCCTCTCCCTGCCTTCGCAATGCAATTACGCAAAGTTGATTTTTGCTCATTAATTTCATCAGAACTCTGCCCCACTCGCACAAGGAGTAGCTAGATCACTGGCAAATAAAAAAGCGGTTCTCTATCAATTTCATTTCATTTCATTCTCTCTTCCCGCACACATTCTCGAGGGCTTCAGTGCTCATCTCAATCCACGGTTCCATGGCCACCCAATTAAATATGAATAAAACCAAACTTCCGGTTAAGGAAAAATAAAAAATAAAACCAACCAGTTAGCCAGCAAATAAAATCGAATCCTTCCTTGGAGGCTAAATTAGCTCACTCGACCAGGACGAAAGCGTTTTGACCTGATTTGTTAGAGAAGAGTTCGTTCCACAACCGGATCACGATACTTGCCATCGAATTAATTTATTTAACCATCCCAAGCCAAGTCCCCTTCACTCCCAGTCTCCAACACACTTCTGCGTCCCGAATCAATGGTCATAATTTTATTCACCGGTTAGAAGAGCAAAAGGACTCTGGGACTGGGAGTCCCCTTTTTTGTATGATGAAGGAATTCGAGAGAATTTAATTGGAAATTTATTACCAATGAACTTTCAATTTTTACAGTTCGCAAGGATTCTCTATTCAGCAAATGGAATGAAAGAAGAAGAAAACTTAAACTCTCAGTCTACGTTGCAATTTCACTTTGCTTCTTTTCTATGGACGCCGTCGTCGTCATCGTTGTCGTTGCATGTCCTTTTTGCTAAAGTGAGCAATTAATGCGAAGTAATTTATTGTGCATCTCGTTGCACTAGACTCTGGAAGCGAATGGAGCAGAGTCGGCTCAAAGAATGGGAACAGAAAATGGAAATGCACTTTGACGACATGTGGTGGGGGGTTTTCCTTTATAAAACTGTTTCTCTTTTACTTCTTTTTGAATGATTTTCAATTCAACAAAGACGAACAGAAAGAAAATGATTTTTTTTTTCTCTTCCTCTTGAAGGATATTTTATTAAAAGGCCAAAGGAGTGGTAATTGTTGAAGGAACTGCCTTGACAAAAGAGGACTTATTTATGCAAGAGAAGATGTGAGTACTGTGAACACTCGCAGCTGACAGACTGAAGCCTCACACAATGCAGAACTAGGTTCTTTATGATTCCAATGGCTTTCGACGTTCGCCACGAATAGATCGAAGACACTATGTTCTGAGTTAAAAGCTGTTTGGCAATCACTTGCTTTTTCGGGAAACTCGAGCTTGGTTCGAATTATGGAAATTGTTTTCCTTTGTGACACTTCATTGCCGTCCTCGTTATTTGTGGACATTTTTGGTTGTCAGTCCGTAACACAAAAAAGGAGACCCCCTTAACTGCGGGAACTACAGGGGTATCAGCCTCCTCAACATCGCGTACAAGATTTTATTTGCCATACTGTGTGAACGCCTGAAACCTTTTGTCAACAACCTGATTGGCCCTATCAGTGCGGTTTTAGGCCAGGAAAGTCCACAATTGATCAAATTTTCACACTTAGGCAGATCCTGGAAAAACCCCAAGAAGTCCAAATCGATACACACCACCTCTTTGTCGATTTTAACGCCGCCTATGACAGCATTTATAGAGACGGGACTATATAGAGCCATGTCTAGCTTTGACATCCCTGCTAAACTCGTACGTCTGTGCAGGATGACGATGGAGAATACTCGCTGCTCCATCAAGGTCGGTAACGATCTTACCGAAACCTTTGATGTCCAAAAAGGTTTTAGACAAGGAGACGCGCTGTCATGTGACTTTTTCAACATCATGCTTGAACGAATTGTGCGAAACTCTCAAGTCAACACTGGAGGCACAATCTTTTATAAATCTGTCCAACTGCTTGCGTACGCTGACGATATTGACATTATAGGCAGAACGCAGCGAGCTGTCGCCGGTGCTTTCGCGAGTATAGAGACAGAAGCGGCCAAAATAGGCTTCGCGGTAAACGAGGGCAAAACTAAGTATTTGCTGTCAACAAGAAGGGACACCCAACACCGACGAATTGGACAGAACGTCGCAGTTGATAGCTATAACTTCGAGGTAGTAGGGGACTTTGTCTACCTTGACTCTGCTATTACCTCCGATAATGACACCAAGTCGGAAATCAAACGAAGAATAACTCTTGCCAATCGCTGTTTCTTCGGACTAAGAAGGCAATTGAGTACTAAGGCCCTATCCCGAAGAACTAAGGAGATTCTATATAAGACCTCAATCATCCCAGTCCTGCTTTATGGCGCTGAAGCATGGACACTGTCGAAAGCGGATGAAGATATCCTTGGTTGCTTCGAGCGAAAAATTCTTCGGAAGATATTCGGTCCCGTATGCGTTGACGGGCTTTGGAGGAGAAGATTTAATCACGAACTATACGAGCTGTACAGCGACATCGCCCTGGTCAAGAAGATACGTATCCATCGGCTAAGATGGCTAGGGCATGTAGAGCGAATGGACACTAACGCTCCGGCACGCAGAGTCTTCGAATCTAACCCGGAGGGACAACGCAGTAGAGAAAGACCTCGCCTAAGGTGGCGCGCACAAGTAGAAGGGGACCTCAACCAACTTGGAGTGCGCAACTGGAGACAGTTGGCTAAGGACCGGGCTAACTGGAGAGGCTTGTTGGTTGAGGCCCAGGTTCACCCCGAACTGTAGCGCCACCTAAGTAAGTAAGTAGTCCGTAACTTCCATTATACCGGGAAATATTCAATTTGGAATCCCGGAGTCTAGAGAACACTGGAGGTGTTGGTATTTCGAACGCAGAGAGGAAACTCATCAACGCTTTCAGACAGTGTTCCTTTAAAGTAAACAAACGACGAGCGTTGGGATCATGTGGCTCACTATCTTTTTAGGAAAAAAGGGACTAAACGAAAGGCGTCCGCGAAGATACGGCAAGTCACTTCGTACATCGGCGTCACTAGTCGGCCAAGAAATGGAAGCCTTTTAGTGATGAAATACATACAAGCCCCGAATAAAAGGAACTATTTAACTGTCGATGACCGCAGTCAATGTATAAACGACAACAGTTTAGGGATCTGCTCGTCGAACAACAGAGATCCTCAAATCCCGATAATCCCGTTCTTGAGTGTGTTCTGACTACCTTATCTTAGAGGAGTGGAGCTGTCAGCAGAAGGTCAGCTAGCTCTTTAGCAATTGTGAAACTCAATTTCGCACCAGAAAATATGTTACAATACTTGGCAGTCTACTGAAGACGCCTCAAAGCCAGACACTCACTAGCTTCTCCACGATAATTAAGACATCCAACGTTTAATTTCTTCTTCCGCGCGGTCATACCACCCGAGAAATGATTCCCCCCCGAAAACCACTCCACAAATATCGCCCCATTGGTGTCAAGAGACCACCTCCAATCAAAATAATGCCCCACTTCTGACACATGTTGCAACTTCCAACTCCCAACACCTATTCATGTGCAATGCGTGTGAAATTAAAATCGTTCCCACACACCCAGTTGCCCAGTCCAACCGGCACTTGGTTATTATTATTTTAGGCACACCATCGCACCGTAATGGTGGAGCACATTTATTACCCTGGCTAATGAAAACCATCAAATTTGAGTTCATGACTCTTACATGCACTTTATGGCAACTGTCGCCACCCTGCCACCCAGCCATAGACATACACACCCACACGCACTTTGAATGGGCGTCCTGCGGTCATTAAAATTCCGATTACGGTTGTTTACTTCGTACAGGAAAATATGTTTTCACCCAGAAATATCCTTGTGGGTTCATAAAAAAGCATAAAAGCGCCGCCACCGAAAAAAAAAAATGTATAAAAATGAAAATAAAAACTTTTCCACTTTCACACGCCCATTTCTGCGTGTATGTACCATCCCGCCGCCCCTCAAGGATTAATATTGAATTAATATCCTTGATTTAGCGAATATAATGAACGCGATATCACATAAAAAGCAAAAGAGCGGCGCGCGCGAAAAGCGGTATAAAAATGAAAAAAAAAGTTTACACGCAGCAAAACGACAGAACAGCAACAACCCAGCCAGGAGCATCATGCAAGGAAATTAAAAAAAAAAATAAATGCTCCTTCTCACCACTTTACGCCAACCTCTCGCACTTAAAGAGAACAAAAGCTCACAGAAAAGACAACAACAAAAAGGACAAGACAGCAACAACTGCTCCTGCTGCACCCTCAATAATGAAATATGGCGGACGGGTGTGAGCAGCGGTTAAACGAAGAAGATCCAGGATAACAATGGGAAAACTGCTTTTTACGATTCGCACCGAGTTTATGCTCGTTCACGGTGGCGTTAAAGCGTTAAATTTACGAATTAAAATAATCATTCATCCCCGGGGCTGTTCTCTCCTTTTCTTCGTTTTCCATTTTTGCCTGTTTCTGCTTTTACACTTCTGCTTCTTGTCCTTTATTCGCCTTGTGTGTATGTGTGAGTGTATTTTTTTTTTATATTTATTTCCCTCCTTCAATTTGTTTGTTTTACGCCTTTGTGTTCACGCGGGTCCTTTTTTCATTTCGCGGATGATGCAGATGATGATTTATATTTGCAGGCGAAAAGTTCGTGGTAACATCGCGTGACACAGCTGTCAAGATCCGAGAAAGATACGCGTCAGTGTATGGCAAGGAGTCGAATCGGGCGGAGTGATGGTTCAATATTACAACCACGCGATTGACTTTACGACTTATGGCAAGTTGAGCATACCCCGCGCAGGGATAAATGGAGACGTTTTCATGAAAATGAGAGTGTTGCGCGGTTTGGGAAAGATTCAAACACGTGTAAGCGATCTGGTGATGGGATAAGCTTGTGGCATTTTGGGGAATCCATGGGGGGAGGTAGTTGCATTGTATGGGTGGTACATCTCGGACATCATATCACCTTGTAAAAACATTCGAAAATGACATCTAATGAGAATTCATTCTCATAAAGGGGCGTATCACCACATTACAGGTTATTAAAGCAATTCCGGCACCGTCATCTCTGACAGAGGATATATCCTAAAAGCATTTCCTATTCTGTATGGCATTACTTACGCCCTCATTATCTCCACAAGGTTGTTACGCATTCATGACTACACAGTTCCGAGGAATTCATTCATTTATGGATGGATGTACCCACCGCCATCATTATCCCTGCATTTAGGATCCAGTTGCCATGGGAATTCCCACGATTTTAACGATTTCAAGTTTTAAATTTCAATTAGAATGCCAAACTCGGATTCCATACTGATGAACATTCACATCCTGCCTTACAAAGTCATTCGTCTGTCTACATGCCCATTGCGGCACACACATGTGAATTCTCTCTAATTAATAACAAAATTCCAAATGCACATCTGTGTTTCTAGTTCATCTCTTTGCCTGGGATCCCTGCATGGCGGTGGCACCTCCAATAAACTTTCAACCTCGTCTTGAACGTGCACCAATAACACAATCGCAATGCAGACAGGGTTCCATGAACCCGTACCAGTCCTAGTCCCACTCAGCTTGTAAATTCATCCACAAATTTACCAATTTTCCCAAAAACCAACAGCTTACCCTCGTTCCTATAGGGTTGCATTTTGAAGGGAAGAGGGATGGATTCCAGAGAAATTTCGCCAGAGATCTGGAGTCCTAATTAAAATTTTATGATGGTGAAGTTTATTTTTTTGTGAAATATTGATGGTGAAGGGGCAAGGGTGCGATCTGGAGCAATAAAATTTGCTCCAGGGAACTTTTAATGAAAACCAACTGCACTAGTTTCACTTATGCTATAGGTGGTGGTGGCGTCGTTGGAGGGAAGTAGGATTGACCGATAAATTAAGTTCCTGCCTGGCATTAGGTTAACAAGGATTAAATTATAAAATTGAATTGATTATGAAAGAGTAGAACATTATGAAGGAAACTGGGGAAATTTTTGCTCAGGATTATGTTAAGGACCAACTTAATGGACAACGTTTTAGAAAGAAAAAAAAACTAGACAAGTGTTAGGAGATGTGAGAAGCAGTGTCGACAATCGATACTGGAAGAACTACATACAAATCGTATATTTGTCAATGAACACACAGTGCAACAGCCACAGTATATAAAAAGTTGTAAACCTACTTGACACAATTGCAATGGTTCATCACATATACATGAACTGCTTAGGGTCGAGCGGCAGCAATATTCATCAACCATTTTTGGAGGCAAACCACCAGAGGCTTTATTTGCTACGAAGAAGCTGCTTAGCCATTCGGAATAGAAATGAAATCGAAGGTTTTGAGGTGCTGGCTAGAAGAGCTCAAGGTTCTGGAACACAACACAAGGTGACACTCTGCTGGGTTCCTGGCCCGATGAACTCGCGATAAATGGCCTACTTACTCGGAACAGCCTGACACTTCGTTGACCATCCCGCCTTGCAAACTGAACCTCGGGGCATAACACGCTGCGGTACCATATGAAAAAGTTTCGAATTACAGAAGAAGATTTTTATAAAGGATGTGGTGATGAGGAGATCCATGAGGATACAACCCACTTCCTCTGGCACAGACCAAGTCTTCCATCTAAAAAATAAGTTCCTTGGACGACACTTTTCCAGGACATAGAAGAACTATCGTATACATCGGGGAACCAAATAATGAAATTCATCAAATCCACAGGGCGGTTTATATCGTTATATTGGATAGCGTTTCTGCGGGTGGGGGACGTCTCCCTGTTCCCCCAACGGATATCACAATGGGTCTGAATTGACCTGAGTATGGCAATTTGGATTCTTCTTTCTAGCCGATGGGAACCAGCAGTCAATTGTACCCCCCTTTCTTTCAGACGAAATATATAACAAGCAAAAAATTAATGGTCCTCGCCGGGCTGTCATAGCAACTATTTTTTCGTCAAATATGTCCACAATCCACATTGTCCAACATTTTAGATTGCAACGGCTTACAAAAAAATTCATAAAATTGTGCAAAAGGAATACGACTTTGAATGCAAATCCTACACCTCTTATTGAGGTTAACGATTTGGTTCACAATGTTAAAAATTATGCTCGCATGGGTCACCTTCGAAGAACTTAATTCAGTTTGGCAACATTTGTAACTTCTTTTCAACATTTGTGAAAGCCAAAGACATCAAATTGCTGGACCTACTGCCCAGCAATCCTCTGTCTATTACTATCCAAAAACCCATCCCACAAAAATTTAGTAAAAAATTACGAAACACCTTACAACACCACGTATGACAGCGAACACTTTCGCTGACAACCGAACATCCACATCGAGGAATTTCCACCCTATTGTTGCAGGAAAATTACAAAAGTTTCACCTGTCAATGAAACGCCACACATTCGAATTCTCAAATTCGAGTACATTCCCAAAATGATGTCACTTTGTGTTCCATTGGCTTGTAATATCCCGTGGTCCATCCAGCATCGTGCTGAGAATGGGGAAAGTGAAAAAGTTTTTCTTGTGCACAAACTCGTCCATTGTTTCGAATAAATGTTCGCCGTCAGGGGTTATACTCAGCGAAACTCTCAAGGATTCTTGGAAAAGATAAAAACGTGTTTTTTGTTTCACGAAGAATTTTTGCCGACTTTTCCATGCAATACCACAACAATTGGAAAAGTTTCAATGGTGCGATAACAGGCCGAGACACCTTCGTTGATAGAAACGTTGCAGTGTTTAACGTGAAAGGATATTCTCACTGAACTGTACGAGGATTGTATGAATGGGTTTCCTGGGAACTGGGGGGACGAAAAAAAAAGTTTTGTCAAATTGAAAACTTGAAGCTATGTATGATTTAGTGCATTTGATAGTGAGAATTCGGAAAATCGGGTAAACTAGTGTCACTACTCACTAGTGATGTATTCATGCGAAAGGCTGGTGAAAAGTTTTACCATCATCCGGTGTGGCGTAGTACAAAAGAATATAGGTCGCAAGTTTGAAGTTTCAATCAATGGCTAAAACTTCAAACTAATACTCCCTTTTGGTCATTCAACATCAACAAGATATAGAGCAAGAGAGTGCCGTCCATCGTTGCTATGACATCTAATGTGTCACGCTAGTGATGTTTGCCGAGTATTGCACAAGAGTTTCCCTGAATATAGGAAGGCAGTACTAAAAGGATTGGGAATTCCATGAAACGACGCTCAGGTAAAGCCTTAATTGAACTTTCCCTTTGTTTGAAACATGCAATAACCACGTGGCGTAACTCAGTCTTCAATTCTTTTACTCTCGCTGCACACCAGCGTTCCTTTGATGAAACTTTCGATAAAACTTAGACAGAGTTGCAACACAATATCATCAGGAACGCATTGGATATTCGCCTTGAAATGACACCTCGATGAAAGGAGACCGTCAGATACAAGGAGATACGTTTATATACAGTCCACGGGGTAGCTTAATCTGCAACAACATTAAGAGTTTTTCTTCACAGCCATCCAAGTAGAAATCTTTACATTTCCAAGATCACTAGACAAAGTGACTAGACGACGTGCAAAGTGGAACGATCACTCGTAATGAAACTAAGAAACCTGCTCACTAAAAAGACTCTAGGTTCAAACAGAGGGACACTTCAAGCTAAGTGTGGAAATAATATCAGAATATTTACATATGTAAGCTTTAACGAACATATGTATGCCTAGACTGGGGTCACTGACAGCAAGAACGAAGAACAGGAAGTCGGACACTTCTTACGTCCAGCCAAAGCGAAAATGCGACACACGACTCACGGACGGATAGAAATACTGAAACTGAAGATTCCAAAACGAATCGTACACCCATGCGATGATTAAGGCCGTAGCTTCAGTCACCACATTATCCAAACCAACGTCGTAAGGAACTTGCGAATCTAGACAACTGGCTCTCTTACACTTCAATCTTCTTCCCAGGACAAGAGGCATAGCTGTCAGCAAAAAACTAATAAACTCGCCGGCGGGATTAAATTTTCGATAGCCTTCTTGCGGAACGAGTACATATTCCACTTTGATATGTCGAGGGAAGACTACATGTTAGATCCGCCTTTCCCGAGATAAATCTATAAAAATCGAATAGCTCAACAAAGATAGGTCAAGACAGATAGCTGCATCACCCCTAGAACGATATAGCTCGCAAAATCCAAACTTAAAAGCAATATTTGTAATAATCTGCTCACTAGACTGCCTATTCCCTTCAAAACCTGCTCCCGTAGTGAGCTTGGCAGAAACCCTTGAACACTTTCTCTGTAAATGGCTGACTCCCACTAGAATAAGCCATCGTATACCAAGCAAACCCCTCTTCAACAACTTCAATGGCCTTTCGAAAAAAAAAATATTTGATTCATCAAGGATCACAGAACGCCGCTTCCTTCTGACCTCATTCACGCTTTCAACAACTAGGTCCTCCTGAGCCCTGGTACCAAAAGGCGCTAACTGAATTCCTTGCCCACTAATCTGATCATCGCCACTCCTACCTACCTACCTATCGATCTATCGAGGCCAAAGTGAAGAGCAGCCTGCTCGACCAAATTGATGTTCCTCTCAGCTACATTTATTCCCTGTAGCGATGTTATTCCTAGCTCAATAGCTACTAGGTCCATAACCAACTCGCTTTTTTAAAATTCCTCAACCAGTTCTGAAATTGTCGTCCGAGTTGATGGCCTTCTGCGACTACAAAATGCACAAACTTCGCCAAAGTAACGAGCTTTCACAATAATGAAACACTGCTCCTTCATGAAGGACAACATGGCTAATCATCGCAACAAAAACAGATGCCAAGTGCCATAGTTTAAGTACGGCCACCCTTACAATACAAAAGTTGTTGTGCAGATCAAATTTTTCCTAATGGAACACTCCTTAGATGGCAATTTGTCAAAGACTACACTGAAAGTCCTGTCTATCTATAAATGTGCCAAGAGGTAGATGCCCTTTCCCAACCATAGTGAAGACTTATTATTTGTTCTTGACACACTAACCTACGGAGCAATGTGCTACAAATGAAAAGGGTTGTGTTGATATTCATTCCTGTTGCTGCTACTCCATCATAATTTGCATCCTTTTCCCTTTCAAAGTCATTTTCCACCACAAAACTGTTTATTATTTCCCACTAACCATTCCCCAATTAAATTTCATTTCAAGGCACCTACATAGTGAAACATTGCTTGTTCCATTTTGCTTCCTTTCTTGGGGGTTTCTTGTGCAAACAACTCCGACAACCATTTCTCCGTTCAACTTCAAAGCGTTTGTAATCGAGCACGTGCCCTCGAACTTGAAATATCCTTATCCTAAACCGACACAGCAGAACAAAAAAAAATATCGAAACGAAACGAAACAAAACCACCTTACACCCTCCGGCTTACAAGGCATACAATTTGCGTATCAATTGTATGCTGTTCCTTTGTCAGATTCACCGCGAACCAAAGAAGGATAATTAAACAGCCCCTCCACGGTCGATTCCCTGGGAGAGCAGGGAAATAACCATTTTTCATTTTTTTTTTTTTTGCCTTCCACCGAGATACCGGCAACACATCTGGGTATCAATACCGCGGCATCAGCGGAGGCACAAGAACAGCAAGCTGCCACAAATTTAATTAGATATGGCATCGCTTTGGCGGTTTTTGACAAACCACCGCCATTGAGGTTGTCGAGTGGAATGGCGGTTCTCTACTCCAACACCTCGTGTGCTTTCCTGCTTTCCTGCTTTCCTTTGTGGATGAGCACAATTGGCGTGTTTTTTTTTACACGAGTCCGAAAACGATTTCCACAAGGCAGGGGTTGGTAGATCTCTCACGTCTATTACGCCAGCCCCGGGGGCGGCTCGACAGTCCTGCCACGGATGGAAATCCAGATAATTGGAAAGTTTTTGAGCGAGGATTGATTCTAATTGAATCCGTAATGAGATGAAATGGAAATTGATGAATTATTTTTGAATTTCGCCCCAAACCGAGCGAGGGTTGGTTTTCAATTGCATCCCCATTTATGGATCTGTCTAGATTCGGCTGGCGCGCGGCGCCACAATGGTCGTCATTTAAATAGAACGCCAGTTGATGGACGGTTGGACATAATGGCAAAACTTTAATTTGATCTGGCACTCATCTGTTAACCGCACACAGTTGAGTGCTCCGCGGAGGTGTATCTCTGTGTGGGAAGCCTTCTGAAATTATTGCGGCATCGTGTTAATAATAATTTTTGTGGATAGAAATTATAGATAGAAATCGGAAATTGGATTCGTGAATGCGATTCTTGTGGTCCTCCATTTGGCATTGTTCGTAGTGGAGAGGGCCGTAGAGGAGTAATCGTGGAAATAATTTTGTATTTCAGAATTCGATTTGGTTTGGTTCTTTGGGGAGGTGGCCCGGGCGTTTGGGGATTGATTGCGGGTCCCCTCCTTCGTTTGAATGAAATAAGATGGATCCATCCCGGGAGAATGGTGATGGAGCATGTTTCGATGTCTGGCGTTGAAGTGGGAAGTTTATCTATAGTCTGGCCTTGATCTAAGGCAAAGACAAGGCACGGAAGAGGGGAGTTTGTAGGAAGTTTTCGTTACAGACACACCCTCCTACACCTCAAACGTCAAATTGATTAGCATTTAAATTATATTTTCACTTTTGCACAATAAGCTGAGGTTTTCACTTTTTATGCTTCAGTAGGTGTAACAACCGAGTCGGTGCCGGCCAAATATTCCTTAGGAGTAACACGTGTGTATCCTCCGTAACCGGCAAAGACGATGACATTCGAAATATCCAGTTTGCACAGATAGAAGTCATCTGAAAGTAGAGGGATGTCATCAATTGTGACCTCATTTCACCTCGATTTCAACACTTACGTCCTGGAATTGAATGGGCATCCCAAGTCGCTGCAGTTGGATGCCGACTAACGAATGCCTCACGGCCATGATCATACTCCTCTGTGCCTTTTTCCAACTACAAAACCGATCCATCGTGTATTTTCATTCAAAAAATTCATTAAGTTCGTGCTCACCCTTCGAACTTGTCCCGAAATCATAGCCCTTGGACACTGATGTGACCATGGATCGACCTTATTCTTGTTGCATTCACCCTCCTGTGCATCGCTGAACATAAAAGTTATTCTATTGTCTTTGCTTGTGTCCTGAGCTGCGATATCCAAGCCCATCATGTAGAAATAAATTTCACCAGTCGATGCGGTACCAACTTTACTGTCAGACGTTGACAGAAGTGTCACCATGGGATATCCCGCGATTGATTCATCAGTTGAGATAGTTCCAACCGATGCCCAGTTCGCCTGATGCACCAAACGACGAGCTTCTGCTGCCAAATTGATGCTGGGTGGGTTTTTTCCCACTGGATTTCCATTAATTGAAACTGCGGAGAACAACACACCGAGCACTACTAATTGAATCATCTTCAGTGTAGAACGCTTTGCAACAAGCAACTGATCTTGGAAGATACAGACGTGTGGGTCTTTATATAGCCAGCAAGCGTTTGAAGTTGTTTATCAGAGACGACGCTAATTGTGGGAAATTCTCAGAAGAATTGAAGGCCAGCAATCAAATTACGTAGAATTAACCCGAAATGGTTACAATAGGATGACAAAATCGGTGCAGAAAATGATGATCGATAGCAAAACAGATCGAAGTCTGTTTTTAATGTGCTGTGCACTCTTGTCGTTTGTTGATGTTCAGAATGATTTGCATATGTAAATATGCATGACGTAGTTAGACTGATGTGCTGTCAAGATTATCGACATTAAAAAAATCTTAGCCAGTTCGAATCAGAGAAGACACTACTTCTATAAACATGACAACAAGAACTTAGTCATCTATCACTAGATTTCGTTCTATAGCCGTTTGAAGGTATCAGCACCCCTCTTCTGGCAAACACGACATCAGAATTCACTAAATCGTCAGTCATTGCTCTGGCATTTTTCTTAAAAGCCATGCGTGCCGAAAGACATGTCTTTCCAACCAGACGTTATTGTTCTTGGCAATGGCCTCCCACTGAAGATCTTATATTAACAAATCAATGCTCACTTCAGCATTCCTTTGATAGCAGACGGTTCCAAGGTAGAACAAACTGTACAAGAGACACATCGAAGTGGTGGTGGGATCCTAAAAACAGCATTCTTCTGGACAGGTACACAGAAGGTCGATGAATGTTTCTTACTCCTCTATGTCTCTACAACTCATGCAAGAGTCATTCGAGAAAAGGCCTTTCCTTCTGGCTTAAGGTCAATGGGACAATGGCCGATGAGAACACCAATGACTATGCTGATGAGTGGCCTATTTAGCAATATCAAATATTTAGATCGAAGGAGGTTTGGCACAGACCAAATCTCTCTAGAGGTACGGCGTATCCATTCCTCCATCATTGACATGTCTTGCTGATCGCGTTGTGTTCTAAGACACAGTCAGAACAAAAGTGGGTTTTGTTTTCAGTTTCTGTAAGCCATAAGTAATCCAAGCCCGTCATTTGTAGGCGGTTTCATATAATTCGGGCCTTTTGACAGAGTTAGACCACTAAACGCATCTTTTATGGCGATAAACACATCAATAGTCTGCAGTCTGGAGTCTAGAGTCTTCTCTAAGCTTTTCCAGTAACTGCGTTTTCTTTTCAGCACCAACTGTCGTAAGTACTTCTTCCTACCCAGTTCTGCTTACTGTGTACAGCAAACAGAAAAGTAATGACCTTCTACATGAAATTACGGTAGAAACTGTCCGACTTTCACACTGAATCCAGCTCTGTTTTACCTTCCTTCCCAAAGACTCCAAACAGTGCAGCCGTTGCCTTTATTTCCATCAGCCTTCTGCATGAACTTAGCCTGTCTTTACTCATGTCATTCAATCACTGCACTCTCTTCACTTTGTAAAAAATTCCATTAACCAGAACTCCGAATAGTGAACCAGTTACCATGACGACGAACTGTCAGAACCAAAACAAATCCCCCACAACCATTGTCCTGGCAACCAGTGCCAACAACACATGAGAAAGAAACACAATACGAACATTTTGCCTCAATATTCCAGCACAACAAAACCCAGCTAGGACACATTAATCAAGCAATGGCAAGGATCTCATTAAAAAAAAAAAGAGTAACCACCACTGACTAACAAAATCTCCTGTTCTCCAGATTCTTTCCCGCGGCAAAACCGATTCGGCCAGTTCCCGGCACATTCAAAGTGCAACCACCGTCCAACAAGCGAAAAAGTCTTTACCCACGCTCGAGGATTTCATTTTGCAACGTGACTACACCGGTGCTCGGGCTTTCCTTGAGGTAATTTACAAAACTGAATACACTCTTCCGCCCTCATAACCTGTGCACCTCTTCCAGTTCGGTAATGAAGAAGACGACGAGGAACGTAAACTACTCACAGACCAATGGATTGCCTTCTGCAGTTTCCACTTGGGTGACTACCAACAAGCGTTGGATCAGTACAAAACCATTAAGTCCCTGGAGCCACTCAACAGCACCGATGTGAATTTGAATGTCGCTGTTTGCATGTTTTACTTGGGTATGTACGAGGAAGCCCACCAGATGATGGAGCACATCCCGAATACGCAGCTAAAGGTGCGTCTGCTGTTCCACTTGGCCCACAAGTTCAACAACGAGGAACAACTGATGGCGTTGCATGAATCACTGCAGGACGTAGTCGAAGACCAACTAAGTCTCGCCTCGTTGCACTACCTTCGGGCACACTATCAGGAGGCAATCGATATCTATAAAAGGATTCTCCTTGATAACAAGTAAGTACCACGTCCGCCGACACGCCTCAACGTCTATCACCGGTTCTTCTGCACTTTTTCCCTATGTGTGTGTGTGTGTTTGTTTTTGCAGAGACTACTTGGCGCTGAACGTTTACCTCGCACTATGCTTCTACAAGTTGGATTACTACGACATGTCGCAGGAAGTGTTGGACGTCTATTTGGCCAAGCATCCGGACAGTACAATTGCCATCAATTTGAAGGCATGCAATCGTTTTCGTTTGTTCAACGGACGTGTCGCGGAGCAGGAGATTAAGAACATCGCCGACAATGGGACATTCGGTGCGGACCTCATCAAACACAACCTGGTGGTGTTCCGGAATGGTGAGGGCGCCATGCAAACTTTCCCGGCCTTGTTGAATATAGTGCCAGAGGCACGATTGAATTTGGCTATCTACTATTTGCGTAACGGTGACGTCCAGGAGGCACACAGTCTGATGAAGGAGATTCAGCCGACAGTGCCGCACGAGTACATCCTGAAGGGGGTTTTGCATGCGGCACTGGGACAGCAATTGGGTTCGGTAAGCGTAAATTGGATTCCAATTGCTATCACACTTTAGGAGTTCGCTCCCCGGTCTCTTTGTAGAAGGAGCACATCAAGACAGCGCAACAGAATCTCCATTTGGTCGGGAGCTCCGCAACGGAATGTGATACCATACCCGGCAGGCAGAGTATGGCATCGGCTTTCTTTTTGTACGGACAGTTCGAGGAAGTCCTTGTGTACATGAACTCGATTCGGAGTTATTTCGTAAACAATGACACTTTCAACTATAATTACGCTCAGGCCAAGTGTGCGACGGGCTACTACAGGGAGGCAGAGGATCTGCTCGTGCACATCACCGATATGGATATCAGAAATCAGCATACGTACTGCATGGTGCTGGCCAAGTGTCATATACACGCCGGACATCCGGAGCAGGTAAATTACAAAACTGAGAGGTCAGTGAACGAAGAGAGCTATATGGACCTTCTTGTAGGCATGGAATCTATTCATCACTCGTGACACCAACTCGGAGGCATTCCTTCTCCTTCAACTAATTGCAAATGAGAGTTACAAGTGTGCAGAGTTTTGGGTTGCTGCTAAGGCTTTTGACATGCTTGAGAAGTAAGTCTTCCACAACTCTACTGCGGGGGGAATAAGAGAAGATTCTCAATTTCAGATTGGATCCTAGTCCTGAACACTGGGAGGGAAAACGTGGCGCCTGTGCTGGTACACTGTATGCAATCGCAGCTGACACAGACCAAGGAAAGCCTCCGAATGGGATTGGAGATGTCATATCGCTGCTGAGAGACTCCACGAACCCCCAAGCAGAGGTCATGATGAAGACCATTAGGAAACATATTAATGTTTTTAAGTAGTAATAAAGCGTCTTAACCCAGTTTATAGTCAAGAAGACTCTTTCAAGAGGGGAGAGAGCAAGTAAGGTCTGCAAAATCACAAAGATCTTCGATGTTCTTACCACTTTTGACCATGACTGTGTTTTTCTTTCATCGGTCTCCCTCTTATGACTGACAAGATACAATTTTGACTCGAAAGGTAAGTCCAACTTATCCTCATATTAAAGCCCATAATTAAAGCCCTTAATTTCCCATCTAAACTCTTTCAAAACCTCGCTGTTGTCAAGTGTTCTTCAAACACTGATTGCACCACTAGCTCATAAATTCAGTTTGCAAAACTCAAATCTCATTGAAAACTACTAAAAGGTTCAACATGAACCTTCAATTACATCAAAAACCTAAAACAAATTTGTGCAGCCAACAACCAACATCGAAGGACCCTTAATGTCACTCAACAAACCCCAGCCCGGCCCACACTCAATCACACGCACACACAAAGCGGCGTACTTTTGTCGGTTTAAAAGGGTTTACAATGGGGATCCCTATTGCTGCTGGTGCTGGTGCAAAACTTCAATTTTCAAAATTGACGCACACACCACTCTATATGTAGTCGTCGTGCACTGGATCAAAGTTCCTAATGCAATTATGCACTGCGATATGATTTCTCTATCAAAAAGTTCACCGCACAGGGATACTCTCGCTCGCTATGTGGTGATGGTGCTGGTGACAGTGTAGCCGCTTGATTTTTACAAAAGTGAAGCGAAATCATTTTGATAGTTGCTATGCTGATTCTAACAGACGCTAGTCTGGGGAAGGTTAGGTTAGGTATCTGGGTTGATGAGGGAGTAAGCACTCGACCTCACCACACTTAGGTCCTTGTGGACCTATTGTGATGCCCATAAGGGTTGGTTCCGGCCTTACCGGGCTTCTACCTTACCGCTTGTTGCTGACGTCTGGGGAAAGATACTTGAGAAAGAATATCAGCTTTCAAACGTCTATTTCTGCTATTTTGAAGCTGGAGTGACCCAGAGGAAGAAGTTTCTCTAGCTAGATGAATCTCTCATAAGAGCGATCGAAGCGAGTCTTCATTTTTTTTTCAATAGGGTCGCTCCTATTTACATATTATGTATTACATATTATGTATCCCCCACAGTGCCAAGGCCTACTCAATCACAGAATCAGTGCAAAGCTGCCACGCACGAGATCGATTAAAAACATTAGGCGGACAGACCAAGCAATCGTTGGCATGGCAGTACCAATCCATCTATGCAGGATGACATAGACTTGCTACTCCATCAAGTTCGATACTGAAACCATCGGCAGAAAGTAGTGAGCTGTCAACAGTCCTCTCACAGAGACGAGTAGAGAAATTTTTTTCAGCGGTGAATGAGGGTAAACCCCGCAAAGTGGCTACACTGGCTGGTGGGATTACATTGCTCCTATTATTTGCATTTTAAATAATCCACCGACAGATTTTCGAAAGTAAATTTTTGAATTAGAATTGCCGAAGCTCGACCCCACCATAGTCGTTCATTAGATGGAAATGTAAATTTTCCACATCCTGCGCCAATCGATCGGTGCCAGAAGAGCTTGTCAGACAGCCAGGAAGTTTTTGCGGCACAGACGTTCCTTTGTGAGTGGTTGAACGAAGAGAGGACACACAAAAGCGCCTCCGCCACTAGGGAGAATATTTATTAAATCAGGTTCCTGTGGCTGGAAGAACCGTGATGCCGATGCGTGGGTGGAACACCCATGTGTGTGTGTGGGTGTGTGCGATTGGTAATTGTCGCCTATTGTGAATATTTGGAAGGTTTCCTATGAAATCCACCTCGAAACAATGAATCCCTTTCGAGCAGCATGTTAACGCAAATTATTGTATTTTCCGATACAGCGCTCGCTCTGTCTACACCCCAAGTTCTCCGAAAATAACCCAATAAAAATGATTGTGCCTCGAGGACTACTCGGGCGTATGTGAAACTTTTGCGGATGTTTGTAGTTTGGGTGGGGTTTTCGCAGGGAGCGAAGGATCACAGTCAGCACCTACAATGCATTGGGGGGCAATTTCGTCCCCCTCCCCCAGAAAGTGTATGCAAAGTTATGCTCGGCAAAGTGGACTGCCGCTTCCATTCGGAGCCGATTTCAGAGGTTATTTCCAAGTTGGTCGCAGGAGAGCGAAATATTTTCGTCCCCGCAAAGTGTCCTTTTATTGAATTTTGAGTTCTCACAAAAGGATGAATGCGAAACAGACGGAGGAAGGAGTCGAGATATTGTTCAATATTCTCGAATGAATTGTAAATCGAGATTTTACGGTTGTAAGGATGAGAATGGCCAAAGGAAATGGATCATCGATTCTGGTCAATTGGTTGGTTGACTGCGACAAGTTTTCCGATGACATCGGAAGGGTTTCCCTTCTCTTTTTTTTTTTTCATTTGCGTGGGACATGAGGAAGTTTCGGAAGTCATTCATGGGGACTTTGAGTGAATGACTCTTTTGTCGATTGTGTTTGATTATGTGAAATGCCTGTCAATGAATATACAGGATTTGTATAGGTGCATAGAGGGTTATTTGGTGATAAGTTGAGACTTAGTTATGTGGGCGTCTAAAATTGAATGAATGGGAAGAAAATTTTAGGTAGAATTACTGAACCGAATTGTGGACATCGCACGATGGAATCAGCAAGAGTAGGTACTTTCGAGCAAGAGTAGGTACTTTCACATGGAAGACTGAGGAACTTGTCGCCTCTTCAGGGTGAAATTAAGACAAATAATACAGGATACACTCCATTCCTCCAGGAGTGGAGCTCATGCAGGACATTTATGAAACACAGATCTAATGGGTCGATTCAATCTATTCTTCTTGCACCCAGCTTTAGGAGTATTTGTCGCCTGTGATTGCAGAAGAATTCCGGAGATTGACAATTCTCTGATTGACATACAACTGATTGACATCTCAACTAGAAACCAACTAGAAACCGCCACACGCAAGGAAAACATATAGACATTTACCCTGACAGCAAAGAAGCTCTAACAAACTCTGTATCGAAAGCCTTACTCCTCCGAAACACACAGGTGTGACAGGAAACTAGAAAGCAGACGAATTGGCGGGTGACAAGGTAGGAGTCGCATCAACAATCATCAGTGAGTGTGAGTGGTAACATTCCTCATCGCCAAACCAAATAATATTCCTCGCAGATTAATGGTGGATCTTTTGACAGGCACATAAAGCTCAACAGGCATGCAGAGAGAATGGAACTAGATTAGGTTAGGTTGATGTGGCTGCCAGCCAAAGCCCTCACACTTAGACCCATGAGAGGTCTGTTGTGATACTACATTGATCTCGAAAAAATCGCCTGCCTAGTCATTGAACCAAATGGAGCTTCTTATGAAGCGTAGGATATCGATGCTTATCAGGTCGCCTTGGTGTAGAAGAAGGCTCCTAAGTGGAGTTTTCCTTTGCCGAAGAGAGCTGGGCAGGTGGAAAGAAGATGGAGAATAGTCTCCTCCTCCTATTCGTCCGTAGAGCTTCTGCAGAAGTGGTTTGCATAGACACCAAGTCTTGCTCCATTCTTGCCTATGGGACTAGCTGAAATCGTTATCTAAAAAAACTGCGAGAAGGAGTTGGAACACTTCCTCTGTCACCGCAAAACTTCATCAACAAATCTATTTGGATACCAGACCTTAGGCAACTAGATAGTTAAGTGATCGATGACATCCTGGATTTTGTCAAAATCACAGGAAGATTTTCCCAACCCCACACACAAACAACAGACACTCCAAAGTCTCCCCATCACCAAACCTTTTCCCCACACATTCGCGTGGTGAAGCACGCTCACAAACTTCTCCAACAGTCATTTGAAGGAAATCACAATGGGCACCGCTGAAGTCTAAGTAAAGAGGGATTCTCACCCTCCAGAGCCAACCAACCACTATCTCCACCGTATTTGCACTGACGCTAGCTTTTTACCTCATCTGTTGACTATGATTGATTCAGTTTCCCTAATTTTGCTTCAAAAATCACTCCTTATCTTCAATTGTGACGCCATCCGTACTTAGCGCTTAGTTTTCAGCGAACGATTCTGATCACCAGTATCAACAGAAGCAGAGATGTGCCATTTTTCTGAGGTGCAGTCTTATAATGAAATTTACTAACAAATGCTAGGAAGAGTAAAATAATTCCTTAGGTCCTTTGTTCCTTTTACAAATTTAAGTCGTTCACCATTTTCTCATATCCTTTCCCAAAATACACCGAACCACAGTACACGTTTCACTGTAAACCACACAAAACACCCACAGTTGTATGAAAACCACAGATCAGACGGTGAAAGTAGTTCTGAGATGCTTAACTCGCCGAGAAATCTCGTCCATAAGGAACCAACCGGAAACCGAATTTTATCCCCCAAAAAGTTTGTTCTCAGCTTCTGTTGCCTTATCGTAAACTTTACAAATCATTAGATTTTCAAATCCTATGATTTCTATGCCGGAACATCGCCACGACGCCCAAACTCAGTCCTCGTTGAAGCCCCCTAAAACGATACAACAACAATCAACTGGAAGGAGGACAGACAGGACTCCACCATTGGCGATGCTTTAAATTTATTATGTATTGATTTCAGCATGAGATCCTGTGGGGAGGGGGGTTCCTTTTTTTTCTCCTGCAAAACATTTTTCAATAGCGCAATGCCCTGACTCTTAATTAGGGATAAGTTTTTCGAGATACAAGACAAGTTTCCAAGTGCAATTGTGAATGCACTCGAGGGGGAAACTTTTCGATTGGAAACTCTCTGGTTAGTGGAATTTTCTATGGCGCACGGCACACTGCTCGTGTGGTCCCCATTGCAAATCGTTTCGATGAAGAGTATCCTTAAGACTGTGAGGAAAAGTGTTGTGCTGCTAGGTGATGTGCTCATTGAAACGAAGAAGGTTATGAAGCGAGAAACAATGGTTTGCGGAAGGAAATCCTTTTTTTTTTAGAAATTCATTGGACTTTTTGTCGTGGGGTAGAAAGTTGGGTGTACCTGCTCATCAATTAAGATTGCAATGTTTTTGCCGTTATTGCCGTCGAAAAGTTTATGGTGCAGAAAATTAAATTTATGAGTTTATTGTGTGAATTACAGGGGGTGTTTCGAGGGGAATTCCTGCGAAACTGAATAAATAAGAGATGAGTTACGCTAATTGGGAGATTGGCGCAGGCTTTAATCCTCAAATGAATCTTGTCTTCAGAGCCTGTCAAAAGGATGTTTGTAACAAAATGTTTTATAGCAAAAGTCGACGTTTAACAGGCGTGTGCAAATTTTTAGAATTTCTTTACCACGGCAGCTGCAAGAAAATGAACACGCAAGCCGTTGAGAATGGATTCCAAAGATTTCCAAGGCCGTCAGTTTTTTTTTTTTTTCAAAATCGAATCAAAGATAATTTCTTGGAAAATTATCTACATCAATTTCATAAATTTACTGAAACCCTTCGGTTAAAAAAAACCCAAAGTCTCTCAATTAAATATTGAACCACAAATCCCCCAAATCAAAATCAACATTGGTCGCTTTCAATTTGGCTGACAGCCATCATTCCGCCCATTTGGGCTTATCCCAGCCGCGGCCAAACTTTGCCCCAACGACTGGCAACACCAGCGGCGAAATCAAAACCCAAAAACTGCACCTCTCCATAAATCACAAGCACTTTAAAAATTAATTTCACTATTTGTTCGGATTATGCTAAACAGTAGCGCCCGATAGAAAGGAGGCCTTGTGCACATATCGCAGAATCCTCAATCGGCCAAATATCGGGGGCATCATGCATATGCGAGCATGCCCACTCATACACTCTCTACCCGTGGCAGTCGAAATGATTTTCTAATTTATTTGATTTTATGCGCAGACATTTTGCTGGCCAGCAAATTGACAGGACATTTGTGGAAATTATAGACTCCCATGAGCGATGAGCTGCAGGGGACACTGGGGACTGCAATTAGAAGGATACGTTCATAAACAACTGGCAGAGGAAGAGTCCGCGTCTACTCGTTGTGCTACAACACACAAAATCCAAACGAATTCATATCGCTTTCCGGGTTTTAAATTATCCTCCCCGCAGATATGGGGACGCTCGCAAAATGTTTGAATACAAATTCAGGTAAAATCCTGGGATCCTCCAACAGCAAGCAGGCAGTGTGCACTAAAATCGATTTGGATATTCCCGAGAGCTGAGATTTATTTGCGGTACCACGAAATGATTATTAAATTGAAATTTAGCCTCCCCTCGCACAGCGCATATGGATTTGGTATTTGCGGAGCGGCACCGTTGTGTCGGCAGAAATGGCAAAATACGTTGCATTCCAGGTGTTTTGCAGGACCAGACGGATGGCAAAGGTATCTCTTAGCCTGATTATGTTGACGAGCGGACGGATGGTTGGATGGGAAATTGTATGCACGAGATTTGTCGGAACGAAAATTTATGCGTGTAGCAGGTTTTTGAATTTTGCCAAAAATTTATAAATATTCAGTGTGGGACGCCTTTTGAGTGTATTTGCATTTTGAAGGGGGTCCTCATCCCCCACTTCCTCCACAACCGCCATACAGGAAATTTTGGTTTGCAGGTAAATATAGGTAAAAGTGGTACTTAAGGTACTTAAGCCGATTGACAATGGGGATGCACTATGAGAATTTTGTGTAATGAGGTCAGTAGAGGAAGCTATGTTGTTGGTTTTACAACAGAATTTGGTTTGAAATAATTTTTCTGTCCAGCGGAAGGGGAGTAGATGGAGATCCAAGAACGTATACACATTTAGTTCTTATAAGTCAAATTGGTTTTGATGGAAATAAATGACGTTCAAGGATCACAGCAGGTATTTTCAAGCGCTACGATGGGGGGCTGAGATCAAACGAAGAATAACTCTTGCCAATCGCTGTTTCTTTGGGCTAAGGAGGCAACTGAGTAGCAAAGCCCACTCTCAAAAAAACAAAAACTAAAGTGACCTTAATCGTCCAAGTCTGCTCTACGACGCAGAGGCATGGACTCTGTCAAAAGCGGATGACATTACTATCGGCAGAACATAAATGAAAGAATTAAGAAGGCCACGATAGCTTTCTACTCTTGCAGTAGAATATTCGGAAAGACTTGGGGACCAAGACCTAAAATCATCCTATGGATGTACATTGCTATTGTGAGACCTATTCTTACTTATGGCGGCGTTGTGTGGTGGCAAGCTGCTACTCAAACCACCAACCTCAAGGCCATCACGAAAATACAGAGACTGGCATGCATAGCAGCTACTAGTGCCATGAGAACCACGCCAACAGCAGGACTTGAGGCTATTCTCAACCTGCTGCCACTAGATCTGTTTATACAAGAATCTGCGGCCAGAAGTGCCTTGAGAATCAGCCAAACGAATGGCTGGAGGTCAAGTACGACGGGGCATGCTCAGATTCTAGGTAAATACATGGGCAATGTAGTAACAACTGACTATACGGTGCCCTACCTAGACTTCAAATTACCGTTCTCCTGCTCATTTCCGAGCAGAGAAGATTGGGCAAGGGGAGCTATACCAAACCCACGAACCAAAGCCATCTATACTGATGGATCTAAAATGGATTGTGGCGTGGGAGCAGGTATATTTTTAGACAAACTTAAGCTCTTTAAATAAGTCAGACTCCCGGATCACAGCAGCGTTTTCCAGGCGGAGGTTCTAGCAGTGACAATTGCTGCCCATGAGACTGCGATGAGGGTAATACCACGTGATGATATCACCG
The DNA here is from genome assembly GCA_917880715.2 of Matsumyia berberina. Classification (NCBI taxonomy): domain Eukaryota; kingdom Metazoa; phylum Arthropoda; class Insecta; order Diptera; family Syrphidae; genus Matsumyia; species Matsumyia berberina. The sequence continues at coordinate 114,774,437 of OU862872.1, forward strand.
TTTTCATCGACAGCCAGGCAGCACTAAAAGCAATTTCTGCTACTGAAATAAAATCGAAGCTTGTGAAGTGCTGTCGCGAAGAGCTTAGTGCTCTTGCCACACGGCATGAGGTAAAACTATGCTGGGTCTCTGGACATGAGGGCATACCAGGGAATGAGAAGGCTGATGAATTGGCAAGGAAAGGATCTTCGCTAGACCTGGAACAAGCTGATCAATCAGTGAAAATCCCGCCATGTAAACTCAAACATGAAGCAGGGATCAGGACTCTAGCGGAGGCGAATGAAAGATGGAGCTCTTTGGACTCCTGTAAGATAACTAGAAAAATATGGCCAAGATGCAATGGTGGCAGAACCAATACACTGATGCAGAAGGACAGGAAAACCCTCTCCATCCTTGTAGGTGTAATAACAGGTCATAACACTCTGCGTTATCATATGAAAAAACTAAGACTAAGTGAAGACGACGTTTTTAGGGGTTGTGGAGACGAGGAAGTCAATGAGGACACAACCCACTTCCTCTGCCACTACCAAGGTCTCTGCCACCTCAGACATAGATCGTTTGGAAGGCACTTCTTCCAAGATACCGAAAAACTAAGGGATGTACCCATCAGGGACATCTGGAGGTTCATTAAAGCTTTAAAATGGTTCGGAAGCCTGGGGCAATAGTAGAATGCTTTAGGTACTGCTCAGCGGGCAAGGGGTACCTTCCCACCCAATTAATGGGCATCACAATGGGTCTCTACTGACCTGAGTGTAGCGCTGGGGCTTCTCTCCCCTCACCAACCCATCTACCTAACCTAACCTAACCTTACTATCGGCTGGTTTGAGAGGAGAATTCTACGAGCAATTTTCGGTCCCCTCTGCAAAGACGGTGAATGGAGGAGGAGGAACAATAACGAACTGTACAGGCTCTACAGCGACATCCACTTAACCCGAAGATTGAAGCTCCAACGATAGAGGTGGCGGAGTCATATAGAGTGGAAACCTATGCTCCAACCCGAACTTCACCCGAGGGACGGCGCAGTAGAAAAAGACCGCGACTCAGGTGGAGCACGCGAGTGGAAGTGGACCTTAACCAACTTGGCGTGCGAAACTAGAGGCAGTTGGCTGAAGACCGAGCTGGCTGGAGACGCTTGTTGGTTGAGGCTCAGGTCCACCCTAGACTATAGCGTCACCTTAAGAAAGTAACTAAAATGGGGTCGCCGTGACCGTGAGTGGTTTGTGCGTTGGGCTACTGTTCAGGGGCATTTTACGCGGCACGACATCTCGTCAAGAAATGATAAACCTCGTAAAGTATAGTTCGTAATTCTCCTTTCGGAGTCGACAGTAAATTGTAGCTCCCTTCCATGAAAAGCGCACAACAAAGCTGGGCCCATCCCGGCCTGTCTTGCCAGCTACTTTTTCTTTAAAGGAGACCTGGACTTATCCCCACTCTCGCATCAGTTTATCAAATTCCCATGATCCGTATTTAAAAGGCTAACATTGTGTACACTTCCATTGCAACCACAATCTGACCATCGTTCCAATGCCCCTAACATCCTCTGTTCAACAGTGTGCAACTACTGATTTTAGCCGTATGTCAAATAGCATCTTCTCCAAAAACCCATTTAGTGCCTTCCTGTCCCATTTAGGCTGAGATATGATTATGAAGCAACTGACATACATTTCCAAACCTCCTCCTTACACACAGGAATATGACTTTTGTCTAAATCCTACCAAGAATCGAAAGGATAAATTTGATTCTCCATTGATGTCACAATAAGTACCGGCCTAAGCCCAAAATTTATCAATTTCCAAAACTTCCATGTAATAGAATGCCAAATGGAATGCAATATTCGTACTCGTACTTCTACACTCCAACCATATACAATACGATATCCTTGGCAATATTCTAATTAAATTTCCTCACTGGTCGTTCTATAAATTCCAAAAAGTACATCAAAGTGCATCATCAGGCAGCCAGTCAAACCAAACTGTCCGTAATGGATCTTCAAATTGACAATATTCTAAGCGTGCTTCCGTTTGTTCTACGTAGAACTAACTAAACTTCCAATTTTGTCTATTCAAGGACCATCCAAGCTATCAGTACCTTTGCAAACATTCACCAAGTGCAGGAACCCCCTTAAGAGTGATTCATTACATTCTACGATGTACGATCCTTGTTTTTAGAAATATGCCATTTCTCTTCAGATATTGCTCTTCGTCGAACAAGAATCGTTACAATTCCTTTAGAGATGTTCTTTGGCCGACAAAATGGCCACAAATCCAATTAGGTTGTAGAGCTCTGTCCATTTGAAAAAGAACATCACATCACATCACACCTTGTCCTAGATTCCATCCATAAAGTGATTTTCCCACACACAGAGGCAATTTAATTTTTTCCCACCTACCGATGTTTGGGAACCGAACGAACGAAGTCCACCCAATCCTGAGTGTGGAGTAGAGTTGGGCGAACAACCTCCAATAAACAAAATATCAATTCAAGAGATTGATGCATAGTATGTCTTGTATCAGCAGCACCACACGTATTGTCACGTGGCATTCAAAAATATCATCCCTTCCCAGTCGGAGGTCCTGTCTTTTCCTTTTTGATGGTCGATTTGAACATGGAACATGACATAACATCACACACATCTTATCGTTGAGTGGTAATTTCAAGAATCCTGTTTTTGGACCTATGTGCATACACACACCTACCTAGAGGATGGACGACACGAAAAGTGAGTGAGTCCTTCTGTTCCTGGTTTTTATGTAGGACACAAGACGTATCTGCTTTGACATGCATAAATACGGGCAACATCATCATCATCATCATCAGCATCAGCATTGCCATCGTGCAAACAAGGAAGACAGCAAAGAGCCAGTGAACTGGGAGGATGGGCGAACTGACAGGACAACAGCACAGCAAGGATGACATTTATTTTAATATGGTGATTCCACTTAAAGTGTGTTTGTTCCATGAATCAGATCAGAAGCACCCGTCCGGGAGCACCAACAGAAACAGAAGCATCAGCAGCAGCATTGTTTATGGCAATTTAAGTGGTCATTTTGGATTTTAGGGCAGAAACATGCTTCTTTACATGTCATCTGGTCAACTCTCCCGTTCTCTCCCTGAGAGGGTGGATGCCAGGCCCCCACCGCCTCCCATCCTTCCGGGAAAGGGTTGGAAATATTAAATAATTCTAAGAGATTACAACGTTGTTTGCTTGTTCGTTGCTCGCCTTTGGGTTTGGGATGTGCTGATGCTGGGATAAGCGATTCTGGCTAGAGACTGCATTTTGCGTTCCTTACTTGAAGTGTTTAATGTGTGCAAATAGATTTCCAATATCAGAGGCTTAACTCAATTTTCATGCGATGTCGTACGAGGATAGCAGTGGGGTTCATCTCAATTCGATAAAATAATGTTACGCATACGCCACCGGTCGGAAGAATGTTTAACAGCGACGACGAATAAAATCCTGCTGTCAGGCAGAATGAACCATTTTACCTGGACGATGAAAACCAACAATTTGGTCCACCCGACCTGAATAAAGTCAAGATAATTATATCAAAGCTTAACTCCAACAAAGCTGCTGAGCTGACGACATAGCTACCGAGCTGTTCAAAGTGGCAGGCGATGACTTGGTAAGGAGCAAGCATCAACCCATTGTAAAATATGGTCGAAAGAAAGTATGCCCGAAAATGGAACCTGCCCGATCATCAAGAAAGGAGACTTTCTGAACTGCACCAACTACAGAGGCACCAGTCTTCTTAAAATCGCTTACAAGGTCTTATCTGCCGTGTTGTGTGAACGCCTGAAGCCTTTCGTCAACAACCTGATCGGTCTATATCCGCGTGGCTTCAGGCCAGGAAAATCTATCATCGACCAGATATTCACACTGCGGTAGATCTTGGAGAAAACCCAGGAACTTCAAATCGATACGCACCGTCTTTTCATCGATTTTAAGGCCGCATATGACAGCATTTATAGGGAAGAGCTATACAGAGCCATGACTAGTTTTAGCATCTCTGCCAAACTTGTCCATTTGTGCAGAATGACGATGGAGAATACACGCAGGAGAATAGAGGCATGGACTTTGTCAAAGGCGGATGAGGTTACTGTCGGCTGTTTCGAGAAGAAAATTTTTTAAGTGATTTTCGGTTCCGTCTGCACAGACAATAAATGGAGAAATGACGAACTGTACGAGTTGTGGGACATGTAGAGCGGATGCACAATGCTCCGGACCAGAAAATCTTCATGTCCATACCCGAAGGATGGCGCAGAATAGGGAAACCCCGACTCAGTTGATACACACAAGTGGAAGGGGACACTAACCAACTTGGCGTGCAAAACTGGAGGCAGCTGGCTAAAGATCGAGCTGGCATAGAGAAGTTCGTTGGTTGAGGCCCAGGTCCACCCCGGACTGTAGCTGTAGCTGTAGATAAGAAAACTATGATCAGGGCTAATACCTGATGGTGTAATATGAACCCATGTGCAACAGCCAGATCACTATGACCAGCCTTCAATAAGAAGAACATCAAAAATCTCGTACAACTTAGTAGAAAAACTAATCGCACTGCGGGATAGGAATCCATGTGAACCGACTTGGATTACCCTACAATGACGACTGTAGAAGATGCAAAGACAAAGAGGAAATAGAGTCCAACACTTGCTGTGAATGTCCCACATTATCCACCACAAGACTGCGTACTCGTAGTAGTAGTTTCTTTCATGGGCCATTTCGATCCCTTTCCGGGTGATTCCCAGATTAGCCAACCCTACCACTTGCTTAGACTCTCAACAGTACATTTATTATGAATACAATGGACCCACTTGAGGTCCAAGTATGTAAGTCCTTAGGACACCCACAAAACAACCCAACCAAGACGGGAATTTTAACCCAGATTTCTATCCAAGAAGAGGAGTTTCTGTCCACGTTATGTCGCGTAACTAGGTCAGGTCAGCAAGAAAAAAGAAAAAACCACACAACTGAAAACACCTCAAAAATTCAACAGGAGAGGATTCAGCCCCACAAACGTCTTCAAAACAAAACACCATTTAAGTAGAAGAAAAAAATTTAAATATTTTGTCAGAGGATTCGAAAATTATTGACGTTTGATTAAATAACACAAATAAATGCATGCAAATCTAAATATTTAAGTATTCACACACCCTTTTCAATTTTTTCTTATGCTGGCTAGTGGCTCTCTCGTTGAATCATCCATCGTCGTGTTTGTACATGTCTTTGCTGTTCTTGACGAATTCATTTTCATCTCACGAGCGAGTCGCGAAACCGTACCGACAGAAAAAACCCAACCAAAGTCATAATTGGGTGGGAAAGGGACATACTCTGCACACACCACGCACTGCATTTGCCAGTCGGCCATCATTTGATTTTTTTTTTCTTCTTTTGTTCCCATGAAATGGGAAATAGGCAAAACTAGGAAAACTATCACACAAGAACACACAAAATTAGGAAAACCAAACACTCAAGATCATACAAAAACACTTTTAAATTAAACACTTGACAGGGGAAGGCTTACAAAATTAAAAAAAAACGATTTCGCACTCGGACACTCGATTAAAATCGCGCACATATTAACTAACTTGCACCACTCATCATAAAAGTTGAAGTTACACTGCGTCGACCACTCAGCCGACAGCAGAGAGAAGGGGAGAGATAGTCCAGTATGGAGAAATTTTGTCTCCGAAATATTTATGAGAGGTAACTGATTTATTACTCTTTCTTCCGTGGTGGGTGCGAGATTATGGAGATTTTGTGAGTGATTGAGCATAACTTTGGCATTGAGCATAGAAAAGGAAGGAGATGGTATATCCATGGAAAAAGTAACGTCTTTGACAAAATTAACATTTGAATTTGAAATTTTAACTGCTTGCAAATAATCGGAAGAACGCAGCGTGGTGTCGCTGGCGCGTTCGTGGATATTGAGACGGAGGCGGTGAAGATAGGTCTAGTGGTCAATGAGGGCAAGACCAACTATTTATATATGCTGTCAACAAGGAAGGACACTAAACACCGACGTCTAGGACAGAACATAACTATAGTATAGACAGATATGTTAAGGACTTTGTCTACCTAGGCTCCGCTATCAATTCAGAAAACGACACCAGATCAAACGAAGAATAACTCTTGCCAATCGCTGTTTCTTTGGGCTAAGAAGGCAATTGAGTAGCAAAACTCTCTCTCGAACGACTGAAGTGACCCTGTATAAGACCTTAATCATCCCAGTCCTGCTATATGGGGCAAAAGAATAGACTTTGTCAAAGGCAGATGAGGTTGCTCTTGGCTGTTTCGAGAGGAAAATCTTTCCACTTCGAGTCTGCATAGACGGTGAGTGGAGGAGGAGGGAGATACAACGACGAACTGTACGGGATGTACAGCAACATCGACTTAGCCAGAAGAGTGAAGGTCCAACGACTGAGATGGCTGGGTTATGTAGAGCGGATTCACAATGTTCCGGCCCGGAAAATCTTCGAATTCACACCCAAGGGACGGCCAAGTGGAGAAATACCGCGACTCAGGTGGCGCACGCAGGTGGAAAAGGAATTAACCAACTTGGCTGACTAAAGATCGAGCTGGCTGGAGACGCTTATTGGTTGAGGTCCAGGTCCACTACGGACTGCAGCGCCACGCCACCGCTCAATCGATGCTTTTCGTTAACACTGAGTGTCCGAGTCACTTTCACAGTCAATGACAGAGAAACTCGGCAGCACTGATGCCTTGTTGGTAGTATTACGACCTCTTCTGCTCTAATCAGATTCCTCTATAGGATTGAGTGTAGATTGTTACTTTAAACTGCATTACAGCGGACTGAACAGAGGTGGTGAGCACCCATTTGGAGCTCAAATTTCAGTCATCAATATGCTTCCAACGATTTCGATTAATACATTACGTGTCCCACAAATTCAAGGACTTCAATACAAAGGATCTGATTTCAATTCGTTCATCAAATCACGCAGGAAAACAGATTCTACATTTCACATTGGAATAGCCTTTCCTCAACTCACTGTTTCATCGTTTACAAATCATGACCTTGACCACAACGCTGTCTTCAGCCCACGTCACAAAAAACTTTCTTTATTTCCCAAGCGAAAATCATCACTGTCTATCAGAGAGATAGACAGCACACCGTCTTAGTTCCACGATAGGAAACTTTTAAAACTTTCTGAAGACTCTAAATCCACCTCTTATCATCTTTGACAGTTGATTAACAAATTTTAAAAGTTTAAGCAAACAAAAAAATACCTTAAGCGAATTGCAACTTTCTTTTCGTCTGCAAACTTTTTACGAAATTCGCCAGGGGGACACAATATTCCTTTTAAGGACTCAGCTCACCTAATAGCTATTCTACCTTTTATCTCCTCTGAGAGTCTTCTCCTCCGCCCGAATAAACGAACGGGTGCTGAGAAAGAGTCTTAATTTCTATTTTTAATTTGCATGATTATCTTCCACTTAAAAGATGCCCCTCACAGGCGATTGTGAAAAAAAAAGAAAAGAAATAAATTCACCCCCCGCCCCCACTGAGAAAGCGACCCCAAGAAACTTGCTCCTTCAACAACTTAAGGCGGTGTAAACGAAAAATAACTGTAAGAAAATTCCCAAATTCCATTAAGGATAATAAATTTTGTAAGTGATACCAAGCAGAGGAGAAAGTTTTTGCTACACAAACATCCCGAAGCCCGTCGCTAAGCCTGCCATAAGTTTCTCACGTTTCTCTCACATGGGTGCTGCCTACCGGTAGGTATACATTCGCGCCGTTTCTACTTAATTGCCTTACTCCTATGAAATGCACTCCACCAATCGTATGACATACCTTTTTGGGGGTGCCATTCCGTTTTTCCCTAATAATAATTTCCCTATTTACAGTAGGGAATGGATCCTGAGAACGACTTGCAACGGCAACGACGAACGAACGAACGAACGATTGCTTATTAAAAAGTTTTTCTCTCAAGTAAAATGTCCTAGCGAGACTTTTAGAAAAAACAGAAAACGGAAGCACTTCCTTACACAGTCCTTGCAGTTGATATCAAGTTGTGCAACTTCGTCTGTGAGATTGCATTTCCTCGAATAATTGAGTTATTTTCATACGCACTGTTGTAAGGGAGAATTCGGTGGAGGTGATGAGGGTGGCAGTTTGCTTGAAGAGAAGAGTTTCCCTATGCAAGATCACGCATTGACAATAAAGGACGAATAAAAGGGAAAGAGTTGAAGGCAGAACATCCAGAACTCTGTGGCAAGAACGTAAAACGAAAGCAAGCGGATCTTAGCTTAATCTAACCTAAGGTTAACTTCAATGTTATTTACTCCTTTCCAATGCCTATGCAAGGTAAATGTGTTAGAACCGACAGCATGCCTTTGGCAAAAGCTTACCAGATGGTACTATCTTCTTGGCCGATGTTAATGGGAGGCAAGCCTTCACAGCTGCCCCGTAGTCGGTCCTCCCCTCGGCATATGCGTGTGACTGTCACTGAAGACATGGCAAAAGATCGAGATCGCTGGAGACGCTTGGTGGTTGAGGCCCAGGATCACCCCGGTCTGTAGCGCCACCTTAAGTTAAGTCACTGAAGACGGATATACTGTTTCAATTTCCGTCAAATCAAGGCGATGAAGCAATACTGATTACTTTTTTTCGGGTTTCGAGAGAAAGCCGAGAAGGCGCTTCAATAATGAAGACCAGTACTCACAACGTCAGCACCGAAAATCTGCCACCTGATCCGAGCAAAGGCAGGACAATCGCAAAGGAAATTGTCCGAAGTATCTTTGACCTCTCCACAGACGTCGCAGAGAGTGGTGTCGCTTAAGCCTAACACATTGACGTTTGGCAAAAGCCAATAAGTTATCTAGTCTCTTCTGCTGAGTGACAGCAAGAATGCCGCTGATTTCTTACGGACGTTCGGGAACATTCGTTTAGTCTGCCTGCATTCTGGTGAGCCAAGCCACACACAATTGTGTTTGTAGGAAATCCAATCGTTAATGGAGGCCCTGACTCAGAACACCGGAACACCCAAGGTCCTGAGAAAACATCCGCTGAGTCTTGTCAAGCAGTGTGACCTGGGATGCAGACAAGATTCAAAGAGTTCAGCCTTGCGACCAAATTCAGAGAGTTCTTGCAGTCTCGCAATATTTTGGAACTGGTTGAAGGGTTGAGCAAGGCTTTAAGCACAGCCTGGCTTCATGGTCAGTAATAAAAGTCATGATCCAAATTTCTTAAGACAACCATTTTGATGACACAACTGTCCGGCCTAGAACCAAAGACGAAATGAACAGTACACCTGTTGACAAGCTGAGTGAGATTACAGCTGGTGCAAAGGCTTCAATTTATCTTACTGTTTTTTCTGGAAACCACGTAGATTCTTTAATAATCTTTGAACTCACAGGACAACGAGACGTTGGTCTTTGTCTACAACGTCTCTATCTTAATGGGTTTGAACTATTGTAATGGGTCTGTCTAGAGCTGAGAATGTTGGAAGAGTACTTTTGGTTCATTACTCTGACCATTTTACGTCTGCAAGGACGAGATATGATTCCATGAAATCTCATTCCACATGTATGGACATTCTTTTCACGCCATGAAAAATGTTCCAAACTAAGGAAACAATAAACGTCACAGTAATTGATACTCTTTCACTGGAAACGTGATGAAACTACTACCCCGGGACAGCTTTTAGGACAAAAATCCTAATTTGCATATAATTAGACCTGGAATTGGTTTATAGCTGAAACCGATTTGATGAGTACATCCCTTTGCACCCCAAATTACTTCTCCATCTCCCCGATCCTCATATGACATGTTGCCTTGACCACGACCACACATAAAATTGCCCGACCAACAGCAATGCCATTCGACTCTTTCGTACCAAATCATTTCGCATGACTTCCCTTTTCCAATTTGAGCACAAAATAGTCAATCATCAGACTCCTCGGCGGGGACTCACATTAAAATCTAAGAGTCGTCTTCTCGTCTACCCATTCCGATTCAACCATCAATCCGCGCAGCGCATCGCATCGCTCTCAATAGGTCTCTAATTACTTCGTCACGAGGCGAACTTTTATGACACCCTGGTCATTAGCGGGCGCTCCAACTCGCTGGGGAGAAAATTTAATTGAATGATTGATGACAGGCACCGGGATGTCAGGTATTGATTTCAATAATTGCAAACTTAATTGCTTATCAAACACGATTTGAATGCTTAAGCAGGCGATCCGGCCGCCCACTGTGAGCGCCCGGTGTCTGAAATTGAACTTCAGTCCGAGGCTAGGAGATGGAAATACGCACTGATGACAGCGTTCGGTCATCACATGGCACCGTACCGGCTATCATGCCGCGGACGTGCGTACAATTTCGTATGCAAATTCAATGAGCGTAATTCCGCATTCAACCGATACATAGCGAGGACGGGGATGAGGTGGGGATCCTGCAGCAGATGGGGGGTGCTGGCGGAATGCAATTGGTGCGTAGAATCGTTTGCATTAAGAGTCATTACGGCGTCGACGGGAAAAGTTCTGTTTCGTTGAGAGGTTGTCGACGAGAGATGACCAATGCAATGAAGTTTTTTTTTGAATACCTACCCCAGCCCTTTCGAGTCTGTAGGTATGTAACGCTGTCTCCCTGGATGGTTGAATGCTTAACGAGGTTATGGTAATGTGCTTCATTAGTGTACCGTGGTATTCGTGAATTGGTACGGAATATTATTCGTCGTGGAAAATCGGAAAATGGTTTGTATTCGCAATGATGAACACCACCGACCCCCGCATACATGTGGGTGATTTATTGTTTAATGAGCGAGTATTCAAGGAAAATGTATGCGTATATATCGGTTGTCAATTGTGTCCTTATTGTGGACAGTCCTATGGGGTGTAAGTTGCAGTAGGCAGTATGCAAACTGGTGTCAGATTTAAAAGTTGCAAAATAGCATTCCTTGAAATTGTCAGGAAGCACCCATGCAGATAAGACTAAAACTGGGCATACAGCTTTTTTGCAAGTCGGTCAAAGTGAGGCTAAGAATACTCAAGGCATTTTGGTATATCTGTGGAACTCGAAGAGAATGGAGCGATAGAGTACATTTCCTACAGAGAAGGATCTCATCTTAAGCTCACAGCGGCTTCAAACTCTAAAGACCCGCTGAACTCTTTTGAAATCTCATTTCTTTATTTCGAATCAAATTACAATTCATCACCACCACCTCCTCGTCGCTCCTTTCGCCACAATCCCAAAACGATTTCCAACAAAATTGGAATATCATTCACCTCAAATCGTCCCAATGCAGCTTCGAGCAACTCACGATTTGGATTTATGTTTGCCATGCCAGTCTCCATGGCAAACATCTCAGCTGAATAACTAAACTTATGCCAATGAAGGTACTCCATAATCAATTGATTCAACAACTGCGTCTTCGTATCCTGTTCGTCGTGCTTTTGTTTGAAATTAACTGCTTCACCACCACCACGCATCATTGCCACAAGACGCAATTGCAGTTGACATTTGATCTCATCGTAGACGCCTTGGTTTTGGAATTGTTTCTTTATGGTCTCACAGAGTAGTGTCTCCTTTTCTGTTAGGTTCGACATAATTTCACTTATATATGACTGAAGTTTTAGTCGGAAAGAAAAATTTGTATTTAATTTTTTTGAAATCACAGAAAAGGCTTAGCTGACTTTTTGTGATGCAGGAGTGGTTACAGGACGTAAAGAAGACCACAAAAGCTATATAGGAGCCAAATGCAATGCCACAACAGACAGACAGCGCACTCTCAACAAAGTATAGATGGTGGGCGGCGGGCGACTCCAAGAGATAGTTGTCCGATAAGCTCTAATCATCGACCAAAAGACTCGGAGAATCACACGTCCAAAACGAGACCCACATGTCAAAGGCCAGCCAAACCAAAGAGAAACTGATGTCAGCATCAACAATGGGCAAGAGCTCAACATAATCCTCGATTTTATAAAAAGAATTGCAACCTATTCTATCACGAACCTGCACAAGGGGGTCTTTTGAGGAAAACGGACCTCTCCATTTTTATGATCACGTTGATCATAGGTACCTAGTGGCTGGCATTGTAAGTAGGTAGGTAGGTGGGGTGGCTTCGCACAGACATACGTAGGCCAAGAAGGGCCTTTGTGTTACCACATGGATCCATTATTGGAACCATTTGGAGCTCTTGATGAAGCTGAGGATACTTTTGACGTCAGTATGTGTGGCTGGCATAGTAACGCGAAAAACCTGTTGTAGCATGAAGTAGAACTAAGTCTCAGTGTGTCCCTGAGAGACTTCTTCGAGGTTTCATCAAGCTAAAGAATGAGCTCGTCCTTCAATTCGAATTGTTTCAGATAGTAGACTGTGTGAAGTGAACTTGAAGTTCGTTGAGGTTGTCTGTACAAAGCCTTTGCTCCTACTCGAACAAATTTATTCAGCTCTTACTTTGTACCAGCTAGAGTATTTTAAAACGTTCAAAATGTTCATACACGTCATCATACACAATGTGAACTACCCTTGACCAATTTCATTAATGAAAACCCAACTCCAACCACAAGAAGCTTGACCTCAAACTGTCAAAGTGAATTCCAATACCACATCATCTTTACAAACTAATCATTGGGGCATTCCGCAATCTCGTCCACCAGAGACAAAGGACCAAGTAATCCTCTTCAGCAATGCACCGTACATTGCACATGACCAATTTGGTAATTTTCACAAATTAATTAGTTCAAATTTAGTTGAACGTTTCATCACACGTCATCAGGGCTTGAGGGAGAACCTGAGCATTTTCCATGGCTGATGGCACATATTTTGAGATACAAAGCTCTGTTACAAGCTCTGTGCATAAATTTACCACAAAGGACGAAATTGTTAAGGAAAACATGGCTCCAGATAGATGAATTTCTTTTATGTCAGCGATGTGATTCAGTAAGAGGTGTAGGATTTGCATTTCAAATCAAATTTGTTATGTGATTTTTTATTTATTTTTTTTATAGACTGTTGTAATCTGGGAAGTTGGGAAATTTATCATGGAGCTGCCATTTTAATTTTCTTCTTGACCATCCATCTCGAGGAAACTCCCCTTAATGCAATACATGGTGCCCAAATCCGAATATCTCATTTGTGGGAAATCAAAGTCCAAACTAGTCAAGAACAGCAACTCGACCACAACCTATCAGGAATTGAATTCCACGCATCCTGTTTACAAACTAATTATATTGGCGAATTCCACAATCTTGACATCCTGACACAAAGGCATGTTCCCCTTGAGCCAACCAGCCGGCCCATTCAGTCAGTGCACATTGTCAATTTATTAATTCTCACAAATTAATTAGTTCGACGTGAGTTAGCCATTACAGGGACATTTGCAGTGGTAGCATGCTGTAATTAGTCGGCCATATCGAGTGTCCTTATGTGTAATTTGGCACCGCCTTGCAGGTCGTTACTGAAATTCCATCATAGATGCCGATGGTACCCAGGAGACATACATAGACCGACACCGCCCGTACAAATTAATCAGTTCTAATCAAGTTCATAATTAATGAGAATGGATTATGAGCTGCTTCGATTTGGTTGTCCCCGAAATGGGCCCTTTTCACCTCCATCCTGGGAGGGAGGAAAAAAATTCCTTTTTCTCCGAAGAAATTAAGTTTGTTCAGTGTTTTGTCCTCATTGTGTATAGGTGCTTCATTTGATTTCACTTGAAAATGTGAAGCGGCACAGAAAACTTACCGACACAAACTCAAATGAAAAGAAGCGGAGCTGCAGGAGGATAAAAAAAAAGGACTCGAGTTGAGTCGAGAGTTAGGTGAAAAATTGTGCTAGGGTTTATTAGACGAAGCAATAGTATACATAGAATGCGAAAGAATGGGAAAAGAGCACTTGAAGGATTGTGCTTCTTGGAAACAATAAATGGTAGGTAGGTTGGCGCTTCCTTGTTTGTGCAGGAATAACAAAGGAACTCAACAGCCTGTGAGTGATGGGGGAATAAACGTCTACTACAAGCAAATTGACTGCGAAATTGACAAACAAATAAATGAAGTGCAAAGGCAAACGGCGGCAAAAAGCATGATTTGTCTGCACAAGAAAATTGAATGCAAATTGCAGGAAATATTTGTTTTTCTATTTCCATTTTCTTTTCGGAATTGAAATTTTGCTGCAGGAAAGACGTAACTGAAGCAGGCGCTGCTAGTGGTGGTGGAGGGAGGGAGGAGAAAAGGTGCGCAAATTGCCAGGATCCTGGTTGTTTGGGCCGCCTGCTCCTCCTCGCTGTGTTTTGCCGGCAATGATTTGTTGTATTGTGCGGAGTGTGTTTGTAGGGTAAATTGGATGAATTTTCCTTATTTGGTGAAACGTGAATTGCAGACTTCAAGAAAAGAAAAAGCAGTGGAGCTGCTCATTTCTTCGAATTTGGGACATACATTTGCTGTAAGAAAACATTTGCTAAATGTTCCCACTCTACACCCGAAAGATGTGGGAGTCCCATGGAAGAAGATGTATGTAGGCAAACTTGTCAAGAACCTGCTCAATCTTAGACCGAGATAGCAAGGCTCAAAATCTGAAAACGTTAGAGGAACATGCCTTTGCAGGATATCAGTTCCCTAAACTTTGAAAAGATCTGACAAACATCCAGAAAACTTCTAAACAGGCAGAGAAAACCCGGGCCTAAGGTGGCGCGCATGACTGTTACCAATACCATAAGCCCAAGCTGCCTATTAATCACACCTAAGTAAGTTTCCAGGAAGTACGTACTCAAGACTTGTTCATTACTATAACCCTCTGAAACAAAAAACTTCCTGTAAAAAACAGAAACCCTTGCCAAAGCAAACAATCGAATGGACCCCCCACTGTAGACTCATTTGTCAGTTTGATTGTTCAACAAAACGATTCGCAATATTCGCTAAATACGTTTAATTGCAAAACAATTTAACTTAACTCCCAGCCGCCGCCGCCTACGTGTATTCACCCAGTCGACTCTAATTTGAATCATTAAAATTTTGCAAATTCGCCAACACAGCGCGGCGCATAAAAACGCCACTTTCAAAATAAACATGAGAGTCGATGTTCCAAAAACAATTTATTTACAGTTGCCGCACAATCGACCCTGCCCGCCCACCGTCGTGTGTGGAAGGCAAATGATTAATGAGACAGAAGTAAACGCATTCAAATTTGCGCCGAACAAAAGGCAATATTGTACTGCCACGCCCACCGGCATCGGCCCACTCGGCCCGTGTTGAATGAATTTAAATTGTTTTGGCACCGGCGGATTTTTAGCAATGTGTACATGTTCCATACCCGCCTCCGCACCCGCTGATCGCCCAACGATTTTTTTTTTTCACTTCAATTGGACATTTTGTAGGAAATAATCAGTGGCGAGCACTGATGACAGCGGGACAAAGCCAGACTTTGGTGGACTTTTCTCAAATTACCGGATACCCAACTGAGGGGGATTCAGAAAGGTTTTCATTTTTTTGAAAATTTCACTCGCCCTCCCCCCGACACGCCTACCGGTGCATGACTTTGACTTGGTCTACGCACTTTCGGCGGGCGAATTTAAAATTTTCGATGCGTTAATAATTTTCTGTGTGCAGTGCTCTGGTCGGTCCGGTGTGCAGCCGGCCAGCACGCCGCCGCTGGTACATTTGCCCATCTGACTGCGCCTGCATTCGGGGGGCTAGCATTCGTATAACGGGAAATCAGTTTTTTCGCCATTGCAATCCAGCTTCCGGAAGCGGGCCATTTTAATTGAAAATAATTTTCAACTAAATGCGCTCAATTAAATCGAGAGCGGTCTAGGAAGGGAGGGGGAAGGCGATACCGGCCTAAGTGAATGGTTGAGTGGTGGATACGAATTTTACAGGTGCATACCTACCAGCATTTTGTTAGAATCGTGTGCATTTGTCTGAGGCCATTGTTGACAATGCGAATTGTGTACATGCATTCCTTGCCGGATGCCAGTGGGGGATGTGGACGAATTTGTTTTTTTTTTTCCAACTCATTGAGAGACGGTCAGCCACGCATAAACGAATTTACATTTGTCCATGGTAACCACATGTTTGTTGGTTATAAATTGGAAGCTTTTTGAAACCATCGATTAAACTGGATTCCAGGATAAGGGATGCCAATTATTATCCTAGTGGTTTGCGGCAATGGTTGCTGATTATGAGTTTATTTCAGTTCAGTGAAACAATTTGTGTAGTTTGAAAGGACTGTGCTGTGCTACAGTGGGAAGCAGTTTTGTGTGCAGAATTGTCCTTAACTCGCAATTGAATCTAGTCTGCGTTGTTCTGGGTCGGAAATCATGTTTCCATTGTGGCTTGTGTGGTTTTCTCTAATTGGCCGGAGTTTCATTTCTGAGGGTAAATGACCGACCGAATCGGTGGGTATGAGTATGCCAAACGAACCATGCTGAGGTGTTCAGCCCACCTGTCATCAGGGTGCTCGATGAGAAATTCTCTTCCTTTTAGCTAGTTTTTCTCGAGGACCATAATGCCAAATTAATCTTCAATCCCAATTCCACTCTTGCCACCCCTGAAGCAAGTACATATTTTGTAAATTTACTGCCTCCACACTTTCTCGCTGGTATTCATCACACAGCCACCAACACTGTTTTAATTATTTCCCCCTTTCAAAGCATCTAACCAGCTACAACACCATCACTAATTAAATAATGAACTCAAAATAGGTGACAACTATCAGAAAGTTCATCGTTAAATATTTGCTCTCGCACACATACACTCTGCACCCACTCGCTGCCATTAAGCATAATTACAAAATTTCGCCCGAAAAAAAAGCAAAAACTACACACATCCAAGCGTTTAGGGGGGGTGACAGCTTTTATGAACGCAATACATTGGGGTTGCTCTACGACTGCTAGGAGGTTCTCACTACCACTACTACTACTTTATCCTCATTTTATAATCGACACTAGGAGCCGATGCCGTTGTTGAAATTATAGACGCACCGCACTAGAGTGATGTTTGAGGTTATCAAATTCCACATAAGTTCCAGCACAAGAGCCCTGGAGTTGCTAAGTGGATTTAGTGTGCGGAAGGAGGGAACGAACGCTGAACATCACAATTAACACTTACGCAACAAAACTTTCAGAATAGTAATTGTAATTTAATACCTTCGTGGAAGTGGATAACGTAGCATTATAATGTTAAGTGCGTCCTTGGAGTGCGGCTTGGCGCGCGCATGTGTATATGTATGTGTGCGTGTGAATTTGAATGTCAACCATGTGCTGACATGTATTCGAAATCTCATTTGAACTTTTCAAATTGCTCGCAAGGATAAAGGAGTTTCATGCTGACTAATTTACATGAAAATAATTTAAGTAGTTTTGCGAAGAACTTCCATTGGTATCCGGCTCGAAGGACCACTTTAGAACTTTTTATATGCACTCTACACGACTGTTTAGTAGTGCTAATGGAATAATAATGAAGTGGATTCCTGAATATCATTAAACAAAGGCGAAGAACGCCGCCTACGTACCCTCTCGAATTATTTAAGGTCCATTTCCAAGAGAGAAAGAGGGAGAGTGAGTGATCTAAAATGAGCATTAAAACAGTCGGTAAGCATCCAATATTCATCGATAATGAAACCTACCTAGCGTAGTCCATGTAACAGGCCATCAAAGCGGGGGCGTGCTACCCTTTATGCCGTCATCCTTTTTTTTTTGCTGCCGTAACTGTAACTACCTTTTTACACAATTGAACAACAACTCTCTGTCGTCGTATTTCGATTGCAATTGACCCTGCGGACGTTTAGTTTCACACGCTGTCCAGGTTGAAGTGGTGGATTGGGTTATTTTTTATAGAGCTTCCTTGACATAGAATTGAACTTACAGACAGAAAGGAAAGGAAGGAGAAATAAGCAGAGCTTCCCGACAGAAAAAGAGGATATTTTCTGTTTTTTTTTTTTTTTTTTGATTCCACAACTAACTCGGAGAGTGCTGGAAATTTCTCACGAATCTCATTTCTTTTGAATGACGGTATAATGTCCAAGTGTTTTGAAATAAAATTTTAAACAAGGATCAGATGAATGCGAAAAAGGAGAGAATGCGTTCGGTATTAAATGGAAAATGATTTAGATCCTTTTTTTTTTTCTTTTCAATTATTGATGGAGAGGGTTTATTGCCGACATTTTGAACGTAAAACTTAGGTAAGAGTTATGCTCCAGGAAGTGTAGGTCGGAGAAGGTTAGACAACTAAGGTTTGCGTATGCTAAATTCATGAAAATAGGGAAAGTCTTGTATCTTAGATGTGGAAAAAGACACGAGTCTGTGTTTGGTTTAAGAATTTAAACAGAATTTTCAAGTGGAGTCCTTACATTTCATGCCAATTTGCTTGTTTCTGTCTGGTTAACTTGGCAAGAAATCGATTTTCTTGAAACGGGTTCTGTGCATTGTTTTATCACGGCAGGGTGTCAAGAAACTGGGCAATATTTACTTGGTTGCTTCGAATCCCCAGCAAAATTGCTGAAATCCGCTTTAAATGCTTGACACTAAAAGAACTCGAGAATCGAAAGAAATATTAGCCTTAAAGGCATGACAAAGGCGAAGGCTTAGTATGGTGTAGTTACAGCAACCTTCCTCTGTCCAGCATTTTTTGTGCTAGAAATTTTAAACGCGCTTCACAGCTAGTTCTGCAATTACAAAAGCAGCTCAAGTTGTGCGTGAGCAAGGCCTGTCACCACATAACAAAACTGGGAGGATCATTGATCTGTAGATGATCAAGACTGTATCTTGAATTAGGACTTCTCTTTAGATGTTTCAAATGTCTCTGTCCAAACTAAAGCAGTTTTTTAGGACCAGTCTCCATAAATGCCCGAGTTTTACGTTTATGTAGCCTGAAGCAGGTAGCCATCATGTCTCTATTCTTCTTTCACCGATTACAGACCGACATTTTGCCTTGAAACTCAAGTCGCAAGCCTATTCCTCTCCTTATTACTGTTGCTGATTGCACAAATAACTACGCGTGTATGACAAATTCATTTAGAAAGCATATACTGGGTAAACACACATTAAGAAATTATATTCCAAACAACTCTTCACTTGTAAATGAATTCACTTGAAAGAATGCCTCTTTTCCAGCCCATCGGCTTGAAAGTGCCAAAAAGATATTTTTCCCTCTCTCTTTCTCTCTCTGTCTACCTTCGTTTGTTTTGTCCTTTATTCCTATTCGTTCTTTCGATTAAATATGAAATGATTTCCCTTTTACGAGTTCAATTTCCATTTCACTTGTAAATGAGTGAACACTTCACTTATTTCACTTCTCTTCGCTTGGAGGTAATTCCATCAGTAGAACAGCCCTTTACCACTTGCCTTCCAATTCAGACAACCGTCAAGCTTAGAGGAGGAAACGGGGCAAAAAAAAAATTCACAAATTCCAGCTCCATTTTGAAATTAATGAACTGGTCATAAATTTTATTGGAGGGAGGACTTCCCTTCGTTTAGATGGGATGTAGGTACAGAAGGAGTTGTGTGTGTGTAGTTGGAAACTCATAAAGAGCGGCACTTGAAATACTTGTTCCATTAGATGCCATTGATCGTTTTGTTTCGATGTTTTTTTTTCTCTCTGCCCAAGGGAAGTGCTTTTTACGTGGAGCTTATTGGGTGAAGGAGTTTTAAAATTGAAAAGTGGTAGCACAGAGATAGAAGGTTAGTGAGAAGTTTATTGAAAAATTCAAGGATATTGAGGTAAAAATGTTTGAAACCTTACGTGGATTCCTTCTGTAGGTGGAATGGATCGAAATAACCAGTAGAGATCCCTGGGCTACTGTAATGTTCTGGGAAATTGTACAGCTAACGAGGAAGTTAAAGAAGGTATGCATGTATCCAGACATCTACTATCTCTGAGTGTCCTATAAATGGGCGTGCCCCGCCCACTTCCAACCTATCCACTGAAAAGATTTTCGTGGAATCCCCAAATCTACGCAAGGAGAAGAGTGTAAAATTCACTTCGTCTATGAGTGCTTTGCTCTCGATGGCAAGGAATGTTTCTTGAACGCATTTTCGTACCGAATAACAAATAGTTCCAACTGAAGGTGGCACAAGGTAGAGGTCTGAGTGGAAAAAATCAGCTTGTGAGGAATTTTTGACTGGAAACTGAGAGACAAAACAGAGAGATCTAGCTGAAATCGCAATGATTTTTCGTCTAACAGAGGCAGTTTTGACCCTAAGAAGGGAAGTCTTACGTTACTGGATCTCTCTTAGGTTTTCAAAGTCGAAAGAAGCCAACACGGTCTCGGTTTTTATCTTCAGTTTCAACTTTCACAAGAAAGTGGTGTCTAAACATGGTCCTTTTAGAGTCCACAGAAGTGATCGCTCTAATTTGCTTAAAATTTAACCTTGGACCTCAAACTAACAAGAAGTTTCTCATCAAAGGTAAAAAAATTGTTATTTGACGCCACGCCGGACCGCCATCAACTCATAATTCCATTTCGCCTCTCTCCTACTTGACTTTGGGTTGTTTTTTGCATTTAGTTGTTGCACCATCGCATATAAAATTAATTTCTTCGGGAAAAAGTTTTTAGGAAAATTAAAATTTATCCTCTATACTCCAAACACACACACACCACCCCCACACTCCTATGCAAACCCAAAGCGGTATGAATTTTCAATTTTCCACTTTTCCGAGTGATGTCAGTCGTTTGTTTCCTCGTTGAACGCAACGAGCGGAATCCAACTTTCGTATGGAACCACATCATGCATATCAGAGGTGCCGAGCGAAATATCTTGAATATTTGTATATGCGTGAGGTGCGCACATTCTTATACGCTCGTTACCCACCTTTAATTAGCAAAAGCAGAGAAAATCTTCCTGCCGTCACCCATCCGACTTCGCTGCCACAAGGAAATTGAAACGAGTATAGAATTTTCGTACTACATACACAACACATATCCTGGCAATTTTCAATTAGTCCTGGGCATGTTGTAGAAACGAGGGAGGACGGAAAAAATAATGTTTAAGTAATAAATTAAGAGAAGGGGGGCTCGGAACGAGTGTACAAATGGATAGACGACCGGATCCGGATCTACCTGCTTAAAATTGATTGTAGATAAGAGGTCGGAGCACATTACCATCATGCGAGTTTGTAAGTCGATGCAAAACTTTTAATCACACTTCCACAAGAGCTCTCACAACTCTCCAAATCGAAGGTAATCCCTTTTGCCTTGAAAATGCTTGGATCAACATTATTAGGGGGACCCCCATTAACGGCGGTATCTTTGGGTTGAGAATTTCATCTATCCCTACATTAAGGATGTTTACATTTTGTGGAATAAAATGTGGGATTCATGGACGGTTACCTAGCATTAGCTGTGTGATGAGGGTTTACTATAAAACAAAAGCTTGAAATATGGCCCTTCGAGGTACAACAGGTGAATAGAATTTGGTTATGATAAGGCATGCTGATGGGATCGGGATGTGCTTTGAGTGTCTGGTCTGAGGTGTACATTTTGGTTTGGAGAACGTTTTTTACGTTAGTTTAACTACATTGTGTGCAAAAAGTTGTCTGCTCAGGGTGGCTGTTGAGGTTCAATGTGTCTTTGGTGGACTCAAAGTGCCTCGTTGCACTTCATGATTGAATTTCGGTTTCTCAAGGACAAAATAAACTGCTTGAATAAATAGAGAGTTACGAGCCTTTAGGAAAACCTTTGTTGGTCAACCATCAGTTGACCACTAACTAACTAACTTCATTATACCCAGCACGATATGGCCCCCTGTTAGCAAGAACAGGACCAAAGAGCTACTTAACAGGGCTCGCTTAGAAATCGACGAAATTTCAGCGATTAGACCATTGACCAATCTAGTATCATGCAGCGAAGCTTGGTATCCCCTAGAACACACATTGTCGCAACTGTGAGGATGTAAATAAGAAAGAAATTCTTCCTCTGGAGATGTCCAGCTCTAGCTAGAGTTAGGGAACATACATTCCACTAATCACCTACCCGCCTATCGCTACTGTATCACAGAATGTCGCCTTGAATTTATCTGTGAATACTTTAGCAATCTGCATTGGACACTCAAAGACATCTTAACAATGTCAACCTCCCTTCTCTATGCCAAAAAAACGAAAAATCACGATGATATTCCTTTCAGACAAAGTCAACATTCCCCCTTTCGAATAAAGCAACTCCAACTGAACTAATTGCTTATAAAGGCTTCAGTACTTCCTCATCCAAACCATTAGTCAATTAGTGAAACTTAATTACAGACACTATTGCTCCAACTGGTTATCCTTTATCCGCCATTAAGTATAAGTCCTCCATTCATACTCCAAATGGACTTGCACGACAACAAAATAAAACAGCAAAAAAACTTAACAGCTTAACTACTTAAAGCATTCACACGACACACACCCCCTCCACACCAGTTCTTGTCCAATCCACAAGTTCACTCATATCCTCCCAAGAAAACAAAAAAAAAAAGAAAAAAAAAAATCCTCATTCTCCTGGCTTGTTCATTGCACACGAAGTACCTACTTTGCCGAGCTCTCTTCTATAGTTTTCCTTGAGTGCCATTAGAAAATGTGAAATTGAATGGAAAATAAAGAATAACTCCTTCGTCGTGGGCCACTTCCTTTTCGTGTACAAAAACAACAGCAGCAACATAGCAACAACAGCAAAAATCTCGTGTATCCTTGCTTACGCTCAAATTCACTAACCACTGACCATAGACGTTGATGATCCCGGAAGTCATTTCACAACAAAGTGCCCGCAATAGGCTCTAATAGACATGAAAGGTTTACTTATGGCCACTTAGGTGATATCCGCACTTGATAGGACGAAAACGAAATAATAGTTAGAAGTAAGGTTAGTGTAGACACAGCAACTGGGGATATACACTTGGGAAATTTACTTTGACGTAGGAAGTCAGTTGAGAGTTGATTCTTCTAGTGAATATTGCTGGAGACAATCGGTTTCTTTCTCACAAGCCTTTAACCAGTTGAGCTGTTTAGCTCGTTTGGTTGACTTGAGATGTGTCCTTGGTTGTCGAAGGAAAACTCCAAGGACACTGTTAAGTGACATAGTCGCCTTTTGGTGCTTCTAACTCATGGAGAGTCTTAGCTTTCGATGAAATAACCACCAAGGTCCTTAGATCATTGAAACATGTCTACCACTATCCCCATGATTCCTTCACGATTTCTTAAGTTCAGCCACCACCTACAAAGTCTACAAGGCCCATCACTCTTAACCATTCACACAAATAGCCATCAATTTTCCGCCCATCCATGCCAGCATAGGATAACACCACGGCAAGGAAAACCCTTTCCACCGACCAAAGAGAAAGGATGAGAAAGACCACCTAGCAGACACAACTCAATGCGGTTGCAAGTGAACAGGGAGAAGGAAGGAGGTCTGCAAAGAAAACATACCAACAACCTGGAAGGCAATTTTCAATTTCACCATCCTTCAGGCGGGCTTATTTCGTTGTAGTCCTTTTTTCGCGTCTACCATTTCTCTCATTGAATCCGTACAAAGTTGGCAATTTTCCTGATTAGCAATTTTTTTTTTTCACTCCTTTTGAAGGACTCGCCTTTTCCGGTCCCAACACACCAACACACACATTCTTCGTAATCACTTCGTGTGAATAAGGATATCCTTTTGGATTTCCTTGCGAATCAGAAGAGCTAACTTCAATCGCAGGTGTTCGTTCAATCCTTTGACACGATAGCAAGTCTTCCTTATTTATTTCACTTCCTTGTGACCGGAGTGCACTTGTCAGTAAGGCAGTTTCCCTTTGACAAATCCCAAGATGGCACATCGTCATTTTGTCATTGATATTCCCGAAGGGAAAATATGAACTTTTCCGAACCATAAAAAAAAAAAAAAGCTCCACCACATCAAAGGATAACAAATTAACAAACGAACTTATTATTCCGAGTGTCAGAATCACTTCTCCCATTCCAGAGGCACCTCGGGGGGATGATTTTTCGATTACCATTTCGTCGTATCCTTTCGTATGCTGCCATCACTTCCGATGAGATTTCAGATGTTTTCCTGTGTGTAGGCCGGAAGGTATGACTGCAAAAAAAAAAAGGATTCACAACTCTCGCACAACTGAATCCTTGAGAGTGTTAACCATTTCTACTGTGTCGGTGCGGTGCGATTTGTGTGGTTTCACGCGTCAAAAGTTCAACGAAAGTAATCATAATTTCTGAAGTTCTATGTGTGTGTCTTTCGAGTGGTGTATCCTTGAAAGGAAAAAATCCAATTACAGGTAAAAGGATTTTTCGTTATCCTTATCTCCTTCGGCTCTATCGCTGTGATTAGCAATGAAATTTTATTACGGTTTTGCAGAAGTAGAAGGACATTTTTGTTAATATTAAATAAATTAAATGGGGAATCCTTGACGTTGTGCCGGCGCGCATGAGGAAATCCTCCAGTTGTTCTGAAGTAGGTTAAGGACCACCCCGATGGAGGGGGATTGAGAAATTCTTCTGTTCATTCGTTTGGTTTTTGGTTTTCTATATTTTTTTTCCGGTTTCTTGCCTTGGTTGCTGTGGTCAGTTAAAATTCAGAGCGAGAGTGGTCAATGGGACACAATGCAAGTGGTGCGGGCAACATGAAGGAATCCACGTTTCGACGACATCGTCGTCCTCTTTTATTCATTCCTTGAAATTCTTTCGTCTTCTGTTTTCTGAGAACAGAATCAGACTGTAGAGTGGTGATGGTGAACTGTTTCCATTTTTTTTTGTCGTTTGTGCCCGTCCTTCCACTTCTGGTGGTTTTAATCGTGGAATCTCCACTTTGGTTGTTTCGAACCAAGAGCAAAGCATTCGAATGGAGTATTTCGAATGAAATTGCACTGCAGCTGGACAAAAATGCTTGCACTGCGGAATACTTACCCGCAGTGGAACACACAGTTTGCCAGGACGAGGATTTGATTTAGATCCGAGTATTTGCCCTAAATTGGGGTTAAGTGGCGGTGAAGTGGTCCTTTGGATAAATTGCAATTTTGTTCAAATTGAGAAACGCTTTTTGGGTGGAATTGTGTCAAATTAAGTTGATGGCCAGCTGAAAAGCGGGAGGAGGAAGAACTATGTAGACTCGTTGTTAATACGCTATGGAACGTGTTTTAATAAAGGCAGAGGTAATTGAAAAATCGTACGAAGTGTGGCAGAGTTGGATGAGGATTTTTGCATACAATCTGGGAAGAAGGATCAAAAAGAGAAACTTCTGCATTCGAATGTTTTTGGAAGGATGCTTTTAATTATAGAATGGGATTCCCTATGTCCACCAGTGAGTTGATATCTGAATCTCTTCAGGGTAGAGTGTTGGCGCAATTTTTTACGAGATCTTGGAGTGGACTAGGCTGGACTGTTGTGAATCGAAGTCCAGTGTTCTATTATAACAAAATTGCTTACAAATATTCAGTGGAACTCGACCATGCTTCCCCTTTTTCGACTGAATTAAGCATCAACACATCCTCCTCCCGAAACGATCCACTACCCCTTGACCTACATAAGACGTTGTTTTCAAAATTAAAGAAAACTACTTCAGGCGCGAAAGGTGTGTTCCAAATTTATGTAGCAAACTTTTCATGAGGCAATCTTTTTCACAACCATAAGTCGTTCACTTTAGCCGCCCTTCCCAAATGTCTTTACACCTCACACACCTTAAACGTTTACAACATTTGGCACCAAGGCTCATGTTAGAAAAGCAAAAAAAAAATCCTCAAATTATCCAAAAACTTTTCAAACAACAGTGTAGACCCATAATTCCCCGCAAACCTCCGAAAAGCCAAAGTCGTATGTAAATGCAAATTTCATCTAAACCTGGCAAATTGTTCGGCATATAATTTCCTCCCTCCAGGGCCACAGACGCAACCCTTTTTGCCAGACCTCGTCCCCGACTGCCACAGCAATCATGAGAAACATAAACAGATGTCGGTCCTGAAGGAAAACAAAATGTCCTCCTTGCCACAGTTTGTCATCTTTCCAAACACGAAAAACAAAAAAAAAAAAAAAGCTCAAGCAACACCAACAAAAGTGCGTTTCACCTGTCGAAAAATGTTTCGTGAAACAATTTGCTCCAACGGCAGCGGTGAACTTCAGCGGAAACAACTTTGTCCTCACCGTTAGACTGGCATATGGCGCCTAACACCGACACCGCCATCGTCTAATAACCATAATGAAAGTTCGCGGGTGCGTTGCGTCATTTCCTCACCATCCCCCTCCCTCGATACTCCTCCATACAGCGGGGATCACTGCCAAAATAACAAATTAAGTTATTTTCCCCCCTGACACCCGCCAAGGAACCTGTCATAGTTGGCGACATTTTGAAGTAGTACAGCGAAAATAACTGGCCGAGGCGAGCTCCGTTTATTGGCAACATTTGGCATGCTTCACGGCACGGATGTAGCATGGTTTGCGGAAAACTTTTTGCCTCCTTGAAAGTTTCCAGCACCGCGGAGCCTCGAAATTAGTGAAATTATTTATTTGTTAGTCGCAAATTAAGCGGATATTTGGAGAACTCTCTCTTGGGGGCCGCTGGGGGAGCTGTACTTCGATAGCCATAAATTAACCAGAAGGGCATTTTTTAAATAACGTTTTGTGTGTACGTACGGCACAAGGCCCTTAACACAAAAGGACCCAAGGCAAGAACTCTAAATGAGAGCGAGAAGTTCGGACGGGGTGTGAGGCAAATTCCCGAACAGAGCATATTCGAGCGATTAATGGCGAGAATAGTTGTAAGTTTGTTACTTTTGCTCGAGATCTTCTGGTTGCTCTTCTCATTTGGGGTGCAACTTGTTCTCTACGTCTACGTCCTTCAGTTTCAGTGGCAGGATGAGGCAAAAGAAACTTTTTGGTTAATTTTAATGAAATTAATTTTTGTGTTGAAGGAATGGCATTTTTTAGACTCAAGTCGAGGTGGGGAGGTAGGTCTTTTGGTTGGTCATAACTTTTCGTTGGAATAATTTACGAAGAGCTGAGAATTTCAAGAATTTTTCAAAAAACAGACGGGGAGGTTTCCTTGGAAAGAAACTGATGGAGTGGCAGCATGAAGGCAGTCGAACTTTGGGGGTAGTTACATAGTTTTATGTAACAAAGCAGGCAGGCATTAGCAGGATCCATGAAGAAGGCGACAAGGGTGAAATAACTTGGAGTAATTTTTCGTCTCTAACTTGCTTTCGGAATGAGCCGGGGTGTTGACCTAACATCTGATACTCGGCTCCAATAATGCTTGGTGATTTCACCAAATTAAATGTTACGAAGTCGAAATATGTTTCAATCGATTCCGGCAATAGAAGTCCATGTCGTAGCCCACTCAAACCATGCCCCCAATCACAATGAGCCCAAGCAACAACAAATGGTGTATCTTCAAAATAATTTCCAATTTATTTCACTTGGAAATGAATAACAACTATGTCTCAAAATATAATCACAGAACAAACCGAAAATCATCCAGCCGTAGCACAGTTATCCACACCTTATGCTCGGGTCCAAATCCAATTTGATCCCAAAGGTGAACCGATTGACAGGAACACACAACAGCAGACTCAGTCCGAACCCACATGGGATATGCGACAATGACCTGAAACCGATGACAACACACAAACAAACACACATTTCCCCTCGAATCGATCAAAAACCACAGAAGGTCAACCCTCAGGACACCCACCTGTAGTACATAAAACCGACAGACATGTCAGAGTCGACCATGCCACGAACGGTGGTATCGTGAAACTCCCACTGATAGCAGATGGACGCAATGGCCTTCTGGGTGTTCCTGTTGAATGCCAATAAAGTTCCCATTTGAATATTTTGGTGGACACGCTGCCAGTAACTTATATCGAATCCCCGCCGTGAGACGGTCAGTGCCGTGGAATACCGATTCCGCATGTATCTATCAAGAGTTCAATGTTTTAGGCCAAATCCTCTATAAGACAGAACCCACCTCATAGCAATGGCCGTGTCAGCCCGCGTATGTTTCGGTTCATTCCATTCGACCAACAGCTCAGCGCCCAAGGCAACGTGATCCGTGACGCTACGCAGGAATGAAATAGTGCATCGCCCCTGCACCGCAGAGGGATTATACAAATTCAAGGTGTACGTTGTGCTCGGACTACGTATCTCTGCCGACATGGTTTTACTGAACAGCGTATTGGATTTTTGAAGTGTCGCCCCCAGGCGAAGAAACGGCCAGGGATAGTACAAACATCCAAAATTTGACGCCAATGAGCTGGGATTTATGTCCGCATAGACCATTGGCGTTTCCTGCAAATCAAACATTGCGAAAATCGAAACAAGAATCTACACCACCCACTGACTCACCAAAATGTAATCGTGCCGGCGCGTACAGTAGATGCCACCAATTCGAAAGCCCGAAGGTCTCGTGTGGCTTAAAATCCAATTTGTTGTAATAATTTTGTCCGGAGCCAAACAGTTGCGAAGTCCCAGTTCGATGCCGTCAAAGAATTTCGGCATAATCTGATGCGTCAGGCTGTGCAGCTGTTCGATGTTTCCCGGGTTCGGGTGCTCGGAATGACCCGGATTCATATAGAAATTGGGCGGAAACCTGGGATAACATTTCGGAGAACACCAATCGCACTTCATGTTTTGATTTCGCCTGCTGTCATCCTTGACAGTTAATTCGATTTATTTCACGACGCAAGTAATCTACAACGAGCTCTATGATAGTCCTATACAGTCAAAGTACTGAACCTTGAGATAGAAGGCATTTGATGTGAGAGCGTCTGTTTGGGTTCGCATATAGGCATAGACATGGTCGGAGAAGTGGTCCTTATACAAAGTTAAGGATGGAGTGGGGTGGTGTAGGTGGTTCTTGTTTGATGTTTCACATGTTTCTGGCTGGAAGATGTCCTTACAAGATGGGAAAGGGTGTAAAATGAAAGCTTACAGGGGCATCGCGCAAGAGAGGAGTTTCCAGAGCAAATCCTTGAAAAATGTGCGTCCCCTGGAGCTGGGTTTGCTGTTGATTCTGGGAAGGAAAATTGACAACCTTCTGTTGTGCCAAGAGAAACCGAACCCAAAATTTAGTAACACCCTAACCAAATAGCCATATCTCTCATCCAATTTGGAACATTCCGTCCCATTAAACGCAGCCTTCCCTTCAAGACTTCAGCCACATAACTCAAATTCCCGCCACATTCGTCAAACTTCGTCATTAATCTGATCGGCACTCAAATAAAACACCCCACGCTCGATTAACCACAAGGTATCCGATGAAGCCCTTCAAGACGATATCATTAAGATATCTCTCGGAGCACCCTTCGCCATTATCCTTCACGTAATTTACAATCCATTAGCAAAAGGAGAGCTGTTCCTTACTCATAACCTCACACGCACCAAATGAATCATTCTCACTTTCACAAGGCCTCATCTCTCCAACCCTGGCAGTGATATACACCGCCTGTCGGAGAATGTGATTCCTCTTGTTCCACTCGAAGTGGGAGGCGGCAAAAGAAAAACGTGGAAATCTGATTACGGAATCAACCCACCCGTCCACCGAATCCGCAGGAACCCCACACAAATCAAAAAAATTTGCATTTAAATTCGCTTCACTTGTTTCGCCGTTTCGCCGAATCAAAAAGAGAAAAATCAAATCAAACAGTGGAGTGTGTATGTGTGTGTGGGTGTGCGGTGTATTTCAATCTCAAGCCCGGGAAAACCAACAAGGACTCGTGCTCCTATTCAAGGATGGGAACAGTCATGAATGCGTTTTCCGTTTTCCTAATTTGATTACTCACTTTATAGTTCGCATATACACTCCACAGGTAGACCCGAGCGGTTGTGCTTGAGGGTGTATTAGTCTGTAATGGCTGAGTTCATCTTGGCTGATGAGGCGGGGCTAGAAAAAAAAAATCTAGGAAAAACCCGAGGCGTGGGAGTCTGAATACTCCTGAAGAGTGCAGTTGAGCATGGTGTTATTTTTTTCGTAGCCGGTTCGTGCCTTTTTTTTCCCAGTGGATGTCCGGTGCGGAACACGATCCAACGCAATTGGATAGCAATCAGAGGAGTCTTTGTTGTTTCTACACCATCCGTCCTCCCAAAAGCCGGATGCAGTATAATTTCAGGGATTTTGTTACTTTTGCCGTTGATTTTCTTCTCCACTTGGTAGAATGATAACCATATTGGTAGGTACTCCATGGAACAAACGAAATTTATGAATGCAATGCTGGAGGGCGGAGTGGTGGCATGATCGAGAGATGGTTGGTTGTTTGTTCGCAGCTAAAGGGTTGCTGGAGAGGAATTCAATTTGACTTTGGTTGGGAAATGATGTTCAAAGAGAGTATTTTTGTTTTGGAAAGGAGAGTTCTAGGACATCTACAGCGTTTGAGGACTTTTATAACACAGACTCGGGAAACACAACTATGAGGGTTCTTTCGTCGTACAGCATTCTTTGTAAGATAGACATGATTGCGTTAGGTTGAAGTGGCTGCCAGCTAAAGCCAACACACTTAGACCCATGAGCGGTCCGTTGTGATACCACCAGGATCGCGAAAAGATCACCTGCCTACTCATTGAAACCAATTGGAGCTTCTTATGAAGCGTAGAAGGCTACTGCCATCAATGTTAATTAGGTCGCCTAAGTTTGTAAAGAAGAAAGCTCCAAAGTGGAGTTTCCTTTTGCGGGAAAGAGCTGGACAGTTGCAAAGAAGATGGAGAATCGTCTCCTCCTCCTCCTCGTCCAAACAGCTTCTACAGAAGTCATTTGCGTAAAGGCCAAGCCTAGTAGCATGCTTGCCTATTAGACAGTGTCCAGTAATGATTCCTATTATAGTGCTAATATGCAATCTATTAAGAGAAATCAAATACTTAGAGCGTTTCAAATCCAGCTTGGGCCAAATCTGCTTTGTCGCTAGACATGTTCGCTAGATTTGTTCTTTCGATAGCATCTAGCTTTTATTTGAGTTTGCACGTAGCGATCGGTATACCTAAGCTGCCCTTATCAGGCCCAATAGGTAATGTTGTTCCATATCTGGCGAGTTCATCAGCCTTGCAGTTCCCTGGAATGTCACTGTGCCCTGGCTCCCAACAAAGGTGGATATTGAACTGCTCCGCCATCTCTATAAGATCGGCAATCGAGGTCTGTTATTGAATTTAGAGCGACTGATTCCAAGGACTTCAGTGCCGCTTGGCTGTCCGAAAAGATGCGGATATCCGTGGCTGATATCACGTTTTTCTTCAGCCAAGATAAGACTTCTCTGATCGCCATGATTTCCGCCTGGAACACGCTACAATGATTCGGAAGACGGAACGCTAGGCTGAGGTTCAGCCTGTCGGAGAAAACACGACCACCAACCCCATTGCTAGTTTTTGAACCGTCGGTGTAACGCAGTCTTCGTCGAAGGGGTAACGCGGTCTTGAGATCAATGCTATGGAACATCACGCATAATGATCTCCTTCGACCACAAATCTGAAATTTTTGTTATATCGAGTTGGGAAATACTTCACTGGAGCACTCAGACACAACTGGTCCATTGAACAACCAGGGAGCAGGACCGAATTTTACAAATTCTCCTGAATTTTCTCGACCTTGGGAGAAAATCGAGAAAGGGTTTCAATGATGAAGAGCTTACACTCACCACATCAGCACCGAAGATCTACCACCTACTCAGAGCAAAGGCAGGACAGTCACGAAGGAAAGTATTGTCGCAGAGGCAGATACTCTGGCCCCTCCACCTATTCTCTGCTTGGAAACAGAGACTTATCTGATCCCGAATCCGATGATAGTTAATTGGTGACGAGATTCAACTGCGAACATCATGACAAGTTAAAAAAGAAAACAAAGCAGCAATGTGTCATTTGATTAGGTAACGCTAAGTAATTTTGACCATGAAATTCAGTCCCACATTTGGCATTTTTTTATCATACCAGTTACTCCAGTTGAAATGAATTTTGAAGTCAACGACTTCCAAGTGAATGGCATCAGGGGGTCACCTGTTGTTGAAGCTAATCTTTGCCACTTGTATCAACACATGCCATGCACTAATTCTACCGAAATCTCACGATTTAAGTATTAAATTGCTGGATTCCGGGCAGTAACACCTATCGCATTTGCATCAAAAAATGTCCAATTAAGTCACAACCACCTAAATGTAGGTATGCGCCTGGTTAATTGCAAACTGCGAATAACAGTTTATTGTTGGATTTCAAGCAACCTGCTCATTCATCACGTAGCTTGGGTCCAGTTCAGTCGGTTAAAAGTGTTTTGTGTCTCGTAGAAAGCATTAGAGTCAAATTCAAGTGCAAATCCATCATGTCGATAGAGCTCACGGTAAACGGTTCGCCGTTCTTTGGTAAGACGACTCGCAGTGCGTTCTAAATCTCGTATCTAAATGTCTTGTTTTGATTTTAGTGGACTTGAGTGGTCTGCCTGCTGATATAACACTCAACACTTACATTCGGGAGCATGTTGGACTATCGGGTACGAAATTTATGTGCCTCGAGGGAGGATGTGGAGTGTGCATTTGTGTTGTGAAAGGCAACCACCCAGTGAGTGGAGAAAAACAAACGTGGGCTGTTAATTCTGTAAGCGATTGAATGTTCATCGAAAATTCATTTAAGAAAAGTTTCATTCCACAGTGCCTCACTCTTTTGAACATTTGCCATGGCTGGGAAATAACAACAATTGAAGGAATTGGCAATAAGCTCGATGGATATCATCCAATCCAGAAGCAATTGGCTGAATCGAATGGAAGTCAATGTGGATATTGTTCACCAGGAATGGTGATGAATATGTATGCCCTGCTTAAGTGTAAAGGCGACCAACTCACCATGGAAGAGGTGGAGAATTCTTTTGGTGGAAATATCTGTCGATGCACTGGGTATCGACCAATAATGGACGCAATGAAGTCATTCGCAATTGACAGTAAAACACCGGTGGAATGTAGAGACATCGAGGATCTAGGTAGCCTATGTCCTAAAAGTGGCTACAATTGGAGTGCATTATGTAGGAAGCCACCGGTTGTATACGAAAATGGAAACAAATGGTTTTGGCCAATAACCCTCAAGGAATTGTTTGTGATAATAAAATCGTTTAGTGATGCGAAATACATGCTCGTAGCTGGCAACACTGCACATGGTGTTTACCGTCGTTCGCCAGACATAGAAAATTTTGTTGATGTCAATCAAATTCCTGATTTGCATGTTCACAAGATCGACAAGGACTGCTTGTTGCTTGGAGCGAATCTTAGTCTGGCGGAAACTATGGAAATCTTTCAAAATGCAGCGAAAAAGCGAGGATTTGAGTATTGCCAGGAGTTGTACAATCATTTTGATTTAATCGCCAACGTTCCAGTGAGAAATGTGAGTAGAAATTTGTTTGTATGCCAACCTAACGAACCGTGGTTTTACCCACTTTTTTTTACAGATGGGAACGCTTGCTGGCAATTTGATGATCAAGCATGCTCATCCCGAGTTTCCCTCTGATGTATTCATAACATTTGCAGCCTTGGATGCAAAGGTAGTCATAGGCATGAGCTCTGGAGTGAAAACTGTCACATTGGCTGAGTTTCGTAGGACAGACATGAGGGGTAAAGTCATACTGGCATTCAAACTTAAACCCTACCTTCCAGAGAAATTCATCTTCAAATCCTTCAAGGTAAGCAATTCGATTCAGAAAATCTGAAAGCTCACTCCCATATTTTTCTTTTCAGATAATGCCACGAGCTCAAAACGCTCATGCCTATGTCAACTCAGCCTTCCTCATTGGACTAAAAAGTTGTAAGGAAAAAGTCGCCTCTGCTCAAATCTGCTTTGGAGGCATTAATCCCAACTTCGTGCATGCGTCTTCCACAGAAAACCTTCTAATCGGAAAGAATCTATTCTCGAATGACTTTAAGGAGATATTTGACAACCTGAACCTAGAACTAAATCCAGATTCAGTTCTGCCCGACGCATCAGCGGAATACCGCAGAAAACTCGCTTGTGGCCTGTTCTATAAATTCCTTCTAGCCACAGCACCTGTCGAAAAGGTCGCACCAAAATTGAGAAGTGGAGGTGACCTTCTTAAACGTCCATTGTCATCTGGTCGACAGAGTTTTGAAACTATATCCAAAAACTTTCCCATTGGCCAACCAGTCAAGAAGCTAGAAGGTCTGATCCAATGCTCGGGAGAGGCCAAATACATGAATGATCTTTCTAACCAACCGAAGCAAGTATGGTGTGCTTTCGTGAATGCCTCCAAGGTTAATGCCACAATCATAGGAATCGATGCCACGGCAGCCTTGAAAATCCCAGGCGTCTTGGCCTTCTATTCAGCCAAGGATATTCCAGGGAAAAACTCATTTGTGGGTTTAAAGTTTCTGTTCCTCACAGAACATGAGGAAATATTCTGCTCTGGAAAAGTGAAGTACCACAACCAGCCGTTGGGCATGATCGTTGCGGAGAGTAATGCCCTGGCCAACATGGCCGCTTCTAAAGTGAAAGTCAGCTATACTGACGGCAATCCAAAAGTCTTTGCCACCATGCACGACGTCTTAGAGGCAAATCCACCCAATCGCATCAGTGATGTCATAGTGTCTCCAATTAAAGACCTGAAACTAAGTTCGCCAGCTGATATATCAGCCTCAGGAACCTTTACAGTCGGTCAGCAGTACCAATTTGCAATGGAGCCACAGACAACAGTTGTCGTTCCCACAGAAGGGCGACTAGAAGTTTACTCCTCGACCCAGTGGATGGATCTAATCCAGTATGCGATCGCAAAGTGCCTCGAAATAAACATGAATGAGGTTCAACTGAAAGTCCGTCGACTCGGAGGAGCTTTTGGTTTTAAAATCACCCGCGCGGGTCAGACTGCTTGCGCTGCCTCCTTAGCTGCAGTCAAACTCAATCGACCAGCTCGTTTTGTGCAGACAATCGAATCCATGATGGGATCCCTGGGCAAGCGTTATGCGTGCTACAATGAGTATGAGTTCCACACCACCTCCACAGGAAAAATTCTTGCACTTCAAAATGCATTCTGGGAAGATGGAGGCTGGTCAACGAGTGATAATGCCATTCAGAGACTTGTCGAGCCGTCATTAAGAAATTGCTATGAATTTCGCGACAACTTCAAGATTGACGGAAAGATTGTGCTGACCGACACGCCCAGTAATTCATGGTGTCGGGCTCCAGGTAGCGTAGAAGGTTTTGCCATGATTGAGAACATCATGGAACACATAGCCTTCGAAACGGGCCTTGATCCAGTGGATGTTCGACTGGAAAATATTGCCCCTGACAATAAGATACGTGAGCTAGTAGAAAGATTCATCAAAACCAGCGACTACAGACAGAGAAGGAAGCAAATCGATGCATTCAACGCGGTGAATCGATGGCGTAAGAAGGGACTGGGAATCTCGCTGATGCAATTCGATGTCGTAAAGTTTGGACCCTTCGCTGCCACGGTTGCGATCTATCGTGCAGATGGTACTGTGGTTGTGACACATGGGGGAATTGAAATGGGTCAGGGCATGAACACAAAGGCAGCTCAAGTGGCGGCGCATTTTCTGGAAATTCCTCTAGAGATGATTCGTATCGAGAGCAGTGACACGGTGAATGGTGCTAACGGGGTTTTCACAGGAGCGTCCATAGCATCCGAATCTGTTTGCTATGTAAATGCAGTGTGTAGATCCTTGCTGTGATTTCTTTCAGTTTCTGTTTCTTTTCAGGCAATTCGGAAGACTTGCAATATTTTGATGGATCGCTTGCGTCCCATCAGAGAGTCCATGAATGACCCCACCTGGGTCGATCTCGTCGAAGAAGCCCACAAACGAGGAGTGAACCTCATCGCTTCCGATCAGCTCAAGTATGGCGACATCGAAACATACTTTATCTATGGAATCTCACTGACAGAAATGGAAATTGATATCCTCACTGGAAACCAACTTATCATGCGGGTGGACATTCTGGAAGATACCGGAGAGAGTCTCAATCCGGAGGTGGATGTTGGACAGATTGAGGGCGCCTTTATCATGGGACTTGGCTACTATTTGACGGAAAAAATTATCTTCGATCGCGGCACGGCCGAGCTGATGACAAATCGCACATGGAACTACAAAACACCGGGATGCAAGGACATTCCAATTGATTTCAGGATTGAACTCATTCAGAACATACCAAATCCTGCTGGTTTCATGAGTTCCAAGGGTAAGTAAATGAAGTTTTAACCGTGGGATAGGTATTGAGATCTGCTTTGTAGCTACTGGAGAGCCGGTCATCTGTATGTCAGTTTCAGCACTATTTGCTATACAACATGCTCTGCAATCTGCCAGGAAAGATGCGGGCTTGAAAAGGCAATGGATCAGTCTTGGTGCACCAACTACGCCAGAGCATATTGTCCTTAACTCAGGATCGAATATAAGTCAGTTTAGACTGCAGTAAGGAGCTTGATGGCAATTCGTAAGGACAGAGGGTAAATACAGGGAAATACATTTGGGTAGAGGTGTGTTTTACTTGAGCTACTTCAAGCTTGAAGTCGTTATTCGACGAAAGCAAGAGGGAAGTAAAGTCCTGAATGAAGGAGAACGAAGACAAAAAATGGTACACAATGGTAATGGAACGAAGATTTCAATAAAAGCTGACTGCCTTGAGTACGCAGTTTGAGGCACTTGATACCCTCCATTAAAAACTTAAATTGGAAGAGTGGAACTGGGATCTAAACTACTGGCTTAAACGAATTTTTAAGCAATCAGTAGTTTCTCGGTGAATAGAACCCAAAGTCTCATCTTTCAAGATTCAACTACAAAATGCTCCAAAGTTTTGCTTTAATGTCAAGGAAAAACCCTTAACTTCTTAGGACTTTCTTTCAACTCAACCCCATTCAACTCAAGAAAGGTCCTCAACACAAGTGAATTAAATCACTACGTACAGTTTTCTTCTCAACTTCATTCATCAGGACACACACATATCTGCACGCCGACGTTGATGCCACCAGACGCAGCAGCATCATGAATCAAATTCTATAGATCACCACCCATTCCATCAGGCAGTTTCTTCCTTCTAGCTACCAAGTGCCGCAGATTTGTTAAGAATTCGCTGACTTATCTGGAGCGAAACAAAATTCTTCCTGCGAAAGACTTTCAGGATTTTACATATTTCTCCTTCTTTATTCTCTCTGCTTGAACATCAACGACGACGACGACGGGCGTATAGTAAATGTGGCGCGATGCGTTCGTTGCATGCCCTTACCACATCGTTTTCGTTGGGGTGTGCCACCACAAGTCTTGAAATACAGATTTACAATATAACGCGCATTCCATCGTGGATGCACATTACACAGCCAGGATCCAGAACCCAGGAGGCAGCAGCGGTGTAGCCAGGCAATCATTTTCAGTATGCGAGATGTGCAAATGCATGCGAACGGTGCTATTATCCTTGTGCGGTGAAAATTGCATGCGAGGGAAAAATGTTCTCTTGACATTCCAGTAAGGAGGCGTGCATACCTCTACACTGGTGATAGTGTGTGATGTGGAAGGATTTTTCATCCGCGGTTGGTTTGCAAGTGATGTGCTACCAAGCGTGACGCTTGTTTCTGTTTCGGTGTGTACACTGCTGGCTTCATGGTCTTGTGGGCTGTGATTTTTTAAATGAATTCTTAAGTTTGAAAGGTAATTTTGCATGCACACGTCTTGGAGGGGGAGAGGGCGTGAGAAGTTAGAGGTTATGTCCCTAAAAGAGCATAATGTGGGCCACAGTTGTTTGTTTGTTTCATGAAGGATCTCTTGAGAATAAAGGTGTCGATTTTGGTTTCATTTTGTTTAATGAGGTAACCCTTGGTAACTCGTGGGTACGATGAAATTGGATTAAGTGCCTGAGTGACCTTCGGAAAAGAAGACTTGAACGAAAGACTTTTTTTCACTAATGGGGAATATGAATTCAAAATGTTGCCATGAGGAGCTGGATTGGGCATGCCGAAGAAAAAAAAAATGAACGACAGATGGTTAGACGATACATGGAGTGTTCAAGAAGACTTACAGGCTTAGGTCTAGATTGTCGAGTCAACTATTTGCTTCGGCAGTAGCGGCGTAGGTGTCTGTATAGGAGGTCCAGAGGCGCTTTGTGACGGTTGACTAAGAAATAGAAAATACTGACCAAACCTTTGCCGTGGCTCAGTGGTAAGTACGTTAAACTCCTAAGCAAGCTGACACATGTTCGAATCTCAATTTTTGAAGAAACCACCTTTCGCCAGGAAAGTACAAATCTCCAAGGGTAAGATATGCCAAGAACCGTTCAGAGTCAGAAAAACATAGCACTCATAGCATAAATAATTAGCCCATGGCCCTCTCAAAAATCTCCAAGGGTAAGATATGCCAAGAACCGTTCAGAGTCAGAAAAACATAGCACTCATAGCATAAATAATTAGCCCATGGCCCTCTCAAAAATCAATTCCAGTACAGGATACATTCTATTTCAGGATAAAGTTCAGAAAATCCCAAAGCTCCCCCAGTCGTAAAGCCCATGTCCCACATTACACTCTCAAACTCCTTCTGCCTCAGTTCCATCTTAGTTTCCGGCGCTGATATTCTCGCCGGAAATCTATGTATTTCTCACTAGGGCATGATTTCCTGTTATCGGTTTACATCGCAACTATCACCAATTTAACCGCAAGACTAACCTCTTTACTGAGTTCTATTTGCGTGTGTGTCTCTCACTTGAACTGACTCTGTCTGTTCGAGGAAACAGCATATCATCTTTTCTTGAAAAATTGCAAGAAAAATAAAACAGACCAACCGCCCAAGAAGAAGGAATGTTTTTTCATAGAAAGAAAAATGTATTTACCGCTTGCTTCCTTTTCACCTTCCACCACATCCTATTCCCTTCTCTTATATCACCCAGCAATCCTTTCTGGTCCATACAACTTTCAGGAAATGAGTAACGATGATGACAAGAATGACGTAAATACGTACCACGTACTATACCAACGAATACACCTCTGGATTTTTAACATCACGGGATATGGTAAAATACGGAACTTTCCCTGAAATCTGAGTTCGTTACGTTTCTGGGAAAAGATGGGAAATATGTGTATTTTCCATTTTTCCATTTCCCCTCCACTCTGTGCACCTTTCGCGGAAGCCACGAGGAACAGGATACACTTGCACTATTTTTCTACTCCTGGCTGCTCCATGCAATTTTCATTTTTGCCATTTCAGCATTTTCTCCTTATTTTGCTGGAAGCTGCTGGAGGTCCTGCGACGGCAGGGGAGGAGGGTTAAAGAGTTGTGTGGTTCATATTTTTAATACACTTTGGGTGTTTTATCTTGCGGGCAGCAGGGAGTTGTAAACAAAACGGATGAAAGGATTCTTTTTTTCCCCCATCGCACAACTAATGTGATAATTGTTATTGCCCTGAAGTGGGCGGCGGAACTGGTCTGACTTGAGAAGGACGGTGGAAAAGCTTTTCGGGCAATTGGAATGTATTTTTAAAGGTGTTTTGTTATAAATGGCGGTACTCGGACAAGGTGAATTGTAGTTTTTTTGCGCGAAAGATCCGATTTCAATTTTGTGAATGGATCAATCGCATTTGTGGGTTAGTCGTGCACCTGGTCAAGAAGATTAACGAAATGGACGAAGGTTAAAGTTCTTGTAATCGAAGCAGGACTAGAGTAGGTGGACAAACAGTTGGCAAAAGAGAAGTCAGATCAATGGAGGAAAAGTGAGAATGAATTTGAACCTATTAAGATAAATGGACTCGCAAAGGAACTGAGTGTTGGAAACTTGGTTTGAAAGAAGGTTAGGCGACAAAAAGTTTTATGACTGAACCTTGTTTGGTGGAAAATCCGAGTACGTCTGGCTCTACTCTAGACACTCTACTTGATCTACATACCTTCCCTTGATACTTAAATCGTGGAATCTACTATCAAAGCAATCTATCGTCTTAGACGAGACTTTTGGTATCATTAGCACTAGAATTTTGATGACCTGTCGCGACACTTATCCTACGACCCTAGTTCCATGGATATGACGTCTGATGCAATGACACCAGAACTTCAGTTGCTGTGCAAATTTAAAGTCGACTTTCCTTGTCTCCAGGAATGGCTTCGGCCAGAGTCTGAGCCT
Organism: Matsumyia berberina; assembly: GCA_917880715.2. Taxonomy (NCBI): domain Eukaryota; kingdom Metazoa; phylum Arthropoda; class Insecta; order Diptera; family Syrphidae; genus Matsumyia; species Matsumyia berberina. Next base: position 114,814,425 of record OU862872.1, read on the forward strand.
GGACAGGACTGTAGTCGAATCTTCACGGATGGTCATAGGTCCAGTGCTGGTGCCTTCGTGAAATTCAAGACCAAGCACAGACCTTTGCTATCCTAATAGCCACGGACTAAATCGTTAAAAATAAGTGGAAGGGTAGCGATAGCCCGGCTGCGCTTTAGGCATTGCTCAATTCTTTAACCAGTTCCAAAATAGTGCGAGAATGTAAGAACTCTCAGAATTCGGTCGCAAGGCTGAACTCTTTGACTCGGGATCTGGGTCCCAGGTCACACTGAGATCTCTGGAAATGAGATCTCCCATGAGATTGCTAGACAAGCTCAGAGGATGAACCTGCGTTGGGTCTTCCCGCGACCTCGTTCAGGGCCTCTATTGACGATTGGGTTTCCTACACAGTTGTATGTAGCACGTCTCACCAGGATGCAGGCAGACTAAACGAAAGCTCTCGAAGGTCTGTAAGACATCAGCGGTTCAGGGTCACACTGCTCTGGGTTCCAAGACACGGTGACTTAAAAGGAAACGAGCGTACGGACGAAATAGCCAGGCAGGGCTCAGCTCTATACAGCGCACTTGCGACAAGCGTTCACATCTCACATCTCCACTCACGCTTCATACAAAAGGCCCAATCCTCTTTAGCACTTCATATGCAAATGTCCGGCACTAGCAAGAGCCAGACTGTGCGCACTAAAACAACCACTCTTTGACGACCTCAACGACATCTCTGGTAAAGGGATACGAGATCTAATCCGTTTTCTAAATTTCACAGGCTGAATCTAGGCACTCTCGACTGTTTCACCCTCCCTCAACAACACACATCATCAACCAGGTCACACGAGTCGTGGTAACAAAAAGGCACATCTTCTTCCTACCTATGGATTTCAAAATCAAACCAATAAAAATAGGCTCCTTGCTCATCCGCGATCTCTTTGCCGTCACGGAAAAACCCACGTGCAAAAACTTACACTCTAATCCTATGCCATGCATAGCTAATGCCTTGATCTCCCCGCATCTCTCGCCTAAACCAATCCTTCATCAAATCCACCCGTTAATACTAAGAATTCCACTTAGACGACCGCTCCCTCCTCAAGTCCATAATTTCAATATCATCCCCGTAATCAATTACTCAATTAAAATTTTCCAATTTAATCACTCGGAATAATTCATCGCATTTTAGAGCATCGCCACCTAGCCCACCCACCCTCCAGATCAAATCAAAAAACAGAAAATCCATTAACAATTAAAACAAAAACGAACCACCCCAGCTCCGTCCACCCAGCCTTCCCCCGCCGAGCAGAAATCATTTGCAATTAATTAGGGAATAACAGTGATAATAAAATCGGGAGTGGCAATAACTTATTCCTTCTCAAGTTCCCATTGAACCATTGTGATCTAACCAACCATCCAGCCTGTTCTCGGCTGTCGGGGTCCTTCGAGCATGCCCTCGTCTTAGCCATTTTTCGATGGAACGAATTCCATCAACGGTTTTATTGTTGTTCTCCATAATGGAGCTGGGCGGAGAACTCAACTACTCGAATCGAAGAGGAGTCCTTCGAGCATTTTTGGGGCGGAAAATATTATCTCCTCCATGACCCTGGAATATTAATTATGACTCCATGGGTGGTTGGGCGCCGACTGGCTATTGTGGCCATATGTCGACACCCCGCAAATATTCCTTTTTATTAATTACTCTCCTGCGAAAGGACAACGCAACGTTTTGTGGGATAAACGAGACCTAGAGTGGCCAGGATTCGAATGAAGGTGCAGATGTGTGAGATGTTTCTTTTTTAATTTTTCTCTCTCTTTACTTTACGGTCCTTTTGTTTCGGAGGACTCTTCGCTTTTGGTCTTTTATTTCTGTTTTTCGTCCACAACAAGGACGATGACGACGAAAACGGCAACGATGATGACGATGATGATGTGACCGCACAGATTGGACGGGACCCACATTGGCAAAGATGGAGATGCAAGCAACGACTGTGTGGGTTATACGCATTAAGGACAAATGCCGCAGGATCATAAACTGGAGCAGAAAAAGAAATTAACTTGGCTAATTGCGATTTAAGTTTCGTTTTCGGAGCTATAGAGCAGTCCCGACGAGTCTGGCAATTAAATATCCCGAAATGCCATCTCCGTTGTGCGTCGAATGGAAACTAGAGCATGGGAATGAAGCTCGAAACGGAGACTTTATGGGTGGATAGTTAAAATCCAAAGAAGGAGATTTACTTAAGTGTTATGATTACTTTGCATTTTATTATTTTTACCTTAAGTTAGTTGTGGAACGGGGCGGACAGCTTAAGAGTGTATTTACCGGGGACAAATTGTAGTGATGAACGTTTCTGCTTTACGATACGCATAAAAACTTGACGGACAAACACACAGCCATAGCACCATGCCGTGCCAACAAGTGTGAGGAATTTATGAAATGAATTAAGAAGTGGAACGAATTTTATGCCCCCCAATAAAGTAGGAGCTGCAGTTATGAATAAGGCTTTTATTTAAGTCCCCTTCACCGGGGTGTTAAGCTATGGAATTTGCATTATTTATTTGCCTTTGTTTTATGAATACGTTAAGCAGGTTGCAAAGTTTTTGGACTGCCCCCCCATTTTTTTATGTGAATTGTAATTTCCAAGTTTTCCGAGTGCTTGTGGAATGTCCTTCGAGGATATGTTTGTTTCGATGGCTCATACTTTGCTTGATGGAAACATAAATGGAGTATGGAAGGATGTATAGTGTGTGTGTCGATTGGGAGAGTTTTAATTAGTTCAATGCTGCGAACGATGTACTTCGACTGCCATTTTTGTTTCATATGTTTTTATTAGTCAGCGATTTGGTATTTAATTAGCACGCGCACGGAGAATTCGTTATGAAGGACTACAAAGTCTCATAACGACGTACGTTTAATCTGAATTTTTCAAGAAATCATCAGGACATTTTTGCTACTAAGTAAGTGGGAACCAACTGTTATTACACGAGGCAGCTTCACATCAATTGAAAGTGACCGTTTGATGCTGTATAGGAGCTCGAGATTCAATAAGATTTATTTATTAGTTGGACAACGTCTGATCAGTTCTTGCACTTAAGGTTTCTTATCGGAACTTCTACACGCTTGGAACCAGAATCTCGCTAAAAATAGTGAGAACCCGTTTGCCCCCATTGACTCGATAAAACTCCACTTAATCACAGTAAAATGAACCAAAATCAATATCTGCCTTTAATTTACACAGACCTGACAAAGCCTAAAACCCACAACGCCAAATATATCCATCTCAATCAGTAGGAGAAGGATTGGCTTTGCAATTGAGGTTTTTGCCGGAAACTGTCGAATAGGCACACATGCAGAAAGACTATACGTCTCCACAACGATTTCTAAAGATACGAAGAGGAGGAAGAGATGGTGGCTTATCTTCTAAGCACCTGCCCTATTCTACCCACGGTAAAAATAACACTCCTGGCCGAATACTTCTTCAACAATGTACATAAATGACTGTACGTCTCTAGGTCAAAATTACTCCTTTAACTAGGAGCCGACTGCCTCAAAGTCCTCATATTGTCACCAGGGACTCCTAACAGCAAAGGAGGACCGTAAACTTGACCTTGTAGATAGTTCCCTTCTTCTGGATAGACAGAAATCGTTGGTCCGAACTTCCGAAGAAATTGAGAAAAATACCTTCAAACGCATGGTATTAGTATAGGACACGCACTGTGCAACTTCACGTACTAATCAGCCCTAGGATATGGCATTTTAGAGTCTACAAAAGTGCCTGATAGGAACAGAGGATCATGAATTTGATTCTCTTGATACGTTTCAGCCTTCTGGGTGAACGGACTTTGTTTCCCTTTGTTGAGAAAGTGGGAAAAAAGGCCTTGAAACACATAGGCTCTGTATGGGACACACACCGTGCAACTTCACGCACTGATCAGCGCTACTATATGGAGTATTTGAAGCCACAGAAATCTCTGAGGCTACCTGTTCAGGGATCAGTTTTCTACCGGAAGCGAACAGAAGATGGAGCTCTTTTGACTCCTGTAAAATAACAAGAAAACTGGCCTCTCTCACGCAAAAGAACAGGAAAACCCTTTTCATCCTTGTAGGAGTAATTACAGGTCATAATACTCTGCGCTGTCACATGAAAAAGCTAAGGCTAAGTGAGGATGACCTGCAGAGACGAGGGAATTAATGAGGACACAACCCACTTTCTCTGCCACCTCCCAGCCACTCGCTATCTCAGACATAAATACTTTGGAATTCTTCCAGGATACCGAAGAACTAAGCGAATCACCTATCAAGGCCATCTGTAGGTTCATTAAGGTTCCAAAATTGTTCGAAACTCTGGGCCAATAAGAGAGGGCTTTGGGGATCACTCTACGAGAAAAGCATCCCTTCCTCCTCAAAAGGGCATCACAATGGGTCTCTACTAACCTGAGTGTGGAGCAGAGGGTTCTCTCTAAGAAGCACTAAGTTCTTTCAGGTATTGCAGTTGCTACAATATCACGGCAATTGAAACAAAAAAATATCAACAATACTCCTCCATTGCCTTAGGTTGAGACATTTTCATTGCTCACGGCAATTCATTGGGGATATATGATGAATGGCCAAAACCCACCCTTGAGCCACAATACTTAGTTTACCCTCCAGTAAAATTGTTCCCTAAACAATGCTGACACGCCATATACACTTTTTTTATGAAAATCAAATCCATCCGATAACATCTACCATCTGTTTTAAAATATAAACTCAACTCTAGCGATTGCATTTCGAAACTTAATCCCTCAGTTAAACCGCATGTTACCGCGTTCGCTTACAAAGTCATCCCTCCCTCCCCAATTCCAAATCCAATTCGAAAAACAAATCAATGTAGCACTTCCCCCGACTAATTAATTGTACAAACAAATCGAAATGGATTCATATTCCCATTCAAATCGGAAAATTCCAAATCCATTATAAATTCATTTTAAATAAATGTCCAATTTATTTTTCTAATTGAATCTCCTGCATAAAATAAATGCGCCACCACACCCACTGTCAATGGGTTCGCATTTCCGTGAACGTGGAAAATTAAATTTCCATTCTGCATTGCAACAGCTCACCTATTATGTGATAATCACCGCATTCACCGCTGGCGCTGAGCTCCTATTCAATCGGCAAACGATATAACCAACCGGAAACCAATTTTGACAAAATTAACAAAAAAAAAAGAACAAAATAGCGAGCACTCAGAATAATGTTTTAAAACGGTCAATTGACCGTTAGAAAGGCCCTTATCATTTGCACCCAATCGAAGCCTGCGAGCATAAACCATCCTCGCGCGTCCCCCCTAGAATTCTATTCGCCGCCAACATAATTTACCATCCGTTCGCGGCGGTCAAGTGGATACCCGATGCTCCGTGCGTGGGACAACTCGAAATTGACCGCCGAAATAGGCAAACAAAAAATAATTCCGCTGTCCACCTCCGGCAGTTGTGTCCGATTTAGTTTGCATAGTTGCCAAATATTACACCGAAGGAAGGAAGGGGTGACCGAAAAAAGGTCAAAGCCGCCACCAGTGTTGAAATTTGTTACGTACATATACGCAATGGTGGACGAACGACAGGACAGTGGCGACAACAGCACCATGGCCAATTCGCACTATGGCAGGACCTGAGCTGGAAACGTGTAAAAACTGTTTCGGTCACACACACTCAGAGTTGAATGCGCTTTTTAGAAAGTCAAAACGGTTTCCGATTGGGATTTCAGGGGGAAAAAACGCAGAATATTAATGAAAAGCTGAGAGCTATCATCATCGGGTTTTGTATTTAATTTTAACTCTTTTGGAGGTGTGTAGTAGTGATCTCACTCCTGGCAAAACCCAAGTGAACAGACAAATGGAAATTCTGCGGTAGTTTTGTCGGTGCACTGTCACTAATTGATATCGCATGGCGGTTGTCTGCTTCCGGCGACGGTTATACCACACGCGCTGTTATGTGGCTTTTTGTTGCGTTGTCAAGGACAGTGACATTATCGGTTGGACAACAATGGAGCGGTGTGGTGGCTAAAGTGGAATTGTTTTGGACTTCTATAAAGTGTTTTACCTTCTTTTTTTTCAATTTGAATGTTTTTAGAAGAAATATAGAGAAAGGATATGGGGTATCGTTGCCCTTCGAAATAAACACAATTGCATGGAAAAGCACATCCATCAAACCAACTGAACAAAAGTAGTTTCACCAATGTACAAAATATGTTGTAAAAGACACTTACCTGAGATGCGTGGAAGAAACTGAAATCAACAAACGAAATGAGTTTTTATTTGATTCCCTAATGTCCTAATGATCACTTACCTCATCGCATTTGTTTCTAAATATTTCCAATTATCGTTTTTAGGAGAAACTAAAGGTGCGACTTGGGGTACCGTCACCCTTCGAAACGAAATCAAATTGCATTGAAAAGCAAATTCATCAAAAAGAACTGAAATCAACGAACGCCATGAGCCTTTATTTAATTTCTTATTGACCACTTACCTCAGCGTACATATGTGTTTCCAAATGCAGCAGCTTTCTAAAATTATTTCCAATTATCGCTTTAGGGAGAAAACTTATGGTTGGATATGGGGTACCGTTACCCTTCGAAATAGCAAAATTGCATTGAAAAGCAATTGAACAAAAGACGCTACCCGAATACATATATGTATGTTGTAAAAAAACACCTTCCTAAAATGAGTGGAAGAAACTGAAATCAACGATCGCGTAGAGTCTTTATTCAATTTCCTATTTATCACTTACCTCAGCGTATCTGTTCCCAATTGCGGCAGCTTTTATAAAAATTATTTCCGATTAGCGGCCGCGGAGATGTGAAATAAAATGTCACTTCAACTTAAATCTAGACACCACCCTCGAACGTCATTGAAGCCAATATTAGCTGAGTTTTAAACCAATGCACCTCATTCACGCTGTGTGAATAACATCATAAGTGTATTCATGACCCATTCAGCGCGAGTGGATTAGGTACAAAAAAATATTTCGTACTGTACTCTTTTAGTGGTTTGTAGTCAACCAGTGAACACTAATAACCAAAACTTCTAAGTATATCGTAAAAAGTATATTGAGGATCCCAATTAGAATTATTATCATTTATAGACCACAGATGGATACTCTTCAGCTGGCTGGGACACATTTTGCCACAAAATTATCTCTAAATTTCACAAAATATAATTTCTTTAGGTTAGCTTAAGTTAAAGTGGTTACCCGCACCTGGATACAGACACACTAGGCCGGAAGATGATCGTTGTGATACCACAGGATCTATCACTAATCCTGACCTAGTCTGAGCCCTAATCAAATGAATTAGAGTTCGTCATGAATATAAAACAAATGGACAAACAATTATTCGCCTTTTTGTGAAGAAAAAAACTCAATGTGAATTTGCTCTGCTTCTCTTTGCACAACGATATCTCTCTATTCTCGTCAATTATTTGCTTATTTTCACCATTTCTTGCATTCCACACATTTTTTATTCAATTATTTTATCTTTCCTTCCATTTCATAAATTTTCTAATCGAAAAACCATCCAAAAACAGCTAAAAACCCCAAAGAAAACTTCTCATGATTTGAAATTTAATTTGTGTGACACAAAACAGACGAAAAAATGCGTTGAGTTCATATATGAATTCACTGCACTTTTTGGCTGTGCACATGTTCGTATTAAATTTCTTTGAAAAATCAGTTTTTCGGTGGAAATATTGATGGAAATTTATTGGAACACTTGTTGTTATGTGTTAATTGTTTAAATAAATTGAATTACAGTGATATTTCATCAGAAAATACATAAAATATTAAAAGTTCATATTTCGATATTCATGGTGTGTGGCAGAAGTAGTGAATCAATGTTTGGAGTGAATTCTACTACTAATTCGAGAGCCATTACTGTCAGTTCGCTTGATGTGTCGGGAAAAGTGTTTCCGCTGGAGGATTTTGATAAAAACGTTAATTGAGTTATCAGAAGGGGAAAAGAAGAAACTACGTATTACGAGCTCAGCAGAGAAATTATTTGGGTTGCATTTGGCACAAGATTCGACAAACAGGTACGGGAACAATCGGTTAACTATTCCTGAGCCTTAGTTCTAAGATTTCATATGAAATTTCCTGCGTCGACCTTTGGTATTCTTAGAAGAGCTTGTTTACTTTTTGCTAGAGTTTTGCTAGAAGCTTGAGCAAGTCTTGAGCAATTTAAAGAGGATTGTTAAGCTGCTGATTTAGAAGGCAATGCCCATTTATTACTGGATTGGATTTGGATTGGAGAGCATATAAAGCCTTATGAATCAATCTTGATCGGAGTAGGATGGAACGCAGTGAGCCTACTACAGTGGCTCGTGTCCGAATTGAGCTCGGTTGGCATTCGGTGACATTGAGATGCAAAGACGTTGTTATTGCTATGGAATCGTTCTACACTAAGGCGAAGGTAGGGCCCAAGTGTTCCGTTCTTTAGCCAATGGAACTGTGCGAATAGATCAGGTCTGGAATGCGTGTTGAAAGGAATGTAGGGAAAGTGGGCGTTTGTCTTAAAAAATCGTCTCAATCCATGAGTTGTAGCAAGAAGCTAGGCCTTGATCCGCAGGCAGTCGCAAAGCTATTAAGCCGGGTGGCTCTCTAACTTGCTAGTTCAGTTTCTCTGATTATTGGACGTCCTTAAAAAGTGGAGACCCTTCTTAAACTTTCTTCATCCATAGAAAACTATTTATATTCCCTCTGGCTGCTTAGCTGAAACTCTATTAAATTAATATAGGACACATGTGGTTAAAAATAGATACTACGCGTCAAAAATAAATAATCACGATAGAATCATATTTAAATATTTCATCCCCACACAAATCGGTTGGATGGGAGGAATCCTATTACCATCCACTCCCGACCAAAGTCAACAAAAACCAAGAAATCCCACGCTGAACAGCCAAACAGCATGGCACACAACATTCAACCAGGCAGACAGCGAAAACCACTGACATTCAGACAGCTGAGCAGACATCACTACGCGAAGGCTCCACGTCGTAGCGTAGGAGTCTCGCTGCCGCCTCTCGCCACAAAAATTTTTCGTTCTCCCATGTTCACCCACCCTAGTGAGAGTGTTAAAATCCGTCTATCTATCAAAAAATTGTGGCCACCGAGGGATGGAGCACAGGATGACTGGATCCGCTTTCGGTAGCGATATACTGTGGCACGTCACCCCGGTGCATTTCCCGCCAATAAATGTATTTTTCTGTTTGCTGTCGTTGTCTGTTGTACTATGTTCAGTGCATGCCACATCCGTCGCAAAAGGATAATGATTTGCATTTTGGAGTTTCGGTGGACTGAGTTCAGTCATGGCAATCGGGAGCGAATGTCTGACTGTTCCTGCTGCTCCCAAAGGAGGGTGTGAACACAAAAAATTCCAAAATGACTCTGTATGCTGTGGGTAGATAACATCCAACCGAGCATCGTCATCTATCTTTTTCTGCAGCGAAGATGGTTTCGTAGATACCCGCGGTAGTTGTTGTTGTTATTTTTGTCTGATATAGATGTCTGTTGGACTGTCTGAGACTGCCACAAAAAAAAATTGGTGAGTGACTGCATGTTATCCCAGGATTTCAATATGGTCTTCGCCTTTGTTGGAATATGTCAGAAATGTTTCAAAAAAAATCTTTTAGCCAGGCACTGGGTGCGTCACAGCATTACTCCCTCATAATGAAGGTATTCTGTCTGACTGATGTTGCTGTGGGTACGATGAACCAGCAGGATAGTGTGAGCATTTTGCCACAATTGAAGAGGTGTTATTAAATTTTGGTTTGCTGAAGGACCTTTAGGGGTGAATTTAATCGAAAGGAGGGGGGCACTACCTGGAAGCCATTGAATAATTAGAGAATCCTTTGAATTCCGATAGCGGTTGAAAGGAGTGAAAGGAATTTGAGAACTAATGACCGTAGTTATTGATGATATTGTTTTTGATGATGGGTTAAGCCCACAAGCTTTGGAATAAGATCGGTTGCTAGCCACAGTCGTAATTGGTGCTCAAAATACCACCAATAGTTGCTAGTTGTTACCAGGTCCTGACAAATGTTTAAGTTCCTAGTGGTTTGTGGGTTTATTCATTATTTCTAGGAAATACTCATTTCCACTGTAATCAGGTGGTACACAGGGGGTATTAGGGATGAGGTTGAGAAAGAAAAGATTTTAATAAGTAGGCATTTCAAATTAACCTATAATTGGTGCCTATAGGGATTAGAAAGCTGCGAAGTTAGTGTACATAGTTACCATTGTAACACAGTGCGGACATTGTGTCAGGCATTGTAGTCTGATGAAAGGCTTGAAACGTGCCGTTAAGCTTACCGACCATGAAAGGGACTCCAACGAAGCATCGCTACAGTCAATCTTTCATACGGCAGATCAGAAAGTGAATTGAAAAACAGATTACAGCCACGTTTAACCTTACAAATGAGACCACCGATTTATCCAAATAAGATTCATTCTTTATTTTTTTGGCATCACATCAAACGAATATTTTTTTCTTTTTTGCTAAACATCAACAAAACACCGCGCATACATTACAAATTAAAAAGAGTAAAGTAGAAAATAAAACATGAGTCCGAACGCTATAAAACAGAGTACATCAGCGTTCGGATGGAACGTATAAATACTTATATTCGGCAGATAAGCGATTAATGAAGCAATAGGTAAACAGGAATGATTACATTTTGATCGGAGAACTAGGAATTCATGGTACATAATATCTTTGTAGCCTTACAAAGGCGTTTACTTTAGCATACACTTAGTATAGAACTCCCTGTCGATAGCATCGTTGGGGATATAATTTGAATACTTATATACTAACGCCAAGATTTCTTTGGCTTCGAGAAACTCTAAGGATATGTTGAGGAAACAGTTCCACGTGTAGAAAAAGTGTCGGTTGACATTCTCCACCACTGTGATGCGTTCGCAGTTAATACAGCTCAGTCTGCCTTGTTGTAATGCAACAAATTTGTCAAAACATCGATCCCACGCTGGTAGGTAGAAGCCCCTGCCAGCCTCTTCCAGTAGCTCTGGCTGTCCAAAGTTCATGACTATGGGTATGATCTTCTCTACGTGGCCCTCGGCCATGTAGAACTTGGCCAGCACATCAAAGAGGGCTGGTACGTCTTTCAGGATTTCGAAACATTTGCCATGTTCATTTCGAGACCACAAGTATCTCATGAGAACAGCGCCAAGCTCGTGAAATTGGCAGGAGTTGTCAAAGCGAATGGGAAACCCACAGTTGTCACAGCGTACCACGTCGTGGCTGGTGTTCAGCAGGACAAATCCACAGATGATGAACTCCTTTGACACGTCGTCCACTTCCCAGATGAGCTCAGGATTCAAATAATTGAAATACATTTCGTAGCAGTTCTGTTTGGCCTGGATTTCACTGTCGCCATGCTCTAGCATGACTGCCTCTAGTTTGGAGAGAATCCCTATAATCTCACGCGAGGTGTATTCGTCGAAGAGATGACGATAACGCTCAAGAAAATTCGTGTTGCTGATCTGTGATGATCGGGAAATCATAAAGAGATTGTAAATGATTTTCTCCTCGTCGGTAATGTGTCGCCCTCTTGGTGGCGTCGGTGGTAGTTTTCTCCGGCAGACAATCTCACCGTCGTTTTCCTTGATGTGCTGGAAGGGAAGGGTTCGCTCGTTATGGGGAATGAGATCACTCACGAGACTCTTCTGTTCATCGGAAAAGATGTTGAACTTGTATTTGATGATGTTCTTGCCGAATTTCCCAGTCACCGTTAGCAGAGCGTCCTTGAAATGTCGATCTTTCTCCTTTACTCGAAGATTGTCACAGAACGAATTCTCCAGCACATACACCCCCTGCGTGCGTTGATCGGCAGCATCGAAGGGTCTCTGTGAAACGCCCCCGCTGTTCGCACTCTTTCGCTCCGCTGAACTTCCGGAGCTCGTGTCGCCCTCGTTCTGAGCGATGCTGTCAAAAATCACCGAAAGGTCGTTCAACAGCTCGTACTGCTGCTGGTCGATGAGGAAATTCTTGATTTGATTCAGGATAATCAAGTCGTAGTCCTCCCGCGCCTTGTCCGCGAAATATTTTAAATTCTTCTTGAGAAGGAAACTACACTCCAGCAGTTTGTCAGATCGCACCAGCGACATGGCGTGCGACTGTAGCGTCAACAGGCTCACACTGTACATGGAGCCAGTTTGTGTGAAAATGACAATCTCGCCCTCGGGTCCAAATACCCTGCAATCGGCTATCCTTTCGAACTGGTTACACCACAGCACTACGGTTGAGGTGCGTACATCGAAGATGTACAGCCCCAACTCAGTGTACGTGAGTAGAAAGTCTTGCGAGAGCATTTGTAGCTTCGTGAATGTCAGCGTTTGTGGTTGGAAATCCAGGAGCTCACTGTTCTCCTCGGAGTACTTGAGCATTGCCTCAGTCTCAAATTCGGTGGACTTTTGTATCTTACTAGGCGGGCATGCGAGAGCAGCTTTGAATTGATGCGTTTGCAGTACTTCGCCCTCGAAATCGACTTCCCACAGTCGAGATCCCGGGCGTGCACAGTAAATTCGTGATGGCGTCAAACTCTCATTGGTGGACATGGCAAAGCAGGCGCCGAAGGGGCCATCGCGTAAGCGATTGCCGATCTGTGAGTAAATAGAGAACGAGATATGCATTAACAATGGAGACCTTCATCACAAAACCCAGCTTAAGTCAACGCACAAGCAAATCTGTGCTCCGAGCTCAAATGACATCATGAACAGTGTGCGGCAGATAAGCAAATTTCCACCCTCAAAAACAAAAACACGCGATAAGCTACACAGATGTGCGATGCGTCACCTTGACAATATGCAAATGTTTCCCGGAACACTCACCTGTTTATACTCCTCAAACTCTGTGTTACAGAGAATACACTTTGACCAATTCGACACTAGAAGCAGCGATTCAAAGTCATCTATCTGCACGACAGGTTGTTCAAGAAACAAAATCGGATGCACGGAGAGATTCAACAGACTACGTCCCTGAAAAAAGATAAAATTCATGAGCAGCTCTTACTTACACCGAACGCCTACACTTACAATGAATGAGTTTAGGACGACAAGGTTCACCTGTCCCCTATTGTCCCCGTAGTAGAACTGTTTTTCATCCAAGGTCCAGTGGATGCATGTGACCTGCACCTCCGGTCCCAGTGCTGCGTAGATTACCTGAGGTGATGAGTTTGCCGACAAATTTATTACATAAACGCAGATAGTCCCTTTCTTGGTGGAAAACGCAACATATTTCTCCCCCGAAGAGATCTCCAGATGTGTGACAGGTCCATGTTTGTTCGGGATGAGATGAAGAAATTTGCAGACACGCCGATTGAAAAGATACAGCGACCCCGAGGTGGCTCCGAAAATAATGTAATTATCCGAGATGTCAAAGCAAGTGTACTGTAAGCAGAAGAATACACTAAAAGGATGTCAAGGAGCAGCCGAGGCTACAGGAACTTACCTTGATTCGATTGCTGTGCTTCAAGGGTTCATGTATCGACGGTGAATAATCAATAAAATTCGAAAGGCAATGAATGTCATTCATTGCGGTGAATGATTGGATGGGATTGCTGGTGAAACACTGATTGAACTTTAATTGACTGTGTAGATGAAGGGCTTACGGGTACTGCCCGTGAGATGTAAAAAGTTTTTTTTATCGTGAACTGCAGAAAATAAACAAAAAAAATTCAAACTGCAGCAAAAACACAAATACGTCGCTGTTAAGAGAGCGAAGCTGACAGGCAAACTGACAGACTATAAAATGTGCATCTTCCAAAGAGAGCTGTCAGGCGACGTAGGGTGCTCAGTGGTATTTCGCCATGTGTGGTAATCAACAGGGATGGTGGAGAGGAAGATAAAAAGAATGGAGTTCTTATCAAATTCTTGGAAATTTTGTAGACTTCATCATTTTTTTTTCCACAGCGGGATACTATAGCAGGACACGGTGTTCCCAATTGACCATTCTCAAGAAGTAATCGCATTCACCTGAACATAAAACATTTGATTGCAGTCATTGCATTGCAGTCGATAGAATCTTGAGAGCTGGGTACAGTTGCCACAATTATGATAAATGTCAGAAAATACAGTGTCGACAGGCGTAATCTCAACAGACCTCCAGAAACTTCACGAATCGCATATCCTGACATCAAAATGCCAACAAATTGAGCAAGAATTCTGCAATATGCATGGTTTGGATATTTCACCTTGTTATATGTGGCACCATCGACGATTTGAAAGGTAGTATCCAGGAATCTGTGTTTTTCTGCAGTTCGACGATCCTTAGGAGCAACATCGGCCGACTAAATGATCGACTTAATCATTTTCTTTAACCTAAGCCGATTTTAAGTAGAATATTTCCATTTTCCCCGTACCCTATGCCATACCCTATTCCTCTGACACCTTTGAGAAAATACAACCCACCACACTCGACGATTAATCAATTTGACAGTTCTCCTGGTGTGCACTCTTCCATCCCATTCTTCTTCTTCTTTCGTCTTTTCGCAGTGTGTGCTTTTCGTGTGTGCTGTAATTGAAAAAAGGGAAATCTCTCCTTTTTTGTTCAAAAAAATCGAAAAAATCTCATTTTCTTTGTGAAAATTTTCCTCATTCAATTCGGAAAACATTCAATTGTGCATTTTTTGCATAACATTCCACAACAAATCGGTGCTCACGTCGGTAATTCAATTCGAAAACAGCACTCGCCAGCAATCCCGGCCGTCGAAATGGAACGAACCCATTAAAACATCAAAAAAAAGGAAAAAAATTTCGATCGGAAATTTTCGTTTTTCGTTTGAGTTATTTTTTTGATTCATTTGCGGGCCCCGGAAAGGCGATTTTCTTTGATTTTTTTGTGTTTTCCATTAAATTCGTTGTCGTTGGTTACGCCAGAGATACGTGTGCGGTGTCCTGCAGTTTATTTACACCGATTTTTCGCGTGTGCAAATAAAAAATTTTTCCAAAGGGTTTTCTGTGGGAAAAATGGCGGAACGTCAAAATAATTTGTCAGGTAAATAGAAAATTTAACAGTGGTTGTTGGGAGTATTCGCTCGTTGGGTTTTGATGGGATTTTAGGAATGAGTCGGTCTCACAGAACTAATTGGGCGCATTGAATTGTGAACCATTGGCGGATGATATGAACAGTACACACTCGGTGGATGTACAAAACTTTCTTTTTGAGTGCACACAGAGCTGTGTTTGTTGATATCCTTTTGGTAATTTAAATGAGTCACCAGAACAGCTGATATGATCCATATCGGGCTGTTATCGCTCTCATTTTCGGTGAATTCCATTGAATTTTGCCTACCTGACGTTGCACACTGTTTTGTGTTCTTGTGATAGTCCCTATTAGTCATGCACTCTTACTATCTGATAAGATATGGAGTGGCCTACATTCCTTACAAATGTTTCATCACTAGTTTATGGCAGCCAATTCGACTAACAATGGGTGCTTCCTTCATCAATAACTTGTCGTAACCCACTAGAGAATAGCAAGCAAAAATGATAAGTCTACGACTTGTCAACAACGTTTTCCTATCTGCAGAAGCCTTCTGTTTGTAAGACTTGTTTACTTTGTCGTTCATTGACCGTTGTAGCCTTGTCGGGAATTATGTATGTACGTCCTTGATAATACACTTCGTCAGTGGCATAGTGTAGCTCCAGAGATGTTCTCATAGTCACGGTTTGTAAGCTGCATAAGTTTATCGGCTGTTCATGAACAATTGCTCCTTGCGATCAAATCCTTGTGTCGCGAAGTGATGCGAGTGGATACGATTCTCTACTCGCATCTTGGATTAGCGTTTTCTCTCCGTGGTAGATTCAAAGATTCCAGGTATTCATTCGCTCTTTCTCATCTAAGTTGTTACACTTGAACAATGTTTGGCTTACTATCAGATCGGATGGTTAGCATCAGACCTATGCATGATGATGACGATCGAAATCATAATCATCAACCAATGAACGTCGGGGTGATATGGTCTCTCTTGCCTCACGCTTTGTTCGAATTCCTTTCGATTCATCTGGAGCACGGATTAAATCATAGATTCCACGATAATGCGTTGGATTCCTGAGAAATCTAACCGAGAGTGAAATTTGCCTCTATTTGCCGTTCGCACTCGGCAAGACGAGTTATAGGTCCCTTCCGTTTGAGAGATAGAACTACGAACACTCTTCACTTATCAGAAACTCGTGTTTTTCAAGCAGAAATCTCGACAATTGAGAAACCGACAAGGTTCATCTATGCAAGGAAGTAACCTTTTGATATTGGTAATATCTGTTCTTCTCCTTTGCCTCTCTTGTTTGATACCCGCAACAGCCATCCAAACTAGAGGTATGTACCATGCACATGGGAGTTGATTTTGGGAAGAAATCTGTGAATGCTTGTGTGATCTCAAATATCGTTGTCTAACCTTCTAATTGTCCACCTAAAATGAGGTCCTGATATCCATGATTTTCTACGAAACTGTTAGGCCTTCGCCTCACATTCAATAAATTGAAATAAAATATCTCATATAGGTGCCCGACCTCGTATCCCACCAGGTGAACTGAGTCTAAATAGTCTTCACTTGCGACAACAACAGCCCGAACGAAAGAAGCAGCTTACATTAAGCCTCGCCGATGGACCCGTAGTGCCAGCCCCGTTGCCAGATAAAACCCGAGAGCGCATCAAGATCCAAGCTTCGGGAAAACTCCAATTCGGTCAGCATGTATATCATTTCACATCGGACGACATGGAGGATCTTGGCGAGATTGGACGTGGTGCCTTTGGTGCTGTAAACAAAATGATCTTCAAGAAAACCGAATTTGTGATGGCAGTGAAACGCATACGTTCCACGGTCGATGAAAAGGAACAGAAGCAGCTATTGATGGACTTGGAAGTTGTAATGAAATCGAATGAGTGTAACTACATTGTTCAATTTTTTGGAGCCCTATTCAAAGAGGGCGACTGCTGGATTTGCATGGAACTAATGGACACATCGTTGGATAAGTTTTATAAATATATCTATGAGAGGAAATGCCAGAGGATTCCCGAGTCAATTTTGGCCAAAATCACAGTTGCAACTGTGAATGCATTAAATTATCTCAAAGAAAAGTTGAAGATAATCCATAGGGATGTCAAACCCAGCAATATTCTCCTACACAAGCGGGGCGACATTAAGCTGTGTGACTTTGGGATCTCTGGGCAGCTAGTCGATTCAATAGCAAAGACAAAGGACGCTGGTTGTCGACCGTATATGGCGGTAAGCAAACCCTAAATATTTTTTCCAAACAGTTTTCAATGATTTCATTTACAGCCCGAGAGGATTGATCCTGAGCGAGCGAAGGGCTATGATGTCCGTAGTGATGTATGGTCATTGGGGATCACATTGATGGAGGTAGCTACTGGAAATTTTCCCTACAAAAAGTGGGATTCTGTCTTTGAGCAGCTGTGCCAGGTAAGAAATTCAAACAAAATAATCGTGTATTGAGGTAGGTCAATGAAATTGAATCAAATTTCAGGTCGTCCAAGGTGATCCGCCTAGATTACTCGCGTCGTATAATGGAATGGAGTTTTCTATTGAATTTGTCGATTTTGTAAATACATGGTGAGTTGAATAATGAATGAAAAAAAAAACTTTCCCATACCGGGAATCGAACCCGGGCCTTCTGGGTGAAAGCCAGATATCCTAGCCACTAGACCATATGGGATATAGTGGTTGCCACAGCAAAGTCAGCACTTATTCGGAGAACATTGTTGTGAAAAGAGCTTTTAAAAGCTTTCAAAACAAATGTTGCTAATAATTGTAATGACGAAAATTGTTTGGTAACTAAAACAACTAGACCGTTCGCATTTGCAATTTTAACATGCATGCCCAGTGCAAACTAAGCATTGCCTACAACCATGTTGGTCTGTATGGTTTCAAGTCTGCAATGTTGTTGCTCACGGAGGCTTTGAGGACCAGAAGGGATGATTGAGAAATACGCCATCCCTTCTGATCTAGCCGCGATCTATAAGACCTTTTTCAATAAACAATTCCAATAATCCTTTTCTTACTTTCCACATTTCAGTTTAATTAAAAACGAAAGTGAACGCCCTAAGTACAGCCGTCTCCTGCAAATGCCGTTCATACAGCGCGGCGAGCGTAGCCACACAGATGTCGCTGCCTACGTAACCGATGTTCTCGAGTCAATGGAAAACGATGGCATCACCGAGTTCACAACAAATCAGCCAGCAGAGAGTTAATATAATCTCGCATGCGTGTAGTTCTTCTTGTTAGTGTTCAATAATACATACAAACAACATACACAAAACCCACAAAACAGATTTAACACTGGTTTGATTTTTGGCGCCATTGACGCAACAACGGCTTGGCAATGGGACGGGGAGTACTTTTTTGTTTTTTTCCTTTCATTTTCTTATTTTACTTTGATAGAGGTAGAAGTAATTAAGTTAAACTTTGTTGTATCCAATAAGAATTCAATTTTTGTATTAAGTATGTATATCAGAAAAAAAAAAAATCAAATAACTTTGTATTGAAGTGAAACGATGATGAAAGAAGTGCGGATAAAAAACTTAAAAAAAAAATTAAATCAAAACTAGGCGGACGATTGAGATGATTTTGTCACAAAGTACTATATTTAAGTATACCATGCATATTTATATTTAAAAGTGAAGCGATTACTGTATTTATTTAGATAAGCAATTGCGTCCTGTTGTTGTTTACCATGTAACTATCTTAGATTTATTATTCTAATTTTTTCGTTCATCATGTCTATATTCAGTATGTTTTTTCTTGTGATGCATTTTTGTTGCGTTTAAGTAAAAATATATATTGCGCATATATTATATATATTTTTGTTGCAAAGTTTATAGAAAATGTTTGTTTTGTTTTTTTTTTTTAATATGAAAGAAATAATTTAACGTACATTCACCATTTGCATTTGCTTTGTATTCTACAAAAAGAAAGTAAAAGGACCGAAATAAAAGCAATAACATGATAAATTTATATCAAAAGAAAAAAAAAAAAAACGTAGAACAACAAATACATACATACATGCCTCTCCATATCGATAAGAAAATTTTTACCATATTTTCCCATACGTTTTTTAAAAGAAAAGAAAATTAAACAAAAAAATAAAAAAAACAACTGCCGATTAAAAATGTGTGTGCAGTCAGGACAGAGACTGATGACTGAATTGTGAAGTGTCCATAGGAGATAGTTGAGCGATGGTGTTTGGTTGTCAAGAATTATATGCTATAGGAGTGGGGTGCTCTTGCTTCAATATGCAGCGGTCTTTCTGATTTGTTTTCATAAGTATTTCATAGGATTGGATTGGATTTAGTTTCTACGACTGTGCTTAGTAACCTTCGACACATTGTTGCGGAATGGTTTTACCTTAAGCTTCCGTTCCCTTGAGACAATGCAACTAGCTTTAGTCCATAATCCCGATGACGTTTACTGGATACAGAAGACCTAATTTTACCTAAATTTGTTTCCCTTGCGCTTGTCTTGTTTTTGTTGCTCGTTTTTGGGTGAAAAACCGAATAATGGCCGCTCTATCGCTGCCTATTTAATCCACGTACAACTCGCTTCAGTTGAATATTTTCTGTCCTGACTAAACAGAACTACGATTTATTCAATTAAAATTCATTTAAAAAATAAATTAAATTTAAATGAAAAATTAAAATGCGATTTAAAAGATGAATGATGATATAATAATATTTATTGTGCCTGTAAAAAAAACATCCCATAATAATAATTATTAAATAATACAAAAAAGAAAACCCCCTCATCTTTTTTTTAAGGCGAAAAAGAAAGAAAAACTATAATTTTTTTTATAGACAAAAAGAAAAGCACTATTTCACGTAAATAATTCCTAATTTCTTCGTTTAATTTCTAATATATTGTGAAGTCTTAAAAAGCATACATAAATATATATTTATATTAAAGGAAAAAAGTAATTATATTTAGAAAAACAATAATCTTAAGAATTGTGATTCAAAACCACAGAAAACACCAATTAAATTCAATAAAAGAAACGGACAGCTGTTATAAAAAAATAAAAAATTTTCAAAAATCTAAAAGCGAAAACAAATATTTTATAGGAAATTGCATGAGACACCACAACGCTACAGGCAATCCCATAAGTTTCTCCTCCATGCACTACAGTTTCTGTCACATTCTTTCTTGAAACCAAAACAAAAGTACGAATTTCTTTGTAAACAAATAGAAGAAATCAAGTGTTAGTGAGAAACAAACATTAAGAAGAAAATAAAGCACTAGAGTTAGGATTAACAATAAAACAAATTGAAAGTAGAAATTAAATTTAATAAAAAAAAAAACTAAAATAAAGCTTGCCATAAATAAATGCAAAACAATTCGTCCCATAATGCACATACAACATTACACTTAGAGAACACGCATGTGACACAATCCCTCTCAGGATAAATGAGTTGTTTTCTATTTTGCAAATTATTTTTCCATTGAAAATGAAACTTGAGAATAAAAAAAAATGAAAAAAACAAAAAACAAATATTTTTTAATGAATCTTTAGAAGATTTTTATAGCTTTGCGTGCTTTTTATGTACAACCAGAGATTGTATTTTATAGGAAAATTGCAAATTGTCCAAAAACATAATTTTTTCGTTGCAAAGAAAAAATGCTTAAAACAAAAACTGTCGTTTTCAATAAAGGCAAACAAAATAACAAAAAAAAAAATAAAGTTAACTCTTAGAGGAGGAATAGTAGAGAAAAAAAAAATAAAACAAAATTATTAATAAAGATATACAAAAAAGAAAAATGTCATTTAGACAATAAAAAACATTTTAAGAGATTTAAATAATAACAAATGTTCATCTATGAATGGAACAGAATAAATATTAGAAGAAACTTCCGAATTATTCCTAAAAAAAAAACACACTTGTGTATCGATAATGATGACTTTGGAAAATGGTTGGAATAGATTTTTCTTAATCCAAGCCACCACTCACACTGAGACACACACACACACATAACAATTTAACTTGCTTTTCTTAAAACAAAAAAAATTAAAAATCAAATGAAAAACTACTGAAATTAACAAGTTAAGCTCGTCCGAAAATTGTTATCATTTTGAGTAGTTTTAAGTAAAATAAAACAAAAACAAAACAAATAGGTTTGTAAATATCGTAATAAATCTATACAAAAAAGAAAAACAAATGAGCAGTTAAAATAATTATAAAATAAGAATAAATAAAATTAAAGAAAAACAAACAAAAAATAAAAAGAAACAAATAAATTCCAACTTTGTATATGTTTTGTTTTATTGTTCAATAAGTTGTAGCAAGTTCTTTTACAGTCAACGACATCATCATCTACAAGGACGATACTGGGTTTTCTCCTTGGCCTCGATCTATTTCTGGACCATAATTTTGCTTGGCACAAACGATTGGCAAGCTCGTGTCTACAACGATAAGAATATCACACTCCAGAGAGGAAGCTGCACTATTTGCAGCGATTTCCACCTTCGGACAGCTCTCTCAATCCATACATGCTTTGGACCTTATTTTCTGAGCCCAAGTCTTGTAAGATCTTAATAACAACAAAACCTCAGATCCATATGGACCTCCTCACTTATTTTAATGAAGTGATTTTCTACCCTGGCTAGGCTCCTATGTAAAATCTTCCACCTTTCTTAATCTACATATGTGTGTATTTACGGATGGATGGGAACCTGTTCATGCTCAGCCAGCTCCCAAAAAGGGACATGGAAACTTTCCTTCTAACTATCTATTCGTAGCCTTGACATCAATGTCATCGATGTGATGGAGAGCATTGTCAATCAACAACTCATGAGCTATCTCTAACTATCTCCTAAATTATCGTCAGTATGGTTTCAGGTAATAACGCTCCAGAAGACACCTACACTATAAGATGAACTACTTCAATAAAGAATACATAAATCACGATACCTACATACATACATATGAAATAAGTACATAACCTACATAAATCGGTATGCACTGACAATTCCACTCATTCATTGAGTGAATTGTGTGTCCCACTGACGTTGGTTCACAATAACACATGTAAGTGCATCTCACATAATTCGGCGTGACAGTAGAAATGTCAAAACTACTGTGCCTCGCGGACGTGAAACTTTGTAAAATATTTCTTTCGCGATAAAATGTGAAATTTTAATATATGGTCGGGTTTTTGTGTAGTGTTTGTTTTGCCTATGTAGGAGATTGAACTCACGGGACCATGTAAGTTTCATAAAACCTCATACTTTGTTCACATTCGCTAATTAGTTTTTTTTCTCTTCGAGTACAGGGTCCCGCAACAAAAAAATCCATCCAATTCAATCGATGCACACCAACAAAACAATGTAAGTCACATTAATTATCAATTTATGTCGGATATTAGATAGATTACCAATAATCTTTTGATTCTGTATTCGTTACTTGAATATTAGGAAGCATAAAACTTCCAAAGAACCACTTAACCTTAAAATTAAACCAATGATGCTGCGGCACGGTGATAATGAATTTGAGCACAGTTCTTGTGTTAAGGTCAAATGCCTTATTACAACATCATACCCATAGCGCTACATGCATATCAATTGCCCATTAAAATGCCAATAAAGGAATTTCAAGCATTTTCCCAGCGCAGCAACCACTCCATAGCTCGTCTTTTAAAGATGAAAAGTGATGTATGAATCTCTGTTTTTGTTTCTCAAACATAGTTGCGTGCTGGGGAACAACATTTTCCACCAAAAGTGGCAAACATGCTCAACCTCTTAAACATTTCAATTTCAATGTCAAACAAGCTCTTCAGGGAGCACTCGGACGACGTTAAACGTAGTTCGTCTCACAACTCTTTTATTTTACACCGGCGGCGTTATCAGTTGTGATAGAGTGTATTTATTGGTAAAAAAATTATAAAATAGTGACCGTACATGTACATGCTTGGGTAATCGACTATTCCGGGATTTTAAATTGCAAAACAAAAAGTTATCGTGTCGTGTCTTTCAATTTCGCGAATATTCGGCGACTCTCTTCTGGAACTCGGTCAAAATTTTGCTAGGAGGTATGTCAGTCTCAACGCGACTTCCGACTACATCTTCAATGGTTAAACCCTTGTTTTGATCGAAAAATATGTCAATGATAATGCGAACACCTGGGGAAGCACAAAAAAATCAACAAAAACCATTATGGCTTCGCCCATCCTGAAGTACTGACCACTTGGTGTTTTGGAAATTGTAGTTTTACTCTGATAAGACGAATCTGAGACATTTAGGTGCTCCTCTTGTTGTTGCTTAATTACTGCCTCTGAGTGTCGTGGTTTCTTCTCCCTGGGGGCCGCTTTTGGTGGGTCTCGGGATCTTGATAAATTCATAAAGCTCTTCTGCGTCTCCAGCGGAGCTACTGGCATGTCATTTTGCATCTCAATTCTAGTGGATCTTCATTCAAATAGAATTGTAAAGGGAATCGGAAATCAACAAACGCTTACCTTGTACTGCGAACAGTTTTTCGTGAGCCACAGCTACTTCTCGAAGGGCTGGCGTTTGTCTCCTGAACCTTATGCCCTGCACCAACAAATAACGAAACCGTACTACTATCCATGGCGGCGCCATTTGCATTGACTCCAAAATATGAGGACTTTGTCGAAACAATCGATGAGTATGAAGTTTTTGCGGAATCAGTTTTCACCGCCGTATCGTATCGGCGTACCATATCACGAACTCTTATCCCATTCGATTGTTGTTTCTCGACGGTTTCGGGCTGCTCGTTACCATTGACATCCATAATTTTGAAAATTATTCCTAATCAAAGGTTCCGGGTGCAAGCAATTTTGTTTTGTTTTAAGAAAGAAAAATCCGGCTAAAGTTGAGAGTAGAAAAATAAAAATTCTATAGAAAAAAAAAATATAAATGGGATCCTTAAATTGAAAACGTATCCAGTGCTAGCTACGTTTTGAATGTACAGATCTCGAAGTTTTCGAAAAATTATAATGATTGCGTGAATGAATTTTGATGGAGACTGAGCATTTTGTAACCTTAGCTGTGAGAACAAGCTGACCATAGATCGTACACAGGGCATCCTGATCTTAATCACACTGGTGATAGTCCAACCATATGAGGTTGTCCCAACTTTTCAAGGAGTTGTTCCTCCAGGGAGTTTTGGATGCAAAACAGCAACACATAAGAGAAGAAGATAAGTTTAGAATTATGAGCAGCGATTGGCCTAGTGTCGGACCATCCATATAATGGATCAGTATCGGAACAACCAAGTGCTTTCTTTATCTCTTCGTCGATAAATAGCTGACGCAAGAGCTCGGGAGGAGCCAAGGCCTAACTTCTTGCAATCATTCATGTTGTCTGTGTTACATTGTTCGCACGAATGGAAGGGACCTACAATTGAGAAACTCTTACAAGAAAAATTATACTCCCGGAGGTTTGTCATTCCCCGACGAGAGCGAAAACATGGTGAACATGGCTGAGGCTTGATCGCACGCAGCTCGCACAGCAGCTCAACGCACTAACCACTGAACCACGACATCCTCAGTTACTACATGTATAATTCCTTATAAAAACATACATGTAGGCTAAAATTTCAAGTGCATCCTGCCACAGAGCATTGGGACGTTCAACTTACCTCAAAATCTGTAAAAGTTTAATCAGCTCCAAACTGGCTTCGGATGCAGATAATCTGAGAAGTTGGAGGGTGCCTTTCAAATTTGTCTCTGTATTATATGTTTCCTTATGTCTGCTTTAACATCGAGAATATTTTGGACTCCAAATAATCTCAAGTTTAGCTGTCGAAAGGATCCATCAAAGCTCATGTATCTAGAGGACCTGAAAAGATTATTTGCAAAAGCCATTAACGTTTCAAAAATAAACACACAGTTACCATTCAATGTAATCCATTAGCCACACCATAAGATTTGATGATACAACTTAAGTCTCCATGGCACATTTTTCAATTAGTCGCAATGACCTCTAAATTAGAATGGAATGGCACAAACATATTGCTGTTAGCCTATCGCTTCAGTGTAACATTTTTCAAAGATTTCCCAATCGGCCTTCCCAAAAATCATCTACAAAATTCAATTAAATTACTCGGTACCATACCACCGCTTGCACACAACAAATGTTCAATTGCAAATGTTCTCCTAGTGTAATGTAACACATTAAATTAAAATAAACAAAAAAAAATTCAATTAAGCATTTCCCAATCGTTCGTCGTACAATATCAAAAAGTCTGGCCTTTTCGGATCATCCAAGGCATGGGGAGAACATCAAGTGTCTAAGCTGCGATTGAAGAAAAAATAATCGACCCTACCCTTACGTTGATGTTAATTTAATAAGCAAACATACACACTTCAATGAAATCCAACACCGAAATAATTATAATTTTTTTTTTTTTCATAAATAACCCGCATGTTGGTCTTTTTTTGGGTAAGACTTTCGCTGATTGATTGAATGTGTAATTGAATCAATATTTTGTTTCGACTCATACCTGCTGGACCATTGTTTGGAGCCGTGATTAAGTGCGTTTGGATTAACCTTGAGGGTGGTTTAAATGGGTTTTTTTTTCTTCTTCGTTTTATTGATGAATTTGTGGATGGATAATTTAATTAGATGATTTATGGAAAAAATATCTTAAAAGCAATTTGCAAGATCAATTCAGAAGTTTTTGGTATTTCCCGCTCATGGATAATGATACTCTGTGAGGATTTGTCTTGCTTTTGTGGCGCCAATGAATATTAATGTTGAGTAGGTTTTAGAATTTTTTTAATGGATGCTCGTCATGGACTGCTTATCCGCAAATAACGCAGGTTTATGTCATGTGCGGATTCAGACTTTCGTTTCCGGTTTTGGAAACCTGAAGCCACTCTTGCGGGGGCATCAAAGTCGGTATGAGCAGTGTTGAAAGTCCTTCAAATTATTTCTCCAATGCGCATGAAAGTAAAGAAGTCAGTCGCAGTAAGCAATTTTTTAAATAGCTGGCCTTCCTTGCTATTTACAATGTTGCATATCATGCATTTCATGCCCACAAAAAAGTATCCATTCCGACGCTATTTCTATAGCAACGACTTATCTTGGGCATCTCTTAATATTGGCTGGGGGTCCAAATAGGGATAGTATGGTTAAAATGGGAATCTCTGGTCACAACTTTTATTGACACCACATTCGGATACCATTGAAACCTAATATCGCCTGAGTTTCGAACCACTACAACCCACTCTCGCTATGTGAATAAGGAGTGCCCAGTTTCTTCCATTTTCAACAGTGAATTCCGTATTTCTGACCTCAAGATATTGTCAGACAACTAGGCTGTGTCTTTTCCTGTTCAGCATAGATTGTCCTGAGAATCATCTGTCCACTACCGTGGACAAAATTTCGGTGTTGTTTTTTCGCGTGAATTGCTCTAGCAGGGTGCCTGACACGACACACAATTTCCAATAATTACATCTTTAGTGCAGTTTCAAGACAGATTGACACCCTAGGGAACCGCTGTTACTTTAGACAATTCAAGTATTATATGTACCTAAGCGTCTGTTCTATGAGCAATAGAGCGGGACAAAATCTTAACTCTTTCGCATGATATGCAGTCCTGTGTTCAAGATGTTCAAGTCCAAAAAAGTCCGGTCATTGCATTGACTCATCTTAAAAGTATCTATGAAGCGCTGCAATAGCTTCAAGATGTCAAGGACGGTGAAATCCGTATTCGAAAGACCAAATAATGAGGATGGAAGAGGGAAGACAGTAAATATTGATAGCACAACATCGTATTTGGATTTCCCAAGACCTCTACCCGTGTAGAGAAAAATAAAAAACCTAAGTCGTTTACACTGACGATTCCAAAAAGAAAAACATTTGCGTAGGCGCAGGTATCTTTTCGGGGTCACTGGGCATTTTCAAATTGGTTAGACTTGGCTGAGGTGGAGTGTAATATCTGCTCGCGATATTAGCATTTTCACAGACAGCCAGGCCGCCATTAAGTCCCTGAAATCAGTCTCTGTAACATCAGAAATAGTTCTAGATTGCCGCTCGTCTCGCGTAGAGACGGCGGAGCAATTCAATATACTCCTCTGCTGGGTACTAGGACACAGAGACATTCCGGGAATCTGAAGGCCGACGAGCTCACCAACAGTGGTACTGCAATACAGATCGTGAAAAAGAGAACCTTGGAGTGCTACTAGCTACATGCAAATTGAACTTAAAGGCAGATGCAATCAGCAAAGCCAATCTAAGGTGGTCCAATGGCACCGCCTGCCAAACTAGCAGACAAATCTGGCCTTCAATAGACCATAAGGGCTTTAAGAGATTAATTTCGCTCTAAGTAGACGGCTTCGCGGAGCTACTATAGGTGTCATCAAAGGACACTGCCTCATAGGCAGACATGCCACTCGCCTGGGCGTTCCTACAAATGATTTCTGCAGAAGCTGCAGGGACGAGAAAAGGAAGAGATGATCTTCCATCTCCTCTGTACTTGCCCCGCGCTCTCTTCCAAAAGACGCAAGCATCTCGGTGCTTTCTTTTTTGGCAATTTTGCCGACCTAGATCAGCAAAATGTCGGAAACCTAGTTCGATTTATTAAAAACTCCCACTGGTTCCACGATTTGGAAAGAGAATTCCTCCTAGATCCTGAGACATCACAATATGCCTACTGTTGGTCTAAGTGCATCGGCTATGTCGACAGCCTCTCTTACCTAACCTAACCTAGACCTTTGAACCACATCAGAGACGATAAAAGCACAAATTGTTAGAGGGCTTATATCTTTAAGCAGTATAACGTGAGGGTCTCTGAACGTAAGATCACAGTGCCTGATGAATCGGCTAGAAAAGGCTCGGCAATGCGTAGAATAATTGCCCTTGATCGGCCAGGTAATGCTCAACAATATTTCCCCAATGGATATCCCATTGAAATAGGAGTTTCAAAACAGCAAGGACTCCTGAAGAAGTTGGTAAAGCCCAACTAGAGCCAATCCATCGAATGTGTTAATTTGTCACATTGAACTCTGAGTCAATCTAGAACTTCGTGCAATCAAAAATCCTTCAGAGTAAGTGGCGTAATAAAATTGTCAGCATTCCTGGCACAGGTTATGGGGTCATGATCAATCGGTCGAATGATTGAAGCGAGTCATCTTTCATGAGATTATCAGCGGTTTAATTTGTGAAATAAAAATTGTTTATCGTCAATTAAACACTCTATTTTACGCAAATAAAAAAATTGACAAATCCAACGAACACAAAGACGCATTGCAAAGTGACTGCATCGAAGCTCATGACCATTTCACACGCTCATCGTCGATAATGTCTAACAATCACGCACATAACCCGCAAATGTGCAACAATTGGAGGTCCCACCGTAGAAAAAAGTCCAACCACAAGAAACCTACAAGGGGCGGTTTAATTGTATGTTCCATGCAGTGATATCCAGAAGAAAGCCATCTCCAATTGCAATCAAGAGATGGACAAAAAAGAATACGGCCCACGTCTTCATTACTGAGTTGCATAGAAAATCCGGTTGCAGTTGCGTGCCATAATCATTTTACCGTGGCTTCTGTCTTCTCTTGCCGCATGGACCTCAGTGGGAATCAAGTCTGTAGATTCATGAGTTTTATGTTACGCAATTCATTTGATTATCGCCGAGAAGGTCTGTCCACGGACCAACGCTAGTGAGAGTTGTGGTATCATGGATGGAGTGGATTGAGTATTCACACCAAATGATGTCTTGATGATGAGATCATCTGTAGAGAACTTTCGAAATAATGTTCTAGACACACTTTACAAGTTTGTCAACCACACATGCTTTTTCGCCTTTGAGACGAGTGATGGCCTCGATTTGCCTTGTGGGAGGCTTGCATCGAATTCGAAGATCGCGAAGGTTTCAGATTTTCTATCAGCGATGCGATGGCATGTTGCGGGCATTCCAATTATCCAAACGCGTGTCTCAGCTGGAGGTGTAACCCTCATTCAATAAGGTCAAATCTGTGCGTCGCTTAAAGAAGCCATCATTACCTTAAGTCGTGTTAATTTGTTCCGCAACATACAATTAACCGAGGCGCGACTTCTTATCGTAGGTTCCCCCAAAAAAACGGGTTGTAAAACTTAGAAAATCTTGAGAAATTAATCTCAACGTGATTTATCCACGGAAATGTAATCAAATTAATTCGATATCAATCTGTGAATCACGTTTACTCGTGAGTATCGAGTGATTTAAGATGCGGAGCGCCGGTGATCTTTTTTTAGATTCGTTGTAACCAAGTTTCTTTTGATGTCGTTTCGGTTGGGGTGTCCGCGAAGAATGAAAATTTCATTCGTTGTTTACATTCCGGGTTAGGTCAAAAGTCTCAAGGTAAGCCTAAGAATTTGATTAGCGAAACTGGAAAATACGCCTCCTCCAAGTTTGATGTGAATATCAAGCAGCCTCAGGGGATTAGTGGTGATTTTCATTGGCATCATACAGCGGTTGATTATTTTTAAATTGGATTTTTGGGATTTTTTTTGTTTTCTCCTAAGATAACATCCTGCAGGGGTAATTTGGGATGCGGTAGAACCTAAGGGGATTAGTTGTCAAGATAGTACATGTGTCTAAAGTTTATATAGAGAGTGGTTTTCTAAGGCTTTGAAAGAGCTCTCAAGAGTTTTTAACAAAAGTGAGTTAGAGGCCCGTGTCAAAACACACTTCAAGTTGCGTCGAGGAACTCTAGCCTTTACGGAATTAAATATTTTCTCATGACATGGCCTGGTGTTATAGATTTCGTGTTGGCACCAGACCCGCACACTTTCTGCTTCAAAAAAACCTGAAGATGTGGTTCCCAAATTGCGCATGTTTTATGTGTACATGCCTCAAACAAGGTTTATATGAAAACTCATACTCCCCATTCGCTTACAAAACATTCTCTGCAGATGTACCAGTTCCCACAAATTAACTGAAACCTTTTCCAGACTGGGCACCACTTTGTAGTTGAAATTGATTCTTCAATTGGACTTAGCGAAACCAATTATCCACACGTGGCGAGTAATCGATGAATCTCCCTCGGTTCCATGGAAGAAAAATTGAAGAAAAAACCTTTAAAAAGGACTTCGTGAGTGTTATACTCGTGACCATCACACTAAGCTGTCTAAACACTTTCATCGTCAATAAACTTACATAGCAAACTATTGCGCAAGACTTTCTCAAATTTGTAAATCATAAATCCATCATCCCATCTCTATCTTCTATAATTTTTTTTACAAAAAAATCAATTCACACTTTGCTAAGCCGTCGATGGAGCCCACCTGGGTTCCTTGAATTTCCGACTTCTCCCGCCATCGCGCAAACAAATCGAGCATATGCTCCGACCAGGCACTTTCAAATTGTCTTCATGTCTAATCGAGTCTAACGATCCAACAGCTCTGGCAGCAAGATAAATTCCAGGAAAACACTAAAACGAAGACAGATTCAACTGATGAGATATTAAAGGTGTCATATTCGTTGGATATGCGGTAATCTGCATCCATTGTCACCTTTCCATTGAAGGAAGGAAGACTTTCTGAAGTGTGAGTTGTGCCGTCAATTGAAGCTATCGCTAGCGAATGATGGATGATAAGTGATTGCTTCTGGTGGTTTGAGGCTTTAATTTCCCGGAACAGCTTGGCGACAAAGTTGTGACTAAGGATGAGAGTGGTGAGATTTGTTTTTAGCTGTGGTTTTCTTTTGACGTTGATGTCGTAAGGTGAAGGGAAATTTTGCTCAATAGTTCGCGGTTGTTGGTGACTTTGAATAGAGGAACAATAGATTCATTCACAGTAGCATAGTTCAAGCTGCTTTTTCGATCGAATTTTACTTGAGTCTCACTTCTTATCTAGGGCCACAGAGAGAGGATATTGAACTCAGGCGATGTATGACCAATTCTCTATGTCTTGGCTTCAAATGAACTTACTGAAACGACTTAGTGCCGACTAGGGTGGCAAGATTAACTATAGGCCTCGTAAAAGTACCATCTCCCTTCGATTAGTAACGAGAAAGTTCCTCTGCTGCCCACGTTTGCTTGTTACATCAATTTCTTCAAAAATTGCGAAGTGACAAGGGCAAATTGCGAGCCACACCTTCTGCCGATAGGCACAAGAGTGAATTGAACAATCAAGGCAAAAACATATGTTCGATCTTGTTCAAGATATCTCAGGTTAAGAATCCACATAAACCACAAGATCTTCTGCCGCATTCTCGCTAAGGCTGACAATGTCAATGTTTGAGGTCCTCTCTTTATTCCTCGCAATTCTTACAAGTCGGAGCGTCAGCGAGCCCCTGGCTGTCCATCTGTTTGTTGGGATTAATGTGCCACTATCTGCCTGAATTGCGTTCTGCTTCAACTTAAAATATTTTGGGTGAGGAATTTCTTTGATTTATTTGTGGGTGATTTTGCAACATGGATACCATCCTCAAAGTCGTTGAAGATCGAATTTGAAACCGATCTTGGCTGAGGATGATTTCAAATTTTGCTGTTCTCACTCATGTAATCATGCAATGCAATGCTCAGCACCGCAGTTGAGACACATTAACTGATAATTACACTTCTTATTGTAACACGATATTCACAATGAAATGTGTAATAGATCGCAAGTGGATTTTCCAGGTGGAATGACAAAAACCCAATTGCAAGAGACATTACTCCCAACAAGTTTATTTAGGTGTCAAAAATGGTAGACATTTCAAAACATGTGACAAAACTTTAATTAACCACTCGAAGCACTCCCGGACATCAATCGTCAGTCAGTGCATTGTGTGCATCTTGACTGAAAGAAAACCCAACCCGCTCTATAATCATAGGGCATGTTCCACGGTGATAACAATAGCTTATGTCACTTTCAATTGACCTCTTGAACATCACAACACAATCAAACTTAGCAACTTGCTCAATTAGACTACATCACCAAGCCGTGATGGGGTTGTCACAAAAGCTCAAATTAACTCACTAATGACCAGCCTTCACAAGACCTCTTCAGTTCTGCTGCTGCAAGCCATTTGCACTTGGTAATCCCAAAATAAGATCCCCCTCGGTAATTAGTGTCACAGAAAAAAAAAATGTGGTCATCAAACTGCCTAATCTGCTGGGATAAACTTGACAGCTAAGCCGTTGGTTGTAATCACGGCTATGTTACGGTGGTGTCTGTCAAATCAATTTGATTTTAATAGTGATCCGCTGTGCCGCTGTGCTGCTCGTCGCTGAAGATGATTATCCATCAAGTCAAGGTGGTCTCACGTCCGTGTCAATTGGCACAAAGCAGATCAGCTAATGCAATCAGGTGTCTACTTGAGTATGTTGACTCTTTGACTTTTGTGTCCAATTCTTTTATTTCTCTCGGGCTTAACCATCGCAATGCAATACACGAGGTGCGAGTAAACCCATCTGAAGTGTGACATTTCAGATGCATTTTTGGAATATTTTTTCCCAAGTGTATCTCAAGTGGGGGAGGTAGGGCAGTGTGAATGAGTTGGTCTAGTGATTGCCACCCGTGACAGTGATGACCGCGGTGATGAAGTGATGCAGTTGAAATGTCGATTTGGATTGAGAAAAATTGTGGTGCCTTAAGTTGGGTAATTGTGTCAGGTGTCAGGAGTGCTCTATGTACCAGTGGGCAGATGCTGTAAAAGTGAAATTTCTTTCGTGTATCGGAGATGAAATGTTACCATGAAAACAGATGGATGTGTCACGAATTTGCATGAAGTTTGAAGATAAAAACACGCAGCCATTAACAGGGAAAACTTTTCCGGAACACAACTGGAACGTGCAGGGCATTTAAATCACGATTGTGATTCAAATTTGCAGAGGAAATTGCTTACAGATGACTTGAAATGGCAAAACATGGGGAAGCCTATGGAATATACTGTGGAAGTTGAGGTACACTACGGTACGGATGCAGGAAAATACTGGAGAAAGGTGATCGGATCATCTAATCGGATGGCTTGCGAATTAGATTCCTTAATGCATCTTACAAATGTCTACAAACAGTCATTAGTGTTTTATTGGCTAGAATGGGGCATTCAGATAGAAGGTGACGGATGAACTCAACTTCCTACTCGACATTGCAGTTGTCGCCATAACAGCTTCGTCCTTTTTCTTGCAAGTTCGCAAGGGTTCTTCTTTCCTGGGCTACTGTAGGAAACGTAAGTTCCACTTTCAGCCAATGTAAGTACCAGCCCAAAGAATACCCTAACTGTAGCTACGCTGATAAGGACAAATGGAACTGGCCTTTTTTGCCTAGAAAAAATAAAAGTCAGAAACGTCTTGCTGACGTTTAAAAAACTTCAGAAGGAACAACATGATAAATCCAACGTGCTGCTAAAAATAAAACTGACAAAGCAAGCCTCCAAAATCATACAACTATTTTGGAAGTTCTTCGAGGCACTTGTCTGTGGATTGACTGCCAAAGAAAGCACTTGAGGGCTTGTGGTACATGGTCGGCAGGCGGTGCATGGTCAAAATGTTACCAAAGCACACTTCAAATTTCAAAAAATAAAATAATTTATACAAAAATCACAAAATTTTGACCAAAATCCACGTCACTCTCATTTTAAATCCCATACTCAACATCGTTTTTTTTTTTCGTTAATTTTATCTCGGACAAGAGTGTGCTACAACAATTTATACAATCAAAAGTACCCTTGAACGGATTTTATCATACATGTCTTCATCAAATCAGAATCATCTACGAATTGATAGTTCACTAAGCTCAAAAGAGTCCTTCAAACTAAACGATGGTGTGTACTCCACGCGGAGCTCAAGTGTTGTGTACATTGAAACTTCCTTGTCATTATCCCCTCTGGTCATGAAATTCAAAATCAGTAAGTAGTAAGTGATCAACTGAAACTCTTGAAAAGGATGTACAGATGTACAGACGACGGCTTAATGCCTCAATATTTGCTTAACCATGGATTTTCTCGTTGCACTCTAGCAATTCAATTCTGTGTAAACAGATGAAAAAAATAATTTTTTTTAAAACTACAGCCGACCTTGCTGCTGTCGTCAAACAAACTTAAGTCACATTTTTGAATACAAATGTACAATGTCTAAGGTGGGAACGTACCTTATGTCAACAGAAACACATATGATGTGCGTCTTTGTGGATTGAAATTAAAATTCAAAAGCGAAAGCATACTGTTTTCCATTTCAACTGAAGGTTTCATCCACAGATCACTAGTGCAAAGTGAATTCCCTAAACAAAAGCACAATAAACAACGCGATTAATGGTGAGATTATGCAAAAGTTTGCCACCTTAAGTGGCAACTTGAAGAACAAACACGCTCCACACTTCACCACTGTTTCGCACTCGATCAAGATCATGTCTCCGTCACTGGAAATATTGTTCATTTGATCGGATTAGGCAATTCATCTTCATCATCATCAAGATCAACGTCACCACCATCAGTGGTTATCGAGGGAAAGATTGCAAAATGTTGAGGGAAAAAATATGAAAGGATTGTGATTGCGATAATGATCGCACCAACGCATTCCCTAACGCTGAAAGTCACTTAGTCATCTCAAGACCGTGGCTTCATTGGTATGTTGCGAGAATACTGCAGTGCTCCTACTCCCACTCCTAGTAATGTTGACAATTATCCCGCCAAACGATTTGGCATAATTCGTCGTGCTGTCTAATTAAGCTGTGTGGCATTGTCAGCGTGCCTTCCTCCAATCAGGGCTTTTGATGTTCTCCAACTGTGATTCCATTTCGAACATAATTACAGGGTTGCCAATGGTGTGTAAGTGATAGGACGTGATTTGCAGACACGAGTCAGAGACACATCTCGAGGTTTAGAGATCGTGCGATTGGCATTGGTGTGATAGTGGGCGCTCCTCTGGGGATGGGGGTGGAAGTGATTGAATGATTGACTAAAGTGTTCATCTTGGATGTCTTTTTTTTTTGCTTGGCAATTGCCAACAGTCACACTTAATTGCTGCAAATTGCTTGATATTTCGAAATGGACATTTTGGAGAGTTATGTGGACTGTGCCATATGAAATGGGTCAGAGAATGTGGAAAGATTGTGATGTCTGAAGCGCCAAAAAAGTGTCTTCAAGGGCACCCACAAGTTGGTTAATATTTGGCACAACCACAGAGTTATAAGACCAGCCACAACTGTCACATGATTAGTACTCAGTGTATGAAATTTATTTTAGAAGTTTCTGGGATGGTCATGTTCGTTTGTTGTTCCCCGTTCGTCGTTTGTTCGTTTGTTCGTTCATCTTGTTTGTTGTTGGGCTAAGTCCATGGTTTTGCATCCAGGATTGCACGCATTTCACGGCTTGATTAAGCCGTCATTGGGCGTCTTCGGTGTCTCGTGTAGTAATCACTGCCGTAATACCATCTACGCAATCAACCAATTGAAGGGTGCCATCATACATGGTATTCGTGAGCACTAACATGAGTGGTACAACCGCGATGGGATTATGCCCTCATGGTTGGTAAGCCTCCTGCTTCTGATAAGTGGCTTTCCGGCCATTTCATATTTAAACGGAAAGCTCGTAAAGGCTCTCGGCAAGGAACACAAAGCAGAGGTTTCGCACATAAATAGAGAAGTCAAGGACATTCTACCGCCTTCGGACTGTTTGCGCTCTAAACAAATGAGACCTCTAAAACAATTCGTTAATTGCCAACCATCTGGTTATCACTCAAGTCTTTCCTCACACTTCTGTGAGTTATGGTCGCTGACAGCTGCTGCTGTGTAAACTGATATCTTAACAAATGACATCAATTCTTCTGCGTGACGCTGAGTAGACAGCTGGCTTTCCCTTCATACATATTTTAAGATTTATCAGTTTCCCTTAATCTGCCTTTCCTCCGCCTATAGCGACAAACTTCTGTCAACAAATGACCATGCTTACTTTGCTCATAACCCGTAGAAAATTTGACAGATGGCAAATCGTTTTGCCATGGCATTAGAGGTCGCTGATTCGTTAATGCACAACCTTTAATTTGTCGGAAGTGCCCTTTTTTAATCTCTGATTACAGTGACCACACACAGAGGAGTACGTGTGAAAACCAGCTTCCAGGTAGTCCACTTGATTCCCACTAGATTTTTATCGCCATCCCCAATTAGTTCGGCAAGTGTAGCACTTAACCTCATAGCTTTGTCGAAATGTCAAATCCATTCCTAATTTATATCCGTCATTGTCATGTAGATTACACCTTCCATCCGTTTATGTCTTCCTGTCGTAAACGTCAGATAAATTCAAACAAATTTTCTCACTTATCCAGTTTAATGCGCTGCGGTGTTTGCAAATTGCCATTAGAAACGACCAGCAAACAGAAAAGATCGCAGCACAAACAACTTGAAATTGCTGACCTGGGAATGGTTTCACGCGTTTCTAGGTCATCTGACGGGGTTCCCAGCTCATTTGGCAACAATGCCCCACAACACAATGGTATCAATTGGA
Source organism: Matsumyia berberina (assembly GCA_917880715.2). Classification (NCBI taxonomy): domain Eukaryota; kingdom Metazoa; phylum Arthropoda; class Insecta; order Diptera; family Syrphidae; genus Matsumyia; species Matsumyia berberina. Next base: position 114,850,831 of record OU862872.1, read on the forward strand.
GTATCATCCTTTTACGGATTTATGTCATTAATTGCTTGGCCATGCAGTGGGAAGAGCAGAGCAGAATCAGCGGCAAGGTTACTTTCACGATTTCATGATTCCCCGATTCGTTCTGACCTTACACGCGGACAGCTGTGCGCTAACACGCGTTCGGGTTAAATGTTAAATTCTTCGAGACCGATGCGCGCAATTGTAATTCATTCGGAGTGCGTCATTATTCTCCGATGCCCTTTTGTGTATGGCAATGTCTTGATATAACCGGAGGCTGGTCGCTTCGGTTAAGCCTATTATTTATTGATTGTCTCTGCCCATGTCGTGTTTTATGCATCTGGGTGGAGGATGATTTGGTTTGGACCCACCTTTTGGTTATTTTTTCAGAGAAAACTGTCTTGTCTTGGGTTAATGAAGAAGTTGAATATTTTTAAGGGCTTCATGACCCTAGGATCAATGAGAAATGGTTTTAAATGAATTTGAGTAAGGTCAAAGGCAAGTAGGATTGGCCTCTATCCAATCTTATCTCAACACCTGAACTTAGACAATTCTGTGATCGTTATTTGGGTGCCGCAGTCATAGGCTCTGAAACGAACAAAGTTGAACATTTATTCATCGTTGCGTCAATCTAGTTTCGTTATGAATCCGTGCTGGTCCCATCATTGAAGGCCAAAACTGACTCATGCGGTATTGTAACACCAGAAAGCTGTCTTTTGGACTTTAAACTGCCCTTCGTCCTTTGGACAATCTGCCGCCTGAAGTCTGAATAGCTGCCTTAGTAACATTTTTGAAATGGCGTATCCAGTGAACAAACTCTTTTGTAGAACATGCTTCCTTTAGTGGAACTGGGATGGTTGATATCAATTCGATTCGATTTGATGGTTTCAAGTCAGATGTGCTTCCAATTGGCACAAACCTGTTGCTGTAGATTCTGAGTTCTAAAGAACATTCTAAGGTGGATACATTTCTGACTGGTTTTCACACAAAAAAATTTTGACAGAGGACTGTGTAGACGTCATTTTAGGGCACTACCGCTGACTCTGTCTAGATTTCGTCCTCAATTGGCTGTAACTCTTGAGCTCTCTCTAGGCATGACACCTTATCGCTGAAGCAGTAAATTCAAACCGAACTCATCCGTGAATACAATGAACCATTGGACAGGTCTGAGAGCTCCCTTAAGCCAATGGAGAAATTCTTGAAATGAGAGGATACCTTTCAGAATTCTTACAAAATTCACATGTCTCGAGGACACCTAGGGCTTTTAGATAAATAAAAATCGGAACAAATCGGAAAACTTAAAAATAATCATAAAATGTTAAACACGTTGTCAAGGATCCAAGGGATCCTTTCCGTTGTATAAAAATGCGCCTCTTTTCGTCGAAGTATATCTCATCGGGGACCGCTAAACCTAAAACACTGCGGCGTATGTGGAACATTTTTACCGATTTTTGAGGTGGTCTCAGTTCTGACTTCACTCGCTATTGCAAAGTTTAAAACGTTGAACATGGCATTTGGGTTGTATAAAATCAGTTGTATAAAATGCTTCTCTTTTCGTCTAAATATATCGCGTTGGGGATCGCTAAACCTAAAGCACTCGGGCGTATGTGGAACATTTTAACCGACTTTTGAGGTGATGTCAGTCTAATTGGCTTACGGACATCATGATGCTGATGTCGCATTCCTCTGATTTTTATATTTTACATAAAATACCCGCAGTTTCTTATTCTAACTGTTGGTTTCAAAGAGCTTGGTCACCTCTAAACATGCGATAAAATTAGTTTCACTTCATCAACCCTCGAGTATTAATAGGCTTCCTCACATTTTCAATGTTTTCCTCATAATAAGCCATAAATCATCACCTTAAGCACACGACGCCAGCTTGCTTCAGCTTCTCTCTCTCTCGATTTTAAATTGATTATGATAATTTGTCTAATCTGTGGATGATGAGTAGGTATAGGTATGCCTCCAGTTCTAGTATTAATATTCCCATGAAATAGGTTCCCACTGTAATTAAACTCCGCGCACCATATACCCTCTGGTTGCTCCATAACCCTGACCTTTTCAGCTGGCATGATTTTAATTTTACCAAAATGTAACACAGACTGCACCGGATCGACTGTTCTCTGGAAATAGATCCGCTTGTGAACTGTGCTCGTCTGTCTGTCAATGGGAGCTGACCTCCAAGCAGTCACTGGCGGCACACCTCATCTCCAAAGAAATCGAAACTTGAACAAGAATCTGACTGCGAGTTGTTCTGCTTTCGTGATTTTCATGATCAAAGCCAATCGATTGCAACATAGCCATCAGCGACACCATCATCGATCGCGACTCACTTGGCTGCATAATCAGAGGCTTTAAATCAATCCGCCGACCTAATGTGAGTTTAATTCTGGCATTTAGGCATGGGTTTCTTCCATCCTCAGCACCAGCAGCATCTGCAGAAGTATCCCAAAGGTGCTGGGAAAGACAATACCTCGCTGGTTGAGTGAATGTCAAGTTTGACAGAGTCATGATGGACAGCCATACCTACGAGACACACTCCAAGTCCGCCAGTGCTTCTCTTTCCTCTCCATCAATTTGGTTCGCCTCAATCATTTTGCCATCAACGGCTTTTCAACAAGTAATGCCTTCGCTTAATTGTTGGCCTGATATCTCGTCACCTATGACGAGTAGTTCTGTGCCCACATCACGGGGGGTGTGAAGCCTAATTTGCTTTTAACTGGGACAATAGCTTGCGGTTTTCAAGTTGTGTCCAATTGCACGAATCGATCATTTGGCGAGTGCGAAACATGATCCTCGAGATTCGGTTATGGCAATGAATTCGCGGTGATAGTATGCTGGTACATGGTTGCGTAAGTTCCTCAAGGTGAAAAGTGTGCTCAACGGCTGTTGTGTGGTGAATTTTAATTTGAATATTTGTTGTTCTTGTGGTAATTGGATGGGATCCAGTGATTGTCTTTGCGTACACAGATTGGAATTGCTACACCACACTGGGACTTTTTCGGCGAACGAAAGTGGATAATTGTTTCGAAAAAAAAAAAAAAAAAACTTGGAAGCCGTTCGGTTGATTGATTGTTTGTGTAATTAGGAAGACACTTGCTCGAAGTGGACGAAACGATGTAAAAAAGCGTCGCCTGGGGCATAAATAAACCCAAGTTAATGACTCTGGTAGCTGGCAACAAGGCAGTGTTTACATAAAAGCTAGATATTTTAAGAAAATATTGAATGTAGCACCAGTGAAGGAGCGAAAGGTCACGCATTTGAATTAATTTCAAATCTGGGTGAAGATCTTTGGCAACATTAAGTTGAAAAAGGCTTTGGAGACTTGCAGTTTGGTACTTAGAAACTTTAAGGACTTCAAAGCACTGTCGAAGCTGTGAGTGTGTTAAGAAATTGTGATCGGTTGCAAGCTTGGCTGAAACTTGAATAGACCTCGTTCGGCGAAGGTCTCATTGGTGCGACCACCACTTTTGTCATCTTTTATGGAACTTGTCGAAATGCTTCAAGAATACTGTACGAATCGGTTCAAGGATGTGCAATCAGAATTTTGAGAAAACACACTGGGACCGTCAAGCCAATGTCTAACAGAATCTTGTAGGGTCAGAGTTGATCCCCGCTCTAAGAGAGAAAAAAAAAACACCGGCAAGGGTGCTGAATAGCCTAAATCGAATAAAAAAGATTATGAAGGCAATCTTTCTAGCAATAAACCCCTGATTTTGAAGGCCACCTTGGTGGATTTGGTCAACGAAGACTTGGTTTTTGTAGTCACTGATCCTAGACGTCTAGAACCGATGAAGCAGAGTTCCTTGATCGCATGTATCGTGTTATACTTCTAGCTCAATGCAGTACGTCGAGCAGTTGTTTTGCATCAAAAGGTTCCGAATTCATGTCTGCCAGAAGTAATCCATACTTAAATGGCTGCCGAGCCGAGTATTCAACATGAAGAGGCAAATGAAAACAGGGTTCGATCAAAGTGGCACGTTTTACCAAGGCAAAGCTGGATATTTTGTAGCACCAGTGAAGGAGCATTGCTTCTCAGTGAGAGTACTCCTACTCCAAGTCAACCGACTAATGTCTTTCCATCCGAGAGGGTCATTTCGGTAAACATCATTTTAGGATTAGAGATCTTTCTCATCCTCCGGCACTATTTCGACTGGAAAATCGAGTTTTCGAAGGTCAGATTGAAAGAGTTGTTGGTCTTAATTAGTCGTTCGTTCCTTCCATCGACTTTGCGTCCGATTCTTCCACTAAGAAACTTTGAGTCATTAAAATTAGTTGCTGTGTCAAACCTTGCTGGCAGCACGACTACTTTACTACTCTATTAACTCCGAAACAACCAATAAAAAAACACATTTCCTTCAATGCAAAACACAAACCACAAAAACAGATCACTTTCCATAAACTAGCGCGATTTGGTAATCCTCCTCGAATCAGATTACAAATTTTGATAAAGAAAAAAAAAAACATTTTGCAACGTCTTCAATCCGAAGATGAATTAATCTCGTTTGCAGGAGTTCGCTGTTTGAAAACAAGAAGACGACCCAACGACGGGTCTCTACTCTAATAGTGTTCTCACTGTCTCATATTTCATTTCTTTTCATCACTTGGCAGCACACACAGCACACTGTTTTGGAAGCGCTCAAGTGGGTTTCCACAGGGCGAAACAATGGACAATTTACACCGTGTAGCATATACTCTGAAAAATAATGACGAACTGAATTAGGACACCGCAGGCGTCACTAAGTGCTATCATAAATTTCATCTCCAAAGAAAGAGGGAGCAGAAACAACCTCTTTAATTAGTGGTGAGTGGAATACCGGAGAATTCCAGCTGAAAAAGTCAACCTGTCCAGAAGCTACCAATGTCGCTGTGTGCCGCCAAGTAACTCTCCTCCAACCATCGATTTACGATCACATTGTTCTCGCCACAGACAACATTCTCAGCTAAGGTATCTAACAATCTATGCAGAGTAGATCGCGCCTAGGCCCGAGATCTCTATCACGACACACGTTTCCAGCATCGGCAACGGTGTTTTGTTGATAAACACAAAAGTTATCGTGGTGAGCTCCCGCAACTGCCATCTTCTCTCCCCCGAAAATATTTTAAATAATGAAAATCCTGTCATTGGATAGAAAAAAAATTGTAGATGCTGCCGTCCCTCTTGCCTTTAGGTGAATTGTAGCCTCTGCCATGGCTCTTACCTCGACAGCTCCCACTAAAAGGCGATTACACGGTTGGGAGTCCCACCAGGCCCCCGGGCGGCGGTGGTAGGCGCAAAACTCTTTCTCCCTCTTAGTGGCGTGTCGTTGAGCGTTGAAGTGCACAGAGCATTCAAATGTAGCGCAACACATTGGACTGTGTTCGCGGATGGTTGGATAAATTGTAGTGTAGCAGAGGCGGGTGATAGATTCAAGACGAATGGCTTGTAAACAGATGGATGCTAAAGTTGTATTCTTGCAGCTTGTGGGTGATTTTAGGGTACGTGGTGTAGAATTGAGTAATTGGTGCACATAGAATGTAGCGTTAGACTATTGTGCTCTCTGAAGGAGGCTACACCCTTTTCATGCTCGAATTTGGGAAAAAAGGAGAGGGCAGAGATGGTGACGGCTTTAAAGCTATAAATGCCTGTAGTCGGCGCTTGAAAATGTTTATAGAGGGGTGGGTTGCAAGGTCCTTTGACTCCGGTCATCAAAAAAGGAAACCCACCTTGAACGGGTACAAAATTGCTTCACCTGCTTCATCTGCTGTATGTAAGCACCTGCAGTCCTTTGACAAACTCCTGTTTTATGGCACAATTTGTGTACGAAAAATCCTAGGCACAATGCTAGAATTAGTTCTATAAAACCATACAGAAGAGTTTTTGAGAGAGTTGGCGGACTATCGAAGCCGAAATGAAGGTTGGCCCTCACCTCAAAGTTTTACAATTTTTCCAGAATTCTACGGACCGAATTTTATCACAATTTTAAATCGTTATCTTCGCCTTAGCGCAACCAATTTGCTGCTCGGTCAATATCTACTGTGACCTCTTTACTTAGTCCAGCTAAAGCGGAGGATTTCACACAAAAGGGACTGTATGAAGAAACATCTGAAAGGCGTTTGCCAAATAGCACCACAAAATTGTCTAAACGACTATCGATCATCGGTGCGTTTAACTGTGACCAAGAGCTTACCCGCTAATCTATGATCTTGGCTATCTTCAGAAAATGCTTACGAAATTCACAAATCCAATCCAACTGTCACCAGCGACACGAAAGTTAAAGGTAATCAAACTGTCTGCACACACTTTGGCGCGTAAGAAATTAATTATCGATTATCACTAACACTGTTTTTTAATTTCGAAAAAAATACAACCTTATGTCATAAATCTCATAGCGTATCTAACGCTTCACCTCAAACCATCCAAAGCTTTCTCATTATGCACCTACCGTCGCGTCATATGGTGTATCTCGCGTACCGTTTTTCCACCACTTTTCTGTTTTGTTTTGCATCTTCGCATTCTCATCGGGCCCAAAACCAGCATCACGATGGTGATCGCCCTCAAAGAAACAGCTGAGACCAACTCCCCTGCCTAAGCGCCTTCAAGCGTCATCAGCACAGCGCAGCGTAGCACATCTTCCATTACCAGCACCAGCAGCTCCACAGCAGCATTCGCCAAAACCGAGCTGCGGCCACAGAGAGACACCAGTGTGTGATCTTCGATCATGAATGGAATTTTAGTTCTTTGACAATCATCGTTCAGATCGGATGTGTTCACGGAAACGCGGAACACAATTCGAATGCTTTACTAAGGTCTCTCGAGATTTTTCCAAATTTTCACCAAAAAAGGCTCCACGGGCACGGGATATACATTCTCTTCAAACTCAAACAAATCTTGTTCCTCGTCCTTGCTTGAAGCAACAAAAAGTGTGTCAAATTAAATTTCACGATTTTCTTTGGAAAAAAAAAAAATAATAATTTACCTCATCCGCGCTCAAGAGGTTTTCCTTGAGATCTTTTGCGATCTTTAAAGTGCACTATCGTACGAATCTGACGTAAATGGATGCAACGTCTTCTTTGAGAAAATACGAAAAGCATGTTGAATTTGCTTTGATATTTTTGTGCAAAATCGCTACAAGTCCGAGCGTTTGATGCTTCTTTTTTTTTTGTTGATGATTAACGAGTTACGCGAAAATTTAAATTGACGAATGGGTTTGGTTTGGCATTAAACTAACGACATCGCGATACTTAATTGATTTTATTGCAGTTTTTGTGGCACGTCTCCGTTTTGTGTCAAGTTTTACCCAAAAAGGATCTTTGAAGTTTACCAGTGCATTAATATTTATG